>CM051828.1:51595347-54095347 GCA_028451465.1 Erethizon dorsatum
GATAACAAGGAGTGGATCATGCCATACAGGAGGTTTCCTGATGTTTGTTACAGAGCACATTAGTTAGGGACAGCTGAACACTGTATCAAGTGATCCCTAACATGCATGATGGCTCAGACATAACAAGTTTATTTCTTGCTCATATACTGCTGTTCCCATTTGGCACAGAGGAAGGGGAGGGAAGGGTGGGCAAGGAAACTCTTCCATCCAGAGAAGTAGAAAAGCAAAGAGCTGAGAGGGCTGTGCAAGGTAAGTTTCTATGGGCCAGATCTGAAGGAGGCACCCATAATGTTCATTCATGTTTATTTCATGGCCTGAACTTCAGGGTCACAAATGTACAATGCAGGCCTCAGTGGAGGCTGAGAAGCGCCATGCATCTACACGCTCAGAAACAGCAGACATAGTTTAATGAAGAGCCAGTCTGTCTCCAATTATAAATCTTAGCAACTACTAAAAAAAATTGAGGTACACTATCTGGTCTGTGCTGAGGGCCAAACAAAACATGTTTGAAGGCTGAATACAACCCAGGAAATTCCATCTTGCAACTGTACACCGTATAAATGTTAAGTGCCACTAGTAGGCTATAGCTCTTTGGGGTACTGAAATCCAAACTCACTTAAAGTGGCATATGATTGTCTTAGAATGCAGTAGATTTTGTTTTTTAACTTTTCATGGGAACATTCTCTAGTTGTAATTCCTTTTATTATTGTATTGACTACTGTGATTTAAAAGCAGTAAGTTAATACAGTCTTCTAGCATGGGGATTGGTCCCAAGATACCCCAAAGACAACAAAACTCTGAGTTCCTTACATAAAATGGTGTAGTATTTGCACATAATAATGTGATGTATAATCTAAATCATCTCAAGATTACTTAGAACACCTACTATGTAAATAATTGTTAGACTGCATTGTTTAAGGAATAATGATCACAAAATCTGTACATGTTCAATATAGATGCTTTTATTTATTTTTTGCAAGTATTTTCAATCTGCAGTTTGTTGAATCCATGGACACAGAATCCACAGACATGGAGAGTCAATTATGTTTGTGTTGTACCTCCTTTCTGTCATGTGACCCTTTCAGTTTTTCAACAGTAATCACCAGCCACCTTCTTTCACTTCTGTTCCCAGTGAACCATTTATAGCTGCCCTTTCCAAAATCATTTTTTTCTTTATTAGTATATGTTTACAGTATATAATGTTTACATTAATCTTAGGGAGTAGGTACATGTACATAACATATCTTAAATCTTTTTATTCCCCTTCCCCCTCCTCCGTCCCCACCCCCCATCTCTAGATCTCTTTATTTGTAAAACACCTATCTCCCCATTTCCTATTTTTTATCTTTTATTTTGTTTTTAAAAATTATTTATGCTTTGGGTTTACAAAATAAAACATGATATTTAAGCTTTTGTGCCTGATTTATTTTACTGAAAAGTTATGGTCTCAAGGTAGACCCATTTTCCTACAAAGGACCCACATTTATCCCTCTTTATGGCAACTATGTATAAATGCCACATTTTCTTTGCCTATTCATCTGTTAATGGATGTATAGGCCATTTTCAAGATTTAGCTATTATGAGTTGTGCTGCTACAAACATGTGTATGCATGTATAACTATGGTATGATGCCTTTAACATTTTGGGGGAGATACCTAGATAGAGAATAACTGGATCAAATTGAATTTCTAGTTTCAGTTGTTTGAGATATCTTCATAATGATTGCCATAGTGGTTGTACCAGTTTACATTCCCACCAACAATATAGAAGGGTGTCTCTTTCTCCAAAGTCTGCCAGCATTTATTGTTTGAATTTTTGATACAAGATGGAATGTCAATGTTGTTTCAATTTGCATTTCTTTAATAGTAGGCCAGAGATACTGAGCATTTTTTCACATATTTATTGGCCATTTGTACTTCTTCTGAGAAGTATCTATACATTTTAGTTGCCCATTTTTTATTGGATCTTTTATTTTGGGAGGTCTGATTTTTTTTTTATTTCTTTGTAAATTCTAGACATTAGTCCTCTATCAGAGGAGTAGCTAGAAAAACTTTACCCCATTCTTTAGGTTGTCTCTTTACTTTATTGATTGCTTCCTTTGCAATGCAGAAGTTTTTAATTTGATATGATCCCATTGTTGATTCTAGCAAATTGACCTGGTGGAAGTTTCTTCATCTGATTGGTGAGAAACAGTGGGATGAAGTGGGAAAAGGAAGAGTTGGAGGGTGTTGTAGTCAGGGTTTGCAAGGGAAACAATTTAATACAGGACACATAATTTATAGGATTATTTTATAATATTCACGCAAAGAGTCAAATGCAAAAGAATGCAGATCTATCCATACACTAGAGATTCAAAGAATCCAGCTGAGGGCCTGGGTCCCATGGCAATGTCCTGCACAAGTCCAGCTGAAGACATAGAGCCCATGGCAATGCCCCCACAAGTCCAACTGGAGGCCTAGAGCCCACAACAATGTCTCATGAAAGTCTGTTTCACAGATCTGTGACAGGAAGGCCCAAAGGTCAGTGGTAGAAGCTAGAAAGTCTAAGCCAGCAGGATGAAGGATCTGCACCAGCAGGCTGAGGGATCTGCACTGGAGCCAGGAAGTGATGCTCAAAGTAAGGACCAGAGCTGCCCTGAAAAGAACCACAGCTATTCTCAGTGACAACAAAGTCCGAGCTCCTCCGATGATTAGAACAGCCGAGTTCATATCAGGAAAACCAGAGTGACAAGCTTCTCCAGGAGGATCAACAGCACACCATCTTCCTCTCTGAAGCCATGAAGCGATGCTCAAAGTAAGGACCAGAACTCTCCCAAAGTGAACCGCAGCCATCCTCAGTGACGCCGAGGTCCTGAGACCAGCCAAGTTTCATATCAGGAAAGCCAGTGTGACAAGCTCCTCCAGGAGAACCAACAGCACACACATCTTCCCCTCCAGTTCTCCTTTTATGCTGTTGTCAACAATCCTCGGGTGGTCCATCCACACCCAGCACCACGCTGATTCAGTTCAGCTGGGTGTTATATGTTGACCATTAGTTAATCTACCACAGAGGGTGTGCTGGAAGTCATTTCAGGGCCTGCCTGGCAACCTCTTGGGCTCTCCTCATCATCTGTCTCTTTTCTTCTATTTAGCTGTAGGGTAGTGCTTAAATACTCTGAATTCATCCTACCCTGCAAGTAACAATAGGAAGACAAAGGAGCTATATTGAAGTAAAAGAGATTTCTAAGTATAAATTTTAATTTCCAATCATTTGAAGTCATCTCCAACCCAAATCGCTTTTTAACAAATAAAAGGCAACTTCGCTGAGGGCCTTGATTTGCTTTAGCTTTGAAAAGAATTGCTAAGGAAGGAAAAATGTTTGCTTTATATTCCAGTCGAAGTTGTTTCCCTCAAGAAGCCCATCGTCTAGAGGAAATTTTAAAAATACTTAAAAATCCTTCTTAATAGGAATATATTGGTGGGTTTGAAAAAGACATGAAGAAAATAAACTCTGACAAGGCATAAGGAATTGACCAAAGTCTAGTATTGACAAAAATGTCTAAAACAGGAATGGTCTCCATTGACAGGTATCTCAGTCCATTCAGGAAAGTGCCTTAGTCCATTCAGGCTACTGTAACAAAACACCATAAAATGAGGAGTTTATAAACAAAGAAGTGTATTTCTCAGAGTGCTACAGCTTGGAAGTCCAAGATCAAGAACCTGGCAGATTCAGTGTTTGATGAGGTTTCATTTCCTGGTCATTGAGTGTATGTGTGTGTTTTGTTTGTTTCTTTGTTGAGACAGGGTCTCACCACGTAGTCCTGGCTGGCCTCGAACTCCCAGTGATCCACCTCAGCTAGGATTACAGGCGTGTGCCATCATGCCTGGCTCATTGTGTTTTATATGGGCAAAAAACTCTCTTGGATCTATTTTATAAGAGCACTAATCTCATTTAGAAGGATTCTGCCCTCAAAATTTAATCACTTCACAGAGGCCCTACTTCCTAATACCATTATACTAGTGATTAGGTTTCAACATATGAATTTTCAGAGAACACAAATATTAAGATCATAGCCATGAGAGTAACAATAGGAAAAAACGGCCAGGAGGATGATCTGTTAGTATACATAAAATCACAAGCATATTTCCTTTGTCCAAGCAATTACTTCTAATCATTTATCTTAAAGAAATAGTAAGATAGGCATGGAAAGACATATATGTCATTCACTTGATTATAGTATGATATACAATGGGAAATATGGAGTTTTTTTAATATTTGTTTATGAGGAACCAATTAAAGAAATTACACATACATAAACAAGCACTACATAATCATCTTAAAAGATGAATCTATATGGGTTGAAATTTTAAGATATGAACTATTTACAGTAAGTGATAAAAAAGAGATTAATTAAATGTAATATAATCCCAATTAGGGAAAACTAATGTTTATAGTGGTGTCGGAATATCCAAAAGGGTACTTACTAAATTATGTCAGTAGAGGGGACTCTAGGAATTATCAGACTTTTCATTTTAACATCATTATGTTCATCAGCAACGTTACCATCATCGTTTGGGGGAACATACCATATATGACACTAAACTAGGCAATTTCCAAGTCAGATCTTTCAGTCCTTATGACAACTCTATAAGGTATTGTTATACAGAATTTAAGTATGAAAAAAGTTTGGTACAGAAAAGTAACTTGGTCAAGTTCTCACCATAATGAGTTGCTGATTGGACTCAAACAGTTCCTTCTGGCTTCAAAGCTCCCCCTTGTTAGAAAACATTACAACAGCATAAGATGTATTACCCAGCCTCAGTACAGTAGGTTTATAATCTCATGATTGGGGATGAGGGAGACGATTCACACAACTGAGAATGATGGTAATAACAATGATAAGAATTACTAATACTTACTTAGTACTTCTTGTTTACCAAATTCTATCCTGAATGTTTTTACTGAGTAACAAGTTTCAAGCTTACAGCAACTATGTGATAGATGCTATTACTAACTCACTTTACAGACAAGACAACTGAGACCCAGAGAATGTCAGAAATTTTCTCAAGCTTATGTAGTTTCAGGATCTTAATGTTTAGCTAATCCTCTTACACTACCCCTAAAATCAACATAAGGAAGGAACCAACAAATTTTCAGGAGAGGTCAAGGGACAAGATTATTTCTAAATAGAGACTTGAGCCAGGCATACTGGCACACACCTGTAATCCCAGCACTCAGGAGGCTGAGCCAGGAGGATCACTGTGAGTTCGAGACCAGCCTGGCCTTCAAAGTGAGTTCAAACCCAGTCAGAACTGCAAAGCAAGACCCTGTCTAAAAAGACAAAAAAAAAAAAAAAAAGAAAGAAAGAAAGAAAGAAAGAAAGAAAGAAAGAAAGAAAGAAAGAAAGAAAGAAAGAAAGAAAGAAAGGAAGGAAGGAAAGAAACGAAACTTGTACTTTCTGGGGAGATGAGGACTTTGCCCCTACCCCCTCCATCCCTCAGGTTTCCAGCCTAGAAGAAAACCTGGGAAATAAGCCCTGCAATAAATATTTGTTGAATGGAGGAGGCATTTCAACAGAACTTTGCAGGAAAGTTAGAAATAGGCCATGGGCAAATGTGTCAGGTGAGCAGGTCCCTTTCAGACAGAAATGAATATTGCTGTGAAGGGTAGGTCCAAGAGTGGGAGCCCGAAGAAAGGTGCTAGGATTTAGATCTAAGATGCCCCCTAAAAGTCTCATGTGCTCACAGTGTGGCTTTTTAGAAGATGATTGGATCATGGGGACAACATACTCATCAATGGATTAATTAATAGCTAAATGTGCTGTTAGGAAGTGGGGCCTGGTTAGAAGAGGGGGATCACGGGATTTGACCTGGAAGGGTGTATTCTTAACCATGGTGGCTCCTCTCCCCTCCTCTTCCTTCTCCTTAGTCTTTTTCTTCTTTCTTCTTTTCTCTTTCTCCGTCTCCCTACCCCTACTCCCCTTTTCTGGTTTCCATGGGTTGAGTAGCTTTCCTCTGCCATGCCCTTCCACCACCCCGTTTCTGCTGTGGAGCCAGCCAACCATGAATGGGCTCAACTTTCTGAAACTATAGCCCAAAATAAACCTCTACTGCCTAAGTTGAGGGTATTGGGTACTTTGTCCCATTGATAGGAAAGTGACTAATTCAGAAGGGTATTTGATTGAGCCTTAAAGTTCCTAGAAGGGCTGTGGAAGATAAGTTTGCAAAGTTTAGCTACAACATGATGGCAGGCAAAAGAATTTGCATTAACAGTACAGAGGAGTGATTATGAGATTGTTATGCTAAGGATGGAGAGAATACAGAGGCAAAATATAATGAGAATGTATAATTGATATAAAGTTTCTTTGGAACTGGTCCAAGTAGGGCATTGTGGTTTGTTTAAAAATGATGGTGAATTCTTTGACAGTGTTGCCTCTGGGAAATGGGGTTTATGTCTCTCCTTCTTGAACATAAGCAAACTGTAGCTGCTTCAGCCAATGGAGTGAACCAGAAGAAAGATGAAGTGTCTTCCAAGGTTGGGTCCTAAAAGTTCATGTAGTTTCTAGCTAGCTAGCCCCCACATTAGAGGTGTGATCACCCTGAGACCTCCATTCTGGAGAAGCCCCATGTAGGAATCCCAGTCAACTGTCCCCGCTGAATCCAGTCTTCTGCTATGGCCACCAAGGCACTGAGGTTCACAAGGGCAGCTGCCTTCAGCCCTCCAGACCAGCCCATCTATGAAGTGAGCATCAGGAAGTAACTGCATCATTCAACGCCAATAGAGGTGGATTTGCCCAGCAGAAGCTGGCATGAATTTCTGACTCCTTATAACACAAGCTATGCTAAAACGGTTGTTTTAAACCATTTAATTTGGAGATGGGGGGTAATTTGTTATATAGGTGATTTTTCAAAGAGACCAGGACATTTTGAGGGAATGGAGGTGGTTATTAATATCTATGTGTAAACAAGAACTTAATTAGAGGGGCCGATGAGATGGCTCAGCGGCTTAAGCGCCTGCCTGGCAAGCGCGAGGGCCCGAGTTCGACTCCCGGAACCCACATACAAAAAAGGGGCCGGTGATATCGCTCAGTGGCACGGGCACCTGCTGGCGCGCGAGGTCCTGAGGTCGACCCCCCGGTACCCACAAAAAAAAAAGAACTTAATTAGAATATAATTTTCCAGTCTATAAACTTTCTTGAGCTTTTATTATTACAACACCAACACTTAGCATTTACATTCTCAAATATTTGATTCAGTAAACTACCTCTTTTTTCTTGCTTATTAATGTCTTTTACATAAATTTGATAACACCCAGATCAAGATGTAGAACATTTATTCCATAACTCTCCAAAGATAACAAATTATTTTAATCCCTAACACCATAAATTGGTTTTGTCTGCTGATGAACTTCAGTAAAACGGAATCATACAGTATGGTCTTGCTGAAATTGTACATGTGAAAATCATCCACTTTGTGTGTTGCAAGTTTGTTCTATTTCATTTCTATGCAGAATTCCATTCCATGAATATACTACTCTTTTTTCATTCTCTCTTGGTGGAGATTTTAGTTAACTACTTTTGGGGACTATTATGAAAAATGTTGTTATAAACATTTTATATATGTCTTCTATCAACTGACATCTCAAAAAATTTGTGCGGGCTTTTTGAACTTTTCTTAAATGAAGTTTTCAGAATCACTAGCTTATTAGATTTATTCACATTATCAATTCTAGTAAGAATAATTTTTCACATTTAGCAAGTGATTATTAATTTTACCTCCTATTGTTTTATTTAAAGGCATTTTTTAACCCAGGAAACTCAGAAGGGAAGGGGAAATATAATAGTATTATCTTCAGTATATCTTTGTAAATGTTACATTATCCCAAGTTAATTATTAATAGAGCCTACTTTCACTCTCAAGCATGCCTCTGTCTAGGATGGCAGGTTTTGTGGTCACCTGATTTTCTCCAACCCAGGCAACATACTATAATAACAATAAATATGCCTGAGAAATATTTCTTTCTTTTGTAAAGTGCAAGAAAGATGATAAGTACAGAGCAGGGGGTTTGCATGTGTGTTCTCAGACTATTTTAAAAAAGAGTGTACACAGAGATTGGAGATCGGAACATTGATTTTCTGTCAGTGTTTTTAATATTACCACCAGAAAAATCTTGGTCAATCTTCAGAACTACCTGACTTATTCCACTAAAGAAGAGCTCTCCTGGAAATCAGAAAATTGAATTTACTAATTAAAAAATTAAACTGGTTGTTCAGGAAATAAAACCAATTATGGAAAGGGAGTCCCACTACGTGAGTTTTTCTTCCATTGCAATCTTTTTCAAAAATTCATTTTGTCACTTAGCAAATATTTCTTGAGCTCCAAATATGGATCAGGCGTGGTATCAGGCAGTGAGAATCCAGCAGTGAACAGGGAAAAAGTGCCCCATGTGCTGAGTTTGTAGTCAGTGGAAAATGGCAGCAATATAAATAAGGAAGATAGATGGAGCCAGAATCCTACAGAAAGAACTATGGAAAAAGATCTTTGATAAATCTCAAGGGATATTGTAATTGCTCTTGGTTTACAATTTACATCAAAGAGTTGTTGCATTCAAGTATATACATGAACATGTTTAAATGCACTCTCCTAATTAAAGCCATCAGCCCCATAACAGGCTGAACATAACTGACCTGTATGCACCCCAAATCCCTGCAAGTTTTTTGTTCAGAGTCCTGTTTGCATTGCATTGGAGCTTCTAACTGTGTATTACTTATCAGTGAGCTCTAAAGACACATCCCAGTTTTATACATCTGACTCTCAAAGTTAGGGACAGACTAAATCAGCATTTCACGTATGAACACTTAAAACAGCCATAGTGTTTTATCTAAATTTACATGTTATGATCCTTCACAGAGCTGTAAACAGAACTCTCGTTCATTAAACTGGTAATGACTCTGTGCTGCTGAGAACATTTATTTCTATGTAAGCCACAGGTTCATTGCTACACATAAGCAAAGGGACGTTGAGGAATTGTTATCTGAAGTCTGCCAAAGGGTCTGTCCCTAAACAACTGCCCTCTTTAGCTGTGGAGAGCTATGAAGAAACCAGCATTACAGTAAGTATGTTTCCAAGAGACAATAATTCTGAAATAACCTAACATAAATGTTTATAAAAACTGAATGGAGGAGAAAAGATCTTTTAATGTTACAAACCTATTGGTGAAAAGACCAAGATATTAAGTTCTTATCAATCTAAATGGGCTTGTGTTCTCATTTTAACTGTCCAGTTACCTGTAAAGGACCCAAAAAAAGGTGAAAGAACAGCTCTCTTCCTAAAACATCTCTTCTTTAAATGCCACAACCCTGAGTGGAATATTTAAGTGGAAACCAGGACTGTTGAGGGGTATTCAAAAAGTCACTCAATATAAATCATCCACAGGTTCAGGCTGAATCTTAAACTCCCCTCTTCCAGCCCCTCAAGGACAAGAAACTACAAAAGTTTTGCTCTCACAAAGAGTTCCCCTCCAGTCATTTGGTAACGTGGCTTCCTCCTGGGCTTGGGACGAAATGGATTCCTGACCACATCTGGGTTCAGTGAGAGCAGGGCACAGTCATAGGAAAAGGAATAACAAGACAAATGGATGTATTTGCTCCATGCCTGTACACCACAATGGAACTTTGCATCAGTTGAATTGCAAAATCCAAATAAAGCTACCCGCTGCCTAGTAAGTGCAATTAGATTATCATATAGATCATTTGATAGTCCATCATTTTCCCCTTTAGCCAAGCCATCCTACAAGCTTGTCATTAACTCTCAGCAGACTGGATGTTTTCTTTCTTAAATAACACTACAAAATCTATACATGCACATATAAGTATTTTCTTGTTGTTGTTGTTGTTGTTGTTGTTGTTGTTGTTGTTGTTGTTGATTTTGCAGTTTTTTGTGGTCCTAGAGATGGAACCAGAGCCTCATGCATGCTAAGCACACTTTCTATTACTAAGCCCCAAAATATATTTTAATAGAAAGAAAATGAATAGAAAGTACATTTGTCTCATGATTTTCTAATTAGTCTGTCAGTTCAAAATAAAAAATTCCACAATTAAGAACATGTAATTAAACTATCAAATCTTGCAATATAAACAAAAATTAAGCAAGTTATTTGATGAACTGGCTGGTTGCAGTCATATACAAGATGGTTATGAGCCCCTGCAGTGTAGAAGACACCTACAATCCTCCTGGTTTCTTTCATGTCTTTGTTGTGGTAATTCTATGTGAGTTGTTTAATTCCTCTAAGCTGTCTCTCCCAATCATAAAATGGGTATTAAAATAATTCTTTTTCTGAAGGCTGTTTTGAGAAAAAACTAAGATAATCCTGGTAAAGCACCGTAAATATTAGCTGTCATTATCACAGTCTAGAAAAGCCTGAGGGAGTTATTTTTTAATTTCATTCGAAGGCCAAATGGAAATATAATTAATTTGGCTTTAGAAATCATTTTGTTTTCTACATCTTTTCATTCTTACATGATCAAAAACTAGTGATTTCTGACTATGTTTTGAAGATTGTTAATTTTCACATTAACAAAGACCATGTTTGGAAAGATTCCTCAATGTCTGGGATTTCTCATAAAAATATCAAGATTGTAAGGATACTCACAGAGGGACAGAGAAGAATCACAGAGAGGGCTATAACTCCTCAAAAGCATATAGCTGTATTTAAAGGGAAACTACTCAGTAACCTGTAGCTACCGCTTTGGCATTTTGGGGCCATTTTACCAATTTATGTTCCCCTCCCTGCAACTGTGAACTGGATTGCTAACAGATTAACCTATTAATTGTTTTTTTCCTTTTGCCCATGGATCACTGTCTACAGTTACGATGAAGGAAGATTCTCCTGGAGCAAGCACACAAATATTAATGTCTGATCACGCTTGCTTAAAATGAAATAAATTTATCTGAATTACATATACTGCAACCATCATAGAGCAGAAGTTTCTATTCATTTTGTGGCATAATTTTCAATGTTCTCTTGGTTCGTGTGTGTGTGTGTGTGTTTCTTCATCAGAAAAGGCCTAATTTGCCTAGATTTCTAAGTTATTTTATTCTTAAAATGAAGTAATCTTTATCATCTTACTAAGTAAATTAAAAACTAGTTCACTCTTGTATAGAAATGAAGGAATCTGGTTCATTAATCTTGACCGTATCTTAATTTATGTTCCGAGTTGGGTCTTCCAGACTTAGCTGTTGAAATGGAGCTAGAGTACAAAATATTCATTAGAGACTCACATCTGTGAAAAGGAGGAAGGCAGAAGTGCCCAAATCTAGGGCAAATAAAGAAGTAGACTATAAAGCAGACTCATTGAAGCCCTGGCTAACCAGGTGGAGCATCTGAAAGCGTGATCAGCCTGGCTGACCAACAGGTGTCCCGCGGCAGGCTGGGAGAGCTGGGCTTTTATACCCCTGTGCCACTTGGTCGCTGACGCAGGATGCCCTGGAAGGGCGTCACCTCAGCAAAGGGATACAGCTGACATGGGTCCTGGAGAGGCTGACACATTCCCTGGTGTGCAGCATGTCCTTCCATAGAGGGGGAGCTGAGCAGTGCAGCTGTGTCTGTCATTGTCCGCCTGTTAACTCACCTTAAAGTCAAGTGTCTTCAGAGTGAGGTGACTAAAATTGATCTACTGGAGGCAGAAAAAAAACATATTTCAAATTTGCATTTATCTCCAAATTCATCTTTTTTAATTGTGGAAAAATACACATTACATAAAATTTTTCATCCATTTTTAAAGGTACAGTTTTAAGTGTTAAATATGTTCACATTGTTGTGCACTCATCACAATGGTGTTTTTCCTCTTGCAAAATTGAAACCCTGAACCCAGTAAACAAAATCCCTATCTGTCCTACCCACCCATACCCAGCCCTTGGTGACCAACATTCTACTTTGTATCTCTATGAATGTGAATACTCCCAATACCTCAGATAAATGGAATCTTATAGTATTTGTCTTTTAGTGACTGTCCTGTTTCACTTAGCATAATATCCTCGAGGTTCATTGAACTTGTAACATGTGTCACAATTTCCTTCCTTTTAATGGCTGAAAAATAATATTCCACTCTGTGTATACATTGCATTTTGTTTATCCATTTGCCTTAATTTATTCAAATTCACCCAAAAGTGAAATAATATGTTAATTCTATTTTTAACTGAGAACTCTCCATCTCATTTTCTATTATGGCTGCACAATTTTATATTCCCTCCAATAGTACAAGGGTTCTGACTTCTCCACATCCTTACCATTACTGGGCATTTTATCCATTGCTTTTTGATAGCCATCCTAATGAGGATGAATTACTATCTCATTGGAGTTACATCATCTTTTTAATATTTGCTATAATTTGCCTACAATCACAATAAAAACTCATGCTTATAGTAGTGGAAGAAATGAACTCACTTTCACTCAGAAAACAGATTAGAGCAGAAGCAGGGTCAGAGCATGTCTACAGTGTGGGCTCTGAGGAGGTCATTTCAGTGTCTCCCACCCCATTCTGAAACTGTTAGGTCTACAGCCGTATCACCCTGAATGTGCCAAATCTTGTCTAAAACTGTTAGAAGATAAATCTGTGAATATATATTGGATCAGACCTTAAATATTTTATTATAAAGTTAAAAGACCAAAACAAAGCTGTTCTAAGAGAAGTACTTTGGGGTTCCAGAAAACAGAGTCTAGAATCCACAGACAGCATCTACTTCCTGTGTCACAGCCAAAACCCCTTATGAAGCTGCTATCATTTGGTTTGTACAAAAACACATATTAAAACCTAAAATTAAAATGTGCAAAACTCATTTTAGAAGAGGAATAAAAGTTGAATAAATAATAATACAACTGAATAGAGATTAAAGACAGTTAAATTAATATTGAGGAAGAAAATAAGATAATACACCCACAGACAAGAAGGTAGACTTCCCTTCTTAACTCTCTTCCTAGTTGTTCTCAATGGCAAAAGCCCAAATTAGCACAGAAAATGTCAATGTTTAGATGTTGAGTGCAATCTTGACATGATCTGCCTAGCACTACCCTTTTCTTCTTGTTCTCCTCCCCCTCCCCAGTCCTCCTTTTCCTTTTGAGACTGGTGACTTAAGCAACTGGATGCCAAAAACAGCACTGCAATATGGTAACAAAAAATAAATGGAATCAGACAGTCGTATTAGACACGGCTCTCTTCCGTGTAAATTCACCTACTGAGTGAGTGTCAAAAGACACAAGTGCTCCCTAGCAGTTTTGTCCCAAATGACAAGTCATCTTTTTCCATCCAATTCCTTTCAAACAACAGTGTCTGGCTAAGACTAAAAACAGATAAGACATTTCTAAGACAGAATTAGAAAATATCAATATTAGATAACATAATTATGAGCTAGTACCAAAATATGAAAGATTCATTTAGATTAATCATTTTATACTCTAAATTCTACTCAAGGGTTATGTTTGCCCACTGGAAATCAGGAAGATGACATGAAAACAAGAGAAAGTGAACTGATATCTTCCAAAGGGAAAAGCCTTGGATTTCAAGGCACCCATCCCGAGTTTTCAAGATTGAACTCACTTTTTAGAGCAGCAACCATGAAACAAAACACTAGTAATATTTGTTTCTAATGCTTTTGTTGCATTTATTTCTCACATGTTTTTAGAAACCCAGTTATCAAACAATCTCTAACCTGAAGAAGTTGTACAAATAAAATGCTATCAGTGAGTTTGAACCATTCATGAATATCCAGGTGTCTGAAAAGTACTTAGTTACTGAAACTATTGGAATAATAAAGTAATCTGGATGTCTCCTAGAGTTGGATTTGTTATTCTCCATGCTGCCAGATGCAAAGCCAAATGTTCCATGTTCATAAAAAATGCATCTAGAGTTGCCCATATTCATAAACAATATTTGCATGCATGAATTTTCCATTTCATGCAATATTAGAGCTATAATAAAGTAGCAAAACTATTCTCCTAGACCATGGTTAAAAGAAGATAAACCTTTACAATGCACATCTGCCACTTCAGAGATAGGAAGGGTTTACATTTTGAGTTTTGTTGGTTTTGTTTTGTTCTTTTCATGATTAAGTTGATGCAGTGTAGAAAAAGGAAATATAAACCCAAAATCTGTGGTCAGTTCAGTTCCCCAAGGGTGAGTGTATTATACATAAAGGGACTATTTAGAACTGATGATTTTATTATAACCAAATTATTCCAATTTGTTCTAGAACAGTGGGTAAAGTTACCCAATAAGAGAAAAGTGAAATCACAGACACAAAAGTAAAAATTTTAAATCTAGACTCAGTGCATCTGTCTAAAAATATCAAAAAGGATGGCTTAGACTTGTGTAAAATTCAGCTAACTCATGTACATTGGGCCATAGCCAAGAAACATTAGCTTCCAGAAGAATCACACTGCTGAGTTCTCTAGCCTGGATGCTAAAGGCAAAGGAAACCACAGAATAGAGTGACTCTAGATTCAGAGGCCAGATTTTATTTACCAAAGGTGTCAGAAACCTTGGATTCTTTTGTTAAATGGCCACACTTACTATCATATTATCAATAACTATAACTTTAATTATTATGTGTTTTTGCCATGTACAAAGAAATAAGACCATGTGCAAAGGAACTTTACACATAGATTATTTTATTTAGTGTTAAAAAGGACATATCAGGCAAGTACTATTATTACTTCTATTTTACAGTTGAAGAAACTGATGTTCACAAAGGGTAATTAGCAGGTGGTATTTGTCATCTGATTTTTTAAATTTCTATTTTGTGAGAAGAAAACAGAAACATTAACATATGAGAGACTGACCATCAGAGCTCTAATTTTCACAATGCCCCCTAGGAAGTAGAAGTGTGTGTCAATTGGAAAAAAGTACAAAGCTGTAAGCAAACAAGGCCTTCTCATGAGTAGAAGCTCCTTTTAGAAAAAAACTGTTAGACCATCCACACACGCCAAGTCAGCATTGCTGGTCTTACATTTTGGACTCCTTCTGACTATCCTAATTGTTCTTTCCTTTCACCAACAATCTCTCCAATTTTTCATGCCCATGATGGCCTATACCTAAACACTTCCTCCAAGGTATCAAAGGATAGCTGTGCATCACAACAATGCGGGTATGTTCTAAGGAATGTACTGTGAGGCGATGGCACAAACATGGCAGGGTCCACTCACACAGACCTAGACTAGAAACGGCCTCGGTCAGTTACTCGCAGGGTCTAGATGAAATCAAGAGATGCAGTAAACACAAGATGGATGAAGCTGCTGCTAGGGTCATACAGCAGGCTGTTTCATGGTATGTTTTTTTAAGTAGAACTATATGCTAAGCTATTAATAAAAAAGAATAGTATAGTAAATATATAAACCAGTAACATAGTCACTTATTATCATTATCAAGTATTATGTACTTTCCATAATTGTGTATACCTAACTTTTATACAACTGGCAACACGGTGGCTTTGTTAACAACGGCAGCTGCAAGACCACATGAGAAATGTGTGGTACTAAGACATTACAATATCACTGGCCATAGGGACTTTCCAGCTCCACTGCAGTCTTGTCGACCACTGTCCCAGAGCGGAGGTTGTTATGTGGTGTATGAGTAAATCTGGCCATGCGAAACACAAGACAATTACGGGAGCTCTGAATTTGCAGAACACTGCGCCTGACAGAGGACTTCGCCGCAGCCTCGCAGAAGGCTGTGGAAATACAGCACCGACTTCCAGGCAGCTGCATCTTTCTGTCTCACCCAGTCCTTAACACCTATGGGTACTGCTCATCTCATGGCAGACATCAGAGGAATTGAAGACGCTCTTTCCCTCGGTCCTGTTTGTCTGCAGACCACTCCTTGAAATGAACTTTACTTCCATCCAGCGGAAACATTCAGCACGTGAGGTGAAGCTCTGGCTGAGGACAAAGACAGACCTGGGTGTTCCTTCTGAGCCCTAAGCTGCTAATGCTTCCGTAGGTCAGCAAGGATCACAGGGCAGTATTGAAAAGGACACGCGCATCCGCCAGGTAGTCCATCCACACACCCCCACGGGCTTCCTGGCTGCCCCGAAACGCCTGTATTTGCCCAGCAGAGGAGGAACCGGCGGGAATCTAGATCCATAGATCTGGAGTTGACCTGGAGGGGAGACTGCATTCCTGTGAGTCCCCCCAGACTGCATCCGGGAACTAAGCCCCATGTGGTTATTAAGAACATGAGAAAATCAGGATTCAAGACTGTGTTCTGTTACTATTCATGTGGATTTAAAAAAAAAAAAAAAAAAAAAAAACTTCAAACTCTTCAGTTTTCTCCTCTGTAAAATAGGAACACAAATAGCTCTCTGGTAGAATCTCTGTGACTAAGACAGTAGATAGTGTGTGGAAGATTTATAGAAATCCCAGCACGTGGGCAGTACTTTATAAATGTTATTATTCCTTTTTTGTTGGCGAGTGTATGTGAGTTTTAACACTGTAACAGTAGCTGCAGCTTATTTTCCCCTCTTTGAATCAAACTGATTGGATGCTTTTTCATAGGGACATAGATTTTATCTTTCTTTCACACAACTATTAAGTGTCTCCGTTTAAAATAAACGAGAGATCAAGTGTGAATGTTTTAACAATGTATAATCCCAGGTGCAGTAATTATTTTGATCCTCTTGAATAATTTTCTACAGATCATAGAAGATGAAAAACATATTGGGCATATTATGTATAGCAGGTTTTTTTTTTTAAGAAAAGCAAATATTTAGAATTTTTAAGTCCTATCAGTTTTTGAAAATTCTGCAGAAAATATTTGCTTTTTTAAAATTGATAAAGCCCTGTAGGTTACTTTTAGCTTTTCAGAAATAGTACTGTACTGAATGAATAAAAGATGTTAGCCAGAAACTTTTTTGTCCTGGAAGGTGAAAAAAACACACCATCCATCTTCTGGCTTTCCCTGCACCCTCCACAGGGACCAACGCCTGGTAGAGCAGTGAACAGGAGAAGGCTTCCTTCTCAATGTGTTCCGGTCGCACCTCCCCAGCGCCTGTCCCCAAGCACCTCCCCTTGCATTTCTGTCTCCCAAATCCCAATCACTTCGCAAGACACCCTGTCCTGTAAGCCTTTCCCTACTGCTAAATTCACTTGCTTAAACGCTACACTCTTTACAGTCTGCGGTACTACGTTACACGCCCCAACATCCACCACTGTTCTCCGTACTTTGGCGTTATATTCCAGAAGCTGATTATAAATTCGTCAGTGGTAGGACCTACGTCTGTCACTTGATACTGACAGAACAAAGAGTAATTGTTCAAAATCTATGCTTTGAAGTGAGACTCTCTGGGTTAAAACCCCAGCTACCTACTTAGCCGACAGAAGAAAATTTCTTAAACCTCCTGTCACTCAGGGGTAGTATACTTACCTCACTGTGCTGTTGTGAGGTCCCCTCTCCCCAGTTTGGTACTGGGGGTTAATAGGGGAAGCTCTACCTCTGAGCTAAATCCCCCTCCCTTTTTAAAATTTGAGTTGCCCAGGCTGTCCTCTAACGTGTCATCCTCATGCCTTAACCTCCCCTATAGCGGGGATTACAGGCGTGTTCCGTAACGCTTGTGCAGTACTGTGATTTAGCAACATAATATTTTAGGGAAGGGCCCAGCCTATCCTAAGGGCCATGTAATTGTTTTCTTTTATTATAGAACTGGCCAAGGCTTTTAAATATCCACATCAGTGAACTTGAGAAGTGGTTGATGAGGCATAGTGCGGGATCGATGGATTTTTCAGGGTATTAGAGCGTGTGGGAATACAGAAAAAAAAAAAAATGGTTCCTGCTCTTTCAGAATTTACCCAATTGGTTTTGTAGTAAACAGAGGGCTGCTTAGAACTCATCTTTGTTGGTTTGGGTATGGGAACTGTCCACCACACGAGGTGGGTACTCCACAAATGCCTGCTTTTTAATGTCGTCTAATGTTTTTTTAATTTTTGTCTTATTATCACTGTTTTATATGTTACATCTCATTGTATAATATTGTTTCATAATATAATTGTTATTATTTTTTCTGTGATGTTGTTTTTTAATGATTCAGCAATTCATTTGACTACACAGAGTTGTCTATACAATAGCTCCATGGCGACACATTGTTACTGCCTGATGGTCCCAAACAGTTCTGATGTGAAAAACTTCATGGAACGCTTCATCATGTCACCAGCTTTGGCTGGCTCCATTTGTGCCCTCAAATTGGTTTCTGCCTGGATTTACTGGCATGAACTGAGCCAGACCTGCAGCACTGAGCTGCTCTCCAAGATGATAACTGCGAAGACCACAGAAACACCTGACAGGATCATTGTGTTCCCCTCTCCCGCTATCCCGTCCCCGTCTTACCAGATTTTACCACCCATGGGATCTTCTGTTAGGGAAAGAGCTTCTTGACACCCTCCCTTATAAGCAGCTGGGGCTGTGGATCCAGCTAGTGAAGCTTCTGAGTTGAGTCCAAATTGTTGCTCACTGCTCCTGGGAATGTATGGTTCTTATTCTTAAATTCCAAGGTTAAGTTTCCATAACTCTTTACCCCCATGCACTCCATTCTCAGACAGTGATTCACTGCCTCATCTTTCTCCACCTTTCCTATGATAATTTCTTCACTGTTCTGGAAACCTGGCCCATCTTTTACTACTGCCATTCATCAACAGATCTCTCCTATTTTACCTCTTTCCTGGACACCTGACTGTATTGACCATCATTATCTATCTACGCTCTGCCCAATCAAGAAGACACATCTAAGCTGCACCCTTTGGTCCTTGTTCTTAACAGAAACTGTGGCTTAATGCTGAACTTTTTGAACACCCTATAAATACCTAAATCTTTACCCTTGCCCAAGTCATTCCCAAACACCAATGGCAGCCCGGTGGCTGACTCTCAGGCCAGCCTTCATCCCTTTCCCATTTTCTTGCTTCATTACTGACTTCCAACATATAGTAGAGCAGGGCCCACTTTGAAAGAATTTTTTGCTAAAGTCTCAAGTAGAGAGAACTTCTGAAAGCCCAGAGCCAAAGCACAATCACGGGCTGCTCACTAGGAATCTTTTCCCAAAAAATGTATTGCTCAGAATAGCTTGAAATTTTTGGCCCATGCCATTTAGTAAAAAGGAAATCTTGCTGAGGCTAACAAAAAATATTTTGTTTTTCAAACCCATAGTTATACTATTGTGTATTTATGCACTAATCATCTACAAATGCATAGTTTTTGTTTCTTCCAAAATTTTGTCATTATAAGCTATTCTTTAATAAACACCCCTCTATACTTGCATATATGCCCATTTATTTGCTCAAGGTCTGAAAGTGGAATTGTTTAGTCAAAATATTTTTAAGTTTTCAATGTATTTGATATACAAGTTGAACATCTCTAATCTGAATCCAATTTTGAAATGTTCTAAAATCTAGAACATTTTGAGTGCTAACATGATGCCATAAATGGAAAATTCTGTGTCGATGTCATGGGATAGGTTCTAGTCAAAGCACAGATGCACTAAAAAGATTGTATAAAATTTCCTGCTGGCTGTGTGTTTAGGCTTCAGTCCCCTTGTCAAGATACCTCATTATGTATATGTGAATATTTCAAAATCTGAAAAACTTCTGGGTTCAAGAATTTCACTGAAGGGTACTTGACTTGTACATGGTCCTTCAGAAAGGTTTTACCAGTTAAGAATGTCATCGAGTGTATATGAGTTCTAGAATTCTAAGTCTAATAAGAATTTGGGGAATCATCCTCATAACTTTTTACTTTGAAGGTAAGGATACTAAAACCAGAGTTAAGGTGTATACCCAAAAATGGAACTCAAAGTATAGTTTTTGACCTGTGCAGTTTTCGTGACACATTTCCTTGAATTCTAGCACACAACTGTCATTACAGATAAAGCAACCAGAATTGTGAATTTAAAGATTTAAATGTGGATGACAAATTAAGTGTCCCTATAATCAATCTTTTTTCAAAATTTTAATATCCCATATCACTTCATAAACTCATGAAAAGATTTTGAATATTCAGGGAATATCTCAAATTATTGAAAAGGAAATTTTACTTAGAAAAATGGCTATAGCTCAATGCATGATCCTACTTCTTGGTCACTTTGAAATCCATCTGTTTTATTGATGGACAGGGTTGGGCTCAGGAACCAGATGTGTTTTCCAAAGAAGTTACTGTTTTCCTGGAGGACAGAGTGTTTGACACATGACAAAAGGCAGAAATTTGCTTGTTTATATTAGTTGTTCAATGTGGAACAAATCAACAATACATCTCTTTAAAACACTTTGGTGGGCTGTAGTTTTTCTCTATTTACAAGTCTTTGCTAACATAATGACTGGATTGCTTTCCCTTAATCTTACCCTGATGTTAGCTAGCCTGTAACTCCCACAACAGAGCCCAGAATTCTGTATCCTATGGTGGAGTTTTTCACAAATACAGCCCTAATAGCAAACAAATGTAGCATTTCATTTTTGCTCCCAAATGATATGGCTTGAAGGCTGAAGGAATGACTGTCATGGCTTGTATCTAGATGTCCCCCTGAAGCCTCACGCAGGTGTGGCTTTCAGAGGTGGCTGGATCTAGGGTATGTGATCCTGGGATTAAGGGTGTGATGCTGGGATCAAGGGTGTGTGATTACTAAATTAGTCCACTAATTGCTTTAGCATAGTTCTAGGTGTGGATAATGGGAAGGCCCACCCTGGGTGTGGGTGATACCACCCAAAAGACAACCTAAAAGGGATAAAAGGGAGAGGTACGCTGCTTGTTGCTTCTTGCTTGTCACACCATGAACCCTTTTTCCTCTGTGATGCCCCTCTGCCATACCACCCTGCCTTTGAGCCAGTCAACTATGGACTGAGACCTCTACAAACTGTGAGCTGAAATAAACCTTTCCTCCTGTAACTTGTGGGTGTTGGGTATTTTTATCTCAGCAACGAGAAAATGTAACTAAGACAATGACTGCAGTACCAAGTACCTGGTGGTCACATAAAGTGTCAGGCATTAGAGCAAAGACAGGCTGATGGTTCCATACATTAGTTCAACAAACCTTTACTGAGTGATAACCATAAATCAAATACTGTGCTAGAAAATAGGAGTACAATAAAATAGTAAATAAAGTAGATATGATCAGAATTTACAGTGGTGGTGTTTTCTTGTTTGGGAGTTTTTCAGTTGCTTTGTTTATATCTAGCTTTTAAAGAACCATATCAATTTAGCTCTGTTTCCCTTGTAGTGTCAATACTATACTCTGACAATTGAATATTCTTGTGTTTTAAGGTATCATGCATGTTCTACTCTTTCAGGTACAAAGTACATACAGCTTTCAAAAGTCTCCCCTGTAAGGCCAAGGGTGCAGCTCAATGGTAAAATGTTTGTCTGCCAGGCTCAAGGTCCTGAGTTTGATCCCTAGTACCAGAAAAGAAGAGTCTCTTCCAGGATTTGTGATGTACAATGCATGTGTCAGTTTTATTTTCCCTTGTAATCTATTCCACTAGTATTCACAGGATTCCATTTATTGATGCTGGTTTTGATTTGCATAGAATGCAGAATCCCACTGAGCTAAAATGAAATTTTGGTTTATATGCAGCCAGAAATCTGTAATTCCAAACTATATTCAGTAGGTCTCAACAAATTCGTGCTTATTTAGGTCCTCAAATTTCTCATAAGAGCTCTATCACTGCAATATACTGTTTCGTTTCACCTAATATCCCTTTAAAAGTGGTTGTAGTCAAGTTAATTAGTGAATGTCCTACAGGCTTAGGCTTAAGTAAAGTCATGTACTGCATAACAATGTTTTGCCATATGTATAGATAGATAGATAGATAGATAGATAGATAGATAGATAGATAGATATAGATATAGATATATGGAACTGAAAAATTCCTGTGACCTAGTGGTGTAGCTGTCACAGAGTTGAAGCACAGCACATTACTCATGTATTTGTTGTGATCCTGGTGTAAACAAACCCACAGCATTGCCAGTTGTATAAAAGTATACTTTATACAATTATGTATAGTACATAACAGTGGTACCTCAGTTCACAAAGTTAATTCGTTCCATGATTCTGGGAAAGATGGCCAAATTCACATTCGTGCAGGGAAGATGGCCGTGGTCATGTTCATCACCCGATGTGGAGTTTGAGAAGGGAAGCAAAATTTTGCAGAATGCTTCCGTTTATGAACTGAATTGTTCACAAACAGAAGCATTCGTGAACCAAGGTATTATTTACTTGACAATAATAAATAAGTTACTGGTTTATTGTTTAATATGTTATATTTTTATCTTAGAATATATTTATTTTAAAAACTATGAAACAACCTCAGACAAGTCCTTCAAAAAGGATACAAAAGAAGGCACTGTGGTCATAGGAAATGACAGCTCCATGCATGTTTCTGCCCCCTGAAGACCTTCGGGGACAAAAGAGGACAAGAGGTGGAGGTGGAAAAGAGTGATATCGAAGATCCTGACCCTGTTAAGTCAAGGTTCATGTGTGTGCATTGTTTTAGTTTTTAACAACAACAACAAAAGAATTTAAATAAATAACTGATTTAAAAGAAAAATAAGGCTTATAAGATATGGATTTAAGAAAAAAAGTGTCTTTGTTCAGCTGTTCAATGTGTTTCTTTTAAACCAAATATTATTAAGAGAGTATCAAAAGATTTTAAAAATTAAAAAGTGTATAAAGAGTTACAATAAACTGTGGTTAATTGATTGTTGAAGAAAGAAATTTTTCTTATAAATTTAGTGCACCCTAAGTATGCAGTGTTTATAAAGTTATAAAGTCCACAGAAGTGTATAGTAATGTCTAGGCCTTCACATTTACCTACCACTTACTCTGACTCAACTAGAGCAAATACCAGGCCTGCAGGCTCCATTCATGTTCAATTCCCTGTGTAAGTGAATCATTTGTACTGTTCATTCATTCATTCATTCATTTACGGAACTCTAACCCAAGGGGTCACACAAGCTAAATAAAAACTCCACTAATGAACTACATACACAGCCGACTACTTTTGCTATAACTTTTCTATGTATAGATACACAAATGCTTAACCACTGTGTTACAACTGCCTTCAGTGTTCAATACAGTAAGAGCCTGTGCAAGTTTGTAGCTTAGGAGCAGTAGCCTGTACCCAATAGCTTAGCTGAGTAGTAGACTAGACTCTAGGTTTGTGTAAGTACACTCTGTGAGGATTACACAATGTCAAAATCACCTAATGAGACATTTCTCAGAACATATTCCCATTGTTAAATGATGCGTGACTATGTAATCAGACCAAATTATTCCTTAATTTAAATCCAGTGCATTTCATTTTTGGTATATCCTTTAAAATCCCAACTAACCAGCTCACTACAAAAACTCCCCATACAAAACCAATTCACACCAGGCGTGGTGGCACACATCTGTAATACCAGCACTTGGGAGGCTGAGGCAGGAGGATTGCTGCAAGTTCGAGGCCAGCCTGGGCTACAAAGTGAGTTCAAAGCCAGCCTGAACTGCATAGTGAAACCCTGTCTCAAAAAGAAAAGAAAAATTCACAACAGGTAGAGTTCTAGATCTGTAGAATTTCAGGACCTCCTGACCATTTCCTCTCTTTCAGCCAATCATGATGCCTTGAAATCCATAATTAAAGACTGACCACTTGGTGTTTTATTTCTACTATTTTCTACTACTATCTTTTTGTGAATTGTAAATGATGGTAGGAAAAACAGGTCATTCACTCATTCATTTGTCTACATACTCAACAAGTATTTGATACTGTGTTATATATGCCTCCTTTGTAGAGTGTAGAGTAATTTAAGAATGGAAGTGTCCATGACACTGACCCTGCTACCTGACACAGCACTGAAGTTAGGATTGTCAACTAAGACAGTAGAGAATCACAGACCTCAAT
Source organism: Erethizon dorsatum (assembly GCA_028451465.1). Lineage (NCBI taxonomy): Eukaryota > Metazoa > Chordata > Mammalia > Rodentia > Erethizontidae > Erethizon > Erethizon dorsatum. The sequence continues at coordinate 51,619,231 of CM051828.1, forward strand.
CAGCATCAAACTGTAATAATTTCAGGGTAGAGGTCATTGGGAGCCACAGAAGCAAGGAGAGGACTGTAACTCTTAGTGTAACTGTCTGGGATCTTTCCTGCCACAGGTAATGTGGCCCAGCTCTGGCCACATCAACACGTGCAATCTCTAAGCAATGTGCACCTCTCACATACACACCCCAGGCATAATATTTTCCATCCTATACTCGGGAAGTTACATGACATATGCAACATTTCCTGGGAGGTAATGGTCCATACACCTATAGATTTTACATTTATGTGTCACAAGCAATCCTACACAAACAAGCACATCCTAAGAACCATTTAGCTACTTGAGAGGTCTGCTGTTAACATGTTTACATAAGAAAGATTATAAGAAGCTCTCATAGGAAGAGAATGTATTTCAGACCCACTGCTTTGTCAACTAACTTCCCATTGCCCAGTGTGACACAGGCTCTAGAAGGAAGATGGGCGGTCACTAGAGAGCTCTAGGGTGAACCTGAATTCTGCCAAGTGTCAGCCTTGGCAATCCAAATTGATTCCATATTGTATTCGCGTGGAAGGTGAGAGAAGGGACAGTATATTTTCAACCTTCATAGTTATTTATTTTTCCAAAGTTAAACCTCTTCAGTGCCAAGTATTTCCTTCCAAAGTTTGGAATGGACACCACCATCGGGGATGTTGCTGCTGCTACCACTTGCTACTGTTTGTTGATCCCTCACTTTGCAGCAGGTGCTGTGCTGAACATGTCATGCAAAATCTCATTGGATTATCAGAGTTCTATGAGATGGGTACAGTTAATCTTATAACACTGCTATAGTTTATATCTGATGGCCCTCCAGAGCCTCGTGCACTCATAGGTGGGCTTTTGGGAGGTGACTGGATTGTGGGGAAATTATACTCATCAGTGGATTAGTCTGCTACATTTATAGCTCAATGTAATGCTGGTAGGCGAAGCCTTGTTGGAGGAAGAGGGTCACTAGGGGTGAGGCCCGCAAGACTTTACCTCTTCCCAGCTCTTCCCTTCACCCTTTCTCTGCTTCCTGACTGCCATGCCATGTGCTTTTTCTCTTTTCCCATCCCCCTCAGGGTCATGCTACCCTGCTGTAGAGTCAGAAGACTATGGATTAAAACCTCTACAAACTCTGAACTAAAATAAACCTTTCCTCCCATAAATTGTGGGTGTCTGGTTTTGTGTCTCAGCATTAAGAAAGTAACTAAGATAAACACTCACAAGGAGCTGAGATTTAGAGACATTATTGTTATGGATTGTACCTACATGTTCCTCGAAAGTCTCATGCACTCATAGATGGGACTTTTCAGAACTGGCTGGATCTAGGATGTGTGATACTGGGATTAAGGTTGTGTGGTACTGGATTAGCTCATTAACTGATTTATCATAGTTCTGCATATGGATAATGGGAATGCACATACTGGGTTTGCGTGGCACTACCCAAAAGGCTTGTAGCCTGGATGGAATAAAAGGGAAAGGGAAGTTTGTTTGCTGCTTTGATGCCTCCGTCCTGCTCTTTGATGGACTGTTTCTCCACTGCAATGCCCCTCTGCCATGCCACCCTGGCTTGGAGCCAGCTGACTATGGACTGAAACCTCTACACACTGGGAGCCAAAATAAAGCTCTCCTCCTTTAACGTGGGTGTCTGGTATTTGTCTCAGCAACAAGAAAAGTAATGAATGCAATTACATACATCAGTTAGGTGAGGAAGCCGGGCCTCTATCCAGCCAGTCTAAATCAAAGTCTGGAAACTCCATCACCAACCACTCCTAGTCAGAGTGCAAGATTATGGAATGAGATGGCTCAGAAATTCAGGAGTCCTCTTCTAAGGTTCCCTTTCTAGAGCATCATTTGAGTGGGCCAGTACTCCATTTCCAGTTCCCTCGCCTGAAGGGGATACAGGTTAAGGGGCAGTGCAAACATAGTACTTATGTGGGCCCAGAGCAGAAATGCCAAATGAAGGTTTCAAAGCACATATTTTGGTCAATGTAAAAAAGAAACCTTTATTAACATCCAGAAAGTCCCCAGAAATCTCTTATGACTTCCTTCATTTATGTGCCTCCCAAACTGTAAATTCATTAAGTGGCATCACAGTCCCTACAGAGTTTGAGGGAACAGATGTCTTGGGAGCCATAGCTGTCTGCACTGAGCATCTTTTCACAGATATTCGGGGGTATTTTCTCATCTGGTGGATATAAAGACCTTGTGTTACAAATTAGCAAAAGTAGAGCTCCTTCATAACTATTCTTAAGGTGAGTGATGTTTCAAATCATTTCCATGAATTCAGAGCCCTGGGTATTGAACAAACTCATATAACATTGCAAAAGGCCCTTCTGGAATTGTTCTCAAGTTTTAAAGAACAGCATACTAAAGGATTTCTTTTGGAGTTGAATGATAGTACTTTTCCAGAGGTAATAAGAAAAAACATTTTAATCATATAAATTTTGTAATTAAATTTCTGTATTTTTCCTTTGTGGTAATAGAGGCAATTTTTAAAGCCACCTTCAGAAAGAAATTGGACGTATGCAACCAAGACAAAGATCATTTTGTTGCAACACACATCTGTGGCTACTGAATGCCTGTTTTGAATTACATTTAAATTGCCTGAAGAGCATTTGGCAAATGGAAAATTTTAACTTGGTTTAAGCTTTTCCATGGACAATTTAGGTTTTGTACTGTTATTGTTATATCTGTACTTCTGCATTCAAATCTTTTCAACCAGCCTGGAAAAGAAAAAACATCACGTTAAAGGGTTTTTAATGACATAGTAACTCCTCTTGACAAACAGTGGATCTGTTCCATTATCTTATCTGCCAAAAAAGAAATATCTTCCAAGAGAATAATATGTGCTTAATCATGAAAGCTTTCAGCTTTGAAAGCTTCAAATGATAGAATCAGCAACAGAAACAAATACTCTATATCCCCAAATTAGATGTGTTCTTTTGATTATCTTGCAGTAACATCTGTGGTAATAATACTTTCTGGAAACCACTGCTGATGTTCTTGGAGAGCTTTACCAAGTTTGCCTGGCTTCTCACATGAAAAATTAGTGACTTCCCTAAGCATGGCATTGTCCTTCCTCTCACCAGTTGCTTTGGCTTGGCTTCCTGACCAGAAGCTCAGGGACCCTCCTGTGAACTATGACATTAGAGTAAAACAGTCCTCTCATTTCTGTACAGTTGGTCCTCTGTATCTGTGGATTCTGTTTCTGTGGATTCAATCAACTACAAATTTTAAATATTCACAGAAAAAATGCATTTTTATTGAACATGTACAGATTTTCCTCCTTGTCATTATTTCCTAAGCAGTACAGTGAAACAACTATTTACCTTGTCTTAGGTATTATAAGTCATGTAGAAATGATTTAAAGCATGTAAGAGGACTATGTAGGTTAATGCAAATACTACCTCATAGTATATAAAGCACTTGAGTGTGTGCAGATTTTGGTATCTATAGGGGACCCATTCTAGGATCCCCTACAGACACCAAGAAGCAAATACAATCTTCTCGGGAGGAACCATCTTCCCAGTTGAAATGAGACAAACCAGCTCCAGTAGAGTCATCATTGTTTCTGTTTCCTTGGGAATTACATGATTACAATCCAAAGATAATTTGTGAATACAGAAAATGCACCTGTTCAGAATTGGCTGTCCTCCCTTAAGACAGTTCTTTTTTTTTTTTTTTTTTTTTTTTTTTTTTGTGGGTACCGGGGGTCGACCTCAGGACCTCGCGCGCCAACAGGCACCCGTGCCGCTGAGCGATATCACCAGCCCTTTTTCATATGTGGGTTCCGGGAGTCGAACTCGGGCCCTCACACTTGCCAGGCAGGCACTTACACCGCTGAGCCATCTCACCGGCCCAAGACAGTTCTTAAAAGTAAACTTTTCTATCCCTGTGGCCAGGCTACTTTGCAGGTAAGAACTCAGGTTACCTAGTTTTAATCTCATCTTACTTGTGTGGGCCCAGATCAGAGAAAGCACAAATACCTGTCCCTCTGGCAGATCAGCATCAGAGTTGGTACATTTGTAAAAGGTAGTTTGCTGTTTATTTTGGGAGGAGGTAAATTGAGAATCAGATGAGAGGATATTCAAATATCAAAATGTGTTCTTGGTCACCCAAATATAACAGATATAAAATTTTTGAGGGATATTGAGTTAGTGAAATGCTAATTCAGCATGGAATTTTCCGTGTTACTTTTTAAATGTTTTATTCTTTAACATACTTTACCCCACAGTAAAAAAAAAAAAAACCCTAAATTATACAGCAGAACTAGAAATAAGCATTTATCTTTCTAGAACCAGTAAGTTTATTATCATCCCCAAGAGAAAGAAAAACTATCCTATATCTTAAATAAAATATTAGTATTGGAACAGAACCAGAGAATTTTTTCTCACAATGTTATATTTCATAAGTATAGAAATATAGGAAAATAAAGCCTTTAATAAATGATATATCATATATATTACTTTTTTATCCATTCATCCATTCATTCATTGTTGGACACCTTGTCTGACCTATATCTTGGCTATTGTGAATAGTATTATAATGCACACAGGAGTGCAGATATCTTTTTGATATACTGATTTCCCTTTCTTTGGGATATATACCCAGTAACAGGAGAGGTGGATCACATGACAGTTCTAAATTTCACATATTCTAAAAAAATTCATCATAATATGAACAAACTTAGTATTATAAATGAGAATATTGCAGTATTTTCATGCACCCCTCATTGGTAAGATTAGCTTTAGGGAGTATTACAAGAAGAAATAATTTTAATAAGAGCTAGTGCTGATAGTATACTAGGTTTTTAAATAGTATACAAAATGTGTAGGTTTTAAAGATGTTAATACAATATATGTTAAAAATGTGTTCCCTTTACTTGGGGAGGTTTTACTTATGAGTAACACATGGTAAATGGTTGGATGACAGTGACATTGGTAGTGAGGCTTTGAACAGCTGTGGTAGTGGATTCAAATGTTCATTTTATTGGGCTACTTGCCAGTCATGATACAGAAATTCTTCACAAATTTGGGGGAAAATGTATGGCCATTCTAGATGAGCCAAAATACATTTTTTAAAAGCCTACTAATGATACAAATGCCTTTCATATCTGAATTTTAAAAACCAAAATAAGACTGAAACCCATTAGAGAGTATTTTGGGGGAATTTATTTATTAAAAAATGACTTCATTGAAAGACAGCTAATAAAGACAGCTAATGTGAACCTGACTTGAGTCCCTGTTTAATTAAGGAAAATATAGCCGTTCTAGTGATCTTGGAAGAAATTATGTAACTCTTCACATTTCAACAAGGTTAATATGTTCTACTGCCAACATTTGCATTTTTCTGCAAAAAGTTATTTTGGCAATGTCTCTGTGTTAGTAAGCTCTCTGACCTGTAACAAAATGCCTGAGATATGGACTTCTAAGAAGGAAAGGTTTATTTTGACTCACAGTTTCAGGAGTTTTAGTTCATGGTTGTTTGGCTGCATTGCTTTGGGCCTATGACAAGGCTGAACATTATGGTGAGAAGTGCTGATAGTATACTAGGTTTTTAAATAGTATACAAAATGTGTAGGTTTTAAAGATGTTAATACAATATATGTTAAAAATTGGTGGAGGAGGGCCGGTGAGATGGCTCAGCGGCGTAAGCACCTGCCTGGCAAGCGCAAGGGCCCGAGTTCGACTCCTGGAACCCACATATGAAAAAAGGGGCTGGTGATATCGCTCAGCCGCACGGGCGCCTGCTGGCGCGCGAGGTCCTGAGGTCGATCCCCCGGTACCCACAAAAAAAAAAAAAAAAAATTGGTGGAGGAGCTAAGCTACTCATCTTATGGCAACCAGAAAGCAAAAGAGAGGATAGCAAGGGGCCATGGTCTCAATAATCCCTTCTGTGGACACCCCAATACCATAACTTCTTTCCACTTGGTCCCACTTCCTAAAGATTCCACCATCTCCCAACCATACCACAAACTGACAGCCAAGTCTTTAACACATAGGCCTTTAGAGGATGCTTATCTTAACCATAGCAATATGACAATTATATTTATAAGAGTCAACTGAGCCTATTACAAGTTTGCTTGTATTTTTCCCAGATGCATAGAAGTTGATCACAGTATCTTCAAAACACTGATTAACCTTCAATGTGATACTAATGCTAAAATTACCTGGGTGAACCGTATTTTTGTCCAATTATATTTTGGTCCTCGGAGAGGAATGATAGAATTCACCAGAAACAAATACATGTATGACAACTCCACAGTCAAGTAGACCAACTGTGGACATAGGGTGAGATCCAGTTCACCCACTTTGTTATATTACACTTATACAAGAAGCCATCAGAGCTGAAAATGACAACCTACTATTGTTCCAGAACTCAAAAAAAGAAGTGAATTTTGGTGTTTGTGATAAAGTGGGACCATATCTTTTGAAGAGTGAAATCTAATGGCATCTTTCCTCCACAGGATAGGTAGTCAGTCAAACACTATCTAAACCCAGTATGGAGAGAAATAAATGAGACTCACCTTAAACTCCTTGTGATTGAATTTCAAGGCCCATCCTATCTTCTGAGATAGGGTCTTGAGAAAAGAATGAGTTAAGCCTCAAAACAGGTACTCCAAATTATAATTATTTTTCTACTTTCATAGTAATTAATATGCAAATATATTTATGAATAATATATTTATTACAAATATTTTATGTACATAAAGTATATACATATATACACACTAGTGAATATGTGTTCTTTCATCTTCTATTCTACTTTACCCTTGTGGATGTGTAATGTAGTAGCATTAAACATATACATTGGACCTGGGTGTGGTGGTGAACACCTTGTAATCCCAGCACTCAGGAGGCTGAGGCAGGAGGATTGCTGTGAGTTCAAGGCCAGCCTGGGCTACAAAGTGAGTTCTAGGCTATCCTGAACTGCATCGTGAGACTCTGTCTCCAGAAGACAAATATATATATATATATATATATATATATATATATATATATATATATATATATATGATAAGTTTGCTATGGTTTACTCTTCCATAATTATGATATGGGAAAGAGGATAGGAAAGAGGATCAAGAAATTTCTCCTTGGTGGTGAATAGCTACACAATTAGAATGGGAGGTGGCTATCTGATTTAGGATAATCACCCTCCTAAGAATTGTGTTATTGCAGAGACTCTGATTGTTCTCAGGGAAAAGTCTGAAACAGCAAACAATTTAGAAGTGGAATGAAGCCTAGTGAAGGAGGCTAGTGGCTAAGAGAAGGACAGTAACTGACATCTATTGCCTTTAACATGTAGAAGCTGATCTGAGTACCAAGCTCAATTCAATCGTCAGCAGCCAAAGGTTGAACATGTTGTGATGTCCTGATTTTAAATCCTTGTTTCTTACCAGCCTGAGCTTTAAAATAAATTGACACAATGAGGGGACATAAAAAGCTCTTTAAAGAGTCCTCCTCCCATTCCAGAGTGGACTGATTTAGTGCCCATAACTGGCTCTAGTCCTCCTCCTTGCCCCAGATATATACTAGGTAAACCACAGTTGTTTGGCTTAAAGCATATCTAGCACAGGGGAAAAGAAATCGGAATTTATATCTGAGAGGAAAAATTGTTTCTGAGGAACAAATACTTATCTTCAAAGTAGGCAAACCTGTAAGGGGTGGTCCTAATCTTGGTTCATATCTGGCATAATTAGAGATATAAGGATGTGAAAGATGCCGCTCTGTAGTTGTGCCTCAGAAGGAGTTTCCTGTGATCAAAAGGAGACAGCTCAACAATGGAAATGTGTTTGCAGAAGGTATCTGGATATGTAAATCCAAGGGTAAATTATCCTAAGTGTTTAAGAATAAACCAAGATGGAGGTGGATTACACACTTGTAGTCCCAGCTCCTCAGGAAACTGAAGCAGGAGGACAAGATCTAGGCCAGCCTGGGCAGCTGAGGGACACACTGTCTCAAAATAAAAATAAAAAGGTCTGGGAGAGGAGCTCAGTAGTAGAGCATCCCTGGGTTCTATCACTAACACCACTAGCAAAAAAAAAATCTTTGGCAACTAAGCCAAGTCCCACCATATACAAGTAGCCTATTCCTTTGCGTGTTTTTCAATATATTACATGCTTTGTTTATGAGTCTGTTTCTAGACCTGATTTTGAGCTTGCTTCATGGGCAAGGTGACCCCATGCACTGCCTCACCTATGATCCCCACCCCCTCCAACAAATTGGCAGATAAGGGGCATCAGTAGGAGATCCAAGGGCAGGACAAAGGGGCTGTTTCTCTCCCCTCTCCTTTCCCTCCCTGTTTCAGTGCCTCACTCCTGCCCAGAGCTGTTTCCTTTATAATGCCATCTCCTACCAGACCACCCTCTTCCATGGCTCCAGCTCTCATAAACTCCAAAAAAGCTATTGCTTCTTTTTGCCCCTTCAGGCCTAGGCATACGGACAGCTATCTGTCCAGCTCAGCTCCCTTAATCACACCCACCCCTTTGTAAATGATGCCTTTATTAAAAGATCCTCAGTTAATTTCTTTGTTCTTTGCTATGACATTAAGTGATACGCAAAGTAACCTACTTGCTTACTCTCAAAGCTTCATATTCCCCTGAGAGCCCATACTTGGGTTCAGACCCATATGTCTATTCAACAAATAATGACTGAGTGCCTCTTATTCATTAGCTGTTTAGTAGGTTTCACAGTCGACAAGACAGCCTTTACCCTCAGAGAGTTCATAGTAGTGTTGGGAATATACATAAATAAAGGGGCCATTAATATTGTGAGTAAATGATACATCGGAGATGTCTAATTGTGCACCAGATAGTTCTCCCTGATGTCCTATGCTCACAGAGAAGCCTAGATTTCTCCCAATACACAGTTAAAGACCCAATCCTGGGCATTTGCAGCTTATATAACTCAAATCCGTTATAATCTTCCCACCCTCGATAACTCCTTCCCTAGCCCATAGGTAGCCACAGCATTCCTCTCCACACGCCGAGTCTTCCTTCCTCAAATTCATCCAACACTCTGTCACTGTCAGTCCCTCACAACATATAAATCTGATCATAACTCTGTTCTGGTCAGTTTTGTATTTGACCTCTTCACAAATAAGCATGAAATGGGTATTTCTTTTTTTTCTTTTTTGTGGGTACCGGGGGGTCGACCTCAGGACCTCGCGTGCCAGGAGGCGCCCGTGCCGCTGAGCGATATCACCAGCCCCTTTTTCGTATGTGGGTTCCGGGAGTCGAACTCGGGCCCTCGCGCTTGCCGGGCAGGCGCTTACGCCGCTGAGCCATCTCACCGGCCCGAAATGGGTATTTCTTTATACGCCTTACAAGGCCTTTTATGATTTGGCCCCTACCTACCTATCCAGCCTTATTTCACCCAACCCCACCTGCCCAGCTACCACTTGACCCCTAGTGAAACTAAAGTAACTGTGGCTTCCTAGACATTCCACGTGCTCTTCTGTCATGTCCACTGACAACATTCTCTTTATCTTTCAAATCCTCCTCAAAGGCTGTCCTCTCTGTGAAGTCCTGCTTTCCACAGGTACCTGTAATTCTATTCCATTGCATGCACTTTTCCCAGAGCAGCGCCCTTATTCTAATTGTTTACAACTATTTCGCCTCTTGAGGCTACTAACTCCTTAACTGCAGGAACTACATATTTTCTTCTGTAAATCCACGACATTGGTATTCAGTAAGCAATATTTGATAACTGGATAAATGAACGGGGCTTTACAATGTTGTGATTATGCTGGCACACTTTGTTTCATTGAGTCCTCCCCAAGAATGGTCGCTATAACTGACTAACATGGAGTTAAATGGAGTCAAGTTATTACTAAGTTTTAGTATACTAAGAATAACTTTATGGTGGAGAGAATAGACTCGGAGAGCCTGGGGCAGTCGTGGTGAACCTATGCACACGTGCCGCAGTGGGCTGTTTGCATCATTGAAAGCTCTAAAAGTTTCACCATCACTGCTCTGGGCCCTTCCAGTTAGACTATTTTTTAAAGATTTCAAGTTACTAAGCCTCCTTGAATCCTAGATTCTTCATACAGTAACAATAGTAATAGTAATAATTATAATAGTAACTTTCTCAGAAATTACTGTGGAATTTGATGAGAAAATACATATTTAGCACAGCATCTGATAGGATAGTATGTCCCAATATATGTTAGCTACTTCTACCCTTCTTTCACAACCCAACACTGCTAGAAATATTCCTTATGACGTAGAGATTTATAAGCATGTAGTTAATTTATGCACTCAAATCATATTTTCATAAATAGGTTGGGTATCTTTTATCCAAAATGCTGTGACAGAACTGTTTCAAATTCTGGATTTAAAAAAAAAATTTTTTTGCAATATTTATGTATACATAATGAGATATCTTGGGGATGGGATCCTAATCCAAACACAAAATTCATTTATGTTGTATATAAACTGTATATACATAGTCTGAAGGTAATGTCATAAATATTTTTAATAGTTTTTGTTCAATAAAGAAAGTTTCATTGTGTGAAGTAGTGGGAAATTTTCTGTATCATACTCAAAAATTTCAGATTTGGAAGCTTTTCTGATTTCAGATTTTTGGATAAGGGATGTTTGACCCATGTTATATAACAGAGTGTCAGCAGTACTAACCTGGCCTAAGCAAGAGTTCTGCCGCATTTATCTGACATGAATCTGATACATAGAGAGGGAAGGAGGAAGAGAAAGATGAGGAAGACAGGGAAAAGGAGGAGAGAAGAAAGGAAGAAGATGGAGAAAAAATAGCCTAAGAGAAAAGGGAACCATTGGTTGCCAGTCCTCTAATCTGCCTTTTAAATATGAAAGGCTTAGTCAAGTAAATAACACATTTGCCTTGAGTTTAAAGGCCTTTGTCCGTGATCCGTACCGTCAGGACACGTAAACGTGGTCAGTTGGTGGGGCACCCGCTTGTCCACTGAATTCAGATTGCATAGTTCTGTGCACTCTCATTTTATGTAGCTCACATCTTTTTCCAATTGTCAACATTTATTATAGCTATCTTTAGCACCTCTAGCAGTTGTAGGGAAAGCCTTTAATATCTCTCTGCGAAAGAAGCAAAATACAATATGAAAAATTGAGCCATTCTTTTTCTTGAAGATTTGCATGAGGATAGTGTGCAATTAGAAACTTTATTACCACAGCTTTTGTACATCCTCATCAAACATACATTAGGAATTTGCTGGAACTTTTAGAGCACCTTTCCATTTTTCTTTGTCAATATAAATGCTTCCATTACACTTATGGCGCCACATAATGATTTTTAGGAAGGTGGTGAAAGAAGTGATAGTAATGCTTGACAAACTCCTCATTTAGCTTATGGGTTTCCATTAAACATGCTATTAGAGTGAGAGAAGATGGTTCTAGGAGCAAGTAATGGGCCACAAAGCCTTTCACCTTTGTGTCAGTGGTCCAGCACCTCACTTAGGAAGGCCTAATCACATGACTATTTTTCAGTAAAATCGTCATAATTCCAGTAGGGTTCCCAATGGAATGGCCCAGTCCCAAATGATCACTTAGAAGAAGGAGCATTAGATTAAGAGTCATAAGATGCACATTCTAGACTCACTGATTATGACGTTATCTCTGTTCCATTTAATTTCCCAGTGGCCTCAATTTCCTTATCTGTCAAAAGAGACAAAATAAAAACATCTTGCACATTTTCGATGCTCTTCAGACTTTTGTGTACATATATATAGCTATCTAGTGTTCTTCTTGTTCTACCTAAAGGATTTCCTTTAATATTTCTTATTGCTTCTCCTAGGAGTCCTTTGCACCTAACAAAAGCAAGGTGCTTTTAAGCTCCTCTGAAAATATTAATGGCTATACAAATCCTTACAGCAAAATGATTCTGATCGCCACTGGTCCATAAGGTGTTTGAGTACCTGAGCTGTATCTCACAGGCTGTCATCCAGGATTCCTAAATGCATGTGTGGAACCTATTTTATCTAGCTTTTGCAAACAGAATTGAGTAAGGATTATATATGGCTCAATAAATTATTGGGAAGGCTGAAAAAACAGACTGGGAGCTGAGCTTCTAGGAATCATTCCCAACACAACAGTGTCCACCTGAGCCACCATGACTGCTGCCTTCCCTACAATCCGGTGAGGATTGGAATAGCCAGATATGGTCACATTCACACTCACAACATAAATACCTCACATTTTAATTCTCCTGACTCTCTTTTCTTTTATCTTTTATTGTCAAATAATAATTGTATCTATTCATGGGGTACAATGTGGTGTAATGATACATGTATACATTGTGGAATGATTAAATCAATCTAATTAACATATCCACCACCTCAAATATTTTTATCATTTTTGTGGTAAGAACATTTAAAATCCATTAGCAATTTTGCCATATGCAATACATTATTATTATGGTTACCTTAAAACACAGTTGATCTGAAATGGATTCCCCATGTCCTACTGAAACTTGGCCAAACATCTTCTCTAACCCCTACTCTATCTATCAGTCTCTGATAACTACCCTTCCACTCTCTACTTCTTTGAGTTTGGCTTGTTAAAATTCTACATATAAGGGGGCCGGTGAGATGGCTCAGCGGCTTAAGCGCCTGCCCGGCAAGCGCGAGGGCCCGAGTTCAACTCCCGGAACCCACATACGAAAAAGGGGCCGATGATATCGCTCAGCGGCATGGGCGCCTGCTGGCGCACGAGGTCCTGAGGTCGACCCCCCTGGTACCCACCATAAAAAAAAAAAAAATTCTACATATAAGTGAGATCATTTAATATTTATCTATCTGTGTATGGCTTATTTCAGTTAGTATAATGTCTTCCAGTTTCATCTATGTCTTTGCAAATGACACAAATTTCTTCTTTTTAAAGACTGAATAGTATTCCATCATGTATATATACCACACTTTATCTATTCTCTTTTTGCATAGAATTGGATTGCTGCCATATCATGCTATTGTGACCAATACTGCAATCAATGCACATGAGAGAACAATATCTCTTTGTTGCGCTGATTTCAATTCTTTTGGATATATGCCTAGAAATGGGATTGCTGGATCATGTAGAAGTTCTATTTTTGATTTTCTCAGGAATCTCCATTCTGTGTTCCATAATGGCTATACTAACTGACACTTCCAACAATATCGTATACACGTTTCTCTACATCATTGACACATTTTTGATAATAGCCACCCTAACGTGTGAAATGATATCTCACTATGGTTTTATTTTGAATATCTCTGATGGTTAGTAATATTGACTATCTTTTCATATGACTACCTACCATTTGTACTTCTTCCTTTAAGAAATGTTTACTAAGGTCCGTTGCCTACTTTTTATTTGCAGTTTTATGTTTTCTTTTCTTTTTTTTTTTTTTTGTGGGTACCGGGGGGTCGACCTCAGGACCTCGCGCGCCAGCAGGCGCCCGTGCCGCTGAGCGATATCACCGGCCCCTTTTTCGTATGTGGGATCCGGGAGTCAAACTCGGGCCCTCGCGCTTGCCGGGCAGGCGCTTAAGCCGCTGAGCCATCTCACCGGCCCCAGTTTTATGTTTTCTTGCTATCGAGTTGAGTTCTTCACATACTTTGGCTATCAGCCCTTTATCAGATGCATTGTTTGCAAACATTTTCTCCCAACTTGTGAATTGTCTCTCCACTCTATTAAGAGTTTTCATTCCTGTGCAAAAACTCTTAAGTTACTCAGGACATTACTGTAAAATTTTTCCCCTACATCTCTTTCTAGTTGTTTTAATTTCTGTCCTTATATGCACACACACACACACACACACACACAAATAGATGTGATTTACCATATTAAGAGAAGAAAGGACAATAATCATATGATCATCTCAACAGATGCAGAAAAAGCATTTGACAAAATTCAACAATCTTTCATGATACAAACTAAATAAATTAAGTATACAGAGAATGTCCCACAACACAATAGATATCTTTATGACAAATCCACAGCTAACATCATGCTCAACAGGGAAAAGTTGATACCTCTTCCTCTAAGATCGAGAACAATACAAAGAAGCCCACTCTTACCACTTCCACTCAACAGAGGTCTGGAAATCCTAGCTGGAGCAATTAGGCAAGAAAAAGAAACAAAAGGCATCCAAATCAGAAAGCAAAAATTGAGCAGGTTTCTATTTGTTGATGAAAGAATCTTACACATAGGAAACACTAAAGAGTTCATCAAAAACTGTTAGAACTGATAAATTCAGTGAAGTTGAAAGATAAAATACAGCCTACAAGATCAGTACAATTTCTATATACCAACAACATACTATCCAAAAATCATTTCAGAAAAATCTTATCTATAATACCATCAAAAAATGAAATACTTGGGAATGAATTTAACCAAGAAAGTGAACGATCTGATAATGAAGTCTCCAAACCATAATGGGAAAGAACTAGAATGCAACACAAAAAAGTGGAAAGATATATTGTGTTCATGAATTAGAAGAATAAATATTGTTAAAATTTCTCTATTATCCAAAGTAATTTATTGACTAAATTCAATCCTTGTCAAAATTCCAATGTCATAGTTCACAAAAATAGAAGAAACAATCCTAAAATTTGTATAGAATCCATAAAGGCCACCAATCACTATTGACCAAAAGTAAGGTGGAGGATTCACATTCCCTGATTTCAAAACATATTACAAAACTGTAGTAATGGTACTGGCATAAAAATCAACACATTGGCCACTGGAACAAGATCGCCCAGAAATAAATTCATGTTTACAGTTAATTGATTTTCAACAAAGATGCCAAAAGCATCCAATGAGAAAGGACAGTGTCTTCAGTAAATGGTGTTGGGAAAAATAGATGCTTACATACAGAAGAAAGTTGGACTTGGAACTCACCTTATATAAAAATTCAACTCACTTTTTAAGCCAAAGCCTTGCATGATTACATTTCATTGATGGAAAATAAATCATAACTCCTGCCTAGGCCACCACGTTGTTGTAACAAGAACACATAGACTGGTCAGCTGAAACAGCAAACATTTATTTCTCACAGTTCTGGAGGCCGTAAGCCTGAGATCAGGATGCCAACATGGTCAGCTTCTGCCAAGGACCCTTTTCCTGGTTTACAGAGACAGAAGGAATGGAGGAAGAACGTACATTCTCACATCTTTTCTTATAAAAAATGTAATGGAATGACTGAAAGTGGTGGCTTAAACAATGAGGGCTTATTATTTCATCTAACAACAAAAACACTAAAAGGTGGATAGAGAGAGAAAAGAAGATTCCAGATCTGTAATTTTGCAAAACTCTGATATTAAGGACTCAACAGCTTCTCCTATTCTTGCGCTTCATCCTCAGCATGTTAGAGGTCCTCCTCATGCCTGATCTTTCATGGTCACCACACGGATGTCACCACCAGATATCATGTTGTCATGCAATTATGATCAAAGACAGTAAAGGAAGGGTCGCCTTGTTTGTCTCGTTCTATCAGGTCCCATTTGTAAAGCTACTTTTACATCTCTTTGTCCAAGTTTTTGTCACAGCCCCACACATAGAACAAACACTGATCCAGAGAATGGAACTCCAGTGACTGCTCAGAATGGTGAACATTCATTTTTGGCTCCAGAAAAGGGAAGAGTGAATGCCATCACTGCATCAGGCTCTTCAGGCAAGGAAGAAGAGAGAGGATAGGTAACATCACATCAACTACACCGTCTCAACCACAGCAGTCACATCTTTCCAACTGTGTGAGGTATTCCACCTTGGTGCTCTCAAAGCAACTCACAATTAGGGAATTGCATTATTTATCATGTTATCAGTTTACTTCTTGTTTCTGCCTTCCTTAAATCCCATCTAGGGTAGAGGCTCTTTACTATGCATCTGCATCTCGAGGCTTAGCTCAGTGTTCACCATAGGGAAAGCATCCAACAAATGTGAGTTGAACTCAAATGAGTTCAGTTATGTAGATCATTATTCCAGCCATGAAAATAGATATTAGCCATTCTGAAGAGTTAATTATTATCTAATGAAATTACAATTAGATCGCCTAAAATATTTTTGCTACCAGGCATGATGGTGTTCTCTTATAATTCCAGCATTCAGGAGGCTGAGGCACAAAGATCACTGTAAGTTTGAGGCCAGCCTGAGCTACATAGTGAGTTCAAGGCCAGCCTGAACTACATAGTGAGTTCATAGTGAGATCCTGTCTCAAAAAAGGGAAAATAATTAATTAATTAATTAATTAATTAAAATATTTCTGCTAAATTAAATGTACTTATTTTAAAATGCTAATGAAGAAACTAGTAGGGTAGACATGAATTAGGAAACTTAGAATTGTCCTGCTTTTCTTGATCCTTCTAAATACCTAAGCTTTGTAGCTAATTGTTTGCACTTCTTTCACTTATATCATGTCTCCATAAAAACAAGCACAATTCTGAATTAATTTGGGAAACACATAGTCACACTAAATTTGTGTGCTAATATGTGAAGCAACATGAAAACCAGAAAAAATATTTTATGATCATTAATCAAGGAATTTTGGACTTACTGCTAAAAATTGAATAATGATGAATGTACTTGCCCCCTACCTGAAATAGCAAAAAAAAAAAAAAAAAAAAAGTAAATGTCTCACAAGATGCTCTACAGGAAACAAAAGACATGAGAAACAAACAAACAAAAAAAAAGAGGCCAGCCCTACAAGTGCTCTAGCTTAGGGCTGTGATAGAGTTTCCAAGTAGTAGGACAGGATGAGAGGGAAGCAGAGAAAATACAGAGGACTTGCTGATTCAAGGAGATGAAGCTGGACATCCAGGAAGACAAAGACAGCTAGTGTTCACAAAACAGAGAATAGAAGGCTACATAAAGAGAGATCTGTAGAAAGCCCCACTCAAGTATTCAACTGACAACAGGTCAGGGTATGCAAATAAGGAAACTATAAGAACTTGAACAAAGATCCACACAAAACATTAGAGGCAATATTGTCCCATGTTTTCCCTAGACCAGGAATATTGCCCATTTCCACTTACCAAATAGGAAAATATCATGATTCATGGAGTACTGGGTAGCACTTGGAAGAATTTTGCCTCAGTATTGGGATGGAGCATAGTCCTGGCCCTGCAAAAAATTAAAATCAAGACCTGAAAGGATCAGACTATTTCTGAGTAACTTAACTACGTCCCAGAAAAAAACCCAAGAATATTTCTAAGAAGAGAAAAAAAAGCATCCAAGAATATAGAATTTGTAATACGGATCTAATAAAAATTTACCAGGTACACAAAAAAAAGCAGAAAAATATGGCCCATAATAAGCAGATCAATTCAACCAATCCAGAATGGATGTAAATACTAGAATTAGACAGCAAGATATTCAAGAATTACTATAACTGCATTCTCTATGCTCAAAAAGTTAAATAGATACATGGATTATTTTTTTTAAATCCAAATTTAAATTTTAGAGATAAAAATCTATAATATTTGAGGTGAAAATTACACAGGATATGATTAATAAAAAATTAGATACTGCAGAAAATATATTATGAACTCTAAAACAGCAATCAAAATTATTCAAAACAAAGCATAGAGAGGAGGGTTTTTTTGTGTACTAAACCTTAAACTCAGAACCTTACATATGCTAAGCAAGTAATCTACCACCAAGCTATAACCACAGCCCTTTTTATTTTGAGACAGAGTCAAATTAAGTTGCCTAGGCTGCCCTCAAATATGGAAGTCCTCCTGCCTCAGCCTCCTGAGTAGCTGAGATTACACAGTGTAACCACAAAAAAGGAATTTTAAAAACTGAAAAGAAAATTAGTAAGCTGTGAACAATTTAGGATGAAGGAGTAGGTATAGAGAAAACCTCCAAAGAAACAATAGCTAAAATATGTCAGAATTTGATGAAAACTACAAACCCATAGATTGAAGAATCCCAAGCACAAGAAACATAGGAAGAACTAACAAGAAAAATCATAATAAACAGTTCCAAGCTAATGTCAAAGAGAAAATCTCAAAGGCAACAAGAGGAACAAAAAACTGTAACATACAGGATAAAAGAAGTGAGGATGACAGCTGATTTCTCCTCAGAAACAACGCACACAAGGAGATGACCAAAGAACATTTAAATCAAACATGGAAGTATTTTCCTCTTTCGACAAAGTCAGAAAGACACACATGATCCATTAAGTCTTAGCAATTCTCTCTTCTAATCTAATAAAATTGTTTTAAGTTGTAGACATTCATAAAAATATACAAGGGCAATGTTTGATATTCCCTGTGAAGATATTTTTCTCTGTTAGGAGAGACTAACATGGAAGAGGAAAGGTATTTTTTATTTATAGCTTTAAAATTGTACTTTTGTTAAATTTTAAGAAATATACACTGTGACGTTTTCCTATTATATTTCATAAAATTTGTGTGAGCTACATGAAATACACTGTTGGCTCACAGAGCTTATCACAGCTGAACTAAGGTTACAATTAATATCTCCTGTGTGAATAATATTGCTTTTGGCATTTTGACAATGGCTGATGGTTCAACAAACACAGAGATGGGCCCTACATTAATAAAAAGAATCAGATTTTACGTGGGGATTTTTTTAGTTTGTGTAAGCTTTTTAAATCTAAAAAAAATCTGTTGACTTATTTTTAAATTCCTATTACCATAATACATTTATTTTTTTGTTTCTAACAGGTAACATTTAAAAAATTAACAGACAATTAAAATTGTTTGTGGTTGTCAAATAATGCTGGAGTGCTCACTTAAATATCTTTCTTTCTTGAGGGAGATAAACATTATCTGAAGTATTTTAGACAAAGTGTCTGATCCTTCAAAAGAGGAAGGAAGTGGAAAGCATGGAGGTGCTTTGCAGGAGAATGTACAGTACCTAGAATTAAAATCATGTGCATAGTTTATTTCATTTCCTATCAAATGCTCTACCTTAAGATGTAATGACCTTAATCCATTTATTGACGTACAATACACCCAAATCTTCACAGAAAGGAAGAAAATACAAGGTTAGGCCTTCTGTCTACTAATTCTCTTCACCAGCCAAGAACTACTTGGCATCTCCTACAGCTGAGAGTCACATGGCAAAGAAGCCTTATTCTACCTTAAGATCTAAGCAAAGACGTTCCTCCAAGTGGGAAAGCAGCATTCCTGTTACCCTGCAGAATCCAGCCTGCTTGTCTGCATCCTCCCCACAGGCAGGCAGAAAGAGTCTCTGCCTCTTTCTGGATCTGCAAGAAAGTGCGCGAACCATACAGCAAAGCCTTCTCCACTCCACTCTTCCCATGAAATAATTCCATTTGAAATCTTGTGATTCATATGTTTCTATCAAGCCTCTAATAGCTTGGAGACAAAATTACTTATTTCCCTACCTCCTAATTGGGGAAATGTGGAAGAAGCAAAAGGCAGGAAGACATGAAAAGCTCTGTCTGTCTGTCTGTCTGTCCTAGATAGTTTGACTATATCATTTTTTATTATTCTTAAAAACAGCTGCAGTTTTCTAAGAGCTTTTAATCCTTTTCTTTTTTTCTCCCTGATGAAAATATCCAAAGCTCTGAGCCAAAGGAAAAAAAAAAAAAGACCTTTAGAATTCACAAGGTCTAAGATTATGGAAACACATTGAAAACACATTAATGCATCAAACTTCTACAGAGGATTAATTTATATTCTGTGTTAGTTTAGTGCCATCAAGTGGACTAGTGGAAGAAGTTGTATTTCTGGATGTTTTCCTCACTAAGCTGTAGACATTTCAGCACCCTTTTATGCCTAGAGGCATTCACTGATAACAGAGTAAATTAAAGAAAATCTTGACTTTTAGTTTCACATTCCATATGGTTGTAATAAAATACATTGGACCACATTTTCTGCAAAATTCTATGAAACAGATTGTCATTGTCAACAAATTCTATGAAGAATCTTTCTGTCTACAACACTTATAGATGTATGGATATAATATAATATACATATATATGAAGTTCAGAAAAGTCTAAACATTCATGACTATAAATATTAAGTAATTAAGAGTATTATATCTTTATTAAATATTTTGTGGAGCTAAGAAACTATAATTGGCCCAAAAAATAGCATAAGGATATAATATTCTTTTTCACATAAATGGATGCATGACTTAATGAATTATTATAAAATAACCAGTTATATTATCACCATCTAAATTACAAAATAGAACATTAGACATAAAAAGATCTCTATTTTCTCTTTCCCCTTTGTGTATAATTTAGCTTCAAACCAATTATCTTTAAGTAAACTGTTTTAATTTTGTCTAAATGGGATCACAGCGTCTGTGGTCTCTGTGTGTGTGTGTGTGTGTGTGTGTGTGTGTGTGTGTGTGTGTGTCTGTGCCTGACTTCTTCCACTCAACCGTTAGATTTTAAGATTCATCTACATTGAAGAATGAAGCTTCATTGAACTTTTCAGTTGCTACATAATATTCCATTATACACATTGTTTATGCATTGCGCTGTAGGATGTTACCTAGGTGCTTCTACTTTGAAGATATTATGAATAATACTGCTACGAACATGTCCACATTTTAGATTTGGTACTTCTTAGCACACAGTTGTGAAAGGTAGGTACATAAAAGTACGAATAATGGGTGTCAGGTCAAATATCTCTCAATTTAATTCTTTTTAAATGTCTCTGTCTGTTACTTTCTCATTGCTGAGATACAATACCCAACACTCAGAACTTATCGGAGGAAAGGTTTATTTTGGCTCACAGTTTGTAGAAGTTTCAGTCCATAGTCAGCTGGCTCCAAGGCAGGGTGGCGTGGCAGAGGAGGCTTGCATGGCTTGGCAGACAGGAAGCAGAGAGAGGGTGGAGGGAGGAGCAGGAAAAGATAAATCCTTCTCGGGCCACATCCCCAGTGACCCACCCCTTCTGACCAGGGCCCCACCTCCTAACAGTCTGCTATAGATCTGCTATATATCATTAGTGGAGTAATCCACAATGATTATTACACCCCCATGATCCAATCACCTCCCACAGCCCCATTTTCTTATAATTATAGGTAGTACATAGAAATATGGTTGATTTTTATGTTTGATGGTATACCTGAGTATTTTATTCATCAATTAATTCTAGTAATTTTTCCAGTGATCATTAATTCCAGTAATTAGTCTTTAAGTACATTATACTATTGGCAGATAATGTCCTATTAATTTCTATCTTTCTATACTTTATGTATTTTCTTCTTACTGTCATGTTATAATTTGGATTGAAAATGTCCTGTAAGGCTCATGTGTTAAAGGATTCATCCCCAACCCACGGTGTTATTGAAACCTTTAGGAGGTGGGACTTCATGAGAAGTCTTCAGATCATTGGGTGTGTGTCTTTCAAAGAATTGTGGGAACCCAATCTCTTTCTGTCTCTGTCTCTCTGTCTCTGTCTCTGTCTCTGTCTCTGTCTCTCTCTCTCTCTCTCTTTTCTAGCCATAAGATAAGTGTTTTTGCTCTGCCACATATCCCCATCCTGATATGCTGTCTCACTACAGGCTCAAAAGTAACAATGTCAAATTGGTCATGGCCTAGAACTTCCAAAACTGTGAGGCAAAATAAACCTGTTTAAGTTGATTATCTCTTTATTATTTGTTACACTAGTAGAAAGCTGACTAACACATGTAATAAACAAGCTGGAACCTCCAATACAATGTGCTGTGTTTCATGAGATTAGAAGCAGTAATAATGTACATCCTTCTTTTATTCCTGAACTTCATGAGAATATTTTGTAACATTTTTTATTAGCAATGGTGTTCGCTGAATTTTTTTTTATGTGGGTACTGGGAGTCAAACTCAGGACCTCACGCTTGCCAGCAGGCACTTGTACCGCTGAGCAATATCACCAGATGCTTTTTTTCCTTTATGTGGGTACCAGGAGTCAAACTCAGGACCTCGTGCTTGCCAGGCAGGCGCTTACACCGCTGAGCCACCTCACCAGCCCAGTTTGCTGAATTATTTGAGATAACTTTCATCAGAATAAGAAAGTTCCCTTCTATTTCTAGGAGATTCTTGGGAGTTTGCTTTTTTAATTTAAAATAGACATTAAATTTTATCAAGCACTTCACTTCTGATATCTATTGTGATGTGTATATATATCCTTTTTATATATATTCTTTATTATATATATTCCTTTATTCTATTTACTTAAAAATGATTGATAGTCTAATGTTAAAACAAGTTTTCATTCCCCAAATAAACCAGAACTAGCTGTGATGTATTACAACTTTTTTGTACATAAATATATAAAGATTCAGTTTTCTAACTTTTTATCAAAAATTTTGCAGATACATCCGTGAGTGGGATTGACATAATTTTTGTTCCCTGTATTGTTTGGTTTGGGCAACAAAGTTATGGCAACCTCCTGAGTTAGAAAGTTCACTTTATTCTCTGGAAGAATTTGCTTAA
The DNA here is from genome assembly GCA_028451465.1 of Erethizon dorsatum. NCBI lineage: Eukaryota > Metazoa > Chordata > Mammalia > Rodentia > Erethizontidae > Erethizon > Erethizon dorsatum. Next base: position 51,641,631 of record CM051828.1, read on the forward strand.
GACTAGAATTACTTCTCACATAATTATTTGCTAGAACTCACAGTTAAAGTCATCTCAGTCAGTAGTTTTCTTTTTTTTTTTTTTTTATGTGGGTACCGGGAGTCAACCTCAGGACCTCGCATTTGCCAGCAAGTGCTTGTGCCACTGAGCTATATCACCAGCCCTTTTTTTTTCCTTCATGTGGGTACTGGGAGTCGAACTCAGGACCTCGCACCTGCCAGGCGGGCGCTTATGCCACTGAGCTATCTCACCGGCCCAGTAGTTTTCTCTTTTGGAACACATTTAATTTATCTTTAAAGCTGTTATAAGGCTACTTTCTGTTCTTTCTTCTGAAAATTTCTGTATGTTGTGTTTTTCTCAGAGCATGCCCATTTTACCTAAAATTTTCAAATTTGTGTAGTCACAGTTATTCATAGTAACCTCTAATTGCCTTTTAACGTTTGCAGAATGTATTGAGCTATCCTTTTTTTGGTTCTGAATAATAACTGTTTGTTTATTCTTTTTCCTTTCTCATCAGTAGTGTCAGGATTTGTCAGTTCTATTAATCTTCTTAAAGATCTAATTACCAGCTTTGTTGATGCTCCTATTATATTTGTTTTCTACATCATTAATTTCTGCTCTTATCACATTATTTCCATATTCTTTGGGTATGTTGTGCTATCTTTTACTAATTTAACATGAATGATTAGCTCATCCTTTTGTTCCTCTAAGGAAATTACTCATATAAGCACTGATATTACTATATAAGTTTTGATAAATCCTATTTTATCATTCAGTTAAAATATTTTCTAATGTATATTTTAAATTATTTTGGGGGCTTTTTAAAACAGTATTTTAAATTTGTAAGTTGTATTGTTTTGGTCTTTATTTAATTGTAGCATAACTGCATTATAGTAAAAGAATACACACTGCACTGTTTCAATTCTTTGATTTTGGGGAGGTTTGTCTCATTTTAGTTTTGTCTGATATTGTCTCACTATTGGGACAAGATTAGTTATTTAGGGTAAGAATATCACAAACAAGGATGTAGTATCCTTAGTGTATCTTATTAAGGGGGCCATGATGTCTATATTTTTATTACTGGTTGTGTTTACCTTGCTCTCTTAGTTGGGTTGGTGTTGTTTACTGGATTCCTCGTCTTCTAAATTACTACATTTCTTTCTGAAATAGATAAACATCTTGGAGGAGATACTTTGAAAACAAGTAAATCCTATTTCTCCTCAAATTTTGGCCACAATGTTTATTACCTATCAGTAGATAATGTCTACAATATTTATTGCCATATTATTTGTCAAAATAGTGACTTTTCTACTTCCTATTTCACTTTTAACTTTTAGGTTGGATTTTCTATTGTAAGACTTTCTTCCTAATTGATTGGTTGATTGATTCAATTATTTACAGATACAAAAATCATTCTGCTTCAGTCTTCTAGAAGTAAGTCAATAGAACTATGCCATACTGCAGAAGAGATGATTGCCGAACAGCATGAATTCTGCAAAATAGGATCAGAGGTGACCATCTTAAAGCTTTCCAGTATGCCTGATATTCCTCAATAAAATACCCACAGTATATTACATTTAATATTAATAATGATGTCATCCAAGATAGCCATTTTAGAGCTATCTACAAGAGTCAATTCTCCATATGGCCCTATATTAAGGGATCATTCTTCCAAATGGGCCACTACATAAATTATCTTTCTTCCAAACCCAAGGTTGGTAACCTCAGTCATTTAGTCTGGCACAATGGTCAAGAATTCGGACTCTGGAGTCAGACATAAATGGTTTAAAATACAGGTTGTACCACTAGTTCTAAGATCCTGCACACATAAGGCAACTTCTCTACAGCTCAGTTGCATCGTAAGTCAAGTGGAGACAATATCAGTATCTTCCTCAAGGACTTTTTCCTTCAAGGAATGTATAATACCTAACCTGCTCCTAGAGGAATCCAATTATTTGAAGGCCTCTACTTATCCTAGAGAACTATTATTCCTAATCTTAAAGCATTAATCTTGCCCTTTTTAATACTTATACATTGCGATTTAATTTATTTATATATCTGACATCATCATTAAGTTGCATGTATTGCATGGGGCAGCAATCTGTTTTTTACATTACAATAATCCCAGCTTTGTAATTGATGATATATATGTATGAATGAATGAATGAGCAGAATAAAACATAGATTCACTTTTGCCTTATCTGGGTCAGTATCACGAACTAAGTTTCGTTTGAAAAACCAGTCAAATCTGAACCAACTTTTGTCTACCAGTTTCAATAAAGCTCAAATATATACAGAAAATAATTTTATACATATCACGATTACTGTTAAATCAGTATTCTTAAACTCAAAAAATTTTACTCAGACATCTTTTTAACACTAAAATATATACTTCTAGGAAGCATTCAGAGGCGGAGAAAGGAAGTCATGTTCAACTGTGCTCAAAAAACAGCTTCTAAAGTTGATGATAAAATATTCATACAGTGACAAATTTTCATGGCAGTGGTAGTGTGTGAGGAAACCTATAGATTTTCTCTAAGATGAGTAATAAAGGGAAACTTTGGATATGAGCAACAGGACACAGGCGCAATAATAATTTCTGGTTTTACCTGTTTCTTTGGACCTTTTGCTGATTTTGCCCTTTCGCTAACCATTTTTGGTTAGTGAAAGTAGTGCTGTTGGACCCCTGTGTGCTTTCGTGGATCCTTCCCTGCTAGTATCAATTAACCGTAATCTCCACTGTCAGCATCTGTTAGCAAGTTTTAATAACTTTTATCTCTCACAAGCCATCTCTTGGTATTTTCTTGGCAAACTACTGCCCCAGCACAGCTGAGCTGCGGACTGACACAGAGTCACAAGGTCATTGGAGAGGCATCTTTTCATAATTGTGGGCTATTGTAGGAAAATCCCACATTTTGAAAATGGATAAAAACTTGTTCAAATCTTACTCTCATTTACTAGATATTTGGTAAGATTAAACACCATGTGGAAACTCTTTAAACCTTAGTTTCCTACTTCATTATCTTATTGTGTAGATTAAAAGAAATAGTACATGCAATATACCTAATAGTATCTGGTGGGTATGTAATAAATGCTAACTATAATATTATGACTTCTATAATATTACTTCTTGATTTCTATCTTCTCTATGCCCATTAGCACTTCTATCTGTTTGAAAGGTCCACATTCAGTATACTTACAGAGAAATGTCTAAAGTAATTAGAAATCTATAAAATTATAATATTTCAAATTATGATAGGGAATAATATCCTTATAGAAGGGTTGACTGTTTTATTCAGGCTGCTATAAAAATACTATAAATGGGGGAGATATCTTATAACCAGTAGAAATTTATTTCTTACAGTTCTAGAGGATAGAAGGTCCGAGATTAAGGTGCTAAGTGGGGGTCTGCTTCTTAGTTTATAGATTATGCTTTCTCTCTGAACCTGTGATTGTGGAAATGCAAGGCAGCTCTCTGGTACTTCTTTTTTTAAAGGCGTTTATCCCACTCAGGAGGGCTCCACCCTCTTCACCTAATCACCTCCCAAAGGTCCCACCAGCTCCAAATACCATCAAACTGGTAACTAGGTTCACACATATGAAATTTAGGTAAGACATATTCAGACCATAGCAATGCCCATATGAATTATCTTACAAACAGATGCATTTGAAATGAAAGGGAACAATATTATACTATACGATTTTTTAAAAAACCTTTCAGTTATAGAGTATAAATATTTTCCTGTGATTGGAACATACAGCTAAAAATACAGATGACATGAGTAGAAATTTTAGGAAGCCATAACCAAACTCTAGTAAAATATATCTGTATTTGAATGAAACAATGTAAGTTTTAGAAATTATAAATAAATCTGCTCACTTTATATATATAATAAAAATTAACAGGTTTTATTGTTTTTTGCTTTTTCTTTGAAAATTTAATGGCATTTTTTATGAAATAAATGTATTCCTTTCTCCACTCTTCCACTTAACACTCTCCCTTAGTAAAAATATTAACTATGCTTATGAAAACAACAAGATTTTATGGTCTCAATCTAGGAATGACCTTTTCCAAAAAGTTTAATTACTACTAAAAAGAAAGGCTTCACATTATTATTCTAAATTCAATGCTGTGCTTTTCATAAATATTTCCTAACATTTAATGGGCTTTAGGCATACTGTCATATTTAGTAAATTATCTGGTCCACTTACCAGGTTATACATTTCCGAGCCAGTTAATCTTGGAGGGCATGTAAGATCATGTTGTTCAAAAATAAGGATTCTATTTCACTTAAATTATTTCTTTATGAAATAGTAAACTTTAGTGACCCATCACTTTTTATAAGGGCACTATAGGATTTGAGCCCCGTTCCCTGTGATCTTGTTGAATCTTAACTACCCACTCAAAGGCCCTATCTCCAAATATAGTCACATTAAGAAATTATAGCATCAACCTATGAATTTTGGGATGGACATAATTCTGTCCATAAATAAAAGCATAATGTGAAACTGACTGCCACTAAGCACTTGCAAAAAGAAATTGAAGATAAATTCTGTCTATTCCTGCTGGACCATTATGAAATAAAATTAGAGAAGTATAGCAAAAAATATGTTAACACATTAATGAGCTTGAGGGGTGTCAACATCATACAAGAGATTTCAACAAGTCAGTGAACTGGGTGCAATGTGTTTCAGAATGAAATGCAACAGCGAGAGAAACCATCAGGAATATGAGCTCAGGGTGCTACAATGGAAGTAGGAAACCACCTGCTTTAGGGAACATGGTGACTCTCTGATGAAAATCTGACAAGAGGCAGAAAAGAAGGACTGAAAGACAGAGGATTTATTAAAAGTCTTGATACGCAATGTACTCTTCATTTATCTGCCCTGCCTCACTATTCAAAGAATTCAGGGAACCTAGCATTCAGCTCCAGGAAAAAATCCAAAGAACTATTTACTAAAGACATGAATGCTCTCTTGAGAATTCTAAATGTGATAATGTGGGTTTTATCTGCCTAGAGTAAATACCTGACCTCATTCTGGCATTTGAGGCCGCATACCTTCTCTTATATGGGAATGTCAATAATGGATCATAAGGAATAGAACAAAATCTAGCAACATAAAAAAATCATTCCAAGAAAAACAGAAAATTCAAAAGGAGATATATCCTAAATATGTTTTTAGTGTACCAAGGAAGACCTGGGATACTTCAACCACAAAAAAAGAATAATATGCCATGAAAAATAATGACCAGAAAGCAAAGAAAGACTAATTATAAAAGAAAACTTTGAATGTTAAAAATAAAAGCAAAGTTTAAGGTAAAGAAATCTCAAAAAAATAAAATGAGAATAAAGAGGTGCAAAGACCAATTCAATGTAGAAAGTTGGACAATAAAGATAAGGTTATATCCCAGAATGTAAAACAAAAATGATTGGAAAATAGAAGAAATACAGAAAAACAGTCCCTTTTTTCCCAGAAGAACAAGATCTAGTCATAAAAGGGAACCATGGAATGACCAGAAAAGTGTATATACACATCCTTATCAAATTGAGATCATCAAGAACAAAGAGGAATTTCTAAAACTGACAAAAACAATAAAGAGGTAAACCATGAAAACTCAACAGACTGATGCCAGACTTCTGATGAACGATGCTGGGTGTGAAAGGATGGTAAAGCCATGCTTTCAATGGTCTGATGCAAAATGGTTTTTATCCTAAAGTTCTGCACCCAGCTAAATTACAAATCAAATGTTTGGGCAGAATAAGCAGAAGTTGAGACACACAAGGACTTAGAAAATGTAGCTCTTCATCCCCTTACTTAGGAAGTCACTTGAAGATACGGAGAAGGGCACAGGGTGTAGTTAACCATTGAGAGGTTGAGCAATTATGACAGATCTAGAGGTGACACAGTGTGGTCACTCTAAAGAACACATGGTCTACACAGGAGTAAAGGACAGAGGGATGGGGAGGCCTTCCACTGCAAACAGTACCTCAGACAATGGCTTGCACAACTCCAGGAATGCGGAGATAATCAATACTGTTATTTTGTAAATAAAAAATGAAAATTAGATAGAAACCCTACGCCAAATTCAAAGCTGTTAAAGAAACTCTTAGTCCATTTCAGCAAATTCTAAATAGTATGATTTTAAGCTCCTGGAAGAGTGAAATTCAGTTGAACTTGATGCTGAGAATATTTTCATCCAAGTGGCTCAAGGACTGCAATCTGCTGAGATAGTAATATATTCCTAGCAAATCACTTGATCTGAAAGTGAATAATAATTCAACAACCGCACTACAATTAATATCAGCAAGTGTAAATGTAAACCAGAGATTTACTGAATAATAGCTTAGTGGGTACAAATTAATTATACTAAATTGATAAATTGAAATTTTATACTTTATATATATTGGAATGGAATAAAATTCAAGTAAATCTTTTATTACACAAAAAGATAAATGTTTATAGACAGCCAAGTAAAAAATATGAAAAAGCAAGTTTATAAAATATAACACAATGATAGAAACCTTTAGCAATATTTACACTATTAAACCAAAAATGTGACTTATCAAAGACAGGAAGTGGGTGATTTAAAATGACAGAATAAAGACCAACAGTAAAATATAGCCTCTCAAGGACCTGCAATCAAAACACCTGGAAAACAATTTAGTCAAGAATAAAAGATACAAATCCCCAGGAATCAAGAAAGAGCCAATAGGAAAGTTAAAAACTATGGAAAAACTGAAGACAATTCAGAAAAAAGAACAAAGCAGTGTGGAACACTAACTCCAACTCCTGGAGAGGGGGACCTGTCTCCACAAACAGAAAGGATACGCTGGGTTTGGATAGTTGCCACAGCCAATGGTGTACTGACAGAGGGGCCTCTGAAGAAGAAGGGGCACCTCACAAACCTACAGGCTGTAAAGCTGCTTGGAGAAAGTAGTGACTTAGGGTGCACAGAAGGATATGGGAACTGGGAGCTACTAGAGTGAATAAAGCCATGAGGCAGACAACACTGACAGCCAACATCCAGCAAGAAAGGATGGGCAAGACTGAGCATTCATACAAAAACATGAGTGTGTAACAAAATAGGACTTGGTAGCCACTCACTATCCCTACCCCATATCTGGTGGATTCCAATATTTCAGAACCTGGAAAGAGTGGGAACTCATTCAAACACAAGGAAGAATTATTTGGACTCATTTCTCTTTTTCTATATTGGTTCTTGGGACTTTGGGTTTTTCTTCTTTTTTCTTTTTTTTTTTTTTCCTTTTCCTTTCTTTTGCTCTTTGCTTTTTAATTTTTCTTCTTTTTCTTGTTTGTTCTATTCTGTTATTTTTATCTAATTATATTAATTTCATTACTCCTTAATTGAATCCTGTACCTCACTTTTCTCCATCTCATCTTTCCTTTTCTTTTTTTTTCTTCGAATTTTACCTCTTTCATTTTCCCCTTGCGAATTGCCTCCATTTTTGTTAGTACTACTTTTAAGCTTTGTTTATCTTTAGATATTTGGTTGACTATGTTGTGATGGTTGAATTCTGTCCTTTGGGTAGAATTCTTTCCCAATGGGTGGTTTAGTTGTTGCATTTAATAGATATTTACCATATGTCAGTATTTGTCTTTGTCTTTATTATTATTGCAGATCTCTTTTTCTATTGTAAACGGTGGTACAGTGGTAGCTTTTGTTGGTTCTTATGATATATCAACATCTAGTTTTCTTTAACTCTATTATTGTTGCCGATTTCTTTGCTATTGTCAGTAGTGGCATGGTTTTTGCTATTGGTGTTACTGTGTGCCAGTATCTGGCTTGTCTTTGTATCATCAGCATTACTAAGGTTTGTTTGCAGAAAATTGGGCACTGGGCCAATTACACTACACTCTCCCTCCTCCCAGATTAATAGAGGTGGTCAGATCTTGAAACAGAGACAAAGGCCTATATATAGCTATGCCCAGAGTATATCACTGCAAAGCAGGCACTAACTAAAGTTATCTACATAATAGCAAAAAAGCCTTTCCACTTTTACAAACCTCAACCTGTGGCGTGCACTTGTGCGTGCACACACACACACGCACACAAGAAAAGAAAACGAAGCAATAAAATGCCTCCAAAAATTTCCTACCCCCCCCAAAACTGATCCACGACGCATCAATGGGGAGGAAATCAAAAGCAGAATAGCTGAATTGTACAAAGTGATAGAGTAAACAATAAAAACCCATACCCATAAGGTGATAGGTAAGCACAAAGATGATATAACTAAATAGATAATGGACTTCATAAACAAAATTATTGGTGAGTTTACAGAAGACACTAATAAAAAGTTAGCTCAGTTAATAAGCAGAACAATACAAAATGTGAATGACCAGTTTAGCAAAGAATTAGAGTCCATGAGAAGGTATGACACAGAAATACAGGAGATTAAAAAAAAAAAATCTACTGAAAATATGGGTAGCAAAAGTAACCAGTGTGAGGACAGAGTGTCAGAACTAGAAGACAGGGCTGACTCAGGTGACTATATACACAGGGATACCTTTTTTTAGCAAAAAATCAGACAACAGCATGAATAGCATGAAAAATCTGTTTATAGAAATAATAGCAAAAAACTTTGCAATTACACAAAAAGAACTTAAATACAGATAAGTGAGGCATATAGAACCCCAGATAATCACGTATCAGAATAGAACTTCTCCATGACATACCACAATCAAAATTGCAGAAGTCCAACACAAGAACAGAATCTTAAAAAACAAAACAAAACAAAACAAAACAAAACAAAATATATATATATATACACATGAGATTAAGATAGATATACTACTAATTTCTCTTAGTTCATTGAAAAGGAAGGCGTGTGCTAATATTTTTTGGACAATTGAATGATGGTATCTTGTACTTTGAGTAACTAATTTAAAGACAACAATATGCAAGATATTAACCATTGTTAACCTCCTATTATGTTGTTTTGAAATTTTGTTCTATTTTTTCTCTTTAAAATAAAATTTAAAAAAAGAAAATATAAGATTTAAACAATACAAATTATAAAAATAAAACAATCTCAAAAGCTGCTTAAGAAAAGCAACAAATTATGTATAAAGATAAACCTATTAGAATTACAGCAGACTTCTCAACACAAAACTTAAAGGGCAGAAGAGATTGAAGTGTTTTTAGCCCTAGAAGAAAACAACTTGCAATCCAGATTAATATATTCTGCAAAACTATCTTTCAAAATAGGTGAAGAAATAGTCTTTCCATGAGGAAGAATACCTTAAGAAATTCCTGAACACCAAGCCAGCACTCCAAAATCTCAAGGATGTCTTCGAAAGAGAAAATGAAGCCAATGAAGCCAAAAAGTCTAGAGAAATGAATATATCAGGTAGGGACAGCGATTGATCAGAGTGGGAGGAAGTAATCAGCAATCGGAAAATAAGGCAGTGAGAAGAATAAGTCAATACCTTTCAGTAATAACTCTCAATGTGAATGGTCTCAACTCCCCAGTCAAGACACAGATGGATATATTGGATTTTTAAAAACTGAATGGAATAACGTATACAAAAATACACATAAATAGAAATTCATAGACTAAATGTCAAAGGGTAGAAAACTATATTCCATGCAACAGGAGTTGAAAAACAAGCAGGTATAGCTATTTTATTTTCACACAAAATGGACTTCAAGGCACAACTGATCAGAAGAGGCAAAGAAGGTCACTCCATATTAGGTAAGGGAACACTTCAACAGGAAGGGATAATAATTATAAATATACATGTACCAAACATTGGCACATCCAACTTCTTAAAACAAACTACTGGACATAAAGATCAGATGAACATCAACACAATTGTGGTGGGGGACCTCGATACCCCATTATAACAAATAGATCAACTAGACATAAAAGCAACAAAGAAATATCAGAGTAGAACCACAACTTTGATTAAATGGACTTAATAGATATCTATAGCGTGTCCCACCCAACAACAAAATACACATTCTTCTCAGCAGCACACAGAACTTCCCCAAAATAGACCACATACTTGTTATGAAACATGCTTCAATAAATACAGAAAAATTGAAACTACCCTTGCATTTTATCACGTCATATGCAACAAAATTAGAAATCAAAGGCAAAAAAAACAGAGAAATTATGCAAACACATGGAGATTATACACTCTTAAATACAGTGGCACCTCAGTTCATGAATGCTTTTGTTTGTGAACAATTTGGTTTGCAAACAAAAGCATTTGGCAAAATTCTGGTTTTGTTTGCAAACTCTACATCAGGTGACAAATATGGCCAGGCTATCTTTCCCGCAGAAACACAAACATGACCATCTTTTCCAAAATCATGAAACAAATTAAGTTTGTGATCCAAAGTACCACTGTACTTAATGGATTACAGAAAAAAATCAAGAGAAAATTAGGCAGTTCCTAGAATCAAATGATAATGCCAAGCCAACATACCAGAACCTATGGGACACAATGGAAGCAGTCCTAAAATGGAAGTTTATGGCTCTGAATGCCCACAACAGAAAAGCAGAGAAAACCCAAATAAATAATCTAAAGCTGCACCTACAGGTCCTAGAAAAACAAGAAAAACCCAAATCCAAAGCTAGAACAAGGAGGAAATTAGAAAGATCAGAGCAGAAATTAATAAAATTGAGACAAAACAAACAATATAAAGAATCAATGAATCAAAGATCTGTTTTTTCAAAAGAATAAACAAAATAGACAAATCCTTAGCCAAAGTTACCAAAAAAGGAAAGAAAAGGCCCATACCAGTGCAGTGAGAAAGGAAAAAGGTGAAACCACAATGGACATCACAAAAATCCAGAAGATTATTAGTAACTACTTTGAAAAACTGTACTCCAATAAATTAGAGTCCAGAAGAAATAAATAGATTTCTGGATACATACGAATTACCAAATCTGAATAAAGAAGATATTAAAACCCTCAATAATTAATAACAGACAATGAAATTGAAGCAGTAATAAAAAAAACTACCGACTAATAAAAGCCCAGGACTCAATGGATACACATCTGACTTCTACAAGAACTTCAGGGAAGATCTAATGCCAATACTCCTCACAATCTTTAATGAAGCTGAAAGGAAAGGAGTACTGCCAAAGTCATTCCTGGAGGCTAGCACATTACCTTAGTTCCAAAACCACACAAAGATCCAGCTGAAAAAGAGAACTACTGGCCAATACTTTAATGAACATAGACACAACATTCCCCAACAAGATAGTGGGGAACATAATGCAACAAATCCTTGAAAAGTTAATACATCACAACCAAGTAGGAATCACCTCAGTGATGCAGGAATGCTTCACATATGTAAATCAATAACTATAATATTTCACATAGACAGATGCAAGATTGAAAATCACATGATCATTTCAATAGACACAGAAAAAGGTTTTGGCAAGATCCAACATCCATTCATATATATATGAATAATATATATGATATATAATGATATGATAATAATATATATATATATCCCTGAAGAAAATAGGTGTAGAAGAACCTTAGCTCAATCTGATAAAAGTCACTTTTGACAAACCTACTGCCTACATCATATTATATTGGGAAAAACTGAAATCTTCTCCTCTAAAATCAGGAATAAGACAAGGTTATCTACCATCACCACTCCTGTTCAATATATTAGTCAAAACTTTACCCAGAGAAAAGAGGCTGAAGAAAGAAATAAAAAGGATATGAAAAGGAAAGAAAGAAGACAAACTATCCTTATTCACAGGCAACCTGATCCTTTATATAGAAGACCCAAAGAATTCCACCAAGAGACTCCTAGATCTAATAAACAAATTCAGCATAGTAGCAGGATACAAAATACACAGAAATTAATAATGAACCCACCAAGAAAGAAATTAGGAGAATAATACTATTCACAATAGCATCAAGAAAAATTAATTACTTAGGAATTAACCTAATGAAGGAAGTGAAAGACTTCTATAATGAAAACTATACAACTCTGAAAAATGAGATCAAAGAGGACATCAGAAAATGGAAAGATCTCTCTTGTTCCTAGATAAGCAAAATCAACATTATCAAAATATTATCAAAATATAAGTCATACTACCAAAACTAATATATACACTTAAGGGAATCTCAATCAAAATACCAATAGCATTCTTCACAGAACTAAAGAAAACAATCCAAAATTTCATATAGAATCAGAAGACATCCAGAATACCAAAAACAATCCTGGGAAACAAAAGGAAAGTGGGAGAATGCACAATCCTGGATTTCAAGTTATACTACAATCCTAAGATGATACATACGGTGTGCTACTGGCACAAAAACAAACATGTGGATCAATGAATCAGAATAGAAAACACAGAAACAACTCCAGGCACATTCAGCCATCTGATCTTTGACAAAGGGGCCAAAAACATACACTGGAAAAAAGATGGCATCTTTAACAAGGATTAATATCTAGAATATATTCAAAAAATTAAACTCCCTCCCAAAAAATAAAAGACCCAATAAAAAATGGGCAAATGAAATGTGCAGACACTTCTCAGAACCAATAAATACATGAAAAACGGCTTAGCCTCTCTGGCCATTACAGAAATGCAAATTTAAACAACACTGAAATTCCATCTTACTCCAGAAAGAATAGCAATCATCAAGAAATCAAATAACAACACATTTGCAAGACTGCAGGGGAAAAGGACCTCTTCTACATTGTTAGTGGATATGTAAACTAGTGCAATCACTATGGAAATCAGTAATGAGATTCCTCAAAAAATTAAAATATAAATTCCATTCAACCCAGCTATTCCCCTTCTAGGTATTTTCCTGAAAGCATTAAAGATATCATATTGTAGTGGTACATACATATTCATGTTTACAGCACCACAACTCATAATGGCTAAATCTTGGAAGCAGGCTATATGTCTGTCAACAGATGAATAGATAAAGAAAATGTTGTACTTATACACAATGGAGTACTACTCTGCAATAAAGAAGGATAAATTTGAGTCATTTGTAAGCACATGGATGTGCCTTGAGACAACAATGGTAAGTGAGACACGCAAGCTCAAATATCACATAATTTCTTTTATACAAGGAATCCAAAGTATAAATAATTTAAAGAGTAAAATAAGAGGTAGGCAATAGGATACAGGGAGATATATCTTTTGCAAATGTGAAGGGGACCAAGAGTTAGAAGGAGGGAAGGCAGGAGGGGAATGGAAGACAAAGTAAAAAGAACTGAGATGTTTTATGTACATGTACCAACTCCCCGCGATAAATGTAATCATTATTTCCTGCAAATATGTACTAAAAAATTTTTTTTAATTTAAAAAATACAAAAGAAGAGAGGTAAAGGGAGAGACTGTGGCTTTAATATATCCTCTAAAATGTGTATGTTAGAAACTTAATCTTCAATGCAGCAGTGTTGGGAGGGGTTCTAATGAGAGGTGTTATCTTGAGAGTAAATTCGTCAACGGAAGAATGAGTTTCTTCCCCTATTTCTATGGCACGATGTGGTGAGAAGACCCTCACCAGGCCACCTCCTCACTCTCCAACTTCCCAGTCTCGGGATCCACAAGCCAACAAATTTCTGTTCACTTGATCCAACATTTTAGAGAAATATTCTTCCAGTTTTACTTCTTGTCAATTAATTTTTTAATGTTATAGGATTTATGGGCTTATGATAAGAAGTATTTGATTTTTTAATTAAAAAAAAAAAACTTTTTCTCAAAGATTATCCCCTTCAGAGCCAGTCACTGAAGGGTTGTGGTAAGGCTGAGAGAACCTGAGTTTTGCTGCCCTGAGCACAGGTGTATTTCTCCCACATCCAACAGCTCTTGAATAAGCCACTTTACTTTCCCAAGTCTCTACTTCCTCATCCAATGTTTAGGGCAATAATATCTAACAATAATGTCTATTTCAGCTGTTCCCCAGGTTTATTTTAGAAATCAAATGAGAAAATATAAGTTGAAATGCTTTGCAACCTCTACATAGCTTGCAGGTATCTTTTATTCCTTAATATAAAAAAAAAATGCTGGCATTTCCCAAAGTGTTCTTATCTTGATATTTCCTCTTTTAGAATTACCTGGAAAATATATTCACACATAGTATAGGAATTAAAATCTCCTTAATTAATAGTTAAACTGTATTTTTCCCTAAGTATGAAGTACGCAGCTTATCTGTTTTATTAACCACATGTCTTCTGTGTGTCTTCAAAAATCAATTCTACTTCAGAAGATAGATTACTTTGCAACCTAATACAACTAACATTCTATATTCTCTGAAGGGAGAACCACATTTTATTAAAAAACCTAATACATGATTACCACCCCAATTTTGTGACTTTGAAAAGGAAAACACTCATTTTAATATACATCTAGGTTGTTGTTTGTTTTTTGGGTTTTGTTTTTGTTTTTGTTCTTGTTTTTTGTTATTCACATGGTTTTCTGGTCACAGAAAACCTGATAAAGGACAATTTGTTATTTTAATCCTGAATATGTTTTATTTCATTTTAACCTCTGTACAGTCTTAATCTATTTGGTTTGCTGTAAAAGAATATCATAGCTTAGGTGGCTTATAAACAACTGAAATTCATTTTTCACAGTTCTGGATACTGAGAGGTCCAAGATTAGAGTCCCAGGAGATCCTGGTGAGGGCCTCTTCCACATTCACAATGGCATCTTTTTGCTGTGTCCTCAGCTGGTGGAAGGGGTGAGAGGGCTCTCTTGCGCCTCTTTTATAAAGGTACTAATCACAATATGAGGGCCCTACATGACCTAATAACCTCCCAAAGATTCCATCTCCTCATACCATCACCATGGGGGTTAAAATTTCAGTGTATGAATTTTGGGAGAACACAGATATTCACATCATAGTGCAAGTACTTAAGTTTTGCTTTAAAATTTTATTGTATGAAGTGACAAAGCCATGATAAGACAGATATAAAAAGATTCAGAGTCTGAAAGACACAGATAATGAATGTACACTTTAAAAAGTTAAGATGGTATATTTTATTATTAGTGTTTTTTACCACTATACACACACAAGACACAGAGAACTAGATTATGAAGTGAAGGACAATTGTGAACTCAAGTCACTGAGCTATTTCTACTAACATTTCATGACTAAGTAACAAAAAATCTTGAAAGGAACTAATAGTCATATTGCCCCCATTCTAATATACCTGTTCTCAAAAATGTATTAATCTGAGCAAAGCTGTAACAAAAAAAAACCAAAGCCATTTACCCATTTTCACCCTTATAGTAAAAACTAGCCGAATTCACCCAACAATAGGAGTATAAAATCTATCCTTTAGAATATATTCTAACCAGAAGAATATCCATTTACTAGAGTGTTTGTAATCTTCATCCCCCAAACTCTCCTTTCTTTTTTCTAACAGTCATAAGTTGAGTAATTATTCTTAATTTGTAAAGATGATCACCATTCCATTGCATTGTATTGGAAATATAACTTCTGTTATTTTGTTTTGATGACCAGGTCTTAGCAATGACTGCAACGTTAAATAGATGCAGATGCTACAGATGGATGTGTCATGTAGCTTTACACCACCAGAAGGAGCTCTAAAACAGACTACAGGGAAAAGTTAGACCTGCTGGCAGACAGGAGGAAATGATATATTTCCTACGGATGGAGAGTTTAAACAACATTAAAACTTAATAAAGAATTATAGAGTGGCTGAGGGAATTATAACACTAAAAAGCCTTCTGAAATCAAAATACGAATGCCTAGAGGCATTATGTTAGTACTGTGTTTTTAAAGGAAAAAATACACAAGAAATATTGATTCAATTAGTGTAGCCAAACAAGCCATACTATTGTAAACGAGAGTGATTTTACACAGAGCTTCTCAACCCATCCAGCTGCCAAAATATTCTTTCCAATGGAGTCAGCCTCATGCATGAGCATGGGAGGGTAGTTAAAAGGTGCCCAAAGTTTCCCTCAATCGGAAATCTCTCTTCTGATTAACCCCTGGTACCTGGAATTCTTAATACTTGCATTCTACCTTAAGAGCTTTAATTACGTCCTGACCATCCTAGTACCTGTAACTGAGTTTAAGCTTTACCTCAACTTGGACAGGTAGAATTGATTATCAGCAAGATTGTGTTTAAATGGCATAATTCCTTACTGTATGTCATCATATAATAGGAAGGCCAGGCTTTGAGGATTAAAATAATAATGATGTTTAGTTACAGAGAGGAGGTCACCAAGTATATGAAGCACTTACAACAACCAATGTAATATTGGATGGAGGACCTGCCGAGGCCATGGGCTGAAAAGGAAAAATAGCCACCACGAAGATTCAACAAAGAAGGGCAAAAGCCGTAACAAACTCCACTCTTGGTCTGCTCCAATTGCAGTGATGAGGTACCACACACTGGGCAATTTAAACAACAGAAATTTACTTTCTCACATTTCTGGATGCTGGAAGTCCAAGACCAAGGTGTCAACAGGATTATTTCTTCTGAGGCCTCCCTCCTTGGCCTGTGGATAGCCACCTTCTTCCCGCGTCATCACGTGGTCTTCCCTGTATGTGTGTCTGTGTCCTGATCTCTTCTTATAAGGACACCGGTTATATTGCCTTAGAGCCCACCACAATAACCTCACTGTGTCTTAATCACTTCTCTAAAGACCCCATCTCCAGATGCAGTCACATTCTCAGTTAAGACTTCACTGTATGAATTTTCAGGGGACATAATTCAGCTATAACACTCCCCTTGTCCCAGCGTTGCTCAGACATCTTAAAATTCTGCAGTATGGTAAAGTGGCTTTGAGGCAGTGCCAAGGGCCCTGAGTGTGGGGTGAGGCCTATATTAAAATGCCAGCTTGGGGCTGGTGAGATGGCTCAGCGGCATAAGCACCTGCCTCGTACGCACGAGGTCCTGAGTTCGACTCCCGGTACCCACATACAAAAAAAGGGCCGGTGATATTGCTCAGTGGCACGGGTGCCTGCTGGCATGCGAGGTCCTGAGGTCGACCCCCGGTACCCACAAAAAATAAATAAATAAATAAATAAATAAATAAATAAATAAATAAAATGCCAGCTTGACCACTTCGTATCTGTGTAGCCTGGGAAATTATTAGCCTCTGAGCCTTGGTTCCCTCATTTGTAAAATAGAGTTAGAAGTACTTTTCTCACCAGACAGTGGTGAGAGTCAAAGGAGGTGATGAATTCAAACAAAGGGGCCCAGTGTTTCTCAGGTTTGAAGTGCAGCCCCTTGAGGGCTCCTACTGCCTGGAGAGATAATCCAAATCCTTCCCAGAGTCAAGAGAACCCGATTCCCCTCTCTTTCCAACAGCGCCTTTCTGATGTGGGAGGGGCCTGAGTCACAGAATTTCTGATGCTTCCCATGGAAAGACAAATAGTATATAAATGCCAAAGTAGGAAATTAAAAGCTATTGTGTGTTTTAAAAGTTTATTTAATAAATTAATTCCTTAAACATTCATGCATTCCTTGACTATACAGAAGTCCCTCATCAGCTCCAGCTCCACATTCTGTTACTAAAAATAAAACAGAGTACAATAAGACATTTTTGAGAGAGATATCACATTCACATAACTTTTATCATATCATTGGAATTGACTTTATTATTATTGTTAATATCTTGCTGTGACTAATTTATAAATTAAACGTTTTCATACGTGATTATACTTAGGAAAAACATTGTATACATTCAGTTCAAACCTATCTGTTGTTTAGGATATCCACTGGGGACCTTGGAACATATTCCTTGCAGATAAGAGGGAACTACATATTGTGTATACAACCTCAAGTGGAAGTGGATCAAGGGTCAGAATTTTAAACTGTGATTAACTTGAGGCCAGGCCCTTCGGCCACACCCCAAAGCAATTCACAGGGAGTCAGTCTGTGCCCTGAAGACTTCAGCCTTCTTCCAGGTTCCTTCCTACTCCTTCCCTCACCACATTTGACAAATAATCAACTTTCAGGCCTTGGTTTCAATAGCATTAGTTCACAAAGGAGTCCTCCACCACCCTGCCACTTTTCCCTGGAGGATAATCTGAGTGTCACACACAGACCACTTCAGCCACCAAACATGATTTCATGGGACTCTGGGCATCATCTTTATAGCGGTGTAATTAAATAATTGACTGTGCAGTTTGTCTTTTTTTTTTTTTTTTTTTTGTGGGTACCGGGTGTCGAACTCAGGACCTCACGCTTGCGAGCAGGCACTTGTTTGGATCTCACCGGCCCTAGTTTGTCATTTAATTTCTGCCTCTTCTCTAGAGTGTAGGGTGCCTCCCAGTCAGGCCCATGTCTTTCTGGCTCAACTGTCTCTCCACATAGCTTTCATGTGCTCTTAGTAACTACCTGCATCAGTCAAGAAGTGAATTTAAGGTGAATGCTGCTGTTCAGGACTTGGTCCAATATGTAGGCTTCTGATGCTTTTTTCTATGAATGTCAAAATAGATCAATTTCCATTTACTACAACAATCAGTGTAAAATCCTGTAAGAACAGGTAGTTATGATGAGCAGAATGAGAGATAAAATACTACTGCCAAAACAGATGGTGTAATTTTTTAGGCACTAATACTAAAACCTTCTGGAAATTACATCATTAAGGCAAAGTTATCTTTTGCATCTTGCTATAGTTTGGATCTGGAATATTCTCCAAAGGCCTATATGTTGAAGGCTTAGTCTTGGGAGGTGGTGGAACCTATTGGAGGTGGACCCTAGGGAATGAAGTTGTAGAAAGTTGAAGGGATCTTGAGATCCCGCCCCCCTTTTTCTTCCTGGACACCATGAAATGCACAACTTTGCTCCACCATGAGCTTCCCACCATGCTGTATTTTGCCACTACACCCCTAAAGCAATGGGGAGGGGGTGCAACTCACTATGTATGGAAGCCTCGAAAACTTGAACCAAAATAAACATTTCCTCCTTGGACGGTATTATATCACAGCAACAGAAAGCTGACACACATATCTGTTGGATGACATGAAAATAAAAAATGATTTTCCTAGTACTGTGATTTTTCAGTGGTTAATTTTCACCATGGTAAGCTTGAGCAGCAGGAATATATAACTATTTGTTCCTTTATCATGAGAAATCCATGAAAACTGAAACAAAGAACATTTCTGGGGACACTACTGCCACAGAACAGTGTTTTATTCTTGCTTCTGGTACCCATCATACAAACTGTGCATGGAATGTATCCTCAAAATACATTGAGGGTGTATCCTCAAAATAAAAAGATTATTACTTTTTTAAGCCAGATAGTTCACATGGATGAACTGGGAGGCCAGGGGACCACACAGCTGCCTACTTCTATTCTATGTAGTTGTTGTGTTAATGAGTATCCATTAAAACCCATCAAAGAAGCAAAATAAAGTTGATTACATAATTGTCAATAGCTCAAGCTTAACGCTACTAAAATTTAAAACCAAGAACTTGGGTCATTGCCAAGCTAAGAAAAATAGATAATCTGGCTTCTAAGGCCCACAAGAGTTAGAACTGCTGCTAGCCTAGGGAAGAAGGGAAAGACTCAAGACCTGGGCAACTTATTCATTCAACACGTGTCTGTTCCATGCCATCTCCACAACACACTGGAGATGGGTAAGCAGATCCCACAGAAACTCCGGTGTTTTTTTCCAAGCTGCCACCCAGGATAATCTGTGCACCCAACCCAATCCCTCCCTCTGCTTGTGTTCCAGGAGCTCGGATATTTTCTATAGCTCATATTATTTCCTATCCCAAACAAAATCATTATCTCCTTGCCCCAATCTTGAGCATCATCCTGTGTTCACTATTTTGTTCAGTGACAGCGCCATCCATTCAAACAGCCCACAGTAGACATTCCGTAGTTATTTCAATCTCCTTTCTTTCTAGGTTTCATTTGTCCTGAGTTATCTTTTTAAAACACATGAGTAAAATTGATAATTCACTTTACTCTCTTTTCCAATTCAACTCTGCATCCAAGCTTATAATAAGTTCATCCCTAGGGGATTTTAGTTTCTGGAGGTGCTTGAGTGCTGATATGGAGGTAATGTGATTGAGTGTGGATATGTTAAATAATATGAATTGTATTACCTAATATTTTCCATGAGAATGGGCCACATCACACCAGGCAGTGCCAGGTTTGGTTCAGAGGCAGAAGCTGAAACAAGGGGAAAGCTGAGGCCGTGACTGGGTTTCTGAGAAGAGGAAAGGTAAGGCAGAGTACACAGCTTAGGTCTAGCCAGTCAGGACGTTTCTGGTGGGCTCTGGGACATAGGAGCTGTTCCTATTTAGCTAGTAGCTGGACCTGGGTTGATTTAGGGCAGAGGAAATCCTGGTTTGGTAGGGATGAGTTACATAAGAAAGTGATTGAGGACACAGCCTTGGACCTGCCATACTGTACACGAAAGGCAGATTCTAGGCAATCTGTCCACCATCCCCAGGAATTAGCTCACTCTGTAAGGCCTCTGAGATCTGGAAGGCCTCTGAGAGATGTCAAGATATCATAATATACAGAAAATTTAAGAATCCTAATGACCACAAGGCTCTTCCAAGACAACTGCAAAACATCTAACCTCTTTCTCACTCCCGCATCAGTGCCCACAAATGCCCCCTTATTGTCCTCCCACCTCCTTTTACGGGGAACCGAACCTCTCCTTTCCCAAACAGGCCATGGTCTTTCATAAACCTATCTTTTAAATTTCCCTGTGTCACGTCTACCTGAGATAACTTCTCCCTTCCTAGACAGAAAAATCTAATTTATTTTAAGGCTTAACTCCTTGAATTACATACGAGAATAAAATTGCTGCTTCTTCGGGGATTCCGCCATCCTTTGTTACTATCTCTATAGTAGCACTCATACTGGTTATATTTAACTGTGTGTGGACATGCCTGCTCATTGTGTAAGTTCTTTAAAGATAAGCAACTGTTTTATTCTTCTCTTTGTATTTCCAGTGTCTGGCATAGAGCTAAGCACAATGTAAGATGCAGAATAGGAATTCTACACATGATTGTAGGATTAATCCCTTTCTTCTGAATGCTTGAAGTGTTAAATTGAAGCAACTTTGAAGTATTTATACAACCACTCACATGCAGCTAAGGCTAATTTTCTTTACTAGCATGCAATTACAAAGTCTTTTAGAAAGTTTGAATATAAGAACACATATATGGACAATTGTTTACATTGGGGTTCTTTGATTACAAGCCAAAACCTGGATGGTTGGGGTCTGGCTAACTTAAGCAAAAAGGAAGTTATCTAGAAAAATGTGAACAATCAATGAGCAGGCTGGAGAAGCAGAGTTTGAATGGGCAGAAACTCAGGTAGCTCCAGCAAGAACAGCTTTTCCAGGGCATCAACACTAGACTAAATCAACGTAGCTATTCTCAGTCTCTGTCATTCCATTCAAGATTTAAATTTCATGAGAGGTACATGCTGTGGCTTGGGTATTGTTTTGGTTTACCCGAGGTTTCACTGTGATTGAAGGCTTGCCCTGCAGGGTTGTGCCATAGGGAAGTACTACGAGTTCGCTTTAGTTTGGATCTTGAAAGTTCCCCAAAGTCTCATACATGCTTAAAGTCTTAGTTCCCAGCATCTGGGGCTTTTGGGAGGCAGTGAAACAGTTAGTAGGTTTGGCCTAATGGAAGGGAGTTAGGTTCTTGGGGGAAGGTTGCTCTTGAAGAAGATATTGGCACTCCAGCGCCTCCTCCGCCCTGCTTCCTGGCCATCATGAGGTGAACACCTTCCTTTGTCATACAGTCCTGCCGCGATGTATGGCTTTGCCACAAACCCAAAAGCAACAGGGCCAAGAAATTATGGACCGAAATCTCTGAAGAAGTGAACCAAAATAAACATTTCCTCTTTTTAAATTTATTATCTTAGGCATTTTGTCACCATTACAGAAAGCTAACACAGGCCTAGTAGGAGATACTTAAGTAATTTTAAAGTAGCTCTTATGCAACATCTTGGTAGTTTCTCATGTGACCCCCTGAGTTCTCAAAGGGTTGTTATGGAAGGAGCAAGCCTGGCCCCACCTGTGCTCTGCTTCCTGGCTTAAGATGTGACATCTCACCCTGACACCCACTTCCACCATTGCCATTTTCTGTTTGCCACGAAGTCCTCACCAGAACTGAGCCGATGCAGGTGCTATGCCCTTGGACCTCCAAAACTGTGAGCTAAATAAACCTCATTTCATAAGTAACTGTTTTGGGTATTTCATTGTAGTGGTGAAAAGCTAACACAGTGCCTCAGTTGGCCTTACTTGGGTTAGGGGAAGCCATCAGCTTGCTGAAGCAAGAATGTCTGGCCAGCAAACAATCTCCCCAGATGAAATCCAGTGCAAGATAAGACAGATATCAAAGAAAATCAGTATTCTATGAGAAAGGGATGGACCCTGGTTACCAAAAACAAAACAAAACAACCCCACAAGTATCCTCTACATTTATGTCCTAAAATCAACTTTAACTCAACAAAATTATGACTGAATCATATTTTTTTTATCTACAGCCTTTCTCTCAGAGAGAACAGACACTTCATCCAATAAAAATGGCTTTTTCCTTTTTCTAAACAATGAACTTATGAGACAGTAGATGTGCTGTGACAGGACTTGGTGATCGAGTAGTAAAACAAATGGCCAGGGGTGCAGCAGTATCAGTAAGTTCCAGCCTGCACTATCCATCTGGATCGTCGTCAAATCATTATCGTTGTAGCAGAACCATGCACAGCAATGGAGTTCTACAACAATCCTGTCAGGCCAGTACTGTGTTACAGGCCATTTAGCTCCTGCCCGTGGCTCCTGGAGTCTGAGTGTTGAGGGAGGGATTGGCTCAATTAGCTAGCTTTAACACTCTGTACCTCTGGAATCATAACTGGAGAAGGTGATCACTTCCTCTGGAAAATATCTGAGACATTTTCCCTGCTGGATAGAGAAGGAAAATTAAATTAGATAAAATAAATTCCCAGTTCTCCGTATGTGAACTATCCACATCATGATGGTCAGTTCGAGAGCTGTTGTTTGTCACCATGTCATGACCATGACCCAGCTGGTCTGGACACAGCAGTTAAAAATTATATGAATTAAAAATATGTTTCTCAGGTTATTTACATTGTCTGCATTATAAAAACTACAGGAAAGGGTGTTTCTTAAACTTGAGGCTTTATTTTAGCTTTCATATTATTCCTCTTCTTTCAAATAATCCCTTTGGCCAAGTTAGAAATTCCAGTTTTTTCATGGTGTGTAATCTTGTTCATCATCAAGTTTCTTAGTGGCTATTTTCTCTAGGATTGGCCTCAAATCTCTTATTTTTTCATATTAACCTCTATTCATTTTTCTTCCTTCTTCTAATAAACTGTCATATTCTCTTATAGCAGAGGGCCAAAATGTCTTTTGTACTTTTGCATCATTTATTACTATAGGAAAATCTCTTATAGTAAAACAATACATTTATAGTTCAAGTTATTATAACAACCAGAAATCTGAGCAGTCATGTGGATAACTGAAACCATTTTTAGGACTGTAATATTTTTAGCCCGCCAGCCCTGTAGATAACTAGAACTATTTTTTAGAATTGTGGTATTTTTAACTCTCCCTGAAATGACAGGTGTGTCAAACAGGACACAGAGACTAATATTTTTTTAAACACCTTTATCTGAAGCTATTGGATTCAAGAACTTCCTTATAGTTTTGCTCATTTAACAGTTCTCACACTTACTCTCCTGAACACATTGTGCTCCCAAAATGTATTGAGAATTTGTCTTTATGTAGGCTATATCTATTGATATTTATCACATTAGAAATAGTGGGAAGTTTCTTTTAATATGTAGCATCTTCAGAAAATGGCATTAATTTAAATAATATATTCACTTTTAAATTATGATGCTAAAACAAAATGAACTAGGAGAATGGCATGTATTATTTTCTATTTTGGCCATTTTTTGTGTCTGCTTTAAAGAAAGCTGGACTTTCATAATCTATTACCAATGTACGTCATTTTGGTTGAAGTATATAAAGAAAATCCACTTCACATGGATATGCCATTAGAAAAAAATGAGTATTCAATAAGTTTCTCAGATAATTGGATATTCTTTGATCAACACTGGAACTGAGCACTAGTAACTTCTTTTTTTTTTTCTTAATTTTGAGACAGTCTGATTAAACTGCTCAATTGTCCAGACTTGGTTCAAAACTTCTTAAAGGGTGGTTGCAGGGGAAACCAAAACCATATCAGGGAAGTTTCTTTCCTATTATACTAAAACTCGTCATCCTTCCTCACACTTAAATGGATATTATACCCATATGTGATTTAGTAACTTGTAAATATTGACAAATTTCATTATAATAATGTCCCAAAAATCACATTTACTGATATTGTTGTTAATCTCATCAACATTCTTTTAAGTTCTGTATCTGAGAAGCTCATTGTGGCATATACAGATTTTTGAAAACTCTAACTTTTGCTTCTAAGTTGGTGTGTGCATATGTGCACGTGTGTGTGTGTGTGTGTGTGTGTGTGTGTGTGTGTGCGTGTTCAAAGGTTGTCACCTCAGAATGCTTAGAAAGAGAAATTTTTACTGGTTGGAAAACATGATTCTAAATCTTAATTCCTAATAAAAATGACCTTTTAACCAGATCAGTCTGCAGGTAAGTTATTACTTATTTTGCCCACTCCTCTTTTCTCTCTAAATATTTTGTTATTAAAAATTATGTGTTCATTGTAGAAAAATCATAAAAACAACAAATAATAAATTGATAATTCATAATCCTATTAACAAATGTAACACAGTATGTTAGTGGTAGGGCACTTGCCTGGCAGGTGCAAGGTCTGGCAAGGTCCTGGGTTCTATCCCTGCACAATGAACAAAGGTAACACTGACCAGTTTTTGGTACACAGTACTCTCTTTTTTCTCTATTTTATCTTAAGTAGTCATTAGAGCTTCCTAGGAAGAGAATAATCAATAATTATATGTGCTCTAAAATCACTTTCACATTTTCTGTCTCAATTACAGCTATTAGCCAGCTTTGCTTTGCTTTGCTTCCTTTTTCTTTTCTGTCTTTTTTCTTTCTATCTTTCATTTTCTTGGAAGCAGTTTTATAACCCCTTTTATACCATCCTGTAATAATTTTCTACTGGCAGCTGTATAAAATTACCATAAATTTAGTGATTTAAAATAACACGATTCATTCTTTTACTATTGTGGAGTCTCACTGAGGTGAAGGCAAGGTGTTGGCAGGGCTGTATTCCTTTCTAGAGGCTCAATGAGAGAATCTCTTCTTCACCTTTTCCAACCCACAGAGGCTGCCTGTGTCCCTTGGCTCATTGCCTCCTTCCTGTAAATTCAAAGCTAGCACAGGTGGGTCCCATCTTCTCAAACTGCCGTCTCTCAGATTCTTTCTCCACAGTATGTCTCCCTCTGACCAGTGCCAGGAGAGGGTCCGCGTGATTTGACTCAGCACATGCAGACACTCCAGGATAATCTCACCATCACAAATCCTTTGATTTAATCACATCTTCAAAGTTTCTCTCTCCATCTATGGTCAGTATTCAACTTTGTCTTTTTTCCCATTGAGTGGTCTTGGCTTCCTTGTCAAAATGTATTTGAGTACATATCAGGGTTTATTTGGAGCTCTCTATTCTAGTCCATCAGTCTACATGTCTACTTTAATGACAGTACCACAGTTTTAATTACTATAGCTTTGTAGTAAGTTTTGAAATCAAGGAGTTTGAATTCTGCAGCTTTGTTTTGTTTGCGAAAGGCTATCCTGACTATTCAGGGCCCCTTGATGTTTCATATGAATTTTAAGATGAAGTTTTCTATTTCTGCCCCAAAAAAGTCATTGGGATTTTGATAGTGATTGAATTTATCTGTAAATTGCTTTGTTTAACATGGACATCTTTATAATATTAAATCCTCTAATTCATGAACATGGAATGTATTTCCACTTATTTATATCTTCTTTAATTTCTTTCAGCAATGCTTTAAAGTTTTCATTGTACAAGTCTTCACCCCCCCTTGGTAAATTCCTAATTATTTTACTTTTATTGATGCTATTTTAAATGGAATCAATCTCTTGATTTTAAACAATGGAACAATGAAACCACGGAGAGTCTGTATTGTATGCAAAAGAGCAATGAAGGTGACTAGAACAGTGGGAGAGAGAAATCACCTTTACAGAGCAAGCCTCAAAGCGAGAGGCCTCACCATATCATGGTACAAACTAGAAAGACACGGACAAATACAGCACACACAGATTCAAACCACCTGAGTAAGCTAAATGGATTTGTTAGCCAACCTCAAGATACTACGTAGCACTCTCTGATACTTGAAGAAGGTAAATACAATAAATAAAAGGAACTCCAACCTCACAAAGCAGGTAATAGACTAATGGAGTTTAATCTCTCATTCTTTTAACCAACATTCATTTATGAGATACTCATAGGACAGAAGGTGAGCTACTTGCTAGAGATCAAAAGGGAGTAAGATAATTCTGTCCTTGAGTATCTCTTATTACAGTGAGATAAATAAGTATATAAACAAATAATTAAAATTTAGTATGCTTTAAAATTAGATCAATAGAAAACTCTGAGAATGCTGGAGAATCAGTATCTTCTCTGTTTTGTTTGGGGTGTGGTTAGGTAAAAATGGTGATTGA
Source organism: Erethizon dorsatum (assembly GCA_028451465.1). Lineage (NCBI taxonomy): Eukaryota > Metazoa > Chordata > Mammalia > Rodentia > Erethizontidae > Erethizon > Erethizon dorsatum. The sequence goes on from CM051828.1 coordinate 51,668,244, forward strand.
AAAGTGACTTTTGACTTGAATCAGGAATGACTAGTTGCAGGACAGGGAATCTTCAACTCCAAAGCAGTTTTGCAAAGTTTCGTTTGTGTGAACAAGTATGGAGGATTTGGTACAGCTCAGGTGTGCAAATGTTGAATTAATAAGTAAATGTACCTCAAAGTTTGTGTGGGAAAATATTTACAGATAATGTAAGAAAAATGGGCAAAGGAAGGTTCTTAAAAACATAATGCATCATTCCTCAGAGATGGAATTTTGGGGGAATAAATGAGAACCTCCAGGAGACGGCTCCGAGGAGATGAGAGAAAACATAGTCCAACAAACACTTGTACATAAGTTTTATTTTTTTTGTGGGTACCGGGGGTCGACCTCAGGACCTCGCGCGCCTGCAGGCGCCCGTGCCGCTGAGCGATATCACCGGCCCTTTTTTCGTATGTGGGTTCCGGGAGTCGAACTCGGGCCCTCGCGCTTGCCAGGTAGGCGCTTACGTCGCTGAGCCATCTCACCGGCCCTTGTGGATAAATTTTAATAGCAGCTTTATTTGAAATGACTAAAAACACCAAAAACAACCCAGGTATTCACCAACTATTAAAGAAATAAACTGTGATGTATCTATACCATAAATTACTGCTCAGCAAGAAAAATGAACAAACTAGTGTTCCATATACACAGTGTGGCTGAATCTCAAAAGCACAATGCCAAGTGAAGGAGGTCAGATATATATTATTAGTACATACTGTATAATTCCATTTGTATGAAATTGTAGAAAATATAAACCTATGGTAACAGAAAGCAGATCAGTGGTAGTCAGGGACTAGGAATAATGGGGATTTCCTCACAAGGAAACATTTTAAGGTGATGAAATATTACACCATAATCATCATAAACATGATGGTAGTTATAGGACTGCATACATTTGTCAACACCTATCCAATTGCATACTTAAAACTGCTAAATTTTACTACATATAAATTATATCTCAATAAACCCAATTGAAAATGAACTTACATATATGTGTATATATATATAATTTTCATATATATAGTTTACATATATATAATTTGTGTGTATGTGTGGTACCGAGAATTATACCCAAGGCATTCTTAATGACATTTTTAAAATTTTGTTGAGAAACAAGTTCTCACTAAGTTGCTAAGTTGCCCAAGCTTGGCTCGAACTTTTATGCTTCAGGCACCCAAGTAGCTGGGATTATAGCTCAACCATGCCTGGCAGTATAAATATTTTAATGGCTATTAAGAGCAACTAAGGAAAAGCACTAAGAGCAACTAAGGAAAAGATTTTAGACTTTAAAGACTTTAAGACTGATGTCAGAATCTTTTTTTTTTTTTTTTGTACCAGGAATTGAACTCAGGACCTTGCATTTGCCAGGCAGGCACTGTGCCGCTGAGCTATATTCCCGGCCTGAAGTCAGAATTTTGAGACTGCTCTTTCTGCTCCCTCCTTATTCCTTTTGAGGTTACTATTTCCAAGGAAGACTATTGAGATAAGTACTGCGAGAAAAGATTTTTCAGGAGCAACTCTACACACAGGTGACTGGGACTTTCCTTGTATGCACAGACAAAAGTGGAACCATTTGTTTTCTTCCTATGAGGTACCTTTCAGCTTTACTTCTCTGATTGTTATCAGTTCCTTTTAAGAGCCTCAGAATTGCCACTGAAAACATAAATGCCAAAAAAGGGAAACTCTGAGTCAGGCAGCCATAGGATCAAATCATGTCACTGACACTTAACCACTGAGTTGTATTGCACGTGTATTAAACTGCACAAAGCCTGAGTTGCTCTCCACCAAAGACTGTAAATAACAGAACAATCTCACAAAAGGACCTCAGTGATTTACCAAGAAGGAAAGGAGTTCCCAAGGAGCAGCTGATGATGGGTGTTCGGTTAGCTGGCCAGGTGTCCCCAGAGTTGACTGGTAAGGAGTTAGCAAGCCCAAACGATTTAGACAGTGTGTTGCTTAAGACACAGAAGGCATCAATAACTTCATGTTTGCTTCATTTTTTCCTTGTCCCTCAGTACCATGGCTGAAGCAGGGGCTGATGGATGTGGCACACAGTTGTTCTGTGTCACTCTGAGGTATACCAATGTTAGGAACCCCTAACATCTAGAGATGCTGCTGGCAAAGGTGCCTACATTATTCTTTGGAAAAATATTTTATATTTGTTATCTCAGGGTGTTGGTAATTTTACCCTGGGAAAGGTAAGTGAAGTCTGTATCTTTACCACTCTGAAACAGAGAGAGAGGAGGGAGGAGGAGGGAGAGACCTGGGAAATAAACAAATCTGAACAAGTTGACTGTTGATACCTAAGCATGGAAAAACGTGGCAGTTTCACAAAGAATTTTCTCCCAGCAGGATCAAAGGAGAAAAATGAATACAAAGTATTGAGCTCAGTGTCTGTTACAGAGTAATCACATAATAAATTCAGGTAGCTAACATTGGTAATTGTGATGATAAGGTAACATAGAAGAAACAATAGCATATTTTCTTAAATGGCACCATAATTCTTTTTAATAGCGTCAGTCTGTTTTTTGCTGCTACAACAGAATATCACTGACCTTCGTAAATTATAACAATAGAAGTTTATGTGAGACATCGTCTGGAGTGTAGTATTAGTCCTGGCACACTACTGCTAGTTCTGCCAGTATCACGAGCTAGCATTTATTAGGTGCTACTTTAGATAATTTTTAGGTACTGGCTCATTTAGTCCTCATAACAATTTTATGATGGAGGTACTATTATCTCCATTTTATAGATGAGGAAACCGAAAGCACAATATCATGCATCTAAGAATTGAAGGAGCTGGGACTAGAATCCATGCAGTTTGGATCCAAATCCTGGCCACTTAACAACTGGATCATATTGCTGCTAAAAATAGCAAGTGAAATTAAGTGGGTTTTCACCTTCTGCTATCATCTTCTTTGGGATAAGACTTACAAAATCCTTTTCCCAATTCTTTTTGATCTACTCTTTTTTTTTTGTGGGTACCGGGGGTTCGACCTCAGGACCTCACGCACCAACAGGCACCCGTGCTGCTGAGCGATATCACCGGCCCCTTTTTCGTATGTGGGATCCGGGAGTCGAACTCGGGCCCTCGCGCTTGCAAGGCAGGCACTTATGCCGCTGAGCCATCTCACCGGCCCCTGATCTACTCTTAATGAAGGCCATGTGGATGTTTCATTCCTTTTAGTCCTTCCTTACCACATAAAGGTACCAACCATCTGAGCCAACTAAAGTTGCCAGAAATTAAATGGAAAATCTATAACTATAAGAACTTTTAAACTGGGTAATATCACTATCTGTAGTGTGTGTCTGTTGCAGTTCACAACTGTGGCTTGGCACAAAGAATGAGTGATTACTCGGAGTCAATGTCCAGTTCAAACTCCACAAAGGCCCAGGGGGACTGCTCTCAACTGAGACCTCTCGGAAGGAGAGTCTCAAAAAGACAGCCTGAACTGAAGCTTCTGTGGCTTTTTACTGATAGAACCAGGAAGGAGCTGGGCATGGTGGCCCATGCCCATAATCCCAGCACTTGGAAGGCTGAGGCAGGAGGATCACTGTGAGTTCGAGGCCAGCCTGGGCTAAATAAGTGAGTTCAAGGCCAGCCTGAACTACATAGTAAGAACTTGCCTCAAAAAAAAAAAAACAAAAAAAACAAAGAACCAGAAAGGACAGGGGAGGGTCAGGATAAGGTCAGAGTGGTCTGTTATATGATTGACCTTAAGACCAATCTAAGCAATAAATCGGAGTATGGGAAGGACAAGGACCAGAGCATTCTTTCCTAAGGCAATATGTTTTGACCCTACTTTGACTTGTGGCCCTGTAGGCTATCTTTTAATCTCTAACCACTCATTCCAGAAGGTTTTGGGCTGTGTCCCCGGAAGTCCCTTATCTCTGCATCTCCTTCTCATACATGCCTCTGGCCAATGCCCCACATTTGTCCTAGAGAAGAATAATTCTTTCTTAGCATGTCTTTACAATTACTCAAGACCACTCTTTGAGTCACTGTTGTCATATGATTATGGCCATTACAGTTTGAGTCTTAAATGTCACTCAGCCCATGTATTACAGGGTTGGTCCCCAGTCAGTGGTGCTACTGGGAGATGGTGGAACATTTTGGAGGTGGGGCCTAATGGGAGGAAGTTTAGTCACTGGGGATGAGCTCCTGAAGGGGATGTTGGGACCCTGACCCTCTTCCCCCCATTCTTCTCTCTCTCTTCTCTCCCCTCTCTCATTTTGGCCACAGTGAGGTGAGCAGCTTTGCTCCTCTCTATGTGTCCCACCATGATTTTCTGCTTCACTACAGGCCCAAAAGCAGTGGAGCTAAGTGACAATGAACTGAAACTTATGAAGATTCTAAGTAACTCTATTTATCTTATAAGTTGCTTTCTCAGCTATTTTGTCATGGAGATGGAAACTGACTAACATAATGGCCCTTGCATGAGCTGGGGTCTTCTGCTCTAGAACCCTGAGTTATATATAAAATTGACTCTAAGACTCATGGAGTTCCAACCCATTTCTCATGTGTTCCTTGTTTCTCTCAGGGCTCTATTTTCATGGCTTCTGTCTCCTGAGGTCCTGCTTCCTTGCAGAGGTCCCCATGTGTGGACCTTTTATCTGCACTCCTCCTTCAACCCTGCAGTGCGGCAATGCCATAGTCTTCACAGGAGAGCTGAGCCCAGGGTGGAATAACATCAGCGCAAACTACTTTAGACAGAAAGAAAAACATTTATTTTTTCTCACTTAGGATTTTAAGTCTGCCACTGAGAATTCCTCACATTTTCCTTTCATAAGCAGTTGGGGCTCTCATCTTCCCATTCTCTCATTTCCTCTTTTCTCACCTCCTCTACTTTTCTTCTCCACAGCAGCAAACTTAGTGAGCCTCAGGATCGCCTAGAGGGCTTATTGAAACACAGGCTCCCGGACCCATCCACAGCATTTCTGTTTAGTCTGTTGGAAGTTGGACCTACCAGAGGATCTGCTCCTAGATAGGCCTGGAGACCACATTTTAAGAAATACTACTTTGGGGCTGGGATGTAGCTTATCAAGAAAGCACTTGGCTAGCATGTGCAAGGTCCTGGATTTGAGTACAAGCATTGCAAAAAACCAAATACTGCTTTCAAGCAACAAATTCTTTTCCAGGCTTCAAAGAGAGTAGTTTTATCCCCTTTTCTATCAGCCAGCACATCACAAGACTGAGGGGGCTCACATTGTAGTGCAGGCACTTAACATATTTGTCTAACAAATAAAATTCACTTTCTGCTATGATCTAAAAGTTCCATTCAAAACTCATGCTGAAATTTAATTGCATGTTCACTTGGCCCTTGGCCATGTCATCATGCCACATGAAGATGTTGGCCAGTTGCTGTCACTGTGCTCTTGGACTTCCCAGCTCCACCCTTTGAAGAAAAAGGATATATGTCAGTGTCTGGTGGGGGGGATAAGTAAAAAAGAGAGTTTGGTTTTCTGGTGTCGCCAAGCTTAAGGAAAAACAAATGCTAAGGGACATAGTATATGCTGGGTGTCACAAGAAAAAGGAAACCAAGCTGAATTGTCAAGTACCTAGTAAAAGAAATCGGAGGACTGGAGGCAGGAAAAGTGATTCTGGATGGAGAGGAACTCCTTCACATTGGTATATGACTTGTATCTCGATGTCCCCCAAAGCCTCATGCAGTCATAGGTGGGGCTTTTTGGAAGTGGAGGGTGTGTGATGCTAGGATTAAGGTGCCCCACCCTGGGTGTGGGTGGCACCACCAAAAAGGCAGGTAGCTTGGAAGGCATAAAATGGAGAGGCAGGCTGTTGCTGCTTTACTGCTTTGCTACTTTGCTACTTTGCTGCTTTGCTGCCTTCTGCCTTCCATGAGCTGTTTCTCTCTGTGATGCCCCTCTTCCATGCCACCCTGACAGCCAGCCAATTATGGACTGAAACCTCTACAAACTGTGAGTTAAAATAAACCTTTCCTCCCTTAACTTGTGGGAGTTGGGTATTTTTTCTCAGCAATGAGAAAAGTAACTAAGACAAGTGGTTTACCTGGGATCTTGAAGAGAAGAAATTTTTAAAGAAACACACATTCAGTATTTTCCTAGCCTAGAAACAGACTATTGAAAAGTGGAATAAGAGAATACATTGGATGTACCACCAAAATGTTGCTAATATGCTATTTTCCACATTAAAAAAAATCAGTGAGATGGCTCAGCGGCGTAAGTGCCTGCCTGGCAAGCGCGAGGGCCCGAGTTTGACTCCCGGAACCCACACACGGAAAAAGGGCCGGTGATATCGCTCAGTGGCACGGGCACCTGCTGGCGCGCGAGGTCCTGAGGTCGACCCCCGGTACCCACAAAAAAAAAAAAAAAAATGTATAATGCCAGCCGTGGTAGCGCATGCCTGTAATGCAAGGTATGTAGGAGGCTGAGACAGGGCCATCCCATATTCCAGTCCGGCCTGGGCAACTCTGTCTCAAAATAAAAAATTAAAAGGTCTGGGGATACAGCTCAATGGTAAAGTGCTCCGGGTTTAATCCCTGTACTGCAAGATGAAGGAGGAGGAGAAGCAGGAGGAAGAGAAGGTAATTCTATAAATGCTGCTTGCTTTCCAATTTCAGAAGCAATATATGTTCTCTGGAAAAATATATAGAAGTACAAGGAAGAAAACATAAATCCTTAATCTATTGGGAGATAACTACTACAAGCACTTGTTATTTTTTTTGTAATACGCTTAAAATATATTGGAATTATATAAAATACATTATTTCATGATTTTTCACAAGTATATTGCAGTCATTTCCCTAGGTAAAGGTGTTATATATTTGGTTGAATAGAGCATCAATAATTGATTTAACTATTGCCTCTTATTAGGCACTAGATTGTTGTTAGTTTTTCACCTATCAAACATAAGATCATAATGAATATCCTTGGACATAAATTCCACTGCTGTTGACTATTTTTTCTTTCTTTCTTTCTTTCTTTCTTTCTTTCTTTCTTTCTTTCTTTCTTTCTTTCTTTCTTTCTTTTGCAGGGGGACTTCCAAATATTTCTTTAGGAATAAATTTCTGAAAATCAATTTAGTGGGTCTTGCCATATATTTAAACCAGAAGGTCTGGTTCACATGTGTGCTTCTCTTCCCAATTCTGTATTAATCCACATCACATTGGGAGCTTGAAATTGACCAGAGAAATCGGAAAACACTCCAAAAAAGCCTGTTTTCTCCTAGTTGCCTGGTTGTTAAACCAGTACATACTGAAGAAATGTAGTGAATTTTAGTTTTATCAATAGTGTTTAAGAATGCCTTCTCACATAAACACTGGATATGACCACTGACAGACAGCATCGATATCTTCCAATTGCACACTTACTGCCTCACACTAGGAGCAGGGCCCATGCAGTGGCTTGGTATAGTTGTGTGCCCAGTGCCTAGACTTCTTGCAGTTAAAACAGGAACCTCAGTTGTCCTTGGGTTTTTCCTTAGATGACCTGGGTGAGTTTAAAGCATTGCCAATTGTGACAGATATAATTCTAGCTTCTCTCCTTTGACCCTCGCCCAGATTCCAATTGTTGAACACAGAAAAGGCCATGTCCAGCAATTGAGTCACAGGTATCTGGGCCATTTGAAGTTTCTGTAATTTATGCCAAATGTCTGGGACCAAATGACAAATGAAATGATGTCTTACCAGTGCCTCTCACTCCCTGGAAGATTGATCTATGTTAATGTATTTACAAAAAATTCTACTAATTGGCTATGGAAAACAGCTGGATTTTCCTCTTTGCCCTGTATGACCCTGCTCACCTTATCATAATTAACAGATTTCTTAATGTGTCTTTTGATCCCCATGATAAGAGCAGCTATCATATCAGACATTATTTTTAGTCCCTCACTAATATTATAGTCCCAGTTTGGTTCTGTTGATGGGAATAGAGTGGTTTCCTTCCCTTCTTAAGGAATACTGCTCATCTGTATAGTTCTTAGCCTTCTTAAGATTCTTTGTCTTTCATCTAGGGTACAGCAAGTGGCCAAGATGAATAGGACATAACAATAAATCAAAAGCAAGGGTCAGAGTTTAAAATCCATCCGCAAACTTACTAGAGTCCTCTGAGAGTTGGCCTAGCCATTCTTTGCATTGTTTAATATCTACAATTGAAAAAGGAACCTAAACTCAAGTAGTCCTCTCTGCTCCTGCAGGACAAGTTGTGAATTAGAGGAGGAAGAAGCACCACTTTGGGTATGTCCTGAGGGGTTTTAAATTGTCTGTGTATACCCAGTGGAAATGAAGTCTGTCTGAGAAGCATGATGAGGGGTCTGAGGAACGTTGGAGTTCCTGAGTCACTTGGAGGGGGTGATTTACTGGCCTGAGGATTAGGAAGAAGCTGTGAGGAGATCTCCTAGTGAAGTTGTCTTCATTAACAGATTGGAGAGACCCATATGTCCTTGAGAGACAGGTGGAGGTCTGAGGACAGGATCATCAAAGATAACTCTCCCTTCCTCTGGGGCCACTCTAAATATCAGTTTCTGAGCTTCTCCTGAGATAAAGGGTCATAAAGGCCTGAACAGAAAGGATTTCATTCCACTTTCTATGTTTTAAGCAGAAACTATTTAACTGAATGTGGGGAACCACTCACATTGCTTCAGAGATGAGGGGCATCTAAGGACACCTGAGGATGTGACCCTGCTTGACTAGTGCAGGCACACAGTGGGATACAGTTACATAATCATGACTTAGCACAGGTAAACATACATGTGCTGGTTACAGCACTATGAAGAATGTAAATATGAGATAACAACCTGTATAGGAATTATACAATAAAGTTGCAGGTAGCTCTGTGCTCTGCTCTGCTCCATGCTGCCTGCTATTGCTGATGTCTTATACATGTGTGTTCTTTAACCTGGGGACCCCACCCATGAAAATCCCCCTTGGACCCCCCTCGAGCAGGCTGACACTGAAAAAATTCTCATAAATTTAAATTGCCATCCTGTACCTATCTCTTGTCATTTCCTAGTTCATATTGAACCCAAACTAATTACACTAGTAGATAAACTGTTCCTTTTTAATTTTAATTGGCTTGTTTTTCAGCCTGAAGTACAAAGCAAGACCTCATCATCAAAAAAAAAAGAAAAAGAAAAGAAGTTGGAGAGAAGCCAACCAAGTACACTAAAGAGCAAGAAACAAGTTAGGAGAAAAAAGCAAGGAACTTGCGGAAACTTGAAAGTACTGGGGGACAATATTCTCTGGGAAAGAGCTACAGTGAATGCTATGTCAAGTATACTGGGAGTCTCCTGAGAGTTCAGAAAAGACGGAGCTAGAAAAGTGACTAATGAGTGCAGTGATTTGATGAGAACCATCCAGTGGAGCCTCGGAAGTGGAAGGGATAGCAAGGTGAGAGAAATGGAGATTGCACGTGTAGACCGATGTGTCAGAAAGTTCTGCTGAGAATGTGAATTCCAAGGGAAATATGGGAGGAAGAGAAAGTGTTTTGAAAACATTTATATTCCTATGGGAATGATTCAGTAGTGATGGAGAAACAGTTAAAGCAAAAGAGAGAAAGAGGGAAGAAAGAAAGGATCGTTACAAAAGCTAAATCATTGGGAAGAAAAGAAAGGTTGGCCTTTGACAGAAGCAACTACACCTTCGGCTGGCAAGAACAAAAACAACCTAAGACAGCAGATGCAGTGAATGGGGATTTGGTGGTGGGAGGATGAGGGAGTAGCAATCTCTCTTAAGTCTTCACAAACACAAGCCCTGTTATAGCAGAAGCCTTGTTCCAAGAGGCCAGCAAGAGCCCTGAATCTGGGCCCCAACTATCTGGATTCCTACCCCTGCCTCCTGTCAAGACTACTAGAAAGCCCACGAAAATGGAGAAAAAAATGAGTTTATTCACAGTTGGGCCAAATTGGAAGGGCTGCTAGTCCATCCTGTCTTGAATGCACAGGAGTTCTTCAACTTATAGTGTGGATAGAACAAAACCAGGAAATATGCATGTGTAGATTTAGCCAGAGGCCCACCAGAGGATCCAGAGAAATGTCGAAAGTCTGGTTTGGTTGAAACTTCCTTAGTGCCAGGGTTGGAGGTAGCAATTTTGCTCTCAGCATGAAGAAGCTGAAGAAATAGCTTAGTTCTGAAAGTCCATTTCCACCTCGCTGTTTCAGCATCTTTCATCTTTCTTCTGAGCTACTGTTCAAGAAAATCTTTTTTTTAATATGTTTCTTCCCCTCTTCTTCTCAGAGATAAATAAAACCAGACAGTAGCTGAAGTGGTAAGCACAGTTTTTAATCAGTAATATACTGCTGCGAGAGGGAAGAGGGCTCAGCATGAATTAAATTCAGCTTTGATTTGTACAAGCCTGGACACACTGAAGAGAGAACGGAGAAGGGAGGGAGCCAGCTGGAGGCTCAGTGAAGTCAAGGAAGTGAGAAACTACAAAGGGCTGGTCAGTGTGAATGTGATTGGCAGCTGTGTCTGCCGGCTGGCAGTCATCAAAGTTGGGATTCTCTCTTCCCACAGAGACCAGCGGACAGAGGTGCTGTACTTCTGGATAAGTACATTCAAACAGATGGTTCTCGAGTCCTTGGAAAGATACTTCTGAGTTGTAGGGGGACACATCAGGAGTGTCTCGAAGGGACAAAGGGATGATTCACAAATGTAAGCTCTTTTTAGCAAATCTGAGAAAAGGTTGCAAGAGGCCTATGTCAGATGTTGACTGGAACATATAATCAAGCCTTTTGGAAAGCCTGAGCAGGCCCTTTAAGGGGGTTAGTGTCATTCTAGGGAACTATTAGAAACCATACCAGAGCTTATTTAAGACTTAGTGCGGGGGGAGGTATGGATAAAATAATTTGTGCTGGGCTTGTAGTTTTTACAGACCAAAGTCAAGGCCTAGTTAAGAGGGCTCATAGGGTCTTTAGCTACAGTTTGGTTAGGGAGAGATTCTTTGTCACTCTCATCCTACCAGGATCACATCTTTCTTTAATGTTTAACCAAAAGATGAAAACTTACATTTTGGTTTGGTTGCTTTCTTGCCTTATTCCAGCCAAATTAATTTCTCTCCTCTGAATTAATAGCATTTATTAGAGTAGTTCTCATATAGAAATTTGTCATGTGGTATTTCTTGGCAAATTAAAAAAAAATCTTATTTCATCCAGTGCCTGCTCAGGTATTTGTATATTGGCTACCCCACAAGATCACAATTTCCAACAGGAATTTTGAACCAATGTCTCTGATATGTGTTTACCATTTATAGGTTCTGTGCAGCACTTGGAGACATGGAAGGTATTCCATGTCACAGGGTACCTAGGCACCATCATTCATCCCAAAAATTCTTTTTTTTTTTTTTGTGGGTACCGGGGGGACGACCTCAGGACCTCGCGCGCCAACAGGCACCCGTGCCGCTGAGCGATATCACCGGCCCCTTTTTCGTATGTGGGTTCCGGGAGTCGAACTCGGGCCTTCGCGCTTGCAAGGCAGGCGCTTAAGCCGCTGAGCCGTCTCACCGGCCCCCCCAAAAATTCTTAATAGGTGTCCATTCTACATATTGCATTTTGTTCTGCTAATGATCCAATTCAAAAGACCCAGTCCCAGATTTTATTCTTGCTTTGCCCAGCTCCCCCTCAGAGTCCTGCCCCTTATTAGACAGAGCTGAGATGCACATTCATCTTGAAGCTTGAAAAACATATATAACCTCGCAGAACCTGGCCCTTAAGACAATATGAGGTGTGTTCTAGCATACATGCAATTTAGAAACTTGTTATTCAAGAATCTCTCAAACGTAAACAATCACAGTCTCATTCTCTGAGTGTTCTAAAAAGTCATAAACACTATAAACATGTCCTACGCATTAGGGTAGCTCTAATAAAACTGTCAGATAAAACAAGTATTGGCAGTGGCTCACCCCAGTAATCTCACCACGCCAGAGGCTGAGGCAAGATCACGAGTTCAGGGCTGGATTAGGTTACACGGCAAGGCCCTGTCTCAGAAAAACAAACCAAGCCAAACCAAACAAAGATTGGCAAAGACGTGGAGAAATTGGAACCTCTTTACACTGCTAGGGGGAGTGTGTTGAATGGTGCAGCCACTTTGGAAACCAGTCTGGCTGTTTCTCCCGTGTTTAGAGGCATAGTTACTATATGACCCAGCATTTTACTCCTAGATATTAATTGTGCTCAACAGAAATGAAAGCATACATCCATATAAAAATTAACACCTGAGTGTGTACAGCGCATACATCCACATAAAGGTTAACACCTGAGTGTGTACAGCAGCATTCTTCTTTTTTTTTTTGTGGGTACCGGGGGTCAACCTCAGGACCTCGTGCGCCAGCAGGCACCCGTGCCTCTGAGCGTTATCACCGGCCCCTTTTTCGTATGTGGGTGCCGGGAGTCAAAGTTGGGCCCTCGCGCATGCCAGGCAGGCGCTTACACCGCTGAGCCATCTCACCCAGCATTCTCGTTAATAGCCAAAAGGTGTAAACAACTGACATGTCCTTCAGTTCATGAATATATAAACTGAATGTAGTATAAGTTCCAGCAATAAAAAGGAATGAAGTACCTACTCACACTACAGTACAGATGAACCTTGAAAATATTATGCTAAAGGAAAAAAGCCAGACACAAAAGACCACATATTGTATGGCCACGTTTATCGTAAAAGTCCAGACTAGGCAAATTCTTAGAGACAGAAAGTTCATTAGCTTGCAAGGGAATGGGGTGTAAGGATGGGCAGTTTGGGGTAGTAATAGCTAAAAGATATATGTTTCTTTTTAAGTTGATGAAAATGCTCTAAATCGTGATGATAGTTGCACATGTCTGTGAATATACTAAACATCACTGAGTGGTACACTTTAAATAGGTAAATTGTTAGGTATGTGAGTTATATCTCAATAGAACTGTTATAAAAAGATAAAGACATGAGACTTTATTTCAACAATTGAGATTTGGGATTGAAGACCCTAAACGTTATTATTTCAAGTCCCTGCAGCCAGCAAATTGGTGCTGCATGGGCGAGCTTGTTTTCCGGGGTAAAACTTTCCAGCGCAGCGCTGCCAGGCTCGGCTGGCCAGGGACATGTAGCGCGGAGGGCGGTTCCGGGTTCGGCCCGGGTCCTTGCAGAGTCCCAGGTGCGGCCCGCGTTCGGGGCGCCTCGGGTCACCGCGCGCCCCTCCTCCGGGCCTGAGTCACGGCGGCGCCGGAGTCCCCACGCGGAGATGCTGCGGTGAGCGCGGCCGGGACGCCGGGGCCCGGGGCGCAGCGTCGGGCTCTCGGTCGCCCTCGGGAAGCCAGGCCCGCAGCCGCGCGCTCCCGGCCGGCCGCCGCGTCCTCCTGCCCGCGCTGCTCCGGACGCGTCGGCGGGCGTGCAGAGTGCCCCGCGCCCGCCAGCGCCTGCCCTCCATGGCGTTTATCCGGAAGAAGCGGCAGGCGCGGCAGCTACAGCTCTACTCCAAGGAGAGGTGCGCGCTGGCGAGGGGGCGAGGGAGCGAGGAGGGAGGGCGCAGGGGAGGGAAGGAGGCGGCGGCGAGCGGGGCAGGTGTGGGCCCGGCGGGGAGGCCGGGGGCCCGGGCGGGCAGTGCGGCGCCGGCCGAGAACTTCAGCGGGGAGCCGGCGTGGGGCCGGGCGAGGAGGCCGGACGGGGAGCGTGACGGGGGCAGAGTCGGGCCGAGGTCAGCACCCGGGGCCACACTCGAGTGCCGTTTCGGGGCAGGAAGTGGGGCGCCCGCGCGGGCCCGGGGCGGCGTGGGGCGAGCGTGCTGGGGGCCGGGCCTGGTCGGGTCGGAGCCCGCCGGGTGTAGGCGCAGCAGCCGGGCCCCGAGCGGTGCTTCGGCCGAGCCCAGCCTGCGTCGCGGTCTCGCGGCCCGGCTCTCCCGGAAGGGCGCGGATCCTCCCGGGGACGGAGAGTCGCCGGCTCGGTTCTCTCACGCACCCCCGAGACGCCCTCGGCCGGCCCTCCGCCCGGCTGGACGGCCCCCGCCCCTCTGGGCACTCGCTGCCGCCCCGCGGCGCTGCGCCTTTCCCCCGCCGGCTGCTTCTGACCGAAACCCACGGAGGACCAGCTCCCTGCTCTGAGGAGCGCCGGGAGGAGGGCGGCCAGCGAGGCCTTGTTCTGAGAAAAGCCGAGTTCCCCCCACCCCCAAGTCTGCTCCCCAGCGGTATTGGAAGGCTTTGCACTGTGAAGGGCGGGCGGAGGAGCTGTCTTCGCACCCCCGGGGTCCCGGGAAGGATTTGGTGCCCAGTGGAGCCAGCTGAAGCAAAATGGGCTCACAGCGGTGCCGTGTTGGAGTTTCTGATCCTGTCCTCAAGGGAAGTCTTTTACAAGAAAGCTCACTTTGGCATTTCTGGTGGCTGAAACAACTTGGAGATTATCAGGTTTGTGGCCCCACTCAGGGGCTAGAAGGAATACGGACTAAATCGTTTTACGAATAATGTTTTGATTTTGAGAAGTTACAGTAATCTAATGCTAGCCTGTCCTGTTGTCTCAGTAGCTACCAACAAAGCAGATTATCCATGGAATACAAGTACAGACTTTAATTTGGTGTGATTTTCCAGCATCTGCACCTGTAGGTGTTGACGCAGCCTCTTTCAACCAAATACTCCTGTCCCTCTCTAGTCCTTAATGTTGGTCTGGCTGAGTTATCCAGTCTGAAATTTCATTTCCTTCTTGTAAAAAAGAAGATAGAAAACATATCTTGAGTATGGCTTCCAAACCACCCCCCCCTTTTTTGGGGGGGGGTGTGATGAGATTTTATTCACAGAAAGATTTGTTTGTTAAATAATTGAGCCATAACTAAAATAACTCACACTCTGACTACATTTGTAGTGACTGTTTCAATTGATTAAAAAAAAGTTGAATAAAAGAAATTTAATATTGGCATAAGCAAAAGGATTAACTATACACTCATGGAATGTCTGAAGGAAAGCTAAATTTAATAAATCCCTGTAAAACTTAATGTAAGAGCCGGGCATGGTGGCGCACACCTGTAATCCCAGCACTTGGGAGTCTGTGTGAAGATTTTGAGAAGTGTCTCTTTGTTCAGTACCAACATTAAGACTTGTTAGTGCTGTATTAAATAGATGAGCATCCACATTAACGTTTAAAAGATTTGGAAAGACTTGAATTGGCATCAAGTTCTGTGACCTAAGAGTCATTTGTGCCTGTAATCCCGGCTGCCCAGAAGGCTGAGGCAGGAGGATGGCAAATTCCAGCGCAGCCCAGACAGCTTAATGAGACTGTCTCACACTAAAAGAAGGTTGGCTTTTTTATGTCTCGTTGGTAGAGCACCCATGGGTTCAACCCACAGTAACACACACACATACCCACATCTAAAATTCAAATTTAACTGGGCATCCTGTCTTTTTATTTGCTAGTCATGATAGTCCCACTCCTAGGCTTCTGACTTGAATAACTATACCGTACAATGGTGCTATTTATTGGTAATGTTTATGAATAGGTGCTTTTGTAATTTTTAGTATTAAAAGCAGAAAGACATTTGATCATTCAAATTGAGAGCACCAGTATCCTGGCTAAGCTTTAAAACTATATTGATTTTACTAGTTATTAAAAATGTTCTGTGTGGGTGTTGATGAAGGCAATAAAAACATTTTTTTAAAGACTATTGACATATATTCCTTACAATTGTTGGAAATGGCAGATGTGGTTAGCAGGTTAGCAGATGTGGATATTTTACAAACTGCTGCTATTTAAGATATTTCTATTTTAAGATTTAGAAGCAGACAATTATTAAATTTTTATTTGTCTTCACATCTGGTGGTGGGGGACTACGGATTATTTTCATCTTTGGTGATAGAGAAATTTAGATAGTTGAGGCATGTTCCTTCTAAGGGAGAGTCATAGTTCTGTTCCTATAATGTCATTTATAGAATAAATTACTTAATTGTGGCTTATAGACTGTCAGTTCAGACTAAAACATTAGAGATTCCAAGTTCTTTGTTGGATGCCTAAATACTATATTAACAGTTATTTTTATTTTTTTGTTTGGTCTTTTTGTGGGGGTGGGTTCGGTTTTTTGAGACAGGGTCTTGCTATGTGGTTCAGACTGGCCTTGAATTCACTATGTAGCCCAGGCTGGCCTTGAACTCTCGGGTGATCCTCCTGCCTCAGCCTCCCAAGTGCTGGGATTACAGGTGTGCGCCACCATGCCTAGCTCTTATATTAACAGTTTTACAGGCATCTTAGAATTTCGCTTTGCTTCAGACATTCCATGGGTGTATAATTAATTCTTTTGGCTATATGGATATTAAATTCCTTTCATTAGACATGATTTTTAAATCAGTTTTGTCTGCATTATATATTAAAAACTTGTCGAGAGGGCAGAGTGATTTCTTATACTCTTGCTTAATCATTCATTTGTAAGGTAGATCATCCCAGTCTTAGTATGTCTTTGTGAGACAGTCCAGGTATTGAAAAAGGAGATAAATTTCAAGAATCAGCATTCAACTAGTCAGGAATGTTGATGCATTGCAAGAAATCTGCCTAACTTAAAGAAATAGGGTTCATTTTTCTCATGTTAAAAAAAGCAATGGGAAAGGAAATACATTTTGGAAAATTTTTGATTAACTTAGAATTTTCATTGGCTTTATCCAAAATACAAACTAACTTATCCTCTTATTCCTTTATTATCTCAAATTAACTTCTCCCTAAATGGCTATTATTGAGAAGGTGCAAGAATCTACCCACAAGTATATTTTGAGTACATTAGCTATATGATTTTTATTTTAAAATCTCTTTTAGAATGCGATATAAAAAAGGAATGGCCACTTAAAGAATTCAATGCTTGGTTTCTTGTAAATACCATTGTGGTTTCATCCATTATCCATCAGATATTTAGAAGTGTATTTTTAAATTTACAACGCATAGATTTTGAAAATTATCTTTTTGTTACGTATTTTTATTTTTTCATTTATTTTTTATTTTTTGTAGTGTTGGGGATCCAACACAGGGACTTGCACATGTTAGGCAAGTATTCTACTACTGAGCTACGTCCCCAGTGTTGTTATTTATTTTTGAAGTTATAGTTTATGAATAGTTTAGAATTGTTATTTCTTGGTGAAGTGAATCTTTTATTAACATATAATGACCTCTGCTAGAAATAATTTTTTTTCTATTTTGTGTGATATTAACCTATCAGACTTCTTGTAGGTTATTTGCGTTATGTAGAATGTTCTAGTCTTTTAACTTTTCTCTGCCCTTAGGGTTTGGGCATGTTTCTTGTAAATAGGTTATTGCTGAGCTTTTTTAATAGTTTATCTTGATAATTTTTGTCTCAACAAATTAGTTCATTTGTATTATTCACAAATGAATTCATTTCTGCTTTTTCATTTTGTTCTTTTATTTTGTCTGTTTTTTTTTCTATTGTATTCAAGTCCCCTTGCTCACTTTCATTTTTCCCTGAAGAGTATGGATGTTATATATTCTGTTTGCTTTTCCAGTGCTTACTTTAAAATTTTAACACATCTAAGATCATTCTCTTTACCCTACTTTCTAACAGTGAAAGGACCTTAAAATACTTAAATACCTATTTTCCCCACCCTAAATCTTAGTCTGTTATTGGCCAGCCCCCCCCATCCCCAGAAATTGAATCTAGGGCCTTAAAACTAAGCTACATTCCTCATCCCCAGCCCTATGTTTTGAGGCTGCCTTGAACTTGGAATCTTCCTACCTCAGCCTTTCAAGTATAATCAAGGCATTATAGGTATGTGCCAGTATTTCTCTTCTGTATTTTAAAGCTGCATATTAAGCTTTATGATTGCCTAGTTAATGATTGTGTAGTTTTACATGCATATTTACCATAGTCTTTGTGCAGGAGTCCTTGCGTGTCGTAGCTTCCTTACAGAATTTTTTCCTTCCTGAAGAATGTCCTTTATAAATTCCTCTGATGGGGTCTGAGGATAGTAAACTGCCTTCGTTTTTGTCTGCCTGAGCACATCCATATTTTACCCTTGTTTTGAAAAATCAGTTTGCTAGATAAAGCATTTTTTCAGCATTTTGAAGACTGCAACAACAAAGGCAGATGGTCAGGGAGTATGCACCAGACTTGCTGGAGCACTCAGAATGCTTTTGGGCACTCAGAGAAAAGGTCGCTAACAAGTGTTTTGTGCCCTCTTGGAGCAGCATGCAGCTACCTGACCTGGCCAACTTAAGATTCAGGTGAAACCGGGACTCTTGCCAAATGCCCAAGAGCCAGGGTGCTGTAGGCCCGTGCTGTGGTGGTGCCTTGGCCAACCCTGTCCAGTTCAGCATTTTGGCTGTGGTTCCTTGCTGGCTTGACTGAGGGCTAAGTCTACATGATGTCGCAGGTTTGGGGCCGAATTTGCTGCATCCTAGAGAGGCACCATCAGTTTCCCCAGCCCGATTAGGTCACTGGGGTCAGAGTCATGTGGTTGACCAGGATTGCCTTCAACACAGCCATCAGGGTTCCGTGGAGCTTTACAGGAAGCCACCTTCTTTCTTGTAGAGCGGCCTGCAGTAAACTAGCATCGGTTAAGTCTAATTGTTCTTTGTAAGTAATCTGTCTTTCCTCTGGCTACTTTTTTTTGTTTTTTTTTTTAAAGATAGGGTTTCACTAAATTGCTAAGTTGCTCAGGCTGGGTTCAAACTTGTGATCCTCCTGCTTCAGCCTCCCAGAGTGCTGAGATTATAGGTCTGTGCCACTACATCCAACTCTGACTGCTTTTAAAATCTTCTCTTTGTACTATAATCTAGATACAGATTTCTTCTTCATTTATCCTGTTTGATTTTCTTAAAGCTAAACTAGGTTTTGACACATATGGAGCTAAGCCTATTGGAATATTGCTTGGCTTCCATTCTTTGGTCTCATGATGGCCTTGATAGTATTTATCACTTTTACTTTTTTTGTGGGTTATTGTGTTAGTCACTTCTCCATTACTGGAACAAAGTGCTTGAAACCCTCACTTTTAAGGAGGAGAGAGATACTGTGACTCATGTTTCAGGGGTTTAAGTCCGCGTCCAGCTGGCTCCAGGGCAGAAACATTGTGGTGAAAGGGCACAGCAGGAGAAAGCTGCAGCTTACAACTTTTGGGAAGCAGAGACCAGAGGAAGCACCGTAGAGGAAGGGGCAGGTACCAGATACAGGCTCCAAGGCTGCACCCCCATGACCTACTTCCTCCAAGTGGGCCTTGCCTCCTAATAGCCCACTCAGCTGTGAACTCATCTCCTATTTCAGGAGACTCTTAATCCAGTCAAATTTGCAACCAAGATTAACTACCACAGTTACTTAAACTCATCCTGCAATTTACTGATTTTCTTTCCAGTTGCTTAATTTGTTAAACTATTATTTAAATTTTTAAGGTCAATTGTTTTTTAATTTCTAGTTTTATTTGGTTTATTTTTATGAACTGCCTGGATCTTATTTCTCTAAATATGCCTATGGAATAATCTGATGCAGAGTATAAAATACTTGTGGCTTTTCAGGTTTAATTGAATAGTTTTTTGTCTCCCTGACTCCTAATCAGTAATTGTACTTTCTCGTGTGTTTTATGGTTTTTGATTATGGCCTCTTACTCCTTGAAAGTTCTTCCGTAAGAATTATTCTCTTCCAGGCCTCAATTTAAAGTATACTTTTCCTGGGCCGGTGAGATGGCTCAGTGGCATAAGTGCCTGCCTGGCAAGCGTGAGGTCCTAGGTTTGACTCCCGGTACCCACATACGAAAAAAGGGCCAGTGATATTGCTCAGCAGCACAGGCACCTGCTGGTGCGCAAGGTCCTGACGTCAACCCCCAGTACCCACACACACAAAAAAAGTGTATTTTTCTTGAAAGTTTGCATTTATTTCTGCCTAGGGTTGGGAGAGGGACCCCATTCATTGGCTTTGGGGTTTAATGTGATGTGCCCTCTGCAGTTGTACATAGTAAATCCAGGTTCTCTGTTCCTTGAGGGGTTAGGCAGAGCTCCCAGGAAAAAAAGACTGCTCCAATGCCTTTTGACTTTGCTGGACTTACATTTATGTTTATTTTGCAATTCTAAGAGTCTCTTCTACTTGTTCATCACCTCAGTCAAGCACTTGACAAGATTTTTTAGTAATTTTTTTTAGCGATTTAAGAATATGTAGTAAGGGTTTTGCTGCTGCTGCTGTTTTTTGACATTTGAACTGCCCTAAGGGCCTGAAGTGAAATTCCTGTTGATTCCTGCTGGTTAAAAAGGGACTTTTGATGTAATCTAGTCTGTGTCTCCTATCATTTTTGTAGTTGAAGAATATAAGACCTAAGTGAAGTGATTTAAATAAGGTAAAACAGCTAAGTCATGGCTGGGCTTAAGGCTAGCTCCTCATTCAAGTTCAGCCCCTTTCCCCTGCAACACACTATGTTATTTTTAAAGTGAGGCATATGGGCTACTGGCCAGTGGTTATATTAATGGTATCTGAGTTCTAGAGTGATTCTGAAATGGTCGAAGCCTGGTTTATGTTGATGTTAGAACCCTCATAGTCAAAATGTGGTCCATAAGCCAGCGGCATGGGCGTGCCTGGAGCTTGTTAGACATGTAAAACCTCAGGCTCCATCCTAGATCTGTATTCGTCATCAACCTTAGTGCATCCTGTGTCCTGCAAGGTGGAAAATGAACATGGACTAGTTGTGAAGTAAGAGTTTATTGCAGTGAAGAAGTACCACAGGCTACCCTGTAGGCGGAGCAGCTCAGGACAAAATAGCAAAGGTGGCCACTTCACAGAGCAGCCCCCTCCCGCAGGATACATTTCACTTTTATGATGACTTGGAGGAATGTCATTAATTGTTCTTTTTTTCCCCCAGTAAAAGGGGTGGGGACTTCTAGCCAGCAGGGCAAGGCTTTTCAGCACACATGCCAAAATTCGCACATGGTTCAAACTGTACTTAGAAATGTGTCACAGCCTACGTCTGTCGGGGAGAGTTTAGTAAGGAAGTGCATTACTGTGAAGGTGTAGTGAAGTTTAGGGTCAATTCTCAGATCTAACTTCATCTTTAGGTATACCAGTTTATCCAATTTGCCTGTGAGTCCCTCCTCTTTATCTCCAGGACTACATCACCTTACCCACTTGCTTGATTAACTGCCTGTTTCATCTCCCCACTTATTACCCAAAAGTACAGCTGCCTGTTTTGTATCAGGTGGTTACTTCAAAGTCCTGCCTCTTTGCTGTCTTGTTTTAGCAAGATCCTCAAACGATTTTGTACACATTAAAGTGTGAGAAGCATTACTGTAGATAAGAGCAATTATGAATTCATCCTGATTGTTTTGTTTGCTTATTTGTTCCTTTAAACTCTGCTTCCTTATGTGTCTTCATAGTGCTCGTAAGCCTCATGAAAGCATCCTGTCCTGGCCTAACTATGTAGTGAATAGAAGGACTTTAAGAGCATAAGTGATTTTTTTTTTTAACCTTTCTTTTCATAGACTATTGAGGCCTGAAATTGGAAACAATTAACTTTATAGATGGTGTGAATGTAAGGAATTTTGATTTCTGAACAGTCTTGGTGGGAAAATAACTGCATCTCACACAGAGGAGGATGTAATTTCCTAATTGTGGCTGAGTGATAGAGTTTTAAACTTATCTTGGAGGGGTTGGGCTAAAAAGCCAGGTGGAATAGTGAAATTGGTTACTGGAGGTCAGCAGCCAGGAAATTAATGCTTCTGCAGTGGAGAAGTCATTTCCATGAGAAACAGTGGGTACAGAAACTAGAAATACTGTTAGGTCACTCAGATGTCTCTATGCAAATGTGGAAACATGGGTAATAAAATGAACCAGGTTTTGTGATAAAAGAGGGTTAGTGTGTGTTTTAGGTGTCACAGAAGCTAGCTGGGATAGGACTCAAGCTGCAGAATTATGTAAAAGGGAAGACTAATTAGCACAAAAGGCAGTGGGCTTGGAATATCAAGGTAAACATCTGTACAGGAATTTGTGGTCAGAGAGAAAAAACCCTGAGATCATATAGAAAGGGGCAACAGAGTAACATAGTTGTATTTATTTGTTATAGGACATGTAAATGGGTGAAACAGTGATAGTGTGTACCTGGTGTAGATCAGAAAACAGGAAGTGCCAGGGCTAATACATGCTGAAATGCTGACTGAGATCTAACTACAGGCCCTTGCTTCCCCAATTTATCCTAGCGCACAGAGCTTGGGAGTTTTACTTAATTCTGGTTTTTGTTGTTGTTTTTGAGACAGGGTCTCACTGTGTAGTCCAGGCTGGCCTTGAACTCACTATGTAAACCAGGCTGGCCTCGAACTCCAGTGATCCTGCTGTTTCAGCCTCCCAAATACTGGGATCACAAGCATGTGCCACCACACCTGGCTTAATTTGGAACATTAAAGAGAAATTAATCAACCAAGTAGCAATGAAGAAACTCAGATAAAGCAGTCATATCAGGTTGCTTACTGTTGAAGCTTGAGGAGACTAAGAATACTGCTATTATCCAGGACCTAGATTTTTAAGAAAGAAGATATTGAAGATATTGAAGATATTGAAATTGAAAGTTTCAAGGAAAAGAAAGATATGTATTATTACTGAACAGTTCTAGAAAACATACTGACCCAGGAAGTTTATGAAACTGTCAAAAATATAATATAGAACACTCAATCCAAATTAGTTTTCTGAGGAATTATAGATCAGGCAAGCAAGCAAATTTCTCCGAGCTTATAATTTTTAAAATATGAAGCAAAAACATTACATACAAGTAGCTTAAAGGATTAAAGCCTCGTAAGAGTGGAGGCTTTAAAAAATGCTGTATATTTAAAAAAACCAGAAACAATCTTCTAAAGTTGAGTTTGAAAAGTGGAAGTACTTAGCAGCTGCCTAGGGCCTAGCTTGGTTATATAACATAGATTTATAACCAAGAAAGTGCCTCTTATTTTGTACTCTGCTCATGACACTTGACCATCAGACTGAAAGTGACAGGGTGCAGTTTCATAAGATGTGTGAAGATGCAGAGGATGCCAGCATGCTTTTGTTTCCTGGCATAAAACCCTGGGAGAGTTTGAGTGTTATCCACAACACTGTTTCAGTGCTAGGACTTTGAAAGCTGATGAAGGAACATATGTGCTCAAATGTATTTAGTGCTAACTCTAGATGAGATTACAAACCACAAAGGAGGAAGCTGTCATCAGTGACCTGTATAAACTCAGTATGAAGTTATATCATGTTACTCTAATCACTGTTTCTACCAGGAAAATGCAGTAGATTTAGATCATCTGAACTTTGGCAGAGGATAAGGTTTATTTTTGTGGTGTCTTAGTGGCAGAATTAAGAACGGAGAAGTTAATATTTGTATAGTTTATTGGAATGATGTTGTTTGAATGACTGTATTGGGGCTCAGAAAATGATGCCCTAAAGTATGGCACTTTGCCATGTGGAGTTCTTTAAAGAGGTTGGAAAGCATCAGAAGCAAAGCCTCTAACCTTTTCCTGCCCTTCTTTCTTTGGCTCTTTGTCCCCCAAAGTGAGTCATAAAAACCAGAATTATTCTTCCTCAGGGTAGGAATAGAAAGTAGAACTCTTTCCCCAAAGAGAGCCATACAACCTAGGAAGGTTGCTTTCCCTTCTTCCTTCCTTCTTGTGGACTTCATTTCAGAGGGGTCCTGCCCGTACAGGAAGGAGGACTGCTACACAGACCCAGGAGATCTGACCAGCCGGACCTTGCCCGGTTCCCCATCAGTCAGTTACCCATTTGTCCAATCCCATGTCTGCATAGGTGTCCATTTGTCATCAAACCTAAATTTAAAAGTAGTTTTCTGGTCTCTGTGTCTCTATTTCTAAGCTCCTGTGTCACTTGAAACTTTGACTAAATAAATTTGTTACATTTTTCTCTTGTTAACCTATCTTTTGATATAGGAATGTCATCTGTGACTCTTATGGTGGGCAAGGAAATGTTTCTGGCCCTACTGTCCTCTTCAGAGATTGCTGTCAACATGTATTATGGGTAGGCATTTCCAGTTGCACGGGGTGGTCACAGGATTGTAATTTTGTCCTGTTTGTCCCCCAGTTGTCTTAATTTCTTCCTCACTTCAGAAACAGTTTTCAGTGGCTGTTAGAAAAAAAATGTCCAGTTTGGCTAAACCAGCCCTCAGGTGGGCCAGTAATAGTCCAGCATCATCAAAGGATGGTGTTGGGGTATTCAGAGTACAGATGGCAGATGCACTGCACTTGTGGGCACTGCCCTGCCTCACGGCCCTGTGCCCATTGCGAGGACATCGCAGCACCTCCCACATTCTTCCTAATACACCAGCACCTGTTTTACGTCTATAGCCTACAGGCAGGATTGACTAGTAAAGCCTTCTGGACCTACTACTACTACTACTACTACTACTACTACTACTACTACTACTACTACTACTCATCAACAGAATGTTGAGTAATTTTTGAGTGGCTGTGAATGCAGTTATCACTAAGGGATGCTTGGAGTAGAGCTATCTTAATATTGTCAGTTAATTAGGCATATAAATGTGCTTTGAAATTCAGGTGACATAAAGAGAGGATAACATCTTTTTAACAAAGTTGACTTGTTCGGTGAGTAAATTTATCCTAAAGAGAATGACCACACCCTTTCGTAAAGATTGGATTAAACCAGGAATATGTAGGATCAGGGCCAACAGCTTCCTAAAGAAAGAATTTACAGCCTGATACAATACTAATGGATGAAACCATAAAATTGCAAAAATTGATTTTAATTTTTTTTTTTTTGTGGGTACCGGGGGGACGACCTCAGGACCTCACGCGCCAACAGGCACCCGTGCCACTGAGCGATATCACCGGCCCCTTTTTTCGTATGTGGGTTCCGGGAGTCGAACTCGGGCCTTCGCGCTTGCAATGCAGGCGCTTAAGCCGCTGAGCCGTCTCACCGGCCCTGATTTTAATTTTTTAAAGCATAGACTCTTTTACTCCATATAATACAGTTTGTAAAACCCACAAAATGTAATATAATAATTTTTACATAGAAAAAAGTTTTAAAGCAGATATAACTAAACTTTATAATTAAAAGAAAAACAAGGCTCAGAAAAGTTCTTTAATTCATTAACTGAACAGTATGATTTGTTTATGTCCCTTCTCTATGTGCTACACATTTCTTGCAGAATATGCATACTGATAAATTAATGAGGCTTGGGCCGGTTAGATAGCTCAGCAGCATAAGCGCCTGCCTGGCAAGTATGAGGTCCTCAGTTCGACTCCTGGTACCCACGTACAAAAAAAGGGCCGGTGATATCACTCAGCAGCACGGGCGCCTGCTGGCACGCGAGGTCCTGAGTTCGACCCCCAGTACCCACACACACAAAAAAAAATTAATGAGGCTATAATTAATTTGTTTACCAAAATGATGACTTTAATTCACATTGATATGAGTATATTTTAATATTTGGAAGAGCTAGTTGTCACTGATTTTGACTTGTGTTTCATAGCCATAAAATTGTGATATTTTCTTATTGAAGAATATTTATTTTCCCTCTCTAGAGGGAAAGCAGGAGGAGAGTAGGGAGATCAGCAAAAAGAAAGGAGGATTGCACTGCTTCAGCCCAAGAAAAGGGTTTTCGGTCATTCAAATACAAGTTAAATATAAGGGGTAAGGCAATTAGTGAATAGCTCCCTGATCACCTTCCTGGAAATGAGCTAATGCATCAGAGGACTATTCCTAGTGTTACGGCAAAATCACAAGATTCACTCACAGGAAAACGAGAATCTAGAGATAAGTGAGTTCTTTCATTAAAAGAAGTCAAATCTGCTGACCCCGATTCTTTGTTTTATAGCTCCTTAAATACACTTTTGGGGGGGTTCACAAAATTTCTTGGTTGCCATAGAGATCACATTCTTTACCACATCATTTCTTCGGAATTTTACAAGGGCCTTCTCAAACATCAGATTAATGAACACACAGAATGGGGATATATATATATATTTATATATATATATATATATATATATATATATAAATATATATATATACATACACACACAGACACACACATATATACATATATATACATATACACTTTTATGTTTGTTTGTTTTTTGAGACAGGGTTTCGCTATGTAGTCCAGGCTGGCCTCTCAAACTCATGGCAAGCCTCCTGCCTCAGCCTCCTAAGTGCTGGGATTGCAGGCATGTGCCACCATGCCTGGCCAAGTCCTATATTTTTGATAAGAGTATTTCCCCCATAACTCTAGATGCCATACGGTTCCTGGTCCTTACCATGAAATAAACAATATACTTATTTTCACTTAATTGCCATATATTTGTTTCTGTGGACATACAACTAAACTTTTTTTTTCTTTGTCTTATTGCCTTATTTTTAAAAGCATAAAGCACTTAAAACCTAAGGAATTATAATCCAACCCCATTTCACTCAGTTTACTGGTTTTACTTGTTAAACACCATTGTGTACAAAGCATTCATTGGGGTTGTTACCAGGGACTATCTAAGGACCTATCTCCTAGAGGTGCATGGTCTTTCAGGAGTAACAAGATGAATTCAAATCACCATGAGACAGGAGGTTGACAGGAAAGGGGTGGGAAAGCCTGGTGTGTTCAATCAGGGGAAACAGATGAAGAAAATTTCATAGTTGGGAGAGCATCAGGCTTTTTTGGACAAGAAGTTAAATTTTATGAAAGTAGGGTTGCTATAAAGGAATCGTTCATCCACTTAGTGAATGATTTAAGTTTTGGCATAGTGGTTGTTTGACCTCCAAGGCAGGCATTCAGTATACTTCCTCTCCACTGACCATTTAGGGAAGATGCCTGGCACACAACAGGCATGTACTTCACAAGTGCTTCTTAAATTAATGAATGCGAAAGCACTTTGGGATCAAACATTTTGAATATTGGGTCTGCTTATACTTTCTAAAAACTAAAAGAAAATGTTTTGTTTTTTTTCTTCCCCAAATCTAGGTTTTCCTTGTTGCTGCTTAATTTAGAGGAATACTACTTTGAACAGCATACAGCTAATCATATTCAGCACAGGGGCAGCAGTAATGAAAGGTAAGAGAGCTTTTGGGGTTTTACCCACTAACAAACCTCTCTGACAGTTTTACAATGAAGTGCAGGCTTATATAGGGCTTTTCTCTCTTCTTTCTTATTAGGAAAGTAAGAAGAAGAATGGGTTTATTTGTGTGTGTGTGTGTGGGTACCGGGGGTCGACCTCAGGACCTCATGTGCCAGGAGGCGCCCATGCCACTGAGTGATATCACCGGCCCTTTTTTCATATGTGGGTTCCAGGAGTCGAACTCGGGCCCTCGCGCTTGCCAGGCAGGCGCTTATGCCACTGAGCTATCTCACTGGCCCGAGAATGGGTTTATGGTTGCTGTCATAACTTCAAATATTTTTTAAAACCAAAAGGGGTTTGTTTTAAGACCTCCAGGATTGCTGGAAGGCCTCTGATATATCTCACCTTTTTGTTCTTTTATCCCTTCTTTAGTTATGCAGTGTACTCTGTTCTCAATCATTAGGGTTGTGTTGTTGTAAAGTAATAATCATAAGTCACAAGGCTGGTAAGAAATCAACACTTTCAAAATGAATAAATAATGCAATTTTGAATTTGAGGTAAATTCTGATTTCTTCCTGTTTCATGATTACTAGTTACTATAATAAAAACAGATTGTTCCTTTGAATCTTATCCTTTGAAGCCATGTACAAAAGTGGTTATTGAAGTTTTTTTGTTTTCCTTGTAAAAATTGTACTTCAGGGTCACCAAATTGCTGATAAGTAAAGTTTTTCTTTATTGATACATTCTAGCTAGTCAATATAGAAGGAGTGGTAAAATTTTAATCCCTAGTAAAATAATGGATCTTCACTAGGGCTCAGCACACTACAGCCTTTTGGCCAAATGTAAGCTGCCATTTGTTTTTGTCAATAGAGTTTTATTGACAATGAAGTGCTTAAAGTAAATTAATTTGTCACATGTAAATTCCAAACAAGTTAAAGTGTAAAACACACACTAAAAACTGTATATGTTATCAAAATACATTTGTTCAGTTACAGGAAGAAATAAGTTTTAAAAAGAACATAATCAAATGGATGCACCTCGAGAGATCATAATGTGAAATAAATCAGATACATAAGCTTATATATCACATGGTTCCTCTTATATGGGAAACTCAAATTATAATTAAAGAGCAAAATAAAAGCTAGATAACAGGAAGTAGGGAGATAGATCTTTCTCAAATGAGAAGGGGATCAAGAGATGGATGGAGAGGAAGGGAAGGGAGGGAAAGGGGATGAAAAACGTAATTAAGATGTGTTGTGTACATCAACTCCACACAAGGAATGTAAACATTATGTACTGCAAACATACATCCAAAAAAAAAAAAAAAAAAAAGGGATCGAGACAAGTGGAGGGGGGAGGGAGGGAGGGAAAGGGCATTGAAAAAAAGAATTAAGATGTGTTATGTACATTTGCCAACTTCCCACAAGGAGCATAAACAATTTGTACCACACGCGTGTACTAATAAAAAAACAAAAAGGTTTGTTGACAACATAGCCACACCCATTTGTTTGCATATTGCATGTGACTGACTTCCCCCTACAACAGGAGAGATGGGTAGTTGTCATAGACACCACATGGCCTGCAAAACCAAAGATACTAATTGGCTCTTCACAGAAAGAATTTTCCAACCTTTAATATGGACAGTCATCTTCAGTGGCTGCTAAAACCATTAGGTAAGAAGCTGCTGAAGAATTTTATAACGCATATGAAGATTAATAGCACCAGAATCCTCTGGTGCCTGCTAATGGGAAGACAACACATGTGCCTTTTTTCGGAAGTATTTTTGTCAGAAGATCAAACCAGAATCTGATCAAGTCTTTTAATCTTGGTGATAATTTAAAGGAAGTATGTGGGTACAGAAATACAGAGACAATTCAGCAAAATTCATAGTGTGGGAAAATTATTTTACAGTAAGAGATGTGAGGCACCTACCAACTAATTTTAACGTGGACTTTGGATTTTTATTGGAGCAAACTGTGAAAACACATTTATCAAGTAGAAAAAAATGGAACACTGTATACTTGGTGACATTAAATTATTATGTATAGTAGTATTTTGGTCCTGGGGATGGAATCAAGCACGTGCTGTACCACTGAAGAATATCTCCAGCCCTGACTTTTAGGTGTGGTAATGGTAGGCCATTTATTAAGAGAGCACTCTGTGATTGACTCATTCTAAAATATTGTTGTAAGTAACTTTGTCTGTAATCCATGTGGTAGTCAGCTTTCTGCACTATAAAAATACCTGAGATTATCAATGTAGAAAGTGATAAGGTTTATTTTGGCTTAAGTTTTAGAGATTTCCATCCATGGATGGCTGGTCCTGTTGCTTTTAAGCCTGTACGACACCCATGGCAGGAACAAAACTGTTCACCTCTTGACTGGGAAATGGACAGTATAAAAGAGGACCTGGGGTCCCAACATCCCCGTCAAGGGCGCACCCTGAGTGACTTGAAGGCCTCTCACTATGCCATCTTCCAGTAGTGTTGCTCTAGGGACCAAGCCTTTAAAATATGGGCCTTTGGGGGGCACTTGTCTAAACCATACCAATCCAGCAGGCTTCCAGGAGACTTACCCATGAAACAGGAATGACAGTTGCTGAAGCTAGATAGTTAGTACAGTGGACATTTTTGAGTCTCTGTATTAGAAATTTCATAAGTGTTTTTTTTGGTGGTGGGGGGGGCAGTTGGGATTGAATGCAGGGTCTCATACATGTTAGGCAAGTGCCTTACCACTGAGTAAGAGCCACAACCCAAGTTCATGTTTTTAAGTTACTGTTGGGTAAGTGTGACTGTTAAAAAAGTAAATTCACTTAACATGAATAAATGATACAAAATTTCTAAAACCCTTCAAGGAAGAATTATAAACTAAATCAGGACTTGCAGCATGATGAGCCTTGTCATCCATTTAGTACATATATATTTAGTACATATATCTTGAAGATAGAAAATTTAAGTGACTATTTTCTGCCCATAAAAAAAAACAGGAAGTAAAAAAAACAACCAGGAGGTGTTAACTCAGGAGAGGGGTCAAGGAAGAGACCTTCTCAGCCTGCAAGACTGGGCTTCTTAATGTGGTGGGTTTTTGGGTACTTTAAGTTTTCAAGCAGTAGACTTTATGAATTATAGAGAGATTCAGATACACAATTTTTCCCAATATCTACTGGAGATTTAGATTTATTCCTGCCCCCCCCCATGCCCACGTTATAAATACCCAAATCCTTAGATATTGCATCCCTTATACAGCATGGCATAGTGTGTGCTTATCATCTACACATGTCATATTGTCTACTTTAAATCATGTCTAAATGACCTGTGAAGCCTAATACAATGACCACACGTAACTTCATGGATTCAGTGTAGTCCTTGGTAGATGGCAAATTCAGGTCTTGCTTTTTGGAACTCTCTGGAATTATTTGTTGGTAAATATTTTTGATCTGAGATTGGTTAAATGTATGGATTCAGAACCTCAGAGATGGAGGGCTGATTACAATTGCTTCAGTTGAGGTAGGGTAGAGCCCTGGGATGAACAGAGTAACAGGGTTCACCGGGACACCAAAGGATGGCTAGAGAAAAATGCAAATGTCACTGAAGTGATTTTAAAGAACCTGAGACCTGGAAACTGCTGCTTTTAGACTAAATGTACTCATGCAAACTGATCTTAGAGTGACTTTTTTTACAGTAATTTCTGGTGTCTCTGAACCTACATTCTGAGTGCATAATGAGCTGTTGTCTTGGTTTGATCATTGATAAAAGTCATCTAATCAATAAAAGAAAATAAAGTATGTAGATTTTTATTAGCTTCAGGCAGGTGACACATATTGGCTAAAACTAACAACTAGAATGCTGTAGAATGTTTCTTTCCATGAGTTATTGAAGACATATAAATGTTGCCAGAAAGTATGAAAATGGTAGTCTATAACTGATTTATTAGATATTATAGTAGAAGCCAGACAGTCCCTAGAATTGCTTATCATGTGGCAGATTTTTCCTGAATTTCTCCATGCCCCCGAATCACTGCTTAAAAGTGTTTTGTGTGCTAAACTCAAACTTTAAAATTTTTCTGTGATTTTAAGAAAAAAATCCCTTTACCTAATCAATTTTAGAAGTTTTATGTTTCTTTATGAATAGTTCTTCCACAAATAGAAAATTAACAGCCAACATAATTTACCAGACACATTATAAATTCAGCATTCATTATCTTTTCTAGTCTTAAGTTTCCCTTATAGAGTAACTGTGAGGACCAAATAAGGTAATAAATGTAGAATGTATGGTACAAGGCCCAACAAATAAAACAATATTATAGTATGTGCATATTTCTTTATCCTTTAGGGAGATAGAGATAAGAAATTATTTTTTCCTTCCTGTTATTCCCTTTCTAATTGAGTGATTGAGTTTTTATTAGCCTTTGTAACCGACTTTCTAGTTAAAGGATATCATGATTCTTTTTTGACTCTTACATTCTGCTTTGATTCCTAGGAAAATCAGAGGATCCTTAAAAATATGTTCAAAATCAGTGATTTTTGAACCAGATGCAATATCCAAGCCCATTATGAAGGTAAACACATTATAAATATGAACATAAACATTCCTGTTTTTGTGTACATTTTACCTTTGCTTATTTTTATAATATTCTCTCTTGATTTTATCCAGATTCCTTTAAGAGATTGTATAAAAATAGGAAAGCATGGAGAAAACACAGCCAGTAGACACCCTGCAAAGTATGTCATTTTCACTAACTGTTTAATTTTACTGTACCCAAAAGGTTTTCTGTAACTGACTACTTTTATCTGCATTTTAGGGCAAAATGTGCTGGGATTTCACTCATTTTTAGTCAGGTAAGAAGCACCTAGTAAAAATATTTTTCCTTACTTGTATGAATGTGTGTGTGTGTCTAATATTTTTTTTTTCACTTGATGAAATTATTTGTAGAGATCTCAAATGAATATCTTTGGAATAGATATTTAAATGACTTTAAAATTTAATCATTGAGAAGTAAATGTGTAAAAAAGATGTGTTCTCCAGTGGGATCCTTACTGTTCATTAAATATGCAGTATCTGTGGGCTGGTGGTTTCTGTCCTCAGGATCTCAGGCAGCATGGCAAGGCTGAGGGAAGGGATGGTAGTTCCTCTTGTAGCCTCCTAGTTGTTTAGAATGTGGGAAGCCAACGCCAGGACACTTAAATGATGTCAGCCTGACTCTGGTCCACCCCTGTGCACTCTGTAGATCTTACTATTTCATGATCTTATTCTACAGTGTCCATATCCTGGAAGGAAGAGGTAGTTTTTGAGTTGAAAGAGTTTCCATTATAAAAACTATCCAATTTAGTGACTTTGGGCTTAAAAATAAAGCCCCCAGGTCTTCCCACCTACTTTTTATAGTTGGTAGAAGAGCTCTCTAATCAAACCAACTCAAGCCTTGCACAGTGGCAGTATCGTAGCCATTGAGGTTTATCCGAGACATGATTATTACTAATTGAAATCAAACAAACTCAAAATCAGCCTAACACCAATGGGCACCAAGGCACAAGCTGCTCTTTCAAGTATTATTTTAAGTTTCCACACCAAGTACACTACCGGACAATTTCTGCGTGGCTCAGAAGCAAGAGGAGTGAGCCTTGCAGTTATAACGTGCAACCAGTGCCAGGTTTGGAGGGACTGGGATAGGCCTTGAGGTTGGCATGGTACAGGAGGGTGAGTGCTCTTGGGCTGTGTAGTCAAGGTAGAACAGGTTAGGGACATGTCATGGACGACCCAGAGGCAAAGTTTTAGAATAAAGGGCAAAAGTGAAAAGCTACTGGAGAGCTAAAAGAGGAGGAGCACAATGTGATTTGTATGTATTTGTAAATCCACTGGATGCTGGGGAGGACAAGCTGTCCAGGGGCAAGAGTGGAAGCTTACTGTCTGGGTATATGCTGAAGAACAGCCTAACAGATGTGCCCATAGGTGTACTGGAAGCTGATGGAAAATACTTCAGGAAGAGCCATCATCTCTGAGGAGAGCCAAGGAAAAGTTGAGAATCAACTGTTGGATTTGGTGATGTGGAGATCTTGTGCGCCTTATGTGGCCCTCAGAGTAGTTGCAGTAGTGTGGTGAGGTGGAAATAGGTCAGGGGCCCAAGAGAAAATAGAGGCAGGCAGCTCTTGCAGAGTTTTGCCACAAAAAGAAATAGGGGAATGGCCAAAGGAGGATATGAGGCCAAAGGAGGATGTGAGACCAACAGGGGTGATTACCTCTGGTTTATATAAAATGTGAAAGGGTGCAGCGCATAATCACGGGAGGTTAGTTATTGAATGACTCACAGGTGGGGAGGGTCCCACCTTTTGTGACATAGTGGAACAGTTGGCCTTTGAGAGCCCAGCGTTCCTCCATTCAAACAAGATGAAAGGTCGGGGTGAGGATCCAGGTGCAGGAAGTTTGGCAGTCTGGTAGATGGTGTTGCTTTTTCAACAGAATTTTAATGCACGGTGTGAAGCCTGGTGTCCTGGTGAAAACAACATGTGTTTCTTCCTCTAGGGAAGAAACATTACTGTAAATGAATACATTTCATACCACAGTGACTTTATTTATCTCATAGAAAATCAGCACTCAGATTAGCTTCCTTCCCTTGTCTGCTTAGTGACTTGGTACGAATAGTAACATTTGTAAAACATTTTAGATTTTCATTAGTTCAGTAATTGTTGCTATCTTGTTGCCTGAATGAGTCTCTTTTTAATTTAATATTTTAATATCATAACTTTAAAACCATATGAATATTAATACACAAGTACTTTTCCAAGAGATTGTATAATAATGATTTAAAACATTCAATTCCTAATGTCCTAATTTATCATTACTCTTTAGAGGGAAAATTTTTGGTTATTTTTCACAAGTATTTTTTTCTCAGGTATATTTCATTAAAGAACATAATATTGTTGCACCATATAAAATAGAAAGGGTAAGTAAAGTTTTTCATATATTTCCAGCAATTTATATAGTGATTTTGAGCAATAACATTTTGTGACTCTATTAACATCTTTAAGCAAATATAATAATATTGGATACTTAAAAGCTTATTACCAAACTGTTACAACAAAATTACCCAAGGGAGCCACAGACTTTAATCCAAGGGAATTCAATTAGGTTTTTATTTTTTTAAAAATGTGCCTAATAGGGGAAAAAGGTATTAATGATTAGATTAGAAATTGAAATCAGCATATGCATTGTTACTGGGTAGGTAGAATTTGTCAGTATATTACTGAGAATTTGTCAGTATATTACTGAAAACATTAAAATTATTTGAAAAAATATTTACAGATTATAAAGTCTCCTTATATCCTCAATAATTATGAATACTTATTTGAGTTGAAGCTATGAGTGGACTTGAATAGAATGTCTGGTTCCCAAGGACTTTTCTAGTAAGCATACTACTTCATTTAACTCTTCTGTGCTTTATTTTTTTATGCTTCCACTTACTATATGGTAAAGAGAAAAGTCCTACTGAGAGTTTTCACAGGACTTACGGCCAGGGTTAATGCTCCTGATAGTGACGTGTGTGACTTAGGAACAGTCGCCCTCTCTAGGTAGGCGCAGTCCTGCAGGCGGAATCAGTTTCCATCGCAGGCCAGCCTGCAGTTTCTTACACACACTACTCATGCAGTGGTCCTGGGGTTTACAAACAGGGAACACATGCATACACTGATTACTCAGAAAATATAAATACCGAGGTTTAATTATTCTCAGGCGTTGCTGTTGGCATTTGGGGCAGGACAGTTCTTCATGTAGGCTTTCCCTTTCAGCCTCTCTCACCTACTAAATGCCTCTCGTATACTGCTCCCCTCATAGTGCAGCAGCACCTCCACACATTGACAAAAGCCGTTGGACAGTGAACCTCCCCCCAAAATTGAGAATCACTCCCTAAGGTGCTGACCGTCTTAGAGACTCTCCCAAGACCTACCTGAAGTGCAAGCTGCACAATTATAAATGTATGTGTTAAGGTTCTCTAGAGAGATTGAGATTATTATAAGGAATTGACTCACGTGATCAGAGAGGCTGAGAAGTGCAGACCTAGGAGACCCATTGGTGTGAGATTCAGTCTGAGTCTGAAAGCAGAAGGGTGATATCGCAGTTTGAAGAAGGAGGAACCATTATAATATATATTTACCCAACCTCAGCACACCTAAATATACTCCTGTGAAGCGAACACTGACATGACTGAAGGAAGAAATAAACATCGACACAACAATAGTAGATTTTAATAACCCACTTTCAACAGTGGGCAGTACATCCAGATGGAATATCAGTAAGGTGACAGAAGACTGGAACAACAATGGAGATCAAGTGGGGCTGACAGGCGCGTGCAGAATTTTCCGCTCAACAGCAGCACATTCTTTTCAGCCTTATGGGACAGTCTCAGGACAGATCACATGTTAGGTCACAAAAGAAGTCTTAAGAAGTTTAAGAAGATTGAAATTATATCATGGATCTTTTCCAGCCACAATGAAATAAAACTAGAAAAATTGCAAGAAACTGGAAAATTCACAAGATACGTGGCAATGAACACATTCTCAAACAGCAAATCAAAGAAACCAAAAGAGAAATTAGAAAATATCTTAAGACAAATGAAAACAAAACTACAATGATTTTTGGGAGTAAAGCTGTAATAAGTTGAAAATTTAAAAACATGAGTCAGGAATGGTGGTATATGGCTGTAATCCTAGCATTTGGGAGGCAGAGGCAGGACTATTGCTGCAAGTTCAAGGCCAGCCTGAACTACATAGTGAGACCCTGTCTCAAAAAAAGCAAAATTAAATTAAATGTGTACATCATTAAAAGAAGATCCCAAAATAAAAATCCTAACTCTTTACTTAAGGGAATTAGAACAAGAAGAGCATACTAAGCCCAAAGTTAGTGGAAGGCAGTGAATAAATAAAATAGCAATGAGTCCTGTAGATTCACTCTCTAGAGTGCTCATTCCAGGGACACTAGAAGAAACATGCAGAATTTCATAGGTGATGTTCACAAGGTCCTAAAGTAACAAAGTGGATATGCTGCTTCCCTTCTATTGTTTTTATGTCTTCTCCTTTTTGTTAGGGCAAAATGGAATACATCTTTGAACTGGATGTTTCGGGGAAGGTAGATGATGTGGTGGAGACATTGCTTCAGGTAAGCCAGTGATGTAAGAAGCACTCACCAAAAGGAGAACTCAAAGCAGTCTGAGGGAGAAATGGATTTTAAAAAAGATTTCTTCATTTCATGTTATCAAACCATAAGTCTCTTCTAAATATCTAGCAGATTGACTTGAATATATGGAACTTGAAAACTGTATGTTAGAAAGAAGTCATATCAGAAGTAATCTTGACTATTTTGAGTGGCAGAATAGTTGATATTTTTCATTCTTTCTAAAGAAATACTTAGTCTTGTTTCAGAGAAAAACTAATTACGTGTGTTTATGATATAGCTTCACAGAGCATCCTGCCTTGACAAACTCGGTGACCAAACTGCCATGGTGAGTGTTCCTGATAACTTGAGTCTTTGATTGTGAATTAACTTGTATTGATGTTTTATTTGTAAATATCTAACGTCCATATTTTAAAATGGTTCTTTTCTCTTAGATAACAGCTATCTTGCAGTCACGCTTGGCTAGGACATCATTTGACAAAAACAGGTGAGTTTTTTATTGATTTTGTTTCCTGATTACAAGGGCAGTGGAGAGCTTCATCTGTAGACCTCATTCAGCTTGTCCAAAACTGATATTGTCATTGTCGTCTCACCCAGACCCGCTTGTCTAAGATAATGTGTCAGCCTCAGTATAGGACAAATCATGGGGACGTCCATGGTTCTTCTCCACCCTGACATCTGTCAGTCAAAAGCGCCTGTCGACTGATGCTTTCCATGATCTGTGCTCCGTATGCGCTTGTCTTTTCACACCATGCTTGCTGCTGTGCAGGCCACTGTCACCTCCACCCAGCTCTTAGCCCCCCGCCCCGCTCCATTCATCCCTCCTCCATTCCTCTTCTCCACTTGAACCTAATGTCCTTTTAAAATCTGGTCTTCCTAAGGAACCTATGTAATCATGTCGCTTGCCTGTTTAAAGTTCTCCAAGACGCCCACTGCCTTTGAGAGAAGTCTGGGCACCTTACCATGGGCGCAGCCTCTTGTGTGCCAGGTCTTGTTTACTGCTTCTAGTGGCTGATTGCTGTCTTGAGTTCTGTCCCCTAGCTGTTTGCATTATTCCTGTTGGGCCCAGTTTCTCTTCCCTCTGAGCCTTCGTTCAGGTTCCCTCCTGCATAGAACACTCACCGTCCCCGTCTGCCTTTGGCTGTCTCTCACGCTCTGATTTCAGTTTAGCTGTCATTCTTCTAGAAAGTGTTTCTTGGCCCTTCGAATTGAGATGAGTACTTTCCTATCATGCCCCACAGGGACAGAGAGTACATACACTCTTACTGTTCTAATGGTTTTTCATTGATTTTCTTGGCTTTATTAAAGCATACAGTACACTTTTATATTATTTTGTTCTTTCTTGTTTCTTGCCATATGTGTGTGTGTGTGTGTGTGTGTGTGTGTGTGTGTGTGTGTGTGTATATATATATTTTTTGTCTTTTTGAGGCAGGGTTTCACTATGCAGTTCAGGCTGGCCTTGAATTCACTTTGTAGCCCAGGATGGGCTCAAACTCATAGCTATCCTCCTGCCTCAACCTCCTGAGTACTGGGATTACAGGCGTGCACCACCGTGTCCAGCTTTCTTGCCTTATATTAAGTAGATTTTCTTTTGTAGAATTGGGCTACTTGTCTCTATCTTCATTTCTAATACCATTGTATTAATTCCTGTAGCTTCATGGAAATTATTAATACCTGGTAATGCAGGGACCCACATCTTATTTTTCTCTTTCAACTTACGTATTCACTATTCTTAATCTTACTTCTATATTAATCGATAATTAGCTTGTCAGTTTCCACAAAAGAAAGTCTGTTGGGCTTTTACTTGGGTTGCAATAAATCATAGTTTTCTCTCCATTTATTTAGATCTTTAAAAATTTCCTTATGGTTTTCCTATAAACCTCTTTCCTGACTTATGTTAGATATATTTCACGTACTTCATATTTTTGACCATATTACAAACGGTACATTACTAAATTATTAATACATGGAATGCATTTTTGTGTTGTTACCATTAACAAACTCTGTGATCAATTCCATTAACTTCAATATATTTAGATTCCTTATACGTGCAAAATCTTATCTATGAATTATTTGCAGTCTCTCTTCACTGGCAGTTTTATTTTAGATTTTTGCATTTGTAATCATTCATACTTAAGAAAAAGTAGAAAATATTGGTGGAATGGATTGATTCATTTATGATTATGTGTCAGGCTTTTGCTAGAAGCCTATATTTATAAATGAGAGTAGTTTGTTATATTCTGTTTTATTTGCTATCTTTGACTCTGATTTGTGAATCAGCCATCCTGACCCTTACTCTGACTCTGCACTTCAACCTGTTAAGGAACTCGCCAGTAAAGCTGTCTGGCTAGTGATGTAGTTTTTGTGTTCATTTGATTCTTTTTCTGTTTCACTATATCACATTAATTTTCTTTCCATTTTTAAAGTGACAGGGTGTATTAGGTAACTGAATTGCCAAGGGAAGAATAGTTTTCATTTTGGAAAGGAAAAGGAATAATACTAAGAAAAATCACCTTCCTCTGACCTACTTAGAGTGTCATTTTTCTAAGCAGCCATTTAAACTTCAATTCTGGGCATCAGCAATGGGATTCATTTAAAAAGTGGTTTACTATGAAAGTCTTAATGTATCCAGTCTCTGAAATGTTAGGCTAAATAATTTAGTGGAGAAATTTTTGCAGTATAAAATGAAATGTTTCATTATTGTGTACTTCCTCTAGAAGAAAAAAGGTAAACTTTTGCTAAGATAGGTTTTTGTCATATTTCTGAAAAAAGTGATTTTTTGTGGAAGGAATATAATTTTATTTATATTCTCCTACTTTTGATAATTTTCGGATCCTCACAAGTTGAAAGAATAATATAATGAACACAAATATCCTGTAATTGCTAAACTTGCTTTAAGTCTTACGTACTGTTGGGCTTATTCATGTGGTTGCTGTACGTGTGGATGCGTGTTGTCTGTAAGTGTGTGTATATTTTAGGTATGTTGGTATGCGTATGTGTATACAGTCGGCCCTCCATACCTGTGAGTTCCACATCTCTGGATTCAACCAACTACAGGTTAAAAATATTTGAAAAAAATGTCTGGGCATGGCAGTGCACACCTGTAATCCCAGCAGTTGGGAGGCTGAGGGAGGAGGATCGCTATGAGTTCGAGGCTAGCCTAGGCTACATAGTAAGTTTAAGGCCTGTCTGAACTACATAATGAAACCCTTTCTCAAAACAAACAAACAAACAAACAAAAAAAAATTGAAAAAATGCTTTAGTATTGAATATGTACAAGCTTCTTTTTTCTTCTCATTATTCCCCAAATAACATTATCCCCCAAATATATAGTATATACTATATACACAGTATACAGTAACTATTTATATAGCATTTTCATTGTATTAGGTACTATAAGTAACCAATAGATGACTTAAAGTATACGGGAGGATATACATGGGTTATATGGGAATTTTACACTGTTTTATATAAGGGACCTAAACATCTGTGGATTTGGTGGTGTTTAAATATATATAGATACATGTGTGTGTATGTGTGTCATATTTGTATTGATACATACATGTACGTGTATGTATTATGTATAAAAAGTATATATAAAACTTATTAAACCATTTGAAACTAAATTATAAGACATCATGACATTGCCCCCATAAGTGCTTTAGCATATCAGCATATTTCCATTAAAATATATTCTTCTATATTTCTTTTTTTTTTTTTCTTTTTTCTTTTTTTTTTTTTTTTTCTTTTTTGTTTTTTTGAGATAGGCTCTCACTATGTAGTGCAGGCTGGCCTTGAACTCAATTAGGTATCCCAGGCTGGCCTTGAACTCACAGTGAGCCTCCTGCGTCAGCCTCCTGAGCTGGGATTACAGGCGTGCGCTACCATGCCCAGCTGGGTTTTTTTGTTTTTGTTTTTTGGTTTCTTTTTTTGGTGCTTGGAATTGAACCCATGGCCTCATACATTTTAAGCGAGTTCTCTACCACTGAGCTACACCTCCAACCCTGTGTTTCTTGATTCCATTGTCATATTCAGTTAGCAGTAATTTCACAATATTATCTAATATATAGCTCCATGTTCATTTGTACCCTAATAAAGTATCTTCTTTTTTTTTTTTTTTTTTTTGTGGGTACCGGGGGGTCGACCTTAGGACCTCGCGCGCCAACAGGCACCCGTGCCGCTGAGTGATATCACCGGCCCCTTTTTCGTATGTGGGATCCGGGAGTTGAACTCGGGCCCTCGTGCTTGCAAGGCAGGTGCTTATGCCGCTGAGCTATCTCACCGGCCCCTAAAGTATCTTCTTTATTTTGGAATGACTTTAGATTTAAAGAAAAGACAGAAGAATATTGCAGAGTTCTTTTTTATGCCTCTCCGACTTTCCCCCCTTGTTCTATGGTTAGTCTGTAAGTACTATGGTCTTTTATTGAGGACATTCTTAGATATTTTTTTGATGCTATGGAAAATTTATTTTCCAATATTTATTACTGGTTTACAGAAATAAATTCTTCTTCTTGGGCTGGTGAGATAGCTCAGTGGCATAAGCGCCTGGCTGGCAAGTGCGAGGTCCTGAGTTTGAATCCCAGAACCCACATAAAGCAAAAAAACAGAGCCGGTGATATCGCTCAGCGGCACAAGCACTTGCTGGCAAGCATGAGGTCCTGAGTTTGACTCCCAGTACCCACATTAAAAAAAAAAAAAAATTCTTTTTCTTATATTGACCTTATGTCTTGTAATTTTTCCAAATTCACTGATTAGTTTTAGAGAGCTTTAAGTTTTCATGGATGTAATCATTTAATCTTTGAATAATGACAGTTTCACAGGCATGTATATGGCTTTTATTTTCTATTTTCTGTCTCGTACTGTTTGCGGTGGGAATAGATTTTACCCTTGGTTTATTCTTGATCTTATAGAAAAAAGCTTTAATGTTTCATTATTAAGGAATGACTAGCTTTTCATAAATGTTCTCAATGAGCATGAGGAAGCTCCTTTTCGCTTCTGGTTTCCCAAGAGTTGTTTCAACAATACATATAGTATTTCGTCAAATACTTTTTCTGCATTTATGGACATGATCCTGTTTTTCTTTTTTTATTCTGTTAATATTGTGAAATATATTCATTTAATTTTTAATGTTAAACCAACCTTGTATTCATGGGATAAATCTGAAATCATGATGTATTGTCCTCTATATATTGCTGAATTTGCTTTGCTAGTATATTGTTAAGTGTTTTTGCATGTATATTAATGAGGGATATTGCTCTGTCGTTCTCTCGCAGTGTGTGTGTCAGGTTTTGGTACAAGCTTCTGCTGATCTTATGAAATGAGTTTGGAGGGGTTCCCTTATCCTCTGTTTTCAGAAAAAGTTTGAGAGCTTTGGTGTTATTTCTTTCTTATATTTTAATAGAATTAAAATAAAGCAATCCAGGTCTGAAGTGTCCATAGTGATTATTTTTAAACTAGACATAGGGCTCTTTAGTTTGCTGCTTCTTCTATTTCTTTTGGTTAAGTTATGTATTTCAAAAAATTGTTCATTTAAGTTGCCAGATTTATATGCATTTAATTTCTTTTTCTTTTTTCTTTTTGTTTTCCCTTTTTTCTTTTTGGAAGTACTGAGGATTGAACCAAAGGCCTTCACACCTAACTACATCTCAGCCCTTTTTTATTTTTTATTTTGAGATAGGGTCTCACTAATTTGCTAAGTTGCCCTGGCTAGGTTCCAACTTGCCATCCTCCTGCTTCAGCCTCCCTGAGGACTAGGATTACAGGCATGGGCCACCACACCTGCCTTTTAATGTCCTTTTATAGCAGCAGGCTCTGTAGTAATGACCTTTCATTCCTTTTATTGATACTTTGTGTTTTTTCTTTTTTTTTATTTATCAGTATTGTTAGGGGCTTATGAATTGTATTAACTTTTCAAATAAAAACTCTTTATTTTGTTGCTATTTTTTAGATTGGCATTTTATTTACTATTGATTTCCAGTTTTGTGGTTTCCTTTCTTGAGCTTATGAAGAACAGAGTAACTTTTCTCTAGCTTCCTCAGAATAAAGCCTAGATTGCTGATTTTATGTGTTTTTTTATAATAGAAGCATTTACACTTATAAAATTTCCCTCTAAGCACTACTTCAGCTACATCCCACAGATTTTGCTGTGTTCTGTTTTCATTATCATTCATGTAAAAATATTTTGTACTTTGCTATTTATTCTTCGACCCATAGATTATTAGAAGTATAATAATGACTTCCACATTTTGAAGATTTTATAGGTACCTTATTGTTGCTGATTACTAATATTATCTGATAGAGAATATATGCTATATGATTTCAGGTTTTCACAATTTGTTGAGGTTTGGCCCAGTAAGTGGTGTATCCTTGTGAATATTTCCTATGCCCTTGAAAGGAGTGCGTGCTCTGTAAGAGTTGGATACAGTGTTCTACAAATGTCATTGAAGTCCATCTGGTTGATGGCTGTTTAGATCATATGTACTTTATTGAATATTTGTTGATTTTTTTTATCAGTTCCTGAGAGGAGAATGTTAAAATTGCCAATGATGATTGTGGGATTATTTATTTCCCTCTTATGCCTGTTAATTTATGCATGTATTGTTAAGCTCCGTAAATGAGATTTATGTACATTTAAATGTGTAATGTCTTAAGGATTGATCCTTTTGTCATTACGAAATGTCCCTCTTTATCTGTATTACTCTGCTTTAAAGTCTAATGTAATTTTCTTAAGTATTTGTATCTTTTTCTATCCTTATCCGT
Source organism: Erethizon dorsatum (assembly GCA_028451465.1). NCBI lineage: Eukaryota > Metazoa > Chordata > Mammalia > Rodentia > Erethizontidae > Erethizon > Erethizon dorsatum. The sequence continues at coordinate 51,711,120 of CM051828.1, forward strand.
TTATCCTGTACTTATATGTTGTTTCTAAAAAAAACACTAAACATATAGTAGTTGAATCTTGCTTTTGTATGCATTCTGACAATTTCTGCTTTTAATTGGAATGTTGAATAATTCATAATTATATAATTATAGATGCAGTTGGTAGTAAGCCCACTGTCTTAGTATTTGTTTCTTAGCATGTTGTTTGTTCTTTGTTCCTCCTTTCTTGTCTTATTTTGGGTAAATCTACTCTTTTTTAGTTCTTCATTTTATCTACTTGTTTATTTTGTGTTTCTCTTATTTTTAGTGGTCACTCTAAAGATTATAATACGTACCTTGTTCCAGAGTGTATCTTCAAATAATAATATTCTGTTTTACAGTAGAGTATTTGCATTTACCCTTTGTGATCTTGGCATCTTATACATAATTTCTATACAAACCATAAACCCTGCAATTCAGCGTTCTTATGGTTTTAAAAGCCAATAGATTTCTATTGAGACACATACATATATGTTTATATATAAACTAGAAATACTAAAACTTTAATTTCTGTTTACTGGTGTATTTAAATTTTATCTTTTCTACAGCTCTTTTTTTTCTGAATAGCTGGTATTTCCAGTCTGAAGAACTTTCCATAGCATTTCTTATAAGGCATATCTATTAGAAATTAATTTTCTCAGCTTTGTCTGTCTAGAAATACTTCTATTTCATCTTCATTTTTGAAGGATATCTTTTTGGATATAGAATTTTAGGTTGACAAGGTTTTTTTTTCTACTTTCAATGTTTCCATTCCATTGTTCCTTGTGCAAAATCATATAATTTATACTGTTGGAACCTGCAAGTAGGAGGCGGTTTTCTTTTTTTTTTTTTTGTGGGTACTGGGGGGTCGACCTCAGGACCTCGCGCGCCAGCAGGCGCCCGTGCAGCTGAGCGATATCACCGGCCCCTTTTTCGTATGTGGGTTCCGGGAGTCGAACTCGGGCCCTCGCGCTTGCCGGGCAGGCGCTTACGCCGCTGAGCCATCTCACCGGCCCGAGGCGGTTTTCTTTGTGCTTATTCTGCTTGGTAGTTTCAGAGACTGTAAGAGGAAAACATTAACTGTTTTTACCTACTCTATTCTCAATACAGAACACTTCTGTGATCAAATGTGTGGGGCTTTCCCACACCTAGTGATTGTCTGACTCCAACTGGGTGTTCTAGAATTGAATTCTCGTGCTGCCTGCCTGGAGGTAGAACACGCCTCACAGGAATCAGTCCCGCAAGACTGCCGCCACGTCAGGTGCCAGTCACAAAATCCAGATTGACATCCATACTTCTGACCAACTGGGTAGAAATCAGAGGTTTTCACAAATCCCTTCTCGTGTTCTATCATTTGTGGACTGGCTTGCAGACTCAGGAAACATATAGATTTATTATATTAATAAGAGGTATGATAAAGGATGCAGATGAGCAGTCTGATGGAGAGATATTTTGGGTGAGGTCTGGGAGAGACCCACACACAGGAGCATTTGTCTGTCCCTTAAAGTTGATGTTTGCCACCCTTCTTGCACATGGATGTGTTCACCAATCCAGAACTCTCTTAACCTTAAAGTTTGATGGGTTTTTATGGCGGCTGAAAGTTCCAAGCTTCTAAAAATGGCTTGGTCTCTCTGGTGACCAGCTCCCATCCAGAAGACAACTAAGTCTCCTCGTTAGAACAAAAGATAATCCTATCACCCAGGAAGTTCCAGGGGATTAGGAGTTCTGTGCTAGGAACTATGGTTAAAGACCAAATATTACAACACAGCAACCCCATTATTAGGAAATTATGAGCGTTTTAGGAGCTCAGTGTCAGCAACCGAGAACAGAGATCAAATATATACTTCTTATTATGTCCCACAGCGTTTCAGAGAAATATTAATCTATGAATTAAAAGTTTTTCATCAATTCCCAGCCATTCTCTCCTTTAGTATTTCTTCTGTCCTATATTTTGTTTTTTTCTTCTATAACTTGTTATACTTATTAGTATATATGTTCTTTCAGATCTCAGAAATACTGTTTTTAATTCCCTTTTCTCTTTTTCTTTCAATCAAGACTTTTATTGGTCTGTTTTCAGCTTTATTAGACCCGTCATTTACTACCCAGTCTGTTGTTATACTTATTTCATTTCTGATATCAAGATTTTCATTTCTATATTTCCTTTTGGTTCTTTTTTGTAGTTTCTATTTCATTACTGAAATTTCCTCTCTTCACATTTGTTGTCCATCTTTTCTTCTCAGTCCTTGAGCATATTTATTATAGTTGTCATAAAGTCTCCTGGTGCATCCAACACTTGAGTCGTCTTCTTCTAAATCTTTTCTCTTTTGAACATAGATCATATTTTCTTGTTCGTGTGTGGGTGTCTTATAATATTTTATTGTATGCTAGACAGTTTGTTTTAAAAAGGACTCTGCAGACTGAACTAAATATTTACCTCCAAAGGCATCATGCCCACCCCCATATCTTGTCAGGCTGCTTGTACTGGGTGCCTCTGTTCATTGAATCTGTAATTGGGTGAACTAAGGTCTTGTTGCAGCTGTGGTTAAGTTCAGGTCACTTTATTGAGAAAGTGATCAAGACTTTCTCTTCAGTAGGGTTTAGAATCAATTGAGGGATTCTAGAGATATCTTTGTGCTTAGGGCTAAACCACCAGCTTTCCAAATGGTGGGAAATTTCTCTTGCTTTCTGCCCAAATTGAGAGCACTTTTGCATCTTTGAGGAGCAGTCTTTGCCTCCAACCCATCTGTGGCTTTCTTTGTCTGAAAATGTGTCTTGTCCTAAAGCCTTTACTCCCCTCCTATGATGGGCCATTCTTTCTCCTGCCACTCACCTGTCATTTCTTTCTTCTTTCTTGTGGGTGAGTTCATTTAGGTTTCTTTGCTTTCTCAGTTTTCTGAGGATTTTTAAAACATTGTGGGATTGTTAACTTTATGTAGTTCGTTTTGGCAAGAGGTTCATTTTTGCTGCTGGGGATTAAACCCCAGACTTCATACATGCTTACCATGTGCTCTGTCACTGAGCTACACCTCAGCTCAGGAGATTTATTTTCAACTGTTATTTGCTTGTATTTTTTGTAATATTAATTATTTGGTTGTTTTCCATATTTTTAAAAAATTAGTAAAGCAGAAGGAGTAATAGACTGTTGATTAAATATCTTAGGAGTGGATAGTACAGAGGTCATCTTTGATTGATTTTACCTCAATATATCTAAAGAACAAAGTACTTTAGAACTGAAATTCAGTTAATTGTAATTATGCAGTTGTAGACTGATAAAGAATAATGCAAAATAAATGTCAACACTGCCAAAATGGTTTATATGTCTATAAAAAGAGGTCTTAGTGACACAAAAGTAGAAGATTATATTCATAGGAGAATAGTTTCAAGGAAATTTATTTTGGCAAAAGTAAGGGTTCAGCTAAATGGGCTTTTTTTTGTGTGTGTGTGTGGGTATCAGGGGTCAAACTCAGGACCTCGCGTGCCAGCAGGCGCCCGTGCCACTGAGCGATATCACTGGCCCTTTTTTCGTATGTGGATACCAGGAGTTGAACTCAGGACCTTGTGCTTGCCAGGCAGGTGCTTATGCTACTGAACTATCTCACCGGCCCAGCTAAATGCTTTTCTGATGTCATTTATTTGTCTACCTTTGCTTCTGTGGTGCATAATCTCTTCTGTTCTTTTTTTTTTTTTTTTTGTGGGTACCGGGGGGTCGACCTCAGGACCTCGCGCGCCAGCAGGCGCCTGTGCCACTGAGCGATATCACCGGCCCCTTTTTCGTATGTGGGTTCCGGGAGTCGAACTCGGGCCCTCGCGCTTGCTGGGCAGGCGCTTAAGCCGCTGAGCCATCTCACCGGCCCATCTCTTCTGTTCTTAAAAATCAAGTTTTCATTTTGCCACTTAAAAGAATCTCAACTTATTTAAGCAGCCAATTTATAATACCACTTATCTTGTATTAAATGTAGTGTTTAGACAGATGCCACACACAGCTGTAGGTAAGCCTAGAAAGTAGATCAGTTTCTGACTTCTTTTCCTGAAAAAATTTTCAGATTCCAAAGTGTTTCTGAAAAGCTGCATATGGAATGCAAAGCAGAAATGGTGACGCCCCTGGTGACAAACCCTGGACACGTGTGCATCACAGACACCAACCTATATTTTCAGCCTCTCAATGGGTACCCGGTATGTAGACCACAGGGTCACAGGCAGAGCTGCCTCTGTCTTTAAGCTTGGTTTTTCTGGGGTTTTGACTTCACATTTACCACATTTTGGTAAGGGTCAAAATCACTGGCCCTCCCCTCCCACCTGCACCTGTGTGTTTTACATATCCTTATGTAACCCCAGTGCCGTCACCTGAGTTTTAAGCTCTTCTAGTCTATGTTCAGTCATCCTGGGGCCCTCGCACTCAGTATTGCCTAACGAAACCTTGTCCTCCCAATTTTAGTCGAGAGTCCATGGAGATTTATACCTTTCTGCTAGGAAGCATTTTTGGAAGAAACCAAAGAACTATATACTACCATGAATATGAAATACATGTTTCCTGCATAGTCGATTATGTGTACACACACATATGATGATGGTACTTCTTGTTTCTCCTTCATTACAAACACAATCAACAGTTGTGAATTTTTCTTCAAGAAGCACTTGGAATTGACCCTTCATTCAGCCAGTGTGGAAGTTGAATGTGGAGCTGCAACCCTCTGACTTCATACAGCTCCTTTTATGATCTTGGAAACAGTCTTCTCTTTCACAAGGAACTTAGACCAGAAAATAGAGATGAATTTAGATTTCTGCCTTAAAACTTGTAAAGAATTGGTGTTTACCTAGAACTGGCCCCTTTTTGGTGTGGTTCATTGAAAGAACACGAATAACCCACTCTGGCAGTGCATCTGGGCCATTTGGCTGTGTAGCTTAAAGAATCAGGAAAGTTTTCTGCTATAAAAAGCCACACCCTGGAAATTTGCCAGCTTGTCTGCTGAAACATCTAATGCAATTTGAGTCAAATATAATGTTATAACAATTCTGTCCACTAGGTGGTGGAACACCCTTGCTGAGTTCTCCAGTGGACAGGGCACATGGCTGGAATGGCATTCTCTAGTGATGTGCTAAATTAGCTGGGCTACTGCTGTTACTATTGCCTGGGTTAAAAGCTCATAGAAAAATGAGTATGTGCCACATCTTCAAGATCCATAATATGAGCACTTACCCCTTTTCAAATTTCTGTGCTAGGATCCTTGGTCTACCTTGAGGTCTTCAAGACATTTTCCACTGTGAGAAAACATTACCTTTTAGCCAGTTACAGTACATTTGTAACCTTGTTTCTTTCTTACTAGTATTTTTAAGTTCTAGAGAAGGAAGAAAATTATTTTCTTCATTAAGAAAGCAACAGCTGGGCCGGTGAGATGGCTCAGCGGCTTAAGCGCCTGCCCGGCAAGCGCGAGGGCCCGAGTTCAACTCCCGGAACCCACATACGAAAAAGGGGCCGGTGATATCGCTCAGCGGCATGGGCACCTGCTGGCGCGCGAGGTCCTGAGGTCGACCCCCCGGTACCCACAAAAAAAAAAAAAAAAAACAGCTTAGAGGCCTTGTGCTATACTGTAATAATTTGTAATAACCCAAAGGATTGTTATCATTCGTGTTATCATTGGAAGGGTACCCAGTAACAGTAAAACACATGGCCACCATCATAAAGCTAATGAAAAATGGCAGAGCAGAATGTAAAACCAGACATGTCTTGTTCCAAAATCTTTCTTTGCAGTAGTTCACTTATAACACATTAGGAAGTCAAGAGTTGGTCGTTTATTTTCCCTTTCTGATACTAAAGAACAACTTCTGCTTTTTAAAGAAACCTGTGGTCCACATTACACTCCAAGATGTCTGCCGCATTTACAAAAGGAGGCACGGCCTCATGCCCTTGGTGAGTTCAAGTGAAATCCCAATTCTCAGTAGATGGTTGTCCTACCTTCAGTTTAGCTGGTGTTTTATTGACTTACAAATGCCTGAAAAAGTGCCAATATGTTGTATTATAAGCAAATGGACACCGATTCTTGATAATGTTTCTTTTGGATAAGCTAGAAATTGATAAAGGAATAACTGCTTTCTGTAGATAAGAGGTTCTGTTGCAAAAACATTTTTGTTTCAGAGAACAAGTGGGCTTAGGGTTCCCATGAGTTTCTCGCTTCTGAATTGTCAGTGTCTGAATTTAGATGGGAATAATGTGTGCAGGACAATCCAGGGCTCCTTGCCACCACCTGGTCATCACAGTGGGTCTCAAGGTAAAGTTTGGAAGATATGACATCAACTCTTCAGTGGAATGGTAGCGTAGTCACAGTTAACATGTATTATTAAAACTTTGAGCTTAGTAAGAGAGAGAAATAAAGGAACCATTTAAATCATAGGAGTGGTTCTTCCCACCGTTCCCCTGAATAAGCGTATATGCCCATAATTAACATTTGTCTTACTTTAGGAACCAGTCTCTGCAGAAGCTGTGATTCCAAGAGGTTTTGATTTGATATCAATATTAATTCATTTTTTTCTCCTTGAAGACTTAATAACTGATAGTTTTACAAGAATTGTAGAATCTTAACTCTCCAGATAATGGAAAAAATTTGAGTATAGAGGAGCAGTCAGAAAAAGAGAAAAAAATAACACTGATTATGTGTCTTCTATATAAAGGAATTTCATATAGTGTATAGTATTTTATTTTTTTGCCATAACAATCCCCAGGAAGTAGATTATCTCGTACTTTACAGATAAAGGAACTGAGGCTCCAGGAGCAGCTTCCTAAGCTCCCAAGATAGGAAATGATGGAAGCTTGAATTTGAACAGGACGACTCCAGGCTTTCATCCTTTCTTTGTTGATTCCTGTCCTAAATTAGTCTTTTCAGCACAGTATTCACAAAATTCATAGTTGTCTTTAAAATAATCATAACTTACTAAATGAATGCGTTACTCAGTTACCAATTTGTTAGGTATATATAATTATTTAATTTATAAAAAGATAAACATTTGTGTTTGAAAAAGATGTAAAGGCCTGGGTCAACTAATTTTGAGTTTCAGAATACTAAATTAATGAAAGTTATTATCAGTGCAAACATTCAGCACCAAAGAGGATTTCATAGTTTACCTGAAATCTGTGTCTTGTTCTCAGGAAGTTTATCGGCACAATGTACACACTCAGGGAAAAATACTTTCACATCTCTGAATCAAAATATGCATGGAAAATAGGAATAAAATATTAAAAATCAAGAATATAGATGTTTAACTGAACATTTTGTAGTGATATCCTGGGTTTGGGAGATGAATGTGATGCTATTCGTTTTATTCTTTCTGAATTTATAGGGCTTGGAAGTATTTTGCACTGAAGATGACCTGTGTTCCGACATCTATCTAAAGTTCTATGAACCTCAAGATAGAGACGACATCTACTTCTATATTGCCGCGTACCTAGGTTTGCTGCTCATCCTTTGCTGTGTCTGTTCATGTGATGGTAGCTCAACACAGAGGGAGCTGGAGTAGCAAATAAGAGAAGAAAAATATTCTATCTAGGATCGCCTCTTCACAGTGCTACTTATTTCTTCTCATCAGTAACTATAGTTGCCAAAATAGTATCTTAAATCTAAGGGAAATATAAATTCATTTTGGTAATAGTTCATTTAAATTTAAATTGTGTTTTAAAAGTTCTTCATAAGATACTTAAATGATTTTGCTACTTTAATGACCTCCAAAATTGAGTGGATTATAAAGAAACTACTCACCTATTCTTTTATTCAGTTATGCCTTACATTATGCCTTATATTACATTCGGTTTATGAAGGCCAAGACTGAGTTTCTTCATGTGAGACAATGAGCTATCCAGTCATACATTCGTGACTTGATTTTGGTCTTCATCATAGAGCCGGAAAGCCATGCAAAAGGAACCTGTGAGCCTTCTATGCTCAGTATAGCACCCTCAGACTATTAATTCAGTTTTCATTATTGAGGATTGCATAATCTTTCATAGAAAATGTTAACTTTCCATCTTTGACAGGTAGAACACCTTTACTTTTTTTATCAAGTGTAAAATTTTTTATTAAGTTGCATTACTAAGTTACATTTTCTCATTTATAGAGATGTTAGATGACTAGAGTGGAATGCATTTTATAAATGGATGTTGGGACTTTATTAATGCCATCTTAATTTTGTTTGCTCTTGTGTACATTGAAATGATTTAGATGATATATAGCGACTTATATCTTCCCTTAGAAATGAGTACTTCCCTCAAGGAGGAATAGTTTACTTCTAATAAGGAATATATTTTATTTTACTAGATTTTTGGTTAATATTTTTCTTTCATTGAACAATTTAAGTTAATGTATAAGTATAGCTTTGTGACAAGTTTGCATTTGTCTCCGAGCTCCTGATTTAATTTATTTTATTTTATTTTTCTGACTGTAACAAGATTACAACAAAAAACTCAGCTGTCATGGTGAGTCTTAAAATCTCAAGTCAAAACCTTTCCATGACCTAAAACTGTCTCTCTCATGCTGTCAGTTCCCTTTAAGTTTATTCCTAAGATTTTTTCAGAGGTTTTTCAAGAGTGGTAAGTGAGAGAGGAAAGTATTTTGAGTTTTGAAGCCCTTTCCTATTAGCTGATGAGAAAAAACACTTGGTAAGATTAAATAGGAATAAATAACAAATCAACATATGAGTTAAGTTGCTTGATGCTTCCAATAAAAAATTGAAAGCAAAATTTTCTGGGAAAAAAAATCTAATTATAGGAGGAGAGTTGGTTCATTCTACACTCTCTGAAAGAGAAGTTCTCACTTGTGCATATCATCTGCAATTCTTTTTTTTCAGAGAGAAGGTGGCCTCTCTGGCTCTCTAGCCTGAGAATTGGTCCTCCTGCCAGTATTTTTTTTGTTTCTTTTCTTAGTCCTCACGTGAATAAGTAATATGTAATCATTGACAAATTAGTAGTAGCACACCTCTTAAGACCTAAAAGAAAATTAAAATATTATTTTTTTCTGACTTCATAAAATTGGGGGAAATAAATTTTCATAAATGCCCATAGTTTATAAAAATGCATTAAAACTCAGCACACTTGGAAGACTTTGTTATTCATCGTGTAAATATTATCTATTGCCATGTAATATTTACATTTTTGCTCCATACTTCTGTATCTGTTAAGTTATATCCTGGGGCTAATAGTTCAGTATATTTAATAATTTCCCTTCCTGCATTTTAGAGATATTTATATTTAGCTGAGCAACTGCTTTGTGAAAACTGATCAACAGCCAACTTTACTTTCTCTTAAAATGTATTTTTCAAAAGTCTGTGGAAGGGTCTGTATTTTAGGCATCTAGTGTTTTTATACTAAGTAAAGGTTAGTGAGCCACTTGCAGAGTGCAGTAGTAACGGGCGGTGGCCTCTTCCTGCAGAGCACCATGCTGCAGAACACACTGCTGAGAGCTACATGCTGCAGTGGCAGCGAGGCCACCTTTCCAACTACCAGTACCTGCTCCACCTCAACAACCTGGCTGACCGCAGCTGCAACGACCTCTCCCAGTACCCGGTGTTTCCGTGGATAATAAGTGACTATTTCAGCCCAAATTTAGGTAAATGTTGTGCGTACATTCTGGTAGAGCTGAGTTGGAAGTGGTCATCTTAAAGGAGAATAAATTCTCTTTTAGAATTGTGATGCAGTATATGGACAAATTAGAACTCTTCAATTTTATTATTAAAGATTGCCAGTTTCCACTCGCAGATACTGGATAAGTGTTATATGTAAGTCATATAAGAATCTCATACGTGTTTTCTCCACTGTACCTCTTGAAGTACACATGTAGAAAATATTTGCATCTAATCTGGTGTCATTATCATCTGGAAGCACCAGGTTTTAAAATATCCAAATTTCTCACTGAAAATTGTGGCTCACTATACAGTATTGTTTTAAAATTCACATTAAAAATTGTGATTATCAAAAGAAATAACTATTCATTATAGAACATTTAGTCAAAGAAGAAAGTAAAAATCATCCATGATTACATTACCAAGAAATAACCACTTTAACTTAATGTACTTCTCTGCTACCTCAACTTATTTTAATAAAAATGTGATCACATTGTAATTTTAAATTAAAAATTTTTTTAATTTTTCTTCTTTGCTGTCCTAAAGATTGAACCAATGGCAGTCTACTACTTAAATCCCCAACCCTATTTTTTAATTTAATTTAATTTAATTTTATCTTATTTTAACACAGGGTGTATCTAGGTTGACCTGGCTGGCCTTGAACTTGTGCATCTTCAGCCTCAACCTCCTGAGTAGCTAGGATTACAGTGTGTGCCAGTGCACCTGGCAATAATTTTAATTTATATATTGTGAACAATTAGTTTGCTTTTGACAGTTTACTAAGCCTTTGTAATTGACAGAGATAACAGATGTCCTAAGAATATGAGAATTTACTTCTCTAATAATATTCAGTTCTCTGGTTCTCAAATTATGTTACTATCATAGCATAATAATACCATAATTCCAATACAGAAATAAATCTTGGTAAAAGAATAATGGTTTAAAATTTTATTTAATTTTTTGTTCTACTTTGAATGTGGTTTTTAATCAGAAATCTTTTTGCAAAAATTCAGTATTAAGGATACTATTATGCAGATATTGCTACCTTTTTTGCAGCTATATAAATAATAGAAATGCTATTATTTATCTAAGTTGTAAAAACTATTTGAATCAGTTCAGCAGGATGATGGTATAAGCTGAAGTAATTTATTTATGTTTACAGATTTGTCAAATCCAGGAACCTTCAGGGACCTTAGTAAGCCAGTGGGAGCCCTGAATAAGGAACGGCTGGAGAGACTGCTGGTATGTGGACATAGGATTCAAGGTTTCATTTGTTTGTTTGTTTGTTCATTCATTTGTTTTTGTGACAGGGTCTTGCTGTGTAGCCCAGGCTTGCCTTGAACTCACAGCGATCCTCCTGTCTCAGCCTCCTGAGTACTGAGATTGCAGGTGTGTGCCACCATGCCCAGGAGATTTGAGGTTTCTAAGCAAAATCATGATCCAGAAGACTTATATTTTCATGGGAGCTGAAACTCCTTTCTCTCAGGCTTAAGAGAGTGCACCAGGAGTGAATCACTGACCCTTCATGGTGTGCCTCTCACTTCTTTTACCCACCATGAATATAGCCGCTCACCATTTGCACTGTGGTGCACAACTCAGGAAGCGGGAGCATGACCTGTTCTAGGTTTACTGGATTGTTTTCCTGGAGGTATTCTGTGATAAATCACATGAGATGCACGAAATCAATTCTGTGTCATCTAGCCCCAGCACTGTTTCTACTACTGAGCCAAGAAAACCAGAACACTTGCCACAGGAATTGTTAGTCACAGATGTCCTCTCCCCCTTCTCCTTTTCCTAGCTAGGAGGGAAACTAAGGAATACAGTGCATCCGTGCCACCATCTCTTTTAGGCCTTTACTTCTTGAGTCAGTTTCTACTTTATCTCCAACACTTAGCGCTGTTCTTTCCTGTATTACAGACTCGCTACCTGGAAATGCCTGGGCCAAAATTCATGTATGGAAGTCACTACTCTTCCCCAGGTTACGTGCTCTTTTACCTTGTTAGGATCGGTAAGACTCTAGCATTACCCTCAATTACATTTTGTTTCTCACGAATCACAAATCATGTGCTCTGACTTCACTCTAATTCTTTCCCCTCTCAGCACCAGAGTATATGCTGTGCCTACAGAATGGAAGATTTGATAATGCAGATAGAATGTTCAACAGGTTTGACATAAATGCCTCACTTAACAGTATAATGATTATATACGCTTATAATGTTTGTTTTAAAACTAAATATAAAAAAAGTAAAGAAATATTTTTTTAAATCACTTATTATTACAGCTGTCCCTTTCAGGCTTTTAAAAGATATACACTTTTGTATATACATGTGAGAACATATTTTAAATACAGGCTTTTGTCCTATTTTTTGTGGCCTGATATTTTGATATTCTGATATTTTTGTGGCCTTGAAATTTTCCCCATACTGTTAGGTAGTCTTCAAAATAGTGATTTTTAAAAATTACTGTATCACATTCTAACATATGCCATAATCTATTTCAACTGTTTTTTTCTATTCAGCATTTATATTGTTTCCAACATCTTATTAATCTTAATTCTGCTCTGAATTGAATATAACTCCCTGAAAGTATTTAGCCGTATGTGTGCATGCGTGAGTACATACTATTTCCGAAAATCAAAATATAAAGGAAATAAATAAAGATCACTTGGTGTCTCACCCCACGAGGATGATAATAGTTGTTAATCTTCTGATTCATGTCTTTCTGAATTATTTCTGAGCTCTACACTCCTTTTAAATGAGCTATTAAGAGAGGGTGCCAATCTTTTAGTATTTGGGTACCTTGGACAAAACTGTGTGTGTGTGGTGTCTAATGATGTGCACTTGGACTCCACACTCTTCTCCTCTGTGACACTAAATAGTTGCGTCAACTCCCTGTGCCCCAGTTGTCTCTCTCACCAAAGGCACATACATGGATGTTGCAGACTGTGTGTGGATGAGAAAATGAGTTGATATGGGGAACATCACAGAACAGTAGCTGTTGCACAGGAAGTGCTGCTGCTGCTGTTTCTGCAGCTTAGATTTAATATATGCATTTTTTCCCACTTAGTATTGCAGAAACCTGGAAAAACTGTTTGGATGGTGCAACAGATTTTAAAGAAGTAAGCAGTTGATGAAGCTAATGATTCATGGGGCTAGTGGTTTTTAACTGCTTTTTTAAATGTTGCTTGTTTTTTCTCCCCCCTAAAACTTTCAGTTGATTCCAGAGTTCTATGGTGATGATGTCAGCTTTTTAGTCAATAGTCTGAAGTTGGATTTGGGAAAGAGACAAGGAGGGCGGATAGTTGATGATGTTGAGCTTCCTCCGTGGGCCTCAAGTGAGTACCATCTTACAGGTATCTTGTTATATACATTCTTTACCAAGTAGTGCAGTTTTAGTAACATTTTGTTGCTTAGATTTTTTTTATTTTTTTGTGGGTACCGGGGGTCAACCTCAGGACCTCGCGCACCAGCAGGTGCCCGTGCCGCTGAGCGATATCAGTGGCCCTTTTTTCATATGTGGGTTCCAGGAGTTGAACTCAGGCCCTCGTGCTTGCCAGGCAGGCGCTTACGCCACTGAGCCATCTCACTGGCCCTAGATTTTTTTAAAGTAATTATATTATTGTCTGTCTAAGTGAAGTAGTATCAGTCTATTCCAAATCAGAAGTATCCTGAGTCTATGATGCAAAAAAATTAATGCATATTCAAGAGACCTAAATGCTGTAAAAATGACTCTTGCCACTTTTTTCCCCAAAAAAACTTACGTTTCATATTATGCAGGGAGAAAAACCACATTTAAAATATGTATCTTTTGCCTATCCTAGAAGCTTCATCTACATTTTGATGACAAAAGAAGTGAGAGAAAATGAAATGGACACTACATGGTTTTATGATTGAGTCTAATCTTTTAGGTCCTGAAGACTTTCTCCAGAAGAGCAAGGATGCACTGGAAAGCAGTTATGTATCGGAGCACCTTCATGAATGGATTGATCTCATATTCGGCTACAAGCAAAAAGGGAATGATGCTGTCGGGGCCCATAATGGTATATAGTATTCACTGACATTTAATGAAAATGAATGCAAACAAACAAACAAAAATATGAGGCCAGAACAATCAATAAGATGCTTATTTCTTCTGCAGAAGCACCTTATGTCAGGAAACAGTGCCTACTGGTTCTCTGGCCTTGTGTTAGATATGAAGTTACAGAGCAGGAATGACTTTTGCCTAGATGTTATCTGCCTCACCATGGTCCCAAGAGATCTTTTCTAAAGTCTTCTGATTTTAGTATATATAGTCATCTTTCAGTATCTACAAGGGATTGTTCTAGGACCTTCTGTGGATACTAAAATCTGTAGATGCTCCAGTCTCTTACATAAAATGGTGTAGTATTTGCATAAAAACTACACCTCCTCCTATATATTTAAAGTCATCTCTAGATTACCGATAACACCTCACATAAATGCTGCATAAATAGCTGTTATACTGTATTGTTTCCAGAGTAAGGAAATAAAAACAGTTTGTACCTGTTCAATATAGGTATGTTTTTTTCCAGTGTATACCATTGGTTGGATCCACAGATGTAGAACCCACCAATATAGAGCGTTAACTATGCTTTCAATGTCATTTAATGATTTCAACTAAAACTCAAAATATGATAGGACAGTGACCTCAATTCCTATGAAGGTTCCCATGGTTTCTTTTTAGTTAAACGGAAGAGAAGCAGGAGCAAAATACCTCCTCTGAGCTTCAGCATCAGTGCTTTTTTGCCTCCAAGTTTTTTTGGGTCAGTAACAAGGAACTTGAGCTAGAAATGCGACCTCATTTCTCACATAGTAGTTAGGGCCATCTTAATACTATGATTCCTGCTTCCCCGAAGGAGGAAATAATGCTGCCTGAGAAACACACCTAGATTATAAGTCATCTAATCTGCCAGGTAGACTCTTGCTCATCAAAATAATGATCAAAGCTAATCTTCACTCAATTTGAGTATTAGTCTGGTTTGCAAAATGAAAATCAATTTCTTTGAACAGAGTTTTAACTTGTTGAGATGTTTAAATTCTGAACAGGGTATATATTATAACTAAATAAAACATCTTTTAATAGTGTTTGTATCTCTCTTTCAGTATTTCATCCCCTGACCTATGAAGGAGGTGTAGATTTGAACAGGTATTTACATGTCTACAAGGCATTTCTGTGTGAGTTATAAAATACCTCATCTATATTATTAATAAAGTTTTTTGAGAATGTTAAGGTATAGAAATTTTTAAATGAATTTTATATTGCTTTCACCATGGTACTGGTTACTGATAATCAGAACATAATCTAAAGATCTGTCCTGAGGTTTAGACAGTCCGCCTATAGTTGCTATCATTATTTGAGTGTTAATCCCTCCTGTTTATCTGCATTATTTGAAACATGTTCTGTCTGGAAACTTGAGTCTGTGGTTCACTGCACTATTTGTGTTCTGTCCTGAAGCATTGAAGATCCTGATGAGAAAGTGGCCATGCTAACCCAGATCTTAGAATTTGGGCAGACACCAAAACAGCTGTTTGTTACACCACATCCTCAAAAGATCACCTCCAAGTTTAAAATTATGTCCCAGACCTTCAGTTATAATGCTTCTATAGCAGATTCTCCAGGTAAGGTTTGTAAAGAAAACAAATGTGAACACTTTTTGTTTCTCTTTGGTGGTTAAGTGTTTTTGAGATGAGATGAAACATGAACTGCTTTGCTGCTAGGAGGTGTTGTTTTCCTATTTTTTTTATTTTTATTTTTTTATTTTTATTTAATTTTGTAGCTGTTTAACAAAAATCAAATCACTTTTATTTTCAGTAAATTTGACTTACTGAGTCCTGACTGACTTTTCCCACACTGCGGTTCCCTGTCTTTTCTATGGTTTTGCTAAATTCTTAGCAATTCACCTTTTCATACTTATATTCCTGGCCACAGCTGCTTTAACAGTCACTATCTACCTTCCTCTTTCCCAGAAATGACCTCTGTCCCCAGTTCTCTGCAAAACTGACATACAGATCTTGAATTCTAACTGCTCTGTTTTGAGTCTGTTTTCTTATTTAATGTTTGATAAATGTACACAGAGCATCTGTTCTGTGCAGGGCATATGCTTGGCACTAAAATAAATGACCCAGTTCTTGCATCCAGTCTTTGGAAAGGAAGGAAAATGCTTACCACGTTTTGTATCTCACATAAGACAGCTTCAAGCCTCCAGCCGCCCCCCACTCCAAGGAGCTGTGTGAAAACATAGGCCAAGGTGGGCAGCAAAATCAGCACATTTGTTCTTATCTCTAAGTCTACTGCCTGTCCTGAGCACATCTGGGCTTTTTAGGCAAACATAGCTGAGTACTGTGTTCAGCATGAAAGAATAGCTTCCTGGAGTGACTAGGCCCAGGGGTAGCTTGGAATACTTCAAGACATGCTGTCTGTTTCACAGGATTAAGTCATACAGGCCATAGGATTATCTTGTGATGCTGTTTCACCCCATGCTCTGCTTAGTCACCAGCCATAACCACTATCATATGATCGTTTTAAAAGTGTAATTGCACCAGCTTTTCCTGAAGCAGAAGTGAAAGCGTTACTTTTGTCCAGAAACCCTTGGGTTGATTTTTTTTCTCTTCTTTTTCTACCTCAAAACCAAAAACAAAACAAAAAAAGCAACTTGCAACATTCTTAGGCAGCTGTCAGGTTTTTGCAACAGTCCTTGATGAGGAAATGGTTGCTCAGTCTTGGATTTCCTGAAATTCATAAGTGAGTGGTCCAAGGTAGACTTTGTAAACATTGGTAAGACTCTAGCATTTGAAGATGTTTCTTTATCTTTCTCTACAAGATTTCTTCCTTGACTATTATGGGGCTAACAAGTACATTTGAAAGCAGCTATATTGTTTTGTTTGCTTGGTTGATTTTACTAAAAAACATTGTGAATCTGATGCACTTGTCTGTCAGAAATTTTCACTTACCAACCATTTAATGTAGTTTCTCCAGGTGAAGAGTCCTTTGAAGACTTGACTGAAGAAAGCAAAACTCTGGCCTGGAATAACATCACCAAGCTGCAGTTACATGAGCAGTATAAAATCCACAAAGAGTAAGTACAGTCCTGTGCTTCTCTGCAGCCAGTGCTCCAAAAGTTAGGATCTTAGCATGGGATTAAACTGTTTTAGGCTGAGTCATGAGGGAATATTTCCTTTCAGTATCATGTTTTTTATACCCCTAAAATGTCTTAAGTGATCTGCTATCTGAAGTTGATGTAGCAAGGGAAAGTTTGACACAGAATGATGTGTTCGCTCCATGACCATGCTGTCATTCTAGAATATGAGATGGGGTCTCTAGATGGCAAGTAGTTTTGGGCCTCTCAGACTGCCCCTGAGTCTCTGATGGTGTGAAGCTAAGGGAGAAGCGTGGTCTGTCCTCAAGTGTTCGATTTACTGAAAATATAGGGAAAGTGCAGGGGTCAAGGGAGGCAGAAAACTTTGCATTGCAAAGTTCACATGAATTTTTAAAATAATACCTATACATCAAAGAAGATGGGCTTGTTGTTGGACCCAGAGGAGATGTGAGTTTTCCCTGTCCTCTCCATTAAGAGTATTCATCTCCACTGGTGGTCTGAGAAGTACTGGCCTAGCCTGGCCCATCCTGCTGCTGCAGAAAGAAAACCCAGGTGCAGAGCCTAGGCCCTGTTCTGCTCTGTGTCCATCGATAGTCTCATGGTTTAAGTGATTGTGTATGCCATGGTTCATCAGAGGACCTGTATGTGCTGGGTGCCTTTACTTCAGGCACATGGCTCCAAATTGTAGTTCAGCCTCCTGAAATGAAGCTGCTAGTTCTGCCATGTTCATTGTTTTAACAGTGGCAAATGGCACATAGGAGGAAGTGAAGCACATAAAATCCAAGATAGTGAAGACAGGAATGAACCTCCAGTATTCATTCATGTAATGTTTAATGACCCTTGAGTGACATCTGAGTGGAAATGCTAGAACCTGATGTTTGTATCATTGACAGATGCTAGAGAAATTAGATTTAGGAATGAAGTCAGCGAAGTGATCATAAAGAAGAGGTTTAGTCATTTTGGTGATGGTCAGATAAGATAGGATTGAAAGAGAAGCATTTTCAAATTGTCAAAAATATGTTAAGGAAACTTGTTAAAAGTAAATCAAGTACATGAAACAGAACCAATGTCCTAGCATATGGCTGATAGCGCATGGGTGATAGTTATTTATAAAACTTGTCTTTAAACAGGGCAGTTACAGGGATAGCAGTGTCTTGCAATGGGTCTTCAGTCTTCACAACATCTCAAGGTACGTTTTCCTGCCTGGAAAGTGGTTAACCAGAATCAAAACTATTAAGTTTCTTAAATCCCAGTCAGGGACTTTACTTGCATCTCCTGCCTCCACAGGCCTTTCTCTTGCTGATGAATAAAGATACAGGGCAGAAGGAACCTTTTTCCCATATCCTTCCTCATCAGCGTCTTTCCCATCTGCCACGAGAGGGTTCAGGTTTGCTTGCTGGCTCTGCTCGAGCCTAGAATAGAACCAAAGAGTAAGCAAGTGCTGTATCAGACATGGATGTGTGCATGTCAGCATGTGGGGATGTAGATTTGCTGTTACGTTTTCCAGTTTTGTCATTCACCTCGTATCTCTTTGGGATGTTTTTATAGGTTTTAGCTCAAAATTTAATATATTATTAATGTGCCTATACATTATCAAAAGTTGTAAAAACTCCTGCAGTGCCTGGTTGATAAGATGTGTATTTTAATGATACTTTAGAATTTGGCTTCCTTGATCTTAAAAATAAATAAGCAAAATGCATCTCGTGCTGTACCTACCTTTCTTTCCCTGGTAGTCTCTGTAATATAATTAAAGTGTGTCCTATCCCTGGTATGTTCAAAGCACTGGGTTGGTTCCTTGGAAAGTGTGCAATGAAGGGGGTGGTATCTAAGATGTCCTGCTTCAGTGATAAAACAACTAGTTCTGACAAAGTTAGTAGCTGTTTTTAATGAGACTGCTTGTTCTTTAGTCCTTGTTTATAACAGGAGATTATATATTTGATCCATTAAGTTAAGAATTAATGCTGCATAACTGAACACTTCCAGGTAAATCAGAGTTACTACTCTCCAGTTCTGTTACCATGTTATCTGTAGCATTTCATCCCTTTCTCTTCAAATATGATCTCAGATTTTGTAGAACAGAATTTCCCACAAGGTGTAGAAAATGATTCTGCTATTGACCTTAAGGAGTTTGACGTGTAGACCCGCAGTGACCACATCTGGGTCCCTGAGATAGTACTCTGGTAGAGGAAACACTGTGTGTTCTGGGTTTGCCAACTTTGTAGTGCCAGACAGAATGCTTTATATTTTAGCAAAGCCTTTGTGGTTAGCTGGATTTGTCTGGCATGGTTTGTTAAATCCTTTAACTCATTGAACTTTGTGACCTTATAAATCTTGAGTTTATGAACATCAAGCCTTCAAATCTCTCAGGCTTATTAAGCACTTCTTTGTGGATTTGCCAAAGAGGAGAGAGATTTTTTGTCAAAAGCATTTGCTTTTTATGTTTATTCTAATTTTCATGATTGATATTATTGATTTGTATGTATCCTATTGGTCACCCCAAAGTTAAATTTCTTGCTCAGAAATGTGTTATATTTATGTTGGCATTTTCAGGACTTATCACCTATGAGATTAGCTCTTTCTGCAGTCTTTAACTTGATCACCTCTAGTGAAAAGAGGGAAACTTTGATTTCAAGGAGAACATCTTTACACACCTGGCTGGCTCACAGAGTTCTGTAGGATGCCCCAAATGAATTGTCTCCAATAGACTTTGAGGTAAACACTCAGAATTGCCTAATAGTATCAAAAGCAAGGTTGGAAAGACTTAGTATAATTATACCCGTCAGGGAAAAGTGCAGCAACATGGTATTTATTTTTCTGTTTTTGTTTTCAAGTTAATGCTGAGGAATGTCTTATTGAGGCTCATGTTTATGAATTGTCAGGAATTCTGTGTGTTGGTATTGCAAATATTAGGTTGAAATGTGAAGTTTTACTGCACAGAAATTATTTAAAGCTTATTCTGACATTCCATCACAACATGCATTTATAAGCTAGAAAATGCATTGTTATACATCTCAACTGTGGGATGTTTGCAGCACATTAGAGCATTGTAATTTGTGAGTCTTGGTTTCCTTATTGTTGTTTGTTTGTCCTGGCTTTATTTAGTGGGGAAGGGGAGTGCCGGAGATTGAATGCAGGGTCTTGTGTATGCTAGGCAAGTGCTCTACTACTGAGCTACATCTCCAGCCCTCGTTTTGTTTTTTTTTTGTTTTTTTTTTTTTAAAGGTTGTTTTGGTAAAAAGCTTCTACTAGGTAAGGACATTAAAAGCTTGGAGATTTTAATTCCTACTTTATTCTTCTTTCAGAAGTTAGTGGTTGTCTCCCATAAATGCTAGTTCAATTCAAGGTTGTCATACTATAATTAGGCTGTTTGTTTTACTTGCCGAGATTTTTTTTAATATTAAAATTGTTATTTTAGTATTAATAATAACATTGCTGTCTGCCTCCTCTGTACATTTGCTCACCTCAGTTACCAGGCTTTGCAAAGGCATGGGTGTCTGGGGTTTAAAATGATTTCTTTCTCAGGAGTTAGAGACTGATCAGGTCCTAGGTCATCTCACCCTGTGTGCACCCAGCCCCCATGGATCACACTGCCTGTTGGCCTCCAGGAACAAGCAGAGCAGCTACCCTTTGACATGGTGATGGTTAGGAAATTTTTTCTTACATGTCTGTTTTCTCATTATTAGATTCCACCTTGAAGATGTTTTCTAAAGAATCCAAAATGCTACAAAGAAGTATATCATTTTCTAATATGGTAAGTTTATCAGTAATATGATAGAAATTCAAGTAGAAGTTGGTTTTATACACACGTTTCATTTCTGTCCATACAATTGAATTTATTCCCAATCTGCAGACTACCTTAATCTAAATTCAATTAAAAAATGTTCCAGTTTGCTTATTTTATTGTCTTTATTTTAGCCTAAAAAATTTGAAGAGCTACCCAATTAGCAGTCTCTTAAATAAAATCTTTACTTTAACTGTCAAACAAAATGTTTTTATGTTACTTAAATAATTTATGCAGTTCTCAGATAGCTGGATACCAAATGCAACAAAGCTAATTCTTCTAAAAGAACATGTTTTATTTTTAAATATTAATCATCCAAAAGATTTTGAAATTCCCTAAGGAACTTCACAGATTTTCCTTATTTATATAGTTTATGATTCCGAGAGGGCATTTTCATTCTTAAGGATTATCCCAAGTCTGCTGAGTCCATACAGTTTATGCCGGGGCATTAATGGGTTGCTTCTGCCCCATCAGAGCCTGTGTCCGCAGGCTAGCTCACAGTACATTTGGTATCTGGGAGGAAACCTTACATCTGAAATTAGCCAGTTCAGAAAAATCTGGATAATTATGAGGAGAGCTATCGGAAGAGAAATTGGACAATTTCATTCATATTGGGAGGAAATTGTAGTTTTCTCATATATTACAGACTGTTAATGTCAAATCCTTTGTATTTCAGGCTTTATCATCTTGTTTACTTTTACCAGGAGATGCTACTGTCATAAGTTCTTCTTGGGACAATAACGTGTATGTATCTGTGATGCTCGTTCCTTTGTAATTCCATACACAGAGGAGCTTTCTTCGTAGACATGAGGTATAAAAAGGCAGAACCTTCCTCTGGAGGATACGATGTAGTTTCTAAGGAGAGCATTATTAGAGATGAGGATGATATCACTGTATTCAAATATTATTTGAATCTCATAATTTTTCCATTTGGAATCTGTTTTTTTCTAAGTTTTAAACTAAAATAAAAATACAGATGAGCCAGACTGGGAAATTTCTAGTTTTAAATAAAAAATCTGAATATTTTTGTTTAATAATATAACAAGAAGAAATTTGTAATTTGAGTGGGCCTTAGTGTGGAATTAAACAATATTATGTTTCTTAAATATGAGTTTAAGAGTCTTAAAATTATCCTGGAATACTGTTTTAATAGTTGTCATTATCTTTTAGCTATTTTTATTCCATAGCATTTGGAAGACGCCAAGACACGTTAATGGGGCATGATGATGCTGTTAGTCAGATCTGCTGGCATGACAACAGGCTGTATTCTGCATCGTGGGACTCTACAGTGAAGGTTTATATATAATTTTTAACATGTGTTAGGAATAAAATATTACAAACCAATTTACTTGTTGATATATTAAATCACTTTTTTCACAAAATGTGTAAATAATATATAAGGATATTGAATATTATGGCTTGTGTTTTTCTTAAAATGTAATAGAAATTAATAGAAAGTTTATCAGACTTTCTTTATAGTATGTGCAACTAAGAGTTAAAAGGTCTGGTATGCATTTGGTAACAGTTGTAGAAAAATTTACAGTAGCAGCCCCTCTTATGTGACATGACTAGAAATAGCAGTTGATCAGTTAATCATACAATTTCAAATGAAAGTGACGAATCATTAAAAGATACATTTTATTTATATTTGAAGCATACAAATGCATATTCATTCACCATTCTTTTGATGTAGGACTATGTAAGCCTTTTATTTAGAGTCCTCCACAAATTTCCCACATAAATATTCTTCACCCTATACTATTTCCAACTTGCATTTATATAAAAGGAAGGAAGCACTAAAACTATTAAAATTTCTTAAGAAAATTTTCAGGACTTTTCCCTCTATCCTTTTAGATATGCTTACTTGCCTCTACCTGATTTTACTAATTTTTTTAATGACTTCCTGTTTGAGTCTTCTCAAAACATAAATAGATATTGTGACACATCTGCATTTATAGTTCCTTAATGTGCGCACTACTTAGATCACATAGTTACAGCAGCAAGTGATGGAGACAGAGCTACAAAAAGTCAAGTAGAAGCAAGCACGTGCTACTAGGGAAAATGTGCAGGCATGGGGGAGGTGGAGCTGGACCATTACCAGCCTCACTTCATTGGCAATTATGTTAAATGAAAGTTTGTCAAGAATTTTTCCTAAATGCATTTGAAATGATTTTGTATTGCAAGTTTGAAAATACCTTTCTCAATGTGTTCTGTCCTAGGTGTGGTCTGGTGTCCCTGCAGAAATGCCTGACACCAAAAGACACAGGTTTGACTTGCTGGCCGAGCTGGAACATGATGTCAGTGTGAGTACCACCAACAAGACTCTACAGAAAGCTGCAGTTGACTGTTTAGGTTTTAAGTCTACACTCTTGGTTTTTTCCCAATTTGTTTCTTTGCACATTTCCCTGAGAATTAGCTTTCATCCAACTAGATTTCCAAAATGTCTTTTTTTTTTTTGGTCTTTTTGAGACAGGGTTTCACTTTCAGTTCAGGCTGGACTTCAACTCACTTTGTAGCCTGTGCTGGCCTCAAACTCGCAGTGATCCTTCCGAGTGCTGGGATTACAGGCATCTGCCACCATCCCCAGCCAAAAAATGTCATTTTCAAGGTGCAACCAGCATGTCATCTTTTCATATTTCCTAACCCTGAAGGTGTAAGGGACCATTTGTCCAGGACACACCCATCCCAGCTAAGGACAGTGACCTACTAGGATGGCTGAGTATGCACAGCCTGGTGGCAGAGCCAAAAAGCTCAGTTTTTCTCCCTCATTCTGTTGTCATTGGTCACAGTACTGCACATTAAGGTTGTAGTTTATAGTACTGTTTTTTCCCTGAGCTTGTGAATTGATGTCTCATTTTCATCGTCTTCAGATTAACTGAGGTTCAGAAATATTCAGAATGTAATTCAAGACAGTATGCAAGTGTAGTCTCATGGAGAGATCCCCTGCTCCGCCACTCCCTCACATAGTTGTGGAGGGGCTTCGTGAGTTTGGTAGCTCACCACAATAACTTGTGGAATTACCATTCTGAGACTGTCAGTGGAGGGCTATTTGAAAACAGTATTACAGTTACCCTAGCAATACTAGATTTTCATTTCTATGTGATTGCTACATTTTAAAATAAATGATCATTCAGTAGGATGCTGTTGATACCTGTATAAGCGACACCCACACACTGCATGGTAGAGTGCTGGAGTTCAGAGTGCATCATTGTGACCACATATTTGAATCAGCCTCTGGAGACATACAGACAGCCGTAACGTTAAGTGGAATATTTATCACTCTTTTCTTCCTTAGGTAGATACAATCAGTTTAAATGCAGCAAGCACACTGCTGGCTTCAGGTACCAAAGAAGGCACGGTGACTATTTGGGACCTCACTACAGCCACCTTTCTGCACCAGATCCCATGCCATTCAGGGGCTGTGTGTGCTACTGCTTTCAGCCCAGGTAGGTGTTATCCTTTTTCATACACAGAATGCCAGGTAAATTAGAGTTGTGAAATAAAACTTTAAAAGAAAAAACATTGCTGGGGAGAAATGTTCTGCCTATGGTTATAGGATTCAGGCCAAGATACAGTATACCTGAAGCACTGGTACTGAGGAGAAAAGTAGAATTGTATGTTGTTCTTAGGTCAACGTATTAGAGAAATTAGTGTATAAGATGTAAATGAACTCATACTAAAAGGTCGTCTCATTCCACTGTCTTAGAGACAGGTAAAAGCCATTTCAAGGACAAAATACTTATTGCTTAAGAAGCTCAAGGAAAATGAGCAGGCCACTGATTCAGAAATGAAATTTTATAATACATAAGCTAAACCACATTCTAAATCACTCCCTTGTCTCGCAGATAGTCGCCACATCCTCAGCACAGGAGCAGATGGCTGTCTGAATGTGATCGATGTGCAGACAGGAATGCGCATCTCCTCCATGGCATCAGACAAGCCCCAGAGGTACAGTTACTGAGTAGCCATGAACACACTTGCCGACATACGGTCATTTCACTTGGGAGTATTTGGCCACTGTAATACACCCCTTTCGTCAAGATGACAAAGTTATTTCCAAATCATTCTTGCAGGTGTTTCATCTGGGATGGAAATTCTGTCCTGTCTGGAAGTGAGTCTGGTGAGCTGCTGGTCTGGGACCTCCTTGGAGCAAAAGTCAGTGAGCGAATACAGGGCCACAGCGGTAAGCAGTCCACAAGTGTCTTAGTCTTTCTGAGCTCCTGAACTCGGGCCTGCCTTCCTATTTCATCAGGAACATGCTCTGCCCGGGCAGAAAATGCCCCAGGAGTTCCCCATGCTGTGAGCATTTCTGTGAGCGTCATGGTTGCCTGGCAATGTGTGTCTCTTTTGACTCTTTTAGATTTAGGTTGATGGACATGACTCCAAAAAGGCAGTCTTTAACTTTAATATGGAGAATTAAAAACCATAGCAAAGCTGTAGAATTGGTTTTTAAACCGAGGACATTGAGAGGACATTCTCCAGTGTGCATCCTAGGGATGTTTTTAATGAGTGAACGTATACAAAATTGCTTAATACCAAGCTCTTCTGCCACCTTTTTAATCTAGTATCTCTTGGAGATTCACTATCCTCTTTTAGCTTACTTCTGCATGCTTGCTTCCAAATCATTTGGACAGCTTTTGATTCTTCTTGTGTATATTACCTCTGTTGACTTCCTGCTGTGAGCTGTAACTTCCCACCTTCATTCTCTTCACTGTCAGTTTGAATTATGTATCTATTCTTCTCTCCCTCAACTTGATAGCTCTGCTAGCTCTAATTAGCACTTAACCTCTTCCAATGGAAAAATCAGCAAACTTGGCCAACTGGCCACCTGTTCCCTGCCATCTGCTAACTTCTGTTGTAGTACACCATTTTGCCAAGATATGTATTTGCATTTTGTTCTGTACCCATAAATCCCAGTTGATTTAGCTTTAGATTTACATCTAAAGGGTTTATTCCTTACAAGTCCTTTCTACTAAATGATTTTTTTGAGGGGTGGGGGTGGGGGTGGTTTTTTTGAGACCAGGTAATGCTATGTAGTTCAGGCTGGCCTTGAACTACGCGGCCCAGGGCCTCAAACTTGTGGTGATCCTCCTGCCTCAGCCTCCTGAGTGCAGTGATCACAGGCATGCGCCACTACACCCAGCCCATGTAGTTACTAATTTATACAAGGATTTTATCATAGAATCAAAACAAAGTACAACTCACTTTTTGTGAGTGAAGAGTGAGCATTAAAGTGTATCTTTACCTATCTCCTGGTCAACTCTCTACCTAACCTTTTTCTCAGGTGCTGTGACATGTATATGGATGAACGAACAGTGCAGCAGTGTCATCACAGGAGGGGAAGACAGACAAATTATGTTCTGGAAATTGCAGTATTAAGTGCCTTTTCCTCTCTTGACTCTATTGTAATGTATTTTTAAACCAAACTTTTAAATGAACTGGTGAATGTGCAGTGATAGTACCACATGGAAAATGTGTGGTTTTAAATCATGGTGACTTCACTGAAAGCCATTAGTTGCCATCCTCTCAGGCAGATAAAACATGGCAGTGTTAGGGAGAAAACGTTACATGTGCAAGGCAGATAATCATCCCAGTGCGATGATGGCTGGAAAACAGGACTGGGTGGCAAACAGAAGCTGAAATACCAACCTGGACTGGGGAAACATTGAAACGCACTGAAGAGTTTAGAATTTTCCAAGAAAATGTGCAGTATCTTCTGCTGCATGAGTCACTCCTATCTTGTTTTCCTAATTACCAGTTGCTGCCACTGGGTTTTAGGTTATGTTTTCATGGAGTGGTTACTTTATATAATGCTGTACCCAGATTCTAAGAACCTGGGGAAGGATTAGCAGTTCTTATAACAGTTAAGTGTACTGTGTATAGGAACAGTTTGTATTCCATTAAGCTATTAAATGCTCATCTTTTTTACATTAAAAATATTTTTCTGTAATTAAAGCATTTTCATTTTATTTAAATAATTTGTAACAAAGACTAGTAACCTTTAAGAGTCGCAAGTATTGGTCCTTCTAGAAACCATACGTGATATAGTTTTTGTTTTTCAGACCCAAGTCCAAATACCAAGGTAGCCTATGGAACTGGGAAATGTTATATCTCAAACAAGGCACAATATATAGTAATAACACTGATTTTCTCACACCAGTTTATGTGATTTGAATTTTCCTACACACTCTAAAAGCACTGTTATATCTTGCAGGCAGAATGGCATGAGAACAAATTTAATCAAACCGAGGTATAGCATTTTTTCAGGTCAGTTTTATCATTAAACATGTGGTCAGTGGTGTTGCTAGAGAGAATCAAGAGCCTCCCTGAGTTCCTGGAAGTGCAGAGGGTGAACCAGCCCCACTGGCCCAGCAATCTGGGGCTCCCAGCTACACACATTCTCCACATGATCTTTCAGGCTGTGGGCTGTTCTCAGGGCCCCTAGAAGAGGAAGGACTGCTTTCCACAGCCAGAGGTAATTTCACACGTCCCTCAAGGTCATGCACAAGTCTGGAGACTGACAAAGTTAATAACAACAGACAAAAAATTAATTTTATTTTTACATGTTTAATTGGATAGCATAAAACAAAAAGAAACAAATCAGGACAAATGTCACTGCCAATTTTTGCAGGGAGGAATCAGTAACATATTAACAGGAAAACATTCTAAGGCCATCCCAAAGTAGCTAGGCTACAGGTTAAGATTCAAATGCCAAAATTAATTATTATCACACTTAATCTACAAATGAAAGAGTCCGAAGTTTTATCCTGTACAGTGCCAGAATTTTCACATTAAATATATAATGATTTCTTTTTTCAGAAAGTGATGCAACTTTTAGAAGAATTTTCTACTATTTAACGACTAAAAAATCTCAAATATAAGTAGGCAGCTATGTTATAGCTCAGTATCAGTAAACTGTTCTGGGCTAGTGTACATTTCAATTTAATACAGAACTACATTTTGGGCTTTAGAAAGGCAGCAATAATTATATTTTGGCTTTTATTCTAGATGCTTAACATAGTTAAGGCGACAGTCAAGCATATTAAGTGAAGGTAGTTAAAATTTAAAGACAATCATTATCTCTTGCAACCTGCATACACTGTATAATGCTTATATGGAATGAAACCAGTGTAACTTAATTGGTGTTTTACACACAGAGAACTTAAAAATATTGGAGGCAATCATACTAAATATGCTATGGTAAAATGTGAAAAATGCAAGATACCACAGAACTAAAGTAAAATGAACAGCACTATGCATTACCTAAGAAAAATGTGACTTGTTCTCAAGTAAAGCTGAGCCTGCATCCGTCATCCTAATCACAATGATTTATAAAAGCATCAGGTTTCCAGTAGAGAAACCGAAAGTTTCACACGTGTAAAACCAGGATAAGGCTACAACTATCTTGAAATCTGAAGAAGGTATCAGATGAAAGTTAAGATTCCCAGCCATGATGTAAGATAGAAAGGTCCTCATGCAGCATATGTTCCCTGGCTCCAGGAAAGCTCCATGTGCGCAATGCGGAAGTTGCCAAAGAAGAAAACTGGAGAAATTCAGCTGTTTCTGTTGCACTAAGATTTTAAACCTCAGGAATGGTGTGATCCATCAGGCTTTTCATAATGCTTGGTGCCATCCTGCAAGAGAATTACTTTCATTATACAGTAAGGTTTTTTCAAAAATGCTACATTAACCCAAGAAAACTCCAGTTCCAACTTAACACCTACTGGCATCTATGAGATCGGGAGAGAAAGAACGATCTTTTCATGCGTTCACATCCAAAGGTCTCTGCCAATCTAGTTACTGGCAAATATTCATTGTGAAAGGCTATCTGTATCACGGCTAAGCAAATTAGACGGGATATAAGTAAGGCCTTATATACTAAGGTTGGTGACTAAAAAAAAAGGGACAGGGCTGTGATGAGTTGGGAGAAGAAGTAAGAGTGGAGGCACCTATCTACCCAGTGGTTTAAGAAAAGGAAACCCTAGATCAATCAAGTCTTTTTTTTGTGGGTACCGGGGGTCAACCACAGGACCTCATGTGCCAGGAGGTGCCTGTGCCGCTGAGCGATATCACCGGCCCCTTTTTTTGTATGCGGGCACCAGGAGTCGAACTCAGGACCTCGCGCTTGCCAGGCAGGCGCTTATGCCTCTGAGCCATCTCACTGGCCCCAATCAGTCTTGACTATTAAGTTTTTTTCTTCTTCCAGCATAGCCAGTTGTGTTCGACCCAAAAGCCAACACAGACAAAAATTTTATTCCAAGGGCTTTGTTATGACTTTTGAATTTCATTTCCACACCCATGATAGAAATTCTGAAAAGAAGATTCCAAGTTAGCTTGGCAAACAAAAACAGCTGCAATAGAAGCTAGTATTTAAAAAGCTCTAGAGAAAGTAACTCATGCTGGCCCTCTTCAATTTTCTTCACTCAGCTTTTCAATCCACTGTCCTGAGGGCAGACTACAGCATCACACACCTCTACCTGCCTCTTCCGATGGAGAGAACAGAAACTGTTCTTAACAGCCCACAGGCAACAGTTCTCCATCATGAACCACTTTGAAGAGTTTTCTACTAAGCAGATGAAGTGTGGGCAGAGGGCAACTGCAGTCTGTACTCAGTTGTACTGCAAACTGCAAGTATGCTACCTTTTTAAAAAATTTTTAAACTAGGCATTGTCAAAATTTAGCAATATGTTGAATTTTATCCCACACTTGGAAAGTTGTGAGGGGTCATCCTTACTGATTAATTCCTCTGATTTAAATAAATTAAAATTTCTAGATAAATACCAGCATCATTCCTTAAGTAAAAAGAACCAAAGATGTTGGAATTACAGGGGAGTTACAGTGCTTAAATTAAGTTGAAAAGCTTACCGTTTAATAATATGTTCAAAGATAAAAGCAGGCATGATTGTTATGGTAACTATAGTCCCAGATGTTGAAAGTATGTCTGCTATTTGAGAATCCTGATGAAAACACATAATAAAAATGAATTTCACTGAAGCTTTAATAAACATAAAACCCTTACTGTTGGTAAAGAAATACATGCTATACGTCCCATTATGTTTTGCTATTAAACCTCCAAAACACTGAACCTTGGTATTTCTCATTTTATTCTACTTTTCCTTCCAAGTTTAATTCTACAAAACACAATTTTACAGCTATTTAGAAAACTACTAGGTAACCTGAGTTGAATGTACTAGACCCAATCAATTCACTACTAAGAGTGAATAATTCCCTATATACAATAAAAAATACTCTCAGTTAACTACGTTTTCTAAAGTTTATGAAGTAAGTTCTTAATACCTACAGACCTTAAGATAGACTTAATAATTTATAGAGGAAAACTAGGAAATATAGTGCTAGTGTGATCCAAAACTATTATTTATTTCCTACATTCTTGGATTGAAAAAGTTGGACTACCATTTATTTGCAATGTCATCAACATTTTCCCTGCTCATATTTACAGAGAATTCTAGCTTAAGGGACTTTAGAAGCCACTTAGTCCAACTTCCTTGCTATAGAAAGACAATTCCAGATAACATCCTGTGCCTCTCATTTTCCACCAAGTTTCCATATTTTGTAGGTCAATATAAAAACAGCACCACCTGAATGGTCAAAAGACATTTTCTAAAATAAAACCCATAGTACCACCAGGCACAAGGGCTTTTCCTTACCTTCAATCCAATGACATTCTGCCCATTGATTTCACAAATGTTATGTTCAGTCAGAAGACCATTTCTGGCGGCAGAACTATCTTTCACTATGGATGTTATTTTTCCATTTTTAAAGATAAAACCAACATGTCCAGTACTATCCTTGTGCATGGTAATTGTCCGTTCAAAGGGCCTGTAAACATGACCAAAGGGTCCCATTTTAATTTTAAGTCCTAGGTTAGCATTTCTGTGGACTTCATAAACCATAAATTCTGCCAGACTTTACACTTTGTTATAATGAATGCTAAATATTTACAACTTATGGCTCTGATATTGTGCATACACAGAATAAATGATATGACCAACTAATCAAGATTTCCTTTAATCAGACAGCTGAACATAATTCTTTATGCAGTTTATCGATAGACTTTTTCCTTTAAAATTCACCATTCTTTTGCATTAACACAATGAGACAGGGCCTGTGAGATGGCTCACCGGCGTAAGCACCTGCCTGGCAAGTGTGAGATCCTGAGTTCGACTCCCGGTACGCACATAAAGGAAAAAAGGGCCGGTGATACTGCTCAGCGGCATAAGCGCCTGCTGGCAAGCGCGAAGTCCTGAGTTCGACTCCCGGTACCCACATTTAAAAAAAAAAAAAAAAGAGGTTTTGAACTGAACCACAGAAATAAAACTGAATTGTTATTAATTTTTAGCGTTTCCTGGAGCCTAATTGTTGTTAGAATATTTTATAACTTAAAACCTTTATAGTATTTCTCACATCTTGATTTTTAAAACATTATAGAAGGGTTTTTCCCCTCCTCTATTTATTAAGTAGAACTGTAGAAGCAGTAAGACTTTAGTTTCTCAACCCCCATTTGGAAAGGAAGACACACAGGTACTATAAAATGACAGCCAACTTAGTAGCCATCACATAAGTTACATCTGATTACTTATCTACAACTCAATCATGCTATCATAAGGGTTTTAGAATCAACCTGTGTAAAATTCATAACCATCACATCCTCCTGTTGGTCTGAAAGTTATAAATGAACTAAATGCTGGTGAACATTTCATCCTGTTAGTAACTAGAGATTAGTTTTTTTTTTTTTTTGGGTTTTTTGTGGGTACCAGGGTTGACCTCAGGACCTCGTGCGCCAGCAGGCACCCGGGCCGCTGAGCGATATCACCGGCCCTTTTTTCGTATGTGGGTTCCGGGAGTCGAACTCGGGCCCTTGCGCGTGCCAGGCAGGTGCTTATGCTGCTGAGCCATCTCACCAGCCCGAGCTTAGGTTTTCAAAACTAAACTTCATAGAGTTCTTTGTGGGCTCCATCCTGCACAAGCAGGACCCCGCACGTGAACAGCCTACACTGGATATCTAAGGAGTAAACTGAGAGGTGAAGCCAGAGCTGACATGCTACTTCGTTCTCTGAGATATTTCTATTTTCTAGAGTGATACAGACAGGAAAGTACCTACAGGACAAATTACTATAATCTCTGAAATAAGATGTATATGTCTAATAAGAATTAAAACTCTCTGTAAGAAAACACACAACTGCAAGACTATTTTAAGTCTCATCAGTAATACTGATCATTTACAACAAAATACTATATCCACAGAATACTGACAACAGCCCAAGAAAACAGAAAACTAGCCTAGAATTTCCATTTTAATTCTTTAGTAACACCTTACCTACCTGTCACGAATGGTCATGGTAATCTTCTCTCCAAAAGCCTGTTTGAGCACCTTGTGTGCTTTATCAGAACTCCAGCCTGCACAGTTCTCACCATTGATCTGGAGGACTTGATCCCCAAATCTCAGACCAACCAATGAGGCTGGAGAATTAGCCTGGACTAGCTGAACAAATATACCCTAGGTGATAAGAAAATTATTGGTCATGTACTACTGTTATGATATGGTTAAAAAGTGCTACAAAACAGGGAAAAAACGGTTAAGATTACAATTTGTCAAATTACCCCCTAAAAACCTTAAAATTTATCAAGGTAATTCCCCCTTCCCTGAAAAATGAAGGAAAAAAAGATGGTACTTTCTACCCTGAAATTATGACCCACCTGGCCAACCACAGTGGCCTCCAATACAAAGACTAAGGTAAATAAGGCAGGACAGCTTTCATAAATTCAAGTCTCTGACTCTGACAGAATGCCAACAGATGTTAGCACATGAACATTATTTCGGAAGAAGCAAGTCGTCAAGCATTAGAATTTAGGTGAGTTCTTTTACAGCTTTAAAAATGACAGTTAAAGGCCACAGTTCTGCCTTTTGAAATAAAAGGTTAACCCATTCATTAAATTATGCATGATCAAGTATTTAGTGTTTAACAGCCTAAAATGATAAACATGTTAACTATCACATGACCTCTCAATAAAGAATCTACAATGAAATAAATACAGAAAATTCAAATACTAAGGAACTAAATCCACAATAGATATTTTTCTGGAAACTCTCAAACACATTGAACCAAAAATGAATATAAAAGTCTAAAACTGGGGACATAAAAACACACTGACAAGGTGACCTTTTCTACAGTCGTCAGCTGGGTCAGACATGACTTCTGTCATGGGTCTGTTAGGGTGGTGAGAACTAGGCAGCACCTCAACTAATGGACCAATATACTTTAGCTATGTGGACAAACCCACTGCAGGGATAAACACAATGGAGTAAAGGGCAAAGTGTCTTTTCTTTTTAGGATGGAGGAAAGCAGAAAACAAATCCTATTAGAAGGGATAGCAGCAAGGGAGAATGAGCACTTTAAGTCAGAATTTCCAAACCAAGCACACTAGTATATCCTGACTAAGCTACAAGTATACAAAGATATCAATGCCCTCTGCACCCGCTGGGTGGACAGGCAAGGTTGGGGTTTCCTGCCAAGATCAGCTCATCCAGTTACAACGTGGAAAAGATGGACTCACTGAGATAACAAGACTTACTAAGAATGAAACAATCCTAGCACATCCTGAACAATTCTAAACATTCTTCACAGGGTAACCCTGTTTTCATGTCTTCAGTATGCTAAGGTAAGAGGTAAAGTATTAGCTGTTAAGGTAAAGTAACACTGATAAGGTGAATTAATGGCTGCCCTAATTAAAAAGAAATTTGCTCAGAAAATGACCTATAAAATTTTCATTTCAAGGACAGAAATACCTTACAAAACCATCTCACAAATTAATCATAATTTGGCTTAAAAATACACACAATTCTATTCTCACTGGTCAGTTTTTTCCTTAACTTTCACATATGCTGCCCTACTTCAATGCCAGGATTCTATTATATAAATTATGCTGCATGTGTACATAACTTAGTGTATGTATGACCAGTGAACTTTAATTTCAGTTAAAGTACTCAAAAAGGAAAAAGCATCATTCAAAGTAATGTGGTCAGAAGTTGCAATTCTGGCTCTTCAAAATAGGGCACCTCCAAGGGAGTAAAATTAACAGATTTGTGATATTCTTAATTCTGGATACACCATTACAACTAAAGCATTGCCATTCCAAGTTATTCTAACATTAGTCACAATATACTGTAGGGTATTTAGATAAATCCAAAGACATTAAAAATACTTACATTATCTACTGATTTAAGCCTGAGCCCAATTTTTCCATCTTGATCCTTACACAAAATGACTTCACGAATCCCTTGTTTTATTTCTGCTCTACGAATTCCAACATCATTACCTGTTACAGGAGCCACCATATAGTTCATACTGGAAGGTCTTGCTACCAACTGCTGATAAAAGTAAACAATGTGTCAATACTTAGAAACAGTACCTTGAAAAAATCTGAAATGATTAACCAGAAAATACTGAATTACAGATTTCCAAAAGTTAATCCACAAAGAATCTACTTCAGATAAGGTTGATGTCTGCAAAAATGACACTTTAGATATTCTTCTAGTAATTTACTCCCACATTTATCATCTCCATAGATTCAATGACTTACCCTCTTTTGAATTACTGACATTTGTTTCATGTGCATCATCACTTGCTGCATAACACGTCACTCAACAACGTAACCACATAAACAATGACGGTGGTCCCTTAAGCTGTATTACCTAACAATGTCATGGCCGTCTCTGTGTAAGAGTACACTCTATGATGTGTGCACAATGATGAAATCTACTAATGAATCATTTCTAAGACATATTCCTGTCTCTAAGCAACACATAACTATCTCAAATGTATTATATCTTTGCACTTAAAGGTCATACCATACTTTTGAAACTTTTTCCAGAAGGTTCTTTATGAGGGATAATAGATTTGACAAATCTATTCAAAATTGCTGGAAAAGGAGCAACATTCTTACCTCAGTGTTATTGTGAGGATTAAAAGAAAATGGCATGTTATATAGGTCCTAGCACATGTAATATAGTCAGATCTGTATCTCATCTCCTTTAACATGGATTAACAAGTTGAATGCGTAAGCCAAACTGCCTTAGAATAATAGCTGTGCTAGGGCCTTGTGCAGGTACCATGTTTCAAGTTTCTAGTTTTTTCAAGTTTTCTGCTTGTTTTAAATGAACTCTTTCCTCAACCAACAGTGAGGGAAGAACCCTCACTGGCTTCTGACTTGAAATCTGTCACAGAAAGAGAGAAAAAGCCATGAGCTGCTAAGAATTGTGATGGTTAGAGAACCAATAACAGAAAAGAACCACCCAGCTACAAAAACATCACAGACTGAAAACTTACAATTCACGGTAATTCTCACAGCATATTTAAAGCTGACAATTGAACAGGAGTAATAAACACATCCACATCAACAGAAATTACTATACTGGAACTAGAATACAGAGCCAGAAGAAATTAATTATAAAGGATTGTAAGAATTCGAAAGAAATAATTACAGCTATAAGGACAGGAAAAAGAAAAACTTAAGCAAATGAATTTTTACTTCATGTGCTTCAGAATTCATAAATTCTGAATGAGTAAATATTTTAAAGTTGACTGTGTAAGAGTAAAATACATGCATGTGCACGCGCGCGCGCACGCACAAAATCAGGACACACCGCCAGAAAGATTTACTTACAAAGAAACCCTAGGTATATAGCATAATGCTCTTGATGAGTTTAGGAGATGGAGACACGAGACATAAGGTCAAGGGGACTGAGGTAACTAGAATTTACAGGTCAGTATCTGGAAAGGAAAGAGCTAGATGGAGAAAGAGCACCAGAAATCTGCACTGGGGTCCCCCTAGTCAATCTGCTGCTAGATATGCATACTGATCCAAGAATGTGTGACGTGAGGCTCCACGGGACTACAAAGGATGGTCAGAGGCTCTGACAGTACCTGATGACATGAGGCTGAGGGACACTTAAGCACCCACCAACCGGAGAACAGAATAGCTGTTGAATACCCAAAGAGGGGACACAATTTTTTTTAGTAATACAGATACCCTAGTGTCGAGGGCCATTTTATGTAATTTTGGGAGAAAAAAATCATTTCAATTGTGATGAGGGCTTGTCCGAGGCCTAATATCTTGCCAGCCTGTGGTGCCCCAGGGCAAGGTTACATCAGCTGAAGACATCCTGGCTCCTTGAGAATGGAGTGGTAATAAAAAGATTTTACCTGGGGTAAAGGACAAACTTATTAACCTGCCATCTCTCCCCACTGTCTTCATCAATGTAAGATCCTCATTAGCTTAAGATCCACCACAGCCCTGAGTCATCTGAAGTGATCCTCATCAACATAAGATCTTTCTCAGCATAAGACCACCAGCATCCAATAATCCCCCCTCACCATTTTTTTCAATGTAAATGTGATCAATAAATACTGAGGTTCTGGCTGCCTCATGGCCTTTTGGTCCTTGTGAACCAGCAGTCATCCCAGGTCCCTGTTGCACTGCTTTTTTGTCTCTTGCTCTTTCTTTTTGCCATGCGCCATAACACCTTGCAGGAGATTGGGGTCTACTGCAGGGGTTCCCGATATCCTACCCTTCTATAGACCTACCCTGACAAAGTATACAGCAGGCCCCAGGGGATCGACGTGATCCCTGTATAACTTAACCTCCTGCCAGATCAAGTATCGACACTCTTTAAGAAAATACAACAAAATCTAGCACCTAGGCGATGTTCAAGATGTAAAGTTCACAATGTTTGGCATCTAATTAAAAATCAGGTGACATATGAAGAAACTGGAAGATGTAACACATAATGAGGAAAATTAACAGATGGACACTCTATATATAATGACGGAAATCATAAAATTACCCAGATCTGAAAATAACTACAATAAATATGCTCAATATGTTCAAGGATTTAAAAGACATCATGAAAAAGAGAATGAAAGCTATAAAAAAGAACCAGATTTTCTTTTTCTGCCCCAGGTAATCAATCTTTGACAAAGATGCCAAGAGTATATGACAGGGAAGAGATGATATCTCCAATAAATGGTACTGGGAAAACTGGAGATCCATATGCAAGAGTAAAATTGAAGTTTATTGTACACCATAGGTATGGACTCACTCCAGAAAGATTAGACTTAGTTGTGAGACCTGAAACCATAAAACAATTAGAAGAAAACAGAACAAAACTCCTTGACGTTGATCTTTCTTTGGTTATTATTTCTTTTTTTCTTTTTGATACTGTGAATCCAGCAGCAAGTATTAAGCTACAGTCCTATCCCTTTTCATTTTATTTCAAGACAAGGTATTCCTCCTGCCTCAGCCTCCCGTGTACCTGGCTACAGGAACATGCCAACTGCACCCAGCTTGACAATGATCCTGACAATTATTTTGTGAATATGACACCAAAATCACTGGCAAAAAACATCAAAAACAAGTGGAACATCGAACTAAAAAGCTGTTTCACAGCTTGAACAAAATGAAAAAACAAAACAAAACTACGGAATGAGAAAAAAATCTTGCGAACGATTTATCTGATAAAGGGTTAATATTCAACATATAAAAGAAATGCATGGAGCTTACTAGCAAAAAAGTAACCCAATTGAAAATAGCAGAAGACCTAAATAAACACTCCTAAAGAAGACATACATCAACCTATAGGTTTATGAAAAGGATACTCAAAATCACACATCAAGAAAATGCAAATCAAAGCCACAAAATGAAATACCACCTCCCATCTGTTAGAGTAACTATTATCAAAAAAACAGAAGATAAATGTTGGTGAGAGCATAGAGAAAGGGAATGCTTGAACCTGTTAGTGCTAATGTAAATTACTACAACCATTATGGAAACAGTATGAAGGAACCTCAAAAAATTTAAAATATAATTACCATACAATTCAGTAATTTCACTTCCCAGTATATGTTTAAAGGAAGTAAAATCACTATTTCCAAAAGATGGTATCTGCATTCCCACATTCATTACAGCATTCACAGTAGCCAAGACTTGGAAAGCAATAGCCACTGAGAAATGAATGGATAAAGAAAATGTGGTATTATACATAATGAATTATTATTCAACCATAAAAAAGAAATCCAGCTATTTTAGACAATGTGGATAACCCTGGACATTTAAATGAAATAAGCTAGACACAGAAACACAAATACTACACTGTCTGATCTTATATGAAATCTAAAAATGTCAAACTCATAGAAGGAGAAACTGAAAAAGTAGTTATCAGGGACCAGGGAGAGCAGGGAACTCAACAGGGAAATGCCGATTAAAGTGTACAGACTTTCAGTTATGAAATGAGTTAAGATCTGAGGTCTTAATGTACAGCACAGTGACCATTTAATAATGTATACTTAAAATTTGTTGACAGTAGGACTTAGTGTGTTCTCACCACACCCCCAAAATGGTAACCATGTGAGGTGATGGATGTGTTTATTAGCTTCATTATGTTATCATTTTACAACATACACATATACCTTGAAAACAAAATTTTCATTTGCCAATTACATCTCAATAGAGCAGGCAGGAGAGGGACAGATGGAACACGAAGGAACACAAAGGAAAGAAAAACACAATATGTGAAATGAAAAATTCACTAAGTAGAAAGAATTAACAAAAATCTCTACCAACAAATATAAAAAAAGGAAAGAAAAAGAAAAATCAAAGCTTTGAACTACAGAAATGTAGATATATCAAAAGTGAATGTTTAGGTTACCTACTAGGTATGGGGAGGGGGGACCCAGTTGAACTGTTTCCTAAGGGCAAAGGAAACAAAAAATATAAATAGTGAACAAAGAAATCATAAATATTAGCACGAAGGAAAGAAAAACAATATGCAAAATGAAAAATTCACTAAGTAGAAAGAATTAACAAAAATCTCTACCAACAAATATAAAAAAAGGAAAGAAGGGCCGATGAGATGGCTCAGCGGCGTAAGCGCCTGCCTGGCAAGCACAAGGGCCCGAGTTCGACTCCCGGAACCCACATACGACAAAAGGGCCGGTGATATCGCTCAGCGGCACAGGCGCCTGCTGGCGCGCGAGGTCCTGAGGTTGACCCTTGGTACCCACAAAAAAAAAAAGGAAAGAAAAAGAAAAATCAAAGCTTTGAACTACAGAAATGTAGATATTTCAAAAATGAATGTTTAG
The DNA here is from genome assembly GCA_028451465.1 of Erethizon dorsatum. Taxonomy (NCBI): domain Eukaryota; kingdom Metazoa; phylum Chordata; class Mammalia; order Rodentia; family Erethizontidae; genus Erethizon; species Erethizon dorsatum. The sequence continues at coordinate 51,749,770 of CM051828.1, forward strand.
GTTACCTACTAGGTATAGGGAGTGGGGACCCAGTTGAATTGTTTCCTAAGGGCAAAGGAAACAAAAAATATGAATAGTGAACAAAGAAATCATAAATATTAGCTAGGACCCATGACCATAATATAAGAATCACAGTAGCTGTGACTATCTTCTCTTGTTTATATTTGTAAATTTTCTGTAAATACAGCAGTCAATCTTTTTCCTTCTTATCTCCTTTTACCTTTATATAGGAATTGTTAGTAACTGTTAGCTTTACACTTCTGCCTTTAAGATAAAAATACTGAACTGGGAAAAGGAATACTTACAGCAGGGTAATTAGTACCACATAGTAATCAATACCATAATCACTGCTCAGAGAGTACCACAATAACTGGTATTAGCCCATTCTAGAGAAATGGTGAGAGCATTTTTTATAAGGGGTAACTGGCTTAATTTTGTACACCCATGAGCTTTGAAGGATTTTTTTTTAATATGCGGGTATCAGGAATCAAATTCAGGACCTCGCACTTGCCAGAGGCACTTATGCCACTGAGCTATTATCACCGGCCCGCCTTGAAGGATTTTTATGTTAAAGGCTACAAATGTTTATAAAACAGAATACCATTAATGCCTCAAATAAATGTGATGGAGCTCTTTATTAAAAAAAGGTTTGCTAAATCTTGATTTTTATGAAAGGGAAAGCATATTTTATTAAGGGGAAAGTATAAATTTTTATTGTCATCACATGAAGTTAAAATAGTCACAGAAGTGCATGGCTAATCAAAGGAGTTTGGTGGTACCAGGTAACAAGCTACTGTGTCAGCTCCAACTCTTCTACTTTCTACTTGGTGATGCTGGGGCTAGAACTGCTCAAGCTACATTTTCCATTGTCGGCTGTTTCTGGCTGGCTTCCATCACAGGAGAGACTGGCGGGACAAGCCCCCGTTCCTTCCTTTTTGTTTCCTATTCCTGTCAGTACTGCCAGAGCCTCACCCTGAACTGAGGCAGCAGCAGTAGTCTCCAGTCTCCAGCTTTTCCTGACTCTCTCAGAACCAGCCTCACTATAACCCCTAAGAGGGTCTGGTACTTCCAGCAGTGTCCCCTCCTCCAAGGTCTGAAGCCCAGCTCTGTGGGTCTCTGTGCCTAAGCATCTGGGTTCTCACTTAAACCTCCTCCCTATCCTAGGAGAAGCAACTTCCTGCAATTATACTTGCATTCAATTTTTGTTTTCTCAATTCTTCATCCTCTTTACCTAATTTCCCAAATTATCTCTATTAAACTACTATGATTTGTTTTCCTAAATGGACCCTCACTGATACAATCAAGTTTTCAGTAAATATTTGGTAAAGAAATAAATGCTAGGTACTGCATTAAGCACAGGGTTTATGGCAAGAAGGTGGATATGGACTCTGTAAGAAAGTACTTAATTTCAATTAAAATCAAGGGCCATAAAGTGCTATGGTCTAATAGCAATGACTTTAATGGAAGGTTATTAGGTATGTTTCACTTAAGTCTAGAATATCTAGAGGCTGATCACAAGCAGCTCTGGATTTCAGACCAACAGTTAAAAGATGAACAAAGAAATTATATGATATGTATTCATAATGATTAATCTAGCAACAGTTTAATACAGTTTGAAACAAAAAACTATAGAAAATACAAAAGATTACTTTTAAAATCTATGATAGAAGTAGAGAAACTCAGTGCCGTTACAGTATGACTGGAATGCATAAACCAAACACAAGAAAATGACAGAAATAGAATCACTAGGTATTTCTAACTGACTAAATGAAGAAGACCAAGGAGAACAGAACAGACTAGAAAAAGGCATTTGAATCTTTAAGTCCTAATAAATTCAAAGAATGGTAACAACACAAAAGTAGGTAACTTAAGTAACATCTACTGTTGTTCATATATGAGGCTGGTTGTACCTTAAGATTTTGGTATAGAAGTAATATCCAAAAGAAGTCGGAGAAGAGAGGTTAAATCTAAAGTTACAAGGCTGTGCACCAGGCTACCAAGAAGGGAGCTTGTAACTATGCATGAAGTGTGACATTTAATTCGAAATTAATTACACTATATACATACCCCCTGAACTGATGCTCCAGGGACCATGGCGCATACTTCTTCTTCATTTAAACTCAAGCCCATGTATTGAGAAAGCTCTGGATACAGTCTGGGATAGAGATCTAAATTGAATGAATGAATGAATGAATGAATGAATGAAGAAAAAAGCATGGCAAAATACTCAAAGGAGATATGAAGCCACTTTTATTATGGCTTCTCTCTTTTTTAATCATATTTCAGTTTTAAAGAGTAGGATAATTTAAAACAGATATTTGGAAGAGCACCTCCTCTTCTATTTAACAATCAAAATGAAAAATACAGAAAATGTTTAAGGTGAAAATCATAAAATATGAACAATCTAAACTGAAACAATCTCAGATTTCTAAGACAATAATACCTTGGAATCCCTGGGGGACTCAGGATTCACCACAGATCCCCAAATCTGCAGATGTTTAGGTTCCTTATATAAAATGGCACAGTATCTTCATATAACCTTTGTGGACTTTAAATCACTGCTGGACTGCTTATTGCACTTAATATAATCCAAATGGCACATAAATAATTGTTGTTTAGGGAATAAGGACAAGAAAAACTCTGTACATGTTCAGTACAGATACAATTTTTTATTCTATTTTCATTCTGCGATTGGTTGAATCCATGGAACCCATGGACACAGGGGGCCAACTACTCAAAAGTAGAAATAATTTTTCCAAATAAAAATATTTTGCCTTTTCTGTTTCATTTTAAGAAAATTAACCTAGCCAGGCATGGTGGTGCATGCCTGTAATCTCAGCTATTCAGGAGGCAGATGCAGGATGATCACAAGTTTGAGGCCAGCCTGGGCAACTCAGCAAGACCCTGTCTCAAAATAAAAAGTAAAAAGGGCTGGGAATATATCTCAGAGATCTGTAAATTCAATTCTCAGTACCTGCCTCTACCTTCAGAAAAAAGAAAAAGAAAGTTAGCCATATTCCAATGAAATCCTAGAAACATTCTTTTTAGAGATAAACAGTATCTATTTAATTTGTTAAGTAGTTGCGTACTATTTCTAAAAGCTCCTTTTTTCCATGATCTGTTTGTGACTTAAAGTATTTTCTAAAAGGAGTAACATTGTAATGGCTGTAAAACAAGGTGACAGGCCATAAAAACAAATTTAACATTAACTTTGCATCTTTAAAAATCCTGTTACTTTGAGGCTCTGGTCAGAAGCCCTCTGAACCTTGAAGGGACCAAAGACATGGTATAGAGATCAAAAAGACTCCTGGACTTCAGAAGTTCCCCCAGAAGTGGTTAGGAATTTCAGAAGCTGCGCTGGAAGAGACAAGTCTGCAAGTCAGCAATGTGGAAACCTGGTTCCTAGTCAGGATGTGTGCAAATGAACCCAGTCTTGTGTTGGGGAGTTAAGAAGCTCAACTCAATTTTCATTGACTATAAAACACATCATATTCACAGTTTACTTTGTTGATTAAATAAAGGATTATTTTCAAATAATCATTGTTTCCCTACTGCTACTAGATCATTAGCCACCATTTTATTTCACTATCTCCAAAAACAAAGGAAAGAAAAAAAAAGAATCCTGGATTTCCTATTACAGCAGAAGAAGACATAACAAATATTTCTATTCTGGAAGAATAAACCCGAAGTGTAAACTTACTTCCATCTTGTGAGATGGGGACAGAAGCTTCTGACAAAATTGCTGGGTTGGCTGGGTTTGCAGAAAAGGCAGTTTGAGCCTTAAAAAGAAAAGAAAATTCTAACATGCTATAAATACTTAGTATCCTTACATAATTTACAAGTTAAATCCAATACTTCCAAAAAGAAACAAACCTGATGTATTATCCAAGAAAGCTTTATTTCAAACACTTTAGCAATAAGTTTTTTGAAGGAAATCCGCACATTGAAAGATATATTTCATATTTTAAATAATTTTAAGACTATCATACAATTGAATAAGCACCATTCTACAATATTTTATGACATTTAATAGAACTGCTCCAAATTAATAAGTATTCTCTAAGAGCATTCTAAATTGAATGATAACACATTTTATATTTTCATTATTCTTTTACTAACTAGTTCAAATAAAAACATGTAAGGAAAAAAGCTCAACCATACTGATATAAAAGCTACATGTAAGCAAAACACCTAAAATTCATACTTAAATTGATTTACCATTTTAGCATATCTCACTAAAATAATCTTTATTTACCAAGTATGAGGAGTTAATTATAAACTATGCCAAAAGCACAATCTTATCACTGACATAAAAGAATGATAATGTAATTTGTAACTATTAAATGTGTCAAAATTACTCTGACAAGTAAATATGTGACAGTGCTACCCATGGTCAGGTAGGTTCCTCCCTCTTGCAGGGTTTCATAGCCTATGTCATAGTAAGTATCCCACTGATGGAAATATTTTGTCCTTTACAGACAGAACTTTCTGAAATAACCATGTGATTTTAAAGACACATTTAGTAATAAGTTTAATGATCAATCTCTATCATTATTTAAAAATATGTCAAATTAAGAAAGTTTACACTTATATCTCAATCTAGCTCTGAAATCAATGCCAACAATAGTTTCAAAAAGAGATGGGAGCTTAACTTAAATCATTACAGCCTCCAAAACTTTGAATGGTACTGAACTCGTTTGGATTGTAAATGTTCTGCTATACTGTACTTGTTATTGAGTCACCTTTAGTATTTGTTTTATAGCTTGGTAAGTATTCTCAAAATGCAGCATGAAAATCCTCATAATTGTAAATAAAGATCTACAAATTCAAAGTGTAATTAAAGGTTCTTTTATCAGCTATCAACTAAAAAGAGCTAGCAGCCAGTTGGATTTTTCCTTTCCTGGAATTATTTTTAAGAAAAAAACAAAAAACTGTTCAGTCCTAAAAAGAAATGAGCTATCAAATCATGAAAAGACCTGAAGGTGCCAGCGTCCACAGTGGTAATCCCAGCACTTGGAAGGCTGAAGCAGGAAGATCATTAGGAGTTCAAGGCCAAGCTGGGCTACAGTGAGATAAGGCCAGCCTGAACTACACAGTGAGGCCCTGTCTTACACTAAAAAAAAAAAAGGACATGAGGGAAACTTAACTGCATTATCACTAAGTGTAAGAGCCAATCTGAAAAGGCTACATGCTCTATGACTCAAACTATCTATATGACATTCTGGAAAAGGCTAAACTACATTTAGAGAGAATAAAAAGACTAAGGTACTAGCTGCCAGAGGTTGTAAGGAAAAGAGGGATAAACAGGCTGAATAGAGAGGTGTACAGTACTTGTTTGTTTACAGTGCTGGGAACGGAACCCAGGGCCCAGATGAGAGCTCTACCAATTGAACTACATGCCTAGCCCAGAACAGAGATTTTTAGGGCAGCGAAACTATTCTGTATAAAATGACAATAATATATACATGTCACTATACTTTTGTCCAATCCTACAGAACATACAGCACACAGTGAACCCTATTGTATACTATGGACTCTGGGTGATAATGACAGGTCATTGTAGATGCATCAACTATTAACAAATGTACCATTCTGGTACAATGCTCATGGTGAAGAGGCTTATACTTAAGTGTGGAGGGATGGGGATAATGTGCTTCCTGCTCAACTTTTTTGTGAACTTTTATTCTTTTATTATTACTTATCCAAAGAATACTTGAGTGAGAATATACATAGAAAGCTCTCTACAAAGGTACATAAACTTAGTCATGTATCCTAAGTAAAAATAAGACAAAAGTTTTAACAAGGGTTTAAGGATTGTAAACTATTAAATGCAGCAAATTATTTCCAGCTTACTTTGAAATCAAAAACCACTTAAAAGGTGGTGAGAGGGTGCCTCAAGAACAGGAAATTACTGCCAAAACCTTTCTGTATCACATACAGAAAGCACCTGGAGGAACCATGTTTGGGAAGCCACTTCTGTCAATCTCTGGTCAGAGTTACTATGTAACTGAGCATCTAGGTTCTACCTCTAAGTCTCCAGTCCGGCCTGATTCTCCCAGTCCCCAGCCTGCTTGCCAGCAGAAGCATTACTCTCTGCAGGGAATTCAGCTCAGCACTGGAGGCTGCCATCCACAAACACAGGAAAGGAGGTAAGATAGGACAAGGAATTTTGCAGGACCTGGAGACATCTGGAGACACCCAAAAAATTTACAACGGACACTTCAAGGACTTTACCCACTGGGATACAAGGCTGCCAGAAGCTTTCATCACAGATGTTTGTTAAACTTTCCCCTTGCCCTCTTTGCATCCTTACAAAAGGGGCACACTTCTCTTTGTTGGGGGAGACAGACTCTCTGCCTACCTGCGGCCAGGTAATAAAACACATGCCTAGTTGCTTTCACAAAAGCCTGTCATTTGGTCTCCTGCCTCACATTGCCTCGTGTTTCATTAGACTATTATTTTTTCTTTTTTTGTAAGTAGAGGAACCACAGGCTCCTGTTAGGATTTGAAATAGAGAGGTTCACGATTATATATGATGCTAAGCCACAGCCTAATGGCTACTGTAAATAGTTTACAAAACATGAGGGGGCCGGTGAGATGGCTCAGCGGCTTAAGCGCCTGCCCAGCAAGCGCAAGGGCCCAAGTTCGACTCCCGGAACCCACATACGAAAAAGGGGCCGGTGATATCGCTCAGCAGCACCGGCGCCTGCTGGCGCGCGAGGTCCTGAGGTCGACCCCCCGGTACCCACAAAAAAAAAAAAAAAAAAAAAAAAAAAAAAAAAATACATGAACTGCCAGCTCACTGTTGCAATTTAGCATTGCTGTGGTGGTGTAAAAGGCCAGTAGCTAAGAAAAATGAATACTACATTCCTAATACAGTGTCAGAGACATCTCAAAAAACAAAAACCAAATATAAGAATCATCCATCTTAGAGAATGAAGCCAACACTGTACTGGCTAGATCAGGAATACTTTTAAAGCTATTGGGAATAAAAGCATCATGTTTCCCTCTTTTTGTTCTGTTTCCGAGCAGCTAGCTTTCCGCTCTGAACATGGAATGGTCCTCTATTGAATATTATCTACGTGATTTACTTCTGCTGAAAGAGTTTAGTCTTATGTAGACTGTAGCCCTCTTTATTTTTCAGTTCAACATTTGTCACCATCAATGATTTTTTCTATTTTCAAAAATCAAAAACCTCTGCTCAAAGCCAACTGTGGTTAAATTCAGTTCCATAAAAAGCTACCAAAAAAGGTGAAAACAAAGAATATATTAGTCATTCTTTCAAATCAGTCTGCAGATCCTTATCAATGTGCTGATGTCATTAATGGCTTAATGATTACTCTGAAAAGCTAAATACTTCAGATAAGAGCTTTTTAAAAAGTGGGGCCAGTGATATTGCTCGGCGGCATAAGCAACTGCCTGGCAAGCGCAAGGTCCTGAGTTCAACTCCCCCCAAAAAAGTGCTTGTCCAGATGAACTTCGTGGAAATAAAAACCACACAAAAAATACACTGATAGAATACAAAAGATAGTGATAGAACATTTAAGACAAGTGAAAAAGTTACTTAAAACTTAGGAATATCAAAGCCTTGGCAGCTGAACTACAGACATCAGATTTTACAAACCACATTTTAATATCCACTCTGGATTTAAGATGGAAAATACTGCGCATGATTCCCTCCATACACTAATTTGCCCATCCACTAAAAGTAATAATCCCAACTACATATTATCTTACTATTAGTGCTTTTTTTTTGCTTTCACCCTAGTAAGGCCAATCTTCTGCCTAAAACACATTCTTCAGGTTGCTTAAGACTTCCTATGTTTATAATTAACTTTTTCTCCTCATTAATCCACTATTTAAAAAATTGAGTATTACTTTAGAGTATACTGAGGTCAGGGCCTCAAGCAAAATGATTTTTAGGACAAGGAGTTTTCAAAAACCAAACAATTCAAAAAATTATTTGTAGAATAAAGAAGTATAGAAGTTGAATAAAATATAACTGAAAAGATTATGAGATCACAAGATATCAAGTGGAAAGCAAACTGTAAACAGATGAGTTCATAATACACAAATTGTCTCCATTTAAAAACATTACTATAGGGTCGGTGAGATGGCTCAGCGGCATAAGCGCCTGCCTTGCAAGAGCGAGGGCCCGAGTTTGACTCCCGGATCCCACATACGAAAAAGGGGCTGGTGATATCGCTCCGCGGCACGGGCACCTGTTGGCGCGCGAGGTCCTGAGGTCGACCCCTGGCACCCACACACACAAAAAAAAAATAAATAAAAATAAAAAAATAAACCTCTGTAAATTCCAAAAAAAAAAAAAAAAAAAAAATTACTATAAATTTCAAAAATTGCAATGACTGATCCCAACTCCACAGTTTCTTAGGCAGAAACGTGAGTCTACGAAGCTAATAATACATAAAGGACTATAAATATTTTCGATTTAACGCGACTAGAAATACCGTAATCTCTAATACAGTCATTGAAAGCATGAACAAGTGAAATATCTGCTGCTTACCTCTAAAAGGAAAGAAATCACACTTTCCTTGTGCTTTTATTCTACTCCTCTTCTAATAGTATGTACTCCATTATTCATTATTTTTGTAATTTTTAACTTCCCTATAAAGACTGATCATTTCTAAATATTAAAAAGAAAAATGTACCAATTTTACTCAAAACCATGAGTATCTAAAAGACTGGACTATATTTCATCAACTTAAATATGTTGTATGTAATTTCAGTTTTAGTCAGAAAAAAAGCTCTTCGAAAAGTTTAAGTGAAATTTTAAATACCCCCATGTGTATTAATTCACAATAAAATGAAAAAGAATTAGTTTTCCTTTTTAGTCTACAACAGAACAAAAGGTTTATGAATTGTAAAAATGAACAAATATATCTGCTAGTTTTTTGCTTTAATTCATAAAGTAGAATGAATGTATGACATAGTGTATTTTTAAAAAATTATTTAAACATACCTGAATTACTTTGTCTACCTTCAAATCTTCAAGAGATGGATAGAGAGACATTTCTGCAGGACTTTTCTAAAAGGGAAAATTATATTATGCAAATATCACAGAAATTTACATAGTATACACTGACAACATACATAGAAATATGTTCAACTGTTTAATACCAGTAAGAAAATTTAAATTGCTAAACGTGGAAAAAATAGGAAAATCTAGTCCATACCACAAACTATTAAGTGATATTTAAGGGTTGTTCACAATTGTATCCATCATATTTTCAACCTACCTTCAAATAAAAGTCCCTTCATTTCACAAGCTTAGAAAACCAAAAAGAACATGAAATCTAACCATTTTATAATATACACTAATAAAAAATATGTATCAGAAAAAAAAATCTTAAAGAACACCTAGTTTACATAAGTATTTGGCAACTAAACACTACCTTAAGAAACTAGCTTTAGTACAATGTTCTTAGACTGCACAGATACACTTCCTTCTAGCAGCAAACCCTAAAAGCAGATCATATGAGGTATCAATATATAAAACCACCATCACTAAAAACATAAATATACAGGCAAGTATACCGAACAATACACCGTGCACCATAAATTTTTAGTTAACACTTTTATCTTCCAGAGATAGATGCTAAGGGAATGGGGAGTAAGAGGGGAATTTCTGCCTTTCATTTATTGTTCAATGCATTTTAATTACCAACTCCTTTTTTTTTGTACCAGGAATCCAACTCAGGACCTTTCGCTTGCCAGGCAGGTGCTTGTGCCGCTGAACTATATCCCCAGCCTATTAACTCCTTTTTGCAACAATTTAAAACAAAGTTCTCTAAAAATATGAAATGAATACATTAAATTTAGTTAGCTATTGTGCAGATGAATACTTTTCACTTAACCCAATAAAACAGAGTATCTAAAATGGTATAGGGGGCTGGTGATATAGCTCAGCGGCATAAGCACCTGCCTGGCAAGCACGAGGTCTGGAGTGCAACTCCCAGTACCCGCATATAAAAATAAAATAAAATAAAATGGTATAGGGTCTGACAAATACTTTAGTCAGCTATCAAGCTAACAGTAGCAAATCCAACCCTTACTGCCTGCCCTCCAAAACTGAAGCTGAGCCTTTTAAAAGACCGTTCCTTTGTGAGCTGGCATGATGGTAAGCCATGTCAGTAGGAGCAGCTGGAGGTACAATGAAGAAGGAAAGGGTTTTATTTCTTCCTAATTCCAGTGTACTACTCCAGCCTGGCTCCTGCAGTTAATTGCTTCTCTAGCATTTCATTCTATAGGGAGAAGATTCTCAAGCACCCAGCAGCAGCACAGCAGAACGCACCAGCAAGGTTATCTCATGAGCAGGTTCCCCAAGCACCCTTTTCAAGTGGGCTTTGCAAAGAATTCCACAGTACAGCATTCCAGAGTGCAAACTTCCAGTATGTTCCAACAGTATCCACTAAGCAACATCTTGCCCCCTGTTGTAGTCAGGGTTTACAAGGGAAAAGATTTTTTTTTTTTTTTTATTTTAAAGAGAAGAAAAAACAAAACAAATCAAAAGAAGAACAAATTTTCAAACAAACATAATAGGAGGGTAACAATGGTTAATACATTACGTATTACTATCTTTAAGTTAGTTATTCAGGACACCAGACATTAGCATTCAATTGTCCAAACATTATTGGCACAAACCTTACTCTTCAATGAACTAAGTAAAAATGGTAGTGTATCTATCTTAACCATCTTATATATATATATATATATATATATATATATACAATTTTTTTCCCTTTCCCTTCTTTCTTTTCCCTATTCCAGTCTCTCTTTCCTTTTGACCAGTTTCTTTTTGATTCACCATGTCTATTGTACATTTTGGATCTTATTTACTCTTTCAGTTTCTCATACTAGAGAGATAATACGATGCTTACACATGTGCTTCTGGTTTATTTCACTTATGAGTATTTTCTCGAGTTGCATCCATTTACCTATAAAAGTCTCCAGTTTATCCTTCTTTATGGCTGAATAGTACTCCATTGTATAAAAATACCACATCTTTCTTATCCATTCCTCAGTTGATGGGCATTTGGGTTGTTTCCAAGATCTGGCTATTACAAATTGTGCTGCTATAAACATGGGTGCACATATATCGCTGTGGTACGATGTTTTTAATTCTTCTGGGAAGATGCCCAGAAGGGGAATAGCTGGGTCAAATGGGACCTCCAACCCTAGTTTTCTGAGGAATCTCCACACTGACTTCCACAGTGGCTGTACCAGTCGACACTCCCACCAACAGTGAAGAAGGGTTCCTTTTTCCCCACAGCCCCTCCAGCATTTGTTATTAGTTGATTTCTTAATAGTAGCCATTCTTTCTGGGGTGAGATGGTATCTCAGTGTTGTTTTAATTTGCATCTCTCGAATGACTAGTGATGTTGCACATTTTTTTGTATATTTACTTGCCATTAGTATTTCTTCATCTGAGAAATGTGTATTCATCTCAAATGCCCATTTTTGGAGTGGGTCTTTAAATTTGGGAGGTCTGATTTTTTTGAGTTCTTTATATGTTCTCGATAGTAATCCTTTGTCTGAGGAACAGCTGGCAAACATTTTTTCCCACATTGTGGGTTGTCTCTTCACTCTGTTGGTGGTTTCTCTTGCTGTGCAAAAGCTTTTTAATAAGATGAGATCCCAGTTATTGATTCTTTGGGATAGTTCTACAAGGGAAAAGATTTAATACAGGACACATAACTTATAGGATTATTTTATAACATTCACCCAAAGAGTCAAATGCAGAACAGGGCAAGAGATCTGTCCACACACTAGAGACCCATTGCCTGGATCCCATGGCAATGTCCTGCATGAGTCCAGCTGAAGACACAGAGCCCATGGCAATGACCCCGAGTCCAACTGGAGGCTCAGAGCCCACAACAATGTTTCATACAAGTCTGTATCAAGGATCTGCACTGGGAAGGCCCAAAGGTCAGTGGTGGAAGCTAGAAAGTGGACCAGCAGGATGAAGGATTTGAGCCACCAGTTTGAGGGATCTGCACTGGAGCCAGGAAATGACGCTCAAGGTAAGGACCAAAGCTCTCCCAAGAGAACCACAGCCATCCTCAATGACAGCAAGGACCCGAGCTCCTCCAACAATGATGATGAGAACGGCTGAGTTCATATCAGGAAAACCAGCGTGACAAGCTTCTCCAGGAGAATCAACAGCACACACCATCTTCCCCTCCAGTTCTTCTTTTATGCTGTTGGCAACAATCCTCAGGTGGGCCTTCCACACCCAGCACCACGCTGATTTAGTTTAACTGGGTGTTACGAGTTAACCATTAGTTAATCCACCACACACCCTCTCCCACAAAGCCCAAAATAAACCCCAGGTGAGAAGTTTCTTCCTGGGATGCTCTATCTTGACCCTAGAATTAGTGGCTACTTATTTAATATGCCCTTATATTCTTTTTTTTATTTATTTATTTTTTTGAGACAGCATCTTGCACTGTAATTCAGACTGGTCTTAAACTCACTATGTAGCCCAGGCTACATAGTGAACTCACTGCAACCCTCCTGCCTCAGCCTCCCGAAGACTGAGATTACAGGCGTGCATCACCACATCCTGCCAACCTTATATTCTTTAAAGGACTTTACTTCTTACTACCTAATCATTGTTTCTTCAATTATGTTAAAGTTAATAAATCTATATTAAACTCACATTGTTAAAATCTCTATGGCTTCAGTGTTCTCCCTGCAAAGTAAATGCTGATTTTTCAACTGATATCATCCACACACCAGGAAATTCAGTCTATTAAACCGTACAATGTTTTAGTATATTCATAATGCACAGTCATCCCCACCATTTAATACTAGAATATAACTGATCCTCTCAAAAAGAAATCTCATGCCTCCCCATTCTACCCAAGCATCAAGTTCCCATTTGTCCCTCAATCTTAGAGCTGTATCAGAATTACTCCCTTAGTCTTTAAATATGTGCAGACCACAGGTCTCCACAGCACAAGTACAGTATGTCGTATATTGGCATATCTAGTTAATTTCCTCTCTAGATGCAATATTCTGAATAATGAAGTACGAAACACACTGGTAAAGTTTGTTGCATAAAATACCACCTGGAATGGTAACACTCATTGACCTCACCCATGTCTCAAACCTCTACACCACAACTGGCCTCTCTTAAAAAATTACATATGACTAAGTTAAAAGTTGTTCGCTGGTTTTAATCTATTTTAAAACACCTTAGGATGATAAAAATTCAGGACTGCAGAATTAATGATCTTAAAAAAAAAAACATACAGTGGCAAGACTCAAAAAACCTCTAAGACCTACGCCCACTTCTGCCATCAATTTAGGCTGCATTCCAGAGTATAAGCTTAGTGTATGATATATTTAATCAACACCAACCAAAACCCTTTTTATAAGGCAAAAATCTGGAGCATGTTTGTTCTTTAAATAGTTACTACCATATAAGCTATATTCCTCTAAACCTTCAATAACAAAAGGTTTGAACATTCTAGTCTCATAAATTATTCCCATATGAATGTAGCATATCAAACTACTTAAAGTAACTTAATTAGCTTCAACTATTACAAAATGAAAAATACTACAAAACATCTTACAGTGGCACAGAAAATAATTGAAATGCACAGAACAGAAGCTTTAAGTACTACCATATGTATTAAAATAAAAACCTTAAGGTCCTGAAACAGTGGTTCCTTCAGTTTAAAGTACATAAGGATAATGGGAAATCTCGATACTGTTCTTATAAATTTCTAAATCCTAGAGAGTAGAAATTGAAGACCAAGCCCCAAGTGGGGAACCAGAAGCCTCAAAGTGAGGTCTAGCAATTTGCCCTTTAATTCTTTGTATATCATCAGGATCAAATGGACCCAATTTTAATTTTTGAGTTTCTTCTTTGAGCAGTTCTAGTTTATAACTTTTTCTTAAGAGTTTTCACAGAAAAGAAGAAAACATTTCTAATAGAGTAAAATTATGATCTGTTATGAGATCCAGTGAACTTGTTTTTCCTGCATTTCAAGCATTTGTGCTATTTTAGCAATCTAGGAATGATTTTCACTTATTATTGCAAACTACGCTAAAAAAAAAAAACACACCAAAACAAAAATAATTGCCTGGAATGATGCAACAGTGAAATAAATCATATTACACATCACTCAGTTTGTATTACCCAAACTAAGCCTCCTTTCAAGAAGATACGTCCGAGAATACCACTTTTGTCGATTTTTTTTGAGCCTTCACTGAACACTATAAAAAATCTGGAATTTTTCCTTTTTTATCCACGTTAGCAGAGAGGGAAAAAACTCAAGGATGAAGATGTTTGGTGAGAAAATAAGATAAATACAAAAAAGAAAAAAAATGTAGGTACATACTATATTCCTATAATGTAACTGATCATGTAAGCAAAATCTCAGATTATGAGTTTCAGATGAGGACATCCTAACTGAAATTCCACAAAAGTAAAAATCAATGAGTAAACAATACATTTCTAAGTAGTAAAAGAAACATGATTTTTTTAGTTATTCAATAGGAAGAACTTCACCATGCAATATTTTGAGAGAAGTCCCTGTACCATCCTGTTTTACTAAAAGGATATATTACAATCTTCTTTCATGTTTTGTATCTGCACCAAAATTTACTTGGTATGGTTTGTCAGAGGCCAAATGAAGACTGGTATAAACAAAGATGATTGGAGAGAAACACAGAATTTTTTTTATAAATTCTGTGCACTGATTAGAAAGAAAAATTCTTTAGAAGTACACAACAAAGATGATCATATTCTACAAAATCGTAAACCATTAACATCTTCAAAAGCACTGTGTTTTAATGATGGAAGTGCAAAAATTACCAGAGAGTAATTCAAAACCTATACGATATCTGGAATCAGTATCATGTTTTGACCACACAAGTGCAAGAAGAACCAAAAGCAATGACAGGAAGAATCCTTGTAAGATAGGTTCATGTATTAGGTTCATTAGCTGAAATCAAAGATGTTGCCCATTTTGGATATATATATATATACACACACACACATATATACATACTCAAAACCAGGAAATTATAAAGTAACTTTGATTTCTTGTGTTGAAATTGCTCTTAAAATTTCCAGTAAAGTTGTTTTTCACTCTCTTGATTTTCATTTTTACTAATTATTCATAAAATGATCTAAAAATGTAAACAAAGTGTTCACTAAACCCACATGGCAAAGTAGCAACCATGCTTTCAAATAGACTGAGGGTTAATAAGCATTCCAGGTGGTTTACAATGGTGGTAAGTAACACTCTTTACAGTCCTAGTCTTCCAAAGCAGTGTTTCTCAAATTTGTCTATCATCAGATTAGAATAACCTGGGGCATTAGTAAAACAGTTCCCTAGGCTGACACAGATTTCACAGAATGATTTAGAACTCTTATTTTAAATAAACATCCAGAGAGTCCCTGACGATTAGCCATTGAGAAATACAGCCATAAAAGTCTATTCCAAGTAGAATAATTTCTTCTTACCTACGGGATTCCACTTCTGACCCAATGGACTATCAAAAATCAAAAGTCTGACAACACTCTGACCGCAAAACTTTGAGAAACAGACACACATTACTAGTGGGAGTTCATATGGAAAGTGAGTTTGCAGTATTTACCAAAATTATAAATTGAGATACCTCTTCAGGTCTTCAGACTACAAATGTATTTGCAGAGAGAAAGCAATATATGTGAAAAGTCAGTTTATTCACTGCAGCCAGCATAACAATAGTATCAAAAGACATAACATCCCTGGGTAAGTAACTAAAAAAAACAGTTAGCTATCAGAGGGAATACAGCTGGCTGGAGGACACAACTGATGATTCTGTAACAGTCGTAAGGTTTTATACTGTATGCCTTTGTTACAGTTTAAAGTTTGAGTCATGTGACTGAATATTTCCTGTGACTGATTTTCTCCTCAAAATCTAAGTTAATTTCCAAAAAGTACAGGCAACACTTGGGCAGTTGGTAAAAGCCAGTATCACTACTGGCTAGATACAGAAAGTACTTTGAAGTTGTTTGGGGGTGTCTCTTTTTAAAAGCTCTTTGCATTTACCTTAAAAAAGTACCCAAGTCTGACAAAAACAAGAAAAAAAAAAAAAAAAAGTGAGTCACGCTCATTTCAAGCAACTGTTGAATTCAAAATACATTTTCAATCACTAGCAGTCTTCCCTTTTTATTTGATTTTATAAAATTTCCTATACTCCTCAAAACATAAAAGTTTCCAAAATTACACAGGAGTGACTGTTTACTGATACTTTTAAACGATTATCCTTTATTCTGTGGCACAAGCCAATTTATAAAAAATAGTATTTGTGTACCATTTAAGGCACAAAAGTTTTAGAACGAATCGGGTAACAAAGAAGATGAAAAATACATTTTTTACTGTTTGTCTTCAATCTCAAATAGGAAAGTGAAAAGAATAAACGAATTCTTTTTTTTTCGTTTCTTTCGTTTTTTTGACACAGTCTCGCTAAGTAGTTCAGGCTGGCCCTGAACTCCCAAACAGTGGCGGGATTTCGGGCGTGCGGCACCACATTTACTTTTTAAAAGATAATTAACAAGGACTGCAGATGTTTTCAATGTAACTCTTCTTTTTAATCAACGGTTTTCTCTCCGAAACAAGTGGATGTTAACACTGGGTAAGCCGAGTATATCGTCAAATAATGAACTTATGGAGAACAAACAGGGCATGTATACAGAAACTAGACGATCCTAGAAACTCGTTGGAAAAAACTCACACATTAAAAGACACCATGATTCAATAATCCCATTTTGGTGAAACTTGAAACTTCCCATATCTGTATGTCCTCACTTTCCCAATGTTACGAGGATATCCTGAAACGAAAGCTCTGAGTCACCAGATCTCAAAGGGCATTTCCTTCTCAACACAACCGGCGGGAAGTGTTTCCCCCTCGGCTCCAACCCCAGAAACGTGCGCGCAGAGAACCAGCTCCCCCCACCTCTTCAGAAAGTCAAGGGTTCGCCGGCTCAACAAACATCTCCTTCCTCCGCCCAAACCCGACTAAGCACGGAGAAAGGGGATCGGGACAGCACGGACGCGGGGCCCCCGGAACACCGGGGCCTCGGCTCGCTCTTCACCAACCTCTGGAGAGGCTGCGGAGGAGCGACGGGACCGGGGACCCGGAGCCTCGGAACCGCGGCGGGGCGCCGGCGTCGCCCGGCCCGGGCTGCCCGCCCCGCAATCGCGGGCAGGACCCCAGCCCGGCGGGCAGAGGGCGCCGCTCCCGAAAACTTTTCTCCCGGGTCCGGGGGGGCGCAGGGAGGGGCGCGGAGCCCCCGACGAGGGAGCGTCACTGCCCCGGAAAACCGTTTTTATGACCGGGACGCTTTCCGTTAAGCGCCTCGGGCCCCGGGTCCTCGCGCCCGGGACGCGGAAAGGGAGTCCCTCCTTCCCTTCACAGAGGCTCACCTACACCACAGCGTCCCACTCGGCGCCGCCGCCGCCGCCGCCGCCTCCGGTCTCTAGCACCGACTTCGGAGACCCCAGGGAACGAACGCCGCGCGCGCCCGAGGCCCGCCCGCCTAGAGCGTCACGGCGCCGCCCCCGCCCTCCGCCCTCCGCCCGCGCAGGCGCGAGAGCGGTGTCAGCTGACCCAGTCCCCATGGCAACGGGAGGCGGGGGTGGGGTCTGCGGGGGGTGGTCGAGCTGCTTCAAGGCTCTGGCAAAGTCCAGCCGCCCACTCTGCGGGGTTGTCGGGACGTGGCTGCCTCGCTATTAAGCTCACCACCTTATCTCCTTCCGGGAAGTTTGTGCCCAGGGACCCCCGTGTCAGGAGCACACTGTTATATTTCCGCTTTTGGTTGCTTAGTTCCTGTTACCTTTCATGCTAGGAGGTTGGAAGAATCCGCTCTTCCTTGGAGATTTCCTCCTCAGGACTCACTGTCCTCTTGCTTTACCTCTTCCACCGCGAGCTCAGAAATATGTATCGCGCCACCCCTTCTCAGCTCCTACCCATTTTTCTGTTACAATGTTTTTCTTTGTCTTTTATTACTCTTTGTTCACCTAAGCTAAAATCTATTGGCTGTAGAGGGCTGTATGTGGTATAGTATAAAGATAATAGTCATATTCAAACATAAAAGACTTTCTTGAGGGTTATATGTCAAACACTGTTGTAAGAACTTTATATACATAGTCTTATTTCGTCGTTACATCAATCTATGAGGATAGATAAAACATTCCATTATAAAGAAACTGAATATTACCTGAGAGTATTAATAGTTATCATGGAATACCATAGAGTCCTTGACAAAATAGCATTAACATACAAGGTAACTTATATCTAGCAAAATTACTTAGTGCCACAATCTTGGTAAACCTAGTAAAAATCTGAGCATAAAAGACATGACATGATGAAAACTGCCCTCAGAGAGTTTATGGCTTCCGTGATAAAATAGGCATTTAAAAATAGAGAACAGATAAAAAAGGGAAAAATAAAACTTTTTGCACTCATTATTTTGTATCTAGGAAATTACCAAGAACTGTCCAAAAACTAAAACTAATACTCAATTATAGTAAGGTTTCGGTATACAAAGTTAATGTATAAAAGTCAGTTATTTTCCTATGTATCAGAAATGAACAATTGGAATTTGAAATTAAAAACACAATGCTTATATTAGCACGAAAATGAAATACTTAGCTACAAATCTAATAAAATGTGTATAATACCTATTTGAGGAAAACTACAAAGTTGTGGAAAAAATGTAAGATCTGCACAATTTAAACCTATTCCATGTTCCTGGATAGGAAGACTCAAGACATCAGTTCTTCCCAACTTGATCTATCACACAGTCTCAATCAAAATCCCAGCGAGTCATTTGTGGATATTAACAAACTAATTCTAGAGCTTTATGAAAAAGCAAAAGACCCAAGAGCCAAGGCAATATTGTACTAAAGAGAAAGTACGAGGCCTGACAGTAATGGTTTTAGTTTGGCTACTATAATAAGTTACCAAGGACCAAGTGGCTTAAATAACTCTCACAGTTCTAGAAGCTAGGAATTTCAAGATCTTGCCTGAAGATCTGGGGTCTGTTGAGGGCCCACTTCCCGGTTTGTAACGGTCATTTTACCATTGATTCCTCATGTGGCAGATGGAGAAAGGAAAAGGGAAATAGTGCAGGGCAGAGAGAGAAAATGCTTTCTACAGGCTATTCTCTTCCTGTCCCACACTGAAACAGGATCTTGCTCTGTGATTTAGGCTGGCTTTGAACTATATCGCCCAAGGCTAACCTCAAACTCTGGGTGATTGCCCTGCCTCAGCCTCCCAAGTGCTGGATTATGGGTGTGCGCCAGCAAGCCCGGGTTGCCTGGCTCTTCTTAGAAAGGTTTTAATCCCATTGTGAGGGTTCCACGCTCATGACACAATTATCTCCCAAAGACCCTATCTCCAAATACCATCATACTGTGTAATAGGCTTCAACATTGGGGGAAGGGACACAAACACTCTACAGCAATAAATTACTTCAGAACTTACTATAAAACTGTGATAATCAAGCCAGGCATGGTGGTGAATGCCTACAATCTCAGCTCTCTTGGAGTCCGTGGCAGAAGGATCACACATTCAAGCTCAGCCTGAATAACTTAGCAATTTAGCAAGATCCTATCTCAAACAAAACAAAACAAAAACAAACAACAAAAAGAAAGAAAAAAAAAAAAAAACAGTAACGAAGTGGAGATATTGCTCAGTGTGAAGGCCCTCAGCTCAATCCCCAAGACTGCAAAACAAAACAAGAACAAAAATCTGTAGTAATCAAGAGAGACTGTTTTTGGCAAATAATAATAGACAAATACTGTATATCAATGGAAAACAAAACAAAACAAAACCCAGAAATAGACACAAAAGTACATTGAAAAGATCTTTGATTAAAGGAGAAAAGCCCTTGGAAGGGGGAAAAAAAAGCCTCTGCTGGAAATGTAGCTCAGTGATAGAGTATGTGCTTAGCATGCACGAATTCCTGGGTCCAACTCCCAGTACCGTAAAAGTAAAGGAAAGGATAGCCTTCCTACAACGTGTCCTAGCACAACTGGACTTCCGCATGTGAAAAATGAATCTGGATGTAGACCTTATATCTTTTATAAAATTTGCCTTGAAATGGATCATAGGTCTAAATTTAAAGTGCAAAACTAAAAAATTTAGAAGATATTAGAGGAAAATCTAGGTGACCTTGCGTTATGCCAAAAGTTCTTAGATGCAACACCAAAAGCAACCCATGGAAGAAAAAACTGACAAGTTGGATTTTGTTAGAATGAAATATGTTTGCTCTGTGAAAGACAATGTCGAGAGAAGATAAGCTACAGACCAAGAGAAAAATATTTGAAAAAAAAGCAATCTGTATTCAAAATATGCACATAACATAATCCTCAACAATTAGAAACAAGACAAAACCGGACAAAAGATGTGAACAGACATCTCACCAAAGAAAAGCTAAATGGCAAATAAGTACATACATGAAAAGAAGTTCAGTATCATATAACATTAGGGAATTGCAAATTAAAACGAGATATCACACTACACACTTACTAGAATAGCTAAACCCAAACAGTGACAACACCAAATGTCAACTAGGGTGTGGGGCAACAAGATCTTTCATTTGTTGCTGGTGGGAATGCAAAATAGTACTGCCACTTTGGAAGACAATTTGGAAGTTTCTTACAAAGATAAACACAATCTTGCCATATGAATTTTTAATCATGTTCAAATGTGTTGGTTATGTCCAAACAAAAACTGAATATGAACAGTTACATGGTTTATTCATAATTGCCAAAAATAGGAAATAACCAAAATGCCCTTCAGGAGGTAAATGGAGAGACAAACAGTTGTACATCCAGATGTTACCATATGTACCAAGTTGGTACTCTTACAACATCAAGGAATGAAGTCACAGACCAAAGGAGGAAGTTAGGAGAGTTTTATTGGAAATAATGTTTTAAGATAGTTCTTGGATTTCCAGGAGGGGTCCCAAGTGGGTGACTGCCCAGGGCCTTTGTCAAGGGCATTTTATATAGCAAAATCGCAACGTGGCTAACTATGAGTCAAACTACAATCAACCCATAGGATTACAAGTATAGTGCTTAGCTAATATCAGTCCAATAGGGAAGCAAGGCACGTAGCAAGGGTATATGGTGAGCATCAGTTAACTTTAGCTTATCTATAACTTTTAATATAGAAAGAACTAAGGCATTTCTGGAAAGGGATGGGAGTATGGGTCAGGGTGTTTTTGTCACCCATGCATGTGTCTGATGTGCTAATAGAGACTCACAGATGGGGCTAATTACAGGATAATCTCAGGCTGCTGTTTATCTCTAAGGAAGCTTGCAGAGCAGGCTCTCTTCAAATTTGTCTGCAGCCACAATTTTGACATGTCTCATCTTTTGCAGTGACTACTTCAAGGGCTTGATCCCTCTCTGACAGCCTATCTCCTATCTAACTTAGATGGAATATTATTCAGCAATTCAAGAAATGAGCTATTAAGCCACAGAAAGATGTGAGGGACTCCTAAAGCATTTTGCTAAATGATAGACGACAGTCTAAAATAGCTACATATTGTGTGATTCCAACAATAAGAAATTCTGGAAAAGGAAAAAGTTATAGAGAGAGTAAAAAAACAAAAACAAAAACAAAAAAGACAGGAGAGGGATAAGTAGGTGAAGCACAGGGGATTTTTAGCTATAAAGGCAGGTACATGATATCATGCATTTGTCAAAATCATAGGATAGTAAATATATGTGGTGTTTGTTGTATATTTGGTGTTTGTTCCAAACAGAAATGCTTGAAGTTTCAAAAATGTTTGGTGTTTCAAAAAATGTTGAGAGTTTCCTGAGTGAAAGATCAGTCACGAAGTTTCAAGATGGAGGCTGGTCCACAGTAATACCAATCACAGTATGTGATTAGGGCTGGAACTTTTGGCTCAAGCCCAACTGCAGAAAAGGAAACACTGAAGTTTGAGTTTATACACTTGGCCAATGATTTGATCAACCATGCCGATATACCCATATGAAACCCCAAAATTCTGAATGCCAAGGCTCAAGGGGGTAGGTATGCTCTCTAGTTCCACAGGGGCAAAGGTTCTCACACTTACAACCCTTCTAAAAAGTGCCCTATACACTTCTTCATCTGGTCGTTCTTATCCTGTACTATAAACCTGTAATCATAAGTATAGTGCTTTCAGTGAGTTCTGAGTCATTCCAGCTAATTATTGAACCTGGAGAGGGGTTGTGACAACCCTCAAATTTGTAGCCACGTTGGACAGCATGAGGACCCTACCTGCAGCTGCAAGTAAGGACAGTTTTTTGCTGACTGGGATGGTTAATCTTTATTGTCAATTTGAATGGAGATTAGTAAAACACACTACTGTCTGTGAGGGTGTCTCCAGAGATGGCTGGCATGTAGGCCAGCAAGCTGAGGGGAGAAGACATGCCCTCACTGTGGGTGGCACCATCCAATAGTTTGCAGCCTGGATGGGATGAAACGGAGGAGGAAGTCAGTCTGCACTTAAAAGCTCAATTCTACTTGAGTGGATTTGTCTTTTGCTGCTGCCATCACCTGTGGACATCAGAGTCCAGTTTCTTCAGCCTTTCAAAGCAGACAGCTGTTTCTGGACCCTCTGGCTCTTCAGTTTGAAGAAGGTATTGTGGACCATCCTACATCTTACCCTGTAATTCAACCTAATAAATCCCCTTTAGTGATATATATATACGTATATATGTATATATATATGTATATATATGTATTCTATTAGTAGAATATGTTTATTCTATTGCATGTATATTCTATTGGTAGAATATATGCTTATTCTATTGGTAGGATATATATATTCTATTGGTAGGACATATATATTTGTTTCCGAGAAAAAAATGTATATATTCATATTCTACTGGTACTGTTTCTCCAGAGAACTCTGACATATACAAAGATCTTGTCCTTTATCTTGTGAGCTATAGGTAGTAAGTGTCATAATTAAATTGATGTCTAGAACACTTGGCTTTTGACAGAACTGAACACAGTACAACACAAAGAGTGGATGCTGAAGTAAAATATAACCTTAATTACTAACATTATATCAATATTGGTTCATCAATTATAACAAACATACCACATTAATATGTTTATAATAAACTACATGGGATAGAAGGCATATACAGGATCTCTAGTTTTAGATCATTTTTATGTAAACCTAAAACTAATACTGTTCTAAAAATAAAGGTAGTACAATTAAGAATAATTACACAAAGAAAGCTGAGATGGATGTTTGAGAAAAAAGCTCGGGAGACTATGAAAATATATTATGAAGGATCAAAAGTAGTCTAGGAGTTCAAAGAATGCTTCCTTAAAGATATGGCTTTTAAACTGAAGAGTAGGAATTAGCCAAATAATAAAGGGAAAAATATTCTAGGCAAAGAGAACAGCAAATGCAAAAGCACTGGAGTTGAGTTGATTGTTAACATGCTTCACGAGCTGAGAGGTCATTATGGCCAGAACACCAGGGTGAGAGAAGGAATGCTTAAGATGGAGCTGGAGAAGCAGGAGGAACGTACTGAAACCACTGAAAAAGATTACACAATTAGATTTGCATTTAAAATGTTTACTCTGTCACCGGGGATATAGCTCAGCAGCACAGCACCTGCCTGGCAAGCGTGAGGTCATGAGTTCGATTTCTGGTGCCAAAAAAAAAAAAAGTTTACTCTGCCTCTGTCTATTGCTTGGAAGAGGGGTTGGATGTGAAGATAAGTGTGTGCTGTGGTTTAGATGTGGTTTATTCTCTCAAGATTCATGTGATTGTCCCCAAGGTGCTGGTATTAAGAAGTGGTAGAGCCTTTAAGAGCTCTGGAGAGAGAGAGACAGAGAGACAGAGAGAGAGAGACAGAGAACAGAGACAGAGAGAGGGGCAGGTAGAGAGACAGAGAGACAGACAGAGACAGAGACAGAGAATGGGACTTCTCACTACATTACTGCATTGCCCATGGAGTTGAGCTCCTACCTTCGATCTCAGTCTTCTCTTCTGAGTAATGGGGACTACAAGTGCATTCCACCCACCCAGTTCCTTTCCATCCCTATCCCTTATTGTAACCTAGCCAAGGGAGATCCCACCAGAGTGTGCATATATGGGACCACCCTCCAAATATGAGCTAAATAAAGCTCTTTATAATGTACTCAGCCACAGGTATTTTGTTAAGCAACAGGAAATATGGGGAGACATATTAAGAAATGTATGCAATAATCCTGATGTGTCAATTAGAGGAGATGGAAAAAATCAGAAATTTAAACAATATTAAGATAAAAACTCAGGAAGTCTTGTTGGTTGGTCAGACACGATTAATTACAAGAACATACCTAAGATGAGTACCAGACTTCTGACATGAGCAAAGAAGTGAATATTGGCATATTGCTGAGATAAGGTACACTAAGATGTAAAATACAGCATGTGAGAAGATTAGATGATCACTTTCAGATTTATTAAATTTGAAGTGTCATGTGAGTTACCAATTATGATAGGCTTAATAATGACCCCTCAAAGATGTCCACATTCTAATCCCTGAAACTGTAAATATGTATATATGTATATATATATAGAGAGAGAGAGAGAGAGGAGGGAGAGAGAGAGAGGAGGGGGAGAGTGAGAGAGAGAGAAGGGAGAAAGTGAGAGGAGGAAAGGAGGGAGAGAGAGAGAGGGGAGGGAGAGGGGAGGGAGAGAAGAGAGGGAGAGAGGGGAGGGAGAGAAGAGAGGGAGAGAGGGGAGAAAGTGAGGAGAGAGAGAGGGAGAGAGAGAAGGGAGAGAGAGTGAGAGAGAGAAGGGAGGGAGAGAGACAGGGGAGGGAGGAGAGGAAGGGGAGAGAGAGTGAGAGAGAGAAGGGAGAGAGAGTGAGAGGAGGAAGGGAGGGAGAGAGAGAGAGAGAGAGAGAGAGAGAGAAAACCTCACTACCTTACTACATTGCCCCAGGCTAGACTTGAGCACATCCCATCATCCTTGCCATTTTCTGAAGCAGTTCTGGAAGTTCTCTTTCATGAACATTTTAGTTGTGCTGTTACAGCTACCTCGATGGCTTTAATCCATTCAAAACATTTACCTTTCATGGTCATTTTGACTTTGGGGAAGAACAGGAATTGCAGGACACTTGATCTGGTAAATAAGGTGTGTGAGGGCAGACCCTAATGTTTTTATACGCCAGCATTTCCAGCAGATGGCACTTGGTAGCATTCACTGTATTTTTGATCATACCTTGTAAATATATTCATGAAAGAGGACTTCTGGAACTGCTTCAAAAAATGTCAGGAAGGATGGGATGCATGTGTTCAAAACAAGGGGGAGTATTTTGAGGGAGATTAATGGCAATGTGCTTTACTGTAATAATTTTAAAAATTTAAACATTCACTATATTTTCGATCACTCCTTGTATGTTTCAACACACTGAGGGATTACTTATTTTGGTAGGAAGTAGAAAGTAGGAAGATTTATTATGAGAACTTAGAATACAAAACAGTTTTGAAAAGGAAGGCAAATTCACCAAGAAAATAAATGTAATATATCTCTGCATGATTTTTTTTTTTTTTCTTTTGAGACAGGGTCTCGCTATGCAGTTCAGACTGGCCTTGAACTCATTATGTAGCCCAGGCTGGCCTCAAACTCACAGTGATTCTCTTGCCTCAGCCTCCTGATTGCTGGGATTACAAGTGTGTGCCACCATGCCCAGTTTACATTTTTGAATACTATTAAACATAGTAAGGTAATAATAAGATACATTTTTAAACATAATAAGATAATCAGGGCCGGTGAGATGGCTCAGCAGCACAAGCTCCTGCTGGCAAGTGCGAGGTCCTGAGTTCGACTCCCAGTACCCACATAAAAAAAAAAAAAGATAAGCATATTATTAGTTTAGGCCCAAGCCATAATCATAAGTTAGCTACAGGTACTCATTTATTTTCCAGAATATATTTCCTTCTTCAGGATTTTCAGTAGTCAGACAGAAATGTAAGTATATTCTAACAATTAGCATGGTAGTATATGATTAGCTAAAGACATTTCTGCATATGAAAACTGCTTTCCCATTCCATGCTATGCCTAAAATACAGTGCTCCTTATTCCGAACAATCCCTCTGGGGTCTCTTTCTGGCTTATGATGGTGCTTATGAATGGGAGTACTACATACAGGAATAATTACTACAAATTTTTATTCCATTTCAGTACTGAGAATTGCATTTTTTTTTGTTTCCTGAAATAACAATATAATAGTACTATCAAAGTTAATTTGTTGCTCTTTGTAAAGATTTTATTTCATCATAAATCTCAAAAAAGTGTCAGTCATTTGCTGGTCACTTGCTCTGTTGAATTATGTAACTTCCTCTTCTTTTTCAAAATCCCAGCCACATGACGAACTAGACTGCCTAACCTCCTTATAATATTAGCCTTTGTTCCAGAACACATTTCCTCTTGAGAATTTTCTGTAATATCAGCAAGATTACAGACAATGTTTTGTTAAACAGTGAAATCATCTTAAAACAGTCTTCAGCGGACTCTCTTGGAACAAGTTTATGTAGATTTTAGAAAGTTTCACTTGAAAGAGAATGTGTTCCCCCAAAAAAGTATGCAAATCATATTTGTCTATTCAATACTTTAAATACTTTAAATACTTTAAACAGGTGCTTCCTATTTAAAAAGAATACGGAAATAAGTCATTGTGTAAAACCTAGGCACTTGTGAAAGGCAAATAATTATTCCTTAATTAATATGATTTTTTAGGTTTGTATTCAGTAGAGAATATTCCTACATAAGTTATAATAGTCTCTATTGTAAAATTAAACATTTTCCCAGTAGTGACTTTGTAAGATTAATGTTATATTTTAATGTATTTTTCTGGTACTAGAGAATGAACTCTGGGCACTCTACCACTAAGGTATATCCCTAGTCCTTTTAGTTTTTTGTTATCTCTTTCTAGAATGTCCTTCAGAATATTTTAGAGTGCTGGTTTGGTGGTTATGAATTTCCTCAGGTGTTCTTTGTCATGGGAGCATCTTATTTCTCCGCCCATTTTGAAAGATAGTTTTGCGAGCTACATCAGTCTGGGTTGGAGGTTGTTTTCTTTTAGGGCTTGAAACACTTCACTCCAGGCTCTCCTCGACTTGAGGGTTTGTGTTGAGAAGTCGGCTGTGATTCTAAAGGGGTTTCCTTTGAAGGTGATTTGTTTCTTTTCTCTGCTTTTAACATTCTGTTCTTGTGTTGAATTTCTGGACTTTTGACTATTATATGCCTTGGTCTATATTTTTTTTTGATCTATGGCTGTTCAGAGTTCTATGTGCCTCACTTATGTGTATGTCAAATTCTTTTTCCCTGCTTGGGAAGTTTTCTACCATGACTTCTGCGAACAGGTTTTTTATGTCATTTGTGCTGTTTCCTGCTTTTTCATTGACTCCTATCAATCTTATGTTATTGTTTTTGCATCATACAGTAGCTGCTGGATTGATTTCTCGTTGTCCCTTGCTATTTTTAAGAAATCTTTCTTTTCATGATCACTAATTGCAATCCTGTCGCCTATGGCTGAGATTCTGTCCTCATATTGACTCATTCTGCTGCATATAATTTCAATGGAATTTTTAACATCCTTGATATCTGTTTGATCTGTTTCATGGATTCCATTTCTTTCCTATGTTGGGCATTTGCAGTTTCCATAATTTTCCTAAGCTCCTCTATTTTTTTTTGTAATCTGTATCTGCTCTAGAGTCACTAAGCATGTCTTTCCTTATGGTCAACATCTCTGTAGTTATCTGAGAAATTATTTCTGATCTGACTTTTTCTAGAGCATCATTCATCTGCTTTGTTACTTCCACTGTTACCACTTCAGTCCAGGTGAGTGGCTTT
Source organism: Erethizon dorsatum (assembly GCA_028451465.1). Taxonomy (NCBI): domain Eukaryota; kingdom Metazoa; phylum Chordata; class Mammalia; order Rodentia; family Erethizontidae; genus Erethizon; species Erethizon dorsatum. Next base: position 51,777,656 of record CM051828.1, read on the forward strand.
CAAATTGTTCCACCTCATTGTCCCCTGGGTTTGGCTTTGGTGTGTTAGAAGTCTGGAGTTACAGCTTGTTTAAGTGTTTTCTTATTTGCTATTTTTTTTTTTAAGTTTAATTCCTGGGTTGATGCTTGTAAATTGCTTACAGCAAGTAGCTTTTTCGCTAGTATTTAGAACCCTTAGGAAATGACTACTTCTCAGAGATGTCTTCTGGGTATAGCTGGCTTTTGAGTTTTGAGTCTGTTGCAAGATCCTACCTCTTCAATTTATTGGGGATGAGAAGTTACTGCCTACTTGGCCCAGCCCCTTGTTCTTTGGCACTGGCCCACAGTATTTTCGATGACCCTTAGGCAATCTCAATCTTGGAATACCAGCAAGAACAACTATTTAGAACAATTATGTCACCTTGGCTAAAGTAGCACAATCAGCAGTAACAATAGCATCAAACACAGTCTAGAAAATGACAAACTGAGGTAACCATTAATTTGCTCCCTTTAACCATATGAACTAGTTTATGGTTGTATAATGTAAAGTAAAGCAAACTACAGCTGGGTGTGGTGGTGTACACCTGTAAACCCAGCACTCAGGAGGCTGAGGCAGGAGGATTGCTGTGAGTTTGTGGCCAAGCTGGGCTACATAGTAAGTCCAGGCCACCCTGAACTACATAGTGAGACCCTGTCTCAAAAACAAACAAACAAACAAAACCACCAGAAAATTGTATACAGTATGGTGATTTTACCCTCAGGGGAGAATATTTAAAAGGGGTTAAGGAGAAAAATAAAGAAACAGAAGAAGAGGAAGAGATTAGAAGCAAAGCTGGAGGACAGAGGAAGATTACACAAACTTGGGGAACTGGTGAAGAAGACAGGAGGGAAAGAGAGATGGAAGAAATAAAAACAAGAACAGAACAGAAAAACAACCACAGAAAATTAGAAACCATGTTCACACTCATATAAAACAGGAACAGTCAAGAAAAAAACAAAACAAGAAAAGAAAGAAAACAAGAAAATAAAAAAAGTCCACTTAGAGACATCTCTGCTGTCACTGGTAGGCAATGTGGGCAGACAGAGTCCAGATCTGAATTGATTAATCCCAGCAAGCCAGCTGTAGCTTTACAGCAGGGTAGTGGATAATCCCAGCAAGCCTGCACCTTTAGCTCCACTAAAGTTCAGGCTGGTTTCTGGCTGTGAGGCTGGAACTCAATTTGTTCAGCCTGTAAGACTCCGTGCACCTCCTGCTGCTTGAATTCGGCTCCCTGCCAGTTTGAACTCGGCTTACTGATCACCTTTCAGCTTGAACTTGGCAGCTGCACCCTGACACTGGGATCTGCTAGATAGAGCCAACAGTTGCTCTGAGTTTTGAGCTCAGTTGGTCCTTCTCCAAGATGGCTACTAGCCTATTGCCCTCCCCTGGGGGGCATCTGAACCCATATAACTCACGAGCAACTGAAGTCCACTGCGTCCACTGCTCTGTTTCTCTGCAGAGCCCTCTGAGGTCACCAGTAGTCACTGTGCATCTGCATGTTGGAGCTGGCCGTCCCATCCAGTGAGTCCAGGCTCGGGGGAAAGCACTGCCCGCCACCTCTTTCTTCTTTGTCGAAGTCTCTCTCTTCACTCTCTCTTTGGGTTTCAATTCTCTCTTCAAATCCTTCCTGGGTCCTGAGAACCCACTTAACTCCTTCTTCTCTTCCTCGCTTTGCTATATTCCAGTGTCTGGACACCAAATCTCAGCGAGGCTCTTTCTCTGCTGCTCACCACTCCTCCATCTTCCCAGAAGTCTTTTTAGTTTTTTTTATTTTGAGACAAGTTCTTCCTAAGTTGCCAAGGCTAGGCTTGAACCTGTGATTCTCCTTCCTCAGCCTTCTGAGTAGCTGGGATTACAGGTGTGTACCACCACACCTGGCACAAGGTTATTTTTAAACTTCCTTTGTGGATTATTTTGGTATAGTGAAAAGATCATCTATGCTGAAGATTCCATCATAGTCATGACCTATATGTATTATAGGTGTTAAAATTATAGTGGATTGACATAACAATAGGTTAAACATAATTTGTTTTTTTTTTCTTTCTTTCTTTTTTTTTTTTTTTTTTTTAAGACAGGGTCTCACTATATAGCTCATGCTGACCTCGAACTCCCTATGTAGCCCGGTTGGCCTGAAACTCATGCTGATCCTCCTGCCTCAGCAGTGTTCTATAATCATTTAAAGCCAAAGGATATGCTGGGGGGGGCAACATAGGTAATCACAGGTCGTTACTGTGTCTTATGCCTGATGGGAGGTAGATTACCCCTCTGAGGGAGGCCACTGGCACAAAAGCAGAATAGTATTGCATATGTTTAGTATAAGTAAATCTCCTATTAAAAGTATAGAGTTACTGGGACCTGCAAGAAGTAACAGGATGTCATTCATTTTTATTATTGAAATTGTAAGAGCCAATATAGGACTTATGGTCCATTCTACGTAGTGGGGGATGCAAGTACTGTATATAATATATCTTATTTCACAAATCAAGTTAGACTGTGCCCTTCAAATTCTCATATATAATTCTTCTTAGTGTCTGCAGCAGATCTGCAAAACAACTTTAGATGATACCTTTCCATACGATCAAACCTATAAGATACAATAGTTTCTTCTTTTCCGTGGTTTTGCTTCTTGCAGTTTCAGTTACCCATGGTCAACTGCAGTCCAGAAATATTCATGGAAACTTCCAGAAACAAACAGTTAATAAGTTTTAAATTGTTATTCTGAGTATGAGATGAAATCTCACACCATCTGTACTATCTCATTCTATCCTGCCCAAGATATGAATCATCCCTTTTTCCAGTGTAACCATGGTGTATATGCTACCTACTTGCTAGTCACTTAGTAGCCATTTCATTATGAGATCCATTGTCTAGGTATTTCAGTGCTTGTGTTCAAGTAACCCTTCCACAATAACCTCAGGCTACACCACAATGCCTTTATCATCCACCTCACTTCATCTCATCGCGTAGCCATTTTATCATCTCACATCCTCACAAGGGTGAGTATGGTACAATGATATTTTGAGAGAGAGAGAGAGAGAGAGAGAGAGAGAGGAAACATTCCTGTAACTTTTACTACAGTATGTTGTAATTGTTCTACTTTATTAATTTATGATTGTTAATCTCTATCTGTATCTAATTTATAAATTGAACTTTATCATTGGTATGCATGTATAGGAAAAAACATAGTCCATATGTGCAGGAAACCAACCTGCTAGGAATGCCTAACCGGAAGAGTGAATGGAGATTAAAGATAAAGCACAGAGATAATTTTGAAAGAGGGCCCAGGGGGGTTTGCCTCTAGTGGACAAGGAGCCCTGAGCTTCTGGCTCACCTCATTTTTATTCAATTTTAAGCAAGGGAGCAAACAATTAGGTTAATGGAAAATTCATCTGTTTCTCATTATTTGCAAAGCGTACCCAGGTAAATATTTCTCTAAACTAGATCTCAGCTGTTGTTGACTTCTTCTCTGGAACTTGTAACGTGCCTGTTGACTTCTTCTCTGGAACTTGTAACGTGCCTGGCACATTGCCTAAAGGAGAACAGCTTGCTGTTCCCTCTTTTGGGTCTGCAGGGAAGGTCAACTAGCCCTCCCTCCCTATGATCAGTTTCCCACATATGTGGAGCTCAGTATTAACCATGGTTTCGGCCATTCATAGGGATCCTAGAACATAATCCCGCTAATAAGGAAGAACCACTATACTCCCTCAGTTCTAGGTCCCTCTCCCACTGGGATCCAGTTTGAACCCAGTCCCAGAAATTTGCTTTTTATTTGGCAACATAGATATTTCCCCGCGACTCCGCTCCCCTTTATCCTGAACTTTCCTCCGTGGCTCTCCCGTGTTGAGTCCCAGATCCCTGCAGCCTCTCATTCACTCTGCCGTATTGGAAGAGCCCATCCTCCAGTAGCTTCCTGCCTTTTAATTGTGAAGAGGTGAGTATTTTATCATTTATAGTTTGCTTTGAAACTATTTTTGCTTTCTTACATAGAACCATATCTTTAAAAACTCTCATGTACGTTCACATAAAGCTTTGCGTTTTACAAAAGCATGTGCTGTAACTATGAGGGTATATGGCATAAATAGGGTTAAGACAGACTCCACTGCTCAATTTTATAATAGAAGCACCAAGCAAAACAAAAAACATCTATTTTGAAAAGTACTGGCTCGATCAGCCAGGCTCCACCACCAACCTCCCCTGTGAGCGGCTTATGAACAGGGGTTTGTGGGTTCTCCTTTGAGATGCATGGGGATTTGCTTTCAAGAGACCAATTTTACCAAAATTAAAAATGTGATTCGCGGGCCTTCACTGTATTTTTTTTTTTTTTAAGCAAAGAGAGATGTTTCTTTTCTTTCTGCCTTCTTCCTTCCCTCCCTCCCTCCCTCCCTCCCTCTCCCCCTCCTTTTCTCCCTCCCTCTCTCCTTCCCTTCCTTTCTTCTTTTGCTTTTGGCAGCTTCCTTATCCATCTTCACCCTTTACCAGATAGCTTAACATCCTGGAAATATAGCAGTTCCTGAAACCTCTAACTCAGCCTTTTCTTTCATTAAGGGAAGTTTCACTGCTGCAACATTTTTAAAAATGATTGTATATTGCTAAGTTTTGAATTTTAATTGTGGAGAAAGTTTGCCCCTGATTTCGTGGAAATCACATACTGAGAAAATCACATGCATATGAACCAAAGCAATTGGGACACTGTCACTCTGCAATTGTTTCCCCATTTATCAATTTTGTATGTGCTAATTCACATTACTGAAAAACATGTGGTAGCAGAACAGGCTGTTTCGTTCCCTGAAATACTTAAGAGACAACACCCTTCCTAGAATCTTAACACCATTTTGGATTGCCTTTAAGAAAAAAAAGAAGTTTCCCAAATTCCCTTGTCCTCTTTCCATATTTTTAAAAAATTTCCTTTTTTCTCTATAAGCAAGGGAAAAAAATGTTTGGTTAAATTGGGATTTTGTTCAGCAGCAAACAGAAACCCAAAGTAAAGAGTGTAAAGAAGGTAAACTGTTTTTCCCACATAAACAAATTCTAGAGTAAAATTCTCTCTCACAACACACTCCTGTTCTGCTCCAGTGATTACACCCACACTCCAGAGAACAGGAAAGAGTGAAGGTGGATGGACCAAAGGACATTGGTCCCCTCCTTTTATGAAGCCTTCCCAGAAGTTTCAAAACACTTGGATTGGGGCCGGTGAGATGGCTCAGCAGCGTACGCGCCTGCCTGGCAAGCACAAGGGCCCGAGTTCGACTCCCAGAACCCACATACGAAGAAAGGGCCATTGATATCACTCAGCGGCACGGGCACCTGCTGGCGCGCGAGGTCCTGAGGTCGACCCCCGGTACCCACACGCACACACACAAGAAAAACACTTGGATTAATTTCAAAAGGAAAGTTCACAAAACCACAAATTGGTGAATTAATGCTGCATAATAGTGAATATGTAGATGAAATGATATGTGGCAAATATAGTTTAAGATCCTTTAATCATTTTAAGTTGATCCTTTAATTTGATTTTTCTTTTCTGGTGTGCCTACCATAATCCTCTTAGCTATAGTAACTATGCTTCAAAGCTGGAGTTCCATATGTAGTATTAGTAATCAGAGGCTCTTCTAATGATAGAGGCATGACTGATAGCCATCTGATAAACCCTTATACTGAAGAGAGACCTGATGTGTATCAGTTTGCTTTAAATGGTAACCTGTATGTAAGGAACCAGCCAAATACTCTAAATACTAAAAATTAAAAATGCCCAGAGGCTGGGGAAATAGCTCAGTGGTAGAACACATGCTTAAAATGCATGAGGCTCTGGGTTCAATTCTCAGCACCAAAAAGTAAACAAGTGAATGAATAAATAAATAAATAAATAATGAATAATGACTGTAGTATGTTTGGGAGTTATATGTGGGAAGAGGCTGAGCTACATAGAAGCAAACCTCATTACAGATGTCATCAAACTCATTTTTGAAAAAAGAGTAAACAACGTATTGAAACAAATAATGATATTTTGTGTCTGACTGTTAGACTTTAAAACAATGTCCAGATGACTACTTTGTGGATTGAGTGAGAAAATGTGCCAGGAAACATTCAGCAATATTCAAGTATATTTTAAAGAGAAAAAAAAAAAAAAAAAAAAAGAAAACAATAAAAACAATGATACAGAATTTCAAAACAAGATAATAGGAAATTAACAAAGGTTAATATATTGCGTATTGTTATCTTCAAAGTAGTTGCTCAGATTACAAGATATAGGCATGCAGAATTGATCAAACTGAGTATAAATTAAATATTTCTATCAGCAAGACAAACTACTCACTAAATATTACTGATAGTATTTAAATGACAGTCCTTAATTCTTCTTTTTCCACTTTGTATTTGTGCTATACAATAGGAAGACTATATGGAGACATTTCTTTACAGCCGAACAATCAATAAAAATTCTGTGGACTAAAGAAATATGCAAAACAGGAATGAGAAGGTGTAGTTAAAATAATGGACTCTGTTGGACCCTATTATCCCAGCATTCTGGGGAGCTGAGACAGGAGCATGGCAAGTTTGAGCCAGTGCTGGCAAATTAGCAAGAATTTGATTCACAAAACAAAACAGAACAAAACAAAACAGAACAAAACAACATAAAGTGAAACAAACAAAACCTGGGGATGATCTGGCTGCAGGAACTGGTATTAGGTCAGAGAAGATGGGGGTGGGAATCTTTGGGCAGTGCTGCAGCTATACATGGGTCACCAAGCAGTGTATTGGAGCCATAAATAACTAGCCATTGTTATGTAAGTTAGTTTATCCAAAATAGTACTCACACCAAGTCAGTAGATATTGTAGGGTAAGTACAACCAACAGCAAAAATGAAACATCTTCAGACAAACTGAAAAGTAGTAGTCATGGTATGCTCAATGTGTGTGTCGCATACAAAACAGTATTGATAAAAGCAGGACAATTTTAGAGACCAAAAATGTGCTTCAGTTCTAGAGTTTGATGTTAGAATCCCATGATATGTAAAGTTCTGAGATCTGTCCAGGCTGTTTCCACATCCACACTGAAAGGGGAAAAACTACAAGAAAAATTGTTCTTTTTAAAAATTTGTTCTTTTTGAAACTGCCTTCCTTGTAACCGCTTCATGACTCTGTAATTACTTTCTTGGCCCCTAAAACTACAAGAGCGTAACTGAATATGCAGGATGTCTGTTTTTAACAAGCTCCAAAATCATTAATCCAATCTTGTAACTGACGATCATTAACCTAGCCTTGTAACCCATGATCTCACCCTGCTAGCTAATTAGGGAACTGTTTTGTCTCACCTTTGTGACTCCAGCTTATGCAGCATATAAAAGCACTAGCCCACAAGCACTTGCTGCCTGGCTTTGTTGATTGGGAGTGACCCCAGCCACTGCCTCCAGACTTCCTTGGCTGTGGTTCCTTTCCCAGACTCAGTTTTGCTGCAACAATATAAGTATCAATTCTGTATTTTTCTTCCAACCATGTATTCAAGTTTTAACTTCTCCCAGTGATTTACCTGCTTTCTTTCTATACTGATCATCCTATAGGAGATATTTATCAGCTCCTTTTGGAAGCCCTAGCATTCTCTAAGTGCAGTTTTTGAAAAATATGTTTTTGCTCTAAGCCTAGGCTACCATGGGAGCCGCAGAATGCCACTACTGCTAAGGAAAATACCGTGCAGTTTTTACAGTGGTTTAAAGAACAACGAATATCAGTTTAATGAAATCAATTACTGCCATTATCACTACTGCTGTGAGGCTTACATGGTCTAAAGGATAATAGAGAACTTCAAAAGGAGAATTTGATGTTTGGAGCAAAACAGAAGTAGCATGGTTGTGTCCACAGGCTTAAATGTTAGATCATCTTTCTCAGTTTAAAGTAAACAGAGTAAAAATAACACAATGTTACCTAATACTATATAAAAGGTCAGTACCATATAAAGAGGCCATAGAGTTAGTTATTGAACAAAACTAACATCAGGGTGGATACATTGTATAAACTAGTAACTAATTTAGAACCCATCAATGGTACTTTCTAGGCAGCTTGGAGAAGCCACCAATGTATAGCATCTTTGTCTTTTTATGTCTTTACTGTGTTAATTTTCTGTTGCAACAGAGACAAACATCTACCAGAATTCTGTTACTTTTTCTTGAACAATGGTCAAATAAAAGAGTTTAATCATTCTGTAATCAGTAACAAGTGCTTAAAGGTAGAATGTGGACTAGAGAAACATACAAAGCTAGAACAGGCGTAGAAATTTTTAGAAATTGTGTTTTGCCAAGCCACAAGTGTTCCTTCATGTGGGAAAAGAAGGTAAATGACATAAACTGTCGCTTAGGAGAACATGGATCCTCCAAATTGGGGCCATCTCCTTTCCACGAGGATATAAATTGTAGAAAGGTAGGAGATGAAAACATGAGGTGTACTGCAGAATTATTGTAGCTTGCTCTAAATTGTGAGAATTTAATGCAGTCTTGCTGAAATGGAGCATACCTTTTTTTTTTTTTTTGTGGGTACCGGGGGGGGGTCAACCTCAGGACCTCACGCGCCAACAGGCACCCATGCCGCTGAGCGATATCACCGGCCCCTTTTTCGTATGTGGGATCCGGGAGTCGAACTCGGGCCCTCGTGCTTGCAAGGCAGGCGCTTATGCCGCTGAGCCATCTCACCGGCCCAAGCATACCTTTATAAAAAGATCAGTGAAACCTTTCAGTGCTGCTAGTAAAAAAATGAAGTTATGAATGAAATGTTATCACTGACAATAAGCTCTGGATACGATGAGCACACTGTGTGCACAGATCTTGTCTGTGAAATTGCCTGTTTTTATTCATGTTCCTCCTAATATCCAAAAAGGAGTTTCTTCACTGTCCAGACCTCTGAAAATACATGGTGAAGCCTAAATAAATGATAGTGGAGAATCAGAGCAGGGAATATCTGATTATTTCAATGATCTTAAATAGAAACTATATGGAACTAGCTTTAAAAACTATTTCATCTGAGGTATGTGTTTTAGTGTTCTGAATATCATTGCCTTACCAAAATTATTAATTTGGGTACTATAAAAGAAAAATCAAACCTTTGGTCAAAAACCTTTAAATAAGGACTAAAATGCTATTCAAATGAAAGTAGAGCCTTGAAAACAAATATTAGAAAATTAGAAAGATAAAAACAAATGAGGCAGGCAAAACCCTTGAGTAAGGCAGGCAAAGTAAATCCCTGAGAAAATAGCAGAAATAATCCTATTAGATAACCCCAAAGAAAGAAATCAAAAAGTCTAAGAATTTAGTGAAATTAAAAGCAAACAAAAAATGTAGATTTGACCAACATAGTCAAAAGCCTGTTTTTTGAAAAACTCTAAACAGATAATATGGTCAAGAAAAAAGAGAAGGTATAAGTAAACAACAGTAGGAACAAGAAAAGGATAGAACTACCAGCACAGAGATTGTTTTTAATCTTAAAAGAAAATACTTTGTACATCTGTCAAAACACTCAGAAATTTAGATAAAATGATTACCCATAAAAATGCTCTGAATCTGTTTATTGAATACGTTCTGCTCAGTCAGCATGATATCTAAAACAGCTTATTTTTTCTGAATAGCTAATGTTGAAGGCAGATCTTATGGTTCTTTTCATCCAGTCCTACTGTGATCTATCTTCCTTTTTTATTTTAAAATATTTAATTATTAAATAAAGATTAATTATATTCAAGGTGAACAATATAATAATTTCATATATGGATGTATATGTTGTGTAATGATGACCATAATTTCCAGATCTTTCTAAGATGAGTCTGTAGTGCACAAGAAATGTTTTATGCACATCAATGTAAATTGAAAACCAAAAATATAAGTGCCAATTAGTTAAAATTTGTAATTGGAGGGCCAGTGAGATGGCTCAGCAGCGTACGCGCCTGCCTGGCATGCTCAAGGGCCCGAGTTCGACTCCCGGATCCCACATATGAAAAAAGGGCCGGTGATATCGCTCAGTGGCACCGGTGCCTGCTGGCACGCGAGGTCCTGAGGTGGACCCCTGGTACCCACAAAAAAAAAAAAAAAGTTTGTAGTTGGATTTCTCCTGTAAAACTTTCCTAGATGCTTGCAGGCAGCACCAGGCTGGTGACTTCAGGGCTGGCCATTGGGGTAGCACTTGCATTGCACGCAACCAGGAGTTTATATAGGGAAACTAATCTGGGTGCTCAGGGCTCCCTGTAAGGACGTTCCACACTCCATGGACTACCCGGGGCTCAAGCGACCCTTCAGTTAGCCACCCCACATTGAATGTGGGCCACTCAAGCTCACAGATGTTTCGGAGCTTCCCTTTCTTCATCTTTTTTTTTTTTTTTTTGTGGGTTCCGGGGGTCGACCTCAGGACCTCGCACGCCAGCAGGCGCCCGTGCCGCTGAGTGATATCAATGGCCCTTTCTTCATATGTGGGTTCCGGGAGTCGAACTTGGGCCCTCGCGCTTGCCAGGCAGGCGCTTATGCCGCTGAGTCATCTCACCGGCCCCTCTTTCTTCATCTTAAATCCATAACCATCTTTGAACTTACCAAATTGTTCAGCATACATTCCAAAACAGTTGACTTACTACCAGCAGAACCCAGTATGTCAATGGCTTGGACAATACAGTAACCAGCAGTTACAACTTTTCTAAGCAAGTCCCGTCCCCTCCACTCAATCAGAAATGCAAACAAAAAGCCGGAGACTAGCAAATGGTCTCCTGCCGGCAGGTCAAATTCCTCTGGTCTGCTAAGCCACAGGGTTGCGTAGGGCAAAAGCAGCAGAGACAGGAGGAGAACAAATTTAACAGTGACTGGGAAGTGCAGGTGCAGGGGGGACGACATAGATGCAACACAGGGGAGGAACATACAGAACAGACAATCCCGGGAATAATAATCACACCGCTCCCGACCTCAACTTTAGAACAGGCTCAGAGGAAACCCCTGATAGATGGCAAAACACCGCGTCCGGTGGCCCAGCTCTCACAGGTTTAAACAATCTCTGGATGAACCTGGGCAAAAACAGATGCTAGCACAGAAGAACAGATCCCTGGACAAGCCTTGGGCAAATTGCCTGAACAGGTACTGAATTATAAGCACACTTACCTTGGTCAGGACGTGGGGACTCAGTGGTCTCTGTCTCATAGCCGAGCATCCTGTCCTGTAGCTGAGCTGGGAGGCCGCTGAAGATCAGCTTGTGGCTCCTTTCCACCCAGGGCTCAGCTGCCAGGCAAGGAGGCATTGAGGACCCCTCAAATGAGGATCTCCCTGTGAGGATCTCGCTGGGACCTCCAAAAATGTTACGGCAAAATCACAAGATTCACTCACAGGAAGATGAGAATCCAGAGATAAGTGAGTTCTTTTATTAAAGAAGCCGGCCTGGACAGCAGGTCACTCACAGGAGCTGAGCCTGCTGACCCCGAGCTTTTGTTTCACAGCTCCTTTTATACACATTTGGGGGGGTGGTTTACAAAACTTCTTGGTTGCCATAGAGACTGCATTCTTTACCACATCATTTCTTTGGAATTTCACAAGGTTCTTCTGAAACATCAGGTTAATTAACACAGGGAATGGGGGTAACAGGTATCATCCTGTGCTAAAACCATTTGTCTCTCCTTTTATGGTTTTATGGCTAACTGGGAAGGAGTCTGAGGAGTGAGTTTATCTATGGGTCAAGCGGAGACAAACTGGAGACAAACTGGCGCCTAAAAAGAAATAGAGTCCCTTTAGCCATATCAATACTATATATGGTCCCTGACCCCTGTTCCTCTACTTTGCTTCCTGGCCACCAGGAACTAAGGAGCTTTTCTCCAGCACTCCTTTACCATGACGTTTCTGCTTTGGAGCCAGCCAACCATAGACTGAATCCCCTGAAACCATGAGCTAAATTAATCCTCTCCTTTTTGAAGTTTTGGGTATAGGGTATTGTTTTCCAGCAATGAGAAAGCTGAATAACACATCTACCCTTTTTCTTAACATCTTGAAGACCTCTTAAGAATACTGAGGGTCCTGGCTTTTTGTGCCTCAACTGCAGTGCTCTATCTTATACAAATCAAAGGGGGCTCATTCCAGTCTCCCCAGACTTTCTGATCCCTATTTTCACTTTGTTTTGTCCCTAAACATTTCCCTTCCTTCACTCTTATCAAGTATTTTGTGCTTGTTAAGGGTGCACAGTTTTCCAGGCATTTGAAATGCTGTTTTAATAGTAATTAAACAAAAATCACTGCTCAGAATGTTAAAACTTCTACAAAATAATACAAAAAAGATACACATTTTTATGACCTTGAGACAGGATAAATTTATTTAAATAAGATATAAAAGACATATTATTTTTAATAAATTTAAACATTTGACCATATTAAAATAAAATGTTTATATGTAAAACATCTTGATACAAGCAAAGTGAAAGCTTGAGTCTCAGATTAGATGATACACAATTCACATAACACACAGTATGTTACAGTATGCAAAATATACCACGAACTACTAAAATTCAATAAGAAAAAGGTGAGCAACCCAGTGGAATATTGGATGAAAAATACAAAGAGTTCACTGAGGGGGAATTCAAAGGATGGACACATATGAAAAGGAATACAAACTTCATCAATAATCAGTAAAATGCTTACATATTGAAATGAGACAGCATTTGACATTCATAAGATTCAGAAATTATGCAGTTGGAAGACATAAAGTTTTGATGAGGTTATGGAGCACTGAGAACATTTATATAACACCAGTTTGGAGAACAATTTGGCTGTTCTGGTAAAGTTGAAAATGTTAAACCTAAAAATCATCAATTCGGGCTGGTGAGATAGCTCAGTGGCATAAGAGCCTGCCTGGCAAGCACAAGGTCCTGAGTTCAACTCCCGGTACCCACATACGAAAAACAGGGCCGGTGATATCGCTCAGCTGCATGGGCGCCTGCTGGCACGCGAGGTCCTGAGTTCGACCCCCAGTATTCACACACACACACACACACACACATCATCAATTCTCCTGGCTGTTTACTCTCCAATGGCATTTTTCAAGTTGCAGGCCCTGTTTTGTTTGTAGGTGACATGACATCCACCAGATGGATAAATAAATTTTGTATGTTCATTCAGTGAAACACTAAGTTGCGATTAAAATGAACTAGAATTGCAAGCGTTAGTCTGAGTCTCCAAAAACCATGTTGAGTAAAGATACATAATTTGTAGAAAGATACACATAATGTAAAACAAAACCTTAAATATATATATTTAAAGTCCTAATAATATTATATGTTTTGTAAAGAAGTATATGTGTGACAAAATATATAGGCAGTATTGAAACAATAAAAATTCAAACTCATTTCATAAACATGTATTCTTGGATTTTAAAGTATTAAATAATCTAGAAATAGAAGGGAACTGCCAATAATATAAGCACATCAGAATAAAGTAATACATTTTAATATGTTTATGAATACTCAAATATACATTTTCTAAAATAACGTAACTTTATTGGAGATTAGAAAAAAAGCCCCAAGTAAATGAAAATTTAAACATATTGCAAGATGAAAGGAATTGTCCTTGGATGGTTACCGACACACAGAACTGCCCAATAAGGACTAACATCCAACAAAGTTCTCGAAGACATGAAATTGACGGGGGACTCCTTAACCACTTCTGCAAAATCTTGTTGACTGAGTTCTGAAGACACTTTATGGCACCTAACTTTTAAAGAAAGGTGTAATTCTCAGGGCAGACTTTCTCTCAAATGGTCACTTCAAACATGGAGAAGGAATATTTGGCCACAGATGCTGAAGGACTGGGATGTTAATCTCTGAGAACAGAGCCAGGACTCTACTCAAGAGTTTCTAAGTCCTGCCCAGTAGGATTTGTGATTGTTACAGATGTGGGCTGCTGTTACTCTTTCCAAGTTCAAGTTTCTGTTGCAGTTATCTTGATTGTATTTGGCCATGGAATATAGGATATTGGATGGAATTGGGAAAAAGTAGGCAAATAACTTATATTTTAGTTGACAAGCTGCCAGACCTACCATGAAGAACCACACCTGGAATGTTAGATTTTGAATAGAAGGCAGTCACTGCATGAAACTGGATTATTTCTCTTGGTGGGGAAATGAGTGTGTTCAGCATGGATAATGTTGCAACTGGAAACTGGGAGAAACCATCAACCATCAAGTTACCAAAGTGAATATAAGTACCAGGACAGATTGAATTGTGTCTCTGATTGGATGTAATGCCAAGAATACCACATCATTTCTGTGTTATTTCTGCCAGAGATGTGGTATTTCTGCCAGAGGTGCATACCATGAATCTAAAGAAACATTTAGGAAAATCTAAATTAAGGGATAGTCTATAGAACAACTTACCTACATCCTGAAACGTGCCCAAGTCATGATATTTAAGGAAAGACTGAGGTACTCTCCCTCACTGCTTCAGCCCAAGGAGACTGGAGGGATGCACAACCAGAAGCAACATGATATTCTGAACTGAATCTCTGTGTTTTCAAAGATTATTTTAAGGACAGCTGACAAAACTTGAATGGAATCCAAGATATAATATTGATTTCCTGATTTCGAGGATTATATTATGTTTCTGTTGAGAATGTACTTTTTTATAAGTAATAAATACAGTACTTGAGTATTTCTGGGTGATAAGCCATGAGATCAGCAACTTACTGTCACACATATAGGACTAAGGTTTTTTAATACTGTACATCCTACTTTTCTGTAAATTGGTCATTGTTTAAAAACTAAATAAAATTTTAAAAAGAAGCTAGCAGGTCAATATAGCCAAAGATATATGGTACAGATTTGGGAAACAAGAGATGAAGACCATCTCAAAAATTCTCACCAGATCCTTGGTTTCTGAATCATGGTCCACTCAAGTTTATAAAAAGTATATAGGGTGGGGGTGTGGTCAGAAACAATCAGATGCACTGAGTTTTCTTCTGCGATTGTGTCTCCAGAATTTAACTGACCATGTAGTATCTGTATGTGTATTGACTGTAATTTTGATTTTGTGTTCTAATATGTGCATCTCATCAATATTTTTACACTTCCTAAGAATCAAGATGTTTCTATTTGTGTCTTATTTTTGGGATAAGAAGACAGTAAAGAGGGCCAGTGATATGGCTCAGCGGCATAAGTGCCTGCCTGGCAAGCGCAAGGTCCTGAGTTTGACTCCTGGTACCCACATAAAAAAAAAAAAAAAAGAAGGTAAAGTATGTTTCTTTTAGCTCCTAAGAAGCTGTTTCTAAGGACAGTAAAGAATAGATTGTGAAATTTACAACCAGATATAAATTCAAATTCTTGCTTTAATTTTCTTCAATGACTTCTCCATTTTACAAAAATGAGGCAAAATGAGGTTAGTCTTTTCTCATAAAAATTATGGTGATGATAATGTTTTATCATCATATTATTTGTTACATATTTTATAATTACATAAGATTTCTGCTACAAGTTAAAAATAAGGTTTAAAAAGCTTCATTAATAAAATTAAACATTTATTATAGAAAATTTAGGCATTATAAGCCACTGTAGACTCTGCTAGAAAATCTACTTGAATCAGTGCATAAAGAGGATTCACATATACATTAGTTAGTACACTTTGGTTTCAATTTACAAAACAGAAAGTTGACTTAAGCCAAAAAGGAATTGATCGCCACTTTAAAAGTCTAAGGTATATCTGGCTTTGGTAATGTGTTCTGACCCAGTTTTATTGTACCTATTTGTACTGCTTTCTTAGGTCCATTTGTTCCTCCTCCTTTCATAGGCAAGCTGGTGCTGAAGTGATGACTTTCTGTCTACCTTCTCAGCAATGTTAAGAAAAACTCTTATCATAGTTTGTATAAAACTAAATACTACACTTCAATGAACAACCTTCAGTCACAAATTCATCTAACTAACTCCTGTGGATACAAGGATTGGAAATAATAACTGGCCAGTCCTGGGTCATGTGCTCAATCTTGACAAAATACCATGGCCAGGTGGATTTACTGTTCAGATTTCGTGGATATGAGTTAATCACCCACCTCTGGAGCAGCTTCAGCTGCCTGTGTAACAAACTGTCTTAAGGTTTAATGGTATCAAGCTTTGTTATACTTAGGATTTTGAGGGAAGAGTATGGCAATGCATGTGAACAAGGGCTCATCTTTGCTTTCCACTGCCTTTGATAGCCCAAATGACTGTTAATTGATATTCAGACAAGTATCACCATCATAGCAGGGATATATCTGTCTGTGTAGAACCAGTATTTTTTTCCTTTTAATTAATAGATTTATTTCTTTCAGACAATTTTAAGTTTACAGAAAAACTGAGCAGAAGGTAAAGAGAGTTCCCCTATATTGTTTTCCGACACAGTTTCTCCTATTATTAAAATCTTACACTTATATGGTATATTTCTTACAATTGATGAACCAATATCAGTACATCATTATTAAATAAGTACATTTATTTAATAAGCCTGCCTTTGGGGTTCATGCTTTGTACAGTTCTCACAGACAGATATATTCTTGCTATGACAGTGCTACTTGTCTGAATCCCTGTGCAAGAGGCAAGGTTTCATACATTTGATATTTTATTTTGAGACATTAAACTTTTTATATTACCATGTATAGTTATTTTCTCCAAATTTTGGCTGCTTTGTCTGGAGGCCTAAAGTTTCAGAGGCGCTTTCTGCTTCGACCATGCATTTGACCAGACGCTGCTCCTGACAACAAATATCCAAGCACGTTTACTGAGGCCGCGCCTCCCCATCAGGTCCTCCTTACTTTCATGGGGAGTGTTTTTTCCTGCTGGCATAGTTGGAATCATTTAAATCTTATCACGGATGGAGGCTATGAACAAAGGAAAAATCAATTCCTCTTCAAGGAATAAAGCATTTAACAGATCCAGACTCAGAGATGACCCAGATTTTGAAACTGACATACAAGAAATTCAAAATTAACACAATTAGTATGTTGAAGGATCTGGACAATACCTATTAACCCCCCATTAACAGAAGGGTGATTTCTCTGGAAAGACAGAAACTAAAAAAAGAAAAAGATGGGGCCGGTGAGATGGCTCAGCGGCATAAGCGCCTGCCTGGCAAGCGCAAGGTCCTGAGTTCGTCTCCCGGTACCCACATATAAATAAATAAATAAATAAATAAGTAAGTAAATAAATGAAAAAGAAACCCAATGAAGTGGAAATGGTAGAAATAAAAATCTGCGAGTGGAGGTTTTTGGTGTAGCTCAGTGGTGGAGCACATGCTTGGCATGCTCGAAGCCCTCAGTTCAGTCCACAGCACCAAAAGCCGTGAGGATAGAGATGAAGAAGTCATTTAATAAGCTTGCTAGCAGACCAAAAATTACAGAGAGGAAAGAATCACTGAACTTGAAAATCAGTCAATAGGAATTAGACTGAAACAGAGGAGTAGCTGTGGGATAATAACTAACTGCTTAACGTACATCAATTGGAATTCAGAAGGAAAAGAGAGTAAAGGGGAAAGAAAAATATTTGAAGAGATGATGGCCAAGAATATTCCAAAATATGTGAAAGAAAAAAATTTAAGATTCAAGGGGGAAATCTCTAAAAATATCACTGCTAAACTGCTAATAGCCAAAGTTAAAGGAAAAATCATGAAGCCAGAGAGAAAAACGTGCCATACATAGATCCAGCACTGCAGCCTGGCAAAATAACTCTATGGTCTCAAGGAGCCATGTAATGGTTGCTGGCAATGTAAGGCACAGCTGAGTTTGTTAGATTTTTCCAAATGCTGTGAAAATAGGAAAACTCTTGTGTACTAAGCTTGCTAACTCTGGTTTGAGTTTCTTCAGGGACAGCAATCTCAGTGGTGATGCTCTTTTGTTTTGTAAATACTAAGGACTTAGATTGCAGCAACAAAATGGAAGATTTCCCAGGTTTTGTTGGCTCCTAAATCTGGCATGGGAGACTGGGCTCTGTTTGTGTGAGATGGACACACATATGCTTTCTAAGATTCTAGTTCATAATTCTGACAGAGTTATAATTTCTTCCTCATGTTTATAGTAGTCACATTTTAATGTTTAATTTCATTTGCCATGGTCTCATTTACCTGTAATCATGTATGGTCTAAAACTAGTAAATGGAAAATTCCAAAAATAAATATCTCCTAAGTTTTACATTGTTTGCCTTTCTGAGTGCCATAATAAAATTTTGTGCCATCTCACTCTGTCCCACCTGAAATGGGAATCATACTTTGTTTAATATATCCACCTCATACATGGTACACCCCCCACACTACCCTAGTCAAATAGTAGCCATCTGTTATCAGATCGGTGGTCAAGACATTGCTTTACTTATGTTTAAATAATCCTTATGTTACTTAATAGCTCCAAAATGTAAGAGTAGCAATGTTGGCAATTTGAGCATGCTAAGGAAAAGCCATGAAATACTTCCTTTAAGTACTGAAATTCTCAATAAGAAAAGAAAAAAATCATACACTAAGGTTACCAAAATCTATGGTAAGAATGCCTCTGCTATTTAAGAATTTGTGAAGAAGAAAATTGGAATTTGTGCTAGTTTTATTCAAACTGTGAAAGTTTTGGGCACAGTGTGTGGTAAGTGCTTTGTTGAGATGGAAAAGGCATTACATTTGTGAATAAAATCATGAACAGAAAATGTATTCCAATTGATGGCAATGTATTGTGGCCAAAAACATAGAGGCTTTTTGAAGATTTCTGCAAGGGATCCCCTAAAACAAATGACAGTAGGCCATTTACTGCAAGTCAGAGATGATTACACAGATTCAAGAATACGTTTGGACTGAAAAATATAAAACTTACTGCAGAGGCTCGATACCATCAAAAGCGAGCTCAGTACAACATCTACACTACCCACAGAGGCACTGCATTATCTCACATAATCACAGGAAGAGTGAGTACAGTATAATATTTTGAGCAACAGAGAAAGTCCACATTAATGTAGCTTTTATTACAGTATATTGTTATAATTTTTCTATTTTATTATTGGCTATTGTTAACCTCTCTACATACCTAATATGCAAATTAAATTTTATCATTGCTCTGTCTTGTTTCTAGATGTCCCCCCAAAGCCTCCTGTGGTCATAGGTGGGGCTTTTTCAGAGGTGGCTGGATCTAGAGTATTTGATGCAGGGATCAAGGGTGTGTGATTACTAAATTAGTCCACTGACTGGTTTGGCTTAGTTCTGGGTAGGATTAAGGGTTCCCCACCCTGGGTGTGAGTGGTACCCACCCAAAGGGCAGGTAGCCTGGATGAAATATAAGGGACAGAAAGAGGGTTGCTTGTTACCTGCTTGCTGCTTTCTGCCTTCTGCCTGCCCTGCTTTGCCATGGACTGTTTCTCCTCTGTGATGCCCCCTGCCATGCCACCCTGCCTTGGAGCCAGCTGACTATGAACTGAAACCTCTGTGAACTGTGAGCCAAGTACACCTTTCCTCCTTTGAGTCCCAAGTATTTTGTCTTAGCAATGAGAAAAGTAACTAAGACAATTATACATGCATATGTATTAGAAAAACCATAGTATGTATAGATACGGTGCTATATTTGTGGTTTTGGGCAGCTGCTATAGTCTTGGACTTTGTCCTCCACTGGTAAGTAGGGGACTACTGTAGTACTTTACAGAGAAGATGTGAATGTACATGGTTGTCCGCTAGAGGGCACTATGTGCATTAACCTCTTTAAAAAAGACATGGAACCTAATTTCTAGCACAAATGTATTTATGTAATAGGAAGAAAAAAAAGAAAAAAAAAAAGAAATTGATGAACTCTAAAACAATAAAAATTATTTTTATATCAACTTCTGCTTTGTAATATGGTTGTAACATTTTTGATATTTTCCAGAAATGCACATATTAGAGGAAAAGGCAAGCCAATGTAAAATAAAAGTTTTACTAGATGGAAAAGACATTTTATATTGACCAAAGGAGTAAATACAAGAAGAAAGCATAACAATTATCAGAATCTCTTGGGGCCGGTGAGATGGCTCAGTGGCATAAGCGCCTGCCTGGCAAGCGCGAGGGCCCAAGTTCGACTCCCGGAACCCACATACGAAAAAGGGGCTGGTGATATCGCTCAGTGGCACGGGCGCCTGCTGGCGCGCGAGGTCCTGAGGTCGACCCCGATTACCACAAAAAAGAACCTCTGCACCTAATAAAAAATTGCAAAATAAATGAAGCAAGGCTGACGGAATTTAAGGGTGTAGAAAATTCAGCAATAATAGTTGGAGACCTCAGTACTTCACTTGGATAAACAGCTAGACAGAAGTTTAATAAAGAATTAAAAGACTTGAAAAGCAACACAAAATAAACAGTAAGTTGCTGACTTAGGAACATTTGAGTTATGAGCTTTTACAGATACAAATGGACCCCTCCTTTTTTTAATGCTTTACACTGTATATTTGTGTCAAAAGTGTGTAAAACTCACTTTGTCAGACTTAAGAACAAAACTGACTTGTGAATATTCTCCTAGAATGGAACTTGTTTGTAAGTCAGAGACTTACTGTACTTACTAGGTATATTTAGAGCACTTCAACAGCAGAAAAATACAAATTCTTTTTAAGGACATGTGGAACACACTCTAGGATGGTTCTATGGCAGGCTATAATATGTCTTGATAAATTTAAATGATCCAAATCATACAGAAAATATAATCTCTATGCACTGTGGAATAAAATTAGAGTTAAATAGAGAGAAATAGCTAGGAAATTCACAAATATGTGGAAATTAAACATATACCTTCGAAGAATAAATCACAAATTAAATTAGAAAATACTTTGTAAGGAATAAAATAAAAGCATAACAAATCAAATTTACAGGATGCAGCAAAAGCAGTGCTTAAAGAGAAACATAACTATAATACCCGTATTATAACAATATGAAGATATCAAGCTTCACTTCAAGAACCTAGAAAAATAAGAACCAGAAAAACCTAAAAGAAGCAGCAAGAGAGAATAAAATCAGAGTAAGAAAAACAATAGAGAAAACAAATACAAAACCTTGGTCCCTGGAAAAGACTAAAAAAAATGACAAATCTATAATAAAACTCAGAAGCAAGAGAGATCAAATTATTAAAGTCAAGAATGAAAAAGAGGATATTAACAGAAATAAAAAGGATTTCAAATGAATGCTAATATCAATTATATGCAAACAAGATAAATGGGTACATTTCAAAAGATATAACCTATCAAAACTGACTCAAGAAGAAATAAAAATCTAAATAGGCCTATAACAAGAAAGAAGATTGAAGTAGACTTGGCCACTGAGGTAGCACTTATTCAATACCTAATGTACCAGGCGCTATGCTAAAAACACAGGAAGAGGTCTAAAAACCCTTATGTGGGCCCGGTGTGGTGGCACACATCTGTAATCCCAGCACTGGGGAGGCTGAGGCAGGAGGATCACTGTGAGTTTGAGGCCAGGCTGGGCTACATAGTGAGTTCAAAGCCAGCCTGAACTGCATAGTGAAACACTGTCTCAAGAAGACAAAAACAACAACAACAAAAAAACTCTTACATGAAACTTTATGCACTTTACTCATCAAGATATCATTCAGGTACTTCTTTGCAGTTTATTAATAGTTTTGACAACTATTGCAAACATCTGAATTCCCACCCCCTGGATTAGAAGCAGCATATTAGGGCTGTGGTAGTGCCATTTGTGAACATGCGATAGCATTAGTGACATTCTCAAAAGGAAAGACATCAACCATATGTAACAAGAAAATAATATAAATATGAATAGTCAAACTTCTGTCTCTCTGTCTCTGTGTCTCTGTGTCTACGTCTGTCTGTCTGTCTGTCTGTCTCTGTCTCTCAAACAGGGTCTCACTATGTAGTTGAGGCTGGTCTTGAACTCACTATGTAGCCCAGTCTGGCCCCGAACTCACAACGATCCTCCTGCCTTGGTCTCCCGAGTGCTGAGATTACAGGTGTGCACCACCACCCCTGTCTTCAAGCCTGTCTTTTTCTGTGTGTCTATTTTTTTTAAATGGAAAAAAGATTATAAATGAAGGAGTAGAAAGAACAGATTAAGAAAAGGGAATTCTAGATAAAACCCTAACAATTAGGTTTCATTTGAAAGAGTATGTGGTGTCCTGAAAGCAGATGAAGAAAGGACATAAGGAAGTTTTCCTGAGGCTGTGAATGTATTTTACTTTGACATAATTATAGGTTCACAGGCAGCTGCAAAGACAGTCTTGAGAGTTCCATAGTGCTCTTCTCTTTCCATTTTTGTCTGTTTTCATTTGCCTGGGAGGTGACTTCAGAGGGTTAATTACTTGGATATTGTATTAGATTGGCATCTTTTCTGACTGTGATACTATGCAGTGACCGGCCACAAAAAGTTTTTGTTCTTTATGAGTCACACAAAAAGACATATTGGTTAAGAAAACAGTTGAAATGCTGTATATTAAATGTGTACAAATAACTAAAAAGCTTAAATAGATCCAGAGAAAAATCTATATGCTTCCATACAATGATTGGTGCTATTGTTTATGGTTATAAATCATGCAATAAAAGATTTGTGGTCTCTATTTAAGGAGGCAAAACATTACAAAATAAGCCTATAGAGTCTATAGCCAATACTAGAAATACTGTAATCCAAATGTCCGTCAACAGGGAATCAGTTAAATATATTATAGTACATTTATTCAGTGGAATTCTAAGGGCATATTAATAATGATAGTCTTTAACCTTATCTCCATTTATATGTGAGTCAATAACTATCTCCATGTTATTAATTCCAGTGTTCACTTTTTGTCATCCTACTTGACATCAGAGTAGCAAGTGACACAGTTAATCACTCATTTTCTTCAAAAGTATCCTATTCTTGCTTTTTTGTGATATCATATTCTCTGGGTTTTTATCCTGGTTCTTTCTTGTCCATCTCTTCTCCTGACTGACTTCTGTGACTGGAATGCCCTATGGCCTGGTGTTAGAGTCTACTTCCTTGGCTTTACTTTCTCACTAGGTGTTCTCATAGGATCTGGTCTCTTGGCTTTAAATACCATCCAAATGTGATGACTTGAGATTTATATCTCCAACGCTAGCCACTCTCTTTAGCTTCAGACTCCTATACAGAATTGCTAATTTGAAATTGACTCTGGGATTCCTAATAGGTCACCCAAACTTCAAGTGTCCAAAATAGTATTCTGACCTGTTGCACTCTCAAACCTCTCTCCTCTTTTCCAATCATCCCTATATTAACTGGCTCTTGCCTATCTTTCTGGCATATCTTAATCAACTTTCCTCATTCTGTTTCAGTCTGTCCTACTTTCCTTCTTGTTCTTAGACATACCAAGTTCATCCTTGACTCAGGACCTTTACTATTTACTGGAATGTTCTTTCTTCTGATGCTCACATGGGCAATCCCTTCTTGTTATTTAGATCTCAAATATCACCTCTTCTGATCACCAAAGTTGCCCTCTTCCCCCAGTAGCTCTGTACCTACTGTTTTACTTTATTCTTTACACATGTTTTATCATCTGTCTCCTTACTGGAATAGAGTCTATGACAGTAAAAGACTATCTTAATGCCTAAAACCAGAATATCTTGAAAGAGTTCTTGGAACTTAATAAATGCTCAAAATAGTATGTATACGAAGTACATGGGCTGAGTTATAGCAGCTATAGCTCAGTGGTAAAACACTTGCCAAGTATGTGCATGAAACTCTGGGTTCGATCACCAGCACAGCAAAAAACAAACACCAAAATTATGTTACATAAAGTTTGGAAGGATGTATGCCAAAAAGTTTACAGTGGTTACCTCTGAGTGGGAATAGTACAGGACATAAGTTACAAATTGATATCCACTTTCTACCAATATTTGCTTCTATTAGTCTTATATTATTTGAAATAAAATATACTACTTTAATGATTAGAAAAATTAATAAATATATTTTAATTACAAATATGATTCATAAAGTTTGGATTCTTAAAACAAACTGTGCTTTACCTAGAAGATGTATTCATATGGAATACTTTCTTACTGATGTTAGGTAACATGTTACCATCTGTGTAAAGAAATCTATGGTTTTGCAAAAGCAATAAAACATGAAACAAGAGAAATATTTCACCACTTCTTTTTCTTTTGAACTTTATCATACTCTTTCTGGTAAATTATTGAAATTAATTCCTTCAAGGCAACAAGATAAAATCATTAGTTTGATGAATAACATGCTTGCTTTTATTTAAATTATATTTTAAATCTTTATTAGATATGTTTATCTTGGACCAGTTTATTTGTTCTTTTTATAGACATACCCAACCTTAATATTAGCTGTTGTCCCCAGGTCTGAATGTTAAGTCAATATACATTTGAGAAGACCTTCACCTTATCAAGTATTGCAAGTCTCTGATTGTTTTGGAACCTCTTCTGATAGTAGGGGTTTAGTTCAAGGACAGCTAATACTACTTCTTTTTTTTCCTAATTGGTTGAACAAATGATTAATTGCTTTAGTGACTAGAGTTCAAATTATTGGGTCAGGGTTCCATGTATATAAAGAGTCTAGCTTGAGTCTTTGTTCAGGTATATTCTTTCCTTTCTAATCATAGATTCTCCTTCTTAGGAGTTTTGCACAAGATTTGCAAAATGATGACTACGACAGTATATTTGATCTGGGGGATTGCAGTAGCAGTATGCTGTGGTTTATGGCTCATTTTTGGGATAAGAAGAAGGTAAGGCAAATTCTTTAAATTTTCTTTTAGCTCATTTATCTAGTGTTCTTTTACCTTCATTACTAAACAATAAATTTGGTTTTCTATATTTATGCACTTTAATATTTTTAGACAAAAATTTTTATTTAAATTTTAAAAGTGCTACCATTTATTAAATCTAACAAAACAAATTATGATAGTTTCCCTGTTCAGTACTGACATTACCAATGGTAAATGTTGATACTTTTATTCCTAACATTGGGGAAAATGGTTAGCACACAGTCGACATTCAATAAGTGCTTAGTGAATGCATGGATGGATATATGAATGAATTAAATAATCATTTCTCCAACATATCATGTCACTAGATTAAAGAAACCCATTATTTTAGCAAAAGAACATGGTCCCATGAACAAGAGAAGTATCTATAAACTAGAATTTTAAAGTTTGAAGTTAGCATAGAATTTTAAAACCTGGTATAGAAGAGACACTAAATATGTATTTTTTTCATATCTATCATTCATTTATGTCTCACAGGAAAATAGGTGAGCCACCTCTGGAGAATGGGTTGATTCCATACTTGGGTTGTGCTCTGAAATTTGGGGCCAATCCTCTTGAGTTCCTCAGAGCAAATCAAAGGAAACATGGCCATGTTTTTACCTGCAAACTAATGGGAAAATATGTCCATTTCATTACAAATTCCTCGTCATACCATAAAGTGTTATGTCATGGAAAATATTTCGATTGGAAAAAATTTAATTACACTACTTCTGCGAAGGTAATTCCTTTTGTATTTATACAGAATTCTGTTCATTTCCTAGCTTTTTAAAAATATAAGTGTATTTAGTAATTTTCATATTCTTGTAGGACAGAGGTGTTGAGAGTTACCCTATTGTGGAGAGTTGTAAAACATAATAAATCAAAATAGATACAGCATCCTAGTAGTACAAAAAAATTCACAATAGTTATAGATTTGTCATTTGTTGACTAGGTAATGAGGGCAAAATAAAAAGTAAATGCTTTACTGAGCCAGATGGAACCGTATCAAACAGCCAAGTACAAACTCATCACATCAATGATGTCTACACAGTAGGCAGAGTGCATGTGCTGGAAAATTTAAAATTTTACCATTGTTTTATCACTCTCAGGCCATTTTGTTATGGAATCTACTCTAATATAGTGAAAACAATTCTTAATGAGTTTCATTATTAGACATAGTCTTTGCCACAAAGTGGCCTAAAATCTGGTTCAACTGCATCTATAAAGAATATAAGACTGAACCAATGACTAAAAACATTATTGATTAGTACCAAATTAGTGTACAAGTAAGTGCATGTAGCATGAGAAACAAGTTGACTGGATGGCTCCAAGGAAATGTCACTGAAGAGCTAGGATGTGAATTTGGCTTAAAGGGAGACACTCACGTGGGCGTTTCTTTGTAACGTGGTATCGGCGGTGAAGGTATCTGACCTGTTCTCCCCTCCCCTTTTTCACTCTCTTCTCCTCCCCCACATTTGATTTGCTGACAGGCATTTGGGCACCGAAGCATTGACCCGAGCGACGGAAACACCACTGAAAACATACAGAACACGTTCTCCAGGACCCTGCAGGGCGACGCCTTGGACGCTCTCACGGCAACTATGATGGAAAACCTCCAGTTCGTTCTGCGGCCACGGGTCCCTCCCACATCGCAGAGTGCAGCCTGGGTGACCGAGGGCATGTACTCCTTCTGCTACCGAGTGATGTTTGAAGCTGGGTATCTAACTCTCTTTGGCAGAGATCTTACAAGGCAAGACATGCAAAAAGCCCTTATACTGAACAACCTTGACAACTTCAAGGAATTTGACAAAGTCTTCCCGGCCCTGGCCGCGGGCCTCCCCATCCGAGTTTTCAAGACGGCGCACAGGGCGCGGGAGAAGCTCGCAGAGGGCTTGGGCCACTCCAGCCTCCGCGCGCGGGCCCGCGTGTCCGAGCTGATCCGCCTGCGCATGCACCTGAACGACACGCTGTCCACCTTCGACGACGCCGAGAAGGCCAAGACGCACCTCGCCATCCTCTGGGCCTCGCAAGCAAACACCATTCCCGCCACTTTCTGGAGCTTGTTTCAAATGATTAGGTGACTAACAGATTAACGGTGTCCTTGTTCTGGCAGGAAGCACAAGTTCAAGCATTTTAACTTAAATGAGAAGGCTCCTAGTACTTTCTCATGCCATCGATCAAAAATATAACACATGTGCTCGTATGCAATCCTTACAAAAATAGAACAGCGTTTTACAGAAACACAGGCCCAGATAGAGGGATGTTCCTGAAGCCACGGAGGTTGGATGGGCTGACCCTGGGTCAGCGCAGGCCACCTGGCTCAGGGCCTTTGCTCTTAACCCATACGGTTCCTCACAAAACCAATTTAAGTCCATAAATAGTCATGAAAATATTTTTAAGTGACTACTGACTTAGAGGCAATAATCAGTGCAGTGACTATGCCTTATTCATTTGTGCATTCATGGTTTGTTTTTTTCCCTCAATAATCGCAGCCTTACCGTTTATTTGACCAGAATAAATTCATGTATTTATGGTAAGGTTACAATCAATTTATTGCCATATAGGCGAGCATAGCCATATTTTATGACAGTTACACAAATACTTTCTAAATATTTCTGGGACTAAATTTGCTGTGCTTACATAATATAGATCCTGACTATGGCACTGAGGCTTCCACAAACTTCCATGCACTAAAATAAGTAGCTTTTATTTCACAATTCAAAAGTATAAATGAAAAAGCTGTTCTACCTCTAATCATGGTATGAATTTAAAGAGTAGATTTAAACTTCCATTTGGATGCTCTGTTATTGTAGATACAATTTTCCTTCTAATGTTTATTACTCATTTGACTGTTTAATTCTTACTTAGAATTATTTAATAGATGTATGACCAAAGTTTTATTTAGCAAAGTCCTTTAAGACAATTCTTGCCAAAATCAAAGACAAAAAGCAATTACAAATAGAGTACAAGGGATGGAAATGCCCCTGTCTCAACCTCCCTGTTATCTTGACCACCTTGTTAAAGTAATAGAAAGTGCCTATTTGTTTGCAGACCTCCAAGTAGGGAAAAATTATTTTCTTTGGATCTTTTCTTTCCTCTAAACTTTCAATAGGAGTCCTGAAGCAATGAAAGCGGCTGCTGAAGAAGTGAATAAGGCTTTGGAGAACGCTGGTCAACCACTAGGCTTTGCAGGGAAACCTATTCATTTGAATCAAATGCAACTGAATGACTTGCCAGTACTAGGTGTGTTTGCCATTTCATATGTCATTTACTGTGTCCTATTAACAACAACCCTCAATATACATTATGCACTTACTGATTTCAGGAAATAATGCTGAGTATTCCATATGGTTCGGCTGTCTTCATCCTCACAAAGATCCTGTAACTAAGGACTATTACTATTTCTATATTCCAAGTAAGGAAACAGGCACCCAGAGGTTAAGCTGCCTGGGAGCGATGGTGGAACCTATGGTAGCATCAGTATGGGACCCTTGATTCTCTGCTGTCAGTCGCCACACTGCAGGCTGTCTCCCTTACCACTAGTTTACAGTTCAAGGGAGCATGGTTTATTTTCATGAAATAGAGTCGTGGTGAGAAGTACCATCAGCCTCAATTAGCTGCATAGGTTGGGTGGTGGGATTGAAGGTTGTTTCATTTTTTTGCTTTTCTATATTTTATAGAAATACAAACATGCTATATGTTTATAGTAAGCATCTTCTTTTTTATAAATTTTCTATAAAGGAAAGAACTCAACCCATGCTTTTAGGGGTAAACTATCTTAATGGAAGGGATGGACATTTCCCAAGAAGTTTGGGTTGTAGTTTGACCTGGGAGGCTTCAGACACGTTATTTCTCTTCTAGAACTTTACTTTTCTCATTCACAAATGGAGTGCTGACCTGTGATTTTTATACACAACTGTATGATGAACACCTAAAAAATGACAGTTTGAGAATAGAGGCTGTCAAGCCAGGCTGGACTTCTCATGAGATCTCTATATTCTCAAGGTGTTTTTGGTTTTATTTATGTTTTTGTTTTGTGTTTTTTTTTTTTTTTTTTCTTTTTGGTCTCTTTATGCCCTTACCCATCATCAGGGCATTACCATATGGCATCAGATATTGTACAGATAAAAATGAGTGCTTGTTAATACTGAATTGAAACTGCATGAAACATCCTGAAAATCATTTCTGTATAAAAGTGGTATCAGTATATTAGATCTCAAAATTGGTAAACATTGGATGATTCACATAGAAACTGGTTGCTGATTTTTCCAATTTTACCAGCTGTTAAATATCATATAGAAATAAGATCATGGCCAGGCATGGTGATGCATGCCTGTAATCCCAGCACTCAGGAGGCTGATGCAGGAGGATCACTGTGAGTTCGAGGCTAGCCTGGGCTACATAATGAGTTCAAGATCAGCCTGAATGACAATTATTATTACCTCAGATGATCAGATTAAAAATACATCCAGACACAGTTGAATCATTCATAACAGTATAATGGTAACAGGAAGAAAGTTTTGGAAGTTTATATCTGGCCAGCTTCCTATTTTCTGTTAATCTTTGTGTTATAAGCTGCCAGAAGTATTTCAGACACTTTACTATGTGACCTTGAAATATTTAAATTGTTCTCTTTTCATCCTTCTTTGAATTCTTTCATTGTTTTCTTCCTTTTTCTCCTTTCTTTTAAAATATTTAGATAGTATCATCAAAGAGGCTCTGAGGCTTTCCAGTGCCTCCCTGAACGTCCGGACAGCTAAGGAGGATTTCACTTTGCACCTTGAGGATGGTTCCTACAACATCCGAAAAGATGATGTCATAGCTCTTTATCCACAGTTAATGCATTTAGATCCAGAAATCTACCCAGACCCTTTGGTAAGTGACTGCTGGTCAAAAAGTTTAGTATCCAGGTGATATCAACTCAGGTCTAAATAAGAAGGGCATTTATAGTTGTAGAATTGATTTGACCTTTGAGGCCACAGAAGTTGTCCCCTTAATTATGTCAAATATTCGAATATTTGGGAAAATTTGGATAGTGGTCTGAATTTTTAATTTTTAGTTCTAATGTTTGTTATCCCTTCATCTCCATTATATTATATTTGCAGTCATAAAATAAACCTGCCTCCTTACTTTTTCCTTAAGAAGTACCTGCTGTCAAATCCATGAAATTGGAGTTTAGTATATTAACTTTCAGTTTCTGAGTGGGACCATTCTTGGTAGTTCTCTTGACTGAGGAACTCATCACCGGGCAGAAGAGAAGGTATTTGAAAACTTTCTTGGCCCATCAGTTCTCCTTAACCTCCGAGTATTTGCTATATCACTGATGGAGTGGATTAAAAAAGACAATTACTCTTGCAGCTCCCAGGTCAAGAAAGAGATAAATTCCTTTAAAAGTAGCTTATAGACTTGTTTTCTTTGTATTTTTATTGCAGACTTTTAAATATGATCGATATCTAGATGAAAACAGGAAAATAAAGACCACCTTCTACAGCAATGGAGTCAAGTTAAAGTACTATTACATGCCTTTTGGATCAGGAGCTACAATATGTCCTGGAAGATTATTCGCTGTCCAAGCAATCAAGCAATTTTTGATCCTGATGCTTTTGTATTTTGAACTGGAGCTTGTAGAGAGCCAAGTTAAATGTCCCCTTTTGGACCAGTCCCGTGCAGGCTTGGGTATTTTACCACCATTAAATGACATTGAGTTTAACTATAAACTCAAACATGTTTCAACATGTGGTTAGAAGGAGGCACTAGGTGATGTTACAGGACTGCAGTGTACCATCACACACAGTCCCTTTGAACAAACATGTTTAGAGGTGAGGAAGGGGTTCAACACGCTCAATTCTGCTCACTGATATTTGCTTGCGCATCTAACATTTTACTCAAGTTTCCAGATGCTGTCTCAGGCTGTACTAGTGAAAGAACTCATTTCTAGGAGCACAATAATTTGTTTCCACTTACATAAGTCAGTGGATGTTCTTACACCCAAGGACTGAAATTCGTGACTTTCAGAGAAAAATGCTTTTATTTTCCTCAAAATGAAGATATTCCAATTGGCAATTTTTTTTCCTAAGGAAATTTATTTTTATAAAAATCCCTTGACAATTATGAAAAAGGTTCAAATTCACATTTTAGTGAGAAGGCATTATTTTTGACTAAATGAGGTACTTCAGGTGTGAAAATCTATTATCAAAGATATTTTAAAGGATTACATTATGCCTTTCATTAAAAAAATTTAAAAATTTTCTTTATACCCTGTATTCAGGGCTTTTTAAATGATGCTCTTGGTGTCCAGAAAATACTAAAGATGGTCTTGATATTTTCCCTTTATTTTTTAATTTATTGTTGCTGGAAATTGTTACATCAGGCTTCAGCTGTCTTATTTGTAACTTGATACCATATTAATAGAAGATTTTTTCAGAGACTAAAAATGCACTTTTTCTGTCATTGATAAGTATGCATCAGTGAAAAGAATGTAGCTCTACTGTGATACATTTTAAAATTAAAACTGGATGAAAACGACCATTTAAAAACTTTGGTTATGGGGCCAAGGATATAGCTCAGTGGCACAGTGCCTACCTGGCAAGTGAAAGATCCTAAATTCTATTCCTGGTACAAAAACAAAACAAAACAAAACAAAAATCTTTGGCTATGAAACACACAGAATTTATTAAGTGCAGCTTGATATTATGTTTTATTTAAATATCTGTTATTTCCAAACAACTGGCAGTTAAGGAAAAATAATTAAGGCTATATGATAGTGTTTAAATGCTGTGTATTATAATGCTTTGATAAAGTATTTTAAGTGTTAGAGTTATCAGCTTTGCTATTTTTATTAATATTTCCACGTGTATTTATATGTAAATTATATTTAACCTTTTTCTTGTACCATGCATGTTAAGAAAATATTGTAACATTTGGTAATCTTGAAATTATTTCTCTTAGAAATAGAAGTATGCATGTGTGTGTTTTAAATCTTGAAATATTCAGAATGCTTACAACATTCACCTATGGATAAGATTCGAAATTTTTATTCAGGATTCATTCAAAATATTTACATTTCTAAATATTTAAAAAATATTCAGGCTAGGTGTGGTGGTGCACACCTGTAATCCTAGCACTAGGGAGGCTGAGGCAAGAGGATTGCTGTGAGTTTGAGGCCAGCTTGGGCTACATAGTGAGTTCAAAGCCAGACTGAACTGCATAGTGAGACCTTGTCGCTATTTGAAGTATTAATTCACTCAAAAATCTCTCATGTTACATAACATTCACAGAGCTTTGTATATGGTAGGCAAGTATTCTACCATTGAGCTATGTACCCAGCTGTCACTTAAAAATTTTTTTTTAATATTGCTATTTAGTACTACCATGAAATTATCTCTTATGTAGGTTACTTTTCATACCAAGAAAATTAAATTCACTAACATAAGGGTCAAGATCAACAAAATTCTGTTTTATAGTAACCTGTTATAAACTGAATTTCTAATGCAGATTTCTAATAAACTTTATCTCAATGCATTCATATATCTTTCTCTATCTATTCTTGTATAACAGAGGTTGACAATTGATAACCTGTTGACCAAAAGTGCCCCCTTCCCTGTTTTTATATAGCCTGAAAGCTAAGAATGGTTGTTACTTTACTAAATAGTTAAAAAAAAAAACTCAAAAGAAGAATAATATTCCATGGCATGTGAAAAGTACATGAAGTGTAGGTTTGCACATCCATAATTAAAGTTTTCTTGGAACACAACTTGCTTAGCAATCTGCACCGTTATCTGTGTGTGATCTTGGTACATCACTGCAAAGCTTAGCTGCAACAGGGACTGCAGAGATGCAGAGCACAAAATGTTTGAAATCTGGTCCTTCCCAGAAAACATTTGCCAACTCCTCTTGTATAGCAATCTCCAAACCTATTTTTAATTTTTTTAACTTTTGAAAATGTAGTAGTACATGAACTTTTGAAAAGCATGTGAAGGGAATATATTTAAAAAACCATGAATACAATTTTATCCTAACTACAGAGAAGACTAAATCATTCCAATTAGGAAAATTATCTTTTTAAAAAATTGACCCCTATATTGAAAACAAAACTTAAGTAATGTGTTGTAAAATCAAATAAACTTAGAGGAGTTTAATGATAAATTTATTCAGTATTACTGTGGCCTAGCTGTACACTCAACACATCACATGTTTCTTCATTTTGAGGCTTATGTTACTATTACCTCTATATTATAGAGGAAGAAAATGGGACTACAAAAAAGTAAGTCACTGGCCCTAAGTCACAATGCTGTAACCAGTGGAAGAATATCAGAATCCAAGTATTCTTCTTAGGGTCGAGGTCAGATATTTTGAAGGCAGTGGGATTAAGGTTATAGCCTCAGTCTCACTAACAGGTAATGGGTACAACTTCTCCTGCATGCCTTCTTCACTGCATGTTGGTTGATACTAATTCAGAGGATCAGACCTGTAACAAGTAGCGGCACCCATGCTTCCCGGAACCTCATAGACTGTTGACATTCATCTAGTCTAAGTTCTCATTTTAGTTAGAAACTGAAATTTGGTGAAAAAAAAGTGCCCTGTAATTTTCTATGCAAACCTTTAAACAAAAATCACTTGTTTTTCACCAAATATTCAGGGATGACCCCTTCTCCACCCACCTTTGGTATTTGGCAAGATTAACACTGAGAAAAGGTTAAAGAACACACTGGACATGCCACTCTCATCTAGAGTCACCAATTGTTCATTTTTTTGTGGCCACATTTTAGTTCACGCAGAAAGGTGGTTTGAAAAGTGATTTTAGTTAGGGTTTTCACTTATAATTTATTTTCCTTTTGGGTTGCTAATGTGAATTTTAATTTCTGGCTTCTCTGACCCTTTGGAGAAAAGGAAAGGGTAAAGGGTCCCAAGAAGAAGGTGATGGAGCTTTGATTATCTTTTCTCCACTATCATTAACTAAATATCTAAATAAACTGTTTTTTACTCCTCTGGCAAAAAAATGAAATTCATTTAAACTTTGCTTGAAGAAGAATCTGTTGTTTTAAAACATGGAAATACGTACATGTAGGGAAATACACACTGGAAGATACTTTTGTTTACTTTTTCTTTGAATGTGCTAGTGAGAAAATGGTTAGAGACCTAATTATATAGTAATTATAGGCCCCAGGGCACTTGGTGCTCCAGGTAATGGCTGTGTATGACAAAAGCCATCTAGATGTCCCCGGGGAGGAAGGGCAGTTATTCCAAGAGTACTTCTGCCACTGAAACATGACCATAATGCAGAGTCATAGAAACCTGGTTTTTCAAAAACCTGGCTGTGTTTTTAATTCAGTATGTTTTTTTAAATGATTCCAAAGAACACCTCTTCTCCCAGGAGAGTAATTTTATTTTATTTAACTCTACAGCCCACTAAAGCTCCTAATTGATATCTTACACAAATTAGGATCTTAAACAGTTGAAACAATGACAGAAAAAATGATTTATGTAGAGGCGTTCTGTACTCTGTTTTCCTTCTTAGTCCAAGCTCCGCCAAGTTGCCCATGCTTTGTTTGATTGCTTTACTAGCAGAACTTTTTTTTTTTTTGCTTCTCTCTATTGATCTCCCTCCCTAATAAAACATTGGGAAAGAGTTACATACACACAGAACCAAGAACACAGCTGGCCTATGCTCACGCCTACACTGCGTGATAAGGCCGTTTTACTAATTTGTTGAAACAAAGTAGAGGTGGTGAGCGCCTCGGCAATCTGGGGAACTAGTTGAGTAGGCTGCAGATGGATCTCAGAGACAGACAGAAGTAGGTCAGAACAGTACATTCACGAGATGGGAAGTGGAACAGAGGCCAGGTGGTAATAGGACAGAAATCTCATTGTCATTAATTTCTGAATATCCTACTTATTCTTTACTTTTTATTAAGTGAAGTTTCAGAACTGTTTAGCCTGCTGAGGTCCTAGACCTATCCTTCTATTTATAACAAGGCCTTTGCTTGCTGACACAATGAAGGAACCCACTCGTACGGTTTTCTAGGACTGGAGGATGGATCCGTAATGTTAGCCACCTTTTACATTTCTCTTTTTAGTACCAGTAAAGCTTATTGCCAAAGAGATACTATCAAGATTTATGATTCCTTCCATTTTAATTATGTTTAGACAGTACCCAGTTTATAAGTAGTATGTTCCAAAAGTTCAGTTGTGAGTTCTATATTTGAGACTCAGAACATATTTTACTGAAAAAAATGTGCTGCAAATGGGAGTTACATTCCTCGAGTAACAAAACAAACGCCAATTTAATCCATGGTATTGCATAGGTCATACTCTTTTCAATAATTCTGCCATGCAAAAAAAGTGAAAATACTGTTGAGATATTTATATTTAAATTGAGATATTGTTTCGGTTTACTCTGAAAATAAATGACTTGAAAAGAGAGTGGGAGGTAGAACATAAAGAGTCTGGAGGTGTACTCTAGCATTTTCAAAGGAGGCACTTTTATAGGAGATGGCTTTGAATCAGAGTTTCCAGGTTATAGGTGGAACCAACTTATTTAATTTGTACCTGAGGAAAATGAGAAGTAGAAGTTTATTTCTCATTTCACCTCAAGGCTTACCCATTTATTTCCTTTTCATTCAGCTGTGTACTAATGATGGGACAGTAGAGGTGAAAGGGTTAAGGGCAACTTAAAAAAGAATTTGCAAAAATATGAAAGAGCAACACATTAGCTCGCTAGTCTGCCATAACAAAATACCACAGACTAATGTCTAAAACATCAGCAATTTATTTTTTCATAGTTCTAGAGGGTGGAAGTCCAACATCAAGTCGCTGTTAGGTTTGGTCATTCCTGAGGCCTCTTCTCCTTGGCTTGCTGTGGCGCTCTCCCACACAGTCTTTTCTCTCTGAGCATACCTTGTGTCTCCTCCTCCTCCTCCTTCCTCCCTTCCCCTCCCCCTTCCTCCCCCCTTCTTCTCCCTCTCCATCTTCTCATAAGAACACCCATCCCATTAGATAAGGCCTCCACCTTTGTGACCCTGTTTAACCAGAAAGACTGTTTAAAGCCTGATATGACTTGCATGTGGTTTGTCAACCAAAGGTTCATGTGCTGGAAGCTTGGTCCCTAGTGTGGCTGTGTTGAAGTGATGGAGACTTGAAGGGGTGGAACCATGAAGAATGGAAAGTAATTAGGTCGCTGGGGTCACTCAGAAAAGGCTAATGCTGTTCTCCTGGAGTGAGTTAATTCCTGTGGGAGTGGGGTGTTATTATAGAGTGAGCTTGACCTATGCAGCTCCTGCTGCCTCACTATGTAGTCTCTCCCAGGAGGACAAACTCCTGCCATGCCGTCATCTGCCATGAGTCCCTTGCCGAAGGCTAAACAAGTGGGGTCATTTAATCGTGGGCTTTTAGCCTCCAAAACTATGAGCCAAACACTGTAAGTCTTTTCTTTACAAATTACCCAACACGAGATATTTTATTATAACAATAGAAATGGACTTATTCATAAGCGCTATTTCTAAATATGGTCACATTCTGAAGTACAAGGGCTGAGGGCTTCAAAATATGGATTTGAGGAGGGCACAGCTCAGCCCATAACGAGTAGAGAAAGCAAGAAAGAGGAAGAAGAAAGTTAAAGAGGATGTAGTGGAACCAAAGTGCCAAGTGAACAGAGCGGGGGGGAAACAAGCAACGATTGGGAAGAAGAGTGGGAAGCTTCTGAATGGAGAGAGAATGGAGTGCAGGGACCCTGAATCATCCTGATCTGGTGTGTGTGTGTGTGTGTGTGTGTGTGTGTTTGATGGGGAGAAGTTGGGAGAATGACTAAAAGCTTCAATTCTCATCCTCATGAATTTCACTTTCATTCAGGGTTCTCAATACCGAAGCCATCACACAAAGGATCCACATAGAGAATTTTATCCCATTATAAAGGTCTGGTTCAAAGTGAATTGTCCTTGGGTCCAGCCTTCCGTGAACAGTCAGCTAGCCAAGATGGCTGTGCAGTCCCCAAGGAGGCCGTACCTCCCCATGCTCCCTCAGATACGGTGAGCAGACCACGATGGCCCAGGAATTCCTCTCCTCCACCCGCAGACATCACAGCTCAGAGCACTAGTCACAGAACTCTACCGCACTCATAGGGGAACCTCAGAATGGCTGCAGACTGGAACCACTGCGCTCGCTCTTCCTCACTTTCTATGGTTATTGCACTTACCCTACCTCTACCCCAGGCTGGTTCATCAGTCAGCTGCGTGGGAAGGAGCAAGCATCGCCTCTTAGTTCTCCAGGTCAGTAAGAGGCGCCTGAGCTGGTGCGGCAGCACGCATCTGTAATCCCAGCTAGTCGGGAGGCAGAGGCAGGAGGATTGTGAGTTCATGACATTCAGGAAGGTGGATACTCTCTTTGGGGTGTCCCCCTTGGAAAGGAAGTGAGTGCGTTCTATGAGTGAGAGGAACACTGGAATTGTTACAAGATCAATGGGTGGGTTGCTCCTGTGGGAGACAATGCTGTGTGTTTTCCAAACCCCATTTCCTCATCCCTTTCCTGGGTATATGAGAATACTACATGGCCTGACTTTTCGTGCTGTCAGAGTGGGGCCAGTGGTTAGGTGGGCTAACAGGATGATACCACTCATGCCACAAGTAATTCCTAGACTGGCCTTTACTAACCTTCCTCAAGGTCTGCCATTTCTCTTTACTCTTGCCATGGGGTCTTCAGATCTTATGTTGGAAATATCAAAGCTCCTTTCTTGCAGATGGAGAACAGCCACCTGACACTCTGGCTGTGTAAAACCAAGAAGTGAACTTCTACTATGTTCCAATTGAGACTTGGCATATCCATTTTTCTAATATTAAAATTGCCTTATTTTCTTTGTCCATTTCTCTTCTAATCTTCCTGGATGTTTACTTTTATAATGATTAAAAAAATAATTCTACCCAGTCCCCTGTGCACATTTGTTCCCAATGGTCCATTACCTATAGAGCTCTCTGAAACTTTGGAACAACTTCACAAGTGGCTGATCTGACTATGTTGGTTCCCAGATCTCAGTCTGCCTCTGCCTGCTGCCTTCAGCTGTACATGAATCCAAGTCACATTAAGAGGTGGGTCAGCTGGGTAGCTGCCCTGGTAGTCAATGCATGGGGGCTAGAGAAAACACTGAAATGCAAAGAAAGTGGAGAAAATCACATATATCAAAATTCCTTTGGGGAATATTTTGAGCAATTCTTTGGTATGGGGGGTAGGATGAGACCCCCAGGGGCATATTCCAGGAGCTGAGGTTTGCTTAGTTGCTTTCTAGGGAAAGAAATGTGCCACCATAAGACCCAGGCTGATGTACTCATGAGAGGCTAAGACTCAGAGCAACATCCCTTTCCTGCCTCCACCACTCAGTGCTTTGCCCTCCTCTAAATACTTACATGTGACAACTTGACCTAGTTTGATCCTGATTCTTCTTGCGTTGTGGTTAACTTACCCATTCATTACACCAATCCAACAAAAAGAAAGATACAGCACAAATTCTTAATAAATTAAGTATGGAAAAAATAATAAATGCTATATGTGACAAGCACACAGCTAACATATTTACCAATGAAAAGTGAAAAGTTTTCCTTTCAGATGAGGAACAAAATAAGATGCCCACTCTTACTGCTTCTATTCAACATAGCACTGGAAGTCCTATCTGGAGTAATTAGGCTAGAAAAAATAAAATAGAAGACATCCAAACTGGAAAGGCAATATTTAAATTTTCTCTGTAGATGACATGAACTTTTATGTATAAAACCCTTAACTGGGGGGGCTGGTGAGATAGTTCAGCAGCATAAGTGCCTGCCTGGCAAGTGCGAGGCCCTGAGTCGACTCCCGGTACCCACATAAAACAAACAAATAAACAAACAAAAAACCCTTAACTGGGTGTGGTGGAGCAGGCCTGCAGTCCCAACACTTGGGAGGCGGAGGCAGGAGGACTGCTGTGAGTTTGAGGCCAGCGCAGGCTACACAGTGAGTTCAGGGCCTGCCTCAACTACATAGCAAAACCCTGTCTCAAAACAAAAACAAAAACAAAACAAAACAACAAAAATCCCGTAAAGATTCTACCATAAAACTCTTAGAATAAATGAATTTAGTAAAGACTCAAGATACAAAATCAAAGCACAACTATCAGTTGTGTTTGTACACACTATCAATGAACTGTCTGAAAAAGAAATTAATAAAATGATACAACTTACAGTAGCATAAAAAAGAATTAAATATTCATAAATAAATTTACCCAGTGTGGTGAAAGATGCTTCCTGAAAACTATCAAACATTGATAAAAGGAAATATAGGAAAACATAAATAAATGAAAGATGCCCCATGTGTATAGATTGGAAGAATTGATATTGCAAAAAAGACCATATTACCTAACACAATCTACAGAGTCCATGCAATTCCTATCAAAATTCCAACATTTTTTACAGAAATAGAAAAAAAAATCCTAAATTTCATATGGAACCACAAAGGACCTTGAATAACCAAAGCAATCTTGAGAAAGAACAACACAACTATAGGTATCACATTTTCTGATTTGAAAGTACAGCACAAAGCTATTTTAATCAAATCTATACGTTAGTGGCATAAAAGTAGACTCAGACCAGTGGAACAGATAGCCCAGAAATAAAATCATGTATATATGGTCAACTAATCTTACACAAGGGCACCAAAAATACACAATGGGAAAGGAAATTCTCTTCAATAAATGGTATTAGAAAAACTGAATAGCCATATCCAAAAAAATAAAAATAAAAATAAAGAATGAAATTATACCTTTGTCCTATATCATGTGCAAAAACCAACTCAAAATGTATTAAAGATTCAAATGTAAGTCTGGAAACTACAAACCCTAGATTAACAAATAGGAGGAAAGACCCTTGACATTGATTTTTTTATATGAAACCAAAATCATAGACAACAACAGCAAAAATAAGCAGGTAGGACTATGTCAAATTAAAAAGATTTTGCAAAGCTAATAATAAAATGAGAAGACATATTACAAAATGGGAAAAATATTTGCAAATCATATATCTGATAATGAGTTAATTTCCAACATATATCAAGACTTATACATCTCAGTAACAGAAAACCAAACAAGCTAATTAAATGTAGGCAAAGGACCTTAATAGACATTTCTCCAAAGAAGATAAACAAACTGCCAACAAATATATGACATAACAATTAGCACTACTAATCATCAGAGAAATTAATATAAAACCATAGTGAGATATCATCTTACATCTGTGAGAATGGTTTTTACAAAGAAGTAAGAGATAACAAAGGTTGGAAAAAGCGTGGAGAAAAGAGAATCTTCATACACCGTTGGTGGGAATGTAAAGAATTGCTACCATTTATGGAAAACAGTACAGAAGTTCTCCCAAAAAAAAAAAAAAGCCTATCATATGATCTAGCAATCACACTTTTGTATATATACCTAAAGGAAACAAAAACAGTGCATATCTCCAAGAGACGTCTGCACTCCTACACTCATTGCAGCATTATTCACAATAGCCAAGATACGAAAACTGCTAAATCTCCATTAATGGGTGACTAGATTTAAAAAATGAAATAGGGAGCCGGTGAGATGGCTCAGCGGCTTAAGCACCTGCCCGGCAAGCGCGAGGGCCTGAGTTCGACTCCAGGAACCCACATACGAAAAAGGGGCCGGTGATATTGCTCAGCGGCACGGGCGCCTGCTGGCGCACGAGGTCCTGAGGTCGACCCCCTGGTACCCACAAAAAAAAAAAAAAAAAAAGAAATAGGTACATACAATGGAAAATAATTCAGCCATGGAAATTCTGTCATTTGTGACAACATGGATGAACCTAAAGGACATTATGCTAAGTGAAGTAGGGCAGATGTAGAAAGACAAGTGCACAATCTCCTATGTGGACTCTATAAAATTCAAACTCATAGAAGCAGAGAGTAGAAAGGTGATTACTAGAAGCTAGGAAAGGGGGAAGATTGGGAGATGTTGATCAAAGGGTACTAACTAATATGAACAAGTTCTAGGAGCAAGTGTAAAGCATGAATAATGTTGGATATTTTAATTTTCAAAAAAGAAAGCATATATATATATATATATATATATATACATATCTAGAGTCCTTCCCACTCCCAATTTCCCTAGGTAACCAGGCTAATGCAGGACTAGAAGGATCACAAAACAAGTCTCTACCCAACCTAATATCTTGGATTTACAGGCAGGCAATGGGGCCTTTAGAAGCTAACAATATTCTAACTACCCTACACTTATAACATTAATGCAACCAAAATAACCCACATTGGACTGCTGAACTTATCTAATATTGTTTTAACCTGACACTGGGGAACAAAACAAAAGTATAAAGTGTGTTGTATTTTGTTTTCCCTTCCTCATCTCATGGTCCCTGCCTTTCATTCAGCAAAGAAGTAAAGGCTGCAAGGTGCTCAGTCTGTCTTAGCTATAAGGGTGGCATTGGTGATTTACAGAGATGAAAAGACTCACCCAATCACCTGCAAGACATTCAGATTCTAGCCATTTTAGAAGCCCAGAAGGCTTGAATTCCGATTCCATACACATCTAAGGGTCCTTTTAAAATATTATGGTACCTTTTGGGGGTGGGTTTGGTGTTTAAGATGTAACTTGTTGCAGAATGAAAGACTCCATCATATATTAGAGGGTTTCAATGGACAAATGAGTAATACACTTCTGGAGGAGTGAGATTTCTGGAGGGGTGAAAATGTCTCCCTATAATCATAGAGTCAGGCCTGGAGGAAGCTATTCTTCTGAAGCTAGCATAATTTGAGACAGCACAGGTACCTCTTCTATCTGCTCACTTACAAAATACCAACCGTTGTTTTGTTTTAGAGCTATCTGTTTTATTCATCAAAGGTGTTCAGCATTTATCAAACTTTTCTTGCCATATGAGCCCTGAAAAACAACTCTTGGGCTCGGTGTTGCACACTAGAACTCACTGGAAATCTTACAATGCTGTCTCATGGTTTTTGAAATTTTGGCAGGAGATTTAGAGTCGATAGTAGCTTACAAAGTGTTCACCTTTGTTACTCTGCTGAAATGATGTAACCATTGCTGTGCCTTTGGTAAATCAGGTAGCCTTTGAATCTAAAGTCACTTTAGGACAATGGAAGGGCTGATTGGTAAGAATGTAGAAAACTGAAGCCCTGCCAAATATGGATTGATTAAAACACATGGGACTAGGGATATAGCTCAGCAGCACAGCGCCTGCCTGGCAAGTGCAAAGTCGTGAGTTCTATTCCTGGTGCCAAAAAAACCCAAAACACATGTACACACACACTCACACATGTGATGCTTTGTGTACACACAGAATAGGGACAGGGAAAAAGTCTTTTTTAAATTTTTTTTTTATTTTTGAAACAGGGCCTTGCTACATAGTTCAGGCTAGTGTTGAACTCACTATGTAGCCCAGGCTGGCCTCAAACTCATGGTGATCCTCCTGCCTCACCCTCCCGAGTGCTAGGCTTACAGGTGTGGGTTACCATGCCCAGCTCCAAAAAACCTTTTCAAGTAATAAAAGTCTCAACTTTAGAAAACAAATTAACAATGAAGCAAACCAAAGGAACTTCAGAAAAAACAAGAGAATAATAACAAAAAAATTAAACAGCCCCTTCTCACTTAGAGATGTATTTGTAAGACAACCTAAATTTATAAACACCATGCTAATGTGTAATTCTTCTCCTCAAAATCTCTATGGGATTCTGTCATAATTGTGGGGCAAAGACTTAAGGAAAAGAACAGGACGATAAACTGTAGGGTGACATGCTCCTGTAATTTGAGCACTCTGGGAGGCTGAGGCAGAAGGATTATAAGTTTCAGCCTACTCTGGGCAATTTAGCAACTTAGTAAGATCCTCTCTCAAAATAAAAAGTAGAAAAAAGGCTGGGAATGTAGTTCAGTGTGAAGGCCCTGGGTTCAGTCTCCAGCACTACAGAAAGAAAACAAAGGAAAACAATACAATAACAAAAATTCAAATTGAATTCATCTCGGCCTCTATTTTTGTTGATGAATACTTTTAAGAGGTCTCATGCTTAAACTCATCCACAAAATGTACAAATTGGATACACAAGATAATATTGTAGTCCCTTAGTATTTACAAACTATACTGATAAATATTGAAAAAATTACTGAAAATAGTTTGAAAATTTTGGAGGAATCTAGGAAAAAATTTTCTGAACAGAATATACTAATTTGTATCCAGTGAAAAGAAGATTTCAAATGGATTTCACACACACACACAAACAACCACACACACATATGTACAAACACACAAGTGAAAAAGAAAAAAGAGCAAAAGTGAAAGATATTGAACACATCAGATAGGGAAGGTAGGCTGGGATAATTACCTATAGGTGATATTTCTGTACTCCCAAGCTCATGAAGAATGATCACTTTTCATTTAACAAATTTGCCCCACCTGATTCCAGTAAGGTATACATGCAAATTATTTTCTGTAAGAGAAAAAATAGAAAAAGGAAGCACTGAATAAATTCAGAATGTCGGAATGTCCTTGGTAAGTTTCAAAAATTAAATCATCATGCCAGTATGAACAATAATGCTGCTTGAACATAAAGGAGGAACTTGCTAAAATAATCAACAAAGTGCCTGTTATGGTTTGTGTCTAGATATTCCCCCAAAGCCTCATGTGGTCATAGGTGGGGCTTTTTCAGAGGTGGGTGAATCTAGAGTGTGTGATTGATTCATGGTGCCATGCTGTGATTGATTCATGGTGCCATGCTAGGATTAAAGGTGGTAGGATTAAGGGTGGGTGATTACTAAATCAGTCCACTGATTGGATTGGCTCTGCCCTAATCCTGGTAGACTGGCTACAATACAAAGGAAGAAAGAGGCTTGTCTGCCCCTTGTTGATTTTGCTGTCTTCTGCCCACCATGAACTTTTCTCCTCTGTGAGCCACCTGCCTCGG
This sequence comes from Erethizon dorsatum, assembly GCA_028451465.1. NCBI lineage: Eukaryota > Metazoa > Chordata > Mammalia > Rodentia > Erethizontidae > Erethizon > Erethizon dorsatum. Next base: position 51,821,300 of record CM051828.1, read on the forward strand.
AGCCAGTTGATTATAGACTGAAACCTCTACAAACTATGAGCTAAATAAACCTTTCTCTATTTAGCTTTGGATGTTGGGTATTTTGTCTCAGTGATGAGAGAAAAATAACTAAGACAGAATTCAGTACCAGAAGTGGGGTTGCTGCATGAGTATACCTGAACATGTTGTTCAGGAGCCTTTGGGATGGGCTTGTGGGAAGAGTTTGGAAAGGTTTGAAGACGCCAGCTGAAAAAGTAGAGCTGGAATGCATTAGGGTGTACTTGATGGCAGATTCTGGTCAGAGCTCAGAAGACAGAGTGCTGATAGAAATGACACTGGTAAAGACCAGGCTTAGAAGGTTTCTGCTGGGAAGAAGGACTGCATTGGTTGTTGAACTCCAGATGTTGTGTGTTATGGCTTGGCAGAAAGTTTGTCTCAATTTTGCTTGTGTCCAGAGACTTTCCCCAAGACTGAGATTAAGGGTGGTGGACTAATTAATCTGGCAGAAGAAATTTCAAGTCAGTCTAATATGCCTGTGGGATGGCTGCTGTTGGGGGGGTTAGCCATATTTATGTTGAGAACAAAGAGAAAAGAGCCCAGAAGAATGATTTAAAATGTTTTGAGTTTGGCCAGAAAGGAAGCTCCAGTAAAGTTGCATTCTGCAAAGATGGAACAGAAAGGAAACTGGCCACTGAAAAGACTTGAAAGGAAAAGCCAAGTATTTCAGAGGAAGAAAACAGAAAAGATGGCTTGAGGACATAAAAAGACCCAGCAGAATTTTAGCCTTTACAGCCTCAGAGTTGTAAATGCAAAAGATTTTGCTTTGAGAAGAGAGTCCCAGAGCACCATGCTCCAGAATGGTGGCAGTTTAGGGAAGTTGTTCCTCTGGATTTGGTTCACAGGTACTTGACCCCTGCAGCCAAGAGAGAAGGAAGTCTGGCTACTACTCCAGCTGGCAGCAGACCTTGGCATCATTCACATGATGCTGGTTTTAGGTGCATGCAGAATGCAAGAGTTGTGGGGTCAGGAAGGCTTCCACCCAGATTACAGAAGAAGGCCTAGAAGGCCAGGCAGAGTACCCCTGAGAGAGAATGTGTGAAGCTGTGATGTGAAGCCAAAGGTGCAGTGGAGACCCCAGAAATTTGGAGAAGCCAGGAACATGGATCATCTGAGGAAAACTGCAAGTAGGGAGCAGAGCCCCCAAGAGAGAAACCATGGGAGCTACAATCACTGGAAGTGTTGTAGGGGTAGAGTCATCCAAGCCCTTTGGAGTTCACATCTTGCCACAGATTGCTTCAGATGCTGGACATGGAACTATAGGATTTAATGCTTGCCCTGCTGGATTTTTGATTTGCTTTGGTCCTGTTCCTTTACATCCGCCTATTTGTACCTATTGGAATGGTTATGTTTATCTTGTGCCATTGTATGTTGGAAGTGTTTAATTTTCTTTTCATTTGTACAGGGGCTCCAGCTACAAGTTTGCCTTAAATCTCAGAGGAGGCTTTAGACCTGAAATTTTAGCAATGCTGAAACTGTTAGGACTTTGGCAATTCTTGGAGATGGACTAAATGCCTTTTGTGTATAGGAATGTACATGAGTCTTTGGTGGGCAAGAAGTGGAATGTTATGGTTTGTCTAGATATCTCCCCAAATCCTCATGGGGTCATAGTGGGGCTTTTTTAGAGGTGGGTGAATCTAGAGTGTGTGACTGATTCATGATGCAATGCTAGAATTAAGGGTGGTAAGATTACGAGTGATTACTAAATCAGTCCACTGATTGGATTGGCACTGCCCTAATCCTGGTAGACTGGCTACAATACAAGGGAAGAAAGAGGCTTGTCTGCCCCTTGTTGATTTTGCTGTCTTCTGCCCAACTTGAACTGTTCTCCTCTGTGAGCCATCTGCCTTGGAGCCAGTTGATTGTGGACTAAAACCTCTACAAATTGAGCTAAATGAACCTTTCCTCCTTTAACTTTGGGTGTCAGGTATTTTGTCTGAGCAATGAGAGAAAAGTAACTAAGTCAGTTCATCAAATAGCTAAGTGCCCTCACTAACTACAAGTCTTATTACGAATGCAACATTTAATTGTGATATCTTGTACTGTTTTAAAGCATATAAAATATCTAGCATTATTATTTAGGGCTGTATTAATGCTATGATTACAAGTTACTTTAAAACCAGCAACATTAATGTATGGTTTCTGGGGACTAGGAACCCAAACTTGTTTAGTTGGGTGTCTGGGGCTCTGGGTGTTTCCTGAAGCTGAAGTAATCTCAAGGCTAGACTGAGGCTGAGGAATCTGCTTTGGGATTTATTTATGTCATTCTTGGTTGACCTCAAATCTCTGCCTAAGTTCACTCATAAGTTTTTTCCCATAGGACTGCCTCACCACATGGCAGCTGTATTTGCCCATTTGGTGAGCAACTAAAGAATAAAAAAGAGTGCCACAACTGGACCCCATAGACTTTTTAGAACCCAATCTCAAAGAGATACCCCATTACTCCTTCTGTATTCTATTCTTTAGAAATAAGTCAGAGATTTCATCTCTCACACAAGGTCATGACTAGCAGAGGGCAGAACTCACTGGGGCCATCTTGGAGACTGCCTAACACAAGAGGCTGGGAGACTGGGTTGTGGAACCAAGAAGCTTGTATCCACTTACCTCTTCTCAGTCATTAGCCTTGTGATTTTCACCACTTTGTGCTTTTATTTCCTCAGCTTACAAAGGGAAAATTAAACCACTTACTGTAGAGGGTTATTGTGAGAAGTTAACAAGTACTTGAAATATTTCATAGCATTAAGGAAGCATATAGAGGTATAGATGTAATTAAAAGGGTTTAAAATGCTTCATGCTCTAAATTTTAAGAATTCTATGGGGAATAAAACAGTATCTTTCTGTATTCATTTACACAGCAGACAATATATTTATTATTGTAGACAATATATGTATTATCCACAGAGAGGCAACATTGAAGGAAAAATAAAATGGTTCAACATAAAGAATGGCAGTGTTGCAGAAACTGATACTGAACCGAATGTAAGACTCTTTGCACCAAGAAGTTGGAAGACAACTTTTATTTAACACTGGCAGGCTGGTGGGAACTAGACTGATTCAAAATCACCAGCCCCCCCCCCAAGAGTAAAGCAGAAACTTATATAGGGTTTGTGAGCAGGAAGTACAAAGCTGATAGCAGGTTACTCTACAATTGGTTACATACAGTTGTTAGGCAGTTTGTTCTGGGCAAGTTCAGTTACAGGAGGTCATTTATCATAAGGTAGGAGAATCTGGGGGAAGTCAGGAGCTGAGTGAGCAGGTAAGATTAAATGTGCCCTTGATGGGGCTACTCTGTCCTGGGGAGAAAGTCCTTGAAACATGCCAGCAAAACAGGATATGTCTGTAGGCTGCAGTGCAGCTGGATGTGGTCAGACAAAGCTGGGTCAAGTTATCTCTGAGTTGTAGACACGGCATAGTGTTTTAAGGCTGAGTCTGACAATCTATCTATGAGATGGGCTGAACCTGCGTATCCTGTCTTAACATAGTGTCAGGCTGTCAGCTTCAAAAATTTTGCTACAGCAGAACTATAAATGGCTGCCAAGGCAGAGCATGACAAGTGTCCTTCTCATCACATGGTCTCAGATGAAAGGGATGTAGGACAAGATGAACCAAAGTCCCACTGTGAAGTTCTACAAATTGAAATTCTCAGAACCTGAGGAACAGCAGAGTTATCTTATTTCTAAAGTCCCCGTCCCTATTCCTGAGGATAAAATAGGGAATGGGGAACCTCTTGACTTTGCCCTTCAGAAAGAATGTATTTGAGAACTGTCTATTTTTAGCTCAAGCTTACTGAACTCCAATAGGATTAAAGTCAAAGTAAACATGTCATTTCAAGGCATTATCGATTTTTGGTGACAGCTATGTCTCTCCACTAGACTTGAAAACCATGCAACTGCCATTAAAGAAAAATCTCATAATTCAGTGCTCTCATGATTTGTTTGTCAGGCTGGAAAGTGTAGGAGCCAGAGAATGCAGAAGGCAACTACCAATTATTTGGAGCATCAGATTAGGCATAGAAGTAAATTTCTCCAAATGGGTCTTCTCAAATCAGTGATATGAGGGTTTTAAACATTTCATGATCATTCCCTCCATCCTCCAACTCATGTGTTCAGAATAGCAGAAACATAAATCACCTAGAAGTTATTTATAATTAATGAAATTTAGTGATGGGAAGTGAAGTAGCAATTCTATTGAAATGTCCATGGATTGGACCTCTTGATTTGCTAAATCAGATTGAAATCTACCCAATATTTTGAAATGAGAAAATAATAATAATAGTAAATTTATCACATTTATTATGTCACTGTACTGAAGGCTGTCATGGATTGTCCATGTAAATCTCACAATCACCTTATGAAGTATATAATATTAATTCTTTTTTTAGAAACAAGAAAACCAAAGCTTATAGAAGTTAAATAATTTGTAACCAAATAAATTATTTCAACCCTGGAAGTCCTACTTCAAAGCCCATGTTCTTTAACAGAATGAGAAGATATACCATGAATTGGCTAGTACTGTTTCACTCTTTCCCCATCCCTTTCTTCAGCAGATTTCAATGCAAAGCCTCAAAGACCTGTTGTTTTTGTTGGCTTTGGTCCTTTAGGGTTTGGGATTTTTTTCTTTTCTCTTTTCTTAACTTTTTTTCTTTATTTTACTCTGTTTTATTTTTTGTTAGCTTGTTTGTTTTTTTTTCTGTTACTTTTATCTAATTCTACTAATTTTCTTCTACTCCTTCATAGGATCTTGTGCCAGGCATATGGCTCAGTGGCATGGCACCAGCCTGGCAAGCACAAGGGCCTGAGTTTTATTCCCAATACAAAAACAACAACAACAACAAAAAAACAAAAAACAAAAAACAAAAAACAAAAAAAAAGAAACTTTTTCTCACATTTTTCTCCTCATCTTCCTTTTCTTTATTTTTCAAATTTACTTCATTTTCCAGAGTGCAGTGAGAAAGAAAGCATGGGCTGCTCACCCAGGGCCCTCTAGGCCCTCAGGCTGATGCAGGTGGGTGACCCAAGGGTGCCCATGGTCACCCTGCAGGTCCCCAGATCCTATATTTGACAAAGCTAAGTGCTTTATTGAAATACGAAATATCTAGTCTTTCTAGATATCTCATGTGCCTGATGCATGTTAAAATGTAGAAGTAGTAAGATAATGCATTTGGTAAATAACACATGAAGTGTTATTTTGTGGGGTGGGGAATAGGCAAATTCTCTCTTGAGTAATACACATTGTGTTTATGCAGTATTCTCTTCTCACAAGAGAACGGAATGCAGAGTGCTGTGCCAGTGCACTTAGAGCAAGGCAAGTGACCATTGTCCCTTATGTCTCTGGATTTTATTTTACTTTTCTGTGTATGTAGGGTATATAAAAGGAAAAAATTAGTCCTTTTACAACATAGTGTCTTCCTAGATGTTAAAGAGGTTACCAGTTTTGACAAAAGTAGAGTTAGAAAGCTAACAAATTTTGTACATTTTGTGTTAAAATTCCTAGAAAAGATCATCTTCTGAAAATTTGAGCATTTTAGCCCACTGGGTTAGTGGAGAAGGGAAGAGTTCTAGACTTGAACTCTCAACTATTGTTACATATATGCAGTTTAGTCAAGACTGCTGTGTATGTATAATGGACAAATTGAATCCTCACTTGAAATATCTAGTCTTTGCTAGATGTGTAGAAGTGCCCAACATATGTTAAATGTAGAGGTAGTAAAATATCACTTTGTAAATATCTTTTTGCTAAAATTCCTATGAAATATTGTCTTTGGGGAGTGGAATGGTTAAACCACCTCTGTGAACGATATGGTACTATCTATACTTGTTCAGTGGTTTGGAGAAAGTGAGAGGGAAGCACTTGCAAAAGGTAACATGTTAGTGTGTTTGTACTTGGACATTTCCAACATCATTTTTCTGTATTTTTTTGGGGTTTTGTTTTGCTGTGTATATACTGTATATAATGGACAAATAAGTCCAACTTTTACAACATCAAGTTCTTAAATGTTAAAGAGGTTGTCAGTGTATTGCAAAGTTAGCACAGTTTGTACACTTTGTGTTGAAATTCACAGAAAAGCTTGTACTCTCTAAATGAATTTTTGATTCAACCAACTCTAACATATGCCTGTACTTGTCCACTGGGTTGAAGGCAGAGAGGAGGAAGTGAGGAGGGACTGGTTCGAGGCCAAATGGTCAGATTTAGAAGATACAGCAGATTATAACCATTGCTACCTGTGCAATTTTATTTATCAGTGCTGTATGATAGCAGACAGGTGCTTATATGAAAAATCTAGTTTAGATATGTAGAAGTGCTTGATATGTTTAAAAGTAGAAGTAGTAGAATAACACTTTCTGTTAATAGCTTTTTAAAACTGATGGGAAATACTGTCTTTGGAAATAGAATGGTTAAATCACCTCTGAACTGTATACTGTCTGTACTTGTTCACTGGGTTGAGGGAGGTGGAAGGGAAGACAGTGTGAAAGGTGTTTTGTTAAGTGTATGGTAGAAAATGTCAGCTTATCCATTGCTCTTATGTTAAATGCATTTCATTTAACTTTGCTATATGGTATGTATAGTATATATGCTGGACATATGAGTCCTAATTTTATAATATCTAGTCTCTAGATATTAAAGAGGTTGCCAATACATGACAAAAGTAGAGTTAGTAAACTAACACATTTTAACTTTATGTTAAAATTCATAGAAAGACTGTTTCTGAAAAAGACTTTTGGAAATATAATTGTAAAATCACATTTAAGCAACATGTGTCTATATTACATGTGACGAGGAGAGAAGAAATTGGAATAAATGAAGGATTCTAGGTCAAAATGCTCCTACTAAAAGACACTTTCAGTTATAACCAAAACTGCATGTGTGTATTTTATTCAACACTACTGTGTATATAGTGGACAAACTTAAGTCCATATTTGAAACATCTAGTTCTTCTAGGTGTTTAGAAGTACACAAAGTATGTTAAAAGTAGAGGTAGTAAACAACACATTTTGTAGATATCATTTTGTTAAAATTAATAATGAAATACTGTCTTTAGGAAACGGAATGATCAAACCACTGATCTGAACAAGTAGACTTACTTGTGCTTGTTCAAAGAGGAAGGAGGAAAAGAAAGTGGTAAGGGCTCTAAATCAGTGTGGTTTAGGTGAAGCGAGATTGACAATTGTCCCTTGTGTCTGTGCATTTTGTTTTACTTTCCTGTGTATATAGTTGTATATAAAGGAGAAAGCAGTGCTAACTTGCATCTAGTCTTTCTAGATGTTAAAGAAGTTGCCAGTGTACGACAGAAGTAGAATTAGTAAACCAACATGTTGCGTACACTTTGTGTTAAAATTCATTAGAAAGAATGACCTTAAACCCCTTAAGAAGTGAAATGTTAAAATCCCCTCTAAATATTACATATGCATATGGGTTAAAAAGGATGGAAAGGGGATTCTAGACCAGAGTGTTCCTATTCAGATGACCCTTTAAAATTATCATCTTTGTTAAGTATATGTCTGCAATTTACTCAATGCTACTGTACATATGGAACATTTAAATTCTTATTGAAAACATCTAATCTTTTGTAGATGTTTAAAGTTCATATATGTAAAAGTCAAGGGCTAATACAACATGCTTCAAGTTTTTTTTGTTGTTGTTACTTCAAAGGAATGGTGGTATTTGGGGAATGGGTTTGTCAAACTTGATGTCTTGGAAAGTACGCTGACTACTCATGAGGTGCAGGAGGGGAAGTACAGTATGCAGAAAAGGAAGTTAAATGAGTTCAGATGGTCTTGCCATCATTTTATATGTACATTTTATTTAATATTTCTGGGTGTTAAAGGATAAGTCCTATTGCCCAAATTATTTTATAAGTAGCAAAATATTCCCTATATGAGTGTCCTTTTGTTAGTTTTTTCTGTCTTCTAGAAGTGACCTTTGTTAGAGCCACATCTTGGAGCTAGATGTGGTCCTGAACAGAGTCACTGACATGGTAAAGAGGGAAAAGTTATGATGAGAGATAAGGGCTTTTTGCTACTATCTCCATATCTGGAAGATGATTTTAGATGGTACCCATAGGCCCGTATATGCATTTTTGGCAAAGTGTGTGGGCTTGTTGTGCACAAATTTCATACTCTATTGCATAACATCTAAGTTTTATAGATGTCCTGAGGTGAGAATGTGTGATTAAAAACTAGAGGTAGTGAGTTAGACAACTTTTAAGTATCTTTTTGTTATACTTAATAGAAAAGATACATCTTGTACTTGGAATTGTTACAACGCCTCTAGGCAGTGTGTACCAGGACTTGTCGGAAATAAGCATACAAAGAGAGATTTGGCCAAAGTGTTCAGATTTACATTTTGGTGAGAAGAATCAATGTGTGAGAGTCTTCTAGCTATGCTGTAGGGATAGGTTAGTAATTAAGTGAGAATATATCTCGTATGCTAATATCAATAGTAGAGATCTGATAACTCTCAAATATATGACTTGGTGTACTCTGTTGCTTTGTGTCTCATTTTAAATAGGGCATTAAGGAAACACAGTATTGTAATTGGAACTTTGCCAATACTTTTATCTAGAGGCCTGTTGGCATTTTTATCTTCAGTGAAAGAAGGAAGGAAGGAAGGAAGGAAGGAAGGAAGGAAGGAAGGAAGGAAGAAAGAAAGAAAGAAAGAAAGAAAGGAAGGAAGGAAGGAAGGAAGGAAGGAAGGAAGGAAGAAAGAAAGAAAGAAAGAAAGAAAGAAAGAAAGAAAGAAAAAAAAATTATAATTTTTTCCTAACAGATTCAGTTGGTGTAGTGTATTCTTTTTTTTTTTTTTTTTTTTTTTTTTTTTGGGTACCGGGTGGTCGAACTCAGGACCTCGCGCGCCAGCAGGCGCCCGTGCCGCTGAGCGATATCACCGGCCCCTTTTTCGTATGTGGGTTCCGGGAGTCGAACTCGGGTCCTCGCGCTTGCCGGGCAGGCGCTTAAGCCGCTGAGCCATCTCACCAGCCCCTGGTGTAGTGTATTCTTGGTTACCAAAAATACTCTTGTAGTTTTGGGATTTTGAATTGGCAAATATTCATGATGTGTGGAAATGCGTGACACACACTACAGACTCAGTCACATAAATGGCATGTCATATATGTGTACATGGGACCTAGAAGAACCCACCCAACTGAGCTGCTCATGTTTGAAAACGATTCGTTCTTTGCTTCTTGTATTTTTGTTTCCTGAAATGCCATATTAACTTTAAAGAAATACAGATTATTTTTAAAACTCAAAAAAATTTCATTTTCCCATTCCTAGCCTTCCATCTTTACTAGTATAACCATTAAGATTTATTAATCTTTAGCTATTTACTTAAATCTATGCTATTATTGTTGAATTCTTTTCTATTTTTTTTTTAATTTTTATTTTAAAGAGAAGGAAAAAATAGAACAAAATTTAAAAACAACATAATAGGAGGGTAACAATGGTTAATACATTGTGTATTGTTATCTTTAAAGTAGTTACTCAGAGTACAAGGTATCAGCATTTAATTGTCCAAACAATATTAGCACAAACCTTTCTTTTCAATGAACTAAGAGAAATTAGTAGCATATCTATCTTATCTTTTATATATATATTTTTTCTTGCTCTTTCCTTCCTTCTTTTCTCCATTCCCCCATCCCAGTTTCTCTTCCCTTTTTTGAATAGTTTCTTCCCATTTTACAACATCTAGTGTACATTTTGGAACTTATTTACTCTTTCAGCTTCTCACACTAGGGAGATAATACGACGTTTACACATGTGTGTCTGGTTTATTTCACTTATGAGTATAGTCTCAAGTTGCATCCATTTACCTATAAAAGTCTCAAGTTTATCCTTCTTTATGGCTGAGTAGTACTCCATTGTATAAAAATACCACATCGTTTTTATCCATTCCTTGGTTGATGGGCATTTGGGTTGTTTCCAAGATCTAGTTATTGCAAATTATGCTGCTACAAACATGGGTACACATATATTGCTGTGGTACTATGTTTTTAATTCCTCTGGGAAGATACCCAGAAGGGGAATAGCTGGGTCAAATGGGACCTCCAATCTTAGGTTTTTGAGGAATCTCCACACTGATTTCCACAGTGGTTGCACAAGTCTATACTCCCACCAATAGTGGAGAAGTGTTCCTTTTTTCCCACAGCCCCTTCAGCATTTGTTATTGGTTAATTTCTTGATAATAGCCATTCTTTCCAGGGTGAGATGGACTCTCAGTGTAGTTTTAATCTGCATCTCTCAAATGACCAGTGATGTTGAACGTTTTTTCTTATATTTATTTGCTGTTTCTATTTTTTTTTTGTGTGGGTACTGGGGGGTTGACCTCAGGACCTCGTGTGCCAACAGGCACCCGTGCCGCTGAGCGATATCACCGGCCCCTTTTTTGTATGTGGGATCCGGGAGTCGAACTCAGGCCCTCACGCTTGCAAGGCAGGCACTTACGCCGCTGAGCCATCTCACCGGCCCTGTTTCTATTTTTTCATCTGAGAAGTGTGTATTAATCTCAGACGCCCATTTTTGGATTGGGTCTTTAAATTTGGGAGGTCTGATTTTTTTTAGTACTTTATATGCTCTTGATAGTAATCCTTTGTCTGAGGAACAGATGGCAAAAATTTTTTTAGGCTGTGGGTTGTGGGTTGTCTCTTCACTCTGTTAGTGGTTTCTCTTGCTGTGCAAAAGCTTTTTAATAAGATGAGATCCCAGTTGTTGCTTCTTTGTGATAGTTTCTGTGTAATTGGGGTTTTATTCATAAAGTCTTTGCCTACACCAATATCTTCAAGAGTTTTACCTATTCTATCTTCTAGCAGGTTTAATATTTCTGTTTTAATATTTAGATCTTTGATCCATTTCGAATTTAGTTTAGTGAATGGTGAAAGATATGGGTCTAATTTTAATATTTGGCATGTGCAGAGCCAGTTTTTCCAGCACCATTTATTAAAGAGCTATCTTTCTTCCAGTGAATGTGTTTGGCACCTTTGTCAAACTTAAGGTGGCTTAGTATGTCTGGAGTTGTTTCTGCATCTTCTAATCTGTTCCACTGATCTTTGGGTATAATTTTTTCCACTACCGTGCTGTTTTTATCACAGTAGCTTCATAATATAATTTCAAGCCAGGGATTGTGATGCCTCCTGCCTTGCCTTTGTTGCCCAGAATTGCCTTTGCTATTGTAGATCTCTTCTGGTTCCAAATGAATTTTAGGATTGTTTTCTCTAATTCTGTGAGATATGTTGTTGGAATTTTTTTGTGTGTGTGGGTACCGGGGTTGACCTCAGGACCTCATGTACCAGCAGGCACCCATGCCCCTGAATAATATCTCCGGCCCTTCTTTTCATATGTGGGTTCCAGGAGTCAAACTTGGGCCCTTGCGCTTGCCAGGCAGGCATGTACACCTCTGAGCCATTGCACTGGCCCCATGTTGTTGGAATTTTGATCAGAATTGCATTAAATCTGTATAACAATTTTGGAAGTGTGGCCATTTTCACTATATTAGTTCTTCCTACCCAAGAGCAAGGGATATCTTTCCATTTTCTGATATCCTCTTCAATCTCCTTTTTCAGAGTACTGTAGTTTTCAATGTGGAGGTCTTTTACATCCTTTGTTAGATTGATTCGTAGGTATTTCATTTTTTAGATGCTCTTGTGAAAGGTGTTGTTACCCTAATTTCTCTTTCAGTGAGTTTGTTATTTGTGTACAGGAAGGCTACTGATTTTTGAGAATTGACTTTGCATCCAGCTATGCTACTGAATTTGCTTATTAAATCTAGCAGTTTTTTAGTGGAGTTTTTGGGGTCTTCTATGTACAGTATCATGTCATCTGCAAATAATGATAATTTGACTTCTTCCTTTCCTATCCTTATTCCTTTTATTTCTTTCTCTTGTCTAATTGCTCTGGCTAAAGTTGCCAGGACTATGTTGAATATGAGTGGAGACAGTGGACATCCTTGTGTTGTTCCTTATTTTAGAGAGAAAGCTTTCAGTTTTTGTCCATTTAGTATCATATCGGCTGTTGGTTTGTCATAGATGGCTTTTATCAGATTGAGATAAAGACTCTCTATTCCAATTTTCAGTAGGGTTTTTATCATGAATCGGTGCTGGACTTTGTCAAAAGCTTTTTCTGCATCTATTGCGATGATCATATGATTTTTGTTCTTGGCTCTGTTAATATGGTGTATTACATTTATTGATTTATATATGTTGAACCATCCCTGCATCCCTGGGATGAATCCAACTTGGTCATGATGTATAATCTTCTTGATGATTTGCTGCATTCTGTTTGCCAGTATCTTATTGAGGATTTTTGCATCTATGTTCATTAGGCAGATTGGCCTGTAGATCTCTTTCTTGGTTGGGTCCTTCTCTGGTTTTGGTATCAGGGTAAAGCTTGCTTCCAGGAATGAATTTGGGAGTATTGCTTCCCTTTCAATTTCATTAAAGAGTTTGAGAAGTAGTGGTGTTAGGTCTTCTCTAAATTTCTTGTAGAATTCAGCAGTGAATCCATCAAGGCCTGGGCTTTTCTTTGTTGGGAGGTTTTTAATTACTTCTTTGATTCCATTGATTGATACTGGTTTATTTAGGATTTTTATATCTTCTTGATTCAGCTTTGGTAAGTCATATGTATGTAGGAATCTGTCCCTTTCTTCTGCACTTTCCATCTTATTAGAATACAAGTTTTCAAAGTAGGTGTAGATGATCTTCTGGATTTCTGCAGGGTCTGTTGTGATTTCACCCTTTTCATTCCTAATTGAGTGGATTTGAGTCTTTTCTTTCCTTTTTTAAATAAGGTTGGATAAAGGTTTGTTGATTTTTATTTAGTTTTTCTAAGAACCACCTCTTTGATTCATTGATTCTTTGTATTTTTAGTCTCCAATGCATTAATTTCTGCTCTGATGTTTAAAATTTCCTCCCTTGTATGAGCTTTTGGCTTAGCCTGCTTTTCTTTTTCTAGAAGTTTGAGGTTCACCATTAAGTTGTTTATTTGCGCTTACTCTGTTTTCTGACATGGGTATTTACTGCTATAAATTTCCCTCTTAGGACTGCTTTCATGGTGTCTCATAAGTTGTAGTATGTTGTACTGTCATTATCATTCAATTGTAGAAACTGTCTAATTTCTTCTTTAATTTCATCTGTTACCCATTGGTTGTTCAGGAGGGGGCTATTAATTTTCCATGTGTTTTGGAAGTTATTGTGGTTTCTTTTGCTATTGATTTCCAATTTCATTGCAGTATGGTGTGATAATATGCACGGGATAATTTTAATTACTTTGTATTTACTTAAGCAGGTTTTATGAGCTTGTATGTGGTTTATTTTGGAGAATGTCCTGTGTGCAGCTGAGAGGAACATATATTCTGATGTGGGGTGGAACACTCTGTAGACATCTACTAAGTCCATTTATTCAGAAGTTTGGTTCAGTTCTAATATTTCATTGTTGATTTTTTGTCTAGTTGATTTGTCTTTTTGTGACAGTGGGGCATTCAGATCTCCCAATACAATTGTATTAGTGCTTATTCGATTTTTCGTGCCTGTCAATATTTGTTTTATATAGTTGGGTACACTGGTATTTGCATATGTATACATACAATTGCTATCTCTTCCTCTTGGATTGTCCCCTTTATAAGGATGTAGTGACCTTCTTTATCTCTCTTAATCAGTCTTGGTTTGAAATTTACTTTGTCTGCAAAAAGAATAGCTACCCCTGCTTTTTTCTGGGTTCCTGTCACATGGAGTATTGTTTTCCATCCTTTGACTTTTAGTCTATGAATTTTTTTTAATTAAATGTGTTTCTTGTATGCAGCTTATTGTTGGATCTTGCTTCTTGATCCATTTTGCCAGTCTGTGTCTTTTGTTAGGTGAATGAGACCATTAACATTGATGGTTAAAACTGATATGTATTGACTTATCCTTGTCATATTATTTTCCTGTTGTTGGCTCCCCCTCTTTTTTTTCCCTCCCTCTGTTTAATTGTTTGTCTTGCCTGGAGGATTCTTTCTGTTGGGGTTCATGGAGTAGTACTCCTTGTTATCTATTTCTAGAATGTCCTTCAAAACATTTTAGAGTGCTCCTTTGGTGGTCATAAATTTCCTTAGATGTTCTTTCTCATGGAACTATTTTATTTCTCCATCAGTTTTGAAAGATAGTTTTGTGGGATACATCTATCTGGGTTGAAGGTTATTTTCCTTTAGAACTTGAAATACTTCACTCCAAGCTCTTCTTGACTTGAGGGTTTGTGCTGAGAAGTCGTCTGTGATTCTGATGGGCTTTCCTTTATAGGTGACTTGTTCCTTTTCCCTAACAGCTTTTAAGATTCTACTCTTGTGTTGAATTTCTGGAATCTTGACTATGATATGCCTGGCTGAAAATATTTTTTGATCATGGCTAATTGGAGCTCACTTATTTACACATCAAATTCTTTTTCTCTACCAGGGAAGTTTTCTACCATAACATCTGTGAACAATTTTTTAATATCATTTATGCTATCTCCTGCTTTTTCATTGACTCCAATCAATCTTAAGTTATTCTTCTTTGCATCATCTAGCAACTGCTGGATTGATTTCTCATGGTCCCTTGCTATTTTTAAGAATTCTTTCTTTTCATGATCACTAACTGCAAGCCTGTCTTCTATATCTGAGATCCTGTCCTCACATTGACTTAATCTGCTGCAAATACTTTCAATGGAATTTTTGTTCTCCTGGATATCTGCTTGAATCTGCCTTATGGATTCCATTTCTTTCCTATGCTGAGCATTCATGTCTTCCATAATTTTCTTAAGCTCATCTGTTTTTTTGTCTGTGTCTGCTGTAGAGTCCCCAAGCATGGTCTTCATTGTGGACATCATCTCTGCAGTTATCTGAGAATTTATTTTTGATTTGATTTTTCCCAGAGCCTCATTCAATTGCTTTGTTACCACTTCAGAGATGCTAGGGGGTGGCTTTTGGATTGTCCCACCTCATTGCCCCCTGGGTTTGCCTTTGGTGAACTGGATGTCTGAGGTTACATCTTGTTTAAGTGCCTTCTCATTTTCTTTTCTTTCTTTAATTTAATTCCTGGGGTGATGCTTGTAAATTGCTTATGGTAGGTTGCTTTATTGCTAGTATTTAAAACCCTTAGGAGATGACTAGGTCTCTAAGGTATCTTTCAGGTGTAGCTTGTTTTGGGGTTTTGAGTCTGTTGCAAGGTATTATCTCTTTGATTTGTTGGAGATGAGAAGTTGCTGCCTGTTTGGCTCAGTCCTTTGTTCTTTGGCACTGTGTCACAGTATTTTCTGTGATCCTCAGTCAATCTCAGTCAAGGAATACCAGGAAGAACAGCTGTTTAGAACCATTATATAACTTTTGGCAATAGTGGTACCAAAGGAATCAAACACAGCCTAGAAAATGACAAACTGAGCTAACCAGTTATTTGCCACTTTTAACCAGAAAAGTAAATGCAGTGTACAAGTCCTTAATATGTCAATTTTGCCATCAGGGGTTAAAATTTAAAATGAGTTAAGGAGGGCTGGTGAGATAGCTCAGCAGCATAAGCGCCTGCCTGGCAAACACGAGGTCCTGAGTTTGACTCCCAGTACCCACATATGAAAAATGGGCCAGTGATATCGCTCAGCAGCATGGGCGCCTGCTGGCAGGAATGTGAGGTCCTGAGTTTGACCCCTGGTACCCACAAAAATAAAATAAAATGAGTTAAGGAGAAAATAGAGAAGTGGAAGAAGAGGAAGAAATTAGAAGTAAGGCTGGAGGACAAAGAGGGATCACACTAACTTTGGGAAACTGGTGCAGAAGACTGGAGGGAAAGAGAGAAAGAAGGGATAAAAGGAAGAACAGAACAGAACCACAACTACAAAGAGGCTAGAAACTCTGTTTACACTCATAAAAACAAGATCAAACAATGAAAGAAAAAAAAATACCACCAGAACAACAAAAGACAAATACAAGAGAGGAAAAAAAGAAAGAAAAAAGTTCACTTCCAGGTTTGCGTCTGCTGTTGCTGGTAGACAACATGTGGAGGCAGAGTCCCGTTCTGTGCCGATCTGTCCCAGCAAGCCAGCAGTAGCTTTTTGGCGGGGTAGTGGATAATCTCAGTGAGCCTGCACTTTCTGGCCGAGACCAGACTCATTCAGCTTGCAGCCATCAGCGCACCTTCAGTGGGCCTGAGCCAAGCCGGGAGTCATAGATGGAGCTGGCAGCTGCCCTGAGTTCCAAGCTCAGCCAACCCCCCAAGATGGCTCCCAGCCAATCGTTTTCTCGTGCAGGATGACTGGGCCTTCAGCACTCACCACCAGCCAGTGCAGTGCCTCATATCCATTGCTCCCCTGCACTGCCATGTCTCTCCGTGGAGGCCCCTGGGGTCGCTAGCAGTCACTGTGTGTCCTCAGGTTTGAACTGCTCCTGCTGCGCAGCATGTTCCATCTCAGGGAGAAGGCGCCAGTGGCTACCTCCTTCTTCTTTGTTGAAGTTTCTCTCTTCACTCTCTCCATGGGCTTCAAATTGTGCTTCAGATCCTTCCTGGGTCCAGGGGACCCACTTCCCTCCTTCTTGTCTCTACTCCTTAACCCTAAGCATCCAAAACAATAGAAAATTTTTTGTTACTATTCTTTATTTGATTGTATAATTTTTTCATTTTTTATATTATTTTACTTTTTTCTCTTTCCTATTTTCCTCCTTTTGTACACTCTCCCACCTTTTTTTTGTGTGTGTGTGGGAAACGGGGGTTGACCTCAGGACCTCATGCGCTAGCAGGCGCCCATGCCACTGAGCGATATCACTGGCCCTTTTTTTGTATATGGGTTCCAGGAGTCGAACTCAGGACCTCGCACTTGCCAGGCAGGCGCTTATGACGCTGAGCCATCTCACCTTTTATTTCTCTCCCACCTTTTTATTTCATCATTTTACCCTTTTTTCTTTCATAAACATGTTTGTGTATGTGTGCTTCTTTTCCTCTTGCCTTTTTTCTCCCAGTATAGTTTATAGAGGGTAAAGGAATTCTCACTTGTCCCTTTATATCCCTCCTACATTTATCCATATCTTTTTGCCTGACTTCTTTCTCCTGTGTTTTATTCATTCTCAATTTTTCTTTTCTTTCCTCTCTGCCTTTCCATTTGTCAGTTTAACTTTTTGTTGAATATTTATATCAATCACAGAATCTTTTTCCATCTGCATTTCTCATTATAATTTTGTATCCATTTTTCCCTATTATTTCCTTCTAAATTTTAACATACCCTTAACATCAATAGGGTCCTTTGTCCTGTCTTATTTCCTGCTTCCCATACCAGAGAGCAGAGGACCTAAAAAAAAAAAAGACAAACTTCTTTTTCCTTTTTTCTGTTTTTTTCTTTTATTTTCCCCACTCTGGGACTACCTGGTCCCCAAATGCCTGGGCTTTAGACAACTGATTCTATAAAATTACTGTTGAATGCTATTTTTCACCAGTAGAGGAGACACAGGCATCACATTTAGTGCACATAACTGTGGGTTCCTTCTCTAGGCTAAAAGGGGACCCAAAATAGGGTCTCATGGTATGTTATTTCTCAACTAGCCCTGTACGTCAGTGTTTCCTAGAGAAACAGATATAGTACAAGATATACAAATATATAAAAATTTACAAGATTGGCTTACAATGGCCACCCACAGAGTCAGGTATGGAAGGGTGCAAAAGATCTGTCTGCACACTGGGAATCCAAGAGATCCAGTTGAAGGGCTGGAGGTCCATGTAGTGTACCATGTGAGTCCATATCAGGAGTCCAAAGGGCTGCACATGAAGACTGAATAGTCTGTACCAGAAGGTTGGAGGGTTGGTGCACGAAGCTGAAGAGTCTGTGCAGGAAGCGATGAGATGATATCCAAGGTGAAAGTGGAGACTGGAGCTCCTCTGAAGAAGGCAGTAGGGATCCTTCCTTGTTTCCTTCTATATCATTCTGGCATTAATCCTCCCTAGGGTGGGTCTTCCACACCCAAAACTGTGCTGAGCCAATTTAGTTGGATGTTACTTACTCAAGTTGACACAATCAATCAACCATCACACACTGATATGTACCACTGTAACTAATTAGCTTGTTATTACTGTAGCTGATTTGATTGTCTAGGAATAATGCTGACTCAGTGGACAATTTTGTGCCAACCTGTCTGCTGAATCCAACATCATACCCAAGGAGAGGGATAACAAGAGTTCCTAATCCAAGAACTCAGATTATATCAGATGCTGTGAGAATACCTGTAACCAGGCAGAAAGAAGTCCCCTGAGTCTGAGTTAACTTCAGTATCATGGTGGAAGGATCAGGGGAGTTACTGGGGTGTGAGCACTCAGACTATCTGGCAAAGAAGCTACTTGGAATCACATATGAGATGTCTCATTGGAATAGTTAATTTATGTTCCCATTGGACATGTTATTGGTTTAAGTTTTTGTATGTTTCTTGATTTGTTTAGTAATGTGGGTTTAGGTCATGTTCTTTTATGGTTTCCCATGTTCATTAGATTGTTACTTTTGTGTATTTGTTCTTTCATTGGCTCTGATTTAATAAGTGTCTAGGTTTTCTCCCTTGTCTCAGCTGTCTATCTAGTTTCTTCACCTCAAACCAAAGACAATACTATTAACATATTTCTTTATTCTTTTTCCAAACACATAACCTTCTCTTCCAAGTTTTTAAATTCCTCATATTTAGCTCTGTCACAGTTACTTCAGGAGTATCATTCCTCCCATGCTGAGCCTTTGACTTTTCCATATATTGCTTAGCTTATTGTCCTCCCTATCAGCAAATTTCAACAACCACATAGATTTCCTCAATCACAAAGTAAACCACCTTTCTCCCATATCCTGCCCTTGCCCCCACAAAATATCCTCTGAAAACCCTGAATACTCAACTAAAAGTTGAGTAATTCTTCTTCGACTAACTCCAAAAATGTCAGACCTCACATCAAACTTTTCTTTTCATCTACCATGATTATACCTTTCAAACCTCTCCCTTAGTGTCTAATACTACTCATCCAATCACCTTCCATTCTCCCCACCCCACCTCATCTACTTCATTGCAGAGCAACCACAGATAATGAAGTGTCATAGTATGCATAAAGTATAGACAAAGGGGGAAGAATAACTGCAAGTACTATCATATTGAAATGTTATAAGATTGAATCTATGGATGCTGCTATAAATAGAAGTAATTCTTACAGCAAAACATAGAGACATAATCAAAATAAAGTAAGTAATGGAGTAAATACTGGCACTGGACATACAAAGCTGAAAATTATTCACAGGGAGGCAACATCTTACTAAAATTTCTCCATTTAAACCACAAACTCTCCTCACTTCTTTAGTCCCCAACCTGCAGTAACCCCTGCATCCCAAAAATAAAAGGAAGGGAAAAAAGAGAGGCCATATATAATTTTTTAAAAATATATCTATTTAAAGAAATAAAAACAGATACATGTAGGAGAATGGGGAAGCAAGGAAATAGATCTGCAAATCCCCCCAACTCTCCCAAGGCAGAACAAGAGGTCACAAAAGGAGAAGAAAAAAAAATACCAGGTACCAGAAATCTATGAGAATTTCTTAGGAGGGATGAAAAAAATAGATGAGTTCAAGGAGGAAATGAACCAAAAGTTCATAGCAATTTAACTCAATATGTCCATGTTAAATTTTGGGAAAATAGATAAAAAACCAGATGAGCTAACCAAAACAGTTCAAAATTAGAATGACAGATTCAACAAGGGGCCTGGACCTGCGGCAACTGGCAGGAAGGGGGTCCAAGATGGGCTCCTGCTTCCTCCATTGAAAGGACTCAGGGACTGGAGACCAGCAGGAAAGTCAGCGACACAGCTTTGTGCTTGGAAACAAAAACATGCAGAATAGAAGTGGGTGGGCAGTGCCACTTCCTTTTCTTTTCTTTTCTACTAAGTGGAAAAACATTGCATACAAGTTCCTGGTATAAGTTGGATTACATAACTATAGAACTTGCTCCTATGGTTAAAGATATCAGGTTAATAGTTACCACAATTTGCCAGTAGCCAGGCTGTGCTTGAGTCTATTGGTATTTCTAACTGTACTGCTTTGACCAGGATGACATACCTGTTATAATCAGTTTTTCCCCCCTGTATGACAACATTGAGATTGCAAGGGGTCATAACCATCAGCACAGTGCAGCACCAAAGGAATGGACCTTGAGTCAATCATAAACATATATGCATCAAATACTAGTGCACCCAACTACATGAAACAAATATTAACAGACATGAATAACCAAATAAGCACTAATACAACTGTAGTGGGGGAACTTAATACCCCACTCTCACAAATAGATCAACTAGACCAAAAAAAAAAAAAAATCAACAAAGAAATGTCAGAATTAAATCAAGCCTGTGAACAAATGGACTTGGTAGATGTCTGCAGAGTGTTCCACCCCAAAACATCAGAATACACATTCTTCTCAGTTGCACATAGGATGTTGTCCAAATTAGACCACATACTAGCTCACAAAACATATTTAAGTAAATGTAGAGGAATTGAAATCATTCCTTGCACACTATCTAACTGTAGTGCAATGAAACTGGAAATCAACGACAAAAGAAATCCCAAAAACTAAACAAACACATGGAAATTAAACAACACACTTCTGAACAACCAATGGGTCACAGAAGAAATTAAACACAAAATTACAAAGTATATACAATTAAACAATAATGCCAATACAACATACCAAAAATTATGGGACCCAGTGAAAGCAGTCCTATGAGGGAAATTTATAGTGATAAACTCTCACATCAGGAAAACAGAACAAGCTCAAATAAACAACTTAATGTTGAACCTCAAATTTCTAGAAAAAGAAGAACAAATCAAACCCAAAGCTTGTATGTGGGAGGAAATCATAAAGATAAGAGCAGAAATTAATGCAATTGAGACTAAAAATATACAAAGAATCAATGAATCAAAAAGTGGGTTCTTTGAAAGAATTAATAAAATTGATAAACCATTAGCCAACCTCATCAAAAAGGGGAAAGAAAAAACACAAATTTAAGCAATAAGGAACGAAAAGGGGGAAATCAAAAAAGATCCTATAGAAATTCAGAAGATCATCAATACCTACTATGGGAACCTATATTCTAATAAGATGGAAAACACAGAAGAAATGGACAGATTCCTAGACACAATCCAATTGTGAAAACAAAATTAAGAAGATATAAAATTTCTAGATAACCCAATATTAGCCAATGAAATTGAAAATGAAATTAAAAATTTACCAACAAAGAAAAGCCCAGGCCCTGATGGATTCACTGTTGAATTCTACAAGAAATTTAGAGAAGAACTAATGCCACTAATGCTGAAACTCTTTAAGGAAATCGAAAGTGAAGTGATACTTCTAAAATAATTTCAGGAGGCAAGTATTACCCTGATTCCAAAACTAGAGAAGAACCCAGCCAAAAAAGAAAACTACAGGCCATTTTTCCTTAATGAGCATAGATGCAAAAATTCTCAATAAGATGGCAAACAGAATGCAGCAAATCATTAAGAAGATTATACACCGTGACCAAGTGGGTCTCATCGCAGGAATGCAGGAATGGTTCAACATACACATATCAATAAATATAATACACCATATTAACAGAGCCAAAGACAAAAAATCACATGATCATCTCAATAGATGCACAAAAAGCATTTGACAAAGTCCAACACCTATTCATGATAAAAACCCTACAGAAAATTGGAATAGTGTCTTTATCTTAATCTGATAAAAGTAATCTATGACAAACCAACAGCTAACATCATAGTAAATGGTCAAAAACTCGACGTTTTCATTCTAAAATCAGGAACAACAGAAGGATGTCCACTATCACCACTCCTATTCAATATAGTTCAGGAAACATTAGCCAGAGCAATTAGACAAGAGAAAAAATAAAAGGAATAAGGATAGGAAAGGAAGAAGTTAAATTATCATTATTTGCAGATGACATGGTACTCTACATAGAAGACCCAAAAAGCTTCACCAAAAGACTTCTAGATTTAATAACCAAATTCAGTAGTGTAGCTGGATACAAAGTCAACACTGAAAAATAAATAGCATTACTGTACACAAGCAACATACAGAGAGAGAAATTAGGGAAACCACACCCTTTAGAATAGCATCCAAAAAAGTTAAAAATACTTCAGAATCAATTGAACAAAAGAAGTAAAAGCTCTATACATTGAAAACTAAAGTATTCTGAAAAAGGAGATCAAAGAAGATATCAAAAAATGGAGGCCCGGTGAGATAGATCAGCAGCATAAGCACCTGCCTGGCAAGTGCGAGGTCCTGAGTTCGACTCCCAGAACCCACATAAAGGGAAAAAAGGGCTGGTGATATCACTCAGCGGTGTAAGCATGAGGTCCTGAGGTCGACTCCCAGTACCCACATTAAAAAAAAAAAATAGAAAATGGAAAGTAATCCCTTGCTCATGAATAGGAAGAATGAACATAGTGAAAATGGCCCTACTCCCAAGACTGTTATACAGATTTAATGCAATCCCAATCAAAATACCTTTAGCATACCTCACAAAACTAGAGAAAACATCCTTAAAATTCATTTGGAACCAGAAGAGACATAGAATAGCAAAAGCAATTCTGGGCAACAAAGGCAATTCTGGGGGCATTAAAATCCCAGATCTGAAATTATACAACAAAGCTACTGTGATTAAATCAGCATGGTATTGGCAAAATAACAGGCCTGAAGATCAGTGGAACAGCATAGAAAATGCAGACACAACTACAAACACACTAAAGCACCTTATCTTTGACAAAGAAGACAAACATGTTCTTTGGAAAAATGTCTCTTTAATAAATGGTGCTGGAAAAACTGGTTTTCCACATGCCAAAGACTAAAACAAGACCCATGTCTATCACCATGCACTAAAGCAAAGTCAAAATGTATCAAAGATCTAAGTATTAAAACAGAAACACTAAATATGCTGAAAGGGAAAATAGGTAGAAATCTTGAAGTCATAGGGATAGGCAGAGACTTCATGAACAAAACCCAGACTGCACAGGAAATACAACAAGAATCAACAAATGGGATCTCACCCCATTAAAAAGCTTTTGCACAACAAAAGGAATGACCAACAAAGTGAAAAGACAACCCACAGAGTGTGAAATATCCATAGCCAGTTGTCCCTCATCAAAGGACTTCTATCTAGGACATATAAAGAATTGAAAAAAAATTAGACCCCCCAAATTCAAAGACCCAATCCAAAAATGGGCATCTGAAATTAATACACACTTCTCAGATGAAGGAATACAAATGGCATATAAATACATGAATGATAAACATCATTGATCATTTGAGAGATGCAAATTAAAACAACACTGAGATTCTATCTCACCACAGAAAGAAATGCTATCATTAAAAAATCAACCAATAAATGCTGGCAGGACTGTGGAGAAAAAAGAACCCTTCTCCATTTTTGGCGGGAGTGTAGACTGGTGCAACCACTGTGGAATTCAGTGTGGAGATTTCTTAAAAAACTAGGATTAGAGGTCCCATTTGACCCAGCTATTCCCTTTCTTGGTATCTTCTAGAAGAATCAAAAAAATCATACCACAGTGATATATGTGCACCCCTGTTTATAGCAGCACAATTTGTAGTAGCTAAATCTTGGAAACAACCAAAATGCCCATCAACTGAGGAATGGATAAAAAAGATGGATTTTTTTAGTATAATGGAATACTATTCAGCCATAAAGAAAGATAAACTTGAGACTTTTATAGGTAAATGGACACAACTCGAGACCATACTCATAAGTGAAATAAACCAGACCCACATGTGTAAACATCATATTGTCTCACTAGTGTGAGTATCTGAAAGAGTAAACAAGATCCAAAATGTACAATAGATGTTGTGAATAGGGAAGAAACTGTTCAAAAGAAAAGAAAAACTGTGAAGGAAGAAAGCGGAAAGGAAGGAAGGGAAACGAAAAAAAATATATGTATACACAAGGCAGTTAAGATAGTTATAGAGCTAGTTGATCTTGGTCCATTGAGGACAAAGTTTTGTGCTAGTAATTTTCTGGACAATGTTTCATCCCTATATCTTGTAGTCTGGACAACTACTGTGAATATAGCAATATTCAGTGTGTTGGTTATTGTTACTCTCTTACTAGGCTGTTCTGAAACTCTGTTTTATTGTTATTTCTTACTTTTTTTCTGTTTAAAATAACAAAAAAAGGGTATGGAATCCTTGAAAAATCCTTCCATACCCCTCAACAAGGGTATGGAATCCTTGAAAAAAACATCAGACAGAAATACAAGGAATAAA
The DNA here is from genome assembly GCA_028451465.1 of Erethizon dorsatum. NCBI lineage: Eukaryota > Metazoa > Chordata > Mammalia > Rodentia > Erethizontidae > Erethizon > Erethizon dorsatum. The sequence continues at coordinate 51,845,597 of CM051828.1, forward strand.
AAACAATATAGAATCTACACATTGCAGAAATGACCGATGTGAAGACAGAGAGTCTGATATTGAGGACAAAATAGTGAATTATGATAATGATCTCAAAGAAGCCAGAAAGAAAACAAGAGAACAAGAGGGGACTATCCAGCAGCCATTAGATGACAACAAGAAGACCAATCTAAGGCTAATCAGAGCTGGAGAAAAACTAGAAGATAGCGTAGATGGATTCATTAACATACTTATAGAAATCATGAAAGAAAATTTTCCCAAATGTAAGAAAAGAGTTTAAAATATAAGTAAATGACATTTGTATAACACTAAACAATTATGATGAAAGGAGAAGCTCACCAAGGCATATCCTTATTAAATTCCCACATATCCAACAACAAAACAGAATTTTAAAGGCAGCCAGAGAAAAACAAACAAAATGACATACAAAGGTAAGCTGATTAGAATCACAGCAGACTTCTCAGCACAAACCCTGAAGGAAAGAAGAGCTTGTAGTGAAGTATTTCAAGCCCTAGGGGCAAATAACTTCCAAAACAGATCAACTCACTCAGCAAAGTTATCCTTCAAAATAGATGGAGAAATAAGGTATTTCCATGAAAAAGATAGCTCAGAAGATATACGAGTGCTCAATCAGATCTAGAGAAAATACTTAAAAATATTCTCAACACAAACAATGAACTTGACACAGCTAAAAACACAGAGGAAACTGGTGAGGTCAATGGATAAATAGCAACAAAAAACATCAGGAAAAGAAAAACAAAGGATATACCAACAGATAGAGAAGGCAATGATAGTAAATAACCAACTCATTTCAGTGATATCTCTCAATGTTAATGGCCTCAACTATCTAATTAAAAGACACAGACTGGCAGAGTGGATCAAAAAACAGAACCCAATAATCTGTTGCATTCAAGAAACTCATCTAATTAAAAAAGATATTTATAGACTAAAAATTAAAGGATAGAAAGCAACATTTCATTCACCAGGACCCCAAAAAAGCAGAGGTAGCAATTCTAATATCAGACACGATAAACTTTAAGTTAAAACTCATTAGAAGAGACAGAGAAGGTCACTACATACTAATTAAGGGAATAATCCAACAAGAAGAGATAATATTGACAAACACTAACATAATCATAGTAGAAAATTTTAACACTCCACTTTTGCAAAGAGATAGGCCAACTCAACAAAAAACCAATAAACTTCAGAGCTGAGCCACAACCTTGAACATATGGACTTAATGTATATATATATATAATATTCCACCTTTTACAATGAAGTATACATTCTTTTCAGCAGCACATGGTACTTTTTCCAAAATAGATCACATACTAGTCCACAAAGCTATTTAAGTACATATAAAAGAATTGAAATTACCCAATACATACTATCAGACCACTGTGCAATGAAATAGAAATCAATGGGAGAAAAAATTGCAGAATTGACAAAAGCTCCTGGAAAATTAACAACATACTCCCAAATAATCAGTGGGTCACAGAAGAAATCAAAGATGAAACTAAAAAAATTCTGGAATTTGATGACAATGATGATACAACTCATTGAAATTTCTGGGATATTATGAGAGAAATTCTAAGAGAAAAGTTAATTGCAGTCATTGCTCACATTAGGAAAACCGAGCAAGCTCAAATAGATAACCTTATGAGAACTCTTAAAATACTTTAGAAACAACTAAAACCAGTCCCAAACTGAAACTAAGGAGAGAAATTATAAAGATGAGAGTAAAAATCAATGAAATTGAGACTAAAAAAAAGTTAAAAAATCAACAAGTTGAAGAGGTGCTTCCTCGAAAGAATAAATAGATAAGCCCCTAGCCAGACTTACCAAGAGAAATCGAGGAAAGATTCACATCCATGCATTAGAATTGAAAAAGATGAAATCACAACAGATGCTGTCAAATCTAGAAGATACTACTTTGAAAAACTATATTCCAAGAAATTAGCAAATTTTGAAGAAATGGACAGATAAAAACTACCAAAACTAACCTAAGAAGACATAAGTATGCTTAACAACCCAGTAACAAGCAATGAAATCGAAACAGTAATAAGAATCTATCAACTATAAAAATCCCAAGACCCAATGGATTCACTGCTAAATTTCATAAAATCTTTTATAACACCAATATTTCTCAAGCTCTTCAAAAAAATGGAAAGGGATAGCATGCTGGCAAACTCATTCATGGAAGCCATATAAACCTGATCCCAAAACTGGATAAAGACCCAACTAAAAAAAGAAAACTATAGGACAATCTCCTTAATGAACATAGATGCAAAAATCCTTAACAAGATATTAGCAAATACAATGCAGCACATCATCAAAAAAATCAGATATCATGATCAAGTAGGTTTCATCCCACAGGTTCAACTTATGTAAGTCAATAAATGTAATAAATCACATAAACAGAAGCAAGGTCAAAAACCACATGGTCATATCAATAGATGCACAAAAGGCTTTTGACAAAATCCAACACCCATTCATGATTGAAAAAAAAAAAATCAAACCCTGAAGAAAACAGGTATAGACGGACCATACCTGAATGTGATAAAAGCTACTTAGGACAAACCAACAGCAAGAATCATACTAAATGGGAAACACTAAAAGCATTTACCTTAAAATCAGAAACAAGAAAAAATGCCCACTATTACTACATCTATTCAACATAGTACTTGAAACATTAGCCAGAGCAATCAGGCAAGAGAAGGAAATAAAAAAGATACATACAGGAAAGGAAGAATTGAAATTAATATTATTTGCAGAAGACATGATGCTCTACATAGAAGACCGAAAAAACTCCACCAAGAAAACTCTTAGAATTAATAATCTACTTCAGCAAGGTAGCAGAATACAAGATCAACATACAAAAATCATTAGCATTTGTGTACATCAATAATGAGCTTGAAGAGAATGAAATTATTAAAACAATACCATTTACAATAGCTTCAAGAAAAATGAAATACCTAGGAATTAACCTAACCAAAGAAGTGAAAGACCTCTACAAATAAAACTACAGTACTCTGAAGAAGGAGATTGAAGAAGACACCAGAAAATGGAAAGATGTCCTTTGCTCCTGGATAGGCAGAATCAATATTGACAAGATAGCCGTACTCCCAAAACTGTTATACATGTTCAATGAAGTCACAATCAAGATACCAACAGCACACAGTACTTTACACAACTAGAGAAAACAATCCTAAAATTCATATGGAACTAAGAGAGATCCAGAATAGTAAAAGTAATTTTGGGCAAGAAGAGCAAAGCAGGAGACCTTACAATACTTGATTTCAAGCTATACTACAAAGCAATAGTGATTAAAAAAAAAAAAAGCATGGTACTGGAACAAAAACAGATACATGGATCAATGGAACAGAATTGAGGATACAGAAACTTCCCCTGACACATTCAATAATAATAATATCTTTGACAAAGGGGCCAAAAGCATTCGTTGTAGGAAAGACAGCCTATTTAACAAATGGCACTGGGAAAACTGGCTATCTGTATGCAGAATATAAAAATTGGATCCTTATATCTCACCATATACTAAATTAAAATCAAAATAGATCAAAGATCTAACCATTAAAACATAAACATTATACCTACTGGGAGATAAAATAGATAAAACACTTGAAGACACAGGTGTAGGAAGGGATTTTCTGAACAGAACCTCAATTACACAAGAAGTAACAACAAGAATTAACAAATAGGATTATATCAGACTAAAAATCTTCTGTACCGCAAAAGACTCAGTCAGTAGAGTGAAGAAACAGCCTACAGAATGCAAAAAATTTTTTACCAGCTACTCCTCAGACAGAGGACTAATATCTAAAATATACAAAGAACTCAAAAAAAAAAAATTAAGCCACCTAAAATTAAAGATCCACTCAATTAATGGGCAAGAGAAATGAACAGACACTTCACAGAGGAAGAAGTACAAATGGTCAACAAATATATGAAAAAATTTTCAACATCTCTGGCCATTAGAGAAATGCAAATTAAAACAGTGCTAAAATTCCATCTTACTCCAGAAAGAATGGCAATCATTAAGAAATCAAACAATACCAAATTCTGGCAAAGCTGCGGTGGGAATGTAAATTAGTACAACAATTATGGAAATCAGTGTGGACATTTCTCAAAGAACTGAAATTAGAAATTCCATATGATCCCGTGATCTCCCTGCTAGATATCTTCTCCAAAGAGCTTAAGACATCATACTATAGCAATACATATATACGAATGTTTATAGCAGCACAATTTGTGATAGCCAAGTCCTAGAAACAGCCTGTATACTCATCAACAGATGATTGGATAAAGAACACGTGGTATCTATGTATAATGGAACACTATTTGGTTATAAAGAATTACAGATTTGAGGCATTTGTAAGAAAAAGGATGCACTTGGAAAACATAATGTTCAATGAAATAAACTAACACACAAGCTTAAATACTGTGTGGTATCTCTCACTTGAGTGAGGCAAAGTACAAAGAGAATAATAAAGGAAGGATAGAAGGGGACTAGGAGATGGATCTCCTGCAGTAGGGAAGTGGTCCAAGTGAAAAAAGTGTGAGAGATGAAGAGAAGGGGAATGGGAAATAAGTAGAAGAAAGATATTCCATGTACAGGAACATAATAACCTCAACAAATGTAAACATTATATGCCATAATATGAGCTAAGATGAATAATGTCAACAAGAATGAAAAATGGGTTAGGGGAATTGTAGAAGGAGGGAGGGAGAGGGAGGAAAGGGGAAGGGATTTTTTAAAAAAGAAGCAAGGTGTGATATGTACATGTAACCACTCCCTAAGATGATTGTAAACTGCATGAATTGCAAATATGTACTAATAAAATTTAAAAAATGAATCAATGAGCTGGTTCTTTGAAAAAAATAAACAAAATAGAAAATCTGTAGCAAATCTTACCAAAAAAAAAAAAAAAAGAAAAGAAAAGACTCAAATCAATGCAATTCAAATGTAAAGGGCAAAGTCACAATGGACACTGCTGAAATTCAGAAGATTTTTAGTAACTACTTTGAAAACCTTTAAGAAATTGATGGATTCCTAGATAAATATGAGTTACCAAGACTGAACCAAGAAGATATAAACACTCTGGATAATCCAGTAACAGGCAATGAAATTGAAGCAGTAATAAAAAACTTATTAAGAAAACACCAGGACCCGATTGATTTATCACTGAATTCTACAAGAACTTTGGGGAAAATCTAACACCAATACTCCTCAAACTCTTTAATGAAATTGAAAGGAAGACAGTACTCTAAAAGTCACTCATGGAAGCTAGCATTACTCTGTTTCCAAAACCAGAAAAGAACCGAATGAAAACAAAACTCTAGGCCAATTTCTTTAATGAAAATAGCCACAGAAATCCTCAACAAGATACTGATGGACAGAATGCAACAAACCATCAAAAAGATCATCCATCATGACCAAGTAGGCTTCATCCTAGGGATGCAGTGATGGTTCAACATACACAAATCAATAAGGGTAATACATTACATAAACAGAAGCAAGGACAAAAATTACACAAGCATCTCGATAAACACAGAAAACGTCTTAGGCAAATTCCAACATCCATTCATGACAAAAACTCTGAAGAAAATAGATATAGAAGGACCTAATCTCAATCTGATAAAAACCATTTATGACAAACCTACCGCCAACCTATTAAATGGGGAATAACTGAAAGCTTTCCCTCTAAAATCAAGAACAACACAAGGATATCCAGTGTCACCATTCCTGTTCAACACAGTACTGGAACATTAGCCAGAGCAATTAGGCAAGAGAAAGAAACAAAAGAGATACGTATAGAAAGGGAAGAAACCAACTTATATATAGAAGACTCAAAAACATTCCATCAAAGTTCTAGAATTAATAACCAAATGCAGTGGTGTACATACAAAATAAACACATGAAAATCAATAGTGTTCTTGTACACCAAAAGCGAACTCACCAAGAAAGACATTAGGAAAATAATACCATTAATTACGTATCAAGAAAAACTAAATACTTAGAGATTTACTTAACCAAGGAACTGAAAAACCTCTATGATGAAACTACAGTACTCTTAATAAGGAGATCAAAGAGCTTATGAGAAAATGAAATGATATCCCCTGTTCCTTGATAGGCAAAGCAAATATTGTCAAAATGGCCCTACTTCCAAAACTAATATACAGATTTTCCACATACTTAACCAAAATACCAATAGCATTCCTCACAGAACTAGAGAAAACAGTCCTAAAATTAATATGAAACTAAAAGAGACCCAAAATAGCAAAAGCAAAAAAAGCAAAGCAGAAATTATCACAACCCCAGACTTCAAGTTATTTTACAAAGCTAAAGTGATAAAAAAGAAAAAAAAAAACAGCATGGTACAGGCACAAAAGCAGATGTGTAGGATATTGGAACAGATTAGAGGATTCAGAGATAACAGCAGGTGCATTCAATCATCTAATATTTGACACAGGGTCCAAACGCATAACCTAATTCTCTGTAACAAACGGCACTGGGTAAACTGGCTGTACACATGCAGAATATTGAATCTAGACCATGTCTTTCAGCATGTACTAAACTAAAATAAAAATAGACTGAAGATCTAAATATTAAAACATTAACAATCTGCTGGAAGATAGGGAAAACTCTTGAAGACATATGCATAGGCATAGGCAAGGACTTTCTGAACAGAACCTCAATTGCACACAAGATAACATTAATAATCAAGAATAGGATTATATCAAATGAAAAAGCTTCTACACAGGAAAGGAACAACCAACAGAGTGAAGAGACAACGTATAGAATGGGGAAAACTTTTTGCTAACTGCTCATTGGATAGAGGACTAATATCTAGAATATATAAAGAACTCAAAAACATTATTGCTCCCCAAAAAGATCTAATCAAAAAATGGGCAACTGAAATGAATAAACATGTCTCAGAAGAAGAAATACAAATGGCCAATAAATATATTTAAAAATGTTCAACATCCCTGTCCATTAGAGAAATGCAAATTAAGACAACATTCAGATTACATTTTACTCCACAAACAATGGCTATCATTTAGAAATCAAACAATAACTAGTGCTGACAAGGTTGCAGGGGAAAAGGAACCCTTCTATATTATTGGTGAAATGTAAACTAGTACAATTACTATGAAAATCAGTGTGAAGCCTCATCAAACAAACTAAAAATAGGAATTCCATTAGACCCAGCTATTCCCCTTCTACATATCTTATTGAAAGAGTGAAAGACATCACATTACAGTAATACATGTATACCCATGTTTATAGCAACACAACTCATAATAGCTACAGGTTGGAAGCAGCCTATATGTCCATCAATAGATGAACTGATTAAAAATGTGTTATTCATACATAATGGAGCACTACTCTGCCATAAAGAAGAATAAATTTGAGTCCTTTGTAGAAAAATGAATGCTTCTTGAGACCACAAATCAGATACATAAGTATCACATAGTTTCTCTCATAGGAGATACCCAAAGTATGAGAAAATTGAAGAACAAAATAAAAGATAGATAAAAGGCAACAGGGAGATAGATGTTTTTGCAAAAAAGGGACCAAGAGATGAAGGGAGAGGGGAGAAGGGGAAAGGAAGGGGCTAAAAATAAAATTAAAATGTGTTATGTATATGTATATGTACCAACTCCCAATTGTAAATGTAATCATTGTGTTGTGCAAACACGTGCTAGTAAAAAAATCTTTAAAAAGGTTTACATAAAATGTTATACAAGTTATGATCAAGAAGTACAGTGAATGTCTAAATATTTTTTAAATGACAGTAAAAAACACATTGCTATTAATCCCCTTCAAAATACTCCCCTTACCTTGAGCACATTTATTCCATCATTCTTGCCAATTTCTGAAGCAGATGTGGAAGTACTCTTTCATGAATGTCTTTAGTTGTGCTTTCATGACTGCTGTGATGTCCTGAATCAATTGAAAATGTTTACTTTTTAATGGTAATTTTGACCTTTTTTCTTTTTGAGACAGGGTCTTGTTATGTGGTTCAGGCTGGCCTTGAACTCACTTTGTAGCCCAGGCTGGCCTCGAACTGGTGGCGATCCTCCTGCCTCAGCCTCCTGAGTGCTGGGATTACAGGCATGTGCCACCACACCTGGCTGGTACTTTTTAGCCACATAATAAAGGGTAATAGAACCCCCAAATAAGGCAGTAGCATTGTGCTTATATTTGGCTTTGCTTAATTCCAAAACAAACAAAACAAAACCCAACCCAACCCAACTCAACCCAACCAAACCAAACCTTTCCAAGTGAGTTGTCGTAATGTCTCTGTCTCCTAAATCCAGTGGTGTATATCATTTTAAGAACGTACCTTGGTGTTTAGAAATGTCTTTTTTGGGTTTAAAGGTTTGAAAGTGATGTTTCTGAAAAACAAAGTTGTGGCTGACTAAAAGTAATACTCCTTTTATGGAGAGATGGGGTCAATTTCCTTTTCCTTATTCCTGGGTGGACTTTTTACACATCTGACCAGAAGGTGATGGTGCCTTATAAAATGCTAGGCTAGAAGAAAAATCATCCTCAAGAAATCCTGCTTTCTAACTATAAAGTTCATTTAAGACCTACATTACACCACTCAAACAGTACTTCTGAAGACTAAGAATTTTGTCTATAATGTAAAATTAAAACAGAAAGGACAATTTTCAGACATTATTTTTGCAATTCAAGGGGAATGATAACAGAATAGCTGGAGTTAATATAAGCTAAACATCACACAGATAATTAACTCAAAGAACAGGTATATAAATACCATTTAACTAAGGGCATAAATAAACAAAATACATTGTCTATACTTGTTTTCTCTCTTCTCATCCTTGTCAAAATCCTTATTTCAAAGCATTGCAAAGTTAAAAGAATTTTTCAAATAACAGATTACCAATCATTTCCTGTTTTGTGCTTCTAAGTTGTATGTTATTATGATGGTTAGATATTGATGGGAGATGACTCTGAGATCATGACAGTTACCAATACAGTGAATTTATTTTTTAAAAAAGTTGATTAGTGTGTACTTGTTATATAGAATAATTGGCTTTATTTTTGCATATTGATGCATGCATATAACGTATGTTGAATATTTTCACCCCTCATTACCCCTCTTTCCCTCCCCTCCTTTCTCCTCTGAATCTGCTTCTCATATCTAATCATCTTCCTTCTACTTGACTGTCATCTCTCTCTCTCTCTCTTTCTCCACATGTGTATTTGTGGTGTGAGAGAAAACATGCAATATTTGAGTCCAGTTAATTTTGCTCAACGTGATGGTCTCCAGTTCCATTCATTTTCCTACAAATGACATAATTTCGTACTTCTTTATGGCTGAGCAATAGTCCACTGTGTGTGTGTGGCACATTTTTTTTATCCATTCATCTGTTGACAGGCACCTAGACTGTTTCATAGCTTAGATCTACAAGTCTTCTGGTAGCTGTTTGTAGGGTCTTCTGTGTGCAAATAGGGATACTTGGACTTATTTCTTTCCTATTTATATCTTTTTATTGTCTTTCTCTTCCCAAATTGCTCTGGCTAAAACTTCAAGTATTATATTGAACAGGAGCGTTAAAAATGGACAACCTTGTGTTGTTCCTAACTTTATAGAAAATGCTTTCATTCTTTTCCTGCCATGCAATATGATATAGGCTATGGGTTTGTCATACATACTTTTTACTAAACTGTGAAATGGTCCTTCTATACCTAGTTTCTTCTGGTTTTTATCATGAAGCATTATTGAACTTTGTCAGATGCTTTTCCTCCATCTTTTGAGATGATCATATGATTCGATCCTTGAAACCACATAACGTATATTTATTGATTTACATATGTTGAACCATCCTTGTCTCCCTGAGGTGAGATCAACTTGATCATGGCATATGAGCTTTTCAATGTGTTGCTGAATTCTATTTGCAAGTATTGAGGATTTTTGGACTTTTGTTTATCAGGGATATTGGACTGTAGCTTTTTGTTTTTGAGGAGTCTTTATCTTGTTTTGTAATCAAGGTGATACTGGCTTTGTGGAATGAATTTGGAATCATGTCTTCCCTTTGTATTTCATGGAATAGTTTGAAGAGCGTTTGTGTTAGTTCTTTTTTAAAGTTCTAGTAAAATTCAGCAGTAAATTCATTTGGTCTTGGGCTTTTCTTTGTTGAAAGGCTTTCTATTACTAGTTAAATCTTATTACTTGTTATTAATCTGTTTAGTTTTTTTATATTCTTTTGGTTCAGTTTTGGTAGGTCATATGCATGTATAAACTTAACTATTTCTTCTGGGATCTCCAAGTTATTGGAATATAAGTTTTCAAAATAGTTTCTAACATTCCTTATCTCTAATTTTTAAAATTTGGGTTTTCTCTCCTTCTTTTGATTTGTTTGACTTAGGTTTTGTCAGTCTTATTTATCTTTTCAAAGATCCATTGGATTGATACAGTGCTATAGTTAAACTGATGTTTCTTTGTTGATTTTTTGGGGGAGGGTCTGGATGACTTATCTATTAGTAAGAGTATTGAAGTTATTCACTATAATTATATAGGGTGACTTTTTATATCCAAATTATTTCAAAAAGGCTTCATCCCTTAAGATGTCAATTTTAAACCAACTAAAAGAGATGAGTCCTACTTTGCAGACAGCAGTTAGCAAAGAACTTAAATCAACCCACGACATAGACACATAGACATTTGTTATGCTGTATAAGATTTTACAAAGCTAAAGTGACTTATCTAAGGTCTTATTGATAAGAAGTCATGGAGAAAAGGCTAGGTATCAAGTTATGGTCATGATGTTTCCCCTAACTCACCTGTTTCAACATACTGAACTGCTTTTACAGAAGCTCATATGAGAAATGAATATGAGAAATATGCAACTTCAAACAGGTAATCTGATGAGCTCAATCTAGAATGTTAATCGAGTGGAATTTAACTAAGTAATTGATTCAAGCCTCTAAAGACATAGTGCACGCTGCTTTTCTTGATTGTCCAACTGATTTTAGACATTCTGAAGTTGCAGGAAACATGGCAAAAACTTCTTCCACATTCCAGCCTCTGTTTCCTCTTGGGTTCATATTTTGCTAGCCACACATTAAGTTCTGTAAGTGTTTGGCAAAGAAATCCAAGATTGGTTTTTTAGAGATGTGTTGAGGATATTTTCCTCTTTTTATTTATTCACTTTGAAATGGCACACTTTTCAAAGCTCATGCAACAATAGCAGTTAGAAAAAAAGAAGAGGAAAAGAACCCAAAGGCACAAGCTCAACAGAACAGGTTTATTTCAGAACAAACCTTAGAGGGACCACCCTGGCATTTTGACCATACTGGTAACTCTAGTACAGGAAACAAGGTCTTTTATAGGGTCATAAGCATAACGGGGGCTGTGAAAGGAAAAGGTCAAAATGGGACTTTTTAGTGGGAGAGTTCGGTGAGTAGGAGTTGTGGTTATGTGCCAGGGACGAGGCTTGAGAAAGTACAGGGAGGGTGGCTGCTTGTCAAGAGCAGGGCTGAATAATGATGGGAGTCATGGTTAGTGGGCCTTAGTAACCCATGCTTATAGATCATCAGCAGTGTAAAAGTAGAGCAGGACGAAGAGGCCTGAAGTAGTCTCTGGTGAGCCTAAGATGGCAGCAGTCAGATTCCCTCAATAGCCTTATACAAAACAGGTAAAATCATGATTATATGAACCAGAACAATATTAGAGGTGAGGTGTGTATGTGTGTAGTAGAAAACTTAGAAATGCCAAGTACTTTGTTACTAAAGAGCTGTAGGATTTCCAAAGTCAACATAAGCCACCAGGTTACATGCCGAACCAGATCAACTCTGGACCCAACACCTAAGATCAAGGCCATTTACTGATAAGAGCAGACCTTGAATGGCAGGCATCAAGATCCTTTTGTATTTTAAGCCACTACGGCTGTTTGGTAACATCAGCATCAGACTACACTTGTGACTTTGACCCTTTGTGTAGTTTATTTCTTATGCTTATGTTGAGGTAATTTTTTATACTTAGGTTTGTAAACTTTGGTCAAATGGTATTTTAAAAAAAACCTAATTCTACAGAATGAATAACACTCGCCCCACATTTTTCTGCTGAGGACCTCTATAAATTTGGCTCAAAGACCAAGTTTATGATTAGAGATAGAAAAGAAGTAAGTAGCTTTATTTAAGAGAGAGAAAATGTGGAGTTGCAAGAAGCATCTAGCCTCCAAATAGGAGTAAAGGGTCCAGATGCGACAGTATGTGCCTGGGAGTGCGGCATGGAGCAAGGTGAACAAAGAAAAACCTCTAGGGATGGGTAGTTGAAAGGACTTTTGAAAATAGAAAAGCTGAGTATTCTACTGTAGTTGTTGGTATTGCTGTGATATTTCTATCTCCTTCCTCCGTAGCCTCCTTTTGTTAAAGTTGAATGCTAACAAAAGGGCTTCAAATGCAGATCATGCACATGAGGGTCAATAGGATGATCATTCATAAGTCAAATGAATTAAATAGGCAAGAATGCTCATAAAAATGAAATCTGCTGGGAATGTGGAAGAATGTTGGAAAGTGCTTTGACTTCTACAGGACATAGAATGTAAGTTGGAGTCAATTTCATCTAGAAATTAGACCAAAAGGAAACCACTATTATTCCTGGTAGAAATATCTGTGGTCTATGTGTCTCTGTGTCTCTCGGAAATATATAAATCTCTCCACATAATTTTTACTTTCCTCAGTCTTGGAAGACATTATTAGCTTCTATTTCATTGTCAAAAGAATACACCAGAGTACCCAATAGCTTTTCCAGAGCCACACAGGAATGAGTGGCAACACTAGGAATTAACGGATTGGTCTGATTCCAGAGCGATGTTTACCACATCAGGCTACACAGAATTGAAATAAGTACACAGTTGCGGTGGGGGCTGAGGCACCTCTGTTCTCTTATGACCTGAAAAGGTGTTTGTTCAATATTAGTGACTCTAACTATAATACAGGTCTATACATTCAGATTTCTAAAGAAATAAGCAGGACATTTTAAGGGAATTAATTATTTTGCTATGTCATCAGTTTCATTTTCTGAACCAACATTCATTGGTTTTTTTACCAGGATCTGTTTTCTTGGGTGAATTTGCTCCAGAAAATAGAATGCTTCTGTACTTTTAATAGAAATTGAAGGAATTAGAAATTAAGTATAATGAAAATATGGGAAAGTACATTATTGACAAATGAAGGGTAAGGGAGAAGATGTAAAATTACCGGAAAAGTAAGCTAGATGTCAATTAATACGTATGAGATTAGACCTTAATCACAATCATGAATTTTCACAAGCAAATGAAAATCTGAAGATTAAGGATCACAGGAAAATTTGGGATGTAGGTAAGAAAGAAGATGTTTAAAAAGACCTTATCATGGCTGTTTCTGACAGTTGACAGTGGCAGAAAGTTGAGCCCAAATTTGGGAAAGAATCATTTGAAGGGTGGACAGCTGAGGTAATTCAAGCATTTATGCAAATCACTTTCAAGGGAAATGTGGGCTCAAACTCTACTGAGGAGCAAGATAAGGGAAATATAAAGACATCAGAAGTGGAGGAACATTCAAGGTCAAAATTATTTCTTACATCCCTTAGTTTGCAGAATAGGAGATGGGAGAGAATAGATAGGATTTTAGAAAATCAATGGCTATAGGAGATTATGAAGGGTCACTAAAAAAAGGGCATTGTCCTAAATTAAGAATTAGAATGTGACAAAGGGTCAGAGTTTTTTGAAGATTTTAATGGTAAAAAAACTTTTAGAGAAGTGAATAATCATGATATACAGGTACTCGATGGTACACAGATAACAAAGGATAATTCACATTAAGTTCTCTAGTACAGAGAGAGAGAGAGAGCAAAATAATTGAGTGAAAATAATGATATCAAGTGGAAGTTTAAAACAGCAAGGAACAAACAGGAGATTAAGAAGAATTAAGAAGAAAAGTAATAGATGGGCCAACCATGAGGATAGTAATGGGAAAAAGGCAGTAGTTGTAAAAATTATGCATTATTTCATACAATTCTCATTATCTATCTATAGTAAGATTTGGTAACAAGGGAATAGAGTTAAAGGGTCACCAGCTGGTAAATTAAGTCACATATCAAATCCAGGCCTGCCTCAAAATCATATACTACATCATTAACATTTTTGTGTTAATGATTATTAACTTTTTTGAAGAACTTTTACTTTAGTATTTTCTTAAAAAGAAATATTTTTCTATATAGCCAAAAATATTATCACATATCATAGAATTAATCAGTTTTCCACACACTTTGTCCATATGTCTCAAGTTGCCCTTCAAATGTCATGTACAGCTGGTCTGTCCATAAAGGGTCCAGTGCAAGTCTTACTACTCTGGCCACATCCTTGCTTCTCTTTCATTCTAGAAACCTCTTCTTTTCGTGACACTGACCCGTCCTGTAAAGCATCTCATGTTCTGGATTTGTCTGATTGCCTCTTTAGGGCAACTTATTATTTTATGAATTTCCTGTAAAGTGAAAATCTTAACTAAAGGCTTCATAGATTCAAGTTAAACCTTTTAGTAGAGAGTAGGAAAGATGATATGTATACACCACAGGTTATGTATTAGGTATGGATAATACCTGGCTGTTCCACCATCATGAATGTTAAGTTTGGTCAATGAATTAGGATGACTATAACTGTATTCTTTATTGCACAATTTTATCTTTGGTTCTCCTCTGCCATTGTCTAGCTATGGTTTTCACCTTGTGCTAAGAGTGGAATCATATATATATATATATATATATATATATATTCATTATTGGGCAAATCATATATAAAATTTATTTCCCTATCAATTGAGCACTTAATTTTTACATCAACTGATAACTATCACCTAAATAATTTCATCAGAGTCTGCAAAATAGTGATCATATTTCTATTCTCATCTACATGCATTGACTGGTATTCTGTAAAGTACAATTTGGATTTATCAACTAGGGCTACCAGGTACTCAGAAAGTTTTAACTGGAAAGAAAGGATAAATGCTCTTCCCAATACTTACCCATCTGCAAAGTAAAGCATTAGTTTAATGGCTCCTTCAAATGGTGACAAATAAGTTTTTAATAACTCGAGCATTACCATGGACTTATGGATTTTCATAGACCCAGAATGTTGCAGTTATATTTTTATGCTCATATGGTACAAATTAGGCCTGTGGGAAATGTATCGATGTAGCTTTTGTGCTCTTTTGATATAATTCTGTTGGTCTTGGAAGTTTTCTTTCTTTCCACAAGATAGCCTGGGTTTACCTTGTGTTTTCTCTGTCATAAGCCTAGAACTAGCCATTTCTTTGAGGAAACCTGTTTACTTTTAATGAGGAATATTAGAGATTAAAATTTGGGTTCAAGGGCCTGTGAGATAGCTCAGTGGCATAAGCACCTGGCTGGCAAGTGCGAGGTCTTGAGTTCGACTCCCGGTACCCACATAAAGGAAAAAAGGGGCTGGTGATATCACTCAGTGGCACAAGTGCTTGCTAAGCATGAGGTCCTGAGGTTGACTCCCGGTACCCACATTAAAAAAAAAAAAATTGGGTTCAAATGGTAAGCTTTTAAAAATTTGAACTGAAATCCTATGGTAAATGTTTTCAAGCTTTGTTTTTTTATGAATTGCTATCCTCATTATTAAATATACTACTGGACATTTAAAAAATGACTTAAGGGTTCTATGATATTATTTTTGTTGAGTAGTACTCTGTAGTTAGACTCTAAAATACTCTTTCTGTTTTAAAGCTACTAAACATTAGGCTTAGGAAAATTGTACCGATTCTGCAAAATTTTTATTGACTTTGTTAATGGATAAACAAAGCTATTTCATAGATTTTACTGGACTGAAAATATTTTCAGTAATAATTCTCAAATTCTCTTACTAGAAAAACAACCTAAAAGAAAAAGATAAACAAGACAAATTGTATTTTCCCTGGATTTACTTACTGCTTCACATTTGTCTTAACATCATAACATCTTCAGGCATGTTGTTGGTCAGTGCTTAATTTTGTGAAACAGAAGCAAAACTAAGAACTGAAGGACCATGTTCTTTTTTTCCTTCTGGCTTTATTGAGGTATGACTTACAAAATGTTGTATATATTTGAGGTATGCAATGTGTTGTTTTGACATACATATACATTGTGAAATGATTACCACGATCAAGCTAATTAACATATCCAGTACCTTAACACACATTTTGTGGTAAAAACACTTGAAATCTACTGTCTTAGCAAATTTCAAGTATACAATAGTCACTATATTGTATAGTAGATCTCCAGAGCTTACTCATTTTATAACTTAAAGTTTATACCCTTTAATCAGTATCTCTTTTCTCCCCTCCCCAAACTTTGGTAATCACCATTCTACTACTAATATGAGTTTGGCTTTTATTTCTGAATATAAGTGAGACCATCTGGTTATGTGTCTTTCTATGCCTGGCTTATTTCCTTTACCGTAATGTCCCTCAGGTTTATCCATGGCATAACAAAGGACAAAGGACAGGATTTCCTCCTTTGTAAAAACTGAACAATATTCCATTGTATGCAAATATCACATTTTCTTTATCCATTTCATCTGTTGTAGGATCCTTAGGTTGTTCCAATATCTCATCTATTGTAAAGAATGCCACAATGAACGTGGGAGTGCAGGTATCTCTTCAAGACTGATTTAATTTTCCTTGGAGATATATTGGCTATATATATAAAGCCAATAATGAAGTTGCTAGATCACATGGAAGTTATTTTGAAATGCTTCCACATTGTTTTCCATAATGACCATACCAGGAGAGTGTTCTAATCTGATCCTGGAGATGAGAAAATTGGGATATGTAGAGTTGGTTGTGAGAGTTAATTTTGGTTATTGACTTGATCGGATTGAGACATGACTAGAAAATTAGTAAAGCACACTTCAAGTGTGTCTGTGAAGGTGACTGGAATGTGGGTTAAAAAACTGACCTACTCTGAAGGTATGTGACACCATCCATTAAGCTGGGAGCCTGAGTACAACAAAAAGCAGAAAAGACAAATCCCAATCTCAATCTCTCTCTCTGTCTCTCTCTCTCTCTGTCTCTCTCTCACACACAAATTCTTTGAGTATGTGTACTTTTTGCCATTGCCCGTGCTTGTAAGACTCCAGACATTTTAGCCTTTGAACGTAGACTTGTACTAGCAACTCCGCCAGAGGGCTTCCAGACCTTCAGCTTTGCACTGGGCCTGCATCATTGGTCCTTTGATGCTTCTGGCTTCTTGGACTGAATAGCTACTGATTTTTGCAGCTCTCTAGCCTGTCATTATGGGTTATTCAGCCTGTTTGCATAGGTCAATCTCTCTCTCTCTCCCTTTCTCTCTCTCTCTCCTTCTCTCTCCCTCTCTCTTCTATTAGTTTGGTTCCTCTGGAGAATCCTAATACATTGGTGGTGGTGGCATAATGAAGAATCTAGTACATCTAATTCTATGCCAGTTCTCTTCATTTTCATTATGCAATTCTGCCACAAATGTGTGTTAAAACACACATTTAACACACATTTAACACATGTTAAAACACACTGGTGATTGTGAGGTTGTATCAACAATTTTGGAAGAAGGAAAGGTAAATATTAAAGTAGAATTTACTATCATGAGAACTGGTGACTGCAAAGATAAATAAAATAACCAAGAACTGAAACCTGAGAAATCAGAACTTAGTCAAGGAAAACAAAAAGAGAGAATATGAAATGGATAAAAAATGGGAAAAGAGCTAAAGACTCAATTTTATGGCAGTGCATTTCAATGGAGAATGTATTATTGAGGGAGTTTAAGAACTCAGTGAGGCATTTAAAATGCTTTACAAGAATGGTCAGTAAACAATTCCCTCAAGTGATGAACATGTGGATAATGTTTAATGGGCAATATTATGATGAAAAGAACTCAAGAGTTATTATACTGACACTGTCAATATCTTTAAAATCTGACATATTTGAGAATGTTAATCTTATTTAACCGAGTATTCCTTATCTATACTGCAAGTTGAAGAAAGCATTACTAAATGATACTGATTTTTTGGGTCATTCCTAGTTCTTATTTTAACAAGTAACTTTGATCATTTCTACTTATTAAAGCAGCTAAGGGAAAGACACTGATGAAATTCTTTCCCAATATCTATATACTCCCTTGTGGAATAAGAATAATTAACCACACTCCCACACTCTGATGTCAAAATCTCAAATGTAAATAACTACAAGATTATGTTTTACTATTAGCAACATCTTAATAGGGACTGTTATCAACAGGTCCCAAGGCCCCCAGTATTTACTACCAGACACATTGAACCACACACACACACACACACTTTTTGTACTTAGTTGATATAGCTACTCCTCTACACATACGTATTGGTGGGTGAAAACAGTTCTTCCCTGTTTCATATCCTTGATTGTTGCATAGGATCCATGTCATTTTATGAAAGATGTGAAAATGTAATAAACAATAATATTTTGATATATCTAACTGTTGCCCAAAAATGATATCTGATGTAGCAAAATATTTTCTGGCTTACAATCTACTAACCACACAAGATTCCTGCATTAGAGCAATGGAAGGAATTTAAGATTTGTATCTCCATCATAAAAAGACATAATATTCATAATTGTTCAAGAGCCTTTCAAATACTTTTCCTGCCATATCATTCTTGATGTAACAAAGTTGCTAGGATATGCTGGCAAAAACAAAGCTACTATAGTAAACATTGAGGAAAAATGTTACAAAACATTGAAATGTGTTAGAATACAGGAGTTAAACAGAACCCAAATTACTGAAGCTTCATAAATCACCATTTCACCTGAGGATATTTTTGGCAGTGAATTCAAAATTTAGTATATTTGCTAGAAAACAACTTAATCTTTATGGTAATCTATAAAATGAATATCCCAATATCTATGCATGTACATTGCAGATTACTATTGGGAAATATGGAAAATGTTAACATTGGGGCTCATTAACATAAAGTATAGCAATTTGACATGCTGAGTCCATTGAATTAGGCGAGACTGGAAGGTCTCAGAAGGATTCTGACTTCTCTCTCACCTTTCTCACTCAAAAGTGATTTGTAGCTCCTGGTAGACTGCCTGCCTGCCTGCCTACCATGCAGGAGGCCCTGGGTTCAGTCCCCTGCAGAAGTGATTCACAGAAATCAGAATTCCTCAAGACAGGTAATATAAATTAGAAGGCCTCTCCCCCAAAGCAAGCTTCAAAACCTAGAAAATTCTCTCCTTTCTCCCCTCTTCTTTGAGTAGCGTCATACCGCAGTGGTCCTGCCTCATGTGCAGGAGGAAGGAATGCTAACCAGAGGCCAAGGAAAATTTGAACACACAGGCCTTGCTGGGATCCTCCTCTATTACCATTAGATCAGACTCATTTGTCCATTCATATCTATACATAGCTGTCCATTCCTTATAGAATCTAAACATATTTCTCTGGGTCTTTGTTTCTCAAGGATCCTGTGTCATGTAAAACTTTTTCAACTGTTAACCCATCTTTGTCATGGGTAAGAACTTCATCTTTGTTTACAATGTGAGTCTTTACAAGCTATTTAAATTTTTCCCCAAGAAAATAATGAGAAATAATATCTATTCCTTTTCTCTTTCAGGGTTCTTGTGAAGACTATACGAAATAACGTATGGAGGAAAAAGCTTAAGTGATGTCATAATGGAGATATTAAGGATTTATGTTTATAAAGGATTTTAAGTTGTTGTTTACAGATACATCTCCATTTACAAATTATATGATTCAAAAATTTGATTATAAATTGATTTTTTTTCTTTTTGTGGGTACCGGGGGTCAAACTCAGGACCTCACGCGCCAGCAGGCGCCCGGGCCGCTGAGCGATATCACCAGCCCTTTTTTCGTATGTGGGTTCTGGGAGTCGAACTCAGGACCTCACACTTGCCAGGCAGGTGCTCATGCCCCTGAGCTATCTTACCGGCCCTATAAATTGATTTTTGCAATTAAACCATTCAAAATACACTTAAAGTAATGCTATAGAGAATCATTCAATTAACAAATACTTTATGTGGGAGAAGAACTGGTACCAATGTGTGCAATTTTACATGTAAAGATGTTCTTGACAAAACATTTATCTGTAGTTAGTAGAGAGAGAGAGAGAGAGAGAGAGAATATGAATGAGAATGAATATGGGATTGAACCCAAAAAAGAAAAAAAAAAAAAAAAAAGAAAGAAAAAGACAGGAGAAATAAGAATGGAGGTTAAAGTTTACATGTTTTTTGGAAACTTAAACTAAAACAACTACCCCCCCCATATAGTATAAGTTGTTTTTAGAAAGTTTGACATCTCCACTATAATTAAGAGTTTTATAATAGGAAGAATGATGAGGAAATAAACATGCTTCTGCATATCCTTAAATGAAATTATCTAAGTAAAAGCTCTGGAGAAAAATAAAAGTAAAATAAGTGGATCTATTTGAAAGTAGGAAATAAAAACATGTATTTAAATACTTTAAGAGATGTAAACATCTTTAATATTTTCACTAACAAAGTAGATCCTCTTAATTTAAAAAATAATTTAGAGAAGGAAAATAACTAGTTTGGGAATTATCCAGTGGTCCTTTGCATCTGAGGAGACCAGATCAAAATTAATGTATGTGGATATCATCTGCAGTCCAATCAGGCCTCTTTGACATTTTCATTATATCAAAAGCAAAAGGATTAAAACAACAACAAAAAAAAGGATTAAGATACTTGTGGATTTAATTCTGTGTTAAAAGTAATTTCTTATTTCAAGGATTATATACAGAGAAGCACTGATCTTTCAGAATTACAAGCTTTAGTGCCATTTTTAATGTCAAATAAACTTAAGATTTATATTATATAAGTAAAAAAAGAAATCTATGGAAATTGAGTACTGGTCTAATATTTTAACATACATGAAAGAGAACTCTTAAGGGTATTCTCTGATTAAAATGAAGAGTTTTATGACATTTTCTTTTTGAAAAATAATTCCAAGAACACTGAGACTCATGCATGTTTGCAGACCTCCTTATCTGTTTATCAAGGTTATTTGGAAATCTGTAACTCCAGTTCACTTCTGCCGCCTCTGCTTGCGTGGAAGATTGCATAACGGAGCTAATTTAGAAAACAAGAACGATATATAACGAAAGTGAGAATTTTCTTAAATTCAGCCAAAGTCAACAGTTCCTCAAATGGAGTTCATTTTAGAGGCATGAGTGCCACGTGATTAATGCCTTCAGTATCATTTGATTTTCTGTAGCTTTTCAATTAGTAATTTTGTGTTATTTTAGAATGGAATGCCTCATCACTTATTACTTTATGACTAATACCTCAAGAATGTGAAAGAGGAGCTAATGAAATTTAACAATAGTAAATTGAACATGTTGAAGTATATATAAATGATCACCTCATTCCACAGAATGTTGAACCTGATATCAAGGGGTAGAAAGGATAAGATGTTACTTTATTGTACCACTTTCTGTGCTTGAAAGTCTAGACCAAATTACACATTCTAGAGTACTGGGAGTAGGACTTTCGCTTGATCTCAGTTAAGTTCATGACTTTACTTTCAAGCTATCTGATGTCTGAATACCTGAATATTTATAATTGTAACTTTTTAATTAACATAGATTTTCACAGAAAACCACAAGTTATATTTTTTATTAGGATAAAAATGACAAAGACTATGTTAACATCTGAAAAAACAAGTCTTTCCCATAAAGATAAAAGTGAAAAATAAAATGGGAAAGTATGGAAACTACAATGAAGGACCTTTGATAATTAGGTATTTTCTAAAAGGTACAGAGCAGATAAAAATGGCAGAGCAGTGAGCAACAGCAGCTCAGCCCCTGTAAGATTCGGAATCCAGACTCTGGAAAACAACTCGGGGAAGGGAAAAAACAGAGAAGTAGATCCCCAGGAAAGAGGGGAACACAACCTGAAGAACACAATGTCGAGAAGAAAAGAGACCATCTACACCTTCTCCCCAACTCCTGCCTCGTGGCTCTTGGCTTGCAGTGTGGGGAAAAGGAGACTGAACATACAGACAGGATAAATGCTGGGAACCCTAGGGAGCCTCAGGGAGAAAAGTAGAACAGACCAGAGCGGCCACTGTGTGTTCTGCAGGGAGCGAATGGGACTCTGCCCCCAGTGAGTCATTCTACTGGCAACAGCTGGTGAGTGACTCTAGTACAAGCATCCGTCATATCCCTGGAGAACGCACCGACAGACTATCTGAGAGAGTCTGAGATAAGGGTTGATTAAACCCAGGACCCAGAGTAGCCTCATGGCTCTGCTCCAGGGCTCCCAGTGTCACATTCCCAGAATGACTGGGTGAGAGACAGCCATGGGAGACTGTGTGGTCCGGGAGCAGGCTGGAAAGAGACTCCCTGAGGAGTCCGAGCTAAAGGACACAGGGCCACTCCTGCAGCTAGTGGCCAGGCCCAGCCTGAGGTAACAATGTGAAAGTCAAAGCAATAGTGCCCTTGCCCTGCTCTCTGCTGATGCCTGCACCCAGCATGGATCTGGGGTCTTACTTGGACCCTGCCCCAAGACTGTAGATCCTGGAAGAAAACCACACTCAAAATCACAGAGAAATTTCCTTTTTCTCCCTCCTTTTTCTTTCCTTTGTTTTTAATGTGTGTGTGTTTGCGTTTGTGTGTATTTTCTTTCCTTTTTCTTCTTCACTAGTTTATTGAGGTTTGGGACATTTTCCTTTGTCTCTTTTCCTTGCTTCATTTTCTTCTTTTCTTACTTCTAATTTTTCTCTTTATTCTTCATGTACGTTTTCTTTTTTAAAATCATTTCTTGTCAGATTTTTTCTGCTACCTTTACCTATTGTATAAACTTCCCTCTATCTCCCAATAGTATCCTTTGCCCCACCTTTCTCTTCCCATATAATTTAAGGTTTCAAATTTCTCCTCTTGCATCCTCCTGTTCCCAACCACCTATATCTTTAATAGTATAACCATAAAGCTTTCTTGTCTTAGTTAACTCTATAAAATTGCTGCTGACTTCTTTTCAACCATTAGCAGAGACATCGTTAATGAATTTATTAGCTGTGGGTCAATACCTGAGTTATCTTGGGTGTTTACACTATAATTATGGATTTCTTCTCCAGGGTTAAATGTGGTATATAATTGGTTCTTATAGTATGTTAATATCCAATTTGTTTTAGAGGATACTACTGTAGCTGATATGCTTGATACTACTAGGTTTGCATAAATGTTGCTATTAATGGGCTATCTCTGGGAGCCAACACCCAGAATATATATATGACATTAACAATACTAGGGTACATTTCCAGAGAACTCAGCACTGGGCCAATTACACTGCCTCCTCCTTTCCCATATTCACCAAGGTGGTCAAATTTTGGGACAGAGGCAAAGGACTATGGTTAGCCACACCCAAAATACACCACTTAAAAGTAACTAAAGAGATCTCTATACAAACAACAAAATATTTACACACCAAGTGTCCAAAAACCTCAGCACAAAATAAACACACAAACACACAGACAAACACAATGGAACATGAGACAAAGCAACAAAATATGCCCCCCAAAACTCCCAGCTCCTCCAAAGCCAATGCAGGGGACACTGAGGAGGGGAGTAGCATAAGCCACACACCTGAATTATTTGAAACGATAACAGAGGAAGTGAGAAAAGAGATCAAAGAAGTATTCAGTGAGTATACAGAAGATATAACTAACAGATAACAGAAATAATAACCAAAGTGATCCAGGAGCTTTCAGAAGACACTAGTAAAAGCTGGATGAGCTAAATAAAGCAGAACAACACATAAAATGACCAGTTTAGCAAAGAATTATAGTCCATGAGATGGTTTCACTCAGAAATCCAGGACATCAAAAATTATACTGAAAGTATGGGCAGCAGAAGTAACAATGTGAGGACAAAATTTCAGAACTAAAGGACAATGATGCCTTCCAAGATGGCCATACTTCTAAAACTTAGATTTAACACAATCCCAATAAAAATACCAATAGTACTCCTCACAGAACTAGAGGAAACAATCCTAAAATTCATGTGGAACAAGAAGAGACCTAGAACAGCAAAAGGATTTCTGGGCAACAAGGGCAAGGCAGGAAGCATCACAATGCCAGACTTCAAATTATACTACAAAGCCACAGTGATAAAAGCAGCACTCTATGGGCAAAAAACAAAACAAAAGACAAAAGGAAACAACAACAAAAAAACACAGACTTATGGATCAGTGGAACAGAATAGAGGATCCAGAAACAACTCCAGGACACTCAGCTACCTTGTCTTTGACACAAGGAAGAAATACTTTCACTGGAGGAAAGATGGCCTCTTTAATAAATAGTGCTGGGCAAACTGGCTTTCCACATGCTGAAGACTGAACCAAGATCTGTATCTCTCACCATGCACTAAACTAAAATCGAAGTGGATCAAAGATCTAAACATGAGAACAGAAGCACTTAATCTGCTAGAAGAAAAGTAGACAAAACTTTTGAAGACACAAGCATAGGCAAAGACTTTCTGAACAGAAACCTGGTTGCACCAGAAATAATACCAAGAATCAACAAATGGGATTGTTACGGCAAAATCACAAGATAGATTCACTCACAGGAAGACGAGATTCGAGAAACAAATGAATTCTTTAATTGATGCCGGCCGGGGACAGCAGAAGCTGACCCCGAGCTTTTGTGTCCTCCTCCTTAAATACACTTTTGGAGGCCTTACAAAGTCCTTGGTTGCCATGGAAACTGTATTTTTTATTATATTACCTCTCCGGAAAGTTTTCAAGGTTCTTCAAACATCTGGCCAATTCACACTGGGGATGGGGTAGCAGGTACCACCTGTGCTAAAACCATTTGTCTCCCTTTTTGTGGTTATATGACCTTAAGATAGTGATAAGGAAAACCCATTTGTTTGTGATAGTACCATCCGTTTCTCCTCTTTGAAGTTTATTGCTACAGAAAGGGCAGTGGGACTGAAGTTCAACTAAAGGTTTCTACCTATTAGTTAAATTTAGAGGTTTAAGGAACAAAATGAAAATACTCTTGCCCTAATAGGATCACATCACATTAAAAAGCTTCTGAACAACAACGGAACCCACCAATAGAATGACAAGACAATTTACAGAATGGGAAAAAAATTTTTGCCAGCTACTCCTCAAAGGACTAATATCTAAAATATATAAATAACTCAAAAAAATTGGACCCCTCCCAAATTTGAAGTCCCAATAAAAAAAACGGGCATCTGAAATGATAAAGTACAAAGGGCCACTAAACACATGAGAAAATATTCAACGATGCTAGCCATTCAAGAAATGCAAATCAAAAATCATTGAGATTATACCTCACCCCAGAAAGAATGGCAATATTGAAGAAATGAAGTAATAACAAATGCTGGAAAGGCTAAGGGGAAAAAGAAACCCTTCCTTCTTCATTGTTGGTGGGAGTATAAAGAGGTACAGCCATCATGGAAATTAGTACGGAGATTACTTAATAAACTAAAAATACAAATGCCAAGCTAGGTGTAGTGGTGCATGCCTGTAATCCTAGCATTTGGGAGGCTGAGGCAGGAGGATTGCCATGAGTTTGAGGCCAGCCTGGACTACATAGGGAGACTCTGTTTCAACAAAACAAAATTCCATTGACCTAGCTATTTCCCTTCTATGTATCTTCCCATTAGAATTAAAGACATCTTATGACAGTGGTACATGCATGACCATGTTTATAGCAGCACAATTCATAAAAGCTCAATCTTGGAAACAGCCTAAATGTTCATCAACAGATGAGTGGATAAAGAAAACGTGGTTTTATACGGAGCGGAGCACTACTCTGCCATAAATAAGGATAAAGTTGGAAATCTGTGGGAAAATGGATGCATCTTGAGAGCACAATGTTAAGTAAATCAGACACACAAGCTTAAATATCACGTTTTTCTTGTGAGAACCCCAATGTATAAATGAAGTACAAAATTTAAGTTAGACAACAGGAAATAGTGAGATGGATCATTGACATATGGGATGGGAACAGAGAGCCAGGGGTGGTGGGATTGTGAAGAGCTGTGTACATGCAACAAGTCCCTAAGAGGAATGTGATCATGTACTACAATCACGTATAAAAAATTATATATATAGTACATATATATGAGTGAGAAGGGGTCCAAGAGATGCACGGAGGGGGAGAGGAGAGGGGGTTAAAAAAAGAATCGAGAAATGTCATGTACATATACCAACTCCCCACAAAAAATATAATTCTTGTATACTATAAACATGTACCAATAAAAATAATTACAAGAAGTATAGTGAAAGGTATGTTATGTAGATAAAAACATAAAGGCACACAAAGGTTAAATTCACATGGTTTTATATGAGAAAGTCAAAGTATAAATAATTTTAGGAGTAAAATAAAAGACAAAAAACGGAGACAGATTTTGTGGATATGGGAAGGAGATCTGTGGATGAGGGAGATGGGAAAGGTAAAAAGGATCAAGATGCGATATGTACGTGTACCAATTCCTCACGATGGATGTATTTATTACGTATTGCAACATATACTAGTGGAAAAAAAGGAAGAAAAGAATGGTAATAGTGAAGGGTAAATGTGCTCAAAAGTGAGGGGTAATTATTTTGAAAGGGATTACTAGCAATATGTCTTTTGCTTTAATAAAATTATTTTTATTTACAAAAAAGGGCATGAAATAAAAAGGACATGTAGTGCTCGTTTTGACACTTCTTTATCTCCACGGGTAAAGTGAGAAGTCTGTCTTAAGCACTGTCACTCCCTGGAGGCTGCTTCTCACACTACTGCCCTGCGGATGCAAACTGCAGGAACGAGAGACAGGGAAGAATTTCATGATGAAAAAATAGCACTTGCTTCACACCTCCAATCTCTTGGCTCTCTTCTGATGCTGCCTAAATAACACGTACACCTTAATTCAAGGACTAGCTAACAGAAAAAATACTGCATGACTAAGTAAGTGTGGTGTTTTTAAGTTCACCTAAAGAAGTCTGTCTGCCCGCCCCTCCCAGTGATGCATCAACAGAAATTAAATTATAGAAAATGTTACTCATGTTGAAAATAATCTATTTAACCACTCGAATAGAACCACAAATCAAAGACACTTTCAAAAACACTGTCAGTGAGTATCAGTGAAAACATACTTTATTGGTAACCAGATATTTCAAAGTTTTTGATTACAACATCATGCAAAACGACTGTTTTCACGTTTGTCTAACTGCTCATTTTTATGATCTTTTTGAGATGATTATTAATTTTAAAAGTTACAGTGACTGTAGTAGTAAAAATCATTCAGGAAAAGGACTTTCAATGAAGCAGAACACTATGTAACACATATGAACATATTGTTCATCTCTTCTGGAAGCTTAACTCTCTCTCCTAATGTAAATAAATCTACACTTTGGAAGACCATTATATACAAAAAAAATGGCAGTAGTTTTTGTATGTGCATCTATAAGTATTCCATTGAACTGACAGAAACTACGAGACGAAAATAATTTAAAAAATTAATTTTCCAAATAATTTTTTTCCTGTTTTGTTAATCCAAAACAGGGCAATGCCCTTTTATTTACAAATGCTCATTTTTGCTGAGCTTAAGTGGTACACACCTATAATCCCAGATACTTGGGAAGGCTGAGGCAAGAGGATTGCTTAATCCCAGTAGTTTGAGTCCTGTCTGAGCAACACAGCAAGACCCCATGCCAGAGGGGAAAAAAAAGTTCATCTCCTCTAGTAAGTCATTTCCATAGGATAATGATTTTGTTCTGTTTAAAAGATAGTTTATTTCTACTAATCTTTTTGAACTGGGTTGTCATTACCCAATTTCTTTTTAATAAGTAGAAAGGAGCAGGGCTTCGTATTGTCACGGAAGACTTAGGAAGACTCTTCCAAATGGCACCGAGGAAAATCCTCTGCAGTGGGGAGATTAACACTTTGGCCCTGTGGTAGTTCCAATAGCACCCTGGTATTCAGACAGCTACCTATGCCCTTGAAATATCCAGTGACCCAGGAAAAGTGATCCCATTCAAGTCAACTGGCAGTGAGTAGGAACAAAAGACTTTGCTAGATATCTGGAAGTGGGGTGTTGTGTAACAGGTATAAAAAAAGGCAGAAGTGGTTTTGGAATTGAGTGGTGACAGAGGCTGGAACAACTTTGAGGAGCATGATAGAATCCAGATTTCCTGAAACAGACCGTTAGTAGAAATTTAGAAGTTAATGCTATGGAGGGCATGAAGAAGGAGGGAGGCTGGCAGAGAATACCTAAATCACCACAGAGATTACCTAAAAGTCCTCCACACACTCTTAGTAGAATCATGATGTTAAAGGTGCTGCCACTTAGGGCTCAAAGGAAATGAAGAAAGCATTACTGGAAAACTGGAAGAAAGAGGTCCTTATCACATAGTGACAAAAACCCAGCTGAATTGAATACTGTAGTTATGTGGAAAGCAGAAATTTATAAATAATAAACTTAAATATTTAGCTGAAATTTCCAAGGAAACTATGTAAGGTTTGACCTGCTTTCTTCTTGCCAATTGTAGTAAGATGTGAAAGAGATTGATAGATTGAAGGAAGACCTGATAAATAGGAAGAAGCCAGGGTTTAATGATTGAGGAAATTCTTAGCCTACCCAAATGGCAAAAGACACTAAAAGTAGAGATTCACAGCAGGAAGGCCTGCTCTACAGAGGGAGATGAGGGTATGGCTGTACTACTTTTTGCTAGTATCTCAGAAAAATCAAAAGGCCTGAGTATTCAGTCTCTAAAGAGATTAAGGGTGTGACTCATACACCTTAGCTATCTCAGAAAAAGCCAGCAGCAGAAGTGGGATTATTTAGGAAGATGTGTAGAGAAGCCTACTGTCCAATGGAGTGAATCCCCATCACATATACAGGAGACCCTTAAGTTTCTTGACAATATTATAGCTGAAGAAACTGTCATCTTAAACTGAAAGGTATAGAGAGCATGATATGAATGGAAGAAACAAGCTCATAAAACTACTGGCTATAAATGTGTATCTTTTGTGAAAACGAAAGGCCTGTGAGCTACAAAATTAATCCTAGGCCTTGAAACCTAATGGTGTGAGCCTGGCTGGATTCGTAAATTGCTTGGCTCCTTTCTTCATTCCATTTCCTGCTTTTGGAACAGGAATGTCTGTAACTTATTCTACAGCTGTATGCAATTATATTTGAGAGGACATAGTTTAATTTCTAGGTTCATGGGTGGAGAGAAGTTATGCCTGGGGATTCATACCCAGAGTCTCTTAATTGAGATGATTTAAATGGTGAGATCTGGGACTTCTGAGTGGTGAAATTCAAGTAAGATTTTGCACTTTGAGCTGATGCTGTTACAGGTTTAGACTTCTGAGCACCTTTGGATGGGATGAATTTATCTGGGATAGATGTGACTCTTTTAAGAGAGGGGTGGACTGTGGTAGGTAGGCATAATAATGCCCCTCCACCCAAGGTCATATCCTAATCCCCAAACCTGTGAACAAGTAACCTGAAATGAATTAAAACAAGACAAAACAAAAAAACATTAAAAAAACTTTGCAGATGTGATTAAGATTACTATGGTAATCCTAAAATGAGCTAATCCTTGGTTATCTGGTGAGCCTAATGTAATCATGTAAATTCTTTTTTTTTTTTTTTTGTGGGTACCAGGGGGACGACCTCAGGACCTCACGCGCCAACAGGCACCCGTGCCACTGAGCGATATCACCGGCCCCTTTTTTGTATGTGGGTTCCGGGAGTCGAACTCGGGCCCTCGCGCTTGCAAGGCAGGCACTTACGCCGCTGAGCCATCTCACCGGCCCCATGTAAATTCTTATAAGCAAAGAACCCCTTTCCTGGGTGTTACCAGGGAGATGTGATCCCAGAAGAAGGGTAGGAGAGATGCAAATGGTGAGTTTTGAAATGAATGAAGGGACGAAAAGCCAAGGAATTAGGGTAGTCCCTAGAAGCTGAAATATCAAGAAATGATTCTCTAGAACCTCTTAAAAAGAATGCAGCCCTGTCCACACCTGGATTTTAGTACAGTGAGACCCACACTGAACTTTTAACCTATAGAATTTTAAGAAAATAGATCTATGTTACTTGAAGCTACAAACTTTGCAATTTGTTGTGGGTGCAATACAAAACTAATCAGAAATGGTGGCCAAAGAGGAAGTGGGATCGGGAACAAGAACATTTTATCTATAACTCCTGATGTAGTGTACCACACTGGAGAAATACTTTGTTTCAGCAGAAATGCAAACATTTATGCTGCTAATTCTTTCGATCCAGTCTAACTGAATTTACGTTCCTGTATTTCTACAGTAGCTTTGTTCTGGAATAGAATAAATTGTGGGTTGAACAGAACAGTGTTTAGCATATGTAAAGGATCTCCTAGAAAAATCCGTTGAATGAATGAATGGGATCAAGGCAGGCCCTGGGAGGGATTGCAGCTACTTGATTTTAAAGCACTGCTTACCATATCTTCATAAGAACTGCTGATTTATAAATCATTTTGATTCTAGTTTATGATGGTCATAGTTTTATAAAATAAGACCAAAATGTATTCTGTGATACTACTAATGTACCTAAATAAGTAAAAAGGGTATGTAAATCCTTAATAGGAGAAATAATTATTGTATGATCAAATACTTTCAAAAATCAGAATATAGACACTTTTCAGTAAATATTACAAAAACGTTTCAACTTATTTGAGCAAAGAAATTCTTAATGGCTGTTGGTCATTGCTGCATCAAGAAACTTTAGTGCAAATTTCACCAAATGTGTTTCTCAAAAAGGGGTTTTGTTCATTTTCTCTGCAACAAAGCTTGCTACATTAACACTCAGCATGTAACAAATTGATTTGCCTAGATATTTATAAACTATCAACATAAGTCAGAACTGCAACTAAACACTCAAACATATTTGAGATCTATACCTAGTCCATATTCATCTATATTAAGCCTAGACGATAGAATATCAATAAAACCAAAATTTATCTGTACAATTAACAAAAATAATTTTGGTTTTTTATGCTGGAAGTACAGTATTTCCTTATTAATATGGCACATTACCTATTCCTATCTGCAACTGCATGGATAGGAGTAGTATTATTTTAGTTGTTGGAGTATCACAGTGTTAAGAATATCTGCTTCTTGTAGTGTCAAGCTTTCATCTGTTAGCTCCTTATTTGGAAATGATGTCACAAGAATAAAGTCAAGAGTTGCAAATTCAGGACGGGACTGTACAATAAAGTCCCGGACATCCAGGATCCTGAAGAAACAAGAAAAAAATAATTTGTTATAGAAGAGGGATATTTTTTTTTTATTTTGTAAAAAAAAAAATACAAAATTTCATAATCAAACAGTAAGAGACCAACAATAGTTATTACACTGTGTATCGTTATCTTCAAAGTAGTTACTCAGAGTATAAGACAAACTAAAAAGATTCTTACAAAAAGAAACAGATAACACAAATCTTAAACTAAGATAAATTAGTAGTATAAAGGAAACCAATTAGCACATATATGGAAATATTTTTAAAACAATGAAATTTGTAATTTGAGGAAGTATTTGAACTTCTATTTCCTTTTTTTTTTTTTTCTGTCTTTTTGAGACAGGGTTTTGCTATGCAGTTCAGGCTGGCCTTGAACTCACTTTGTAGCCCAGGCTGGCCTCGAACTTGAAGTGATCCTCCTGCCTCAGCTTCCTGAGTGCTGGGATTACAGGTGTGCGCCACTATGCCTGGCAGAACTTCTGTTTCCTATTTCTCTCTCTTTTGTTTTTTATTTGTGTTTCTCATGTAAGAAAAACCATGTGATATTTGAGTTTGTATGTCAAACTCATTTCATTAAACATTTCTATGCAAGCTTTTGGCTAAACTCAGATCATCATGGTTAAAATTATACAATTCCAATTCTCATTTAAAGACGTTATAACTTTAAGTTACATTCTGTTTATTTCAACAGAAGAATTTATCTTAGCCTTAAATTAAAACATAAAAATTAACTTTCGAGTGTTCCTGACACTTTTACTGTAAAACAGAAACAATCTTCAGGTGGAATATGGATTCTCTTAATTATTAACAATACTGTTTGAGTGAAAATGCAAGCCCTGCTTTTTTTCAGAGTATAAAAAACATTAGCAGCGTATGGCCAGGAAAAAGGTAACTTGGGTTGGTATATGGTAGGATAAGTCTAAAGTGTAAATTATAAGAATAATTTTTAAAAACTTCTCTTGCATATACATAGCAACTCAACTAAGATCATAAATACATCCCTTAGGGTCTTGCTTCAATGCATGAATAGAAGTATTTTATGTACACAACAAATCTCAGTGTTCAATATTAAAGGACATTTAAAATAACTTATTTGAAGTACTGCATAATATAATTAAGCTGTATTTACACTATACATATTTATATGTAGAATCTTCTATACAGAAAGTTTATCCCAATTAAAATTACCATAAATACTTTAAGGCTGTACTATGTTGGACTAAATCTGATTCTATTTCATATGGTTTTGTCAACCACGCAAAAGTACAGTTCTTGGTTTATTTGTGTGGTATCTGAATTTACATTAGTATTTGGATGGTTTACAGAGATTAATTACTATCTATTTCACTTCTCATACACTGCTATAATCCTTTTGTTTCTTCTGACAAAAACTTATTTCAAAAGTAAATAAAGAATTACATATTATAATTACTTAAATTGTATACAGTTTTACTTGGGTAAATAATAGCAAGCTCTAGACACTTTGCTGGTAAACAAGCTTACCTGTGTGTATTGTTAAATCTTTGTATCAAACGACTCCCATCTGCTAGCCTGATTTGAATTTTTGTAGTTGGCACTGAATCATCAATAAGAACAACTGCATTAAGTATGGATTTGTCCTCTTCTTCTGGAGAGGAAGGTGTGCTAACTATTTCAGGTGTAAGGCTAAAAAGGAAGAATTTAAGATTTAAAATACAAATCTGAGTAAGTATGACGTGAAAAAATGAAGATAATAAATACTGAGATGTACAGCCGATCCTCAACTGATTTCTCATGATTTCTGGAGTAGCAAGAACATGGCTTTGCTTGAGTCTCCTCTACTTTTTCCAGCTTCTTTTATTATATAGTATTAAAATTCTTTGGGA
Source organism: Erethizon dorsatum (assembly GCA_028451465.1). Lineage (NCBI taxonomy): Eukaryota > Metazoa > Chordata > Mammalia > Rodentia > Erethizontidae > Erethizon > Erethizon dorsatum. Next base: position 51,878,773 of record CM051828.1, read on the forward strand.
TTCTATGGTTCTATATGTAATATCTCTCAGAAGTCTAACTGCATCCTTTCCACAATTATCTTTTTGGAATTTCATCAGACTACCTAGCACAAGAGTTGTTACATCAACTTTAATATTTAGCTTTTCAAGTCTTTGTTACTTACAACTTTCCTGTTATTCATCAGACCATATTGACATTTTTACATAATTTTTGTTTCAGTCAAGTTTTATATTAAAAAGAAAATTATTATCATCATCATTCCTAAACAATATAGTTTAACAGATATTTACAGAGTACTTATATTATATTTGGTATTATAAATAATCTAGGGATGAATTAAAGTACACAGGATAGGTGTAGGTCATAACACATCTTTGCCTCACTTAACTAAAGGGATAAATTTTGAGAAATGCAGCATTGAGTGAACACCATATAGTGTGCTTACAAAAGCAGAGAAGACTGTATAGTCTACTACATAGCTAGACTATAAATGTACATGGCACAGCCTATTGCTAAGGCTATGATGAACAAAACAACAGGAGATTAAATCAAACAGGAGAAAATGATGTAATCAGGAGATGTGGTAAAGATGAGATGTATGAGGCCACTCCCAGCATGACACAGCATACTATTTTACAGTAAACGTCAATAAAACCTGTAAGCAAATAAACCAGTAACAGCTATTTATTATCAGGTGTTATGTAGTGTATATAAGTGTATGTACTCTATTCTCATAAGACTGGCAGTGAGGAGGTTATACCCACATCACCACAAACACAAAGGGCTGTAGAAATTTTTCAGCTACACTACAATCTTATGGGAGAGCCACTGGATATGTGGTTCTCTGTACTGACTGACATGTTGTTATGCAGTACATGACTACACTATGCCACTTTATGTACAGGACTTCAGCACCTGTTGTATTCTCATATGCACAGGGGTCCTGGAACCAAGCACCTGCAGATACTCAGTAACAACTACTGTACTTGTACGGTAAAAGTGATTACTGTGAAGTGGAAGCTATGTAGCTCTTTTAGCTACCAAGCTGATGGAGCTATTTGGCTCTTCCAGCACAGCCATGATGAAATGTTCTAGTGTCCCTAGCTTCATGGGCACTGAGCACCTGATGGGGGGGGGGGCGCACAGATATTTTCTTTACAATAGTGTTATTTTATGTTTGTTCCTCCTGACCAAGGAAAGCTTGGTTTGCTGCTTCTCCTAGGTGCTAATACACTAGCCAAAACTCTTAAAAAAAAAAACAAAAAACTCCTTCCTTACTTAAAATAGCAAGCAGATTCTGTTTTCTACAATCAAAACTCAATATGGCTACTGATTAACATGGCACTCAACACTGATCTTTCTCTCATCAGTTTCTCTTTTCTGTCATTTTCTCTAGCTATTTGTCTTATAAAGAAAAAGGCTGGCTTTTGTGATACTATCATGAGATAACATGCTTATATTCAGGAGGTGAATTTGCAGATTATAAACAATGGCTCTTCTCAGAGGTCTTTCTTTTATGCCACCCTCTCTGATTTAAATTGATTTACTGTACTAAAACAGATTACATTTTAATATAAATTCTTGGTCATAAATTTAAACATGCACACAACTATAGCAAAGAAATTACTGGGCATTTTACTTGTTCCCATTAAAAATCATAATCTCAATAAAAACCAAATAAAAATGAGAAGGGCTAGAAAATTAATGGGGGGGAGTTCCGAGTCATAATTTTAAATAAGTCAAATAAACAAACTGAGAAGGAAGAAGCCTGACCTAGCTGGCAGAAAAGAGAGATAAGGAAGAACATTTCTAAGTAGACCCATGATTGGACAGTGATGAGTATAAAAAAAACAAAACTAAACAAAAAAAACCCCTAGGTCAACATATCTTTCTGTACTCCTTACATATTCCAGGAAGCAATCTCTATTAGGAGAAAAGACAATAGAAAGGGAACCTTCAGACATAAAAGTATGAAGAACCAATATTAAATTCCTTCCTATTTTGAGAAAGGAGCAGGGAAAAGACAACTATTGTACAAGGCATTAAAGTGGATTCAGAAAGAAACGTGAAAAGGAATAGAGGATGCACAAAACGATACACTGTGGCATCACCAATGCTACAATCTCACATCACCTGCAGTAATATAGGGACAAACAGAGGGTAACTTTTACCAACATTTTATATGATTTATGAAAATTATATCAAGCCATGTATGAGGACTCCACTCATACATTCTGACATGACCACTGGGTTCTGAACTGTGCTCTTCAAAGTCTTAGGAGTTCTTTGGAAATGTGTCAAGAGGCAATTCTCTCCTGCACTACAATCAGAGAAGCTCAGGTTTTAGATACTGGGCTTCCATAACTTGAAAGAATTTGGCTATTTAAAAAAACACTGAAATTCAATCACCACTCTAAGTCTACCACTCCTGTGGCAAGAGCTTAGTAACTACTTCAGGCAGATATGCATGCTTAAAGTGGTGAAAGATATCCACCTTTTAATCTAATCAATGGCCCTTTACAATTTCCTCTTTTGAAACCATGTAATCTAAAAGAGGCATATGACATAATGCCAGTGTTTTAATCCCTCATTTCCTACTTCACCTTGAGCAAATTATCACATCTGCAAAATGGAGTAATAAGTGTCTCAAAGAATTGTTATTAAGAGAACCGATACATATAAAGTGCTTATACTACCAGAAAGGTGGTAACTGCTAAGTATTAGCTACTAATATTACCAAGTTTGTATATCTAATTATACCAGGAAGTTCTTCATAGTTCAGATTTCACAGGCCTTTTTTTCAGTCTCAAAATTCATGTTAAAAAAAGAAGTATTGTTCCACTGTAATTTTTTACCTTCCAAGTTTTTGCCCTTCTCCACTAAAAGCCTTGAACCTCAGTCTCGGTTTTATGTATTCTTGATCCTGATGATCCTCCATATCCAAGTTCACTTGGCCACCATGAACCAATCGCTGGAGCTCCAAGGGAATCTCTCTTAAAAAGATGGGGAAAAAGTTTAGTTACATTTTTAAAAAAATTAAACTGCACTGTTGAGATTATTGTAATCAAATTAGGAGCTATACTACAAAATAGTAATTTTCATTTAACTTAAAAATTTCCATGTTGCCTGATCAGTCCGTGTAGATCTTTCTTCAAGTTACCTCACACTGTTCCTTGGTGGTTCTCAACACAGAAAAGTTTTGCCTGTCAGAGTGACCGTGGAGTGCATTTAGAAAGTTAAAATGTAAGACAGCAATTGATAACTAAATTAGCACTAGAAAATTTCTATGAGGATAATTACTTAATGTAAACATTTATTTTTAAACTTGGAGGAAGTACTGAAAACTGACAGATGTGGTTTAACCTTTGGGTGACTGGTTAGTGCACTACTGTAGCACGCTGTGAGGGGCAGGGGATATGAGAAGCAAGGAAGTAAAGGACTGGTCTTAAACAATGAAGACTGGTTCTGGGTTCCACAGAATCAAGAGTGCCCTGCCAGAGATTCACATGGATGACAACACTGTCATAATGGCTCAGCCTAAAACTTACATCTGTCCTACAAATAAACAAAAAAAAACCACCTTGGGAGTATTTTATTAATTTCTTTGAAATTTCCAGGAATTTGTCTGCCATGTAAGCTGAGGAAAGGCTGCACTTTGCTTTGTGTGGAACTCAAAAGCCCTTGAATGCAATGTTACTCATAGTAACTAAGCTGACAACTTTATGTGCCTCATTATTCTATTTTTATACCAGTCACATTTACATGAGCAATGCTGTACTTCAGAGAGGCATAAACTAATGACTTCTTACATTACATGTGGTCGTACTTGGGCACTTACAAATTGAAATAGCTACCAATTTCTGGTAAGTTATTCTCCATTATTTAATAATATTTAAGGTAGAATTATATCAATTATAAGGTAGAATTAAAATTATATCAATTTTGTGAGAAATGATGTGTACTGGAAGATTATATTGACAAGTTCTTTCAGGACAGTGAAGACACTAATTCAAAATATTGTAAAAAGGAAACACAGGGTCTTATACAGTTGAGACCACTAACTGGTACCATTCAATTCTTCAAGAAGCCTTTTCTAAAACTCTTCTTGATCATAATTTGTACTTGGTGATATGGCTCAAATCTAAAAATCTCAATATACCATTTGTCTGAACATTAACCTACAAAGTGCATAAAGTAACAAAGTTCGTTTTGATCTTTATTATAGAATCAAATCATCAATATGTTTTCCTCTACCATCTGGAAATTAGCATCAGTTTCAACAGCAAGACTAGTTTTCACTTAGCAGTTGAATGCTTCCTCATCCATTTGCTCCCGACTGTATCCAGTGACTTTGCAAGTGTTTAACTCCACAGCACTGACTTAAACTGTTATATCCAAGTGTTTATCACCATACAGTGGCTCTTAGGACAGCTTCCCACCTTTCTCAGTGATTTCAGCATACTATAATAGCATTTCTTGTCTTTGCTCGGTAGGTATCTTGACACTATCTATGCAGAATTTATTTTTTTAAAATTAAGTTTATTGGTACAATTTAGATATGCATAATGATCACATTCATCTAAAATGCTTTTCTTCAGATTTACTTTGTTAATTGACCTCCACATAATTTCATTCCCACTCCACTCCAGGCACCTTCCCTGAACATATTTCATCTTTAGAAAAGCTCTACCTTCAGTTCCTCTGTGGAGTATAATCTATTCTGGTTTCATTACTCTTATGTGTTTAGTTGTATTCCTACTTACGAACAATCCAATTGTCAATCAGTAAAATCATAATGCCAAAAAGCTTTTATTATCATTGCAAAATCACTTGATTCCCCAACCTTTAGCAAGGATGTGAATTACAATGTTCTTCTGATGGGCTAGAGCACTGCGTATATGGTTCACTTTCACAAAATGTAATTTCAAACTAACCTTTTGAAATCTTGCCAGCAGTAATGCCACTTTAAAAGATTTCTAATATAAGCTGCTGAATTGCAGGAGTACATACAATGAGAATCATGCCATAAATAGTACGCAGGACAGTGGCTTAATGGATTGGCAGCAACATACTAATCAGTTCTTTGATTACATTAAAATGTTTCTTCTTGGAGTTGAGTCCATAGATTCATCAGATTTAAAAAGAGAGCGATATCCAATGCTCCTTCCTCACAAAGAACCAGAATAGCCATCTCCCTAGCAAACACCATGTAATGTATTCCAGTAACTAATTCTTGAAAAATTAGTAGTTGACTACTGAACAATATTTCGTTAAAAAAAAAAAAAACACTTTAGGTAACAAAATACAAATAATACATCTTACCCTCTCTTAACAGATTCTAAAAATTGAGCATTTGTTGGGTCATTATAAGGTCTCAATTCTCCATCATCTAAACTGAAGCCATTGCTCCACAGCTTAAGCAAAATCTGAACCTTTTGGACATAGAAAATAAAAAGTATAAGAATCCATCTCCATCAAATGATTTAAGTTGCAAATGTGATTATCTCACAACATACTATATCATTTACATAATTTGGTTACAAATACCAAAGGTCCTACAGGTGGACCATGGCCTTAAAGTACAATCCCTCATGGTTCACTGAGAAAATTAAAACAATTAGAAGACAGCACCCAGCTGACACCTCGTTACTCCCACCCTGGTCCTTCATCCCCACCCATATCCTTCTCTGGTCCACAGCTTACTCATGCCAAAGGCAAGACTTAACTTCCAGTGACATTCCAAGAAACTATAAATGTTTAAAATGGAATTATAACTCCAAAATTTCCAAAGGAAACAGAAACAGAGATGACTGTAGGTGTTCTATAACTCGCCTTACATTACCACAGTATGCAATTTATAATTATTATATATACAAAAGGTCATTCTGATGGTGAATTACACATTCTTTCCATAGCTAAATATCTCTAAGTCAGGACTGAGAAAAAAAAATTGAGACTGAAAACTCACACACTGGTTCTTTTAATCCATGCTTAAACTAACAATAAATAGATTATATTTATATTATTAATTTTAAAACAAACAATAGGAACTAGAGGCAAATACCTATACATTTTCATTTTACTTACATCTTGCAGCTGATTTTCTCCATATATATATTCAGACCGTTTGCAAAAGGAATTACCCAGCCTATATCCTCCACCTGTAAATGACTAAAATATATACCAATGGAGTTAAAAATTTACTAAGGCTTATTTATCAAAATGTTATTATTACAGTTGATATGTTTTAAAATTAGATACATCGCAATTGGCCAAACTAGTTGATAACACAAAAAATTTATATTAGAATGAAGATCTTATGTTATAGAGAAATATACTCAAAAAATTAGGTTTCCTTTCATAAAAACATTAACAACTCAGAAGTTGAGCTAATTTAGGCAATTTTTTTTTTAAGTTGGGGTCTCGCTATGTAGTTCTGCCTGGCCTTGAACTCACTAGGTAGCCCAGGTTAGTATCGAACTCATGGCAATCCTCCTGCCTCTGCCTCCCTCCCGAGTGCTGGGATTGTAGGCATGCACCACCACACCTGGCAATTTAGGCAAATCTTAAAACAAGATACACATTTATACATTGAAATATACATTTTCAAGTACATATAGATTCACAAAGGCCACCATAATTGTTTTATAACAAGTCTTACAATAAATTATGATTAAACTATACTTCATGAAGAGTTTCAAAGAGTAAAGAAATTTTGTAAGAAGGTATAAATTACTAGCCATTAGGAAAATGCAAATTAACATCATTAATCATTAGGGAAAGGCAAATTAAAACCATACTGTGTTATCACAACACACCTATCAAAATGGCTACAATTAAAAACAGTAATACCAAATGCTAATAAGCATGCAAAGAAACTGGATCTCTCATACACTGTGAGAATATAAAATGGCACAACCATTTTGCAATGGGATGCTATAAGGAATACAAAGGATAAGGAACCAATACATACCAATAACTGATGTATCTCAAGAACATTCTGTTAAGTGAAACGATACTCATGAAATATCACCTAGTATATGATTCCATTTGTATAACACTCTCAACATTACAAAATTACTGAGATGGAAAAAAAGATTAGTGGTAGCCAGAAACTGGGGTGGTGGGAAACAAGGTGGTGGGTACAACAAAAAGGTATGTGATGAGAGAGAGCTTTATCATAATAATATCTTGACTAAGTTGATTATTACACAAATCTACACATGGTAAAATGACACAGAACTATATATACACATGTACCAATGTCAAACTCTTGGGTTTGATCTTGTACTAATGTATAATCATATAAAATGGAATCACAGGGAGAAACTGGGTGAAAGGTATGTGGGCTTTCTGTATTCTTATAAATTCTTGTGAACCTACAATTATCACAAATTAAGAAGTAAATTAAAAATTACATAGTAAAGAAACTGCCTCAACCTTCAATCATTAATAGATTATAGTCTCATAAAAATGAAACAAATATTTAAAATAAAGTTAGAAAAACAATGTTTATAAACAACCAAAAAATTAATAGAGATCAAATATAGAAATGATTTAATTTTAAAATAGCACAGACCTTTGATTTGTCATCACTTGAAGATCTTGTGGCTTCATTCAGAGGGATAGCCCCATGTTCCCTTGCTTCTTTGAAAAGTTCATTCACAATTTTCCCAGTTGAAGGTCGAACTATACGTAATCCGCTGTATTCATGTTCACCTGAATAGAATCTTTAAACATTACAGTTCATGAATAAAACTTAGAATAATAAACTTTATGAGAAATTAGATAATAAATTACATAGTCTTATTTTCATTTTTATAAAGGCATTCCTGACTTCTTTGAAACTATCTTTTAAAATGAGATTAAGGAAAAGATAAATAGGAGACAGTTCATATACTTTCGCACTGAATTTGTAGATTCTGACAGCAAGTTCACCATTTGGCATTATTGCTGCGTCTGCTTATCAAATGCACCTCTCTGACAAATCAGCCTCTTTTGAAATAGTGGGGAAAAGCAATGTCAAAAACCAGAAGATAGTATCTTCCTGTTGTAGTCAGGGTTTGCAAGGAAAACAATTTAATACAGGATGCAAAATTTATAGGAGTATTTTATAATAGTCACCCAAAGAGTCATACACAAAAGAGTGCAGGAAATTTGTCCACACACTAAAGACCCAAAGAATCCAGCTGAGGGCTTGGATTCCACAGCAATGTCCTGCATGAATCCAGCTGAAGAACTAGAGCCCATGGCAATGCCCCCCACGAGTCCAACTGGAGGCCCAGAGCCCACAACAATGTCTGTCTGGGCTCATGCAAGTCTGTTTCATGGATCTGCGCTGGGAAGGCCCAAGGGTCAGCGGCGGAAGCTACAAAGTCTGCGCCAGCGGGATGAAGGATCTGTGCCAGCAGGCTGAGGGATCTGCACTGGAGCCAGGAAGGGACACTCAAAGGACGGACCAGAGCTCCCCTGAAAAGTACCACAGCCATCCTCAGCGACAGTGAGGTCCTGAGCTCCTCTGACGATGAGAACAGCCAAGTTCCTATCAGGAAAGCCAGCGCAACAAGCTCCTGGAGGAGAACCAACAGCACCACCTCTTGCTCTCCAGTTCTCCTTTTTGATGTTGGCAACAGTCCTCAGGTGGTCCCTCCACACCAGCACCACGCTGATCCAGTTCAGCTGGGTGTTACAAGTTGACCACCAGTTGTCAATCCGCCACACTTCCCCTCAAGGAATCCACTCAGTAGAAATTGGTCACTGAAAAGATCTCTAGATTTAGACAGTATAACATCTAATTCTAGACAATAAGACTGCAAAGAAAAGGTTTACTCCTCAGCGATTTTTGGCTTGAAAAAGACCTACTCCAGCACCCTCCCATGTTAAAAGTAAACAATTTAGATCATGTACAGTGTATTGCTTACATAGTGACTAATTTCTACCTTGCTTCTAACTTTATAAATGTTCCTAGGGAACATAAAAATTTCCCTTACCTAAGATTAGTACTCTATTTTTATCTTTCAAGATTTTTCAAACTTGGATATAAGAAAATACAACAAATAAAGTACCATCATGAACACTTCCAAAATAAGATGACAAGGTTCACATACGTTTCCACACCTTCATTCTAGTTCCAAATTCACCCTGAATCAATTCACAAAACAATTCAATGGGGGAAAATTATACCAGCACTGGAGATTAAGAATGGAAGTCCTCTTTGAGACTTTCTACAGAATTAACATATGACAACTAAACAGGACAGAGGGAAGAGCAATCGGCTTTCATTTCACTGTCAATGAAAGAAAAAGTCCACATGGAACCAATTGGACACCAGCAGAACTCCACCGCAGGAAGGGGCCTTTCACTCTATCAGTACTCCGAAGTGCTGGGACCAAGTTTACTCAGAGAAGGAGCCTACGGAAGCTTCCTCTCACACCTATAGAGGGCCAAGTATAGCAAGCAAGAGTAAATGCTGCTCTAGGTAGCTCCTTAAGCACTCATATTAGAGAAGGAGCAGGATAGCCCATAATTCCAGGAAACTATGATGAACACAGAACAGCAGTTTCCTGCTGCAGCTATCCCTATTGTAGCTCCTTCCCTCCCTTTCCCAGGTCTGTAAACTGGCAAAGTAAGTAATCCTTTTTATCTTAGTCTTCCTGAGAAAAAACCTTAGTAGGAAAATCAGGCATAGGAAAACTTATCAGCTCTTTTATGGGCAATGATTTTCATCACATGTTTAAGAAATCTTTTTAGGGGCCGGGGATATAGCTTAGCAGCACAGTGCCTGCCTGGCAAGAATGATGTGAGTTCAATTTCCGGTAGCAAAAAAGAAAAAAAAGAAATCTTTTCTTACCATAAGGTCATGAAAATATTCTTCTCTTTTAGAAGTTTAATTGTATTAACTTTTATATTAAGATCCACAATCCATATGGAACCAATGTTTGTGTGCAGTGTAAGGGAGATGTTAAGAATTATTTTTGTCCATGTAAATGTCCATTTGTACAATACCATTTAATGAAATTCTCTCCCCTCACTGCTCTGCAGCATCATCTTTGTCATAAACCAAGCAGCAGAGTGCCCGTGATTTTGAATTCTCTACCTTTGTCTGCTGGCTTATTGTCAAGTCTTTATCTTATCAACACTGCAGCGTTGCTGTAAGTCTTTATATGCAGTAATGTAAGTCCTAGACTGTAATTCTTCATGACTATTCTGGCTATTATTGTGTGAGGGGGAGAATGTGGACTCAATGATATTTACTGACAAAGTAAAGCTCTATGCTCATATAAACTAACTTACTAATGAAAGTGAGTAAAATTTCCTTTAATTAGCAGAAGGATCAGGACTAATAAAACAACTTTCAGTTCCTAAAATACTTGGGGATCCCTTTACCAGCTCCAAGTCTCCAAAATCCAGGAACTTCTGCAAGGCAATGCTGGTGGCCACTGTCTTTTTATTTATTCATTCAGTGCACACTTGCTGAGTGCTTGCTATACCACAAAGCACTACTCTACATATCAGGGATCCAGCACTACATAAAACAAAGTCTTGGTATTTATGGAGCTTATATGAAGCAGGCTGAGCCAGACAAAGGACAAATATGCATATATGGTTATTTTTGACTCTACAGTATTTTCATAAAACTTTCAGAATTTATCAATTTTCATTTAAAAACTATTTTTAAAACATGGCTTAATCTGGGGAGAATGGACAACTTTATAGCATTAAATTTTCCAATTCTAATGTATTCTTTATTTGGATTTCTAATTTATAATGCTAGATTATACATAGAAGTGAAATCTATTTCTGAACATTGGCTGTACATTCAGGATCAGAGAGTTTGTTTAAAATATTTTTAAATCAACCAGTTTGACTAGAGTCTTTTTGTAGTTTACTTTGTATGTAATCACATCAGTGAGGGGAGAGAAGTCACTGCAAATGGTATACTTATGTTTTTCTCCCCTCATGGTATAGATCCTCCAGTATAGGTTAAATGAAATTACGAGGGCTACTTTTGATGTGTTCCCAAATTCAGAAGAAAATCTTTCAACATTTCACTGTTAAATGTAGTTTTCACTGTAGGTTTGCTATAGATCCTTTAAAATCAGATTAATTTGATCCCTTTATTCTCATTTTGCTAATTTTTAAGGTTATGAATGTAGTGATTATTTATATATTTTGAGGCCATATTCTCAAATTTAGAACTGTTTTATTTTCTGGATAGATATTTATCACCACGAAATTCTCTTTAACTTCATTAACTCTTCTTGCCTTAATAAATAAATTGTCAGGCTGGGCATGGTGGTGCACACCTGTAATCCCAGCACTTGGGAGGCTGAGGCAGGAGGATCGCCACAAGTTTGAGGCCAGTCTAGGCTACAAAGTGAGTTCCAGACCAGCCTGAACTGCACAGCAAAACCCTGTCTCAAAAAGACCAAAAAAAAAAAGAAATATGTTGTCAGTTTTTAATTCAACCTGTGCTTTAACTAGACTACTTAGATGATTTATGTGTATTATAATTACTGATATATTTACAGTTTAGTTAAGCTTGAATTCAATTCTCATTCTCTTAGTTTTTGACTTCTGATGAATTAATTAGTCAAATACTGTTTTACTCCCCTTATCCACTAGCTATGATTTTATAATTTTTAAAGGCCCAATTCTGTGCTGGGCATAATATACAATTTATCTCATTTAATTCTCAATACCCCTATACACAAACATGTAGAGGACATTTAAATTTCGTGATATGCAGCCTTCTGTGGATGAATCCATTAAAGCGGGTATTATATTTTCTTTAGATTATGTACCACCTTTTGTAAATTGAAAACAGACCACATTATGTCTAGAAATTTAAATAATGAAACCATATTGGCTTAAAAAGACAAGGAGTACATTGTCTTTTTATTTCTAATACTGAATACTAATAATGAGTAGAAATGTATTCATTTCCTGCCCCAGGAGGTGGACATGAAAATAAGCAACAAACAAATCAGCAAAAATACAATGAAACTGGGAAAATGTTGATACTGAATATAAAAATAAAGGAACTATATATGTGCTTGTGCTTAAGTGTTAGAAAATATACTTAGGAAAAAAAGTATTGCCAATAATTTGCTATATGCTGTATTGTAAGTGATTGATAGTTTAAAGTCTCAATATCTTTTAAGAAAATACATCCTTTGGATATGTAAATAACTCTAGAAATCAAATCAGAGGCACAAGGACCTTTACAACCACATTATAAGTTGGGGATACAGCTCATTGGTAGAGTGCACGCCTAGCACGCACAAGCCCCAGGCTTCAACCCCAGCAACCCCTAGCATCAAAAACCAAAGCAGAACAAAAATAATACATTATCAGATTAAATTAATAAAAACATTGTTTCATGTAGCATAAAAGCAAAATTGCTAAAATATATTAATGATTATATATGAATAACAAGGAAAATACAGATATACCGAATTTTATTGTAACAACCCAAATATTTTGATTTAGTCACTCAGCGTATGATCAAACTTGGGAAAACAAAGGCCAAAAACTCAATGAGTAAAATTTAGGTACACAAAAATATATTAAGTACTTTGAAAATTTAGGAGAAAGTATAAATTAAGGAAACAGCTAAAAAAATATGTCTCTATGAGGTGTAATCAAAAAATATGGTGAGTATACATTTTATTTTAATTACAGTAAAAGACACATCACCATTAACCCCCCTCAAAATACTTCCCCTCACTTTGACTACACTTATCCCATCATTCTTTTACTATTTAATGTTTATTTGAGGAAAAAATAAAACAAAATTTCATAACAAAATAATAGCAGAAAAATAGTTAATACACTATGTAACATTATCTTTAAAGTAGTTAATCAGAGTACAAGTGAGTACAAGCACTCACTTTCTGAAACAGTTCGTAGAGTCCTTCTTTCTGAGTGTCTTTAATTGTGCTGTAGAGGCTGCCTTGATGTCTTCAACTGATTCAAACTATTTACCTTTCATGGTCATTTTGAATTTGGGGAAGAGCCAGAAGTCACAGGGTGCCAGATCTAGTGAATAAGGTGACTGAGGACACACAATATATTTACAAACTGGACGGCACCTCAGCAGCAGCATTCACTGCGTTTTTGATCACACTGCAAAAAGATGTTCATGAGGACTTCCATGCTGCTTCAGAAAGTGGCACGAACGATGGGAGAAGTCTGTTCAAAGCAAGGGCAAGTACTCTGAGGAGGATTAATGGTAATGCATCTTTTGCTGTAGTAAATTTTTAAAATTTAAGAATTCACTGTATATTTTGATTGTTATACACAAACACACAAACACACAGTCTGCCAAAAAATATAGTATATATCAGGAAAAGAGAAACTTGTATATTTTAATATTATATTTATTGAGATATCACGAGATTAATATAATTTACATTTGGCCTCTACAATTATAAGAGGTGCTCAAAGTGGTGGCAAACTGAAGTGTATATACATTTTTTTGGCAGTCTAGCTCTCTCTACACACACACGTACATAACAAATTAAAATACAAATTACAATTAAAGGATAGGGCATTCAAACCATGCCAACACAACAACCTGCTGATTACAAAAGAAAAATTGTACTTTATAATGGAGTGATGTGTTTGGTGGTCAGACCTTAACCAAGTGAATGTGTCACCAATACCGGAAAAACTTGAAATTATATGGCTCCTGATGTAATATAATAAAAAGCAATATCATCCATGTAGCATTGACAAAAGCATTTAAGAAGAATCTAAATATAAGCAAACAATGATCTAGAATGTGGGACATGTTATAAGACGTGTGGTCTAGACTAGACCAGTGGTGGCGAAACTGTGGCACGCATGTCGCAGCAGGCTGCTTATGTTACTGAAAACTCTAGAAGGTTTGTTATCACTGCTCTAAACTCTTTGAAAAAGACAATGTAAGAAACTTTAGATTATGCAGGTAAGCAAAAAATAAACAAAAAATGTGGGGAGAATACGCTGCACTAAAAAATTCAAAACAGAAATAATCAAATACAATTCAGGTCCTTGGTTGGATCTTAATCCCAAAGGAAGGCTGTAAGAAATCTGACTATAGACTACATATTAAATGATGTCATAGAACCATTTGTTTTTCTCTGCAGTACTGGGGATTGAATACTGGGGTGCTCTATGCTTAAACTACATACTCAGCCCTTTTTTTTTGTTGTTGTTGTTGCTAGGGATCGAAAGAAGGGCCTTGTGCATGCAAGGCAAGAACTCTAACACTGAGCCACATCCCCAGCCCAACCCTTTTTGTTTTGAGACAGAGTCTAGCTAAGTGGCGCAGGCTGGCCTCAAACTTGGATCTTCTTGCATCAGCCTCCCAAGTAGCTGAGATTATACGCATTTGCCACTGCACCTGGCTCACTGTTAATTTTTTAAGGAGCAATATGTTATCAAGCACTTTGAAGTATATAGAGGTAAAGTATCCTGATGGCTACAATATTCTTTCAAATAGCTGAGTAAAAATGAGAAATAGCATGCACAAGTGCAAAATTATAACACACTAATAATTGGTAAATACAGATGAAGTATATTCAGTATTTATTCATTGTACTAACCTTTTGATTTTCTATAGGTTTCAAAAAAAGCAAAAGAAAAAGTTGGAGAAGTTACAAACACTATTTTTCTTTTCATTCAGGTCAAGACATGTCATTTCCATCTCCCCTACAAAAAGAATGTGTAGTGACAAAGTAAGAAAAATAATTTCTGGTAAATTGTTCAACTTTTGATAAAATTATAGACTTTCCAAGAAAAGGGTATAATCAGAAAATGCAAGTTTCTCCCCAGGGATAAGATCTGCAGTACTAAAAAAATGTTAGCAGAAGTATTCATAGCAATAAAATATACTTGATTTTCATCTCTTCAATCTCCACAGAGGTATTGGAATAGCAAACATATCCAAAAGGTCACTTACTAGACAAAGCATCATACAACACCAGGACAGACTTCAAAAGTTAAAGATCCTTAATCGGAGGACAAAAGATCCATGGATGGATGGGCTTTAGCAAACATATGAACCCTTAAAAACAAATGACAAAATTGCACATGAATGTTACTTTGGAAGGAGAGGGCCTGCAACTTTCATCAGATCCTCAATGAATCCCATGACTCAAATAATATTAAAGAACCACTGTTCCCAAGAAAAATAACATTCAAGATACAATTTCATATGATGCCTACTATAGTAACAAGTATTTAAGATAATTTTCTAAGTTTTTGTTAGTTTTTTGACTATAAAGATTTTAGGAATAGTACCTAAATATCGATTTTAAAAAATTATAATTTTAAAAATCCCCAAAGCCATCTGAATAATTTGGGATTTGTGAATTAAAAAGGGGTTTGCTTATAAACAGATTCCTCTTAAATGCTTTATTATAATTTTTAAAAAATAAAACGTACCGTTGAGGTGGTGTTCGTGGGCTCTTAAAGACTGTAGCTTTAGGTCTAGCAGACTTGGAAGATTTGCATTGTACTTCATCTTCGTATAATTCTGCCAGGGCCAACTGTAGGGTAAGAGGCTTGTTATAAAGTACAATGCCTGAAATAAGTTATTCTATGCAACTTATGAATAGACTATTGAAATTGAGCAGTAAAGACTTCTTATGAAAAAATGAAGGCCATTGTTTCAAAAGATGACTCATTTTCAAAATATATTCACTGCATATCTCATAGAACCAAATGTCATATATGTTAGAAATGAAGTTACAATAACTGTTTAATTATTTTCCATCAATTATTTTTCAAAAGTTTCAAAAACTGCCTTATGTTACAAATCATTTTCAAATTTGGACCTATATAACCCCCCTCCAATTCTTTTAAGAATTCTTGAAGCTGTTTCATACTAATGTCAGCTTCTTTCATCAGGTCTCAAACATAATTTCATTTAGCTGTTTTCAAAATCCAAGTACATAAAATGATTTCAAAAGTATTGTTTAAAAGTCTCCCATACATAAATGTCAACTTTAGCAAATGAGGTTCTGAAAAATATAAAACAATGAATTACACATATGGTTCATACAGTGTACCATTTAGAAAGCAATATAGTATTATGAAAGTTTATTATAGATACTGTATAGCTGGATATCTTCAAAATGAAACAGATATATTTGTTCTTGAAATGTTCTTTGAAAACAATATTCCAAATATTTCAGTATTTACTTATTTTTCCCCACTTTTGAGATCTTTGAACAATAACTGAAAAATTCATTCCTAAAGTTTCTGTGGTTATTCAGTTACAATTGGCATGATCATAAGACACTGGATGCCTGCCCCCCCAAAACACAAAAATTAAAACAAAACAAAACAAAACCCAAACAAAACAGATAAAGTGCTCCTTTTGGAAGCACAAAATATATGAAAACTACCACTATGAATTCTTTCTTCAGTAGGAAAAAAAACAGCTGAGAATTAGGGCAAAGTTAATTCTTTGTTTGCAGTGCTGGGGCAAACACTATACCATGGCTACATTCCAGCTCTCTTTGAAAATTCTACTAGTCAACTTTTAAAATATATACATAAGAAGACAAAACTGAAAGGTTCCATTTTTACTTTTTTTTTTTTACTTCGACTCTACCCCACGACCTTACACATACATCAATCTGTATTTCTAACACTGTAATTTTGCTAGAAATTCAAATTACAAATTGCTTTGTAATCTTAAAGAAGTGAATTCAAACCTTAACTTAGGCACTTACCATACGACCTTCGGTAAATTAACTTCTCTGAGCCTTCATTTTTACATCTTTAAATGTCTACAAAAGTCTCATTTGAGGGTCATTTGAAAGATTAATCATAAAGCACACAGCAGGTTGGCTCCGTCAGTAGAAGATATTATATTAAAAAAAAGTTTAAAACTCATTGTATTAGTGATTCATTTTTCCCAATATTTCCTTTCTTTCAGCAGAATTATCCATGAATCTCCTATGGTTCTTTACCACTTTGTCTCCTCCAAAAAACAAAATGAAACAAAGCAAAGAAGAGGAGGAGAGAAACGGACTGATGACTTGTTTTTAAAATTTTCATTAATTTCATCTCTCTGAAATCCCTTCAAAACAGTATTCTTTTATGGATTTTTTTCTGAACCAATTATAGTATTGCAGCTCTGGTGAATTACTTTCATGATATTCCTATTGTCATTAATGGAAATGTTACCTGTGTTTCAAAGGATTTAAGACATCTTATGTAAAAACTTATATTATCTTAACTAAACATCTTTCTTCTGTAAAATTCTCAGTGCACATATTCTCCTTATGACATTTACATTAAACATCATGTTGTCATTACAGGTAAGTAATCTCTTATCTGAAAGGCTTGGGACCAGAAGTGTTTTACAGTTCAAAGTTCCAGATTTTGTAATGTTTGCACAGATTTTACTAGTTGAGCACCTCTAATACAAATGTCCCAAACCTGAAATACTCCAAAAGCCGAAACTCATGTGTTCAAAACATTCTGGATTTTGGACCATTTCAAATTTTTGGAGTTTTCAGGTTAAGGAGGGATACTCCATCTGTACTTATATATTTTTATTATATTATCCACCCTACTGGAATTTAAGCTTCTTAAATTGTTTGTAATATAGTATATAACAGGCACATTGAATTATATAAAGACCATAACACAACATGAATCATAAACATAGTTTAATATACTTATGGACTTTTAAACTGAAATATTTGCTATACTTTTGTACCTTGTTTTTTGCTTTAAGATTTAAATAAAACGTTGCTTATCAAACAGTGTTTTTCTTCTGTGAAACAAATGAATAGAGCAAATATCTTTGATTCCATGGGATGTGGATCATATATTAACAAAATAAGAATAATGGAAAAATGACACTAGAGTAGTGAGTCTATCTGGCTGAAAGGACCTACTGTAGTCAATTATGGAACACCATTAATTCTGAAGTAAGTGAGTGATATTTGGAAAGAATTGATTCCATGTGGTATCATGTATATAGCTTCACTAGTAAATATAAAATTTTTTAAATTTATATTTTACAAAACAGATTATACCACACCAAAGACAAAGTGATAATTTAATCAAAACTAATTGAAATACTGGTCAAAACCAATAAAGTAATAACAAGATCTCAATGACATTTCAATAATACAGAGAAAATGCTTCATCAGGATGGTGCTCAAAATGTTTTGGATTTTGGAGCATTTCAGATTTTGGATTTTTGCATTAGGGGTGCTCAACTGGGAAGTCTATATGAAGATTCCAAAATCTGAAACATTTCTAATACCAAGCCTACCAGATAAGAGAGAGTTAACGTGTACTGATCAACTTTCCTCTAGAATTTGGTATGTGAAGAACTTGAAAAGAACCCTAAAGTATCCAGACCACCCTTATCAAGCCAAATCCTAACCCTAAATACTGTTATCCTTAATCCAGCCCCTGCCCCAAATTCCAACCTATATGGAAACAAACCATTTTCTTTTGACATTATTCTGGAGGAAAATTGGGACAGATGGTTAAGATGTTTAATTTTTAATGACATTACAGTGGACTAATTGGTGAAAGTTACAGCATATTTGAAAATCAAAGCATAATGATAATACAGAAATAGTGCTCAGACTCTTTTTAGACTTTAATCCTTACACTACTGAAACTATCACCTTCAGTTTACAAACAAAGGCACTGAGGATCAAAGAGGTTAACAAATTTCTCCTAAATTCACACACCTAAGGTACTAACTGGCAAGACCAAGATACAAAACAAAGTGGATCTGGCCACTGATCCATTTTTCTCAACACCCATGCTGCCTCTTAGGTCCATATTAGATACTACACTTGATCTTAGCAAAAAGACCATAGGTCCATACTAGAAAAGATGAGGTATAGAACAGCTTACACTATTCCTTGAATTGTTTATACTACTGACTTCATTATGGGCACTGGAACTATTACTGACATCCTTTCCTCACCTTAAACTGATCTCTCCATCCTCCAAGCTCTTCATCTTATCATTGAATAAATGATACTTTACCTTAAAATGCTACGTTAAATGTATTCACATACTACTTCTTTTAAAAAGTGTGAAGGTTTCCAAAAGGTAAAATGCCTTTTACACATCTCTACTGTTAGAACAGAACTCCAAGCAACAATGTGATCTGACAGCATTTACAGAAAAAGGGAAGGCATGGAAAACTACTTAATTGGGTACAACTTGGTCAACTATTCAACTGATTTAGTTTAACCAGTTAATTGGCTACAAGGCCACTTACAATCAACCAAAGCTGACTTTATTGTGATTAAACACCGTATTAGTTCACTGAATCCAGTTTAGATACTTCCTCCAAATCCGTGGTGTCCCACAAATTTTATTTAATAACCTTCAACAGTATCCAGCACTGACCACGTATTTGATGTACGATTTCTCTGTACATTCCCCAGGCCTTAAGAGTAAGCTATACGGCAGGTGGTCAATATGTTCTTTGAAGTAGAATTAAGGTGTGGCTATAAATCTTTTCTGTCAAGGTTTATCAATTCAATCTCATTTATTTTAAATTATAACTCCTTACCGCTGTTTACTTGCTGGATTTTATCTACAACTCTATAAGGAGGCAGAAAAAAAGTCTAACATAAGCAAAGTGGTGCTGGCACCGATAAAATTAAGACGATGCATTTGTAGTTGGCTAATGTCCGTGTTCTGCAATATTACAAAGTTTCATTTCTTCGTTTGTTATAAGCATTGTTTTACAGACCAGCTTTTACAGCCTGGCCACATTGGCTATAAGATGAAGTGCTTTAGTTTACCCCTTTAAAAAAGAAGAGCTACTCGGTAAGATATTATATTTAAGTAATCATGTGAGAAAGATCATCCCAGACATGAAAGAACAAGCCACAACACGTTCTACTTTTAGGGGATTGTTGATTTATCACCTGCCACAATAAATCACAGTAAGTCTCATGAAGGAAGAAGCATCAAGCCGTGACTCACCGGACTCCGCAAAATACCACTCGAAACGGTTGGCTTCTTGCAACGCACATAAGGCAGAAGGGAAACGAGGCACCGGCGCTGGAGGCTCGGGCCCCTGTTTCCCCGACCGCCGCCGTGCAAACGCGCCTCCCCGGGAAGCCCCCTGCGCCAGAGGCGCAATTCTGTCCTCTGAAGGCGACACGGGAAGGCTCAGCCGAAGCAAAGGCGACCCGCGCCCGCCCGCGCCGTCACCCGCCCAGCTCTTCCGCGCTCCCCGCGCCCGCAGGTTTCCGCACCTGTAAATCCCGCGCGCTCGGAGGCCGCGGCCTGGAAGACCTCCTCTCCGCTTCATCCCTCTCTGCGCCGCCGCCCTCCGCCATCTTCCGCCGCCTTGCGGCGCCCGCCGGGGACGCGCTTCCCACGACTTCCGGGACTGGTAGCCTAGCAACAGCGGGAAGGGGCGGGGTCTCGCCGTGAACCCCCACGGAGGGGGAGCAGCCCGCAAGGTGCATGCGCGCTCCCACAACACAGGGCCGCGCGCGTCCATCTCCTCGGTGGGTTCCCACCTGTCCTGTCAGCTTTTTTCTTACCGGAAGTTGTCCCAGAGAATTTCTGTGCCTTGTCTCGAGTTCACTCCCTTCCGCGCCTGGAGGCACTGTAGCTTGCCCTGCAGGGAAGAGCTGACTTGCGGGTTCGTTTGAGGCAACAATAAAAACGTCCTCTGGATGTTTTATCAAATACACATTGCAACCTCACCCTTCTAGGCCTGCTCATTTTTCTCATCTTTCCCATAGAGGACTGGATGATACATCTCCTTCACAGCTTGAATTGGAATTGAGGGTAAAGAACACTGCGCCTCTTAAGCTCTCTGCACTCAAAACTGGAGCCTACTAAACTCTCTTCACTAGACTGGGATTGACTTAAAACTCCTGTCCTTTCCCAGACGTCGCATAACTCAGGGTTGCAAAGGCAAAAAGAAATAGCCCCAGTGGTAGGAAAACTTACAATCTAGTAGAGAAAAGAAAGATGTAAACAGATGACTTGCAATTTGTAGTACAGCTTTGTAGGAAGTGTTATGCAAGGAACGTGGGGTGCAGAGGGGAATGTTATGGTTGAAATGTGAAATGTCCCACAAAAATCTCATGCAAGGGCCGGTGAGATGGCTCAGCGGCATAAGCGCCTGCCTGGCAAGTGCGAGATCCTGAGGTCGACTCCCGGTACCCACATTAAAAAAACAAGAAACAAAAAACAAAACCTCATGCTTTTGGAAGGTGATTGGATCCTGGGGTGCTATACTCATCAGTAGACTCATCCATTGATGAGGTTAGTGGCTGAATGTGGTGTGAAGAGGTGGGGTTTGGGTGGAGGTGGATGTGGCCCGGAGGGGTGTATTCTTGCCCTAGGTTCCTCCCTTCTCTCCTTGCTTCCTGGTTGCGCTGGCTTGCTCCTCTGCCATCCTGTTTCCGCCTTGGAGCCACCCTACCATGGACTGAAACTGTGAGCCAAGATAAACCTCTCCACTTTTTAAAGTTGTGGGTGTTTGTTGGGTATTTTGTCCCAGCGATGGAAAAATAAGACAAGGAGTATTCTGCTGGTACCTGTTGGTACCTGCTAAGGGTTGGAGTTCAGAGCACGCTACCCCAGAATATGCTGCTTTCCTATGTTGATTATTTTAAGCTAAAGACACTCAAGAAATAGCAGATTCAAGGTCACTCTGACTTTCCTTTTTCTTTCTGAAAGCGAGAAACTGAACTCCCATGTGAAAGATGTCCTTCCTATTCTAGGTGGAAAGAAAGCTTACCACCATAGACAGGGAGTGGATGGTACAGACCTTTTTATACTTACCCAGATCTCCCTAGTTACTTTTCCACAGTTGCCATTCTTTGTTCACTGATATATAAACCAATCCCTTATTCTTCGTTTTCTTGTGAGGACACCCAAGTTCATATAAAACTTTTTTTTTTTTTTTTTTTTTTGTGAGGAAGTGTTTCACTATGTAATTCAAGCTGGCCTTGAACTCACTATGTATCCCAGGCTGGCCTCAAACTCATGGCGATCCTCCTGGCTCAGCCTCCAGAGTGCTGGGATTATAGTCATGCACAATCACACCGGGATTATGTAAAACTTTTTATAAAATAAAATACCCATGGTTTTCTCCTGTTAATCTGTTTATCTCAGTTTAATTTTCAGACCCAGCAAGAGGCTCTTGAGAGAGTAGGGGAGAATTTGTTTTTTCCCTATGGTTTACTGCATGTATAATCTCATCTATCCCTCTGCCAGGTAAGCATTTTTATAATCATATTTTATTTGAGGAAAGCAGATGACAGTGACTAAATTCATCCTGTAGTAAATGGCAGTACCAGATACTAAATCTTTCCTTTGTTGTCTTAATATTCTTTTGAATACAGCAGTTCCTGTCCCTTCATTAAAAAATTCCCCATAGAACTCTATGCCAATTGAATCTTAAAGGGAAGATGCTTGTGGTAGGCACCAGACCAGAAAGGACTACAGGTAAAGGCAAGGATATGTGCCAGGACACAGAGGTTTGAAATATTGTATTCATGTCAACAGAGAACTACACAGGTGAAGTTTAGGAGTGAGGAAAGATGGCTATGGGTAATGGAATGGAGACAGATGTAGATTAGTGATGTAGACTCCAAGCAGATTCTGAAGGAACATGTACTTAGAATAAGTGAATGAATGGATGAATGAATGAAGAAAATTGGGATCCAAAACCCAAACCCAGGTTTGACTACCTCTAGAGGTCATTTCCATTCATCAAAAGTCAAGAAATAACAAGATACACCAACAGAGATATTCATCAGATACAGATAGGAGAGATAGAATAAGATATAGATGTATTCATTTTGGGATTGTAAACTATTCCCAACTCCAACTTCACAATTTGAATGGAATTCACATTTGTATAATTTTACTTATTCTGGATACCACTGAAGCCAAGATCAGAGGTCATTGTAATATACAATGGCTTTGTTCCATCTTTTAAAAAATTGTTTTACAAATATTTATAAAATATAGAATATTTACAGTTGGTAATTTTCATGGATTGCATATGTCATTTTTTTTTGTATATGTAATTTCATGTAATCTACAAGTCCTTTCTGGGTTACCTATTGTTCAATTTACAGAAGTAACTGAAGACAAAAGAAGTAGGATGAATTTTTTCATGTCACTCAACTATTAGGTGGCAAAATTAAGTTTTAAATTCAAGTCCATTACATTCAAAAGTACACAGTTTTCTTTTTATACCATCTCTGTGTTTCTTAGGGGCTGTGCTGTAGCTCATGACATTGGTGACTGTTCCTTTCCTGAGATTCCTGAGGGCACTTCTTAACACTTCTTCTTACCTACCAACCAATCCTTTTGAGCATTTCCTAATATTTTATCTTCTGTCCACCTCGCCAGTGATGTTCCCTAGAGTTCTTTCTTCAGCCCTCTTGTTTTCTCATTGCCTGTGCTTTCACTATTCAATATCGCCTACTTTTATTTCTACCATGTGCACACAATTGATTCTCATTATTCATAGTAGTTATGTTCCATGGTGAGAATACTAAATATTTGAAAACTGAATTATTGCTGCTATCATGTAAGTTAAATTCCTGTGAGCCTCTGGTTACATTTTCATTAAGTGGTTAATATATAACATTGTTTTATGTCTGTTTCTGTGTGAAGACACCTTATTTAATACATTGATTCATTAACATTGAATTCATAGCCACCAGCACCACAACTCATTCCTGAAGGAAGCTTATCTAACACACACATTTTCTCCTAGGCATACCCGTTTAGGAACGCCAGACGGCCAGCGCTTCAACCCTATCTATGCTTATGAGCCATTTGAAATAACAGAATCACCAAAGAAAAGCACAAAAATGAAAAAACACAGCACTAAATTGACCACACAAAATACACTAGTTTATAGTATAACAGTTGAAAAAGAGGGTAGAGCATCGCCTTATCTCAGGTGGGAATATTCTCACTGGGTGACTCAAATTTTTGCTTCTTTGTGCATGTCTGCTAATGACCACAAAAGCACTGCAGGTATTGGTTTTGTGGTGACAAATAAATGTTAGCGAGTGGCCAAATTTGCAAAGTAACAGAAGCTGCAAATAATGTGGATTGACTGTATCTAGGATTCCCAAATCTGTTATTTCAGTAACCAGTGCTTTCCACTAGTCCAGACCTACATTTCTAATTGTATTTTTTTTTTTTTTTTTTTTTTAATTTTTTGTGGGTACCGGGGGGTCGAGCTCAGGACCTCGTGCGCCAACAGGCACCCGTGCCGCTGAGCGATATCACCGGCCCCTTTTTTGTATGTGGGATCCGGGAGTCGAACTCGGGCCCTCGCGCTTGCAAGGCAGGCGCTTACGCCGCTGAGCCATCTCACCGGCCCTCTAATTGTATTTTTAACCTTTCCTTCCATGTGGATGTCTCAAAAACACTGTCTCGAACCCGAATCTCATTTTTTGCTCTATACAACTGCTGCTTTTCACTTTGTCATTAATTATATCACTACATTCAGCCAGAAATCAGTCATTTTAATTCCTTTTTCCTTTAACATCCCAGTTTATTGTTACTAAATCCTTGAATTTCCTCCTCACAGTATTTCTTCAATGTGTCTTCTCCTTTTTACACTTACTTCCACTGAGACAGCTCAAGTTCTTATAATCTCTTGCCTAGACTGTCACTCCAGCTTCCCAATTAGGTGTCTGTGCTTCTGGTCTGTTCTCCACATTGATCTCACCACTATTTTTCAAAAGCACAAAGATGATCATGTAGTTCCTCGGACTAAATCTCCACTATCTACAGGAGGATAAAGGCCACCTCTTTATGAACTATAAAGCTCTATCTAATCGGTAGAGCTTTTATTTTTTCCAATGTCATCTTATTCTCTCCCCGTGTACTTTAGCTGTCTCAACACACTCATTGATTTGAAAATAGCTCATGTCTTTTGAACCTCACTAACATTTCCTTTGCTTGAAATTGTCTTGTCTTCCTTATACCTAATAAACACATTTCATCTTGCAGGATCATTAATTCAAATGTGACCTGGTAAACTTTACTATCTTCTGAGGCATTTTTCCTATATTACTATAGAGCTTTGCATATAATTTTTATCATGAGGAATTTTTAAAAGTGTATTATTATCTGATGCCTCTAGACTATGAAGTCCTCAAAGAGCAAGGATTATGTTCTGTTCCCTATCTCCAATGCTTGGCCTATTAAAGAAGCTTCATAATATTTCTTGAACAAATAACACATGCACATACACACAATTTCAATTAATTCAATGTACTTATTTTCAATGTTTAGTATATTTCAGTTTAAATTTTATTTATAAATTCCTTATTATTTTCTCAGATCTATTGGATTACTTCCAATATAAAAATGCATAAGGTATAAAAATTCACAGGATATACGTTGTATTAACATACCTAAATTGCAGTGTAATTTCCCAGTGATAAGATCACTGATTGAGGTGTCTCAATAGGAACGGTCTCCTCCAGGTTGGATAAAATGACTCTTCCCATAGCCTTCTGGGTAAAAAGAGCCTGTATTCACTAGCTTTCTAGCTCCAAGGCAAAGATATTGCGGTGGAAGGGTATGGCAGATCAAAGCTACTTAGTTCATGGCAGCCAGGAACCAGAGCAGTAGAACAGTGCCAGAGAGGCAGTCCGCAGTGAAAATAAGTCTAAAAATGAGATCTAAGAGGACATCAGGAAATAGAAAAGCAACCCCTGTTCCTTGATAGGCAGAACCAACATTGTCAAAATGGCTGTTCTCCCAAATCTGACATATAGATTTAATGCAATCTCAATCAAAATACCAACAGCATTCCTCACAGAACAAGTGAAAGTAATCTTAAAATTCACATGGAACCAGAAAAGACCAGGAGTAGCAATCCTGGGCAACAAGAGCAAAGCAGGAGACATCACAATCCCAGATTTCAAGTTGTATTACATAAAAGCAGGAAAATACTGGCATAAAAACAGACATGTAGAACAATAGATCAGAAAAGCAGATGCAGAAACAATCCCAAGAACATTCAGCTACCCAATCTTTGATGATAGGGCCAAAAACCTTCTCTGGAGGAAAGATTGTCTCTTTAACAAATGGTGCTGGAAGAAATGGCTGTACACATGGAGAAGATTTAATCTAGACCCGTTTTACTCACAATGTACTAAACTAAAATCATAATGGCCTGAAGATCTAAATATTAAACCAGAAACAATCTACTGGGAGATAAAATAGGTAAAACTCTTAAAGACATAGGAGTAGGCATGTACATCCTGAACAGTACCTTAATAGTAGAAGAAATAACAAGAATCAACAAACAGCATTCATTAACACAAAAAGCTTCTGCACAGCAAAGGAAACAACCAACAGAGTGAAGAGACAGCCTATAGAATGGGAAAATTATTTGCCAAGTACTCTTCTGAAAGAGGACTAATATCTAGATTATATGAAGAATTAAAATATAAACCTCCAGAAAAAAAGAACCAATTCAAAAAATGGACAAATGAAATGAATAGACACTCCTCAGAAGAAGTACAAATGACCAATAAATACATGAAAAATTGTTCAACATTTCCAGCCATTAGAGACATGCAAATTAAAATAAGACTGAGATTCCATTTTATTCCAGAAAGAATGGCTGTCAACAAGAAATCAAATAATAAATCCTGGTGAGGCTCTGGGGGAAAAAGGCACCCTTCTACATTGTTGGTGGGAATGTAAACTAGTATAACTGCTATGGAAATTAGTGTGGAGAGTATGCAAACACCTAAAAATAGAACTTCCATTCTTTGCCTATTCCCCTTCTAGGTATCTTCCCAAAAGAGTTAAAATTACGTTACAGTGATACATGATTCACCATGTTTAAGGCAGCACCACTCATAATAGCTAAGTCTTGGAAGAAGCATATATGTCCATCAAGAAATGAATGGATGCAGAAAATGAGGTGCTTATAGACAACTGTGACATATTTGTACTCCACTAGTATGAATAAGGGTAATTTTGTAATAAGGGAAAATGATACACTTCAAGACAATAATGTTAAGTGAAATAAATCATACACGCATGCTTAAATATCAGGTGGTTTCTCTTATATGAGAAACCCAAAGCATAAACAAATTAAAGCAAAATAAAAGATAATAAGAGATAGGGATATACATCTTTTGCAAATGGGAAGGGGACCAAAAGGTGGTGTTAGTTGGGAGGAAGAGGAGGATAAGGGGATGTAAAAATAATTGAGATGAATTATGTACCTGTACCAACTGCTCATGATGAATGTAATTATTATGTACTGCATACATGTACTAATGTAAAATTTAAAAGTTAGAAAAATGTTAGGTATAATGTCTTCAAATCTTTTGTCTGTCCCACACCACTTGCTCTTTCTGGGACTCCAGTTATTCATCTTATGCTGTTTGATATTGTCCCACATGTCAATGAGGCCTTTTGTGTGTGTGTGTGTGTGTGTGTGTGTGTGTGTGTGTGTGTGTTTCCTTTGAGTTTTAGATTCGATGGTCTCTACTGGCCTAAGTCAGGTTCTCTGATTCTCTCTTCTGAATCATCAATTCACTATTAATCCTGTCCATTGAATTTTAGTATCAGATACTGTATTTTTCAGTTCTAAATTTTCTATTTATTTACTTTTATAATTTCCATATCTCTCCTTGGATTCATTACTTCTTCACCCATTAGATATCTTTTTTTCCTTTGGATCCTTAAGCATATTATTTTTAATAATTAAAAAAAGTTTTCTTTCTGGGATGGGGTCTTGCTATGTTGCCCAAGTTGGTCTTGAACTCCTAAACTCAGGTAATCTTCTTATCTCAGCCTCCTAAGTCACTGGAACTACGCCAGGTGCCACTACATCTGGCATCTATTTTCAAATTCTTGGATACTAATTCAAACATCTGGGCCACCTCTGTCTATTTATAATAACTGCTTTAAACTTTTTAAAAGTTGCTGGTAAAATTTTATTGCTTTTATATATAATTAGTAATTTATATACTATATAAATTATATAAATATATATACACTATATACTTTTATATATAATTAGTAATTAGTAATTATATATAATTAGTGTGTTGAACATTGAAAATGATACATTGTGAAAACTCAGAATTCTACCGTCTTTCTTGGAAAAGTGGTATGTTTTTGTTTTAGTGTTAACATGGCTTGAACTGCAAACTCTGCCTCCTATGAAAAATAAAAATGCTGAAATCTCTGCCAATCTCTTTTATCCTACCTTCTGCTGCCTTCTGCTGGTTTTCTTGGAGTGTTGCCTTATGCCTGACAGGAAGCAAGGCAAGGATTTGAGAAGGAAGTTTTTCTTTCTTTGTTAAGTGTTTTTTTTTTTTTTTTCCGGTACTGGGAATCAAACTTACCACCTCACACTTGCCAGGCAGGTGCTGTGCTGCTGAGGTATATACCTGGCCTCTTTTGTTAAATTTTGGGGTCAAGTTTATTCTAGTCTCATAAAATGTTTGGGAAGATGTTCCTTTCTTTCTTTTTTTTTTTTTTTTCCAGTCCCTGAAGATCTTTTATCATATTGCCATTATTCTTTAAATGTGGGTAGAATTTATTGGTAAAGACATTTGGGCCTAGATTTTCCCCCTGGAAAACTTGCAAATTATTGATCAGTTCATTTAATAATTATAAAATATTTTCTATTTGTAAATCAGTTTTATTCTTTGTTGTTTTAAATTTCAGATTTATTGGCATAAGTGGCATCATGTAGCATTCTATTACTATAATAATACCTGAGATGATCAACTTATTAAGAGAAAAGTTTACTTTGGCTTAAAGTTCTTGAGATTTCAGGCTATGACCAGTTGTTGGGACCTGTGGTAAAACAAGAAGGTGGAAGAGATTGGTTGAGGAAAACCACCCACCTCACAGCTGGAAAGCAAAGACAGAAAGAGGAAGAGACTGGGGCTACACAATACACTTCAGAGATGCACTCCCAGGGACCTAAGCACCTCCTGGTGGGTTCCACCTCCTAAAGTTTCCACCACCTTCCAATAATGCTGAGCTGCAGACCGAACCTCTGACATATAGGCCTTTGGGGGGATATTGCAGATCCAAAGTATAACAGATAGGGATAATATCCTCTTGTGACTTTGTATTATATATAAAAATGAAAGAATCCCGTTTTCATTTTTTGATTTTCAATTCTTCTTTTCCCTTCCTCCCTCCCTTCCTTCCTTCCTTCCTTTCTAAGTTTTGCCAAGGTTTTATAAATCTTTCTTTTCAAAGAACCAAATTCTGGCTTAAATTATTGAATTTTCAGCCACTCTTCTTTTCTCCTATATGCTTTAAAGCTATATATTTCCCTGTAAGAATGGGCCAGCTTCAGATCTTGTGTGAAAAAGAAATAAAATTGAATTATATTTATCATCAAATTTCTTCTTTTCTGTTAAACACAGCAAATATATATCAAACAGTGTAAGGACTGGGTCTCACATATGGGTAAAAGAAGGGAGACAAAGCAGTATGTAGAGTAGAAAACACAAACTAAATAGAGACTGAAACTCAGTGCCAAATGGAACCATAAGAAAACACACATTTAACTTTCGAAAGGAGATTATGGAGTTTAGAGCCACTCAAGACTTTAGTGGTCAACAGGCTCTGCATGGCATTTGGATACATTTTTCTTAGCTTTGCTAAGATAACTGTGGGGTTTTTAGTCACCATCTTCATGGTTTTATCCTGAATGCACACATGAAGTGCTCTGGATCTGAGGCAGAATGATTATTATTGTTTATTACTTATATTCTGATAACTGTGTAAGTCCCTACCCTCAGTGGTCATCCCTGGGTGGCAAATTGCCATAGGTCCCATAGGAGAAGAAAGGAGAACAAGGAGAGAACCCCTTTTTTCCCCTGGATATGGAATAGAAAGGATCCTGGGTTTTCTTCTAAACTTTTGGAATGGAGGTAAATTTCTCCAAAGGCCATGTAACTCCTGCTGTCTCTTTGATGACTTGTGTACATTTCTCCTGAGTCTTGGACCTAATTTTCCCTTGAAATGTAAACACATTCCATGCAAACTTTTGGAATCCTCTCTTGGGAGTTCTTGCACTATCTATAGAGTTGTAAACTTCTCAAGGTTTTCTCTTAACCTAGGGTCCAAAGTTGTGGAGGACCACCTGGACAACTCTCCTTGAAAGAACTATTATCTCCATTTTGGCTAAACCTGGCCCTATTTCCATATACTGATACATACAGAGCTGGCTAGGACTTTTCCTTGCCCCTTCAGTTGGCTTGAAGCAATGCTAATCGTTCCAGCCAAGGTGCTGGTGTGTAGTCTTTGAAGCAAGGCAACAGGTCAGTGTTTCCCTACCCCTGTAGCTCCCAAAACACATGTGTGAGCCGGGTGGGATGGAGAGCCATGCTCCATACTGTTATCTGGGATCGAGCCTCGAGAAAGAGGCTATGACTTCCCAGGGCATAGAATATTACACATCAGAGCTGAAGCACCGACCCCAAAACATTAGATACTACCTTGAATTGTGTTATGCAGATTACTCCTTCTGCATATCCTTCCCTCTGCATACTGCAAAGGTGATTTCAGACCACCTACCTGGCCCAGCGCACGGTACTCACGTTCTTCCTGCCACTCACAGTCACTCATCCCCGAGCCACTACCCTCCTCGAGAATTAATAAAACCCGGGTTCAGCCCTGGGTCTTGGCCTTTGTTGCAGTAACCACCATCTTGGCTGGACTTAGGACCCCCTTGGCTCCCCACAACTATAAATATGCCTTAGTGTCTTTATTCTTGCCGTGGGTTGCAGTGGAAGTGGTAGATTCGAATTAACTCACTAGAATTCCAATAATATTTCTATGGGATTACAAATATAAACTTTCCGGACCATGACGAGGACTGGGAAGGGCTCGCTATACAAATTTTTTTTTTTTTTGGTGGGTACTGGGGGTTGACCTCAGGACCTCGTGCACCAGCAGGTGCCCGTGCCGCTGAGCGATATCACCGGCCCTTTTTTTCATATGTGGGTTCCGGAAGTCAAACTCAGGCCCTCGCGCTTGCCAGGCAGGTGTGTACGCCGCTGAGCCATCTCACCAGCCCTCGCTATACAAATTTTTGTTTGATTTTTTTTTTTTTTGTAGTACTAGAGATCAAAACTGAGGAGTGCTGAGCTACATTCCAATTTTTAATTTTTATTTTGAGACAGGGTCTCACTAATTTGCCCAGGCTGGCCTCAAACTTAGTATCCTCCTGCCTTAGTCTTCTGAGTAGTTGGGAAGTGCACATCATGGCACCTAGCCTGGAAACCAAGATTTTAATAAAATTTATTCGGAAAACCTAAACTCTGTATAAACACAAAAATATTTTCTGTAAACAGCACAATTACTTTATGCTAATCTTTATGCTTCATCTTTTTTTAACTTAAATGTCACGCTCCTCACTCAAAAATATTAGAGGAATGTGTATCTAAGCTCTATTCATATCTGTTGGCTTCCTTAGGCTTATTACAAACATTAATTTTTCTATCACTGTATTTGAATTGTTTCTTCTTTCTATTCCCAATATCTAGCAGTATCTTCTAAGAGTATTTCCAAAAAGCATTAGTAGACATTTATATATTCTAAACTTAAATTTTTATGTTTGAGATAAAAGAATACAGAAAACTACCTCTAGTAGAACTTGGACAGTGCAAAATTTGGGGTTTTGATGTCTCAGGACCTACATGATGACATTACTGACCATATCAGTATCTTCGAAGGTAGATAGGTCCTTTGGTTGCCTGATAAATATAGTATACTCCCCCTTTTCTATGGGAGATGCACTCCAAAACAATCAGTGGGTAATTGAAACCACAGGTAATATAGAATTATTTACATAAAATTTAATTTGTAAATTAGGCACAGTAAGAGATTAACTAACAAAAATAGAACAATTATAGTAACATACTATAATAAAATTTATGTGTATCTGGTCTCTTAAAGTCATTGTACTTTCACCTTTTCATTTAAAGGAAACACTTTCTGACTTGTCTTTGGCTAAGACAAATTCAAATCCCTAGTATCACCACTCTTGCACTTTGGAGCCATTGTTAAGTAAAATAACAGCTATTTGAACATAAGCACTGTGGTGCCATGACCATTGATTTGCTAACCTAGCTGGCTAATAAGGACTAATAGCCAAGTGTCATATACATATGAATTCACTGCACAACCAGGATAATTTGTGTCCCAGGCAGGACAGATGGGACAGTGCCAGATTTCATCATACTGCTCAGAAAGGTGTGCAATTAAAAACTTGTGAGTTGTTTATTTCTGAAAATTTCTACGTAATATTTTTGGACAGCAATTGACTGCAGATAACTGAAACTAGAGTGTGAAACCACTGCTGGGGGCGAGTACTGTAACCCCTGATTACTATAATTGCTGCCTCTTCTGATGTAGTTGATATGTATTCTTTTTGGCTACCAGATGTTCTTTTTACAGGCAATTAATTAGCAGATATGCCTATAGAAGTAACAGCTTTTTAATTTGCTGTGATCTTGAATTATTAGGTAACTTTGACTTGTATGACCATACGTGAGATAGGACAGCCACTGAGGAGGAACATTGTGGTTCTTCTATATGTGGAGGTAGGACATATGTGTATCAGTCAGGAAGGGCCGTGCTAGGGTACTAGATCATTTACAAACTTCAGGGCTAATAAATAGCAGAGAGATGATGCCTTAATGGGAGGCTTGCCCATGTTATCCTCACTGAAAGGATAGAAATTCTTGTCTCTTTCACCCTTTGGAGCAACAAGGGAAGAAAGTTTGGCCTGTTGTCTTCAAATTTAAAGCTTTTGACTGGGCGATACATGCTACTTCCGTTCATATTTCCTTGGACATGCCAAGTCCCAGGGCCATGCCTAATAATAGAAGGCACCGGGGAGTGCAGGAAATCTCAGCAGCACTCACTACTACTGGAGTGTGATTCACATTGTAATCCACAAAAGCAGAGCAGGGAGCATTAAAGGTTTTGCAGCAGTGGTCTTGGGAATCAATAACCGCTTTTTATCTTACTCTGCAGTTCTGACAAAGATACTGTGGATGTGGACTAGGAAATACGGTTCAGAAATTGGTACTTAGGAGCGCAATATTCAAAACGTGTCATAGCAGTAAAAAAAAATTAGAATTGTTCTCAGCAGTTTCAGAATTATGCAGCCATCTCATCAGTCTTGCGTATGGACTCTGTCCTATCTGTTTTGGTTGTTCAGAGGCATTTTCTCCCTCTTTTTCTTATTTCCCCGTTCTCTGTTGTGCAAGGTGTTACCATCTTTGTCTTTGTTAGTGAGGTGTTTAGACATAGAAAAATGACGAGAAAGAACAGGATGAAAATGAAGGAGGAGTAACAGCTAGCAAACTGCAGCAGTACATCTCTGTTCAACTGCTGAGTAGTGCACAGGGAATTGAGAAGTTCTGGCAAAGCTTGCCAGACTGAGGGCAACAAAGTACTAGCCTCCAACTTCCCAGGATGGCACAGGACAGGACGGCCCAGGGAGGTCAGTGTAAGAAGATGTGTAAGACCAGGCATAAGCCTGAGACCAAATCTCTGTCTAGAGGACCACTGCTTCTTCTCAGCCATTTTCTGCCATCTCCCCCATGGCCCCATCCCACTGTCCTACACAGAACCTCTACTGGTATACTTGGTTAGACCACAGTAGTGCTGAGATACTGATGCCCTCAGCTGTTGGGAAGTGGTTCAAGGTCTCAGGAGGCCAGCGCCTTGAACTTTTATCAGTGAGTTCTATTCCTGCTGTCATTTCTTGCATTGAGCTTGTTGAAAAAATAGATTGGGCAACCCTGACCTATAGCATTGCTTTTGCAGTTTCTTAACCACTTCCAGTAGTGTGGATCTAAAGATGATTAAGCTTTATGGCTGTACTTGTCCCTCAAATGAAGGACCATGGCATTTCATATGGTAACATTGGGCTCCTACATTTAGCTGTCCCTTCAGACTTTCAGTTTGTGTTTCAGCAAGTCCCCTTCAGTCCCTGTGTTAGTTAGCTGCTATAATAAAGAACTATAGAATGGGAGCTTAAACCACAGGCATTTATTGTCTCAGTTCTGGAGGCTGGAAGTGCAAGACCAGGTTGCAGCAGTGTTGTGTTCTGGTGAGGTCCTCTTCTTGGCTTGCTGATGGCTGCTTTCCTGCTGCATCCTCACATGGTAGAAAGAAGAGAGATGGGTGGGCGTGGGAGAAGAGTTAGCACTTTGGTGGTTCTTCTCATAAGGACAATAATCTCATTACAATCTCATATTCTAGTTACCTCCCAAAGCCTCCACTTCCTAATATTGGCATATTGGGGATTAAGGTTTCATATTTTGAATTTATGAATTTTGGGGAAAGCAGTCCATAGTAGTCCCAAATCATACAGCATCTTCACAATTTTTCATGAGAGGATCAAGAGATTTTTCTTTGCTAAACATTTGCAGGGTCCGGGAAAAGGCTCAGCATCTCAGGTTGCACAGTGCTTTACTGGAATAACCCTATCTTAGTTACTTTCTCATTGTTGGGACAAAATATCTGACACCCACAAGTTAAAGGAGGAAAGATTTATTGAACTCACAGTTTGTAGAGCTTTTAGTCCATGGTTGGCTGGCTCCAAGGCAGCGTGGCATGGCAGAGGGGCAAGGCAGAAGAAAAACAGTCCATCCCAGGGCAGGCAAAAAGCAACAAGCAGAAAGCCTTCTGGACTTGTATCCCATCCAGGCTATAAGCCTGTTGGATAGGGCCACCCGTAGCCAGGGTGGGCCTTCCCGTCATCCACACCCAAAACTATGCTAAACCAATTAGTGGACTAGTCCAGTATCACACAGTCTCTGTGGTCTCTACTTTACCATGCTAGGCTGTCCCAGAGAAAGGGTGAAACTTCTTCCTGCTTAACTCCATAATGCAAATTTCCATCCTTTGTTAGTCAGACAAAACATTTTAAAAAGCAGTTTTCAGTGAGTAATTCCTTGGGGCTTTATCCCCTCAACTTCAGGCTGCTATCAAGTTGTTATTATCATTGTTATTGATACTGGGTCTTGGTATGTTGCCTGGGTTTGCTTCAAACTTCTGGGCTCAAGTGACCTTCAGCCTCTCAAGTTGCTGTACATGTTGCCTCGCTCAGTTTGGTCATTTCTTCTTAACAAATTCTACAAGAATTCTGGGGAATACAAATATAGTCAGCTAAATATTAATGCATATATGCATTTTGACCATGTGAATATATTTTAAGATTATTTTCTAATTGTTCTTGGGTTTATGAAATGTTTCTTGAGCTATGAAAGGAACACCTACAAAAACCTAAACAACCAAAACCAAGAGTGTGTGCAATGTGACAAGTGTCCACTAGAAGGAGCACCAGCCCACAGACTTCAACTATAAATTGTGATTCCAGGCGCCCCCCCCAAGTTCCTTCTAAACTTTTATTGGACATGAATCTTTCAGAAATACAGTATTTTATAAAATATACAATAAGAGAGAACTAAAGTCATTTCTTGGCCTTTGGGGTAAGATAAGTTGTAGAGAGAATTAAATGTTTTATGACTATTATATAGAAATATAAAATTGAATTTGTTAAAGAAAAAAGAGATGAACTGCTGATGTGAAATCTGCAAACTTTATTTTCATTCAGTTAATAACGTCCTAGGAAGGAAAGTTTAAAAGCCAATCTTTGAGGTCTCAAATGTAAGTGGATTTTTATTTTATTAATTGAGTTGCAATTTTTATTTTATTTTATTTTATTTTATTTTATTTTATTTTGAGACAGGGTCTCACTATGTAGTTCAGGATGAACTTAAACTCACTATGTAGCCCAGGCTGGCCTCGAACTCACAGCGATTGATCCTCCTGCCTCAGCCTCCCGAGTGCTGTGATTACAGGCATGAGCCACCATGGAGTATTTTATTTATTTATTTATTTATTTATTTATTTATTTATTTATTTATTTTTTATGTGGGTACTGGGAACCGAACTCAGGACCTCATGCTTGCCAGGCAGGCCTTGTGCCGCTGAACTATATCACCGGCCCTGAGTTGGAGTATTTTAAATACGTTATTCCTCAAATCTTCATATTTTTTATGTGTGTGAAAACACTGAGGATTTAAGAAACATTTGGCTTTTTCCATCGCAGTTTTTGCAAGCCTCCTCTACTGCTACCCTGTGTCCCTCTTCCTCAGCCAACGACAGGCGCAAAGACAGGTCTCTCAGCAGCAAGGACCAGGAAGAATTTGGACAGTGGGTATGAAAAAGAATGCAAAGATTTGAGAACCCCGAATCTTTACAGTTACACCAGGGATCCTCCTGTCTGATAATGCAAGTTTCAGAGTGCAGCGTACTTTTCATACAACCCTTTAAGTTACTTTTCATTGTCAGAGTAAGGAGAGAGAGAGAGACAGAGAGAGAGAGAGAGTGAGAGGGAGAGAACCTTTGATTGAATTATGAGATACTTATCGCCTCAATTTTATACTTGACAATAAATAGTGAAATATCTGGTCTTTGAAATTGGCCAAGTTTGGTTTGGGTTTACTTCTTTATGACTGTGACTTTCTTTAGCCAAGAAAAGAGCTGATTGAAGATTCAACAGCCTTACCATTATTCCTGTGCATGTTTCTTTATTCTTTGTATTAAAGAAAAATAGAGAGAAGGTTTATCTGATACCCTGTCTGAAGGTTTTCTCTTCCATTTCTCAGATAATGAATTAAATTAACCCAAAAAGTTGGTTTCAGGCTTCTATTGTTCTTCTCTAGCTCTCAACAAAAGCATCAGTGAGCTGGGCTTGGTGGTGCATGTCTGTAATCCCAGCACTCTAGAAGGCTGAGCAAGAGGATTGCAAGTTTGAGCCCAGTCTGAGCAATTTAGAAAATTATTGAGACCCAGTCTCAAAATAAAAAAATAAAACAGGCTGGGGAAGTAGCTCAGTGTGAAGATCCTGGGTTCTCCATTGTTGCCAAAATGAAAATAAAAAGCATCAAAAGAACACCAGGGAGCTCTCTTTCATATAATTATATAAACACAGTGGAGAAATGGACACAGGTAGCAAATGTGAAGGAGCACTTTTTCAAACTAAGTGCCTAGGTAAGTGGATGCTTTGGCAGAGGCAGTTATGTGTACTTCCCATTGTTGGCCCAGTCCCAGTAGAAGGCTTTCAAACAATATTGTGGGCAACTGGGGTTAAAAAGTAATTCATACCAAAAACCAAATATTAAATTTCTTCATTTTTAAAGGAAACTTAAATACCAAAGTGTGTACAGGCAAAAGAGATGAATAAGAAGATAATTATTTTTATTTCAGAAGTTTCCTTCAAAAAGATATTTTCCATGGGTCTTATAAATTTTGAAAACTGTAGAATGTTTATATATTTTTATGAAAAGTGGTGTATGTACATTTTTAGGAACACAGGTGCTATATAAGAAATATTACAGGCCCCAAATTCCTGTTGAATTGCCACTTTCTAGTCCACTTCTAAGAACACGTAAAGTGACAGTGGATATGCTTGCCTTCTTCCTGATTTTAGAGTAAAAACTTTCAGTTTTTTCTCTTTAGTATAATGTTGTCTGTTTGTTGGTCATAGATTGTGTTATGGTTTGTGTCTAGATGAACCCCCAAAGCCTCATGCAGTCAAGGGGGCCGGCTTCTAGAGTTTGTGATTGATCCATTGTCTAGTGCTGGGATTATGGGTATGAGCGCTGCACCCACCCTGGGTGGGTAGCCTGCATACAATATAAGGGAGGGAAAGAAGCTTGCTCTTTCGCACTGCTCCTCCCTTTTTGCTCTTGTTGCTTTTGGTGTTTTCCACCGCCGTGAACTGTTGCTTTCTTCCATGTACCACTCTGCCTTGGAGCCAGCTGAGTATGGAATGAAACCCCCACAAACTGTGAGCTAAATAAACCTTTCCTTCCTTAATTTTGGGCACCAAGTATTTTGTCTCAGCAATGAGAAAAAAGTAACCAACACAGATGGCTTTTATCAGATTGAGATAAAGACCATCTATCCAATTTTCTGTACAGTTTTATCATGAATAGGTGTTGGATTTAGTCTATTGTTGTCTATTTGTTGGACTGCATCTATTGTAATGATCATGTGGTTTTTGTCATTGGCTCTGTGTATATAGTGTATTACATTTACTGATTTGTGTATGTTGAACTATCCCTGCATTCCTGGGATGAATCCTATTTGTTGATGGTATATAACCTTCTTGATGATTTGCTGCAATTGAGAAATGAATCTGTCAGGGCCTGGGCTTTTCTTTTTGGTAGGTTTTTAATTACATCTTCAATTTCATTGACTCATATTGGTTTATTTAGAATTTTTGTATCTTCTTGATTCAGCTTTGAATCAAACTGTCACCACTTTTATTCAACATAGTTCGGGAAACATTAGCCAGAGCAATCAGACAAGAGAAATAAATAAAAGGAATAAGGATAAGAAAGGAAGAATTTAAATTATTGTTACTTGTAGATGACTTGACTCTACATAGAAGACCCCAAAAACTGCACTAAAAGGCTTCTAGATTTAATAACCAAACTCAGTCGCATAGCTGGGTGCAAAGTCAACACTCAAAAATGAATAGCCTTTCTGTACAAGAATAACAAACTCACTGAGAGAGAAATTACGGAAGCAGCACCTTTCACAATAGCATTCCCAAAAATAAAATACCTAGGAATCAGTCTAACGAAGGAAGTAAAAGACCTCTACATTGAAAAGTACAGTACTCTGAAAAAGGAGATAGAAGTTGATATCAGAAAATGGCAAGATATCCCTTGTTCTTGGGTAGGAAAAACCAATATAGTGAAAATGGCCATACTTCCAAAACTGTTATATAGATTTAACAAAATCCCAGTCAAAATATTCCAAACATACAGAATTAGAGAAAACAATTCTAAAATTTATTTGGAACCAGAAGAGACCTAGAATAGCAAAAGCATTTCTGGGCAACAAAGGCAAGGCATGGAGCATCACAATTCCTAACTTGAAATTATATTATCGAGCTACTGTGATAAAAACAGCATGGTACTGGCAAAACAAAAACAGACCCAAGGATTAATGGCACAGATTAAAAGATGCAGAAATAACTCCAAATGTGCTCAGCCACCTTATCTTTGACAAAGGAACCAAACATTTTCACCAGAAGCAAGATAGCCTCTTTAATAAATGGTACTGGAAAAACTGGCTTTCCACATGCCAAAGATTAAAACTAAACTCATGTATTTTACCATGTACTAAACTAAAATTGAAATAGATCAAAGATCTAAATATTAAAACAAAAACACTAAATCTGCTGGAAGATAGAATAGGTAGAACCTTTGAAGACATTGGTGTAGGCAAAGACTTGATGAACAAAACCCCAATTGCACAGGAACTATCACAAAGAATTAACAACTGGGGTCTCATTTTATTAAAAAGCTTTTGCACAGCAAGAGGAACTACTAACAGAGTGAAGAGACAACCCACAATCTGGGAAAATTTTTTTTCTAGCTCTTCATCAAAGGATGAATATCAGAATATATACAGAACTCAAAAAAATCAGTTTCCCCAAATTTAAAGACCCAAATCCAAAAATGGGTATCTGAAATGAATAGACACCTCTCAGATGAAGAAATAGAAATGGCAAATAAACATATGAAAAAATGTTCAACATCACTGGTAATTTGAGAGATGCAAATTAAAACAACACTGAGATTCCATCCTCTGCCACACCACACTGCCTTGTAGCCAGCTGATTGTGGACTGAAACCTCCACAAACTGTGAGCTAAATAAACCTTTCCTTCCTTAATTTTGGGCATCAGGTATTTTGTCTCTGAGAAAGAAAAGTAACCAACACGATGTTCAAATGAGAAGGGGAATGACGTGGAGGGAGAAGGAATAAGGAAAAAGAAGAATAGAAGGAAAAAATGAAAACAAAGCTTTTGTAAATAAAGAGGGGAAGAGGAGCTGAAGGGAGGTGAGGGGAAAGGGAAAAAAAGATGCAAGATATACCATGTACAGGAACAAATTCCCTATGATGAATGTTATCACTATATCTAAAATGTACCCATAAAATAAAAAAAAAAAATCTAAGAATAGCAACTTATACAGGGAAAGATTTATTTTGGCTCATGTTTAGATGTTTCAGTCTGATGGCCACTTGGCTCTGTTGCTTCTGGGCTTGTGGTGAGGCAGAATCATCATGGTGGGTGTGTGGTAGAGCGGAGCTGCTCCCTTCATGGCAGCCAGAAAGCCATGAGAATGATAAAGAGCCAGATAGGAAGTGGCCAAGGAGTACATACTGTCTCCAAGATCACACCATCCTTCAACTAGGGATGGTGTTTCCATCGCCTCCTATAATGTCATTAAACTGTGACGACACAACCTTCGTGTTCTAATCACTTTACAAAAGCCATGCTTTCCACACAGTGAGGCTTTTGGGGGACATATTAGATAAAAATCGTAACAGCTTCCTTCCAGATTTGTTTGCTTTGTTTTTACCAATGTTGAAGCAATGAATATTTATGAAAAAATGTGTGGAATAGATTCCAGAAGCAGAAATGCTGGGTCAAAGGCTGTGTGATTTATCTGTTTGATAGATACTGTCAAATGACTAGCAAATAATTAGCATCGTTTTTTTGTCTCTCATAGTTTGTCAGGGTGCCTGTTTTCCCACTCTGTTTCCAGCAGTCTTTTATATATTCAATCCAAGAGCTGAAAAATGCTACCTTCTTTTTTTCTTTAATGATGAGTGAGAAAATAAGAGGGAGAGGAAGAGAAACATAGACAGCTCATACCAAATAATTCAATCAACAGTCAGCTGTAGGAGGGCTGGTGAGATAGCTCAGTAGCATAAGTGCCTGCCTGGCAAGCTCAAAGTCCTGAGTTTGACTCCTGGTACCCGCATACGAAGAAAGGGCCGGTGATATCACTCAGTGGCACGGGCGCCTGCTGGCTTGCGAGGTCCCGAGTTTGACCCCTGGTACCCACACACACACACACAAAAACAAACAAAAAAACAAAAAACAGCTGTAGGAGAAAACATGAGGACTTACTTAAAATTCAGCTCTTAATTATTCTTAGACAAAATGAGGCAGTAAAATGAAAGTGGGAAAGTTACTAATATGAAAAATAATTTCTATAGAGAAAATATTATTTTTACTTCCAGAGTGTTTTCACTATTATTGAAGTGGACCCTGACACTCACTTGGATCTGGCACCTTGGAAGGGTTGTTGAAGCAGAAAAGATCCTGACACTAAGAGCAAGGGGACCTGGACTAGAGTCCTACATACAATTAGTCTGATATAATATTCATGTATATAATTAGTGATATGATTAGGGTCAAATCACTGACCCCTGTTTAACACTTCCTTGTCTATTTTTTATGTGCATAAAGGAAGGACTAAGGACCTCAGCAACTTAAAAAATGGTATGAATGAAGGAATGCCGAAATTTGATAAACACTGCTACTGATGAGGATTTTCAAAATGAAAACCTTCTGTGTCTAATCCTCCAGTAGGTGGTGATATCATAACACCAAAAATTATTACTGATTTAGTAACTTGGACAGGATTTTCCTCTCAGGAACCACTTTAAAAATATGTTTTGCCATAGTAGTAAAAATTTAATATTCTTAAAGAAGAATGCACCTATAGATTTTTTTTACATTTTATGTATTCATTTAAGATATCAATTGATTGCTAATTTGCCTATAGAAATTGAATCCCAAATTCAGTTAATAACCTCAGATGACATGATTTCCAGTCTGTCATAATTCTCAGTTAATTTTATGAATAGTTGCTTTTAATTAAACGATTATTTAATTAGAAGATGAAGAATTCAATATACATTGAATTTACTCCCTGAAACTTTTCTTTTCAAGGTGCTGGGATCAAACCCATGGCTGTATGCTAAGCAAGCTCTCTACCACTGAGCTACACCTTCAACCCTATTTTACTGAAACTTTAAAAATATCACAGAAAAAGATAATTGAAGGAGTGCCTTAATTAAGGTCTTCCACTATCTTTTTATTTTATTTTATTTATTTATTTTATGGTACCGGGAATTGAACTCACAACCTCACGCTTGCCAGGCAGGTTTTGTGCCACTGAGCTATATCCCTGGCTCACTATCTTTTTAAAAAGTCAATTTTTATTAATTATGTAATTATACAGATAATCGAACTAAGTTAGAAGTTCACATATATAAGAAAACTTTAGTAGGAAAAATAAAGAAAGACAGTAAAAATGACAGAGATTCAGTGTAATAAAAATGCAAATATTATTTAGGTTAAACAATACATATAAATATTAAGAGCTCCTATGGACCATTTTGTACGACTTGACAAGTTAATAGTAAAAATCCTCTGGAAAAGCCAGCAAGAAAGCACACAAAATAATTTTTGTATAGTGATAATATTTGACATACTCTATACAATTTCCAAATATTTTATGAAATTTTGCTAAATCAGATGGTACCTGGAGGGCAATATTGAAGGTAATCATGGAAATAAAAACAACTTTAGGAATGCATTATTTTGATAAAGATGTTTCACTCCCCAAATACAACACATTTATTGATGCTTTTATCATTTAAGCATGTTAATGTTAATATAAAGCACTTCTGTAGGAATTGACCCTAATGAATGCCATTGATACATAACCAAACACTTGTTGTAAATATGCAGGCTAGAAGCCCTAGGGAGAGTTATTTTGTACTACTTAGAAAAAATTCAATGAAATTTGACTTAATCTTAAAAAAAGAAAGATATAGCATAGGAATAAGAAATCACAGAAAGAATTGTTACACATTGCTTCCTTGGTAAGTCATGTAATCTTGCTATAAATGTTTTAAATAGGATAGGCAATAATCTGCATTGATTTAGGTGGTATTGTCTGAATGAAGGATAGGGGATGAGCTCAGAGAGCTTGCAATTTTTTTTTGAAAAAGAAAGAATGAACAAATCTTAGATATCAAAATTCAAACTATCTGAACACAGGAGCCTAAGAGACTTGTACAATTGGTATCAAAAATTTTGTAATTCAGGCTCAAGAAGAGAATTGGTTAAGATAATAAGAGATATTTGTGTATTTTGATGGATTTATGCAAAATTGAAAGAAGAAATGAGTTTAAGAAAACCAGAGTCTGCATTAACCAAGTGCAGAGGGAGTCGTAGACTCCGAAGCCTTCTTTCTGTCTCTTAGTACACAGCCAGCCCCTATAACTAGGTGTGTGCAAGTGGGTTCAGTCTCCAAAGCCTGTCCAACAGAAGCTTCCTGTGTGACCCGCACTACCCACATACACTTCTCCCCTCTCCCAGCTGCATGGGGAGGAGCTGATTGGGGACTCCAGGGACTTGGAGATGGGAAGCCCACAAATGGAAGGAGTCTGGGTCCCTTAGCTACTGTCCACTGCAAACATTTGTATCCAAGTTTACATGAGTGAAAAATAGACTTTTACTATGAAATCTTGTGGTTTGTTTTATAGCCACTAGTTTTACTAAAAAAAAAAAAAACGTGGAGGACTCTTAATGCGAAGTGCTAAGTGGAAGAAGTCAATCTGAAAAGCCTCCATAATATGATCCCAACTATATGACATTATAGAAAAGATAAAACTATGAAGATAATAAAAAGATGAATTGTTGCAGGAGCTAGGGGAAGGGATAGATGAATAGGTAGAGCACAGGGGGTTTTAGTACAGTGAAAGATTTCTGTATGATACTGTAATGAAGGGTCCTTATGTGTTTGGCAAAGCTCATAAAATATACAACACAAGAGAGAACCCTAATGTCAACTATGGACTTCAGCTAATAATGTGTGAGGTTTGGCTTATCAAATGTAACAAATATACCACACAAACACAAGATGTTAATTAGTAATAGAGGAAACTATATACGGGAACTCCATGCTTTCTATTCAGTTTTTATGGACCTAAAAATGCTCTAAAAATAAAATCAATTAATTAAAAAAGAAACAAACATCAAATAAACCAACCAGAAACAAATGTATGTTATAGGGTAAAAATGAGATTAGGGGTATGGCATTCAAACACTTCATCAGAGAAGCATCGATTTGACTCAATGATGATTAGAAAGGCAATAATATTTGAAAAAATAGTTACAAGCAAAATTTTTTAAAATTTCAGAAGTACCAATATTGATGTGACAAAGAAGAAACAGTTATACTTATTCCTGCTGCAATTTTTGATGAGTCGGATGCCGTCCATACAGGATGTGTAGAGGTGTAGTGATGCACGTGGCAGGTGGAGGTGGCTGGTAGGCATTTGAGGGGACTGTGTGCACTTTGTATATTCCCTCCACTTGATTCAGCTGGGGGAAATGCTTTTAGTGTTTCTTTTTTTTTTTTTTTTTTTTGTGGGTACCGGGGGTCGAACTCAGGACCTCACACGCCAGCAGGCACCTGTGCTGCCGAGCGATATCACCGGCCCTTTTTCCGTATGTGGATACCAGGAGTCAAACTC
This sequence comes from Erethizon dorsatum, assembly GCA_028451465.1. Lineage (NCBI taxonomy): Eukaryota > Metazoa > Chordata > Mammalia > Rodentia > Erethizontidae > Erethizon > Erethizon dorsatum. Next base: position 51,923,194 of record CM051828.1, read on the forward strand.
AGGACCTCGCGCTTGCCAGGCAGGCGCTTATGCCGCTGAGCCATCTCACCAGCCCCTTTCAGTGTTTCTTGTAGACAAAGAAATGGGAAATTCCAGTCATGATTAAATTGTTCCCAAATAAATAAGTTGATTAATTTTGCTAGAACAAATTCAATTTTCAGAGCAAGCATGATCACAAAATTGGCTATAGTATTAAAAGGCTTATGAAAAACAGCAGTGTCCTGCTTGGCCAATTCTACTCCACAACCCCTGCCTCTGGAACAGTGATTTTCATCTCTTTTTGTCTGTTACCTCATGGGTCCATATTATTAAAAAAAATGCTTTCCTTGCTGTTTCTTTAGGTATAAATTTAAGAAATTAACCATTGGCATCCCCTTGGCTTTTATGTCTTTCTCACGCTCACGCCCACATTCTCTCATCACTGGATCAGCAGACACTCTTTATTATATGGCTTTGTAAATATTGTTTGTTGCCAAGTCAAGTAACTTATGAATATCCTTTCTTTCCCGCACAATTTTTATCTTGAACTTTGAGTCTCACTATCTGTATGGCTGGATTTACAGATGTGTAATGATAACTAATTTATATACCTTTTCTTTTTTTTTTTTTTTTTATGTGGGTACCAGGAGTTGACCTCAGGACTTCGCACTTGCCAGCAAGTGCTTTTGCCGCTGAGCGATATCACCGGCCTTTTTTTTTCTTTTTTATGTGTGTACCGGGATTTGAACTCAGGACCTCGTGCTTGCCAGGCAGGTGCTTACGCTGCTGAGCCATCTCACTGGCCCTATATATCTTTTCTATCTCCTGTGAAATTTGGTCATTGACATTACTTGTATCAATTTTTATATGTTCAGAATATAAAACTTTTATTGGTAATGTCAATTGTGGAATTTCATTATTTCTTTTGAAAAACTTTTCCTTTTGTGATTTTACAAGTGTATTTTGATGACATATATAATTTTTACTATGTGTTTTACACTTTAAATCATTTAGAATTTATTACATTTTATGATGTGACAAATTAATTTGTCATATAGATATCTATCCAGTACTTTTACTGTGAGCACTTCATTGCCGGTAAGTTTTCACATATTGGCCTTGCTTTATTTGTTTATCTTTAGAATTATGTGTAGCTAGTTAGTTTTCATCTATTCTCTCAAGTCCTTCATTCTTGTACAAGTTGGTGATATTATAACATGTATACTGTAATTTTTCTTCTATCCAGTTGAACTTTAATTTCCTTCAGTATAGTCTTAGTTACTTTTCTCATTGCTGAGACAAAATATCTGACACCCACAAGTTAAATGAGGAAAAGTTTATTTCAACTCACAGTTTGTAGAGGTTTCAGTCCATAGTCAGCTGGCTCCAAGGCAGGCAGCATGGCAGAGGGACATCTCAAAGGAGAAACAGTTCATTTGTGACAGACAAAAGGCAGCAAAGCAGCAACCAACAGCAACAAGCCTGCCTTCCTCTCTCCCTTTATATTCCATACAGGCTGTAAGCCTATTGATTGGTGCCACTCACATCTGGGGGAGGGAGCTTCCATTATCTACTTCCAGAACTATGATAAACCAATTTAGTCACCACACACCCTTAATCCCAGTATCATACACCCTAGATCCAGCCGTCTCCAGAGAGCCCCATCTATGAGCTCATGAGGCTTTGGGGGGACATCTAGATACAAGTTATAACAAATACCATTTAGGTATTTGCTGGCTATTTTCACTTCCTCAGGTATCTGTGTTTGGTGGTTGGATTACCCTGTTTTCTCTCCCAGTGTCATCATATCTCCCATCATTTAGAAGTTAAAAGTTGACTTGATTGTTCCAGCTTGTCTTAGGCACAATTCTACTAATGAGAGTATTTTCATGTATTTCCTATCCTTTTGCTCTTCACTTTGAGGAGCAAACTTTTTGATGGAATCTTAGGTGGAGCATCTAAAAATATACTCATGAATATATAGCATATTCACATTTGATTGTGTTACATCTGTTGTTTGATTAAGCTCAGAATGTACACTATTGGTTATTATTTCAAAGTCTATTCAGATCTATAAATACTTTGTTTTATACAAGTAATTTTTACCTGGTCTCTGCCAAAGAAGCAGGCACTGAAATTATGTGAACTGAGTACCCTATTAATTGATTTTAAGTGATCATACAGAATTAAGGAATTCACCCAGGAGAAATACTAGAATATAAAGCATTTGCTTATGAATGTCAAAGATCAGGGTCACTTATATCTACCTCTTCTGGGAATATTTACTGAACTCCCTGGCCCAAAGTTAACCTCTGATACGCAGATTTGATTGTCTCTGCCTCTTCTCAATCATTTACATTGTTGTAGGTTTGTCATCTTTCTACAAGTCGGTCTTTTTGGCTTAAGAATAAACTCCTTGAAGATAGGTCCCTAGTTCCTTCTCTCCTCTGCTTATGGTATCTAAACAAATTCATCATGTAGAATAGTCACCCAAATAATACTGATTGAAGCTTCATTAATAACTTTTGATTCCCAGAATTCCCTGGTGTAAAATTTTACCAATAAACTGCAATTTCTTTTATTATACACACACACACCCGCCCACCCACACCCACCCACCCACACACACACACCCCTTTTTTTTGCTTTCATGTGAGGAATCTTTCAGAACACACAAGTTTTTTTTACCCCCTATTTTGCCAGAACATGTGTGACACAATATTGCTAATTACTACCTAAAAGCAAGCCTCTGAAGGTCATGAACAGTGTGTGTCAGCTTCACAGCTTTCTTGCTGTTTTCTGTTTTGCAGGATTGTACTTTTTATGGATTTTTTCTTCTCATAGCAAGAGACAGAGGAAGTTTAAAAATAAATCTATAAATGTAACTCTCAGAAAATGTTTTCCTGTACAGGATTACTGATTGGAAGCATGCGGCTCTACTGACTGCAAGAATACCCTGATTAGACATCTTTATTTCCTCTGTGGCTCAAGCAGCCATATATTAATCTGAATTTGAAACCACTGGTTCCAACCAGTGGTTTTAAGTTATTAGAAACTGCTAACCGCTAGCTTAGTAACAAGTTACATTCGTCATTTGTTTTTATAGGTTGCAGAATACAGATGAAACTTCACAAACAGAAAGATAAATTTTGCTCATGTTGCACTGACTGACAGAAATTGCTCAACTCAGCAATATCATGAAGACTATCCAGTAGTAGAGATCATATATCAAGGATGTGATTAAACACAATACCTCAAAACAGAGGAAAACATCACAGGGTCAGATGACAGCCCCACACGCATTCCAAATAATTACATTCATAGGGAGTTTCTCTTCTTATGAAGACCTGCTTGCTTTAAAAATTTGTATGATTATTTGGCAAGGTCTTTGATAGTCCAAAGAAAGATCTCATCATGACACCATGAAGAAATAGTTTTCTAAGACCATTTTTGTAGGTAATTTTGCAACTTTATTGACATTGACAATGTGCACTTAGTATGAACTGTATATGTTTCATGGATTAAATAATTATGAATTGGATTAATACTTGAGATCTACACCTATGCCGTTAAAATAGCTGTCCCATTTGGGGATACTACTGTGAAGTGCTTCGTATGTTCTAAATGGAAGAGGATTGTCCATTGTTTAGTAATTTATTCTTTTGATGGTGATCAGAAAAGAAAAAGAGCTGTCACCCTCCTTGCTTGAGAAGCCTCTGGATGCACCGAGTGGCTTGTTGGTTCTCGAGTATGGGATGTTGCCAACTTAGTGGGCAGACTGTATAAAGCCTGAAATGGGAGCACTAGAACTGCTTCAATGGGAAGCATTATAATGATTCAACTTTCCTAACTCTCTGCTTCCTCTCCATTCTCAAATTATGGACCAATTCCTTCAGGCTCTCTCTAGCCAAACTCTCACACCAAAGAGGCAGAAGGACTGGAATTCATTGAAAAGGAGTTGTTTTGTACATGTGTAAAAATTGTGTCCATTTTTTCTGTCACTTCCATGACTGGCTAGTGAAATAGTAGAGATATAAAAAGTAGACTACTGTGCTGCTGAATTTTGGCACCTAGGGAAACTCTTGTTTTCTGTGTGGATAATCTGGGCTGCTTAATCTTGGTTAGTGTCATACGTGCTGTTTAGAGAGGAATGCTTTCTTGTGGGTGAAAAGAAACAAAGAAAAACTGTAGCCACTAAGAAGTACAACTTTTTATATAGTGAGATAGGCCTTGAATATCTGGCATTAATACAATTAGACACTGTACACAATTAGCAGTAAAATGAGTTGGTTCAACACAGAACTCTTGAGTGCCTAGTAAGAGGCAGCAGCACTGTGCTGAGTATGCCATATAAAGATCAGTTAAACAGGGCTCCTCTCCTAAGGAGCTCAGAGTCCAGAGCAGGCCACAAATGTAGTCAGAATACTATCTCCTAAATGAGTATATAATCCTTTCCTGAAATTCACAATTACACCTCCCCTTTTAGACACACTTCTCTCTATATATTTCTAATGCTTTACACATGGTTATTTTTTAATTCAAAATTGAATGTGTAAATATTTGGCCTCTTTAAGACAAATGAGCACCCAATTGAAGTTGAAATTTTCTATCATTTATATGTGCATATATAAAAAACATATTATATATAAAATCTTAGCATGTTGATAATTTTTATTTTGTCTTGTCTTTTCCATAGTATCATCCCTCTTACTTTCTCTACTTTATGCACTATTCTAGTAATTGCATCCCAGACTGCTGACTTCTCAAGGTGTACAGTACACTGGGGATTGAACCATATGCTTAGGAGTTGATATGGGAAATTAATGCAAAAAAAGTGATTTGGACAAAATATAGTTAATGCAATAATTCTGATCGTAAAAGACTAATAATTTGTAATCAAAGGCCACCTGTAAGCCAGATCATTTTAGTTTGGTACACTGTCTCACTCTAGACACTAGGAATGAGTCTATTCATTTTTGTTCCCATTATGTAACTCATGAGAACAGGAAGAGTGGTTAAAAAGTTAATAAAAATCCCCAGTCTCAATGATTTAAACATTAAAAATGTAGTCGGTGGAATAAAAGTAGTCAAAGAAATAGAAGGTGTCAGTGAGCCCAAATCAACTTTTCAATATTGCAGCTTGGCGCAAATTTGAAATGTTGGCCTCTAGATTAACACTTGGGAATCTATTTTTTAAATTGCAGATCATGTAACTTGGTAGTCCCCAAACATTTTGAGTATGAGGGCATTTATACTAGTTAATGGAACTGCTTCCTCTGTAGTCTATAAATAACTACTCGAAAAAGATATCTCTAGGACTGAGAATTTCATGCACTAGTTTTATGACTCACCCATATAGATTGTGTGATTTGTGTAGAGGTCTGGTGTAGAATAAGAATGGAGGCTAGAGGATCTGTACATTCTCCCATCCTACTTTATTTTGCTGTGAATTTTAATTGGATTTCTCCCTCAAAATACACGGAAGATAAATATGATTCAGGGAGAGACAGTTTAGGTTATGAGAACTAGAGAGATATTCTCTGGGAAGGGAACAGAAGGAGAGTTCATTATTGAATATAAGATAAAACATCTTAAGCCTGGACACCCTTGTTTGTTTTGGAAGTCATCAATTATTAAATCTTTTCTCTAATATTTGACATAAATATGACAAGGAAGTAAGGGACTTGTATTTTAATAGGTTGCAAGTACAATGTATAATAATTTATCCCAGTAGCTCTTTGATTATTTCTCTCCTTTAACTCTCTTGGAAAGTGTACTTTTTTTTTTTAATTAGGAAAGGTTTATTGGGAGATAGCTCCTGAGAGATAGGAGGGGTCCCAGGTGAGTTGCCACTGAGGCCCGTTGTTAGGGGTAATTTATACAGCAAAGTCACAATGTGGATACAATGTGGCTCAAACTACCCTCAACCTATAAGATTACAAGTATAGCCTCTTAGCTAATATTGATCCAATAAGGAAGTGAGGCACATAGCAAGGGCATATGGTTAGTATCATTAATCTTGGCTTATCTATGACTTCTAAACTAGAACATTTTTGGGAAGGGATGGGTCCAGATGTTCTGGTCACCCATCTGGGTGTCTGATGTATACCTGGACTTCATGGACTAGGTGGTACTAACTACAGTATAATCTCAAGTTTCTGTTTATTCCTTAGGGAGGTATGCAAGTCTGTGCATTGTAACTTTATCTTGAGGCCTTGCCTTCTTGAGATGTGCCTGCAGTCACAATTCTGATGTCTTTATTTTTCTGCTGACTTCCTTGAGAGTCTAGTCCCTCTCTGACTGTATATTTATTTCTATCTAACTTAGCTGCATATAATATTCCCCCTTCTGAAGAGGTGTCCCTAACTGTGATTGGCAGAGAATGGGCATAGTTCTAAACTAGCTGTTTCGAGCTGAGAAGGGTTGGTCTATGGGAAACATAGTCAGGAGAGCTATGGGAAACATAGCCAGAGAACTAATCTAAGGGGCCTTGGATAGAAGTCATGTTAGGGTTTAGCAGTTATGAACTCCCTTTACAAGGATTCCAGTAAAAGGAGTTTGGCACATTTGTCATTGGTTCCATCTGCATGATCTTGGAGTTTGGCAGCCTCTAGGTGAAATAAAGAAAATTTTCCCACAGATTAAAGAATGTACAACCAAAGTATGAGCATTAGAATGGAAGGCAGATTGGGGAAAAGAGCTACATCCAGACATTGCTCTTAAGGGACTAGAATAGCAACTGTAATCAGCTGGCTCCTAGACCTCTCTACTGATTTCAGTTATCTATAAGTCTGATATTTCTTTGTCACAAGACCCTCAAATTTTAGCTGTAAGAAGATGGAGAGTTTGGTGGTTTTGAAGGACAATTTTAGCTAAGGAATTTAAAGGCTTTTGCTGAGTTTGATGGCTTCCACTGTTGCTTTCTAACCATAACAGTGGTCATGCACAGATGTAGTTGGAAATTGCCAGTGGGGGTCAGTGATTGGAGTCCCTTTTCTATATCTAGCCTTTAATACTATGGTACTATTTTTTACACATCTTTTGGTGATACTTTTCTCCTGGGTGTTTCAGACCAAGTTAAAGTGAGACCTGTGTTAATCAAAATTAACCTTTTGCTATCTATCAAGATCAGTTAAGTCTCTTGAGGGGTTACTTTTGGAACCATGTGTAAAGCCTCTCAGCTCCTCTGTCAGTGTCAGCTGCCAGGATGTGTTATGATTTTGCTTGACCATGTGGTTTCTTTGGAAGCATGGGATCTCTCTCTCTCTCATTCTCTCCCTTCCTTTTTACTGGAAGTTGTAGGATCTCGTGGAAAGATCCCCTTATGTCTGGGTCCTTGTTGACATTGGAGGGCCAGAGCCAAAATATTGGCTATCCTCAGCCCAGTCATCCTGTCTTTGCTTTGGTTTCTAAACCTCAGTTGTTGAACACCTAGGAGATAAGTTTCACTCATTGCTATAGGAGGAGTAGGGTTAGCTGTCTTATCTACATATCAAGCACCTTGAAATATAAAGTGTGACCAGAAAACTGTTTTTTTGTTGTTGTTATTATTAATCATGGTCATCTTAGAAGTCAATTTTTGTAGAATGCTAGCAATTAGTTTTCAGAGAAGATTTGAGATTGATGGCCACGTAGCACTTCAGCATGACAATCATGATGATATTATTATCTCCAAAATGCATTTAAATCTCCATTTTAGTATAGTTTTTTTAGTCAGCTACCTTTATCTAGTTATAAAATATTAAATGACATAAAGAAACTTTGACCTAATTTGTTATCTTTTAACCATTCTCTGTTACCAGAGTGACACTGAAGTAGAATGTACCTGTTTCTAGATATGCTTTACAGATTTTTAATGCCTAATTAGAGATGTCTAATCATTAGAATAAACTTGTCTGAACTGCACAATGTTTAGGTACCTCTAACTGTTATAACATAATTATATAACAATCACACAAGCATAAGTATTAGCATTATCAGATAAAGCATACTATTTGCATTATCTGACTGGCCATCTCACATTGGATTGCCATGCACATTTTCTCACAAATAGCTGGAATACAGGTAAGGGAAAGCCAGATACTTGAGTCTAAAAAGTTTGCCACCATAAACAATTTTAGCTGGAAATTGCCAGTGTGATAAGATGTTTTTATGTCACTTCTTTGAAGGTCTGTACACTTTTGAGACAAATATACCATTTAATATATCAGAAGTTAGCAATAATTGGTATCATAGCTACAGAGAAATCTTTACATATGTTTAGTTTCTACTCTTAATACAAATTTTAGACTCTTTTAGTAGGTTTTATAATGTGTAACTATATTGATAAGAAGTAAGGACTTCTTTATAGCTCTGATAAGTTTAGAAAACAGAGTTAATGACTACAAACAGACTTATTACCCAATATACAATATACTGTATCTCTATACAGTAACAAAAATGTTGTTTAACCAAAGCCAATAAATGTAGATCAAGTTTAAATGTCACGACCAAATTTAAAGAGCTGTAAAATTTTGATCATTTTATATGTGTAAGGTCTAAACATATATTGTATACAAATGAGCACCTATTAGTTACTTTGTATGCTTAAATGAATGTAGTCTTAACTCTTTAAACTTAACTTTAAAGCCGAGACTTACAGCATAGCTTGTTTATAGAGGTATAGATACTGTACATATATATCCAAATATGTGTTATATCATAAACTAAAGATAATAGTTTTTTATTTAACCAGTCATGAACTGATTACTGAAACCATTTTATAGATTAACATTCAAATATTCTTTAACTCTTACAGCTCAGTTTTTAGTAACCAAAAGGCTAACAATGAGAACATGAAAAACTTATTTTAGTAAAATATAGAACCCTTGCTTTAAATCTAGTTTTGTAAGTTTAACAAAAAGCATCTCAATATTTTTAGAAAACCATAATGTTTTAGACTTAAAAATTTAACCTTTTAATCATAGCCAAAAACAATTACTTTAGATGACTCATCATAACAGTTAACACTTTTTAAGCCATTTATATATGGCTTATATATATTTCTATATACTTATATATAAGGAAACAGAGTTAATGGCTACACACAGGCTTATTACCCAATATACAAGTGTATCTCGATATAGTAACAAAAATATTTGTTTAATCAAAGCCAATAAATGTAGATCAAGTTTAAATATCATTACCAAATTTAAAGACATGTAAAATTTTGAGCTCAACAATTTTTCTAGTTCTTTTTGAAATTATATGTATACTTCTATAAACCATCAGCCTAGCTCCCTTCTTAAAATCAGTCTTTGCTTTTACAAGTATAAAAGAGTTTTCTCCTTCTATTATTAAAAGAGCTCTCTTTTCATTGATGACCTATAAGAAAAGCAACTATATATACTTATATATACACTTAACTCTATAAACTTAACTTTAAAGCTTAGATTTACAGATTACCTTGTTTTTAGATGTATAGCTACTGTACATATATACCCAAATAGATGTTATATCATAAACCAAGATAATAGTTGCTTATTTAACCAATCATGTATATATAATATGTACATACCATATATATATGAAAACCTCTTAAGTTATGGCACACAGACAATAATAAAAATGCATTTATAAAACTGATTTTTGATATTATCTTGGTTACCTAAAAACCTGATGGAGATATGTTACCAATTTTAAAGACATCTTTACTCTTACCAAGTGATTTAAATTAGCCTACCATTAAACTATATGAATCACAAGTATTTGAGATAATGTCTTGAATGTTTATTTACCTATATACCAAACTTAAATAGAGATTTTGAAGGATAATGTTTACTTAAAGTTAACATAGAGAAACATACATATTAACCTAAATCTTATATAACCTTTTTGTTATCAAACTTGAAGGCTTTTATTCCTATGTAAGCCTCAAGCCTGTCAGTCTTTATCTGGTAATGTTTTAAATGAGCTTTGCTACCCTGAAAACCTGTACAAATGGTTTTCATTGGAAGTTTTAAAAGAACCAGAAAAATTGTTGAATTCAAAAAAATATTTTTCTTAAATGAAACAGCTGCATGTGCTTTAACTGGTTATTAACGCACTTTAAATAGATGGATGGACAAACATATAAACACACACAATGATTATTTGAAATTGGAGTGCACTCTCAGATGTACTGGCCAAATTGAACTACAGCAACCCTTTTACAGTTTTTAGGTTTATAACTTTAAATAGACTAGTCAAAACTTTTCTTATAGGTCATCAATGAATAGAGCTCTTGTAATGATAGTCAGAAGGAGAAAACTCTTTTATACTTGTAAAAACAAAGACTGATTTTAGGAAGGGAGCTATGCTGATGGTTTATCTTACTGGAGTACCCAGCTATACAGGGTTCTTGTTGTTTTGATAGACACAGTTGTTTGATAGCCACAGCTGATAGCCTAAACCACTGTTTTGTTAGCCACATGAAACTAACTGTTCCTTCTAAAGGGACAGACTGTGAAGGGTAATTTCAACTATTCCCAGGAGAGGTGCTCAGGCCAGGTTTGGTGTAGAAAGAGCCTAGGTGATACTCTTTTAAGCTATGTATTCCAAAAGATGGGGAAAGAAGGCCTGATAAGGTTCCACAGATTAAAGCCTGTACTTACTGCCCAGCAACTACAAATTACACATTAACAAAAGTATATATGTCAGTTTCTTCCTCCTTCTACACACATAAATAGTGAAAACCAGAGCTAAGCAGGGAAAGAACAAGGATGTTGGGGCCTGTTTTGAGAGTGAGTGAGAAAGCGAGAGAGAATAAGTAAACCACTGGGTCCATAGACTTTACCTAGCCCTGTGGATACCATCAAATATCACTTGACCTGCCAATTGAATTGCATGGCTTGGGACATGATCCCAGCCACCCAAAAAGGGGAGTCATGGCTTCAGGTAGACTGAGTTTATGCCCTTTTGTTTAGAAAGAGATTAAAAGAACAGTTTAGAAAACCTTCCTCACTCTAAATGTATTTAGGGCCTCTCCAATGTATATGCTTTGAAGGTAGCTTCCTCTAGTGTCACCTATAGGCTGGTTTCCTTCACTGGTTCTCAGGATTCAGTTTCATGTGCCAGATGCAGGAGAAAAATTCCAAAGTCTCATTTGCCCCAGAGATGGGGTTATGCATTTCTCATTTAAAGGATTTCATCTCTTCAGTGTCCTTATAGATGAACACTCATTTTCTAGGGGTTCAGGAGTTTCCAATTAAATGGAAAAAAGATTTTCAGGATTGCAAAGAGATTCATATTACCATTTACTGACAGTAATAACAACCATCCCTAACAGAGATGAACTGCCAAAACTTGTCTTTTAGCCTCAGACATACCTAAGAATATAAGCTACAAAGTAATTAGAAATTCAAAAAGCCATTCCAGAGAACTGTTTAAAATAAGACAACAAGCCATCTCATAACCACCAAACAAATCACGGAAGAAATACAAGAAAATTCAGCAACTTGTGTAGAAGTAAGTCTAAATGCAGCATATATAAAACAGGAATACAAGGCCCTGCCTGCAAAAAAGAAAATGCCCCATCAAAGAAACTTAAATATGAAGATATCACAATATTCCCAATGTTTTCAACTTAAATCTACCATCATATTAACAAAAAAAAAAAAAAAAAAAAAAAAAACAAGGCATAAGCGACTGGCAAACAAAAGATGACAATTTTTATTGCCTAAATGAGTCACAATCCAAAAACCATTCAAAATGTTTAGGAGGGCCATGAAACAAAAGCAAACTCTTACCTCCTTCCAAAGATCTCACTGGGGCCTCCAAAACAATATAGGGGAAATATAACTCCCAACCTACTGGATGTCAGATGTGCCAAGTTTGTGTCCCCTGAAATCAAAGAATGAATGCCAAAGGACAATAGAGGTTAAGAGTAGGAAAGTTTTATTGAGAGATAGCTCCTGAGAGACTGCAGGGGTCCCAAGTGGGTTGCTTGGCAAGTGTACTTCTAAGAAACAATGTACCTTCAAGAAATCTCTCTTCTCTTCTTGTAAGTACCTATTAAGCAACTATTGGTTCCTGGAATTCTGACTGGGTGCTCAGTATAAAAAGAAGGAAAAAGAACAGCAAAAGTATCATTGACCTAAATATGAAAAATTCTAAAATCATAAGAATAAAATAGAATATTCTATCTTCCCACATCTTGGATTTGGGAATGATTTCTTCAACAACCAAGCATAGAGTAAAACAAAAAATATTACATCAAAACTGAAAACTTTAAAAGACCAAGAACTTTTGTAGACCAGTGAAATGATAATAATAATTCAGAGAATATATAGCAAGTACTTTCCGATAAATGTCAGTGGTTCACTAATAAATGTTTAACTACTGGCTTTCCAATATGGGGGCTTGATCTGTAGGCTTGCCCTATTCCATGGTGTAAATATTCTCACCATATTAAAGCTACCAACATAATGTCACCAAAGGTGGGATAGGAAAGCGATGCATCATCTGCTTTTACAGTTCACTGCAGCTGCGTCCAGCATACACTGTGAGGCACCCTGGCACATCAGCACCAGGGATACGAGAAAGTGCTTTGCTGGATTGTAATAGCACACATTGGTACATATACTAATGTAAAATTGTTTCTATGCATATTAGATGGTTCTCAAAATAAACTGCAGAGTGATACAAGGAAGTTGTACAACAGTTATGTCATTGGTTGATATAAAAACACACAAATATAATAATAGACATGTTAAATTATATATATGAAATAGAAAGTTATATGTTAAAATGAAAAATGGAACAAATGGCTATATACCAAAGTTATACTTACCTTTGGAGAACAACAGGAGGTAATGGTGTGAGGAGAGAAATACAATGATGATTAGAGTCAGTATTAAGAATGTCTGTAATATTAATTCTTTTCTCACAGTATCTACATATAGCCTCTTTGAATTTTGTGTATAATAACTATAAGAAGTTCTCATTTCTTTAATCCAAGTATTCAATTGAAGATTTATAATTATTAATAGCAGCTTTTAGTAATCAAAGAGATATCAGCAAATTAAACATCCACATTCGCTGTAAGACTTATCTCAATTGCAGAAACATTAAAATATTTGTTCAGATGCGCTAAAAAATGAAGAAATATGATAATTCAGCTACCTGGGATGGTTTAGCAGCCACCAGGCATACAGTTCCATAACTTTTTGATAATAGGCAGGAATTTAAAAGAAAAAACAATAAATCTTTTTTTTTTTTTTGTGGGTACCAGGGGTCGACCTCAGGACCTCACGTGCCAGCAGGCGCCTGTGCTGCTGAGCAATATCACTGGCCCTTTTTTCGTATGTGGGTACTGGAAGTCGAACTCAGGACCTCGCGCTTGCCAGGCAGGCGCTTATGCCGCTTTGCTATCTCACTGGCCCACACAATAATTCTTAATGTATCTGGAGGTATATTAACTACTCAACATTTTCAATACATATCGAAGAGCATTAAATATTTTTAGGTACATAGGGTTTATAGATGATATAAAGACATTTAAGAGAAACCTCAGGAAATTTCTAGCCTCAACCCTTTGTAATAAAGGGAGCAATAGAGAAGGAGTAAAAGTGCCTCTGAGCGGCAAATTCCACCTGCCTTGATAAAATTGCATATATGAAAAGGGAGAAAATAGAAACAATACTGTGGAGAAATGATGGTCTGTGACAACTGATGAGCAATAACAAAGCCAGAGAGACAGAGCACAGCCATCCCTCTGGGACAGTCCTGGAATTTGTTCTAGGATCCTCTGCCCTGGAGAATACCAAAATCCTTAAATGTTCAAATCCTTTATAAAAATGGCACAGTATTTGCATATAAATGATGCGAGCCTCCATAGATTTAAAATAATCTCTAGATTACTTATAATACCTAATACAACGCAAATGCTGTGTAAATAGTTGTTTTATTGTACTGTTTAGGGAATAATGACATGAAAGAAGTCTATGCATGTTCAGTAGAGAGACAGTTTCTTTAAAAATATTTTCAGTCTCTATTGGCTGAATCTGTGGATGTGGACCCCATGGATATGAAGGACTAACTGTACTTACTGGGAAGCCACTGCAACCACTGCCATTTAGTAAAAGGCCAAACTGTCCTCTGAATCTCAATGGACCTTGAAGCTCTCAAAAGTGTAACATCTTTTTAATGGATTTGTTTTCTTGTTTATTTGTTTTGTGCAGCACAGCACAATAACCAATGTTGCTCTAAAACAGTGGTGGTGAACCTATGGCATATGTGCCACAGTGAGCTGTTTGCTGTCATTGAAAGCTCTAAAAGTCTTGTGAACACTGCTGTAGAATAACCAAGAAATAGCAAAATATGTTTTCTTCGGTATTCTCAAAGACGCAAGATTTAGAAATATTTCTTGAAAGTCTTAGCTGAACATGGAAATATGCCAGGAAAACAAAACATCATTTTATTGAAAAATAGTTCATATCTCACAATTTTATGCAGTCTGAATCCTTCTGTGAAGTAGTCACTTAAAAAGTTAGTCATGTAACATTTTTCTACAAGATTTTGTTTTTCAAGGAATTTTCATCTTAGTCTTATAATACTTTTTCAGTTAGGAGAGGCTGGAATTGTTATGAGCCCCAAAATGCTGATAAAGATCTTGAAATCACTTGCCTTATGTATACACAACAAGCCATTACCAGAGCCAGGAACGAAGTCCGTATCTCCTGAAGACTAGACATCACCCATGTTTTCTATGAACTTATGTCAAAAGACTCTATGACCATACAAACTTCTTTTAGGGTAGGAAGTAATTTGATCCAGCTTCAGAAGTCCTTTTAATAGGGTTTCCTTTATGACAGAATTTGGCAAACTGAAGCCCACAGGAAGAAGATAATTGTCCCTGTGTAAACCATTTTCTCTGTGGAAAAGCTGGAAAGTCATCATCATCATGACATAATCAAATACAATATCCTAAAGAGATTAAAAGTAATATTCAGTGCAGTCAGTCAGTCATCTTATGAGAAAGGATTTGTGGCAAAATGTGACAAATATAAGCATAAAAAGAAAAAACAGAGTTTGAGGAAGCCTACAATCAGTTTGAAATTTCCTTCTTGAGGAAGGTGAGTTGAAATTATTCTGTTCTTGAGGTAGATTGCAAATGAAATACGGGAAGCCTAAATATAACATTGGAACATATATTTAAAAACATTCTTTGTTTATCTAAAATTCAAATTGATCCAGGTGTCCTATATTATATGCTAAGTATGGCAACCCTATGTTAGGAATCTCCCATCAATAGTATCACCATCAGGCCTAGTTGGTAAAATAAAAAGGAGCTTGCAGGAGAAATTCCCTTACTGCCCTGATGAAAGATGTCAAGAAGGAAAAAATCACGTGTGCCTTTCTGTTCATTCCTGGATGTAGAAAGTAGCTATGTTGCAATACCTTGGTACTTAAATGTCCTCAAAGGCCTGTGTGTTAAAGTCTTGGTCCCCAGTTTAGCACTACTGGGAGGCAGTGGAACCTTTAAAAGTAAGGCCCAGTGGAAGAAAGTTAGATTATTGGGTGTGTGCCATTAAAAGGGATTTTGGGAACCTGACTTCTTCTTCTGTTACCCAGCTGCCATGAGATGAGCAGTCTCTTCTATCACATACTTTTGCCGTAACGTACTACCTTGCCACTGCTCCAAAAGCAACAGGCCAGGGACTGAAACCTCTGAAACTATGAGCCTGAATAAAACTCCTTTTTAAAAGTTGATTATGTATTTTATCACAGTCATGGAGAGCTAAATAACACATATTGCAAAAGGGTACTAGGAGACACAGCCTTTCTCTCTGCTTCTCTTTTGCCCTAATGTATTGAAATTTCTCTCTACTAACTATTGTATCTTCCCCAAAAGAAACAGTCATTTTTAGATGCCTGAGAAGTTTCTACAAAGCCTCATCAAATAGCAAAGACATTAAAAATGTGAATACTCTTTTTCTTTTCCCAGTAGAACAATAGCACCATTCTGTCTCCCATTGTATTTACATTTACATGCACACACACAGAAGCATATAAATTTATATTTGTATCATTTATGTAAAGTTATGCTTCCAACACAAACTAGTAAAATTATTATCTTGGGTCATAATTTGTTCAGCATCTATGCCTCACATTGTTGACCTTTGGGATATGGGTATGACATGTCTATTCCTTGCCAGCATAGAATTTATAGTCTCATGGAAGTGGGTCAGATAGTTTAAAATTTTTAACGTGTGGTTAACAGTATTATGGGGGAGTCCAGGATGTTTTTGTTTGCAAAACCACTTGAACTTATATAAGATTAAAACACAATTTGGGGGATTTATTTCGACTAGCGTTTATTGTGCTCTTAAACATTTATCCTTTGTACCTCCTGAAATAATTCTCTAATACTAGGCAGTAGGAATTTGAATCACAAGTCTAGTATCTGACAGCCATTTGGGGGTCCTATCTGACTGCTTGTTTGATCTGGAACTGATCTATGAAGGTATAATAAAATTATTTTAGGAATTAAGACAAGTATGGGAGCAAATTACTTTCATCTTTGTAAACTAGCAAAGGAAAACAAACTCAGGAATAAAAATACAGTTAGGATTTTGAAGACAGTAGTTAAATTAAAATATGGGAATTAAGCTGTGGGCTCCAGGTATGAAGTATGTGTGTAGGCACATGTGGCATTGGCTTTGTGCGATAAAGAGATGCCTGTGGATTATAGGATGATAATGTTATTTACTCTGCTTCATAGACTCGATCTTGAATGGGGATTTTTCTGTATTACAACACAGTCATCCCTAGAGATGGGAGAGAATATTAATGAAATGATATCTTGGCACTGTAGTTAAGTAAACCACACTTATAACTAGGGTTCTGAATAGTGTTTGATACATTCGTGAGCAGATTGTTAGAGTCCAGTTCAAATTCACATATGTAACTTTGGATCTCTTTCTTTTAATAAATAAAACAAGAATTTGACTGACTGCTGGAAGACTAAGTCAGACTGAGCACACCTCCAAGAGGCCCCACCCAATCTATTTCTGCTAAGATGATGCTAGATGTCTGCACATGTGAATCGTATTCACCAATGTGAAATTAAGATTGCACCTTATTTTTCATCTGACCCTACTAGGCTTTTATGACTTTATATTGTGTCCAATTACTTTAAAGAATAACATGATTGGCCAGTGAGATGGCTCAGCGCCGGTGAGATGGCTCAGTGGCGTAAGCGCCTGCCTGGCAAGCGCGAGGGCCCGAGTTCGACTCCCAGTACCCACATACGAAAAAAGGGCCGGTGATATCGCAGCACGGGCGCCTGCTGGTGCGCGAAGTCCTGAGGTCGACCCCCGATACCCACAGGAAAAAAAAAAAAAGAATAACATGATCATTTCCATACAAGAACCTTGCAAAATGCGAAAATACCATTATTCAAAAATGAATTTATCATTTTTATTCCTTTTCCTAAACACACTGCCTCAATACTAGAGCAATATTAGCTATTTGTAGCAGCTTTTAATTCAACAGTTTAGGAAGATCTAACTAATTTGGGAAACAAGGGTTCAATACCTATTAACCAAAAACTGGTTAAATTCTTTTATAAGCATACATATATATGTGCACACACACATAAGGTTTAATTAAAATACAAGTTTTACAATGAAATCACTGCTTGGAATGAATTCATAAGACCTATGGATAAGAATAAAAACAGCTGATTCATTGGTTTGTTTGTTTTGGTCTCTTTGGATTACTACTGTATTCTTAATTTCTGGAATACTGACTAACACATAGAAGACGATAAATATTTGTTGAATAAAATTTTAAGAGAAAAAAATGGAAAGATGTACTAGAGAAAAGAAAATGAAGGACAAGTAACTTCCCTTTCTTGCCTGTCCTTCCTGCCTTTCCCTTTTTCATTTGTGTATTTAATAGATGCTAATTTATTAGCAGTGACTCTATGTGAATGCATGTCCTAGGCTCTGGGGACTCAGCAATGAAACCGATAAACATTCTCTCTGGCCTCTGGCACACTAACTAGTTCAAATCACTCTGTATACTGTATGTTATATGTCTTCAAGGTGAAGGTTACTGGGCTGCTAGACATGAGGAAGTTGATGGCCCTGTTGTATTCAAGTCAATCCTACTTATACCTAAGTCCATCTGTCAGATCTTTTCCGTGATCCTCAAATTACAGGTTCTGTATCCCTCAAAAGATTCTACTAATTGTTCCCTGAATATATCTTGCTAAATATTCTCAAGTTTTGTGTGTAACATTTGCATGCAATATGTATGGGTATATTTGTGTGTGTATGTTTTGAAGCATAGCAATAAAATGAATTCTGTGAGTTCTTCCATCCTCCTTCATGGCCAGGACATTACTGTTACCTGTATCTGTGTGTTGCTCTTTACTTCTTTTTAAAAATATATTTCTTATTATTGTCTATTAATTTTATAAAATCTTGAGTTGCAATGTGGGATTTGCATATATATACGTATTTTAATCATATTTGTCCCTCCTCTTTATACTTCCTTACATTCCTCCTCCTATTCTTATCACTTTCTTGTTGTCTAATAAATAGTCTCCTTTTACTTTTATGCCACCTTTTTTAAGATTCCACATGTTAGAGAAAAATTGTAATACTTGCCTTTCTGAGTCTGGCTCATTTTGTGTAACATGATAACCCCAAGTTCCATCCATTTTCCTGCAAATGACATAATTTTTTTCATATATATATTATATGTAATCATACACATATAGAGAGTGATACCTTGGTTCATGAACTTAATTTGTTGTATAATTATGTAAAAGATGGCAACATTTGTGTTTGGGTGGGAAAGACGGCTGCGGTCGTGTTTGTAACCTATTGCTGAGTTTGCAAACAAAAACAAAAATTTGCCAAATGTTTCTGTTTGTGAACTAAATTGTTTGTAAACAAAAGCATTTGTGGACCAAGGTGACACTGTATATATGCCACATTTCTTTTTTTTAACTTTTATTTTTTTAGTACATTTTTGCAATACATGCAGTTTACAATCATCTTGGGTAGTGGTTACATGTACATACTACCGATTCTTTTTTTTTTCTAATCCCCTTCCCCTTCTTTCCCCCCTCCCTCCCTCCTTTTCTAATTCCCCTATCCTAATTTTCATTCTTGTTGATATTACTCTTAGCTCATGTTACGGTATATAATGTTTACATTCATTGATGTTATTAGGTTCTTGAACATGGCGTATCTTTAATCATTTCCCCTTCCCCTCCTCTTCAGTCCTCACCAGTGTTCCCTTGGACTCTTTCCCTTTTGCAAGAGACATCCCCTTGTCCTCTTCTACCCATCTTTTATTATTCTTTTTGTTTGTTATTTGCCTCACTCAAATGAGAGGCACTATATGGTATCTAAGCTTGTGTGTCTAGTTTATTTTACTCAACATTGTACTTGCCAGGTGCATCCTTTTTCCTACAAATGTCTCAAATTTGTCCTTCTTTGTAGCTGACTAGTATTCCATTATATACAGATAGCACATGTTCTTTATCCTGTTGTCTGTTGATGGGTATACAAGCTGCTTCCAGGATTTAGCTATTACAAATTGTGCTGTTATAAACATTGGTATGCATGTATCACTGTAGTATGAGGTATTAAGCTCTTTGGGGAAGATACCTAAAGGGGAATAGCTGGGTATTATGGAATTTCTAATTTTAGTTCTTTGAGAAATCTCCATATTTATTTCCATAATGGTTTACTAATTTACAATACCACCAATAATGTAGGAGGGCTCCTTTTTCACCACAGCCTTGGCAGCATTTGTTTGATTTGATTGTTTGATTTCTTAATGATTGCCATTCTTTCTAGAGTAAGATGAAATCTTAGCATTGCTTTAATTTGCATTTCTCTAATGGCCAGAGATGTTGAAATTTTTTTCATGTATTTGTTGACCTTTTGTACATCTTCCCTGTGAAGCATCTGGTCATTTCTCTTGCCCAATAATTGATTAGCTCTTTAATTTTAGGTGGTTTAATTTTTTTTGAATTTTGCATGAATTCTAGGTATTAGTAGCTGGAGTAGCTGGCGAAAATTTTTTTGCATTCTGTAGGTTGTCTCTTCACTCTACTAATTGATTCTTTTTCTGTACAGAGCTTTTTAGTCTGATATAATCCCACTTATTGATTCTTGTTACTTATTGTGCAATTGGGGTTGTTTAGAAAATCCTTTCCTACACTTATGTCTTCAAGTGTTTTACCTATTTTATTTTCCAGTAGGTTTAATGTTTCTGTATTAATGTTTAGATCTTTGA
Organism: Erethizon dorsatum; assembly: GCA_028451465.1. NCBI lineage: Eukaryota > Metazoa > Chordata > Mammalia > Rodentia > Erethizontidae > Erethizon > Erethizon dorsatum. The sequence goes on from CM051828.1 coordinate 51,943,453, forward strand.
TCTACTTTGATTTTAATTTAGTATACAGTGAGAGATATGAGTCCAGTTTCAGTCTTCTACAAATAGCACCACTTGTTAAATAGGCTTTCTTTCTTCCAACATATGCTTTTGGCCCCTTTGTCAAAGATCAAACAGCTGAATGTATCAGGGGAAGTTTCTGTATCTTCAGTTCTGTTCCATTGATCCATGTATCTGTTTTTGTTCCAGTACCATGATGTTTTTAATCACTATTACTTTGTAGTATAGCTTGAAGTCAGGTATTGTAAGATCTCCTGCTTTGCTCGTGTTGCCCAAAATTGCTTTTGCTATTCTGGATCTCTCTTAGTTCCATATGAATTTTAGAATTGTTTTCTCTAGTTGTGTAAAGTACTGTATGCTATTGGTATCTTGATTGTGACTGCATTGAATATGTACAACAGTTTTGTGAGTGTGGCTATTTTGTCAATATTGGTTCTGCCTATCCCAGAGCAGGGTACATCTTCCCATTTTCTGGTGTCTTCTTCATCTCCTTCTTCAGAGTACTGTAGTTTTCTTTGTAAAGGTCTTTCACTTCCTTGGTTGAATTAACTCCTAGGTATTTCATTTTTCTTGACACTACTGTGAATGGTATTGTTTTCATAATTTCATTTTCATCAACATCATTATTGGCATACACAAATGCTAATGATTTTTGTGTGTTGCTCTTGTATTCTGCTACATTGCTGAAGTAGATTATTAATTATAAGAGGTTTTTTTTGGTGGAGTTCTTTGGGTCTTCTACGTAGAGTATCATGTCATCTGCAAATAATATTCATTTCAATTCTTCTTTTCCTATATTATCTCTTTTATTTCCTTCTCTTGCCTAATTGCCCTGGCTAATGTTTCAAGTGCTATGTTGAATAGATGTAGTGGTAGTGGGCATTTTTTCTTGTTTCTGATTTTAGTTTTTCCCAATTTAGTATGATTCTGGCAGTTGGTTTGTCCTAAGTAGTTTTATCACATTCAGGTATGGTCCTTCTATACCTGTTTTCTCCAGGGCTTTTTTTTTTTTTTATCATTAATGGTGTTGGATTTTGTCAAAAGCCTTTTGTGCATCCATTGATATGATCATGTGGTTTTTCACCTTGCTTCTGTTTATGTGATTTATTATATTTACTGACTTACATAAGTTGAACCATTCTAGCATCACTGGGATGGAAGCTACTTGATTATGATGTATGATTTTCTTGATGATGTGCTGCATTCCATTTGCTAATATCTTGTTGAGGGTTTTTGCATCTGTGTTCATTAAGGAGACATCACATAGATTTTTTTAGTTGGTCTTTATCCAGTTTGGGGATCAAAGTTATATTGGCTTCCAAAAATGAGTGCTGACTCTGTCCCTTTCAATTTCTTTGAAGAGCTTGAGGAGTATCAATGATATAACATCCTTAAACATTTTAAAGAATTTGACAGTGAATCCATCAGGTTCTGGGCTTTATTTACTTGACAGATTATTTATTACTATGTCAATTCATTACTGTATTATTGGGTTGTTAAGCATATATCTTTCTTCTTGGGTTAATTTTGGTTATTTGGATAAGTCTAGGAATCTGCCTTTTTTTCAAAATTTGCTAATTTCTTGGGATACAGTTTTTCAAAGTAGTTACTAACTTCTGGATTTTGACAGTGTCTGTGGTGATTTCCTCTTTTCATTTCAAATTGCATTGATGTGAGCTTTTTCTCTCTTTGTTTTGGTAAATCTGGCTAAGGGCTTATCTATTTTATTTATTCCTCCAAAGAAACAGGTCTTTGATTCGCTGATTTTTTTGTACTTTTTTAGCCTCAATTTCATTGATTTCTCCTATCTCTTTATTATTTTCTTCCTTGATTTTGGTTTGGGTCTGGTTTGTTGACGTTTTTCAAGTATTTTAGGATTTCTCACAAGGTTATTTATTTGGGATTATTCTGTTTTCATAATGTGAGCATTGATTGGGATGAATTTTCCTCTTAGAACTGCTTTCATAGTGTCCCAGAGGTTTTGATGTGTTGTACCATCATTGTCATTAACTTCCCGAAATTTTGAAATTTCTTCTTTTGTCTCTTATGAGACCCATTGGTTGTTTAGGAGTATGTTGTTAATTTTCCAGGAGATTTCACTTTTTCTGTAATTTCTTCTGTCATTGATTTCTATTTTCATTGCACAGTCCTCAACAGTATGCATGGGGTAATTTCAATTCTTTTCTACGTACTTAAGCAGGTTTTGTGGACTAGTATGTGATGTATTTTAGAAAAAGTAGCAAGTGCTACTGAAAAGAGTATATCCTCTGTTGTAGAGGGGTGAAATACTCTCTAAATATATATTAAGTCCATATGTTGAAGGATGCGATTCAGGTCTGATATTTCTTTACTGATTTGTTGTTTAATTGATCTATCTGTTTGCAAAATCACCCACTATGATTATGTTAGTGTTTATCTGATCTTTTAACTTCACCCGTTCTCATTTTATGTAGATAAATTCTCCAGTATTTGGTGCATAGATTTTTATCGATGTTATCTCTTCTTGTTGGATTGTTCCCTTAACTAGTATGTAGTGAGCTTCTTTTTCTTTCCTAATCAGTTTTAATTTGAATTTTACCATGTCTGATGTCAGAATTGCTACCCCTGCTTGTTTTTGGTGTCCTGGTACATGAAATATTGTTTTTCATCCTTTAATTTTTAGTCTATAAATATCTTTTTAGATTAGATGAGTTTCTTGCATGCAGTAGACTGTTGGATTCTTTTTTTGAGTCAGTCTGCCAATCTGTGTCTTTTAATTGGAGAGTTGAATCTGTTAACATTGAGAGACAGTACTGAGACATGTTGATTATTTACTATCATTGCCTTCTTTATCTTTTAGTGAATTCTTTGTTTTTCTTTTCCTGACACTTTTTCTTACTGTTTGTTGATTGACCTTATTTGGAATTTTTATGCCCTTCATATTTTTAGTTGAATTGGTGGTTTTGTTCTTTCCTGTCAAGAATATTCTTAAGCATATTCTCAAGTGCTTGTTTAGCACACATTTATATTTTGAGCTGGTCTTTTTCATGGAAATATCTTATTTCTCCATCTATTTTGAAGGATGTCTTTGCTGGATAAATTAATCTGGGTTGAATACTATTCGTTCTTAGAGCTCGAAACACTTTACTCTTGTCTCCTCTGTCCTTTAGTGTTTGTGTTAATAAGTCTGTTGTGATTCTAATTGGTTTACATTTATATGTGATTTTTCTTGTTTTTCTCTGACTGCTTTTAAATTTTTTTTGTGTGTGTGTGTGTGGGATATCTGGTAATTTAATAAGGATATGCCTTGGTGAGCTTTTTTTTCATCATACTTGTTTGGTGTTCTGTAAGTATTGCTTACTTGTATTTTAAACTATTTTCTTATACTTGGGAAATATTCTTCTATGATTTCTTTAAGCATGTCAGTAAACCCATCTGTGTTATCTTCTAGTTTTTCCTCTAACTCCAATTATACTTAGATTGCTCTTCTTATTGTTATCTGGTAGCTGCTGGATAATCTTATCTTTTCTTATTTTCTTTGTAGTTTCTTTGAGCACTGCATCATGATTCACTATTTTGTTCTCAGCTTCAGACACTATCTTCACATTGGTCATTTCTGCAATTTATGAATTCTATACAATTTTTATTTCAGGTATTTCTATCTGACACCTTTTTGTATCCTCTTTTTGAGGATTTTGTATTCTTGTTGACTCTGTCATTCAAGTTTGAACTGTTTTGGTTAGCTCATCCAGTTTTTTACTTATTTTCCCTTTATTCACCACGTGCATATTGAGTGAAATTGTTGTGAACATTTGTTTCATTTCTTCTTTGAACTCATCTAGTTTCTTCATCCCTTCTGTAAACTTTTATAGAGTTCCACTACCTAGTGTTTGCTTTCCTGTCCCTGTGTGACCCCTTGCTCTGCCTTGGGAGAGTTGGGAGACCTTTGGTCTTCTGTTGCCTTGATTCCTCATATTCCTATGTGTATGTATATCTGTATTTTTTGTTTGTTATATATTATGTGTATATATTATATATTCCCACCCCCTTTTCCTCCTTTTCTGGGAGAGGTACTGGTGGTTGAGGTCTATAAATGTGAGGAGGTTTTGTGGCTTATACGGAAATTTTTTAGTAGGGAGAGAGAAGAAATGGTGAAGCAGTGAGTGCCAACAACTCAGCTTCTCCAGGATAAAGTCACTAGAGTCTGGGAAATGGTAGCTTGGAGAGGAATCAAAGTGAGAGGATGTTACCTGGGAACAATGAGGGAACTGACAAAGGAGAAAAAATGGATTAAAAGATATAGAAGAACTAGAACACATCACAGAGAAGAGAGAGGACCCTCTGCAAACCACATCTGAGAGAGTTTGGTCAGTTGCCATCTGGGAGACAAAGTGAAACTAAAAATTTTTGCTCATAGAGAATTGCATTGGGACTGAGAGAATCAGCAGCAATTGGAACCAAAAAGGAAAATGAAGATCCTGCTTCCATAGTGGCCTTCCACAGTCAACAGTTAGTGAGTAACCTTAGTCCAGTGTCCCCACCATAATTGCACAATGAGAGCTGCCAGGGATGCCACTGTAGGGAATGGCCCTCAGTGTTTGAACCTGGGTCCCCAAGCAACCCCTTACCTCTGAGGCATATTCCACCCTGTCAAGTTCTCAGAGTGGATGAGGGCAGGACAGCCACAGGAGGTAGCCAGCAGTTGGAGAGCAGGCTGGAGGGAGTCCTGCTGAGGGGCTGGAGCTGGTGAAGACAGATCCAGATCCTGTGTTTGGAGGCCAGGTTCAGCCCAAGTTACATAGGATTGGAAGGTCACATTGACACCCTGTTCCCACTGTATACTAATGTCTGCATCCAGCACAGTTCTAGGGGCTATCTGCTACCTTAGACTTCCAGTGTGAACAGAGATAAGTCTTGGCTTGAGCTCATATTATCTCAATAACCTTGGGGTGCAAGGAATCTCTGTTTCAATGTAATTGAAGCACATAGTTTAAATAATTAATAAGTCAAGAAAACTGAGTGGGTGGTCCAGTTCATACATTCAGTTTCTAATCAGGCAACTCAAAACAATGAGGGTGAATTTCAAGGAAAGCCTTGAGATCAGCCACCAATTAATAAAGACATCTATCTGAAGATAGATGCCTTCTACATTACACCGATGATATGGACTGTCCTTACTGCTGTATTATGAATAAAAATTCTTTTAAAAACTTCTCAAGTAGAGATTGTGTTTACACACCAACAAGGGATTATTTATGTCATCCAGAATTTCATTTGCATTTCAGAATCTTTCAGGTAACATGCTCTATAGATTCTTATCTATGGTATCAGTTTTCAGATGAGGAAATTAAGACTCAGAAAGATTTTGTGGTTTCTCCAGTGTTGCATGTCAAGTTTGTCACAGAGCCTAGGTTACCCTTTCCTGGTCTCCTAAATCTGAATCCTGGTTCTTTTCTATAAAACACTGTTAGGTTTTCATTGTTTTAATATAGCGCTTTTCAAGTTTTTAAAGAGTTTTATTTGTTTTGAATTGGCACATGACAGTTATACATATTTATGGGGTATGAAATACTTCAGTACACATATTTATGGTGTATGTAATACTTCAGTACATGTATATACTGTGTAATGACCAACTCGGGGTAATTAGCATATGTATCACCTCAAACATTTATCATTGTTTTGTGGTAAGAACATTTAAAATCCTCTAATTCTTTTGAAATGTACAATATAATATTATTAACTGTAGTCATGCTACTGTACAGTAGAACACCAGAACTTACTCCTCCTAACTATAATTTTGTACTTGACAACCACTCCCTTTCCCAACTTCTGGTAAGCCCTATTCTATCCTATACTTCTGTGAGATCTTCCTCTCTCTCTCTCTCTCTCTCTCTCTCTCTCTCTCCCTGTCATATCACAAATGAGTGAAACTATATGGCAATTATCTTTTTATATCTCTTTTATGTGACTTTATATAATGTCATCTAGGAAAACATTTCCTCCTTTTTATGACTGCATAGTATTCCATTGTTTATGTACATCACTTTATTTTTATCCATGCATCTATTCCTAGACACTTATTTTGACTCTTCTCTTGGCTGTTGTGAGTAATGCTGACATAAACATAGGAGTGCAGATGTCTCTTTTTGACATACTGATTTCCCTTCCTCTGGATATATACCCAGTAGTGAGATTGTTAGCTGATGGTGGGATCTTATGGCATGGAAACAGTAGAACTGAGATGCAGCCATATGTTATGCACAATACAGGAAATGCAAAGCTTCTTTATTGGGGTTTTATTCTGTGAGAAGAAGGGAGCCAATGCTTGACCAAAGAGGCTGCCCACTCAGCAAAGGAAAAGGTTTGTTTTTTACTGATTTGTTGAGGTAGGCTAACCTGGTAAGGTTCCATTAGTAATGGGCAGGCTTTCAAAAGATGTTCTTGTTGTTGTGCATAAACATTCTGGCCTTATACTTGGTGGGCTAACAGGTGATCAACTTGCTCAGGAACTGCTGACTTACTGTCACAGCTGGCATCACCATCTTGTATAAACATCTGGAACTTATGATAGGTCTGAAGGATTTTCAGTGCTTAGGCTGCTAAAAAATCACAAGGGTTGGATAATCCTGGATCACAGTCCTGGACTAAACATTTTTTTAAAGTGATTAACAGGTCTACCTGCAGAGCTAAGTAGACACAAGGGGGACAGACACAAATAGGCAGAGATGTGAAGATTTTTATCCCATTTTAGTCACCTATCAGATATCTGAAGGTTCAAGTTTTTTGGCGAAAAGGCCTTCAAATTTCTGCAAAGTAACCTAAGCAACTGTTACCATAACCCACACATCAGAGGTGTTATCCTACTTACAACAAAGCTAATGGGACGCTAATAATGCATTGGTCAGCCCAGTGGCCTCCAATATTAGAGATTTTTAAGTTAACTAAGAGCTAGTGGAGCTACAGAGTTTATGTTAATTTATTTTCTTGGCAACACTTTTGCTTTTAGTGGATAATAGGCTAAGAGTGCAGCATTATTTGCCTTCTGTCCCCTTAGTGTGATCCTGTCTCAGGATTTTTAGTTTTTAAAGGAACCTTCACACTGCTTTCCATAATGGCTATTTTCAAACATTCTGAAGTCTTGGAAACTCTTTGGCAGTTGACCAATGTGTAAAATAGCTTAAAATTAGACCTGCTGTTTTGGGAGGTTTGAGGAACTGCAAAACTTAATCTCCCTTTCTTCAAACAGTGGTGGTTGAAGCTCTTCTATGTCACTCCCAGATGGTGCAGAAGGGGACAAATGTCAGCTCTGTCATATTATTCTTTTAATACTAAGAAAAATTAATCCACATATTTAAAATATCTTTGTAGGTTAGGTTTGACTAAAAAGATTCTTTTTTCAGTATGTGGATACATTTGATCAGTTAGGAAAATAAAACAAAATTATTGACTCTAGGAATATGACCTATTATGTGCTTTTGCTACATATTTATGCCAACACTTCTTATTTGTAATATAAACACTTCTTTTCTAATGCTAGATTCTTGCTTGTTATGGTAAATTGTGCCAACATTTGCAATATTTTCAAATAGCAATTGAAACTTTGAAGGAGTATCTAAGGTGGCCAATGGGCAGGAATGTTTATTTAATCTCTTTATGTATTGCTGTAAATGCCTCCTCTAGGAAATAAATTGTAGCATTTTTCTGCCTTGAGAGAGCTGCATTCACTTGCTACTTGTCAGAAGCTCTTTTTTGATATACTGCCCCCGTGTGTTATCTTGCCAGCTCTAGCTTTTCAGAGGGCTGCTGTTTGCATTTGAAGTCACTGGGAGTTGGAAGTCAGCAAAGTAAGTCACATGCTTTCTGCTCTCTATGTGGGTCAGCTGTGTATAGAGATCTAATCGTTACAGTCCTCTGAGTTAAAGCCTTGTACTCAGGCGCCCTTGAAAATGACAGAAGAAAGCAGTGTGAGAAGACAGTGTTGCTATGCCAGCCTGTCATTGCTCCTCCTCCTTGTATGTCTCTTTTGAATCTGTCTTTCATTAAATTGTCTAATCCTTACTTGATATTAGCTTCTCATGTTCACGGACAGCTTTGTATTGAAATGGGGGAAGAAACATTCTTGGCTATTTTGGAGGAAAGAGAATGAAAATTACAATACATTATTTCCAATTTACTTTTCCAGTTTTGGACAACAGTAAAAAAAAGAAAATTCAAAGTTTTTATTAATTCATATCAAAAATATTTATTGAGTACCAATTATGTAGCAGCTATTAAACTAAGCCCTGGAGGTTTTGGTACATAGTGTGAATGAACCAATTTTACATAGGGAAAAAATACACATAATTAAAATATCATTTATCATGACTGGGGTTGTCATACTACACAAAGAGCTTTGGAAATATCAAATACTTTGGAGGAGAAAGAAGCTGATTTCTTTCTCCTTCTTTTCTTTTTTCTTTCCTTCTTTCTTTTGTAGTATTGGAGATTAAATTCAGAGCCTTCTCACTGAGCTACATCCCTTCTCTGTTATGCTTTTTTATTTTGAGACAAGATCTCGCTAAGTAGTTAAATTGCCCAGGCTGCACTTGAACTTGTGATCCTCCTGCCTCAGCCTCTCAGAGTGCTAGGATCACAGGCACACACAACTATGCCCAACTGATTTAAAGAAAAAAAAAATTCAGTGCAGGGGATGGAAGCAGGGCCATGTACATGTTAGGTGAGTTAGTCAGCTTTCTGCCACTCTGACATAAATACCAGAGATATACAGCTCAAAGGAGGGTGGATTTATTTTGGCTCACCATTTCAAAGATTTCAGACCATGGTTGGATGGGTCCATTACTTTTAGGCTTGTGGAGAAGCAGAAACATCATGGTAGAAGGGCATGGCAGAGGAAAGCTGTTTACCTTGTGATGCCCAGAATCCAGAAAGAGTAAAAAAGGACAGGGCTGAGGACAAATATAGTCTCCAAATGACCCAATCCTTTTAACTAGACCCTACCTCCTAAGTTTCCATTGCCTCCCAGTAATGCCATTAAGTTGTGAATTTATAAATGGATTAATCCACTGATAAGGTTAGAATTCTTATGATCCAATTGACTTCCTAGAGCCAATCAACTGGCAACCAAACTCCAGCACATAGCTTTTGGGGGACATTTTAGTTCCAAGCCATAATGTTAGGCAAGCACTCCACCAGTGAGGCACATACCCAGCTCAAGAAGGTGATTTTTAAATTGAATCCTCAAGTATAAGATGGACTTAGCCATAACCAGGCTCTGGTCAAAATTCAAAGCCAGGAGGATCACAGATGTGCTGAGGGCCTGCAGAGTCATCCAAAAGAAGGATAGTTACTCAGTGAAGGCTTTGAAGACACACCTTGTGTGAATCAAAGATGATAGCCTCAGTATTTGGAGCGGTAGAGGCAGAATCTCAGTGTGCTTCTATTGGAGTAAATGATCATTGTAATAAGAATAGACTACTGGAAGCCACCCAAGTGTTCATCAGGGAATGAATAGATGAAGAAAATGTGCTATATACATACAATGAAATAGTCTTCAACCTCTAAAAAAGGCAGAAAAATCTGGCACATTGTACATCATGGATGAAACTTGAAGACACTATGCTAAGTGAAATAATCTAGTAACAATGAAACAAATATAATGGAACCTCCACTTACATGAGTACTGAGAGTCCTCAAATTCGTGGAGGAGAAAGAAGGCAGAACGGTAGTTCCTGTGGGCCACCAGGAGAAGTTACTGATTCACTGGCAGAATTTCAGGTGAGGAAGATGAAAAGCTCTGGAGATAGCTAGTGGTGATGGCTTCACAGTATGAGTATACTTAGTGCCACAAAACTAGGGACTTAAAATGGGTAAGATGATAAATTTTGTGTTATATGTATTTAATCACAATAAAAATACCTTTTCTGATTAAACAAAAGAGAAAAATTTATTTCATGTTTCATTTCTTAGGGAGGGTGCAACCCTGCTGAAACACTGGCCATGGCAGGTCTTGCTAGACAATGGCACACATGAGATTTATGCTTAGGGCTTAGATGACTGGAAATTCAATGGGACAGAGATTAGGTTGCCAAAAAGAAAAGAAAAAAGATAATTATTTTTATATTTTCCAATGTTATTAAGATGGCCATCTTCTCACTGTAGCTTTGCACAGTGGAAAAGTGGGAGAGGGGCCTCTGAGGTTCCTTTCATAAGCGCACTAATCCCATTCATGAGGGCTGAACTGTCATGACCTAATCAGCTCTTAAAGGCTCCCTCTCCTAATATATTGGGGAATTAGCTTCAATATATGGATTTGCGTGTATGTTTGGTGGGGGGAGCAAACATTCAGTCAATGGTGTATAAACATTCAGACCCTTCCATAGCAAATAAACATCACCTTCAGAGAGATAAGTAAGAAACCTACAAAACTAATCTACATTTTCAGATAGCAATAAAGGCTCTAAAAATAATTACAAAGAGGAATAGGACAGTAAAGGGAATGGGGACCGTTTGAACAAGACATCAAAATCCAAATCAGCCTGCTATGGATTTTCCCCAGCAGGAAGATGTTATTAGTGTCTGTAAATTGTTCCTGTGTGGGACCTGAAATAACATCAGAGCCCTGCCTCAACCTACCTGGGAAAGGATGACCCTTTCCTTTGGGGCCCAGGTCTTCAGATATGTGCTTGTTCCACATTGTTCCCCGTGACTCGGTTATCACCTAGACCCTTTTCCTATGGTTGTTGAGTGGTATTTTGTGATTTTCCAGCTGTTATTTTTGTTCCATATATCTTCTTTCCAGTTAGAAAGTGAGCTTTTATTTTCCTGTGTCCTGAGAATTTTATATGGGCATGTCATCCTAACTATCGGCTTGGCCACAATTGTGTTACTGTCAGACATTTAAGGCTTATGCTACACTTCAGGTTTTCATATTTCAGTACACTGGTTTCCCCTGTGTGAAATTGGCATGGTTTTTGATACGACACATCTATCAACCATGTATACAAGGACCATCTTCAACTTCCAGGAATACATCAAAATATTCATCCTCTTTTCCAGCCCTGAGCTTTATAAGCCACTCTACCTATGGCCTAGTGTCTATGTATAACTTGTGCTATCTTCTTTGCTATGACCACTACACACCGTGGTGACACACATGTACCCTTACCCAGCACATATTCCACTTTGGTACTGTATGCTCAAAGTTCCCAAATCCCTCAGGGTTCCTTCCATCCCTGACCCTTGCCTTTTCTCCTGTCAGAGCTTCTACTTGTTCCTTAGACCTGATACTTGAATGCCCTCTCCTTCCTTTCCTGGATGCCTTCATATTCCAGCAGTATCTTGCTGCCAGGAATACACCCTCCCTTAAAAGAGGCTGTGGGAGCCTAGTGCTCCTACTGGTTAAGGGACAAGAGAATACAATTTGGTAAATGAAAGTATATGTTTCCCTGATTTAAGTACACTACACATATAACTTATGATTAATAAATGATAGACGAGGAAATAGTTCTTTACTCTTCTTTTTTGGAGACAGTACTGGAGATTGCACACAAGACCTCATACGTGCTAGGGAAGTGCTGTACCGCTCAACTACTACCTTAGCTTTCTTATTTTTATTCAAAAGAATTTGTTTTACTTACAAAAGAATTTACCATAGAGTCTTCCTCATTTAAGTGTCCTGTAGTCCCCCCAACCTTCCTTTAGAGGGGAGTAACTTCTTAGTGAAAGTCTGAAAATTGAGTAATACCAAAACCTATATTTGTTATTTTTCCCCCATGCACACACACCTGGGATAAAGTTTGATTCATAAATTAGACACAGTAAGAGGTTGACAACAATAACTTATCAACTTCAGAATATGATTTTATTCTTTCCTTAAGTTGAGAGCTTTCACTTTTTTTTTTTTTTTTTTTTTTGTGGGTACCGGGGGTCAACCTCAGGACCTCATGTGAGCGATATCACTGGCCTTTTTTTGTATGTGGGTTCTGGGAGTCAAACTCAGGACCTCGTGCTTGCGAGGCAGGCGCTTACGCCACTGAGCCATATCACCGGCCCCAGCTTTCACCTTTTCACTTAAAGCAAACACTTCACAGCTTTTCACTGAGTTGTAAAAATCAACAGTATCCTTACTCTTGCATATTTGGGTAATGATTAAGTACAATCAGGTTTACTTGAACACAAGTCCTGTGATACATGACAGTAGATTTGATAACTGAAAGGGCTAGTGAGTGGCTAGTGGGTGGGTAGCATATACAATGCAGATATGCTGGCTAAATGTTGATTCATGCCAAACAGGACGGCATGGGATTTCATCATGCTACTCAGACCAACATGCAATTTAAAACTTATGAATTGTGTATTTCTGGAATTTTCCACTTAGATTTTTGGACCTCAGGCAACTAAAATCACAGGAAGCAAAACCATGGATAATGAGAGACTACTGTATTTAATTAGGAAGAATTTAACTTATATTAAACTTTTCAGTAATATACCATGTGAAAGAATACATTTCTATTATCACATCTTTCAAAAATTATTATTTTGGTTGACTGCTAAGTGTTGTCTATGACCTATGTAGGCTGGTTAAATCCAAACATTAAACAGAGTGCTTATTTTTTATTATAAATGAATTTTCTCCTCTCTTATCTAAGTGAAAAATTGTGGAGAACCACTAGGACAACTCTCCTTGAATGAAGAGCAATTGTCTTCATTTTGGCTAAACCTGGCCCTATTTCTGTGTATTAATATGTGCAGAACTGGCTAAGTTCTGTCTTTAGCCCCTCAACTGGCTTTAAGCAATGCAAATGGGTCTAGCCAAGGTGCTGATGTGTAGTCTTTAAAACAATGCGACAGGTCAGTGATGCCCTGCCTGTAGCTCCCAAGTAGTATGTGTGAGCTAGGCCGAGAGATGCCATGCTGTCGGTTGAGATAGAGCCTCAAGAAAAGAGGCTATGACATCTCAGGGCAGGATGATTACACATCAAACTGAAGCACTGACCCCAAAACACTAGAAACTGCCCCAATCTGTGCTATGCAGATTACTTTCTCTGCATCTCTCTCTCTCTGCATATTGCAGAGGTGATTTCAAGCCTCCTACCTAGCCCAATTCACAGCACTCACATACTTCCCGCCTTTCTCTCGGTCACTTATCCCAGAGCCACTCCCCTCTTCACAAATTAATAAAATCCAGGTTCAGCCCTGGGTTGAGGCCTTTGTTCTGGTTAGCTGTTATCTTGACTGGACTTACGACCCCCTTTGCTCCCCACAACTACAGATATGCCCTAGTGTCTTTATTTTTGCCATGCGTTGCACTGGAAATGGCAGATTGGAATTAACTTATTAGAATTCCAATAACTTTCCCATTGGATTACAAATGTGGACTTTTCTGGACTGCAACAAGGTCCAGAAGGACTTTCTATAGAAAATTCTGCATTGAAACAGCTCAGAGCAATGAGATAATCATTAGAAGAATGCTTTGGTGATAAGAAATTGGTCCTCAATCAAGGTGGCATATTCTTTGGGTTTTAGCTGGAACAGTTTATATCCATCTATCCACTTCTTTTGGAGCCATATACTCTCTTTTATTATCCTCTTACATAACAATAGAGAGTCAACTATCTTTTGGTGGCACTACGGGTGTCACTTCCTGTAGCATTCTTAAGGGCACATAACTAAAATGTAGCATTATCTGAAAGTGCCAATGTGAGGCATGTTTAGAACATACTTCATTGTCTTTCTTTGATTTGCTTCAGTTTTCAGGAGTCCCACATGCTCTTTTTTCCTTGGAGGATGTGTCAGCAGTGGCTTGATACTCCTTTCACCAATCATACTCTGGTGCAGTCATAAGCAAATAGAATGGTTTGATGGAGAGGTAAAACCATGTAAGTTAACATAAATTGCATGACCTATTTATAACCCACTTGAGCTGTCTAAAATGCAACACACCTATTCTTTAACCTAAATTTCTGGTGTATTTCCAGGTATGTTATGATTTTTCCATCTCCTGAGTCAAAACTCTCTCATAATGTGTTCAAGCTGTGGTTACATATTAGGTTTTGAGTGGCTAGCCACATTGGGGTATGCATGGAGATAACACAGCTGCTGCAGTTGTATGAACTGCCAACAGCAGATGTGCTAAAGTTTTTTTAACTCAGTATCTTGAACCTGAGTTGCTCAGCTTTGCTATCCTTCTGTGTTTGTTCAAGCTCTTACATAACATTGCAGCCTTCCTGCCTGCTTCCAGTGGGATCACGTCTTGAATTAAGAGCTATTTTCAACCAACCATTAGGTAGAAGCCTTATCAGCATTGCCTTTTGTTAGTCTATCCCTGGAAAAGATCTCAGAGAATGTCCCTTCAATTTTCTTTTTCAGGCATGAAAGCAAATGTGGAGAATCTGATCAGTTTCCGTATTGCCCCTTAATCACTGCCAGAACATACTTCAGACCAGGCCTGGTGGCGCACACCTGTAATCCCAGCACTCAGGAGGCTGACGCAGAAGGATAGCCATGAGTTTGAGGCTACATGAGCAAGTTCAAGGCCAGCCTGAACTACATAGTGCGACCCTGTCTCAAAAAGAAAGAAAGAAAAAGTTGTACTTCGGCTTCCACAGTGATCAGTGGCTGCTATTACTTTTAGCCAGGTTACTATTACCCTTTCCTCTCTTACAAGAAATTAAGAGTTTATGACTTGTTCATCCTCTAATTTGTAATTTTGAAATCACAAATGGGACAAAGTTTTACTGATGGGACAAAATCTTGTTTGTTTCTAAAAGAGTTCCCACTTCAGCTCATCTAAAAATATAAACAGAGCACCTACACTGAAAAAGAATATGTGTATACATTTATTTTTGGTTGTTGTATAATTATGTTCCTCTACATTTTTCTCTAAAAGGATAGCCCTCTTTTTTAGATAACTAAAAAATCCTGTTCATAAAATACTAGCATCGTTTTGCTCCTGTTCCTTAAGATATTTGTATGCATCTTTTAATTCTTTCTTGTAGCATAAGAGTAAGAAACACCATCCTTCTCTCTGAGGTTAGCCCCTTTAACTGTTAAATGTGTCACATTTCTGAGTCATTTATGCATCAACGAATTAAAAAGAGCCTATGACATGCCCAATATTTGTAAAAAAGATGGGGAGAAATGTGACCAAATCATGTTCTCTGCCATTATGGAGCAATTACATCTCTAAGTTGGGAATGTCTGTTAAGTTGTTTTCCCAAACACAAACCGTGCCTCCACCACCTGACCAGTGTTTCAATTTCTGCTTCTTTTTTGACTCCTTTTTCTCTCCCTTAAAAATTTATCTATTTTGAAACAACGTTCTTTTGGGTTATTACTAATGCCCCATTCAGCTACTCCCAAGTCCTTTTTCTTCTGATCTGCTCATCCACTGTTCCTTCCATGGTTTCCAGAAACTTTCCTGAATCAGCATTAGATATTTTCTGATGAAGTCTGTCTGATCATAAGAACCAAAATACAAACTTGTTACAGAGTAGAGGAGTTAATTATAAATATTGGGCAGTCTAATGTATGAAGAAAAGGTAGCAGGAAACACCTACTTTTACAATGAAGATAAATTTAGTCCTCAGACTAGCAGCGTCCTATCTTTGCAGCATGACACCCGCTTCCTGGGCATTGCTGGGATGGACACTGCTAACACTACCTCCATGACTCCTACTTTTCTCTGTCTCTGGCTGACATCTTGTGGGCTGCCCATTAGAGACATCCACATATCCATTCAGTTCCCATCAAACCAGTTGGCTCTGGAGCCATTCACTCATTTGTGCTACCTCTGGATATTCTTGCTCTGACCCATTCCACATTGATTATTAACTTAATTCCTGATTCCAGATTCTCCCTGTTTCCAAGTTCTTAGTGTAAGATACCATACTAGTAGCAACAGTTTACCAATAATAATAATAATTCAATAGATTTGAAAGAGAAAAGGAAAAACTGCTTTTATATTTTTATGTTCAGACTTCATTTTCTTATATGTAGAAAATCATAATCTACAAAAATTACTAGAAATAATGAGTTTAGTTAGTTTACAAAATACAAGTTTACTATACCAGATCTATTTTTAAAATATGACCAGTGAACAATCTAAAAATATAATTAGTAAAACAACTGCATTCATAATAGCATTGAAAAGAATAAACACTAATAAATTGAACAAATAAGGTGTGACTTGTATGCTGTAAAATGTACACTGAGAGGAAGATCTGATTAAATAGATGATTATTTCATGTTTATGGAATAGAAGAAATAGCATTTTGATTCTTCCTGAATTGTTCTATAGATTTCAATGAAAACTCTAACAAAATCCCAGGAGTCTTTTTTGTAGAAATTGGTAAGATGACCTTGAATTTTTTATGGAAATACCAAAGAACTAGAATTGCCAGATCAATTTTGAAAAAGAAGAACAAAGCAGGAGCGCTTATCCTATCAAATTGTAAAACTTACAATAAAAACACAGTAATCAAGAAAACATGGAATTTGCATAAAGATAAATATCTAAGTCAATGGAGCAGAATTCAGAATGTAGAAATAAACTATTACATTTCTGGTCAATTGTGTTATAAAATTACATACTTTTATTTTGAAATCATTGTATTGACATGAAATTGTAACAGATAATACAAAGAGATTCCATGTATTCTTTACTTAATTTTCAAAATGACTACATCTCACAAAAATACAGTTCAATGTCACAACCAACATATTGACAAAGACAAAATTAAGATATGCAATATTTCCATCACCACAAAGAGATTTCGTGTATTCTTTTGGAGTTTTCTCCAATGGTAACATCTCACAAAACTGTAGTTCAATATCACAGCCAAGGTACTGACACTGACAGAATCAAAATATAGAATATTTTCCAAGATCCTTTTTTGTTTTTTTATAGCCATATTATGTTCTTTCTCTCACATCACTCTTGACTTCTTATGAACAGTAATCTATTCTCCAGTTCTATAATTTTATCATTTTATGAATGTTTTATACATGAAATCATTCAAGTGACAATTTGAAATTGAATTTTTTCCGCTCAGCATAATTCTCTGCAGATTAACTTAAATTGTTGAGCATATCAATAATTTCCCTTTTTTTTATTGCTGAGTAGTATGCAGTGGTATGCATTGGTATCAATAATTTATTTAACCAATAATCTATTGAAAACATTTTAAATGTTTCCAATTTTTGACTATTACAAAAGAATACTATATACAGGTTTTTGCGTGAACATAATTTTCTCTAGGATAAATTCCTCAAAGTGATGTTGCTGGGTTGTATAGGAATTGAACATTTAATTTTTTTAGGAACTGCCAGACTATTTTCCAGAGTGGCTATACCACTTCACATCACCATCAGCAGTGTGTGAGTGATCTAATTTCTCCACATCCTTTCCAATGTATGGCGTTGTCATTTTTTACTTTAGTCCTTATAAAAGGAGTGCAGTGATATCCCACTGTGGTTTTCATTTGCTTTTCCTAGTGGCTAATGACTTTGAACATCTTTTCATGTACTATTATAGTCTCTTTATAAAAATTTCTGTTTGTATCATTTGACAATTTTCTAATTGGATCTATTTTTTTTACTATTGAGCTTTAAGAGTTTTCTATATATTCTAGATACCAGTCCCTGGTTGGATACATTTTCTCTCATTCTGCAGTTTGTCTTTTCATTCTCTTAATTAGGTTTTTAACAGCAATGTCATTGTCATTAGGGAAATATGCTTTTAAACAACAAGGTGATACATACTACCACCTACACATACAATGGATGTTCAGGCCATCCCCACCATGATGGTTCATTGTAACCAGTTTTCAGCATTACAATGGTGCAAAGGCAATAGCTGTTCAGTAGAATCTGTATTACGAATTTTAAATTTTGATCTTTTTGGGGGGCTAGCAAGACTCTTTTAACACTGGACAGCAGCAGAAAATTGGAGCTTTCTCAGCCACTCAATCATGAGGGGAGCTACCAGTACTCTCCGGTAGATTGTATGGCTAAACTTTGATATATAAAAGGTTATGTGTTCAACATAAGATATTTTCAATTTATGGTGAGTTTACTGATGTGTAATCCCATCATAGGTGAAGGTGCATCTATAATCAGATTGAAGACACCAAAAATTGATGAAGATGTTGAAAATCTAGAACTCTTACACATTGCCCGGTTGTCATGTAAAATTGTACAACTACATTGGAAAAGTTTGTTTTATTCCTGAAAAATAAACATAAATTTTCCATACGCCTCATTAATTCCTCTTCTAGGTGTCTACCCAAGAGAATTTAAAGCTAATGTCCACACAAAGACTTGTACTAATGGTATTTATAGTAGCTTCAAACAAAATATTATCTTAATGTTTATCAAATGGTGACCAGATAAACAACATGTAGTACATTCATACAGTGGAATACCATTCATCACGTAAAAGAAAATAACTACATTTACATTCTGCAAGAGGGATAAACCTCAAAAACAGTATAGCAAGTAAAAGAATCTAGACATAAAAAACTACACGTCAAAGATTCCATTTTTATGAATTTCCCAGGAAAGGCAAGTCTCTATAGAGAGAAAACAGATCGGTGGTTGCGTGGGGTTGAGGGTAAGATGGGATTCGCTGCAAATGATAAGGAGTGAAGCTTTCGGGGACATTGGGAATGCTTTAAAAATGAGTTGTGTTCACTTGAACAACTCTCCAAATTTACTGAGAATCCTTGACTTCCACACTTATAATGGCTGAGTTTTGCGGAATGTGAATTATTCTCCAATGAAGTTGTTGAAAAAATAAATGGTACGTGAAAAGACATGCTAATCCTTTTTTTCTAAATATTTTTCTTACAGCACAAGTTTAACAATTTATCGCCACCTTTCCACCCTGCTTTTAGGAAAGACAGACACAGGGAATTAGAAGAGGGGAAAAACCAAGTTATTTAGCCTATGCTTTTATATTTCTTCAAGAATACTATTTTAAGGATTCCCTTGAGTAGTAGAAGTTAGTGAGCTGGAAGAATGGGGCCAGATAGATACCAAAAGACCATTTTTCTTCCCTAAAGTGAAATTTTTAAATTTAGCATTTGTTCTACAGCCAAGCATTTCCTGGGTGTGCTCTCAGTGGACTGTGTGGAAATATTGAGGAATTGCCATGTTGTTTTATCTTCCCAACTTGTGGTGTGTGTAATGATATAATGCAAGTGATTATTTTTGCTTAGAGAGCTTAAACTCTCTTACAATGAGTAAATAATATTTTTAGGCTGGAATCACGATTATTCACAAATTAATTACATAGCATATCTATTCCCTTGCCTGAATAGCTATTATGTGATTCTGAAGGAAATGTGCAGTTATTTTTCACCTGTGTCAATTTAGAGCACAACTGTGTGATCATTAGTTTGAGTCCCTAAGACAGAATAATCAGAGTCAGGAGCAAGAAATTATAATGCAATTCTTGCCTGCTCCAAGCATATCCTGTATTCTGTTAATGATGAATTGTACTCTGTTGTCAATAAATCATTGCTCGACAGGATGGATGCAGTAGATTATTTTCTGTTTAAATTCACCAACTCTGAGACTGTTCTTTATATATCAGACTCCAGCATTTTCACACAGAACCACAAAAGCTTATGTAATAATTATCTATGTCCAATCACTTATGGGTGACTTTGTTGATCACCTTGTCAGAGGCATTCTGTTTGGCAGCCAGTGTTGATGGAGTCTTGGCCAGCACACAAGTGACAGAAAGCACTTCTGTCACAATGACTTCATTTCTTTGTACATGAAGCTCACATTAAAGACTTGGTTGGAACACAGATATTCTGTAGTATACAATATTATATGTGTGTGTCCCTGGCTCACTTCTTCCCAAGGTGTTTCGGATGGTCACTTCTGGCTGAGTTTGGCACAAGGAACCAAGTTAGAGTGATATGTGACACTTCCACTGTAAATATGCTAGCCTGTTTTCTCTCTCTCTCTCTCTTTTTTTTTATATGTGGGTACTGGGAGTCGAACTCAGGACCTCGCACTTGCCAGGCAGGTGCTTATGCCGCTGAGATATATCACCGACCCTAGCCTATTTTCAAACTCCAAGTGACAATTTTTCCCTCTTCACCAAAACCTAACTGATTAGATTGACAATCTGCTAATTTTGGCAGGTCACATCTGTAAGAACACTTTCCAAAGAGGGAAGAAGCATATGAGGAAAGTGAGAATACAAACAAAGTATAAATTGCACAAGCTTCTGATGCTTAATGTTCTATCCTCAAAACTACTCAGGCTTCATCTCTGAATAGTAAGCTTATCAGTCAAGTCAGTTCATTTCTTTAAGGCTCACCTATAAAATGGGAATGGGTTATTTTTTTCTTTTTGTACAGATAAGATACTCTATGTGGGTTGGGTGTGGTGGTGCACGTCTATAATCCTAGAACTTGGGAGGTTGAGGCAGGAGGATTATTGCGAATTTGAGGCCAGTCTGGGCTACATAGTAACTCAAGGCCAGCCTGAACTACACAGCGAGACCCTTTCTCCAAAAAAATAAATAAATACTCTATGTGGAAACCTCAGAATAGGGCCCAGCATATAATAAATGGTCAATAAATATGAGCTATTATTGGGATTAATATTTTATATTTTACATCAATGACTAAATTTTTTTTTTTGTGGGTACCGGGGGGTCGACCTCAGGACCTCACGTGCCAACAGGCGCCCGTGCCGCTGAGTGATATCACCGGCCCCTTTTTCGTATGTGGGATCCGGGAGTTGAACTCGGGCCCTCGCGCTTGCAAGGCAGGTGCTTACGCCGCTGAGCCATCTCACCGGCCCCAATGACTAAATATTTTTAAGACAAATTATTTTCTTTACTCAACTTTAAACTATAAGAATATGAATAGAGAAATGTGTTTTTAGGTATCGGAGCATTGGGCAGGAAATTCTACTTAACTTTACAGATTATTTAAGATACACCTACCTGTTACTAAGCCTCAAATTACAGGAATTTGATTAACATATTTCTTCCAAGTATTTAAAAATTAGTGTAGGTATTTCAATAGATTAGTGCAAAATGATATAACTGGCCTTGCAAAAATCCAAAATAATATTTTCTTAAGTTTCAGATTATCCGTGAATAACCTTGCATTCGCATGACTACACCAACAAGTGTACTAGTGATGACCCCGGAAGATGAAAACTACCTCATAGCATAATTCAATATGAATAATAGCCAAGTAAGAAGGTCAGGGTTCTGGCACCTTTAAAATCAAAGTTAAGCACAGGTATCAATACTCTGTGTTGTATTTTGGCTGTTAGCGTCACTGGATTGAGCCTAGAGAACTGGTAAAGCACACTTCTTGGTCTGAGGGTGTTTCTAGCGATGACTGTCAAGTGAGTCAGTGAACTGATGGGGAAGAACTGCCTTGTATGTAGACATCGTAACCTAATAGACTCTGGGCTGAGATGGAACAGGAAGTGATAAAAGGGGAAACTCGAGGTCTCTGGCTGTGGATCTTTCTTTCCAAAGGACACATTTTGTGTTGCTACATCTCTTGCACATCAGACTTAGGACTTGTTCCAGTGGCCCTCTTGGGCTTTCAGTCTTGGCTGGGGCTGCGTCATCGATCCCTCTTCTTCTATGGCTTTGGCTTCTTGGACTGAGATGATGCTGGTTTCCCTGGCTCTCTAGCCTGCAGGCAGCCATCAGGAAATCTATCAGGGTCTGTAGTCCTGTGAGCTAGTCAATAAATATTCTCTTATATGAAGACATATTTTATTGGTTTTGATTCTCTGGAGAACCCTGATTAATACAATTTCCATAGACAAAAATATTTTTTTCCACCTGGATACATTTCCTTTTTTAAGATGCAAAGACAAAGACTTTTGATATCCATCTCAAAATATTGCTGGAAATATTAGTTAAATACCAAATAATGAAAAGCTTTTTTGTTTTCTGCTCTGTAGCAGCTGATTTCAATTCAGTTGCACTTATTTTAGCTGAAAAGTTTTGAGCATAGACTATGTTTCTGGAATTGTAAATTCAATATTCAGTGTTATAGAATGTCATTTCAATAAGTATTGTTTAGCTTTTTTTCATTATGGCAAGCAAGAACCTGGTAGAGAAATAAAGTCCTTTCCGTGAAATTATTGCAGGATGCAGACATTACATTTAATTCATGATGCCAGTTCATGGCTCATCCTACCAAAGGTTTTCTGAGTACCAGTGTCTGAATTTTTATGAAAAAGTAACCACCACAACAATAAAACATCTAATATTGAGGAATATATGAGAAATATGCCTATAACTTAAATATTCTTTTGGGCTTGCAAAGATATATTTAAACATTTCTTTAAGGACCTTTCTTTAAAGGACCCCAAAACTCAAATCAATGAAAGATAACTGCTTTTTTCTAAAAGTTGATTTGTTTTTTGTTTAACATTGAATTAGAACCTGAAAAAATGGATTTACCATTATCTTGTCAGAGGAGTTTACCCATGGAAAAAAACTTAGTTTAAGGAAGGATAAAATGGTTATAAATTTATTAAATCCTTAATAAAGAAATAAAGGCTTGTCATAAGATCTTAGTTAAAAAATATATATTTAAATTTAGGTAAAACATACAGTGTAGTGGATGGATTGTCAGTGTACAATGTAATGAAATTTATAAATGTACACACCCAGGTAACCACTATCATGAAAAAGATACAGAACATTATATTATCACCAACGATAGTGCTTTCATACTCCAATCTAGTTACAATTGCTTTGTAAAGTAATTATATCATTATTTACTCCCATGGGCAATGTAAGAATGTTGTTGTTCGAAATCCTTGCTGACATTTGTTTTGGTCAGTATTTTGAATTCTATCCTTTCTAGTTAGTATGTAGTGATATCTCATCATGATTTAACTTGCATTTCCCTGATGATTGGCAGTGACTACTCTTTCATGTACTTATTAGCTATTCAGATAGAGTTCATTGTAAAGTCTTTTCTAATTTTTGTTAGCTTGTTGGCATTTTAACTTTGATTTGCCTGTTACTATTAAACCCCATGTTATAGAGACTAGCCCTTTGTCACATGTATGAATTGCAAATATTTTCTCTCAGTCTGAGTTTTGTTTATTTCATTTTCATAAATGTGTCTTTTTTTTTTTTTTGTGGGTACCGGGGGTCGACCTCAGGACCTCGTGTGCCAGCAGGCGCCCGTGCCGCTGAGCGATATCACCAGCCCTTTTTTCCTATGTGGGTTCCGGGAGTCGAACTCAGGCCTTCGCGCTTGCCAGGCAGGCGCTTGTGCTGCTGAGCCATCTCACCGGCCCTAAAGGTGTCTTTTGAATAAACCTTTGTAATTTTGATAAAATCCAAACTCTTTCTTTTTTCTTTTTTCTCTTTTTTGCTTTCTTGCTTTCTTTCAAGATGGTATGAATCTTCTTTACAAAATGTTTAATATTTCTTAAATATTTGGTAGAATTTACCAGTTAATTCCTGAAGTTTTCTTTATGTTATTTATTAATAATTCAATTGTTCACTAGGTATAGTATTAAAATGTTCTATTTTTTATGTCAGATTTGATAACCTTTGTCTTTCAGTGATTTGTACACTTTAGTTAAATGTTGAGCATAAAGTTATTTACAATATGGTTTATCTCTTAATGTCTGTTGGATCTACATGGAAGTCCCTTTGTACATTACTGATATTGTTACTTGTGACTTTTTTTCCCCCTTGAACAGTTGGGCTACAGTATTTAAATTTCATCAATCTTTTATAAAGCTTTTATTTTTATTGAGTTTTTCATTGTTTACCAATTTTCTTTTCAGAGTGATTTTAGATCTTGTATTGTTTCCTTTTGTCTACTTTATCTTTCTTTTTTTTTTTTTTTGGTGGGTACCGGGGGGTCGACCTCAGGACCTCACGCGCCAGCAGGCGCCCGTGCCGCTGAGCGATATCACCAGCCCTTTTTCGTATGTGGGATCCAGGAGTCGAACTTGGGCCCTCGCGCTTGCAAGGCAGGCGCGTAAGCCGCTGAGCCATCTCACCGGCCCCCAGTCTACTTTATCTGATTTTCATTTATACACCTTTTTCTAGATCATATAGGTAGAACCTGAGATGACTGCTTTTAGACCCTTCTTTTCAAATGTACAATGTTAGAGGTACAAACTAACCTCAAACTAGTGTTTTAACTTCATTCCACAAATTTTAAGACGTAGTATTTTGATTATTATTCATTTATTTTTAAGTTTTCCTTGGTGATTTCTTCTTTGAGTTCTAGGTGATTTTTAAAGTATGTTTTAAAATTTGAAAATATTTGGAAAGTTTCAATATATATTGATATTATTATTTTCTAATTTAATTCAGTTGCATCATAGAATATACTCTACATGATTTTTTTTTTTTTTTTTTGTGGGTACCAGGGGGTCGACCTCAGGACCTCGTGCGCCAGCAGGCGCCTGTGCTGCTGAGCGATATCACCGGCCCCTTTTTCGTATGTGGGTTCCTGGAGTCGAACTCGGGCCCACGCGCTTGCCAGGCAGGCGCTTAAGCCACTGAGCCATCTCACCGGCCCTACTCTACATGATTTTAATCTTTATTAGATTGTAAAACCTTTTTATATAGCTAGAATATGGTCCATCTTGGTAAGTATCCCATATATACATAAAAGGGTCTATTTTGCTAATGCAAAATATATGCCTCTATAAATATTAATATCATGTTGTTGATAGTTTAAGTTATCTCTATTAGTACTGATTTTCTCTCTTCAATTACATCTTCAACTATAACTATGAATTTGTGTAAGAAAGATGTGCAAACATTATCAAGTATAATTGAGAATTTGTATACTTGTTTTATTTCTATTTTTGGTTAATACCAAGAAAGAAATGCTAACATCTTTAACTATAATTGTGAATTTGTGTACTTGTTTTATTTCTGTCAATTTTTGATTAATGTATTTTGAACTGTTATTAGATACACAGATATTCAGAATATTAAGCTATCATTGAATTTTTATTAGTAATTAGCCATATTAATGACTAATTATTTTTAGGACTTATTATTCCTTCTATCATTATAGATTTTACTCTTTATTTCTACTTTTTTCCTCAAATCTCCTTTTATAGTATTAATATAGCCACTTGCCTTTTTTCTTTTTTTGACATGTTTTTGCAAGATTTAGTTTTTCCTTCCACTTTTGACTTGTGTTTTTATAGCTAAGGCTGGTTTTGTATGCATGGTATATATTTGTCTATTACTTCTTTTTAAACCTAATCTAACAGTCTCTGCTTTGTTATTAGATAATGAAACCCTGTTACAGTAATTTAATATAATTATTTATATAGATAAGTTTACATGTACTATCTTGTTTTTTAGTTTCTTGTCTCATCTTTTTTTTTGCATTTTTCTGTTTCCTTTTCTTTGATGAATTAAATGCTTGATTAATATGTTTTATTTCCTTTACTGATATATTTGCTATATCTATTTTACTATTTTTAGTAGTTTAGTTGTATTATTATTTTAATCAGTTATCTTTTAGAGATATTAAAAGACAATTTGTTTATACTACCCACATAGTTACTGTTTCCAGTACTCTTCATTGTTTGTCTAATTATTCTTCTGGTAGTACTTTCATGTTTGTTATGTAGGTCTGATTAATTCTTTCAGCTATCTGCTTGCTGAAATAAACTTTTTTTTCTGGTCTTGAGGAGAAATTCGGTGGCGTTGTACCCCTGAGTTACATCCGTAGCCCTCTCTATTTTTTATTTTAGACAAGGTTTCTCTAAATTGGCTAGGCTGGCCCTGAACTTGGTGATCCTCTTGCTTTAGTCTCCTTAGAAGCTGGAATTATAGGTGTGCACTACCACGTCAAGGTAAAAATGTTTTCATTTTGTTATTTATTCAGGGACATTTTCCCTTGACATTGAATCCTAAATTAGTATTTTTGTCCTTCCTAAGCATTATAAATATATAATTTTGTCGTATTTTGGCTTGTATTTTTTTCTGATGCAACTCTGTGTACATCTCTTGGTTTTTATTTTGCTTATGTGATGTCTTTTTTTAATTCCTTTAAATACTTTTAAGATTTTGCTTCCTGTCTTTATGTTCAAGAATTTGATCATGATATATTCTCTATCCTGGTTAGGTTTTCCAGTTTCATTACTCTGTAATTTTACATTTTTCACATATGTAGGTAATTTTTATACTAACTTTTTCAAATATTTTTCTGCCTTATTTCATTCTTCTTTTTGTTGAATTACAATTACATTTAGATAGCTTATTCTTTCTCCACATGTTACTAAGCCTATATTACTATTTCCTAACTATGGATCTAGTTTTACTGAAATAGTTCTATTTCTCTATCTTTAAACATGTATTTTTGTTGTTTACAACCTGCTGTTAAACTTAATAACACATTTTTTTTTTTTGTGGGTACCGGGGGTCGACCTCAGGACCTCGCGCGCCAGCAGGCGCCCGTGCCGCTGAGCGATATCACCAGCCCCTTTTTCGTATGTGGGTTCCAGGAGTTGAACTCGGGCCCTCGCGCTTGCCGGGCAGGCGCTTACACCGCTGAGCCATCTCACCGGCCCTAATAACACATTTTAAATTTCAGGTACTGTAATTTTAAATTTAATTATTTACCTTTTTCTTCATAGTTTGCATTTCTTTGCTGATTTTATCATACGTGCATTCATTATGACTATCTGTTTTTAAAATCCTTAAATATGCTTATAAATTACAACTGGCCCAGAATAGAATCTATTTATATTAATTTCTTTTTTTAAAATTGTGCATCATATATTACTATGTCTAGCAATTTTTTATTATGTATTAGACAGCTTAGGTGATAGGTTGCATGAGTGTAAACATATTATCTTACCTTTAAAGCATAAGTTTTTATTTTGGTAGTTACTTAAAGTAATGGTGAGTCCTTTGTGTCCTGTTAGTTTTATGTGTCCTTTTTGCTAGAAGAAGCTCTTTGGTTTGAACTTAGTTCTGGACCATGCCCCTTACTCAGGGCTGTGGTTACCTGTGAGCTCTCCACTCCGACTGGACTGGAACTCTCGTATCTCTCAGCATTCTAACTTCTGCTGTGACCACTGTCTCAGCCCTCCCAGAGCAGGTGAGCTCCAGTAGGCTTTACAGAGTCACGGCTTACACATGCATAGCACAACCATGAGCCAAGGCCTTTATGGGGTGATCTTCTGTGCTGCTCCCACTTCTCTAATACTGGGCCCAGCACATACTGGTAACCTCAGCAGTGTGGAACTCTGTTCTCTCTATCTGGGTTGGTAAGACTGCTGGTTTGCTTGGGGTACACCTCTATGTGTCACAGAGGGAGTATGCAGCAGGCAGAAAATCAGAATTATTGTGGAATTTATTTTGTACATTTTTTCTCTTTCAAGGATCACAGTTCTGTGCTGCTTGATTTTCAAAACCTGAAAAAAAATTTCCTCCCATATTTTATCCAGCTTTGAGGTTGATTTTGGTGAGAAAGCAAATCTACTTACTGTATCCATGATGGACGGGGAAGTTCTGTTTTTAACATTCACGCTCTGATTCCACAGTATAAAGGGTAGTATTTAAATCTCAACATGATTTATCCTGACATCATTTTTTTGTGGGCCACTCTCCTTCCATTGTGAGTATGCTCAGAAGAAAAGAGTAAAAAAATCTTATATGCTATATTTTTCCATGAAGAAAACAGATGTCGAGCCGGGCATGGTCGTGCACACACACCTGTAATCCCAGCACTTGGAAGGCTGAAGCAGGAGGATCACTGAGTTTGAGGCCAGCCTGGGCTACATAGTGAGTTCAAGGCCAGCCTGAACTATATAGTGAGACCCTGTCTGAAAAAATTTGTCAAGATAAATCTGTAAAATATTATAAATATCAAAGTCAAATGTTAATTATTTTTGCTTTGCTTTATTTCTTGACTACTGTAAATAATAAAGATTTGGCTTTTTATTCTAAATGTATTCTCTAGATCAGATTTTTTATAAAATGACAGTGTTTATGTCCTCTTTTTTATTTTTGATAACAGGTTTTCAGTTAGGGATAGTTTTAAAATCTACTAACATTAGATTCATCAGATTGGTGCTCTCACACTAGTTCTCTCTTCCCATAAGAAGGCTAGTCTTTTGTAAGTCAGAATTAATAAGAATCTTGAGTTATAGATTTAGTATTTATTATCTATTTTATCTTCTTGGCTTGGTAGTGGAACATATCAGATTCCTAAAGTTTCCAATAATGGTTGAAACCAGCTGTTCTAATTAATTGTGTCCGTTTATTTGTCTAAGAGAGATAGGATGCTGAAACATTAACTTCAAATTTATTTTTGTAGCTTACTATACTCACTAGGAAAAAAATGTGAATTTCATACAAATTCAGCACACCAGTACACTGGATCAAACATATTTTCATATCTCTTGAATTGCAGATTTGCTGGACTTTCATCTTACTGCTCTCTTTCTATATGAGGCGTTTAATTCCACACTCTCCTTGATTCATTTTTCATATACGCTTTTGGGTCAATTACAACTCTGTCTCACTGCTTGCCTTGTTCTCTGCCAGTAAGATAAACACTGAACAGAGGCTTTTTATCTTAGCAGAGCCTCTCCAGATACAACATTCAGACGAATTCTCTCTCTTCAATGTATTATTTATGGGATTTGAAGTTGTTCTTTCACTTTGGGTGTGAAATTGAAACTTTCTTAGGCAATGCAGCAGATGTGGCAAAAGTACACACGATTACCTGCTATCCTGTGGTTTAGTCCTTGGCACATCCTTTGGCTAATCACTTTCAGCTGAGTTATTTTCTGACACAACAGTATGAACTTGGGTTTAGAAGATTTTCAGGCTGAGGAATAGTTTTAAACTCAGCCTAGGTGAAAGGTGATGTACAGCTTTGTTGGAGAGAGGTTATTTATGATGACGGTGAACAGATTCATTTGCAATTGCATATCAGTGTTCTACTTGCTGAGATAACCAGTTGTCCACATTAGAATGCATGTTGCCTTTTACTTTTTGGTAAATTTTCCCCTAGTTGTTGTTTATAAAAGATTGTCCATCAATACCTCCATCAGAGTCCCTTTGAGTATTTGGAGTACACCCAGCCCTGCACCAAGTCTGTGGGGTTGAAAGCCAGAACTTGCAGTTTAGACAAACATCCAAAATGGTTCCCACATATGCAAAAATTCAGAACCAGTTCTTCAGAGGAAATATTTTACAATCTGAACTGGCAAAATATTTAAAAATTAGACCTGATAATGTAATCTGGGGAATTCATATGTCAGGTGTTAGTGTGAAATTTCTGGTCTAAAACTTTGTATATATACCTGTTGTATTCATAGAAGCAACATCTTCTGTAGCCTGGACTGAAGATGGGAAAATTGACATTGCCTGTTTTGTCTATATTATCAATATCGAATAACATTCACACCATTTCCCTATTTTATACAGTAACATAGCAAAATCACCCTTACTGTTTAACTATCTTTTAATATCACAAGTTTTCTGCATCATTTATTATTGTAAATGTAGCACCTGATCATGGCATCATCTCTCTCTGGACTGGGACTGATGGTGCCTGCTGGGATCCTTGTAACTTTCTGCAGCAATTCTTGTTGATATTAGAAGAACAAATGGGATCCCCCAGTGGATGCTTTTATTCTCTGATATAACTAACAGAAATAGCACTGGACTCCTACCAGGCTCCATACTGCTTCCGAGCTTATTATCTAGACAGTGCAAGGCCAGAAACCCTAAATGGTCACTCATTTAATTGGTCTCCTTGCTCTCAACAATCACTTCTCAACACAACAGCTGGAGCGATCTTTAAAAATGTGATTTCAATCATGCCACTCCCTTGCTCAAAACCTTTCAGTGATTTTCTGTAGCAGATGCCCAGCTGCACTGCCCAGACACATGTCTCCAGGGCTGAAGCACTCATTTCCCCGGATGCTGGGACTGCAGACAGCTGACAGCTCTCAGCTGAGACTCTCTTTAGGCATTGCCTGTGCTGAAGAGAGTTGCCTCATCCAAGGTCACCCTCATGGCAGCCTGCATCCGCTGATGTTTGAGGCAGGGGTAGTGAGCTTGCATCACATTGGACATTCTATCTTAAGAACTCTGGGTGGGATGGGCTGCCTCTCAGTTCAGCTTCTCCCTCTGCCAAATCCTGCTTCCTTTACACTTGTGTAGGTGAGATACCTGAGCTCCCTTCTCAGAAACTTCCTGCCTGCGCGTTTCCACCTCAAAATCCATCCCTGAGAACTCAACTCCTGAGACATTCATCTCACTTAGTAAACAGCCAGAGGCCTTCCTTTGGGCACCATGTGACCTGGGCCTGCCTCCAGTCCTTCTCTTTCCTCGCCACATGTTGTGTTACAGCCACACTGGTTTCCTGCTGTTCTCAGACACGCCAAGTTTGACCCCACCTCCTGGCTTGGTACTTCCCTATGGCTAGAACAGAGTCTGTCCCCAGAACTCCACATGACCTGCTTTTGGTCTCTGCCCCAAGTCACTCCCTGAGTGGGATCATCTCTAATGATCCTTTTTAAAGTGTGTTTTTTTCCCATCAGCCTCTGCCCCCTCACCCAGCTTTTCTTCTCTTCCCAAGATTTGCCAAGCTGAAATTTTATTATACATTTATTTGTTTCTTGCTTCCCTTTCGTGAATGTAAAGCCTATGAGGTCAGTCTTATTTCTAACTCCAGAACAGTACCTGACATGTAGTAAGCATTCCATAAACGTTTCTGAATGTCCGTATATGTGAGTGGATGAATGACCTCTGACATAATTCACGCAATGATATTGTGTCATGACCTCTGACATAATTATGTCACGGGGATGTTAATGTACATCTGTTTTGTTCTCTGCTTTTTAGTCTTCATACCTAATGATGTTTTCACATTTTATCACATATGCATTTCTTAGCTCTGGCATTTGTTGGTCGTGTGACCTGAGGTTAATTGATTTAACCTTGACCTTATCTGTAAGGAATAGATAGGTATAGATAAGGTATAGACCTTATCTCTTTGCTTTGACCTTATCTGTAAGGTATAGATAACAGTTTTGTAAAGACAAGTACAGTATTTAGAACTGTGCCTGGAATGTGGCAACTACTTCCTAAGTATTAATGTGCTATTTTAAAATTATATAATTTAATTGAAAAATTAAAAATTATTTTAAATGCTTAAAATATTCCATCATATGTATATTTACTTACTAAAATTCTTCTGGCATACCTTTAGGTTGTTTCCAAATTGATTTACAATCATAAATAATGCTATAAGACATCCTTATGCACAATTGTTCTTTGCACATCTCTACTTATTTTCTTGGATCATTGCCTATGAGGAAAATTGTGGTTGCAACACTGTATACTTCTATTAGTTAGGATGGACTATCTGCTGTAATGAAGAGACTAAAGTATGATGGCCGAATACAGCGAAATTTCATTTATTACTCAGATTTCAAAGTGAGCAGTGCTGATTCTCTCTTTCAGCAACACTGAGCTTTGCCTTCTACAGAATGTGGCTCCTAGCATAACCAGTCATAGGTGATAATGGAAGGAAAGGGTAAGGAAGGCACATCCCTTATGCTTCTTGGCACAGAAATGATGCTCCTCATATCTGATTTCACTCCAATGATAAAAATAAGCCAGGTTGGGCCGGTGAGATGGCTCTGCGGTGTAAGTGCCTGCCTGGCAAGCGCGAGGACCCGAGTTCGACTCCCAGAACCCACATACGAAAAATGGGCCGGTGATATCGCTCAGTGGCACGGGCACCTGCTGGCACACGAGGTCCTGAGGTCGACCCCTGGTACCCACAGAAAAAAAAAAAAAAAAAAAAAAAAAAAGAGCCAGGTGGCCTTGCTAAGATGTTAAGGGAGCTAGGAAATGGCTTTGGTTAGCTTAGCTACTCTACTCTCAGGGAGGGGAAGTAAGAATCACTGGTGGACCTGTAGGTGTCTCAGCCTTTATTTAATTCTATTGTTAGGTAATATCAAATAATCATCCCAAATGATTTATCCAAGTGACACCCTAATGAGTCAAAAATCATCATATTTCTTAAAGCAGAGGTGATATAATTAAATAAATACTTATTGGCCCTTATAATAGTTTTTTGAAATGTTGCCCTCTTGTTGGATATGAAGTTGCCAGACACTCCTGTACCTCTTTCTCTTAAGGTTCTGAACCATATTGAAAAATATGCCAGAAGTCAGCTGGGGATCCTACTATGTCTGGTAACCCCATGAACAGTGAGTACACTTGAGCCTGAAGTCAGAGGAATGCTTTCAACTCTCTCTCCTCTTGATGTCGCCTAAAGGGCTGCTCTTGGAAAGGCTCATGTGTGGAGAGTGGGCTCTGCAAAGGCGTTTAACCAGTAGGTGCCCAAAGGCACAGTCTATGCTGTACTCATCAAGTCCAGGGAGTCAGAAGCCAGAAGTGATGACTTTTCAAGTCTTTTCAAGGCAGCTAGCTCTGACTCCTGATCCTGGACATTCTTTAGTTAGGAGCGGGAATCACAAAATCGGTGTACTCCTTGAAGGGAGGGCAATGCCCAGAAAGAGAGCCACTTGATCAGGCCAAGCATGGAGAAGAAACCTCCTGCCTGGTTTTACCAATAAGGTAAATCTTTCCCTCATTAGGCTGCGATGGCTATGATGCTTTAAGTTCCTATGTAAGCAAACTGAAGCCCAGCATAAGCAGTAAAATGAAACTAGAGACATTACTAATCACAAACCACTAAGTGTCCTCTAACCAGACATTTTCCATTCTACAATCAAATATGTGTTGGTTTTCCTTCTGCATTTGGCCTATAAAAGCTCACTGTCCATAATGCTGCAGTGAAGTTCTCTGAGTCTCTTGTTCTGAGTGATACCTGCTTCACGAATCATTCTCTGTTCAAATACACTCCACTAAATTAATTTGTCTAAAGTTTTTTTTTTTTTTAACAGATTAGATGCTTCTTTTTAATACCTGCTGAAGAGGTAGAAGTCACAGTCCTATGGGCTAAAGAGGTAGTCCAACAGCAAGCAGAAACACCAAAACCACACCCAGGGTTTGGAGGCAGAATTATTTACGCTGATGACCTCTGATGGGGATCATTCCCAGAATATCAGGCCCCGATCTCTGGTGGTCTAGGGCTTTTATATGATGCACAAGCAGGAGGTGCAAAGGCGAGACAGAACAACCTCGCAGTTCTTCTGATTAGCCAGCAGGGTGAGATCATTGGTTACAAGGGTAGATTAATGATCATCAGTTCATGAAGTTTGGTATAAGGTACAATCAGGCATCTTGCATGTTTGGTTACGCTCTCATGGTTACAGGGGTCAAGAAAGTAATTACAAAGCCATGAAGCAGTTACAGAGCTAGGTACTTTCAAAAAAAAGCAAAGTTTTAAAAAGAACAATTTCTCTTGTACGGTTTTTCCCTTTCAGTGGTTGGGTCCCTGTTCTGCTCACACTGATCCTTCTGTCAGGTTCCGGTTTTCAGGAAGAAGAGCAGAGGAAGTAAGGGCACTGTTTCAAGACTCAGGCTCTAGAGAAACAGCAGATGTTGGTTTCCCATGTTCAGTTGTTGAGAATATAGCTACATGTCCGCACATAACTGGGAAGGAGCCTTCAAAATATGCTTTAGCTTCACGCTCAAAGGAGAAAACAGAGTTTTGGAGAGAACAGAGTTTGCAGAGAAAACACAGCTCCGTTATACTAACCTGGATACTGTTCTTCCTCCTATTGCATTGATTTAGCCTTCTAAATTTCCACTCAGTAAGTCCAGTCAAGAGTGGAAATGTAAGGAGACAAAAAAAAAAGAGAAATGTTCTTTCTTCCTCTCACTCTTAGAATAGCTTCAGCCAGGCATGGTGGTGCATGCCTGTAATCCCAGCACTCAGGAGGCTGAGGCAAGAGGATCACTGAAAGTTTGAGGCCAGCCTGGGCTATAAAGTGAATTCAAGGCCAGCCTGAACTGCATAGTGAAACCCTGTCTCCAAAAGACAAACAACCAACCAAAACAGAATGGCTACAATACCACTTCATTGTTTGGAATGATACAAACTTAGAGGGTGCTATTGGACCTTAGAGGGCCCTGTTTTAACCATTGGAGTTGGAAGGTGAAGGTTGTGCTTGGTAGGGTAGTCTTTTCTTGTTTTACTATTCCTTAATCTGCAGCAGAAAATGCCCCCTCCCCAGCCAGTATACTTGAGTTTCTGTTAGTAGCCCAGGTAACCTCCAGTTTACTTCAGTTCCTGTTACAGTTCCTGTTACTTCTGTTTCTCAGAAATGGCTGATCCCTACGATGCCTGGCTGGTCACCATAATGCACATTGTACGAACCAACCCCCAGTTGACAAGCCATTCTGCCTCTGTACTTCCCCTTTGCAACCCCATAAAAACCTCCTTCCCTGAGCCTTCAGAGCCTGACATTTTTTGAGGTCAGTGTCTGTCAACATTATATAAGTCTGCCTCCAAATCCTGGGTGACTTTTCAGCATTTCTGTTTGCCACTGCAAATCCACAGATGTGTTGTCTGGAAATATCTAGTAACTTGAGTCAGTCCCCTCCGTTAATCTGTGGCATATTGGTCAGCTACGAAGACACCTGGAGGAAGTAACAAGTGGCCACTAACTTGCTAATGCATTCTAACACAGCCACTGATCATAATTTATTTTTTCTATTATCTTTTATTTTGCTCTGTAATTTATTTACTTATTTTCAGTTTTTATTTTTTTATTGGTACATGTTTGGAATACACAGTGATTACATTCCTTGTGAGGAGTTGTTACTTGTACATAACACATCTTAACCACTGATAACAATTTAGATGAAAGCTTTGGTAGATAAGAATTTATCAATAGCTACACCAGCCAGTCAATTCCAGAAAGGATCGTTGGCATAATTGGGAATTCCAGGGAAACTTTTTAAGTACAGTTCTTGCTCAGAAATAGCTTAGAATCTAAATTTAAAAGAGTGATCTATGTAAAAGGAAAACAGTCCATTTTATAAATTATACAAGATATAATCTACAGCTACCTTAATATCTTTTTTTTTTTTTTTTTTTTTTTTTTGTGGGTACCGGGGGGACGACCTCAGGACCTCGCGCGCCAACAGGCACCCGTGCCACTGAGCGATATCACCGGCCCCTTTTTCGTATGTGGGTTCCGGGAGTCGAACTCGGGCCTTCGCGCTTGCAAGGCAGGCGCTTAAGCCGCTGAGCCGTCTCACCGGCCCGATATCTTAAATAAAGCTATTTAGTTTCTGCTTTCCAATTCAAACTGAAAACAATAGCCACAAATAATTGCAAGCCCTTGAACATTTTACCCACTCCCACTGATGTCTCGAAAGACAAGATTTTATTTAGGACTGATAATTGATTTGCAAGCCTCAGGCCCAAGTTTCATAGAATAAGCTGAAAATATTGACATTATTTTAAAGTATGAAATAAACTTTTATCATTTTCATTTGGAGTGGTCCCCCAAGCTTATTCCAAATATCTCCATCATGAAAATAAAATATTTTATCTATGAATGAAATTACTTCCTAAATGTAATTTTTTTCAACAAACATAAATCTAACACTCAGCACATTTTTCCAAATGACTTAAAGCGGTAAATGTTTTGAGTGTTAAAAAATGCACACAGACATGTTATTACTGACTGTCTCCAGCAAAACCTCATGTTT
This sequence comes from Erethizon dorsatum, assembly GCA_028451465.1. Lineage (NCBI taxonomy): Eukaryota > Metazoa > Chordata > Mammalia > Rodentia > Erethizontidae > Erethizon > Erethizon dorsatum. The sequence goes on from CM051828.1 coordinate 51,979,118, forward strand.
CATCAGTGGAGACAGAATCTATCTAATTTCTGCCAGAGAATGGGTTATGGTAATGCTGTTGTTAGGGTCTTTAATGTCTTCCAAAGGCCTATGTGACAAAGGTTTGTTTTCAAGGGTGGCTCTATTGAAAGGAAGTGAAACTTATCTGCCCTAGAAGTGGATTGTCGGACTCTGGCCTCTTCTTTCTCTCTCTCACGTCCTGGCCAGGAGTGAATGGTTTTGCTCCACTGTACTCTCTGGCCATGAGATGCTGCCTCACCATAAGCCCCCAAAAGTAAAGGCCAGCAGACACTGAAACTTCCAAAATTGTGAGCTCAAGCAAACTTTTTCTCTGTGAAAATTGATTATCTCCAGTGTTTTTTTTATCATGATGGGAAGCTGACACGGGTGAACTCATTCATGGTTGCTGTTGAGGACACGCAGGGTTAACCATGTCTTGTGTTGATATCTCGTGGCATACCCTTTTCATACTCTCGAGCCCATCTAAAGGCACAAATCAGGCTGAGGGAAGAGTCAGGGGCCCAGCAAAGAAAGGCAATCCCATATCTGCTTCTCCGTGAGCTCAGGATGAGTGCTTTGCACCATTTACTATGTATAGTCACACTTGACCTTGGAGCCATGTTAGATCACTCAGGAAAAGAGTCTGATGGAAAAAAATAAACTCTTGAAGTTTGCCAAAGGGTCAACTAATAGTGTAACTTAAGACAACCTAGCACATATTTTGCCTACAATTTTCTGTATTTAATCCTGTTAATATTCAAAAGATGGCTCATACATACATAGGAAAACTAATATTTCTCTTGAATAATTGTATTACACTTACACAAAATATACCAATATATTAACTCTTTTATTCTATTATCCAGAAATGCTTATTGAGTTTTACAAAATGGATCATTATTATTTGACTATTAAAAAGTTGAGTAATATTGCAGTCCTCCTCAACTAGCCTTAGAAATTTTTAAACATAGCGCTATCTGTGCTGTATGTGTACTCAGCTGAATGATATTGGGGTGCTAGAAATACACGAAAAATATGGGACTTTATATAAGTCAAAGGCATAGAATTATGAAGGGTGATAGTCTCATGTATTATCTGAACTGGCATATGTTTAAGAGTGAAAGAGGACATATTAGAAATTATAGTGAGACAACAGGCATATACTGAAACTGTCCTGGTCATCTTGAAACATAAGTCACTCTCTCAATTCTTTGTGTCTGTCTTAGTTACTTTTCTCATTGCTGAGACAAAATACCTGACACCCAAAATTAAAGGAGGAAAGGTTTATTTGGCTCACAGTTTGTAGTGGTTTTAGTCCATAATTGGTTAGCTCCAAGGCAAGGTGGCAAGGAAGATGAGCATTGCAGAGGATAAGTGGTTCATGGCAGGTGGAAGGCAGCAAAGTAGCAAGCAGCAAGTGACAAAAGACCCTCTTTCTTTCTCTTATATCCTATTGAGGCTACCCACCCTTAGGGCAGATAGCACTCATACCAGGGTGGGGCAGCCTTAATCCTAGCATTGCACCATGAATCAATCTCAGTGTCACATACCCTAGATCCAGCCACCTCTGAAAAGCCCCACCTATAACCACATGAGGCTTTGGGGGGACATCTACACACAAACTACAACAGTGTTCAATTAGTTTATCTGTATGCATGAAATGGATGAGCTGAATTAGTTCAGTGGTCTATGAACTGTAGTCCACCATCCAGATCAGCCTGATACATATTTTTATAAATAAAATTTTAGTGGAACATAACCACATCCTTTTGTTTGTGTATTGTCTGTGGGTGTTTTCACCTTACACTAGCAAAGATATTAAATCATTACAACAAAGAATGCATGGTGCCCAAACCTAAAATAGGGCCCTTTATAGGAATTGTTTGCCTGTCCCAAGATTATATATCTAAGTATTCGTGGAGATGTAACATTTTGTGATTCTTTATTATTCTTGTAACTTTATGTAACTTTAGCTTATATACTGTTTGTTGAGTAAAGAAATAGCTGCACATGGCAAATTTTATTTCAAGCTTGCTATAATAAGTCTTGGCACAGGCAGCTGTTAGAAATGTAAGCCTGAGGTGCACCTGGTGAGGATCTGCTTTTCTGTCTCTGGAGGCTGTGGCAGAGGTGCAGATTCTGGGATGAGAGTATAAGCGGCTCTGAGGAGGAGGAGCACAAAATTCAGGGACCTTGAAAAATCTGACTTAACATCCAACCGAAGTGAGAAGTACCAAAGGCTGTGCCAAGGTGGGCCAGAGTATTTGGCAGTCATTCATTAGGTTACCTCTTATGCAAATACATAGACAAATAATCCAACATAGTGCTCACCAACTTGTTTGTAAAAAAATTTGTTGTCCTAAAGCTTTGTGTTTGAACTCTAATTTTCTAAATGTACTTGAGTAATTAGATTCTTTTTCAAAGTTTGAGGTTTGAAGAATTTTAAAAGTGTCCTGGAGGTAAGTCACATGTGTGAATGAGTGCCAGGTGGATGGATGAGTGGGTAGCAGATTTTTCAGGTCCTTGTATAGGCTTTGGCTTTATTGGAGTGACATAGGAGTCCACTGCAAGGGCTTGTGACACAGCCAACTTATGTTTTTGAATTGCTAAACACAGCCAATTTGTGGAGACCAGGAAGAATGGAATCAAGATTAAAACCAGGTAAGAAAGAATGTTTATTACAAGACACCAGGTGAGAGATGCTAACAAGATCTGGAATGTAACAGTGGAGATGATAAAAGTGGATGCAATCCAAGTGGACTTTGAAGGTTAATTTGATAGGTGTGGGATAATTGCGGTGAAAGCGCAGTGGTGTGTCAGTGTCTCCAAGGCCTCGGGTCACAGTCAGAGGGTTGTCATTTACTGAGATGGGTTGGATTGCAAGTATCCCACATTTTAGAGGAGAGGAATGTCAGGACTTTTGTTTTGGAAATGTTAGGTTTGAGATGTCTATTGGACATCTTAACATTGCAGATGTTGAGAAAATAATTGGGTATATTGAATTAAAGTTTTAGGATAGAAGTCTCACTAAACTGAATAAATGTATCACAGGTGAGTAGAATAAATATTGAATATATATATATATATTCTATTCAATATAGAATAGAATATTCTATATATATATTTCTATCCCAAAGCACATATACTTCAAGATGGAATGAATGTATATGCATATACATCAGCAAATGATGTTTACAAGCATGGTGCTAGACATCACAAAGGAAATAAGTATACAGGTAGGTGTCAGAGACCTGAGCCCTTGAGGCAGAATCCAGGAATGGAGGATAGTAAGGAGTGGCTGGTGAAGGAGGAAGAAAATCAGGTTTTATGGAAGCAAAATGAAGAACTATTATCAGTAGGAGGATGTGATCTGCTCTAAAAGCTATTAATAGGTCACCTTATGTGAGAACTGGAATTGGTCACTGGATTTAGTTGGGTAGGAGTAACTGATGACTAAGACAAGAGCAGTTCCAGTGGAAGGTATGTGTGACAGCCTGGTGGGTGTGTGTTTAAAAGAGAATATTAGGAAGCCAGCCATGTTTCCAACACTGTGGGGACCTGAAGCAGGAAGGTTGCAAGTTGGAGCCCACCTTGCAAACTTAGCAATTTAGCAAGACCCTGTCTCAAAATAAAATTAAAAAAAGTTCTGGGATGTACCTCAGTCAAAGGCTCTGGGTTCAGTCTCCAGTACTTGAGATTATATATATAAATTTTTTCACTGTATATAGACTACTCCTTTGGCTCTCTAGCTAAAGCTCACCAAGAACCCAGGAAGTCAGCAAGTTAAGTTATTGCTCATTAAAATGGGGGGACACATGTCAAGAGGAACAGTGGGCATATCGAAAAGAGTATGTTCTTAATTTGGGGGAAGTACAAAAGAAGAAGGTATTTATTTTGGACTGGAAACTGTCTGGAAACAAGGATAATTCCATGGTTGGATATCTTAATAAATCTTGACATGGCAGGAACATAACAGTGAGGTCAAACTATAATTAATAAAGAAGTTGCAGCTACTCTATTTAGGAGAGAAGAGTGGTTGGTAGTTTTGTGATTTGCACAGTGACCTTGTTTTTTATCTGTTCTTAGGTAAAATTGTGAAGTGGTTTTGTTTTTTGATTCATTTTATCGTAGTCACAGAGTGACCTTGTCTGGTGTTGATGTTCTGTGAAATTGTTTACATTCAGTGGGAGAATGCCAAGGTCTAGCTGGGGTGGGGATGCTGTTCACAGAGCATGACTGAGCGAGGAATGAAGACTCAGTGGGAGGTTTGCATTTTGTAACTGAATGTTATCATTTTGGGAATCCATTTTTTTCCTCTGAAACAATTATTGTGTTTGGATTTGCTTTACTTATTGTGTAACTTTACTAACTTGAGGCTCCATGTTTTAGGTATTATTATTTATCCAGCACATAGCATTGTAAATTATAAGTTTCATAAACTGGACAGAAGATGATTATAGTTAGAAGCAAATAGATTATCAATTTCTAACTTGGCAATAAAACACTTGAAAATATTTCCTTGGCTATATGGAGGTCCAAAGCCGTCGGGTGTGTGCTCTGTCCAAAATTCTTTTCTCCACTGTCTTCCTGACTGTTTCTTACTTGTGAGAGGTGTGCTACATTTCTTGTAGAGGTGATAAACAAAGGCACTTAGGCTAAGGGTTACTGCCTCGTAGCAGTAACTAAGTATTATTGATTATTGAGTAGTTTCTTAAAAATTATTTTTATTAAGTGCTTGTTAATATCATCACATTTATAATAGTTTGGGATAATAGCAATATTTTCATTTTCTTCATATCTTTTTGTGTATTTGGTGAGAGAAACCAAAAACTATTCAACAAGCAAAAATTAGTATAAATTTGCATAAAATTAGTCCCAGGGAAGGTTTAATTTTGCCCCTCAGAGTTTAACTGATAGTTTTCAGCTGTTTTCTAGTTGGATAAACCAAGATTAGTTTCTGTAATAACTGTGGTTATTACCACCGAGATAAGTAGTTTTTCCTCACAACAACACACATCAACATGTTTATGGTCCAAATGTTAAAAATTCAAAATGTGAAAAGAAAGTCTTCCTCTCACCTCCAGCCACCCAGGACTCGTCTTCAAATACACTCATTGTTATCAACTTCTTTTCTCCCTCAAACATTTTTATGAATAAATAAAACGAAATTCATAATCAAATAATAAGGGAATAGCAATAGTTATTACAGTGTATCATTACCTTCAAATTAGTTACTCAGAGTACAACACTTTATTTCTCTTTTGAATCTGATACATTAAAGATGAAAACTCCATGTACTTACACTATCTTTCATCTTTTCTGACTATCTTCTTACCAAAATATTTTATTTATATTTCTTCATCTATAGGATTTTTGTACATTTTATTTCATAACTACAATCTGATTGATTTCAGAATTCAGAAAATAAATTATTTTACAGTTAAATAACCACATCAACTTCCTTTCCATAATTTTTCCTTTCATCTTTTAGGTGAATGACATATTCTTTTTCTGTTTATGTTTGAAGAAATGCTTTTTGAATACATGTGCCTATTGCCTGTATACTTAAACAAATATTTGGCTGACTTTAAAATTCTTTGCTTAAATTATCCCAATACCTTTGTTATAAAATCTGACAATAAATATATTATTGGAAAGAAATCTGAGGCTAGCAGTTAGAGGTGAAATTTGACCTTCCTGACCGTTTGATAAAATTTTTTGAGTGTGCCTACTTTTTTATTTCCAGTACTTTATTTTGAAAATATTTAAACACAGAAAAGTCATCAGAATAATAGAATGAATATCTACATATGTTTCACCTGGACTCACCAACTGTAACATTTTGCCCATTTGTCTTATTGCTTTTGGTACGTATTTATCTGTGTGTCCACACATACAACATTGTTCAGTTGAACCATTTGAAAGAAAATAGAAGATGTTATGAAACTACACCCATAAATACTTCACTATATACTTACTAAGAACAAGGACATTCTCCTTCATACTCACAAGTCTAATTTACATTTAAAAAATTTAACATTAATTAAAAATATTTCCTAATACAGAGCCTAATTTATTGTAAAGTTTTGTCAAGATAGACATTTCACTTGCTCACGGTGGTTATCCTGGTGGTTAGAATATGATGCTTCATATTCTTGGCATGGTTCTTTGAGAAATCTGATGCTGGCCTTATGTCTTGAAAAATATCTATCCGGGGAATGACACACATAAGATATAATGTAAATGCGCAGAGTCCACAAGTCCCCTGAGTCCACGTATGGAATCACCCCTGGGCAGGAGGAAGTCCATGACCTCTATTTTAAGCTTTTGTAATGCACCATCTAAATTCTTTTCCTTTGTGTGTTTGTTTTCAAAGATCACAGTACTCACAAAAGATGGAGAGAAATTAGTCCTAAATCTCGCTATGTTTTGTTCTCATGGTTCTGTCAAGGAATATGGAGCTTCTGCTTCTTTCTTCCCCTTTCTCCTTCTTTCCTTCCTTCCTCAGCCACCTCCCCACCCTCTTCCTTGTTCACCCTCCCCTTCTCTTTCACCCTATGTATGCACATTTATCTATATATACACATGCATAAATTGATACAGTGGGTTCTCATTACTCAGGGGTTACATGTTAGCAAATTTGCCTACATGTAAAATTTATTCGTAACCCCAAATTAAAATCAAGGCACTTTTGTGTTCTCTTTCAAACATGCTCAGAGTTGTGAATATTTTTAGTCATTTGATGTGACTGTTCCCAAAAGAAGTTGAAGTGATGTTTTGCCTTCCTGTTCCAGCTCTCACATTGTAAACAATTATCTTTTGGGAGGCTTATTCATTACCAGATTTTGCATTTTTGTCTTTTTTGATGGCTTCGTTCTATAAATTGGTTCCCAATACAATGACCTGGCCACTAGGTTAACATTATTTAATCAATAGTGTATATTAAATAAGGTGTCTTTAAAGAGAAACACACATAATATAATGTGACACACTGACCGACTGGTTACAGTATTGTAACCTAGAGGTGCGTGGAAACAAAACTCTGCATTTCTCATAGCAATAATAGTTCAGTATTCACTAATTCAGTGTTTGAAGTGGCTTTATGGAACGTAACTACTCCAAGTAATGCAAATTGGCTGCATATATCACCTGCCTATCATCTATCTATCATCTATTATCTATCTACTATCTATCTCCATAGATGGGTTGATCAATGTAATTATGTATCTGTTTAGCCATCTATCTATCTATATTTTTTCAGCATGTAGCCTGCCTTTTTATTTGGTTACTGGTATCTTTTGAGGAGTAAAGATTTTTCAATAAAAGAAGTACCACAGGTCATTTTAAAACTGATATTTCCTTTTACAAGGAATTCTCAATTTATTAAATATTTAAGAAATTTTAGTGAACAAATTACTGAAGATAAATTCTTAGAACCATACAACTTACTAAAATAGTAAAGGAAACTGAAAATATAAATACTTGTATTTCCATTAAAAACAGTCTTACCAGGAAAATTTCAGGCCCGGAGACTGTACTGATGAAACTTACTAATAATAAAAGGAATAAAATATGCAAATATTTAGAAAAAATTCTTTGAGAAGGTAGGAGAAAAAAATCTTTCCCACAGATACTAAAAAATAAATAATATATCATAAAAATTATGGCAATATCACCAATAAGCGGAAATGCAAAATATTAATCAAAATAGAACTCAACAATCTATAAAAACATGCATCAAAATCAAGTTGGATTTATATCTAAAAATATAAGGGTAATTTCATATTTTAAAATGATATAATTTACTACATTAAAGAAATAGAAAGAAAAAAATCATATGGATTTGAGCAAATGCACAAAAGACATTGGTTAAAATTCAAGCTTCACAAACTTCACTCCAAAACTCTTTGGATCTTTATGAAGTGGGAAAAAATCAAGACATTGGGTGGGAAGGTAGGTAAAGGGGATGAAAAAGGGAATTAAGATGTTTTATGTACATGTACCAACTCCCCACAAGGAATGTAAGCATTATGTACTGCAAACATATTAATAAAAAAAATTTACTCTAAACTCAAAAAAAAAAAAAAAAAAAAAAACTCTCTAAAAAACTGGAAGAGAATTTCCTTAACCTAAGGAAAAAAAAAAAAAAACAAAAAAACCCCAAAAAAGTGCAAATAGCATGCCTGATGGTGACATGTTAGAAGCTTTCTCTTTGAGACCAGACCACATTTAAAAACATTGTATGGGGTATTTTAACCAGGGCAATAAAGCAAACAACTAACAAATGAATGAAAGTGTAGTGGCTGAAAAAAAAATGACATTTATTCACAAATTACATGAAAAAGAATCTTAGAAAATAAAAGAGAACGAAAGAAAATTTAAAAGAATCTACAGATAAATCATTTAAATTAATCGATACTTTTAATAAGATTCTGGATATAAAGTCAATATACAAAAATAACTTCTGCTTAGTAGTAACAATAAATAAAACATAAAGTGGTACCATTTGCATTGAATAAAATACTAAATATTTGAAAGTAAAATTAGTAAAATAGCATCTTTATGTAGAAATTGAATTATTGATAAAAATGAAAGAATGCCCTCATTTTTAGAAATTTACTTGTATAGATGACTTAGTATTTAAAGATGTCAATCATTACCAAATTGATCTATAAAGTCAAAGCAATTCCAATCGAAATATATTTGAGTGTGTGAGTGTGTGTGTGTGTGTGTGTGTGTGTGTGTAACTCGATAAGGATGTATAAAGATCTAAGAGTAGTCCCATATAACTGAAGAAGAACAAAGTAACTTACTGGAAGTCAAGAATTATTAGAAATCCGTGATAGTTAGAACTATATGGAGTTCTAATTGTGTGGAAAAAAGGTACATCCATAGACAAGCAGGGCAGAACACAGAGCATAGCGGTCACTCATGCATGATATGGACATTGGGTCACGATCCTGCCATGCGCCTCGCACATCTCATCTCTAAGCAGCGGCAGCACAGGCCCTGCTGGGGAGGCCTCAGAGGGCCTGAAGGCAGCATATTCCTCTCCTGGGAAAACTGTTCTGACCCCTACATCCAGGGACACTAGAAGCTGTCAGCTCTGAATGGGGGTCGGAACAAAAAAGGCTCAGCAGCAAATCTAGATTACAGGACACACTGCCTTGCCATGTAACCTGACCCATATAATGTTGATGACTTGGTCTACAAGAGTACAGTCATCAGAGGTAGAGAAAGATGCTGTGTGGCATTTATTTATGCGAGAATCATCCATATACATGTAGTGTTCTAGAGCAAGGCTACTGTCCATATGCAGCAAAGCATTACAGACCTTTTAATAAACAGCTCCAGGAATGGTACTGGACCCTGAATGACAGTACCTGACGTTGAACTGCAATTGGCTACGTTCCCAAAAGCTGAATAAGCAGGTAGCCCATGTCATAAACCACTGCTGCAGTGTCATCTCTCCCTTATCTTACATCTCTTGCCCAATGAGGGATCTCTATGAGCAAGCGATGAAGAAGGATGGAGCCAAGTGTGTTTTCTGAATGGATTGGCTTGGAAAGGGAGTGTAACGGGAAAATGATGGTGTTGTATTGACTTTAACCCGGGGATGGCCTTGACAGGAAAGAAAAGAGGCTCTTCTCCGACAGGCAATACATCCAGCAGAGTACCTGGTCATCTAGTTTTTTGTATAAAGAGAACTTGTCGAGGTTATAATATACATATGGACTCATGAGCAGTGGCAAATGGCCTGGCCAGCCGACTAGGGCACAGAGGAAGACAGTGGGAAGATTGCAACTTATTTTGTTTTCTTTATTCAAGGAAAGAATTTTAAATTTTCTATTTAATTGCTTTATCAAAGTGAGCATAACTCAACACTTCTACCTAAAATCATTTCATTTGAAAAAAAGACTGCAGAGTTGTGTTTGTAATCATCTCAGAATTGGTATTGTCAAATTTGCCTTTAGCCATATTACTATAATTGTGAGAAAAAAATATTGGTAAACTGAGCTAATTTACTGTTTCATTAAGTCACATATCTGTGATACTTTAAACATCCTCCATGTTATTTTCAATAAGAATATTATGTAAGACTAACTATGTAAGAGTAGATTTTTTTGATCCCCCAACATCCACTGGTTAAGTCTTTGGAGGCAGAGAGTATCTTGTTGTTTATCTCCGTGACAAAGTAAATGCTCTAATCAAATACTCTTCTGGGCAACTACAGATTACATCTTCTCTGATGGTTTTATAAAAAAAAGTATCATTGGAAAGTTTACTTATTAAACAGGAACATTAAATATTGATTTATTATATAGCTTTGAGAAACCAGAATCTGAAATATAAAACAAAAGGAGTTAAATACATATGTTTTTAAAAATCCCACTGTTTCATGTTTTTATAATAAACTACTACCTTAGTATTTAGTTTAATAAAGAATACTTTCTGACATTTCATGTTTGCAATAAGAACATTTCTTAGACCTGTACTGCCCAGTGTGCACCAAGTCACATGACACTGAACTTTTTGCTTGTAACTTGTCTGAACTATTGTTTTGGAAGTATAATATGCAAATTATTTTAGTGACAATATGTAACAAAAATATAAAAATTATATTACTGATTTTTATATTAATTACCTGTGAATTAATATTTTTGATGTTATGGATTAAATGACATATTATGAAATTTCATTTCATTTTTTAGACTTTTTAAAATATGGCTACTAGATAGTTTAAAATTATAAGCTAATATATCTGCGGCTTTCATTGTATTTCTATTGGACAGCACTGATCTAGAGTAATATGACTAGAAAAATTGTCATGATATCGGAACATGTTGGGTCCAGGAATAGTCTTTTAAATACAAATTGTGGTCCTATACCCTTTGTCTTGCTATTTCTTCTTTAAATGTGAACCAACTTCTTTTCTTTTAGAATTTAAATTTGTACAACTTCTCTATTAAAAGTTCTGCCAACAACATCCTGACTGCTTACATAATAAAGTACACTGTGCTTAGCAAACACTCCAGATTTTCTCTTCTGCTCAGCTAATGCCATAATCCCTACTGTGTCTACCGTGTTGGACTATTCCTTACTTCTCTAAGGTGCTGGATCTGCTGGGTCTGCTAAGCCTTTGAACCTGTACGCACTGGTACATTTACCTGAGATTTCCACTCCCCACCCCGACCCCTGCCTAGCTAGCTTCCACTTGGCCAACTCCTACCATAGCGAAGGTGTCATGGACCGAATTGTGTCTCCCCAAATCCATGTGTTGAATCCCTCTGTGACTGCCTTTGGGGACAGGGTCTTTAGGAGTTAACTGAGGTTAAATGAGGTCTTAACAGTGGCACTTTGATGTCCCAACATGCAGAACAGTAAGAAAATTAATTTCTGTTCTATTAGCCACCCAATCTATGGTATTTTGTTACAGCAGGCTGAGCTGAACAATGCAGAAAGGTCTGCAGTCTTTATCCTCTAGAGACCATGTTCCAAAGCCAGAGGTTAGGGGCCCTTCCTCTGCTACACATAATCCTAGATACTTTCACCGGAGTTTACATGATATTGTGGTTATTGACATTTTTATCTTTTATACTACTCTCTGAACTCCTTGATAGCATGGAAACCTTTTTATTCACTTTTGTAACACAATCCTCAGTAGTTACCTTCCTTAATATGTAAAGAGGCATAGGGCAGAGGACATGTTTTGACGACTGAGCAGATGAGTGTTCTGGAGAAATCTTCCAAGGTAAACAGCACTTTGTGGGATAAATGTCTTACAGAGTTCTCATAAGGAACTTGCAGCTTGAAACCACCTGGACAGGATGAGAAGCGAGATTCTGAGCTGGTCAGCAAATGTGGCCATAGAGGTCTTAACGAGCCCTGTGGTCCCAGCCACCATTCTTGGTAAATGCCCCCCACAGGACAGCCGTCCCAGCAATGCTTCTGTATAAAAGGGATTTGTTTTCGCCTCCTTGGGACCTCAGATGAAAATGATTAACAACAAGGGAATAAGAAGAACTCCTTAGTTCTCAAAACACAGTAACAAATCCCTCAGAGAAACACCAGGAATTTCAGTCCCTACACGCACTATTATGGTTGTTCAGTTTTCACACTTTCCTATTGCAAAACACATCTCTCATTCTTGACTTAGGCTGTATCTTTTATTCCTCTTCTCACACTTGTTTTTCAAATTGAATCAATTTCACAAGGGCCCAGGTAGCAGAGATATGATGTGCTTCATGTTTTTTACATGTCTTTATCAGTTATCTTTCTCTTTCTACTTGTGCCATACTCATTTGCTAATTTCTAAAGAATGTAAAAGTGGTTGTACAAACCAGACTTCCACAGGCTTTGAGGGTGGCCTGGAGAGTTTTCAGGGATATAGGGAAAGCCTCCAAGATGTCTGCCAAGCAGCCTAATAAAAGAGTAGAAAATCAGTTCATCTGTGAAGCTCTATGGACTTAGTTCTGGGTTAGAATTTTGACTACTGTTTAATTTCTGTGTGACTACTGTTAAGTTACTTGACTTTTCTGAGTCTCATGACTTTTAAAATGAAAATAATACTGTTTGCCTTGTAGTGTTGCAAAGATGAAAGGCAAAATGTGTAAAGCTCTTGGTGAATGTAAGCGTCAGTATGAACTATTATTAGTGATACGCTTTGGTGTCCACTGTAGTTGGCCAGTGTTTACCTCTGTTGGCGAGGAAGAATGAGAGATGACTAAAGGTATACTGGAATTCTGGGGCACAGGGGGACTTGGAGAGAATGTTATTTTCATCAGGCAGAATGTCTAAATCATTCATGATAGATAGTTTTGATTTTCTTTTTAATATCTCTGGGAATGGAGATTTTAACACTTCACAAAAACTTGATTCTAGTGTTTCATCATCTTAATGGCTAAGAAGCTCTTCCTTGCAGTCAGCAGAAGTCTGTCTGGTTTTAATGTAGCTCATTTCCTCACATTCAGCCTTAGGGGAAAAGGAAGAAAAGCTATGAGTCTCTCGACTGAGAAAACCTTCACAAGGGGAATGCCACACACATCTTGCCTTTTTAGTTTCTCCCTGAGGCCACTGACCATGAGGCCTTTAACTGCTCCTCCTAGATACCAGTCTCCACTACTTGTCATCTTTGATTCTTTTATATGAAGCAGGTTCATTTTCTTCACATCTGGTTAAAAAATCTGTTCCTGGCATCTTTGTACAGTCAAACTGCTACAAAATATAAGGGAGGGATATCTATTCAGGCCTGCCAAACACCACAATGAGAAAACCAACTTATTTGGATGGTATGCTAACAAATCCCTGGGCTTAACATTAGAACAAGTTTCCTGTTGTAAACAGGGGATTGTAAAAGGATTGTAGTACATGATGAATCATAACAATGCAGCATAGTGGTAAGAAACATGAGTTAATCTTGGATCTCCAGCTTCTCCACTTGCTAAACATGTGATTTTCAAGTTACTTAATATCTCAAGTTACTTAAGCCTCAGTTTCTCCTCTTTAAAAATGAACAACTACAAAAAGTCCTAACTTCATTATTTCTGAGGTGGCTACATGTCCCAATTATGGGTACATTGCCTCTCAGCTCCCAGGTCACCTTTGTGCTTGCTGTGTCAACATGGACAGCATGCCTTTACCTCTGTTCTTCACAGTGGTCACCGTGGCCACCCTATTCAGGGCAATGCAATTAGGTCCGAACATCACAGCCCTTCAGGGAGATGGCCTTCTTCAGCACTCTTTCTAAGCCCTAGGGCACCAGGGGAGTATCTTTGTGTCTGATCGTCATTCTTTTATCTGAGTTTCATGAATCTTTGTATTAAACTTCTGTTTAACTCACTGTGTGAGTTCTCCATCCTGGCTGGGCCCAGACTGCTAGCACATGAAAGAATTCCCTCCCAGATCTCTGACCAAAGGATGTGTCCTTCTGTGAAGACCTGCACAACTATTTTACTGATACTTCCTACATTTCTGCCCAGACCATGCCTCCCACAGCTGCCCCCAGCTGATGATGGAGCACAGCAGGGATACTGTGCAGGTGTGATGGTCAACCTTAACTGTCAATTTGATTGCATTGAGAGAGCCTAGGAAATGAGTTAAGAACACTTCTGGATGGGTCAGTGGGAGTGTTTCCGGAGATGATTAGTAGTAGGCCAATGAACTAAGGGAGAAAGATTGTAGGCAGCACCATCTGTAGGCTTGCAAATTGGATGGAACTAAAGAGGAAGAAGAAGGCAGTCTACTCATGCATGCAAGCTTCACTCCTCTTATGCAGGTGGCCCTTGACTCCTGCCATTTCCTATGGACATAAGATTCCAGGTTCTTCAGCCTTTCAACATGAATTCACACCAGCAAATCTCCAGGGAGCTTCCAGGCCTTCAACACTGAACTGGAGCTTTATCCTTGGTCCCTCTTCTTCTGAAGCTTCCAGTCCTTGAACTGAGCAGCTACTGAATCCTCTGGCTTTCTGGAATGGATATGGCCACTGAGGGATGACTAGACTCTGATCTAGACTCTGATCATGTAAGTCAATCAAATGAATCTCCTTTACAGTTATATGTCCATTCTATTTGTTCTGTTCCTTTCGAGAACACAGACTAATACAGCAAGTATGTTCATAAAGGATGTGGACACCTTTGATGGGCAACCTTATCTAGAACTTCCCATAGACTTTCTTAAAACTGTACCATAATCTAAGATTTTTCCCACCCAACTTTATTTTTCTCCCAATATTACCCAGAGCAATTAGGCCTGCATTGTTCCTTTCCTATCATTATTCTTTATATTTCTTTATCTTGTCAAATTGTTCTGGCTGTTTCCAGAACTATATTAAATAAGAGTGATGACAGTGGACATCCTTGTCTTGTTCCTGATTTTAGAGTGAAAGCTTTCAGTTTTTGTCCATTCAAATTTCTGGAGGGTTTTTATTATAAATGGGTGTTGGACTTTGTCAAATGCTTTTTCTGTGTCTATTGATATGATCATATGGTTTTTGTCTTTGGCTCTGTTAATATGGTGTATTACATTTATCGATTTGTGTATGTCGTATTAGCTCTGCATCTTTGCAATGAACCCTACTTGGTCATGGCGTACAATCTTTTTGATGATTTGCTGCATTCTGTTTGCCAGTACCTTACTGAGGATGTCTGCATCTATGTTCATTAGGGAGACTGTCCTGTAGTTCTCTTTTTTGGTTGGATCCTTCTGTGGTTTTGGGGTCAGGGTAATGCTTGCTTCCAGGAATGAAGGGATTACTGCTTCCCTTTCAGTTTCATTAAAGAGTAGTGGTATTAGGTCTTCTCTAAATTTTTTGTAGAATTCAACAGTGAATTCATGAGGACCTGGGCCTATTTTTATTTGTAGTTTTATAATTATTTCTTCAATTTCATTGACTGATATTGGTTATTTAGAATTTCATGTCTTCTTGATTCAGCTTTGGTAATTCATATGAATCAAGGAATGTATCCATTTCTTCTGCATTTTCCATCTTATCAGAGTACATGTTCTCAAGGCAGATATTGATGATCTTCTGGATTTATGCAGGATCTGTTGCAATTTCACCCTTTTCATTGCTAATTGAATAGATTTCAGTCTTTTCTTTCCTTTTTTTGATAAGGTTGGTTAAGGTTTGTCAATTTTATTTAATCTTTCAAAGAACCAACTCTTTGATTGATTGACTCTTTGTTTTGTTTTGTTTTGTTTTGTTTTGTTTTGTTTTGTTTTAGTTTCCATTGCATTAATTTCTGCTCTGATCTTTATCATTTCCTCCCTCACATAAGCTTTGGGCTGACTTGCTCTTCTTTTCTGGAAGCTTGAGGTTCAAAATTAAGTTGTTTATTTGAGCTTGCTCTTTTTTTTTTTTTGATATGAGAATTCACCACTATAAATTTCCCTCCTAGGACTGCTCTCATTGCATCCCATAAATTCTGGTATGTTGGGATTATCATTTAAGTGTAGAAACTGTCTAATTACTTCTTTAATTTTATCTGTGACCCACTGATTGTTCAGTAGGGTGTTATTTAATTTCCATGTGTTTATGAAATTTTTGTGATTTCTTTTGCCATTGATTTCCAATTTTATTGCACTACGATCTGATAACATGCATGGGATAATTTCAATTCTTTTGTTTTTACTTAAGCATGCTGTATGAGCTAGTATGTGGTCTGTTTTGGAGAACATCCCATGTGCAACTGATAAGAATGTGTATTTTGTTGTTGTGGGGTGGAACACTATCTCTATATCTGCTAAGTTCATCTGTTCAAAGGTTTGGTTGAGCTCTGATATTTCTTTGTTGATTTTTTTGTCTAGATGTATTTGTGACAGTGAGGTATTGAGGTGCCCCATTACAATTTTATTAGTGTTTATCTGATTTTTCTTATCCATTAATGTTTGTTTTATATAGTTGGGTGTGCTGGTATTTGGTGCATATATATTTATGACTATTATCTTTTCCTTTGGATTGTTCCCTTAACAAGTATGTAGTGACTTTTTTTGTCTCTTCTGATCAGTCTTGAAATTCACTTTGTCTGCAAATAGTATAGATACCCCTGCTTTTTTCTGGGTTCCTTTCACATGGAGTGTTGTTTTCCATCCTTTTACTTTCAGCCTATGGATTTCTTTTTTAATTAAATGTGTTTCTTTTATGCAGCATATTGTTGGTTCTTGCTTCTTGATCCATTCTGCCAGTCTGTTTCTTTTGATTGGTGAATTGAGACCATTAACATTTATGGTTATAACTGATATGTATCGACTTCTCCTTGTCATATTATTTTCCTGTTGTTGCCTCCCTTTTTTGTCTCCTCTGTTTAATTGCTTGCCTTCTTTGGTGTATTCATTCTGTTGGAGTTAATAGAGTTTTAATCCTTGTTATCTCTTTCTAGAATGTCCTTTGGAACATTTTGGAGTGCTGGTTTGATGTTCATGAATTTCTTCAGATCTTCTTTGTCATGGATGTGTCTTATTTCTCCATCCATTCTGAAAGATAGTTTGCAGGGTACATCAATCTGGGTTGGAGGTTGTTTGCTTTTAGGGCTTGAAATATTTCACTCCAAGGTCTCCTTGACTTGAGCATTTGTGTTGAGAAGTCTGCTCTGATTCTGATGGGCTTTCCTTTATAGGCAATATATATTTTTTTCTCTAACAGCTTTTAGTATTATGTTCATGTGCTGAATTTCTGTAATATGGACTATTATATACCTTCGTGTAGTTTTTTCTGATTATGGCTAATTGGAGTTCTGTGTGTCTCACTTATCTGTATGTCAACTTCTTTTTCCCTGCTTGGGAAATTTTCAGCCATTACTTCTGTGAACAGTTTTTTGTTTGTTTGTTTGTTTTGTTTTGTTTTTATGTTTTTTGTGCTATCTTCTGATTTTTCATTGATCCCAATCAATCTTATGTTATTCTTCTTTGGATCACATAGCAGCTGTTGAACTGATTTTTTATGATCCCTTTCTGCTATTTGATGATTGCTAACCATAAACATGTCTTCTAGGTCTGATAATCTGTCTTCACACTGGTTGATTCTGTTGCATATACTTTCAATAGAATTTTTAATCTACTGGATATTTGTTTGAATCTGTTTCATGGAATCCAGTTCTTTCCTATGTAGGGCATTCATGGTTTCTGTCACTTGCCTAAGCTCTTCTATTTTATCTGTATCTACTTTAAATTCACTAGCCATATGCTTCATTTTGGTCATTGTCTCTTTAGTTATCTGTGAAATTATTTCTGATTTTTTTTATCTAGAGCCTCATTAATCTCCTTTGTTACTTCCACTGCTACTGTTTCAGAAAGTTCAGCTGAGTGGCTTTTGATTTCTTCCACTTCTCTGCCCCTTGGATTTGCCTGGAGCGATCTGGAAATCTGGGGTTGCATCTTTCTTCCATGTCTTCTCATGCTCTATTTTTTAAAATTTGTTTTTTGCATTGATGCTTGTAAATTGCTGATGGTATGTAGCTTTAATACTAGTACTGAGATATCCTTAGGAAATGATTATTTTTCAGAGAAGTCTTTTAGCTGTAGCTGGCTTTTGGCTGTTGAGTCTGTCTCAAAAATCCTGTCTTTTCAATTTATTAGGGATGAGAAGTTGCTGTCTATTTGGCCTGGCACCCAGTTCTTTGGTCCTGAACTATGGTATTGTTCATGACAATTTTGGTGTTGTCATACAAGGAAAAACAACTGACCACAACAACTATGTCACCTTGGCTAAAGTAGTACAATCAATAGTAAGAATAGCATCAAGCACAGTTTAGAAAATGACAAACTGTGGTAACAATTAATTTGCCACCTTTAACCATAGGTACAAGATTTATAGTTATATACCAAAATCTAAAACAAATCAGCAAATGATATACAGTAAATATCCCCTAAATAGAGTGATTTTACTCTGAGGAGAAAATTTAAAAGGGGTAAGAGAAAACATAGAGAAATAAAGGAAGAGAAAGAGATTAGAAGCAAGACTGAAGGACAAAGGAAGATTACCCAAGCTTTGGGAAACTAGTGAAGACAGAAAGAAAGAAAAGAAGGAAAAAACAAAAGCAAGAGCCAAACAAAACACCCTTCCCCCAAAAAACAATGTTCACACTTATGAAAAAACAAAAACAAACAAACAAAAAAGAAAAAAATGAAACAAAAGCAAAGAGAAAATAAGAAAGATTTCTCTGTAATTTCAAGCCTGTGGTTATCTTCTGGGGCTTACAGTTTTGCAGTAGTATCCAATTCAGGGCGTGTCTCTGCTGTCATTGGTAGACACAGGAGGCAGACAGAGCCCACATCCATGCTGGATGATCCCAGTAAACCTGCAGTAGGATTATTGTGGGGTGCTGGGTAATCCCAGCAATCCTGCACTAAGAATAGGGCAAGGTGCTGATTCTGGTACTTTCAATTCCACAGAATTGATCCACAGATCAGTTCAAGCTGATCCTGGTTTCTGGTTGAGGGGTTGGGGCCTGAGTTGTTCAGCTTACAACACTCTGGGTATCTCTTGCCAGCCTGACCTCAGGTCCCTGACCCTGGAGTGGATGTCTCCCATGGTAGTGCCTCACCCAGTCACTGGGAGACCTGAGAAGAAGCCAACCCACAGCTGCTCTAAGTCCCAGGTTCAGTTGGCCTCTCCCTAAAATGGCATGTAGCCAAGCACTTTCTCCAGGGGATACTTGGACTGGAGTCACTCACCAGCTGTTGTAGTTCACAGTACCCACCACTCCTTTCCACTGGTGTGTTTCTCCATGGAGGCCTCTGGAGTCACCTGGGATGGAGGCCTCTGGAGTCACCTGCCCTCACTGTGTCTCTGTAGATTCAAGCCTTCTCTCTCATGCTGCAAGCCAGGAACCAGGCAGACAGTGTAGTTTGCTACCTCTTTTTTCTGTATTGAAGTCTATCTCTTCACTTTCCCTGTGGGCTCCATTCTCCCTTCAGATCCTTCCTGGGTCCCAGGGATCCACCTCCCTCCTTTTCTTCCCCAAGTTGTTATATCTCAGAGAGGCTGATTTGCTGCTGTTTACCTCTCCACCATCTTCCTTGATGTTGGGACTTTATTGATGTGTTTTGCTCAAGAGGAGAACTGGGTGATTTCCATTCAGAATGCTGAAACTTGGTCTCAGGATTACAACAATCAAGACCCAAGTTTCATCTTCCATAATGACGTTTCCTAAAAAGCTGGAATTGGAAGCAGCAAAATTGCATAACTCCAATGAAATTGACAAAATTTCATGTTAATATTTTATCAATGATCTATGATTCATAGCACACTTTAAAATACACCTCTCAACCATAACTCACAACAAACTGACTGCATGAGAAACTTGCTGAAACAAACTAGTTGAAACTTGTCACACATTTTTATTAAGCTTTGATATATGCTACTTTTCCAACAGAAGACCTCTGCCTTTTTGTTGGATGCCACTCAGCAGCAGCTTTCACCATACTTTTTAGTTACACCTTGTAAACAGACAAGACTCCTTCTGCTCCAGAAAACTGTCTTGAGCCTTGGAGGACCAGCTTGCCATGACTCCAAGGCTTCTACTTCCCCTTGCTGCCCATCCATATGTAGTAAAGTAGTTTTCCTTACTTTGCATGATTGTTCTGTCTCACTAGACTTATGAAAGTGAATTGATACTGGCACATGATATTGTTAAGTCATTTAGAGTCTTCCTCTAAGGTTTATGCCAGTGAACCGTGAACCTGCCTCACATGTTTTCCTACTACTATTAATCAAGGACATAGACCTGCCATTGATGACACCTGATGGATGGTCTTTCTAAAAATTTTTTTAAAATTTTTTATTAGTACATATTTGCAGCACATAAGGATTATATTTATTGTGAGAAGTTCGTACATGTACATAATGTATCTTAATTTTTTTTCATCCCCTTTCTTTCCCATCCCTCCCTGACTTTTAATTTGTCTTTCTTCCTTGCATCTGGCAATTAACACAATACAGTAAAAAGTTTCAATTAGCAATTTTGAATTATGTGTTTGGGACTCTGTGCTCATTAGTATTTTGTTCTGATAATGGAAGAAGTAGGTAGTAATGTGGTACTACACCAGCTTTACAAGTTGAAGTTCTCTCTTTTCACCTCAGAAGCTTTATCTCATTTCTGTGTCTCTGACTAAATTTTAGCAGAAGTGTAAGAAACTGATATCAAGTTCTGATTCATTTTCAGGGTCCTGTGGTAGCCTTAGATGATAAGCGATTGGTATTTAATATTATGACAGGTAGGGAAAATATGTAGGTGCTCACAGTGTTTTTTCAAGTTGGCTTAAAATCGTTTGTTTGTACTGTTGTAATTAAGAGTTAACAATAATAGACTCTTCATCTCTGGAAACTGTATGCTGATCTGAGCACCCTTTTCATATGTAAAGAGATGGTCCAAAATCAGAAGAGAAAAAGTTAGTAGATAAAAAATCTGAGACAGTTACTTTCATACTGTTTAATGTAAATTTGATACATGAGACTGGCTGGTTTATTATTCCTTTCCTCCTTTGTCTCTAAAACACTCTTCAAGGACTCAGGCCACTGAAGGATGTGTAGTAGCTCTCCCTGCCTGATTCTGATACGGTATGCTATATTTACCACAGTGCGATGTACCATACCCTGTGCTTTTGAGGCTTGTGTATGTGATGTATGGCATGCCTTGAATAACTGGTGCCAATTTTTTTCCTTTTCTTTTATTTGTGATGCTGAGCATCAAACCCAGGGCCTCCTGTACCAGTAAACTATACCCTCAACCCACAGGTGCCAATTTTCAACTAAGGAACTGATTGCAAGAGATTTTACTGCAAGTGAATAATGAATGATTTTATAAGGAATTCAAGAGATATTTTTGCGACCTTCCAAATTAATTCAGAGGCAGAGCCAGAGAATGTGGTTAAGCATGCTGGCTGATTCAATCACAGCCTAAGCTTTGTGATTGGTAATATTTATCCATAGATTGATTCAAAGAGTAAAATTTTAATTTCATAAAGGTAATCTGAATGAAGCATGCTATTAGAATAATTCAATCTTGGCCTGTGAGATAGCTCAGCAGCATAAGCACCTGCCTGGCAAGCGTGAGGTCCTGAGTTCGACTCCTGGCACCCACATATGAAAAAAGGGCCGGTGATATCGCTCAGCGGCACGGGCACCTGTTAGCGTGCGCGGTCCTGAGGTCGACCCCTGGTACCCACAAAAAAAAAAAAAAGAATAATTCAATCTTTCAGTTATATTTTTCTTATAGCAGAAGAGATAAATTTGGTAATTGAGACTATTTCTAGACTTTTATGCTCAGCCATGCATACTATTAACATAAATTGTTATTTTCATTCAAACCCTGGAAATAGTAACTGTGATTAATATGTTCATGCATATGCCTTTTTAAATAGCCTTTAAAAGCTAAAGATGATTTTTTAAAGAATTAAACATGGGCTGGCATTTATTTTGTAATCACACTAACAAATGGCATTTTAAAAGATATAGCATAAAAACACTGTGCTAAGTAGAAATGGCAGCTAAGAAATTGATTCCTTGTGACAAAGAGAAGCCTTTTGTCTCCTCACTGTCAGTGGAATAGAAAAAGAATAGTAAAATATGCAGTAAAACTGAGCTCTCTCTCATCTTTGGCCAGAAGCCAAAACTATAGTTTTATGTTGTCACACTGTATTCTCCTCTAATGGGCTGCTTTCCGCTGGAGCAGTAACCTCCTCTTCCTCGAAGAGGAGGCGGCACATGGAGAATGCCCTCCTGTGTCTTTACATGAGCAGCACAGATCTATACATGTTTCCAAGTCACTAAGGGTAGTAGGGCTCTCTGAAAATTTAAGCTCACTCTAGTTAGCCTAGCCCATGGAAAGCTCAGTGGGGCAAGGAGAAACTCGGGGTTCTTAAGCACTTCTTGCAAACCAAGAAATGGACTTCAGCTGAAAAATAGTTCCAATGGGCAACCTACCTTTTAAAAATTGAGTTAATAGTCAAGCGGTAATATATTCATAAGTATATTCTTTTATGATTCCTTTTGTGATTGGTTAAGCTTTTTGTGCCCATTTTCTGTCAAGAGTAACACAGTTGTATACATTCACCTCTAGCAGGTAGTCTATAAGAAAACGTTTGTGTTCTTGGAAATGTGTGGAAAAAATAAAAAATAATGTTTTGGGATTAGATGAATAATATACTACAAACAGAAAGTGTGTTTATTACGGATACTGTTTTTGCCATATTCTTATATGAGAGTGGTCTATGACTTATTGCTACCATGTGAGAGGGGACAAGCCAGAACCTCACATGGGACCACGAGGAGGGCTAGAAGCTGGAAAAACATATCCAGTGACAGGTGTGCCAACTTCAATCTTCTCTGAAAGGACAGCTTCATTTAAAAATTCATCAGGCGGCTTTTTGACTGGATTCTGCCATGGTCTATAGCTGCTGTCTTAGTACCCGAAGATCCTCATTTTATGACAGTTGCTGTATTTGTCATTACCTGTTCACTGTCAGTTGTAACTGAGAGATTGTACTTCTTTTGAAAGCAAGGCTATGATTTCCTTGTTCCTGAATCATTACAAATAACTTGTGCCTGCACACAGTAGGTACATAATCTGTACCGAATAAATGACAATTACAGTAGGTAAAAGGACCAATGATATTCAGTGGGGGAGGATCAATGTGAGATCAGAGCAGAGGCGATTGGTGAGTCCACAGACAGGGCACCGGTGCAGGTCAATGGTAACCACCCAAAACACAACCAGGAGTCCCGACTCTAGGGGTACCCAGAACTTGAGATGCAGGGAAGGACCCAGTACGAGACTGGTGGCAATGCGACATCTGATGGTGGACTTTAAGGAGGCCCGGTTCAGACAGAATAAGGAATATAGAAGCTAAGATCCAATCTTAACTTGATGCTCTCCCTATATTGGAAAAATGGACCTAGGTACATAGATGCTGCCATACTAATTGTCAGAGAATTAGCTTGTGGTCTGATCCCTTAGCCCCAGGTGCTGGCTCTGTCACTTACTGACCACCAACAGGTAAGTTAGCTGCTCCTCATGTCAAGTTGCTCTTTGGAAAAATGGTAATAGGGAAGGCTTTCTTGCCAAATAAAACAATACCTAATGGCCTTTGTCAGGACTAGCTTTAAAAAATTAAAACTAAATGTTAGGAAACATGATAAGAAAATACTTTAAAGAATTAACCACAATTGGCTCTATCATTCTTCTGGAGCCCCAAATAGATTAGACATTAGTTCTTGCAGGACCTCTTCGAAAGTTGCTTTGACCCTTCTGTGTCTCTATAGCTCACTTTCCAGTTAAAGGCTAATCTTTGAGAGTATTGTAAAAGCCTGGAGGAGTAGAGAAGTAAGATGGATGAAGACAGTTGTACAGTCTGAAGCCTGAGTCATATTACAAGGATCAACCCCCACTGGGAAGGCACAGTGGGGTGGAGGTCCTTCTTGCCCTGGTTTTTTTTTTTTTTTTTTTTTTTTAATTTTATTTTAAAGAGAAGAAAAAACAAAACAAATCAAAAGAAGAACAAATTTTCAAAACAACATAATAGGAGGGTAACAATGGTTAATACATTGCGTATTACTATCTTTAAGTTAGTTATTCAGGACACCAGACATTAGCATTCAATTGTCCAAACATTATTGGCACAAACCTTACTCTTCAATGAACTAAGTAAAAATGGTAGTGTATCTATCTTAACCATCTTATATATATATATATACAATTTTTTTTCCCTTTCCCTTCTTTCTTTTCCCTATTCCAGTCTCTCTTTCCTTTTGACCAGTTTCTTTTTGATTCACCATATCTATTGTACATTTTGGATCTTATGAAAAAGGAGATTGAAGAGGATATCAGAAAATGGAAAGATATCCCTTGCTCCTGGATAAGAAGAACCAATATAGTGAAAATGGCCATACTTCCAAAATTGTTATACAGATTTAATGCAATTCCAATTAAAATTCCAACAGCATATCTCACAGAATTAGAGAAAACAATCCTAAAATTCATTTGGAATCAAAAGAGACCTAGAATAGCAAAGGCAATTCTGGGCAACAAAGGCAAGGCAGGGGGCATCACAATCCCCGACTTGAAATTATACTATAAAGCTACTGTGATAAAAACAGTGTGGTACTGGCAAAAAAACAGACCTGAAGATCAATGGAACAGATTAGAAGATGCTGAAACAACCCCAGACATACTAAGCCACCTTATCTTTGACAAAGGTGCCCTGGTTTGCTGGGTCCCATTTGCCTCTGGCATTCAGTGACAGAGGAAATGAGGAGCAAAGGCCCACTGGAGGCACATACAGAGCCAGAGAGAGCCCATTACTGCCCTACTTGGGGCCTTTCCCTGATCTGTCTCTAAGACCTTGTTCTTCCTCCCTCCCAGTCTCCAGTGTCTTCTAGCTTCCCAATCTCACTCTTGCTCTGGAGCCCTGTGCTTCTCATTCCAAGGCCACTGTGAGTCAGGATGGCTTGAAAGGGGTTCCCAAACTTATTATGCCTCATGTCAACATGAAAATCATATATCTATTGTAGCATCTCTGCACTTCCTGGGAGCCCCATAATTTTATCAGTGAACCAGAACACTCTATCCAAGCCCAAGCCCCTAATACTCTCTTTTTTTTTTTTTTTTTTTTTTTTTTTGTGGGTACCAGGGGGTCGACCTCAGGACCTCGTGCGCCAGCAGGCGCCCGTGCCGCTGAGCGATATCACCGGCCCCTTTTTCGTATGTGGGATCCGGGAGTTGAACTCGGGCCCTCGCGCTTGCCAGGCAGGCGCTTAAGCCGCTGAGCCATCTCACCGGCCCCCCTAATACTCTCTTGTGTTGGTGCATAGCCTGGTCCCTAGCTTCCTCAGTTCAAATGCTATATCCCCAGAAAGGAAAGGTAGTTGGTGGCAACCTGTGGCCTAAGGTCTTGGATGTTTGTCCAGCATTGTCACTGGCAATCCTGGCCCTCAGTATATGGCCAGTCTTCTAGTGGAACACACAGTTCTGGCCATGGGGCACCTAAGGCTCAGAGGTATGTTTCTTCTTCCTCAGGTGTCATACTAGTCCTGTGGATTTTAGTGGGTCCTGAAAGAAAGGGATTATGAGACTGAGATCTAATATCTAGATATCTTGATAAATAGAGGCTTGGATTTGAGTTCATTCTCTTCAGAAAAGAGCAGATTGATATTACTAACAACCAGAGCTTTGGGCTCCTACACACAACAGCTGGAAGTGGAACTCTGTGAGGGCAGGACTATGTCTAGTCCATGGTTATAGTCCTATGACCAGAGCAGAGCCTGAACCCTTTAGGCCTTCAGCAGGGAGTGTGCAGATGTGTAGCCAGTGTTGAAATCATGTTGCCTAAATAGTTCATATCACCCTTACCAAAGTCCTAGTGGCAGATGCCATTATCACCCCAACTTCTAAAGGAGGAGTCCCTCCATTTAACAGAAGAGCTCAGAGACCCAAGTAATGTTTCTAAGATCCTACCATATTGACACATATTGACCAAGAGCAAAGCTGGATTGTCGTTGTGTTCCGGAGCCTGACCTCTCAGCCACCACCTGGCTTTTCAGGAAGGGGACTTTTCAGGGATAAGGATCTACTTGCCCATTTATTTGCTCACTCATTTATTCCACAAATATTTTAGTATATGTGCTGCTAAAGTGAGCACACATTCCACAAATATTTATGAGGCCCTGTGACACAGCAGGCTGTATGGTAAGTTCTGTGGAAACAGTCTGGAAAAACAGCATCAGGTCCCAGTTTCATGAAGCACCAATAGACACCCTGTCATTGCACTGGGTCCTTTCACCAGTGGGCAGACGCCAGACAGTGCCTCACTCTGCTCTGCGGTCTTCTCTTTTCTTTTCAGGGGCTCAGCCACATTCACCTCCTAGTTTGGGTTCTATCTCTAATCAAATCAAATTAGTTTATTGAAAATATATCCTCTTTTACATACCTATGTGGATTCTCCCTCTTCCTTTCCAATTTGTGCCCAAATTATCTGAAGAAGCATCTCTATTTCCAACACCCTTACCTACAGTGGATAGATTGAAAGATATTGATAATGATGCATCTATGTCATGAGACAGTATATCCATTTAAATCAGCAGAAAACATCTCTAAAATTTCTATAACCAACTACTAGATTACATTTTTCTTAATATTCTTTTAGTACCTCCAATTGATTTCTTCCTGCCTCAAGAACCAGCTTTAAGATAAATATGAACCTATTTTGGATAAAAATTTAATTTTTGTCCTATTTTTGTATCATTTAAAATATACAATATTTTGGCAACAATTCTATGAATAGCCAAGGGTTTTAGAGCTCCCAAAACCCCCAAGGATTGTTTTAATATTCATTGAATGGAAAAACATGTGTTTTAAATTTGAAATGCATGCCAGTAGCTAGTAGGATTTTTAACTCATTGTAGGATAAATTTTGAAGCTTACTTAGAAATTCATGGTTATAAATCACTAAAATGATGGCATTTGCATGCTATTCTAAAGCAGATTTTTCTTTTCTGTATTAATTCTTCCATTTTCAAGCCCCATCAATCTTCTATCCTAACAGTTGGGGTGACAGTAGGCTCTGGAACTACATGATACCCCAAAATAGATTTTTTTTTAAATTTCAAAATACAGTCTGTCAAAGAATATTGCTAATATCCACCAAAAGGAAACAGCTGGCTCAGCACTAGATTTTTTTGAATTGATTTTTACTTATATCCAACAAACATAGAATACAGGATTTCCCAGGTTTTCCAGATATTTTTTTCCTCCGAATAGGTATTTAAGAACTATATAGAGTTTTGTTCTTTCAAAACTGGAAAGTACAAGTGCCATTTTCTGAGTCTTATAATGCCCACCATATTTTTTTTTTTATTTAGCAATCAGTTTAAGAGAGGAGAGACACTGAAACAGCAAAGCTTATCCTAGGAAGTTGTAATCATTCCTTCTTTCCAGATGGATCCTAAAATATTTGCCAGGAACACTGCCTTCTCATGACTTAGAATAGAAACGCATAGAGGACTATAACAATTGTCCCCACTACAAACTGTTTTCTGCAATTACCAGCGGAAATAACAGAAATGCTAGGAAAACACATATTCATCAAAATTGCAGATTTTTTTCTTTGTGAGCTGTAATTAGTTCCTATGCCAATTTCCATTCTCCGAATTGCATACTAGATGATAGGCAATTTTTTTGTGTGTGAGAGAGAAAAATGAATGTATTAGCTCACAAGCACATCCTGACCAGATTACAAATTAGTTTCTCTGGCTAATGTATCAGTATATAAAGTCTTTCTGAAACAGAAGTCCATTTTTCCAGAAACCTTTATTTGGAAACATTAGTTTCCAATTTTTATGTACTGTACCTTTGTATTTTTGTGTTCGTGTGGGCCCCCACAATGCCATGAAGAAGAATAATTGGACCTTCCCTCAGTGCAGTGCACATGCATGGTATCAGCAGTCATTTCAGGTGAAAGGAGATTTAATTCATTGTGGTAGTTCCCCTTTTCCCTTTAATGGCAGTAAACTACAGTCTATAATTCATATGGAGATTTGGGTTGTGTTTTGAAACAAAGATTATCACGCACTTCCTATGTGCTAGACACCATATTGGGAGATTAAAATGTGAATACAATAAATTCCTGTCCTCAACGCACAATAATAATTCCCACCTCCTAGTTTAGAAACTTCTTGTGAGCAACAAAAGTGTGCATGCCCTGAGGGCGATGGTAGTGACCTGCCCACCTTCAGGAAAGTGATGCTCCTTGAAAACATAGCCCAGTGCTGCTAATTTTCTGATTTTTAAAAAGAAACAAAAATGCAGGATTTGTATATCTAGCCATTGACATTCAAATACTGATAGTGAGTTTGACATTGTAAAAACTCTGGGCAAGACAAACAATCCATAATCTGACTTCAAGACTGGGCCCATATTTATTTTTTAAATTAACTTTTAAAATAGTTAATGTGCCAGGGATATAGCTCAGTGGCACAAGCGCCTGCCTGGCAAGCGCAAGGTCCTGAGTTCGATTTCCGGTACCAAAAAAAAAAAAAGTTAATATATGTGCAATTATTCTAAGTCCAAAAGGAATGAAAAGTAAAGTCTAAGTCTCCTTTCCTTCTGAATTTCCCAACCACTAGGGGCCCTCCCAGGGGCAGTTACTATTGTCAGTTTCTTCCAGATCTTCCAGAGGTCTTTGTGCTTATACAAGCATACATGTTTATCTTAGTTATTATTCTCATTGTTGAGGCAGAATACCCAACAGCCAAAGTTAAAGGAGGAAAGGTTTATTTCAGCTCACAGTTTGTACAAGTTTTAGTCCATAATTGGCTGACTCCATGGCAGGGTGGCATGGTAGAGGGCATCACAGAGAAGAAATAGTTCATGGCAAAGAAGGGCAAGCAGAAGGCAGCAAAAGCAGTGAAGTAGTAAGCAGCTTCTTTCTGTCCCTTATATTCCATCCACGGTAGCACTCACACTCAGGGTGGAGCACCTTAATCCCAGCATCGCACACCCTAGATCCAGCCACCTCTGAAAAGCCCCACCTATGATCTCATGAAGCTTTGGGGGGACATCTAGATACAATTTATAACAATGCTCATGTATACAAATGGCAGTACATAAACCACATACTTTTTTTTTTTTTTTTTTTTTTGTGGGTACAGGGCGTCGACCTCAGGACCTCGTGCACCAGCAGGCGCCCGTGCCACTGAGTGATATCACCGGCCCTTTTTTTTTGTATGTGGGTTCCGGGAGTCGAACTCGGGCCCTTGCACTTGCCAGGCAGGTGCGTACGCCGCTGAGCCATCTCACCGGCCCCATAAACCACATCTTGTACACTTTCACCTTAGTTTTTATTCTACTTATAAGCACTGTATATCATGGTGATTATCCTAGGTCAGTGTACATAGAATCCTAGCTGCATAACATTCCATTGTACTGGGATGCTGAGCATCGTATGGCCAATCCCTCATTGTGGATGTTTTCTGTAGTGCCTGCCTTTGCTACTGCAAGCCATGTTGCAAAGACTGGTCTTTCCCATATCGGTTTATGCATGTATGAGTGTATCTACAGGGAAAATTCTTAAATTGCTCTGAGTGGTGATTCCCAACCTGAATCCACATTGAAATCACCATAGTGGTTTAAAAACATTGGTGCCTGGGTCTCATTCTGGAGATTCAGCTTGTCATTTTTGTGCTGGAATTTTTTTCTTTTGTACTGGGGATTGAACCAAGTACCTTTATGTGGAGGACCACCAAGAGGACTCCCTTTGAAAGAAGACAATTTGCTGCCATTTCGATTCACCTTTGCCCTACACCCATTTACTAACAAACACAGAGCTGGCTAGGGAGATGCTGTACCCCCTCAATTGGCTTTAAGCAATGCAAATGGGTCTAGTTGAGGCACCGATGTGTAGCCCTTGAAGCAAAGCAACAGGTCTGTGTGCAGCCCCGCCTAAGGCTCCCTCCTACTGTGTGTGAGCTAGGCTGAGAGATGCTGCCACACTGGCTGGGATGGAGCTTCAAAAAAGAAGCAGTGATGTCCCAGGACAGATAAGGCTAACATCAGAGCTGAAGTAGCCAACCCAAAACACAAGATACTTCCTCAAACTGTGTTATGCAGATTCCTCCAAACTTAAAGGCTACCCATTACTGGACTCAGGTACTCTCTCTACATACCTCTCTGCATATTGCAGAGGTGCCATTGTTTCTCCTACCTAGCCCAGCTCACGGCACTCACGTACTTTCCACCATTCTCACAGTCACTCTAACCCAAGCCACTCCCCTCTTCACAAATTAATAAAACCCAGGTTTGGCCCTGGGTCATGGCCTTTGTTCCAGGTGGCCTTTTTTCCACTGGACTTTGGACCCCTTTGGCTTCACACAACTGTAGATATATTTCTGTCTCTTTTTTTCTCACTGTGGGTTGTATTGGAAGTGGTAGATTGGAATTTACTCGTGAGATTCCAACAACTTTTCCTTAGGATTGCAATTTATAAGCTCTGGACCATGACAAGTTATGGGCGCTAATATTTGGTGCCCAACGGATAAGCATTTATACCCTTACACTGGGCCACATCTCTTTTTTATTTATTTGGAGACAGTTTCTTGCTAAGTTGTGCAGGCAGGACTAAAACTCTCAATCCTCCTGCCTCAGCCTTCCAGGGTACAGGGATTAGAGACCTGTGATATCATGCCAAGATATCTTGGTCTATTTTTTTAAATTTTGAGACAGGGTTTCTAAGTTCCTAAATTGCCCAGGCTGGGCTTGAACTTGCAGTCTGCCTGCATCAGCCTTCCAGAGTGCTGGAATGGCACTGGAAATTTTTAACAGTCCTAGGTGATGCTAAGCATTGAGAACCATTGTTTTTGAGACTCATCCAGGTCTCGAGGGCCACTATTAATTTCTCTGACCCCTCCCCAGCCCAGATAGGGAGCTGCTGTTCTGGACTTCCATCTACCTGAGATGTGAAAACCCACATATTGTCACAGTACATTTAAATTGTATTTAGATTACTAAAAGTAATTTTGAACATATTCTCATATGTTTAAGAGCATTTATATTTGCATTTTTGGTGAACTATCTTTTCTTTTGCCCATTTCTTTTCTGTGTTGGTCATTCTCTTTATAAAGAAATTAGCTCCTTGTCTGTGAAATGAGGTTTCACTTATCTGTTTTTATTTCTTAGCTTGTCATTGTCTTGTCTTTCTTGTGGCATTTTTCTCTTTGAAGAATAGTATTATGTCATCAAATTTATCAAAAAGTTTCAGCTCCTGAGTTTATCATAATCTTGAGAAAGATCCTCTTCATTCTGAGATTATCTTGCAAAAAAATGGTATGATGTTTCTAGAATTTGAATGCTTTTATTTTTGACATTTAAAACTTTTAATGATTTATTCTGGCATAAGTTGTGTAATGTGATAGCTTTATTATTATTTTTCCAAATGTTCAAAGACTGAATAATTAATCCCCTCCTTAATTTGAAATTCCATTTTATCATATGCTAAATATGATGAGAGTTGAGCCCAGTTATGGACTTTCCATTTGGGTCTTTGGATTAGTCTACCCTGTACTGGTTGCTGTAGTTTGGATCTTGAGTGGCTCCCACAGGCAAGTATGTTGAAGGTTTGGTCCCCAGCCTATGGTATTACTGGGGGATGTTTGAACCTTTAGAAGGTGGAGCCTAGTGGGAAAAGGTCAGGTCATTGAGGATGTGCCCTTGAAGAAGATATAGAGACCACAGTCCCTCTCTTTCACTGCTTCCTGCCTGGCATGAGGTAAACAAGCCTCCCTTGCTGCCTATTTTCCACCATGATGTGCTGCCTTGCCACAGGCCCAAAAATGACAGGACCAACTGATAATGCACTGAAATCTCCAAAACTGTGAGTCAAAATAAATCTTTCCTCTTTTTAAGTTGATCATCTCAGGTATTTTATTATAGTAACCAAAGCAGATGAATATATCAGTACAACATTTTTTTATTATATTATAGAGCCATGATAGACATTTGTAATATGTTGTAATGCATGATCCTTAATTAGTCTTACTTTTCAGAAATGTTCTGGTTTTCTCTCTTGATACTTTCCATTATTAACTTTAGAGCCAGCTCTCTAGGTCCAATAATAATTTTGTTGTGCTTCTTTGAGGGATGATGTTGAATTCATTTAAGTAGAACTAAGCACACATTCCCTTCCTAATCCACCTCTTATGAACTATCCTCACTCTGTTTTCTCTCTTATCCTGAAAACTCCAGCCCTAACAGTATACTTGAAGTTCCACAAACAAACCACATTTCCTCTAAATATTTCAATCAGTTGAAAATGAAGGCAAGATTATGAAACATTCCTGTTCCACCCAGCACCCTTTCTAGGCTTTACTACTTGGTAACCTTCTGCCTCTCAGCTTAAAAACATGCTAAGATTCATATTGCAGAAAAATCAAAAAGTTAATTTTTTTCTGAATTGACCTTATTTTATTTTCAAATTTCCATTATCAACTGTGAATGGGCAGGGGGAACATGCTTTAAAGTTGCTATCTCTTATGTCATTATTAATTTTAAAAAAGACTTGAGAATATTCAATGAACTGAAAGCTCACACTCCTTTCAGAACTGTCTCTGATCCTGTAAACGCTCTTCCTTTCTCCCATGATATGACATCGGCGCCTAGGAGGGCTACACAACAGTAGCAGAGGGCTCTGTGAGCAGAATGCCACCTCTTCTGTGCATCTTCTGGTGTCTGCTGGGATATAGCTGGTCTCTTCTGCTTGGTCTGAGCCTTGCAATGGTTCCTGCTGTGATCTGCTCCCACGAGGTTGCAGATTGTGGCGTTCTCACTCTGAGGCCTACACATCTCAACCCCAGGCCTCTTTCTGTGACTTCTGCACCTCCTTTCTAGGTGGATTGTGTTGATTCTGGATTGTTTTCTATGCCCCTGCAACAGCTGGTGGCACTGTGTGAGCCTGATATCAGGTATTTCTACAAGCCACCACTAAATTCCCCCTTTTGCTCTACTCTTTGAACTCAGTATCATACTAGAATTCACGTTCAAAGCTAAGTGTAGAGGAGAAAGAACTAGGCCTTTCTGGTCTTGGTTCCCCCTTAAATGTACAGACTCCTTCATCTATAACCTGGGTCAATTTACTTAACTTTCATTGCTCAGTTTCTTTAGCTGTAAAACAGAGATGGGAATGTACCTAAATTACCATGCCATTAAATGTAAGTACTCAGTAAGTGTTTGCTATATTATTATTATTATTATTATTATTATTATTATTATTATTATTATTCTTTGCTTTCAACTTGAGGTGCAAACAGGGATTAGAGAAGCTTTATTGTTGAAGAATTTATTGATTGATTCAGTATTTTTGCTTTTCCTTTCAGGAACAGGACAGTTTTCTTTTTACTCCTTCCTTCCTTTGCATTTAGATTACAAAAGTTATTTTTAAAATACTCTTCATAGAAGCTTTGTATATGGGTACAAAATTATTTTAAAAATAAAGTTAGGCACTTCAGAGGCTGAGATAGGAGGATGGCTGCCAGTTCAAGCCAACCTGGGCTACATAGTGAGTTCAAGGCCAACCTGATTTTCATAGTGAGACCCTATCTCAAGAATAAATGAATAAATATATAAACAAATAAACAGATATTTTCAGTTGGGGATAGACTAAAACCCTACAGGACAATTCCTTCCTTCTGCCAAAAATAATAGACACTGGAAGGACAACTACCTGATGGAACCAGACAAGCAGTCAAACTTATACAGAGTGCGTGTTTGTCTGAAGGAGGAGAAACATAGATCTAGGTAAGTTTTTGACTCCATGGGTTTCATTGTGGAGCTGAGTGCAGTCTGCACAGCTCATAGAGCAACTACAGGGGCCATATGGAAGACCCATTTTCCTGGTGTAAGAAGCCAAAATGAAGCCAAGGAAGCTGTAAATGCTGGAGACAGAGGCAATGCTGGAAGGGAAAGAGGCAGAGAGGGTACCCCCAGGCTCTGTTCACATACCTCTAACTAACCCAGAAACATGCACATGTGGGGGAGACTCAATGCAGCATGGCTAAAGATCCATACTGAAGCTGAAAGACAGTTCAGTATCAGCCAAGAAGATTACCTGTTAACAAAAAACAAAACACTGACAGAAAAAATAACAGTATCCAGGATCTATTAACATCTGTAATGACTAAATTAAATCCAAAATTATCCAACATACAGAGATCCAAGAAATTGGGACATATCCTGAAAGGAAAAGAAAGTGAGCTGTGTCCAAACTGGAGATGAAGCAGTAGCTAGAACTGAAAGGAAAGGATATTAAAGCAGCTATTGTAACAAAGGCTGAGGAAATAAAACAGAACATGTTTTCAGTGAATAAAAATCTCAGCAAAGAACTGGAAATCTCAGCAGGGATTAGAAACAATAAAATAAGGAAATTTTGGAAATTATAGAACTGAAAATTACAACTATGATAAATAGGTTCACAGGAAAAAATTAAATGGGCATAAACAGGGAAGTGAAGGAGTTCAAAGAACAATAGACATTATTCAGCATTAAAAGCAGAGAAGATTTTGAAAAACTAACAGTCTCCTGTTAGACTGGATCAAATGATGAAGGAAATGGAGCCAAAAAAATTTTATTATTTTTGTTTTATTAACATGGTTAAATGTACAAATTAATGGATTTCACCATGACATTTCCATACATGCATATATTGTACATTAATCATGTCTACCTACCCTTCTACCCTCTCTTGCCTTCTTCTTTCTCCTCCCTCCCTGGTCTCCTTCCCAGTCCCTAACAATTCTCTTTTACTTTCAGGTCTTTTTTTTTAAAATTTCAACCTAAGAGACAAAACATGCAATAACTGTCTTTTTGTGTCTTGCTTATTTCACATAACAGAATGTCCTTCAGTTTCATTCATTTTTCTGCAAATGATAGGATTTCATTTTTTTTTATAGCTGATAAATAGTCCATTGTGTATATTTACCATATTTTTGGTATCAGTTTGTCATAGGGCATGTAAGCTGATTTCATAACTTAGCTATTTTGGAGGATGTTCACATATCTCTATATATGTTGACTTTAATTCTTCCAAGTATTAACTGAGGAGTAGGATAGCTGGATGATATGGTAGTCCTATTTTTAGTTTTTTGAAGAATCTCCATTTTGTTTTCCATAGTAAATATGCTAATTTGCTTTCCTTCCAACAATGTAGAAGGGTTTCTTCTTCTTTACATTCTCACCGGCTTTTTTTTTTTTTTAATAGCCATTCTAATAGGGATGAGATGGAATTGCAATGTAGTTTTGATTTGCATTTCTCTATTGGCTAAAGATATTGAACATTTTTTCATACATTTATGCGGCCATTTGTACTTCTTTTAAGAGGTATCTATTCTGATCTTTTGCCCAAACATTTTTCTGAAAAAACAGTGGTTGAATATTCTCCAAATTTGACAAAACAGAGATGTAGATACAGGACGATACATGAACAACAACCACAGTGAACCCAAAGAAGCTGAGGCTAAGGCACATGATACTAAATTATGAAAACCCAGGGATCAAGAATAAATCTTGAAAACTGACATATTACATATAGAGAAAGAATGATGATTAATAGCAACATTCTCATCAGAAGCCATGAAGGACAGAAAAGAAGGAAATAACTTTTTGATGAGATTGGGCACATGCAGGGTGGTACAGCCATAGACGGAAATAATTTCTTGAAAAGCTGAAGCATTCTACATCCATTGGCAACATCCTTTAAGAATGATTAACTCTGGGGCCGGTGAGATGGCTCAGCGACTTAAGCACCTGCCCGGCAAGCGCGAGGTCTCAAGTTCGACTCCTGGAACCCACATACGAAAAAAGGGCCGGTGATATCGCTCAGCGGCATGGGCGCCTGCTGGTGCACGAGGTCCTGAGGTCGACCCCCCGGTACCCACAAAAAAAAAAAAGAATGATTAACTCTGGAGCAAAAATATACTTCTGGTCAACTTTCCAGTACTATAACCAGTACTTGAGATAATCAACCAGTAAAGAGAAGAAAAGTTCATCTCAATTCACAGTTTTGGAGATCACAGCCCATGATTAGTTGGCCCCCTTGCTTTTTGGGCCTGTGTCAGGGCAGTACATCATGGTGGAATGCGTGTGGTGGAACAAAGCTGCTCATTTCATGGCCAGGAGTGAAGAAAAATAAAAGAGACTGAAGTCCCACAATCCCCTTCAAGGGCATGCTTGACCTCTGACCTGAAGACCCCCCACCTAGCCCCACTTCTTACATTTCCACCATGTTTCCATAGTATGCCCTGGGGATCAAGCCTTTAATGCACGAGCCTTTGGAGAACACTCCAGGTCCAAAGAAGAGCAATATTGGTAATTTCTCAGACCTCTTTGGATAGTTAGCACTTAATGCCAGAGCCATACACGATTCCATACACGAAAATGGGAAGGAACCCTGAAACTCTCTTCAGGATATTTAAATTCCATCGGACACTTATTTACTGGGATTTTCAGGGACAAACGACCAAATGCCCTGCCTGATACTGTCTAAAAGAAGAGAAGAGATAGGACCATGTAAGTAAGCATAGGAAAGATAAAAGAATGCAATAGACCTGCAGTCAAGGGCCTCAGAGACAGCAGTTGGAAATCACATGAAAAATTCATTAGTGTTGAGTCATATAATTGAATCAGCAGACAAAAGAAAAACAGTTGTGTGCTGAAATTCTAAGTGGAGGGTAAATGAGCTTGAAAGTAAAATGAAATGTCCAGAGAAGATATGCTTTACTTAGGACACCTTCACCATCTGCGCTTACAATTTATTCTTTTCCTATTTGAGATTTAATATATGCTATATAAAAATACAAACCAAGAAAATAGCACTTCTCTTGCTAGCACAGTGGGCAGAGTGGCAAACCTTTCTTGAGATAATCAAGGAAGATTTTGTAGAAGACATGATATTTGAATTGTATGTCAAAGTACGATGATAAAATTTCTACTCAAAAAAAGAGATGGAGAGAGGAGAAAGGGCATATTATATAAGGAAAAAACACATAGAAAACAAAAAGCCATTTCAATTAGGCACTCTATTAAAAGGAGTGGGGCGAGCTACCTACTTAATCTGTATTCCTCACACACAAGATTGTTTTTTTAATTAGGCCAGATAAAGACATTGTTCAGATTAAAAAATTTTGAAATGATTTGCCACCACCAGATTTACATTAATGTTCTAAGTAATGAAAGGCTTAATATTTTCTAGTTTACCATCAAGCCAAAGATCTTAATTTTCAGGATTACTATTTAACAGTGTATGAACAAATCTGGGCAGCACAATAAAGGAAGAAAAAGTAATAAAATATATTCATATTTGAAAGGATGCAGCAGAAATATACTTACTTGCAGGTAACAGGAACCTACAAAAAAGTTATGAGAACTAATAAATGAATTTAGCAAGTTTAGATGATACAAGGTCAATATGTGTCAGAGTCACTTTACTGTCACTAAGACGTAATATCTGACACCCACAAGTAATGGAGAGGTTAAAAAAAAAGAAGGAGAGTTTTGTTTTTGCTTACACCATTGTTGTCCAGCTCAAGGCAGGAAGGCATGGCAGAAAGGTCTGGTGGAAGAAAGGCACTCACTTCATGGCAGCCAGGAAGCAGAGAGCAAAATTGGGAGGACTTGGGATGGGAGATAAGTCACACCCCCAGTGATGTACCTCTTCTGACCAAATCCCCCCTTCCAATAGCAAGTCAGCTATAGTGTCCCCATACTCCAGTCTTCTTCCCAAAGCTCCATCTATGAGTGGATGAAGCTCTTGGTGGACATCTAGATATAAACCATAGCAATATATGAAAATAACTTGATTTCTATATGCAAACAATGATTTTTCTTTTTTGTGTGTGCGTGGTACTGAGAATTGAACTCAGGGCCTTGTACATGCTAGGCAAGCATTCTACCTCTGAGCTACCTCTACATCCCCAGCCCCTGCAAACAATGATTAGAAAATGAAATTTTGAAAAGCAACTGCATTTCTGATAGCACCAGGTATATTCAATGAAGGAATTTAAGACATTTACGTTCAAATTGAATACTTTGAACAGAGACACTAAAAAAGATCTAAATAAATGGAGATGCGTACTCTACTCATGGATTGGAGTCAATGCTATTAATATGGCAATCTTTACTAATTTTATTAGTAAATTCAATGTAATTCAATTAAAGTATTAACTGGCTGTTCTTGAAGAGATTGGAAAAACTCATTCCAAATTTATATGGAAAGGAAAAAGACCCCAAATTGCCAAAACAATTTTAGAAATAAAGGGGCAAATTTGAAAAACTTACATTAACTGCTGTTAAGGCTAGCTATAAAGCTACAATTAAGAGATTGTGTTAATGCTGGATGTATAGATAAAAGAAAGAGTAGGAAATTAAATCTAAAAATAGATTCACATTTATGTAGTCAGCTTTTGTCCCCCAACTTCTTCTTATTTTGAGCATGTCTAAAAAGTTTCAAACATTTAAAAAGTATTCAAAACAGGAAAAAACTGGTGTGTGTCAAAAATTAGCAAAGATAAATTTTTGGGCTTAGAGCGTAGCTCTGTGTAGAGCACCTTCTTAGTGTGCAGAAGACCCTGGGTTTGATCCCAACTGCTAAGAAAGATGAAAGAAAGAAAGAAAGAAAGAAAGAAAGAAAGAAAGAAAGAAAGAAATAAAGAAAGAAAGAAAGAAGGAAGGAAGGAAGGAAGGAAGGAAGGAAAGAAAGAAAGAAAGAAAGAAAGAAAGAAAGAAAGAAAGAAAGAAAGAAAGGAAAGAAAGAAAGAAAGAAAGAAAGAAAGAGAAAGAGAAAGAAAGAAAGAGGAAGAAAAAAATTTTTAAATATGGCTCTAGAATATATACCCGTTTCTGAATTCTGCTCAAAGCCCATATTGTTTTCTACTATGCGATGCAGGTACCCTGTGTATTATCTTATTTCTGGCAATTTAGCCATTCCAGATCTGAAATATAAAATAAATGTACAATCTAAGAATGATTGCCTACTGACATTGTTCAGGTGTTATGAAGATACATTGATCTGAGGATAGAACACATAGGATGAGGAGAGAAGGGGGAAACTACAGTCTCTAATTGTGGTTTCCCCACCACCATGCACCTGGCTGAATCTGAGAGGGTTTTGCAAATTCTTGCAGGCTACTCAGGTCATTGCACTGCTAAGAGGATGATGCTGCTGTACATCAAGGTGAACTCAGGGAGTCCCCTTTGGAGGACTGTAGAGAAGCCATCTGTACTAACAGCTGAACAACCATCTGTATGCACCTTCTAAGTCGTATTTGCTGTGTGGCCCGTTAAGATGAAACGTGGCTCAGGAAATACTGCGGCAATAGAAGCATGAAGTCACCTCATAGTTTCCTTTCTCCTTTGTGAGAGAAGAATGATTCTTCCTCAGTGTGTGTGTGTGCACACGTATGTTTTATGTGTGTATATAGTATATGCACACTCATTTCAACTATACATCGACTTAGACCAATTG
This sequence comes from Erethizon dorsatum, assembly GCA_028451465.1. Lineage (NCBI taxonomy): Eukaryota > Metazoa > Chordata > Mammalia > Rodentia > Erethizontidae > Erethizon > Erethizon dorsatum. The sequence continues at coordinate 52,018,616 of CM051828.1, forward strand.
AAAACTAGCTAACATTTACTGAGTTTATGCAGTGTATTAAGCACTATTCCACCGTTTTGTATGTATTCACTCATCTAATCTGCACACAAACCATTGGCATTTTACTAAGGCGTGCTTATTTTACAGATCAGGATACTGAATGACAGGCAAGTAAACAACATGAACCAATCCACATAGATGATAATAGGTTATGCCAGGACTTGAAACTAAGCAGTCTTGCTCCAAGCCTAAATTTTACCCACCACCTTACTTAGATTGGATGTGTATTTTAGTTTAGAAATGCTCCTCTCTTTTCTCACCTACTGTACCTTCAAGGATGACTGAGAAAGACAGGAAGTACCAGCCTAGTAGGAAGGAAGGTGCTGGAGGCAGAGAAAAAGCTGCACAACAGGGTGCAAAGCTAGGGCCAAGGCCAAGTAGGAGGACAGAGGATCAGCTCTAAATTCAGCATCAGCTGTAAATACAGACCTAATCCTCGCCTGGTTTTCTGCAGAAGCAAGGTCCTGGGTAGACTCTCACAAGGCCTCATTTTGAAATGAGGCCAGATATCTAAACCTAGACAAACCAACAGAAATATTGACAGGTAAATATTTATTACCTAGGTCTCAGAGGTACAGTTTGAGGTTATAATATAAGATGTGAGATGGGGGAGGTGGTAAGGGGGGAAGAGAATGCATCTGTAAAGATAGTGGATGCAGGAATAGGTGAGGCTAGCTAATCTAGACTTTATGTTGGAGGGAGTGAAAGAGCAGCATGCTTAAGCAATTTACTGAAGGTAACCCAGCCAGTTGTTGTACAGTCAGCCCTGTCTCCTAAAATCTCCTCCCTTACTACCCAGTGGGTATCCTCTGCATGAAGCTAGGCTGTTTCTTGGTTAGGCAGGAAGGACTCCAAAAGCCAGTTGGAATTCTATATGGAAATTTAAATTTGTCTTTTAAATTTTTCTATTTAGCTATTATATTATATTAAAAATACATTTTGAGTATATAAACAAAATACCTCTAGTCCACGAAATAGTTTCTAACCCTTGAGCATATACATGTATCATGTACTAACATGGTAACCTTTTCTGGAAGAGAGGTTGCCATTTTCTGTTTGGGAAAGCTGCAGAACATGAGAGTTGGAAACACAAGCAGCTGTGTTTTCTGCCACATGATGGAATTCCATCTTCCCTGGGGAAAACAAATAAACAAACAAACAAACACCCAAAGCCAGTACCCATAGAGTGAGACAGATACAGAGTTCTATCTATATATCATGACTGTTTGTCGCTGTTCTTGTAACCAACATGCGTGACTTCCCTGATCCTGATTTACTTGCCTTATATGCTGTCACTTTTTATTACATGGGATGCCTCAATATGATATCTGTTAGAAAATTCCTCCTTTTTGCCTAATTTCTTTGAGCTGCTTTGTCACTAGGGATCTAAATTAAATTGGATAATTGTCACAATACTGCTCCTCCTTTTTAAAAAAAAATAAAAATATTTATCTAAACCCTTTTGCCAAGTCTTCTTCCTGGAGAGGAGATATATCCCTGCCCCACTGACTTTGGGTTTGATCATAGGACTCTTTGGAGCCCAATGTAATGTGAGAAATGACAGGGCGGTTGTTGGAGTACCGTCTTCAAGAGATGGTTTGTACTGTATTTGCAACACTAGTTAAGTTCCTGCTCTCCCTTGTAGAAACAATTCATACCAAGTACCATCTCCTGCTCCGCTCTGGCTCCCAGAATAAGAGAGAGGTAGAGCAGACAGCGATTCACCTGATTGCTACCTGCGGTGCAGACTTGCTCCACAGAGCCATGGTCAATCAGCTCCTGTCCTGTGACCTAAACCATGAATGGCCCTTAGTTTCTGTAAGTCTGTAAGATTGTGAAGTTGTCACATGGTATTATCTTCACAAGAACTGACTGATGTGGTTCCATTTCAATCTTGATCAATTTGCCCTGTGCAAAGTGCTTTTTATATGCCATAAATCTTTAAGGATGGGATTATTATTAGTCTCACACTGTAGTTGAGGAAACTCAGTCTTAGAGTATATCAGCAACTTTTCCAAGGCTATTGAAAGAGGTAGGAGTCAAACATAGCTCTGCCTCATTCCAGAGTACACACTCTTAAAGATATTCATACTGTGCCAAGCTCTGTCAGATGTCTAAAATTTGCATACATAGCATATTCGGTTACTATGTGCAGGGAAATATGACCTGACTTGGAACATGTTGGCATCAGTACTTTATCATGAGATTCTAGTATGTGACTACATTATACACATATGCCTCATATGTATGCATCCTTGTAAGCTTACATTATTCCATGTAGGTGTGAGAAGCTTTAAGAAATTCTAAAGAGTAGATATTAAAATTATTGATCAAGTACAGTAGACCATTCTTAGTTGGAATATTAAATTCTTGCTCCTTGGGCCGGTGAGATGGCTCAGTGGCATATGCGCCTGCCTGGCAAGCGCAAGGGCCCGAGTTCGACACCCAGAACCCACATACAGAAAAGGGCTGGTGATATCACTCAGCGGCACGGGCGCCTGCTGGCATGTGAGGCCCTGGGGTCGACCCTCAGTGCCCACAAAAAAAAAAAAAAAAAAGAAATAAAAAAAAAATAAATTCTTGCTCCTCTTTCAAAGAACTTAGCATGGGCCTTTTTCTTTTTCCCGTATAGAAAGCTCCTCAAGTACATTAAAATGTTATGCAATTTACAAAATTTGATTTGCAGACCTTTTCCCCTCAGAAATTGTGTAAAAGTGAGTTTACATCTATAACCAACAGTAACTCTACAACAAACTACATTAGCAGGGGAGGTCTTATGGCAACTAAGAGGAGACTTTTAAAAAAATTGACGATTCAGTAGCATTCTTAGCTATTATTTTTGAAAGAGCCTTAGACATTTTAACAAGCAGTTTCAGCAGTAATTGTTCCTATTGTTATTTTTAGAAACACAGCATAATCTAAGTATTAACTTATTCTTCTCTCTACATACTCGCCTAATTCTACAAGTGATCAAATTTATCTGTCCTTCCTGGAGTTGTCCATTGGCATCAGGTTGGGAATTAGGGCAGAAGGAGGAGATAAAGGGGAAAACAGCCCAGGAAATAGCCCTACAGGATGCATTAGTCTGATGCTTGGCTGTATCTAGCCCATTAATCTATGAGCTTTTTGGAATGAAGTGTGAATTTGTCAAACACCTTAATATTGTGCTGATCAAAAGGCTGAATTCCAAAACCATGTTTAGAACACTTTACTCTTCAAATCCTTCCCCCTAAAGTATCAATTCTTTTTAGGGTATATCTCTTCAGACTGCCAGAAGCTCTCCCTTCAAACATCATTTCCTATAAAGGAGTAGATAGTTGGCCCCAAAGACAAGGCAGGTTTTTTATAATGTGCAACTGTTATCTCCTATTGATTCTGTTGAGAAATTTTTGATAGGATTTCCAGTCTCTTTAGTTCATTAGATATAAAGTCTCTATTGTTTTTAAGGAAAAAAGTAGGACTTGATTATAAAATACAACAAACAAGTGAAGGTTTGGGGCCATTAATTAGAAGGACCCTGATTCTGCATGCAGGCTGAATATGTTGCAGTTGGGAGTTCTGATTCTATCTATCTATCTATCTATCTATCTATCTATCTATCTATCTATCTATCTATCTACCATCTATCTATATCTATCTATCATCTATCATATCTCTCTATCATCTATCTATCTATCCATCTATCGACTTATTTATTATCTATTTGGGGAAGGCATTTTAGGATGATTCTCTGCACTGTTGTGGTACTTGGCATTGGCTCTGATCAAATGTCAGCAAACACTAGACAATGGAAATGAGTTTGAACATGACACTGTGGGAGCCTTAGGCTCCGGAAGCAGAAGGAGGCTGCTATGTGATTAAGAACTGGAGGAATCTAGCTGCAATCACAGATGCAAACAGTAGCAGGTGAAAGATATTAGCAAAGCATGCATGAATTTGAATACGATATAGTTGGGAGATGGAACTTAAGCTTTAACACAAAGCCTTCCTTATTCTTTCTGGCATCTCCATTTGGGTCACTTTAGGACTGTGCCAATTTTTCTCAATGGAGCTTTTTAGGATCACACAAAATTTCCAGTTCAAACAACAGAATAAGCATTTACAGTTCACCCTTTCCCAAGGTCACCTATAGAAGGTATTTGGGTTCCTCTTTCAGATAAAGTAGGCTCTGCATCTCTTAGCTATTTCATAAAATTTTCCACATTTAGTTAGTATTTCAAATTGAATTTTAGAAGAAGAATAAAGAGGTTTTGAAAAACTTCCCTTCGTTATTAGGAATATATTGAAGATATATCACACGTATATTTTTAAATGACATTTTTTTCCCTCAGATTCAACCATACGCTTATTTTCCTAAAACAAGGGAAAATGTTGTTGTCATGTTTAAGTACTGCTCTTTTACCTTAAAAGAAGCCAAAACATGTCTACGTCTACTCTTTTGCTCTGGAGCCCATTAAATCCTCTTTCCAGTGTTTTCTAGAATGCTTTGTTTGAATCCATGTTTATATCTAACTAAGCTGTGGTCTCACATATCATTAGTCTTTTATTGGCAATATCAGGCTCCAGGAAAGTGATCACTCATCAAATACACAGTACAACCGCTTAACTGAAGTTGACGTAGAAAATATGCAAGGAAACTTGTTAGAGTACAGACAAGCCCATGCCTGTTCTACTAATGGGTGACATTTAAACAATGGAGCTGTCAGACCCTACTGTGAATAAAGGGGTCTAATCACAGCAGGAATTAATACACACGACAGGTGATTATGTGTTGGAAATATGCCAGGACCAGGACCAGCTGCACGGCTTCACATTATTTGTAATCTCAGTAATTGCGGCTTTTGAAAAAAAATTGTTTAGGATTGAAGAACTCAGGTCTGGGGAAAGAAGTAAACAAAACCACATAAAAACCAATTTATTTCCACAATAGAGGTCTATATAAATGGGAAAGATTCAACCCACACTATAAATTTAAGCCCACTGCACTTCTCCCCAATTTAACAACACAGCAATATTATCATGCTTTTTATCTTTCTCAAAGTTCAGTTATAGTGACCCTCTGCAAATAAAATAAGCCTTTAAACCATCTTACTAATATGACATGAGAATTTCTTCTGAATTTAGGCTACAATATCCAAAGCTACTCAGAAAAATATGGAATCCAGTTGAAAAAGGCATTTTTCCATGTTGAATATTCTGCTCTTCAGCAATAATAGATGTTTGATTACATTCTGTTGGAATTTACAAAAAGAGATATTTATTTAACTTTGAAAACATTTGTGGCAAATGATTTAGTTGGACCCACTGATTTGGGGAATTCAAGACAAGGAAGACAAAGCAGCAAAATGAAAGAAAAAATTACTAAGTTTAATAGTCAGGAAATATCCAGGTCTAGTTAATTTTCTATAGCAAAAAAGCAAATGTTAAAACCAACTTTGTTCTGATTATTGATCTTTAGTCTTATTTACTGATTGTTTTTCAGTGGAAATCATCTTTAAGTCTATTTTCTTTATATCCACGTGATTATCACTATAAAATGTAATTTTGACAACATAGCTTTTCTACATATTTTTGTAGCTTTTTACTAGGCAGTAATTTCAAATTTTCAGACATGCTGCAACAGTAAGTGTTAAGAATTCCCACATCCCTTCACACAGATTCACCAACTGTTTATATTTTATATATTTATCATTCATGAAATATTTACTTTATGTGCATATTTTCTGAACATTTTGAGAGTAAAGGGGCTGGGCCTTTAATTCCTTAATACTGAAGAATATGGTCCTTAAGAACTGGGCATTATCTTACATAACTGTAGTACAACTTCAATTTTTCTATTTTTTCATTGTTTTTCTTTTCTTTCTTTATTTACCTTTTGAGATAGGATCTTGCCATGCAGCCCAGGCTGACCTCAAACTTGTGATCCTTCTGCCTCAGCCTCTCATGGGCTGGGTATGTACCACCTTGCTTAGCTTAACAATGTTTAATATTGGGAAATTTAACATTAATACACTACCATTTGATGAGTCAGAGTCAAATTTCATCAATTATTTCACTATAGTCCTTTATGGATAATTTTATTTTCTCGTGCAAGAGGCAATCAAGTATTGCAAACTATACTTTGTTGTCATACTGATTTGGTCTCCTTTATGTCAGAATAGTCCCCAGCTTTTGTTTTTTAAATCTTTATGGACATCAACATTTTGTATGAGAATAAGCTTTTATTTTATAGACCGTTTCTCATTTTGGGTTTGGCTACTTTCTCATGATTCAATTCCAGTTATGTATGTTGTGAAGTAAACCACTGACATGATAGCATGTCCCTCTCAGTATGTCATATCGAGAGACACATGGGTTTGTCTTAATGTTGATGATGGTAAGTTTGATTGCTTAATTAAGATAATATGGCCCATGGTCCCCCACTATAATTAGTGTTTTCTCTGTATTTCCCAAGTGTTATCATCAACTGGCAGTTTTATTAACTACACCATTCCTTCTATACTTGTTAGCATCTACTCTAAGGAAAACTCTTCTGTCTTCCCTCTTGGTCATTCATTCAATCATTCATTAATTCATTTAGGTCAATGTACACACATAAATTCTTGCTTTTGTCTATAAATTATGATCCATTATTTATTGTGATACCCCTAATTTTCATACTGGGTAAATAGATGTCTCTTCCAGATTGTTATGTATTTTTGATATGTTGCCATCAATTTGTACTTCCTCACTATGTCATTTAGGGTTCCACTAGAGAAACTGAAACAATAAGAGATGAAATATAGATAGGCAGATATAAAGAAATTTATTGCAAATGATTGGCTTGTATTATTTTAATGCTGCCTAGGCAAATTTGAAATCTGCAGGACATTTTCTTAGGCTGTGAATTCTCCTGTAGCACTGAACCTATAGTCCACCAGAGAATTTCTTCATTTTCAGGAAAACCTAGTCCTACTGTTAAGGCATTTTTAACTCATTGAATTATACATGATATTTTCTTTATTTAAAGTCAACTGATGTCGATCAACTCTACCCAGCTCCTTTGCTGCAACACCAAGATAAATGTTTGAGTACTGAGGCCAAGAGCTTAGCCAGGCTGACCTAAAACTGATCATCACACTTATTTCCTGACATGAAATCTTCCACTGTCATTTTGTAGTTTCCTTGCTAATCTTGGAATCAGACTATTCTCCAAGAATCTGGCATCTTTCATATGGTGATGGTATTCAGAAACCAAGATCTGGGCATAAGATAGAATCATTGCTTTGGCTTTGTAATTGTTTACACACACTTGGAAGAACGTTTTTAGTATTTCATACAGTGCAGATTTGTGGGTTAACATTGTTTTATCTAAAAATTATTTCAACATTATTGTGGCCATTAATCCTTATGTCAACTTTATTGAATTAAAAAATGCCTAGCAGATTAGTAAAGCATACTCCTGGGTATGTCTGAGCGAGTCATGGAACTAGGGACTTGGTTACTATATACGGTTCCTTACCTATTACTCTCTGGCACTATTTCTCTGCTCTGTTTCCCAGCCATCATGAACTTCGCAGCTTTCTTTCTCCACATCCTTCCTCCATGATGTTTCTGTCTGGGAGCCAGCTGATCATAAACTGAACACATGAGTCAATTAAAATTGCCCCTCTTTGAGTGGTGGGTGTTGGGTATTCTGTCATGATGAAAAAGCTGATTAATACAGAAAATTGATACCAGAAAAGTGGGGTTATTGCTGTGACTGTACCTGATTATGTGGTTTAGAAGCCTTTAGAACTCATTTGCAGGAGGTTGGAAAGATTTGGAGATGTGGTATAGAATAGACCTACAATGCTGTAAGCAGAGCCAGATGGTGTTATTGGTCAGATCTCAGAAGACCAAAATTCTGACAGAAGGTAGATAGTAAAGGCCAGGCTCAGGAGGTTTCAGCTGGGAACAAGGACTCCACAGGCAGTAGGACTACAGGACATTTGTTTTATACTCTTTCAGAAAATTTGTATTTTGCCCATATTCTCAGAATTTTTGGGAGACTGAGATTAAGGAAGGTGAACTAATTAAGATGGTGGAGGAAATTTCAAGACAGCCTAATATTCAGGCTGTGGCACAGGTACTGCTGGCTGGTTTTAGCCAGATTGACAGTAAGAATCATAGGTAAAAGAAAGTGCATAAAAATTTTAACAACTTAAATTTTGGCCCAGAAGGAATCTCATATAAATTGGGACCCAAAGAGGTGTGGTTGCCAAGAAAGATTAGCCTTAAAAGAAGCCAAGTACTTTGCATCAGGACAATAGTAAAAATGGTTTCAAGCATCTCAGAGACCAGCCAGACCCCACTCAACTACAAGCTCAGAGGGAGAAAAAGGTGAAATTCCTTTGAAAGACTTTGCTTTGAGAAGAGTGCTCCAAGGTGCCCTGCTCATTCAGGGCCACCTATGGAATTGTTTCCCCAACTTCAGCCACATAGGCACACAGAAGCCACTGCAGCCATGGTCCACAAGGGCCAGGCTACTGCTCAAGCTGGTGGCAGACCTTGTGACAGAATCATAGTCCCTGCCAGAAGCCATGAAGAAGGTGATGCTTGAAGCTGTGCAAATTAATCCAAAAGTGGAGTGGAGATTCCAGGAAGTTGGAGATGCCAGGAATGTGGAATGTCAGCTGTGGAAAGCTGCAGGCCATGAGCAGAGCCAGACCAAGAAAAAGGCCATGTGGTCTACAACAAGCAAGACCTTAGGGGCTGGGCTTCCCAAGCCCTTAGACTTCACATCTTACCACATCCTTTCCTGGATCCTGGATGTGGAAATACAGAGCTTAATGTCTGCCCTGATGGATTTCAGTTATGCTTTGGTCCAATTCTTTTCTACCCTCTATTCCTCCTTTTAGGAATGGGAATGTTTGCCCTATATTATTGTACCTTGTGATTATGTAACTTGTTTTTTATTTTTATAGAGATTCACAGCTATGAGTTTGCCTTGAATTTCAAAAGAGAGTTGGCCTTGCCCTTTGAAAAATGCTGGAAATGCTGAGACTTTGGGAAAGAGATTATTGTGTTTCCAGTTGTATGTCAAATAGATATTTTATGTTAGGTGGAATTATAAAGTTGCTATTGTCTTTATTTGGAGAATAAGTATGGTTTATGGAGAAGAGTTTGGGTATGAAGTTGATAAGGGGTGAATTATGACTGTTAATCCTGATGTATTAACTTCATTGGATTAAGAAATGTCTAACAGATTAGTAAAGCATGCTCTTGGGTGTTTGGGTTGGTCATGGAAGCAAGACCATGGCTATTATATATCATCCCTTGCATTCCTCTCTGGCACTGTTTCTGTACTCTGTTTCCTGGTTGCCATGAACTGAGCAACATTCCTCCACCACATCCATCCCCAAGATGTTTTTATGTTGGAACCAGAAAATCACAAATTAAAAACATAAGACAATTAAACTGTTTCTTTAAATTGTGGGTGTTAGGTATCATGTTCAGCAACAGGAATGGTGACTAATCCATTTCTTTTTATATTTCCATCAGATATTGTATTCTGGCTATCATTGTCTCTGATGGGAAATAAGCCACCATTAATATCATTGCTACCTTATATATGTCATTTTTCTCAGGGTAATTTCTAATTTGAAATTATCTTTCAGTGTTCAGCTATTTATTCATAATGTATTGGGTATTCCCCTCCCTTCTTCCATCCCTCTCTTTCCCTCCATCCTTCCTTTTATTGTTTGGTGTTTGCAGAATTTCTTATGGTTTAATATTATGTGATCACTAAATTTGAAAATCTGTTGGTAATTACTTCTTCAAACTCTGTTTTGCTCAATTTTCTTCCTTTTCTGCTCCAGTTGTACATAGTCTAATAAACTTGATATTCCCCCATGAGGCTTTGTTCACATTATTTCCAACAGTTTTACTCCTCTTTTCCCATTTGTCTTCAAGTTTACTTACATTTCCCCCAGCATTTCCAGTAAGCTGGTAAGCAAATCCAGTGAATATTTTTAATTTAAATACATACTTTTTTTTTTTTTTTTATCTTCTGCAGTTTCCCACCTTGGTTCTCTTTTTATAGTTTCCATCATTCTGGAGACTTCTCCTTTCTGTTCATTTATACTGATCACATTCTCCTTAAGTCATCAATATATTGGTTATATATTCTCTGAAGTTCTTGGCTTCTAATTCCAACATCTGTGTCATCCTGGAATCTATTATTAAATACTATTTTCCCCTTAAGTATTGTTTCCATTTTCCTTTGTCTAGTAATTTTTTTATTGTGAACTGGGCACTTTTAATGATGTATTCATTTCTAAAGATAGTAACTGTGAACTCTGTCTTTCTCTTAAAACTGTAGATTTTTGCTCTAGCAAGAACTGAGCTGTATCCAAAACCTCTTTCTTTCTTTTTTTTTTTTTTTTCTTTCTTTCTTTCTTTCTTTCTTTCTTTCTTTCTTTCTTTCTTTCTTTCTTTCTTTCTTTCTTTCTTTCTTTCTTTCTCTTTCTTTCTTTCTTTCATTCTTTCTTTCGTTCTTTCTCTCTTTCTTTCTCTCTCTCTCTCTCTCTCTCTCTCTCTTTCTGTCTGTCTGTCTCTCCTTCTTTCTTTCATTTTATTTTTGTGACAGGGTCTCACTAACTTGCTAAGTTGCCCGGGTAGGGCTCAAACTCATGATCCTAAGAAAGTTAACCTTATTGGACTTAAACCTCAATCTGTCTCCCCTGGAATGGAGAGCAGTGAAAATATTCAGCTCTTCTCATCTTCTAGCTGTGCCTTTTCCCTGAGAACTCTGGTGCATTTCCAGTGCATGCAAAGTTCAGGCTTCAGCCATGGGTGAATAGAGGTCATGTATGGCTTTGAGAACCCCTTTTCTGTGAAACCCTAGTTTCTTCTATTTCCTATTCATTCTCTATACTCTCTAGCGTCTTCTAACTACGTGCTCTGGCTTCTTAAATCATTAAGATGATATTTTTGCTGTAATTCTTCTGCTTCACACCAAATAGACTGAGAAATATTGTTAAACAAAAAGTCACATATAACATAGTTTTTATCCAGTATGCTTCTCTTCTTTCAAGGATGGACAACTTTCTAGTTTCTGCGTGTTTTTGGTCATTCTACACTTCCTGCTTGTACAGATTGTTTTAAGAGACATTTGTCCGGAGTTTATCATTATTATCTGCAAGAATTAGTCCAACACAAAGTACATTACCATTACTAAAAGAAGAAACCTCTTAATGTAATTTTAAAGGTGATACCTTTGGAGGTTAAATAACAAACTCAACTAAACATTTGGTAAATATTATATTATTTTTAAAATTAAGTTTATTGGTACATTTTAGGTATACATGTTGATAACATTCATCATAGGGATTCTTTGTTTTACATTCCCCCAGCCCCCTTTCAACCCTCATCCCTTCCTTATTCACAGAAGTTCTGTTTCCATTTTTTCCTTATTTTCTCATTTTTTTCTCTCCCTTTCCTTTCCTCCTTCTCCCTAGTTCCCTTTCCCACTTGAATATTTTCTTCCTATTTCACAGTATCTATTGTACATTTTGGTACATATTTACACTTTTGATTTCTGACACCAGAAAAACAATGTGGTATTTACACATGCGTGTCCAAGTTATTTCACTTAAGAGTGTGGTCTCAAGGTGAATCCCTTTACCTAAAAATGTTTCAAACTTATCACTTTTTTTTTTTGTGTGTGGGTACCAGGAGTTGAACTCAGTACCTTGCACTTGCCAGGCAGGTGCTTATGCCACTGAGCCATCTCACTGGCCCCCAAACTTATTATTCTTTATGGCAGAGTAGTACTCCATTGTATAAATAACCCATCTTTAGCCATTTATCAGTTGATGGGCATTTGGGCTGTTTCTAGGATTTAGCTATTACAAACTGGGCCACTAAAAACATGGGGGTGCATATATTGCTGTGGTATGACGTTTTTAATTCTTTTGGGAAGATACCAAGAAGGGGAATAGCTGGGTCAAATAGAACCTCTAGTCCTAGTTTTTTAGGAATCTCCACACTAATTTTCACAGTGGTTGTACCAGTCTACACTCCCACCAGCAGCAGACAATGGATCCTTTTTCTCCACAGCCCAGCCAGCATTTTTCACTGGTTGATTTCTTGATAATACCAAATCTTTCTGAGGGGAGATGAACTCTCAGCATTGTTTTACTTTGCATTTCTCGACTGACCAAGGATGTTGAACATTTTTTCCTATATTTATTTGCCATTTCTACTTCCTCATCTGAGAAGTGTCTATTCATTTCAGATGCCCATTTCTGGACTGGGTCTTTCAATTTGGGGGGGGTTTGACTATTTTTAAGTCATTTCTATATTCTAGATAGTAGTCCTTTGTCTGAGGTATACCTGGCAAAAGTTTTTATTCTCACACTGTGGGTTGTCTCTTCACTCTGTTGGTGGTTTCTCTTGCTGTGCAAAAGCTTTTTAATAAGACGAATCCCAGTTGTGGACTCTTTGTGATATTTCCTGTGCGATTGGGGTTTTGTTCATAAAGTCTTTGCCTACACCAATGTCTTCAAGAGTTCTACCTATTCTATGTTCCAGCAGATTTAGATTTTCTGTTTTAATATTTAGATCTTTGATCCATTTCAATTTTAGTTGAAAGATATGGGTCCAGTTTTAATCTTCAGCATGTGGAAAGCCAATTTTTCCAGCACCATTTATTAAAGAGGCTAGCTTTCTTCCAGTGAAGGTATGTGGCTCCTTTGTCAAAAATCAGGTGGCTGAGTATGTCTGGAGTTCTTTCTGCATCTTCTAATCTGTCCCATTGATCCTCAGGTCTGTTTTTTGGCCAGTACCATGCTGTTTTTTAACACAGTAGCTTTATAGTATAATTTGAAGTCAGGGACTTTGATGCCCTCTGCCTTGCCTTTGTTGCCCAGAATTGCTTTTGCTATTCTAGGTGTCTTCTGGTTCCAAACAAATTTTAGGATTGTTTTCTCTAATTCTGTAAGATATGCTGTTGGAATTTTCATTGGGATTGCATTAAATCTGTATAGCAGTTTTAGAAGTACAGCCATTTTCACTATATTGGTTCTTCCTACCCGAGAACAAGAGATATCTTTCCATTTTCTGGTATCTTTTTAAATCTCCTTTTTCAGAGTATTGCAGTTTTCAGTGTAGAAGACTTTTACTTTCTTTGTTAGATTGATTTGAATGCCTTTGTGAAAGGTGTTGTTTCTCTAATTTCTCTCTCAGTGAGTTTGTTTTTTCTATACAGAAATGCTATTGATTTTTGAGTGTTGACTTTGTATCTAGATATGGTAGCACAGTATTTTGGTGGAGTTTTGGGGCTCTTCCATGTAGAGTATCATGTCACCTGCAAATAATGATAATTTAACTTCTGCCTTTCCTACCCTTATTCTTTCTATTTTTCTCTCTTGTCTAATTGATCTGGGTAATGTTTCCAGAACTATACTGAATAAAAGTGGTGACAGTGGACATCCTTGTCTTGTTCCTGATTTTAGAGTGAAATCTTTCAACTTTGTCCATTTAGTATGATGTTGGCCGTTGGTTTGTCACAGATGGCTTTTATCAGTTTGAGATAGAAACCATCTATTCCAATTTTCTGTAGGGTTTTTATCATGAATGGATGTTGGCATTTGTCAAATGATTTTTCTGCATCTGCTGAGATAATCATGTGGTTTTTGTCCTTGGCTCTGTTAATATGGTGTATTACATTTATTGATTTGTGTGTGTTGAACCATCCATGCACCCCTGGGATGAATCATGGTACTTGGTCATGTTGTATAATTTTCTTGATAATTTGCTGCATTCTGTTTCCCACTGTCTTATTGAGGATTTTTGCATCTATGCTCATTAGGGAGGTTGGTCTATAGTTCTGTTTTTCGATCAGATCCTTCTCTGGTTTTGATATCTGGGTAATGCTTGCTTCCAGGAATGAATTTGGAAATATTGCTTCCCTTTCAGTTTCATTAAAGAGTTTGAGAAATAGCAGCATTAGGTCTTCTCTAAATTTCTTGTAGAATTCAGCAGTGAATCCATGAGAGCCTTGCCTTTTCTTTGTTGGTATGTTTTTAATTACATCTTTAATTTAATTGACTGATATTGGTTTATTTAAAATTTTTATATATTCTTGATCCAGTTTTGGTAATTCATATGTATCTAGGGATCTGTCCATTTTTCTTTGATTTCCATCTTATTAGAACACAAATTCTAAAAGTTCGTGTAGATAATCTGGACTTCTGCAACAACATCTGTTCTGACTACACTCTTTTCATTCCTAATTACATGGATTTGAGACTTTTCTTTCCTTTTTTTTTTATATAAGGTTAGCTAAGGCTTTGTCTGTTTTAATCTTTCAAAGAACCATCTATTCAATTCACTGATTTTTTGTATTGTTTTCTAAGTCTTCATTACATTTATTTCTGCTCTGGTCCTAATAATTTCCTCCCTCTTACAAACTTTCAGCTCGACTCTCTCTTCTTTTTCTAGAAGCTTGAGGTTCAACATTGACTTATTTATTTGAGCTTGCTGTGTTTTCCCACTACAGGTATTCCTCACTATAAATTTCCCTTGTAGGACTGATTTCTTTGTGTCACATAAGTTCCAGTGTTGTATTGGCATTATCTTTTAATTGTAGGAAGAGTCTAATTTCTTCTTGCCTTTCATCTGTGACCCATCGGGTGTTCAGGAAGGTGTTATTTAATTTCCATGTGTTTATGAAAATCTCGTGATTTCTTTTGCCATTAATTTCCAATTTCATTGCACTATGGTCTGATTATACACATGGGAAAATTTCAGTTCCTTTGCATTTATTTAAGCATGTTCTATGAGCTAGTATGTGGTCTATTTTGGAGAACATCCTGTGTACATGAGAATAATGTGTATTCTGTTGCTGTGGGATGGAACACTCTGTGGACATGTACTAAGACCATTTATCCAAAAGTTTGGTTCAGTTCTAATATTTCATTGTTGATTTCTTGTGTATTTGATCTATCTATTTGTGACAATTGGGTATTGAGGTCCCTCATTACAACTGCACTAGGGCTTATTTGGCTTTTCACGTCTGTTAATATTTGTTTTATATAGTTGGGTGCACTGGTGCTTGGTGCATATATATTTATGATTGTTATCCCTTCCTCTTGGATTGTTTCCTTTACAAGGATGTAGTGACCTTTTTTGTCTCTCTTCATAAGTCTTGGCTTGAAATCCACTTTGTCTGCAATTAGAATACCTACCCCTGCTTTTTATCTGGGTTCCTGTCACATGGAGTATTGTTTTCCATTCTTTGACCTTTAGTGTATGAATTTCTTTTTGAATTGAATGTGTTTCTTGTATGCAGCATATTGTTAGATCTTGCTTCTTGATTCTTTTGATTGGTGAATTGAGACCATTAAGATTGATAGTTTTAACTGATATGTATGGACTTATCCTTGTCATGTTATTTTCCTCTGTTTCTCTCTCTGTTTAATTACTTACCTTGCCTGGTGGATTCATTCAGTTTGGTTTCATGGAATTAAGGTCCTCATTATCTCTTTCTAGAATGTCCTTCAGAATATTTTGGAGTGCTGGTTTGGTAATTATGAAATTCCTGAGGTGTTCTTTCTCATGGAAGTATCTTATTTCTCCATCGGTTTTGAAAGATAGTTTTGCAGGGTACATCAATCTGGGTTGGACATTGTTTTTCTTTTAGGGTTTGAAATACTTCACTCCAAGCTGTCCTTGACTTAAGGGTGTGTGTTGAGAAGTCTGCTGTGATTCTGATGGGCTTTCCTTTATATGTGATTTGTTTCTTTTCTCTAACAGCTTTTTTTTTTTTTTTTTTGGGTACCGGGGGGGTCGACCTCAGGACCTCGCGCGCCAGCAGACACCCGTGCTGCTGAGCGATATCACCGGCCCCTTTTTCGTATGTGGGATCCGGGAGTCGAACTCGGGCCCTCACACTTGCCGGGCAGGTGCTTACGCCACTGAGCCATCTCACCGGCCCTCTCTAACAGCTTTTAATATTCTATTCTTGTGGCAAATTTCTGGAATCTTGAATATTATATGCCTTGCTGTTGATTTTTTTTGATCTCAGCTAATTGGAGTTCTCTATGCCTCACTTATCTGTATGTCAATTACCTTTTCCCTGCCAGGGAAGTTTTCTGCCATGACATCTGTAAACAGGGTTTTTTTTTATGTCATTTGTACTATCCTGCTTTTTCATTGACTCCAGTCAATCTTATGTTGTTCTTTGCATCATCTAGCAGCTGCTGGATTGATTTCTCATGGTCCCTTGCTATATTTAAGAAGTCTTTGTTTTCATGGTCACCAACCACAATCCTGTCTTCTATTTCTGAGACTCTGTCCTCACATTGGCTCATTCTGCCTCACATACTTTCAATGGAATTTTTAATCTCCTGGGTATCTGTTTGAATCTTTTATATGGATTCAATTTCTTGCCTATGTTGGGCATTCATGATTTCAAGCATTTTCCTAAGTTCCTCTACTTTTTTATCTGTACTTTCTCAAGTCACTAAGCATGTCTTACCTTATAGTCACCATCTCTGTAGTTATCTGATAAATTATTTCTGATTTGATTGTTTTCTAGAGCCTCATTCATTTGCTTTGTTGTTACCACTTCATAGAGTCCAGGTGGGTGGCTTTTGGATTCTTCCACCTCACTGCCCCCTCAGTTTGCCTTTGGTGAGCTGAATGTCTGGGGTTGCATCTTTATTTAATGCCTTCTCATTTTTTTTTTTTTTAGTTTAATTCCTGGGTTGATGGTTGTAAATTGCCTATGATGAGTGGCTTTATTGCTCGTATTTATAACCCATAGGAAATGACTATTTTTTGTAGGTGTCTTTCCAGGTGTGGCTGCTTTTGGGTTTTGAGTCTTTTGCAAGATCGTACCTCTTCAATTTATTGGGGATGAGAAGTTGCTGCCTACTTGGCCTAGCCTCTGGTTCTTTGGCACTGGCCTATAGTATTGTTTATGACCCTAAGACAATCTCAGTCTTGGTATACCAAGAAGAACAACTGGTTAGAACAATTATATCACTTTAGTTAATACAGCCCAGAACACAATAAACCTAGGTAACTATTCAACTCCCACCTTTACCTGTATGAGCTAGATTTGTGGTTATATAACAAAAATCTAAAACAAACAAAAAATTGTATGCAGTAAATAAGCCCTCAGTATTTCAATTTTACCCTCAGGGGAGGAAATTTAAATGGGGTTAGGAAAAAATAGAGAAATAGGAGAAAAGGAAGAGATTAGAAGCAAGGCTAGAGGACAAAGGAGGATCACAAAATCTTTGGGAAACTGGGGCAGAAGACAGGAAGGAAAGAGAGAAGGACTAAATAAAAGCAAGAATAAAACAAAATAATAACAACAAAGAAGCCAGAAACAATTTCATACTCATGAAAAAACAAAAGCAAGTAATGAAGCAACAACAACAACAAAAAAAGAAAAAAATCAAAAAAAGAAACAGGAGAGAAAGAATATAAAGAAGAAAAATTTTTAAAAAGTGTCTTTTTCAATGTGTGTCTCTGCTACCACTGGTAGACAATTTGGGCTGACAGAGTTCAGATCCATATCAATCAGTCCCAGCAAGCCAGCAGCAGCTCCATGGCGAGGTAGAGGATAATCCCAGTGAACCTGCACCCCTATTTCCACTGAAGTTCAGGCTGGCCTCCAGCTGTAAGGCTGGAACCAGACCTGTCCAGCCCTCAGCAGTCTCTCTGTCCCTTGCAGGGTTGAACTGGGTTAGGAGCCACTAGGTGGAGCCAGCAGCTGCTCAGCGTCCTGAGCTCGGCCCCTCTCCAAGGCGGCTCTTGGCCAATCACCCTCTTTTGTGGGACATCCCAGAGGGACCTCTCACAAGCCACTGCCGTCCACTGCATCCACCACACTGCTCCACTTGTGTGCTTCTCCATAGAGGCCTCTGGGGTCACCAACAGTCACCATGTACCTGCAGTTTCAAGCCACCCTTCCCACACAGTGAGTCCGGGCTCAGAGAGAAAGTACCGCCGGCCTCCTCCTCCTTCTTCATTGAAGTTTCTCTCTTCACTCTCCCTGAGGGCTTCAATTGTTGCTTCAGATCCTTCCTGCATACTGGAGACCCACTTCCCTCCTTCTCTTCCTCACATTTCAATATTCCAGTGTTTGGACACCAAATCTTAAAGAGGCTCTTTCTCTGCTGTTCACCACTCCACCATCTTCCCAGAAGTCCCTGGTATATTTCTGTTTGAACCATATTTTACATATTTTTTGGGATTATTTTAGGATGGTACAAATCTGAATTTAGCCTTTTACATTTAACTGTTATCTTTTGAAAGAGAAATTAAATCAATATATCTTACCCTGGCCTTACATTTCATAACAACACAGCTTAAGGATTTTGTGGGGGTAAAATCAAAGTAAGGAAAAAGTAAAACTCTTATTGAATCAAACAAACACATAAAATCACATGCATTTACCCACCTGTAATTCTTCACTTTGAAGAAATGTCTTTAAAATTTCTATGTTGGCACTTTTAATATTTCATTATTTCGTCTGTTTGTTTCTTTGGCTTTGCCTGCCTATGTCTCTGACCACGAACACTTCAAATTTAATCATTCTCTTTAAAATGTATTTCAAAATGATTTATATGCAAAAAGTAAAAGTAACTGCACTGATGAACATATGTTAAATCCTTCATATTCTGAGACTTGGAGTGTGTATATATGATCATAAAACAAAAATATATTACAAGAATAGGCCCTTGGTAATTGAGAAATGCCTGCACAGTGAGAATCATTACCTATAACATTTCTACTCTTTTCATATTACCACCAACTAACCTGAGATAGCCTGTAGGTGATCAAAATTCAAATTGATTCTCTGTTCTTTAAGAAAAAGTACACCAATGGCCTCAAAAAAATGGCACAAAGAACAGTTCCCTTTGTCCCATCTCCTTCCTAAGAATTTATTTTACTTCCTGTAGTTCTAAATATTAGTCAGTTACTCTGTCTCTTTGGGCTCCATTTCCTCAGCTGTGAAAAGAAGTCTAATTCTGGGTGACAATAAACAGTATTTAATACAGTACTCTGTATTGACCTGGTTTCTCAAAACCTACAAGTCTATTTTACTTTATCCTATATTATGATTGAAAGACAATTCTTTGGGGAGGTGCTAGGGTGGGAGAGAAAAGAGGAAGGAAAAAGGAGAGGGAGAGAAGGGGAGGAAGGAGGGAGGGAGAAAGAGAGAGACAGATACACAGACTTTAAAAACCATAGCCATGGTTTTCTTTTCTTTTTTTTTTTTTTTTTTGTGGGTACCAGGGTCGACCCCAGGACCTCGCGTGCCAGCAGGCGCCCGTGCCGCTGAGCGATATCACCGGCCCCTTTTTTGTATGTGGGTTCCGGGAGTCGAACTTGGGCCCTTGCGCTTGCCAGGCAGGCGCTTAAGCCGCTGAGCCGTCTCACCGGCCCTAGCCATGGTTTTCTGATGGACCCATACTTTTCCACTTATGGCATTGCAAGAGAATTCCAGGGTCCTTACTTAGCCCTGACAATTTGTTATTGAAAAATAAATTTCATTGTGTTCTATTTTCAAAATAAATCAAAGTGATGATTTTCTTAATTTTCTTCAACTTAATAGGGATAAGAATAAGTTGTCCAGGTCTTCTTTTATTGAAATTAATATTCCAGACTTTCCTTCTTTCCTCCCCAGTGTTTTCCATGGATCTACACTGCATTTGTATCTCTAGGAGTTAAGCATGAAGCAGGAGAGATGTGTTAAACACATTGATTACCAAGTAAAATGGTTTCCCTGGCAACCATAACCCAATGAAAGCCCTTAGAACTCCTTTCCCTTTGCACCTGAGTTTTTTTCTAATGATTTCGGGCATCACAGATGGCAGAAACAGACACAAAAGTACCTGTTCCAAATACATTGCTACAGAAATAAAGCTGATTCAGCAAGAGATGTTCTGCTCTGTTCTGTACGTAACTAATTTGTGGCATAATTTTTTTTTTTTTTTTTGTGGGTACCGGGGGGTCGACCTCAGGACCTCGCGCACCAGCAGGCGCCCGTGCTGCTGAGCGATATCACCGGCCCCTTTTTTGTATGTGGGTTCCGGAAGTCGAACTCGGGCCCTCGTGCTTGCCGGGCAGGCGCTTAAGCTGCTGAGCCATCTCACCGG
This sequence comes from Erethizon dorsatum, assembly GCA_028451465.1. NCBI lineage: Eukaryota > Metazoa > Chordata > Mammalia > Rodentia > Erethizontidae > Erethizon > Erethizon dorsatum. Next base: position 52,038,796 of record CM051828.1, read on the forward strand.
CCCTGTGGCATAATTTTTGAATAATTTTGAAATGATGCCATCCCTAAGTGCCTTATACTATGAGGAAAGATTAGTTTTCTATAGCTGATGTAATAAATCACTGTAATATTTGTGGCTCACAATAACACAAACACATTGTCTCACAGTTGTGTAGTCAGAAGTCTGGCACAGATATAACCGGAATAAAATCAATACTCTCTAGGCTTGGATTTCTTTGTGTTATGAGGGAAAATCTTTTCCTTGCCTTTTTCTAGGAGGTGCCCGCCCACATTCTTTGGCTCCTGGTTCCCTTCTTTTCTTTTTAAACTGACAATATCATATTTCTCTTTTCTCTTCACCATTATCACATCACAGCTGGGAAAGGTTCTTGCTTTTAAAGACTCCTGACTTTTTGGATAATCTAGATTAATCTGGATAATCTAGAATAATCTCCACATCTCCATGTCTGTATTATTCACATCTGAAAAATCCTTTTGGCCATATAAGGAGATGTATTCACATGTCCTAAAAATTAATGCATGGATGCCTTTGAGGAACCCATATTCTGCATACTATCATGAGTGTATTGCCTAGCACATTTGCAAAAAAGAAAATACTACTTAAAATATTAATTTGCAGTGGAGTATGTTCTTTGAAATGCTTCTTTTAAGTAGTGATATTTTCCACTGCTCTAGAGCAGAGACTGATACACTGCTTTGTTAACCATACAGTCTCTGTTATACTTACTTAACTCTCGACATTGTAATGTCAAAAGAGCCACTGACTGTGCATAAAGAAAGCAGCTTGGCTGTGTTGCAATAAAAATTTTTGCATGAAAATAGACAATGGGCCAGATTTTGACTGTGGGCTATGTTCTGCTGACTTGTAAGCTATAGCCCTGAATGTGGGTTTTTGCAGAATATGAACACTGTCATCAAGTCCTTCTTGAGTACCAGTGCTAAGGAATTTGATTACACATAGAATAGGACCGTCTACCTTCAAGGGGCTTAATATAATTGGATAGTGATATACATTCATCAAAAGATGATAATATAGATTTCTGGCAAGATGGCAGTGGTGAACAGCAGAAAAAGAGATTCTTGAGATTTGGACTTCAGATGTTGGAATATAGCAACATGAGTAAAGAAAGAGGGAAGTGGGTCCCCAGGACCCAGGAATGATTTGAGCCAAGAATTGAAGCCCACCAGGGGAACAAAGAGAAAAACTTCAACTAAGAAGAAGCAGGTGTCAGGTGGCACTTTCTCCCCTAATCCAGACTCACTGTGTGGGAGGGGTAACTCGAACTTGCAGATGCACAGTGACTACTGGTGACTTCAGAGGTCTCCATGGAGAAATGCACCAGTGGAATGGATCAGAAGACACAGTGGACTGGAGTGGCTGAAGAGTTATTCAGGTTCAGATGTTTCCCAAGAGAGGGTGATTGGACAGTAGCCATCTTGGAGAGGGGCCATCTGAACTCAGAACTCAGAATAGCTGCCAGCTGGCTCCATCTAGGGATTTCAGTGTCAGTGCGAGGCTACCAAGTTCTAGTCCACAGGAGGTGAGGGAGCCAAGTTCAAGCCAGCAGGAAGCCAAGTTGAAGCCAGAGGGGGCACATGAAGTGTTACAGGTTGATCAAATCAGGTTCCAGTCTCACAGACAGAAACCAGCTGAACTTCACTGGAACTGTAGGTGCAGGCTTGCTGGGATTATTCACTACCCCACTGTAAAGCTACGGCTGGCTTGCCTTGAAGCAGACATTTGTTTCTTATTTTCTTCTTTTTTTCATCTCTTTTTTCTTTCTTTACTTGTTTTAGTTTTGTTTTGTATTTTCTTGATTGTTTGATCTTGTTTTTATATGAGTGTGAACATAGTTTCTAGTTTTTTGTTGTTGTTGTTCTGTTCCTGTTTTTATTTCTTCCGTCTTTTGCTCCTGTCTTCTTCACCAGTTTCCCAAAGTTTGTGTCATCTTCCTCTGTCCTCCAGCCTTGCTTCTAATCTCTTCCTCTACTTCTATTTCTCTACTTTTCCCCTAAACCTTTTAAATTTTCTCCCATGAGGTTAAAATCATGATATTGAGGGCTTATTGAGTACATACAATTTTCTGGTTTGTTTTAGATTTTGTTATATAACCACAAATGTAGTTCACACAATTAAAGATGGCAAATTAATAGTTACCAGTTTGTCATTTTCTAGGCTGTGTTTGATGCTATAGTTATTGTGGATTGTACTACTTTAGCCAAGGTGACATAATTGTTCTAATCAGTTCTTCTTCCTGGTATACCAAGACAGAGATTGCCTAAGGGTTGTAAACAATACTATAGGCCAGCTCCAAAGAATCAGTGGCAATGTCACATAGGCAGCAACTTCTCATCCCCAATAAACTGAAGAGGTAAGATCTTGCCACAGTCTCAAAACCAAAAAACCAGCTACACCCGGAAGATATCTCTGAGAAGTAGTCATTTCCTAAGGTTCCTAATACTAGCAATAATGCTACTTGCCAAAAGCAATTGACAACCATTAAACCAGTAATTAAATTAAAAAAGAAAGAAAGAGAAAGAAAAAAAGAAAGAAAGAAAGAAAGAAAGAAAGAAAGAAAGAAAGAAAGAAAGAAAGAAAGAAAGAAAGAAGAGAAAGAAACTGAGAAGACACTTAAACAGGATACAACCACAGACTTTTAGCTCATCAAAGGCACACCTAAAGAGTGAGGAAGGGGAACAATTTGAAAGCCACCCACCTGAACTCTCTGAAGTGGTAATGGCAGAAGTAATAAAGCAGAAGAATGAGGCTCTCGAAAAAGTCAAATCAGAAGTAATTTCTCAGATAACTACAGAGATGGTGACGATAACGAAAGACATGCTTAGTGACTCTAGAGCAGATACAGATGAGAAAGTAGAAGAACTGAGGAAAATGATGGAAATCAAGAGCTCCCAACATGGGAAAGAAATTGAATCCATGAAACAAATCAAACAGATATCAAGGATGTTAAAAATTCCATTGAGAGTATGTGAGGCAGAATGAGCCAATGTGAAAACAGAATATCAGGTATAGAAGTCAGGATTGTGGTTGGTGATAATGAAAACAAAGATCTCTTAAAAATGGGAAGGGACCACAAGAAATCAATCCAGCAGCTGATAGATGATGCAAAGAAGAATAAGACAAAGGACTACTATCTAGAATATAGAAATGACTCAAAAATAATTGGACCCCCCAAATTTGAAGACCCAGTCCAAACATGGGCAACTGAAATGAATAGATACTTCTCAGATGAAGAAGCAGAAATAGCAAATATAGGAAAAATGTTCAACATCCTTGGTCATTCGAGAAATGCAAAGTAAAACAATGCTGAGAGTTCATCTTCCCCCAGAAAAAATTGGTATTATCAAGAAATCAACCAGTAAAAAATGCTGGCTGGACTGTGGAGAAAAAGGATCTATTGTCCACTGTTGGTGGGAGTGTAGACTGGTACAACCACTGTGGAAATTGGTGTGGAGATTCTTCAAAAAACTAGGACTAGAGGTTGTGTTTGACCCAACTATTTCCATTTCTTAGTATCTTCCCAACAGAATTAAAAGCATCACACTATAGGGATATACCCACACCCATGTTTATAGCAGCAGAATTTGTAATAGCTAAATCTTGGAAATACCCAAATGCCGATGAATGGATAAAGACATTTTTTTATACAATGGAGTACTACTCTGCCATAAAGAAGGATAACCCTGAAACATTTCTAGCTAAATGGATGCACCTTGAAGCCATACTCTTAAATGAAATCAATCTGACACATGTAAATATTGCATTGTTTCTCTGGTGTGAGTAACCAAAAGTGTAAATAAGGACAAAATGTATAATAGATAATGTGAAATAAGAAGAAAATATTCAAATGGGAAGGGTAACTAGGGAGGGGGTGGGGGAAAGGAAGGAAGGAAAAAGAAAAAGAACTGATGAGAAAAGAAAGAAAAAATGGAAACAAAGCTTTTTTAAATAGAGAAAGGAAGAGGGGTTGAAGGAAGGGTAGGGAAACGGGAAAAAAAAAGTTATATCATGTACACGTGTAAATTTCATATAATGAATGTGATCATTATGTATACCTAAAATGTACCAAAAAACTTAATTAATTAAAATAAGAATTGGATATTTACCTACAAAAATATTTCTGGACTATTTAAAATAAATTGAATAAAAACTGCTTAGAAGATATTACTTGAAATACGTATTCTCTCATATACATAGCTATTGCAGTTGTTTAAAAATTAGCATTAGAATGTCATATCTTTCTCTATTCCTTCATTCTTAATCTAATGGAATCATAACATTTCAAATTAATTTTTTGTAGAGAACATGTAATAGGGTTTTATTTTTTACCCACTATGATAACCTTTGTATTTTTGTTGGCAAGATTGAAACCATTCATATTTAAAATTGTTATTAATTCTGAAGAGATGAGTGGTGTAATTCCTATTTTTGTCTTTCTATAGTTAAGGTGATTTATTTCTCCAGTGTCTGGAGAGTTTTTTTATTAGCTTTGGTTTTCTGCAATGGGAATATGTGTATATTTTTGGGTATTTATTTTTCTGGATGTTCTCTGAGCTTGTTATATTTGTCATACTCTTATTAATTTTGGAAAATTCTTGGCCCTTTTCAGCTCAAATATTTCCTTTCTTCCACTTTTTCTTCTTACTATTTTGTTATGCTCACTGTATGTATGTTGTACTTTGAAACTATCCCACAGTAAGTAGATGTCCTGTTTTATTTTACTTATTTTCTTTTCTAATATTTCAATTTGGGAAATTTCTTTTTACCTATACTCAAACTCTTGGATTCCTTATTTGACCATATCCGGTTCTTGTTTTTAATTTGTTACTTTTTTTTTTTTTTTTTCAGTTTTTTTTCTTGCTATGTAGTTCAGACTAGCCCAGAACTCGCTATGTAGTCCAGACTGGCCTCAAACTCACAGCAATTCTCCTGCCTCAGCCTCCCAAGTGCTGGGATTACACGTGTGTACCACCAACATGCCCAGTCTGTCACATTTTATTTTAATTCTTTCTTAGAGTTCTACTTTTTTCCTGCTTCCATAACTGTTATGGCTTGTATCTAGATATCCCCACAAAACCTCATGTGCTCATAGGAAGGGCTTTTCAGACCTGGCTGGATCTAGAGAGTGTGATATGGGATTAAGAGTGTGTGGCACTAAATTAGTCCACTGATAGGAATTAGCATAGTTCTGGGTGTGGCTGAAAGGATTTACTGAAGACAGACGCCCCACCCTGGGTGTGGGTGGCACCAGGCTTTTAGCCTAGATGGAATAAAAAGGAAAGGCAGGCTTGCTGACTGCTGCTTGGTGCCGGCTGCTTGCTTCTTGCTGTCTTCTGCCTGCCCTGCCATGACACGGACTGTTTCTACTCTGGGATGCCCTCTGCCATGCCACTCTGCCTTGGTGCCAGCCAACTATGGACTGAAACCTCTGCAAACTGTGAGCTGAAATAAACTTTTCTTCCTTTCACTGTGGGCGTCGGGTATTTTGTCTCAGCAATGAGAAAAGTAACTAAGATAATAACTATCTTATATGTCCTCTATTTTCTTTATTAGACCTCTTTATTATATTAATCACAGTTATTTTAAAATTTTCTTTCTGATAATTCCAAAATTTGTGTTATATCTGGGCCTGGTTCTCATACTTGCAGTGGGCTTTGCATTATATTCCTTCTGGCATTTTAACATATCTTGCAATTTTTTTCTTGAAAAGAAGACAAGATGTATCCTGAAACAGAAATTAAGGCATTAAAGGGGCCTTAATTTGAGTTGCTATGTTAATCTAGCTAGCAGTTTGAGCTGTGCTAATGTATGTTGCCTTGAAAATTTTCCTTTTTTTCTTTTCCTCTTTCCAGTATAATTTGTGCCTTATGTTGTGGGTTGAATTTTGAACACTGATGTTCTACTGGATTTTTTTTTCTTGTATTCATAGGTTGCCAAAGGACACTGAAGAGAGGTAAAAGCCTCTTTCTTATTACCATTCATTCCTTCCATCTCTGTAATTCTCTCTCAAGAACAGCTGTCTTTGGCTGAAGATGGGCTTGCTGCAGCCCCAGCCTGAGTTCAGAGGATACAGTTTTCTTATCAATTCCCTTTCACAGCAACTTTGCCTGTGTGTTACGGGTTGTACATTTTCCTCTTAAATTTGGATGAAAAGTTTTGAAGAGAGAACTAGTTAAAGATGGCGTGTCCAGCTTTGAGAGCAAAGACCTCTAATCTTCTCTCTTATGAGATTTGCTTTGTGAAATGAAGTTTCCTCCTTTTAACAAAAGCCCCAATTTTCCATAAAAAAGAATAAAGAAAAGAAAAAGAATCGAAGAAATGGTGTACCTCAGGAAAAAGCCTCAGTGGGACATGACTCTCTTTTAATGCTTCCACTCACTTCCCATCGCGTATGAACAGTATCCAAAATTTCTACTTTTGCCCTCTTTGCTCAGGGTGGACAGGCCCTCAGATACAGGCTGAGCATCCTCAATCCATTTTTGTGGATTTTTGGTACTAGGAATTGAATTCAGGGCCTCATGCTTGCCAGGCAGGCACTGTGCTGCAGAGCTATATCCCCGGCCCAAACACCCCCAATCTGAAGTGCTCCAACACCTGAAATTTTTGAGCACTGATATGATACCACAAGTGGAAAAAAAAAAAAAATTGTACATCTCACCTTTGACCTTAGAGTCAGAATGCAGATGCTCTTAAAGTATTGTATAAAACTGCCTTCCAGCTATAAAACATAAATGAACTTGGTGTTTAGACATGAGTCTCATTCCCAGGATATTTCAGTATGAATATGCAAATTTATCCAAATCTGAAAAAAAAAAAAAATAAAAGACCCCAAATCTGAATGCTTATAGTCCCAGGTACTTAGGATCAGAGATCCCTCACCTGAACTAGGTTAGAGATCTGACTTATTACGCACAAAATTAGGTGAAAGAAAACATCTATGGAGAAATCTACTTTTGCTTCTGGCCAAAGTGTGAAATAAGAAGTCCTGTGATAAATTTGATTTTTTATACATATAAATATTGCTAAGAACCTTAATGTTAAAGTACTTATTATTAGAAATTCTACAGAAAGTGCATATCTATGAGGAAAAGGACCTTCTTTTAAATAGCATTAAATATAATTCCATACCCATTAACTTTCCGAACCTGTGAAAAGCACATTAAAAGTGGAAATTCTGTCAACTTTCTATCTGCAAATATTAACTCCTGAATGGGAGATGTTAGAGTATAGTCAGGTTTGGGGAATTCATTATGTGGACATTAAATAGGCTAAAAGGAATGAAGAGGCAAGGGGCAAAAAATGATAACAATAGTTTGGGATTATTTACCAGGAAAATTTCAAAGATAGTGTCACTGGATATAAATATAGAAAATAAATATGGTGATTTTGAATGTAAATAGGTTTATGTTTTACATAGGACTTTTTTCCCCAGTGAATTAAGGCTACCAGTTGTTACTACATGCACCTTGTTGGATGTGTGCAAAAGTAGAGTGGGGACAGGTTCTAGCCCTTGCTTACAGCTGCAGAATTGAAGTTCTCCCTCAGGTTTACTTATCAATCCATATTTTGCCTCTCACAATTAAATATGTTATTGCCCCATATTTCCTAATCACCATTTTGCAAGCAGTGGAGGTCTAAGATAAAGTTTCCAGTAGTCCTTGAAAAAATAAATGGACTTTAAGTAAGTCAAATTTATTCCATTTGAAAGACTGACCTCTACATTATGATTATGGTTTCCGTACATTTTTGGTTCTAGAAAACTGGTTTTTCTCTTGTATAGCAAAAAATTTTTCTGGTTCTTAACTTTTTAATTTTTATTTGCCTAAAAGATTTTGGTCCTGAAATCCCAAATACTACCTAACTATCCTTAGTCCTCAAATTGAAATATAACACTGACTTGCTTCACAGTCAGAACTAATAAAATACATAGAAAAAATACCCACATACATATAATATAAACTGGACTATTCTGTTGCTTCTGGCTACTATATTTTGAAAACTTATTCTTTGCTGGGCACTGGGTTAATTGTTTAACATGAATTATCTCATCTAATCTTTCTTAACCACATTTTATGAGGGCAATACAGTGTTAACCCAATCTACAGGTAAAGCGGCTACATGGAAGTTAATTGAGACACATGGAGATTAACGTGGAAGCGTTGCCCAGTTTTAAGTGGAAAAACAGAATTCAAATGTAGGCAAAATTTGGAAACTTTCATCTTAACCACTATGTGGTTGTGTCATTTGACTTTCTTATGTGGGACACATTGAGAAGGAAATATAACTGTCAAACTACAGATTAATTTGAAAGATAAATTAGATGCATGACCTATTGTGTATATTTTGTTTATTTTGTTTTGTTTTGTTGAGTCTGTCAAGTTCTAATCATAGATTGAGTTAAGATAATAATAATAAACAATAGTATTTATGGAGCTCTTACTATCTCTCAGGCTCTGTGAATGATCATCACAAATAAATGATATGATTTAATTATCTCAACAATGTCATGGGACAGAAACCTTTAGAACCGCCATTTGCAGATAAGAGAACTGAGACTTTGAAAGAATAATTTGAACATAACCCAGTTAAAAAAAAAGTGCATTACACCCTGTCAATAAAATTCATGCTATGTTTGCATATCAGTACAGTTAGATTATTTAGAACACTAATCCTTGGGCATGTGACTAGAATAAGAAAAGTGAACCAAATACATTTTTTGAGAGAAAAGCAAGTTGATTTTTTAAAATTATCATTTGAATATTCAAACTAGCTCTTCCTCATTTCTTGTTTCATTTTCTGTTTTCAGTTCACTCTAAAATTGTATAAAAGCAGAGTCCTAGTTTAGTCCCAAGGACTGGGTAAAAGTATCTTCCTTATCTGCTTTATTTTTTTAACGATAAAAATATATAACTAAATCTATGGAACTTTAACCTCATCTTTAAACCAATCTCAACCTGGATCATTAAGACAGAGCAAACTCTGTCTTCCGATGTTCATTCATTGTGGAATCCCCTCTCTTGAGTATGGGTGCACCTATGACTTGCTCCGAAACATCAGGATATGACAAAAGTGATGGGCCATCTCTCCGTAAATACCTTACATGTCGTGACAACTGCAATGGGAGCAATGACAGCTTTCCCACTCTCTCTTTTCTGCAGACATGTTAGAAAGATTCCCCTTCACTGGCTTGGAAGAAGCAAGGTGCTATGTGGTATAAGTCCATGTTGGAGAAGCTCAACAGTGAAGCAGCTGTGGGTGACTTCTAGGAGCTGAAGGCAGCTTCTAGCGAGAAAGAGAAGCCATAGCAAGAATGTGAAGTGCAGCCTCAGGAAAATAAATTCTGCCAACACCTGAGGAGCTTGGAAGCAGGTCCCCCCTGTAAGCCTCTGATGGGATTACAGCCTATTGACATCTAGATTGAAGCCTGGGGAGACCCTGAAGGGAGAACCTAGGCAGGTGGTGCCCAGACCCCTGACTGATAGACACAGTGAGATAAGTGTGTGTGTGTGTGTGTGTGTGTGTGTGTGTGGTTTTAGACAGCCAAATCTGTTAAGCAGCAATAGAAAACCAATGCAAGTAAAAACCAGAGCATACACTTAAGATAAATTCTTCTGAAATGAAAAAATATATACTGTATATGCCTCTACTGTATATGATACTACAGAAGAATCGTCCTAGGAAGACTGACCCCTCTGCCTTACCCACTAGATCCAATCTCCTTGGGCCTTCTTAAAGACATTGCTTCCATAATCCTTCCTTCTCTTTCCTTATCATTTTTACTTTCTGTGGATCATTGCCATTTGCTTATGTAGTAAGCTTATAAAGACCGCCAAAGAGAAATCCATATCCTAATCCAGAGAACCTGTATGACATTACTTAGAAGAAGTGTCTTTACAGGTGTGATTAAGAGTCTTAGGATGGAGAGATTATTTTGGATTATCCACGTGGACCCTGAATGCAATCACATGTGTGTTTGCAAGAGAGACAGAGGGATATTTACAATACGCAGAAGAGGAGGAGGCAATGTGACCACCAAGGCAGAGGTAGAGCAATGTGGCCAAAAGCCAAGAAATCCTGCAGCCACCAGGAGCTGGAAAAGATAGAAAAGAGTTATCCCTCTGGTCTCTAGAAGGAGCATGACATGGATGACACTTTGATTTTGGACCTTTGGCCTCCAGAACATGGAGAGAATAGGTTTGTCTTCTTTTCAGTCATTTGCTGCAGCAATCATAGGAAACTAGTAGTTTACAGACTTGCTGCTATTTTCTCCACATGAGAAAACTCTCCCATCCCTACTTTGCTCTACTTACCACCATTTCTACATAGAAAAACTTCTTAATGATCTGACTTTTAAATAATTGCGCTGGTAACTATTACCTGCTTTTCATGGTGGAGACAAACCAGCATATCTTAATAGTACATTAATCTTTAGTATAGGAAAAGTAAAAATTGTATAAATAATCTATGATGAAAAATTACAAGCACAATAAAACTTAAAATATTCAAAACTCTCAAAAAAAAAAAACTTCTCAAAAACAATGGTCGACACTCAGAGGCCTTAACGATCTCCTCATTCTCTCTTGCACATATTTGGTATCTATCACATCACTGAACTTGCTCCTTAGTGTCACCAGTGACTTCTGTTTTGCCCAGTGCAATAGCCGATCCTCCTAGCCTCCCTGTGGCAGCACCCTGTGGATCAATCTCTTCCTTGAAACACGTCCTTCTTTCGGCTCCAAGGCCATGACACAGTTTTCCTGCCAGCATCTTCTTGATCTTCTATGTTGGTACCACTTCCTATCTCTGAAGGATGGGGTGTTCCCTGGCTTTCTTCTATTCTTCTTTGAGATCTCATCTAGTGTTATGGCTTAAATAACATCTGTTTCTAACAACTGCCAAATTCATATCTATGGCCCAGATCTTTCCTCTGCATTCTAAGCTTGTGTATTCAACTGCTTACTTAACATGTCTACTTTGGTGGCTGATTGCATCTCAAATGTAATGCATTCAGAACTGAACTGAATTTCACTCCAAGCCCACTTCTTTAACTCTATTACCAAATTTTCAGTTGCTCCTATCAACATTTTTGGGGTCTTTTTTTGACTCATCCCCTTTTCTTACATTCAATTTCCAACCCATCAGTTGATCCTATCAGTTCTCCCTTCAAAATATACTTGGAACTTGGTAATTTCTCGCCAGCTTTGTTGCTAACACTTTGGGCCATGCCACCTTTAGTCTATATCTGGATCACCACACTGACTTCATCAGTGATCTTGCTTATGTTACCTTTGTCTCTTTTATACCACCCACAGCATGATGCCCAGTGTCTTACTACATCCTGTTATGTTACGGTCCTATAGTGACTTCCCATTGCGTGTCAGCTTTTCCTGACCTGGAAGTCCCTTAACTTCCTCACCATCAGGCTGTTCTAGTACTTTCATCCCTGCCCATGACCCCCTTGTAGCTCCTCCCTAGCTTTCCTGCACATGGCTCTTTCGCTTGCTATTTCACCTTCCTGGAAGTATCTTCTCTATAGCTTTATGCTTGCTCCTTTATTCCTTCTGATCTTAATTCAAATGTCACTTTCAAAATGAGATTTTTCCTCACTACTTGCTCTAAATTCACTGTCCACTTCTCAAAACTTCCCAGGCACCTTCCTTGCTCAACTTTTCCCCCTAGAATTTATCATAATCTGATAAGCTTATATTTTACTTTTTTATTGTCCAGCATCTTAACTAGAAGATAAGCTTTTCAAGGGCAGGTAATTGAGTTTTACTAGACCAGTGCCTAGCATGTAATAGCATTCATCAAATACCCATTAAATAAATGAGCATATGAACGTGTTATATGAACGTGTTAAATATCATAAGTAATATGACAGTGCAAGCAAAATAAAAGCATTGTAAATAGAAAATTAAGAACAGACATTACAAAGGTCAAGAGAGCTAAGATATAATTATCATGTACATGGTGTAATGATTATAAATGAGATAACTTGGGCTCACACTTCTGATAGAGAACTTTTTACCTCCCACATAGTGTAAAGCCTTCACAATTATTTTCATATGCCTTCAGAAAGTTTCTGGGGAGCTTGGACAGGGGCTTTATTTTTATTTTCTTTACTTAACTGTTAAAATTCGTTAAAACGTTACTTGGGTCATCCCATTTGGGGTTTTGATCCTTCCTTTGTTTTTGCTGTAGAGCCAAACAAAAACAGCCAATTCTTAGTAAGTTAGGAAATGTCCTCTTGGGAACACGGGTAACCCTTACGCCTTTTGAGCAGAAGCTCCAAGTCTAGTCTCACCGTTCCGGATGGTTTTCCACAGCTGGGAAGTTCCACAGCACAATCCTGCTCCATTGCACTAAACGTAGCATTGCTGGAAATTTCCTGTGAAAAGAAACTAGCTTCAGCTTTTATTAAACAAAGGTCAAAGTCAAAGTGAAGCAATAAAATCAGAGGGATTTGAATGAATATTACTGGAATAAAAGAATATGGCTGGATGCTTATGAATATAAAAACATTTAAAAATGCTAAAACTATGGTGTAGATGAAGCCATTAGAGGACACTTCTGCTTGTTCCTTGTCCTGAGTTCTTGTAATCAGACAGAAAGACCACGTGGAACCCCAGGCCAATAGTAGACATCTTCAAAGTCCAGTCAAGATAAAATCAAATTCAGGCTTAAATACTGCCAGCAGTATTGTTTTTTGAGCATCTTTTCTGTGTGTTATACTCTAGAACACTTAAAGAACACAAGCAGACTAAAATAAAATACAACTTATCCTATGTCAACTAGGTTTCATCAGAAGACATCATAATTTGCTAGAAATGTAAATTTTTATGATGCAAGCTATTAGCCAGTTTGGCATTTGTGTGTGTGTGTGTTGTTTCTTTATATTCATGTCTTGGGGATTAATGAGTTCGTACCATGTTATGGGTACAAAATTATACAAAGTTGCCTGCTTACTTTTCACATATTTACTCACTTTGTGGGCTTAAAAGCAACTATTTTCTTTCATCTTTGATTATCATGATTTAAATATACCTGGGTTAAATGTAAAAGATTTAATGTTCTGGTACAATTAGGCATGTTACAAAGAAAATTGTTTAATAACAGCTAGATTCTAAGCTCCTTAAGAGCAAGAAATGTATCTAATCCATGTTTGACTCCTTGAAAGGCCACTGAGCACACAGCAAATATTATCTTTCTAGTTTTGATCAAGAGTGAATTTTGGCTCCTGGAGGACAGTGAGACAGGATGAACCTTGGAGGGAAACAGAGTACAGAGGAAGCAAGTCTGAGAAGCGGTGCTAATGCCCAGGCACCTGGCTGTTATGAATTATACAAAGTTTAACAGACACTGGCAGTTTTCGACCTGCTGAAATTCCTTTGTCGTGTGTGAGTGAAGAGGATGTCAGGTCCTGAGAAGCTGAGTGTGCCACTTATTACTGAGTAGGAACCATCCTACACCTATCCTGGTGCAAAGACAGTGGAGTAAATCGGAAGCTCAGGGAACCTCCAATAGGTGTCACTTAACATTAGTGTATTTTCACCTCTGTAGAGAACAGAAAGTTAAGTCTGAGTTCCAGGAAACATTTTGTTCCAGGAAGTGTGCTTTGATGTTGCCAAGGTTACCAAAGGCTTCTCTTTTTCATGTCAAGAAGGAGTAATTTATGACCCTGGTCAGTAAAATAATAACACAAAGGAAATATACAGAATATGACCAAATATGCAAAGACCTAAGAAGTGAACAAGTGTGTGTGCGTGTGCGTGCGTGTGTGTGTGTTAGAGGGAGAGGGAGAATCAAAGTCAGAGATGAAAAGAGAGAGATGTGCAGTGCTTAAGAATTATCATATTGGGCCGGTGAGACGGCTCAGCGGCTTAAGCGCCTGCCTTGCAAGCGCAAAGGCCCGAGTTCGACTCCCGGAACCCACATACGAAAAAGGGGCCGGTGATATCGCTCAGCGGCATGGGCGCCTGCTGGCGCGCGAGGTCCTGAGGTCGTCCCCCCGGTACCCACAAAAAAAAAAAAAAAAAAAAAAAAAAAAAAAAAAAGAATTATCATATAATGTTTGGGATTCTTGCAACTCAGACTGAGACCAGAAGCAGATTCCGAAACGGAGCCACATCCCTCAGAGACCTGATAAGTTCAACTCCTAACAGCTGAGCCAACCTGCGTCACCATGGGATAATCCTGAAGAAGTAAAGTTCAGCAAATGATGATACTGGCTACTAATCTCACTGTTCGCTGTGATTAGCTAGAAGCTGACACCCCCACCCCGGGCCCACTCCCTTTCTATTTATAATAATTAGTAGAAAAGGGCAGGTCAAACAACTGGTTTGTACAAAAACTACAGAACCAGCCACCTAGTCACCTACAGAGTGTGCTCAACTTTTCTGATTAGCACAGTGCTTTAGGAAAACAATACAAATGGGACCTGGAGGGTTTCTTGGTTTATGAGAAATTACTTACAGACCTTATCCTCTGTGAGCACAAGCATGTGCAAGCACTGTGCTAAGTACTTGTGGTGCGTATTGAATGATGTGCTCACAGCAACTCTGCAAGATCTGCACTGTTATTTTCATTTTTCAGTGAAAGAAGCTAGGACTAAGGGAGGTGGACTATCTTGCCCATGGTTCCATAACTGGTAGCCAAAAGAACAATGCTGTGACCTAGAGGACCTGGTGCCAGATGCCATGTTCTTAGATCCCATGCTGGAAATTAGAAAGGAGAAACATGATTTCTTGAAGTAAAGTAACACTGGAACATGTAAAGAAAATGTTAATAGCATCCCCTAACTCCTTTGCAACTCCACTAAGTGAAACATGATAGTCGATAGATCCATCTCTTTCTACACCATCTTTATTCTGTTTTCTTTGCAGAAGTATACTATATGAATTTTATTTCTTCTTTTGGTTTTACAAAATAGGATGGTATAATATTCATTACATCAAAGCTTGCTTTTTTCACTTGGTGTCCTGTCACAGACATTATTTTCGATCAATACTCATAGATTCAACTCATTCTTCTTTTTTGTTTCTGGAGACAGGGTCTTGGTATGTAGTCCAGGCTTGCCTTGACCTCATTACTGAGCCAAAGCTGGCACTGAACTTGTGGCAATCCTCCCGCTTCAGCCTTCTGAGTGCTGGGATTACAGGCATGCACCACCACGCCCAGCTTAATACTCATTACATCACAAGCTTGTTTTTTCACTTAACTGTCTGTCACAGACATAACTATAGATCAGTCTTCATAGATTCAAATAATTCTTTTTAATAGCTGAGTAACACTTCTTAAGCACAGCAATGTGCCATAATGCATTCAAACATTCTCCTAGTAATAAGAATTTAGGTTGTATTTTTAAAGAGTTTCTTTTTTTCTTTTTTTTTTCTTTCTGGCACTGAAAACAGTACTGAAAAAAGAAATTGACAACAACATCAGAAAAAGGAAAATGATATCCCCTGTTCCTGGATAGGAAGAACCAACATTGTCAAATGGTCATACTTCCAAAACTGATATATACAGATTTAATGCAATCCCAATCTAAATACCAACAACAATCCTCACAGAACTAGAGAAAACAATCCTAAAATTCATATGGAACTAGAAGAGAGCCAGAATAGCATAAGCAATCCTGGTAACAAGATCATCACAATTCTAGATTTCAAGTTATATTACAAAGCTACAGTGATAAAAACAGTGTGATACTGGCACCAAAACAGACACATAGACCAGTGAAATAAAGTAGAGGATGCAGAAACAACCCCAGACATATTCAGTCACCTGATCTTTGACAAAGAGGCCAAAAGCATATGCTGGAGGAAATATAATCTCTTTAGCAAATGGTACTGGGAAAACTGGCTGTTCCCATGCAGAAGATTGAAGCTGGACAAATATCTCTCACCATGTACTAAACTAAAATCAAAAGGGTTCAAATATCTACATATTAAAACAGAAACATTTAACCTGCTGAAAGACAAGGTAGGTAAAATTTGAAGGCATAGGGATAGTAAAGGACTTTCTGAACAGAACTCCAGTTGCACAAGAAATAAGATTAAGAATCAACAAATGGGATTATATCAAATTTAAAATCTTCTGCAAAGCAAAGGAAACAATCAACAGAGGGAAGAGACAACCTGCAAAATGGGAAAAAAGTTTTTACCAGTGACACATTGGACAGGGGATTAATATCTAGAATATACTATGAACCCAAATAAATTTGATCCCCCCCAAATAAAAGACTTAATCAAGAAATGGGCAACTGAAGTCAGTAGACACTTCTCAGAACAAAAAGTACAAATGGCCAACAACTAGGTTAAAAAAAATTCAACATCGCTGGTCATCAGAAAAATGCATGTTAAAACAACACTGAGATTCCATCTTACTCCAGAAAGAATGGCAATCATCAAGAAATCAAATAATAACAAATGCTGGTGAGGCTGTGGGGAAAAAGGAATCCTACATTGTTGGCAGTACAAGCACTAGAAAAATCTATATGGAGATTCCTTAAAAAACTTAAAATAGAAATTCCATTTGACGCAGCTATTCCCCTTCCTAAAGAGTTAAAGACATCATATTATAGTGATCCTAGCATACCCACGTCTAGTTATTTCTTAATAGCTAAATTTTAGAAGTGGCCTATATGCCTATCAACAGATAAATGGATGAAGAAAATGTGGTATTTATACACAATGGAGTATTACTTTGTCATAAAGAAGGATACACTTGAGTCATTTGTAGGAAAATATGTGCACCTTGGATTTATAATGTTAATTGAAGTAAATCAGATAAACAACCTTTAAAATCATATGGTTTTTTAAATATGAGAAGCCCAAAGTATAAATAAATCAAAGAGCAAAATAAATAATAGACAATAGGAAATAGGGAGCTAGATCTTTGGCAAATGGGAGGGGTACCAAGAAATGGAGGGAGAGGGGAGTGGGGAGGGGAAGGGAGCATGAAAAGAAATGTGTCATGTAAATGTACCAACTACCCATCATGAATGTATTCATGATGCACTACAAACATGTATTGATAAAATAAAATAAAATGATGAAAAATTCAATAGCGTAGAAAGCAGCCATGTCTCTCTCCTCTGACCTAGAAAGAGATTTATCAATTAACATAGAGTTAATAAAAGTTCAAGATGGTTTTTCTATTTCTGAGAGTCATATGTTTTTTCATGTGTGTACTTATCATGTATGTACTTATCACTAGTATTTAAAAAAATCTGTAATTGTTGCTATCCTCAGTGCTATTTTTTATAGGAATCTACCAAACCTTTTCACCTTTATTCATATAATATTCACTACATTTCAGGGAGGCCAGTAATAATCTTACTTTAATCATTATTCTAAATATAACCTTTAATAAAATCAGAACTGCTTATATTATTAAAATCAGAACTGATTATCTTAAAAGTTTAACAGACAAAGTAGTTTGAAATGGGAATGTGGATTTCATTGCCTTTCTTTTCCTAACAAAATCTTTTTTTTTTTCTCAACACTAGTTTCAGATGAATAATGACCCCAAAGCCACCTGAAGCTTTGGTCTTTACATTTATGATTTTTTAAGGTCTCCCTCAGGTAATTTAAAATTATTCTATAAGAAATCTGAAAATGTAGTTGAATATTTTTAAGAAGTATGGAAATGTTAGATGCTGTTTTTTGAGGAATATGGTGGTGTTTACATATCTAACTAAACAGTTTTTATTGTGTGCTTGAATAATAATATATTGGTATTCTAAATATGATTGAAATTGAATAGCCAGTATATTAATTTTGCCTAAACAAGATACTTATTCATACTTTACCACATGTAAGGAATAGCTTTATAGCTAATTTTCTATGAAAAGAATTTCTTTGGCTTATTTAATTATTAATGTACAGTAGAAATGTTTCTTTTCTTCCTTGTGAAGACATTTCATGTAAATTATTCTATCAATATTGAATTGCCTGATTTTTTGATACATTTTTGTGAGTTTACTTAAAACATAAATATTACTTATAGGAAGGTGTACAGTTGGCCTCCATGTTTCTTATGAAGCTCATTTGATAAACTTTGAGAGGTTTAATCAACATTGGGTTATAGCATCTTTTATGGAGCTTTATAATCAGAAATTATATAAAATATAACATATATATCTTAAAACTGGATTGAGCAAGAAAAGTGTAAATTGAAACTGCCGTGTCTGTAGTGGAAATATTGTTTTCAGAGTCTAATTAGTATCACTAGAGTAAGGAGCTCAGGTAAATATTATAACCACTAGCTTTTGTCCTCATCTAGATTTGTTTTTCAGTAATGTATTCCTTTGATTTAATTTCTTCTTTGCCTGAAAAGGGAAGTGGCCAAAGAGCTATTTTTATTATCTATTTTCAATTATCACAATCACATCACCATAAAAACTAAGATAAGAAACATTTCAGCTCTAATAGTATCTCAAGAATGAGCTACATTGGCATGTTCATCATTCGCTATCTGGCGTAAAACATTCAAATTACTTTACTAACCTTTAAGATCAGCAAAGACTATGTTGTTGGAGGGAAAAAAAGCAATGTTATAGTTTTTATTTACTTCTTCATTTTTTTCAAAGCATAAAAATCACAATTTTTATTAGTTGAATCATGGGGGAAATAATATGGGCTTATGATTCTTGGATATCTCCTTTATCTATTTGGGCCTCATCCACAGACCTTGGGTTATTGTTACTTTATTGCTCTATAAATATAGATTTCGAACCATGAATGAAGTTCTGGGTCCAGAAAAACTCTAAAATCTGCTACTACTGTGTATTTTAAAAATCTGAAGGATTACAGAACAGTAAAAATGGTGTCCAAATCATCAGAGAACACCTACATTTCTCGTTTGAAAACAAATGGCATCCTTCTTCAACAATACTTCTTAGTATAGTATTACTCTTCAGAGAAGATCAAAGTGCCATCTTTTAAAATAAGATTTAATAGAAAAAGTGGAGAAAATTGGAAGTAGCTATTCTCATATTTTCTTTCATTGATTTTTTTGCCCCACCAACTAGCTAATTTAAAATAGTGGAAAAGTAGCTTTCAGTTTTGAACTTGGAAGAATGAAGACTTTCAAGAATTATTTTGTAGTGAGCTGGATGGTACAGTAGTGTGTACAGACGCACTAGGTGGTGCTGCTTTCAGCTATTTACAAGCTAGAGGGAAGCAGGAATGATCAGGAAAGTGGTTCCGGAGCATTTCTCCACTAGCACACGTTCTCATATCACATGGATTGGACCAAGTGAACCATGACGGGTGGGAGTGAGCCCAGAGTGACCTTAGGTTCTCTCCCATGCTGTCTGCCCAGGAGCAACCAGCATGACAACGCAAGGGGACACTTGCTGAAGTCACAGTTGTAGTGCTTCCCATGGTCCAGAATGTACTATGCACTCAACACCCTACTGTGGTTCTGTGTTGGCAACAGGAAGAATATACAGGTCTGGGAACTAAGGGTGTGAGTAGTGTTGGCCCAGCTTATCAGTGACTTGCTTAGGGAGTTTGTGCTTCTCATTCCCACAACTTCAGGTTATGGAAGTTTAGGAGTCTTTACCTTAAAAGATGAATTATTTCCACCCAAGAACACTGCAAGTGTCCCAGTGAATTATGAGCTGGTACTACCTCCTCCTGTACATTTCACATTCTTTGTCACAAGGGTTCAGTAACCAAGAAGGTGTAACTGATGCTGGTCATCATGAGGAGAGAGGGTGACCCAGTGACCCAGCTGGGTTCTCTGTGTGCTTGCTTGTTCAACTTGGATGCAGATGGGTGGTATAGCAGCCATGGTCTGAGAAGGGCATGCGGGACCAGAGCTAGGGCTTCTCAGGGATAAGAGCCTTTGTCATGCCACCAAGTAAGCTATTAAGAATAGCATAAATGCTAGTGGAAAATGAGGGAAATCAGGAATGTAGAGAAAAGGGAGGAAGGTGAGTATTAGCTACAGTCCTCAGACTAGCAGCTGGAGCAGGGGCTGAAGTTTACTCCACTGACTTTCTTCTCCCAATTGCCCTCAAAGCAGAGAGGGTCTCCAAAGTCCTGAGGGAGCTGCCTCCCAAACTGCAAATAGTGGATCCCAGTGGTTCAAAGTATGGACTGCAGTGGACATGGAGAAACACAGTCCAGATGACTCAGAGAAAGGACTCATGCCCCATTGTCAGCAGACAGGCCCCCTGCTCTTAGCTCCTAATGGTTTGCTGCAGCTGCAGGGTGGCCTCTCCCACAGGTATATCCATCCAAGAACTGAATGGGGCAAATGCCGTGTCCCGTGCAGCTCTCAAAGTTCCCGGGGGGGAAGGATGGCGAGAGGATGGAGAAATAAAGAAAAGAGACAAAAAGCTGAGGTCAGGTGGAACCCTCTCTCCTGATGGGAGGAAAGGAACTGCTCAACCAAAGCAGTGTGTTTATTTATACATTTAGCGAGTTGGTGTCACGTGACACCCCTTTGCCTAGCAACCCATTGCTTGGATTGCCTTGGGGCTAGGTGTTCTCTGGGCTGGAGCAGCTTATGTAGCCCACCTCCCCTGCTCTTTGTTGCTCCTTTATTGCTGCTTGTTTTCTGGCTGGCCCATCTCACCCACTGAGCAGGAGCGCAGGTGTGATCAATTTCCAGCTTCAGCTGCTCCCCACAGGCAAAGGTACAACAGTCTAGCCAGTCACCTCTGCAGGGCCATTTACACTGCAAGCTTCTTGCTAGATTAGCTGAGGGTTTGCTCTGCCTGCATTGTAATTTGGATTCTCCTACTCAATTCTACTTCCTTGCCCTTCTATTTACAAATACTGATTATCAATAAATATCCTGCATGCCATACTCCATCTCCATGTCTGCTTCTGGATAACCTGACCTGCGACAACTGCCACAAGTGACTTCACCAGTGATACATAGCATATCAAAAGTGGTTCTCAAATCTCCGTGATTCTGATTTCAATTGGCACCTGATTATGACCTCGATATAGACTCTCTAAATTCCATTAAAATAACCATGTAGATGTAGCAAAGAGTGAGAATGCATGAAACAGACCAAACTCTTGCCATGTTAGGAAGTTTTAGATGGCAAGGCCAATGAAACTGGATTAAAGTACCAGATTGGTACAAATGAAAATCTGGCACAGCCTGATAGGTGTGGCAAAATGTCAGTTGATACAGCCCATATAATCATAGCACAGTTGCATGGCCCACTCACATCTCAGCCAGTCTTTCTTGTTTATGAGATGAAATAAATCACTAAAATAAATTACCAAGCTTTACCTCGATGCACACCAATTGCTCAACCTGCTGCAGAGGTTACGGAAAGGTACATGGGGTAGAACATTGACTCCTACTAGATGCTTAGTATTGGGTGGGGTTTGTTGTCTGACATCCTTTTGAAGATATAATAGATGCTCTTGACCTCACCCACAGACAAATACACACACTCATCTATGTTTACATAAAACTGAAGTTCATTTAGGAATACAGAGGTCATTGCTTAAAGAATGCTTGCAATAGAATTTTGATCATAGAATTTTGAAATTATATGTGTAATTTCCCAACATTAGATATTTTTAGAAGCCAATGCTGAATTAAGCAATTATCTGCTAGATGCTATATTCTATTTGGCACTTTTATCTATTTTATTGGATTGAACTAATATAAAGAGCTTAAAACAACATAGGATTTTAAGTTCTACCAGGGCGCTATTCATTGTGGTTGGTGGTGGGGCCGAGAAGCTTACTATTACTTCTCTGTCTCAATGAAGACTAAACTGCACTTAATTATTTTTTTGTAGGGTAACTTGAAAATTCAATTTTAAACTTCACACTTTGCTGAAATGGTCCATTGTTCAGAACAGGGTACAGATATGAGATAGCACACACTGCTGAATCAACTTAGTAATAGGACTTGGTTACTTCATGGGAAACTGTGGGCAGGTTCTGTAAGCCTGCACCTCAATTCTGTAGTTCTTGACACAAAACCAGAAAATATAGATTCATTGGATTTCATTTGCCATGGTTCACATGAAGTAATTTTGCACAGTGACCCTGAAGTTCTTCAAACATCAAATTGAAAGTAGGAATATGCCACTTACTGAACCCTCAAAGATTATATGAAGCTCTTTTTATAAAATGGATTCAGGTGGTATCTTCTCTTAACATAACATTTAAGAAAAAGAATTCCTAACTTAAACTAAACTTAGGATAATATGAAACAGTACTACTAAGACACAGAAGAGCCTTTACTGAAGAAAACCAGACAGGATCCAATTCATCAATGGAAAGAAGTAGAGATTAATGATATTAATGAGATACTACTTGATTTTTATCATTTATTTAGTTTTTTCCCATTGAAAAGGTTTACTATATATATAATCTGTATAGGAAAATTTGAAAATAAAATGAGTTTCCAAAGGTTTTAAAATTATCCAGAGGCACAGAGAAACAATTGACAAAAAAAACCCACACAAACACTTCTCACCTCTTGAGAGAAATGGAAGCAACTAAAGTGCTACACTGCAATTGGATTTTCTCCAGAACATGTTCAGAGTAACCCTTGCTTTTGCAAAATGTGCATGGGTTATTAATCACAACTTAGGAACTCTATCTCACCTGAAAACCAAAAGATCTTCCTTCGGCTGTGGTCCAAATAAATTCCAAATGGCATAGAACATATAGTTTTGAATTCCCTCTGTGCTTGTTACTGACCTGCCTCTGAACACATCCATAAATAAATTACATTTACTCAAGTGATGAACATTATTTCAATCTAGGACTTTTTTCCATTGGTATCAGTAGCATATCCACTCTCTCTTCAGAGACCCCAGTGGATCCCCTGAGACACAAAGCATCAGAATTAGTTAAAATCCTTTGAGAATGCTCTGGCCCCAATAGCCAGAGTGCCAAGAGTCACTGCAGGATCACAGCCAGAAGGTGCTATGTTCTTACCTTGCAAGGCCCCAGGGGCAGCCTAGATGCTTTCTGAAGAATTATGTCTGCTTATTTGTTTCTCCAAGGACCGTGCAGGGATAGATGTTTCTCTAATTCTAGAGACAATGACAATTGCCAGGCCATTGGGTATTTGGCTACTATCTCTTTCAAGGGATGGGTACTGGATATAGCAGAGATATTTTAATCTCCCACCATCAAGCCTGTGTGTCCTGTAAGCTGCAGCTTCCTCTAGTCACATTTTCTGTATTTTTACAAACCATACACTTTGAACTTGCTCTCAAAACTTTGTCCAAGATGGCTCCTACATGCTTAAGAATGGAAATGAAACAAATAATATGGTACATTAAAATGTATATTTTGTAGAAATCTACTCTATTTTTAGAACATAGTTTTGTTTTATTATCTTAATACTTTTAAAACTTGATATAGTCAATTTCACAATCACGAAATCTCTTATTGTCATCTTAATTAGTAATTCCTGTTAATAATTTGGCAAACATATTGTACTTGGATGAATGGCCTAAGATACGTCTTTGAGCTCCTTTCCTGAGGTTTATTCCACATGCAGAGATATCTCAGTATGTTCCATTTTCCCACAGTTTGTCACAAAGTTTACAGAATCTCTTCATTCCCTAAACTGAATTTCTTTACAGATGCATCAGGGAGGCAGTCTCTAGAGAAAAGTTTCGATATTGCAAATCTATGTTTAAATATTGTTTTCACAAGAACCTGTAAACTGCATGTCAGTACAGATCTCTGTGTGGTTTCTGGCTGTTCTTTGTGGATTGCAAGCAGCCAGAAAGTTGCATAGCGCTTTGGCGTGGTCTCTTGATAAACAAGAACAAGACATGTGGGGCATCCTTGCCACACTGATTTATAAGGAGGCACCATGTCTTTCAAGACCAAAAAAACACCTAGCCCTGCAGTTTGAAAAGTGATGAAATGCTCTTGCCCCAGACAATGTTGTAGATTTATGGAATATACTGTCTGTGTTCAGCATATTGTGACAGAAGTGCAGCAAAGTGAAAAAGATTTCTTTTATCCACCCCAGACAGATTTCCTTCTTTCCGGTTTGCAGTCTAACTATGTTATGTCAGTACGGACTTCAGCCTTAGGTAATGCACAACCAGCATTTCCTTGGTATAAGGATGCAAATTGCATTTATGTCAAGTCCCAAATAAATGTCAGTCTACCTTCACCCTTGTTAAATGTGGCATTGCATTTTGGTGCCCAGTGTTATTTAAACACGCCTTTAAATTCTTAGCTGTGTTGCTAATATGGGTAAAGATATTGATTCCTCTGGTTTCAGCTGTGAGTGGCTTTTTATGAAAAGCATGAACTCAGCTATATGACTCAGCTGAGCTACTTTGCATGCTCACAATGTGCTGCTTTTGCTGCTGAGTACTGAAAACCAAAGAGGATCTTTTAGTCATTTCGAGTCTGTTCAAATTACTGTGAGGGTATTAGTTGCAGATCTGGGAAAAGAGAAAGAAAAGTGATGAATTTCATCATTATATGTGTCCTGCTCCCTACTCCAAGCTTACACTCAACAAGCATGCAATGTTTTCAAAAGAGATTTTGCCGTATATTTTATTATGAGCTATCAAGAGTGGTGTCTACAAATCTTTCCCTGTGTCCCTGACCTTGTCGTTTACCACTGTTCTCTCCTGTATGGCCAGCTCAGTGCTGGGAAGATGAAGTGTGACTTGCTTTGGCTGTGTATTTTGATCATTCAAAAACTGATGATTAGTCAGAGTACAGAGATCTCGATAAAGCACAATTTCACAATGTAAACAAACAAAAAACTCCAAGCCATTAAATTTTCAGAGGTGGATTGTAAATTCTCTTAGGTCGGAGATATTTGGAATGAATGAGAGTCATTAATAGCAAGGTGTGTACCACAGGGCACAATAAACATCTTTATTATCGACATAATGATCAAGTCATTAAATCCTGGAATTGAGACTGATGGTATTCTCTGAGGAGTTGGTAGCCCTTAACCATTCTTCGGGAGTCAAACGAGGGCAATAAATTCTTCCAAAACATTAAATGAGAGCATTGCAGCCCTACACAGAGTAATTGAGTGTTGCTATCTGGGGCTCTAGGAATTCATTCACTTTGCTTGGCTGAGCACAGGCCTTAGAACCTCTGTGACTTCCCGACAATGTAAATAGTCCCTCTAGATGGCTGAAGAGGCTTGCTTGCACTTTCTTATTAAGGGACAATATGCTTGAATGCCAAAAGTTTTCCCACTTAAAATTGACAAGGTGAGGTTCAGAAAAGTCCAAAGTCCAATCTCAATGTCACACATTGTTTAACCAGAAGAACAGACTCTAATAAGTCATCCTCATGTGAACACCATGGACGGCACTTATACAAACCAGGATGGTACAGATCAGTCCCTCAGTGTGGCCTCTTGATGCAGTCGAGAGATACAGTAAACAAGAAAATAGATGCAGCTGCTTTGGGCATAACATGGCACACTGTTTCACAGGAAACTTTCTGTAAGTAGAAGGGGCACACTCTAAAATAAAAGAAGTATCGCATTGTGAATACATGAACCAGCAACAGTCATTTATTATCACTATCAAGCGTTGTATACTGTATATAATTGTATGTGCTCTGCTTTTCTATGACTAGCACAACAATAGGTTTGTTTACACTAGTTTCATCACCACAAATACGTGAGGAATGTGTTCCACTGTGACTTTGTAGGGATCTGATATCACTAGATGATAAGAAATTTGTAGTTCCCTTATAATCATATCTGAACACTGTCATATGACCAAAATGTTGTTATGTGCTACATGATTATAAATATTTCAAAAAATAAACCAAGGAAGTTCTGTGCTATAATGGCCAAACTTTACCACAGGGCTGTACAGCCCAGCAGAGGACTTATGGGTGACTTCACTTTATCGGGAATATAACAGATACTTGAATATCTAGATGATTATTTTCAATTGAATAATAGCTACACTACAGTAATCTACTGTGCTTTAAATGCTACCAGCTATTTACTGGGTATGATCATGT
This sequence comes from Erethizon dorsatum, assembly GCA_028451465.1. Taxonomy (NCBI): domain Eukaryota; kingdom Metazoa; phylum Chordata; class Mammalia; order Rodentia; family Erethizontidae; genus Erethizon; species Erethizon dorsatum. The sequence continues at coordinate 52,064,787 of CM051828.1, forward strand.
GATAGGCACTGTGGAAAAGGCTTACATGGAACATTTACACTGACAAAACGCTAGGCATTAGATATTGTTCTCTCCATTTTATACTAAAGTGAGAATTCAAGTCGCTACTAAGCACACAGTCAAGTTTTGAACAAAGATTGGCCTGATGCCACAGACAGGACCCAAGGTTTTTGCTAACCCTGAGAGGTATATGACCAAAGACACATGACGACTTGGCATCTTGACTGAGAAATGTGGCCAGTCCAATTTGAAATATGCAGTAAGTGCAAAATACACACCAGATTTCAAAAGCTTTTTGTGAAGAAAGGAAGAATGTATACTATCTCAGTAATTTTGTATATTGTTTAGATGCTGAAATGATAATATTTTGGATATCTACTTTTTTTTTTTTTTTTTTTTTTTTTTTGGTTTTTTGAGACAGAGTCTCACCATGTATTTCAGAGTAGCCTTGAATTCACTTTGTAGCCCAGGCTGGCCTCAAACTCTTGGTAATCCTCCTGCCTCAGCCTCCCAAATATGAGGATTATAGGCAGCTGCCATACCACCCAGCTTAAAATATACCACTGAAATTAATTTCACTTTTTTCTTTCTAAAATATGGCTACCAGAAAACTTAGATGTACACGTGTGCCATACATTATATTTCCAATGGACAGAGCTATGCTAGTCTGCATCCCATTTTAACATATCTTCAACTTTTAAAAATAAACATGGTTTTGGACCCAAGAACAATTTTTTCTCCTTAAAAAAATACCTGTGGCTAGAAATAAAAAGAATGTTAGATTAATTTTACACATTCACTGGAAGACAAAAATATATATAATTTTGTCTTTTGACTTTTCTCTTTTAATACTGTAGTGCCATTACTTTTTGTTGCCTAAATTTTTTTCAATTGTCCACAGTTTCTTTGTTTTGGTAGATCAGGCAAAGGAGTGCAGGGAAGAGGACTCCTGTATTCATACAATGTTCTCCAATATGATGTCATATTCATTCATTCATTCTTTCATTCAAAAAATACAGGGCTGGGGATATAACTCATAGGTAGAGCACCTGCCTAATGTACAAGGCCCGGGGTTCAATCCCCAGTATCTCAAAAGCAAAAGCAAAGCAAAACAAAACAAAACAACAAAGAAAGTAAAGAAACAAAAAGAAGCACACAATCACATAAGGCCTTTCCCAAATATTTGCAAAGCAAGACAGGACAAACATAGTGGATAGTTATAGTACTGTTTCAAGTACTCAAAACTGCATTTTTCAAGTTTCTGGAACATGACATTCAGAATATTACAATTTTTGTGACACACGCCAGTGGCATTTCTTCAGTGAATACTGCATGTGTCATAGTTGAAAATGGAATTGTTATATAAGATTATATGAGGACTAGAGGTTCCATTCAATCCAGCTATTCCCCTGCTTGGTGCCTTCCCAAAATAATTAAAAGCGATACCACAGCGATATATGCACACTCATGTTTATAGAAGCACAGTTTGTAATAGTTAAATCTTGAAACAGCCCAAATGCCCATCAACTGATGAATGGGTAAAGAAGATGTATTTTTTTAAGCAATGGAGTACTACTCTGCCATAAAGAAGATAGCTTGAGATAGTTCTAGCTAAATTGATGCACCTTGAGACTATGCTCTTAATTGAAATAAATCAGACACATATGTTTAAATACTGCTTTGTTTCTCTGGTGTGAGAAACTGAAAGTGTAAATAAGGACAAAAATATGTAATAGATATTGGGAAATGGGAAGAAAATGTTCAAATGGAGAGGGGAACTGGGGGGAGAGGGAAAGTGCCAGTGCAGCTCTTGAAACTCCAGATGGAGGACAGTGGAGGATGAAGAAAGAAGACAAGAGTCACAAAGCTGAGGTCAGGTGGAGTCCCTCTCCTGATGGGAGAAAGGACTGCCCAACAACCACAGTGCATTTATTTATACAATCTGCATAAGAGGCTGTTTATGGAGAATCCAAGGGGAGGGAAAGATCTGGAACAGGAAGAACACCCAATCCTCAGCAAAACATCATGCTTTGGTGGTTACAAGAGGGGAACAAGAGAGGAGTTGTCTATGTTATCTCAGGGGAAGGCCAAGTCACTTTGTGCATCCGCTCCCTGAGCTGTGTACACTTCTCATGGAGCCCTGCCACACTCATGAGAAGCAGTGACCTGGTCCTAGATACCGGAGGTACAGACAGCTTCCCTCCCAACGAAAAAGAAGCAAGGGACGTGGAAAAAAAAAGACAATAGAAGGGAAAAAAAATAGAAACAAAGCTTTTGTAAATAAGGAAGGGAAGGGAGTTGAAAGAAGGGGAGGGGAATGGGAAGAAAAGAAGCAAGATACATCATGTAAAGATACAACTTCCCTATGATGAATGTGATCACTACATATATCTAAAATGTACCGAAAAGAAAAAGAAAAATGAAAAGAAAAAGCATTATATCAGCTACTTGAAAATCCTTAAATAAAAACAGGTAACATTTTTATGAATATGATGTCAAAATAAAAAAAAATAATGAGCTGGGTGTGGTGATGCATACCTGTAATCCCAAGGAGGCTGAGGTAGGAGGATGGCTGTGAGTTCGAGGCCAGCCAGGGTTACATAGTGAGTTCAAGGCCAGCCTTCTCTACATAGTGAAACCCTGTCTCAAAATAATAATAAGAAGAAGAAGATGAAGAAGAAGAAAGTAAAAAATAAAAGATTTCATGATAATCCCAGGAGGCCCACAATTTTCAGTCCTATTCTTTTTTTTTTTTTTTTTTTTTTGTGGGTACCGGGGGGTCGACCTCAGGACCTCGCGTGCCAACAGGCACCCGTGCCACTGAGCGATATCACCGGCCCCTTTTTCTTATGTGTGTTCTGGGAGTCGAACTCGGGCCCTCGCGCTTGCAGGGCAGGCGCTTATGCCGCTGAGCCATCTCACCGGCCCTTCAGTCCTATTCTTGAGACTGAATCTGCATACTCATTTCAAAGTATCAAGACAAGCATTTCACTGTTGCTTTGTAGGATAATTTGAAGTCAGCAATTGTGAGGCCTCCTCCTTTGCTCTGTGGCCCAAGATTGCTTTTGCTGTTCTGGGTCTCTTCTGATGCCATAATAAATTTTAGGATTGCTTTCTCTAGCTCTGAGAAGAACGTTCTGACTGCAAGCTCTACTATAAGGTAACAATTATAAAGAGGGCAAAGTACAGGCATAAAAACAGACATGTGGAGCAGTGGAACAGAACAGAGGATACAGAAGCATCCTCAGATGCATTCACTTATTTGGTCTTTGACAAAGGGGCCAAATATGTTGGAGAAATGATAGCCCATTCAACAAATGGTGTTGGGAGAACTAGTTTGCAGAAGATTGACGCTGAACCCATGTTTCTCACCACATTCTAAACTAAAATCAAAATGAACCAAAGATCTAAACATTAAAACAGAAACAATGAGCCTACTGGAAGATAAAATAGGTAAAGCACTTGAAGTCATAGGTGTAAGAAAGGACTTTCTAAACAGAACTCTAATTGCATGAGAAATGACAGCAAGAATCTAAAAAATGGAATTACTTCAAATTAAAAATCTTCTGCACATCAAAGGAATCAATTAGTAGAGTGAAGAGACAACCTATAGAAAGGGAAAATTTTTCCCAACTATTCCTCAAACAGAGAACTTATGTTCAGGATATATATAGAACTCAAAAAAATTAAATCACCTAAAATAAAAGACTCAGTCAAGAAATGGGCAAGTGAAATGAACAGACACTTCTCAGAACAAGTACAAATGGCCAACAAACTTATAAAAAAATGTTCAACATTGCTGGTCATTGGAAAAATGCAAATTAAAACACCAGAAAGAATGTCAATCATCATGTCAAAGGATAACAAATGCTGGCATGGTGGTGGTGAAAAAGAAACACTCCTACATTGTGGGAATATAAACTAGTACAAACAGTATGGAATTCAGTATAGAGATTTCTCAAAGAACTAAAATTAGAATTCCATATGACCCAGCTATTCCCCTTCTAGGTATCTTCCTCAAAGAGCTAAAGACATCATACTACAGTGATATATGCATACCAATGTTTATAGCAGCATAATTTATAACTAAATCCTGGAAGCAGCCTATATGGCCACCAAGAGATGAACGGATAAAGAAAATGTGGTGTCTACACATAATGGAATATTACTTGGCTATAGAGAAGGGTAAATTTGAGGCATTTGTAGGAAAATGGATGCATTTGGAAAATACAATGTTGAGTGAAATATATCAGTCACACAAGCTTCAGTACCATTTGTTAGCCAAAGTACAAACAAAGGGCAAAGTAAATGCTGGATAGAAGGGATAGATCTCTTGCAAATGGGAAGGCTTCTGGAAGACCAAGTGGAAAGAGGGAGGAGAAGGGGAAGTAAGAAGAATTAATAAATACCATGTATAATAACCGAATAACCACAATGAATGTAAACACTATGTCATAAGCATGAGCTAACGATAACAATAAAAATAATAATAATAACAAAAATAGGGCAAGGGGATTTAGAGATGGAGCAATGGAGGTTGGGTAGAAAGGGGAAGGGAATTAAAAAAAGAAAACAAGCTGAGTTATGTACATGTACCTACTCCCCAAGATGAATGTAAACTTCATGTAGTACAAACATGTACTAATAAAATAAAATTAAATTAAATTAAAAACTCAAAGAAAAAAAAAGGCTAACATAATAAAAAACCATAGCTATTGTCTCAGATCAAATGTTCCACTTAGTTTAATGAAACAGAATCGTAAACCCTTGCTGATGCCGTTAGGGAGATGGGCAGTGAAGATAAATAGGATGCATCCCACTCGTTGCTGAGTTGGACGTTGTCTTCAGAAAGTTTAACCTGATCTTGGGGAAGAAGATGTCTCCAGGATGAGGTACACTGATGGAACATTGCTTCTGCGATGCCAGGTCAGTCTGTGCTTCTCTCCATCATCTATTTTAATGTGAAAATTGGCTTTTCTCTATTCTTGTGATGCAATTTTTCACACATTATTTAATATTGTGGATCAAATAGTCTTCCTTCAAATACAGCTCTAAAATCTGAGTCTAGGGCCCCTAGGACAACGGATTCCCCAAGTCACATGATGTACTACTTGTTCTTGACCAACAAGTAACGTGAATGAGGCAACCAAATCTGTTTCTAGTACAAACCAAAGTGAAACATAGGCTCGCCACTATGGGCCCCTACAAGGACTAAACTGCTAGGTGACTGTCTAAGTCTATGGTATTAATCGCCTAACTGCTAAATAGAAAAACCAGTATATGATACACCATTCAATTAAATTTCACATAAGACACTGTACTTAGTATTATTTTCCTCTCTTATGTCTAATCCTCTTTTTATTGGGGAGCTTCTACTTGCCAGAAAAATGTGTACAAACAACTGTGAGTTTGCACTGATCCTTTGGTTCTACCCCTAATTATCTTCCAAAGGAAAGATAGGGTCACAGTATTTTTCTACATGTAACAAATTATCATTACACTCTTGGCTCTCCATTTCTGTCCAAGGAGCACTGCTTTATGTTTTCTTTCTCAAATACTCTGGAGGAGACAAAATATCATCAGGGCAGCTTTCTTATCTTTGAGTTTAACAGGATGCCTTTAAGTTCCACCTAAGAAAATGACTTTTCATGAACAGCTGCTTCTAAATATTTGAATTTTACAAAACGGTTTTCTTCTTTAGCTGATTGTGTTTGTGTGTGTGTGTGTGTGTGTGTGTGTGTGTGTGTGTGTGGTAAAGCAGAAAAGCAGAATCCAGCACTGTAATTTACTAGGGCCAACATTTCATAGACGAAGTCACATCACTTCTGTCAGGAGAACGCTGTCATCCAAAAAGCATGATGTCAGAGCATTACAATGAATAGCACTGATAGTGTGGGTGTGGTGAAGCATCCATCTGGGAGAGAGGTGGTGTTTCAAAACCACGATGATCGATGGAAACCAGGAGCAACCCGACATTGCTATTGCTCATGTGACCCAGAAAAAGCTGATAAGAGTGACTGTTGAGTTTCTCACCTTGCATAATAAGCTCCAGAATGTTCAAATCAATGCAAACCTGCTCCCTTTGATGCTCCCTCTCTGGGAGATCCCGCTAGAAGTCACCATTAAATACTGATCAGAACGGTCTGAAGTACGCCCTCAGCCAAGAGGTCAGAGTTTGGAACCAAGGCATGCCCGCTTCTTTTCCTATTTATTTTTCTCTTCTCCTCTTCTGGAAATGAAACAATTTGCAATGAGGATAGAGTTAGAAAAGGGAAGTTTTTCCAGGTATCTGCTCTTAGCATTATAATATAAAGAATTCCCAAATTTTTGCAGCAATACAATGAAGTTCAGTAAATAAATTTGAACAATCAACATATCCCTAATTCAAACTGTATACATATTAAAATGATTCCATGCAAGTGTACTGGTTATAACATTTGCTCAATTCTTTCCCAAATATTAAAGTTATATATATAAGACATATGTAAGATAAATATATAAAGTTTATTTATCTTATATGTTACAAACATATAAAGTATATATGATATACTAAATGTATGTTAAGTATATACTCAAATTTGAAAGCAAACTTAAAAAGTTTTACACTATCAAAACTATCAGTTCATGATTATATATCTTAGTAACTTTAAAAGCTGAATTATCTCTTTCCAGCTATTTATAACAGCTATGAGGTTATAAAAAAGTAGATTTTAAAAACGTGGATGTTTTAGTAGTAAAGGAATGATAAGATTTTAGAGGAAACATAGATAGAAGCAGGGAAGTAGGCTAAGATTTCTGAGGTTCCAATCTCCACTGAGCCTGTTCAAATTGCCTGTAACCTCCCTGCGCCTCAGTTTTCTCCCTTCTAAATGAGGATCGTAATAATATCTACTCCATAGGATCGTCGTGAAGATTATGTATGTTAACATGCATAACAAGCTCAGAAAGTACATGGTAGATGTAGAAATGCTTAGAATAGTGGTGATTATTTGCAAATATGGCAATAAAGTGTAAACATTTTGAAACTTCCAAAAACTTGGTGACAACATATCTGTTAACTTTAGACATTCTTACATCTCCTTTGTTTCTACTAAAAAGTGCTGACCAAATATAGCACCACAGTACGTGGCTAGTATCCACATAAAATACTTGAGACAGATATTTGGGAAAATCCAAAAAAGGGGAGGCTTGAATTACCCTGTAGTATTTCCCATCATTTAAACTTGAGCCTATTTAAATTATTAAATTGGGTACACTATCAATATCAATGTTCTAGAAAATTTAGAAAATAAAACCATTACTTTTCTGAATCTGACATGAAGATGCAATTTTGTTCAAGAGTTATGACAATAGTAAATGGAAGAAAAATATGTTTATTGATTAATTTAGAAGACAAATAAAAACCTGAAGGTAGTTAATGTAAAATCATAAAAGTATTACACTTAACAATATAAGAAAGTCTCTAAATCCCAGTTTAATTTTTCTTGTCACGTAGAATATCCAGATTCAATAAAAAGAGGAAATTGTCTAGTCTCTGCTTTTGTGTACAAATTTTATACTCTTTTCTGCACTTTAAATGTTATCAATTAAATCACTACTCAGTTAAATCACTATCCCCAAAGCAAATGTATATTTGCCTTAAATTCAGCAGAGATTAAGTTTTAAAATAAAGAACGATATATGTAATGATTTAATATAAAAGAGTAGTTTATTGCGTTTTATTAACAAACCTGGTGAGGGAATATTTTCCCATGAAAGAAATTTTCCATTAACAGAAAATACTATTTTCTAAGTAAAATAAACCCCTCTGCTGTGTCTAGTAAGGAAAATCTTAATCATAAATGGTTAGGCTTTTATAGCTAAGTATTATTTATGAAAATCACTTTAAATTCTTCAGGATTCAGGATGATGAAAAAATATTTAAATAGACTTGTTTTTGCATAAGAACAAAATACTTACATTTATTTCTACTGCTACTTAAAAGTAGTAGTCATGTTCGTTCTATGATAAATGAAAACTTATTCTACTTCACATACTAGCTTCATAAACACCGTATTGTAGAATGAAAGGAAAAACATTTTCCATTTCTCAGTTTTCCACCTACACTCCCAGCCTGCCCATCACATGGCCTCCCTTCGACACACTTTGTGGTTCATAGTCAGTCTTGCAACTCCTCTACTGGCCAAATTTAATCTTTGTGAGTTTCTTGGAATACACTAAAAACACACAAACAGAAAGACTAACATAATTCCATTGTCAAATTTCTTTCTTCCATATTTTACATCTTCACAACCCAGTTCTAAATTTGGCTGTGCTTTGCCCATATTCCTGAGTGTGGTAAATTAGGTTTTCTGTAATCATCTCCATAATAATCTTCTCTCCTTGGTTTACAGTCCTGCTGCTTGTATCCCGCTTTCTACTATTCCTTCTTTTAGAAGACTGTTTTTATTGAATCTCTTTTAATAAATAATAAGTTGCTTTATGGCAAACAGAGTCTTACTGTCCTCACTCTACTGTTTATCTCACTTATTGTGCTTGCCTCCTTGTCTGCTCTACCCAACATCAATACAGGGATTTTATCTCTGAGACAGAATTTTTTCATCTACACCATCCCTTCTTGCTCACTAGCTGGGTCCCTCCCCTGGGCTCTCTGCTTTAGAGGGACGGAAGTTGGTCCTCTTCTGGAGCAAAGAATCCTCAGGGAGAAGAAGACATGCCAACTCTGATCCTGTGCTCCCTTCTAGAACTTTCTCAAGCCCATTCAGGTCATAGAGATTCTGGAATTCCTGTTCAACCTCACTTCCAGCACCTGAGACCATGCACCTGAGGGTAGACATAAACTGTTTTGGGAATGGCCCAGTGGCTGATGTGCAGAGGTGGAAGCCACTTGGTTCAATACATCAAGGGGCAGGCGCAGGAAGTCAGAGGAGAGAGGAATGGGGTCTAGGCTGCCAGGTCTCCCACAGAGGCAGATCTCACTGCAGCTCTTCAAGGATCACAAGATTCTAAACTGACCTAGCCTTCCAGGTTGTTCTGAAGAAATACCAAAAAAGGAGACTAGAACTAATTTTATTTAACAATTTGTTAGCTTAATTTAGATCTTTTAAATATTTAAACATCTGGCATATGCTCCTCCTGGATCCTGTGATGTGTTCTGTGTTCCCATATTTGCTCTTATTACATAGAATCATTTCTTCTTATTTTTATTTTTTCTTTACTATGCACAGTTTTACTGTATTTTGTGTTTATTTTTCTATATTTTTATTTATTTTATTAGTATATGTTTTCAATGCATGATATTTACCTTCATCTTAGGGTAAATGTACTTAACATATCTTGATTCTTGTTATTCCCTTTCTCCTTCGCACCCACTTGCCTCCCTCCATTTCTAGATCCCTTTTTCCCATTTTCATTATTATTGTTATTTTTTGGGATCATTTCTTAGGATTTTTCCCATTCTCTGCTCCCCTCCATGCTGTATCATAATAACCTTGAATGCCATTATTTTTTTCCCCTTCCCTCCTATTGTATACTCTCATTCTGTCTTCCTCATTCTGGAAACAATTTGTGATAGATCTGCATTACCTGGCCAGATCTACAACACTGACTCAGCTATTTCTCATAACCTTAGAAACTCACTTTTGGACAAAATATAATATTTTCTATCAGTTTTTTCCAAGCTTCTGATGATAACGCATTTGCATCTCTTCCCTTTGTTCCTTGGACAAATTATAGCAAATGTTGATGTCAGAATGGGAAGCTAAAGAGTGGTGCCTGTATATTTCCTGGCCTAAAAAAAATGTCAATACCTCTGATATAGTTAACAACTGTTGCAATGTAACTAAAGACATACCAAGGTCAAATGCTCCGTGAGCTGTACAAATAATTTTATTTTGCTTTACAAAATATTTGTACCTCTCTTTCCTCTTTCACAATTTAATTTCTCAACTCCTATGTCAACTTTTTTGCTACAGTCATTGAGACTGGTAATAGAGGGAACAAAGTGTTTTGAAACTGTACCTCAAAATACAGTCAATTAATTTTTAAAGCAAAGGAAAATTTTATTTTTATGCTCCTTTTCTTGGTGCCATCATCACAAAGTCTTCAATAGAAATGATGAATTTTGCCTTCATTTTCTCCCCAGACTAACGTAGATATCCATTTATTAAAATCTGAGACATAATTGGTTAAGAAAGATTCAAATCCTTATAAGGGCACTTTTTCTGTTTATTTTCAATTCAGGGTCATATCTCCTGTAGCTGTGGTTCCAGCTCAGAGTCACAGAATCCTGGCGGGATTTGTTGATGGCATGGCATCCCCAGCACCATGACAACCAGGTAATTATGTCTGCATGTACCGAGGCTGAGGTGGTGATCCAGCCATGGATGCAGCCATAGACAAAACTCCTTCTCTTCCTTGAGCGATTCATGGAGCATTTCCAGGATGACCGCCTTCACATCTAGGAGAGGAACCTGCTGCCCTCACCTCTGATTGGGATGTGTTTGTCCTGAGAATCCTCTCCTTTTGAATTATTAACCACTTATGACATTTAGCACCAATAGGGTTAAATGTGTCTTTTCCATGTCTCACATCATTCAATCAGTGAAATATCTGAGAATTCTCCACAGCCACTAGAAGGAAGGTAAACCATTCTGAAACAGAAAAAGATAAAGTATGCCATCAGGCAAGCTAGGTGATGAGGAAAGAGGCCTCTAATCATTCTGATAACAGTAAGAAGAAATATTAACAGTACTTTAAGGGTTCTCCAAAGAAAGAGAATCAGTAGGATATACAGATAGATAAGAGGGGCTTATTATAGGAATTGGTTCATGTGCTTATGGAGGCTCAGAAATCCCAAAATACGTCTTCTATAAGCTAGAGAATCAGGAGAGCTGGTGGTGGAACTCATTCTGAAACCCAAGCCTGAGAACCAGGGGAGCCAATGTCCAAGGTCAAGGTCCTGAGAAGTTGGGAGCCTCCTCGTGTGAGAGTTAGAGTCTGAAATCACAAAAACCTGCAGGTCTGATGGCCAAGGGCAGGAGAAGATGGATGTCCCAGCTGTAGAGGAGAGAGTAAATCTGCCTTTTCATCCTGAGTCCCCAGCAGATTACTTGGTGCCCACCCACTCTGATGAGGGCTGGTCTTCTTTACGTTGTCTTACTGATTCAAATGCTAATTTCTTCCAGAAACACCTCAGAGATACACCCAGAAATATTATTTTACCAACTGTCTGGGTATCCCTTCATCTAATCATATGACATATAAAATTTTCCATCACAATAACTGAAGAGAAATATATATATATATTCTTGGCTCAGGCCATTTAAATGAGGAGGCCAAACATAGTTTCTTTGATATTTTAAAAATTAGATAAAATTCACACACCATTAAATTCACCCAGCCAAGAGGAGACTTGTATTATATTTAATGTATTATTAAAGTTGTGCAATAAGCACCACTACCTAATTCCAGAATACTTTTATCTGTGCCCATTTGTAGTTATTGCATGTTCTCTTCTATCCTTCAGGCCTTGAAAATCAGCAATTTTACATCTCTGTGGATTTGCTTATTCTGGAAATTTCATATAAAAGAAATCATAAATATGTGGTCTTTTGTATCTGGCTTCAGTTAGCATAATATTCTCAAAATTCTTTTATATGATAGCATCAATCAGTATTTCATTCTTTTTATGAGTGGATAATATTACATCATATGACTATACCACAGTTTGTTTTCCACTCATTAGTAGATGGACGCTTTGGGTTGTTGGGGTATTTGTATTTTTTTGTTATGATAAATAATACTGCTTCTAAAAATTCATGTACACATATGTACACATATGCTTTTAATTCTCTGGAGTATAAATCTAGGAATGAAATTTTTGGATATTGTGGTAGCCCTATGTATAACATATGAGCAACTGACAAATTGTTCTCCAAAGTGGTCACATCATTTTACATTGTCACATCCTCATCAACATTCAATATTCCATCTTTTTTGGTATGGCCACTCAAGTGGATGTGAAGGAATATCTCATTATTGCTTTGATTTACATTTCTCCAGTGATTAATGATGTTGAGCATTATTTTCATATACTTATTAGCTATTTGCAAATATTTGTAGAAATGTGTGTTGAGTTCCTTTGCTAACTTTTTAAATTACGTTGATTTTTTATTATTGAGTTTTAAGATTTCTAGATGTTTTAGATAAATTCACTTATTAGACATATAATTTGCAAACATTTCTCCCATTCTCTGAATTTTCTTTTTATTTTCTTAATAATATCAATTGCAGCACAAATTGTTTAATTTTAATGAACTACAGTTTTTCTGTATTTCCTTGTTTTCTTGTGCTTTAGGTGTCATGTGTATGAAACCATTGTCTATTCTATATTCACAAAGATTTGCACCTATTTCCTTCTAAGAGTTTACAGTTTTAGCTCTTACATTTATGACTTTGATCCATTTTAAATTAATTTTGTGTTGGTGTGAGATAGGGTTCCAAATTCATCCTTTCGTATGTGAATATCCACCTGTACCAGCAAAATTTCTCATACTGAATTGTTTTGGCTCCCTATTGAGAGTAAATTCATCATAACTATGAACTTTCAATTTCGGCCAATGATCTATATGCCTATCAATATGCCAGCAAAATCCTAAATATTTCATTCTTTTTCATACTATCATAAATGTAATTGTTTTCTTTGTTTTCAGATTGGTCCCTGCTAGTGCCTATAAATACAATTTACTTTCGTATATTGATCTTGTATTCTAAAACCTCATTGAACTCTTTTATTAAACAATGAGAGATTTTCCAAATAAAAAAAAGATACTCTGGAAATAGGAATAATTTTGGTTCTTACCTTGCAACCTAGATGCCATTTTTTTTCTTTGCCTGAGTAGAAACTCGAGTACAATGTGAAAAGCAGTGAGAGTAGACATCCTTCCCTTTATCTGATCTTAAAGGAAAGCTTTCAATCTTTAATAAACATGATGTTAGTTGTGGGTGATTCATAGGTACCCTGTCTCATGTTGAAGAAGCTCCCTTCAATCTAGTTCAGTATTTTTTTTTCATAAATGTTTATGAGTTTTGGCAAATGTGTTTGCTCTCTCTGTTATGATGACTGTGCAGTACACTGAGTGACTCAACCTTAAATTCCTGGGATAAATCTCAATTAGACGTGGTGTGTTACCATTTTCAAATATGATATTGCTGTCTGATTTGTTGGTATTTTGTTGAGGATTTTTACATCGATTAGGGATAATAGCCTGTAGTTTTCTTGTATAGTCTGTTTCTATTATCAGGATAATATTGGCTTCATGCAATGAGGTATGGAATGTTGCTTCCTTTTCTATTTTTGATTAGTTTATGAAGGATTAATGCTGATCTTCTTTAAACATTTGGAGAATTGATCAGTAAAGCTATCTAGGCCTTGAATTTTTTGTGAGTTTTAAAAATTACTAATTAAATCTCTGTTTTAAGTCTATTTATACTTTTTATTTATTTTAGTCAATCTCTGTAGTTTGTATCTCTCTAGGAATTTGTCCATTTTATATAGCATCTAATGTGTTGGCATAAAATTGTTCATAGTATTTCCTTAGAATCCTTTTTATTTCTATAAGGTCAGTAGTGATGTTCCCACTTTCACTTTTTATTTTCACAATTTGAGTTTTCTCTCTTTTTTACCTGGTAAGCTGAGCTAAAATTCTGTTAATTTTGTTGACCTTTTCAAAGAACAACATTTGGTTTTGTCGCTCCTCTATATTTTTCTAGTCCCTGTTCTTTTTGTCTCCACTCTAATCTTTCTTACTTACTTACTTTTGCTAGCTGTAGATTTACTTTCTCTTTTTACTATTTCCTTAGCAGGTAAAGTCAGGTTATTGATTTGAGATCTTACTTTTTCTTTAATGTGTATGTTTACACAGCCATTTCTCTCTGAGTGTTGCTTTTGTTGCACCTCATAGTTGTGTATCCTATGTTTTGTTATCATTTGTCTCTAAGTACTTATTAGCTCCCTTATGATTTCTTTTGATATTTCAGTTGTCTGAGAGTGAGTTTAAATATATAATATTTGTGAATTTTCCAGTTTTTATTAAATTACTGATTTTAAGTTCATTCCACTGTGGTCACAGAAGATACCATTATTTCAATCTTCTCAAATTTACTGAGACTTCTTTGTAGCCCAATGTACAGTCTACCCTGGAGAAGGTTCCATGGGTGTTTTAGAAGAATGTATTTTGCTGTTGTTGTGTAGAATGTTTTATAGATGGCTAGCAGGTCTAAATGGATACAGTATTCATTCAAATCATTTATTTCCTTACTGATAATCTATATGATTGTTCTGTTACCAAATGTGGAGTGTTAAAATCTACATTTGATTTTGTCATGTCTTGGTGATTTCTTTGCATTTATCATTACTGGAAGTGAGTGTGTTTTTTGCATATATACAGTGACAAATTTGAAAAAAATTTTGCCATTATTTCTTTAAATATTCTTTGTACCTCTGTCCCTTTCCTCGCTTTTTCTGGACTCATTTTATGCATATGTTGATATGCATGACCATGTCATACACTTTTCTGTGACTTTTCTTTTTTCAATCTTTTTTCTTTCTTATTTCTCAGGACGGATAATCTCAAATTAATCTATCTTCCAGTTCACTGATTCTTTCACCTCCCTGCTGAAATCTGCTATTGAACTCTTCTACTGAATTTTTGTCTTCTACTTTTCAAGTACAGAACTTCTATTTGATTCTTTCTACAATTTCTCTCTATTGATATTCTCTATTTGGCAAGATTTCACTCTCATACTTTATTTTTTTAGTTATTGTTTCTTTTAGTTCTTTGATCATTTTTAAAATAGCTGATTTAAAGACCTTTTCTGTTTCCAATATCTGGGCTTCGTCATGGATGATTCTACTGATTAATTTTTCCTCCTATGGGCCACACTTTCCAAATCCTTTGCCAGGTTCATAATTTCTTTTTGTGGAAACTATGCATTTTAGTAATATAATTTGGCAGCTGTGGAAATAGGTTCTTTTTTCTGGCTTTTGGTTATTATTTATTTAGTGATTTCTCTGAACTAATTCTGTAAAGTCTGAACTAATTCCATGAAGTCTAAACTAATTCTGTGAAGTCTGAAGTCTGTAGTATGTGCCCACTGAAGCCTCTGCTTGGTTAGCCTTTTTCCTGGGTAGTGATGAGAGAGAGATTTCCATTAGCACTCGGTACCAGGAATTCTCCTCATCATTACTAGGGGTTCTGCATGTGTGCTGGGGC
The DNA here is from genome assembly GCA_028451465.1 of Erethizon dorsatum. Classification (NCBI taxonomy): domain Eukaryota; kingdom Metazoa; phylum Chordata; class Mammalia; order Rodentia; family Erethizontidae; genus Erethizon; species Erethizon dorsatum. Next base: position 52,080,062 of record CM051828.1, read on the forward strand.
ATGCCTTCAACACTTTTAGGCAGTTTCAACTCCACCTTTGTTTTCATTTCTAGTTTGTGCCTACTCTCAAGGCTAACCCAGTGGAAGAGTTTAGGGCTGTCTCTGGTATTTTCTGTGTACACACGCAGACTTCGGCATGCACACAACCTTACATGTGCATGGGGTCTTCTAGATTCTCAGCAATATTTTGCAGACTTTCAAAGATTCTGTGGAGATCTCATGCCCCAACCTTCTTTATTAATTATTTTGTTCAGGCTTTTGTTTGGTTCATTGTTATCTTCTGTTTCCAGCAGTCACAATTACCTCTGATTATTTTCAACAAATGTTCATAAGGAAAAGGTTATTGTAATGTGTGAGCTCTTTGCAAAGATAATTTGCAAGTGGTGTATACTGGGGAAAATAATACTCATGTAATGTTAATTCTCTGGGAATTAAGACTTGAATAACTCTAGTAATCCCATTTTGCCTCTTTCTGTGTCTGTAGAGGCTGCTGTTTTTCCCCATGATTTCTGGCTATCAGTTTTTAAGACCACCTTAGACCTCAGGAGGGGAAAACAGGCGTAGGGAAAGTTTGTAGGCCACAAGCTCACTTTTCCTTGTTTTCATTTTTAGATGTTTTACTAGACAAAAATGTTCTCCAGATTGCTATAAGCTTTGGTTAACTTCTAGAGTTCAGAAAAAGTTGATTCTTACCATTTTTCGCAAATATCCTTATTGCTTTGTGGAGGAAAGCACTCCTTAGCCCACCATTTCTTTTGATACCCTCAAAACTTTGATTCTGGTTCAAAAGCACCTAGTATCATCTTTCCCAGTGAATATACAAGAAAACTCCCTTCTTTGCTTCCTCATAGTTAATTATAACATCCCTTTTAAAAGTTTCCTTCTACATTTTTTATCCTCTTTGTAAAGTGTTCTCATGACTTCACTCTTTGTTTTCTCATATGCCAGTAAAAGCATGCTACACAGGAATGCTCTGTGGTGCAACTCTTCCTCCTGCTCTTTCCCCTCACTCCCACTCACCTCTAGCCCGGTTTTGCAACAACCTCTCCCTGCCCCTGCTTTCAAGGGCCTTCCCTGTACTCCTTGCTAGAATTCACACTGCTGAGGCAGGAAACACTTCCAGATCATTTGTCTCTAAAATCTTGTTGGTCCCAGCTGCTCCTACAGTTTTTAAATTTTATTTCACTCTCCCTCTTCCTTATTTATCTTGATTGTTTTTCAAGGGCAAAGGCTTTCAAACTGGAGTCCACAGAGGTCGGGATGTGTGACAGAGAATATTGGGATATGCCGTGGGGTGAAGTTCCACAGCCTCATCACTCTGAGCTGACCAGCCTGGCTTTTATCTGCTGGAGCCCAAAGTTGATGAAGAGTGTGTTGTTGGTAGGGGTCAGTTTTCTCTGTGTTTTCAGAGCACAGCACGATTCTTATCCATGGTGGGTCTTAGCACAGTGCACTTGCCCATTTTCTGTTGCTAATAACACAACAGACAAATGGGGTAAGTCATAAAGACAAGAGGTTTATTTTGGCTCACGGTTGTGTTCCAATATTGAGGGATCACATGAGCTGGTGGCTACCTGCTTGGCAGAGTTTATAAAGGCGCTGGCACTCAATCACGGGGACCCCGCCAGGAGGGGGTTATCTAATCCTGACCACTCCCCAAAGGCCCCGACTCTAAATCCCAAGGTTCATTAAATTTATACTTCTGACTACCTTAAATTCCAACATTAGTTTTGGAAGAGACAAACAATATTCAAATCACTGCACACAGAAATGGATAATTTTCCTTTGCTGCCCTAAGGCCCTTCCCACTTGAGCTCACCATTGGGATGCTTTGCTCTTCCTTACTCTCCTGTTCCTATGCCTTCTTGATTAATCCTCCCATGTGTATAAGAAGATGGCAGCAATTTTTTTCTAAGTACTTGTTTTAGTCACTAATTCCCACCCTGTCTGTTTCAATGTATCTTAGTTCAAATCTTTAAGAACACATATTTATTTGGTTCATAATATCCTATGGATTAGCTACACTCCAGGCCTGTTAATGAGTTATTTATCTCTGGTCTAGTAAATTATGGGCAAGGGTTACCTAGTGCAATCATGGCCATGCAGGTCTGCCCCTTCACAGGGTTGTCAAAACATTCAGAGTGGCGAGTAAGTCAGTTAGGGATGACAAAACATTTCTACTGCAGCAGACATTCTTTGACATGTTCTTCAGGACCAATATATACATGATTCAGAGTTCCATAAATTTATTGGTGAACACATTGTAAAACTAGATTATCAGCTGATGAATATCTTACTTTATGAGGATTTTCCAGAGAAACAGAATCAAGGGAATTCTTGTTGCCCTTAAAATAAATAAATAAAAGGATCGTTTCATGCAATCGTGGAGACCAGCAGTCCAAATCTTCAGTGTGTGCCACCTAGAGGACCCAGGAGAGCTGAAAGTGCAGATGAAATGGGAAGGGACTTTGTTGGAAGAATCCCTCTTAGTAAGGGAGTCAGTCTTTTTGCTCTGTTTAAGTCTTTGACTGATTGGATGAGGACTACCCACATTCTTTAGGGCAATCTGCTTTCTCAGAGTTGACCATATGATTAACCATCACATATACTTTCTAGGATGACATCAGCTCAGGTACCACTGAATGACAGGGATTCTACAGTCCTTGTGACTCATTTCGAGTCATTTTTTATTTAGCTCACACTATTTTTGCTTCTCTATGACCAGCCATTAATATATCAACTTCATTAGATTAACCTAGGAGATCTAGAAAGCATGCTCCTGGGGGTATCTGAGTGGGTGATGGAGGTGTGGCTTTGAGTACTACATATCTTCCTTCACTCCTTCCTCTGTAGCTCAGTTCCCCTGCTGTCCTTCCCAGAAACCATTAACTAATAAGCAGCTTTGCTCTTAAATGCCCTTCCACCATGATGTTCCTGCCTGGGAGTCAGCTGACTATGAACTGAATTCCCGCAAACCATGAGCTAAACAAACCTTTCCTCCTATAAATTGTGAGTGTTTGAGTATTGTGTCTCAGTGATGCAAAAGTTGCCTAATGCATTCTCGTTACCTAAATTTTAGAGATCTTCACTCTTATAGCTCTGTTATGGAGAACAGAAGGACTGATGAGAATGAGAGTTAAGGTACTTTACTCAGGGCAAAGCAGTTGTCTGTCTTAGTTACTTTTCTCTGGTTGCTGAGACAAAATACCTGACACCAAAGGTTAAAAGAGGAAAGGTTTATTTAGCTCACAGTTTGTACCGGTTTCAGTCCATAATCGGCTAGCTCCAAGGCAGGGTGGCTTGGCAGAGAACAGTCATGGCGGGCAGAAGGTAACAAAGCAACCAGACTCTTTCCATCCCTTATATATTGTATCTAGACTGCTGGAATTAGGGTGGTGCCAAACCAATCAGTGCACTGATTTAGCAATCACACAGCCTTGATCCCAGCATCACACACTGTAGATTCAGCCACCTCTGAAAAAGCCTAAGACTGCATGAAGCTTTGGGAGGATATCTAGACACAAATCACAACATTGTCACTATGGCATCTCCTTGGTGAAAGGTCCACTAGGGTTTTTAGGAATTAACCAATGTCATGTTTTGACCAGTGGATAAGTGATTATTTCAAAATGATTCAGTATATTCTCTGTGGTTGCAAATAGCCTGGTTACTCATTAACTTTAATGATAGTTCAATGATAAATAAACCTCCACCCAATATGGTCATGTGGTGAGATTTCTCACTGAACAATGCCTCATCCTCTCCTGTTCCCCTTGCAAGGTCAGAACAACCTGTGATGCCACAGCTATAAAATTAAATAATGTCACAGGGCTGGTGAGATGGGTCAGTGGCATAAGCGCGAGGTCCCGAGTTTGACTTCTGGAACCCACATACGAAAAAGGGGCCGGCGATATCGCTCAGCATCACAGGCACCTGCTGGCACGTGAGGTCCTGAGGTCGACCCCTGGTACCCACAAAAAATAAAAATAAATAAATAAATAAATAAATAAATAAATAATGTCACAGCACCTAATCCGTGTGAATGTAATAGAGACGAACTAACTGATGTCAATAAATCTTTGAAAATCTATAGGTCTATTATATAAGCGCTCAGTGTTACTACTGTCACTGTGAAGAGATTATGAGTTACATAGTTGCAGACTTCATGGCCTAGAGGAAGAAAAACAAATCCTCCCTGAGATGGCCCATTGGTATACACATGGGTCAGCGAGGTAAGCGTTCTGTTACCATTAGGGTGTAAATGTCAGGTCCTTTAAGTCTCAGTCTTGATATCACAACAGAGAAGTACTTACCACTTAAGAGTTGATGTTCTGCCACATTGTCCCTTCCATCTCTGGTCATTTTCTTTTTTTTCACATGTAAATAAATGTCACGCTTTAAAAGTACAGCTTTCAAGATATCACCAATATCCTAGAATTTCTAGACATAGATTTTATCAGTTCCATATTGAAGTATTTCCATGTATTTTAAGTTATAACAAGAATACAGTGAGGAATTCATTTTGGATGCTATGTCTTGTGCAATACCCTACTGAAATAGTACATTACTATTAAGTTGTGTTAGGCAATTTAGAGTGGAAAAATGAAAAATTAAATAAAATCTGCTACATTTATTTTGTTTGTACAATGGCACTCTGCAGCTTCCATATAAGCAAGTAAATAGGATAAAATTACAGAGATCTCAATGCATGAACCATCATAGACAAAGGGCCACATAAGCAGCTGGTTATCTGTGTACAGCATCATTTTCCACCTTTGCTTTGGACAGTTTTTAAAAGTTAACTCCCAACCTAGTGTTTTCTAATAGGCCTCAAAAATTGCTTCTAGAGCCAGTGAGTTGGCTCAGTGGCGTAAGCGCGTGCCTGGCAAGCGCGAGGGCCTGAGTTCGACTCCCGGAACCAATATACGAAAAAAGGGCCGGTGATATCACTCTGGTGGTGCACAAGGTCCTGAGGTCGACTCCCAGTACCCACACACACACAAAAAATATCTTGCTTCTATATGGTATTCATGTATTGTACCACATGGAAGCATCTTAGGGATTAAATTTCAATCAGGTTGAAAAAAACCCACATCAAATATTTTAGAATTGCTTTCAGTCTTGTAGAGTTCCTTTTCTTTATTTCTTTTGTTAATAAGTCTGCAGTATAAACTAAGCTATGTTTTAGAAGTTTGAGCATATTGGTCTCATTCCATTGTTACGTATGGCTTCAGATAACTAGGCATATTGCTAATGGGCATTACTTTTCCTTCAACCTCAATTTTGCGAGAGCTATTGGCTATAAAGCAATTGGTATTAGTTCAGCTCAATAATGATCGTTGAGCTTGTACAACAAGATTTGAAATTAGATTTAAACTAAGGTAAATAAGGCTTACCATCCATTCTCAAAAACTTCTCAGTTAATGTCAGAGAAAAGCCCATTATGAATATTTATCACAGTCCCATTTCTCTGCTGTGTTGTAGCCATCTGTTTAGAAAGCATTGTTTTTATGAGTACTTTAAACTTATCTTCAAGTCTCCTCATCCCACTCCACTCTTGCATGAAGCCTCTGGACTGAAAACATCATCATTAAGATTACAAAGTCATTCTGGCCAGCCTCTCACAAGCATATGGTGAAGTGATCACTCTTCCTCCTGAAACACTCTCCTTTTTTGCCTTTCAGAGCGTGGTAGCCTCCTGGTGTTCTCTCTATCTCCCTGTGTCTTCTTGGCTGGCTCTTTCTCCCCTCAGTCACAGAACTGCAGAATTACTTAGGGTTCAATGCTCAGACCTCAGACCTCTTCCTTTACTATGCCAACTCCCTAAAAGAACTTTCCTGGTTCTATGAATTTAAATACCATCTATATGCTGCTATTTGCCAAATTTATATCTGTAGCTCGAACACTTCCCTAAACTCTCTGTCTACTTCCTTAATAGGCATCTTGAACCTAACCAGACATATGAAGCCCTTCCCAAAACACACTGCTTCCCCAGTCTTCCATGTTTTCATAAAGATTACCTTTATTCTTCCAGATAAAATTTTCCAAACATCCTTTTCCTACTATTCCTCCCTTTTCTAACATCTAGTCCATAAACGTATCTTACCAGCTCTTCCTTTGAAATCTACCCAAGGCTGACATTTGCCACCCCAGCCTCTGTCTCCCAGTCTAAGTTTCTGGCCCGGTGGTTATGGGTCATATCTAGATGTCCTCCCTAAGCCTCATGCACTCACAGGTGGGGAGGTCACTGGACCATAGGTGTGTGATGCTCATCAGTGGATTAGTCCATTGATGATTTCACAGGTAAATATGATGTGCATCAGTGGATTAGTCCACTGATGAGTTTATAGCTGGGTGTGATATTGGGAGGTAAAGCCTGGTGGGAAGAGGTGGGTCACTGTGGGCGTGGCCTAGAATGGTATATATATATATATATATATACCATTATATATATATATAGATAGATAGATAGATAGATAGATAGATAGATAGATATATCTCCTCCTCCTTCCTTGATCTTGTGCTGCTTCCTACCTGCCATGCAATGAACTGTTTCTCCTCTGCTGTGCCAACCTGCCTTGGAATCAGCTGACTATGGACCGAAATCTCTACAAACTGTGAGCCAAAATAAACCTGTCCTCCTCTAACTTGTTGGTGTCAGGTATTTTGTCCCAGCAATGAGAAAGTAACTAAGACACTGGTCTTTGCCTAACTCTTGCTCTGGTCCTCACCAGCCCCCTCCCTGCCACCGTACCCCACATTCAGTTCTTCCCATAGCAATCATAAGGATTTTGTTTTAAATATAAATCTGCTGTGTCATTTCTATGCAGTAAACTTTGTGAAGGCTTCCCATCATGCTGCCAAGAGAATGTCAGGTCCTCCACATGATGGTGAATATGTCCACAATCACATTTTGGCTTCTTTCTTTCTTTCTTTCTTTCTTTCTTTCTTTCTTTCTTTCTTTCTTTCTTTCTTTCTTTCTTCCTTCCTTCCTTCCTTCTTTCTTCCTTCCTTTCTTCCTTCCTTCTTTCCTTCCTTCCTTTTTCCTTCCTTCCTTCCTTCCTTTTTTCAGTGCTAAGGATCAAACCCAGGGTCCTACACATGCTAGGCAAGCACTCTACCATTGAGCTACAATCCCAGGCTGATTTTTATCCTTCTGACTTCATTTTAAAGTTAGTTTCACTTGCTCTATTTTAGCTTCATTAGCATTTCTACTGCTCCTTTTACTACAAGATCCTTCCCTTCTTGCTAGTCCCTTAGTGCGAGGTGGTCCCCCTGAGACCATCTTCATGGAACTTGCTTCCTTATCATGGTCAATAAATATTCTTTGTTCAAATGACACCTCCTCAGAGAAATCTCTCCTGACCATGTTGTTCTCCACCAAAGCCATCTTCCATCCTTCCACTCTGCTTCGTTTTTCTTTGGAGTATTTAGCACTGTGGCCCTGACATTACATATTTATTTCTTATTGTTCAGATGTATCCCTAGAATGTAAACCCTATAAGATTGATGACTTTGTATAACTTACACCTGTATCTTGGAATCTAGAAAAATGTCAAACACATAGTAGGATGATAGTAACATTTTTTTGAATGAATAAATTTGCTTACATCAAATTTTATGTTTTTGTTATCAATATAAGAAGAATTAACTTCTGAAAATTTAAATATCAATAGGGGATAAGCTTGAAAAGCTGAAGTGTAGGTTTGAATAATAATTCAATGATTTTCTACTAAAGGTCCAATACATCTTTACATTTCACTTTTATTTTTGCTTCTCCATTTATGATGCAGCAGGAATCCTTTTCTTTGTTATATCTGTAGCCCAGGGGATTTGACCAGGGCTTATTAGGAAGGAAAAGAGAAGGGTGGTTGAAAAAAGGTTAAGTGAACTGACCTGTACCACATGAAACCATAGAGGAAATGAGTGGTCATTTGAGACATGTTTGGCTATCAATGGAGGTTGTAATGTGGTTAACTATCCCTGGTCTAAATGGTAATCACTGCTGTTTATGCAAGCTGCATGCTTTCTCTCAAATACTCCATGAGAGAGTGAAAAGACCCATAGAACTGCCTGTCAAATTCTAATTCATACTTGTAGATTTCCTTTCTCAAAATGTCCTCATGGATCATACTGTGTCCTGTAAAGCTCAGAAATCCTGAATATTTTTCATTTCTGTTGGACATGTAACTGCATTTAACAACAAAAATGTAAACCTGTAGTTACAGAACTAATACAATAAAATGAGCCTTTCATATACGCTTGCTGAACTATAATCAGGAAAAAGTGACAATCCATGAGAAATAACAAACCCAAACAATTGGAACAAAGCACACGCTAATTATGCATGTCAAAGAATTTATTCTCGACTACAATACTGTGTCCACATATGCATTTGATTATCTCATATTCCTATAGTTTAGGCTGCCCTTTGCATTTTTTTCCTACACAGGTTTTTTTCAGTCATAATTCTAACATACAAACAATCCCTCCGCTGCTATACTTACAGTGTCAGAGAGACAGTCAGCGTAACCCCAACAGGAAATGAACTACAGTTCCGATTTTATCCCAACAGGTAAGAAGATACGTTTATAATTTCTCAGTAGGAAATCAGCTCTCTTTCACTGCTTTGTTTGACAGGATGATGGTATGTCTCTTCCCTCTCTATTAACTTAAAATCAAAATAACGATAACTCAGGGTTAAGTAAACAGGAACACACTTCTCATGTCAATCAAAACAGATGCTAAGCTCGCTTCTGCTGTCAGCTGCATGGAACTTGAATTCATTACTGAAAGTATTTATAATTTTCTTTTCTCATCATCAAAATCAAAGAGGAAAAAATGTTAGGTTATAAGTTTTATCATATCAAACTCATATTCTTACAATTTTTCCCTATGGCTCTCATCTGATTCCTTCCCTCCCTTTTAGCTGAAAGATTATATATAAAATAAATGATGTGCTGCTTCCTCTACTTACCTGAAAATGTGAGCAAGAATCAATTTATGCAAAAATAATTGCTTAAATCTATTTTCCAGACTCACAATTTCTGTTTAATTTGAAAAGATAGCCTCAGATAAATTGTCCTCAGAGATACATTTTGTTGCTTTCCAAGTTGAAAATATATTCTACATGACTAATCATCTGCTGCTATTTTTTTCCCTTAGCAACATAAAATGTACTTTACAATAGAAGGAGCCTGATTTACTGACAACATCTCCCTCAGTTAGGGGTATTGCTAAGTGTGTCCATATGTGCTGTGCATAAAATGCTTCTTCTAGGAGCATTTTATCAAAACAATGTGCAACTAACTCTTCCTGAAAAAGTTACAGGATGAAGAGAGAAACAGGGAATTGATGCCTGAGGCTGATCTGGGCTCCTATCGGGGTAGCTGTGGGTTCTTTAGCAGAAAATTCTCTTCATCCTGCAGAGGTGACCATATGGTTTGTAGTGTGGGACTGAAATTAAATGTGGGACAAGGAACTCTTAGATATTTGCCTTATACATGGAGTGTTTATTTAGTGGACACAGAAAGAAGAGGCTGACAAATCCTGTGCTGGTAGACCCCATAGAGAACAAACCAAGAGTGAAGGAAGAGAAATGATACCAGTTATATGTTTGGCTGTCAGCCTGTCCCTATCTATCTATCTATCTATCTATCTATCTATCTATCTATCTATCTAATCTATCTTTTACCAAAAATAATATATTGCCATCATAGATGATTTTGGAGAATATATTATCCAGAAAATCTTTTTCTTCACCCAGGGCTTGTACTTATTAAATATAAAATTACTCAAGTAGTCAGATAATGATTTTGTAGTTTAAAGTATAACTAAACATTTTTTAGCTGTCACATTGAAAATATTTTTGAAAAAGAAAGATTCAGTCATTTTCTATGTTTAAATTGTTCTCCTGTTTTTAGTGTGTTCTTGTTTTTTTTTTTTTGTTTTGTTTTAGTCTTTCTGAGACAGGGTTTCACTATGCAGTTCAGGCTGGCCTTGAATTCACTTTGTAGCCCAGGATGACCTCAAACTCACAGCAATCCCCCTGCCTCAGTCTCCTGTGTGCTGGGATTACAGGAGAGAGCCACCATGCCCGGCCTTTAGTGTGTTCTTGCATAATATCCTTGCTGTATACTTGAGCTTTCCATCCTGCCAGTGAGCCTTTTGAACATGAGAGGGGTCCAAATTTTACCCAGTCTGTTGAGATGGCAGCAGCCATGACTGTAGCTAGGGCTTCAGTTAAATACACAGTAAGAGCTTGTAGAAACTTATATGTGGATCTCTTCAGTGGGTAGCTTTTAGAGAGTGCCCACATGGTTAACAACATGACTTGGAGAGTTATGATATCATGTCTTTGTATTATATTCCATAAATCTGGGTTTGGGAGGGAGCCTGCCAACTACAAATTTTGACTGTATTTTATGTCACATTCAGTTGCATCTTTTTCTTAAATAATCCCAGATCATAATAGCCTCATCACTCATACTGATATACTAAAACCAATTTCAAAGTTTATTGATTAAAATACAGCTGTTATGCATGCAAGTATCCTCTGTATGTCTTACCACAAGTAGAAGGAACAGAAAATTAATCAGTCCCTTTCAGCTTTGCAAGATTATCCAGTCTGATGAAGGAGTCTCACTGAAATGTGCATTGACACATAAAACTGACAAACAAAAAGAGCACCGCTAAGTTATAATCCAAATCAGCTGATTAGCACTTTCTTGAGATTCAAAAGAAAAAAAAAAAAATGCAGCCAGTCTTGGCTTTGCTCTCCTGGGATGATGCTACCAGGGCCACCACTATTCAAATCTGGTCCACATTCATTAGTTCGAGATCCTGAAGAACTAATTCATTTAGCTCTGGTACATTAACATATCATGGCAAAACTACTGTGGTTGGAAACAAACTAATTTGGATTTTATATAAAAATAAAAGCTTTTCCTGTCAGCATATTTTCATCAGGAAAAAGAATCACCAAATTGACAATGTAGTAAACACAAATGTAAATGTAAAACTCAAATGTTAAAAAAGCCAAGTCAAGTTTGTGAGTGTACATTAATTTAGAAAGGTACTAGTTCCCAGAAAATTAAAATTTTATTGCCTACAATGTAGGAATGCAAAATATAACTCACATTTATTAATGCATAGCTGTGTCCACACTAAGATTCTGGAGATTTTTGGTCTGAAGGTATTACTAAAATAAAATTTGACAGAGAAATAGGATTTAAACTATCCTTTCTCTTAAAGCAAATGGTCAGGTAGTTCCTAAACAGTTGCTTTTTGTAACGGATGTAATGTGGTTCTTTTACTTTTGAAGTTTGTTTGTTTGTTTATTATTTATTTATTTATTTATTTATTTTTCAGACAGTGTCTCACTATGTAGTTCAGACTGTCCTTGAACTCATTATGTAGCCCAGGCTGGCCTTGAACTTGTGGTGATCCTCCTGCCTCAGCCTCCTGAGTGCTGGGATTATAGGCTTGCACCACCACATCCGGCTTGACAGTTTATTTTTAAAAAGAAGTAATACAGAAACATTTAACAATCTGTCTACTATCATTATTTTAAAATATAAAGTGGTAGATACTATATATTTAAATAAATAATATTACCAGCTCTTGAGGTTGGTGGAGGAAGATTGTCCTCATTTGTAGTGTTTACAACTATCCTTGGAGTAAATATATTCATCATAGTCAATTTCAAAGTACCAATCTGACATTATATATTGTGGAATTGGGAAGAGATGTACAGTAGCCACCATTTTATAGTATTTCTACCATATCGATACAAATAAAAGTAAAGAACATCTCTAGCACAGAGTATAATAAAATACCAATAAGCTGTTAGAAAACATTGAGTTTTAAGCATTTATATCTTTTTATATAATATAATGATATAATAATAATATAATAATATAATAATATACTATGTAAATTTTGTAATGGTTTAGTTTAACAAGTTCAAAAAATTTTGAAAATTAAATGATCAATCAATTTTTGTGAATCAGTATGACCCAGCTGCAGTGTATCACGGTGACACTGTGTGAACTAACTGGCATTTTTCCTCAGAGAAAAAAAAAAGATTTCAATATTAAAGAATGAAAATTTAAAGGGTCTTCAGTTAGCTCTTGCACTACTGTGTCTAAGTTAGTGCTTCCTAGACATACTATTTCATTTAGTACCTCCTTCACAGTTATTAATATATCTTCTAACGCATCTCTCCAGCAAATGAGACCCAAGGAGGAAATAAATAGCTCCTGTGAATCCATAAATTATTATTGATTCCTAATATCTTGTGAGCACAGTTCCTCCTTTGTAAGTCGTACTGTCATATTAAAATTATGTCTAGGTGCTTTGCCTCTGGCCTGCTCCGTGTGCACACACCCACAACGCTGCCTCGTGGGCCCAGAGCGGGGCTGCCCCACCTCCGACAGCAGCCTTGTTGTAAAACCTCACAATCTAAACAGATAGAATGCGTAACTATTTATGTGTTCTTTTGCTCCATTGTTTTTGTATGTTTCATTAAAAGAACTACAAAGTAGATTTCTAAAAACAAAGGGGGCATTTAACTATATATTCCGCAAGGACTCTTATCTGTCTTTGGAAAGCTTCCCAGGACATAACCCAACACAATGTCTCCCGAGTCAAATTTAATGAATTACTTCATTGAGTAGCTATGGCTCTTTATCCACTGCTCCTCTCCTTCCCACTCTCACTTAACAGTTTTATACCATCTTAGCAAAGTCAAGCACAACAGGATATGAGTGATTACAGCTTGCGGTCACGGTTTTCCTGAGATATACCCATTTATGGTTGCTGTCCTGGTGGTGTTATTACTAGTGCCCTATTTGGTCTCCAGGTTGTCCTGGTTTGGATGATAAATTAGATGGTTCACCCTCTATGACACAATGATTTCTTGCTCTAAATCTAGACTCTCTTAGATATCTTATAAGACGTACAAATTCAGTTCATCCCAATTTTAACCCAAATTGGAACCTATACTTGTGGGATTGCGGTTTGTATTAATGGTAGCTACAATTTACCAGTCAAATTATTGGTTTTTTAAAACTTTCCCTTTCTTTTTCCACATGAAATGATTTGTCAACTTCTGTCAATTTTCTGTGGGTTCGTATCTCATACGGCCCACCTCACCCCTCTCCCATTCCCACTACAACTGACTTAGCTTAGAGTTCCCCTCATGTGCTGCTGAAGATGTTCCCTGACTGCACTCATTATCTTGCCTCTCCTATTTATCCCATATGGTCTCGCTGGAACAAGAGAGAGGACTATGCACAGGTCTTGTGTCACCAGCATTTAGCATGTATCTGGTACATGGTAGGAGCTCACAAATATTTGTTAAAAGAACAAATAAACATGTATTAGAGTAATTATCCTAAACCAGGTTTTTAGCATAAAAAGACTACTCTATAATAAAGACCTATAATTTAAAAATCCAATCTTGCAATGGCACTCCTCTGTTGCCTAAATAGCAAAGTCCTTCTTTATTTTGTTAAACTCAAATGAGTTTGGCCTAAATCAGCCTCTGTACTTGAGGGATAAAATTGGCCCAAAGTGGCCTCTGAGCAAGCAAGATGAAACCTAACCTGAGAGTATATCCTCATAACTAACCAATTAAGCCTTAGCCAATTCCAGGGTGAAGGCTGCCAAACTATGCCCAAATAAGGCAAATGCCAAACTGTATCAATCAGGTAATTTCTGTGGTGAAAAAGAACCCACCACGTTGTGGGGAGAAGGCACATTCTGAACCATCTTTAGTCTGGAATGCTGTTGGGTTCTTAAACTTTCGTCTTGCTCAAATCTCAGTTCTTCCTTTATCACTGTGTATCCAAGAGTCTTTGTGCTCTTATGTCATCCTGTGTTTATCTCGTTTGGCTGTCCTGGCTTCTGGGACATTAGATATTGTCAGGCCCCCTGCTCTTCTGACTCCATAGTCTTGATTCTGCCATAACCTCAACACAAATTACCTTCTTCCTTCTAACTTCACCACCTTACCTTCCAGGGGAGTGATAAATAAACAAATAAAAATAATGACTATTGTGGGAAGGTAAAAAAAAAATCTTTTATATCATTTAACATAAATGAAATTCAGTGTTCAAGCCTGAGAGGTTTGCTGAGGGATATTTTATTGTTTCCATAGGAATTCAACTCTGTTGGGGGTTAGTATCTTTTTTAATAAACAATGCACCTCACCTTTTAAAAAAATACTGGATTGAAAATATGATATTGGGGGATAGTATCTTATTTTTATAAACAATGCACCTCACCTTTTTAAAAAATACTGGATTGAAAATATGATATCAGAAAAGGTGATTTATTCCTTTAGACTATCCCACTTTGCAGTAGATTTTATTCTTAAAATTAATATAAACTACTCCACATGCTGTATTTTGTGTATCTTTTTTATGGTCCTATTACAATATTTCTTTCTCTATCTTCATAATAGATACTATTTTAAAAAGTCATCTGAAAACATAACTTAAATACAGATAAGGCTTTAAAATTAGAAGATAGGACAAAAGAAGCCCTTTGTGTCTAACTTTTGTTCAGTCAGAAGCCTCGATAATAAAGAATTAAAATCACGTATGAATTACTTTGGAAACAAATGGAAAACCAGTAAATATGGAATTGCTTTACTTGTGTACTTAACTCATATTTTTATAAAATTACTTAAAGAAAATTAAACCAATTATTTTAGTTCCACTTATAATTATTTAGCAGACTTAGATAGATTTTATTTCCAATGTTTTTCTTCTATCACCTTCTTTCAAAAACAGGAATTTTAATATTCCAGAAGTAAGTATAAACTTGAACTTTGATGGGGTCAATTGTAGTTCAGGATCTGGAAGATAAAATGTCTAAAAGAGCCTTGAGCTTATATGGCACATGTGCCTCTTGCATCTTTTTTGCAATAATACCTCAGAGCAAATAGAACCAGCTGTGTAAATGAAAAATTCAAATTACATATGTTTAGAATAACCACCAGGATGTCACAAATCCATTCTATTTCTTCTGTTGAAATGAAAACAAGCTTTCCTGAATCTCATGAGTACTCTAAAGTCAGAACATCTCTGTTTAAGGGCAAAAACTCATCTGTCCCCAAAATTATCACCTGGAAAAGCTAAAACATACTAGAAAAATAAGATTATACATAGATACATCAATAAGTATAGATAGATGAATGGCAAATTATGCTTCTAATGCTGTGCATATTGGAAAAATTAAACAAGAGAAGTTTAGTAAATTATCAGGAATAAACATACCTATATATTCTATATATATCTCAATATGTGTGTACAATATATTAATTTTACTAAAAATTGACCTGAGAGTTCTAATGATTAATTAATAAATCCCAATTTTTTATTAATTCTAGCTAAATAATCTGGCTATAATAAAGACACAGATAATTTAAGATTAGTACTATAATCATAGGATATTGTCACTTTTCTGTGCAGCATACAGTTTTTAAGACTTTAGCCATTTTTGAGCAAGGCTGTGCAGTCACTCCTTAACGTGGAGGACCTGTCTTGCTACAGGCTCTACAGAATGTTGCGATTTGTCAAAACTGGTTCTGGTGCAGCACTGCTCCATTTTCGGCTCACACCGATACACCGAGCCAATCCAGGTAGAGGCCCAGTTTATTCTGCCCTCTCAGCATCCTTTGCCCACAGGTATGTGATTAGAGAAGCAGTATAATTGTGTATCCTCCTGAGCTCGCTGGCCTGCTCTGAAAAGACCCCTCAAAGTGCTGTTTCCATAGCATATGACATTGCCCTGGACCTGCTCTGCCCTGTGACCATCCCCGCCCATGATGGGCAGATAGGTCACACTGTCACTTGCTATGCCTTTGTCGAGGGCTCAGTCTCTTCTAGGTCCCAATTCTGTGCTGCAGAAGGCAGGGCCTCGCTGCAGAACTCTGTCTAGGATTCTGGGCTGCATAGTTCCTTTAGCTCTACTAGGTCTGCTGGTCCACAGGGACAGAGTGGCAGGACACAGACCTGAGAATATAAATCCCTTGGGTGGATCCCACTCAAAAGAAGCAGATCTCTAAGTCATCTGCTAAGTGGGTGGGGCAGTGGTCCCAAGCATGGTACATTGTTGCCACTACCTCCAAGGAATGGGAGTACAAGCTGCCGTATCTTGACGTTTATCATAAAGAGGATGATCTGGCTCACTGAGACCACTACGCCCTTTAAAGCTCTAAAATACAGCAGGCTACTCTGTGTGTCTATGGTTTATCTCCTCACAATCCGCATCCTATGTCTTCCTGTGGCACCCATATTACTTGCTACTTCTGATTTGCCAGGTTCAATCAGCACAATACCAACAATAAGGAAGCAGTATGATGATGTGTAGAAAGTCAGAGTGTCAAGGTTCCTGAAGAACAAATTTTTAAAAGCATTATGCATGTCCGACAGAAAACAATTCATGACTCAGCTACCTGTAGTTGATCCTCTTTTCCCTTGTTATTATTTCACTGGATTTTCTAATGCCATTAAATATTCTTTTTTTTTTTTTTTTGTGGGTACCGGGGGGTCGACCTCAGGACCTCACGCGCCAGCAGGCGCCCGTGCCGCTGAGCGATATCACCGGCCCCTTTTTCGTATGTGGGTTCCAGGAGTCGAACTCGGGCCCTCGCGCTTGCCGGGCAGGCGCTTAAGCCGCTGAGCCAGCTCACCGGCCCCATTAAATATTCTTTTAAGAATAATTCCTAAATGATGTATAGTGTTCCATCATATTGTTACATATTCATGAAACTATTCTTAAATAACTGGGTATTTAGATTTTTTAAAATGTTTGATGTTACAAAAATGTGATAAAGTTTTTACATATAACTCCATTTTCACCTCAATTTCCTTAAAATAAATTTCTAGATGTGATATTACTGAACTAGAATGTAAAAATGTTTAAGATCTTGGATTTATATGACAAATTCTTCTTAAGAAATGGAATAACAAATTATATACAACCAACTGTATCTTAAGAGGGCTCTCCACACTCCAGCTAACCTAATACTAATATCTTTCTAATTTTTGCAAATTTGAACGTTAAAAATTTCTCTTTATTATGTCCTTATTTTATTGTTCTATGAAGTTAAATATTTTCACATATTTAATGGACATACCTGTTTTCTATTTTTCCAAACCCCCATAGAAGGAACCAGCACATTATCTTCTATATCATTTCACATTTTTATAAGTTTAATTCTTTCTCCTCTTTAACTTGGCACCATCCCCCATATAACTTAAGCCTCTAACCTGTTACTACTATGTTTTTGGCAGAAATGGCAATTGTTCCCTTTGATTCAACAAGATATTCAAAATAGTCATTCAAAATACCTACTTTGTAAGCTGGTTCATGGTCCTAACCCAGTAAGACAAACCCCTGTATCATCAGCCTTTTTCTTACTCTTGTGTTTCCAGCCTAGCAAGTCTTGTACAATTAAAGGTTCCACAGGGTCTGTGGTTTATGTGCTGGGAACAGAAAGGAAATAATACCGATGCTTTTCTTTCAGGAATCTAGAATTTAAATGTACATGTAGACCTAATGCTGAACTGATCAAATTTTAACTATTTATTTTTCTCTAAGCTTTCTGAGTTTTTCTGTTTGTCTTTGTTAGGTAAATGATGGTGACAGTAAAAGAACACAGCCAGCCTGAATTTGGGGTTCTGGGCAGGAACTCCCGGAGCAACTCCAAAGGACAGTCTGAGTCAGATTTATTGAGCTGGGTCTTTATGGACAGGGTTAAGGGGATTAGTGGGATTGGCTTAGGTGGGGTGAGGTAAAAGGAGGCGTGAGATTGGGCGAACAAGAATAGCTGAATATGTGGCCCTAGTAACAGCTAATTCTCTGTTGTGTGTGCACTATGACCTAGCAGTGGGGTGGAAGTGCCACGTCCTAGCAGAGAAGGCATTGTTCCCCTGCTCGGGCTGCTGGGAACAGTTATTCTAGGAACTTGGGTGGCTAAGGGCCGTGAAGCAAATGGGGTTCAAACCTATCTGTCTTCAACTATAGAAATGAAAATTGATGTTTACATGCAACAACATGGTGAAATCTCACATAGGGTTGAGTAAAAGAAGGTACTGACCAAAACGCACATCCTATGTTTATACGATGTTCCATTGACAGGAAGTTCAAGAGAACAGACAAACTAATCTGTAGTGATAGAAGTAAAATAGTGGAGATCTCTGGCTAGGAAGGTGCATGGGGAAGACTCCTGAGATGCTACAAATACCCTGTCATTTAAACTGAAAGGCTGTTGTTCATTCATAGTGTATAGAAAGGCTTATGCACCTTGGCACTTACACGATGTGTCTGAATAAAGATTTAAATAAAAGGGAATGGTGTGCTCTAATCATGTGTTCTATTAAGAGAGTACTAAATAATTTTATGTTTTTTTTTCTTTTCTACTTGGATGTCTCTGTGACATGACAACATCTGTATGACCGCATAATCTAAAATCACTTTGTGTGACTTCCACTTTGGGGCTATTATCTCTTTCCGGTTGAAACTTAAGAAAGATCAATTCTAACTGGAGTCTTTAGGAAACACAAGGGTAAAGGCCAACATAATAAAATTTTTATCCCAATAAAAGTAAATATATTACAATACATCTCATACATAAAAATACATATATATATGCCCATTGCTTAGATTAGTTTAGCATCAATTTTTCTAATATTGACATGCCAGAGAAATACATTTTAATATTAATTATGTAGATGCTAATGCTATTAACAAGCTCTGTAAGTTCACCTAATGATATATCAATTAAATTACCTCAAGAGAGTAAGAAAGAAAACAGAATCTCCATATCTCTGCAATTGTAACTATCAATTTTTGGTGATCAAAGACTTTGCATTCTTTTTTAAATATTATTCTCATCTCCTAATTTCCTATCACCCATCCAAAATAAATAGTGATAATCTTTTGTTTACATATTATTTCATTTGTTAAACAAAAAATGTTCCACTTTAATTCTTTCATCAGAAAAAGAGTTTTAGCTCATGCCAATACAGCTGGCACACCAGAAAAGCAACTCAGATAAAATATAAGACATATTTTAAATGAATTGTTTTAAAAATGGTCCTTTTTTCACAAAGCTCCAAAGACTATAGTGTTGATTATAATTCCCAAACTTGGATGTACTTGCCATATCAAAATATCTGATGCTTCTCACTTAACTGCATACTGTTATTACATATCCTTCTTGGAGTTGTTTCTATAAGCAAATCCCATAAGCCTTTTGGGAAACTTGATTTTCTTTTCTTCCATGAAACATCTGAAAATTGTAATTTTTAAAATGCTTATCAGGGGACTTATTCCAAGGTAGTTAAATATGCTGGGTATTAAGTAAGCCAGTGGGAAATTGTTCCCAGATTTCCTTTACTGCTTTGCATGTCTTAGTATGGACTTTCTCCTCTGTAGCCCTCATTAAATCCCAAAGTAATTTCTAAATGTAATGGAATTCTAATCAGAAACCCTTAGGACATTTTGGAAACCAAAAAAGAAGTCTAAGATTCATTTAAAATAATGTATGTTCAGGGTCGGTGAGATGGCTCAGCGTCGTAAGCACCTGCCTGGCAAGTGCAAAGTCCTGTGTTCAACTCCTGGTACCCACATACGAAGAAAGGGCCGGTGATATCGCTCAGTGGCATGGGCACCTACTGGCACGCGAGGTCCTGAGGTCAATCCCCGGTACCCAAACACACACACACACACACACACAAACATATATATATATATATATGTTCAACAGTTGGAGAATATTTACATAAAAGAAGTAAAAGGAAAAAAAAAGAAGTGTAAGAAAGAAAAAAAAAAGTGTAAGGTAAGAGCTTCCCCTATCAGGCTCTGAAACATGAAATTGTAATTACAAGTCACCACTTATTGAATACAGGACTTGCTATGGTCAACTGGCAGCTGAACGGGAGCAACAGTGGCTGATGTGGGTCTTACTAAAATAGCACATCTGGCCTTGTCCAGGCAGTAACTGGGGGCTAATTTAGTATTTCTCATGAAAGAGAAACAAATTGTCCCTAGTGGACTGTGTAGTTACTCTGTGTTTGAAGTTATTTTTTACAGTCTCATTCTGCCAGTACCACTATCATGGATTTGCTGAAGAACTGATTCCTTTTCATGGTATTCCAGAGAAGTAATTTCTTTAAAAGGGGTTTACTCTGCCTCAGTAGATGCAGGACAATGGTTGATGTTTACATGATTTACTGGTTTAATACATACCTCATCACTCTGAAGTACTGAATTGATAGGGTGACTATATGTCCTGGTTTGCTTGGGATAATTTTGGTTTATACTTCTTGTTTAAGTGTAATTATTTGAAGTACTCCTTTTTGGTCTCAAAATGTCCAGCTTTGAATGACAAATGATTTTGTCACTTTTCCTGTTGGTATTTCAGCTACAGCTTTAACTGAAAAACCCCCTTTGCAAGTTTGTGGTGCTGACTTATAGAATTAAGCATTAAGTCTGAACCTATCCTTAATATATGGTGCTATTTTTCTTATAAATTGAATTATTATGACCTGGAAACCAATGGATGTAAGGAGGCACGGCACTTCTCACTATTGTACTTACCGACCCTATTCCAAGATATTTTGCTTCCTACCCACATCCAAGTCACTATGTGGAGAAAGCAAGAAGTATTAACATAATTGCATTTTATTCTTTATATTTTTGTGCATATACTTAGTAACTATTTTTATTATCTTTTCTTCTTCCTTTATCCATTTGTGTGTATATACGTGCATATATGTGTATGTGTGAATTATTAGCTGTTCACTGTACCATTTAGTCCAAAGATTCCAGAAAAAAAAAAAAAAACAGATTATGACACAGTTAAAGAAAGAATGGACATAATTTTAATATTCTGGCACACTATGGCTGCAGTGACTAATGAGAATTTTAGATGATTTTTGGGGAAGTGGTGAGCATATTTTAAGTTGTAAGATGGCTAATTACATTATATGCTGTATTTGAATTGTGGTGTGTGTGTATGTGTGTGTGTGTGTGCATGTTTGTATCCTAAAGAAGTAAGCTGTGGTGGAAATTTGTCTTTCAGGATAAATAGTATGTGTGAGGGATTATATTTAGGGAACTCCTTATATTATAAGGCCCAACATAGCTTTGACTGTAGAAGCTATAAATGTCAGATAGTCGCTCATAGTAAAGGCATGTGCATATAACGCAAGCCTTGTCAGTCATATGGAATTGAAAGTTAGTGATGCAAAAAAAATCCATTTTGGTGCTGGGTTACATGAATGGCAAAAGCTATATACATAGTTTCCAGTTCTGTGGTATTATTTTGGATGTTATTTTTGCTAAGAACCTCAAACCTTGATTCTCCTGATGTTTGGGTGAGTCTGTGGGCTACTCACAATATCCTTTGAATAAATTTCTTTTCCGATAGTTTCAAATACAGTCAACTTCTGTTGTATGCAAATCAGAACCTGGGTTAATATACGTGGAAAGATGATTATAAAACATTAAGTGAACTAGTAATTTCGATATAACTTCATCTTTAAGAGTAGGGAAGGAGATTTTCACAATAACATAATAATACACAAAATTTTAACTGATTATTTCAATCTTAGGGGATCATAGGTGGTCCTTCTTTTTCTTTTTTCTCTATCTTCTTCTTTCTTATCTTACTTTTTTTTTTTTTTTGTGGGTACCGGGGAGTCGACCTCAGGACCTCGCATGCCAACAGGCACCCGTGCCGCTGAGCGATATCACCAGCCCCTTTTTCGTATGTGGGTTCCCGGGAGTCGAACTCGGGCCCTCGCACTTGCAAGGCAGGTGCTTATGCCGCTGAGCCATCTCACCGGCCCCTCTTATCTTACTTTTAAAAACACCTTTTTTGGATATTCCTTTATTATAAATAGAAAAGAGTACCTTAATGTCTGGTAAAACATGAAGCAGAAAGAAAATTTAGACCTTTCAATAAGTTGAAGAGATGGATACAATTCGTCACTAGAACCAGTATCTTCATTCATTCACTAAGTGTCAGGTGCTGATTGGCATTGGCAAGAGAGTAATGAATGAGTTGGATAAGGGCATTTCTCTGCTTAAGCTTAAATTCTATCAGGAGAGACAAACATTCATCAAAAAGCAATAAAATAATTTTAAGTGGTGATAGAGGCTATTAACAAAAGAAAGGATTATGCAATGGAAAAATATTTGGTATACAGATATGAAGGTTTGGGGAGATAATTCATGGAGTTAACATTTCAGCTGGAGTCTGAATGATAAGGAGTAGTCATCCAGATCAAGGAGGATCTGGCAAAGAGAATTTCAGCAAAAATGAGTAGTCTATGTGAGTCATAGAAGTAGGCATGAGTTTGGCATAGTCAAAGGACAGTGGTTAATGAAATGAGACATTGAGATAGGTTGATGATGTGTATCAATACAGAAAGGGATCGGAGAACATGGAATGCAATGTGTTGTGGTTTAAGAAAAAATCCAAAAGTGCAAGTTGTAGCCATTGTAGGACTTTCATTTTCAGGAAAATATGATCTGGGGCAAAATGAAACAGGACAAGTTAGTTTTCTGGAGTTCACCAGACTCACAAGGAGGGCTTGTTAAAACAGATTGCTGGTCCCTGCTTCCAGAGATTCTGATTCAAAATTTCAGAATTTGTATTTCTACCAATTTCCCAGGCAATATGGATGCTGTTGGCCCAGGGACCACACTTTGAGAACCTCTGGTCTTTGTAAGGGTAGTAGCTATGGAAGTAAAGAGAAGTAAACAATTTTTTTTATACATTTTGAAAATGAAGCTAATAGGACTGATGTCATGATTTGAAGTAGAGATAGTGAAAAGAAGAAATAGACAACTCCTAAAATTTGACTTGAATTGGCAGAGGTATGGTGGTGTTAATTACTGAGAAAGAGAGGGCCGGGAGTGAGGTGGGAAATTAAATCAAGAATTCAGGGTTTGCTATTTTTGCTGTTTATTCTAGTTTGGGTTTTAAGTTTTACAAATAGAGATAACACACTAAGAGAGGGTTTTACAAGACTACAACTCAGGTGAGATACTGGGGTGGAAGATATAATTCTTTTTTTTTTTTTTTTTTTTGTGGGTACTGGGGGGTCGACCTCAGGACCTCGCGCAACAACAGGCACCCGTGCCGCTGAGCGATATCACCGGCCCCTTTTTCGTTTGTGGGATCCGGGAGTCGAACTCGGGCCCTCGTGCTTGCAAGGCAGGCGCTTATGCTGCTGAGCCATCTCACCGGCCCCTATATAATTCTTAAGTCATCAGGATATAGATGAAACTGAATGACATTATAGAAGAAATAAAATGGAGTAGGAAATGAGCTCCAAAGAAAGCTCTGTAATACTTCATCATTTTTAGAGTTACAACCAAAACAGGCAGAGAAACCTAAGAGTGGTCAGCAAAGCAGGAAAAAGACCAGGAGCAGAGTATCTGCAATGCAAGTACACAGGAAGATGATTCAGGAAGGAGAAAGCATGTGAATACTAGATACTGCTGCAAACTGAGGAAAAGGAGGGCCCAAAGATGTTCATTGCATCTGGCAAGATGTGGGCCATTGGTCACCCTAATAAAGATAGTTCCAGTGACCTGGATGTACTGGAAGCTTGATTTATAGAGGGCTGAGGAGTGCAAGGGATAGGAGAGAGCAGAGGAAGAGAATGTGGTCGTCCATCGAAATTTGGCTTTGGATATACAGAGGGAAAAGAGACAGGGCAGCTTGAAGAGGAAGAGGGTCCATCAGAAGAAGGGGGCCTGCTTGTTTGTGGTGCTTTTTATATTATTATTCACCTTGCATGACCATCTAGACAATGGGGACATTGGGGACTGATCATAGCAGGTTGAATGGGAGTTGGGGGAGTTGGGTAGAGTAGGAGGTGGGACAGTCCCTCCCTTTTAACAGGAGCAAGGAGAGCCGCACAGTGTCACTCAAGCTTTTGCCCTCCAAGAGGCAAATTTATTCCACTTGCCAAAAAGTTCCTAACATAATAGGACATTAATCACTACTATCTTTGTCAAGTGAGTTGGAAAGTCATCAGAAGAAATGAATTGGTTAAAAGCTACAAGAGGAGAAGAAATAGAATATCACTCATAAAAGGAGGTAAAGCCAGTGAAATTTGTACAAATTTAGTAATTTTCAGAATAGGCAAACTTTTTATTGTACAATAAAATAACATTTTTAGTGGCACAGAAGAAGATAAGAATCTTTTACAATGTATGTTTTATAAATAATCAGGGTACAAGGGCTTGACACAATTTTTTTTTTATTTTACTTCTTTCATCCTTAGGAAGAAACTATCTTTTTAAAAAGGTCCTACCATGTCTTATTTCTAAACTCTTCCATGATTTGTGATTTCATTAGTTAATCTTGGAACAGAATTTTAGCATCTAATCAAGGTGGTAAGAATTATGCATTTTAATTTAAAACATTCCAATACTCAATTAGGCATTCGAGATAAACCAAATGGCCTGGGATTCAGATATTTTAATAAATTCCATGTTTTTACACTGCAAGCCATCTGTTTATATAGAGGTCAAACTGAAAATCCAGGAATATGCATACATCAAATATTCATGAAGATGAAAGAGGAATATAATCTTTAGAAAAATCTACACCTCTATATACAAGACAGTACAAAAATTCACTGAATTTGTTGTTAGATTTGTGTCTATTACAGGTACATCACATACTGTTTACTATGTTCTACATATAACCTACATATACTGATGTTTTGAATGATCCATTTAAATTTTTTTCTGTCCTCTTTCTGCGGGAAACCACTTGGAGATATGGGGGCATTTACCATTAAATGTAATTTTTATTCATGAGATATTTCTTTCTTATTCTCTTGCTTTAGATGCTTTTGTGTGTGGCAGGATCAGAGGTCCAGTCTTGAGAAGCATGCAAAAGTTCGCATGTTTATTTAAGCCTTTTGCATCTGCAAAAATGGAGCCAGAATCTTATGAGAGCAGCCTTTCTTGGAAGTTTGCCGATACCTTTGGCTTGCTTTCCTACTGGCAATCCGAGGCCAATTATCTATCTCATGGCATTTTGTCCCTTCTGCTTTGAGCCCTAGCAGAAAGGAGAGATGTAGGTACTAAGCAAACATCCACATTTTGACAGAGAAAAGAATGACTGCATTTTTCACATTGGCTTTACATGAGATCAATGGTAGTCCAGGGACAAAATGATGGCTGTAACCATTTCAGACTTGAGAAACTGAATTTTTATAAAATTGGAGGGACATTAATGCTTTTAAGTTGTTAATTTTAGCATATATAACTTTAGTTTTTAATGAAAAAGTATTTTCTGTTTTACATGCATTGCTTTATATTAATTTTTTCAGTGTTCATGCATCTAGTTGATGTTAACTGTTTGTTAAATGCTGGGCTCCAGGGTGAGCACTGGAGATCTATTCCTGTAGTACCTGCATGAATAACTCAAGAAAGCATGCACTCCAAGGATTCCCCATCCATTAAGACAGGTAACTTTTTCTATGCTCCTATGGCACCAGATTCCTTATTGAACATTTATTGAATACTTTGTTAGTCCAGTTTTGTTGCAAAGCAAACTCTTACAATCATAAACCCTCCAGTGATATACAACAAGAAATTCTGTTTACTTTCTATTTACATGTCTGCTGGTTATTGGCTGATGCAGGCTGGCTTTGCTAAGCTTCATTCTCAGCTAATGGTGTGGGTCCAGGTCCATTTCACTTGTACGAAATGAAGGGCTTCCTTAGACCTAAGGTCTTCCTTAGACCAGGTCTTCCTTAGACCACTGGTTACTTAAGGTTCTTCTCCAGAGAGGTTAGCAGAAACATGCAACGCTTTTGCTTTCACAGCTGGTAAATCAGCTCTGCTGTCCTTGTTCTGTTGACCAAACAAGTCACATAGTTATATTCACCATCAATAGCATGGGAAAACTCTCTCCTTCCTTAGAGTCAGGTTGAGATGGAGGGAATGAGTAACTGCTGACCTGTCATCTGCTCTATCACAAGCATCCACTATGTGCCAACCATTTATAAGCTGCTAAAGAGGCAATGCCTTCCAATGAAGGCAAAGCAGCCTTCCCTTCACTTAACAAACAAGTACAGTGTGCTTAATTAAAGGGATGTAGGTGAAGGCTTGAGTTTGTGTGTATAATTCAGGCAGGTTGTGAATTCTGGCTTTTCCATTTATTAAATCTACCATCTTGGACAAGTTCTTTCCTCTCTGAGCCTCAGTTTCCACATCTATAAATTGAAAGGGACTAGAGGTACCTACACCAGAGAACTCTGGTGAGGATTAAAACTACAGCGTATGGGCCGGTGAGATGGCTCAGCGGCATAAGCGCCTGCCTTGCAAGCGCGAGGGCCCGAGTTCGACTCCCGGATCCCACATACGAAAAAGGGGCCGGTGATATCGCTCAGAGGCACAGGCGCCTGCTGGTGTGCGAGGTCCTGAGGTCGACCCCCCGGTACCCACAAAAATAAATAAATAAATAAATAACTACAGCGTATGTTACTGTTTAATTCAAAGTCTAGTATAATGTAAACGTCCAATAGAGGAGCTAACTATTGTCATTGTCCCAGGCATCCCATGGGCCAGGAAGAGCAGGCCTGGTTTGGGGGTGATAGGGAGTAATCTAGAGTGAGCTCTCTCCTAAGAACTATCTTGCTGAGCTACCTGAGTTGGTCAGTCTGTCTGTTTTCCCTGCTGAACTCTGAGTTCCTCCAAGACCAAATTCAACACCCCCGAACCCCACCTGAAGGCACATGGCTGGCACTAAAGACACATTGAGAGTAAACTACCCAACTGCATGTCCCCTGGTTATAACCAGCTGAGGGCAAGGATCAGTTTGTTGTTACTGTTTCATTTGCAGTCTGTTGCAGACTAGCATTTTTATATCTCTGCTCTTTTCAGTGAGATAAATCCATTGATCATAAGGTTGAAAATCACAGCAATGTCAACTCCCCTAAGTGGTTACTCATCATCCCCATGCTTATTTCTTCATGAACTAGTAACAGTTAGTTTGTAGAACACCATCTATTTACAGATTTTCCCCTCTTTAGATAGTGCTGTGTACATTTTGTGCATTTCCTCATTGTATAGCCTGATGAGAAATGCAATTAAAGTCTTCAGATAGGCAGACATGACCTTCTGAGAGCCCCCAGACACTTACAGCCAAGGCAGAGACCATCACATATTTTGTCAATGGTTTCCTCTCAGACCATATGTCCCTAACTCTATTTCCATAATCTGGGATTCCTGTAACAGCAGAAGCTATAACAAGGGCAGGTGTGAGAGAGTTTTGAGTTGTACCAACTCCAAAGAAATGTCCAATATGTGACTCAGAGGCTTCTGAGGATGCTTCAAACCCTCTCGTCTTTCCCAAATGGCACCATCACTACCATGGAAAGAGCATACCTATGCCAGAGATGTTTTGAGTATCTTCTTAGAGGTCCTTGGATGTCCATAAAATTGACTGAGCACCCACACCAGAGCTACCTTCTAAGCATCCAGTATTTAGAGGTTTCAAGTAGCTCAGGGAGTGACCTAATTGGCTCTTCCCAGATACAACATTAGCACCGCATCTTCCCGAAGAACCTGGACATGGGGTGTGATACAGGCCCTTCAAAGAATGGAAGGCCTGGAACAGGTATCCAGGAGTCAGCACAGAGAGAATGTATATAGATTCTATGAAATCCCTTTGCTTCAAGTATCCATCCAAATCAGAGGTTGATGTGTCTGTGCCATGTACTGGGCTTGAGTTTTCTCTCAGATACCTGTACCACCTTTGATATGGATCATTCCAAAACTTCTCCAGCAAACATCCTTTAAGTGAAAAAACAAACAAGCAAATGAACAAGCAAGCAAAACAACTCTTAAAGCATAGCGCTCAAAAAATTCTCAATGCCTACTATTCTCAAAAACTTCTAAATGGGGCCGGTGAGATGGCTCAGCGGCATAAACGCCTGCCTTGCAAGCGCGAGAGCCCGAGTTTGACTCCCGGAACCCACATACGAAAAAGGGGCCGGTGATATCGCTCAGCGGCACGGGTGTCTGTTGGTGCGCGAGGTCCTGAGGTCGACCCCCTGGTACCCACAAAAAAAAAAAAAAAAAAAACTTCTAAATGACTACAAGGCCTAGTTCAAAATTATGTAACAATTGGCTACCTTTCCCATATTGTTGCCCTCCACTGATAGCCACACACCCTGACAGGCAACTGGTTTGCTTGACTAGGGTGCAGAGTGGCAAAGCCATGGCACACGTGTCACAGCAGGCTGTTTGTTATCATTGAAAGCTCTCAAAAGTTTTGCCATCACTAGTAGGGGAATTTTGGTAGAAGCCTCATATTTCTTATCTCTTAGGCTTGCTTGTAAGCACCCTGCTACCCTCCGTATTCACAGCACAAATTCTACTTACCCTTTATCCTCCCTGATTCATATCCTATATGAATCCTTATTGACATCCTGAGCATAATGTCTTGCACATAGTAGGTGCTCATTAAATGCCCGCAGGATGAAAATGTTGAAACAAAATTTCTCTTTCCTCCTTAGCATTCATGCAGGGTCTCTTTGTTGTTTAGTTCAGCCAATAAAGACTTAGGTTTCTAACTCCTAGGACATTTTTACATAATGGAAATTACATTTGGAAATTGTAGTTCAAAGAAATTATTGAAAGAATAAATAATAGATTTGATCTGTTGTAGGGGTGGCAGGGGGACTGGGTGTTTTACTTTTCATTCTGTTAAACCGGGGAGGGTTTTCCTAATGATACAAGATATGGCTTCCACTTTCTTTGTTCCTGTCTCAAATCTAAGATACTACAGTCATTTCATCAAAACATTGGATTCTGATGGAAATTGCTCACAGCAAGTTTTCAGATCATATTTCAAATAAATGACTGCAAATTCTATGAGTCAAAAGTCTAAACAGAAGATCTACTTTCTAGGATCATAGAAGCAGCAGGAAGCCTAGAGAGATGTAGTCCAACTTCCACCACTTACAGCGAAGGAACCAGGGATGTGAAGATCCATTCTCCATGGTCCTTATGTGGAGGCAGTCCCGGAGCTCAGGTCTGTGGACTTTTTTTTTTTTTTGTGCGCTCACTGCTAGCTCTCTCTCCCCTTGGTGGAGCTATTCTGCTTGCCTTTCTTGTGTTAGAGGTCTTGGGAGAGGCAGCAGGAAGCAGAGGGAGTTGGAAGTCCTTGTTACGCAGCTGGAAGTCCTGGTTACTGGTCCGACTCTGACAGTTTCTAGTACTGATTCTTGGCTAAGTCATCTAATTTCTGTAACTCTGCTTCCTCATTTATAATACAAGAATGAGCTCTTCCTATCATACAGGGTTCCTATGTCACTGGTGATGCTATGAGAACAGAATAAGTCTCTCTGCTCCTTCTACCTCTCACTCCATATTCTACATCGATGGTGTAGGTGAGGTTCTCCCTTTTTTGTGCATCCCCCAGGAGTCACATGATGTTGGTTTGTTACCACTTTGGTGACATTAATATAGATCTATGGGTCACGATGGTCTCCTTCACGTTTCTCTACTATAGGTTCCTATTTGTCCCTTTCTAGTCATTTCTGTGCAGGGGATTCTTTGAGGCTGTAAAATATCTCTGCTCCTGGGGAAACACGTGTCTATGAGTTTTAGCATCCAGTGACCATACTTTCCTGAATTTATTATTATCATGTTATTGGTGAAATGGTGAAATTCCAGTCCTATCAGTGCTTGCATATTATTTGCCTAATCAAGTTTTCATGATATAATAGTGAATAAGAAAGAAACTTTGTCTCAAGGAATTTATATGTTTTATTTATTCTTTCAACACATACTTATTTTTAACTGTCAGCTATGTTTCAGGAACTATGCTGGGTGTACACTGGGCAAGACCCCATGGTCCCTGTCTCCATGGAGCTTACCGCCTAATAGCAAAGACAAGACAATTGACAGAAGAACGAATCATTAAAAGTGTGTGAGATCTGCCAGAAGTATTACAGAAACATACAACAGGACATCAGGGAAGGCTGTACAATGGCCATGAATGGTGTCTAATTTCAGACTTTCAGGAGCAGACATTCAAAAGGCAGCTGGAGGATTTCAGGCATAGAGACCCCCAAAGGCAAAGGCCGAGAATGGCGGCATTTAAGAGACCATAAGATTTGCCCCCTTCTTAGTGAGCCCTGCCACAGAGGGCTCCCCTCCAACATCCCTCCTGCCACCCACCGCCATCCAGCCCTGTGTCTGAATTTCTGACAGCATGAAGGAAATGCCATCAGCCAAGTTAGCTTTTCTGGAAGGAAACATTGTCTGACCTTGGCCTCATCCCAGACAAGCCTCCTGAGAAAAATGTGCTCTCCACAGAGGTATTGGGCTTAGACCTCATCCCATAGATTTTACTCAGTGTAACAAACTACACTATGATACACAACCAAAACCCTACCTGGGTGTTCTCTGCTGCACAGAAGCATGAATCATACCGTCTCCCTTTCAAGTTCAGTGTAAGAGTTAAGTGTGATTATGCCTGAGGAGTCCTCAGCTCCTGAGAACACATATGTACTCAAGGCTGGTTTTCCCGTTACTGTTTTATTTTTTCTCATTTAGAACCTAGGTAAATTTGGGTGATTATTATTAATATAGCATAACATATCAACTATTGGAATAATACGGTATGGCCTAATATAAGAATGCCACTAGTATACATACTATCATATCATATTGTATTGGTTATTTTAATGTATTCATTAAAATAGCTTTTTGGTATAATTGAACATCATATAAAAAGAAAACTAACATGTTTAAACTCTGCTTGATTTTTCAAAGAGAATTTCAAGAGCCATAGCTTGATAATGATTTTTAAAGGCTGACGAATATAAAAATTGAAAAATAAGCTTATTCCTAATTACAAGTGTTTATTGTTGGGCTTCTCATAATAGCAGATTTTGAAAATTGTTCCTTGTAGACACTTTATCACCTGGTTGTTTGGCTCAAGGGCAAGATAAATGCCAAATATGTTAGATATATACTACCAATTGTCTCATAGATAATAAATCCATGTGACAGTAAGTGACAAACAAACCAATACAAACAGTACTTTACATATTCCCAAATTAAGATGACTAGGTATTTCTGAAATTATTGCAGTTGTATGGTATTATCATAAGACATATTTTTTTTCAATAAAATTACAGAAGCTCATACATCTAAATGAGGCTTACCCTCAGAGTAGTTATTAAGGGAGATGATATACTCAGTCCCACAGAGGTGCCATTCTTAAAATATTCTGGAGATCTGTTTTCAGAATGTTCCCAATATACAGTCTGAAAAACTGTGTGAGAATGATCAATGTATCATTTACTGCATAATTATATCTTATTCTAAAATAAAAACAAAATTTGATCAGTCATCTTATTCTTCTTCTGTTGGACCTCATTTCCAAACTAAATTTCAAAATAGATCCAGTTTCTAAATATGAGGATGCTTCATCCAGAATGAAATGTATCCTACTTGAGGTCTGGACTAGAACTAGATTCAAGTCCAAGTTCAAGTTCACACATGGAGGAAACTCCACAGGCCCAGGACAATGGCTAGGGAAGTCACCATGCAGCTCAGCTTTGGTGCTTTGGGTAGAAAGAGGAATTAGGGCTGGGGAGAACAGAACTCAGTACACAGGGAGTTGAATGTAATATTTATTGAAGCTCGAAAGCCTATGAGGCAAGAGTTAGTGCAAGTTTGATTCTGAAGCCAGATGAGCTTCTCAAAACTAGCTTGAGATGTGCCCAAGGCAGGGCAGCCAAGCAGAGCTAGTGATTTAGAAATCATTATGTTTTTGTCTGTAGGTATGACTATGATTTTCATGGGGGCTTTGGAAGTACTGCATTGTGCTGCATCATTTAATCCATACATTTATTCACTCAGTATTGTTATTGATCATTATGCTTGTCATGAGACCATCAGTTTATTAGGTTTTACAATTGTAATAGTGAAAAAGACATAGTTTTTTTTTTTATGGTTTTTCTGTAACTCCTATGTATTACTTGCATAACAAAAATAACCAAGTTTTTGATTTAAAGTGTTCTTAGTTTACAGGGGGCAGTTGACCTCCTAGTGGTGGCCGAATTGTGGTCTTTGGCCAAATCATTCTTAACAGTACTGCTGTGGGAGCCCTGCTGTATCGTACTAATGAAATCTTTATTTGAATAAAGTTTCCAAAGAGAACATGGGACCAGAAACTGGCTCAGGCCCTAAACAACTATTCACCATCTTTAAACTAACAACATGTAAGTCTTCAGGTAGAATTTTTTGTTGTTATTGTTGAGAGAGACCAAAAAACCAATTCAAACTGACCAATGAAAAAAGATGTGGAGTTTCTTGCAGAACTGAAAGTCAGACAAGTAACCATGACTGTACAGCAGATCCCTCCCTGTTCAAGTCTGCTCTACTTGGTGGCCACAGCAGCTCCAGGATCACCCACCACTTGCTGGAGAGGGGCCTCTCTCCTGCTCCTCACCCGAGGACTCTGATGGGCTGTGTGGCAGGGAGATGGGACACGCTATAATTGGGCCTGTTTAAATCACAAGTACACCGTAACCAGTGGTGCAGCCAGCTGAGAGCTGCACGGAGTGAGGGGAAGTGGTAGCGGGGTAGCCTTAGTAGCTCAAGGAAATCAGGGCTTTTGTTTGCAGAAGAGTGGGTGATGGTACTGCACAGGCAAAGCCAACAATGTCTACAAGTGGGATTTTTGAGGATAGAGATGAGTATTTGAAATTAATGTGGCTGATGATAGGCAGTTTATAATTTCCTCACGGGAAATGGAACAGAAACTTTTGATGGGCAGAGGACACTGGCATGCAAGCCTCTTATTTGTACCTCTCTTATTGGTTACATGGACAGCACTCATGAATGAGCTGCGTGTCCTTGGCAGCCGGCTGTACCCATTCTGTTGGGTACCCTTCAATGTTCTCACACTTGGAGCATTCAGATCGAATCAGTGACATCTCCGCTTGACAAAATATTGAGGTATTCATTGTGAGACAGGACAGTTGTCAGAAAGTAATGTACTTTGAGCACTTTGAATCAAACAGAGAAACACAAACTCAACTCTAAGCTAGGATAGGTACCGGAACTGCCTAGACTTTTAGGTCCGGAAGTTTTTTGGCTTGTCTTCCCCAGGCCTCACCCCATGTCTACCTCTAAACTTCCTGGGCAGATATCTCTGTCCACATCCCTTTAATCATCTTACCCTTAGAACAGAGACTTCCCCCTTTATTCCTTGCAGAGCACCTGGGGGCGTCCCGTGCACTGTTATATTTCTACATCCTTGGGAATATATTCTCCTCTACCAAATAAACAAAATATTGTCATTTAAAGAAAGACCACTTTATGTGGAGGTCACCACTTTATGTGGTGGTGTTTGAAAACCTGTGTAGTACGTGATGTGCTCTTGTCCACTGCTTTTGCAGGTCTGTGACCGGCTTGTGGGTAAGGGAGAGCCTATTTAGAGGTCCACAGTTGCCACAGTTTCCAACCCTGTATGTTATCTACAGGAACATCCATTTTATGTGCAAAGCCTCCCGATGGCAACAAAATCAATATGCTTAATATGCCAGCTCAGGAGAATAAGAGGTGATGAACAAAACCCTTATGGCAAGTTCCCATACCCTCTTTTCATACTTAAGATCCCTAAGTGCTACAATAAAACTTCTCTTATAAATACACACACACACACACACACACACACACACACACACACACACACACACACACATTCATGGTTAGATGGAACTATTCACACAGAAAACCCTAAAATCCTTTTGGTCTTGACACTTCAAAATCATCCAAACTGCTCACTGTCCAGTCATGTCTAGAACATACTGAATCCTGTTTGATAACGGCTGATCTTGATCTTGCAGCTCCTTAACCGACCACCCTTTGTTGAATTTGCTAATGTTCTCATTCCTACAAGAACAAAACACAATGGAAACTTTAATTGCTGTAAATGGTATTCGACCATAGGCATCCACAATGAAAGGGACAAAAATGTGTAATTCAGAGCATGGATTGTCTGAGTCTTTAATTAACTGCACATGTCTGCACGCCTCTACACTCCATTTGAACCAAAACAGTTTTTAGAGCTGCAGTTAATTTCAATAAATTGAAAAAAAAAACTGAAAGTGCTACAAAATAAATTCTCATTAACATTAATGGTGGCAGCATTGTATAAAGTGGGTTCCCCAGATGAAGCCACAGTGGGAATATTTTAGATGGGTGGGTTTTCTCACTGCCTTCTCACTGGGAAAAGTTAAACAGAATAATGTAAGATTTAAATAACAATTTTTTTTACAACAATTAAAAAACAGTGGAAGACATGTCACTAGGCTGTACATGATTTATTGGGCACGTTATATAATGAGTAATTGTCATGGCCATTCACAGGAGGAAGATCACTGTTGGTGGGCTGTGGCAGGAATAGGATGGCTTAGAAAGGAGGGAGTTTGATTTTGATTTCCTGGGCTGTGAGCTGGAACTGGACGAGTTGAACAAGAAGCTGCAGGTTGGTGGGCTGCCTCTGGGGTTGTGTCCTCTCCTTCCACTAGAAGTTAGAAACCTAACTTCTAATGTTCCACAAAGCCCGGAAAGCCTGGCTTGCAGCAGTAATCTTAGTTCCCTGAATGAAAGAAGTGCTCTTGTGGCTAACCATTTCCTAAAGCTCAGGCTCCCTTTAAGGTGACAATGCATTCTGCTGAGCAGTTGAAATTCCCCACACAAAAGAAAGAGTATAGCAAGGAAAAGGGGAGATAGAGATAATAAGCCTCTGTAGATGCAGATTTAACTCTCATAAAAGGATTAATTCACCCAATGGGGGGCAAACAATGGCACCTCCATTTCACAGCTGATAAAACAGAGGGCCATAGAGTTTGAGTTGCTGAAAGTTCATGTCAGAGAAGAAACTGGGAATTAAATCCTTACAGCTCCACGCTAGTTCTCACCTTCTCTGCTGCTTTCTAGGACAGGGGTCTGGGCTTCCCAAGAGTAGTGAGAGGTGTGAACTGTCTTCACGGCTGGGCTGCAGAGACAGGACTTCTAAGTTCTCAGAAACTCCTCCTCCTCTGTGGTTTGCTCCAGCTGTGGTTCCTGACTTTTCTGGCTCTGACAGATTCCAGACCCCCACTGCTTGCTCCTCTCCACTGTTTGTTCCTGCTTGCTTCTCCACGTGGGGCTGGTGGCTGATACATTCTTCACTTTGCCACTGAAACTCACCTCTGATCCTACTTAGAGGGAGCGGCTCGTCAGATAGACTGCACAGGACATAGCCATATATATAGTATATGCATATTATATATGATACAAATACTGCTTTAATATAAAAATAAAAACTGTTCGAAATCATATATCATTCCATATTATTTACTCTCTGTTACTTAAATACTATCAATTAAACAAAAACTTATTTTTAGACTTGTTAATTTGGCAATTGGTGGCATTTAATAGCAGAACTAAACAAATAATATATGTAAGGAAACCATGATGTTTTTATAATGTTTCCTTCCTCTGACACAGCAATTCACTGTATCTCTCTTCTCTTTCTTGGATATTTTAATGTAGAGGGTGATTAAGATGAATTTGGGACACTGCCAGTGAGAGGGGTGCACAGGGTTGGCCTCCACTGCCACTAGCTTCCCTTTCCCTCAACTGACTCCTGTGACTTTTCTGGGAAACTTCTTGAGTTCCCCTAAAAGTGGTTCCTGACTGAAATACTTAGTTAATAGTTTGTGCTAAATTAACCACCTCTCAGAGATTAAAATTTCCAATGAAGATTAAACTTGTTTAACCTGGATTTCCCCCTAAACAGCATTTCATTATAGAATATTGAGCACCACCCCCCATATTCCTAAATAACCAACATGATTAGCCTGGGCCCTCTTCAGCCCTGCTAGATGACCTGTGGCTTCTTTGATGAACCCAGAGCATAGATGGCTTTTCCCAGATATTTCTGCAGGCTTTCTCCCTCACTTTCTTCAGTATTTACTCAATCCTGCTCTGAGTAAGGCCACTTCCCATGTGTCTTGTTTTGTTCTTTTTTCCTAAGCACATGTCATCCTTAAACATTCCATTCATCTAACTTATTTAACTTACTTTTATCTCTTCTCTGTCTCTACCAAGGATCCCAGAACTGTGAATTTCTGCCTGGGAGACACAGTGCTGTATCTCTAGGACCTGGAGACATGCCTGGTACCTGGTGGCACCATGGAAGGTAAAACCAGGAGAAGGCTAATGGGAAGAACCAATAGGGTATGTATTTGGGGAATCTGTGAAGGGGCAAGACATAGTTGATTAGAAGCCACCCACAAAGCCTTTCTGGTTTCTCCCCTCAGATTAGGAATTTAGTATGACTCTTGGTATTCTCTACCCAAATCCGTTTTTTTTTTTTTTTTTTTTGTGGGTACCGGGGGGTCGACCTCAGGACCTCGCGCGCCAGCAGGCGCTCGTGCCGCTGAGCGATATCACCGGCCCCTTTTCCGTATGTGGGACCCGGGAGTCGAACTCGGGCCCTCGTGCTTGCCGGGCAGGCGCTTAAGCCGCTGAGCCATCTCACCGGCCCCCAAATCCGTTTACCTCACACCTGAGCCAAATACATTCCAGACAGTTCACTGGGCACCGGTGATACACTAATGGGAAAGAATGCCTGTCTTCATGGTGGTGACCTTCTAATGGGCTCTTGTACATGGACAGAAAGAAAAAAGAGCAGAACCTTGTCATAGCAACAGCTGTATTGTCTTCTCACTGGGTAAGATGCTGACTTGCTGTTGTTTTCTTTTCTTTCTTTCCCTTTAAACATGGATGTATGAAAAGGCAGCTCAATCATCAGCAAGAGAGGGTCAAGAGGAAATAAATGGTAAAAAAACAAAAACAAAACAAAACAAAACAAAACAAAAAACAAGATGTTTTACATCTCCTTTTCAATGTGAAATCAGCCTTACTATTGCTGGTCAAATCCCACCCCCCGAGTCAGGAAAAAAAAAAAAAAAAAAAAAAAAAAAATCACCAGGATTTAAATTTAGAAATAACAATAGTATAATGTGACCTTCAGCACTTTTGCCTGGAATAAATTTTTTAAAATGTCCAACATGTGTATGCACATGAACACACAATCATTCAAGTGCAGAAAGTACAAAAAATCCATTTCAACTAATAAAGTGGATTTAAAAGGCATCAGGTGGTGAATTAAATGCAGAGAACATTTGGGAATCTGAAATGCTATCCAGATCTGAACTCACAGACTCTTTACACCACAGAATTCTCAGCAGATGGTAGCAAGTCCATAAATTCTAAACAAGGGGTCTTCAGGGGAGTGAGTTAGTTTTACATCGGATGCTTGAACGCTGAGATACTCTGAGAAATCTGAAACATGGATAAAACATATCAAGCCTCTGTCCAGAGCAAGTGGAGTAATTTTCCTGCAGCCCCACACATTAGCCCCACATTCCTCAACCATGTGCAGCTGTCATCTCACTGGGAGAAAACAGGAAAAGCCTTCAGTGAAATAACCTCGGACCTATAAAGTTACTAAATGAGTGTTTCACCATTTTCTACCAAAATAAAATGCTCAGTAGCGCAAGTCCTTCAGATGGCCTAGAACTCAACAGAGAAAAGCAATGAAACAGAAACATTTGGAGTGCCCGTCTGCCAGGCTGGGCTTGTGATGCGCACAAATAGGTCACCTGGTTGCTGTAATCCATCTATTATGAAAAGGTGGTAACAACCGGAAAAGATCATGTACGCCTGGAAATCTTTGGAAGTGTCAAACTTATTTACCCTTAAGAAGATAAAACATGCAAACCCAAGCATTTTAGGGGTGGTGGAATGAGAGGTCTCCTTCCCATTTTTCCTTTATAATGGAATTTCCAGATGTTATCAATTATAAGCCTCCTTAGCAGTTTTATCCCATTGAGAAAGAAATTGCATTCATGCCTGGCTTGATTTCCACCCATTAGCAGAATTTCCTGAGAACAGGATAGTAAATCCAAAGCTCAGAAATCAGTGTACACACTCTGAAAGGGTAACGCGAGGGATTTCTGAGCCAGATCTGCTTTGAAGACAGTCTGCTGGGAGGGGTTCAATGGTTAGCACCCAGCAATGCTATCTCAAGGATGTATTTTCACATAAAGGGTAAGTTTTTGTATATTGGCAAAGAAAAGGGATATGTTACTCATTGTCCTTTAGGACTAATAGGAGAGCATCTGTTCAAGGTCATGTTTTCAGTCTTAGATTGTATCTCCGACCACCCCCTGCAGAGTTTCACTTGGCTTTGGACTAAGGTGAACCAAAGGACTTTCCATCCTTTTAAGGGAGTTGCACAAGGAATGAAAAATACTTACTTGTAAAAAGCTCTTTGTACAGAGAGGTCCATATTCTGGATTCCCATTACCTTAATAATACTGTTTTGTTCATTTTCCAAGAATAAATAGGAAGGAAACTCTTAAATGCCAAGCCCAGACCCCATCTGTAGAATAATGATAGTGATGATGACAGAGATAGGAGAGGAGGAAGGTGGGCCGATGAAGGTTCTGTCACCATGAGGTGGGAGTTACTTGAGGAGTTTGGTTTGGATTCATCCATTCATTCCAAAAATACATGCTATTCACTCGCCCTGAGCAAGGCACTGAACTAGGACAAGGAGGAAGAGTGTGACTAAGATAGACAATAATTTACTAGCATCACATTGTCAGTGGGAACAAAGATGGATGGAGATGAACACAAGGAATCTTCTACTGTATATAGGGAAGGGCCCAAGGAGGAGATGGCAGCTGAAGGGAAAGCTAGGATTCTGAACCAGCAGCAGGAAAACTGACGACTAAGGAGGAAATGTCCTATTAGGGATGAGCAGGCAGATTCTGGACCCTGGGCAGTGGGGCAAGGGGAAAGTTTACAGGTTATTTAAATACAGACAGCACCGGGTAAGAATGGAGAGAAAAAGCAGAAGGTAGGGAGGTGTTGCTCACAGGGTCTCACAGCCAGGGGAATCAGGTCTAGAAAATGGTGACTAAGGCCTTGAGGACCACTGGCCATCTATGGATCATTGAGTTACAAAGATAACATTAAAATAGTGATAATGATTTCCAAATTTGCCCAAAACTTCCTTAGAGACATTTCCTCATCATTGTGAAGTATTCTTTATCTATTAAGGTTAAATAAAAAAATAGTTAATGACTCTTGACAGAAACACTCTGAATTAAAGTTTAACTACTGCACCTGATACATACAGGGACAAGGAACACTGCATAGAAATATAGACAATCCTTGATTTAAAGTGGGGTTATATCCTTGATAAACCCATCGTTAAGTTGAAAAGATGGCAAATTGAAAGTGCATGTAATACACTAACCTACTGAAAGTCCTAACTTAGCAAATGTGGTGCGCTGCAGAAACAGGCACTTGACCTTTCGGCTGGCCTGAGCCACACTAGGGCTGTATATAAATATATATAACCTTGATAATATATGTAAGTAACAAAACTTCATTTTTCAATATTTTAACTTGTCAAATTATTTTATGACGTAACACAAGCTCAGGTTTATTAATTAAATAAAACTGCTGTATCTGCTTAATAACAAACACCTGTTTTCACAGTCACACGTAGGTAGGTTGAAATAATGTTATCAATAATTACTGCATTGTACTTGCCAAGCTGCACAAGCAGATGGTACCTCTGATTCTCGGACTCCCATTGGAACCACTGTGTGTAGTGGGCACAGGAGGCAGAGTTAGCACCGCACTGTGCCCTCCCCTATCCAAGTCCCACTCTGCCTACCAAGTCTGCATGCAAGCACTAAGCAATCAAGACATGAAAAAATATCCCTAAAAAATCACATGATAAGGTTAAAAGTTTATATTGTTCTGGGGCTGCATTACTAGGGCCACATGGCGGGCAGGGTGTTGGGCATGCCTATTGTAGAGTACCCACTGTTTTCTTTCGAGAATTATGTTGCCGACTGAAAGTTGCATTTCACTGCCACTTCCAGCATGTTGAGGAAGTATCAGAGATACCAGGAAGCCCAGGAAAAGATCCAAATCCAAAATTTGAAGTAGGACTTTTACTGGATGCTTATTGCTTTTGCACTATCATATGTTTAAAAATGGTAAGTTGAACCATTGTAATTCAAGGACCATCTATAGTAGAGTATATGTGAACCAAGTTGCTTCTATTTCTGCATGATGGAACCTTTAGCCTTGTGTAGATCCTTTGCCCCGTCCTGGCTCCTTTGAAGTCAGAACAGCTGGGTTTCCTCTGTTCCAGCCCCACTCACCAGCCCACCTACAGCTCAGGGTGGGCTCCATCACCTCGTTTCTCTGGATTTGTTGTGTTCTCTATAAGCTGGAGAGCAACGGTTGACCACTAATGTCCCTCGCAGAAAGAGCCAGGAATTTTAGTCCTGATGTGATCAAAGATGAGTAGTTTTAAGTCTCTCATTTTATGGAAGATTTGCAAACTAGTACATGAAATAGTGTTTTAAACCTTTGAAAGACATTCTACAATGTAACTTATTGTAAAGGAGCAATACAAAATGTTAAAATTTCATTTTCCTGTAGAACACATCTCAGGATGTTTTATTAACCTGGGTTTATGTTTCACTTTTTCTGCTTATTGGATATGTGCCTTTGAGAGTAGCTTCATCCACAGATGCTTCATCAATAGAATGGATTCTAATTTACTTCTAAAGTTCTTTTGAGAATAAAATGAGATAATGGAGAAAGGGCTTAGCATAGCATCTAAAACTTGGTGATAGCTGTTCCATGAATGTGGGATGAACAGAAAGTTCAGCTAGTGAAAACTCATTTTTACCTTCAAAGGGCTGTGACTTGGTACCTATTTGGTCACATTCCATTTTGTCAGCTTCTGTCAACCTGAAAGGTTAATAAGTTTACTTTTTGGAGGTCCCTTCCATTCAAGAAATGTCCTTTTATAGCCTTCATTTCCTTCTCCAGCTAAAACTCTTTAGGGTAAGTAGTGTGTAAAATAACACTCAGTTTCATTTTTGGTCCCTGCCAAGCCTCAGCTGCCCTACTTTCTGCAGTATGAACTTGGATTTTTCATATTCTTCCCACAGCATCTTGATGCTTCCATCTAGTTTTTAGTGCCATCACAAAGGTC
This sequence comes from Erethizon dorsatum, assembly GCA_028451465.1. NCBI lineage: Eukaryota > Metazoa > Chordata > Mammalia > Rodentia > Erethizontidae > Erethizon > Erethizon dorsatum. The sequence continues at coordinate 52,121,232 of CM051828.1, forward strand.
AAGGGAACACACATACGACAGCTCTCCCTCCATTTCTCAGGTGAGAAGAGTGGAGGCTACCTTGAAGGCAGATGGGCTGAGATACTGGATGAAGGGTTCCAAAAGTCTGCAGAGCTCATGTGCCTCTGGTTTTTCCCTCTCTTGGGTTTCTGTTAAAGCAAGGGGGAGTGACCTGAACCCAGAGGAGAAACCCTTCTGAAGGTGACTTGCGTGGAGGAACATTTGCAGCCTTCATAGTGCAGCTTGCTCTCAATGGTGTAGAAATCAACAGCCCTGCTCGTTATTTCAGGGTCACTGAGTAGGTGAGTCAGGTTCAACATTTTCAGGTTGGTAGTTAGATCAGTGAAGGAACTATGAATCTATTCACTTCTAACTGGAGCACTCTTGGCCTCTTAAATCATTCCTTCTCCAGTCAATCTGCTGGGCAGAACCCCACGTGCACCTTTCCATGTGGGAGAACAGAGTGATGCTGACACTTTAAATGGTCAAAATATACTTCCTGTTTGTTGAATTGTGGCCACATATTTATCTCTACTGTTTACCTTTCTAAACATCCTTGATCTCAAAAAGACAGGACTCTACATATTGTAAAATATGTCATGTTCAAAACAGGAAGAACACAAATCCCAGGGCCTTGTCTCTCTGAATTCAGGGGGCTGTTATTCATAATGTAGTGGCTGAAATCTTTTTATAAATTTATGGGCTACGATTTAAAATCCGGAGTACTGAGACATATTTATGTACTGGTGGTAGATAAAAGTATTAAGATGATGTTACAGGCCCTCTTGCTTTTCTGTTTTTAAGCACAACACACCGTCTCTCATTTTCAGCAAAGTTGTAGGAAAGGCAGAGCTGGAAACACAGGCTTAAGTTCAAGTTCCATACCACACTTTACTTCTCTGAGAGCTTGGCTAAGGTGCTCAATTGCCATGGAACTAAGGTTCTTCATCTCTGATATAGGGACAGAAACTACCTCTTTGGGCTCACTGTGGTAAGATTTATAGTTTAGCACAGCATTTAAATATGATAAAGGATGAGTAAACCTAATCTAAACATGTGAAATGCTCTGTAATTCAAAACCAAAGTGATGTTCAAATAAGTTTCAGATTTTGCTGCATTTCAGATTTCAGATTTTTCGATTCCTTGAGTTCACTGAGTAAATATCCTCAAATTTGAAACCTCTGAAATTCGGAACATTTCTGTTCCCAAGTATTTCAGATAAGAGATGTTCAACCTGATGATAAACAATACTCTTCCCACCCCCAAATTAGCAAATACTTATTAAGCACCTGTTATAAATTCCTATATATTCTGGGCTACTGTGTTGCAAGCTACCCAATCCTGGGGCTGTGGTTCACATCAGAGTCATTGGCGACATGCATGTTTCTTAGGACAGTTTTTGTTTTGCTTTGTTTTTTCTCAAATAAAATAAAATGTTTTGAGGAAGGTTCACTTTTTTTTTTTTTTGTGGGTACCGGGGGGTCGACCTCAGGACCTCGTGCGCCAACAGGCACCCGTGCCGCTGAGCGATATCACCGGCCCCTTTTTCGTATGTGGGATCCGGGAGTCGAACTCGGGCCCTCGCGCTTGCTGGGCAGGCGCTTACGCCGCTGAGCCATCTCACCGGCCCCTGGAAGGTTCACTTTTTAAAGATTCACACAAAGGCATCATTCGGGCTAGCAAAGGCTGGGTCCATGGCCATGACAAAAATAAGAGGCTAAAAAAAAGCAACACAGAAACTCAAAGACATGTCACTGATGGACAGTCGCATAGAGTCTTGAAAACGAGTGTTTTTGAAGTCGAGGAAGGAGGAGCAAGTATTCCTCACAGAATGATGAGCTATTACATCTGAGCCACAGTAATTGTTTTAAAATGTCCACCAGTTCTTAGATGTAACTCCCTTTAAAATATGGGGTCTCCCTACCCTCCCTGTGTGTAAATTCCATTTAGCAAACCGTTTCTAATGGATTGAATGTGACAGAGGCGTGTGACTCAGGACGCAAGATTGAAAAAGGCACTGTGGCTTTATCCTTGGCTTGCTCCCTCTGGGAGAAGCCAGATGCTGTGTTGAAAGGACTCTTAGGCAACCCCTACAGAAAGGCACATGTTGTAGAAACTAAGCCATGCTGGAAGTTGTCCTCTGTCTGTGGAGTCTATGTCTACCATCTTGCTGGCAGCCTCATGAGATAGTGCAGTGAAAACCATTCAGCTAAGCCCCTCCAGGATTCCTGACCCACAGACACTGAGATAATCAATATCTATTGCTTCAAATTGCTAGGTTTTGAGGTGAAATTTGTTATACACGGTAAATAAATCATAAATGCAGGATAAAACCTTCCTGATGGAAAGAAACTTCCCTTTGGTTGTAGCCTAGTTAGGTGACTAAGATCTGAGAGGGAGATGCCCCACACTTTGTTAAGTTAGTATTTGTCCTATTGGCAACCTATTCAAGTCAGAGGATCTATTTTGCACAGGAGGGGTGACATGACCAGAATTAATTATGTTATCTGCGGTAGGAGGGAGACTGATTGGAAGGAGCATGGGGACTTCCACTTAGTTCTAGAAACAGAAGTCCAGGTAAGAGACAATGAATCCTGAACTAAGGCAATGATAGAGGGGGTGGATATGGAAAAACTCTCTTAAGATTTGGTGGTTTTCAAAAAGAAATAGCTAGTTTCCAGAGCAATCTAGTACAATCATAATACCCTCTGGACTGTGAGAAAAAATGTGAACTATACAACAACACTATATCCATACTACCACTACCATCTTATACACATGTGAGCCCACACACTTAAATGAGCTAGAAGAATGAGTACTTTACAAAGACTAATTCACAATTAAGAAATGTCTATTAGATTTAATATTAAACATCTGGAATAGTCCTTTATACGAACTTCAATTCATGAACCAAAAAAATAATAACAATAATAATAATCATGAGCGTTCACTTTCCATAAGAACCAAAAGCCTCACATTTCTCTATTGTACAAATAAAGCCACAGGGAATTAAACAGAATTAAAGTGGGATGATTTACAGTCCTGTCTTAATATAGGTAACAGATAATATTGAAATACCATAAGATTCAAACATAGTCTAAGACTAAAATAGCACAAGGAGCAATATTAAATTTGCTAAGAAGTGTTCATTCCCCCTGAAAATGATTTCCTTAGGAATATAACATCTACTTTTAGTATTTCAACAGCTCCAGAAAGAGACAGATATTGTAAATGCTAAGTCACGTAAGTTTTAAAGGCCATCTTTCTACATAAATGGTGAGGGAAGAAAACTTTTACTTGTTATTGATGTTTGGATTTTAGACAATTTATTTTCATTGCATTATGTTGAATGCACTATGTCATCACCATTCATAGCTGCAGTCCAAAATGTTCTTTTTTTGGAAACTAGTGTTCTAGTTTGACTGAACATTTATGGAGAGCCAGAAAGAACTTAAAATCAGTAGAAAAAGTCAAACACCCAAATTTTCTTTTCAGAAGAAAAATGTTTTATCAACTGTAGTTTGAGAATCATTATCGTTTCTAAAAATTACATTTAAATGATGCTTTTAAATTTACATTTTATATGGAACTGCAGAAGAGATGTTCATATTCAAATAATTTAATACTCACTGAATACTCAACATGCGAATATGATAGGACACATCCACTAAGAGTGTTTTTTTCAAAATAAAAGTGAAAGTCTAAGTTCATGAGGCGGAGACTATGCTGTTCACCATAGTAGTCCAACACTAACCCAGACACCTGACAAAAGTGACTACTTCAACAGTGACATGGTGAAGGAGGGATGCACGAGTGCACAAACACCCAGACACTCATAATGGTCCCCGATGCTGTGCTTGTACAAATGAAAACAGGGCTACCATTCAAAGATATGCCTCCATGGTTAGAACTCATAAATATTTACAACTGACGTGTCTTGTGGAAGATGTGAAAAATCCTGATGTTTAAGGAAAGACAAAAATAAAAGAGGTGTGACCTAAGGAGAGGCAGCAGTATATTTTAGGAACACTGATGTAACTATTTTAGCAAAAGCACATTGCTACAGCTACAATTATGAATAATGCTGTTCAGAATAACAGATATGATGCAAAACAACTTAATGAAATAGTGTTTCTTCAAGACTGTGCTTCTTGCCTACAGTCCTCAGTTAAACTTTCATGGAGGGTGAAAACAAAAAACCACCACTGCTAGTGCCTGCTTCAGAGCTATTTATTAGCATAATTATTTTTTTCTTAAAGATTTAATAACAACTGAAATATGTACAAAGTCTTACAGCATTTACACCATAAAAAGTTCCCTAGTAGTTGACAGAGTCCAAGGTGGTGCTACAGAGAACTTGACAAGAGCAAGGCATCAGACCACTGCATGGTGCCTTCTCTGCTACCATATGGCACCACCAGCCTGCGGATAGCTATGGAAACCCCCTGGAAGACAGGTTACTGGGAAAAAAGAAGACAAGATGATGGGCAGTGCTAGAGACCACAGGGTGCAAAAGCTACAGAGGATGGTGTTTCTATAGTTTCCTAGAAGTGTAACAGAGAGTCACAGCTTAAGAGAATAACATATGCAGGTCAACAGAATCACACTGCTCAGATGATTCAGCTACCAAATGTATTCCCTTTGGAGCAGGTGGCTCTAGGCTGATATGGCTAGTATTTGTTTTTGTTCACGTCTTCACATAGCTGAAACCTGTGTAAGCCCCACTGCCTCCCCCAAATAAAACCACAACAAAGGAAGAGAAACAGTATGAATTAGTAGTTCTTGACCAAAACCAAAACAGTAAAACTAGAGGGGCAAAAATAAACAAAAAAAACCATGAAACACCTTTTAAAGAAAAATAAAAAGGTATTCAATTTTAGCATTTGAGTGTCCACTTCTGCCCAAAGATTAATACCAGCAGAAATTTCTGAATTATCCTAATCTGAACAACAATACAACCCCCCAATACTCTGACTGCTAGATTTAATCAACCTCTGTTGTATCTGATTGTCTTTCCTTGGGGTCAGCATTACACAGAACCACCAACAGTGAACTGGACACAAAATGTAGCATTGTTGCCCCAGTGATTGTTTCATTAGTGTCAAGAGAAATCTCAACATGTAAATAACAGCTAACATTAGGCTCACCCCTTTATTCCACAGAAAACCCAGACTGGTTCTACGTTTGGTCACTATCTGGTGGCAGTTCTCCCCTTCCCCATTGTCACGGTCTCACAAGTAGGCAAAGTGATTTTATTTCAAGAAGATTTTGCTCTCAATTTAAAGGCCAGTTGACAAAACCTTTAATTAAGACACAATAGCGTGGGATATAAAAACACAAGAACCACATAAATGTTGAAGAAACCCTATACCATTTGCCGTGTAAACAGTTCTGCTTAAGAGCAAAGCCCCAATTAGATTCTGGCCTGAAACATGTGGCAGATGAGCGTTCAGCCAGGCTCTGCAGCGGTGGTGACAGGAAGCCAGGCCAGTCGCCACGTTGACAGGCATGCAACTTGAAAACAGTGCACAACAAGCAACACGAAGAGTGGAAAAGCTCACAACACTTCAAGAAGACCTCACAACCTTTACAATTGCGTATGCACAGACAGACCCGCCCCTCCCTCCTCTGCACGCCCTGTGTCTCTTACACGTGGGACACCTTCTGTGACTCTCTAGCTTGTTTGATGCTATACAACCACTTGATGATCCTAGCATTTCTTTCAATAGCAGAAATGCCATATGGCACCCGGTCATTGGCACTGTCGTCATTCCTAAGGTCACTGTTACTGTCCTGAGACTGTTCACAGTCTGAGCTGATCATGCTTGCACTGCGGAAGTTGAGAGATATGATGTCAGAATTAGCCCTTGCAAAGTTTTCCATGCCAAGGTTTTCCAGCTCTTCCGGGTCCAGTCCACAGTAGTTGAAGAACCTCTCCACATCTGCATCCACTCGGAAATACCTGTCACTCAAGTCTGACTTAGACCGCTGGAGGGAGGGTCTCCGGCTGACGCCACAGGCTGGTTCCACCGGGTCGGCTTCGGGAGACTTCACGGCGCAGACCTTGGGCTTGGGAGGCAGCGGTGGCGCAGAGCTGCTGCAGGGGATTGCTTTGAGGGGCTTCGCGCTGGTCACTTTGCGGATGTCCGAGGAGCTGTGTGAGACGTGGAGGAAGGAATCAGCTGACTGCTCCAGCAGCCTCCTGCTCACGTGAGAGCGGCTTTCCTGGGGGCTACTGCGGCCAGGCGTGTGGTACACCTTCAGGGACTCAGCGAAGGAGTGGCGGTGCGGGTCGGTGGCATCCGACCTGTGTGGAGGCCAGTTTCGTGAGCTGTGCTTGTGACCCGAGCCAGAGCTGGAGCCCTCGGAGCTATTGATGATGTTCTTCAGAATCTCGAGCTTGAGGTTCTCCCGCTGCACACCGCTCTCGGTCTTGGCGTGGTTGCCGAACACCTTGAGTGTGGGGCTACCCAGGGCGCGCTTGGCGCCTGGGCACACGGGGGGCTTGGCCAGCACGGCGGGCTTCACGGGCTCCTGCTTGGCATTGATCACCTCCTGGCTCTTGACGTATTTGGCCTTGTCGGCCTCCAGCCTCTCCACCGCGCTGAGTCTTTTGGGGTTGGGTTCCGCCTGCCTGCGGAAGTAGTCTGGCCCCTTGTTCAGGATGCGCAGGGGCACGGCCGACGTGAAGGTGCCCGCGGGACTGACCGGCTTCACCATGCTACCTGTCTGTAGCGTCTCCGTGGGCATGGTGGGTGGTCTTTCCCCGGCAGCCGTGGTGGATGCTTTTCTGGGCGCCTCCCGCCGGCCTGAATAGACACATGTACATGAAGCACAAAGGGCAGCGAGGGATCCTGGAATTGGTGTCAGCACAAGCAGCAGCAGTGCCTCATCTCAGAGCTCATTCACTGCCACGGTGGCTTTAATGCACTTTTCTCTCCTTCCAAGGCGGCCCTGCACAAAAAGGCCACAAGCCACAAGTTCCTTTCAATCGGCTTTGCTGTCTCCTTTCTTCTCCCTGAAGGCGGTGGGAGTCTCCTCCAGGTCTTTGTGTTCAACTGCAGGCAGAGCTGAAACACAAAACAACCAACCGCGGGTTAGGAGGGGCGGGTGACATCACGGCTCTAGCAACAGAGGAACCCCGCAGCGCCAGCGCCTCCGCCCCGCCTCCGCCCCGCGCGGGAGGCCATTCCCGGAGCGGAAGGCCATTCCCGGTTAACCGCACAAGGGGCGACCTGGAACTCGCTCCCCAGCCAGCGCCGATGCACGCGCTTCGGCCAGATGCGGGGACACGCAAGAAAGAAAGGGGCTGAGGTTTCCCACGCACGAACTCTTCCAGCTGCCTGCCTCCCTATTGCTGAGAACCGCCTCCTGAACACACCCGGTTGGCACTGCTTAGAGGGAAATCCAGGAAATACTAGTGAATGGGGAGAGGAGCGTTCATCCAAGCCCTCCACCCCATGCTGTTCCCCGCGCGTTGTATGTTAACGGACTTCTTAGGAATCACTTATGGGCTTCAGGCTGCAACGTGGGTGATTTAGGCTGTCCCTTCTGCAATGAAGCAGAACTTGTGACTCCTGATTATCAATCTGTCAGTAACACTTCTTGAAACAATACTTCTTAATGCTTTAAAACCTGAAATGATAACTAAGAGATGGGATTGGCAAGGAACAGAACAAAGTTTAGGGAAAGGGGCAGCCTGTCTCAGTTGTCTTACTTTTGCCAACCCATACAGGTAAAGACATTCTCCTGAAAACCAAGAATGTCTATGAAATTCATTTCATTAAATGCTAGCTTACTTTTCAGTATTAAGAAAACTGGAAATACTTTCAGGCAAGCCATATGAGTAGGTGATTTGATTATATAGTCTCCATAATGTCTCATGCTTAATGAGCAGATATCAAAACTTCCTTTGTGGTACACGCATTCCCAAGTTCCCTAGAGCATTAGGAGCAAAGTCTTAATGTCATTCATACCTCTATATATGCTAGTTTATGATATGCAAAACTTGTGTAAGACTTAAGTCTTCATGGGACTTACACGACTTTTCAAAAAGCTGAACTGTCAGAACCAAACAAAAACCACTGTAATTTTAGATTTATTAATACTCCCAATATAATCGTATGAGAGTCTTTCTAATTCATACACAATAGAAGTAACATTTATCCGTGGAACAACAACTCTCATTTCTATTGCTGCAGACAGTGACCGTTTATCAACCCATCCCATATTCCAAAGCAACTGGTTAATGGCCTCATCAGTACTTTTGGTTATAACTAGGAATATTAAGAGAGCAATGTGTTCAACTAACACCCAAAGTAACTAATTTATAAAATACATAAAACTACTAATTCTATAAAACGATCTACTCTCCAGTAAGAAAATGAAGATAAGATTGAAAAAAAGCTTATATTTTTCTTTATATAATTTTCTGAAACGCTTCACCTCTAAATACATCATATTTTGTTGGAGACAACTTTGGTAATCTGCAAAGGGTTTTGTTCCAGTAAAAATACATTCCTATGAAAAACTTCAGAAATTCCAAGTCAATTCCTACATAATCATTTCCTTTAATTCTGCAGTTCTACTTTAATACTTCAATTTAGTTTAAGAAAACTACCTCCTCCCATGAAGATTTAATGAGATTGTTCCTTTGAGTGTATAGTTTGGATGAAATTGCAAGAGGAAGCCCTGAATTCCTTTGCAGAGTCTGTGTCTGCTCGTTAACCACCCTGGGTCCACCTGAATGGAAAGACAACCCCAGATCCCTCTTGCGTGTCATGCTTCTAAGAAGGAGGTCATGTTGGGGCTCAGAAAATGATACCCCAAAGTGAAAGTCTCAGAAGCAATTTTCCACTGGATCTTCTTTTACCATCCTGTCTCTTACCCTCTATTTTCCAAGATAATCCTTAGAAACTAGAAAGAATTCCCTTCCCCAAGCAGTTCATAGAATTCAGAACTCCTTTTCCCTATAGCAGCCATAAAACCTCTACCTCTTACTCTATAATCTTCCCATCTTTCTGGGTAAGAGTTGGCCATAAAGAAATGCTTTGATCTACCTTGATTGATTGTAGGTCATGAGACCCTCATTCCAGAAAGGGTCCTGCCTCATATCCAGAAGGAAGGAGTGTTACACAGAGAAGCCAAGAAGAATCTGAACAAACAGGTCTTGTTGGGTTTCCCCGTCTACAGCCATTAGGTTGTCCAATCACATTTCTGTGTGGCTGTCCATGCTTCAGAAAATCTAAGCATAAACATGGGCAATTTGCCCTGGGTCTTTGGATCTTCAATCTGAAGCCTCCCATGTTATGTAAAACTATGATTAAATCAATTTGTTAGGCTTTTTTTTTTTCTTGTTAATCTATTTTAGGAGTGTTAGTTATGGCTCTGAAGGATGAGGAGGAAAGGGACCAGCCCCCTTTTCTGCCCCTACAGTAGTACCATCACCACTGACTACTTCCACAGTTTCCAAAATGCCTGTATGGAGGGGACAGTGACGGAAGGTTCGAGGGCAGAGTGAAAGACAGGATAGAGATCTGTACCTGTCACAGTTTTGTGCCTAAGGACCAAAGCCAACCTCCAAAGCAGGCAAAGGTGGCCCAGTGGGTAGCAGGAAACAGAGGTTATATCCTGGGGCATCGTTGGTTGGACAAGATTCCTGTAATCCCTTCTTGCATTAAAACCATTTGGCTCTAAGTAGCTAAGATGAGGGAGTTACTTCCAGTTTCGAAATGGTATATTAGATTACTGGCAAATGACTGGCACCTGCTTTTACTATTCTTAAGGAAATGCTCTTTGGATGATGAGCTGCTGTAAGTATGAGGTAGTATCCATTGGTATACAAGTTCTTACTGTATGCTTTTCTTCTCACCATCTTCTCTTCCAGAGTCATCATATTGGGACCAGAGGCCCAATATGTCACTAACACCAGTCTGGCTTTCCTGCATACCTGTCTATATATTAGGTGGGTTTTGGAATCCCTCACAAAACAAACAAACAAAAAAATCATTACTCTCAACTAACAAGACTGAGGATATCCATCTATCTTCTCAAAGTATTCGCCAGAAAACCCCTCTTCACATTGCTTTCTTTACTCATGAGACTGACCCCCTGGAGATAGCTCCCCCACGTCTTCCTGTATCCTTCACACCAGGAAGCAATTACTACACATAAAACTAGTGTGAAAGTATTACATTAAAAATAGCAATTATTTGTAACCCCTTCACACTTCATTTCCTTTTTGTTCCCAAACCTTCCCTCTCTTCTGCTGCCACTTCTAATTCCCCTAATAATTTTTACCACAGCAATGCAAACGACAACAAAAACATCATATTGGAAGACTCAAAAACAACAAAAAGCCGGAGAAATGTTTGGTGATATAGGATAATAATAGGTATGTTTAAGGTTTTCTACCTGTTTTAGCCAACAAACTAAACCTACTTCAAAAATAATGAAGGTGCCTTAGGTTGCTCTTTCTCTTCCTACTTATTGAATACTTAGCTCCTATTCTTTTACATCGAGTGGGGAAACAACGCTGGCAAGAACACAGCTATACAACTCAGAGAAATATTATGAGTTTTGCAGTGTAGGCTTTGCAGTGTAGAATGAACTTGATGTAGACCATGTGCATTTGGCAAGACTACTCAAATGCATAGATGACCCAGTAACCCGGAGCTAATTTCCATGAACAAGGTAACCATGGAGCCAGTCAGGAATCTCTGTGGCACATGAACCCTTGACATCTTGTGCAGGGCCTCCACTGCTGCAGGGCACTGACAGGAGAGTCCAGCAGAATGCTGGGCCAGAAGGGACTTCATAATGTTTTGGGGGAGGAAAATTTGATTTTGGTCTCTTAAGGTTCCATTAGCAAAACTAATTATATAGCCCTGTTTTTTCCTGCTAGTGCTGGGGATAAACTCCAGGCTTGTGAATACTAAGCACACACTCTGGCACTGAGCTGAACCTCCAGCCTCTAAACAGCCCTGCTTGACCCCTGACTTATGACTTATGATGCAGAACACAAGTCTGAGGGAGAACTTCCACTCATAAACCATGTTGGCTATCTTCTACCTCAGTTAATGTTCTTTTGCAAATGTCATGAAAGAGCAAAAAGTGGTAAAGAAATTTGGTAGAGCCAAGGTTCAAAATGGCTTGCTGTATCAGGGCAGATGTGAACTCAAAAGCAATCTGGCTGGGGTGATGGGGGGCAGGAGGGAGTCATGTCATGTGGGATTGCTTCTGTCACCTAGAGCCAGCTGGGAAACAGAGGACACAAGGATGAGAAGTGGTGTCTCTCACTACTCACGCTAGTGGTCTTCTCAGACTTTAACATGCTGGCCCATGGCAGGGCATCTTCTGAAAAGGCAAAGTCTGATCAGTAGATTTGAAAGAAGCCTCAAATTCTGCATTTCTGAGTAGATTCCAAGTGATGCCACTGCCTTTGTGTAATATGGGGGAGGAAGAGGAAGCCCGTGCCTGGACTGGCGAGCACACACTAAGAACCTACAAGCCCAGAGCACAGAGCGGATTGGGGAGTTTACTTGTCCCATAATTAAAGAATCCAGGGTTGTTTAGGCATCAAAATAGCCATCTCAAGGTTTTAAAACCAAAGTGGGCTTAATGTATTTTTCAAATCCTTGATTTTGCCAGCTGCTCATAGAGGTGGTTAGGTAAAGACAAGGATCCACAGCTGATATATGACACTGGGAAAAATTTGCAAGCCTAGAGTGGTGAGGAGTACAAAATGATCCTCCATCCATTTAATCTATTGGCAAAAATGTCAAAGCCCACTGTAATCCAGGAAAGGTGTGCCTCCATGTGGCTGTGAGGCCAGGCAGATGATGGGAGTGTCTTTCCTGGCCTGGGTAGAGGGCCCCTATCTACAGACTACCATGGGGATGGGGCTCACTACTGCTCAGAAGCAAATCCAGAACACCATAGTAGTGACAGCGTTCTGAGATAGCTCCTGATTTTAAACTCTCCTGATTTTAAACTTCAGGGCTGTAAAACGCTGTGGACCAGGTTAAGTCTTCTGATACTTCTTTACATGGTGTTTCTGGTACATAAAAAGAAAATGAGTTTTTAAGTTTTAAGGAGTTCAGAAAGCCACTGGAGTTGCAGAAAGGCAGTGGGAACGGAACACTCCCACCCAAGTTTCTAAGTATACGAAATGGATCATCTCTTCTGTGTGTCATGGCAGAGAATGGGAGTACTACTGCTTTAAAGAGCAAGCCTTACTAATTCAATTATAAGTCACCTAACATTTCAGTATCTTGATTTTCTTACGTATAAAAACAAACGTTTTGGATGTGATAAACTGGGAGATTTCTAATTCCAATATTGGGGGTAAATAGTAAAAGAAGCAATTTACCTTTGAAGTTAATGAGATTCTAGAGGAATTAATTAATTTGCAAATGTGTCAGCTCATGAAACTTTAACAATACATGTAAAACTGTCCTCTAGGACATTGTTTTTTGATTTCTTTTGGTCATAGTATTTGTGCTTACCACTTTTAGATATAATATTCCAATATGACTAGGGATCCCTTTCATATCTACATTCCTGGCTTTTCTCATTTAAGAACAGAATCACAGAATCAGCTTCACATGATCATGCTAACTTTCAAATTATGTAAGCAAAATCGGCTCAAAAAGGAGCACTGATGCAGTGATGGGCTGTCTCTTATCGATCGATTAGCACCTACTGACTGAGCGATTACGTGTAAGATACTAGAAGTAGAAAAGTCACAAATTATTTAGAAAAAATTCAAAACACTGGACGAACATTAATTGAATAATGTAGATGATAAATGTGGTGGGACTGTCACAAAGGACTTGAAGAGGAAGCTATGGTGAGGAGGGCACAAACTCTACTAAAGGCACAGAAGGGGAGGACGTCCATCATCAGGGCAGCTTTTCATTGAGCTCCTTGTGCATTTAAGAAGCTTGTATGACACAGAGGGCTGGCGGCAGTGCTGTGGACAGCAGGGAGGGGATTGCTGGGGGTGGCGGTGGGAGGCATGGGGACTTTGGATTTTATTCAGAGTCACAGGAGGCTATGGAGGATAATTAAGCATTAGAGATATGGTCAGGTTTGTATTTTAAAGAAGGCCCTGGCCTCTGTGTGATGACAGCATGAAGGGACTTGTGTGTGACCACAGATGCAGGTCAGAGCTGTCCGAGACAGGCGGCAGAGCTCAGGTGAGTGTCACCTTGCATGGCACTGCCTATAGGTTTGAATCCTGCCTCTGCCCTGTAAAGGCTGAGTACCTCTGGGCAAGTTACTTCATCTTCCTGTGCCTCAGGCTTCCCATCTGGAAAATGGAGATAATAAAAGTACAGTCAACCCTCCTTATCTGTCAGTTCCACACCCCAAAGGTTCAACCAATACACATGGAAAATATTCACAAATTTTTTTTTAAAGTTCCCCAAAATAAAATGAATTTGCCACATGGCGAGCCCTACGCTGACCCTACTTGAATGAAGTGGGACGCAGGGTTACTCTGCTGCAGTCTCTGCCTCCCACAAGGCTTCGGCCTCTCGGTGCTGTGATCCCATACTACACTGCTAGGCCTACGACGGCTGTGTCTGTACCTAAGTGTTTGATTTGTTTGCTTGTTATTTTCTCGACAACACAGTATATCAACTACGTGCATTTGTACTGTACTAGGTATTACAAATAATCCAGAGATGATTGAAAGTATATGAAAGGATGTCATATACAAACACTATATTGTTTCATATGAAGGACTTGAGCATCCATGGAGTTTGATATTTGAGAAGCATCTTAGAACAAACTGCCTGTGAATACCAGGGACAAGTGTACTTACCTCTCCTGGGTTAAAGAAGAGCACACATTTTCTTTGACAACATCACCCTCATCAGAAGCATGTCTTTGGGAGGAGGGGATGACGGACAGGTTTTTGTGTTTGTTTTTTTGTTTAGTTTTGTTTTCTGAGACTGGATTTTGCTATGCGTTCAGGCTGGCTTTGAACCCAATATATGTAGCCCAGGCTGGCCTCAAACTCATAATTCTTCTGCCTCAGCCTCTCAAGTGCTGGGATCACTGGCGTGTGCCACCACACCTGGCTGGAGAGTTTTAAGAGATGTTTATGAGGTCCACTGGGCCAAACTTGGAGGAAGACAGGCTGGGAGGCTGAGGAGGCCTGAACTGAGGGTGATTCTGGGCTTCCATCTGAACTAGTAAGAAGTAGCTTCTGGGAAATAAACACTTTCCACTCCAATCTCCTCTCTTTGCCCCCTTTGTACCTCAGGCTTAAACAAAATGGAACTATGGTCCCCCACCAAACCAGCTGTGTTGCTCCCACATCTGCCTTCCTCTCCTTGAGGCACTATTAACCAACAGAGCGTTATAAAACATATCCCTTTAATACAGACCATGAACAGTTAATACTGGTGGTTATCACAAAAAATACATATTTAAAGTGCATTCACAGATCAAACCTCGTTTCTGTGGTTAAAGGAAGCAATGCCATTCAACGTAAAGGATATTTATTTATCCGTTTCAATTATTAAAATACGTTATGTTTTTCAATGCCTTCCCTTTTCCTTCCCTTCTAAGCACATAATCACTTTTATTAATCTCTTTTATACTCTGAGTAACTTATAATGAATGCAAAAGCAAAGGAGAAAAAGAACAATGAAAAGTTAAATGAGAGGAGAGTAAAATGCATGGAGCAAGAACTCTGACTCTACACTCCACGAGCTGCATAGACAAGAAGAAATCAGAGGGCCCAACATCTGGAAACATTAAGTCAAAACACTGCCATCCTTTCAGGACCTGTGCTTTTTCAGTTACTGAGTGATGTGCTTCCTTCTTTCTTATCTCCATGGTGAAATCCCTCACCATCTATAATTCTGATGGCTAAATCTTCTCTTTCTGACCTCAGTATTGCCATTAGCAATTAGTTCCGAGTTGTAAGTAAAATAAAGTAATTTTTTTGCCAACAATACTATCACTTTGTATATTCTTTGAAACCACAGATTTTCCTAATGGTATTTCAACTTCTGATTATAGTATTATAAACATTTTTTTAGCTTCTTCTTTCAGTTGTCTCTGGTAATAAAAAGGTCTCTAGCCCTGGGTTTTCATTATTTTGTTTTAGGTAGATGGTTTAATTTCCCACAGAAAGCCATCCCTTCACTTTTCAGCAACCCTTTCATGTACTTTGTATGACTAGAGGACAGAAAACAAATGCTGGGACTTGTGTTGAGGTGTCTAGGACATCAACTTTCACCTTCTGATGTTTTTATGGATATGGATATGGATATGGATATGGATAAAGGAATGCTTACCCCGATGGCTCACAGAACATGCTGAAGCATACTTACATACCAGCACAAAACTTGCACGGGTATTCTGACCAGTGTCAAAAATTATTTGGACATAATTGAATGTACACAGTTTCGGCATTCTTATTTATTTATTTATTTATTTTTTTGTGGGTACCAGGGGGTCGACCTCAGGACCTCGCGTGCCAGCAGGCGCCCGTGCCGCTGAGCGATATCACCGGCCCCTTTTTTGTATGTGGGTTCCGGGAGTCGAACTCGGGCCCTCGCACTTGCCGGGCAGGCGCTTAAGCCGCTGAGCCATCTCACCAGCCCAGTTTCGGCATTCTTAACCTGGAAACGCTCTAATATCTAAAATTTCTTTAGTGCTGACATGATGTCACAAGTCAAGGTATTCCACCTGACTTGAAAATTGTATAGGGCTGGTGAGATGGCTCAGCGGCGTAAGTGCCTGCCTGGCAAGCATGAGGTCCTGAGTTCGACTCCCGGTACCCACATTAAAAAAAAAAAAGAAAAAGAAAAAGAAAATTGTATATCTGACCTTAGGTGACAGGTCACAGTCAAAACACAGCTGCAGTAAAAATAATGTACAAAATTACCTTCAGTCTGTATGTATAGGATGTATATAAAATATGAATGAATCTCCTGTTTAGACTGCAGGCTTCCCTAAAAGCTCTCATTTTATACATGCAAATATTCCATAAAAATCTGCAATATGAAACACTTTTAGTCCCAAGCATTTCAGACAAGTGATACTCAATTTGTACTATGTTACTGCAATATCCGTCAAGTGGCACTTGGAACTGAGCAAGTCTGGAGGGGGAAGTGGACATGGTCCAGTTTGCTATCCATAAATTTCTCACATCATGTCAAGTGGGCAAAGACAGAAAGTTTCCTGGAATAGGGACAATTTTGCCTCAGAACAGCATCAGGGTAGTCTAAAGTTCTTCATTTAGTGCTTGGGTATACAATGGTGAGCCGCCCCCCCCCCAACTCAGCCCCTGAAACCTGACACAGGTCCCTTGGAGCTCTGGAATCTGGGGACCAGCTTGACACTAAAGTCTGAGAGGTCAAAGGGCAGAGTTGGTGCAGCACTCTCCAACCAACACATAGCAAGCAGAAGCTGCATTTCTATAGGCACCAGAGGGAGGGTCTTCTGGGCCTTCACATACCTAGGGAAAGGTGGTCTATGGCTATCCTCAACTCCTGCCCCACTGAAAAAAGAAAGCCAGCAGGGGTAATACCCACTTCAAGCCCTGCATGCAGGGAAGGCTGTGAGCAGCTACCAGCTGGGGGAGAGGTACCAGCTGCCTCCAATTAAGCCCCCCCCCAGCAGCTCTGAAATGCATGTCATGCCCAGGAAACAGCAGATCCCCAGTGGTAAGAGGCAAGAAGAATCTTGTCACTTTCCCCTTCACACTCTGCCCAAACCCTGCACATCTCACACCCACACAAGGCCTGCCCTTGAGAAGTCAGAAGTGACACCTAGTAATGAGTGGGAGGAGCTGAAGAGAAGGAAGAGTTGGCTAAGTCTCCTCCTCTACAGGGCTTTTCCAAGCTGACTCAGGATGGAGCTGGGAGAGGGAGAAGCTAATTTAACCTGGATGTAAGGATGGAGCTTTGATCATGACAATGGGCATGATTTTTCATGCCTAAAGCTGATTTGAGGACTCTTAAATTATTTAAGAAGAACCGTAAATGTTGAGTCCTGTCTTGAGATGTTATCCAAGAAGTGAAAAGCGAGTCCAGAGGAGCAAATTTTTAGGGCACAGGAAAAAAGAGTATATTCTCTTGTTTACTCCTGAATGAATCCAGCTCAGAAAATAAAATGGATCCATACAGCGTTCTCAGGTTTTTGGCTTGCTTGTTGACTTGGTGTTTGCATCTTGGCTTCCGAGGACTGCTCTGTGGCTACAACCTGGGCTGCCCCTTCTCATTCAGAATTAGGCTCAGGGGTCAAATGTACTTACTCCCTGGCCTAGCCACTTACAGCTCTGTGACCCTGGGCAAGTTATGGAAGTTTGCTGTACCTCCACCTCTTCACCTATGCAACAGTGATAATCCTGATTCCTCAGCTCACAGGACTGGTGTGTGAACATTCCGAGTGCTTGGCATGGACCTAGGTCCTGAGGAGTTTGCTGAGTAAATGTGGCTTTTATTAAATGTTGTCCTGAGAGTCCACAACTTGGCACTCATAATCACCATCATTAGATTTCAAGTTCTGCGATAACTGAATGATCTTTTGTCTTAAAATGATTCCATTACTCTAAAGTGATACAGCCCATGTTATTTTTGTGACAGTGGACTGACCACAGTTTGTGGCTGAAAGGTCACTTGTGTGACCCCATTTTTATTTGAGTTCCAAAGAAAATGTGTGGTTTCAAATTTCAAAGCAAACAGTTATGTGAGTGGAACAGCTAGAGTAAACAATAAAACCATTATTAAAAATGAAATCAAACCTAAAAGTTAGTAGGAGAAAAACAACAGGTCAGATCTCAATCCCTGATGGATTCTTTACATTAATATCATCCTCTGAGGTCATTTAGGAAACTTGTTCATACGCTTCATTTTTGCTTGTAGGTAAACCATTATTAAAAAATACGATGGGTTTCTCTTAAAATGTTTTCCTCCTACTGATGATGATTAAAATGTAATAAGAGAATCAGAAACAAAGAATCACAGTTCCAGATCAACTTTCTTCCTTGGCCTAAAGTAAAAAGTGTTTTTACAAGCCCATCAACTTGTACTGATGTGGGGGACTCCTGACTTTTACCCGGGATTATAGAAGTCCATGCTGCGTGTAGCCAGTGCCAAAAGTTGTCTGGAAATACGAGAAAAATTATTAAGTAATTAAAAAGCAGGGCTACTAAAAATCCTAATGAAAACCTAACTGGATGCCTGCCTCATCCAAACACACACAAAATGACCTCAGTGTCTGCCAGCTTTGTTGCCTCCTGGAAAGACAGCTGTAAGTTCAGCGACGACAATGAATGAGATGATGACCGAATGTGGAGTCCACACCATGACTGTTTTTTGCTATAGACTAATCCACTCAACTTGCGTTGCAGAAGACTTGATGGTGACTGTGGACCTGACAGTCAGCTGGGCTCCCCTACTTGATGGAGCAAGAGCAGCAGCCAGTAGCAGCAGCAATAACAACTCCATGGACTCAATGGTTAGGAACTCTACAAGTAATTCACGGAGTTCTTGTGGCACTGTGCTGAGAGTTCCCACTCATGAGTTCATCCAGCTCCTTAAGAGGTGGTCTGATCCCCTTACATAAACAAGAAGATAAGTGTTGGTGCATAGGATACAAAACCCAGCCCACGATCCATGGCTGTATGGATGTGGGAGCCCACGTCCAGTTCCCCCATCAACAATTATATTCAGTGTTTGCACTTTGCATATTACTGCTTTTTCCTTTAACTGCATAAACTCATACCTTAAGGAAACTATAGCAATACAGTAAGAAAGATTACTGTGGCAATACAGATAGAATATTTATTTCTGAAAAAATTTTAATTTCTAGTGAATGGAGCAAAAGATAACATTTGCTCTCAACTAAATATTATATCATAATAAAACTGAAACATTTAAACTTGACAGGAGAAAAGCAGCATTTTGGGGGGTGATGGACTGAATCTGCTGAGTGTATCAGACAAATTTTTACATAGGTAATCTTTAAAATTTACCAATTGATAAGGACCATTTCTTATTATATACATATGGTATCCCCAGATCTGCCTTTCACATGTTTTTAACTTTAATCCCTTTAACACGGATGTTCCTCACCTCACCATGGGATTATATCCTGATAAACTCATTGTAAATTGAAATATCACAACTGGAAAATGCATGTGATCCACCTAACTTGCCAAACATCTCAACTTAGCAATAGGTTTCTATTGGAAATTGGAAACCATCTATATTTCTAAAGCAGGTGTTACTAACCCCATTTTATTAGTATATGTTTGTGGTACATCATGAATACATTCATTATGGATAGTTGGTACATGTACATGACACATTTCTTTTTATGTCCCCTTCTCTTCTGTCCTTCCTCCTCCATCCATCTTAGTACACTTCCTAAATATCTGCTGAAGATCTATCTTCCTATTTCCTATTATCTTTTGTTTTGCTTTTTGATTTATTTGTACTTTCACTTTCTCATGTAAGAGAAACCACACCATTTTAAAGCTTGTGTGTCTGAAGTGTGTCCTTCTTTATGGAAGAGTAGTGCTCCACTGTGTATAAATTCCACATTTTAAAAATCTATTCATTCAGAGCCGGTGAGATGGCTCAGCGGCGTAAGCGCCTGCCTTGCAAGCGTGAGGGCCTGAGTTCGATTCCTGGAACCCACATATGAAAAAAAGGGCCGGTGATATCACTCAGCGGCACGGGTGCCTGCTGGCGCGCGAGGTCCTGAGGTCGACCCCCGGTACCCACAAAAAAAAAAAAAAAAAAAATCTATTCATCTGTTAATGGATATATAGGTGGTTTCTAAGATTTAGCTATTATGAGTTGTGCTGCTATAAACATGGGTGTGCATAGATCACTCTAATATGATGCCCTTCTCTTTCAGGAAGATACCTAGAAGGGAAATAGCTGGGTTGAATGCAATTTCTATTTTATGTTTTAAAAAATTCAGGGCTGGTGAGATAGCTCAGCAGCATAAGCACCTGCCTGGCAAGTGTGAGGTCCTGAGTTCGACTCCCGGTACCCACATACGAAAAAAGGGCCAGTGATATCGCTCAGCAGCACGGGCGCCTCCTGGCGCGTGAGGTCCTGAGGTCGACGCCCGGTACCCACAAAAAAAAAAAAAAAAAAGTTCATACTGATTTTCATGGTATACTAGTTCACATTCCCATCAACAAGGTAAAAGGGTTCCTTTTTTCCCCTGCAGCCTTGCCAGAATTTTGTTGTTATTTAGTTTCTTGATGATAACCATTCTTTCTAGAGTAAGATGGAATCTCAGTGTTGTTTTAATTTGCATTTCTCTAATGTTGAATATGTTTTTGTGTATTTATTGGTCATCTGTACTTCTTTTGGGAAGTATCTATTCACTTCAGTTGCCCATTTTTTGGCCCCCTTTATTTTGGGTGGTCTTTTTTGAGTTTTTGTATACTCTAGATTCAAATCCTCTGTCAGAGGTGTAGCTGGCAAAATTTCTTTCCCATTCTGTAGGTTGTCTCTTTACTCTGTTGGCTGCTTCCTTTGCTTTGCAGAAGATTTTAAATTTGATATAATCCCATTTGTTGATTCTTGATCTTATTTCTTGTGCAACTGGGGTTCTGTTTAGAAAGTCCTTGACTATCCCTATGTCTTCAAATTTTACCTATCTTGTCTTCCAGCAGGATGAGTGCTTCTGTTTTAATATGTAGATCTTTGAACCCTTTTGATTTTAGTTTAGTACATAGTGAGAGATATTGGTCTAGCTTCAATCTTCTGCATGGGAACAGCCAGTTTTCCCAGCGCCATTTGCTAAAGAGATTATCCTTCCTCCAGCCTAAATTTTTGGCCCCTTTGTCAAAGATCAGGTGACTGAATATGTCTGGGGTTGTTTCCACGTCCTCTATTTTATTGCATTGGTTCACGTGTCTGTTTTTGTGCCAGCATCACAATGTTTTTTTTTTTTTTTCTGTGATGTAGCTGTGTAATGTAACTTGAAATCCAGAAATCCTATTCTAAAGATGAAGAAGCTGATATCAAAAGACACTATGAAAGTTGTCTAAGCCCCGTGGCAGGATTTCCAACCAGAAGTGGGTACTGGGATGTCTTGTTCTATCTGTCCATGTCACACAGTTGCCCCAGCTCCTAAAAAGATTTGTGTGATGCAAGCAATGTATCTTTAAATGTTTTATATTTAATTATATGGCTCAGGGATGCACACTAATTATATTTTAACTGCTAAAATGTAGTCTTTTGGCTATGCACTGCATTCCTACAGAAGGTGAAGGAGGAAAACCAATCTTTTAGACTTAAAAAAAAATCGAATAACCATGCTTTGTTCACAACCTAAATGTACAAGCAGAATTAAAATGTGCAACAACTTAGTTCCATTGCTTTGCATTTCTATGCTTTACAATACTACCTGCGGATATAGCAAAGTTGGCTGAACTCAAATGACAATAATAAAAGACAGTTTCAAAAGCAGTATAGGCAATCTAAGACTGGTTTCATTCTATCTTATTTCACAGAGCATTTGGAAAGCAGCAAAATCACGTTTTTTGTTGCTATTTTTATTTAAGTCCTCAGCTATGCACATAGTAGGCATTCAGTAAAATACTCAAAGTATACTAAAATGGTAAATAGTTTGTGGAGTCCTAGTATGCCTTTTTGTGTTGTAAATGCCCAGTGAAGATGTCAGACAAAACCCTTGGGAAACACATGGAGATTAAATGGCACCTTACTGAATAATCAATCAATGGATCACAGAAGAAATCAGGGAAGAAATAAAGCTGCTTGAATCAAATGACAATGGAAACAAAATATCAAAACCTATGGGACTCAATAGTAACAGTCCTGGGAGGGAAGGCTGTGGTTTACACGCACAGAAAGGATCGAGTGACACTAAGTCAATGACCTAATGCAGCTCATGGTCCTAGAAAGACAAGAATAATCCAAATCTGGAACTAATAGAAGGAAAGAAATTATAAAATAAGAATGGAAATTAATGAACTTGTGACTAAAAAACCAATAGAAAGGATCAATGAATCAGAGTTGGGTCTCTGAAAGAATGGGAAAGATATCTGAGTGTGGGGGAGACGAGAGGGAGGGGAGGGGAGAGGAAGTAAAAGGGACCAGGTTAGATATGTATGTGTAACCAATTCTCCCACAATAATGTATCTAATATGTATCACAATTTTTAAAAAGAATGTTTATAAATTTGTAACAATACTCAAAATATTGCCTTCTGATTGGAGATTATGATGTGATAGGTTACAAATACACACAAACTGTTTATTCACAACTTAGTGAACACATTAGCACCACATTGTGCTTATTAGAACACAAATAAGGTGCAAAGGGACATTAATGCAAGGTAGAATTGAACTGCAGAACCAGTAGGTTTACTAAAAAGATACTGAATACAATCGATCCTCATTTACCAAGCAACACCTAGAATTTTCTCCATCTCTTAAAAAGGTTTTAGTAAAACAGTTGTTGGAACAACTGGTTCTGTGCCTTGAGTGTACTCGGGAAAGACAAACAGTTTCTTTTTTATTTTTTGCATTTCTAAGGATTCAGACTGAAATGTGAGATAAATAATAATCTTCAAAATAAGACGTGTAAGACTCTAGACACCTATTTTTGCAGCACATTATTTTAATCTCTTTAGCACTTAACACATCTTACATAAAATTATTTTCAAGCCCAAAATGGAACAATGAAAAGCTTTGTCACAATTTGCACTTGAAATATTATTTTTGGGTCCAAGAGACAAGGAGCTGAGGAATAACTAGTAAGTTCACTCCACCTTGAGCAGGCCCCTTTCCAGCTCTGCCTCTGACCTTGCTGGAACAAAAGCAGCAGGCAGCAAGCCAGCTTGAGGGGCTCTGTGAAGCGGTGTGGTCTAGTGTAGAACAGCCTTGGAGAGAGAAGACGTGTAACACAAGGTACCAGAATGGCGTCTGTGGTCACACCCTCTCTCCCCCCTTCCAGCCTCTCCTGCCACCAAGATGCCCTCCTGCTTCTCATTCTGCTCCTCCCAGGTATCTCCCTGCCCTCTTAAGAGTCTTCCAAGCTGAAGAAAGTCACCAAACCCAGTGGGAAGACCTTCTGACCTACTTCCCTGCATCCTATCCTTCCTCCCAGGAACTTCCCTTACTGCCCCTATTCCCAAGTGGTGGTCAGAACCCTCCTTCCCAACAAGAGCCACCTGAGGCCAACTGCCTGGCAGCTAATACTGGTGGAGAGCAGAGTTTAGAACTTCTGGTAGGGATTTTTGTCTGATGTGTATTCATTTCAGGATGTGTCTTTGCCTTCAGATAAATAAGAAAATTTTAAATCGTCACTTAATGTATTAGCAAGATAGCTTTGCTCAGTTCCTCCTTCTCAATCTCTGCTGCCAAAGAGAAGAGGTGGGAAACAAAAGGAGCAAGCTCACTTAAGTGGCTTCCTAAGGATTATGATAATCTAAAACCTACATTAAGAGTAATCTAATAAATATTTAAAATAAAAAAATTACAGGGCCGGTGAGATGGCTCAGCGGCGTAAGCGCCTGCCTTGCAAGCGCGAGGGCCCGAGTTCGACTCCCGGAACCCACATACGAAAAAGGGGCCAGTGATATCGCTCAGTGGCACGGGTGCCTGTTGGCGCGCGAGGTCCTGAGGTCGTCCCCCTGGTACCCACAAAAAAAAAAAAAAAAAAAAAAAAAAAATTACAGACATTACTAGGAGGACAAACCAGTCATTCACTAGATACCAAAACACTGCCTTCAACATATATTAAAAGAGAATGCACTTTTTATACTCTTCCTCCATGCTTTTATTTTGAAAAGATACAACCTGCCTCTGTCTAGATTCACTTTTAAGCCTCTCATTCCTATTTATTGAAGAAAAATAAATTCCCAAAGTGAAAAGGGGGAGTTGGCTTTTAAAAAGAGCCTTTTAGGGCCGGTGAGATAGATCAGCGGCATAAGCGCCTGCCTGGCAAGCACGAGGTCCTGAGTTCAACTCCCGGTACCCATATAAAGGAAAACAAGGGCCAGTGATATCGCTCAGCGGCACAAGCGCCTGCTGGCAAGCACGAAGTCCTGAGTTCAACTCCCGGTACCCATATAAAGGAAAACAAGGGCCGGTGATATTGCTCAGCAGCACAAGCGCCTGCTGGCAAGCACGAAGTCCTGAGTTCAACTCCCGGTACCCATATAAAGGAAAACAAGGGCTGGTGATATCGCTCAGCGGCACAAGCGCCTGCTGGCAAGTGTGAGGTCCTGAGTTTGACTCCCGGTACCCACAGTAAGAAAAAAAAAAAAAAAGCCTTTTAAAAAATTCACTCTAGCATTGTTGCTATTCTTTAATGAGAAGTGGAATTTTCTGTTGTAATTTAACAAAAGTGAGACTAACTTGCTTATGGTAAAAGGTAACTGTCTAGTGCCTCATGATCTTTCAAGTTTTTGATTCTGGGTACCATCACCTTAGTCCAGTGGTGGCAAACCTACACGTGCCACAGTGGGCTGTCTGTTATCACTGAAATCTCTACAAGGTTCGCATCACTGCCTTAGTCTAAGAGAAATGCCCGGTGACCAACTACTGGCTCTCTTTCACCTAGCAAAACGAATGCCAAGCTGAGTACACACCTTGTTTACCAGCCCTGCCCCGCCTATGTTACTGGGGCAGAGGAAACAAATGGGGAAGCAGAGGCTGGGAAGCTCCACGTGGGATGGCTGAAGTAGCTGAGTGGCAGGGACTCGCTTTCCATCTCGGGCAGGATGTAGTCAAGCGTCTGCACTTACACTGCTCTGCGCAGTCATGGGAATATCTGTGGCTGCAAAGGCTGCAAGGAGGGAAGCGGGGCCAGCTCAGCCAGGTGTGGTGGTGCATGACTGTAACCCCAGCACTCAGGAAGCTGAGACAGGAGAACGGCAAGTTTGAGCCCAGCCTTGGCAACTTAGCAACTTAATAAGATCTTGTTTCAAAATTTTTAAAAAATGGGGGGGTTGGGGATATAGGTCAATGGTGCAAGGTCCTGGGTTCAATAAAAGTACTCTCCTGCCTATCCCTTCCATTGGCAAAAAAAAAAAGGAGGAGCCAGCTTTGAATGCAGCTGGCACCCTTGTCACCATCCCTGTCCATGAGATGCTGGGCTACTTTCACAGGAAACCACCCCCTCCATGGTGGACAGGCCTGTGCACCCACCACAGGCGGAGGCTACCACTAGCAGCACCTGCTTTGCCAGACGATAAAGCAGCGAGGTTAGTAAGAGTCACAACCATGTCCTGAAAACTTGGTGAGCACAGACAGTCATAAAATATAAAAATAAACCCAAAGAATCCAATATGAGACAGTGACAATAAAAGCTCTTTGTTTACTAGGATTTTCCTAGGAGCTCTCAGAACGTCAGGACACCTTCCTTGGTGGAAAATAAATATTATAATACCTTGCTAAGGAAATTAAAATATCTTCTGAGCAAAAGAAAGTAACAATGTAGTCAAGACCCAATTAGATAAAAATTAAACTATCTTTATGGAGCCTGAGCCTATCCCTCAGTGGGTCTACAGAAGGACATGGATCCTTCCAACCAAGGAGAGCACTCAATATGACAGAGACAACTTCCTACAAGTTTTGCCTCCAGGAGAATGACCTCAAAGGGGACATGTTTATTCAAGTTCACAGAGACAGAAGCACCAGGAGGCAGGAAAATATCAGTTGTGAATTTGTTCATTCACAATGTTTACTGAGCATCTGCTATGTGCCAGGCAAAGAACAAAATGAACAATATACGAACCTCATGTATATGACAATAAAAAAAAAATAAATAAAACATGTAGTATAATAACCATTGATACTGAATGGAAAAGTAGAATAAGGATTTACTAAAGTGGAAATTACTATTGACTCCCATAAGAAGAGTTTGGTAGAGCTACTGAAAGGATTGTTGAAGGCTGTAAGCAGTCGAGAAAGGGTGTTTATTTTAGGACAGCAGAAATGATTCATATTTAGGGAATAATTCATTTTGAAGAAAAATGTATATGATGTAGGAGAGAATTTATACTGGCGCACCTAGGATAGGTGAATAAAAACACGAATCAAAAATTTTAACACTGGAGGAAACTAATGGCTTATAGGTTTCAGAAGGCTGAATGGGATTTTCCATAACTGGCCTGTGACACCAGGAGAGACCTCTGTAAATGGTAACAGCTCTGCAGGAATGCTAAGGGAAGTCCTGCGGTGGGTCCAGGCATGTACCTACACCAACCCCATGAGCACAAGGGTAGGCACACAGTAGGGAGCATGTGGCCAAGGCCAAAAGATGAAAAACAGTGATGCTGCTATGGGAATGCTGCTAGATGGTGATGAATCCGCAGTCATGCTCTAGAGCAGATTATGAATTGTCAGAGACAAAATCTAATAGTTACCAGAAGCTGCAGCTCTCTATTTGCAGATGTCTTCTGCCAAAAGCAAATCAGCTGATGAATGATAATTTTATTGTGTACAGGACAGAGAGAGCATTGCTTCTGAAAATGTAGTTTACCAATGAGAAATCAAGAGACTGTGGCGAAATGCAGCTAAGAATTCTGAGGATGTAATACCTAAGGAATGGATTCAATCATGTGACTAAAACTAATAAAGTGGTACCCAGTGCAAGGCAGTGTACCAGGTACTAGAGATACTGATGCAAATGGAAGAGCTGTTACTCCCTACCCTCTTGGCACACATGGTTACTTACCCATTTCAGGAAACAGAATGCGCAGCTCAGAATAGAAGCACTAAGGGAAAACGTGGACTGTACCCATAAAGAGAAGGGCTCGCAAGGCCTCACGCAAGAGGCTCTAGGGTTAGACAATAAGACTTCCTACCTGCTCCACCATTTACTACCATGTGACCTTAATAATCGTCTCTAAACTATAGGTTCCTACTCTGTTCCATGGGAACAACTCTAGAACTCACCTTAGCACAAGGGGCAACACATGTTAGCCATTGTTCTTTTTCATGAACTGGAGAAAATACCATTGGATGAATATCAAGGCTTTGGAGACCATTTGCAGATTAATACAATAAGAAATTTTGAGTCATTAAAGCTATCGCAAACTGGAATTGATTGCTTTGTAAAGAAGCCTCCCACCCCACAAAAAGGTTCACACAAAGGAGGCTAGCTTTATAGCTTTATTGTCTGTCCAGGAAACTTCAGAGGAGACTCCTATTATTAGTGAGAAGATACGGCAGATAGATGTCAAGTTCCTTTCCAAAGAGGTCTAGAGTCTTTAAAACCTTTCCCACTGCCTACATTGAATTTACTGCTTTCAAAGCAAGAAGAAAGAAACACAAAGATAGAGGAAATTATGAAGACAGAGGAAAGTTTAAAGTATAGAAAGTAATTAAGCATGAAAAGAATAATCACAATGGAATTTATTAAGGAAGAGGTAAAAATATCTTCGGTAAGTGATTATGTCTAAGAAACAGTGAAGACGACAAAGGCAGAAGGAGCTGGATGCAAGTGAGGGGGAAGAGGAAACCAAGTGTGCAGGGTCTCTCAAAGACCCTAGGGAATTTGCCTGCCTTTCCTTCCTCACTGTTTCGGCTGTCACGGGTCTGTGCCAGGTCTGCCCTCTTATGTCCTTTATGGAACTGAATCTCATGTACTTACAGAGCATGTTTGTATGTACAGAATGTATACAGAGCATCCAGCAGTGCAATTCTAAAATTACCCGATAGTAACTTATCGGCTGATCAAGGAAGCCATTTTTTACTTAGGGATGATCTCTAGGGGGAGTGAAGGCAATGACGGATGCCTTGAGGTCAGAGGCAGGGTCTAATGTCAGCAAGTGCTAAATGGTTCCTCCACCATCAACTGGGCTAAAATGTTGTGTTCTGTGTGTGCCTATAATGTGTTAACTTACTTTAAAGGTCACGCTATACCAAATTTGTCAGGAAACATTCACCCAGCAACTGCAGGTTAGTAATCAAGTTGTTAAATCTTCCAGTCAGGACCTGGAACACTGGCTCCGAACTGAGATGCCACCGGAGACCACAAGGTACTATGCCCCTGTCTCCAGCTGTGGTTTATATAATTTCCCTCCATTAATTTAGAGGGATTGAACTCTTCCGTGACATTCTTCTTATTTATTGACTACTAGAGGGAAAGTATTGGGTTTCCCTTGTTTGTGTAATAGCCTTAAAGATAGATGGAGGCTTTTGTACAGTCATCCATTTTACTTATTAAGAAATTCTGCATCACTCCAAGTGTTAGTTTTAGAATGCAAGAAGGTTGAGTCTTCCTGTGTTTATAAATACATCTAGAAAAACACTTCAATAAATGAAGCAAATACATCTGTGAAGACTCAATTACTCCTTTTTTCAAGCCACAATTGGTCAAAATGAAATTTATCATAGGAAAACAATGAAAAAATAATATATAACAAAGTTATTGTCTAACTCTGAAAGTATTTCACTAGTCCATTTCTAGTCTTTAGATAAAGAACTATTCAGGGCTGGGGATATAGCTCAGCGGCACAGTGCCCGCCTGGCAAGTGCAAGATCGTGAGTTCGATTCCCAATACCAAAAACAAACATGCAAACAAGAACTATTCAACTTCTCATTTTTCAATGCCAGCTTTTTCAAACATTATGATAAACAGCACAAAGTGACCTACTTCTGCTAACACCTAAGAAAAGTGCTGTGTCATTCCAAAAATCTATTTCTGTCACTTGCAGGGCAATAGACAAATACTTTTATAGTTATCCTTCGCTGAGAGATAGGAAAGGCTCTTTCAACAAAAATTCACAAAAAAGTTCATTTTTTGGTGAACAGTATCTATAAAATATTTCCTTATGGCTATGCCATTTAATATAAACTTCAGGTTCAGCTTTCTAGCCAGAAGTGAAATCTTACAGTAGACTGGGAATACTCAAGAATGCCTTGCAGGGCACTAGACAATGAAGTGATATAAGGAATACAGTGATCATTCAAAAAGTAGTTTTCTCTGGGAGAGCTTTTAGTGTGGAAACAAGGACACCAAGACCCTCTAGTGGTTATGAGGAGGGGTGAGCAACATTAAATACAGAGCAGACACTGGCCTCACACTGATCACATCTGAATCCTGTTCTCTATCTTGTAGCTCTGTGACCTTGAACAAGCAAATTCTCTTTGTGCTTCCACTTCCTATCTGTTACATGGGGAGATTAGTAACACTTCCCTTGTAAAGTAACTGTGAAGGTTATAACACATAGGCTGGAAGACACACGGCACAGAACATTCCATACTGAACGTGTGCTTGGAAATTTTCCAACAAAGAAGTTATATTTAATTGAAAGAACTGAAAGTACATGGTATTGTGAGAAAATTATTCCTTTGATCAATCTATCATTTGCAAAAACATGGAAATTCTAGATTTCCTTATGAAAATGAAATGCATAAAAAGAAAATCTGTTATCTACAAAAAATCTTTCTGAGATTCTCAGAGGCATTCATTTACCAATATAAGGCGAATTAACATCTTTACTAGGTTAAGTATTCTGGTCTATAACTCTGTATTTATCTTTTTAATCAGTGTTTTGTAGTTTTTAGTATATAAGTCCTACACATGTTTTGTTAGGTATACGGTAAGTCCCCAACTTACAAACATCTGAGTTGCGAACTTTCACAGGTGTACTGTGTAAGACTCACTTTGTCGGCTTATGAAAGAATCCAACTTACAAAGAATTCTCCCAGAATGGAACTTGTTCACAAGTCAGGAATTTACTGTAACTTTAAGTTGGTCATTTTGGGGAATACTGTAAATGGTATTGTGCTTTTAATGTCAATTTCCACATACTCATTCTTAGTATACAGAAATACAATTAACTTTTTTTTCCTGTTGATCTTATATCCTGTGACTTTGCTGAACTCATGTTTAGTCCTAGGTGAACAGTAGGTGAACAGTAGTTGTATATACTGTTTTGCAGATTGTTGAGATTTTCTATGTATGTAGTCATGTTAGACAAGATAGACAACAAGAATAAGGCGAAATAAGAAAAGGAGGCTAAATGAATATGAAAGTAATGAAAGAAAAGTGAACATCAAGCAAGTATTTCCATCATATATTTGCAAACGGATACAAAATTATTCTAAATTTATATAAAATGACAAAAACTATAACTAAAAACTTCTGAAAAGGAAGAATAAAATGAG
Source organism: Erethizon dorsatum (assembly GCA_028451465.1). NCBI lineage: Eukaryota > Metazoa > Chordata > Mammalia > Rodentia > Erethizontidae > Erethizon > Erethizon dorsatum. The sequence continues at coordinate 52,151,372 of CM051828.1, forward strand.
AGGACTTACTCAACTGGATTTCAAGATTTACAACATAGTTACAGTAATTGCGACTGTGTGCAATGGTGGAAGGATAACACATAAATCAATGGCTCAGAATACAGAGCCCCAAAACAGCTCCATGCAAGTACAGCTAACTTATTTTTGATAAAGAGTATAAAAGCAATTCAGTAGAGTTGAATAGACTTTTCAACAAATGGTGTTGGAATAACTGGATATCCATTAGTAAAACTATGATCATGACCTCATACCTTATATTTCATACCTTACACAAAAATTAACTCAGAAAAGATTACAGATTTAACTGTGCAACATAAAACTAAAGAATTTTTAGAAGAACACAGGAGAAATTTTTCATGACCTGGTGCTTTGTGTCCTTAAATATGACACCAGAAGTGTGACTCACAAAAGAAAACAAATGGCAAATTTGCCACCAAGGATTAAACTTTTGCTTCTAGATCAGAAAGATGGGACTGCATCCTAACTTGCTCCAAAATTCTAACATGAAATTTTTTTAAAAAAATAAAAACAAGGGCCGGTGAGATGGCTCAGTGGCATATGCGCCTGCCTGGCAAGCGCGAGGGCCCGAGTTTGACTCCCGGAACCCACATACGAAAAAAGGGCGGGTGATATCGCTCAGCGGCACGGGCGCCTGCTGGTGTTCGAGGTCCTGAGGTCGACCCCCGGTACCCACAAAAAAATATAAATAAATAAAAAAAATAAAAACAAGTCATTTTCTCTCATTATGTTTCAGGATTTGGAATACCTTGAAATATATAATTTAAATAAGTACCAAAGCCAAAACAGTAATATGAATTACTTATGTCTATGAGGATATGAAGTTGTAAGTAGATAAGTTGAGATTAGAAACAAAAGGAATTTCACACAGTCATAATGTTCTTTGAAATAATTTCTCACTAATAATTCATGTAAAAATCCATATAATCTGTTTCGGTCTGGATAAAAAATGCCCCCCTCCACGCATTCAGACATGAGGTTTTGGAAGGTGACTAGATCACGAGGGCACTAACTTCAATTAATCTACTGATGAGTTCATAGCTAAATGGGCTGTTAGGAGATTAGACCTAGTACTTGGAGGAAGTAGGCCATTTGGGATGTTACCTGGAAAAGCGTATCCTGTCCCCGGGCCCCTTCCTTCTTTCTCTCTCCCTCTCCCTATCTCTTATCTCTCTGCTTTCTGCTTCCTGACCAATATGAAGTGAGTTTTCCTCAATACTTCTGCCCTGATCTTCTGCCTCACCACAGGGTTAAAACAATGGAGTGAGCCTACAACCTTGTACTGAACCTCTGAAATTGTGAGCCCAAATAAACCTTTCTTCCATTAAGTTGTCATTCCCAAGTATTTTGTCACAGTGATAAAAAGCTGACTATCATATAATCTAAACAGAACAATTCCAGGTTTCAGTGATTTCTTATTAAAATTGATGTGCTTTATTTACGAGTTGTTTTGATAACATATTACAAAAATAATCATCAAAGAAAAAAAGATTTGAGGTAGAACTGACTTCTTACCTTACCAAACCTAAAAGGAATTAATCATTTTTCTTTCATTTTTCTTTCTACATTCCTCAGTACTTTTGTAACCTACTTAGAAGAACAAAAGTAACCAATATCATATTGGATATTTTCTAATCTTCCTTGTTAATTGTTTTTAAATAACCATGTTAATAGAGATGTGTACAGAGTGGTAAGATCCTAAAAATGATAAATACTCTGCAAGTTCCATCTAAATGTGAAAGGCTATTCTCATATAGTGACACAAAACTGATAGCTGTTTTGATGTAAGGTGGCAAAAGAAATACAGTTCTTATCCTATAACAAATCTCAAAAATGCACCGGGAAAGTTTAAAAGGCATTTTCCTACGTTACACCTCCCTTCACACACATCACTTGGGTGTGGATTCAAGGACTGTAAACAAAGATAATAACAATATCCAATGAAAGAAGTTACATGTGTGGTGTAACATGAAATCTCAATCTCTATTTAAAGGTATTCAGTTTTGAGGCTGAAACATTTTTGGTAGACACTGCAACCCAAGAATGGTGCCCTAGAACTCAGACTCTAAGCCTCAGTCCACTGTGCTTGGCTATCAAGAAAATTGATGGTTTCACAAATTCATAGTACCAAGGGATTTTAAGAGCTCTGTCTACATCAATACAGTTTACTTTGGGCTGACTGAGTGTCCCAAATAATCTGGGAGGAAAGGTTCTGCCAATATGGCCTCTAACTGGGAGAACAGAGGCCAATCCTAGTTATATTTATCCTAGTGGACACTAAGATGTCCCTGGGAATCCTGACATTTCCCTTTGTCTCCTCGATTAGATCGGCACTGTTACTAAGTAACCAAAGACCACCCCCCAAAAAGGTTATGAAATAGAATAAAGGGAGATAAAATAAGGTACATTAGCAGAGATATAAAGAAGACACAAAATTAGGAAGACCTTTTTCCTGTACATACAGTTTAGCCTCTTCATTTCTGAAGAATCAAAAAACACGTTCTATATAAATAGAACAAAACTGAATTCCTGTCACAAACACTCTTAATTAACTTAGAAATCTGCTTTCATTCTGTCTTCTAAAGAAAATCTGCATAGCAAGAAGCCGTATCTCAGAATCCACAATCAGGACAGCTACGAAAAAAGGTCTGGCAGAACTGACAAATTCCTTCTCAGTTACTATTTATAAAGCAGAAGCCACAATTAATTGAATAATTTATAATTACTATCCGTGTATAAAACATTTACCATATCATGTTCACATACAGAATACAATGTTTTCTGTACAATGGGTTCTAAAGACTATAATATCATACCCAGAATATCAGCTAAGGAGCCTGATTGCTGCCATTTGAATAATGTGAAATACATGTTATTCAAAAGACTTGAATTTAAAAGATTTTTTTATTTTTGGTTAAAATGGTAGCATAACTTCTTTCATTTATCACTCTTCATTCGAAAATGAAAACTCCCTGTTAAGATGAGAATATAATAATAAAAAGGCCAGAGAGAGCAAGAGAGATACAAAGTGGATGAATGAGTTGTAAATAATCTAAAAGGATGGTGAGGGCTACAGGATAAATCTCTGTGGGAAGATCTCAGTGAAAACTGAGTGTATTTGCTTGGCACCATCCCTCAAAAAGGTAGGTCCCAGTAGCAGGAGGGGATCAGAGTGCAGGGTTAGTAACACGACTGAAAATACAGTGGCTGTGAGGCATTCAATACAGCAGTTGTGGGCCTGAGGCCCGAACCCAGCGTAGCAAATGAGGCAAGGCCCACACTACCTCACCAGCAACTCAGGGACTCCCAGAGACTGCAGGCAGAAGGACCAAGGTCAACACACTGGTACAGTGGTAGGACCTTTAGTTGCTTCTCTAATGAGCTCTCACATCATCAAAAATGGGAGCAAATGGGACCCCTGAAGACCTGCCAAAGAGGAATTTGTGTCCCTCTGAAGAAACCAAGCAGCTATGGGAAGGCATGTGTTTTGTTTTTTTGTTTTTTTTTTTTGGTCGGTGGCGGGGTCATCTACTGAAGTCAGTAGTTACAATTTGTTGAAAGTAAGTTGTTGCAGCATATGATTTTACACAGTGCATGTGTTGTCAACAGCTCCCACCTTTACATTCTGAGATCCCAATCAATTCTCAGGAGCTCCCTTTTAAGTGTTAATGGGCTGCTGAGCTTCTAACATGAAAAGCCAGAGGCCTCTATAATCAAACAGAAGAAAGAGGACCTGCAGGAAAACCAGATATTCAAAGGACATTTGAAGAGAATTTCAAAAGACCCAGGAAAATTGTCAAGAGAAATGACTGAAGCTACTGCAGCCCTAAAATGAAAATCAAATGCTCTTTAAATAAAGCAAAAAATAAGCTTTGGAAATTAAATGTATACTTGAAGTAAAAAACTCAACAAAACAGTTTGAAGAAAAATCAAAGAAGTCTCTCAGAAAGTAGAACAAATGAGAAAAGTTAGACAACAGGAAAGAAGCCAGGTGTGGTGGCATAGACCAGTAAGCCCCATACTCTGGAAGGCTAAGTAAGGCATGAGGACTGCAAATCTGAGACCAGCCTGGGCAACTTAGTGACTTAGTGTGACCCTGCCCATAAAAAAATGGAACAAATAATAAAAATACAAGGGTCCATCTAGCAGGTCCAATATTCAATAAACAAAAATTCTACGCTTTTCTGGTAGAGAACAAAGAATACTGAAAGGGAGAAATTATTTAAATAATAGTAAAATGTCAGAAAGACCCAAATATCTAGAACTCAATTATCAGTCTGAAAAATTAAAAAATCCACAGTCATGCAGATCACTGTATAATTTCAGATTGTCAGGACTGAGAGATATTTAAAAAGATCTCCAAAACGATGTTTTCTATAAGAAATGAGACACGGATGCAGAACACTAGGTAGAAAGTATAGCTGTGGCCGGGGGTATAGCTCAGTGGCACAAGCGCCTGCCTGGCAAGTGCAAGGTCCTGAGTTCAATTCCCTGTACAAAAAAAAAAAAAAAAAAAAAAAGTATAGCTGTGTTACGCTGTCAGAAGATTAACTTAAAATAAGCCAGGTGTGGTGGCATGCACCTGTAACTCGGCACTCTGGGAGGCTGAGGGCGTAAGGTTCCAAGTTCCACCCTTGTCTGTGCAACTTAGCAAGTTATTTAAGACCCTGTGTCATATAAAAAGAGGGTTGGAGATGTTCACCACCTCCACAAGATAAAAGTAAGTTAATTATAAATATTCTAAATGTTGTTTTATTTCTGTTTTCTCACATGTTTATTGGGCAATTCAAGGGGAAAACAACAAAAAAAACGAGTTCCGACAGGAACCTTATACAGCTTTTGTATAAAGTACAGATTAAATTTTTCAGATTCAAAACTTTAAAGATATTCTCGGATGGATGCTTGGAGTCTGGGCAGTGAATATTAACTAACACTCACATGCTTTCCTTATTCTGATGAACTCTCCCTGAGAGTTCTCTTTTCAGACCCACGTGAGACTACATCAAAGGCATTCTTGGGCTGTTCTATCAGTGACACAATTTCAGATCATCCAGTGTGTTTGCACATGAACAAAGAGATCAATGTGCTTCTGCTTCCCTAGTCCTGGCCCCAGCTCAGATGGCCTCTCCTCAGAGCAGCAGACTCTCACCACTCTCCCATTACAGTGATGACTTTCCCCCATAAGTCTTCAGCACTAACTGATATCATCTAGGTTAATTATCTGTCTCCTGCCTTAGTATGTAAACAAGCTCTGAAGGGACATCCTGTGTCTGTTATTCACCTCTGTACCTCCTTTTATTCAAATACTGTATTTAAATGACTGCATGAGCACAACTACAAAAAAAGTGTGTTTCTCTTAATGTCTATTACGGCTCATATCTAGATGTCCCCCCAAAGCCTCATGTAGTCATAGGTGGGATTTTGCGGAGGTGGCTGTATCTACAATGTGTGATACTGGGATTAAGGGTGCCCCACTGGGTGTGGGTGGCACCAATCAATAGGCTTACAGCCTGGGTAGACTATAAAGGGATAGAAAGGAGGCTTCTTTTTCTGCTGCTGCTACTGCTTGCTACCTTTTGTCTACCCTGCCATGCCACCCTGCCTTGGAGCCAGCCAACTATGGACTGCGACTTCTACAAACTGTGAGCTACAATAAACCTTTCCTCCTTGAACTTTGGGTGTTGGGTATTTTGTCTGAGCAATGACAGAAGTAACTAAGACAATGTCCTAGAAGCAGATTCTCATTAAACATTCCTGAAATCAACGCTTTTCATGGTGCCATGTTTATCGCTAGTGCACATACTCCCACCTCACTGGAGTGTTGTCTGGCCAGAGAGGGCCTGGGCCTCTGCAGAATCGGATTGCAGCCAGCACCCCACACCCCACGGATTTCATGACTGTTGCCTGTTCTCTGGGCCTTAGACCTAGCCCATTTAGTCATTCTTGTTTCCTCACCTTGGACCTTTCATGGCTCCAAGAGACATGCACTTAAAATGCAAGGTGCTTCATATTACGGCTCTTGTTGGATAATGAATCAAAGCCCCCACAATACAGGCGGGAGGTTCCACGCTTGGAGCACTTAAACACTTATCTGCAGTGGAAGGACAGCTACTTCTGGAATGCGATCCAGGAATCTGTACACTGGTGTTCTAATACAAAAATAAATCACAGAGAAAGATGTTCATTTATTGAAACAGCCAAAGTATATACTGAGGTGCCCTTCCTGAAATTTCTGATAGACAATGGTCATTATTAGTAGAGTTCTTGTATTCCTACACCCCCCATTAGTCTTTACTATCACACAGTCTACAGGGATAATTCAGACAACAAAAGCTAGATAAGGAAGATGAAAAAGTGACATATAAGGCAGGTTTCTCAAAGCAATTTCAGTAAAAAAAAAAAAAAAAGGTACCGTTATAAATAAAGTATATGATCTAATAAAACATTTATGTGCTGAGGTCAAATGGCTTTTATCACTGATTAATTCTACTTAGAAACCACATGTCCTTGCATAAGGTGTCCTTGGAGTTACTAAGTCAAGGACTCACGCATGTCTTAGAGTGAGGATTTTGTTAATATTTTCACAGACCTACTTCAAAGGTTGACTGTAAGTCAGAGACCTTGGCTTAACCCTGGACTGTGTTGTCCCCAAAGCAAGTTATTTACCCAAACCTAAGGCTGAATTTCCTCAACAGTCACAGTATGATGATCACAACTGACCTCGCTGGGTTGCTAAGGACTTAAACTGAGATAAGCTGCATAAAGCATTCAACGGGATGCTGGCATACTGAGCACCAAAGGATCAAACCAACCACAGCAGTCCCGACACTCCCTCCACAGGCCAGCCTGGGAAGTGGTGCCACCTGGAGAATGTCTGAAGCAGGGCACCAGGAAGAACTAGAGCTGTCAATATGGTCAGCATACATTCTATGGCAATTTCAGTAAGAAGACTATAGAAACGTTAAGAAAAGGTAAAGAATAAGGCAATTTCGCAAAATTTGCCAATGAGAAACAAGTTGTTTGGAGTTTTGAATCTTCTGTAACTACAGGAAATTTACATATTATTAATCTTCCTAAGTATGGTCTATGGCGGTGATGGCAAACCTTTCAGAGCTTTGAATGATAACAAACAGCCCACTGAAGCATGCGTGCCATAGATTCACCACCACTGGTCTATGGTCTAAGTGTTTGTGTCCCAAGTTCATATACTAAAACCTAACTCCAACGTAATAGTACTAAGAAGTGGGACCCTAGGGACATGATTAGATCATGAGGGTTCCACCCTCATAGATGGAACCAGTACCCTTACACAAGAGGTTTAAGAGAGCATTTCTGCCCCTTTGGCCTGTGAGGACACAGCTAGAAGGTGCCATCTATGAAACAGAGCCATCAACTGATAAGAGATACCATATCTGCTGGCCCCTTGACCTTGCACTTCTCAGCCTTCAAAATAGTAAGCAATGACTTTTGGCTGTTTATGAATAATTATCCAATCTAAGGCATTTTGTTATAGCGACAGGAACTAAGACACTCCCCATCCCAAAGGGAGAGAAAACAAGAGAGAAGGGAAGAGACAGGATGCATGGTCACTTTCTTCAGTGACGCTACCTACTTTTGAGTGGCTCCATTCTGGATTTTACTCCAGCCACCCTAAGTTAGCACAGGTAAAGAAGCACTTAAAAGTCTGTTTGCTTTTTGGCTTCTGAAGGATACCACTATCCCAGTGATTCAGAAAAATCATGGATATTAATTCTGTATGTTTCAAGTAATATATAAGAATAATGTCTGTAGGTGATGTTGAAATGAGAATCTAAAAGTGAGATTGTAGGGCTAGAAGCACAAATATGGTTGAGTGGTTTTCTAAATTTATTTGGTTATTGTTACTGGTTTTAGAGTAGCAAAGAGGAATAGTTTTCCCTAGGCTGCACCAAACCAACATCTGAAGTCCTATCCACAAAAAGGAAGCAGTTTTCAAATAGTTCAAAAGAATTTTTGATTTTTAACCCATAAGTGGCCTGGGAGATATCCACAACTGATGATGCTACATGCTTTCCAACTAAAAAGATGAGTGTGCTGGGCAAAAACATTCTCCTTAGTGCAGTCTCCCTGGATGCACCTCAGCCCCCAGGACCACTGCTGCAGATGTAGTCTCCCTAAGAAGTCTCCACTTGGAAGTTATCATCAGTGATGATCTTTTCCATCTAAACTACCCTGATCAGACTTCCTGCAACTAATCTTCTGATAAGTACCCCGAACTCACAATTGGTCTTCACCCCCAAGAAGATGATCAGTTGAAGAAGATGATCCAACGGGAAGAGTTGGTAATCTGAGGGCCCTGGGATGTGACTTGTTACCATTCTCATGGTCAGTATATATGCAGAACTTTGTGGTCCTCTTTTTGTTTTTTTAGAACATCAGAAACAAGTTTTCTTTGCAGGATCTGTTGCAGTGTTCCAAATACAGCAGTGACCAATGGGGATTTATAGCCAAGAAGCAGGATTGGGGGCAGTGGATTAAAAATTATTGTGCAGACACATCAGTGATAGGGAATAGGTTGAGCAGACCCACTAGGATTCTTGCTAAAGGCAGGGCAAGGTCCATAGATACTGAGGATAGAAGTGAGAAATTTGATGACATATTGAGGATGGTCACATACTGAAGGCAGGGAATTTTCTCTAACCGAACTAGCAAGATTTTTTACTATGATTGGGCATTTAAGGCTCACATGAAGGGCACTAAGGTTGAGGCTTGCTCATTGGCTTTATCAATTTGCCTTGCTGACTAGTGGGGAATGGCGTTTTTGGAACAGAATGTACTCATTCATCAAATGTATGAAAATGATGTCATGAAATAAGGTTGGAGGAGAGAAGATGAAATAGAACAGACTGAATTAAATCCCTTGGGATTATGGAAATGGCATTATTATCAATAAAGACAATGTCAATTGCATCAACATTTTAAAAACTTAAAGCTAATGATATTTATGTAAATAGGATCTATCTTTTCCATATGCAAAGATCTTACTTTAGAAACTGATAATATTTGGAAGCCAAGAGATTTCACAGTATCTCACAATTATTTATAAAGATAGATGCTTTTTGTTTATTTTTTAAAATGCTACGCTACAGTTTCAAATAAATTTTAAATACGTGAAACTACATTTAATCTCTCTTAGCTTTCTCAAAGAAGTGAACAGAGAATCCATGTCTCTAGTTCATCAAGTTTAATGCACATTAAATAAGGAAATTACAAAAATGTCTTCTGGTTATAAAGACAGACTACATTTACTAGTATACATATTCAGTAGGCACATACTACATAATGATTACAGAAATAACACTTCAATGATGTTACTATATGCCGGAAGTATTATAAAATGCTTTATAGATATTAACATTAACTCCTACAATGACTCTGTGAGGCAGGGTTTATTACTATCTTTCATTTTACAAATGAAACTGAGGCTCCAAGATGTTGGGATGTTCAATAATTTGCCCAAGAATATGCTGCTCCACCTTTGTTAGATAGAAGGGAAAGTAGAATTTGAACAATGAAAGCCGGTTCCATTACTGAAGCTTCTCATGACCACCACTGGCCAAAGAAGAAACTGAGGTACAGAGTTAAGAACTCTCCCAAATTGGGCACCCCCTGTCTTGGCAGCTGTTTTTTGGCTCCATGCTTATACACAACAACTAAGCCAAGATCTCTGTAGTTTTCTCCTAACTTTTCTCTGGCTTTTCCTTGAACACTGTCTCATGGATTCTCTGGAGAGTAAGTACATTTGAACCAAATCCTCTTTGTTCTTGTATCTGTGTTCAATGGCTACCAAGAAAGTATCACAATGAATCCCACCAAGCCTTTTTTGGGTAGCTCATTTACTTTCTGCTTTATCAGACTCTGAGAAACTCCATTACTTAGATTCCCTAATTGGTTTACCTGCCATTGACCACCTCATCCCTGCTCCCACATGCTTAAGGGATTCTGGACAGAGCTGTATAAAAATGCTGTAAGAGAGAGCTCCTGCAAAACTCTTGGCTTTCAGCCGTGCCCAAAGGTCCTGAGAGGTGCAGGCTGTCTGGCCTTCTCATTTGTTTTACTTTAGGTTTTAAGAAAGCAGCAGCTAGGCTTAGAAACTTGGAAGCAGCCCCCAGTGCTGTGTACCTCCCATTAAGAAGAAATCTGAGAGGGTTTTGAGTTAACAAAGTATCCTTAACACTCTACAATTTGTTCTGTCCTCCAGCCTCTGGAATTGAGAAATACAAGCCTGAAATAAAATATATTTTGGACAGGAACAAATAAAATAACTTATTTGTCCTTTCTTACCTCTTTTTAAGATGCTAAATGTTCATTTATTATCTCTGAGTTTATTATCATGACATCTAAATTTCAGTGTTTGGGAGGAAGACTCCCATAGCCCTCAAGATAGGTTAATTTATCCCACCCACAGACTACAGAACTACTAAATGTCTTACAGAATACATCCAGGCTGCATATTTACATGTTAAATCGACCAGATCCTTCCACTTTCAGGCACTATTCTGTATGCAAAACAGGGAAGGCCTCATGAAAAAGGGATATCTGAGCCAAGTTCTAAAGGAGGGAAAGGAGTAATCACAGAGACGTTGGAAGGAGACAAGTGCAGGGGCCTGGAAGCTCATGTGGGGCTGGCATGAGGGAAGGAGATGTGAGGGCTCATGAACAGGGCCACGTGTATACTGTAAGGACCATGGCCAGCTCCAGGTAGACTGGGACTCTACTGCACCATATAAGCCAGAGAGAGAGGGAGGGCTGGGCTTAATAAAACGGGGAGCTCTTTGGACGGTCTGTTGAGAACAGGCTTCAGGGGGCCTCAAAAGACACACAGGCCAGGTAACAACAGGCCAATGCAATGATTCAGGGAGTTTGGACTGTGAAGGCAGTGGGGAGGTGACGAACTGGGAACTTCCTAGATACATGAAAGGTAGAGTCAACTGGATCATCATGCATTTATTTAATAACTGTCTCCCCTACCTGCAGTTCCTTTGAACAGCTTTGGTCTGTTTTATTCTCTGTATTCCTAGGCCTTAACACAATACTTGGGTACAGAGAATTTGTAAGTATCTGCTAAATAAATGAAGCTGGCTTAGTTCAAAGTGTTGCCAAGTAGCTGAACTAGGACTCCTACATGGGCCTTTCTGACTGCCAAGCCCCAGTTCATAATTACTATGTCATTCTGCCTCTGTTAAAATCACTTTTTATCAAGAATAATGTTTTTCCACTGTCTAGGTTACACTCACTGTAATGTATTAACATCTGAGTAAGGCACACTGCACCATGAGTGGTCTGCTGCATGGTACTGACATGGAAGACATGGAAGGGGGATTTCTTTTTGTAGTTCTAAAGCAAATGGAAGCAAACCAGGAAAGCAGTCTTTAAGGAACTGGACAGGCGGGGGAATGAAGGTGAGCAATGGAACTTTTTAGGAAACAGTCAAGATGAGTCACAGATTCTGAGCAAAGTACATTTGCCTAGAATTTATGGTGATCCAATTACAAACTTAATAACAACAACAACATGACCACTCTCCAACAGTGCATACGCTGGGGTATTCTAGGCGCCTGATTCCAAAGGAAACCATCTCCCATGCTATCATTATCAGAACAACACAGCATGGCCTTGAACCTGCTGGGTTTGAATATCACCTCTACCTCTATGTAACTGGCTAAGTGTCCTTCTGCAATTAATTAAATTCTATGTCTCAGTTTCCTTATCCGTCATAGATGAAATATCACTCATCCACTAGGCTTGTAAAGTCAGGATTAAATAAATCAGCATACATGCGAAACATTCAGAACAATGTCTGGCTCATACTGACAGTTAACCTTTACCAAAAACATCAAACTTCACCTAATGATTTGGTATCTCGTTTCTGCGCTAGTAAATACTGTGCTTGTGGTCAGCTGAAGTCCACAAATTGTTAAGTGAAACACTCCAGATATAAACAATTCCTAAGTTAAATAACTTTTATTAGAGTACATTGTTATAATTATTCCATTTTAGTATTAGTTATTGCTGTCAACCTCTTATTGTGCCGAATTTCTAAATTAAACTTTATTACAAGTGTGTACTGTCTAGGAAAATCTATAGCAAATGTAGTGTTCAGTAGTACCGTCTGTGGGCTCAGGCCTCCACTGGGGTACTCGGAATCCACTCTCTATGAGTAAGAGGGGATTTTAACAGCTGTCTGTAAAGCCCCCCCCCAACTTCTTCAGGCCATGGAGAGAGGAAAACCCTTTTGGGCGTTTGGGGCCAGCAGAAGCCTTGTGTTATATGCCTGCATTCAAGAGATGAACTTGGAGTAGCGTTATCAAGAACATAAAGCTAAGAAGCCAATATGAAGCTGGCTGTGCTGATGAAAGCTACACGGTTGGGATGAATACCCTTGGGAATGCTGATACATACGTTTTTGTGTTGTATGTAACTAAAGCTTTTAAAGAAAATTCTGAGACTTTGTGGAAATACATAATTTGCTCTTGTATCATTACCATTATAAATAATCATGCAATATAACTGCATCTGATTCTTAAAGAACAGTGTCTATGGATTCTAGATGCGATTCCCTCAGATTAATAAAACCCTCCTAGTGGTTAAGGGACAAGTCATAGATGGGCTCTATCAGGATATTTTACTTTTGTGTCACATCATAGCAATGAGATAGGAAAATATAGTCTCACTTTGCAAATATTAGCCTTTGAGTTATTAGTGAGTCTTTCTCTTGTTAAAAACCCAAAGGTTACCTAAAGCAAACTTATTCAGTGTGCATATAACACTAATAACAGTGTAGTTGTGAGTTACTTTAAAACACAGAAAGCCAAAATAAAGGGACAAGGGGCTATAATGGACCATGAGGCTTCTAAAACATGATGCAACTCTGAGAAGTCACTTATGATCTCCTTTGACATTTCTCTCGTTTCTCTGTTTTTTGAAGTTATAGTTACCACATAAATCTAAAGCATTTACAAATATAACATGGAAATGCCATTAAAGATCTGTAGCAAACAGATGCCTCTTTATTAATGAATCACTCCCCATCAGAGAATTGTTTATTTCTACTGTTTGAATGTGTTCCACTAAAATTCATATTGATTGAAACCTAATCAATAATGCAATGGTATTAAAAGGTGGAGCCTTCGGAAGGTGATTAGGTCATGAGGGTCCGCCCTTATGAGATCAGTGTATTTATAAGGAGCTGAAGAGATGAGAATTCTTTCCTTGTACATTGTGAGGATCCAGTAATAATATGCCCATTTATGAACCAGGAAATGGGCCCTTACCAGATACTAAGTCTGCTGGCATATTGATCTTGAGATTCCCAGCTGCCAGAGCTATGAGGAATACACTTCTGGTGTTGAAGCTACTCGGACTATGGTATTTTATTATAGCAACTCAAATGGACAAAGGCACTTATTCTGCATTTAAAATTTTAAAGATCCCTTAAAAATCATAAAGCCAGATATTATTTCATTTGGGATTGCTGCTGGGAACATGCTGTAGGAATTATTCCTATGGTTAACAGGAACCCACATTCTCTGCATTCACCTGGGATAGGACAGGATCAGACTGGGGCAGCACACCAATGAAATACAGCCACAAACCCATCAGAAGTCCAGGGGCTTGGCCTGGTGGCCCTCAGCATATCCTGTGCTGTGTGGAAGTTAAATTTCCACTCGTGAAGTTTCACTACAGGATCATTGGGGGTTGTTAGTAATGCTACAAACAAGTGCTTAAGGTACAGAATGTGTTAACTCAGATTTTGGAAGTCTCATTTTATACAAAGTCATAATTTACAATTGTTCAAACAAAAATTGGGCTGTGTATGTAACTCAGTGATAGAGCACTTGCCTAGCATGCACAAAGACACTAATTTTAAATTTATTGTTGCTATAATTTTAAACTGTACCAAAACCCCAAATAAAATTATATTTTTTAAGCAGTGAACTCTTGCCCTGAAGTGTAATTAATCTACACTATGAATATACATGGGTGAATTTATTTCACTTATGTCAGTTAAACAAGACATGGAAAGTGCCTAGCACAATGCCAGGCACAAACTAAGGGCTAAGTGCTGTAAATAGATAAGAAGGCACAGAATTTGTCCCTTAATTGCTTCTTTTTGTTTCAGAGTAAGGGCTGGTGCATACTTGGGGTGTGGTTCTAGAAAAACAGAAGCTTATCTTCTTTTACTCACTCATCATATGTTTAAGGATTAAAACAGATTAAATCAGCATTTCTTATGAAATCTTTAAAAAGTTTATATACAATTGGCTCTGTGTATCCACAGTCAACCAACTGCAGAGAAACACTCGAAAAAAAACCTGTGTCTGTACTAAATACTGTATGCACATTTTCTTTCATTATTTGCTAAACAACACAGTTTAACACTATTTACATAGCATTTACATTGTATTAGGTGCATAAGTCATCTATAGATGACTTAAAGTATATGGGAGGACACATGTAGGTTATATACAGATATAACAGCACTTCATTATATAAGGGATTTGAGTACCTGTAGACTTTGGTATTTGATGGAATCCTGGAACCAGTTCCCCTTAAAGGTAGCTGCATATCTCTATTCATTGGTAATTTCTGGCTATTATGTTAATTACTACAAAGAAGCTATCTATAGATGTCTATTTCTATAGATCACTAGAATCAGGCTATTAGCTATTAACTGTCATTATTCTATGTTTGGAAATCCTCAACCCTTCAGCAATTATTCCTACTTCTAATCTACTTCATAATTCCTGCTTCTAATCTACCAAGTTCACAAACAACACAAACAAATTTTAAATTCATATTAAATATAAGCCAATAATAAGTAACTAAGTGAAAATTCAGGAGTGAAGAACATAACTTCCGTGCTGTAATAAGAGTCATTCTGAGCTCACAATTATTTTTTAAATTTATAAGTAACTGAGAGTTGGGGCTGGTACAACATTAATGTGTATTTTTACAAGGTTGCTTCATGTTTGCAAGAAGAGATACAGACTTGCACATAAATACAAAACACAAAATTATTTTATAAAGGTTAATTTTATAAAGGTCACATTATTCAAATGTCTATTTTCCTAACAAAATTTATAAATTGCTATAATCAAGTAACAATATCCAATCAAGTCAATTCTATAGAATTGTAAATAATGTATATTCACATGAGTAACGTTCTAAAACAACACCGTTTTATGTTTTGCCTATTATAATTTGGAATCTATTCTCCCACAGCATTTTATACAGATAATTTGAGTAATAATGACCATCAATGTTTCTTCTATGTCTCTCCTTAAAGTGTTTGACACAATTTAACAGTATTGTTCAAATAACAAATTAAATGCCTAATGTAATTATCTTTCTGTGGAAACTTTCTCAAAAATTGGAAACAAGGGCTGGTGAGATGGCTCAGCGGCTTAAGCGCCTGCCCGGCAAGCACGAGGGCCCGAGTTCGACTCCCGGAACCCACAAACGAAAAAGGGGCCGGTGATATCGCTCAGCGGCATGGGCGCCTGCTGGCGCGCGAGGTCCTGAGGTCGACACCCCAGTACCCACACAAAAAAAAAAAAAAAAAAAAAAAAAAATGGAAACAAGTGGTTAATCTAATTTTCTACACCCTGTTGATATGCATTTGAAAGAAAAAAAGAAGTGCCATAGTGGGTCACTAATATAGTTGAAATCAAATTTTGAAGTAATTTTTCAAAATAAAAAGTATCCCCGGGCCGGTGAGATAGCTCAGCGGCATAAGTGCCTGCCCGGCAAGCGTGAGGTCCTGAGGTCGACTCCCGGTACCCACATAAAAAAAAAAGTATCCTTTTTCAAAGGCTCTAGGTCTCAGAGAGGAAGTATGTGATTTTTTTAGTTCTACTGCACAATGTGGTAAATATAGCTAATAATAGACTACTGTACATTTGAAAATTGCTAGGAGAGTAAACTTCAAATGTTCTCATTACAAAAATGTTATGTATTTGAGGCGACAGGCATGTTAACTGACTTAAGTTAGTCCACATCTATTCATAAATCATGACGTTACTTTATACACCATAAATTTATACTGTTATAAATTATTAATTTTAAAAAAGAAAGATGATATGAAAAAATGCTACCAGGTAAAACATTCTTCAGGTTACTGTTACTTTTACTTAAATTTGAATTAAATTTTCATCATACATAAATCAGTATAACATTCACTTTGTAATTTCAAGTGTGATTTTAACATATATGTCTTCTGAACCATAAATTAGAAAAAATTAAATTTTAATCATTTTAACCAGTTTCTTTCCTTTGCCTCTGTACAATTTAAAACACATAATAATGTCATAAGTGAATTATCTGTATAAACAAGAGTTCTTTCTTCTTTTTCTAAACATAGCATTTGGTGGTATTTGTTTAGGGCAAGTTAGTCTAATCTAACAGAATCATCTACCTTAGAGGGTTTTGGGAATGAATAATTCTGAACAGCACAAATGTTTTTCTAAAAAGAGATTACATAGAAGATTGAGCTCCCACTAGCTCCAAATGACAGATTATTTCTTTGGATGGAGGTTTCTGGTCTTTGTGGTAGCCCATCTCTCAAATTTTGAAGGCATTCTGTCCCCCTGTGTTGATTTGTAGGTAGAGATGGGAGAGAACCATCCCAGGAAACACAGAGGGCATGATGTTCTGAATTTTCCATCTGGCCCCATCCCAGAGCCACTTACTACAGCCTCCGAGTAAGTAAATTGGATAAGTCACAGTAAATTGCTCCTCCAGGCTCAACTTATTCCCATAATGAGTTAGCTGTACAGAAAGGCAGGTTAATGATGCAAAGGTAGTGGGATGTTATTTAGTCTGTGGGTCAAAACCACAGCAGGCTGATGGCTCTGGCAATGCTACAACTTTCTGTTTCTGATGGCAGGGCAATGCCCACTGGCTCTTTGGGTCTCCATCAGTGCGCTGGGAACACTGTCACTGTCCAGTACTCCTGACCTCACTTCTCCGTCCACCTTCCTTTAACCGCAGTAGTGGTTACGTAGCTGAGGGTATATGAGTTGCCCCACAGACCACAAGCCCTCCTTCCAGGAAGGCGCCAGTGCACAATGAACACTGGAGAAAATGAAACAGTCAGATCTCAGTGCCTCTGCTGGAAAGAGATACTGTGCCTTTCTTTAAAACCAATAAATAAATTAAGTCCCGATGTCCTTAAGAGTTCTCTTCGGGCCGGTGAGATGGCTCAGCGGCGTACGCGCCTGCCTGGCAAGCACGAGGGCCCGAGTTCGACTCCCGGAACCCACATACGAAAAAGGGGCCGGTGATATCGCTCAGAGGCACGGGCGCCTGCTGGCGTGCGAGGTCCTGAGGTCGACCCCCGGTACCCACAAAAAAAAAAAAAAAAAAAAAAAAAAAAAAGAGTTCTCTTCACATAGACTCTCACTATGGCCAAATTTGTACAGCAAGAAATTATTCCTGAAAATGTTATATTAACTTTGTCAAACGGAATTTCAGTCTTTTTTTTTTTGGCGGGTACCGGGGGTCGAACTCAGGACCTCGCGTGCCAGCAGGTGCCCATGCCGCTGAGCAATATCACCAGCCCTTTTTTTTTTTTTTTGTATGTGGGTACCGGGAGTCGAACTCAGGACCTTGCACTTGCCAGGCAGGCACTTATGCCATTGAGCCATCTCACCGGCCCCTGATTTTGTTTTTTGAGACAAGGCTGGCCTTGAACTCACTATGTACCCTAGGCTGGCCTTGAGCTCATCGTAATCCTTCTGCCTCAGCCTCCTAGGTGCTGGGATTATAGGTATGTACCTCCACGCCCAGCAGATTTCAATCTTTCATCCTTTCTACATTCTTCCTCTGTAGCTACTTGGTAACTGATCCAAACTGACCCACTCACTCACTCGTTTCTCTGACTTGTTTGAGGGCTGGGTGTCTGGGGTAGGATGGGAGCGGTAAACAGGTAGACACGCAGGTGTTCCTAATCTGGTGGGGCAGACAAAAATGAAGCAGGCAAACAACAATAATGGATTGTCTGAGGTGCTAGAATAAAGAAATGAGATAAAGTATTTCAATCCAAAATCCACTGTTTAGTACCAGCTGTATCCCAAGAAAGATAATTCAAGTTCCTTCCTATTAGGGTTTGTAATAGCTTCCAACTGGGTTGCTGGGTGGATTGACCTCATGCTTGTCAAGTGCTTTGTACATGATGGGCACCACTTACTTCCAGAACTCAGGTGAAGAACTAATAAAGTTCCCGGGAAGGGTGGGAAAAAAATTGTCTACAGTTTAACTGCAGTGCACTAAATGATGAAGTGGGAGAAGGGACAGGCACTCTGGGAAGATGGAAAGGGCTAAGCCAATGATGTGAACCTTTTAGAGCTTTCAATGATAAAAAATAGACCACTGCGGCATGTGTGCCATAGTTTCACCACCACTGGTCTAAGCAAAGTTAGGACCACAAAAAGGTAGCCCAGGGAGGAGAGGGAAGTTATTGCTGCTGAGGAGGGGAGAAGAGCAGGAGCCAATGCCTAGAGGGCCACGGGGAAACAGGCTGTGTGACTGGATCTTCATAAGGCTCAGGCTTTTGGTTGAGTGGCTCGAGCCTTGACATGTATGCACTGGAGGAGTAGACACCAGGTCAGAAGCCTGTGGGGGTTGCTCTATGACTTCCGGGCAGGAACAGTAACAGTTCTATGACATTCATTGTTCT
Source organism: Erethizon dorsatum (assembly GCA_028451465.1). NCBI lineage: Eukaryota > Metazoa > Chordata > Mammalia > Rodentia > Erethizontidae > Erethizon > Erethizon dorsatum. The sequence continues at coordinate 52,170,108 of CM051828.1, forward strand.
GAAGAGGACAGCAAGCCCCACACAGGATTCAAACCAAATGATAGGCTCCATCTGTTGATTTAGGTCAGGTCTGAGGTTAAAGCCTGCTGGGAAATGACATCAGCTGCCCTTCTGTGCACCTACAACCATCTGAAGGTCTCACCAGTGCTGGTTCAGCTCTTACATCCGCTCCCTTCTTCCTATTTCTAAAACTGCTCTTGATAACAGATGAAAGTACAAACAACCCAGGTTTGGGAACTAGCAAACAATCTTCAAAGTCAGTATCTCTGATTCTTCTGTACTCTCACTTACATTTTCTTGTTGCTCAATCCTTCCTCACAGTAACGTCCCCTAGTCTCAGCCTCCAATGTTATAGGGGTCTTTATTTTTTATTTTTTGGTGGTAGCGGGGGTGGTTAAGTTGATGAATGTGATAAACTATATTACATGAAAAACCATATACAAACTCATGTATACACAGAGAACTGAGCTCTGAAACAATAAAATCATCTGACTTCTTGGTGCCCTGTGGGCTTAGGATGTCCCTGTAATAAAAAGCTGGCAGAGGCAGTGCCAAAAATCCAAGTTCCCACTCTTAGATTTACTGAGTTGTATTTAAGTCAGCAGCTTTCCCTGCACATGATTAAACCCATCTTTAAAAGCACAAACATTTCCCAAACAAGGCTTTTCAATTACTGTATGTAACCAAGCACGTTGTTGGTATGAGGCCCCCTTGGAGCACAGCATAACAATATGGCATCCACTGTGGGCACGCTGGGGGTGCTGGGGAGAGCCCCCTGCGTGTAATCAAGGTTCCTTTCTCTTACACAGACCATAGCAAAGGATCTGATGCATTAAAAATAATCAAGGGTCTCTTTTTATTATTCACTATACTAACATCTTTGAAAACCAACCAATTTTGAGGTTTTAGATTGTAGGTATATACTACAAGGTTGAATGAAACAAGTTTTAATTATTTTAGGCTTTTTAAAAATTAAAACATTCTGCACTCATATTACAAAACACACCACAAACTGGGTTATCTTGTGACCTAAACTAGCAAACAAGACCACGTTTTTCATCTCCTAAGAGATGAGGACTGTAATTAAAACTGGTTTTAAATAATGCAGCAGTTTGGCTATTTGCCTATGGAGCATACAAGTGAAAACCTTTTTAAAATGAAAAAGGAAAAATAAACTGCTAGGTTGAAAAAAATACTTCAGTAAAAACTACCACAGAAATATGAGCCTCTGGCTAATTTTTGAAAAGTGAAAGAGAGAAATATTAGGTGAAGTAAGTTCTGTAAACAAGGCATCATTGGCTACAACTGGCCCTCCAGGTCTGCAGCTCTGCACCCACAGAGGCAACCAACTGTGGATCAAATCTGGGGGCTGGCGGAGCATGTGCGGGGGATGGTACACTTTCTTCTGGTCGTCCTTCCCCAAACAACTAGAATAACTTTACACAGCATTAGGTATTATGAGTTATCTAAAGATAATGTAAAGTACACAGGATATGCAAATACAATGACTTTCAATTAATTTACTTATTTTTGTGGTGCTGGGGACTGACTCCAGGGCCTCACACATGCTATTACTGAGCTACGTCCTCAGTCTTTTTAAAATTTTGAGATAAGATCTCCTTAAGTTGCCCAGGCTGTTCTCCAACTTATGATCACTGCCTCGGCCTCCCCAGTAGTGGGGTTACAGGTATATGCCTCAATGCTCAGAATTCTGTGCCATTTTATATGAAGGACTTTAGCATTTGGGGCTTTTGGTATTCAAGGAAGGACCCAGAACCAATTACTGATAACAACAGCGAACTGCCTTTAAAATGCTAAAAAATACTTGAAAATACTGATTAAAGAGTATGTGTGAATTTTTCAGTAATATAAAATCCAAATGGCACAACAATTTGCCGATTTTTTAAAAATCACAGATCATTCCCGCTTTGTGATGTTACAGATAAAATAACCATATAAAGCCATGCAGTATGTACTTAACCAATGGCAAAAATTATGACTGTTCTGTGACATTTAGCTGGGCATGGTGCGCATGCCTGTAATCCCAGCACTCGGGAGGCAGAGGCAGGAATATCCCTGTGAGTTTGAGGCCACCCTGGGCTACTTAGTGAGTTGAAGGCCAGCCTGAACTATAAAGCGAGACCCTGTCTCAAAAAACAAAAAACAAAACAAAAAGAATTTTTTTGTCAAAACTTCAAAAGTCTTATTTTCAGAATAAACCCTGTAACTTAAAGTACTATAGTTAATACACTAAAAAGGTTTTCTTTTTTCTACTTTTTGCAGGGGTGTTTCTCCATTCCATCATATAGCATCATACAGCATAAAATATGGGGCGAGCATGTTTTTATGCTTTGGGCAATTTGTCCTCTCAAATTCTTCATCAGCTTCCATTTAACCTTCTACTTTCAATGTCATGAATATCTATCTTTGCGAATTTCTTTAATGTGAAGTTTGTTGGTGGTATCACATCCTCTGGGACACCTTCCTCCTTTCTGTCATAACCGCATTCTTCCTTTATGCTGACAAGTCCATTTTCTCTAAGTTCCTTTTGCACATCTAGTATCTGTAAACACAAGAACTAGAAAAAAGGCAGAATCTATACCCTCACAGTCAGCTACTTCTTCTATATATGCTTCATTCAAATTTCACTTTCAGTGTTACCACTTTTCATTACTCTGCGCCATTTCCAGCTTTGTTGGGCATTTGCCTCTTTTAAGTATCCAGTTTTGTAAAATTTTACATGGTTTATCACTGTAAGACAATCAGGCAAAACAACTGTATCTCTTCCTGTCTGTGTAAATTGAATTACAGATGACTGCAGACCCATCGCTGACTTGGAAAGGAGTGACATGCCCGGCCATTGATTACGATTAAGCATCCACTGTTTACTTACTTTGTAGAATGAAAAGCCAGCTATGAGGTTTATACTTTGCGTAATCACAGTTATCATACTATGGTAACTGTAATTTGAACTGTGGTTTTGGGGGACTGATTATATTGAAATAAAGTATGGTCACAGAAATTCATGCCAATTGGACCCATGTAAAACAACAAATAGAGATTAGCTGGAGTTCAAATCCACTAGACACTGTTCTAACTTGATAGGCTACAATACATTATTTTTGATTTCTGCTAAGATAACAAAAACCAAATTTCCAAATTTTGTATAAGCATTTAGAGTCGAAAGAGGCATCTGAATTTAGGAAAAATAAAGAAAAAAATAAATAAACCCAGAAAATATTTTGACCATCCTCTTTAAAATTAAAATTGGGGCAAAAGACAATAGATGAAACTAACTGTATTATATCCATTGTCTCATTTGTCTAAAAGTGGTGCTTCCACGGCCAGATTTAGAAGGACAAGCAGTTTGCTTGAATTCTCATTCACCTTCGGATACACTCTATGGAATTCTGGAAATACAAAAGTACTGTGGCTCTTTTTTCTACTTTTACATCTCCTAGAAGGTGTTAGTTAAGGTTTATATATTTATTTTTTGGGGGGAACTGGGAATCGAACTCAGGACTTAGCGCTTGCCAGGCAGGCGCCATGGTGCTAAGCTATATCCCCGGCCCCTAAGGTTTATTATCTAGGAGTTTATTATCAAGCTTGATGTGTCTGGGAAAGCACATGGGTGTCTGCCTATAGAAACACACACCATTCTTTGCATATCATATGCATTGAGTCAAGGGCATACACCTCTGCACCTCCATAAAAAGCTCAACTAATTTTACGAAATGAATCTTCCCTTAAATAAATAAGAATTTTGTTCTACTTTGCAAAATTGTTTGTTTCAGTAGGAGTTTTTATAGGAAGTATTATGCTACACAGATAAAGATGATAGACTTCCTAAAGCATAGTCTGATGTGCTAAGCTTCTTGAACCTCCCCTATGGTTTCGAAGTTCCTAGTCTGAATGACTCCATTTGGCTTACGGCATAGCTACTGTACAGGAGCCATATACGCAAGTCTGAGTGGAGGTGGAGAGTTGTAGCCTCCAGGAAGCAAGGAGAGGTGAAAACTCAGAAGTGGAAATGCTCCCACTAAAACATGCAAAATGAGAAGGGACACAGAAGCTGCTCAGGGTGAAGGGGCATGAAGAAAGGACAATAGAGGCAGACAGGAAGCTACCAAACTCAGCTGTTGCATGTGAGATACACTATTACAACCTTGGTGGAAATCAAATTATTTATGCAACAAATGCAAAGAGCTTGATAGTACATAGTACTTCCCCAAATGAATTCCTTTCCATAGTGTGCTGGGAGCTTTCTGTTGCTGTGACAAAATACTTGAGAGAAACAATTTAAAGTAAGATTTATTTTGCCTCATGGTTTCAGTCCATGGTTGTGTGGCTCCATTGCTTTCAGGTCCATAGTGAGGCTGAAACATGACCTAGCACAGTGATGGAGAAAAGCTGCTTACTTCATGAGAGCCAGGAAGCAGAGAAGGAGACACGAGAGGAAGGGGGTAGGAACTAGATTTAGTCCCCAAGGTCATGTCCTCGTGATTCACTCCCTTCACACTGGTCTCACCTGCAGTTTCCATCACTTCCCAATAATGTGAAATAATGATCTCATCAGAGGATTAATTCAAGATTCAGTCACATCCCAAAGTCCACCAGCAACTAAGCCTTCAACACAATGAGACTTTACACGGACATTCTGGATCTTAACACAACACAGGAATCATCACCACTGAGTTTAGAGTAGTTTGCTACATTCAAGAAGATATTCTCAGTTAATTTAGACATAATATGAAGCAAAAGTCAGAAATGAAGATCAAATTACATAAACAATGGTAAATTCCTGGCCCTAACATCAAATTTCATAATAAAGAAACTGTTATGCTATTTAATACTTTCTCAACTTTTTGTTCCCAAACAGAATTGTGGGCCATCTTTTCCCAGTGCTGTCAATCAGAGTTGCTCTTTCTGTAGCTGAGGCAGGATGACTCACCCTGAAATGCACTGAAACAGGGTACGTTTATTTGCAATTTGGATTTCTTAACATCTTCACTCTGCTTTCATGTAAACATATTCTTGAAAAGCGTTGGTAAAGAAGTTAGTACTGCTGAATGAAAGGAAAAGTTAAATGTGGTAGTCTAGAAAATAACTAAAAGTAGGATTCACATTAAAGATTTCCTTTTCTCATGTTTTAGATGTAGGGCCTGGCACCTTTTATTTTATTCTTTTTTATTTTGTTGAGGTGCTGAGGAAATAAACCCAGGGCCGCATGCTTACTAGGCAAGTACTCTACCACTGAGCTATCCTGCCCAGCCCTCAGCAACTTTTAAATAGAGGATATACAAGTTGGTAAATAATATAACTTCGATTACTTCTTTGGAATAAATGAAGTCTTTATAACCTGGGACTCCAAGTAAGACAGTTACTACTGCCTCAAAGCTGCAGGTACAGACCTCTGGCTTCATAGAAATGGATACCAAGAGGCACAAATAACAGTGAGCCATGAGATACTACCTGCTTTTTAGAAATATGGGTGATTCACTGGCTGGTAACTTCAACCTGCCATGATTAAATTACAATATAGTAGAGTACCATGAAGAAGTTCATTCTTGAAACATGGAAAATATTACACTCTGGAAGAAATCTGTTTATCTAGATTAGAAATCAATATAGCTATAATTAATAAATTCTTTATTTTTATTAAATATGCTTTATGGTCATCATCTTTAATAAAAAAACAAAAGGCTATTTTTGGATTAAAATGAAATTACCACTTGAGTAGGTTAAGAAGATGTTTAGAGAGTACACTGCCATTTGGGAATAACAATTGCTGGCATCAGTCTGAAAACAATCTTTGAATAAGGTTAAGACAATATGATTAGAAATAAATGGACCTTCCAAGTACAAGAATAATCAGACTGCTTTATGGAGTTTGTCAAGGAATAAATGTTCAAGAATTCATTCATTAGATGTACCCACATAACCTGTGTTCGATTTGCATTTTGTTTCACATTCAAAATATACCTATAAATCACTGAACATAGAATATAAAACAAATTTTACTGTACTGAAAATTTTAAGTAATATGTAATATGTAACATGTAATATGATGCTACATAACAGAAGCCATGTACTAAGAATTTCATGAAATGTGCAGGAAACAGATAAGATCTATGAAAACTATGACAAAACAGTTGAATATATATATATATTTTTTTTAATTTTATATATTTTTTTTTCAAAAGTATTGGTAAAGAAGTCTGCATTACTGAATAAAAGAAAAAATAAGACTAGTAGTTTGGAAAGTAACTAAAAGTAGCATTCAAAGATTTCCTCTCAAGTTTTAGATGTTGGGCCTCAGCATTTTTTAAATCATATAAATACAAGTCAGCCTATGTTCCAATTACTACTTTAGTGTCTCACCTTGGGAGGAGATGAAGTCTGTGCCCCAGGACTCCAACTAAGATAGTTTCTACTGCCTCATGGCCTTGAGCTAAGACCTACAGTTTCAGGAAAATGTACCAAGAGGCACAACAGAAAGCCAAGAGATGCTCTCTACCATTTAGAATCATGGCTTATCAGCTGATGACTTCAATCCATCATGATTAAATTACAATGTAGTACAGTACCATCAAAAAATTAATCTTAATGTGCATATTAAATAAAAATAAATGTCCGGCCGGTGAGATGGCTCAGCAGTGTAAGCACCTGCCTGGCAAGCGCGAGGGCCCGAGTTCGACTCCCGGAACCCACAGATGAAAAAGGGGCCGGTGATATCACTCAGCGGCACAGGCGCCTGCTGGCACGTGAGGTCCTGAGGTCAACCCCTGGTACCCACTAAAAAATAATAATAATAAATAAATAAATAAATAAGTGTCTGCAAATTAATGTTGCATATAAGAATATCAAATCTGCCTAGAAGGGACACGGGAAAAGATCAGAACAGAATTATGTATGTATTAAGCAAGAGCCCATCAGACTAAATAAGCAAATAGCTTTGCTCAGTTACAAAGGTATATTCAAATCTTCCAAACAGATTAGTACAGTATTTAACTTTAAAAACTGTATTCAGCATATATTTGAAAAAACTACCTTTGAAAATTTAAGTATCCTGAAATTTATTACTATGTAAACTTGAATATTTTTGTACATCCTTTGAGATGTTGTATCTGATTTTCAATAAAGAAATTAGCTGGATATTATATGGCACACAAAATCTGTCAATGGGGAAAAATGAACAATTTTGCATCCTTTCTATGCAAGGACAATAGGCATGATATACATAGCATGACTCCATAAGGATGTTGGATTTAAAGACAAAAATAATATATAAAGAGCAAAGTATGATTAAATAGAAGTACATTCATCCAGATGAATCTAATGATAAGCTTGAAAGTGGAATATGGAAAAGTAAGCCTCAATTAGCAGTAGCAGAATGTGAGGATCCTATCAGTGATTACTCTGCTTATGTAATATTAATATCAAATGTAATACTATTCAGACCTGTGTACTTGTAATTTGATGAATGTTTTTCAATGATTATAACTATTAAAAATCTAAATATTAATCTTAGAAAACCTACTTTTATTTCTTTAAAACTAGAGTACAGTTAATATTTTGGAACTAGCCAGAAGGGTTTAGAAACTAGTAAGTTGTTTCCATGGTAACAGGGTGCTTGTCATGGAGAGATCATTTCACACATTCCCAACAAATAAGAGACCACATCAGGAAGAAGAGAGATCCACCTTTTGAGTTTTCAGGGTCAGTATCATGATGATTTTTGGTAGGGTTTTAATTTTTTAAGAATGCTAAATGAGGCATCTGACATTAATGTTTAAAAGTTATTGAAGTTTACATTTTTTCCTGTTCTATTTAGTCAGGACATGGAGAATGTTTCCTGATGGTGGCACACTGGTGCTAAGGTCATGCACAGATTTCACTTTAATTCACACTGTGAATTATAGCCAACCTGATCATAAATTCGGATGCTGAATCCCGAAAGTAAGAAGAGATGGAGCCAAAGGGTGGAGGTACAATCCCCTTCCTATAGATGAGTTGTGATGAGAAGATGCCATCAAGCAGGGTCTCCTTGAGCAGCAGGGGGATGAATGAGTGGTGATGAATGCCAAGTGATGAGGAGGGTACCCCAGTGCTTAGAGGAGGGCATGGCTACCTCCCACTGGAAACAAATGCAGGGGATGCTATCTACCTGAAGTTCAGGAATGGAGGAGTCTTTATTGGCCATGTTTCTCTAGAGAAAATGCTTTCTTTCATTCTGCTTTGCTTCAAATAGAATTCCTAATGGAGAGACAACTCTGAAAATTGCCTTGTCTTGTGATGTTCAATACCTTTGGGCAGATTATTAATGTTTAGCCCACTACAGAGACTGTTTGGTCGAATGACGGGCAAGATTGGTAGAAGGGCCCTTGAAGTGGTGAAAGGACAGCCACACCTCAATGCTCAGAATTCTGTGCCATTTTATATGAAGGACTTTAGCATTTGGGGCTTTTGGTATTCAAGGAAGGACCCAGAACCAATTACTGATAACAACAGCGAACTGCCTGTTCGCACACCCTGTGTGCCAAACAGAGACTAGAGGCAGGTGACTGGCATAGGGTTAAGTCAGGAATAGAAACTGCTTGGAGAGAAAGTGGTAGCTGTGCTTGGAGGAAGGATCCATGGGGTTTGATGCCTGAATGAGCAGCCTTGCAAAAAATAAGTCATTCAGCAAGGATCCCTCCTAGAGGAAGGTTCTCCCCACTGACATTGAGAAAGCCACCTGCCTTTGACCAAAGATGATGTATGGTTTGGTTTTAAATGTGTCCTATAGAGAGTTACATCCATGGGACTCATGTAAAAGTAAGAGATAAGTACTTTTAGGACAATGATGGATGAGTGACATATAAAGCTCAGAGAGTAAGCACATAGTAACAACCCAAAGATTAGGCATAAAGACATGGCATCATCTCCCTTGCTGAACAGGTGGAATTTTCCAAACACAGAGAAACACAGACTAGGAATATTTTCAAGTATTCTGCTATGTCTTTAAGTGTGGTATATTAATCAGCTTTCCTATCACTGGGACAAAATACCCAACACTCACAATTTAAAGGAGAGGTTTAGTGTAGCTCATGGTTTCAGGAGAGTCAGTCTATGGTCAGATAGCTTTAGGGCAGAAAAATCATGGTAGCAGGGAGAGTAAAGCAGAGTGAATATGTTTAATCCCTGATGCTGGGAAAAACGGTAAAGGAGCAGCATCAGAGAGCAAGGGTCTAGGTCAAGAGTGCCCAAAGTCACACCCTTCATGACCCACCCAGACACATCCAAAATGTGCTTTCCTAATCCTCTGGATGGCTTCCAAGCCAATCAAGGTGACACATTATGAGTAGGGTTCAAACACAGATTTGTGGGAAAAAAAAAAAAAATAACAGAACTAATTATTTAGCATACTTTCATTGTATGCTATAAAAGAGAGACCAGCATGCACAGGATACCCCAGTGGTCGCTAATCGTACAATCCTACAAGCATCATGTCTCTCTGAATTTCTCAGAACTCATGAACACTTCTGCAACCACACCTCAAAACGCAGCAGATATTTTAAGTTGAGAAGAAAATGAGGTCTTCAAATCCTAGTTTTTCTCTTGGTGGAACTACACTGTATTTGTCTTCCTCTCACCAAACTGTGTGCTTTTTTAAGTCTCCTTCCCTCATTTCTTGGCTTTTTGGTTTCTTCCTTTCTCTTAATAAATACTTTATGGTTTCTAATATGCGACCAGGCATACATGTTTCCTCATAACCTCTTCATTCTATCTTTTCCTGATTTCCCAGAGACAACTTTCCCATTGTACTTATGACCTGCTTGAAGGAAATCAATCAGTGTGTAGGGTCTGATGGTGGTTTGATAGAAATGCCTTGGGTACACTTGTGTTTAATTACTTGGTTGCCTTTTGGTTTGAGGTTTAATCTCTTTGGTCCCTGCTACAGTTGCACCGTCCTCCAAAGACCTTTATGTGTCAAAGGCTTGGTCCCTAGGTTGGTGCTGCAGGGAGGTGATAGATCCTTCAGGAGGCAGGGCTGAGCGGGAGGTCAGTCAGTCACAGATGGAGTACCCTTGACGAGGACTACGGGAATCTAGTACCATCCTCTACCTCTTTTGCTCTTAAACATGAGATGAACAGTTTGTTCTGCCACGTGTTCCACTTCACAGACATATGGTACCCCACCAGAGGCCTGCAAGCAATGAGTCTGTCCCATCATGAACTAGACCCTCTAATACTGTAGGCCAAAATTAACCTTTTCTCTTTGTAAGTTAATTATCTCAGGTATCTTGTTATAGTGAAAGAAAGCTGACTAATACAGCCCCATATCCTTCATCTACCTAATATGGATTCTAATACCTTCTTTGCAGGGCAAGTATGACTGCAGATGACCCATGTGCTGCCTCCAGCACAGTGCTCACAGAGCTTTCCTTCTATGGACCACGGGCTCAACTGCAGGATGTCCTTCTTCCCTGTTGGTCTTTGTAAGAAAACCAGTGACTATATTGATACTGATCTGCCTCATATTGTAACGGCTATGAATAATCAGCCATAACTACCCACACACAGAACACACTTTGTGTTTCACTTGTTAAAAAAAAACCCTTTAAATATGTCAAATGATTTAATTGGCAATCTAGTAACTTAAATTGTAATCAATTAGTTTTGAGCTTCATAACAAATGTGTTAAATCTTCAGACTCCTTAACTTCTTAATGTGTGTTAAATCCTCAAAATTGGAAATATATTTCCTTTCTGAGTATAGGAGTATTTTGTTTTATAGAAGAGACCTATCCCTCTATGTATTGTTACAGAATCCTGCACTATTGCTAAAAGTACAGCAAGCAGACCTGGCTGGTCAGGCTGCGCAGGTCTCATGACTTTCCCTGGTTCCTGAGGAGACCGTGCTCAAGGTCAGCTGAGATGACATGGAGGAGGAGCCCCACCTGACTATCTAGGAGAACCTGAGCTCTGAGTCATCCTCCTGGCAAAGAGCTGATCTGGGAAGAAGCAAAAGCCAGAGGTGCTGGCGTGAAAGGAAGATGAGTCATAGGCAAACCACACATTCTGGAGGAAACATCAAATTGGAAAAAGTTGTTTTGGGGAAACTAGCACATATTTGTGGTTAGGACCACTTAACACCAAAAAAATGTGCAAGGACTGTTTTTGCTCCCAGCAATTCCTCAAGCATCAAGCAACTCACAATATAAAAGAGTAAAAACTGTCCTAGAAAAGTTCTGAAAGAAGAAGTTTTTAAGGAGAAAATAATCTTATCCATTCATTACGTTTGAGTAAGATAATGCGAAACTAAAAACCAAGAGAAACATGTAGCTTGTTTCCTAAAACTGAAACTACATAAATAAAGCATACAACTTGGTGTTTATCTATTCCTTAAAAAATAACTTGATGTGCATGCTCAGGAAGTTTCATGATTTAGGATGATTAATTCAAGAAAGTTTGATCCAAAGATCATTACAAGATCATTTTATTTCACGCCTTTATTTTCCTTAAACATGGGGCCACTTAAAAAAAGAAAAGACCCAGCTTACTCTAAAAATAATCTGACTTTAGACACACTATTGGGAGTACTGGAAAATGTTAATGATACTAATATGTATATATCCATAAGGGTGCTTACCAATAATTTCAGAGCTCAGAACAGAACAAATGTAAGAACATTTGGGTATGGATACCTTTGTCAGCATTCTTTAGAGCACTTAAAAAAAAAAAACAAAAAAACTGTTCCCCTATCATTCATGAGAAAACCTACACAAAAACAACTCAAATCATCTGCACACATTGCCCTGACATTATGTGAGAATTAGACAGAGGTGCTTAGATTTAGTACCTGCGTCTTCGATAACCTTATGTTCATGAGTCATGTGGATGAATCCTTTTTAACCTTCCTTACACAGGATCCAGCTAAATAATTTTATTCACAATAATGTTTACAAAACTCAAGAGTTACTTATGCCTGTGAAGGTAACCAGCTGTCATGTATAGGGAGTCAGAAAGGAGAGGAACTCCATGCCTCCAGGGCCTATTCTAGACCAAACACCTCACATTGCTATATCTTTGTTATTCTTATTTGCAAAAGGGAAACTGAGGCTCACGGAACTAAAGCAACCAGACCCAGTCCACCTGTATGGTTAGTAGGCAGAAGCTGAGGTTACACTCAGACCTACTCAGCTTCCCAGTTCTTTCGCATCTACTGGGGCTGCATATTCCACTGCTGTCAGCAGCAACCTTATTAGCAGAAATTCATGAGGCCATAAAGGAGGGTTAGTGTGAGAGGTAATAATGTGCTGTTGGGTTCAATTATTCCAGACTTAGTAATGAAAGTCCTGTGTCCCAGGAAAAAGCTCCGTAGTGGGCATACTGGGTGGGCAAGCTTCCTAGAACAATGCAAGCGGAGAACACAGGTACCTTAGGAAGGCATTACCCATTAAATCTACCTGTGCTCCAGTGCAACTTTGCAATCTCAATCTACCAGGACTGGAGGTAGGAGACACTGAGTGCTTTCTATTCCAGCAAACAGGAGGCCTACGCTTTCATATCAGAACTAAGTCTGGATAGGAAGGTAAGTGAGATGGTGATAAGAGGTATGAATTTCAGGGTAGAGCACTGAGGGATATTTCTTTGATTCCTCTCTTTCTACAGATTTTAGATCTCCACCTGGCCGAGACTGATTTTTACTTGGCAGCCTAGGTTAGTTTCTGGGGTTCTTGGAGAATGATAATATCCAACTACAGTATCCTGCATAAGGCAATAATAATAATTTGTAGAATGCTTGGCGTGCTATACAAGCAATGGAACATTACACATGGATGCTGGAAAGCAAGCTGGAAAAAGGCTGTCCGTCGATCAAAGCCTGTGGTAATTTGGAAAGTGGCCACCATAGTTGAGACTGTCATTATGAGGGTTGCTTTTCACCACTTCTTGACTTGTAGCAGACATGAATTAGCTGGAAAGCTGGCTCCCATTTTCCTGAACTTTTTCAACCTCATCCAATGGTATTAAGCTCTTAGTCCCTCCATAGAAGGAGGAAATCATCTTTCCTTGACCACTGCTCATATATTTCCTTAGCTCCTCTATGGTTAAATGGGTCTATAAAAGAGACATGGAAAGGCTACTTCTGGGCTCCCATATTAGCTTATGGAAACCAGATAGGAAAAGCAGGCTGGCCAGGTATGGTCAAAAACATCCCACACATTTCCATGTCTACTGACCTGTGCAGCCGTATCAGTCTTAGTCCTTGAGCTAGTCAGGTTCTATCTACCCTCTCCACTCTGCCACTCTTGGTGGTCATCTGCGAAGAAACTCTCAGCTTCCTTGCTGCTGACACCACCCCACCTTCTCATTCCCCAACCACAGACTTTATACTGTACTTCTCATTCAGGTGTAAGGATGTTCATTTGTAAAGTGTGTTCAACTCCACACACATAAAGAGGGCCTTCAGAATACCTGGCAGATCACTGATAGATATTACAGTGTTTAACAAACCATAACTACTAACAGATATACAGAAGGGACATCAGTGAAACCCCTGAAAAGCAAATCCATCACAGTATTTTGGTCTTGGAAGGGACCTCAAAGTTGAGGAACTAACTTTTTCTTTCCAGATAGCAAAATATCTGTAACCTCAGGCTTTCTGTCTTAATATGACACAGGTTTTCAGAGAGAATCAATATACCTGCTCAGAATAGATCAGAGCAAAGCAATACACTTACCTGAAAGATGAATGAGTATTTTATGGATGGGAGGCAGAGATCTCAGGAAGGCTTCCTTTCTTAAAGTGTTCTCTACAGCAGGAAGCAACTAAAAACACAAGAATAGAAGATTGTTTTTGCTTTTTTAATTGGCAAAAATACTGAACAGAAAATGATAATTCTTTTAAAAATTAGCCAATAGACTTAAAAAAATAGGTATGTCAATAAACCCAAGTGTGTTAGTTTTTATTTAGAATGCAACTGATTTGCTCACTTTAACTGTTGGTTTGTTTTGATCTGTTTTTAGAGGAAAAATATGACATCAAGTAGTGAGAAGTTACATAAATAATCTTTCAGTTACCTCTTTTCTTGAACTGTAATACAGTGCCAGCATTTCAGAGGGCCTTAGGGCCCTTTACATTTACACAGCAGGAAACTGAGCATCACTCAAGGTGAAGAGCTCCTGAACACTGATCAGCTAGCTGGAACAGAGATCTTGATTGCCACAGAGGAACTACAGCATTCCTGTGCCAGAAATCACTCATTTTCACTCGCTCATTCATTCAGCAAGTACTGACTGAGCATTTTCTATGGACCAAGTACCGTTCAAGGCTGAGGGGGGTTAAGATAAAAATACATGGCTTTATGAAATTTACACTTCAGAGAGGAGACACTGAAAAAAAGATGAACAAGCCATGGGCTACGGGGAAAGCATATTCTAAGCAGAGGGAATAGCCAAGACTGAGGCAGCCTATCCAGGCTAAGGAGCTCAGGAGCTCTGTGAGGGGAGAAAAGGGGAATGTTGGTCCAGGTGTAGCAATGGATAAGCAACCAATGGGAAGCAAGCGGCATGGAGAGGAAGCTGATAAAGGCAAGAACCGTGTAACCTATCTCTTAGGAGGTAGGCAGCAAAGGAGAAGGCTGGAAAGGAACAAGACCAGGGGATGATGGAAGGGAACTGCTTCCTGAGATCAGCAGAGTCTGCTAGCTGAAAGGGAATACAGCCAACTCAGCAAGTGGGGTGGGGTGGGGACAGTGGGAAAAGTCAAGCTGCTCATCCTACCGGTTTTGAAAAAGTAAGTATAAATGCTAGCTGATTAAGGTAAAGCACAATGGAATTAGGAAGATTCCCTGAAACAGGCTCCAGGGAAGTGGATATGCAGTACCTATTCTCCTATAAACACTTTACTGGTGGCATGACCTAGTGAAAATACGTTATCCTTAAAGTGGACTTACCCTCAAATTTGGCAATCTCTAAAAGATAGCTGAATTCAAATATTAGAAATATTCTAGAAATTATTTTCTAATGTTTACAGAAAACAGATGCCTCAATCATGGTAAGGTGAAATCCAACTGTTATAATCCAAGTCCAGATTTTACAAGCTTGTTTTTAAAGGGCACATACAAAATAAACGACTTTCAAGAGTATACAGGCACCCAAGAGTAGAAGGATAATTCCTGGCAATGCAAACAGTTCTAAGAAGCGATCACTAAATAACAGAGTACGACAATAATGAAAGTGTTCTGTGGTCCCTCTATGATGCATTTCTAAGTTATTGGTTACTTTTTTAAAAATTTCAAATCTCATATGATGTCAATCTTTTAAAAATATTTCCAGTCAACAATGTAGTACATATTCTGAAAAGAGTTAGTAGGAGGAAGAAGATAAGTGATACTTTACATTGACTACGTATCCGAAGTAAGATGACATGGTAACACTTAAAAGCATGGAACAGATATGAGGCCACACCAGCTCCTAAATCAGTGTTAACAGTAGTGGATGGATGTGGTATCAAGATGCTGGAAAGGAGTAAGCTCTGGACTGGGTCCCAGCTCTCTTCCTGAAGTCTTCCCTGGTATTCCCATATCCGCTTTCTAAAGAACTGGTCACCCCACTTTGATATCACCAAGCCAAGTGCCTATGTCTTCCATGTACCCCTATTTTAATTAAGGTGTCTCTGTCTCTACAGTAGGTGCTTCTTTCAGGAAGGGACTATGCCTTCTATCTTCCTCTCAATAAACCTTAATAGAGAGCCTAACTCATGATAAGTACCCATGATTATAGAATAAAATAACAAAAGAAAAAATAAATAAATACTTAGATGAGGAGTCTAATGTCTCTTTAAATATCTTTCCAATCCAGGCAACTGTAGGAGGGTCGACACTGAACTATTTATCAATGGCTGATGACAGAACCCTCAGTTCTTCTGAGATCACCAATTCCCAATGGCCAGCCACAATGACACCTACAGGTATCGCCTTGAACTCCTATGGCCAGTAGCCTACACTGCCCATTGCTCTTCTTTTTTATAATTATTTTTCAAATCTTTGTCAGACCTGCTGCTTTGTGGTACGTCATAGCCTGCCTGAAATGACTCTCCATTTCTAAACTGATTACCCATGGTATGATTATAAGCCCTTAAGAGAAAAAGTTAGAAAGTATCACATAACAGAAAATGGTTTAATTAGGAAGTTATTATATGTTTATGTTCATGCTAATAAATCTATTTCTAATTGTCCAGGAATGCTATTTCCTCTTCAGTAATGAGCTATGACAGTAGAAAAAAGGGAAAGAACAAAAGTTTAAAGGGTCCAAGAAATGTGTTTATTTTCTTGCCCCAGGAATATGTAAATATCCCCCTTCAGGTAGTAAAAACAAAACAAAAAAATTAAGATGTAATGTAACTAAAGATGAAAGTACATATTTTGGTTATTTTGCAAAGCCATAAGTAACATTATTTACATGTCGCTTCAGATATGTTAAAAGGTCCTTTGGCATGCTATCCAGTTCAGGGTTGAGGGATGTCAATGCATTACACAATACATACGTACATTTATATTTAAATTTGTAAGGAGTTTCTTCAGACACAAATTCTTTAAGACCCATACCGAGAATGAACATCACTGAGATCTACTTCCCAACTTCTTTCTTTGCTGTATTTATTTATGCATGGGGTGCTGGGTTCCTAGGTCCTAGAACCACACATATGCTGGCCATCTCTCTAGCCATGGAGCCACACCCCAGCCCAATTCCCACCTCTTTCTCTGACACTCAGCATCAAGGGCTCTGTTCACAGAGTGGGCTGTGTAATGTTTACATTTGTCCAATGCTTTGGTAGTAGATAAAAGAAAGGACAACAACAATTTACTTGTAAGGCAGCCTACTGCTTTAGAATTCTCTAAAACCATGGCAATGTAGACAGCATTTGAGGAGATTTAGAGAGAAGGAGAGAAAAAGAGGATATCATGGAATTACTTCAATTTATCCATATGCATAGTAGGGAGAACAGGCAAAGAATGACGATGTGACACAGAAGATGCGTGTGGGGGTTTTGAAGCAAAGTAAAACCAGTCCAGCTGAAACTGCGCTCTTGGTCCCAGCTGGGCACTCTGGGCACTTTCTGCAGTAGGAGGCAGCTGTGGTTTTTATCCAGGGTGGAATATGTAGGACAACTGTTCTTAGTTCGTTTTACCTCCCAACATGTTAAATGCCAAAACGCCACCAAGTGTTTCAAGCCATACAGACACTAGTACCACGAAAGGCTATCAACTTTCTTATTATGTATATTCCAGGATCCACTACAATTCAAGGCAAATTTCATAATGTTCCTTAGGTTCTCCTCTTAAAACTTATTTGGGTAAACTCTGATATTAGATGATTTATTACCCCCCCAAATGGATAAGGGAGGGAATGTGGGGAGGTGGTGAAGCACTGTTGATAATCTGAAGTTTCCCTCTGCCACAGAATAAACCGAGACCTTGTAGGCAAGACATAGTATTAGAACAGAGCAGTTATTTTCACAAAACACATAAATTGCAATGTTGGGCTTTTCAAGAATAGGCAATTAATTCCTGATGGCTTTCAGAGACCAGCAGGACTCTTCGCTAACAGTAGACGCATGGTGGCAGCCAGCCAGCCCTGTGACTGGTGACTCAGTACATAAGTTTCTGGACCCCATGGTCTGATATGGGAAGGATATTCAATTTGTGTGGACTACATGGAAGCAAGGGCTCTCTAGGCATAAAATAGGACTCTACACAAAAGGTACAATGAAAAAGCAAAAATTTACGTTGCATTTGTTTGGGGTTTTTGAGCCTTAGCCTTACTCACTTAAATATTTCCCTTCAGAATCTGCTAGCAATTTAAGATTATTATCTGATTTGGAAAATTATCCAGGTAACCATTAATAGAAACACACACACAAAACTGTTGTCAGACAGTAGTTGAAGTAAGTGGCAAGAACACTATCTTCCTTCGATGACAACTCCAAAAGCAATATCGCTCTTAAACAAAGTGAGAAGTCAAAAATTTCATTTAGGCATGGCTGAGTATATACCTGTATATACATTTGGAAGAATGGGATATGTTATCCTTTTCTGTATTAAAAAGGCTTCATGAAAACTACAAAAGGTGAGACAAAGAGAACCATACAAAATGAAGGCTGCACACATCTTCGAAGAAACAATAGCACATTACTTCTGCTAAGATCCAGCATCAAATCAAGAGCACTGTTGCCCTGTCCTAATTAAAATGTGTTTCACTAAATTCTCCTTGATCACTCATTATTCAGGAGAGTCTGGACTGGATGCAAACAAAGTCAACTGGGTGCTGAAACACACCTAAAAGACACCCACATTCATGAAACATCAGGCTTTTCAAAACAGAAGGGAACCAATAAGAATTACTTCCAAGCACATGCACCCCTGAATCCAGGTAAAAACAACATTCTTTCTTGAATAGATTAGCTGTTTACCAGGCAAGTTGCCTCTGGGAGAATGTATTTCAGTGTGGAATGCTGGAATACAATACCAACAAAGGGAGAACAAATTAAACAGATGACACTACGAACACGCTTCGTTTCATGCATAGCCATGTTTTTCATAAGAGATAAAGACTTAGAGTAATTACCATGAACTGAGATTCCTTCACTGACCTCCTGCTGCAGCCGGAAGTCCTTCACCACCGATGCTCTACAACAAAGACATACGCCTGCTCTTCTGTGCCTTATTCCTTCTTTACTGTTACCAGCCAAGTACCTCGCTGTTACAAGAACACACAGTACAGTACCTCTGTATCTATGTCTCTAATGCAGCATAAAGATTACTGTGGAAACCTATCAAACAGGCGAACAGCAACGCCAACCACCAATGAGGAGAAGGCACATGCAGAATCCAGCACATGCTCTCTGAGGCTCAGGCTGTCAGCAGTGTAGAGGAGGCTGCTAATCTAATTATAGCTAGTTTGCTAGCACAGAGCTATCGGAGCAAAGCGCAGGAGCAAATTAAATTTTAATAAATTAAACCCCACAGACAAAATCATCTTGATTTCTTATCATTCTGAGGATTAATGTATTACCTTCTAAACTGTAAGTAATTTTTAAAGTACATTCTTTTTTTTCCCCCAATTTAGAGAAACAAAGAGTGGTTAAATCAGTGGTACTACTGGCTTACTTATATTTAACATATTTTGCACTGAAGAATAAATACATCAATACCATGGAAATACTATGAGTGCTCTGAAGTCCAAGTCTCACTTTATTTACTGATTAGCAATTTGCCACTTATTTATCACAAGGGCTGACTGATCTCTCTTCAATATAGTTTAAAATGCCATGCAAATTTCTATCCATAGAATAAAAGTGCTAATCAAGGTGTCAAAAATCATAATCTTGGGCCAGGGATGTAGCTCAGCGGCACAGCACCCGTCTGGCAAGCATGAGGCCCTGGGTTCGATTCCCAGTACCAAAAAAAAAAAAATCATAATCTTGACTATCACAATTAATAATAAATCAGAACTACAAGGGATGGAAAAAGAGATCTCAGAAATCACTGCCAAAGAAAAAGGAATTTGCTCATTGTACAAATGAATGGCAAAACTAGTTCAAGAAGCCACATTGTGTGAGGGGCAAGAAGATGCACTGGTGAAAAGTATGCGTTCTTACAGCCAGAATGCCTAGGTTTAACTTCTCAATCTTCTACTTCCTAACTCTGTGGCCTTGGGTAAGTGTCTGAATGTCTCTGTGTCTCAGAAACAGCAAGAAGAGCCAAATGGAAGGTTTACCGTTAATGAGCTGTAAGCACTAGTACAGGGCTTGGCACAGGGTGGTTTCTAAGTGAGTTCTAAATTAAGCAATTATTAACAGTAGTCATCTTCTTACAACTCTGCATTGTCATCCTTTCTAGTATCACAGTATTCGAATGACGTGCCTAAACACTTCTCCACTGCCCAGTTCTGTCAGAAGTACCATTCAGAAGTAGCAAATGGTGACAGGCTAACGGTAGCTCGATTCATCACACAGGACCATCACTGGTATTCACTCTAGGAAGGCAATCCCCTTCTCCTTGGATACGTAACGGTCACTAACTTCACTTGATTCTATGTGAACCAACTGTAAAAGAAATTTTCAGGACATTATAGGCCTCTAATTGTATTCTATTAATGATTTGCAGTGTAGATTAAAGTATATACATTTCAAAAGCATTTTCTACAGATTATAAATTGGGGGATGTTTGTAAAGAGGAAACATTAAATTTAACTGGACAAATTTATGTGAAAAAGGGAAAGAAGTCAGCTAGTCAAATGCAACTTTTAGCCCTGCATTTCCTGTATCTGTTTTTCCTTAAAGTCATTTCTTTCTTCTCCTTATGTTCTAAACAATTAACAGTCCTAGGCTGATATGAAGCAAATCTATTAATCTATTAAATTTATTTCCATAATTTCTAGATATTGCTATGTCTATGAATTAGACCAGTCAAGTTCCAACCTCTCATTTCTGTAATTTTTTTCTTTTGATACTTAGTTGAAACCGTTTTTAAAAAGTTTACATGCTGCACAGGCATTATGACTTGCCCAAATATTCCTTCAATGGCCATGGATAACAAATAATGACTAAGGGACATGTCACAGCCTTCAATATTTGTGTATTACAAACTACCGGGAAATAAGGCAGCAATGAACTTCAAGAGAAAGCACAGAAACTTATGGCTCACGCACTCAAGAGTGAAAAACTGCAGAAATGCCAACAAGTACACCAACTCTGAAAAAAACAGGATGGAGAGAAGCCTGCCCAAGAAAGTGATTGCTGCCTTTGCTACAGTGAAGCATAGAGCATGTGGATTATCAAAGAACAATCGCCATTATCAGGGGGTAAAACTCCAGGAGGAACTGGGTTCAGCGATTTGGCCTAAGGCACAGCTCCCAGGAGGCTGCCAGGATACAGACTAGTAACACTTCTAGGCATTTATCTAGGAAACATCTAACAGTTTCTGCCTTCCTCTTCATTTAACAGACTGCTAGCTCAAAATAGGCACTAAAAAGCTGTTTGATTAATTTGTTTCATGCTTCTTTTGTGTAAGACATTAAACAGACTTTCTAAGGGAAGGAAGCAACTGTCCCTTCTTAGATCTTATCCTCTATCACATTCAGACACCATGCTTGTTTTGAAATAATTCACAGTTCATTGGTAATCTTTCTTATGGCCACTCTGTTAGGCGTGTGTGTGTGTACACCTTGCGAATAAGCACTCTTATTTTTGAACCTCGGTCAATTCATCTTTGATGCTAAAAACTCATTCATTCACTTAGTGACTAGTTTGGAGCACATACTAGGTGCAAGGACTTGAGCATTAGGAACACTGCAGAGAGGACAATGGAAGTGTTCTGATTCCTAACAGAGCTTCTACTTGGATGAAGGAGACAATCACTGAAGTAGTTAACAAATAAGCAGTTACGGCCAAGTAAACCAGTGTAGGGCAAGCACTGTGAGGCACATAAACAGGGCTGAACGCAGGTTTTCCTGTTTTCTTGGCTGACCTGGGGATAGTGACCTTCAAGAGCTGTGAAGGTCATGAAGGGGCTGTAAGGGCTAGAGGAAAGGATGCAGGAAGGGGGAGGAGACCCAATAGCACACACAAGGAGACCAATAGATAGCCCAAACCTGGAAGTCTGGCAGCTGACTTGATTCACTCCTAGATCTCCTTCCTTCATAATAAAAATTGCAGTGATCTTCCCTGTTGCGCGCCCTTGCCAGCAAGGAACACACGAAAGTGGAACTTGTTATTAACAATTTATTAACGCTGTACAGGGACCGAAGTCGCACCCAAGCCGGTTCTCAAGCTAAGCTAGCTTCTTCCAGCTTCTTCTTCTTCTTTTCTCCCCCGGGCACTCTCCTATATATGAATCCATCTCCAATCACCCTCTGCCACGAATAGCACACCCATTGGGCGCCGCCGCAGGGATCCGCCCGCTGCCCAAAACCTTCCCTAATAAGGGAACATAGAAATGCGGAACATAGGCTGATCAGCTGATAGGAAGCAGGCTATCCGTGCCATGTTGGTGGCGCAGTAAGAAAAAGGCTCCCAACACTTCCCAGTTGAACCATTCTCTGCCCCCATTTGGCATGGAGGATAAAAACATGCACAGTTCACCCTTGCTACCCTGAATGAAGAAAAGCAGTCAGCACAGAGATGGTCTGGGATTTCACTGCATGGATTTCCGCAAGTTCTATTCTGATTATCTAAACCTGGAAAATCAGGGCCAGAAAGCAAGTGGCCTGTGTTTTCAGAATTCCCATATAGAATCCTATTACAGTTTTTTCCCTTTAGGAAAAAATGTTAAGGTTCACATACTAAAAATGGGCAGGGAAGAGGGATCTGCAGCCGACTGGTGGTCCACAACAAGCTTTGGATCTCAGCCCACAAGAAGCATGTTGGGCGGCTTGGATTAGGGGTCCTACTGAGTAGCATTTTCATCGTGGGAATTCAAGCCACAATGTGGAATCACCACAGGTGGAGCTGGGCAGAGGCCATCAATCAGCTCCCCCAGCTCATGCACCCACCCCACACCAAAGATGAGAAAAGATACTCAGGATAGGAAAGGCTCCTCCAATCACTGGGTTAGGGCAACTGATGGGCAAGGGACGAGCCAGAGCTGGTGCCCCTTCCTGCTCTGTTCTTAACATCCCAACAGCAACTTTTCTTCATTTTTGAAGAGCCTGGTATGCTTTTCAAAAGGCTACTTAGTTTAGGTGTATGTAACATGCTTAGGCTGGGAAAGACTGAATAGACTGCTGGAAAGTACTTCAGCCATCCCAAAGATATGCATAGCCTTGGCTCCCCTCCCTCTTCAGATACTCAGTATCCTTAGCTGCTCATCATGCGGTGAGGCCACAGCTTGAGGAGGTCCCCAGAGACTCCTCTGTGCATCCATGCAGTATACCATGACTGAGGTCTCAGGACTCCTGGAAAGCTGCCCACCAAGAAGGATGATGGATCTGGAAGATCATCCTGCTAGGCTATGTGAGCAGACCACATGTGTTTTCTCTGGAGGACTTGGGTTAGAAACCAGCACTCCATCTAGCTGTGTCCTCTCAAAATCTAGCATTTTCTTTCCTTCAATCAGGTTTTTATAATACTGGTGGAGGGATACGTGAGTGCAGGGGAAGGCAGAGCAAAAAGTATTGTGAGTTTGAGTGGAGGCTAGTTCAAGAGGTAAGTTCCACAGAGGTCTACTTAAAAGGCTAGTGGTGGCCACCATGTAAAGGTACAGAACCCTGGCTGCCCTGGGCTGTCTTCAGATGTCTGCCACACCATGTCTACCTAGGAACTGAGGATCCACTACAGCTCAGATACCTAGTGGACACCCAGAAGCTATACACCTTTGCATGGCTGCATAGCAAGGGCTGACTGACAGGCACTGGACCACAGTGCTCACAAGGATTGTCCTACGGGGGCGACGTCTCCCCATTCGCAAGGGTGACTTTTCTGCTTTATTCCTCTATAATAAAATTATGAGGCTATAAGTGACTTTAGTGTCTCTTCGTGTTTGTCATTCCAACCTATCAAATGGATCACAAAAGTCAGTACTCTGAAATTTGACATGGCTTTATCAGAGGTCCACATGCCCTAAAATTATCCCAGCTATGCCTGTGCAACCAAGGACTTGGCTGCTGCTTCTAGTCTTGGAACAAGAAGTCACATGTAAAGAAAAGAAAAAGAAATACTTAGGTATGGGACTTTCAAAAAAATCTACACAGACAAAATTTATATTGGATATGTTTCATTCTGTCCCTGTGACCTTTTCCTAATAATCTAACATCCTGTACCTAGGGTGCAAAAGGAAAAAGAGGCCATAAGTTCAGCAGCCCACATAAATGTGCCTGGCCTTCAAACCTCCCCATGTCCTGGAACTACTTAGCCAGCTCCTGTGTGCCCCACAAAACATGACCCCTACTTACACTTTGGTAATTCTGTAAAAGTACACAAGACGCTAACCCTGGCAATGAGCACTTGAACCTGCTAAAGTAATAGTCCCACAGCCTCTGCACAACCTGTCCCAAACTAAGAGGAACCCACAGAGGGGTTTCTGGGCAGGCAGGCAGCAGTAAAATAAGAGCTATATCACAATCATGCAAGAAAATTTTCCCCAAAAGCTGGAAAAGCTAAATGATTAGGCTAATATAAAGTTTTGAAATTCTGATGCAACAAGCACACTTTTATGCCCAAGAAAACTCAAGCTTCATTAAACTGGATTTAGTCAGCATTTCAGGGTTCTAATTTACACACAATTACTCTTAGAAAAACATCTTTTTGATTAACCTGCCCTCTAGAGCCACTCACTTTTACCTGAACAATGAATCCTTAATTATACAGTCAAATAATCAATTACAGGGAATTTTTAAATGCCTTAGCACATACAAATTTAAGAACTACATAACAAAAGGATTTCCACATTACCTAGAAATAAAAACTCCTATTTTCCTTTTACATATATTTATAAAGGTCTATACATTAAGCAAGGGCTTATTCAGCTGATAAGACAAGAGGCACTTATATTTCATATGTATGTAAATACTCATTTATATCACAACACAAATGTCCAAATACCACCTGGACAGTAGAGAACCCAGCATGGATTAACATTTGGCAATTAAAAAAATGACTGTTACTAACAGCAGCAACCACCACAACACAAAAAGCCACTGTAGTAGTTTAGGAGTACGTTACCATTTGGATTTTAACTGTCTCCCAAAGGCCATGTGACGAAGGCTTAGACCCCGGTTCATGGCACTATTGAGATGTGCTGAAACTTTTAGGAGGTGGGGCCTATGACAGTAAGCTAGGTCACTGGGCCGTGTACTTGAAGGGGATACTGGGACCTTGGTGCATTCCCACCACTCCCTTCCTGGCACGAGGTCAGCCTCAAAAGCAACAGAGCCTAGCACACATGCACTGAAACCCTGAGCCAAAATAAAGCTTTACTTCCTTATAAGTTATCTTAGATATTTTGTCACAGCAATGGAAAGCTAACAGACTATCAGTGACTTGCATATTTATAGAAATTATTTTAAATAAAAAGATTAATCTTCAGCATTCTACCTTGTAGTCCTTACAAAGTGGAAATTTAGGGCAAAGAAGAGAGGGTTATTTCAGGTGACGTTGATTTGTTAATTAAAGAAACACTGAGCCCCTTTATGTGATCAATGACTGGGACGTAGATCCCTTAGTACAGCTCACAGGCGACTGAGGCAGGAAGCACAGAAATGGGAATGATGAAGTTCTGTATGAAGGCCCTGAGTTCAATCACTAGTACTGTACTACACAAAAAGAAAAAAGAAAATAATCCATCAAAAAGATGTGCCAAAGAATGTGCTAGAATGAGAAGGCAATCCTGTGAAAGAAACACATGCCAATGACTAAACCTGAACAGAGCTTCACCCTTGACAAGGCAACCTCACATACATGACTGGCTTTGAGACTCCTAAATGCTGTCAGGCAGGAAGTTTTCTTATTAATCTCATTTTAGAGATGAGGAAACAGGCTGCCATCAGTTATAAGCCTTGCTCAGGGACTCCCCATTCAATCTGTTCCTATTTTGCTTCTCCTATATAAAAATTATTGTCTCATGTGCATAATTAAATATTAATCTAATACATAATAGAATCGTAATAATTAGATACACCAATCTATAATGATTAAGCAATATAATAGATATTATTATATAATAAGAGCTATGAATTAGGTTGCAAGAGTCATATTGAGCTTTTATCTTTCCTTCTGTCCTCAAATCTCACCAGGTCCTTGGATGTTCAACATCTCCTGTATGTACAAGTGCTAAGCTCATGGATAATCTGTTCTCCCTAAAAGACTTAGGGTTGGACTCTCTATAATGACCATAGGATAATTCCTCTAAAACTTTAAATACAGTAAATAGGTGAATGCCCTAAATTTTAGTTCTACCTCCTGGAGAGGAATACCCATATATTTCAGTAATATGATGGTCCTGCTCACTTTAAATAGC
Source organism: Erethizon dorsatum (assembly GCA_028451465.1). Lineage (NCBI taxonomy): Eukaryota > Metazoa > Chordata > Mammalia > Rodentia > Erethizontidae > Erethizon > Erethizon dorsatum. The sequence continues at coordinate 52,196,110 of CM051828.1, forward strand.
CCTGTACAGTTTCTCAATACATCTTTGCACTTACCCACAATCAAGGCGTAAAACCATGCATGAGTAATGCATGATGCTATTTTAAGAAAACACTTCATAGGAAGCTTCAAGTATGCATGTGCATAATTATATTTTAACATTAGTAACTTTGAAAGATTAGACTTTTACAAAAACAAATATGTAACTACAGAACATCATTTTTTATGAAATTCACCTAGGATCTTTGTGAACGTTTTTAAGTTAGTAGAAGCCAAAGGATAGCTGTCTTGAACAGAGTCATATCAAAATTTTGGAGGTTACATGCTCCCTGGCACTTATCAGGAGAATCTCTATTGCTAGAATAGCAATATCCCTATATATTTCTCTCCTTTCTCATTATGTGTTATCCCAATCTAGCTACTTTCTAGCTGGTAACCTTGGGTAAACTGCTTAACATCTTATGCTTCAATTTTCCTACTGGTAGCACAGGATGATGACGATGTATGAATGAAACGAGTTAATAGATACATAAAGCTTTTCAGGAGTGTCCGGCACTGTGCAAACATCATTTAAGCTCTTCTCATTTGGCTGACAGCAAAATCCAAACATCCAGGCCAAGAGATACAATATAATTAGTAAAAGTGACCCCTCCCCTTCACCAGAGATTATGTAATATGAATATGTAACTCTCAAGCCTTCAGCACAACCCAGATAAGAACCATTATACTGTTAAAATTTGATAGTACATCTACAAGTTCTGAGACTTAAATAAATATAACTTTTCCCCCACTGGGGCAATCTGGAAGAAACTTGAACATTTTATAAATGTGAATGTGTATATTGTCACCCCAGGCCACTTCACTTTGGGAAAATCACCCCAAAGAAATAAACGAGATACGTGAGGGGAAGAAAAGAAAAAGATATTCATCACAGAAGCCTTTGCAGAGGCAAGAAAATTGAAATATCTTAATGTTCAACAATAACTAATTGGTTAAGTAAATGACGGTGTATAAGTAAGATTAAGTAACCATTATTCAGTTATTCAAAAGTGGTATTATAGATGAACATCTAGTAAAAAGAAACACAGCTGAATATTAGGAGTCATACACTGACAGACAGTAGGGCTGCATTTTTGTAGAATTTATCTGTGTATACACATGTATCTCTGTGAATGTACACAGAGAAAAGGTGTAGGAGAGCTACACAAATAGGAACTGCACAGCAGACGGTCGACTTGTCTGAATTGCTCAGATTTCCTACTGTTGCTACTAACACTGAACATACACTATTTACAAAAACTTTGCAATCTTTTCCCATTTCTAATCAATGAAAAGAAAAAACCTTTTAAATGGGAATGCTTTGTGTGTATGTGTGGGGGTGCTGGAGATCGAACCCAGAGCTTCCGGCATGGCATGCATGTATTCTTTTACCATTAAGGTAACACCTCCTGCCCTGGGTGTCAAGTTTTTAACAAGTCGCCAAGTAGCTCCCAAAAGCTTCAGGTTGGAGAGTCCTCCTGCCTCATGCTCTAGTCATCTGGACCATCACCAATCTATACAGGGCCCCTGAGCTTTGTCAACTACTCTGTAAGTGGCAGCCTCAGCAAACAGGATTTTGATGGGCTATCCATCCCAGCCATCACTCAAACTACTAGGCTGGGAACCAAAAGCTAAGTTTGGAGTTGTCGGCCAATCTGCTGATTATTATTAGACAGGAGGACAAGGCTCTGTTGGCACTGGTGCAAGTTCTCATTGCTAAATAAGCTTCAGATATGTCATTCCTTAGTTATTTGGACAATTCTTCTTTTACCTATAGATATTATTATACACGTGGAATATATGGCCTGACTTAAGTGTCTGAAAACAAGCCAGTAAGTTGAAGTGATGGGGAAAAATGGAAAATAATTTATTTGGATATAAAGTCAGAAACAGCATGATTCAGGATGGACTAGAACCTTCACACATTTCTGAAGTTTTAGGGATTATTACTACCACAGAGAAAATTCAGTTTAAAATAAGGTGAAGGAAAGCAATTATATTTTAGTGTGTCAGCCTATACTGACTATATTTTTACTTCTACAGTTTTGAAAGTTTTGTGAATCATTGCTCAATATCATTAATACATAATGGTTCAATGGGTTTCAAATATCAGAAAGATATTTCCATTTGTATATGTATGTTTTATGGTTATTTTTACTCTGGGGACCAATTTTTTAAGCTCCACAATAGAAATTAATGAGCAAATTGGATTTAACAGAAATTTGCCTTCAAGCATATTGAGCTCTATCACATGTACACCATTTAGTATGTAATTACCTGTAAAGCAAAGACATTTTTCCTCTATATAATTGCACCCCACCCAATTTAACTTTAGAATAAACTGTGACTCTTTTTCTGTATCTGGATTCCTTATATTTGTCCTGTTTCTATTTCATGCAATAATATGCATAGAGATCCTTTTCTATGTTTTCATTTCAATAAGGAGCCAATTTTTTAAATATATACAATCCTGTTAAAGGTAGTTCCAATAATTATAGAACTTTTTTCATATTCAGTAGTGTTATTCTCCTGGAACATTTATCATTTGGTGATTTTAAAAAGAAAAATATTGTGTCCTTAAAAAATGTGGAAGTTATTTGAAGAGAGAGAATCCTTTGAAAATATGAACCTCAGAATAGTTTCTAAAAAGAAAAATCTGTGTCATTTATTTAGGGATCTTTCTTGGACTAACAATATGCTTTATGGATGTAATAAAAAATAATTTTAAAAAAGGTTCTTCCAAACATTACTGGAGCAGTCTGTAAGTCTCTGGTGACATTTAAAAGCCAGTTTTGTAGATGTGGGTTCTCCCTATGTAGGCCACCTTTTCTAAGCACAGATACCAGTGTATGAGGAGAACAAGCACATGGGAAAGGTAAGTTTTATGGCTACATTACTTTTATCATGTGAATGACATCAGCTTTGAAACTAGAAGTGACTTGAAGCACATTACTTCATGTCTTTTTGAGGAAACTTTCTTGGGTTTCTCTTTTTCTTTATTTTAGAAGTCAATTTTATTTTCTTCACAAGCTAATTTGAATTTCAAGTTTTTGATTGCATTCCTTCTGAATGACTGCTCAGGGTCTTTGCCAAGTCAGTGCTCCCATTCAAGGCGAAGCTATTTTAATTCCACTGCAGACAGATCTTCTCAAGGAGAAGAGAGTTTTAAGTTTCTCTTACATGGAAGAGAATATGATGAATGGTGTTTATCATAAAGTTTGAGTCAAGCCTACATAGGTGATTTTTGTATGAAGTACATACAAGGCTTTTAATTTAACATCATAGAAATGTTCTGTAATAGAAATTCAAATGGCCCAGAGTATCTAGCAGATTAGTGGAAAAGCACCACAGCCGGCAGTAACAGAAATTGTCCACCCAATATTTTGATGGTGTTATCCACATTTTACGAACTAAAGAGCATTTTTAGTTTTAATCATCTTCCTTCAAATGATAAGCATGAACTTCAGGTTTCTATTTTGTTTAAGCCTGAAAACAATCTGAATACGTAATGTAAGAAAATGTAAAGCACCATAAAGATGGTACCTGGTATACTATTACAGTGAGCTGTGTAAGAAATATCTGAGACAAATCAACTCAAAAGCAGGAAGTTTATTTTGGCCCACAGTTTTGGGGATTTCAATCCATGACCAATTGGCCTCATTGCTCTGGACTTCTACCAGCACTGTACATCATGGTGAGAGTATGTGGAAATAAAGGCCTCTTCACTGTATGACAGCCAAGAAACAATGAAAAAGAGGAAAAGGGAAGAAGTGGGGTCCCATTATCCTCTTCAAGGGTACAGCCCCAGTGACTTATGACTTCTCACTGGGCCCCACCCATTAAAGGTTTCCGCTACCTTCCAATAGCACCAAGCTGAAGACTAACTAAATATATGAACTATTAGTGGAAATTCAAGACCCAATCCATAGCATTAGTTAATTTATTTTGTCTACAATGGGCAAAGTTTATCCACAAAGTAGATCCTGGCTTCTCTGGGTAAAGAAAGTAGAAAACCTTATAGGTCTTACTGCTCCATCAAAGTGACGGTGGTTTGGCTGATGAAAACAAATGTTCCAACTCTCATCCTTGACATGCCCTAGGTGATAGATCCAGGGAAGAATGGTGGACAGGGCCTTTCTCCTTACACCCCAGCTTGGGACAGGCTGAGGAGGGAGGAAAGACATATAAGGAAGAACGTGCTTTGATTTATAACTGTTGTTTTCTTAAAATGTCCTCATTTTCAGCAATGGAACTTACACAGAATTCTTCTACGCCCTTGTTCTTTTTGCAAAGTAATTTCTGTTCTCCCAAAATGTACTGTATACTGTATACCTTTTGGAGGATGTACTCTAAAAGAAAAAAAATTCCATTGGCATCCAAGTAAAAGTAACACAAAGCATTGTCACTTAAAATACTGGTTGGTCTCAGGGGTATGAAATTAACTGGAGTTTCAGTTAATCTAACTACTGTTTTGATTTGCTAGTTTTGTGCCTCTCCATAGTCTGTGCTCACTCATGCTTTTGTACATATTTCTTTTAAGCATAATTCTCTGACCTAAACTGCAGTGAAATGGAATGTACTGCACCAAATTTTTCATATCTGAACTGACACCATCCAACTGCATTAAAACATTCTACCTGCAAAATGCAACATCAGAATCATGCATTAGTGACATGCATTTTGGGGAATGCTACTGTGAGGAAGCTTACGTGGGTAGTTATCTGCACTCACCGTAATGAGAAAATATCCTCCCTCAGAGAAAGATGGCTAAGCTCTTCTGTAAAGGAACTATCATCCCAACATTGTGCTATTAGTAAGAATAAACAGACCAAGAAAAAAAAGTGTGAGACGAGAGAGTCTAGAAATAGATCCACATATGAACAATTGATTTTCAATAATACATCTATACAATTCAACAGAAAATAGAAAGCATTTTCAACAAATGACACCGAAACAACTAGATTATCTATTTGGGAAAAAAAGTAAATTCAGACCCCTAACTCATACCAAAAATAACAATCTGAAAAAGAGCACAGACTTTAAAGTTACAAAACCACGCAGTACGCGGAATAAAGTAGAATATTTTTTATAAACTAAAAGGAGGTAGAAGTTTTTCAATGTCACATAAAAATACCAATTGTAAAAGTGATAAGTTGGTCTTTTAAAATTTTTAAATGCCTGCTCATCAAATGATACTTTTATAAATGGAAAGGCAAGATTCTGAGAGAAAATAAATTCAATACATATACAATACCTGAAAAAAATTTAACCAGAAAAAATGAAGGACTTATTGTGAGATTTAGTCATTGGAAATGGCATACCAGTAAAACCAAGTACCATATTGCTAATGCCCTCTCAGTTTGCGTTAATGTCTGAATGATTTTATTTTAGATACCCATGTCACACATATAAAAGGAAGCTGTATATATCTATGTTCATAGTAGAATATTCACAATAGTAAAAAGGTAAAAACATTGCAAATGTTCATCCTCAGATAGCTGTCACAGACTTCATAGTTTCAAAAGAGGAAGGGAGTTGAGAACCAACACCCTGAAACTACTAAGCGAGTGCCTTGTCTGTAGAGAATTTAAAAAACAAGAAAAACTCCATAAAAACAATTCTAAAACATGTCCATGACAAAATACCCACTCCATGGGGCAAACTGTTCCCAGGGTCACTACACAGGACCACTCAAAGCAACGCAGTCTGGCGTGGCCCCTGCAGACTAAAAGAAGAAAAGCAATGCAAACTCAGAGTGACTCTTTCACCCGCTGGTGGCCCAGGAACAGCTGGCCTTTATGGAATACTTCTAAATGTGCCTGGCCCCATGCTAGAAGACAACAACAATTTCATCCTTGCAACCATCCCATGAAACAAACTACTGCCACCACTTTATCATGTAGGAAACCTACAGAGAGATCACTAACCTTCTCCAGGCCTCAACTGGTAAGAGTGGCATAAGGCACACGCTGGCAGTGAGCCCCAAAGAAATTCCTTAGAAGCAAGAAACCACAGGACTCCCTCTAAGCTGCCAGGCTTTCCCACGGACTTAAGAAAGGGACTGAGAAGAAGGGAGGTGAGAAAATGGCGAACAATGATTTAAAAGTCTGTTTTAGAAAATTTGAATCTTTAAGGTTGAGTCATAGCTGTATAAGAAATAAAAAATTTTTTAAAACATTTAAAATAAAAAATAATAGTAGAAGTAATATACCTTAAGAAAATTAAGGGCTGGTGAGATGGCTCAGCGGCATAAGTACCTGCCTGGCAAGTGCGAGGGCCCGAGTTCGACTCCCGGAACCCACATACAAAAAAAGGGGCCGGTGATATCGCTCAGCGGCACGGGCGCCTGCTGGCCCACGAGGTCCTGAGGTCGACCTCCGGTACCCACAAAAAAAAAAAAAAAAAGAAAATTAAGTAGTCTAATGTTGCAATGTGCTGGACATACAGAACAGTGGCCTCACTGAAAATCCTTACACTCAGCTTCCTGAGTGTGCCCTGTGTGCACTTAATGTGCCTGTGTGGAGTGAATCTGGCTCCTCTCAAGGACTGCTGGGAACTAGCCCCACAGGCTGCCCTGGAGGAGGAGCTTCGTGAAGGGACCTTAAGCTCATCCACTCAGTGCTCTGGGCAAGAGGGGCAGAGACACACCACCAGTCCACTGAGGGAAACAGAGCATCCCAAGCCACTCATCACCAGGCTACATGGCAGGGACGCTAGCTGAGTGTGCTTTTACGGTAGTGAACTTGCTCTTGGCCATGGTGTAAATAAATCAAGCCGTAATTAGATTTTGTAGCATTGAACAGCATCCCTCTGTGGCCCGCATTTATCAGCTTTAAAGAGCAAAGAAAGGCAGCCCATACCAAGTAAAAATGTAGGCTTCCTCATACTGAGCCCTGCGTTCTTCCTTAGGCCCTGGAGTGAAGACAGTGAGAGGAGAATGCAATAATACACAGAGCTCAGGGTTCCAGGCTGTGTAATGAGACCCTGCAAAGACGGCAGAGGTTGGGATGGAAAGAGCTCCAGGAGAGAAGGGATCTGTCATTATCACATTTAAACAAAGTAGACAACCAAAAGTATACAAAAACTGAACATCATTGCAAATAAACTCTGCATGAGTACAAAAATGTAAAGCTTCAGAGAAACACTGAAATCTTCACAGAAGCAAACACACATGCATGCATATGCATCAGCATGTGAACATGAGCAAACTAAGCTTTGATTTGATTTTATTTAAAGCAAATCCAACCTTCACTTCTGGCCACAGATGTGTCACCTTGGGGCGATTTATAAGGAAGACCTCAGATGACAAGTGAATTATGCCCTCATGAAGATTACAGTTTTAAATATTATCAAGCTCTCTGAAAACGCAACCTAATAGTCAGGTTTACATAAAATTTCAGTGCACTCCTTTAGTCTGACTTTTTATTTTACATTTCTCCACATTATCCTTACGTGAAACATATTTTAATAAACTTTAAAAATTTAAATGGTACTAGAAAGCCTATCAACATTTAAATTTTAATCATTTTAAACCATTCTATCTGATAGATGGACTTGACCTCACAAATTTTAAAAGCTAAAATAACAATTATTCTGAAATTGCTTAATGACTAAATATTTTAGTTAAAAAATTATGTATTCTAGGTCGGAAGTTCGCAGTTTTCATATAGGGTCAAAGAGTAAGGGGCCGGTGAGATGGCTCAGAGGCAAAGTGCCTGCCTGGCAAGTGCAAGGGCCCGAGTTCGACTCCCGGAACCCACATACGAAAAAAGGGCTGGTGATATCGCTCAGCGGCACGGGCGCCTGCTGGCGTGCAAGGTCCTGAGGTCGACCCCTGGTATCCACACACACACACAAAAAAGAGTAGTTTATGCCTTGCAGGCAACTATAGTGTCAAACCAGCTGCAGTCAATGCAGAAATTAACAATTTCATCTATGTGCCAATAAAACCTTATTTACAAAACAGTGAGCTGGATTTGGCCCTAAGGCCACAATTTTGCCAACCCTTGACTTAGATTAGACTAAAACATTGTGTTATATCCAATGTACATTGAAAACAAACTTCCCAGCAGAAAAGAAATAATAAATAAGCACAATGTAAGATGCAGTCAAAGCTTCTTTAGTGTCTGGAAGTTGCTAACTTTTATCATGAAAAACATGATATGAAAGTACCTATCCTTTCTTGCACAGACCACACGCCGATCACAGCTGGAAGCAGAGTGTCTCCCATGTGTGGCTCAAGACGACTGAAGAAGTGTTCTACTTACAAGAGGGTGCTTTATGCGACCTAGATTGGCTCTCAACAGGCCTGGTGCACCCTAAAATGAAAAGAATCACTTGTGTCACGTAAGAGCACAGCTGATTCACTCAACTTCAAAAGAGCAATGAAAATGCCATGCTTTGAAAAACATACAAAACAGTATGGGGAATGGAGGAAAAAAACAATGTGTTCTTCTCAAATGACACAAAAGAATGCTTGTGCACAGCTTAAGGAAAGTAAATGAAAATGTAGTCTTTAGATCAGGAATAGTAACTATTTAAATGACAAAAAGGCATACACAGTAACCCCAAAAGGAAAAACAAAGACAAAAAACTAAGAAAAAGAAAAAGAAAGGTACTATATGAAGGCATAAGAAGAGTGAAACTATTCAAATGAAATGTTTAAAAAACAAAAAACAAAAAACCTACCCTTAGCATTACACATCTGGTGGTCAGACCTGAGCACAAACTCCCTCCAGTAGCTCATGTAGAGGGTTATTCTGGACTCCTAACACTGCAAATCAGGGCGCACACAGTGACACCTTGCTGCTTCCCTGACCCTGCTGCTGCTATTGGGGTCACCAGGCCAGCTTGGCGGTCTTGCTCCAGGCCTCATTAGAGAAGCAAACTACAGGAAACCTAACTCTCACAGGTCACTGCTTGGAATCCTTTTTGGAACAAGAGAGGATTTGAATGCCTATTTCAGTTCCCAAAGATTTTCTATCATTTTCTATGTGGTTCTGTTAAAAGGGGTATTACTTGGAGAATTATCTATCAGCTGTAGCAACTCAATAGTAGATTAAATATCTCATTTGATAATAGGTAGAAAAATGGAAAAGGGGGACTGAGAAAGTACTATGAAATAATTGTTAGGATATATGAATAAGAATTAGCCCCCAAAGAAATTGATGAACTAAAGAGATTACTTCAATAAAAACAGATCTCTATATAGGCAGAAGCCTTTTGCTTTTGAAGGACTTGGCTCACCCCATTCCCACCATCAAGTTTCTAGCTACAAATATACTAGTTGATGCCGAATGCAATGAGGTGCAAAGAGTAATCTCTCGCCCTCCTCCAAAAGCTTTTATCTTGTAGTTTCAATCTTTTCCTACCTGCTAAACCTGCAGAGTCTACCCTCCTACTTTTGTGTGTCTATTTGTTTAGTGTGTAACTGAAGAAATGCAGCAAAACATGCCCAGTTAATAGTGGGGATTCTTTGAATCCCATTTTGAAAAGCCAGACTGCTGACCTATTCTACGGTAATAAACTCGAGGATGAAATACAGTTAGCCCTGTGTGTCCAGGGATGCCGTATCCATGGATTCCATCAAACTTAGTACAAAAACATTTTTATGACTTAATTTGTTTAATGTCCCCAGAAAAAGTAAACTATAGCATTTACAGATGCAATAAAGTTTAATGCAAAGCAGATACATGATTATCACAATAGTGACAATGCAATGCATTGTTCCTTAGTGGTTATCCTAATGATGGCTTGATATTTATTTGAATTATGCACATAAACCTAATATGCTTTTCTTCATGACAGTTATATTAAACAATAAAAAAGGGAAAATGCATTCAAAGTGTAGAGATCATTAAAAACTAGTGAGTTGGCAAACTTTTCATAGAGATACTGAGACATGAGTCCAGTGAAGGACAGGTAGGTCTGTTTAATGAAGAACCACATATACAGAGGTTTCATATACAGGGGTTTCATCTCCAGCTGCATGCCCTAAAGCCCAGGATCCACTATATAATATGGTGCACTGAACAGAAATGGAATTTTTTTAAGTGAGATAAAGTTCCTGAGAATAAGAGGAAACACCTTCACATCCATCAGACCAAAGATTGAACAAAAGTTCTTATAATGAAACAAAATCACTGAGATGAAATGATTGAAAATATTTTACTGGAGTACCAAAGCTCTGCTCTTAAACCTTTTTCTTGCCTATCTACACTGAGGAAATCTTAGCGTTGGAAACCATAAATCCTCTAATGACGCCCTCATTTATATGTTCTGTCCATCTTCTTCACTGAACTCCAAACTGGTACATCTAATGGCCACATCATTGTCTCCATGTGCATGTCATTAGCTTCTCCAACTGAACTTCTGGGCCTCCCCCCAAACTCCCCACCACCACACTCTTCTCTACCAGTTACTGGCAACATCTTTCTCCCAGTTGCTTTGGCTAGAGACTGTACTTTCTTCTTTTTACTACATTGTACACCCACGTTGTCACTGTAACATACATTCTTTTTTCAAAGTATTTTGAAAACCAGATCATTCCTCACCACCTATACAGCTAGACCCTGCCCAAGCTGCTATCACTTAGGGTCTCAGTGACAGTACCCTCTTGTTTCTAAAGACTCTTGCACCTCTGTAGTCATCTCAGCATAGCTGCCTCAGAGGATACTATTAAAACCAATGTCACACTACATCATTCCCAAATAAAGTGGTACCCTGGTTTACAAACTCAATTCTCTCCACGATTCTGGTCACAAACTGAACTGGACAAGAACCAAACGAAATTTCCCCATAAGGTCAACACTAAACCTAACCACTGAATTTGATTTGGTTCTCATCCAACTCAGTTTGTGACCAGAATCATGGAAAGACTAAAGTTCATGAACCAAGGTAGCACTGTAACTTCCCATTGCCTTCAAGCAAAAGCCACAACTTGGAATGGCCCCTTCAATCTGACTCCAAGAGAGCTCTCTGCTCACACGTAGGACACTGCCTCCACACTTCTTAAACTGCGTGCTGCTCTCTTGGTTGCTCCTTCACACCTGCCAGGCACTGTTGCATGGGTTTCTCTCTCTGCCTGGGATGTGTCTTTCCCACAGAAAGCCACAGGGCTCATCCCTGCCCTGTCCAGTCTGACCCAAACATCCTTGTGAGGCTTTCCCTGGTCCATGTGCATTAGCTTTCTGCTGTTTGTGTGTAACAGACTCTGCGGCCTAAAGTTACACCCATTTATCATCTCATAGTTGCAGCTGGAGGACTGAAGCACCGCTTTCCAGCTGACTGTAAGCAGGGGTCCCTCATTCTCCCAGAAGCTGCTCACAGTCCCTTTATAAAATGGCAGCTCATTTCTTCAAAGCCAGTGGCAGAATCTCTTCTCCAGTTGCTGAGGAAGGGTTTTATATAAGGTGATCCATCACAGTCGTGATAGCCATCACCTCACCAAACTGGATAATCCAGCCACCCAGACAAGGGCCATCTAGAACTGTGCCCACCACCCTCTCTTTAACTGCCACCCTAAAACCTGCATCTTCCCCCTCCCTGCTTCACTGTCCTCTATCATACTTTTTACCATTTGAAATACTGGATATATTTTTCTTCTGTATTCTCTGCTTCATCTCACTGATACATAAGCCTCATAAGGACAAAACTTTCTGTCTCTATTTACTGTTATATCCTCAGCCTACAGAACAGTGCCTGGCTCAGAGCAAGTTATCAATGCTGACCGAATCAGTATAATATTTACTAGGCCAACTTGTTTCAAAATAACAGAATCTCGACATTTCGAAGTCTACTGTTTAGCTGCAGATTTCTATGCCCTCTTTTTATTTTCATTCTGCATCATAACTTAATTTAATCACAAAAGGTGAAACTAAATGTTATCCTTCCCATGGAAAGAAAGCGATGTAGTTTGACTTCCGGTTCTACAACAAACATGGAAAATTTTAGCCAACAATGTGGTAAAAACTCCACACTGAGTATTTGTAAAACGAGCATTTTTGACTTATGAGAAAACAGATGTATTCACTCTCTGGTTCCCAGGCTCATGGACTATTTTTGCTGTATTTTTTCATTTAAAAAATTCTTCAGTTAAATAGTAGAAGAAATAGGAAATAAAAGCCAAACTTCCTTTAAATATTGACTCCAAGCAAACCACAAGTATGTGATTTTGTCTGTGAGTCAAACAAAGAAGGACAGATTCCAGAAGCAACAAACGTCTTATCACTAGAGTACTTAATGTTATAGATCCATTATCCACTTATTTAAAAGCATGCTGCATTTTTGTAAGAGGAAGGGGAAAATGTTAGCCCAAGAGCCAGAAATATGAAATGCAATTCCTTGTAAAATACACACTTAGTGTCCATTTTAACCCATGTCCCTCTAGTTAACAATGTTTTGGAGGTGATTTAAAACACACACACACACACACACATACACACACACACTTCATAAAACCAACTATAATTGTAAAACAAATTGATGATTTACCTGACAAAAGTCACTCCCTATGGTCACCCCCAAAAGTAACAGATGACTACCCCATTATCACAGGTCCTAAACAGCAGTCTGATGTTCTCTTTCATTCTGTTTACATTTTCTCCTTCTCTTTTATTTTACTAGCACTACTACCATTAATGTAATTCAAGAACATAATACATAAGCCCAGATAGGCTGGGCTTCCTTGACTAGGCTGTAAGAATTATAAAATAATTTGAAATTCTGCAGAATGCTTGTTACTGCTTCCAAAAATTATATAGTATTCTTTTTAGTCTTCACTGTTTGCACAGGAAAGAAATCCACTGAGTTTCCATTTTCTGCTTAATTAGGTTTACTCCTAGAACACTATTTCAGTTTTGTTTGGAAACGTTCTTTACCATCATCATTTTCTCTTCATAACTTTTCCATCTAACTTTCTTTGCTTTGAAAGTGTATTAACAATACAGATGTCAGCATCAACTCTAGAAATCATATTTATAGCAGTCTCCTCAGTTCAGAACATGAGACCACAGGAACCTATATATTATCATGCAAATTCTTTTCAGTATTTGTAAAACCACCAAGCACTGTATAATTGGACCATTAACCACCACAGTAAATTGTGACCCCATAACCACTGTTTGGCAGAATGGTATAGTCTCTCACAGACTAGAGAAAAATATCTAAAAGCGGCCACCAATTGTTGCCTAACTTGGCATTAATCACTCTTCTTACAAAAGTGAGTGTGAGCAGCTGATAGAAATTACAGATTAGGACTGGGGATGTGGCTCAGTGGTGGAGTGCTTGCCTAGCATGCACAAGGCCCTGAGTTCAATCCCCAGTGCCACGAAAAAAAAAAAAAATTGCAGATTAAGAAATGCTGTTGTACTGGGCTGGGGGGTGCAGCTCAGTGATAGAGCACTTGCCTAGTATGCATGAGATCTTGGGTTTAATTCCCAGCATTTAAAAAACAAAAAAAAGAAGAAGAAGAAAAGGAAGAAAGGAAAAAAAATAAAAAGAAAGAAATGCTGTTGTTCCTCAGGTAAGATGTACATACATATTTCCTTCTTTGGATCCCAAAGATGAATTGGCAAGGAAGAAATTTTCTGTGTGTGGGTACATAAAATATATAATTAAGACTTTCTAGTTACCTCACGTATGTTAATGGATTACTTAATGAGGATTGGACTTAATGAGGATTCTGGATCTACACAGTAGAAAGAACACAATAAGTGGAAATACAACTCTTGAGTTTACATCTAGCAGTTAATGCCTGTGCCCCTCACAACCTCTCTGTCATCATCTATAAAATAGGCACTTTTCAGAATGGCCACAAAATGCACAAAGTATGTCCGAAAAAGGAAGTCCTAGTGAACTGAATTATGATTTTTATCTTGAGGTCTACTGTTGCATATTAATATCTATTAAGGGTTGGTTTTGACAATTTAATAGCATAAAATATGAAAACTCAATTATAGCTAATCTAATAATGCTAATTTGGTCACCATACAATGAATATCATATTTTGTTTTTCTTATGTCAATAAAATGTTCTTAGCTATAAAAGAAGGAAAATTTCTCTGCTAATGTCTAAATGTTTATATTCTTCCCAAACTCATGTATTGAATACAGTGATAGTATTAGCATGTGGGAGCTATGAGAGGTGATTAGATCCCTAAATATGAGAGACTAGTACCCTTATAAAAGAGGTCCCAGCTGCCTCTCCCATTATGCCACGAGAGACACCGAATCTGCTGGTGCCTTCATCTCAGAATTCCCAACTTCCCTAACTGTGAGCAATAAATTTGTTGTTTATAATTTACCCAATCTAATGTACTTAGTTATGGCAGATGGAACAGATTATGACATCTTCTTTAAAGGAATCCCTGCCTTCTCATATTACAATCTTAACACAGTTTCATAAGACAAAAATATTTCATAGCTTATACTCCATACTGCAGTGGTTTTCACAGATGTCCAATGGTCCTTGAACTTTAATCAACGGATAAAATTTGAATTGTTGTAATCAAGAAATGGACATGACCATCAGATGGAACTCAGGGCTGAACAGCTTCAAGGCACAGTATAAAATGGGCCCAATTCAGTAAAAGATGTCACATATGGTAAAGTTGTACAGAAACACTTGAGCACTGTGCCTCTCGAGTACATGCAGTGCACAGTCAGATCACTCAATATTTTATTCATTTTGTGAAGATTTTGTGAGCACCTATTAGGTGCCAGATTCTAGGGTCAGAGAAGTCAATAAGTAGACAAAACTCTCTGCCCTCAAAATGCTGAAGTTGTCATTCTACTAGTTAACTTTGTAACTAAAGAGATGCACTGGCAGGGGATGTGACTATGTTGTCAGAGAAAGAGGACTCCCCTCTGGCAGGCCTGATTCCTGCAGACACATTCAGCACAGCTTTGAGCTCTAAAAAAACAGAACTCAAGTGGGCCACACAGGTTAGGCTGAGAGCTACCACCTCTCCCTTCATGAATACAGCAATAATTACTCTAATTGCACAGACCTGCGCCGCACCATCTTGCTGTCAGATTACAATTAATTACACTTCACTAATTTTTAAAGTAACTCTTTAACGGGCCATTAAACGTTCACTTTTAACTAATTAAAGCTGCTTAAAAAGTTTCTTTTTTGGGGACAGTTAACTCATTCATAAAAATACAGTAATATAAATTCTACATAAACTATTTAATACTGCACACATTAAATTGGTGAGACAATTTGAAGATTCTGTTTCCCTTCACTCATAAAGTATTCTGCTTCTGTTTCATGAGAATTTCCAAGCACTGCCTAATTTTTAAACATAACTGATACTTCATTAAAGGGGATCCATGAATCCCCTAAATCTGATGCATTGGTGAGACTTGAAGTAAATCTCTGCTGAAATATTTCAAATTGTCTTTTATTTTGGGATTCTACTAGATGAGTCTATAATTTGCAAAATTACAAAGGTGATTATTTTGTTAAGTATTATGTCCCAGTCTAGGCAACTAATGTCCATCTAAATTAGAAATTAGTACAGATACTTATTTTAATCGTTCTTTTGCAACCTTAACAGCTTCTCTATTTACATGGCAGTTGCTGCTTTCACATGGACATTTTAATATAGACAAATCTGTAGTGTAAAATCATATTTCTTTGCACAGTTTTAAAAGACAGCTTTGATGCACCAAGGTGAGCATATAAAACATAAACTACTATCATGGGTATGTTAAATGTTCTCTGTTCACAAAAGTTATCTAAATAAGGTGGTCAGTTTAAGGCTGCACTTACAGTTCTTCAGGCTGCACACTGCACTATTTCAAGGGTGTCATGACCATGGTAGTCTACGTAAGTGATTCACTTGCCTGTATGTTTATGGAGCAGCCTGGATATCCCGTGTATAAACTCACATGGCGACAGATAGGAATTCCCAAGGAGTAGGAGTTGAGAGTTTTATAAAAGGCCCCCAAAACACATGTTAAGTACCAGATAAATCATATTCGTATTTGCTGGCTTAAATACCTCCCATAAAAAGGTAAATTTATATTTACCCTAAAGGACAGACCAAACACAAAGGAATCAGAGCGCATTTATTAATATTTTAAAGAGACAGTACGGGATAGCAGTTAAGAGAACAATTTTCCCTTAAGAAATAATGGAAACTCAGATGAATCATCCCACAACCCCAAAATACTCACGTAAAAATTAGAATATGGCAACATGATACAAAATAATAAAGAAAATACAAAATATAAAGAAAAATTAACCTACACTTACCTTTGAAAACCTTTGTGGCTGGTGGGAGGGAGATGAGAGAGGAGGGTTACTATGTTGGACAACTTTCACTATCACTACTGGAATCACTGCTATCAATTGGCTCAATGAAAACTTTTTCTTTCCGTGCAACTTTAACAAGGAACCTATCCAAAGATGCTTGGTTTTGCCTCCTTTTGTAGATTTCATGGAAATGTGACACTGCATTGTCTTTAAACAGATTCACTGCTTGCACTACTACAGCCTTAAGTAGTGCTTGTCCACAAAATTTTGCACAATTTTCCACATTTTACACATCTCCCTAATCTCACTTGAAATGAGGGATTCCTTTGCTTTTTTCTTGTCCTCCTCTGCAGACAAGATCTCCTTTATAACCTTTCACTGTTAGAAGACAACCACTCACAATCCCATAGCCAGAGAGAGAGAGAAGAACCACTGGTTCAGTTGTGATAGTGTAACATTCGGTGTCACATACCACTTGTACTGCAAGACATCCCTCATTTAGCAAATAAAAATTTATTAGAAATATGTGCTCTTCTTGCAGAACACTTGCAGAACAAGTTATTCGCAATCCAAGATTTTACTACATATGTAGTATCTGGAATATCTAGAACAGTGTCTGGTAAGAGTAAATACTATGGAAGTGTTTAGATTTGGTATTAGTATTATTAAATAAGAAAATTAAAGAGATTAACTTATCATGGGCTTAAGAACTCCTCTAATTCTAGAACAAAACTGTAGAATGATTTACTCTACAATGAAAATGAAAGCTCCTGATGCACAGGTAAGTTCTCATAAGACCACACCTTTCTGTCAAAGGTATAGCACATGACTTGAGGTAATATATAGTCTGAAAAGCAAACCCCATCCGAGTGCTTTGCTTACAAACATGGCCTTCCTCACATTGCACCTGGGCTGATTCACAGCTGCCTCCAGTACCTGAGCTGACACTTACTGCTTGCGACTGGGGTGGGGGTGGGGGACATGGCCACTGGACAAACTACTCCAGTTTGCATAATCAGATGTCCATTTGACGTCAGGCCTGGGAGGGTGTAATGGCTTAATGTAAACCATTACAAGCCCTGCTAAGGGACCCACACTTTCATTCATGTTCTTTAAATATTGGTCAATCTACAGTGCACTGCCCTCCTACCTTCAAAAACCATCTCATTCACTGCAATGCAAACAGCACCCAGTCCCTGGTGCCCTGGGGGAGAAGAATGTGTTAAGATGCAAAGTTCCGCAGGCTGGAGAGAGCTGGGCCTGCAGGAGAAACAGTCAGAAAGCCAGAAATCAGAAAGAGTCCTAGTGTATCAAAGAGCAGATGATTTTCATCTATTTTAATTCTTATACAAGGATCCCTGGAAATTCAGTTTTGATGAAGATTAGTTTTTAGATAGCACAAAATGGAACAACATACACAGGAATCATTTAATTAATTAAGTATACATAAGCAACAATTCAAGCTTTACTTACACGTTCTGTCTTAGTTACTTTCTTGTCTCACAATACCCAACACCCACCAATCTAAGGAAGAAAGGTTTACTTTGGCTCACAGTTTGTAGAGGTTTCAGTCTCTGGTCTGCTGGTTCCAAGGCAGGGCAACATGGCAGAGGGGCATGGCAAAGAAGCTCAGGGCATGGTGGCGGGAAACAGAGAGAGATCAAGGGAGGAGGAGAAACATACCCTTCTAGGTCACACCCCCAGTGACTCACCTCCTATGACCAGGCTTTACCTCCTGACATCACATTTAGCTATAAACTCATCAGTGGACTAATCCAGATATCAGACATCTACCACACATCTAGATATAAACCATAACACCTACATCAAACAGACTAGATGAGAACAGTCTTACCCATAAAATGCTGGCATATTGGTTGTGTATATGTTATCTGGTTGTTCCAAAATGGTCTAGAGTACCTCTTAAAATCAATCACTTAACTAGTTTTTCTCTCTTAAGAAATGAGATGAGAAGATCCCAACAGTAAAATTAAAATCCATATAGCAAAGATTTCCAGGTGAGCTAGAGGTCTACCTAACATAGAAGGATATGCTGTGTAAGACAATCTGCAGAAAGCAGTCACAGGATGAATGGGTCCCAGAGAACATCCCTTCACCATGCTGACACTGCACCCACAGTTCTCATTACCACTGGGTTGAGCCAGTAAAGCAGGAAGAAGTGTCAAAATCTTCTATCTCAACAGGTTAATAAAAATGCATATGTTCTATTTTTAAATTAATTAGCATCTGTGATTTTAGAAATTCTTCATCATAAATGCAATTGCTGCAGTTCACTGGATTAAATGTGTGGTAATGAAAAGAAAGAATGGCTTTTCAGTCCAATAGCATTACTGTTCTAGTAAAATAGTTTAGCCTAATAAGAACAGCCTAATTAAAAATGATTATGTCTTATGTTAACAAAAAGACCAGACTCTAGTTTATCCAGACTCTTCATGGTAAACAGGAGGAAAGTAAGGATTGGACACTTTACATACTGTACCCAAGGTCAGATCCTACTACAAAGAGAAGGTACATCACTGTTTACTTCATACAGGAAAGACCAGAATCTGAGGAAATTATTTTAATTCCTGTCAGCACTGCTTCCTGGCTGATAGCAGAAGTTAGGTGTCGGTCAACCATTTGCAGTGGTCAGGCTACTGCAAGATTACTGAATGCTATGGTTGAAACTAAGAGACAAGAGACATACACACTAGTTTAACACAAAAGAATTTACTAGTAAATCATTAACACTAGGAAATGCCATTGATCCCAAATCTTTCTCCACAAATCAGTGTTGCAGAAACCATCAATGTCATAGGTTGGTGAACTTGTTCACCAGGGTGAATGAATTTCACCACCCAGAACAATGACTCTCTCCAAACAATGGCAGGGAAAGACTCAGAACATCTGCTAATACACTACCTGAAATGTCTCCACCAATTAACTGATGGGCCCAACCACTGATGGTACACATAATCATGAGAGGTGTGCCTAAACAATTAAGCTGTTCCTATTTCTAAATGCTCATTACAAAAAGCCACAGGTACATTTATTTATTTATTTCAGCAACAAACCATCACATGTCGACAAGTTTGTCGAAATAAGGATAGTAGAGAAAGGAAAAATATCCTAAGTGGACACTTTTAGTTTCATTAAAAACTGAGTTTAAAAAAAAAAGAAACAAATACTGGCCCTGCCTTATTATAATCCATTTTTCATTTTAGTGTAAGTCTCTAGATTTTCAAATTAAACTATTTTTAAAGCTCATAATATAGGGCCAGTGATATAGCTCAGAGGCATAAGCACCTGCCTGGCAAGCGCGAGGTCCTGAGTTCGACTCCCAGTACCCGCATATAAAAAAAAAAAGTTCATAATATAAATGTTAACAAAATGTGGAAGTACGTCCTCTAAAAATTACAAATGTATGGAAATAAGCCTCATTCCCCAAAATTTGAATGCTTTCTGTCAGCAGTCTTCTTTATTGGTTTGTTGGACAATGACACCAGCATTTGGGTTTCTCTTCCTCTGAGGCAAATCTAGGGGGAGATGATCTGAGAACACCTGGTCACTTATTGTGCCTATGATGGTGACAAGATGACAGGACAAGAGTCACAAACCAGCTCTGGGAAAGTGGCTGCCAAACCTACAGGCCCAGTGCTTCCTGGGCCACAGACTCCCATTCCCTCTTCATGAGTATATTTCATGTAAAATGCTTACAGAAAAGCAAACTGCTTTTGCTTGCTGTATGTTCAACAAATGGTCAGAGAATGAAGATGAATTCACTTTGGGGACAGAATTATTTGTGCCTATATCAAGAGTCAGAGGTAAATATTTTGCAGAAATAAAGGGGGGAAAAAAACCCAGAAGATTCACCCAAGGAGAGCTGAGGTGGGTATACTATGTGAGAGATGTGACCTTGAAATGGGTCACCTTCAGAGAAAGAGGCTGATCTCCCACTGGGGACTCAAGTCACCATCTGAAGACAGGAAATTCTTGCAGCTCTTCCACTACCCAACAAGACAGGCCTAGGAACTAACATAGCCTATTGACAGAAATAATTTCTTAGATGATTTTTTTTTTTTTTGAGAGGAGTACCAGTAAGTGAAATTTCAGGACCACATAAAATCAATGGGATGTACAGTGAGACTTTCGGAATGGGCAATGAGAAGATCAAAGGGAAGGAAAAGAAAATGGAACAGGGGACCAACAAGTCTTTCTTTGCCCTGAGCACAGGCCTGCAATGCTTGAGCACTGCCTCTGTGTCTCCCTCTGCTCCTACATGGGCAGATCGGGCCTGGATAGTGCTTTATATTCATGCTGAGAGAAATGGGTGCCTAGCCACATCAAATTGAGGCCGATCTAAGATAGCACTGCATTGTTAGCAAGACCCAAACACAGGAGGCTCTCAGAGTGCGATGACCAGAACGAGGCAGAGCTAGAGAGGCACGATGGGAAGGGCCAGTCCAGCCAGGCCAATCCCACTGCGATCCCGGGCAAGAAAAGCAACACTGAGTGGACTGCCTCAGAATGAGAACGCTGCATTGGACGCTGCATTAAGGCAGAGTTCAGGTGTTGCCCTCAGCTCCCTCACGGAATTTCTGTCCAAAAAGCAAACAACCCTGTGGACCATCCAGTTGAATGTTAAACTTATAAAACTGTAGGATCAAATAAAAACTCAGATTAACTATGGGCTTCTCAAAGCCAAGAGTGGTATCTTTTCAGTAGGGTGCGTGGATGCTCAGTATCGGCCTGTCATATGAACCAAATGATGAGCACATGCAAACGTGTGTCTGTTTATGAAACTCCTGAGTGCCAAGATCTGTGCATCCAGGATGAAGGAAGTCTGTCCCTTACCAGTGTGGGTAGAGGGGGCTGAGCACTATTAGTATGACTTGATAAACTGATTCATTTTCATAACTATTTTAGTTACCTGAAGAATACCTGTACTAAGAATAAATCTAGTAAAAGATACCCTTGCTGCAATCTTATAAATACATTAAAGGAAGGCAACCGCAAAATGATCTCGATTTTGTCCACTGTAAAATCAAGGAGTTTACATTAAATATGCAACATATCTCAAACACGCCATGATTTCATATGCAAAAGATGACATAGTTCTGAGCAGAGAGAATAGTCACTGATGACAGTCCCAGGGCTGATGGCCAGAAGTGATGGCAGCTTTGTCACCTGATCCAGAGTAACACCTGAGATTTAATATTTAAGTGAAAAGAGGCTACAGTGCATTTATGTGTCGCCAGCTATCACTCAGGAAGAAAAGGTTGACATGTCTCCCCAGTGAGTGTAATTATCTTCCTCAGAGTATCTTCTGAAGGTTAAGAAACAAAAATTGGGTGAGCTACTAAGCAAAGCAATCTGGAATTCTTCTGGTCCAACGCACCCTGCACTTCGAGCTCAGACAGTCCTTGCCTGGGTTGGTCTGTGATGATGTCTATCTGCTCAGCTGACAGCCTGCAAAGAAGAGCAGCCTGAGATGAAACGCACACTGCAGCAGGTGCAGGGACAGAGGGGAAAATCAAGATACGGAGGTTTGGTGGCCCTGACAACAATGAAAAGAAACGGGGCTATTTTCCAATTCTAATTAACTAAGGAAACAAGTCAGAAAATGTTCCCAAGGATCATACTGCTGAAAAGAGATGCCACTAAAAAAATAAATAGATTGTAAATAATACTTCTCATTAAAACAGAACTGCATCAGTATGACTGATACATGCAACTTAAATTGCAAACATTTTAAATCAATAAAATAAATTTCCTTTTAGAAAAGACAAGCAAAATTATACATTCGTATACAAACACTTATTTAAAAAGGCTAAAAAAAGAATTCTATGTAATAATAAGAATTCATTTACTGTAGACATCAGGCTTTGTAGAATGTTAATCAACCTTGATTATAGACTATGTGTACACAAAAAATACCTTAACATACTTTTACCTTCATGCCACTAATACATGAAAGCCTATCAATACCTTAATGGTCTCAAAAATCTGAAAAATCAAAACATATCATCAGATGTTTTCTCTTTCAACTAACCAGTGAAACAAGAGACACAATAATAACACAGTATTCTTTCATTATCTAAGGTGTTATTTTCTGCAGTTTCAGTTATCAGAGGTCAAGCATGGTCCGAAAATATTAAATGGAAAATTCCAGAAATAATTCCTAAGTTTGAAATCACACAGAATTCTGAGTAGTGTGATGAAATGTCATGCTGTCCCACTCCATTCCACCTGGGATGTGAATCATCCCTTTGTTCATTGTATCCTTGGGGTATACACTACTTACCCATTAGTTACTTGTTAGTCATTTAGTAGTCATCTATCTCAGTGATCAGATGGACTGTTGTGGTATTGCCATGCCTGTGTGCAAGTAACCCTGATTTTCCTTAATAATAACCCTAAAGTGAAAACTTTTTTGCAGTATATTGTAACAATTGTTCTATTTTATAATTAGTGACTGTTAATCTCTTACTGTGCTTAGTTTATGTATTAAACTTCATCAGAGGTATATATGTACAGGAAAATCATGTTAAATATTTGCCATTTCAGACACTCACTGGGTGTCTTAAAACATATTTCTCATGGATAAAAGGGAACTACAATAATAAGAGTATGGTTAGATGTCAATCAGGGAAACTTAGTCTAGGACAATCTATGCTCATATTGCAGAAATTCCAAAATGAAGTATACTTTGTACTTAGAAAATAAAATTCAGATTTTTAGCATTTCAAAGATTTGCAGGATTATATACTCCTCCATATTAAAGAGTATTAATGCTTAAATAGTTTGCTCTTTGATGGAACTCAGTTCAAATCAATACTGAAACCAAAAAAAGAGACAAACTTAGAGTTGAAATCAAGCTTACCTCTGGAGAGTACACAGTGTGTGTGTGTGTGTGTGTGTGTGTGTGTGTGTGTGTGTGTGTAAGGAACTTTGGTAATTTACCCCATTCAGACTAGCAACTTAACTGCTGAAACTTTCACTTCTCACTTCTACACATTTTAAGAGGTAGTTATATTATTCTTTCTGGCTTACTCTCAAGGCAAACCATTATCTATTTGAAATCATGTAATAAAGAAAATACAGTTATGCAAGTTTATTCTAAAAATTATAATGAAAAGAGGCTAGTAAGTTCAGTTTTAGATTTTTACCATAAGGAATGAGCACACTTAAGAAAGTTAGTAAGTCTTATGTGGGTACTGGGGGTCAAACTCAGGACCTCGCACTTGCCAGCAGGCGCTTGTGCTACTGAGCTATATCACCGGCCCTTTTTTTCCTTTATGTGGGTTCCGGAAGTCGAACTCAGGACCTTGCACTTGCCGGGCAGGCGCTTATGCTGCTGAGCTATCTCACAGGCCCAGTAGGTCTTGATTACTGATGAAATATAAAACTGTGAGCCTGATCTTTCCTGTGAAATGCATACAGACTTGTAGAAATTCAACCATAACAAAGGTCTTTGCCAGAATAGTGATGTTAATAGAAGCAGAATGCTTTCTTCCCAAATTAGCTAAGAAAGATGTAGCAGAGGGCACTGATGAAACCACTCTGAGAAGTAGATTGAAGTCAGCATCAGAGATGTGCCACATGGATTCCAACAGAGCAGCTGACTACAGCTTCCCCCACTGTAGCCCATGCCAGGGCCCACCAGAATACAAGTCATAATTTAGGAATGTGGCATTATTCATCGAGGCTGGTTACCGCTGTAGAGTTCTCATCAGGACCTCCTCTGAAGCTGCCCAGGGCAGGCGCAGGAAACCTGGGAGAGCAAGGTTCCCTGTGTAAGGTCCATCTAATGAGGAAGCAGAAGGGTACACACAGAAAAGTTAGGGAGCAAGGAGGTAGAAAGACAGAAAGTGAGGCAGTAGGTAGAAAGGGCAGAGGGAGTCAGACTCCAGCCCATCAGCATTATAAACTTAGGATGGGACAAAACAAAATAAAATAAAGTAAAACTAGCATAATTTCATTCAGATACACATGGTTGCTCCCACTGAAATGTCTTTACAGTTCAAACTCTACCACAGCAACACTGAAGGCAAACCTGAAGCCGTCATGTTCTCAGCATTCTAACAAATAGGTTTTCACGTGGCCCGTTCCCTTGCTGAGTTTTTAGTTCGGTTCCCATCTGCACTGGGCACAAGGGCAAAGACAAGACAGGTTTCTATCACCAGAAAGGCTCAGATACACTAACTTGCTAAGGTGATAATTATATACTCTTTTATTTAATAAAAAGATATATTTGGATGGTGCTAGGGATTGAACCCAGGGAATACTGCATTCTTATAAGTACACATTTTACCACTGAGCTACATCCCCAGCCCTTAAAGACATTTTTAAGTAAAGTAATGTCATTTGTTTCAAGTGTACAAAAAAAGAAACTGTGAAACAAGTGGTAAGAAATGTTTCTAATATACTCGGATTCCAATGTATATTCAATACACAAGATAGAGAAAATTATGCCAAAGATTTTAAATAAGCCTCATTTAATGGGTATATAATAAATTTAAATGTTATTAGACTTCAGTTTACTTCCCTTCTAAAGTTTTTGGACAAGCACATAATGTAGATGATAATACTTCAGTATATTTCAAATTTAACAATAGCAAAAAACATCTTCTAATAAGATATAGAATAATTACATATATGCATTGTGACCACAAAGACACATACAGGCTAATGTAATCAAATGTTATTCCAAGTTCTACTTTATGCTTTAGTTGGTTGTAAAATTTCATAAAAATCCAAGAATATATTTTTTAAAGTGAGCATTAATAAGAAAAAATGGATGGCTGGTGAGATGGCTCAGCGGCATAACCGCCTGCCCTGCAAGCGCAAGGTCCTGAGTTCAACTCCTGGAACCCACATAAAGGAAAAAAAGGGCCGGTGATATCACTCAGTGGCACGGGGGCCTGCTGGCATGCGAGGTCCTGAGGTTGACCCCCGCTACCCACGAAAAAAAAAAAAAAAAGAATAAAAGGATTTTAGGAGTACGTAACTATGCACTCCAATAGGCAACCATAACCAAAGCTTTCATGATTGAATCTTTGTGACCAAAATGTAGACAATCATTTAATGAACTAATGATGAGGTTACTAAACTTGTACCCATTTTTCCTTACTACTAGTCAGCATTCAGGGTCACAGTGGCTTGTTATAAACACATCAGCCACTAATGCTATTATTATTTTACCGTCATCACTGAGGGTTCTTGCTCACAAAATGTGCACTGTGTGTGCACTTGGCACAGTGTATTCTGTACACACCAGCTCATTCAGCGCTCATAACCACCCTTCTGCATTCTACATAAGATCATACTAACAAAAATTATGAACATGTACAGATTAAGGATCCTTTTACACAATACTGGGGACCCAAGTGTTTCTGTTTTTGGGGGATTCTGAAATATTTTTATTACATAATGAGATATCCCGGGGATGAGACCCAAGTCTAAGCGTGAAATTCATTTATGCTCCATATATAACTTATGCACATAGCCTCAAGGTAATTTTATACAATATTATTAGTTCACCTGTATTTTGACTTTTTCTACTTGGTAGCATAATGTCATAATGTCATTTCAGCATAATGCTGAAAATGTTTAGGATTTTGGAACATTTAGGATTTGGGAATTAGGAATGCTCAAACTATATCAAACATTTTCATGTGGCAGTCTATGTAGCAACTAACTCACTTAACCCTCATGAGGAGCTTGTGATGTGGATACTGTTGTTATCCTGATTTGAAGATGAGGAGACCAAACAGCTTTCTCAGGGCAACACATGTTGCACGGGGCACAACTCACGTGCTGTCCCAGGTTCCCTCAACACCAAAGCCCACATTCCTAACTACCATTACTGGGGAATTGGCTCTTTAG
This sequence comes from Erethizon dorsatum, assembly GCA_028451465.1. Classification (NCBI taxonomy): domain Eukaryota; kingdom Metazoa; phylum Chordata; class Mammalia; order Rodentia; family Erethizontidae; genus Erethizon; species Erethizon dorsatum. The sequence goes on from CM051828.1 coordinate 52,222,275, forward strand.
GCCTGGGCATGAGAAACGCTGCAACTGCAGAGAAGGGGGCTAGGGCTGGCTGAGCAGAGCTAGACTCCCAACCCACAGGCGAGCTGATGAATCTGGCTGGGACACCCTCCCCCAAGTTTCACTCAAGAGATTCACCAAAAGAAAACAGAAGTCCTCCCTCAAAACTGGCACAGCTCAATGGTCCCTAGAACACAGAAACAGTGTTTCTGACTGGCCAGAAAATAGGGATCCCAAAATAAAGAGCCTTGGTCTGGATAGATGCTCCATGTACACTCAACTGTCATCTGTCACTTGGTCACTAAGGTCTACTATGTGCTTTGGCAGCAGTAGGGACTTGGTTAATGAGTTTGTGAGGCAGAAGCTCCCACAGGAGGGGACAATGCAAAGACCCAGAAAAATATGTGGGCCAATGGGTGGAATAAGGAGCGCTGGGATCATGGTGCCATTGCTTTGGATACAGTATGAAGGGACTCAAGTGATGAAAGGGTTCACTCCGAAGATATATGAAGGGGTTAACGAAGGCAAAAGGAAAAGTTAGTAAGGGGATCTAGAAAGTGAGGTGATGCTCCTCATCTCAGGAGGAAGGCATGAAGCTACTATAAAAAGCAGTCACAGTGGAAGAAAATGATTGTGCTAGTAAAGCACGTGTCTAACTTACACTGTCAACCTAAGGATACACAGAAGTTCTGTACCAATGAACAAGACCAATGTCTCAAGAACTATGTAGAAGCAAATGCACTGGAGTTTAGAAGTTCCCCACTCCTGCTCACCCTGACCAGGCAACACCTGCATCCTTGTTCTCTATGCAACACCTACATCCTACGTTCCTACAGAACTAGGAAAGGCTGATGCATTAGTAGTGCAATGGCACGTAAGCACCCTTCTACTCAAAGTGACTGAAGTTCCCCTTCATCTGCAGGAGATATTTTCTCAGATCCCGGGTGGATGCCTGAAACTGAGGAGAGTAATGAACCCTACATGTACCCCCAATTCATATGAACCCTGTATGAATTTTCCCATATATATAGTTATGATAAAGTTCAACTTGTAAATTAGACACAATATGAGATTAACAACGACTTATAAAATAGGATGGTTATAACAATATACTGTAATAAGTTATATGAATGCAGTTGGACTCTCTCTCTAAAAATATCTTACTGCACAGTACTCACCCTTATGATGATGTGTGACATGATACAATGCCTACAGGATGAGGTGGCATGAGGTGAATGACGGAGGCACTGTGACTTAGTGGTTAGGCTGTTGTTGATTTTCTCCACTGATCCCTGGGAAGCCATTCTGAATAGGTGATAAAATCTTGTGCTGATCCTCTCCTCCCAGCCAGGAGATGAATCATCCCTTTGTCCAGGAGAGATACACTGAAAGCTGGTCACAATGTGACCATCTCAGTGACCAGATCAACAATCTCAGTATCACAGTGCATGTGTCCAAGTAAGCAAGAATAGTACACAATTTAAAATATGAATTGTTTACTTCTAGAATTTTCCATTTAATATTTCGAACTATAGTTGACTGCAGGCAACTGAAACCTCAGAATTTAGGTGAAATAAGGTGGTGGTTGTGGGGTGGGGACTGTACAAAATACCATCAAAATAAACCAACCTAACAGCCCCAAACTCATAAAAATCACCATTTAAACTACCAAGGACCAAGGTTATCACAAATTTTACTCCAAGTCTTTACCCCAATAATTTATAGACACTTGTTACAGACTAAATGCCTTTATTAACGATATTAGTATATGCATGGAGAAAATAATTAAGGTATGCATACCTTAATCGAAGAAACATTTTCTCTTGGGAGTAGCTTTAAAACATATTGCTGTATGCTACATTTAATTTTTTCTTTATAATATAGGTCCTATGCTAATAACTGGAAAAAATACACCAGTTCTTATGCACACTGGGAATATTCACATATTCAGTAGTGGAGGAATAGTACATTGGTGGTGCTTTACTTATCCCATGAGTAATTCTGATTCTAACAGTACAAACTGAAGAAATTTAAAAAGAGAGTTCACAATTATGAGAAGCCACTGCAAGCAAATATCCAGGCAAGCGCAGAAGGCTGTAAAAAGTACATACATTTCAGGGCCAGCAGGGACAGTAAGGGTGTATGTGTAAGGCAGCTTAGGGACCAGGCTCTCGGCTGGACCAATGGCCTAACCAATGGCAGCCAAGTCTTCATTTCTCCAGCTGGCACAGGATGGGAGCCACCATTTTCACACAGGTGGTTTCTATCCATCCCTCCCATGCCTGCCAGGGCATAAAAGAGGTAAAGATAGTTCTAGAGGTGAGGATATTATGAGAGGTCAGCAGACTGTGGGAGGCATGAATTGCATAAGAGAATGTGCATTCAAAACAGTGACTGGCCCAAATCTAACTCCAGAAACATGCGCTGAATAGAAATAAACAAGATGAAGGATGGGCAGGAGGGCAGGAAAAGGAGGAGAAAATGAGAAAAAGGAAGGAAAGGAAAAACAAAAGGTAGAGAAAAAAATGAGAATGGGATACCTAAATTCAGTTCAACATACAAAGGGTTACATTTACTTAGGTCAGATTTACACATGGATTTAATAATGTATTGTACTAAATGTAACTACCTATTATTTCCCTTTTAGGTCTTATAGACTCCTTGTGGCTTCTAATTCAAGATTCAGAAAAAAAACAGGAATGATGCTCTGCATATCTGATTTGGGGCTTTCTAAAAGGAAATGGACACATTAAAAATTACATTGGAGAATAAAAGTGATTTAAAAGTAGCATTAAAAAAAACTGGTTTTCACTGAATAACTTAGTACATTTCTTAATACATCTGGGGAAAAGTTGGGTTCAAAGCCCTTTTCTAATTTAATTGCTCTAGGAAACTTTAAGTTGGTTCCCAAGAAAACAAAATCAACTATAGGGTAAGCTTTGTGTATTCAACAGAAAGCAAATGAAGGATAGCCTGTGAACTGCCCTTAGCCTGGGGAACCCTGGCTCTGGATCATTCCAAACTCAACATCCCCCCCAAAAGACTTGTCAATCCTTTCAGCTCACAGAATCAGACAGGAAATGGTAAAGCCTCCTCAAAAACCACAGCAAAACAGGGGAAGGGAACACAGAACTTGTATTTCAGGAACTTTGTTTATGTTGCAAAGGAAGAAAATAATACATGTTAAGTGTTAAGTTGTACTGCCCTCCAAATGCAGACCTGACCTGAACTCATAAACAAGAACAGTGTTGCTTGTCTTGGGGCTGCTTTTTCCTGGATCAAGAATATACCTTGTATTTCACTGTCAGGAGGGAAAAAATTAGCATTCTACCTAGCCCAGAACCAACATGACTCAACAACAGTGTGGAGCCGGGGTGGGGGGGGGGAGTTACCTTAAGAGCAAACACAGTGAGAGAGGGTCTGTCAACTGTGGCACTGTTTTTACTGCATTTAGACTCAGGTGAATCATGAAAACAATTGTTATCTGGACATCTGGAACTCAAAAGAAAATACTGTGGTGGAAATTTTAACAGTCTCCTCCTCTAGCAGCTGCTTTTGTAGGTCACTATCAGTGCAAAGGATGCTATCTTTGTTAACTTGAAAGTGGGAGCTATCACACAGGGAAGGAAACTGTTCTGGCTGCAATGGATATATTCCTTACTCAGATTTCTGACATATTTTGTATGGTTAGAAGAGTAACCAATAGTAAAATGTTCTGAGGAAGTGCTTAAGGCTCCAACAGAGAAGGGTTAAGAATCATTCTGTTTAGATTTATGTCAGAGTCAACCATCACTGTGTCCTTTCTGGAGCAATGTGTAATGAACTATATTCCTAAAGTTTATTAGTAGGGCTGAAAATCTTGACCCAGATTTTGTATAGCTTCAAAAAAATAAAAACCCTGAAGATGCCTCCTTAAATAACAACTAAGACTGATGCTTCCCACACTCACCTGTAAAACCTTCAAAACAACCTACTTACTCCGGTTCAATTACTTAACAATGTTCTACAAAAACAAAAAGTAAAATTTAGTATTAGAGTAAACAGAAATAGAGACTTTAAGTCTCGTGGCTCTTTTTGGTTGCTCTAGTGCATGCAATTTAGGACTTTGCTGAAATACAAGACACGGGATACCAGGAATTCAAATTAATGAAATCATATATTTATAATATTATTTTAGAGAAACTTTAATGTATGTTTGAACCCTATTTAAAATGACTGTGTCACATAACAAATCAAATAGTTTAATATTGTAATATTTTACAACCAGTATTTTTGTTTTGGTCAAAAACTATCAAAAATTCTTTATCATTATCTTTGCCTTTACATTCTCATTATTAAAGAGAGAAAATATAAAAGAGGTAAACCATGACCACAGTGATTCAGAAAAAGAAAAGTCATGTGGTTATGATTGAGATGGGGAATAACAACACAAATGAAGAAATTTGAGATTTTATTTATCTTTAAAACTGCCATGTGGAACCAGATTATCCTAATAAAAATAATTCACAGTATGTTAAGACATTAAAAATTGTACGGATATCTACTCTGGCTGACTTCATTTTGCAGATGAGATGGAAGCCCAGAGTGGTTAAGAGAGTATTCCAAAGTCACATGACTAAGCCTACCTTAGATTTCAGATTTTCTCGATGCCGATCCAGTGCTCTTTCAAGTAATAACTGATCTTTAATTTCCAGAAATAACCTCTTAAGGACTTATAATTTCATGCTTTTGATGCGAGACAAAAATACTAATCCAGTCAGTGTAAATACCGCTTGATAAGTGAACACAACTGTCAATATAGATGCTGCTGAAAATTATCAAGAACATACATACTCTACCTTTTGCTCCACTGATGAAGTTCAATTAAGTGATCAAGGGCCATAGGATCTGAAATAAAACTGTGTCCAACCTAGATACCAATGCTTTAAAAATACAATTTCCTTCTCTTAGTCACAGTCAAGTCATAAGAAAAGGCCTGCTACAATGTACTTCAAGTAGATTTTATAGGCAAGCAAAATATAGGTATTCTATAGGCAACGCTCACAAAAGCAATTTTTAAAGTAAGAATTTCCAAATGATTAGATCCATCATATCATACAGAACTTATACTCTCTAAAACTTGGGAATTGCTCAAGAGCGCTCAATTTACTCAAATCAGCAGGTTATTATCCTTGATAGCGATCTGTTGACTCCCCACTGTTTATACTGCACAGTGCTGGATGCCTGGAATCCAAAAACCATGAGATGGTGTCCTGCCTCCTGCCGTCAAAGTTTTCATGGGATGGCTGCGTGTGTATGTGAGTTCAGAGCGGTACAGTATTTAGTGAATCCACAGGTGGTATTCCCAGGAAAGCTGAGCTGACAGATTCAAATGAAGTAAAGAGTGTATGCTAGAAGGCAAGGTAAGATAAACTAAAACAGGTCAGCAGAGACAGAAGAACCTTCTACATATGCCCAAAAGAGCAAAAATGCCATTCACGAAACAAAATATTTATTAAGGATTCTTTCTCGAAACCATGAAAGTAATAAAATACAGCCAGCCTTCTGTATTTGCAGATTTCAAACTTGTAGATTCGGGGCGGTGAGAGAGTTCAGCGGTATAAGCGCCTGCCTGGCAAGCGCGAGGTCCTGAGGTCGACTCCCAGTACCCACATAAAACAAAACAAAACAAAACAAACACCTGTAGATTCAAGCAGTTGAAAATATTTTGGGAAATATTTTGCATCTATACTAAATATGTACAGCCGTTTTGTTGTTATTTTCATCATCCCCTACCCAAGACAATATAACAGTTATTACACAGCATTTATATTGTATTAGGCATTATAAGTCATCTACAGATGATTTAAAGTATATGGGAGGTTATACATAGGTTCTTTGCAAATACTATGCTACTTTATATACATGACTTGAGGATTCTCAGGTTTTTGTATACAAGGGGGGCCCTGAAACCAATACCCTGATGCAATCAAGGGACAGTGGTAGCTTACGTATATTTCTTCATATAAATTCAGTAATGGCATTAAAATTCAGTGTCAAATAACCATTTGGGTAGGGCGAGCAACATTTCAATACACATTTTCAACACAAAAATAAATACTACTATGTAAGCACAGGAAGAGATCTTCAACATAATTAGTCACAGAAATGTAAAATAACTACTTACTGAGATATAAGTACCTATCACCTAGAATGGCTAAATTAAAAATTTGAAACCACTAAATGCTTACAATACAATATTGGTGAAAAATTCAAATTGTTATAAAGTACTGTAAAACACACACCATATGATCCAGCAATTCTATTCCTGGTTATAAACCCAACAGAAATTTTAACTCACAGATTCCACACAGACTCATATAAGAATGTTCACAGCACCTTTAGTCATAGTAGCCCTAAACATGAAAGAACACATATGTTGATCAGCTGGTGAGTAAGCATACCATGGTATACCACACATGGGGAATACTACACAGTATAAGAAGTTGAGAATTATCTATATACACAATATAAATTAATCTCACGAGTACTACATTATGGAAAAGAAGCCAAATGCTAAAGACTAAATGTATGATCCCACTTATATGAAATTTTGAGAAGGCTAAACTGCAGCAAGAGAAAGCAGATCAAGGACTGCCATGATGGGTGTGGAGGAAGGAACTTCCTGCGAAAAGGCAGGAGAAAACATGCTGAGGTAATGGAAATGTTCTACATCATGAGTGTAGCAGTGGGCACATGACTGTGCATATTTGTGAAAATTCACTGAACTATATACTGAAAATCCGTAAACTGTGTTTCCACTGTACCTCACAAAAGTGATTTTAAAAATAACCTCAGTTCTACCGTCACTTAAACTGAAAATTCTAACTTTACTGATAAGACCTGAAAGTCCTTCAGCAGACAGTACCAAACATCTTCAAATACTTAATGAGGATTAGAGCAATAAATGACGGCTAGATATCTGGAGACCATAAAAAAAACCTGACAGTTAATAATACTGCTTACAGGAAAACTAAACTATTCCATTGTTCTGTAACTTCTATTAAGTAGTGGCCTTTAACAGATTTCCAAAAAGTGGCCTAATAATATTTACCTTAGAGACAACCTCTTCAGTGTAAGAAGATAAACTTCCTAAAACTATCGTTAACCCATGAAGGGTGACATATGGAAGACAAAAGACCTACCAAAAAGTGTGTAGGAAAAAGAAAGCAAGGAAACTTGAAGAAATATTAGTGCAAATATGAATCAACTCCAAATGATTCTTAAAAACACTCTAGTACACTAAGTGGGAAACACCTTGTAGCCACGAGACTTTGTCCTTGAGACTACTGGACATACTTATCTACAATATAAATAAAGATTTAGACAAGTTTATCAAAGTTACAGGTAATTCAAGGTTAAAAATGATTAAAATGTTATGTAACAGAATCATGATTCTAAATGTAGTAAATTGGAATGACTTTATAGTATTTATGTCAAATGTAGGTCAATGAAATAACCAGACTACATTTATCCAAAAAATAGCTCCTGAAGGAGCTACCCCGTGTTAGTCACTACACTACATGGAAAAAAAAAAAAAATACCAGGATTAAGTAAGGAAGTCCTTGCCAGCACAAAGTTCACCATATAAAAAATGTAAGAAATCTATTCCACGGCAGGAGTTATAAATTAATGTATTTGAGAAAGACCTACAAATTTGAGTTTACTGTTAATTATGGCATTAATACTAGTGAAATTGCAGGCTGAACTATCAGAAGCATGGAGTTCACCTCAACTACATGTAAGTAGTACTCTGCTCTGAATTGGTCAACCTGTGTAGGAGTAATGATAAATACTCATGCTCTGGATGAACTCAGGACAAGCCCACTTCTAAAGCCCAGGTGAAGGTGCCTGAATCTTTTCGGGTGTTGCCAATCTTCCACTATTAAATCTTGAAGCCAATGCCTGAGTCTGGAATGATATTGTACCTATTACATGAACCAAGCTGACCAGATGCTGGGAACTACCAGAGCTTGACAAACTGAGGCATGGCCAGATAGGAAGTGGCCTATAAATATTTAGATCAATTAAGGAAGTGCTTGGGAGTGAAAGGTGAACTACAGTGTGGAGGAAGAAGCATTCTGGTAGCAGATGTTACAGAAAAGCAGTATGACTCAGGAGAAAAGCATTCTAATCCTTATAATACATTTCTGAAAAATAGCCTAATAATATCTACCTTATGGTCAACCTCTTCAATGAAACAGGATAAACTTCCTAAAACTACTGATAACCCATGAAGAGGACATAAGGAAGTACAATCCTTGAACTTTTTCAGGGCTCCCCATCACCTCCAGGATTAAGATGAAACAACTCTAGGATGGCAAACGAGGCATCCTATGGATTTAGACTCACTGGCCACTGTCCCTCACATGCTGTGTCCCGGCTATTTCTGAGTAAATGAAGAGGTTTTCCTTGCTTTCCCACTGTGCCTCTGCCATTTGCTGTCTGAAATACCCTTCCTGTGTCCTGGCGTGTGTCTGTAGACTTCAGACCATTCATCCTCAGCACAGACAATCTGGCCTTTGAGAAGCATTCTTCCCACAAACTCTCCAAGCTTTACCCTTCCTCCTCTTAGTCCTGGCGTCTTACTTGTCTCTGTGAAAACATTCACTCCAGATTAAAAGATTAGTTACAGAGCTAGCTCCTCACTAAACCATAAATCCTGCCTGGTTATCTCAATCCCTAGGACTTAGCTCAGGATGTGACACTCAGGTATATTTGGGAATGAGTCAAGAATTCCAAGATAGTATTTTCCAAGATAGAACAGTGAGCTGTGTTTTTATGACCTGTCTAATCTTAACCTACCTGCAGTGTATCAACTTGATTATGTGACAGGTACAGAGAAAGCTTGGGCAAATGCTGTCATCTTGAAGCTACCAAAGACAGAAGGTAGGCAACTCTCTGCCATCCAAGTGCCTTAAGTTGGGACACAGTACAGGAGCCAAAATGATTACCCAAAGGATATTCTTGGGCATTCCGAAGTCAGCTGGGTTCAAATCCTACCTCTATGGCACTGTGTAATCCTGAGTAACCGGCTTCACCTCTCCAAGGCCTAGTCTCCTAGTGTGTAACACAAAGACAACTACAGCTCTAACCTCAAAGGGTCACTGTGAGGATTAAATGCCAATAAAAAGTACCAAAGGATTAGCACATGGTACTGTCTCTCTAAATGCTGGCTGAATCTTTAAGCAGCAGAACAGAGTAAAGCAGAGTTGGGGTTAAGTCCTGGCCACTATTACTGTACTAGTAAAGAACCTTGGATAAGCCACATCAGGCAGTTGGGTTTTTCATCACGGAATGGAAAGAATTCCTTCTTTGGAGAAAGGTGTTTTAATAAAATAATATATGTAAAAGTGCAAGGCACAAATGAGTCACTGGACTTCTGAATTAATCTAGAAAATTTCCTTACTTTCCACAAAAGGCAATTAAAGACATCTTCATGGGGTTCAAACAAAAAAGACCATAGTCACCTCACTGTAATGTTTCTCATGTTCTGCAAAAACACCTTAAAAAGAGGGCTTTGGGGCTGGGTGGGTAGCTCAGTGGTAGAACTCTTGCCTAGCACTGTGCAAGACCCTGAGTTCAATTCCCAGGACTGGGGTGGGGTGGGGGAGCAGCAGGAGCCACCACTGCCATTTATGCATTCCAATGAACTGAGGTGAGACAGGCCCCTGTACTTCTCTGGGTTTTACAGAAACAAGAAAGCACACTGGAAAGTTTCATTAAATTCACTCAAATGTAGCCCCATCACTTTTCTTCATTGATTCTCTATAAACAACACTTCGATACCCACATAGGGTCAAAGAAATCTTATGTACAAGAAAGAAATTTCGGAAAACATAGCACTATGGGAAAACCTGTAAAATGCCTCATAGATTGTCATTGTCACAGGTTTTTTTTTAAAGTATTTAGTTGCAAATTAAGGATAAATGCATACATGGTAAAGAACACACTTTTAAAAAGAGTGCTACAAAAAAGAGTGCTAGGTAGCTCAAATGTTCATTTTCAACACTCCTAAAAACAGTACTCTCACACACAGCTTATTATACATTCATGATTTTAAAGCCAGTACATTATTAGCTGGATATGATTCAATTAATAATTTTGTCATTCCCCAAGCTCCCCAAGCTTTCAATGATTATGAGTCAGCAGCTGGAAATAATAACTTATCTTGAAAAGATTAATAAAATTATAAAGCAAAAAACAGGTTTTATGTGAACTCTCAAGCCAAAATGCCAGAGGCAGCTGGGTAGGTTTGCTATTTTGACCCAGATACTTGAATATAAACAAGAGTGACTTTGATGTAATATGTGGGACTGGTACTACTCTGGGAAGAGAGAACAGAGGCACCACCTTCCTTAATATTTTTTAACCTTCCTACCCTGTGATTTCCTACATCCCAAATACACTGAGAGATATTTTCTTTATAATCAGCTATAATTACTGTACTTCTTCAGCAGAAACTATTACAGAAAACATGTATTTTGTAGCTATTACATTTTTTTACATGCAAAATCCCTTATTAACCTACATAATGGAAAATATTTCTTTAAAAAAAAAAACAGGAATAAAGAACTCACAACCACCTAAGGCAGAAAACACAGATCTTAAGTTTGATCTTTAAATTATTATTTTTAAATGACTAGCTATTAAATTAGTCACTGTATTGCTTGAAAAATAAAAGTTATGTAACATTCTTTAAGTCACCCTAGACTAGTGGTGGCAAACCTATGGCACGTGTGCCGCAGTGGGCTGTCTGCATCATGGAAAGTTCTAAAAGGTTCACCATCACCGCCCTAGAATATCATGCCAAGAAACTGTGTCAACAAATTTCTGTTTTCTATGATTACGTCCTAGGAAATTTCCATCCTTCCGAGCATCTCCAAATACCAAATAAGAGAATTTTGAAGAAAGTTTAGTCTCCTTGTTTTTGTTTCCTTAAAAAACTAAGAGCAGGTATATAGCTCATTGGTAGAGCATTTGCCAAGGCTGCACAAAGTCCTGGGTTCAATCTACAGCACGACACCACCAACAACAAAATTATCCACAGTAAAATTTAATATTGGGTCCTGGTACTCTTAAGTATCACCTAAGCTGTTTGAAAGACACACAGGATCCTCTACCCATCACTCCAAGGACACAGCTTTCCCACATTATTCTGCTATTCCAAACATTAATCACTAACAACCTGTAAGCCTGGCTCCCTTGTCCATATTGGAACTACAACTGAGGCCCTCTTCAAGTGCTTTCCAGGGCAGGTGGCAATGAGTTCGGGCCAAAGAATATCTACTGTTGGCTTTCCCTAAGAAAAGCCATTTCCCTCATTAATAAGTGTAGAACAATGCCAACATCAACAATGGTATTTTCTGCTATCCTACAAATATTAAGCATAATTTTAGTAAAATGTAACACAATCTACAAGGCACTTCTGTTTTTTAAGGCTTAAATATAGGTAATATACAGAACATGAATCTTAGCCATTTTAAACACGCTGTTCGGTAACATTTTATACATTCATAATGTTGTTAACCACCACCACTGCCATGTATCCCCAGATATTTCTCATCTAGAATTCTGTTCCCATTAAACAACTCCACGTTCTTCCCTCCTCCAGCCCTGGCCACCACTATTCTACTTTCTGTCCCCATTTACTACTCTAGGTACTTGATGTAAGTGGACTTGTGCAATATTCATCCTTTTGTGACGGGCTTATTTCACAGCGCATGGCATTACCATGGTTCTCAGGGTGTGGTGTGGGTCTTCAGGTCACTTCTTACCTCTCAAGTCAGGGGACATTCAGTCTTCAGAACAGGAACAGAGCCAGGTGCTTTGTACTAGAAAAGCCCTTGTGAAGGGAAAGACTATGTATAATCATTGTGTTTATGGAAATGACAGCCTTACTGCACCAGCAGGATCCACAGAGGATCCAGAATACTATTCACTGGCATACCCCAAATCCTCCGATGCTGGGCCCAGCAATAGTACATGAACTGGGCCCCACAGCACATCCTTAAAATAAGTTAGGGAAAGATTTCACTGAGGGCTGACCTTCCAGTGTTTAATGTCTATTATAAGCTTCCTTCAGTGATCCTAAGATACCAGGATCAATATAAATGACTGGCCAGGAAATATTTAGACTATGAGTAAATTTTATCCTAATGCCTACATTGCATTAAAAGCAACTTTGCTCTTTTATGCAATATTTTTAATACTCTTTGCATCAAAAACGTTTGTGTACACTGAACCATCAGATTTATGGTATACCACACTGGCACTCAAAATGTTTTGGATTTTGGAGCACTTACAATTTTCTGATTAGGGTTTCACAGTTTGTACTAAATTGCTCGATAAAAAATACAACTTGTTCCATAAAGAACGGCATTTATTACATGATACTTTCAGGATTCTTGACAGTTTTGTGTTAGCCCTATTTCTCCAACTAAATTGCAGGTTTCACAAACACAGACTTTGAATTATTTTATGTCCATCATGCTCCACTCTCAATTCAATACTCACAAAAAAGTAGGTATGGGATAAAATGCTGCTGCTTGACAGATAAACGGTTGAACAAGTTCTCATTCATCACTAGTGGTCAAAGATGTACTCAAGCAGCTCCAAACTGGAATCTCAGTTCTACTCAGAGTTGTTTAGATTATGAAATAACAATTTACCTAACACCGCGGACATGGTGCCTGAGCCTGAGTAAATAATCCACTACATTTCAACCTCTGGCAGTTGTAATGTTATGAATCAATTCTATAAATGTATCATTGTTTTTCACCTTCTCTGACTTGCATACATATACTTAGGAAATTTCATAACTAAAACAAGTGTTTCAGGAAAAATCCAAAGAGCAATGTTTGGCTTTATTTTTTATTCCCTTTCAAATATCCAACTTTATTGGTAGGTATTAGTAACCAGCAATAACTCATTAAAATAGCACAGATATCACAGATTGTATACTTGGACAATGGAAAAATTAGAAGAACGTCACTTTATGTGTTATCTGGGTGCTGACGATCTGCCAGTGCTTTCCATTAGTCAAACCCAACCAGAATTTAAAAGGCAAGGGAGTTCACTGGCAATTCGTACATTTTAGGCATCTGTTCAATTGCTATGAGACTTCCACGTCCATTCTACCGAAAGGTTTTGATTTCAGTAAAATAAAAGCATATTTTTTTCTGTGGGTCTAGGAAATAGTAATAAATGCAAAGAAGCCCTGGTGACTGTAATGTCAAGAAGAAACAAGTCCTTTCTCTGTGAGCTGAAAGCCACAGCAGCTTCCAACTCTGAGAACTAAGCCTAATATGGAACAGGAGGAACAAACCCTATGAGAGAACACTGCAGGACTGAGGAGACAGCTAAGACTTAGAAGATCATATAAACTGGTAGGATGGACCAGAATCTGTAAAAACAACAACAAAGCAAATCACTTTTTGTAAGTCTTCTGTTCTATCCTATCTCCCCCAAAATGGACAAAACAAACAACAGCAAAAAGGTCAGGAAGAAGGAAAACAAATAGCCTATAATTCTCATCACGGGTTAGTCAAAAGAGCTAAAATTATAGTTCCTATCCCAGCTGAAACAGTGACAAAGATTGTTTAATAGACCAATCGGGTGAACTTAATATAGTTAAAAGTACAACTTGAACATCAGCTAAATTCTAAGGAGTCTGAATGCCCGGCTCCTTACCCTAATCTGCATTAAGGTAGAATCTGCACTTGTACAAAATACTGCCATACAGAATACATATATTTTATCTACAACACAAGAAACGTAATAAAGAATTACTACACAAATTAAAAACAGGAAAATATGATCCATAGTTAAGAGTGAACAACACAAATGATTCAGTCAATGAGATTAGTAGTTTAAGGACTAAAACTACTATGATGAATATGTTAGAGAATTTATAAGAAAATAAGGATCTAATGAGAGAAGAGATGGATTATTTAGGCCAGAAATAGAACTAAATAAAACCTAATTAAAAATAATAATACTTGAAATAAAAAAAAATGGATGGGCTTGCTAAATGGATATTGCAGAAATAAATCAGTAAATGAATTTTCCAGTTTAAAGAGAGAAAAGGAACAGGAGAAAATGAAGTTAAATATCGGGCATGCAAAGTAATGTCAAAGAATAAAACACATAAATAATTCCAGGAAAGAAGAGGAAAAATTGTATTATTAAAACTGAGTTTAGATGTAGATTAACATATGTGAATAAATATGGACAAAATGTACCAGATTTGAAAAAAAAAAAAAAAAATCAACCCACTAATCAAGCTCACTGAATCCCAAGCAGGCAAATACAAAGAAAAACACACCTAGGTACACATAACCTAATTGCTGGGGGGAAAAAAGAAAACAGAAATAATGTATCAGTGAGTGAATGTGTGTGTGTGTGTGTGTGTGTGTGTGTGTGTCTACAAGTGTGTATGTGTAAAAAACAAAACAAAAAAAAACTTAAAGCAAGAGATAAAAAGGCATTATATACTGAAGAACTAAGATAATAATGATGATCAACTTCTCTTTAGGAACAAAGGAGGCCAGAATGGAATAACCTATCTAAAATGCTAAAAGAAAAAAAGGAATGCCATCAACCTAAATACTACACTTGGCAAAATTAACCTCAACAATGAAGGCAAACTAAAGAAATTTTTAGCTAAAGGAAAGCCTAGAAAGTTCCTCATTATCAGACTTATGCTGCAATAAATGAAGTTCTTCAGGCCGATGGGAAATAATACCAATCGGAAAAACTCAGATCTACAAGAAGAAATCAAAAGCACAGAAATGGTAAATGTGTAGATACACAGAAATAAGTATATATTTTTTTCTTTTTTACTTTTCAAAAGCAGGATGATTAGCTATAAAGCGAAATATAATGGGAGGCTTATAACATAATTAGAGATAAAATATACACTAATAACACAAAGGCTAGGAGGAGGCTATATGGAAATACAGAGTTGTAAGATTCTATCAAATATGAGGTAATATATTACTTATATAATTGTAGCCCCTAGATCAATCAGTAAAAAATAAAACCAAACTTTGGCTTAAAGAACCAAAAACAATATAAAATATTTACAAGTATTTAATTAGTCCAAAACAAAGCAGGAAAGTAACAACCAGATTAAAGAAATGAGACAAATAATAAGACAATAGATGAAAAATCAACTATATCAACATAATAAAAGCAACTATATCAATGTGTGTATTATATTTATATCCATTTATCAATATAAATTACATTAAGTACAAATGGACGAAACCACTCAATTAGAAAAGAGAATTTGTCAAGATTGGATAAAAAAAACAACACCTAACTATATACAGTATGCTATTGTAAGAGATACATTCTAAGGCAAGATCAGTTAAAAAAAAAAAAAGAATGGGAATATATTAATATATACCATGCATTCATCTTAAGAAAACTGGTGTAGCTACACTAACATACAAAGTAGACATCAAGACCAGAAGTATTCCCATTATGTAAGGACAAAAGAGAATTCAGCACAAAGACGTGAGACCTCCAGATGTATATGCACCTAATTATAGGACCTCAAACTAAATGAAGCAATAATTTAGAAAACTAAACAGAGAAACAGACAAATCCACAATTATAATTGGAGATTTATAGCACTCTGCACTCAATAATTGATAGAACAGACAAAAAATTTATAAGGATATAAAAAATTTGGATGTATTTGAGCATCAAAAAACATAAGAATAATTAATTAGTATACACATGCTTTTCCTCATATTCTATAACATTTAAAATGGAAATATAAGCCTCACATTTTTGTTCTTGAGAATAAAATGATTCAATGCATATAACAGCCTAGAGTAGTGGTGGCGAACACAGCATGCGTGTTATTGTGTTTTTCTTTTAAAACAAATTATGTTAATGTAAAGTTGTGTTTTTAAACTAAAACCTCAGTGTTCAGGTTTAATTGCAGTGTTGGCACTTTGTGATAATTAAGTGGGTCTTGGGTTGCAGTTTGGCACTCAGTCTCTAAAAGGTTTGCCATCACTGGCCTAGAACAATGCATTATGAAATATAGGGCAATCCTTAACACAGTCCCTTTGGAATAATTATTAGTAATTATACTCCTTACATTCTTCTCCAATCCTAGAGAGCCCTGTGGTTATTATACTTGTGTAAGCTCTTGTGTTCAAGTATTTCTCAGCTTTTGGTCCCAGTACCAGTACTAAACACTACATAAGCACCTTTCAGCTACATATTCACATGAAATATCAACTCAAATCAAGAATCAAAGTTCAAATTGTATATTGCTTTCCAAGATACTGAAGCTTCTTTACAATTTAATTTCTAGAGACTGTAAGAATCTCTTTAAAGAGAGTATGAGGCTGGGAGGTGTGGCTCAGTGGTAGAGCACTTGCCTATCATGCATGAGGCCCTGGGTTTGATCCTCAGCACTGAAAAACAAAAAAACAAACAAAAAAGACTGTAATATATATAAGCCAAAATATTTCATTGTTGGATCTTCACATCTTTGAGGCTATAACCAAAGAAAACCACAATACATCCTCTCCCACCCTTACTGATTGATGCCTTGTTCAAGCCAAAAGCAAAGCTAAGCTCTCTAGTTCACAACAGGAAACAGCACCTGAGGCCCTTCTAAAGGTAAGTCTAAGGTGGGGGTTCTAAAATCTTTACTTACTATGTATCTCCAGTAAGTCTTACAATAAACTAGTTTGCGTCTTAACTCTAACTTCAGGTTTTCACACAGATGCAGGTAAATGCTTAGCTCTGCTATTTATTGGCCACATGATCTTGTCCAACTCAATGAATCTCCCTCAATTGGTCTCTCATCTAAGAAATGCAGACATACCCACTAGGTAGGCTTCAGTGAGGTAGCAATGAAGCAATCAGTTCCTTAAACCTAGTCAGTGCTCAAATCTTTGTTGAAAGAATGAATGAGAAAATAGGTATGGTGGGCAAGGAGACCACAGTTGAGAATCAGAACTTAAGGGACAAAGTCCAAAATTCCCTAACTGCCACAGTAGGTTTCTCTAGTTCCTCAAATCTTTCCTCAATTTAAATATTTCACCTGATGTTGCAAAACTAATTGCTCATGTTCCTCAGACATGCCATGATGTTTCACGCCTCAGTCCCTTGATTTGGTCTGTCCCATCCGCCTAAAATTTCCCTCTTGAATTTCTCCCTCTAGTCCCTACTCCCAGCCCATCCCTTCGCCTAGCTAACTCTGAACTTCCCTTAGAAGGCTGGTGGATCAGCTAAGACCTGAACTTCATCTTCAGAAAAGTTTCTGGAACTTATTCCTTATCCAGTTTCAGATACAACCATGATCCCTGCACGGTCTTCTCCTGGACCCTAGGGCTTAGCCTTTTCCCTGATGGGTCGTGACCTCTGGGAGGCCTGTGAATATCACTGGTGTCTACTTGGAGCATTTCCTGGCACAGAGCAGCACCTCAGGAAAACATGCTAAATACATGGAGTTAAGCAACTTAACTGGTCTGGGACATTATGAAAGATACACCTTCAGGCTCCCTCCCGGGCCAAGAATCTGACCTACAACCAAGACAGTTGAAGCAACACCAGGAAAGGCCCAAGGTGGGGAGGAAGTGAGTGCCCCAGACCCACCAGCAGCCGCAGCAGCTCTCCAGCCACCTCACTGAGCCACTCAATGTGGAGTCTGTTCAGCCTCCTGGTGACTACAAGGAATCTCTACAGAAATGAGTATAAGGCGAATTGGTGTCATTTGACCTACTAAGTTTTCGGGTCAAGTCTTAGCTTGCCTTCTGCCCAGTATAATCACTTACCTAAAAGTATCTACTTCATAGATTTTAAAAAAATCATCTAAGTGGCACAGAGAATACATGTTCTACTTCCCCCCATCACAATCACCAAGAGACATCAGACTTCTCAGATGCTAAAACTGATGAAAAGATACCCCAGTTAGTTCTGTTTTGTAAGACAGATTAAATGGGTCAACTACATAATTAAAATTATGAAAATAGAATGAGTTAAATTGTTCAATATTCTAGGACTTTTAAATTTGTTTCCAAACAGAACATATTTTAATTATAGAGTGCTCATTTCCCTATATTTAATTTGAAATTCTCATAATTTTTATAAACATGCTTTAGTTCATTGAAGGCATTTTTACCTGAGGACCTAAGACTAAATTCTGAAATGTTTTACTACAGTCCTCCAAATTTAATCGATTGAACAGAACCTGTATCAATTTTTGATGAAAAAATATTCCTAGAATGTAAAATTAATGTACATTAAGAACAAAAATCACCCAACTCATCTGCTAAAAAAATCATAATTCTAAGAAAAGGAAATTATTTTATAAAAAAATTTTTTCAAACTGAAGGAAATAAGTATATTTTCAGGGTCTAAGGTCTTGATGTTAATAAAAAATTTTAGAACCATTACATTTTTTAAAAATCATATTAAATATATACTACAAAATACATTTTCTTTTAAAATAAAATACAAACATCACAGGTTTGCTTCTAACTGTCTAATATTTTCAATAAGAGATATTCCCCAAAGCAAATTATAACTGAAAAGGTAGTTTAAATATGAAAATCTACATAGACTACAGGCAAGTGGAAAATGATTAGGGGAAAACAAATACATGTGGTATACTAAGGAGAAACATTATATTAAAAATTAGGGAAAATTCAGGACTGCCTTGGAAGTTCTTGAGACGCTTAAAGCCCATGTTATCAGAGGGCACCTTCTCTCTTCCCTTGGCAGCAACTTCCCTACAAGACATGACCTTCATAGCTCTCCCTCCTGCCCAGGATCTCACAGATGCCCGTGCCTGGGGTCTCAAATCTAGCGCTATGCCCTCTCAAATGAGGCTTGGTCCATGCCAACTCAGCATCACCAGGAAACTTGTGAGCAATGCAAATTCCCAGGACTTTCCTAGACCCCATGAGTCAGAACTTCTGGCTGACTGGAAATCTGTGTTTGAACAGTCTTTCCAGTGACTGCTACGCTACCGTGTGCAAAGCACTGGCCTGACCAAGGGCTCCTAAAGTGACCTGGGTATAAGCGTCACCCTTCAATGTCCCACCAACCCCAGTCAGGAAATATTGTTCTTACTGGGTCCACAGGACCACCGGAGTGTTCCTGGACAAAGAACTGCTAACTGTTAGGCTAATTGAGTCCTGACAATTCCAGTTTTGCTTGGGCTTTTTTCAAGCCAGAGAGAACAGAAGGCAAAACCATAACTTTTCCCAAGGGTAGACACCAGGACATATTAATGTGCAGTCAATCCAATTCACAGGAGGCCCATGTTCTAGTCACATTCACGGTACAGAGAGGAATGCTTCAGCACTGAAGGAATCGACTTCACTCCTCTTGAGCTCTGCTTACAAGCATTTATCAGTTTACTTCAGTGTTAAAGGGAGAAGTGACCTTATTTTTCAACACTGCGCCCTTGAGAGAGCCCTGTGAAGGGCTCTGTGAAGTCTACCACAGAACAGGCTAGTGCCTCAAAGGCATGATGAAATAAACCCAAAATGAGAAGTAAAAAAGATAGTGTTAAAAATAAAATAGCAACTGTAGGTTATGGGTGAAGTTGACTGTGGCAGGATAAAATAATCTTGGCCAGGTCACACAGGACAGAAGCATGACCATCCAGCACTACTGATCCTTAGCCCCGTCCTGTAACCATACAGAGTCCCCTACATCCATAGCCCATTCTGGGCTGGGGCACCTGATACCCCTCCTCTACTTTCCATCATGGGTGCTGGTTTGGCAATGTGAAGAACACATACAATTCACTAATTCCTCTACCTTACGAATGCCTTTCTGATTTGGTAAATAACTACTGATTCAGCCCCAGAAGAATGTGCCAGGCCACGAGTACACACACACCCCACCATCACCACCACAAGCTCCCTGGTGTGTGCCTAAGGACACACTGCAAAGCCCCCATTTTCATACTTACACTGGTCTTGAAATTTCTGGCTATGATATTCCATCTTAGATCCACTTAGAATAAAGATTCCATAAGGCCAGGCATTTGCCACCTAGCTCAGTATTGTAAGAAATCTGTTGATAAGAAAAGCCCATCTTACCTCTTTGCCCAATGTCCATTACTAAAATGGGACCATGACACTGGCTGAGTATCCCTTATCTGAAATGCCTGGGCCCCAAAGCATTTCAGATTTCAGTTTTCTTCAGATTTTGGAATATCTGCATAGAATTTACCAGCTAAAGATTCCTAAAGCAGAAATCCAAAGCCCGAGAAGCTCCAAATTCCCAAACTATTTGAGCACATGGATTTTTGAAAGTTTCAGATTTCAGAACATGTAGGGTCTGGGATTGAATAGTAACACCAACTCTGCAGGTTGTTCTAAGAAAGAAATGCGATAATCTCAAATGTTCTCCAGTGGTCCTACACAGACACAGGAGAGGTCTGCTGCCACCACGCACTGCAACCACCCAAGTGCACGCACAGCGTGCCATGTTAATGGCCCAGCAGCAGCACCAAGTGTACCTTTGATATTATTTTTCTACTCAGAGTTTTAGGTGATCATTCAGTGGTAAGAACTATTTTCCCTTAAGACTTAATAGGATTTTAAATTCTGAATGGGGAAAATGCCACCCTTAAATATTTTTTCTTACCTACCCACTAAAAATGCACAAGGAAATAAAAAAATTAAAAGTTGACCACCTCCTGATTGAAATATTTAATACTAAAGTTTCAGCAAGGTCAAAGATCTTCTTTCTACCTTCCTGGTTTAGAGTTCAATCAGAACCAACTCAGAGACCAAAAATGACATTATGAAAGCCTCTGTTTGATTCTGAACTCTGCATTCCTTCTCAAAAATACATGAGATGTCTTCGAGAAAAATGTAATAAAATCAGAGGAAAACAGAAAATAAGAATTTTAGGACAAAGAGAAAGTGTAGGCAAAGATTACTAAGGTTAAGACGAGAAGAAACTGGGCATAATTTCCTACTAAGTTACTACAGTTGTGCCTTGACCTTGCCTAAAGTTTATTCTTTAAAATTTTAATCAAATTATTCACCTTGCATATTATGTAAGATATTTAAGGATGTGTAAAGTATAAATTACCCTGGGCAATAATTCATGAGCATCTCCACACCATCTCTACCAAATAAACAGTAAGAGATGTTGCATGACATCTCTGGAAAATCCTTCAGCCAAAATGGAACCCATAACAGATGTGAGGGCTACACAGTCATGAATGGATGGATTCCGAGAGGGTCTAAGATAATCCTCTGCCACCTAGAGGTTGCCTAGAGCCACTTATTAGGTATTGGAATATCAAAGTCGATGGAAGCCAAGCCACGGGTGGACTATGTTAACCCTTGAGAGAATCTTGTAGAACAAACAAGCCTCTCATAGAGCTTAGTATACTTCCAGCTTTTAGGTAAAGTGCAAACACCTATGGGGAAGCCACCAAATAGGTACTTTGTGAGCTTAGTTAGAATGTTCCTTGAGAAATAATTTTTTGAAAGTTACACCAGTGCATGGGCTCAATAAATGTCCAAAAGTATATATGGTCTGGAGGATTTTGTCCTGGAAACTTCTCAAAGAAATTATTACCAAGCTTTCTACTACAGCTGTAGAAAAATTTCACATAAACAACTATATGGGAAGTTGTTGAATTTGAATCATTAAAGATAATGCTTTTAGTTTTAGACCAATTAATATGAAGCCTTTCTCTGTGGTAAGAGTTAGAAATCAGAATCATGTGGAATCTTGTCACCACCTATGCAGATCTGGGCATGATATCCCCCACACGGCCTACCACCACCCCCAACCCCACACACACATGCACACATGCCTCTATCAGTGTACTACCTACCATATGGACTGTGATTTTACTTAAGTCGTTTCTTGACTCAAGACAAAATTTTGAGTTTAGGGACAATATCTTACTAAACTTTATTCCTATCACCTTATGAAGTGCCTGACCACAAATGCACCCAATAAATACATTCAATGAATGAACTCCAAACCACTCAACTGAACATGATTCATGAGGCATAATCTTCTTCTAGACACCTAAAACTCTGAGCAAACTTGACCTTCTCAGAAATGACATTAGTTTCCATTCCCTTACACCACTAAAATGAAAAGAGCTCCATGGGAAGCACAGGAACACCCCCTTCAGCTGTTCCTGACACAACAATCAATACTCAATATTCTGAGAACCAAGTTTATCCAGCTAGTGCCACTCTCTGTTCTCTAAATTGCCCTCATGCTTATCTGAGGAGACATTTCAAATGCACCACAGAAATCCAAATCTATAGAACTATTCTGATCTTCTACCCTAGTAACCTATTGAAAAGAAAAATAAAGTCAGCTTGGCATGATTCATTCTTAGTAAAACTATTCTTGCTTTTAGTTACTACTACTTTTTTTTCTACTAGTACACAACCATCTGCTTAACAGTATGGTTCAGAATGCTGCCAAGGATATGGAGTAAAACTAAGGAAGTGCAGAGTCTAGAATGAAACTATCCCATGGGAATATAAAGCAACCACAAATGTGAACCATACATAAAATTACATAAAATTAATTAGGTAAAACTAATGTTAATAATACTGTATCAAAATATTATCATTTAACATGAAATTAATATAAAATGGTTGAGTTATTTTACATTCTTTTTTCAAACTACTTCTTCAAAATTGGGTGTGTTTTCTCACTTATGGGACATGTCAATTCAGGCCAGCCACATTTCCAGGGCTCAGAAGCCACATGGGGCCAATGACCACCATAATAGACAGTGTAAGCCCAGAATCTTCTGATAATTCCTGAAAAATCAGGACATTCATTTCCTTGAAGCACCTTTTGTATTCTCCACCATCTCTCAGGAAATGATCAATAGTGGCTCCTCAAACCTGTCTACAAACTCCTGCAGCACTTGAGAGACACAAACTGAACCTTCAGGCACAAACTGCTCTCCAAACAGCAGAGAGGCAGAAGTCCGAAACAAATACCTGCCAGTCTCTGCTGGCTAAATATGATTTGCATCCTTTTATCAACTCCTCCAGTGGCGTGGTTAGGTAGAGGTGTACTTTATACCTTTGTGTTCAAGTTACTTGAGCATCTTGAAGATCTGATTCTTTTGTTCTTTTTATTCAGACCACAGAAGGCCAAGGAAAATAATTAGAGATGAGGCATGAGAAAAGGTCTTTAGGATGATGGGGAAGGGCACAAAACAGAAGAAGTGAACATCACTTCAGGCAAAGAAAAGAGCAGGCATCGAGTCAGGGAGATGTTTTCAGAAAGGACTGGGGGATACACAAGACAAGCCGGAGAGGACCTGGAAGGATGTGAGGGTGAGGATTTGTTCTGGGCACAATGGTCAGGGCTTTGAGCAGCTTTAGAATGGGATAGGCCAATACCTGAACTAATGCTGAGCACAGGAACAGTAGAGGCAGAGAGGTGAGCAAGAAATGAAAAGATGACCAAGGCCTGAACTAATAAGGTGCACGGAGTCCCAGGAACGTGGAGAGCTGCCAGGCAGTAGAATAGGTCAGGGTCAAATGCAGGTGGAAAGCAGAGTGCGGGGACATCTGAGGGGCTTGGGCTCTGGCAATCCGGCAGGCATGTGGTCTGAGGATACTGCCCTGTCCTCTGGCTCTGGCTTACGGAGTGCACGTCTGGTGTGAGCCATGGCAAATGCAGAGGAAGAATCCATCTCTTTCCAAGGCAAGCTTTCTATGTCTCTTACATGGTTATGTTGTGAGACCACACAGCCTCAGCTATTCTATTAAACTCTCTGAGCACAGGCAGAGGTTGTCTTTTTGTTACTATATTTTCTTACACTGTTTGAAGAATTTATCTTCTTGTTGGCAGAACAAAAGTTTCTTTTAAGAGTTTTATTACTTTATACATCAACATTCAGGGAAAGATACCTTCGGATATAACATTTTGTTTGTATTACTTTTTGCTCAAAGAAGGTGCCTTAATCCCTTCAAACTGTTATTAAAAAGTACTATAAAAGCTGGGAGGTTGTAAGCAACAGAAATTTGTTTCGCACGGTTCTGGAGGATAGAAGTCCAAGGTCAAGGTGTCTTCGGATTTATTATCTGGTGAGGAACCACTTCATGATTCATGAATGGTGACTTCTCACTGTATCCTTTTACTGTGTGGGGGGTAGGGGAGAGCAGGAAGTTGAAGGCTTTCTCAAGTCTTTTTATCAAAGTATTAATCCCATTAGGAGGGTTCTATCCTCGTGATACCTAATGACTTCCCAAAGCCCCAACTTGCTAATACCATCTCTTTGCATATTAGATTTCAATACACTGTATGAATTCTGGGGGAACAAAAACATTCAGACTATAGAAGGGCAACAAAGACCAGAAAATGACTGTAAGTAGAAAAGGCACTAAAGTCTCATTTTCTCCAGTAATAAAAAGATGTACTTCTATTATCGCTGCATCCCTTGTATCTAGCAGACAACACCAAGACGTGTGATCTCTGTTTACAGGGGCAATGGGACATTTTAGAGGATGCACAGGTCAGAAGCACCTGTGAGGGCCCTTAGGCGCTCTGACATGAGGCAGTAACTTGGGGCTCAGAACCCGTGAAGTGAATTCTACCTCAGAGATTACTGAAGATGAAGCTCTAGTAAAAGAGGTGGCCCACAGTGCTTGGAGCTGCCTGGTGGTTCAGGATGAGGGAAGATGTGACTCCATGTTACCATGCTCCTAATATGTGGCACCTGCATATAACGAGCATTCAAATATTCTTTCACCAGGAAATGGAAGGAGTGACAGTATCTAGGAACATCACTACCTACCATATTACCTAGCTGAAATGTGAGCACTTGTTCTGTGGAAAGAAAGGTCAATTATGCTCAGAGTTCATGGCCTAATGATGAAATGCCCTTGGTGAGAAATTTCAGCTCCACATACACTTGGACCCAGTCAGTTTCACTTCAGGTCAGGTTTCCAGGTAAAACCTTGGTCTAGGGTTTGATAACAACCAGAGTCAACCTAGTAGACTTTGCTGTAGCCATGTCACCCGGCCACGTGGCTGCCTGTGACTTCCACAGTTCCCTGGGCCTCATACTATGCTGTTCCTGTGGTCAATTCTAGGTTCAAATAACTCCTGGCCCAAATACGAATAGGCCTAAAAAAAGGCCAGAGTTTTAAATAAGTCTAAAAGTGAACTCACAGAAAAATTACTAAGTTTTACTTATATAAAACTGCTCAGTTCTTTACCTCTTAAAGCTGAATGTCTCAGAAAGCAAAGCTAAAACTCTATACAAGCAGAAAACCATCAACTATTTCAACTACAAGATGACACAGTCATCAGGCAAGTACAAAGAATACCAGTAAAGGACTGGTGAGATGGCTCAGTGGCATAAGCATCTGCCTGGCAAGTGTGAGGTCCTGAGGTTGACTCCCGGTACCCACATTTAAAAAAAAAAAAAAAAGATTACCAGTAAAGTGCTAAAAACAGTGTGGGGAACATACAGACACTGTGTAAAGGTTTGTGCCTCAATATCATTACCACTGTTATGACTGTTCACATGTGCTGAAGGACAAAATAGTTGTGAATAAACAAGTGTTTTTTTAAAATCAATACAAGCACTGAGTTCCTTCCTGATAATCACCATGTTAGACTATGAATTGTATCTACAATCAAATGTAATTATTACATTAGTAAAGTAACTGCTATAACTTTAAACTTGAATCTAAGTTGTGCTTGGGGAAAACCATGAAATGCACACCTAGTCTGCACTCTAGAACTAAGAGTTTCTGATGGCTCTAAATGTCACCTCCATATGTAATCTAAAAAGACCACACAGAGTAGGAAGGAGATGCTATCAATAACACTACTCTTCCTTTCATAAACAACACTTGCCATGGAAAAATATAGAGACTGTCTCTATCCCAGATAATTTACTATTTTACAGAACAGATATTCACAAAATGAAGAAAACATCATAAAATGTGGTAATCAATTGAACAAAGAAAGGAGCCACTGATCAAGAAGGGAAAAGTGTAATGCTGCTAGAGCAAAAAAAAAAAAAAAAAAAAAAAGAAGAGAAAAGCATTGGAAGAGTAAGACCTGAAGAAGGAACTGGTATGAACGCTCTGGGGGGTAGCTCATTTAAACTGCCTGGGGAAACTGTACTTTATGAAATGTTTTGAAAACAGCTTACCTAATTACTGGGACATTCTGATTACACTACAGGTATGTGGTGGTTAGTGTTGTGGCAACTCCACGAAGCTACGAGGTACCCATATATTCTGTTAAACATTAGCTTTGGCTGGGTCTGTGAGTGTTTTTAGCTGACATTAACATTGAATTGGTGGGCTGGGCAAAGCAGATACCCTTTCCTCCACAGGAGGTGGGAAGAGTCAAACAGAACAGAAACGTGAAACCTGCCCTTGGGTCTCCAGCTTGCAGACACCAGACCATGGGACTTCTCAGCCTCCCTAATCACGAAACAATTCCTTACAATAAATCTCTTTATACGTTTCTCTACTGGTTCTGTTTCTCTGTTGAACCCTAATACAGGTATATGTATTAATACTACCAGATGAAATAAAAAAATCCAAGGTAAGATGATGGTACTTAAGCATTTCAGGCACAAAATGTGCACGCATATTTGATAATGTGTTGGTATGCTTAATTAAAAGGCCCTGTGATGCAGTTTCTTTATCACTAACTCATAGCACCTAAGCAGTGGAATGCTTCACACAGAAATTGCTCTGGAAAAGCTTTGTGAAAACAGCAACAGGAGATTAACAACCAAAACAGGTCAATCCGTGCTAGTGAATTCTGAAAGGGAAAATTTCTCCCATTGGAGAAATCAGATAAGCAAATCAAGGCCACATGAGTTGAAACACTTTTCACTCTGATGCAATGACAGAACTACTTCTAACTGGAAAAAAACGTGGCCATTGTGATGATTATACTGCTGGACCCTACACACACGTGCACACACACACGCACACATGCACACATACACAAACATTCCATAGCATGTGTGGAACTCTCATTGTTTCTGAAGAAAATCCATTTAAAAACAATTTCCAAACAATAGAGGAAGACCACAAATTTCCTCTGCCACTACCTAAACAAATATTTCAATTATCCACAAAATATTTACATGGTAGTAATACTCTCCCCCATAAGAGCCATAAATACACAACCAGGAACTACAAGAAAATCTTAAGTTAAGGAACGAAGTTAAGACAGTCAACCTACCCCCTCAAAGATCACAGCCACTTTAGCTAAAACTGTACAAAACGGTTTATGGTTACATGCTTGGCTGCAGCCAACAAAAAGTGAAGAGCAACGTAACTAGTGATATACAAACCAACACCACTGTTTCTCTCCTTCCTTCACAGTCACTAAGCAAGAACAAAATTTATTAGGAAGAAAAACATTTGATTATCAAAAATCACATTCCAATTAGTGATCATTTGAAAGAGCACAGTACAGAAATAGATTAAAGGGACATTTTAAAAATCCCCAACTTATAGTCAAGTATGTAATGAACCTGATTCACCTTGTTCTGTCATCAAAACACAGAAATACTAGTAGGATTCACTGGTATTTCCTGACATTGCCAACTGCCTAATTTCTAACTATTTATTTTTGACCATGAGTGGAAATTGTGTTCCCTTGGTCACCAGAAAGAACTAATACATTTGCACAAGTGTAGTGACTAAAGATGTACATGCATACATGACTGTGGAGTGTCTACCACAAGGGTTTGAAGATAGGCCTTTGCATTTTGTTTACCAAACTTCACACAAAGACCTACTGTCAATAAGCAAACCTAGAGAAAAAATACAAAACCTAGGTCAAAAATCTAGAGAAGAATACATAAATATTCTTGTTTCTAAAATGAATATGATTTCCTTTTGAAAAACACAGTATCAAAACCAATGCACCAAGTCATGATAATGATATGTCCTATCATAGTAAAGTAAGTTAGCAGAAACCAGGGAAATAATCCATAGTCCAGATGCGAGCTGAGACTGTCATCAGGCTATAAGCGACAGCCCCAATTCATGCTGGGAGAATATAGTGCTTCTGGCTCCTGGGGAAGCCAGAGCAGTTTAACAAGCATTGGCCACTTTCACATAGGCTGTATTTCCCTACTGTCTCTACTCCTGTGGTTTTTACATAATGAGCTGGGTACCTGTCAGTAGGATCTCAGGCACTAGACAGGCCTCAGGTGACACTCAGCTTACAGAGTAAGCAAGTGACTCTCTGAAAAGCCAAAGCAAAACAATAAGTATGTTCTGCTACCCCAAGAACCTACGCTTGCATATACAAACTCTTCCTCTCCTCCAATCCCTTAGTCCCCAAGTAATCTATCACAGGCTGCTCTGAACCTGCCCACTTGACCTCGCATACACACAGCTCAACTGGAAAGCCAGTTATCTCACAGGACAAAACCAAAATGGAGTCAGAATCACTGCTTGAGATCAGGCCCCGCAGCTGTGTCTTCGGGGTCCCACACCTGCCACTAAGTGAGCACCTTTTTAGCCTGTGCCATATGGCCGGCCACATTTCTAGCCACTGGGCATCAGCACCCAACATGTCATAGGACACTTCAACTTGGGGAAATGAACCCTGCACACAGAAACACATTAGATGATTTCAGTTAGGGATGAAGGCTGTGAATCAATTAAAACAGGACAACAGGAAACAGAGTGGCTGGGGAAGGTACTACTTGAACACTGGCGGTCAGTCAGGGCAAGTCTGAAAAAGTGACTTTTGTCCCAGGACCCACATGATGAAAATATAAGAGATAAGTGGAAGAACATGAAATCCATGAGGCAGGAACACAGAACAGCAACTAACCTTGATCCAGTACTCTGAACTTTGCAAGCACCATTTCTCAGCTAAGCACAACAATCACGGAAGGTAGGGAGCACAGCCATCCCCATTTTATAGACAAGGAAACAGGTCCAGAAGCCTCAGTAACTTGCTCAGCTTCACACAGAGCCACTCTGTGCATCCAGACAGACGCAACTGGGAGACTTGTCTCTCCATCTCTGGAAGCTACCTAGCCATTTGCAGGCCTTTAACTGTTTTTGGCCTGGGATTCCCATTGACAGAGACTGAGCTCTCCACTTGCCCCGCTCCCAGTGGTATAACAGAAAAAAATGGTTGTAATTCTCAGATCTTGCCCAAGTTCAGGACCAGCTGGACCCTGCCAAACCCTAAATGTGCACAGCATCTGCAACTCCCCTTGAACACAGCCAACTTGGCTTTCCCAGCCTCCTGGTCTCCATGACACCAACAGTCAAGAGCGCACATGGAGGCAAATAAAACAAATGCCTCCTCCACACATTTCTTAAATATCATTACACTATTTCTACCTGGCAGGGTTTTCTAGAGCGTCTTCCAAGTTTGAGGTAGGTGATTCTACAATGCATGACCTTCCTCTTTACGGTCCTTCCAGAAACAGGATTTGACTTGTATAATTCAGGTAGAAATAAAATACAAATCAGCGAGACCTCTCATCTCCAGAACATACCATAGTTCACTGATTACACGGCATACTCTGTTCAAGTCTCACTACCTGAAATCAGGCTCCCTCTCCCAGACGTGTCTAACTGGCAGTGTGCTTTGTTTCTCAGTGGTATGGAAAATGATGACGAATTCCCAAATCGGTGGTGTGTTAAGAGAGGAGAAATCTGGAATCCCGCACAGACCGAAGCCCTCCGTCTTCCCTGCCTTTTTCCACTCCAACTGGCACTGGTCACTGAAACAGCTTTGTAAGTGGCTCCCTGCTTCCAGTTTTCCCCAGCGATCTGTTCTCCACACATTAATCAGAATGAAGTTCCAAATCTACAGATCACAACCTGATCCTCCTTGGATCATATATCTTCCAGTAGCTCCCACTATACGTAGAACAAATGGAAAAGTCTTCCACCTCGTGGTTTGTTAAGTCCTCCTAACCCAGTTCCTTTGCTACTGTCTCGTTTCTCGCAAAGTCAGGTTGTGTCTGCCACAGGGCATTTGCACTGGCCATCCTCTATGCCAACAGACCTTCTAAATGCTGCTCTCTTTTTATTTTATTCTCAGTTCTGAAAGTCTCCCATGAGGCCCTCCTCAGCCACTTAGCTCAGATGGGAAAGACACCCCTATACTTGATTGCATTTATCACTGCTTTAAATTAGCATTTCACTGATTTAATTCATTATCTGTTTTCCCACTTTAAACTACAAAACTTGAAAGAGGTAAGGGCCATATCTTTCCTGGTCATTTTTCCTATGAAATACCTGGCACCCAATATGACCTCTATAAATATCTTTTTAGTATAAGTCATAACAGAAGAAATTACTAAACTACATTCTTTTGCATAATCACTTTTTTATGTTAAATTCCTGTTAACAAGACCAAAAAAACCACAAGCAAGAGTAGTTATTTTGAAGCATATCTGTGATTCCTCATGAAAAAAGAAAATTAAAAAGATAAAGCGAATTTTTTGTGGGACCCTGAGAAAAAAATGCTTTGTACTACAACATAAGCACTCAAAATTTTCCCATATGCTCGTGAATTGTATTTTTAAAGGACTTATCTGGAACCGCATAATTTTAAAACCCACTGATCTTGGCCTGATGCATGAAACATACCACAGAATTCTTATAATTTTTCTAGAAATTTGTCTGCCAAATGACATACTGTTCCCTTTTCCTTAGGTATTTATTCACCTTTGAACTTGTCTCTGAAGTGCTTACAATTTTAAAATCCCAGCTTCAGTGCCAGCTTGGAATTGTTTAATCATCTACATGTTCATTATTTTTATCCTCAAACATGCTGAAAAAAGGAAGTAATTTCATCTACTAAGGTTAAAAAAAAAACCAAGGCAATGTCTTTGAATGCCAAGTTTTTTATATGATTCTCTTTTCAAACAGCATAATGTTAAAACCCACTTCATCCCTTCTCCTCATAAGTAGGAAAAAAACCTAAGGTGTCAAAAATCATGTGCATGATTTAAGTTCATTAATTTTATATCAAAAAAGGACCATTCAGAAATTTTCCAGGTTCTCTTAAAACAGGATGAGAAACTATTCTGAAGCGGTGGAGAAGCTTAGCCCGTACTGATTATTGGTAATTACGCACTTTTTGAGCAATGACACCAACCAACAATGAAAAACTGCATTCATAACTACTATTTTCCAAAATCTTTCTCGCAAGTCACCCAATAACTTACCCATCCCGAGTACAGAATCAATGATACACATAGCTTCTTGGATGAACACTTTGTATGGTGTTTCTTTTCTGAACAATTTTCAAATATTACATTTTTGTATTTCTACAAAAAATTTCCATGCCCCCCCAAAAAACACCATTTAAAAAAAGCTAATTAGGCTCTACCAAAAGTGTAAAATAAAATTTAGTAAAACAGTAGCCATATGGAAAGGAATTTGAGCCAAAGTTTCATTAATGATCATAATCCCTGCTGATGCATTTAAAAGATCACAATAAATAAGCCTCCTTTATCCCAAAGGAAAGAAAGTCATGGGGTAGAGGAAGTTGTGGCTGTCCCAAGATCACCCGAGGAACAAAGACAAAAACAGATCCAATGCTCTTTCTTACTTCAACATCTAAGCCATTTTTATTAGCCTTCACACAGTTCAAAGAAGTCAAGCCACCTTCCCGCTTCCTCAACTGTCCTAAAGCAAGTGATCTTTAACGAGGTATTGTGAAATCTCTAAAGATTTCCTCTAAAAATGAAAAGCAGCTTAGTTCCTCTTATTTGGACTCTTTGATGACCAAAATGTCACCACGCAATTCAAAGCCCATCATTAATTTATGGAGAGTTGGTATCAAACCCCAAAGAAGGAAGTAGACACCTACAGCACCAGAATGCACAGGGAGAAGCTATTCCTCATGGTTCAAGCGGAAAGGTCCACAGGCTCTGCAGGCAGAAGCACCTGGCTACTTATTAGCTATGTACTCAGACAAGTTACTTCACTTCACCTACAGAAAGCAGGTAACACCAACTATTGGGTCTTGAAGACAGAAAGAGAATGCACCATCAACCGCCTAGGGATGCGTGGTTCCCCAGGCCAGCCTTAAAAGTAACTCACTATGAACCGGAAAATCCTTTCCCTCGGTATACTCACGCACTTCCTAGCCTTTGTGCCTGCACTGCACAGAATGAATAGACTTTTCTTGGATGAGTTATGACTTTGCAAAGCTTCTGTCTTCATCCTGCATATCAATTCTCATTGTATCACACCAATGCCAGAAACATGGTAAAAATTAGAAAAAAAGTGAACTGACCCTAAAAAGTTATTTTCTTGCATAAGTTAAAGATGTAAGTAGATTTCTTACCATTTGTTTCTCTCTGCTAAAAGTACATACTGAAAAAGAAAAAAAAAAAAAAAAAAAAAACTGCCTGGGTTAGCTGGAGATCCTCTGGGCTTAGGTTGATCCATCTGACGCTAGTGTGGGAAAAGAGATGTAAAAGGTATGGATGACTAGTATTTTTTTTTTACAAGCAATGTATTTCTAATATCTAGAATTCTATGGCTTTCAGAGAGAAATGTCAAGTAAATGTTTTTGAAAGTTGAAACATGAAGAGAAAACTTTAAGAAAAAACAGAGTGAAGAGACAACCTATAGAATGGGAAAAAAATGTTGCCAGCTACCCCTTGGACAGAAGATCAATATCTAGAATACATAAAGAACTCAAAAAAAAAATTAGACCCTCAAAATAAAAGACCCAATCATAAAATGGGCATCTGAAAAGAACAGACACTTCTCAGATGAAGAAGTATAAATGGCTAACAAATACATGAAAAAAATGCTCAACTTCGCTGGCCATTTAAGAAATACGAATTAAAACAACATTGAAATTTCATCTCACCCCAGAAAGAATGGCTATCATCAAGAAATCAAACAATAACAAATGCTGGTGAGACTACGTGGGAAAAAGGAACCCTTCCCCATTGTTGGTGGGGGTGTAAACTGATAAAAAGCAGTATAGAGACTTCTCAAAAAACTAAAACTAGAGGTTCCACTTGACTCAGCTATTCCCCTTCCAGGTATCTTCCTGAAAGAGTTGAAGTCATCACACCACAGTGATACACACATACCCATGTTTATAACAGCACAACCTACAATAGCTCCATCCTGAAAACAGCTCATATGCCTATCAACAGATGAATGGACAAAGAAAATGTGGTATTTATCTACAATGGAGTGCTACTCTGCCATAAATAAGGATAAACTTATGGCATTTTTAGGTAAATGGATGCATCCATGAGACCATAATCTTAAGAGAAATAAATCAGGCATACAA
Source organism: Erethizon dorsatum (assembly GCA_028451465.1). Lineage (NCBI taxonomy): Eukaryota > Metazoa > Chordata > Mammalia > Rodentia > Erethizontidae > Erethizon > Erethizon dorsatum. Next base: position 52,255,599 of record CM051828.1, read on the forward strand.
GTTTAAATATTGCATTGCTTCACTTGTGTGAAAAACCCAAAGTATAAATAAGGAGCAAAATGGGGGACAGATATTAGGAAGCAGGAAGAACTTTTTCAAATGGGAAGGGGAAAAAAGCGACAGGGGGAGGCAGAAAGGAAGAAAGATAAAAGGGATTTAAAGAAAAAAACTGAAAGAAAAAAATGGAAAGAGGGGAAATGGAAGTGGGGAAGAAGGGCTAGGGGAAGGAGAAGGAAAGGGGACCAAAAAAGGAAAAAAAAAAAAAAAAGAATTAAGATGTGTTATGTACATATATACATTCCCCATGATGAATGTAATCATCACATACTGCAAACATGTACTAATAAAAATATAGGATGGTGTCAGTGTGGTAAGAGTATGTTTTAGGCAAGGCCAAGCAACGTAATTGCTCAATTAATCCCTTCAATTCCACTTAAATGTACCCGCGCCCGGTCTCCCAGCATCATCCACAACGCCACCTACTGCCACACCAGTGTGTCTACAGCAGTTCTCGTTCGGCAAGGCCACAGGAGTTAAGGCAAAGCCTGTACCTTTAGCTAAATTATTTAGGAATGAAAATGAGGTCACTTCAAGTCAGCTGGGGGTGCGGCAGTAAAATGAGAGTAAACTGACAATCTCATTAAATATCAAAATTACAAACGTAATCTTTTGTTTACTGACACATGGCAAATAAGTAATTTTAATTTTTCTTAGCTAGACTATAAATGCTACTCTCAAAATTTTAAAGCACAAGTAAGAACTACTACTTCTGCTCTGTATATGTACAACAGGCAGACTTATCTTTTGTTATCTTCTAACATGGTGGGAGTTACCTAAGTGCTGCGCGAACACGGTTCTTTCGACTAGGAACTGGAAGTACTGGAATAAGGGAAGGGGGTTGTTTGGGGATGGAATTCCGAGCCAGGTTTTCCCTCATGTCTGGAACTCTTCGTGGACAATTAGGCCCTTAAAGATAATGAAGTCTCATTATGGAAGGCACCAGAACACGACAGAGGTCTTACCTTATCCCCTTACAGCTAGCCATGTAAGATGTACCAAATCAACCCTTACCAGGCATTAAGAATACACAGAGCAGCTTCTCAGTCTTAAGCGAAACAACAACCCAACTCAATTCTCAACTCTAAAATTAAAGCACAGACTTAAAATAGACCATGACTTAAAAGATCTGGGATTTAAACAACCATTTTCAAAACGGGGAAAAAAAATACGGATTGAAAACAAATGTGAAAACGACACTATTTACCTATCACTATGTTAAGTCTTTACACATTATTGTGTCCACCAAGTACTGTCACCTCTCTGTTCCATTAGTGACTTTATGGTGTACAATCTACACCAATATCACAGACTCAGTACAAGACGGCAAATCAGTGGAATATTATCAAAGAGCTCTGGCTGACAAGTAACTCAGCCTTACGTTGAAGTAAGCTTAGTAAGCAATTAACAGGTATCTTCCCAGATATTATTCTAAGTATAAATCGGGCATCGGATGCTAAATAAATATTCTCCACACCAATAGGGGAAATGAAAATGACAGTCATACTATTCATACTGCAAAAATGCTGATTCTACTATCCCTCTTTGCAAAAGCAGATTAGTTAGCAGTCCTCACAACCGTGCAATGTCACAGATGTGTGCCAGATTTTGCACAGGACATAACTTGGTCGTGAAGGAAAACCCAGAGTTTGCCTGTATCTCAGTCAGGAAAGAAAGCCTGCTCTCTCTATTTTTTTCTTTTCTTTTTTTTTTCTTTTGCTAAATATATCTGAATAAAAACTTGAAAGGGTTAAAAAGCCGGGCACCAGGTGTTTTCTCTCCACTTTACAGGGTAATTTAAGCACACAGCAAAGTTATCTCTGCTTCCTTTTCTATCTGCCAGCTTGGGGGGGGGGCGGTCACTGCCATTTACACCAAGCTGCTCCTGTTCTAACAAAAGGAGGGCACCAGGCTGGCCAGAGCAGGCACCGGACTTCCTACAGCCTGCAGGCGCTTTGTTGCCAAGTTATGCGCTCTTCTGGGTGATGGGGGCACGGTGAGCCACGGAGAATGTAATTCTATTTCCAATCTGTGTGCTTTCAAAGAAAGTACAGACAATTGAGGCCATGGGAGGAGCTGAAGAATGTAACCAAACACAAACTTTCAGACCCTTGGAATCGCATTTCTTGCAGTAACTCCCAGCCCAGGGGTTAGCACTTACTCCCAAAGTATTTAGCGCAGAGATCAGAGCCCACGCACGAGCGGGCCGGGCGTCGTCTCCGTTCCCCGCCGAACACTCCTCCGGCTGCAAGCGGAGGGCGTGCTTCCCGAGCCCACTGCCCGCGGCAGCGCGGTCGCCTAGCCCTCGGCCCCGGCCCGGGCCCGGTCGGACCCCGACCTCCTCGCCAAGCACGAGACGCGCAGCCGGGCGCAGAGGGGGCGCAAAGCGGGCAGCGGCTCCGGACGCCGGCCCAGATCCGTGTGGCCCGGGGAGGCCCCCAGCCCCGGCTGCACCGACCCGCGCCCCTCGGCACTGTCCGCAGCTGGGGCGCCGCGCGGCCCCGGCCCCGGCCCCCGACCCGCACCCCCACCGCCCCACGGCCCGGTCTTACCTTGGCCGCGCCCCCCGGCTCCCGGCGGTGCGGGCCGAGACGGGCGCCCGTCTCCCGGGGAAGGCGAGCAGGGAGCCAGGGCCCTAGAAGGGGGCGGGACAAGCGCGGGCTGCAGGGGCCGCGGAGTCGTCGCCGTCGGCCGCGGGTACCGAGCGGACAGGGCTGCCGAGCGGGCCCAGGACGCGCGGCCGCGAAGGGCCCGGCTGGCGGCGGCCGCGAGCGTCCGTCCGCGCCGAGTGGGAGGGCTCGGGCGGGCCCCGCCGGAGAGCGAGGGAGGGAACTTGCAGCTAGTTGCTGTGGCCCAGAGCGCGTGTCCCCGGGCGAGCGTGCACGCCCCCAGAGCGCCCCGCCCCGCCTCCGCCTGACCCCACCCCACCGTCCCGGGCCCTCCCTCCTCCCGCACCCCCACTCCTGTCCCCCTCCCTCCACCGCCCACCTCTGCCCCTCCATGCACCCCCGCCCCCGCCGCCACCTGCGCGACCGGCTCCCCTCCTAGGGACGAATCCCGGGACCTCGCTTTGCGGGTCCAGTCCAGACCGAGCGGCACAGCGTCCGAGAGCCTGTGACTGGCTGCGTCCTGGACTTGATAACCCCACCTGGTGCTCAGCGTTCAGAGAGCTTGCTCCCTGACAGCGATCTCAAAGGAGATGTACTGCCACTGACGTGCGGCCAGGCTCCTGTTTCAAAATTAAGTAAATATGTTGGGGTGCATCGTTACTCATTTCTTAATATATTATTGCTTAATATATTTAGGTTTTTTTTTTTTAATTTGCTTAATCACTTAGTTTTCTTCTTTGGGAAAGGAAGAGTTACTGTTTTAGGAAGACTAAATACCTTCTCACTTAGTTTTGCTACTTGGAACTCTAAAAGATAAAATCCATGTTTATCAAAATGACTGAATTCGAATGAGATAAGGATTCACAAAGTATTCTCAAAAAAAATTTAACAAAGATTTTCTTAACTGTTAGAACATTTGAAATACAATGTCTTTTATCTCATTTTTCAGAAAGTGCATCTATAATACAGATTCTATATGAATTTAAATTGTGTGTGTTTTCATTCTAGTTCACAATTATGAAATAAATAGAACTCACACTTCTATAATAAATTCTGGACTATTTGTAAGAATACCATTTTAAGTGGTGATATGACACTGGGTTTTAAGTGGAACTTTCCTTTGTCATCCTAATGCATTCCTTGTGATCATAGATTATGCTCTGATCTCCATTTACTCCAAAAGTCTGTGTAACGGTGGAATGAAGTTATATTTTTGTCATTGCCACAGCAAATGCAACCAGCTTCCTTCCCTCCGAAGTGGATTTTCTTTTTTGTTAACATCTTTGTCCAAACTCCTTCCTCTTCTGAATTGCTTCTTCCAATTAAGTGTGACTAGGACAAACCTCCCTGCCATTTCAGTAGCACATGACCCAGTCCAGACAATTAAAGTACATCTCATCCCCTGGGCACAGAGCTGGGAGTTGGGGAGGACCTTTGTCCAGACCAATATGCCAGTGTCTGAGACCTCCATGTGTCGGCAGCAGCCGGAGGTAGCCAAACTGAGACAAAGCCCAACCAGAAAAAAAACACACTGAGCAACAGAGATTGAAAAATTTGTGGTGACATTAGGGATACCCCACAGGCAGCCATCTCTGAAAGTGGTCAAATAATTTGTTTTGAAATTATTCACTTATCAAATCATAAAAAGAATCAGTTAAGATCCACACTTTGAAAACTAGTAATGTGACCAATGAGCTCCAGGTTTTCAATTATCTAAATCACTTCTTGGTAATGAAGCACGTGCCAAGGACGTCACTTAATGAGAAGCCCTAACTTTTAATAGGATTAAAGGTCTCATTTAGGACATTATTATTGCCCAGGGTAGATTTAATATCCCAACGTTCTCCTCACCAAAACCAAAAACCAATAAAAGATGTGGTTAGAGAACTAGAGAGAAAACAATCAAACATCTAACCAAAACATCCCAGTAAATTTTTGTCTTATCAGTTACTCCAATAAAAAGTACTTTTGTAGCCCCAGTGTTTGCTGATACAGGACATTTCTTCTTTTCCAGACAAAATTTCAAAGCCTACTATAGACTTTCAGGGACTGTTGAAATCACTTTTCTGTACAGGAATTTTCTTGTGCTAAGTATTGTTCAAAAGTGGGCAATTGACCTATGCTTGGAATTCTTTTGTTTGACAGAAATTTTTGTCCTGAAAAGTATGTAACTATATTTAATTAGGACCCAAACAAATGTCCATACACTAATCAGTATGCTATGTTACCATTAGAAGCAATCACTCCCATCAGGGAAAGGAACAGCTCCCAATAAGGCCAAGAGATCAGGAAATTTCTGAGTAGCCAGGCCTACTCCATTGCTGCACACAGCCTCTCCACCCTTGTTAACAGCCTCTGGGGATTATCTCGCGCTGCTTGTTTCACAGTGTACTAGAGGTTCAGGCTGATGATCAGAGGAATCCAAACAACTGGATTATGTTCATGAACAGTGACCTCTGTCACATAATACTAATGGTTGCCATTTATTAAATAGGCTGTGCTGGGCAATTTATATGCTTCACTGTTAGTTGTCAATAGCCCTAAACATAAACAGGATGTCCATCTTATGAACAAGAAGTTTGGGCCCAAGGAAGGTGAGAATTGGTAATTAGAGGATTTAATTTGTGTGTGTGTGTTTGGGTCCACACACACACACCCACACACACACATCTTGTATTCAAAACCAAACTTGCCTGGGAGCCATGTAAATCATCCATCTAATGAGACAGTCACTAGCCATGGGAGGCTATTTAAATTTAAATACGTTAAATGTTAGTGCATTTAAATTCATTGAGTTTAATTTAACTTCATGGAATTAAACTTTTTACTTTTAGATGTAAATGAATTAAAATTTTGTCAGTCTCACCAGCCACTTCTCACATGCACAATAGTAACTTGTAGCTGATGGCTACCTTGCTGGATGGCCAACATTAAAAAAAAAAAAAAAAAATTCCATCATTGTGCAAAGTTCTTTTAGAGAGAAAGGATGCTTCACATAGTTGTATGTATCATCAGTTAAGATAGTGTTCTCCCTGACAGAATTTTTCAAGTGAATTATTCCAAGACTATTTATGTTAACTATTGTGATGAAATTCTTTCTAAAAAGTATAGTACATCTCTATGCCTGCCTGGATCAAAAGGATACACTTAACTGAATGCCAGTGGATGGCATGCGTGCCGGGAGCCCCTCTCCATGTACTCAAGTGGCATTCTGCTGACACTTCTGTCTCGCCCTTCTGGTGTGTCTTCTCTGCCACCTCTGTGTCTTGCTTCTCCCAGAAAACCTGTTGGCCAGTGAGGGTGTTTGCTAATATTCTGCCCTCAGCCTCCTACTATGTGTCCATGTGCTCTCCCTATGGATTAAATTTCTAATTCCCTGTCTCCAAATACAATAGTCCCCTGGTGTCTATGGAAGATTGTCCCAGGGCCCTCCATCGTTACCAAAACCACAAATGTTCAAGTCCCTTATGTAAAGTGTCATAATATTTGCATATAACCTACCACATCCTACCATCTACTTTAAATCATCTTTAAATTACTTACAATATCTAATAGGATATCAGTGCTATATAATTGTTATACTATATCATTTAGGGAATGGTGAAACAAGGAAAAACATGTACATGTTCATTACAGATGTAATCTTTTTTTCTGAATATTTTTTAGTTGTGTTTAATTGCATTCCAAGATATTCCCATTGACCTGGAGAGCTGACTGTACCACTGGTTCACCAGTGACTCCAGAATTTTTATCTCCAACTTTCACCTCTGCTTCTGATCTTGTGAGCACTTTTTGTTTTGGGGTTTTTTCCCTAGCTCTCTACTAGACTAATGCTACTTAAAGTGCTGTCTGTGGATGTCCAGTGGTCTGGGAATTGTTTGTGACTGCTCTAGGATAACATGAGTTTAGAAGTGAAGACTTGTGTTTAGAAACTTTTATAGCAATTTGACGTTGCTGAGACATTGTATTGTATCATACAAGAATAACAGACTATAGTGGATTATAAATTAAAAACCAAACCCAAAATGACTGAAACACAAATACTGTACCAGCACCACCAGGGTATCTCCTGGGCCCCAAATACTCAAAACCGCACTACAACTTGTGAATAACTGAAGTGAGAATTGTGCCCAAGTGCATCAGTCAGGGTCTAGTCAAAAATAAGGAATTTAATACAGAGAGCTAGTACACAAGTGCTAGAGAAGCCGAATAACCAACACTGAAAAATGAGTCAACCTAGGTTTTGGCGGGATCAGGAGACTGTTACCTAGGAGCAAATATAAAGGAAGTGGTGTCACTGGCTCTCCAGAGCTGGTGCTGATCAATGGCAAGGTATAACAAGGATTGCCACCCAGAAGCCAAGTCACAGGGGACACACAGGTTGTTTGTTTAACTAAACTGAACTGAACTGAATTGATTTTCCTATTTGGTTTTTGACGCTGAGCAGAATGAAAAATTTCTTGAGGAACTCTAGGTGGCCAAATCCTACATACATCATCCCCTCTCTCCTCAGTTCCAGCACATACCCCCCACAGCTCCCCAAGTCCTTAGGTGCTCTGTTTCTATATACAAAATATTGTATTTGCGTGTAACATGCACACCTCTTCCCATAAAGCATAAGTCATTTCTGACTACTTTATAATATCTAATACAGTGCAAATGCTATGAAAATATTTGTTCCACTATATTGTTTAGGGAATCATGATAAGAAAAAAGTGTGTACAGACACAATTTTCTTTTTAGATATCTTTGATCTATGGTTAGTTGAGTCCCTGGGTGTGGAGTTTGTAGCCGTTCAGTTCCTTTCCATATAAAACTAATCTATGCTTAAAAACCAAGATGCTCTATCCACTTATATGAAATAAATATATGAAACAGGTAATTATTTTTAGACTCAATATTTCTACCAACTTGCAGATTTTGAAATATCTTGAAAGTATTATGTCCTAATTTGTTGGTGTCATAGATGTCTTCTAGATTCTCATAAGCAATGTGAAATATGGTATCAAATATGTAGAATGTTTTTTAACTAGTCATAGTGAGGTGAACTTGGAACATTAGCTTGCTTACTTAGTAAAAATAGATCCCATCTGTTTGATGTGAACTCACTAATTCTTATTTTCCCTGAACTTGAAAATCAGGGTTTACATAAATAACTGAAATCCATAATTTCATTCAAAGCACTTTCTAATCAAATATTAATCCAGTTGCTCATTAGTAGCCAGGAAAATGAACTAATTTAAACTTTTCTCCATCTTTCTAGCACTGTACAGTAGAAATGCTAATAAGCAAAAATAGATAACAAGCGAGAGAAAACAAGGAGAAAAGGACAAGAAGGGAATACTAGGTCTCTGAGCCACAGATGGTCCCAATGTGTAATAACCATTTTCCTCTATTTAAAATAAATTTAAAATAGGTGCGCAGACTTGTACGTCTTACTGTTCAACTCGTAGGTTTTTTACTGAACTCTTTTTTAAGTGTATGTTATAATTTCTAAATGTCTTATGAGGATATATTCAGAATTTCATGTAGGCATTCTTTTTTTCTGTGATCTGGTATTAATCTAAAAGATGAGCAATGGTATTTCTGACATTTGTGGAAGTCACCTGCAAATTATAGGGAGATTTTAACAAAATGTCAGGGTGCTTTGGTGCAGATGTGAATTTTAGCTCATTCACCCACTCATTCCTCCCTCACTCGTTCTGTCACCAAATCTTTCATTTTCAGCGTTTTTACTCACACATCTTGTTATTCACATCTTAGCTGCACTTAGTACAAAAGTTTTCCCAGTTAAACATGTAATCATACAACCAGTCAAATATATTCTGTATTACCTCTTCTATGATTATTCTTCCATTCCCCAAATTGGTAAAAATCAATCTTTTGAGCAGTAGTTCAATGATACCAATTCATTTTATTCATTCATGAATTACACATATCCTTAACACTCTATTAAATAGTTTCACAGCCAATACTTCTAAGTAGACAAGCTTTTAGAACACGTTGGCATAGGAGGGAAATGATGCAGAAATGGGCAGAGGTAGGAGGTCAAGAAAAGACAGAATGGTGTGAGGGAGGGAGTGTCTCTACCCCCAGCTCAGCATTCCAAAAAGCTTCGTCTAAATGCTGCTAGAGAATATACAGGAAGATTAAATCATAGTATGTAGAAATCTTTTAGGAAAAAAAGTCAGCATATGTTGACAATTTGATATCTCTGATAGAAGTATGGTTATACATGCAATCAGCCTAGGCTATAAGAATAGCATCTATAATGGGGTTATTGATATGCACATCTTTCCTTGCCACCCTCCACTTCCTACTTAGTTGTTGGCTGGGATCTTATGCTAAGTAGAAATTTTAAATAGTAGTACAATTTTCTCATAATCATAAAGCATACTAATCTCACAAATTTTGAATTGGCTGGATTCCCAAACTCTAAGTGTCTTAATCATGATGTTCTTAGTTCTTCCTCAGTTACATTGGATTTCATGGCTTATTTATCAGAACTCAAACCACACTATGCACTAATAAGTCATTCAGTGCAATTATATACTATAATAACAAATAAGGCCTTGGATGACTCCTTATTAACCTCATCAAATTGTAAGCTACATGAGAACAGGCATGTAGCTAGGCCTTCTTTTGAAATCCCCTTTACTGTTTAGCAAAATTGGAGCAGCCGATGAAGTTTTATAAGATACTCATTGACATAATACGTACTCTGAGAGTATTACAATTATTGTGTCACTTCATATGCATGGCCTTCCCATCCCTGGGAACTGGTATGGAATCCCTGCACTCAGCATTTCCTATTTAACTAAGTCCTGAGCATAGGATATGCTGTCATTCTGGAGAACCCCCTAATCTCCCAACAGCTCCCAACAACTCCCAACAGCCACCAGGGCATCTGTCCCACCCGAATCAGAAGAAAATGGATTGAAGGATTACAGGAAGTTTGGAAACATTTATGAAGCCATATATTTAAGGATGTGAATAGCAAGATGTTCTTGTGGCTCTCCAATAAATAAGGTGTTATTTTTTTCTCTAAATGAAAATATTATATTTGAAAGAATAGCGATGTAATGACAGTTCTTGAACCAAACACGATGTGAATTGCCCAGGCAGGACTGTGGGTGTGGTGAGGAAATTGCAGGAGAATTGGACTTTCAGAAGGATAGAAACCCAGAGGCAGAATTGTTCTCTGCATACACCTGACAGCTGACTCTGTTTTATGCCCCCTCCCTTCACTCCAGAACATGTGACCTTGGTTATATTTCCTTAAACTCTAGTTCTGGTACTTCCAAAGTGGAGTTGCAAGCACCAGGTATGAAAGGACAGAGATAGAAGAACTACTGAGCTTGTCAGATGCTTCTGGACTACTTACCTATTGTCCAGGCATGTAAGAAGTTACATATGCAGTATATAGTTTATTTTCTTGGCTGATTAAAGTGCATGCATATTTGTACACACACCTTTTTTCCATCAGTTTGTAGGTTGTCTGAAATGTTGCATTTTCCATGAAAACTTTATACATGTAAGAAGGTTATTTATAGATAAACACATACAATTACTCCTTACCTTGCATTTAACCAAGTAAGATGATGAAATATGTACTATGTTGTCCTATTCCTGAACATCTAAAAACCCTTTAAATTAGAAAGCAGTTTTTTCTGATAACATGTTACTAAATTAGATTTTAATGTTTTATGTGGTTTAATAATATCTAAAAGATATTATTATACATTTAAAGTAACCCAAACATACTATTAATATGAAAGCTGATAATCTGCCATTAATTTAGTGTAAAAGAATTAATTTTAACTTAACTTTCTAAGTAATGGTCCTAAGTGGAGAATGAAACATCACTACAAAATTGTTTTTACTTTGATATGTAAATCTTGCATAAACATAACATTTTAATGGTTATGCCATATATATTAATAATTTAGCCATAAAGAGTATTTAATATTTAGATTTTGTCATGTATTTGTGCTTTATCCTTTAATTCTATTTTGTTCACATGTATTTTAAATATAAAATTTGCTTTTTACTCTTATATTTTATCTTTTCCTTTTCACTAAGTGAAATGATTGGTATCAACATTTTAATATCATGGATCATAAAAGATGGACTAGCCAGTCACAAGTGTTTCAAGACTGCTTAAGCAAGGAGTAACACTGAAGTTTAAAATTTCACAAGCTCCTTCTCTACAGTCTCTCTGGTTTCGGCAGGGCTACCATACAAAACCTGTACCTACAATGTCCAGTTGTATAGACCACACCACAGATAGCATTCCCTGGGATAATGCACACAGTTACTCTGGTGCTAAACATTTTATTTTATGAATTTTCCTGAAAGTGTCAGCAACAAAATCAAATAACTGTAATTATTTCTGGGAACTATACTTAAGGAAAAGTTCACATTAACGAGTACAATATGTGGAATATGAACTCTGGATGTATTGTATAAATTAACTGAATCCTCCTGAACTACAGCAGAAAAATAATGTTATCTAGAGTAGAAATTTGTCAGTTTACTGTTTTAAACAAATCTAGTACAGTAACATTCAGAATCTTTCCCTTTTGTTTTCCTGCCGGACACGTCTGATTTATTTGATGTATTCCCATAAACAAATTATTTCAATAAACTTAAAGGTATTTTTCCAAGCTTATGGGGTTGAAATGTTTTTGGTAGAGGTGAATAGAAAGCACAATGCACTATTTTTTTTTAAATGAAAGAGTTTTAAAATGAAAAATATATATTTCTATTTAGGCAAATAGATACTAATTATTCAGAAATAAACTCAGCATGTTGTATATTTACCATAAAATATTTGCAAAAAAGACTAAGCATCGAAGTTACATGATTCTGTAACTACAGACTGCACAATGAAGGACTTACTGTATTTTTCCACATGTTGGGTAAACCGCATAATGTACAAGTAGTAAAATAGCTCCAGCCACAAATATGCCTGCATATTTCCAGCCCCTATTCCTTTTAATTTACTTGGATTTCTTTCTTTTGCAATGATAAGAAAAACTTTTAAAATGTTTAAAAGACCCTAAGAATATGTTATATAAGAGAAATTCCAGTAAGTTTATACTGCTGCTTGGATGGCAATCAAATTGGAAATGCCTTTGGTGTTTCCTGAAATATCAAGCAAAGGCTGCCAGTTATTTACATCAGTGTGATGGATCAAAAATTAAAGATTCTACAACATTTATATACTGAAGATAATGTTTCTATGATTGTATAGAGACAGACTCAGAATTCACAAAGCAAGGTGAGACCTTAGCTGAGATGTACTTGACAAACTAACAGCATAAATTACATGTAATGTTTTTACAACAGCAAGTCAGAATTAGGAGGAGGATAAAAAAGAAAAATACAGAATGAGCTAATTCAAAGAGTTTACTCATTCATTCTTAAATTCATTTGTTCACCTGGTTAACATATACAGTATTACCAAACTTCTCTGTCTAGGCTCTGCTTAAAGTTCTAAGGATATCATAGCAAACTAATAGGCAAGGTACTTGTGCTAATGAAACTACCTGTTCTTATGATGGGATAGTAAAAATAAATAATAATACATGTAAAGTTAATTTCAAATAAAAATGACTTGGTTTGCTTTAAATAGGTTGATGCTATAGAAAGCACATGACTATGTGGACTTAAATCAGACCAGGTGTTCACTGTAGAGATGCATTTGAGCTGAGACCTGAGGAATTAGAAGGAAGTAGCCCTGTAAGAGAGAAGCAGGTGTATTCCAGGCAGAGGGAGTAATTGATGCGAAGGCCCTGGGGCAGAAGTGAGTTAGGAATGTTGAGGAAAAGAAAAATCAGCATACTCAGAATTCAGGTGTCAAAGAATAGTAGCGGGTGAGGCTAAAGAAGAGCAAAGGCCATAGTAAGAAATTAGCATTTTTTTTTTACCTGCAGTGAAAATCCCTGACACTGTGTAACCTGCTTTATAATGCTGCAAGATCAATTTAGTTGAAGTGTCACAATTGGGTTGGGTGTAGTGAGGTAAGGTAAAAATGGAAGCTGAGAGCCATTTTGGAACCTTACGGTGGTCTAAGGAAGCATATGGAGATAGCAATAATGAAGATGAAAGGAGATTTAATTAGTTCATGTTGTGTTTTTGGAGTAGAATCAGTAAGACTTGAAGATAGATTGTATAGTAGAGGTGGTGGGATGTAGAATAAGAAAAACAATAACCCTCGCTGATAAATATGCTACAATAGAAAATAAAATATAACTCTAGGCTAAGGAAGCACTGGCAAGAAAAGTCTTGGAGGTCAAATAACATTGATGTTAGATTAGAGCAGATGTCTAGTTAAATCTTATACCTGAAGTACCTGCCTCATCATCAGCAGATGGTTACACAGCTTCTGCTTAAAGCTTACCGTGATGATAGCACCTTTGGAAACAATTTCATTAATGAGGCCAGTGTCATTCAGATGATCATAAGCTGAATACTGAGATAGTTTTGAGAACTTTTAAAGAATCAATATGATACTGAAAACGTATATTTTGAAAATATATTAATTTCAGAGTCTGATAAAGAGACTTTTCCTTACTTTCTGTTTTGTTTAGTTTTTGTTACTACATTTTAAAGGTAGCAAGTTTAAGAGAATGGGAAATAGGTTGTGGAGAACTGAGGAGAAAAAAGCTCCACATTTTTATGAAAATTTAGAAAGTGGAGTAAACAAAAGGCTTATGTTTTTTTCTACATTTCTGTAAAGGATCCTATGAAGAAGTGATGTCACTTAGAAATAGAAAGTATTCTATTTTGGCATCAAGAAAAAGTTTGTAGATTTAAGAACAAAATATTTCAGTATTCTCTGATTCTTGTAGACCTAATAGACTAAGTTAGAAAACAATTAATTCTGGGTAATTAAGGCCATCTGTCAAAAGCAGAGGACATTGGATTCTTTCATGTTAAAACAGGCTTATATGTCTATGCAGTGAATTAAAGCACTTTGAATTGCCAGATGTGATCGCGTGTGGGCCAAAGTGCACCAGAAATGCTGTTCATTCCATTTTGGGACCAGCAAGGATTTTAATCTAGTTAACAGAAGAGAACAGAGAAAGAGAGATGTTATCACACAGATGCGAAAATTTCACAATTTGTAGACTGTTTTCCACAAAAAAATAGATGATCCTGCCTTTTAGTACTTTATAAGTTGTTTAGTTTAAAACAATAGACATGGAAAAATGTCTCAATAATTTTATTCAAAAATACCTTGAAAATAAGGACAAGTTTGAAGGAATTTTGCTACTGAACACCAAGATTTGTTACAAAACTACGGTGACTGAAGCATGAAATTAAAAATGACTAAAATATACAAAATTAAAGGTAGGAAATTCTTTTCATCAGTGGCAAGCTATAGAGTCATATATAGAGTCTGACAAAAGATTCCCATGCAAAATATCTAAAGAACATGACAGATAACATGGTGGGCAAGTACATGAATAGGTATTCACAAAAAGCACATACAAATAGCTAATAAATATATAAAAATACACTCAGCCTCTTTAATAATCAGGGAAATGCAAATTGAAATCACAATAAATTAACACTCTGCAAACAAGAGAAGAGCTAAAATAAAAAATAAAATAAAATAAATTGTGGAATAACTTGACCTGTGATACACAGCAGGTAGGAGAATAAATATGCCCACACACTTTGTCAACATCCAAGAAAGCTGAGCATATCTGTAATCTAAGACCAAGCAATTCTGCTTCTAAGTATTGCTCAAAAGAAATATGTACGCGTCTGAACCAGAAGACATACACAAGAATGTTCATGGTAGCAATATTTACAAGAACCAAACACTGGTAACAAACTAATGGCCTTTAGTAGCAGAATGGATAAGTCAATTGTAATATATTCGTACAATGAACATCAAAGAATGTGAAAATATATTAGCCTCTACTACAAAAGAACACAAAGGTGAAACTCACAAACATATCATTAAGGAAAGGAAGCCAGAAAAAGAATGCGTACCACAGGATTCTATGCATATACTGTATAATAACAAGCAAAACTTGTCTATGGTTTTAAAATCAGGATGGATTTTATTTTTGGGGACTCGGATGACATTAGCAATTGGAAGAAAAATTCACATGGGATTTAATAGATACTAGTAATTAGATGTTGCCTTATTGGGTAATGGCAACATAGGTGTTCACTTTGTGGCTTTTCAGCAAGCTTACATATAAGATTTATATAATAAGTTATATTTTAAGTATGTATGTATAAAGCTGTATGTAAGTTAAACCTTAATTAAATGAATGTAAATATGTGTGTCAGTTATCTTTCGTTAAAATTTTGTTTAAAATGTAAGAAGAAAGGAATTAAATAAGATGAAAAATTTAAATCATGAACATACCTCAGGAAATATAAAGCTACATATAATAAGTGAAAGAACAAAAGAAAGAGATTCTGAAGAGATCTCAGTAGGTTGGAATAGCAAACCCTATGTATAAGGTGAAGCTCAATAGTGTAAGTATAAAATCACTCTGTTATGTTTAAAGAAATAATAACCTGTCCTTAAGTAGCCAACAGTGCATCCGAAAAAATCCAAGGGTTGCAAGTGGGGAGGGTGAAATAGTTAAAATTTTGTCTAAATAGTTCTAATTGATTCCATTAACCTTTCTCTAAAATAACTATAAATATATTAAAAATAGAATTTAAAAAGACCAAAACTGCTAGTCATTTTGTTTCAGAAGCAAGACAACTTTTAGAGACAATTTTCCATTAAGCATTTAAAAATTAGTAGGGTTGAGTGAGAATGCCAATTGGTAGCCTAAAACTATTTAGTCAGATGAAGTGGAGAAGAGTTACAGGCAAGAATGAAGGTTGGAATTCAACAATTTCTCCCTCACTTCTAGCCAACCAAAACAGAAGGGGCTGCACCATTCAGAATACAGTGCCTCCCCATTTGTTATCCTTGCTTTCTCCACTAGCTCTCTTTCTATGATGGAGCAAAAGTTTGGAGCCTGCAAGTGCCTGGAAAGAAGGAGGGAAGTTGAACATGGAATTTGCAGTGCACACCCTGAGTCAAGGCAGGGTCTGGATGTGAAGACACTTGTATTACTGAACACCGTCCAAGAGGCTTGTCAGGGAAATGGGCATTAGGAAAAAGGAAACATCATGAACTTGATGAAATGAAACCCTGCTGGAGTTTAATAAAAATAGTGAAAGCAATGGTATGATAACTTGTCTATAGGTAGGAGGAGGATAGGGCTGCTTAAGATGGGGTATTCAAAGAAGACGTTCCGAAGAGGTGATCTTTGCACCAAGATCCCAAGGACACAGCAGAGTCAGTCAAATGAGTGAAACATTCCTGGCAGGAGAAAAACTAGTGCCAAGGCTATAATTCAGGCACAACCTCAATATGTTTGAAGAACAGAAAGTCATTGCAAGTTTATTCTTTTCTTTTGTATTCAAGTCTATGAATTGTGTTTAATGGTCTTATTTGCCACCGTTTCTATTTTCTTTCTGAATTCTAATTTGTCAGGAAATGCACTTTTCCTATGAAAGATTCATGCCAAAGGAATCAGGGATTGGGAATGTCTTACTATGACACCTAGTGATCTTATGAGAAAAATTGGGCTTTCCATTCCCGTAACTTTAGAATCTGGTTTTCAAGATGTCTTAATTTTAGGGAGATTAAAGCTTCTGTTAGGAATAAAAACAACGATTCCATTCGACTGGACCTTTGGACTGTCACATGACCACTTTGGGATCCTTAAACCAGAGAATTAACAAGCAAAGGGAGATAGTTACTGTGTGGGCTAGATGACTGATCACAGCCCTTAAGGGACAATGAGGTTGCCACGCCACAGTGGGGATAGAGAGTCATATGTTTGGAATGCAGGAGATCCCCTGGGGCACTTCATACTTTCACTTTCTGAGATTAAAGTCAATGCAGACTATAAAAACCCAATCCAGGAAAGACTGCTAATACACAGCCTTTTGAAGTCAGAAGTCTGGGTCACCCAACAGGTAAGAAACTACCACAACCTGAGATACTCCCTGAGGGCAAAGGAAATATAAAATGCATAGTGTAGAGCATGGGACTAGTTAGAGAACTGGTTACTACAATAGTTCTGAGTAATTATTTCATATTTTTATAAGAATGTCTATATTTTTATAGATTGTTTCTGTTTTCTTTTCCAATCTCCCCTTATCTAAAAAAGATATGTTAATACTAGTATATTTTATGTCTCGATATATAAATACTTAAGTTACAGGACATCAAGAGAAATGTGAAGAATGAAAAGCAACCTAAGACACTTATATCTACTTTTGGGAAAAGAGTTACTTTAATTTTGTTGTTTATCTCATTTTTGGTGGAAAAATGATTTTATTATTATTTCCACTGGAGGGTAAATATGGGTTAAGGTGACATGTATTGATAGGAAGTTGACAAAGAATGGACTGTAATGCCTTTGTAACGTGTGAACTTGTCTAGGATGAACTATTTCCCAGAATTTACATCTCTGTGTATTTCTAGTTAAGCTAGGCCACAGGAGAATGCAGAAGTAAAGAAGCACCTTATTTGTAATGTATGCTTGAGAGGTCAGAGCAGATAACTTTCGTAGCTGGCTCCTGTTGCTGCTCATCAGCTGGCTTACCTCATCAGCATGAGCAACACCTAGACCACAAACTGCACCGCTTTGCTTTGCATTACCCTTCAGCTTTCACTCTGAGCCAGGTATAGGTTGATCTCTTTAACTCAAAGTGTCAGCTTTCCATGCAGTACATGAATTTCTTTAAGTGAAGGCCTTGAGAACTGACAGGGATCCAGTATGTCCTCCTGGGTTCCAGGCATCTCATACTGCACATTTTATTTTCTTTTATAAATTCTAGCTTGTCTTTGCTGTTGCCCACTTCAGACTTACCTTGTTTTTAGTACCACCTGCTATTATGGCTTATATCTAGATGTTCTCCCAAAGCCTTATGTGGTCATAGGTGGAGCTTTTCGGAGGTGGCTGGATCTTCGGCATGTGAATGTGGACTAATAGTGTGATACTGATATTAAGGGTTTGTAGTACTGGATTAGTCCACTAATTCATTTATAATAGTTCTGGGCGTGAATAAAGGGAAGCCCCATCTTGGGTGTGGGTGGCACCACCCAAAAGGCTTGTAGTCTGACTGGGACAAAAGGGAAAGGGAGGCTTTTTGCTACTGCTGCTTGCTGCTTTGTTGCCTCCTGACTCCTCTACCATGGACTGTTTCTCCTCTACAATGCCCTTCTGCCATGCTGCCTGCCTTGGAGCCAGCTGACTATGGACTGAAACTTCTACAAACTGTGAGCTAAATAAACCTTTCCCCCTTTAACTTTGGGTGTCAGGTATTTGTCGCAGTGATGAGAAAAGTAACTAAGACACCTGCCCTGTGGTCTTTAGGCTCCAACATTAAAACAGCAAAGATAACCCCTACTTGCCTTGTATAAAATCCTGTTAAATTCCCATATATATAGTGATCCTGCTTTTCTGATTGAAATCTCTTTGATACATAGAGATAAATCTAACAAAAAAGGCTGCAGACTTTCACAATATAGAGCGCAGGACATTGCAGACAGTAACTAAAGAAAACCCAAATAAGCAGATGGGCAAATATATACCATATTCCTGGACCGAAAGACTAAATACTGTGAAGATGCAAGTTTCTTCAAGTTTATCTATAGATCTGACCCAATCTCAATTAAAATTCCAGTTTGCTTTTTTTAGTAGAAGATTTAAAAATTAACTCCAAGATATATATTAAAATGCAGTAGATCGATAATAGATTAAATAATTTTGAAAGAGATGCTAAATATTGGACAGTTTGCCCTGTTTGATTATGAGTCTTACTCTAAAGATGCTATAATTGAGAAATTTTAGTATTAGTGAAAATATTAACATATATATATCTATGGTACGGAATAAGTGGTATGTTTAGGATGTAGGAAATTCACTTAGACATTTCTTACTTTCATGTTCTATAAATAAATTCAAACATTAAAAGGTATCAACATCATTAATTATGAGGTACATGCAGTTTGAAACAGTAATGAGATACCACCAGCCACCCAAATGAATGATAAAATGTAAAAACTGATCATGCTGAGCATTGACAAAGATGTGGAGCAACTAGAACTTGATATATTGCTGGCAGGGATCAAAAATGAATTTGGCAGGAATGTTAAAACACATAGAAGCCATTTTAAAGTGCTTTAAAAAGTTTATAGTCAATGAACAGCTGAGCCATTCTACTTTTAGGTAAATAGCTGTGAAAAACAAAAGCATATGTCCTCACAAAGCCTTGTACATAAATATGCACTGTAGCTTAATTGTAATAGTATCAAACCCAAAGCAAATGTCTATCAACAGTTCAGTAAATAAACAAATTACACTCTGTCCGTACAGTGGAATATAACCTAGCAAGAAAAAAGAACAAATTATTGATCTAAGTTACAACATTGATGAATTTCAAACTCATTATCGTGAATAAAGAAGCTGATCCAAAAAGATTCTGTTTATGTAAAGTTCTAGAACATACCAACAAATCTATAGTGATGATAAACAGGCCCAAATTTCCTAGGTAAGGAAATAGGGAAGGATAAATTACAAAGAGTCATGAGGAAACCTTTATAGGTGATGAAAGTGTTTGTTATTTTGATTATGGTAAAAATTTCAAGAGTGTGTACATATGTGAAAACTCATCAAATTGGACTTTTTAAATACGTGAAGCTTATTATACTTTGTTTACACTGTCAATGTAGTTGGTAAATATAGCAATTAAGTTGTAAAACAAAACAAAACAAAAATTTTTTCCTGTTCTAGACTTTGGATTTGAAATGTCCCCCAAAGGCCCATGTGTTAAAGACTTAGTCCCCGGCTATTTGAAGATGGTGGAAACTTTAACAGGTGGGGCCTAGTGAAAAGTCTTGGGATCACTGGGGATGTGCCCTCAAAGGTAACAGTGGGATCTGGACCCCTCCTTTTTCTCTTTCTTTTTCCTCCTGGCTATGAAATGAGTGGTTTTGCTCTGCTAAGCACTTCTCTGGTAATGTGCTACCTGGCCACAGGCCCAAAAGCAATGAGGTTAATTGATCATAGGCTGGAATCTCTGAACAGCGAGCCAAAATGAACTTTTTCTCATTGTGAGATTATTATCTCAGATTTGGTTATAGTCTTAGAAAGCTAATACAACCTGAAAAGGGTAATTCTGACCTAGCTCAATTTCTGATACCTTGCAGTGAATATGTATTATTTTTTTACCTTTTTCTCTGACAGCATTTCCCCTTCTCTGGATGCTGCTTTCCTCTCCAACCATCGTGGCAGGGCTATGTGACCTAGGTCATGGTGGTCATGTTACGCTCTAACCTGATACGGAGATGGGTGTGTAATTCAAGCTAAGGTGCTCTGTGTCCTTCTTCAAGATTAAAATGGAC
This sequence comes from Erethizon dorsatum, assembly GCA_028451465.1. NCBI lineage: Eukaryota > Metazoa > Chordata > Mammalia > Rodentia > Erethizontidae > Erethizon > Erethizon dorsatum. The sequence continues at coordinate 52,275,714 of CM051828.1, forward strand.
CTGGTGGAGAAGACTGTTTCTTTTTTGACATTAGAGCCTTGGGATAGAGTATAGGGCTGCTGGAAGATTTGTTCCACTACTGTGTGGAGAATACCTGTCTGGCATGCAGAATGGAAAGATGAAGGAAGGGACACAGGGAAGAGAAAGAGACATGTAGAAAAGGGAGGAGGAAAAGTGAGTGAAGGAGGAAGGAAGAAGGAAAGAAGGGAGGCAGGGAAGGAGAAAAGGAAAGAAAGGGGGAAAGAAACGTCCTTGGATATATTAACTCCTGAGGTCAACTTCAGCTCAAGCCTTTTGCAGTATAGATTAACTGAGCCAGCACACTTCCCTATTTGGCTTAAGATACTTGAAGTTGCTGTCATTTCCAAGAGAAAGAGTCTTGGCTATACAATATTTATTCAGTGCCATTCTTTTAGACTGAGGTGAGAGGTGAGATTTGCATTATTCTCTTTTACCTGCCGCATTCTCTGTGTTTAGAAAATAGCTCTTTCTGCTCCAGCTTTGGTAATGAAAGATGAGATCCCTTAGCATGCATTTCTTTGAGGACTTTTCTCTCTTCTCTTGCCTAGCCAGAGGATACCTTTCCTAAAGTTTCTTTGCATTGTAGGATGTGGGCTATATTTTTTTCCTGGCAGTTTTAGTCTCTGGTGGGTAACACAAATGGAAGTTTAAAATGGATGAGTTAGTTAGGGAGAGATGGTGGTAGTAAATCAAAATGTCTCCTAATTCCTTCTTCCCCTGTTCTGTGCTGGTTAAGTGTGGGTGACCTATGTTGCTGCTTCTCAACTGAGCTACATTAATGTAATAAGTCATAAGATTTGGCTCTGGACTCTGGCATATCATCTGCCAAACTCACTTTACCATGTAGATGTAAGCTTTTATGTATTTTTTGGTATACTCTCTGGGAACATTAATTAGAAATTTGGGGAAAAGTGAGCCACATGGTGCTTGCACCCTTTGTTGTTAAAGAGAAAGACTGGCAATGTAGTCTTTAAGACATGTTAGTCATTTTCCATCAGACTTGTAAGTCTGGAAATATTTGTAGCTTTCCATTAGTGTTTCTCTATTATGGAAAGTCAAAGATGTGAATTTCTGGACAGAGAGCCAGTCCAATATCCCCAAGGTATAGTGTAGAATTGGTCTACCATCTCTATAAAGATAGCCCTGCTTCCAAAATGTCACAGGGCAGAGGACAGAGAGACAACTAGCATTTAAGGGGGTGATGGATGATAGAGATGCTATGGAATAGGTCCCAAAAATAAAATTGGAAGGTTCTTTCCATAAAAATCATCTTCCCTTGTTAGTGCTCTCTCTTGACAGATGTTAAATGAGCAAACAGATGATAATCAGAGGCTGAGAGGGTGTGAGGAAAGTCATGGAAGAGGTCATTTTCTGTAGGATTATTTATATCTGGGGCGCTCAGTATATTTTTTCCAGGAATTCTCAGCTTTGTAATTTGGTCTTGTCTATAAGAGATTACTCTTACTTGAATTTAGAATTATTGGAGGAATGTAAACTAAGATTTGCATCATATTTATGCAAATGGCTTGTGTTATACTTTTCTAAAAGTAGTAAACGGACTTATTAGAGGCAAAGTAGAATACAGATGTTGCTTCTAGAGCTCAGCTGAGAGAAATGCAATAAGAGTCCTGAGTCTGAAAAACTTACTGCCCACAGGCCTCTAAAATTTCAGCCATATTCTTAAAATTCACAAAAAAAAGGAAATCATATAAAATTTGTGGTCAGAATATTTGCTTTTTTTTTGTGTGTGTGGGGGTACCGGGGGTCGATCTCGGGACCTCGCGTGCCAGCAGGCGCCCGTGCCGCTGAGCGATATCACCGGCCCTTTTTTTGTATGTGGGTTCGGGGAGTCGAACTCAGGCCCTCGTGCTTGCCAGGCAGGCGCTTACGCCGCTGAGCCATCTCATCAGCCCAGAATATTTGCTTTAAATATTGAAATATTTTTATTATATTTTGTCATAAAATCTCTTTTTATAATAAACAGTTAATTACCATGTTGCTGGATGATAGCTTGGTCTTTCTAATACAGTGTCATGAATGTCTTGTATTTATGCTCAGAGAATTTATCCTTGAATGGATTTCTAGACTAAAAATATTTATGCCCTATTAAATTCAAGTCATGAAAAGATACACAGAAAACTTCTATTCTTTGTTAATTCTCCTTATTTGCATATGCCTCCAACTTGATGGTGAGAATATAGCATATATTTAATAATCTAGGTAAAACTTATATTTTTAACAGATGTTCATAAAATACACTGAAGAGTAATTAAATTCAGGTCAGCAAGATGGAAACTGTCCTCACAGACCCCAGAGTAACTATAAGGAAATTTATTAGGGGATTTTGAATATAAATTTTAAATGATTTAGTAATGTTACTGGTTACCATTTATAATGTGACTTAAAAATTATACTGTACCTTGCTGATGTTTTACATAGCTATTGTTAATATGATTATTTATGAAAGAAAGTGAGAAAACTATTGCTAATCCTCATGACTTGGTCATAAATCTTTACTGTTTTGCAATAAAACACATTTCTAATAATGCTGAATATACTTTCCACTGCATTTAATTCTCTTGAGTTTTAGCTACTCTACATTCTTGAGATTATGATACATGCTTCCAGATGAACCAGATGTTCTTTAGACTTTGAAATGAAAGGTCTCATTAAAAAGTGTGTGTGCAGGTGTGTGTATGTTTGAGTGTGTGTACGTGTGTGTATGTGTGAGTGTGTGTATGTGTGTGTAGCTTTCCCTTGAGGGATTTATATTTGCAAAGACTGTAAATGTTAAAAGGTTTCAATTGTTATTTACTTATTTATTTAAACAGAGCAGAGCTCTATGAAGAGATAGTACTGGACAAAATGATTGTGAGAAAATCCTTCTGATAATGTTTGTGGATTATTCCAACAGAGTCATTTTCGTATAAAATTCTCAGAAAGACATACAAGAAATGTCAGCCTCTGAATTTAGAGGGTCCCAACGAAACAAAGAAGGAGTCAGATAAATCTAGCTTGTTGAGTAGCTGAGTTTATTGGGGTTACTTACAGAACCATGGATGACTTGGCGGTTGCAGCACTATCGAAGTTACCCACCCCCCGTGTTAGGCTACTAGTTTTATAGGCTCCAATTAAAACAGCAAAAGAGGGCCGGTGAGATGGCTCAGCGGCGTAAGCGCCTGCCTTGCAAGCGCGAGGGCCCGAGTTCGACTCCCGGAACCCACATACGAAAAAGGGGCCGGTGATATCGCTCAGTGGCACGGGTGCCTATTGGCGCGCGAGGTCCTGAGGTCGTCTCCCTGGTACCCACAAAAAAAAAAAAAATAAAAAAAAAAAATAAAACAGCAAAAGAGGGCCAGTGATATAGCTCAGTGGCATAAGCACCTGCCTGGCAAGCACGAGGTCCTGAGTTTGACTCCTTGACCTGCATATAAAAAAACAAAACAAAACAAAAAACAGCAAAAGAAGGATCAAAAGCAAGAAGCATTTGGGAAAAGTTGTGTGACGCCTTCCCATCCTATCCTTATCAGTTTCAGCAGGCACCATCTAACCAGGGTGGTGGACGACCTTGCTGTGCTGAGTTGGACACACAGAGGTCTGCTAGATGGCTAAATGGGAGGTGGGGGACAGCACAAGATGGAATTAATTTGCTGAGGCTTGGAGGATGATTCTTGCTAGGACTTCGTAGGGCTTGGAGGACAGTTGCCTATATGGTACTTTCCTTCAATCTTGTCTTTGTATAATTTCAAAAATGTGACAACCTATGTATGGGATCCCTTGACTGTATTTGGTAAAAGGACACAAAGATATCCTCTGCACTTATAGTTAATAATCATGCAATTTGAGAAGCTCAACACATGGGAAAAACATAGGAATCTATTGAAAGAAAGCATCTGTGCACATGCAAAGGAATTCAAGGGGTTTTGTTAGATTGTTCTTATGTAAAAGTTATTTCTATATAGGAATATATAGTCATAGAATTTCAGCATTTCTCACTATTTGCATTAGCTTGTTGTAGGTATTTGATACATATGCAAATACTCAAAGCGATGAAACATTAGTTGAACTAAAATAGGTTTGTATGTACTTATTCTCTGAATAGAATGCGTATCATTTAATACCGGCGAGATCAAGTCCAGGTCAGGCAGGTAAATAGGGAGTGGCTCAGAGAGCACGAGACCGGGAAGGCCGTGGAAAGTCCTTGGCTTTTGTTCTAAATGAGACGGGAAGGCCTGGGAGGGTTTCCAGCAAAAGCAACAGGATCCTGACCACGGTCTGACCTACATTTTTACAAGGCCACTCTGAATTGGGGTTTTCCTTCCTGTTTCATCTTATTTAATTTGTTCTACTTTAACAATAATACCACACACTGGGTGCCTTCCACAACAGATACTTATTTCTTATAGTTCTGGAGAGTGAGAAGTCCAAGAACAAAGTCTGAGGCAATTCAGTTTCTGGTGAGGACCCTCTTCCTGGCTGATAGACAACTGTCTTCTTCATGTGTCTTCGCATGGGGGTGGGGAGTGAGTTCCAACCTCTCAACTTCATCTAAACCCAACTAATTGTCTCCCAAAGGCCTTTCCTCTAAATTCATCATATTGGAGGTCAGTGGTTCAAAAATGTGAATTTTAGGGAGACACAAGCATGCAGTCCATAATTCCTCCTCCTTTTATAAACTAGAATATGCTACTATTTTAGTGCTCTTCCTCTGATAATTTAGTTCTTTCATTTGGTAAACTTAACTGTCATCACCTTCTAGCATTTATAAGTGTATAAAATAATTATGAAATGTCATTTCCTGTTTCTTATACATGAGTCAATGAATCAATACATTATCACTGGCATAAAACATTCAAAATTATGAATTTATCCTACATGAACTTTTCATCAGCAAATATTTCGGTATTTATATATGGTTCTGGTATATCAAATTAAAAATTTCCGTCTTAAAATTCCCAGATATCATTGCTCAAAATAATTGTTAAAATTTAAGCAAGGAAAACATTTCATTTTGTTACAGTGACAAATTAAATTTCTGTGACATTCTGTGCTCAATGAAATAAAAATTACAGTTCCTCTCAATTTACAAGTTCCCTTTATGAGAAATTCAAGCATTTGTGAATTTACGCTAAATCAGTCATCATAATTCATGTTCCATAGAAGTGAGTTACAGACCTTCCCTGGTGAGGAATAGAGAATAGGAAACTTGAAAATAGAATAAGGAGTTACAGAAAAGGAGCAGGGATTTTCAAAATAAAAAGGGAGAAAAAGTAAGAAAAGAAGTAAAGGATATTCACCTACTTCTCAAGTCTCCCTATTCTCTTTGTTCTGTCATATTTACAATTTCTTGACTCCTGGCCTAGATTTAAAAAAAAAAAACTTTATTTCCTTTTATTTTATTTAAAATTTTTTTTGACATATAATAATTGTAATAATTCATGGTGTACCCTGTGATGTTTCAATACATGTTCATGATGTACAATGATCACATTAGGGTATTAATATGTCTATCAACCTCAAACACTTATCATGTCTTGTGTTGGAAACATTCATAGTCCTTTCTCCTAGCTATTTTTAAATATTCGGAAAATTGTTGTTAGCTATAGTGACCCTTCTGGGCTACAGAACATCAGATTTTAATCCTGCGGTCTAACTGTATTTTTGTACCTATATCGCAGCCTCTGTCAATTTCCCTTTTCTGTCCCCCTTCCTAGCCTCTGTAACACTATTTTACTCTACACTTCTATCATGTCAACTTTTTTATGTTTCCACATATATGTGAAAATATATGGTATTTGTCTTTTTGTGTCTGGCTTACTTTATTTAACTTAATGTCCTCCAGTTCTACTCACGTTGCTCAATTGAAAGGATTATATTCTTTTTAATGGCTAAATAATATTCCATTGTATTTATATATCATATATTATCAATTCATTGGTGAATGGATATCTAGGTTGATTCCATATCTGAGCTATAATAACCTGAACTATAATACTATAATAAACAGGAGTGCAGTGCCTCTTTAAAATACAGAGTTCATTTTCTTTGGACATATATACCTACTAGTGGAATTGCTGGATCATGTGGTAGCTCTACTTTTATTTTTTTGAGGGACCTCTGTTGAGGTTTATATCTAGATAACCCCCAAGAGCCTCATGCTATCATAGATGGGAAGAGGACTGGACCACGCGATAGCTGACCTGCTGTTAGGAGGTGGGGCTTGTTTGGGGGAGGCAAGTTGCTGGGGGCACAACCAGGAAGGGCTTCTTCCTGGCCACTATGACACAAGCAGCTTTCCCAAGCCAGACCCTTCCACCATGCCCACTTGCTTTGGAACTGAGCAACTATAGACGGAGAACATGAGCCAAAATAATAAACCTCTCCTCCTTTACATTTTGAGTGTCAGGTGTTGCATCCCAGCAATGAGAAAATAACTAAGACAACCTCCATAGTGCTTTTCATAATGCCTGTACTAATTTATATGTCCAAGAGTATAACAGAGTTCCTCTTTCTCCATGTCCATACAAGAACTCATTATTTTTCATCTTTTTAATGATTGTCATTCTAACTGGAGTAAAACAGTATCTTCTTCTAATTTGTATTTCTTTGACTAGTAATGTTAAGAATTTCTTCATATATTTAGTGGGTATTTGCATCTTCTTTTGAGCAATATCTATTCAGATTATTTGCTATTTATTAATTTCTTCATTGGTTGATGCCAAGGCCTTGTGCATGCTGGGCTTATTCTGTACCACTGAGCTACACTCTCAACCTTTGCTCATTTTAATTTCAGATTTTATTAATGCTGAGTTGTTTGCATTATATATTTTGAATACTAATCTCTTGTCAAATGCAGTTTTAAAATACTTTCATTCTGGAAGTTGTCTGGTCAGTTTGTTGATTGCTTTCTGTCTTGTGCAGAATCTTTTTAGCTTGATACTATCCCATTTGTCTAATTTTTCTTTTGTTTCTGCTTCTGAGGTCTTACTTTAAAAAATTCTTTGCCCATGCCAATGTCCTGAAGTGTTTCCCATCTTTTCCTTCTAGTAGTTTCACAGTTCAGGTCTTACATTTAAGTCTTTGATCCATTTTGAGATGATTTATGTGTACGGTAAGAGATAGGGGTAAATAGCTTTTTTGAGATGTTTTCACATACCATACCATTCATCCACTGAAAATGTATAATTCAGTGGCTTTTTAAATAGAGTTGACTTGTCTATGTCAACTCCATTCTTTCTCCTGTGCATAGTTCAATTAATGTCTTTGTCCTCATTTTCCAATCAACCTAAAAATCCCAGGTGAACCAAATGTCATGGTTTGTTGTTGTTATTGTTGTTCACCCAGCAAGAAAAGTTCAGTTGTTGCTACCTTAGAAATGTCTCTCACGTGTGTCTCCTTTAACCCCACCCATTTCCAAACCTTGTTTCAGGCCTCATGCATTCTCTTCCCACGTGACTTCCCATTAGCTGACTCTTCCTTGTTTCTACTCTTGACTTGTCCTCTTCAAACCCAACTCTGGCCATCTCTCCTGCTTTGAAACCTTTGGCATCCTCCAGTGACTACAAGATAAATCCAGATTCATTTCTGTTTATCCAGCTGTTCCACCACCTGGCCTTCATCTCAGTCCTTACCTTCCCTTGTCATGCATCCTAAAAATTCCAGTCACTGTGTTCCAAGCCACTAGGCCTCAGTGAGTTTCTCCATGTAGGGACATAATTTTCTTTGTTCCAAGACCACCAAATCCTTCAAATATCAAACATCATTTCAACTTGGTGAAATTTTTCTTGAATGCCCAAGACCATGTTCCCACATCCTTTGAGCTGCCCCTGTATCGTGTTCCAACTTCTGTGTTTGTTACAAATGGGATTTGAATTGTATCAAATGATTTTTCTGAATCCTACAAATATTCTTTATTTTTATTCTTTTAAGAAATTAATGTACTGAGTTATTTTTATAAATTTTCTAATGTTAGGCCAACCTTGCATTCCTGAACTACAACACTTTGATATGATTAATTATGAATGATGACACACTTTTCTGTGTGCACTGCTTGAATTCACTTGGCTAGATTTTTTGTTAGTCTACATACAGGAGTGTGTTGGCTTATAATTTACTTTTCATTTGCTGTTGTTGAACAATTTTGGCACCGAGGAAATTTAAGTGTTGAATAATGAGTTTCAGAGTGCTCTCTGTGTTTCTCTTCTCTGAAAGATATTGTATAAAATCAAAATAATTTATAAATGAACTGAATTTGACATTTTATTTGTGGGAAGACTGTTAAGTATTGATTTAATTTTTAAAAAAATATTATGGGAGTGTTTATGTTTTGTATTTCTCCTTTAGTCAATCTTATTTAGTGATCTTTTCCAGCATCAATCTATTTTATCTAAGTTTTAAGTATAATAGGCATATCCATATTATTTCCTTATTTTTTAATCCTCAGTGTTTTGTGTTATAGCCCCCTCCTGTTATTAAAATATTTGCCTGCATATGAGTGTACCATCTCTTTTTCTTATGAAGACTTTCAGCAAAGTTTTGCTTAATTTATTAGTCTTCTCAAAAATCAGTCTGGCTAGTTTGAACCCCGTTATGATATAATTGCTTTCATTTTTGATTTGTACTGTTATTTTTATTAACTCATTGCTTTCATTTTCTTTGTATCAATTATTTTTGTTTTCCCTAATGTTTTAACTTGGACAATTGGCTCATTAAATTTCAGTCTTTCTTCTTTTCTAAGAATTTAAGGGTATATATATCTTTTTAAGTACTGGTTAAACTATCCTACAAGTTGTAATGTATACTATTTTCATTCATTTCTAAGTATTTCCCAATTCTTGTTATAATTTATTTAATAAATTTCTCACTTCAAAGTATAATTTAAAATTTCCAAGTATATTCTTAAAGTATTTCTTTTCTCTTAATTGTCCCTTTGTTTTGTCATAGAGTTACACTGTAGCTTATATGACACTGAACATTGTCCATATTTTTAAACATTCCATGTGTATTTAAGAAATATAATACATTCTTTAAAGGTTGAATAAAGCTAAGGTTAACTATGAAATAAGCATTTTTTTTCTGGCCAATAAACAATTTGAGAATGTTTACTCTTTTAAGTGATAAGAGGCCCTCTCCTCTACAAATTCTTTTCATGTCTTTCTGTTGTGTTTTTCTGTGTTTTCTAGAGAACTGCATCAGAATCTCCATTGTGCTTGCTAAATATTCAAATAGATAGGGACTATAGCCTGCAGATTCTGATTTAAGAGATTGAAGGTTCTAGGACCAGGAATCTACATTTTAAGATAATTTTTAATGTATGAAAATCAATGCTATCAAACTAGTCAACTAGAAAATGTTTATATAATGCTGTCAAACCATAATATTTTTCTTGCTTAATCACAAAACTGTGTTTACTTATCAAATCAGTAAAATTTTCATCTTCAAAGAATGGTTTATCATATATATTAAGACATTTAAAGACAATAATAATTAACAAATGAACTACAAAGCTAGTTTCCCATGCTGTGGTAAGCGATGGTGTGAAATCTTAATGCTCTCAGTCTGATTCATAATTTATTTCTTTTAGTCCTACATATCTGTCTTACTGAGAGTTTCTTATTTTAAAATAGTGCCAAGGAATGCTAATTTTTAGTCTCTAATAGTTTATCTAGACCCAAGTAGATTTTAGTCTAGATCATGTCTATGGAATTACATTATTTTTTAATGACTTTGTGTGCATTGGTCTTATAACCTTAATTAAAATGTATATTTTTTTCAGATCAGGAGCTATCTTTCACGTTTATTGTATATCCATGCCATCATCTTGTATGATGGCAGCAGGTACTATAGATGGTGAATAATGGTTTTGAATGATAGTTTTCAAATGTTAAGTATTTTTTGCATCACTTTTTCAATATAATAAATTTCAGCATCTTTAAAAACATTGCCTCAAAAATGATAGGTAACATTTTTAATTGCATAAATATTTCATGATACCTCCTACTGAAATATTAATTTTTCTTTCTCTTTATTTTTATTTTTTTTTGTGATTTCTCTTTATGATAGAATCTAAACGACACTGCAGTAAATGAATTTGTATACTATAATAACAACTAACATTTTAAAGAATTTTTAAAATTTACTACTTTTCTGTATTTTTTATTTATTTAGTCCTAACACAAATCCTGTGACCAGGCCAGTGAGATGGCTCAGCGGCGTACACGCCTGCCTGGCAAGCGCGAGGGCCCGAGTTTGACTCCCGGAACCCACATACAAAAAAAGAGCCAGTGATATCACTCAGTGGCACGGGTGCCTGCTGGCGCACGAGGTCCTGAGGTGGACCCCCAGTACCCACAAAAAAAAAAAAAATCCTGTGACCATTGACATTTATTTACATGAACTATGGTTCAAAGAGGTTTAAGAGACTGGCTTAGAGAAAACAAGTATCATAAAATGTCTTCGTGATCCAAGTTTTGTTTACATGGTGAAGACAAGCACATCAAAGTCTGAACAGACAAATGTATTTCAGAAACACTTGTTAATAAGGACAGAAAAGCAAGTAAAAGACAAAAGTAAATTATACTTGCTGGGCAAAAGAGACCTATATTTAGAAACAGAGTGTATTGGTCTGTTTTCATCACTATAATAAAATACCTGAAGCAGGCTACTTTATAAAGGAAAAGATGTTCTTTTGGCTTATAGGTTCTGGAGGTTTGAAGTCCGGGGGCCTCATCTAGTGGTGGTCTTCTTGCTAAAAGTGTCCCAAAGTGGTGCAGGCCATTACATGGCAAAAAACACAGCCAGCTTTTCTGTGTATTTCACTCCCTCTACTTGTAAAGTTATCAGGATTCAACCATGTGGCCTCCATCCTAACGACTTTATCTAATCCTAATCAGTTCCAAAAGGTTAGCCTCTAAATACCATAGTCAGATTAAGATCATCCTCTTAATACCATTATTGTACTTTGTGGATTAAACGTTTTCATGATTTAAGGGAATAAGCTATATTCAGGGCACAGCACACGGTTTCTCCAAACAACACATGAGAAAATCTTACATATATCATGTTGTCTAAATGAACATGGGTTTTGCTTACTTCTAATAGAAGCAGAAAGATTATGACTGCACCATCAGAGGAGAGGAATTCCATTGCTCCTGGACTGAACGGGGACTGTGTTATCCTCAGAATTCTGATCCATTCCAGTGTATAGCTCATTTAGTTTCTTCTTGAAGTCATCGATGTGGTCTTAACCACAAAGTTCTCATAGTCTGTGATTTTAAAGGGCAATTTTTCAATATCATGTCCTGATACTGATGTGATCAGACATAACAAGGTGTGCTAACCTTAGAGCTTATTCACCAGAGTAGCTCGTACGGACTTGTCTGGCATACACATAAACTCACATTGTCTTGGCATTTACTGTAGTAGCTTTATTAGAATATTATGCAACTTCTGAGTATTCTATTAGAGAATTGACATCAAAAATAATGACCCACAGAACCAAGTTATCAATTTGTTAATGAGGAGAATAGATTAAGTACAAGGGCATGCTCACATTTACTGCTATTGAAATGGTTGATTCTTTGTGTCAATTTGAGAAGTTTAGAAGTTTAATTAAGTAACTCAGCAGGGACCAGGGTTCTCACTTTGTAAACATCCTGAGCCTGTGCAAAAGGAGGGCAGGGAGATGATGTGAGTGCTACAACTGCCCCAGGGCAGGTAACCTGTTTACAATATAAGGGAGGAAAATAAGCCCCCCCCATTTGCTCTTGTTGCTTTTGCTCTCTTCTGCTGCCCTGAACTGTTGCCCCTGTGCCATGCCACCCTGCCTTGGAGACAGCCAAATACAGAATGGAAACCTCCACAAACTATTAGCTAAATAAACATTTCCTTCCTTAATTTTGGATATCCAATATTTTGTCTCAGCAATGAGAGAACAGTAACTAAGACAGCTATCATCTGATTTAACCTAGCAGTAGTGGATCCACATGGTGGTAGTGTTATAAACAATTTAGAAAACTCTTTACAACTATGTCTGAATTTGGAATATGGTCAGGTTCATATCCAATCAGGCCACTTGGAAGTCATTCACTATTTTTCTAATTCCTAGAGACAGCTCTGAAATGGAACATTTTTGAAGAACCCTCCCAAAGTTGAGTTTTACCTATAGATCAAAAAACCAAAGAAGCTCCAGAATTACAGAGCTACACAAAGTAGCCTAGTTTGTTGTCCATTTTTTGTTGTTAATAACACACTGCTACATTCTGGTTAAATTATAAGAAAGGGAGAAGTAGTATATTTTAGCTCATGGCTTTGGTCCAAAAAGAAGGGGCTGCATCTGGTAATGGCCTCTTTTTTTGTTTTGTGTTACTGGGGATTGAACCCAGAGAATTTGCACTGAACTACATCCCCAGAATTTTTTGGAAACAATGTCTCACTAAATCAGTAAATTGCCAAGTCTGGGCTCAAACTGGTCCTCCTGCCTCAGCTTTCCAGAGTGCTGGGATTACAGGTGTACACCACCATGTCCATGCCTGGCTGTTGATGGCTTTGATGACAGAATCCTGAGGTGGCATGGGGTACCAGATGGCATGAGACAGAGGAAGCATACGCATGTGTGTGTACACAGTTGTATATGTGTATGCATTTGCGTGTATGTGTATTCTGGTCTCTTGACTTATAAAGCCACCAGAATTCAGTTAGGAAGCTTCCACCCTAATTAATTAGCCTAACCGGAATCACCTCACCAAACTCACCTGTAAACACTCTCTTAATACCTCACAATGGATATTAAATTTCAGGACATGAAGCTTTGGGCAATACTCAACCCTTATTCAAACCATTGCACCTGGAAAGGGCTTGGTTTGTAAGTTTTAATTGATATCTTTAGAGCATGCCCACAGTATCCCTGTCATGACATGAGACTTAGGGTTCTTCCTTATATTTCAAGCATAAATTTTCACTGAACTACATAAGTATCTTTTTAGGTTAAAAAATGTCATATGGCTAGATATCAGTCAGAGTTAGTATCCATTTTAAAAATTACATCGTCTTTAAATGCATCAAAGTTAAGATTTGCGAAAAGTAACCAGAAAGGATCTTTAAATTTTTAACTTCACACAACATGAAGAGTTTGTAGCAGTAAGTCCTGTGACTGACTTTATTTTCTCATTATCTAATTTAAATGGAGTTGGAATTGGCATACAAATATGGAATAGAGACTTAGTTCTAAGAATGTTATTTAATCAGGCCAACTTCTTTCTTTGTTATGCAGAAATATTGACCTGAAAATCAGAGCAGTAATAAAAGAAGTCATACATTGCAATACAATACTTTAATTTTATCCAAGAGCTTTCTTCTAAATTTAATAATGCTCCATAGATCATTAAAAATATTTTCATAAGTGGATTCTTCTTAGCTAAGAACCAGAATATCAACATTTCTATGGAGAAATCCCTTGAAAATATTTTTTCTGTTATTTGAGTGTAATTCAACATCTATTAACTGATTTTTCTTTTCCACCAAACTATTGAAATGAAAACAGAAGAGGATCATTTGTTTAACCTATGAAATTTTTCGTGAATGACAATTAGCATAACTCAGTGAAGTGGCCTAAATGTCCAAAACAAATTATTTTATTATCAATTACAGTTACGAGATTCAAATTGTGTTTTATATGCTGCAACTTCAGGCAAGAGCACTCATCACTCCTATAAATGAAAATTTATGAATTTGATTCAGATGAGATTTTGGAGAGCTCAGTTTAGAGTAAAAGTGTTCTAATTTGAAAACTTTCCAAGTTCAGCTATGCTTGACATACTTGCTTGGGGTGAGGGAGTTATTAGAAGATGAATTCCTGAGAATGTATTGTAGATGATACTCCCTCAGAACCTCCAAAGTCCTAACTTATGAGTCCAGGTGGAGTTGGGGGTTTAGCCAGGGCTGTGTGTGTGTGTGTGTGTGTGTGTGCACGTGTGTGTAAGTTATTCTGAGTGTAGAGAAACATCCACAGAAGCTGTCAGCTCTGTTTGGTGACAAGGTTGAATTTCTCTTTGTCACACTGAGCTCAGAGTAAGTTCCTCAGCTTGTTTCTGTGTCTCATATCCACTCCATCTCCAGAGATAGGGGACAGACATCTGGTGATTTGGGAAGGAGAATCTGAGAGTGTGAGCCCAGTCACTTTTATTTGTGTAACAGCACCCCACAACATCTTGCACCTATTTAATTATAATTTGGTACCCTTTGATCAGCTCATGCCCATCTTTCCCTCTCTCCTACCAGCCCCTCATAACCACTATTCTACTCTCAACTTCTATGATATCCTTTTATATAACACATATGACGGTGACCATAGATATTTGTGGCTGACTTATTTTACTTAATATAATGATCTCCGTCCATGCACATTATCACAAATGACAGGATTTCATTCTTTTTTATGGTTGAATAGTATTTCATTGCGTATATGTATGCAGCACATCTTCTTTATCCATTTAATAATTAATGGGCATTTAGATTATTTCCATTTCTTAGCTATTGTGAATAGTGCTTCAATAAGTATGAGCACAGATCTCTCTCTCTCTCTTTTGTCTTTTTGAGACAGGGTTTGACTATGCAGTTCAGGCTGGCCTTGAACTCACTTTGTAGATGAGGCTAGCCTTGAACTCACACTGATCCTCCTGCCTCAGCCTCCCGAGTGCTGGGATTACAGGCATGTGCCAACACTCCTGGCAAGATATCTCTTTAAAATACTGATTTCATTTCTTTGGATATATACATCCAGTAGTGGGATTGGTGGACCATGTGATAATTCTATTTTTAATTTTTTGAGTTTTCCACAATGGCTGTACAGTTTTGCCTCATTTTTTTTTCTGACTTATTCCATTATCTTATTTTTCAATTATTTAAAAGTTTGGTAGCTTCCAGAATAGTGCAGATTATTGTGCTATCTTAAGAATCCCAACAAGTATTAGAGTATGAACTGAGGAGATCTCAAATCATTTATTGTTCTGCTTCGTCAATAAGATTTCAGAGTCCTAGACCTGGACAGGTCCTTCGAGGTAATTTCTGTGCAATATACGGTTATTTAGGGCTTAGGTCATAAATGACACCTTTTTCTGGGTAGAGGTAACAGACTAACATCCACATAGTCCTAAGATTCTTTAGCCATATCCTACTTTTTCCTTCTCAATAATAAGTGCCAATCAATCCCAGAATAGCTACTTATTATACACTCAGAATGAAGTCTTATAAATTTGATGAAAATGAAAATTACACATTTAAGTTGTCAACATATCATATTTATTTACCTCATTAGTTTAATGAATAGATTCAAATATTCTTCAGTAACTTCAGAAATACATGAATTATATTTAAAATGCATAATTTTATTTTTATGTCTTGGAGAAGGCTGCTGAAGAACACCTTACTATATTTTCCACCTTCAAAATAAACAGGTTCAGTTTGAAATAGGAAAGTTGTCAATTACCCATTTACTTTTATTGTATTTTCTAATGACATTCTAATTTATCTTGGGACCTAATGTTATGGTGAAACTGACTTACTGGAGCACTATGAAAACTTTCATAAGCAGTGATGCATTTATACAACGTTTTTGATTTTTAACTTTGTATGATTACATATTGCCCTCCTTTTTATAATAAATAAATTTCCTGTTCTTGTGTAAGAATATTTAATTTCTAAAGCTATCTGTTGCAGGCAAAATGAAAATTTTCCTGTGAATTAATATATTCTTTAATCTTATACCAAATTAAGAACTTACAGAGGGCAATCTTATTGTTTACACTTCCTTGACGCGTGCATGCCCTCCTCTTCTGCAGAGGAAGGGACACTGAGTAGAACGGGAAAAGACTTAAAACAAGGTCAGAAAGAGCTCCAGTCAGCCCGTTTCAGCTGGATATTCCTGTGCATCCCAAGTCACACTCCTAACAGTGTACATTAAAACCCCTTTTCATTAGGTGTAGTAGGAAATACAAAAGGAAAGAGGGGAGTCTTCCATTTGACAAACCTTTGGGCTAAGTTGCCGTGATGCTTCAAGGGTGCTTTCTCTCTCTCTGTTTCCCTCTTAGCCCTCTATGCAGCCCTGAACATTCACTACTGGAGAATACCCACTGCAGGACTAAAGGATTTGTTTTCTCACCAAAGACCCAGTTCACGATTTATAACTGCTCTTCTCAAATACTGAGCATTTTGCTAGTGACTTGGCTACACTTGGAACATTTCAAACACCATAGATTTCCCCACTAAGATTAAATTCAGGTTTATCATTTTGTGTAAAAGTTAAAGAACCTGCAAATTATTTAGCAGCTGTTCTGAGTTCTATATGAGTCCTACAGAGGTTGCTTATTTTCTTTTCTTCCTTCCACACAGACACATTTAGAATCAAGAAGACCTGGCACAGTGTTGGAGCAGGCATGGAATCCGGGTAACTACACCCCACCAGTTTAATATGTGTCTAAGAAGTTTCTGACACCTTCACTAGAATTTCTACTGCTCTGAACCCGTTACCCCTTTCAGTTCCTACTGCTCCAGCTCAGGGGTGCCAGGGCCCAGTCCGATCCTGTTTATCAGCCCCTTGTCCTCTGTGGCTCTCTATACCATCTTAAGAGCAGAAGGGATGTCCAAGTTCCTGGCCACATTCCCTATAAGGGGAAACTTTAGTGATTTATTGAAAGACTACAATGCAAAAATAACATCAGCAGAGGCACTACGAAGCAAGATGAAAACCATGGAGGGTATGGTAGGTATCTTTGCCTACTGCCTTATGTCCGGCCTACTTCCCAGCGTGTTAGAAGTTTACTTCCTCTGCCCGGGAACACACCCACTGTCCCAGACACCTTGGCTCTGTCACTCTGGCCCAGAAGCAACCCCCTGTGCTCTGCAGGATGGACTGTATACTTTCTTTCACTTGTTTTGGATGAGGCATTCACAATTCACCCAAGGCCTTCAGTACCAAGCAACCTGCTCTGCCTCCAGGAAGAACGGGGAGGATGTGAAAAGGATGAGTAATATTTCTGAATCATCTAACTTTCTAGTTTGACCCTCTGAGGGTCAAAAACAATTGCCGAAGCTAGCCAAAGGAGGCAAGAGAGATGCCAGGGTGAAGGGAATAGGAGAAAGGGCTTGTAACACGATCTCCTGAAGGATGGAGTCTCTCATAGGCCCTGGCTGTCATCTGTCGGCCTGGTGACTCCCTACAGGGGTGCTGCCTGGGTCTCAGAGGGCATGAGGACTACACAGGACAAGCATGTGGGTATATGAAGCAGGAGGAGAAAAAATACCCAGCAAAGACTCTCCGTAATTAAACCTATGTCGGGCTCTCCTAACTACTTTTTTTTCTAATTAAATTATTTTCTGTTTTACTTTATTAGTAATGTGCATAGTACAGAATGTTCACATTCCTTGTTGGAAGTTATGCATCCACAACAGCACATTTCAACTCCTTTTTTCACTCTCTTTCCCTTTCTTCCCTCCCCCCCATCTTTTGGTCCCCTTCCATGTTTTTTGGTACATATTTACAGTACATAATGTGTATAATCCTTGTGTGGAGTTGGTACATGTACGTAACACATCCCTGACCCTTCCCTCCCCCCACATCTCTTGATCTCTTTCTCCTTTGAGAACGATCTATCTCCCTACTTCCTATTATCTTTTTATTTTGCTGCTTATTTTTACTCTGGGTTTCTCATATAAGAGAAAACCCCCTTTTCTTTTCTCTCTGTGACTTACTTTTTAAAAATATACTTTATTTGCTTTTTATTATTTTTAATTTTTATCGATTAAAATTATACTTATTTATGGGGTGTCATGTATTGTTTTGGTATACATATACATTGTTTAATGTTCAAATCAGGGATAACATCTATATCCTCAAAAATTTATCATGTCTTTATGGTGAAAACATTAACACATTCAAAATCCTTTCCTGTAGATTTTTCTTTTTTTATATACAGGTATTGGGAGTCGAACTCAGGACCTCGCGCTTGCCAGGCAAGTGCTTATCCCGCTGAGCTATGTAACTGGCCCCAGTTTTTTGTTTTTTTTTTTCTTTTAAGTAGAGAGTGCGTTATCATTATTTATAGTCACCCTTCTTTGCACTCTAAGTCCTTTTATTTATTTATTTATTTTTTCTTTTTCCTTTGTTTAAATTTTTTTGGAAACTAGGCTCCAAACTAGGGCCTTGTCTTCAAGTGTAACAATCCTGCTACATCTGTCAATGAGAATCCCTCACCTGGATATCTGGTCAAATTTCTCTCCTCAACCCCTTCCCCAAGTGATTCTTCAGCAGGAATCCTGTCAAGTCCCCTCCCTCTGCCAGTGTTTCCTGTCAGTAACTTTCCATCCACTGAACTTCACCCTGCTCTGTGGCTACAAATCTCACTTTTCCTCATTGTATTCAGAGTTGGGTTAACTGTTGGTTTCTTTTGAACTTGCTTCCAGGTAGGATTCTACTATACTGGACAGAGAACTGTAAAATGGTTGGAATTTCTGAAAATCATGAAAAATATCATAAATCAGTTTAATTAGGAATATTGTTTCCTGTGATAGAAATGCAGATAAAATGGAATCAGAGAATCTCAGAATTAGGAGGAATTTTGCAAGGGTAATTTCCAATGGCCAATCTTTTGTAAGGATACTTAGAATCTTTCATGTTCTAATTTATTGTCACTCTTCAAGAAGGAGAATGTAGTAAACAATATTTCACAAACTCATTATAACATCAATCTTTTCTTCCCTTCCCCAGGACTGTTTCTTCTAACCCATTTGGGGAATGTTGTCCTTAGAATCCATGATTCAAGAGCCCTATACATGATGATTTCTAGAATAGTTCTTTTCTGTTTGAAAATTATCACTTTTGGAACACTAAATGGTAGGGGATTTATTATCTTATAAAACAATTTATTTAATTTAAAGTCAGTATTAATTTTTATGTTTTCAGCTTGAGTACACAACATGTGTAATCTAAAAATACTGACATTAAATAGACCTTTTGTTACCTAATTATACTCCTTAATGAATCAATGTCCGTCTTCACAGAGGTTTGGAGCTTTACCCCTGGGTTTAGATCTAACCTTGTCGTGTTTAATATGTTTTATCAGTAAGTTAAAGCCAGAGTTGACAAACTATGTTTGTAAAGGGCCAAAGTGAATAACTTATACTCTATAGGTCATATGTTGTCTGTTACAACCACTTGGTTTTGTCACTGTAGTGCAAAAGCAACCATAAAACAGACAATAAACAGACAAATGAGTATGGTTGTGCTCCAATTAAACTACATAAACAGGCAGCAAGCCAGGATAGGCCCATGGGCTATAATTTGCCAACTCTTAATAAAGACAAAGAAATTAGTGATCAGATTTGTAGATAAGACAAAGCTATGAGGGGTATATATTACTTTGATGTAATGCAGGGTCTGATACATCTAAAATGGTTGTTCTTCCTTTTATTATTGTCATTCTTACCACATGATTGAGTTTCCA
Source organism: Erethizon dorsatum (assembly GCA_028451465.1). Classification (NCBI taxonomy): domain Eukaryota; kingdom Metazoa; phylum Chordata; class Mammalia; order Rodentia; family Erethizontidae; genus Erethizon; species Erethizon dorsatum. Next base: position 52,295,231 of record CM051828.1, read on the forward strand.
AATGATCTTAAAAGAGGAACAATGGGCAAAAAGCTCAAGATTAGAATTTAAAGGGATATATGACTACTTGAATTTCAATAATTAGTTCGGAACACATAAAATATGAACAAAAGTTAAAAGAGAGTGGTTTCCAACTGAGATGTCAAATTAGAGAATATATTTACCTGTGTTCCTTGCCTAATCCTTAAATTGCATTACTGAAAAAATATATATATTTATCTACTGGAAAGAGAATCAGTGGAGAAGACAACTATTCAGCTGTGGAGAAGGAAAATGGGTGTTTACTGACTTATTTAGTCATTTATGTATTCTTTTGTTTTAGGTTTTTTGAGACAGGGTCTTGTTATGTAGTTCAGGCTGGCCTTGAATTTAAGGCAATCCTCCTGCCTCAGATCCTGAGTGCTGGGATTACAGGCGTGCGCCATCACACCCAGCTATGATTACTGACTTAATGCATCCAAGATATCTGAATCTTGTCCAAGTAGCATTTGGTTTACAGCAACACACTCCTCAGAAAAAAAGACTGGCAGCAAGCAGAACCTGTGGAAGATGACTAAAGATAGAAATGGAGCATGGCAGCTTTCAAGAAAGCATCTTTAAGAAGCTGGTAACCCCGAGACTTCCTTCTTGCTCAGGCAGATGATTAGATATAACTCTCTTCGAAGGGCCAAACAATGGGGTTCTGGCAGAACAGGATGCCTGGTGCAGCTGACAGCTGATGTTCTCCACTGAAAATAAGGGTATTATGAGAAAATGGACACATGCACAACACAAAACGCCCTTACCACCACCTCCAGTTTCTTCTCCCTGCCAGACATGGGATGCTGGCTACTTCATTCCAGGCAGATTAAAAAATTTTTCCCTGTCAAGCTAAATCTTCCCTTAAAAAAAGACTTAAAGGTACAATGTTGGAGGTTCTTCAAGTAATTGGCTCAGCCAGATCACCTAATTGATAAGTCCATGATTGATAAGTCCCACTTCCCTTTGTAGAGTATCCAATCAGCTTTTTGGTGCCCAACCAAAAATCCTGGAATATAAAAGACAGAGACCAAAAGAAGCAGAGAAAAATAAAAACAATTTGGAGGAAACACAGACAATATAGAATGAAGATAACTTAAAAAATAAAGGTTGAACTATTATCAGAGAGATAAGTAAAGCTGTTCCACTGTTGAAATAATAGGGCACCATACAAAAAAAGAGCATTCATGGATCAAAATAAGTGCTCTCAGGAGGAGTTTGAAGTTCTCCCGAGACAAAGAAATTAGAAATATTCAACAAATAGAAATGTTATTTACCCCTATTTCATCTTCACACATTGTATAGATGTGTTGAATTATTTCACTGAACTACATGGATAGTACAACTATTCTGTCAATTAAAATTTTAAAAATACTAATTGATTGATAGGCTCTAAACTATAGTTAGATAGGAATAAGAAATTCTGATATGGTATTACACAGTAGGATGACCATAGATAATAATGCAATGTGTATTTTAAAAAATTATTAAAAAATTTTTGAATTTTTTCGCCATAAGGATATGATTAATGTTTGAGAAGATAGATATGTTTAATTTCATTTAAACATTACAGAATGTATAGAAACATATGTAGAAACATCAATGTATGCAATTTTTATTTATAAATTTTTATTTATACATCATAAAATTTTTGTTTTTATGTATCAGTTAAAAAATATAGGGCCGGTGAGATGGCTCAGCGGCTTAAGCGCCTGCCCGGCAAGCGCGAGGGCCCGAGTTCGACTCCCGGAAACCACATACGAAAAAGGGGCCGGTGATATCGCTCAGTGGCACGGGCGCCTGCTGGCACGTGAGGTCCTGAGGTCGACCCCCTGGTACCCACAAAAAAAAAGGAAAAATAGAAATAAATAAATAAAATAAATAAATCACTATCGCAGTGAGTGTAAAGTGGTAAAAAAAAGTAAGCATTCTTGGAAATAAAAAAAAAATAAATGCAGAAATGGTAAGCACAGTAGAATGATGATAGGTTGATACAATTTCTCGCAAAGCAGAGCAAAAGACCAAGTATAGAAAACGAGGAGAAAACAGGAAAATTATGATTATTCTAGAAGTTTGAAAATCTGGAGTCCAAGAAATGAAAAATTATGAAAACAGAGGTGTAGGAAATATTAAAGAAAGAATTCAAGACACTGTTACAGAGCTGAAAGAGTCAAGTTTTCAGAGTGAAGATGCTCACATTGCATCTAGATGCAGTGAAGAAAACAGATCCCAGCAAGACAAGTCATGTGAAATGTCATAGTACTTCAGAGAAAGGGACAATCACAACAACTTTCTGAGGGAAAACTGTTAGGCTACATATGAAAGTCCAACAATCTGATTGAGATCAGAATTCTGAGTAGCACTGGAAATCAGAAGACAATGGAACAATACCTCCAAAATTCTGAGGAAAAATGATACCTAATATTAGAATTCTATATGTATAAAAGTCATCAATTCAGTGAGACAGCAGAATAAAAACATTTTTGGATATTCAAGATTTTAAATAGATTACCTTCCATGCATCCCTTTATAGAGAGCTACAAAAAATACATTCTAAGAAAATATGAGAATTAATCAACAATTATGAAATCATGGGATCCAGGAAACAGAAGGTCAACAGAAGGGAAACAAAGGGACGACCAGGCTGAGAAACCAGGTCCTTAGTGAGTAAGCAGGCGGGATCGCACAGTCAGAAAATCTGGGAAGATGACGCCTATATATGTGTGCATGTACACATGACATTCTCAGTGGACACCCCATAATTGTACATATTTATGGAGTAGTATGTAATATTTCAATACATCATTTATAATATGCAATAATCAGATCAGAGTGATTATCATATTCACAACATCAAACATTTACCATTTCTTTGTGTTGCAAACATTCTACCTTTTCCCTTCTAGTTATTTCGAAATATACCATTAATTATTGCCCATCATGGTTATTCTACTGTGCCATAGAACATTAGAGGTTACTCCTCTATGCAACTGCACACCTTCACCCCTTCACTGTCTCTTTATTGCTCTGCCCCTTACCCTTATCAGTCCCTGATAACACTTATTATACTCTATTTCTGTAAGATCAGCTGGAAACTTCCACACGGAAAGGAGAACATGGGCAGTTGTCTTTCTATGCCTGATTAATTTCACTTAACTTGATGTCCTGTTTCAGTCTAAAAAAAAAATTTCATAAAGCAATTGTTAATCTAGTAAATATAACATGTATTGACTGAATTGAGAAGAGGCTTGTACAACTGGGGAAGGAAAGAAAATCAGTGGAAAAATCACCAAATAAATGAAGAAAAAACAATTACTAACCCCTCCAAAGAGAATGACTTCAAGAGACAGACATCACATGACTCAGCTGTGATGATTGTACTCATTGTTATGCTAACCCAAATATAAAATATTTGTAAGGAAAATTCTGATATATTGGGAGATTGAGAGCACATAATTATGCTTATGTGTAGTATGAGTAGGAGTGTGTTACTGAAAGACATAAATTTTCACTTTCTGTAGTGGGAAATCAATGGATACTACATAAAGCAACAACAACAAAAAGCAATGTTCACGTGTTTAGAATAAATAAGGAGGCATATACCAACATAACCAGCAGAAAAATTAAAACACCACCTTTTAGAGTACCTCTCTGTTTCTGCTCCACTAGAGTTGAGAATAGAATATTGTTGACTTTCTAACACATCTTTGAATTTAGTTCCCTATCCTTCTCTAATCAAACTTTCATTCTTCCTCAAGAGGTTAATACTACCATGTCTTTTATAACAATCAACTGGCTTTTCTTCATACTTCTATCATCTCTCTATGCATTCCTAAACAATTTCATTTTGAAATTTATATGAATGGAAATATAGTGCATTCTTTGGTATTCTGATCACGTTAATGAGCAGTCTGTTGGGGAGATTCAGCTGTTATTGCCCATAACTGTAGATTATTAATTTTTACTGTATTGTATATAATATTCTGGTACTTGAATCACTTTTTAAGAAGAAGAACTTCAAAAAATAAAAAAAGGCAGAAATTAATAAAAAGTATAGTAAGATCATCATAAGTCATTTGTGTGAAGAAATGATAAATACTTAAACTAGAATAAACCACTTGGGGGAAAATATCAGTCAAAAATTATTAATTCTATTTGATTCTATGTAACAGAATAATATCATGTAGAAACTATGGGTAGATTCCAGTTAAATATAACATTGATGTTCCCAACAACCCAGGGTTTTAAACAGAACTGTACTGCCTTTGTGGACCTCATACCCCCTGTGCTAGACTATCCATGCAGAAGCCAAGGATAACCCAAAGATAGAAGTTACAGTTCCGATTTTGCCTTGGCAGAAGTCAGACTCAGTGATTATAAGGCCCCTTTCACTTCATAATTCTCCTCTCTGACCTCAGATACTGAAACTGGCCTTGTGGATCTGCTGGCAATATGTGCACAGAAAACCTACTATCCAAAGGTCTGCTGAGAAGCTGTTTTCAATTTCCATTGCTGACAGACAAAGAGGAAATGCCCCTAGGTTGGAGCAGTGGAAAGGTCAGAGTAGAGAGAATGAGAACAATTAGTCTGACGCTGAAGAATAATTGCTGGAGATTTTTAAAAATGCTTGACATTTGTCTCTCTCTAATGACCTAGGTACATGATGCCAGTACTTACAGAAGCAATATATCATCAACTTGAAAATACCTTTTTGAAAAAATATTAGGAGCCAATGCTCATGGTCTCTCCTAACAATTTGGTGGGGGTTGCATCCCACTTTCCATGAGACCACAGTCATTAGAAACAGCCTCATTCCCCAGCATAGTGAGATGGATTATTTAAATGCCTTCCCTAAGCCTCACACAGAATAGGAAAATGGAATCCCAGGCCTCCACTTTGGCTTTGCTTTTGGCAGAAAAACAAAGTGCTTTGCCTAAAGCCACTTCTTCAGAGAACTTCCAGCATTGCTTCCAGAACCCTTCCTTCCTCACTGCACTGCTTCTGTCTTCTCACTTAGGGCTATTGGCCAAGTTCTGGAGAATTGATAGCATTTTGCACATACGTTCTTATTGAAAGCAAACTGCATCTCTCATGATCTTGATAAAATCTTATTAAAATCTTGTTTAATTGTTTTAAAATTTTTCGTTAGAAAAATTCTGTTTAAATTTTGCTATGTATGAACATATATCTTGAAGGAAACATTGTGATCACAGATTGAAACTTTTGTAAATCATGATTGTGGAATATGAAGCTGGAAAGGATTTTAGACATCTAATCATAACCTGTCATGGATGAAAAACAAAGGTTAATTCTCAGATCACTTCACTAAGTGGTTCATGAAGCAAATCAGTGAACTTCCTACCACCACTAAATCTCATTCATTAACTCATCCAGTGGCATAAACTGAACACTATTCTGTATTTTATATTGTCAAAGAATGATTGTAGAGACACACGATTTCTTCTTCAGAATACATGAAATTCTTAAATCTTTGAACTATTCTTTAGCACTGTATAATGCTGACCAATTGTATATTTTAATTAATTTAGCTTACCTCTAAAAAATATTTAACCTGCTTATTGTACTATTTCATGTTTGTATCTAATGATGCCTGTGCAATCTGATATAAATTTCAATCATTATGAAATTACTTTTTTAGACAGCTTTATTGATGATTAAAAGAAAAAAAGCCAGCAAAAGAAGTGTATGGTATTTTCATAAATTCTCATGTTCATTTTAAAATATGTCATTAAAGGGAATGATATTCCTGTAATTGTCAGATGCACATAGTCCTCTGAAAATAATTTAATACAAACATGTAAAATTTACCATCATATCTAATTTGATGAATATTATTCATTATATTTTCTGATCATCCAACTCATTTAGTATATTTATAAATTATAAAGTGATGTTCTATAAAATAATATACTTATTGATTATAGTATATTTTTATCAGAACTGTGAACTATCCCAATTCCTAGTTTCAAATGTTTTTATTGTTAATAGATAACATATGGAAAATGCAGAATATGGAATAACAAAATTATAATGCAAAACTTCTTAACATCTGGCTAAGAAAACATCTTCTGTTTATCTTTTCAGGGTCCACATGTGGTTGGCAGAATTCCTTAAATGTCCCCCAGGATTCTTGTCCTCTGATTATTTAATCAAAAGCTAATCTAGATGCTGCTCTGAGGGGACTTTTCAGATGCTAATCAGAAGACTTTAACAAAGGGAGATTGCTGGATTATCTGGATGGGTCCAGAGTAATTCTGTGAGAGTTAAATGACAAGAGGAGAGTTTCCAAGTGGCAAAGAGCTGCAAACCACTGCTGCTTGAAGATGGAGCAAGGGAGCTGGGAGCTAGGGAGGCACAGAGAAGGCAGTCAGCTGCTGGGCCGGGCCCGTCCACAGTCAGCAAGGAACCCAGGCTCTGTTCTACAGCTTCCAGGCACTAAGGCCAGCCAACACCTGAATGAGCCTGGAAGCCAGTTTGCAGTAACATCAGCCCTGCTGACACCTTGGTTTTAGCCTTGTGAGAAAGTAGAGCAATCAGGGCAGCCCACTTGGACTTCTGACCTGCAGATTATAAAACAGAACATTTGTGTCGTGTTATTTAAGTTTGTGCTGATTTGCTTCAGTTATGATGGAAAACTTGTAATATCTTACTGCTAAGGGAGGCTGAGGAAGGAGAATTGCAAGTTTGAGTCCTGCTTAAGCATTTAGCAAGACCACATCTCAAAATAAAAAATAAAGTGCTGGGGATGTAGCTCAGTGGTAGAGCACCCCTGAGTCTGATCCCTAGTACCAACAGAATCAAACAAGCCAAACAAAACAAAACAGCTAGTAACAAAAAGCACAAAAACAACTATTTTACTACTATATAAGTGAAAAGAGCCAGTGTATGCTGGGTGTGGTGGTGAATGCCTATAATCCCAGAACTCTGGGAGGCTGAGGCAGGAGGATCACAAGTTTGAACCTAGACTGCAATTTAGTGAGACCCTGTCTCAAAATAAAAAAGAGGAAGGGCTGGGGATGTAGCTTAATATGAAGGCCTTGAGTTCAATCCCTAGTACCACAAACATACAAACGAACAAACAAACTGAAAAACCTCTCAATAAATAAAAAGGAAAGACAGAGGGAGTGAAAACATTACTTTTTCTGATAGCACTATGTGTAGTCAGTCACAGAGAATGGCAACTATTTTTTAGGCCTGGAACAAACTAATTCTCTTGGTGATCCACACTGCATTGCTTTACTAGCTACAAGGCAGGTGGCCCAAAGCTCCTATCCCAGTCTCAGCCCCATTGTGCCAGATCTTAATTATTCTGGCACTAAGTCTTAACACCGTAAAGCCTACTTTGCATTGCATGTGGCTAAATAGGTATAAACTGAAAACACACACACACACCCCTTCTAAAAGAATAAATTGTTAAGGGCGAGGGAACTTTAGTAAGCTTTTCATGCTAATTTTAGTTGTTTGGTCATAGAAAATCTAGGCAGGTTGATAAACTCGACTGACTTGTGTATGAGTGTGTGAAAGTGTTAAGGTGCTTTTTAGTGCATCACATCTCTATGACCTGGAGCAACTTATTCAACCTTATAATTTGTTTCTCTGTTTAAAGGGGGCATAAAAATGCCACCAGCCTTAGGGACATTATGAAAAGTATGGCACCTAGATGTGGAAAGCAGGTATCCTAGATAGCTAGTGCAATTTTTAATTTATTAAAGGTGTGTGGAAATTCAGAAAAGAATAGTCTTTTTTTTTTTTTTTTTTTTTTTTTTTGGTAGGGACAAGGTTGCTGGGGTCAGTACTACAAAGTACAGGAAAAAGCAAGAATAGGGAACCTTTAGAGAACACAGAGCATTTCAAGGACATCAGGGAAGGCTTCTGGAGGAAGTGGTGTTTCAGCAAGGACTGCACATGGGAAGGGTTCTCTGACCAATGTGAAGTACGAAGGTGTATTAGTCCCTGTGATGAAATACCTCAGTCTGGCTATGTTATAGAATAGATGTTTATTTAGCTCATAGTTCAAGGGCTAGGTGCCTACATCAGACTGGCTCTGGTGAAGGCCTCATGGTCTGGGTGGCAGGTCCTTGTAATCTTGTTCTTCTGTAGCTGTATGACAGACTGTGTCATATTAAATCTTTAATTTGTGGTAAATTTTATCTAAACATTTTCTTTCACTCATATCTTAGATGTCTCATTGACTGATTTTCTTTTTCACAATCTATATTCTGTTTAGAAACCAAAATTCACATGTGACACAAAATATTTCAAAGAAAATTAACATCAAGTTCCTTACTTCTCATCTGTAAAGATTAGTGATAAAGATAAATGAAATTATAATTCTATAGGGATCCAATAGCACTGAATATTTTTCAGCATGAGTACATATAAGAAATGTACATTATAACACAAGTGCCCATGAATTAGAACTAGAGCTTGTATTGGAAGTATTTCAATGCTCATGCCATTGTAATTCTGAGAAATTTCAAGAAAGAAATTTTATTGCTAAATAGAACTAACACTGTGAAATCACTGTATTGATGATCCAAAGTCAAAGCTTCAAAGTGGTTTTTAAATCAATTATCAACACCAAAGTACTAAGCACACATGTGGGCATTGCGGGAAACCATACACAGAGTAGTTGAGGAAGTACTTTCCCTTCAATAAAACGACCATGAGTAGACCAACAGCACAGGATGAGGCTCATAGTCAAAGATTTTGAAAATATTAGGGGAAAAAAACTCACTACCATTAAAATGGTGTGCGGGAAGTTTAAATTTATTGGTGTATCTTTAAAAGACATGTTCATCAATGACTGGTTTGGTTGATTTTAGATTTTTCCTTTTAGTTTGTAAGGTTGATAAAATTTAACCCGACACTGGAAGATCATGATTCCTGATTCTATTTCTATTTCTGTGTCAGAATTAATCTTTATCAATCTTTTATATCTAGGCTGCCATGAAGTAATATGCACATTTTAATTCATGTGGGTTTTTATTCCACACTTTTAGTAATCCAGGTATAGTGTTGGGAGGGACAAAACTAGCAGGTAAAACTGAAGAAGTACAACACCTATTTTATTTTTTCCTCCCTCCATCTCTCCTTTCCTTCTTATCCCCCTTCCTTCTTTCTTTCTGTCCTTCCATCTTCTCTGCTTTCATGATCATTGGAATAATTATACTGAAGGTAAAGAAAAAAGTTTAATATTGCTCTGAAGTTATTTGTCTGTTATATAAAGTATCTGTACCACAACAAATCTCTCCTTGTTCCCAAGGTTTCCTTTGTCTTGCCACTAACGAAATAAAAAATGGATGACTATAATTCAAAAAATATAAACTGCCTCCTACCAGACCAGACATTCAAGTAGATACCATTTATCTCTAACACTAAAACAAAATTGGTATTTGCTGTTCCAAACCATCTCGTTATTGGAGCATAACTTCGGTCTGGTTACTTGTTATTAGTTACTCATAATCAGGCTTAAACAGATGGGGTTGCATGTCCTACCCTAGAGGCAGGATCATTCTACTCCAATTTATCATCAAAACTCAGCCCAACGACAGCTGTGCAGGGTGCTGATCTTATTCCCCAAGTGGTCATAAGCTGGAAGCATCAGACTTTGTGTTATTTAAAAATCACACAGTAAGTGCACTGTACTCAGTAGTAACACAGCCAGATCTCTCAAGGAGATTGCTGGAGCTGCTTGTTTGGATCTAGAGGTAAAGCAAATGAAGCAGTTACCAGTCTGGAAGTAATTCGCTATAGCTTCCATGAAGCCAAAACTCTAAATGCTTTCAAGTTCAAGGTTTGACTTTGCCAGTAGGAAGAAAGTGCTGCAGGTGGGCAGAATCTTGGGCCCCCTGAGACAGTCTCTCATTTATATCCCCATGGGGAATTCAGCCCCTGCCCTGGAGGAGTTCTCAGTTTAGTGTGGGAAAGACAAAAAGTAAAGACATGATTACAACGAAATTGACATGAGAAATCATTTCTTCCTCCCTAGAAAGGGCAGCTGGGAGCCAGAGTCTTTTCTGTCTCTCTTGGGGCTGACTTAGTTGATAGTAATAACTAGCAGTAGCAAGGGAATAGCTTTTCAAAATATACTTGAAGCCATGCCACTCTCTCATTCAGCGTGGTGAGGAAGCTGGCATTCTTGTAAGACTGTGGCATGAACACATGCATGCTAATGCTGCTAAATTTATTCTTGACTTTCTAACACCACACATATAGGAATCTATTTTTTATGGCAGAAGAAGGAATGAAAGGAGGAAAAATTGTCTGAAGGGATTTTTGGGAGAGGGTCTGCCAAATTACTTCCTAAGATATACTATTCCAATTGATAGCTAGGCTGATGGAATGCTTAATTCTGAACACATTTTCCTTATATCACTAAATTTTGGGACTAGATTAGGCCCATAGTTTTGTTTTTTAAACAGGGTAGCACGTAGAGCTTGGAAGTTAAAGTCAAGTGAAATAGACATGCTTAGGTGAGTTAGACAACTATCTATGATGTGTAGAATATATTTGAAATAATCAATAGTATATATTATGATCCTAAAAGATTCTGCCAATTCAAGAATTGGGTGAAGATTGGCCTCCTGGAAGCCTTAGTCATTAGAGTTTGCCCTCCCCATAGCCATCTCTTATTCCTGTATATTACGTCTGCCCCTCTCTACTCACTGCCTGGGCTTGTGACTTCAGTGCTCTTGCTTAGGACAGATTCCATGCTCCTCTGGAAATCCAGGTTAGCTTTGGTTTCCTTTGGTTTATTCAGAAGCTCAAAAAAGTGTTGTGTTATTATCCTATTTTGAAGAACTGTAATATGTTTTTAAAAATTTTTTATTTTGCTCTTTTCCTGAGAAAATGGCTTACCTTTTTTATGAGAATAAGCTGAATTATCTCTTCCAGGTAAGAGATAATAGGCACTGTTCTCAATAATGGAGTATTTTATTATCCTGGGCCCAGCCGTAAAACTTTGAATAAGACCAATTCTAATTTCCAACATAATGTGAGCAGCATAAAGAGAATTGTAGCACATTTAATTTACAGTAGAAAGGAGAAATTATGTTAGGTAAATTGAACATCCAAAAATTGAGTATTTCAGAGATTAAAGTTCCTAAGTCCCTAGATTTGACAAATCTTGGAAAAATTTAAAATGAGCTAGTTATAGAGTTATCAAAAATTGACTGTATATGGTTTTGCCTTATATACTTTGGATACTGCCTAAAACTACTCAGGTAGAATTTGTAAAAGTGGAACCATGGCAGGAAAAACAAACAAACAAACAAACAACTTTATACATGTTAAGACTTTCATAGATGTAAGATCATTCAGGATAGGTTTGGGAGGTAGTTTATTGTACGATAAATTAAAACTGGGCCAGTGTACTTATTCATAATCTATGGTTGCTGAGCTAACATTCTTTATTAACACTGGAGTCTCACTGAGTGTTTCATGTAGGAAAAATAACTTTTATAGTCTTCTTTTGATTTAATTGTTTCTTCGTACTCTTTTGAGGGGAAGCTTATTTTTAAAAAAAAAAGACTGTAGAAAATTGTATTTCTTGAAAAATAAATCTATTAAAACACTAAACTTATAACTTTGGATATATATTAAGTTGGATTTCTTTATAATCAAAAAGAAGCAATATTCCAAGTACAAATGAAATGCAAACTAGGAAAACAAGTAAAAGAGATTCCACGTAGCAGCAGACAACAGCCAAAGCCTGTATGGCAATAGAACCTTGACCCACAATCTATAGAAAACATCCAGAGAAGACAATCCACAAACTCTAGAGCACTAGGATGAAGATCATCAAGTCAATAACTGACAGCACCCTATTTTTTGCCACTCTTATCTCCATCATAATGCAGAACTAATCAGAGAAAGCCAAATATGCCCCATAAACCAATCAGTGAAGGTATTTGGCTTCCAGTAGCATGTCTCCAGCTACACCAGGCCAACAGCCTCCAATCAGGGAATACTGCCTGGCCCTTTTCCACTATGAAATTTTCCCACTCTGACTGCCTTGAGTGCCTGCCAAACACAAGTGATTGTGACTGATTCTCTTGCTATAAAGTAGCTGCTGCAGCCTATTTATTTCCCCAGGTGGAAAATATGTAGAACTACAAATTCTTGAAAATATGCTGAAAAGATTCTCAGTGCCCTGGTGCTTTACTGTCCATGGAAGTACTAAAAGCTATTAAGTTAATTATGTGACACTTGCCTGTAGTCATTCAACTTACAAAGACTGGGATTTGAGTCTCTGCTCTGGGTCCAGTGATGTGGAAGTCATTGAAATTGTATTATAGCCAGTTGGTATTAAAGAGCTGTTAACAATCAAATTTGTGTTGAATACCTGCCATAATCAAAACTCAAAGATCAAACATGCCTTAAATCAACTTTTGGTTTTGTTGTGTACTAACTCTGTGATCTTGAACAAATATCTTTGTTTTCATTCCCAGAATACTTATCTATAAAATGAAGACTAATAAATATCTACCATATTGGATTACCATATGTATTAAACTAAATGATTCTGCTAAAATGCCGAATATATTGCCTGATAGTAATAGTTGTAGACTATGTGATAACTTATTATTTCATGCCCACCGCTATTTTAAAATTCAAGATATGAATAAAATGTAGCTTCTGTTTTGGGGGAAATTGCCTACTTGATAGGAAAGAAAAAATATGTAAGAAGTATGCACGTATTGGTCAAAGAACTTTGTGAGACTGTGCATAAAGTATCGCACTGGGTGGTCCATTTCTTAAATTCTCTGAGGTTTGGTAGAGGGGAAATTAATTAACACTAAAGTGGTTTGGAAAGAATTTTTGGAATGGGAAGCAATTGGTGCAGATCTTGTTGACTAGCAAAATTGGTTAAGTAGAACAGAAAAGGCAGAGCTGCCCAACTCAGAGCATCACTCCTGAATATCCCGTAGCCTGTGTGATTCTGTGAAGAGCTTGGCTTACTAGGATGGAGGACGTGTATTGGCAAACTGGGAGTTAAGGAGGGTTGGGGAGGAAAGGCAGATTATGGAAGATTAAGAATCAGGCCCACAGTGTACTTATGTTTATGTATCTTAGGAAAATGAGAGGCAGTGAATACTACTCTAAAATGATGTTTCACGAAGTTTAACTGTGGGTCTGATTAGCAGGAAGTCAGGGAAACTGAAGCTGGTAGGAAAGTATTGACTCATCTGGCTGCGGAGTAATGCAAGCCTGGGATAAAGCGGTTGCGGTAGAAATGGAGAGGAGAAACTTTAGAGGAAGGATCTAGGATTTGCCAAGTGATCGACTTATAGGGAATTACATAACAGTGATAATTACTACTCATTAACCCTTGCTATGTTTAGGTATTATATAAAAGAAATATTCTTTACATAAGAGATGGAGATTATGCTCTTAATTCAAAGTGATTTTCTTAAAAAGTGCAGGAATTTGAACCCTACGATTGTACACAGTATAAAGTTCACAATATGCTAAATTGGGGTGCTACTTTTTAGTAGAATTCTAATTTACAGTTGTTATTAATGACATACATGCACTCATTTTAGTTCATGACTATTAAATATGATTAACCTTTAATAAATCACATAATAGGCATTAGGAAATAGACTTTAGTTGAATTTAAAATTAAAAATACTGTGGAAGTGGGCATTATGGTTCCCTGGGAGCTAGGAAAGAACAGGACTTTTGGCCTTTCATGGCCCAGCTCTCAGTCCTTCCCTGCTGACTGGTCACTGCACCAGACCCTTCTTTGGGAACTCTGATAGATGATGCCATCATTTCTCCTCTCAGCCTGGTTGGCCTTCTTCATAAAGTGTATATAAGCCAAAATAGTTCCTTCTTTTATTTCTGTTGAAACTTCTTTGAAATATTTTGTTCTGTTTTGCAGCAGCTTATTGGTACAGTTTCAGACTGACTGACTTACTCCATGGCTTGGGCCATGGGCACATTTTTCAAGAGCTTGCTTTCTGTTTTTCACAGTCAGAACCTGTTACGATCTCACTCATTCACCTCCAAATTGATACACTGAAGACTTAACCCTCATTCTGAAGGTATTAAGCAGTAGGGCCTTTGAGGATAAGATTTGGGCGAGTCACGAAGGTGGTCATGATGGGATTAGTGCCCATATAAACAAAGGGACAGAAGTACTCTTTCTCTCTCTTCCTCTCCTTCTTCCACATCTACTCCTAACACCTTCCTCTTCCTGTGTTAGGACACAGTCAAAAGGAGGCTGTCTAAAGCCAGTAAGAGAGCCTGCACCAGAACTGGACTGTACTGATTCTCTATTCTCAGCCATCCAGCCTGTGAAAAAGCTGGAAGAAGATACATTTGTGTTGCTTAAGCCACTCAATTTATGTATTTTTCTTCAGCAACCCTGGTTGACTAACATAGAACTTAAATGAGTTGAATTCTTAAAATGCATCTGGTCATGTGTTTGATAATCTTTTACTTTATCTCATTTCATCCTCGATAATGCTGCTGTAAAGCCAAATATTTTATTCTAATATTGCAGATGAGTAGGTTGAGACTATACTTGGTTAAAATAATTTGATCACTTGTGTACATCCAATAAAGGATAGGGGCAGGATTTGAACTTGTGCCCCTCTCACTCCAAAGTCAATTCTCTTAGCACCATACTTCATCTTAAAGGCAGGTGTAAAATTAGAGGTGACTCCAAGTTCAGGACAAGAATGATGAGGCCGTAGGTGGAGAGAGACAAGCCAAGAAGATGAGTTTGGGATATGAGTAAACATCCAAATAAAAAGTTACCATACACTATTACACCCATTTTTGAGTGATATATATATATATATATATATATATATATATATATATAAACAATGGTCATATTCATTGGCAGTAATTCTGGAAAGATGTGCATTACCATGTATTAAGATCCTAGGGGAAAGCATATATAAGGGAGAGTCCACCTTCTTTGTCAGATAGGCATAATGTACAATGAACTACTAAAAAATCTGTCTACTTGTGCTTCCTGTTTTCATTTGATGCAGCAGCTGTTAATTCCTTTGCTTCTTTTACCTACATTTCAGATATTTATTACTGTGCTAAATCACACAGGCTTTAAGGGTTTTATTCAAATCCAAAAATGATCTAGAACTGATTAGATGGGTTATCCTCATCTGAAAAGAATGAAGGGAAACAGAGAGAGATTCAGTTCAATACCTGTATAAGGAAATAAGCTATCTGGAGGAGTTTGCAGATTAAATGTAATTCAACATTATTTTTAAAAAATCCGCTGGGGACATAATTCATCAGTAAGGCTCAGACTAGAATGCCTTGCTCTGCCAAATGAATTCAAGGTACACTACCATTTTGAAAAGGAGGAATTGCTGCCAAGACTTGAGCATAGTAACACTGCATGGGGTGACTTTTAACCAGATTTGGAAAGCCCTACTTTACACCCTTAGGGGGAGCCAATCAAGATAGGATTTACGAAAACTCCCTTTGTAAGAATAGCTTTTTGTGGAAAGATCAGGGTTTTTCCTTAAAGACAAAGCTTCATGGTGGAAAAATAAAGAACCTGAAGCCAGCTGTGGAGTTAGTAACATAAATAAAAACCACTGTACCCACCTGGCTATACAATGTAAATCAAAGCATCCTACTGGCTGGCATTTGATTATGGTAGAATTATGATAATTTAAGTATTAAAAATAATCCTAGCTTCAAACTATATTTGCTTCTTAGGAGTCTTGTGACTGTGAGCAGGTTACCTAAGCTGGATGAGTGGAAGAATTTCTGTAACAGGGAGATAGAGCTACTTTTCTGTTCCTTTATTTTTTTATTTTTTAGTTTTTTGCTATACTGCAGTACTGGGGATAGAACACTGGGCCTTTGTATGGAGCTATGTCCCAGTCCTTTTTATTTTATATTTTTGTTTTTATTATTATTATTTTTTTTTGTGGGTACCAGGGGGTCGACCTCAGGACCTCGCGCGCCAGCAGGCGCCCGAGCCGCTGAGCGATATCACCGGCCCTTTTTTCGTATGTGGGTTCTGGGAGTCGAACTCGGGCCCTCCCGCTTGCGGGGCAGGCGCTTAAGCCGCTGAGCCATCTCACCGGCCCATTATTTTATATTTTTAGACAAGGTTCTCTGTAAGCTGCCAATTTATTCAAACTGGGCTCAAACTTGTCATCTTTCTGCCTCACCTTTCCAGAGTTCTAGGATTACTGCAGCAGCTATAATGGTATGTGTTAACATCAGGCTAAAGCTACTTTTTTTCCAGGGTTTTTGTTTGGAAAGTATGAAATAAGTACAGTATACTACTGGGCAATATTAGGTCCATTCTAGCTTATGATCTCAATTTCTACTTGAGTAGAGACAAAGTAAAGTTTAGATAAGTTTTGTTCTGATTTTACTTTTCTAGTACCTAGCACATTGTCACTATCACTGGTTTGGGTGTCTTATGGACTCAGACTTTGGTCAGAAATTTTTCAGTTTCCCAAAGCTCTTCTCATCCCCACCCCCATTATCTCATACGGTTTAAGGCAGGATTTGGAAGAGAATAGAAGTCCCTGGTGCTCATCTAACAAATTGGGTCCAGCTTGGCTGCTCATTTAACAAGACTTTGAAGGGAGAGGCCAAAGAGAAGGAAAGAGAATTATTTAAGTGATTAGAGACACTGGGGTGAAGCACAAAATTGGGGTTCCAAACATAATATCCTCTGTTGCTTCCCAAAATACTCATGGGTTTTAGAAAATCTGTTAATACCCCTGTAGTGCACCTCAGACCTACTGGATTATAATTATATGCTTTTTCTGCCTTCTCTATGTTTGCCAAAAGCATGTTTATTTCATAACTTGCTTTCAAGAACTCATTTTAGCTTTGTTGATTCTATTTTGTTTTTATTATTGAATTTGAGACAACTTTAGAGTTACAGAAGAGCTGTGAAGATAGTACAAAGTTTCTGAATATCCTTCACCCAAGTTCCCCTTATGTTTAATCTTGTATAACCAAGGAACATGTATCAAAACTAAAACATCAACTATGGTACAATACTATTAGCTAAAGAACAGAAGGTATTTATATTTCACCGGTTTTTCACTAACATCCTATTTCTGAACCTGGATCCTACCTGTATTCAGCTATTCATGTCTTTTAGTATCTTCTGATTTTCAACTTTAGTCTTGCCTTATTTTTATTGACTTTCAGGTTTTAACAGATTTTAATTAAGATTTCTCTGATGGGTTCTCTAATCAGACAGAGGGTATTCCTTATGGGGACGGTTACCACTAAAGTGGCGTAGCCTTTTCAGTTGGTCATATCAGGGGTGTAGATGTTGACATATATTACTGGTGATTTTAACTTTGATCACCTGGCTGAGATGATGACTTTCAGGATTCTCCACTATTAACTTACTATTTTCACTTTTGTAATTACTGTGTATATGTTGGGGAGATATTTAGAACTATGGAAACATCCTGTTTCTGCTTAAACTTTTGCTACCTAATTTTATCATTCATCAGTGCACCTTGTCTGGAGCAGCTACAGTGATGCCATTATAATGATGATTTTTCTAGTTCTCTCATTCTTTCTACATTTTTTCATTTGGGACTCTTCTGTAAGCAACTGTATGCTTTTTAGTTCTGACCTTTCTCTCTCATGTGTATGTATCTTATCTTTTATTCTTTATCTCTTATTTCTCTGGAACTTTTTCTCCTAAATTGCTAAGTTGTACGCTTAGTAGACCACACCAAAATAAGCTCTAAGTTGCTTATATGATAAATTAACACTCTTGCTGCAACTCTCTATGTAATCTGGCCAAACCGAGAATGGTCTTATTTTGATAATGAATAATCCTTCTGTGATTGAATTTGAGACAAGTTTAGACTTACAGATGAGCTGTAAAATAGTGCAATATATCATCAGTAGGACTATGTGGAGAAATCGGTGCTTCAATGGAAAACTGTGCATTACCTACATATGGCGCATCCTTGTACACTACTTCTATCTTTTCCTTTGCTTGGAGGTATTTTGCAGTTTTGCAAGTTGTAGGTAACTGATAGCAATGCAAAATAACTTTTGTTAATAGACATGCAGTCTGTCTAGCTTGGTAGGTTGAACTGATTTTCCTCCCCTTGCCACCCATGGAAAAATCAGTTTTACCGTCATTTGTACATCCTTTTATTGCATGTTTGGGCTCTCTTTTAAACAACAATAACATTTGCTAAGTTCATTCACTGATTATTGAATTGAGTAAAATCCTTAATACAGATACAGTTTTATATCTGAGTGAAAGTTGTGATTTAATTTTTAATGAAACTACCTTTTAATGAGGCCTTGCATTTGTCACCATTTTTTTTTTCTATATGTTAGAGTTTTGTTGCATAGTGTTTTAGTTATTGATCATTTCTAGATATTTTATAATTTGTGTTATTCTTTCTTTTTTGATCTAAGTTGTTTGGAATTTTATACAATTTGTAAGCATTTTTTTTTCTCTTGGTTTGTTTTGTTATTGATGTAACTAATTTGCATTGCAGTCTGAGAACATTCTATATATTGTCATCCTCTGAAATTCATTAAAATTAGTTCTGTAGCTTAGAATAGGGTCAGTTTTCCAAAATTATTCTATTTGTGCTTTAAGAGAATGTAACTTCTTCAATGGTTGGGTAATATTCTCTATATACGTACAAGATTAAACGTATTAATTTTTCTAAATCTTTTGTTGCTAATTTTATTTTCTGTTTTAACTATTGATTACTGAGAGAAGTGCTAAATGTTCCACCAGGGTGGTGAGTTTGTCAACTTCTTATAGTTCATGAATATACAGAATACACAGAGCTACAGAATAGAGGTATATGCAATATTGGAATTGTTACATCTTCCAGTAAAATGATCCTTTTATCTTTATGCCCCCTCAATCCTTTTTTGCTCTAAAGTTTTTTTTTTTTTTTTTTTTTTGGTGGGTACCGGGGGGACGACCTCAGGACCTCGCGCGCCAACAGGCACCCGTGCCGCTGAGCGATATCACCGGCCCCTTTTTCGTATGTGGGATCCGGGAGTCGAACTCGGGCCTTCGCGCTTGCAAGGCAGGCGCTTAAGCCGCTGAGCCGTCTCACCGGCCCTGCTCTAAAGTTTTTTGTTTGATATTATTTTACATATGTGACTTTCTTTCAGTTAGTATTTGCTCGAGGTATTAGTTAAGATATAGGCTAAATCCCACTAACACAGATCCCCATCTAACAATTGCTTAAATGAAAGAAGAGACTATTCCTACCTAGTCTGTAACTCTGTGGGGGTGGCAGCGGCAGCAGTCCAGGCTTTATAAGATACCTGTATCTGTACTCTGTTGTATTGTAGACTGCTTCTGTCTCAAGGTCTTGCCGGCCTTCAAGTCTTGACCTCACTCACATATTGAAGATGACTCCCCTCTCACCCCTAACCTCTTCTCTCTTCTGTAAGAAGGCAGAAAACTGGAGTTGAAGCAGGAAGATAGTGTGGCTAAAACTAGCTGGGAAAGGAAGCGTAAGATCCCAGTACACATGTGCAGAACAGTTCCCAAAACCTGCATATGGACTTCTCCAGAGAACTCGAGCAGATTTTTGATAGTATGACCTGGACGCGAGGCCAGCGTGGGAAATACAAAAAAAGGGACTGTTGCCGTTAAGTGCTTGCTATTGCGCCTCTTAACAGAAGCCACCCTACACTGCAGGGTGTATTTTTTCCTCCCTTTTTACTCAAACCAAATTCACTCTGCAGAGCCCATTTTTTCTCTTACTCTTCTGTTCTTTTGCTACCTTTAATAAAGGCGAGGCCTTGCCACTATTATGCTTGTTTTGTTCAATTTTTCGTCTAGGGTTCCAGCACTCCAGAATCCAGTAACAGAGTGAGAGACCTACACATTTGTTTTAAAGACCAGGAAATTGTGTATGTCTCTTCAGTTCTCTTTCTATTGACTATACTTAACTACAAAACAGGGTAACAAGTGTGGTATTTAGCAAGGAGTGCTTTTATCTAGCTAATATTTGAATTTTGAGGGAAAATCATGGTCTGTTCTAAAACAAATACATATGTCTCCAATCTCTCTCCACTCTCAATATTATGATTTTATGTTTTGGAACAGGGGTCAGCAAACTTTTTCTGGGAAGAGCCAGATACTTAATATTTTATCCTTTGCCTGTCACATGTGGTCTCTGTCACATATTCTTTTGTATTCCACCATTTAAAACTATAAAAACTATTCTTTGCCAGAAAACAATCTATAAACAATAGATAGGGGCTACACATGGCTATATAGAGTGTACTTTGCCAATCCTTTTTAATCTTACTTGTGAACAACATGTAATTTAAAAATAATATATTTTGTCTAACTAATTTTTGTCTTTTAGCTCAATAGTCTAATCATTATTTTTAATGTGATTTCTCATACATTCAGTTCTATTTCCTAGTACGTACATTCTATTTTCTTATATGTATTGGCGTTTTCTCATATTACTCCTTTCCCTATTTTTATTTGCCCTTTTTAGATTAGATATTTGTTTAATTTTTAAAAATGGATACCTGTTTGATAATTATATTCTTTCTGCTAACTATTTGCTTGTTATTCTAGCTAGTTTTGGTATGCATATTTTGTAATTTCCAGGGGGGAGGAATAAATATTTTTACTCCCTTCCCTCCCAAATAATTCTAAACCTGATTATCCTCTCTAAAATTCTATGCTCTTTTGTTTAATATTCCAATACAGCTTGGTCTTTTTTTTTTTTTTTTTTTTTTTTTTTTTTTTTTTTTTGAGACAGGGTCTTGCTATGTAGTGCAGGCTGGCCTTGAACTCACTTATGTAGCCCAGGCTGGACTTGAACTCATGGCGATCCTCCTGCCTCAGCCTCCCGAGTGCTGGGATTATAGATGTGTGCCACCACGTCTGGCTTCCAGCTTGTTTGCAAACACCACATTTGATATTATTATTCTTTTATAATCAAATTAGTGTTGGATTTTCCACCTATTGTTAGTACCTTTACTTATGTTTCCTTGTTCCATATCAACCCTTCAATTTGGGCATACTTTGTTTGAAATGTCCTCTTTACAATTTTCTTGGAGAGGATCATTTGTTTGAAAGTGTATTTATTTTGCCTTTTCTCTTGAAAAAATTTCTTCTGCATATAAAATTGTAATTTAAAAGTTAACTTCTCTCAAACTGATGATAGTAGTATTCATTTCTTTACCACTTCCTTGCTTGCTACAAAAAGAAATAACTTTAACTATGAATTACTTTTTAATTTTAACTTTATTGTGGCAAGAACACTTAACCTGAGAGCTGTGTTCCCAATATATTTTAAGAGTACATACAATATTACGAACACAACATTGAACAGCCATTCTCAGGTATTTATTTGTCTGTCTCACTTCACTAGAATTTTACACCTTCTGAAAAGCGGCTTGCTGTCGCATCATGACCGCCTCTGTCGAATGCTAAGCCACTCTCTGCCTCTGTGAGGCTGGCTTATGTAAGGGGAATGATGCTGTATTTGCCTTTCTGACACTGATATAAGCTTTTGTTGTTTAACTCCTGTTTTCCCTGATTGTTTTTAGTTTTTTAAATACTCTGTAATTTAGGATGATGTGTCTACATGTGTTTTTGGCTTTCTAAGATGTGAAAAATAATGATATCTTTCAATAATTTTTCAGTAAATTTTGAAAATTCTCATGTAGTTGTTTTTCAAATATTCTCTTTTCCTTGTTCCTTGTATTATTTTCTTCTGGACCTCTCACTAGTAATGCAGTACACTTTTTCACTTTATCCTTTACATCCCTTAATATCTCTGGTACTTTTGAATTTTTTTCTCTTTTTGTACTACTTCTGGATAGTATCCTTTGATCTGTCTTCTATTTCATGAAATGTCTCTTCAGCTGTTTCTGGTCTGCTGTTTAATCATCCCACTGAGTGCTTTTAATTCCCATAGTCTTATTTATGATATGATCCATTACCGATGAACTGATATGTTTAAAGAAAGGGGCTGACTTCACCAATTTCTCCTTGGTCACTTTCCTCTTGGACCAGTGGCCTTCTGCTTATGGATTTATCTGCGAGACTCATTTTGATTACTTTCCCTTCACCTTCAGAGTGAGCTATGGTGGATGGAGCACATGTAGCAATCTATTTTCTCAGAAAAGTCATGATATCTTCTGAGCAGCCAATGTAGAATTCTCTCCTTCCTCAGGATATCTTCTCCAGTTAAAGAACCTTGGAGTATCTGTTCTCTTACCTATGTTCTACACAGGCAAAGGATCATGGGTCATAGGTCCACCTTTGTCCCTTTTCCACACCAGCTTCAGGGGTGATTTCAACAGACCTTCCTTGTCCTGGAGCCAGAGGAAAATGGGGGAATGTGAGAATATTCATGACTGTGGCTACAGAGCTTAGGAAAACCATAGTTTGACTTTTAGTCTATATTTTTATTTTGTATTATATATGATTTCCAGAGTTAAATTTCTGAGTTGTTTATTTTATATAAAAATAAATATCAAAACTAGTTCTGGAAATTATATATATATATATTCCAGAATTTCTATGTGGTTGTTTTTATATCTGTGTGGTGGTGGTTGTTTATACATTATAATAATGTATAAACAATGTATAAATAATGTGTTAAATTGCACTCTTAGTGTTCTTAATAGAGAATTATCCAAAGGTACTATATCCAAAAACCAAATTATATTCTCCATGTGAGATTTTTCAGACTATACAGGTGGTATAACTTGACTGCATACATCATGAGAGTTCATTTGTGGTCATGAATTCTCAAGAAAGATTTTTTCTGACACCCAGCAATAAAGTCAGGATAGACAAACTTTTTGACTAACCCATTCCAAACAAAGGACGTATTGTTGCTCATCCCAATGCTGAAGACGTTACCAAATGTCATTCCAGTTTTGCAAGAGGGACTCTATTAGACTTCCTACATCAGTAGGTCTCTAGCTTTAGGCCCTTTGTATCCTTCAGAGCGGAGGCCCAAGGTTTGCAAGATTAAGCAGGCTATCTTCAGAATAAGACTGGCTTAGATTCTTGCTCACCTCCCAGATGCATGATTCTACTTTATTACTGAGCCATGCAAATCAACTTCTATCAATTCACATTGCATGTAAAAATGTGGTTCATATTTTATGAAACATGTTAGTTTTTTCATCAAGAGGTTTATCCTTTTATGCTAGCCATTCAAACTTTGTGGTTTTAGGACCACTTAAAATTTATTTAAGGTGCCAGAGGTCTCCTGTTTATATGGATTCTAAATATAGTTATCCATTTTTTAATGATGAGGATACATTCTGAGAAATATGCCATTAAAAGAGTTCATTGTTGTGTAAACATTGGCATATACATACATAAATTTAGATCATGTAGCCTACTACATACTGAGGCTATGTTTCATATACCATATTTGCACTTGGTCATTGACCAAAATATTATCATGTAGTATGACTATATTAATATTAATATATTGTAAACTAAAAATGAAAAAAGTTAAAAATATGTATTTATTAATTAAATGATAATGAACACATTATATGTTATTATAAATAAAATTGCTATGAATAGTATTTATATTTCAAAGACAAAAATAGCAAGAACAGTGGCATTGTTTTGAATTTTTGAAAATCTCTTTAATGCCTGATAAGAGAAGAGAGCTAGATTATCCTATCTGCTTTTGCATTTGTATCTGTTATTATGTAATACAATACATATCCTTGGAAAATTCTAGGACATACTTAGGGAAGACATGCGTGAGAAAGTCAAATAACATCTAGCATTATTATGCAAACAGTTGTGATCTTGTGATCCCTTGATAGCTAGCATCTCGGGAATCTCCAGGGCTATCTAGAACACACTTTGGGAACCTGAAGACTCAGATACTTACATTTATGTTTTCTGAACTGTATAGGACATCCTGCTGGCCATATCTGGCTTAGATGCACTGCAGGATCTTGAGCAGCTTCAGTGAATTAGATATTTCAGGAGAAAGAGATGGGGAGTCAAAGACAGAGAAAACCCAAAGCTCAGCTTTACTTCCTTCACTACGTGTCTTGATACTCACATTTCTGATTTACTGCTCTCTTTAATTTAACCCTCTTTTCCTGCCAGACCCACAAAGCTGTTTTACTAAGCTCTTTTTAAAATTCCAGATTAAGATCTTAGATACTTTGTCTTAAAAAAACAAAGCAAGTCAAAAGTCTGATTATGTAAGGGAGATAGCCTCAAACAGAGACATACTAGTAAGAATGAGCCCCTTTTGTGCTCTGGCTACACAATTTCGATTGGTTTACACAAAAATTCAGCTTCCCACTATGGGTAAGTGATGAATGAGTTTCTGAGTTTTGTCAGAGAAAGTTGATTTCTTTCATTTAAAAAAATGATTCTATGATCAGTAAAGCCAAGTTTAAGTTGTGAGAGTTCTCTGAAGTCATTTTATCTTTAAAATATGAGTAAATAGTGTCTGAAAACATTAGTATATTAGATATTTATGTACAAGGAAAGTACTTGGCTGAGATTCTTATATTTAGTAGTCTTTTAAACAAACTTATACCCTAGCTAAAGCACATGGTTTTCTTACAATGTCTTACTATTTGAAATTACAGTGTGTGATTATCTCCCAAAAATGATAAACACTTGATTTTTATGGTTGATTAACTACGTTATTGCAAATTACATCAGCTTTGAGTTTGGCATGTCTCCCAGAATGCAAACTTCCCAGGCTAAACCGAGTTTCTTTTTCCATAACAAAGATTTGAATCCATAAAATCCCTTGAGATTTCTTGCATCCAAAACAGACATTTCCCAGGGTTTCGTATGGTTTTCTGGAAAGCTCTTGACCCAACAAGTAGTTCCATATGGAGGCATCTGAGCTAATAAATCTTCACTTCCTGTGAATTCATCTTACACTAGCTATTCTATTCAAGTCATTCTTTCAACAGTCATTGGTCTCTCCTTCTTCTGTCCCAGGCTGTGTCATGTTGAGTGAGCCACAGTCATCACCATTGAAAGACAAAGTATGTTACCTATTATTTTATTAGCAATCAAGTTAGTAGGGCATACTATTATAGCTTTTAGGATTTACTAGGTGACTTTGTGTAGCTTTATAACAGGGTCTGCACAGAATGAGTGGCAATTAGTTCTCGGGATATGCCAGAGTTATGGAATAGAGTAGCAGGAATATTCTGAAAAAGTGAAATTTCTAGATAATGGAAGTCTCAGCACAGTAGTGATACTTGAAGTTCAAAGACCTTTATTTAATTTTGGATTTGCTTGGGAAAATCACATAGGCTTTTTGTGGCAAGTATTTTTAATATTCCACTCAAATACTTTGGAATCCCTTTTAACATGCCTTTGCACTCATGCCATAGACTTTGGTGAGCTTTTGCTTCTTATGTTTGCCACCTGTGGAGAACTCTCTGGAGAACTGTTTTCAGGCTCCTGGACCCAATTTGCTCTGTGCTAGAGTCTTCAAATGCCTGTGAGTACATATTCCCCATTATTCCACCTTCCAAGGGCAGCTTATTGCCTACCAATGATGGGGACATAGGTTTGGAGTAGGGTGTAAAATCCACCCCCTTGCAGAGCTCTCCTGTGGACTAAAGCTGGAACTTTGCCCGAAATCCCACCATTGCTAATCTGGGACTACTAACCTTTATCATAAGGGTCTACTGTAAATATGAGATGGCATAGCGTTTGTAAAAATATTGGTAAATGATAAAATGTCCTGACATAAAATGACTTGCTTTGCTCAAAGGAAGGGATGTCACAGGGATGGAGTCATCTAAAGCACTGAGTTCACAATGTAATCCTCAGTATGGGCCTGATGGCTTGAAATAAAAACGGTGATGAGGGCCGGTGAGAAGGCTCAGCGGCTTAAGCGCCTGCCCGGCAAGCACGAGGGCCTGAGTTCAACTCCCGGAGCCCACATACAAAAAAGGGGCCAGTGATATCGCTCAGCGGCACGTGCGCCTGCTGGCGTGCGAGGTCCTGAGGTCGACCCCCCGGTACCCACAAAAAAAAAACAAAAATGGTGATGAGCGAGCCTACAAATCACTTTTT
The DNA here is from genome assembly GCA_028451465.1 of Erethizon dorsatum. NCBI lineage: Eukaryota > Metazoa > Chordata > Mammalia > Rodentia > Erethizontidae > Erethizon > Erethizon dorsatum. Next base: position 52,321,314 of record CM051828.1, read on the forward strand.
AGTCACCCCTTCTCTAAATCTGGAGGAAATGAAAAGAAATAGTGCTTTATGGGTAGAGAGACATATTAGGATACCTCAGGAAGCCACCTAAGAACCTACCAAACTGAAAATCATATCTCATATCTCACATTAGGGCAGTGGTATTAATTTTTGTCTTACTAGGCCACAGAGATCTGCATACCTGGAACAAAACTGCTAGAGCCATAAATTGGTGGGAAAAATTAAATGGTAATGTTGAAAAATTGCCAGCAGCTTATCATGCACTATACCAACAGAGAGAGAAACTTCTACAGGCTGCACTGTTAGGGGGAACCCCCTTACTTTCCTGAGTTTCCTCTCCAAGTGTTCCACCTGGTTGTCAGCAAAATGAGGTTCTCTTGTAATTCTGGCAAGGAAGGAAGAAGATTAACAACTTTCAAATATGTCCGCAGCCTTCACTGTTATAAAGCCCTGTTGTTCAAGTAAAAGGACTTTGCAAGATATGAACCCTAAAACCTTATCTCAGATGGAAAAAAAAGGATTCTTTCCAACAGGCTTAATAGCTCACCTAAAATTACACACACACACACACACACACACACACACACACACACACACACTCTAAAGGTTAGGAATTCAAACAAAAAACCAAGAACTTGACAGTCAGAGAAGGGAATGGGGACAGGGAAAATAAAGACGAGACCACTCCTGAAACACTTATTATGGTCACAGGCCAGAGATACAAGATCTCCAGAAAAATGAGATTCATCTGGAAGACTGTAGAACATTCTCTTTCACCTGACCACCACACCAATGAAGCTCCATTATAATAACATTTTGTTTCAGGCGAATGAGCTACAAGACACAGACTCCAAGGAGAATACTTAGATAACCCAAAATGCAAGGAAGTGACAGATACCAGGACACAGAGGAATTTGATGTCTGTGATACCTGCAGTGCAAACCATTAAACACAGCTCGATATTTACCTCCTGTCTTCTTACCTAATTTAATGTGCTTGGATTTCAGCAAGAAACTAGAAGGCATACTAAAAGGCAGAAAGAAAAAACATTGTTTCCGTAAGAATGGAGAATTTTCCATACAGTTTCTGATTGGTTAAGTTTAAGTTTACTATATGCATTGAACTGAGTTTTGATTTTCTAACATAAGAACTCAAGGCACTGGAGCTATTGGCCTCCCAATTAATTATCTTACACAGTGATTGTATATACTATCTCTTAGATGACCAGTTCCTACACTGAAACCCTTAGTTTTAGTCTTTTTTTCTCCTTTTATTTTTTGGTTTCTATTACAAACATTGTCAGCTCCAGAAAAGGGGGTGTCTTGTTTGCGTTGATTATTGCTGTGTCCCAAACACATAGATAACACTAGAAACTTATATAAACTTGGAAACATGTTCAAAAGCATGTGGTATATATTTTCAATGTCGAACAGGTCATCATTTAACAAACCCACTCAGAATTATTTAGTCTTTTATGAGAACATATCATTGCTTTACTTTGCTGTTTGCTACTAACTAAAGTCTCAGCCTCTATAGAAGATCCATGTTAACTTTTTAAGTTTATTTCCACTCATGCTGCAAATAATTTCTGCCTAGTAGAAATGATAACTTCAAAGGTTACAGTTTATTCCTTCATAGGACTTAACACTTTGTATATATCTTGGTAATCTATTTGACATTGCTAAAGTTCTCTTTCTAAAAGATCACATAAATGTCCTTTCTTAAAATTTCTTTTGAGCCATTTTATCATATTACTGCAGTCTGAATCAATGAGTTGAATAAAAATTGTGGTGTGTTTATTCTAAGTTGGTTTAAAAGTCATGTTTTTAATTTTTTAAGATTATATATATATATATATATATATATTTTTTTTTTTTGTGGGTACCGGGGGGACGACCTCAGGACCTCACGCGCCAACAGGCACCCGTGCCGCTGAGCGATATCACCGGCCCCTTTTTCGTATGTGGGTTCCGGGAGTCGAACTCGGGCCTTCGCGCTTGCAAGGCAGGCGCTTAAGCCGCTGAGCCATCTCACCGGCCCTTAAGATTATATTTTGACAATCATTTCTCTGAACATCGTAGGTGCTGAGTAAATAATTACGGCATTAATATATGCAGGATGTAGAGAATGTCCTGTACATGCACTTTGGAAAATGTGCCTAAATATGTTCTCAGACTCAATTCCTACCTACAGAACTACTTGCTCAGACACCACGGTCCCTTGTAATTTTTGAAGTTGTTGCCAGATTTCTCAGCTTAGCAGTTTTGTGCCTATTCATGGTCCTGCTAACAATGTAGGAGGGCGTGATTCTTCCTCGTCCTCATCACACTAGATACTTCGTTATCAAACTTAAATTGTGCTGGTCTAAAAGATGAGAAGGTTGATTTGCATTTTTAAATATTCACAAGCATTTCTTACAGTTTTATCGGCTATTTGTTGAATACTTGCATCTGCTCTTTGACCTGCAGGGTGCCGCCAGCTGTGGAGATGCTAGTAGTCTACAAGATCTGCTTGAGTTGTGCTGGGAAGCCCACTGCAACCGTGTTTGATCACTGCACAAGTTCCCACTGCACTGGGCAACCTTGCTTATTTGTTTTTGTGGTTTTGTGACAGATGTCTGCTTATGTCTTCAAGGGTGGTATATAGAGCGTGACTCAAAATTAGGTTGAATGTTTAAATTAAAAGAATTTATCACAGTAAAAGACACATTATCATTAATTTCTCTGAAAATACATCCTTCATTTTACACATTTATCCCATCATTCTTTTTTTTTTTTTTTTGTGGGTACCGGGGGGTCGACCTCAGGACCTCGCGCGCCAACAGGCGCCCGTGCCGCTGAGCGATTTTACCGGCCCCTTTTTCGTATGTGGGTTCCGGGAGTCGAACTCAGGCCGTCGCGCTTGCAAGGCAGGTGCTTACGCCGCTGAGCCATCTCACTGGCCCCCATCATTCTTTTTTTTAAATTAATTTTCTTGGTACATTTTACATATATATAATGATAACATTCATCTTAGGAATTTGCACCTGTATATGATATATCTTCATTCTTCTTTTTTCCCAATCCCCTCCCCTCCCTTCAACCCCTTTTCCTCTCCTTATTTACAGAAACTTTCTTTCCATTATTTCCTTCTATTTTTTCCCTTCTATTTATTCTATTTTTTCTCTTTCCCTTCCTTCCTTTCCCCCTCCTCCCTCCCTAATTCCCCATCCCATTTGAACATTTTCTTCCTATTTCACAATATCTATTATATATTTTGGTTCTTATTTACCCTTTTGGTTTCTCACACCAGAGAAACCATGCAATAATTGAACATGTGTGTCCAATTTATTTCACTTAAGAGTATGGTCTCAAGGTGCATCCATTTACCTAGAAATGTCCAAAGTTTATCCTTCTTTATGGAAGAGTAGTACTCCATTGTATAAAAAATCCCCCACATATTCTTTATCCATTCATTGGTTGAAGGGCGTTTGGGCTGTTTCCAAGATTTAGCTATACAAACCACATTGCTATTAACATGGGTATGCCTACATCTCTGTGGTATGATGCTTTTAATTCTTTCAGAAAGATACCAAGAAGGGGAATAGCTGGGTCAAATGGAACCTCTAGTTTTAGTTTTTTGAGGAATCTCCACACCAATTTGCAAAGCGGTTGCACCACTGTACCCTCCCACTAACAGTGGGGAGGAGTTCCTTTTTCCCCACAACCCCACCAGCATTTGTTATTGGTTCATTTCTTTTTTTTTTTTTTTTTTTTTTTTTTTTTTTTTTTTTGTGGGTACCGGGGGGTCGACCTCAGGACCTTGCGTGCCAACAGGCACCCATGCCGCTGAGCGATATCACCGGCCCCTTTTTCGTATGTGGGATCCGGGAGTCGAACTCGGGCCCTCGCGCTTGCAAGGCAGGCGCTTACGCCACTGAGCCATCTCACCGGCCCTTCATTTCTTGACAATAGCCATTCTTTCTGGATTGAGATGGAATCTCAATGTTGTTTTAAATTGTATCTCTCAAATGACCAGTGATGTTGAACATTTTTTCGTATAATTATTTGCCATTTCTATTTCTTTATCTGAGAAGTGTCTGTTCATTTCAGATGCCCATTTTAGGATTGGGTTTTAAATTTGGGGGGGGTCTGCTTTTTTGAGTTCTTTGTATATTCTAGATATTAGTCCTCTGAGGAACAGTTGCAAAAATTTTTTCCCAATCTGTGGATCGCCTCTTCACTCTGTTGGTGGTTTCTTTTGCTATGCAAAAGCTGTTTAATATGACATCCCACTTGTTGATTGTGATATTTCCTGTGCTATTGGAGTTTTGTTCATAGTCTTTGCCTGCACCTGTGTCTTCAAGAGTTTAACCTATTCTATCTTTCAGCAGATTTAGTGTTTCTGTTTTAATATTTAATATTTACTTTGATCCATTTCAATTTTACTTTAGGGCATTGTGAGAGATATGGATCTAGGTTTAATCTTTGACATGTGGAAAGCCAGTTTTTCCAGCACCATTTTTTAAAGAAGATATCTTTCTTCCAGTGAGGGTGTTTGGACCTTTTGTCAAAGATAAGGTGGCTGAGTGTGTTTGGAGTTGTTTCTGCAACTTGTAGTTTGTGTCATTGATCCTTGGGTCTGTTTTCTTTCTTTCTTTCTTTCTTTCTTTTTTTTTTTTTTCTAATACCATGCTATTTTTATCATAGCTTTGTAGTATAATTTCAAGTCAGGGATTGTGATGCCTCCTGCCTTGCCTTTGTTGCCCAGAATTGCTTTTGCTATTCTAGGTGTCTTCTGTACCATATGAATTTTAGGATTATTTTCTCTAATTCTGTGAGGTATGCTATTGGTATTTTGATCAGGATTGCATTAAATCTGTATAACAATTTTGGAAGTATGGTCATTTTCACTATATGGGTTCTTCCTACCCAAGAACAAGGGATATCTTTCCATTTTCTGATATCCTCTTTGATCTCCTTTTTCATAATACTGTAGTTTTCAATGTGAAGATCTTTTACTTCCTTCTCTTGATTGATCCCTAAGTATTTCATTTTTTGTATGCTATTGTGAAAGGTGTGGTTTCCCTAATTTTTCTCTCAGTGAGTTTGTTACTTGTGTACAAGAATGCTATTTATTTTCATGTGTTGACTTTGTATCCAGCTACACAACTCAATTTGATTATCAAATTTATAAGTCTTTTGGTGGTGTTCTTGGGGTCTTCTATGTAGTGTATCTTGTCATCTGCAGATAATGACAGTTTAGCTTCTTCCTTTCCTATCTTTAATCATTTTATTTCTTTCTCTTGTCTAACTGCTCTAGCGAATGTTTCCAGAACTATGTTGAATAAGAGTGGATAAAGTGGAATTCTTGTCTTGTTCTTGTTTTTAGATTGAAAGCTTTCAGTTTTTGACCATTTAGTATGACAGAGGGGAAAGAAAGGGAATGAATAATAGCAAAATAACATGACAAGGTGTTATGGTTTGTGTCTAGATGTCCCCCAAAACCTCATGCAGTCATAGATGGGCTTTTTCAGAGGTAGTTAAATCTAGAGTGTGTGATGCTGGGATTAAGGGTGTGTGATTACTAAATCAGTCCACTGATTGGCACTGATTGGCACCCCCTAAGCCCAGTAGCCTAGGTAGAGTATAAAAGAGGCAGAAAGAAGCTACTAAGGTCCCTTGCTTGCTTTGGTACCTTCTGCCTGCATGAATTCTTCCTCCTCTGCAGTGCTTGTTTGCCATGCCACTCTGCCTTGGAGCCAGCAGATTATGGAGTGAAACCTCTACATACTGTGAGCTACATAAATCTTTTCCCCTTTAAGTTTGGGTATTGGGTATCCTGTCTCAGCAACAAGAGAAAAGTAAGACACAAAGATATGTCAATACATATCAGTTATAAGCATCAATGTAAATAGTCTTAATTCACCAATCAAAAGAAGCAGACTGGCAGAATGGATCAAGAAACAAGATCCAACAATATGCTGCATACTAGAAACACATCTAATTAAAAAAGAAATTAATGGACTGAAAGTAAAATATGTGGAAAACAATACTCCATGCCACAGGAACCCAGAAAAAATAGGGGTATCTATTCTATTCATAGACTAAATGGATTTCAAGCCAAGACTGATCAAGAGAGAGAAAGAAGGTTACTATATCCTTGTTAAGTGACCAATCCAAGAGGAAGAGATAATATTCATAAATATATATGCACCAAATGCCAGTGTATCCAACTATACAAAATAAGTATCAATGAACATGAAAAATTAAATAAGTACTAATACAATTATAATGGAGGACCTCAGTACCTCCACAGTCACAAGTAGATAGATCAACTAGACAAAAAAATCAACAAGGAAATATCAGAACTGAACCAAACTTTTGAACAAATGGGCTTAGTAGAAGTCTACAGAGTGTTCCACCCCACATCACCAAAATACACATTCTTTTCAGCTGCACACAGGATGTTCTCCAATAGGGATCACATTACAGCTCATAGAACATGTTTAAGTAAATGCAAAGGAACTGAAATTATCCCATGCATATATGAGACTGCAGTGCAATGAAGTTGGAAATCAATGGCAAAAGAAATCACAAAAACTTCATAAAAACGTGGAAATTAAATGATACCCTCCTGAACACCCAATGGGTCACAGATGAAATTAATGAAGAAATTAGACTGTTTTTATGGTTAAATGATAACACCTATACAAGATACTGGAATGTACGGAATGTAATGAATACAGTCCTGTGAGGGAAATTTATAATGGTGAACTCCCATATCAGAAACACAGTGTGAACTCAAGCAGAAAACCTCATGTTGAACCTCAAACTTCTAGAAAAAGAGTAAATCAAGCCCAAAGCTCATACAAGGGAAGAAATTATTAAGATTTGAGCAGAAATTAATGCAATGGAGACTAAGAAACAATATAAAGAATCAGTGAATCAAAGAGTTGGTTCTTTGAAAGATTAAATAAAATTGACAAACTCTTAGCCAATTTTATCAGAAAAAGAGAGAAAAGACTCAAATCCATGCAATTAGGAATGAAAAAGGTGAAATCACAACACATCCTGCAGAAATCCAGAATACCATCAATACCTACTTTGAGAACCTGTATTCTAATAAGATGGAAGAAAACAGAAGAAATGGACAGATTCTTAGATACATGTAAATTACCAAAGCTGAATCAAGAAGATATAAAAATTCTAAATAACCCAATATCAATCAATGAAATTGAAGATATCATTAAAAACCTACCAATAGAGGAAAGCCCAGGTCCTGATGGATTCACTCCTGAATTCTATAAGAAATTTAGAGAAGATCTAATGCCACTAGTCTGCAAACTCTTTAATGAAATTGACAGGGAAGCAATACTCTCAAACTCCTTCCTGGAAGCAAGCGTTACCCTGATAATAAACCAGAGAAGGATCCAAACCAAAAAGAAACTATAGGCCAATCTCCCTAATGAACATAGACACAAAAATTCTCAATAAGATACTGGCAAACACGGTGCAGCAAATCATCAAAAGATTATACACCATGACCAAGTGGGACTCATCCCAAGGATGCAGGGATAGTTGAACATATGCAAATCGATAAATGTAATACACCATATCAACAAAGCCAAAGACAAAAATCCACATAATCATCTCAATAGATGCAGAAAAAGCATTTGACAAAGTCCAACACCCATTCGTAATAAAAACTCTACAGAAAAATGGAGTAGATGGTCTTTATCTCACTCTGATAAAAGTCATGTATGACAAACCAACATCCAATATCATACTAAATATCCCATAATTCTTGCCACTTCTTGTGGGGGACCACCTGGATGGCTCTCCTTGAAAGAAGAGCAATTATCTCCATCTTGGCTGAACCTGGCCCTATTTCCACCTATTGATATGTACAGAGCTGGCTAGGACTTTTCCTTATCTCTTTTTTTTTTTTTGGGTACTGGGGGGTCGACCTCAGGACCTTGTGTGCCAGGAGGTGCCCGTGCGGCTGAGCGATATCAACAGCCTCTTTTTCTTATGTGGGTTCCGGGAGTCGAACTTGGGGCCTGGCGCTTGCTGGGCAGGCGCTTAAGCCGCTGAACCATCTCACCGGCCCCCTCCTTATCTCTTTAATTGGCTTTAGGCAATGCAAATCAGTCTAGCTGAGGTCCTGACATGTAGTCTTTGAAGCAAGGTGACAGGCCTGTGTTTCCCTGCCCCTTTGCTCCCAGTACATGGTTGAGCCTGGCGGGATGGAGAGCCGTGCTCCACGCTGTTGGCTGGGATCGAGCCTTGAGAAAGAGGCTATGACTTCCCAGGGCATAAAAGATTACACATCAGAGCTGAAGCACTGACCCCATAACATTAGATACTATCTTGAATTGTGTTATGCAGATTACTCCTTCTGCATATCCTTCCCTCTGCATTTGCAAAGGTGATTTCAGGCCTAGCCCCTCTCAGGAGATTAACGTACTTCCCGCCACTCTCACAGTCACTCATCCCCGAGCCACTCCTCTCCTTCAGAATTAATAAAACCTGGGTTCGGCCCTGGGTCGAGGCCTTTGTTCCAGTAGCCACCATCTTGGCGGACTTAGGACCCCTTGGCTCCCCACAACTGTAAATATGCCTTAGTGTCTTTATTCTCGCCATGGATTGCACTGGAAGTGGTAGATTGGAATTAACTCTCTAGAATTCCAATAACTTTTCCATGGGATTACAAATATAAACTTCCCGGACCGCGTTGAGGACCGGGAGGGCTCACTATAACTTCTGAAGTGGTTCTGGAAGTCCTCTTCTATGAGTATGTTTATATGTGCTGTTGTGGCTGACTTAATGTCCTGAATTGATTCAAAACACTTACCCTTCATGATCATTTTGACTTTAAGGAAGAACCACAAGTCGTAGGTATTAGATTCAGTGAATAAAGTAGATGAGGATCCTGTATAAAGTTTTTATTTGACAGAAATTTCCATAAACAGTTAATCACTGAGGGGTGTTAAAATATGGTAAATGTTTACATAAAAAGTTATTATGGTAAAAGACATATTGTCATTAATTCCTTCAAATTACTTGTAATGTTTCCCATTTGGAACACACTTATCCCATCATTTACAGCAGTGTGTATTTCACTGTAATAATTTTTTTTAAATTTAAGAATTCAACATATTTTTGAATCTCCTCTTGTATTAGTCATGTCTCATTGCTGGGCCAAATACCTGACACCCACAATTGCAAGGAAGAGATGTTTATTTTGGCTCATAGTTCTCAGGAATTTTAGTCCATGATTGGTTGGCTTCAAGGCAGAAGTGGAACAGTAGAAACATATGGTAGTAAAAAAATGCAAAACCAAAAAGCCCCCCAAAACCAACTATTGCTGTCATGGCAGCCAGGAATCAGTCAAAGCGAGGACAGAGGGAGGGAGATAAACCCTCCAAAGGCATGCTCCCAGTGACACATCTATTCCAACCGGGACCTTTTAGTTCCTTTAATGATGAGCTCATCAATGGATCGATCCACTGATGAGTATAGTGCCCCCATGATCTAATCACCTTTTTTCTTTATTTTAAAGAGAAGAAAAAACAAAACAAATCAAAAAAAGAACAAATTTTCAAAACAACATAATAGGAGGGTAACAATGGTTAATGCATTACGTATTATTATCTTTAAGTTAGTTATTCAGGATACCAGACATTAGCATTCAATTGTCCAAACATTATTGGCACAAACCTTACTCTTCAACGAACTAAGTAAAATTGGTATTGTATCTATCTTAACTATGTTATATATATATATATATATACAATTTTTTTCCCTTTCCTTTCTTTCTTTTCCCTATTCCAGTCTCTCTTTCCTTTTGACCAGTTTCTTTTTGATTCACCATGTCTATTGTACATTTTGTATCTTATTTACTCTTTCAGTTTCTCATACCAGAGAGACAATACGATGCTTGCACATGTGCTTCCAGTTTATTTCACTTCTGAGTATTTTCTCGAGTTGCATCCATTTACCTATAAAAGTCTCCAGTTTATCCTTCTTTATGGCTGAATAGTACTCCATTGTATAAAAATACCACATCTTTCTTATCCATTCCTCAGTTGATGGGCATATGGGTTGTTTCCAAGATCTGGCTATTACAAATTGTGCTGCTATAAACATGGGTGCACACATATCGCTGTGGTACGATGTTTTTAATTCTTCTGGGAAGATACCCAGAAGGGGAATAGCTGGGTCAAATGGGACCTCCAAACCTAGTTTTTTGAGGAATCTCCACACTGACTTCCACAGTGGCTGTACCAGTCGACACTACCACCAACAGTGAAGAAGGGTTCCTTTTTCCCCACAGCCCTTCCAGCATTTGTTATTAGTTGATTTCTTTAAAATAGCCATTCTTTCTGGGGTGAGATGGAATCTCAGTGTTGTTTTAATTTGCATCTCTCGAATGACTAGTGATGTTGCACATTTTTTTGTGTATTTATTTGCCATTAGTATTTCTTCATCTGAGAAATGTATATTCATCTCAGATGCCCATTTTTGGAGTGGGTCTTTAAATTTGAGAGGTCTGATATTTTTGAGTTCTTTATATGTTCTTGATAGTAATCCTTTGTCTGAGGAACAGCTGGCAAACATTTTTTCCCACGTTGTGGGTTGTCTCTTCACTCTGTTGGTGGTTTCTCTTGCTGTGCAAAAGCTTTTTAATAAGATGAGATCCCAGTTGTTGATTCTTTGGGATAGTTCTCGTGCGGTTGAGGTTTTATTCATAAAGTCTTTGCCTACACCAATGTCTTCAATGGTTTTACCTATCCCACCTTCCAGCAGATTTAATGTTTCTGTTTTAATATTTAGATCTCTGATCCATTTTGAATTTAGTTTAGTGCATGGTGAAAGATATGGGTCTAGTTTTAATCTTCGGCATGTGTAGAACCAGTTTTTCCAGCACCATTTATTAAAGAGGCTATCTTTCTTCCAGCGAATGTGTTTGGCATCTTTGTCAAAGATAAGGTGGCTTAGTATGTCTGGGGTTGTTTCAGCACCTTCTAATCTGTTCCATTGATCTTCAGGTCTGTTTTTTTGCCAGTACCACACTGTTTTTTATCACAGTAGCTTTATAGTATAATTTCAAGTTGGGGATTGTGATGCCCCCCTGCCTTGCCTTTGTTGCCCAGAATTGCCTTTGCTATTCTAGGTCTCTTCTGATTCCAAATGAATTTTAGGATTGTTTTCTCTAATTCTGTGAGATATGCTGTTGGAATTTTGATCGGAATTGCATTAAATCTGTATAACAATTTTGGAAGTATGGCCATTTTCACTATATTGGTTCTTCCTATCCAGGATCAAGGGATATCTTTCTATTTTCTGATATCCTCTTCATCTCCTTTTTCAGAGTACTGTAGTTTTCAGTGTATAGGTCTTTTACATCCTTTGTGAGGTTGATTCCTAGGTATTTCATTTTTTTGGATGTTATTATTTTTTTTTTTTGTGGGTACCAGGGGTTCGACCTCAGGACCTCACGCGCCAGCAGGCGCCCGGGCTGCTGAGCGATATCACCGGCCATTTTTTCATATGTGGGATCTGGGAGTCGAACTCGGGCCCTCGTGCTTGCAAGGCAGGCGCTTACGCCACTGAGCCATCTCACTGGCCCTTTTTTGGATGTTATTGTGAAAGGTATTGTTTCCCTAATTTCTCCTTCAGTAAGTTTGTTATTTGTGTACAGGAAGGCTATTGACTTTTGAGTATTGACTTTGTATCCAGCTACACTACTGAATTTGCTTATTAAATCTAGAAGTTTTTTAGTGGAGTTTTTGGGGTCTTCTGTGTAGAGTATCATGTCATCTGCAAATAATGATAATTTAACTTCTTCCTTTCCAATCATTATTCCTTTTATTTCTTTCTCTTATCTAATTGCTCTGGCTAAAGTTTCCAGAACTATGTTGAATAAGAGTGGGGACAGTGGACATCCTTGTCTTGTTCCTGATTTTAGAGGGAAGGCTTTCAGTTTTTGGCCATTTAGTATAATATTGGCTGTTGGTTTGTCATAGATAGCTTTTACCAGATTGAGATAAAGACCCTCTATTCCAATTTTCTGTAGGGTTTTTATCATGAAAAGGTGCTGAACTTTGTCAAAAGCTTTTTCTGCATCTATTGAGATGATCATGTGATTTTTGTCTTTAGTTCTGTTAATATGGTGTATTACATTTATTGATTTACGTATGTTGAACCATCCCTGCATCCCTGGGATGAATCCAACTTGGTCATGGTGTATAATCTTCTTGATGATTTGTTGGATTCTGTTTGCCAGTATCTTATTAAGGATTTTTGCATCTATGTTCATTAGGGAGATTGGCCTGTAGTTCTCTTTCTTAGTTGAGTCCTTCTCTGGTTTTGGTATCAGGGTAATGCTTGCTTCCAGGAATGAATTTGGGAGTATTGCTTCCCTTTCAATTTCATGAAAAAGTTTGAGAAGTAGTGGCATTAGGTCTTCTCTAAATTTCTTGTAGAATTTGGCAGTGAATCCATCAGCGCCTGGGCTTTTCTTTGTTGGGAAGTTTTTAATTACATCTTCAATTTCATTGGTTGATACTGGTTTATTTAGGATTTTTAAATCTTCTTGATTCAGCTTTGGTAATTCATATGAATCTAGGAATCTGTCCATTTCTTCTGCATTTTCCATCTTAGTAGAATATAAATTTTCAAAATAGGTATAGATGGTCTTCTGGATTTCTGCAGGGTCCGTTGTGATATCACCCTTTTCATTTTCAATTGCATGGATTTGAGTCTTTTCTTTTCTTTTTTTTAATAAGGTTGGATAAGGGTTTGTCAATCTTATTTATTCTTTCAAAGAACCAACTTTTTGCTTCATTGATTCTTTGTATTGTTTTTTAGTCTCCAATACGTTAATTTCTGCTCTGATCTTTATAATTTCCTCCCTTGTACGGGCTTTTGGCTTAACCTGCTCTTCTTTTTCTAGAAGTTTGAGGTTTGCCATTAAGTTGTTTATTTGCGCTTGCTCTATTTTCCTGATATAAGTATTTAATGCTATAAATTTCCCTCTTAGGACTGCTTTCATTGTATCCCATAAGTTCCGGTATGTTTTACTGTCATTTTCAGTTGTAGAAAGCGTTTAATTTCTTCTTTAATTTCGGCTGTGACCCATTGGTTGTTCAAGAGAGTGCTGTTTAATTTCCATGTGTTTAGGAAGTTTTTGTGATTTCTTTTGCCATTGATTTCCAATTTCATTGCACTATGGTCTGATAATATGCATGGGATAATTTCAATTTCTTTGCATTTACTTAAGCAGGTCTTATGAGCTAGTATGTGGTCTATTTTGGAGAATGTCCCATGTGCAGCTGAGAAGAATGTGTATTCTGATGTTGTGGGGTGGAACACTTACTGACATCTACTAAGTCCATTTGTTCAAAAGTTTGGTTCAGTTCTACTATTTCATTATTGATTTTCTGTCTAGTTGATCTGTCTTTTTGTGACAGTGGAGTATTGAGATCTCCCAATATAATTGTACTAGTGCTTATTTGATTTTTCATGTCCTTTAGTACTTGTTTTATATAGCTGGGTGCACTGGTATTTGATGCATATATATTTATGATCGTTATCTCTTCCTCTTGGATTGTTCCCTTTACAAGGATGTAATGACCATCTTTATCTCTCTGAATCATTCTTGGCTTGAAATTCACTTTGTCTGCAAAAAGAATAGCTACGCCTGCTTTTTTCTGGGTTCCTGTGGCATGGAGTATTGTTTTCCATCCTTTGACTTTCAGTCTATGAATTTCTTTCTGAATTAAATGTTTTTCTTGTATACAGCATATTGTTGGATCTTGCAACTTGATCCATTTTGCCAGTCTGTGCCTTTTGATTGGTGAATTGAGACCGTCAACATTGATGGTTAAAACTGATATGTATTGACTTATACTTGTCATGATATTTTCCTGTTGTTGGTTCCCACTCTTTGTTTTTCCCCTTTCCCGCTATTTAATTATCTGCCCTGCCTGGTGGATTCCTTCTGTTGGGGTTCCTATCTCTTTCTAGAATGTCCTTCAAAACATTTTGGAGTGCTGGTTTGGTGGTCATAAATTTTCTCAGATGTTCTTTGTCATGAAAGTATTTTATTTCTCCATCAATTTTGAAAGATAGTTTTGTGGGGTACATCAATCTGGGTTGAAAATTATTTTCCTTTAGAGCTTGAAATACATCATTCCAAGCTCTTCTTGAATTGAGGGTTTGTGCTGAAAAGTCAGCTGTGATTCTGATGGGTTTTCCTTTATAGGTGATTTGTCTCTTCTCCCTAACAGCTTTTAAGATTCTGCCCTTCTGTTGAATTTCTGGGATCTTGACTATGATATGTCTGGCTGAATTTTTTTTTGATCATGTCTAGTTGGCGTTCTAAAAGCTTCATTTATAGGGGGGTCAAATTCTTTTTCTCTTCCAGGGAAGTTCTCCCTGATAATGTCTTTGAACAAGGTTTTAATGTCATTGATGCTATCTCCTGCTTTTTCATTTATTCCAATTATTCTTAAGTTGTTTATCTTTGAGTCATCTAGCAGCTGCTGAATTGATTTTTCATGGTCCCTTGCTGTTTTTAAGAATTCTTCCTTTTCATGATCACTAATTGCAAGCCTGTCTTCTATATCTGAGATCCTGTCCTCACAATGGCTTAATCTGCTACAAATACTTTCAATGGAATTTTTGTTCTCTTGGATATCTGCTTGAATCTGCTTTATGGATTCCATTTCTTTCCTATGCTGAGCATTCATGGTTTCCATAGTTTTCTTAAGCTCATCTATTTTTTTGTCTGTATCAGCTATAGTGTCCTTAAGCATGGTCTTCATTGTGGACATTATCTCTGTAGTTATCTGTGAAATTATTTCTGTTTTAATTTTTTCTAGAGCCTCATTCAGTTGCTTTGTTGTTACCACTTCAGATAGGCCAGGTGGGTGGCTTTCGGATTGTCCCACCTTGTTGCCCCCTAGGTTTGCCTTTGATGAATTGGATGTGTGGGGTTGCATCTTGTTTAAGTGTGGTCTCATTTTTTCTTTCTTTAATTCCTTGGGTGATGTTTTTAAATTACCTATGGTAGGTTACTTTATTGCTAGTGTTCAAGATCTTTAGCAGATGACTACTTCTCTGCAGTATCTTCCAAGTGGAGCTTGCTTTTGGGTTTTGAGCTTTCTGCCAGATCCTACCTCTTCAATTCATTGGATATGAGAAGTTGCTACCTGTTTGGCCCAGTCCTTGATTCTTTGGTACTGTGCCACTGTATTTTCTGTGTCCCTTAGTCAATCTCAATCATGAAATATCAGGAAGGAAAGATGTTTAGAACGATTATTTCACATTTGGCTATAATGGTAACTAAAGCATCAAACACAGCCTAGAAAATGACAGACTGAGCTAAGCAGTTATTTACCACTTTTAGCTGTATAAAATAGAGTTGCGGTTATATAACAAAATCTAAAACACACCAGAAAAATTATATGCAGTATACAAGTCCTAAGTATGTCAATTTTTCCCTCAAGAGTTTAAATTTAAAATGAGTTAAGGAGGAAATAGAGCATTGGGAGAATAGGAAGGAATTAGATGTAAGGTTAGAGGACCAAGAGGGATCCCACTAACATTGGGACACTGGTGCAGAGACTGGTGGGAAAAAGAGAAGGAAGGGATAAAAGAAAGAACAGATCACAACCACAATCACAAAGAGGTTAGAGCTGCTTTTTCACTCATATAAAAACCAGAGAGAATAATGAAGGAAAGAGCAAATAGACAAACAGAAACAAAAATGAAGACAAAAACAACAAAACAGACAAAACAAAAATAAAACCCCACCAAAAAAAAAAAAAAAAAAAGAATAAAATCTTCACCAGAACAGAAAACAAATGAGAGAGAAAAAAATAAAAATAAAAATAAAAAAATAAAAAGAATCAGTTCCAGGTGTTGACTCTGCTGTAGGCAGGCACCATGTGATGACAGAGTCCTGTTCCATGCAGGTTGGTCCCAGTAAGCCCGGAGCGGCCCTCTGGCAGGGCAGTGAGCAGGAGCATGTACTTTCAGGCAGAGACCAGTCTCGTTCACCTGCCGTCTTCAGTGCACTTTCGTGGGCCTGAGAGGCGCGGTGCTGCCCTGTCTGGAGCGCGAGATCCCAGCGCTGTGTTTTCGGGCTGCTCTGATTTTCTCCACACTCCTCACAATGGCGCCCAGCCAGTCACTCTCTGGCGTGGGACAGCTGTGGCTGAGAGACACTCACTGCCGGCCAACACAGTTCTCCGCCACTCCCCTGCCCTGCTGCTGTCTCGCGATCCTCCGTGGGGGCTCTCTGGGTGCCAGCTGTCACCATGTGTCTGCAGATTTGAGCTTCTGTCGCGCTGCGGTTCCTGGGATGGTAGAAGGTGCACGCGCGGTCTGCTCCTTCTTTGTTGAAAAGTACCCTTCACTGGTGCCGGGGGTCCCAAACTGCGCTTCAGAACTTTTCTGGGTTCCGGGGAGGCATCTCCCCCCCTCCTGCGCTCTCCCTGTCACTATATTCCCGTGGTCCAACAGCAACTTTTAGAGAGAGTTTCGCTGCCTGCTTCTTACTCATCTGCCATCTTTTTTCCCTCCCTAATCACCTTTCAAAAGTCCCAATTGTGAGCACATGAGGTTTTGGGGGGTGTCTAGGTCTAAACCTTGCCTGGCCTCCAAAATGCTCATGTCCATCTCATTATGTAAAATGTATTCATTCTATTCCTAAGAGTCACCAAATTCTTAACAGTTTCAGCAATGCTGAAAAGTACAAGTCCAAAGTCTTGTCTAATACTCAAGGGAAACTCTTAACTGTGAGCCCCTATAAAAATCAAAAAGGAAGTTAAATATTTCCAATGTAGAGTACCACAGGGTGAACATTCCTATTCTAGAAGGGAAAAAATGGGGAATAGAAAGGAACTGGGTCAAAGCAAGACTGAAAACCATGAGGGCAAATGTTAAATCCTGTAGGTCCATGTCCAGCACCCAGGGCAGACTGTGGTCAGGTATGCACTCCAAAGGGCTTGCACAACCCTGTCCTGTGGTGAAGCCCACATAATCCCCTTCTTGGTCTTGTTCTTCTCACTGTTTGCAGCTTTTCTCAGCAGACAATAAATGTTCCTGGCATCTCCAATTTTCTGGAGTCTTCACTGCCCCTTTACCTCATTCTCACAGCTTCATTCATTGGCTCTCAATGGCTCCTTGCTTGGACTCCCTGGCCTTCATTTAAAATTTGGTTGGAAGCTTCCTGAACCCTCAACTCTTTCATTTGGCAAACTAGGAAAACCAGCATCACAAGGAGAAGGCCAAAGTCAGCTGCCAGTTTGGGTAGGGATGAGCTCCCTTGGACCATAGCTGCAGATGATCTTGAGTGCCAAGATGGTTGAGCACAGTGAAATGAATTCCAGGGAACGAATTCCTTGAAATGCCTTTCTTGAGTAGGTGTCCCAAGAACTCTCTTCTCACATGAAAGGTTTAAAATTTTACATTCTTGTGCCTGTGATGGGTGGGGTCTTGCTATAACAAAATACCTGAGATAATCAACTTATAAAGAGGCAGATTTACTTTGCTTCATAGTTTTGGAGGTGTCAATCTATAGTCAGTAAGTCAGTACATAATTGTAGGAGCCCATGGTGGAGGAAACATAGTGAACTCATAGCCAGGAAGCAGAGAAAGTGACAGGAAGGGGATATGGTCCTAATAACCCCTTCAAAGTCATTCCCATGATGACCAAAGATGAATTAGGCTCTGCATTTTAAAGTTTCTATCACTTCCCAATAGCAGCATGGGCTGGGGACAAAACATTTAACTTATGAGTTGTTGAGAGGACACTTATTCAAACAATAGCAGTTACTGCCTGCAGTCTTTATCCTTTATCTCATGGCCTTTCCTTAGAACCTAACTCCCATATGTAATACTGTTTCTGTGGGGAAATATATTCCAGACACATATTGCAGTCTTAACACATTAACTGGTGAATTTCACAACCTCTTCCCACGTTGGACTCTACCTACATGGCAAGACAGTACTATCTAATGTGCTGGTAGAACATAACATCTCAGTTTCGGGTGGCAAAATTAAGGCATGGGAAATCTCCTCAGTAAAAATGGCATACATAACAAAGAGGCAAAATGGAAGTGATAGAATGTGATAAATTGGGCCTACTTCATCTGCAGTAACTCCCTTGTTAGGTGGATGTCTGTGTGGATGATTTTTAAACCATTTCCTATAGTACCAGGACAGAACATAAGTGACACAGTTCAGAGATTTTCCTATATCTATATTATTAATGGGAGATGAGAGCTGAGAAAAATTTTGAGGTGAACTTTGGAACCAGCACTTAACTTCTCTCTCTTCATTATTTCCATCTGAAAATTGGAGATTAAAATTAAGTGTTGAAGTTATCTGGCAGGCCTGGAGGACAGACATGTGAAGTTAAATCAGTTAGAACATTTCAAGTTAAGGAAAGATGTTACTTCCCTTTCATGCTTGCTTACATTTCATCCATTCTGCACGCTCCATTTCTCTTATCTCGTTACACAGGTTTTAATTTCTGAAACCACTATAATTTTAGTCCATTTACATCTACACATTTTCTGCCACTGGATATTCACCACCACTGTGGTTTTCCTGGACTATCAATTAAACAAGCTCATTCTCACTTTGCAAACTGCCTGTCTAACATAGTCTCAAAAGGTGAAAGGCATTATTACTGATTTATTTCCAGCTCCAAAGGTGGCAAACAATATAATATTGCTGTTATGAAAGTTTAAACATTGCTAATATAAAGCAATCAATTGCATCTTGAAGCTTTATTAAATGTAAAGAATTTCTATTTCAAGTGCAAATAAACATTGAACATATAAAGTTTTTAGTGAAAATAAAATTGCATTCTTATTAAGAGGCACACATGTACTGCTATATCAGCTTGAGAAAAGAACAGCATTCAACATTCTGCACATGAGATGCTTGATTCAATAAAATGTTGTCCACAATGTCCCAGCAAAACCTTGCAGTATGCTTTGGGCCAGCGGCTCAGTGATTCAAGTCTCAAGAATAAGGAAGAGTGAAAACTACCCAAGTTGCTGCAAACAGCAGGTTGTATGCAGAAAACTGTGTGCAGATACCCAGGATTAATAGACAGCTGCTGGTAGAGACCAGTGGTGACACTGAGAGCCCAAACACCAGGGAGGAAAACTTTAGTGGTACTTTAGAAAAGGAAGATGGTGCTTCTCCAATTGGATTGGGTCAGAATGATTTCTTTTTAAATATGCTTTATATGTTTAGGATTCTATTGTGTGCATGGGAAGGTTGCTGCAAAAAATTACATAGAAACTCCCAACTTAGATGATATGAGTGGCTGAACCTGAGCCATCATTCAACTCTGGTGCTGTGCAGATGGTTGCCCAAGCAGGTAGCTGTCCCAACGACTAGATGAGTAGGGGCCAAGGACAAGGGACCTGCTACTGGGGATCTAGCACTGAGAGCACCATGGGATGGGGCTGTGCCAAGTGCCAGTTTGTAGCCATAGGTAGCAGAAACCAGGACACTTTAAGGGCCATGAAAATGTTTTAATTTCTTTTTAATTGGAAAAAAGGAATGGATATGCCATGTGATTGAAATATATGGTGAATATTTAACTTTAAAAAATCATTACAGAAAATGACATACTGCCGTTAACCTCCCTTAAAAAATTTACCTTTGCTTCAAACACACTTGCCACTTTCTGAAGCAGTCTGGAATTCCTCTTTCGTGTCTTTACAAGATGTGATCAAAAATATGGTCAGTGATGCTGTTGAATGCCAGCCTAAAGAAAGGCAGACTCTTAAAAACATTACAATGTGTCTTTATCCACCTTATCACCAGATCCGGCACAGTGCAAATTTCTGCTCTTTCCCCAGGACAAAATGACTTTGAAAGGTAAATGTTTTGAAGTCGACTCAGGACACTGAGGTAGCTATGACAGTGGAACTAAAGATATTCCTGAAGGAATTCCAGAACTGCTTCAAAAAGTGGCAAAAATAATGGGGTGTGTTTGAAGTGAGGAATATTTTGAAGGGGATTAATGTTAATGTGTCTTTTAGTGAAACAAAATTTTAAATGTAAATATTTATCATGTTTTTGATCACATCTTATATAAATCAGACTGAAATGTTTGACTTTATATTAATGCAATCATAAAATTTAATATTTAATATTTTAAGGGAGTGGCCCATGAAGAAAAAGGTGCCCATGGCCCAAGCTAGTCATAATAAGCCGGGCCCAACCCCAAGAAATTTTTATAGAGGCTCACATAACTTATCTATAACTGGGGAGGCAACTACAGTCACAGAAATGACCCCACTTCTCTGGTACCAAATTTTGTCTTGGTTACTTTTCTCTTATTGCTGAGACAAAATACCTGACACCCAAAATTAAGGAAGGAAAGGTTTATTTAGCTCAGTTTGTGGAGGTTTCAGTCTGTAATCAGCTGGCTCCAACGCAGGGTGGCATGGCACAGGGGCAATACTTCAAGGCAGCAGAAGAGAGCAAAAGCAACAAGAGCAAAGTGTGGGGGGGGACAAGCCTCTTTTCCTCCCTTATATTGTGTAAAGGCTATTTGGCCTTGGGTGAGTATAGCATTCACACCATCTCCATGCATTCCTCTTGCACAGGCTCAGGATGTTTACAAAGTGAGGACCCTGTCCTCTTGCTAAGTCACTTAGTTAAACCTCTAAACTTCTGGAGTTGACACAACGAACAATATCCTAGAGAGGTAAGGGCATGTCCTCTACACCCCAGGATGTAGAACTGCTGAGTTACTTGGTTAAGCTTCTAGACTTCTCAAGTTGACACAATGTATCAACCATTGCAGAGGTCATGGTAAGGACTTTGGATTTCTTTTTAAGGGGGATAGGAAGAAGTCCTTTAAGTGACATAACTTGCATGTTATGCAATTATTTCATCATTTAAAATTCTGACTTATGGAATTTCAGGAAGTTAAAAGGTGAATAGAGAAATATCTTGCCCTTATGGTGGCTATAATATAGTAATATGGATTTTAGGAAGAATTAATTAGAAAAATTCAGTCTTGTGTGGTTTTATGTAATATAGTTTATGATTCTGGGTTATCAGGAGTAGGACAAACTGCCATGGCCAGATCATAAAAATAGATTTAGTTTTGTTTAAAACAAAAGATTGCAAAGTTATTCTAAAATGTGGTTTAATTCTTTCACAGTCATTATTATAAACTAGAAAAGATAAATACAGAGTAGTTGTTCACTCTTCCTCATTTCTTCCCTGGTGCCAGGCATGGCAAGTCAATTGCAGCACCACTTCCCACTGATCAGGCTGGTATTTTCAGAATCCTTTCAGTGTGGAATCCTAGATTCTTAGCCGGCACATATAGCACATAAACTATATTTATAGACACGCTATCTGATAAAATAACTGTAGACAAGGACTAAATTGATCACTTTTGAGCAGTTATGCTACTATACCTGTATAATAATCTCTTATTTCAACAGAAATCAATCAATTCAATAAGAAAGCTCAGCCAATTTTTTGGTGTTAGATATAGAAAAGCAGTTCATATACTTTTGCCCCTTTTTCACATGAAAGGAAATGTAGGTGAGACAAGATAAAGGCTGATGAAGATTTATTTGAAAAGCAATCCTAGCACTTCCAAACAACTCCAAATAAAAAAAAAAAATCAGCTTTAAAACCTAACACTCCAACTGGAATACTCCAACATGTGTAAAACAAATTACATCTTGATCACATAGCCTTTAGGGAGGAAAGCAGTTTGTCTTAGAAATTAAGATTTTATTGTTGTTGTTATGGTTCACTGTGCTATTCTGAGCTAGAACAATATATATTCTATAATTAATATGTTTAACATACTCCTGTGCAATCATGATAAATATATTTAGCTACGTAAATGACTAATTCATTTCTTCATCAAAATAGGTTTTCAGGTCATTAGATTTCATACAGTTAAAAGAGAAATAAGTTTTGAGAAAGCAGTATTTAAAATAAATGGTATGGGGGCCGGTGAGATGGCTCAGCGGTGTAAGCGCCTGCCTGGCAAGTGCGAGGGCCCGAGTTAGACTCCCGGAACCGACATACTAGAAAAGGGCCGGTGATATCATAGCTCAGCGGCACGGGCACCTGCTGGCGTGCGAGGTCCTGAGGTCGACCCCCGGTACCCACCAAAAAAAAAAAAAAAAACCGATATGGAGCTTGAGGCAGGAGCTCAGTAATTAAAGAGATGGTAAGAATTTGTCTAGCATTATCGATCTTTATTTTTCAGTAATAAGACTCTTCATTTCCCATCAACATTGTTCTTGAATTTTTAGACTAATTTAAGAGTTGAACTTCCAAAGAAAACATTTCCTCAAAATTTGGTAGTTTAACACGTTAAGCTCTTCACAAGCTATCACTAATACCCCAAAGCATGGTAAAAGTATGGATTTGAATATAGAACTATATTGAATGTAAGAGATAAATTAGCAGATGTACTCTCTGTGCTGGAGAGTCTAGAGGAGTCTTATAAAATGCCTCCACCCTAAGAACTTTTCTTTTACCTCTTACTTAATGTTTTGCTTTTGTTTGTTTAGCTGGCCTATTGACAAGTGACAGCTGGGGATTTAAGCTTCAATAAAATTAGTATCCTGAACTGTTGTGTTGTAAATTCCTCTTTGAAGGATAAGAAAATATTCCTTTTCAAGTCTGTCCAGTTACTATTCTAAAGGATTCTTTCCACATAAAATATTAAAACTATGATCTGCATGGTAAGTTCTTGATTCCTGTACCATTTTTCTAATTTGTAAGTGAAAACACCGAAGTGTCAAAGTTTACCAGCTATTATTTCATGCTTCCTTTTTCTTTCAGAAACAAAGCTGATAGCATGTATGTGTGGAGGTTGGTACTGATTTAAGTAAATTTAAAAGTAAATGGAGTCTATAAGATTCAAGGCAAAGGAAAGCGTATATGACACTGTGCTCTAGTTGACAAGGGTGTTTCCTGTGGGAATACAGACAAACAATTCTAATACTGCTACATATTAACAATTAAATAAATGGGTGGCAGATATTGAAGTTAAATTTCTTACTGTTGGAGTGGAAAGTTGTTTTATGGAAGTGGAGGCTAGAGTGAACCATGGCGTTATGGGTACCAGTTTGAGACATCAGTGTGAATTCATGTTTAATTTAATATAGATACAGATAGTTACACATAGGGATACTGATGTATACACATATATGCACCGATCAGTCTATGCAAATATATTCCTTGCCCTGTCAGCTGGAAAGCAGTGATGCTCCAAAAAGCAAGGGGCATACCTACTTTCTAAATCTTAGTTTCTACTACCATTTTTGAATAAAAGGAATCCTTGGAGAAATGGGTGATTTGAGCACTGGTACATAAAATAAATAAGATGATCCTATAGCATTTTATAACAACGTACTAAAATAAAACACGATAATATAGCATCCTCACCTACCCACAGGTAATGATGGAATTATGACAAAGAGACATAAAGGTCAATTGAAAGAGCTTCCATCCCATTAATCAAAGCTAAAACAATATGAGTAACAAAATTAAGTAACACTGGGTTATGACTCAAAGTATAAAATAAATATCCATGAGTCCATATTGATATAAATAAATAAATAATGGGAGACAATAAACAATCTACTGGGTAGAATAATTTAAATAATCTATATAGGTAATTTGCTCTCTAGGTGGAGCAAAATTCCCTAGTTTTAAAATGTGAACTATGCCTCATGACTTCTTTCTAAAGAGTACAATATGGAAAAGGCAAAATACCAAGTAATTTTATAGTGAGAAACTTCACAAACACTAGCTCAGCCACGAGTTCAAGTTCAAGATCACCAGCAACTAATCAAGTCATAGGTATGTATGCCAGATGTCATGTGGTACAAATGGCATGTAGGTCTGTGCTTTCCCTTTCCAAAACACAAAACCCAAGTCTAGCCAAGAGGAAAACTGCAGGCAGTTCTGAAGGGAAGGGCAGACTACCAAATCCCTGGCTAGGACCCCTGAAAACTGTGAAGGTCATTAAAAATGAGGAATGTCTGAGAAACTGTCAGAGCCAAGTGAAACCTAAAAAGACATGACAATTAAGTATAACATGGTGACCTGGTTGGGATCCCGAAACTGGAAAAGGTATTAAGTGAAAAAGTTAGGAAATTTGAACTAACTGTGGATTTTATGTAACAATATGTGTCATCAATGTTGATCCCCTAATCATCACAATGAGCTATATTAATATGTTAATAAAAGGGAAATCAGATATGAAGAAATATGGGAGCTGTGTAATATCCTTGAAATTTTTCTGTAAGTCTAATACTAAAATGAAATTTTTCAAACATGAATATAATTAAAACTGGCAAAAACTAATTCAAATGCTTTATTTAACTTAGATGGATATTCTTCCTGTGTTTAGCTAGCAAAATTGGTCAAGTGCAAGACATAGAGAAAGAACAGAGCTTTAATTTCCTACTGAAATCTATGTCTGCCTTTTCTCTGTCTTCTGCAAAGTAATAAGGATATTGTAAATTAAAGGTTAGCTCTGAAAGAAGCATTGTATATGAAAAAAGGACAAAATATTTTCTCCAATGTTTTATTACTGCTATAAAATATTGTCACTGAAAATAAAACCTCTTTATTTACTATAACCTTAAGTGAATATTTTTATGTGTTTGATAAGTAAATTCATATTTTGTTTGGGTTACCTTCTTATAACTATCACATTTAAACTGAAAAAGTGCATACTTAAAATGATAGAAGTAAAATTTTCAAAATACTTAATGGTTTGTAAAACTGTTGACAAAAATGATATTTTTGAAATTAAATGGAAGATCAGAAATAATACATATTTATTGTCAAAATGTTCATGGGCTAGATTGTGTAACACACAAAATGTCTTTAAATAGAATATTGATGGTTTTATCATCAAGTACATGAATCAGGGCTCAATATTCTTCTTTTCTACCCCTATCATTTTAGAACATTTTGAAAGATTATGTTCTTTGTGTCCAGAAACATAAAGGATTGCAATTTAAGGTACAGTACACAGTTTGCCAAATAGATTTTGATAGTGGTACTTCATCAATATTTTACTGAGAATGAAAAATGAAAGTCAGACCATTCTATTTGTTCTCTCTAGAGCCTAGTAGCCTATTGCTTTGCTCCAAGGGAAGTCCTAGCTCTAAAGAATATGGCTTTTTGAAACCTTTCAGGAAAACTTCAGTGCCATCTGTCTCCTTGTTATTTATGCTTTAATAGAAGCCTGCTAGTCAGTCTAAGACTTGTGATACTCAGCTAGTGCAAAGCTTAGTAAATAATGGTCTCTTTCAGTATACTCCATTTTGATCTCAGGTAACTGGAAAATGATGTTTGACATTTGGCTGGCCAAGAGGAATGAAAATCAAGGCATCACTGCATTTCCATCACTTCTGCCATTTGGAAGAGCCCTCAATGTGGAGTTCCAGCTGTAGCATGAACTCTAGATCCACCCCTACACCATAGTTTCATTGTTTGGTAAATCTGTTCACTGCTCTGGAACTTAATTTTCTCACATGGAAATAATAGTGTTACTCTACTCTAAATGTATGACTTTTCTTCTTTTGAGCTCTTATGGGCTTATAGTACAAAAAGAAAAAATCATAGGCCATTTTTTCCTGTGATGCATTTGAGAATGAATTATGAACACAGCTGATAAAAGTGCAATGGACATGTACAAATGTCAGGTAAGTATGAATCTTATTACTGTCAAATTCTTGTGTGAAACCAGGATAAAATGACAAACCTCCTTTATCCAGGCTCCTCAAAAAACTAATACAAATTTTAATCCCAAACTTTGGTTACCTAACATAGTGATGTAAAGATATTGCTTGTAAGTAAAGGATGAAGACTGAACACTTATAATTAGTGATGTCTAATGATATTCCCCAATACTTTCTAATTTTACCCACTATTGCAATAACCATGGCAATAGTTTTCTAAGCAATGAAGTTGATGATTTTATGAATCTTGGATTCTGTATCTCTGTATCCTTTAAAAAAGAACACAAAATAGATTTGTCTGTAAAGATAAATCCTATCAATTTAAAATATTTCTCTTAGAGATTGGCTTTAATTATTATAATAAAAATTGTGCAAATTCAGATGCTATAGGCAACCATATATCAGATGCTACCCCTTTGATGTGTCTTCTTACCCTGTCTGCTCCAGATCTACAGTCTGGAAGTTTGTGTTGTTCATTCTCTTTCTTTCCTTTATTATTTAACACCTACCAATTAATTTAGCTTTTTCTGTTTTGAATCCATCTAAGAGGAATCTTATCATCCATGTCCTCCTATGTCCAGACACATTACACATGCATCCAGAATACCAAGTGCATTCCTTTTCTCTAGTATATGGTAACCTACTCTATAAATCTATAACACTGTGTTTGTCCTGCCAACTCTTAGCGGATATTTGGGGTAGGCTTAGTATTTTTTGCTGTTAGAAGCATGTTGCTGTAATGTGCATTGTGCATATAGTCATGGTACAGCTTAGCAAGATTTTTTCTTTCTAGAATATATACCAGGAAGACGATTCTTTAGTAGAAGCAAATAATGTGAGAAGCAGATACTCTCTCATTACTTTCTAATGTTTTCCAAAGTGACTGTATCCTTTTGTACTTCTATCATCAGTACATGAGAGTTATTTACACTTGGTAGAACAAGTACTGTTAGACTGGTAATTATGTGACATATCCCACTGGGATGGTATTAATTTCCTATTGCTACTGTAACAAATTGCCACAAATTCAGTGGCTTAATGCAATACAAATGTGTCCTCTTAGAGTTCTGGAGAAGTCCCATATTGTTCTCACTGTGCTAAATCAGGTATTGGCAGAACTGGACATTTCGGAGGCTCTGAGAAGAGAATCTATCCCTTGTTCCTTTCAGCATCTAGTTATCATCTCAATCTAGGCTGTGCCCCTTCCCTGTGTCACATCAGTCTCTGCCCTCATATCTTAAATTGCATAAATGCTGTCAAA
This sequence comes from Erethizon dorsatum, assembly GCA_028451465.1. Classification (NCBI taxonomy): domain Eukaryota; kingdom Metazoa; phylum Chordata; class Mammalia; order Rodentia; family Erethizontidae; genus Erethizon; species Erethizon dorsatum. The sequence goes on from CM051828.1 coordinate 52,348,340, forward strand.
TTAAACAAATAAAACATGAAAATAATTCAAATGAAAAAATAAAAAACATATTCTTCCAAAAATACTCTAATAAGAATAGCACATTTAGGTTTTTCAATGTGTATTGTAACTAGAATCTATTTATTACCATTTCTTACATTAAATTATTATTTTTTCTTTTTTCTTTTTCTTTTGAGACAGGATCTCACTACATAGCCGAGGCTGGCCTCAAATTTGAGGTAATCCTTTGGCCTCAGCTTCCTGAGTGCTGGGATTACAGGTGTGCACCACCATGCCTGACCCTTACATTAAATTCTATATAGCCTTAACATTTTTATAACCACTTGCAATTGGATAATATTTTAAAAGTAAAGCTACTTTCATTTTCTTTTTCAATGTAAGAAAAGCAGATAATGCTCTTAGAGAATAAAATTGTTAACATTAGATAATTTGAGAATTCTTCTGGCTAATGTAGATATATTCATTTTCTATTTTGTCTTTTATTTGTGCCTGAACTAAAGTTTGAAATACAAGCCATTACAAAGTAGGTCAGCGTCAATGAGACATGAGACAGCTTTTTTTTTTTTTTTTTGTGGGTACCGGGGGTCGACCTCAGGACCTCACGCGCCAGCAGGCGCCCGTGCCACTGAGCGATATCACTGGCCCTTTTATCTTATGTGGGTTCTGGGAGTCGAACTCGGGCCCTCGCGCTTGCCGGGCAGGCGCTTAAGCTGCTGAGCCATCTCACCGGCCCCAGAGACAGCTTTGATTATAGTTATTTCTGTGAAAGATAAAGATGATTTACCTTATGCTGTCTATAGTTCTACTTTCTTAGGGCAAGCTTTAAAATCATTTCCAACTTTAGCAGTCATGTCAAACAAAATCATGCTTGCAATTATTCTTCCTGATAAAAATTGACTGAAGAAGAATAACTTTTAAAAAAACATATATGCTGTAATGAAAAGAGAATGCATGTTGGCATTATGCCCTGGGTTAAAATCTGCTTTTGCTGCTTACTTAGATACTCTAGATAAGTTACATAATCTGTGCAGTATTAGATTAATCGTATATGCTTAGTAACTGGTTTTTATTTTTACTAATGTTTATTAATATTACTATTATTTCTTATTACTATTATTTTTATCAATTTCCAAAATAGTATATATACATATATGTGTGTGTGTGTTAGTAATCATTTGTTTATTGAAAATAATTTTTGTTTAGATTGGCTTTTCCTCAATAAGTGCTTTTTTTATTGGGACAAAGGAAGGTATATGTGTACATAGCCCTGTAGGGATAGAACCCATCTCTCTAGGTTTACCCTGACCTTGACACCTGCACACATCTCCTGCCCTGTGTTCTCTAATGGTCTGCTATCCTGCCATAACAGAATATTTTCATCTGAGTGGCTTATACAACAGAAATTTATTTTTGCACAGTTCTGGAAGTTGGAAGTCAGAGTTCAAGCTGCCAGGAAAGTCTTTTTCTTCTGAGCCTTTCTGTTTGGCTTGCAGATGGCTGGCTGTCTTCTCCTCGTGTCTTCACATGGTCTGTCTCTGTCTCTGTCTCTGTCTGTCTCCTGATCTACTCTTCTGAAAAGTCACATGGCGTTAGGGCTCACAGTAATCATGTCATTTTACTTTAATTGCCCATTTTAGGATCCAGTCTTAAAATACAGTCACATTCTGAGGTACTGGAGTATAGGACGTCAACAATTCAGTCCATAGGGACTTCTAAGGACTGAATGCATGTGAGCATTGGGAACACTCATGGTGATGGCCCAAAGACATTTGACCCATCAAAAAAGGAAGTTTACTTCTGGGTAAAATTCTGTTCAGTGCTGAGGGTAAGCAACTGGGGAGATTTTACAGGACAGGGAGAAGTATTTGCCAGTCTAGATTTGGCTGCAGATAATAATGAGGAAGAGTTTGCTGGGCTGCCTGGACATCCTTGTTCAAGTTACCCCTCTATTTAAATTTTGTAATTTTGTAATTAAGTTTGATGTTGATTTCTGTTATCAATAAGATAATGCTGTATAACAAGCCACCCCCATTGACAGTTTAAAAATCTTTTCTTTCTGGAATTTGGGTGATCTGATTTGGGCTGGCTTGAGTGGTCTTTATTCAACTTCCTATGGCTAGGTGGAGTCTGATCGACCTGCGATGCCTCCACTCACTTGTCTGCTGGTTGGCAGGTGGATGGATTAGGTACTAAAGTTCTTTTCCATGTGGTCTTTCATCCTTGAGCAGGTGAGCTCAAGTCCTTGACATGGTGGTTACAATGTCTCAACTGCAGAAAGGTAGCAACCTCAGTGAGTAAGAGTTCCTCGAGCCCCAGACCCTTCACATTTGCAAAGTTTTGTTGGCCAAAATATAAATGAAATTGATAATTATTTTAAAGCAAAAATCAACATAGTAAAATTGATTTAGTAGAGACAGAAAGTCTCTACTAATTATAACAGACTAATTACAACAGTATAAATGGAGAAATTAAAGAGTTCCTCCATTCCAAAATAGCCAATACAGTTTCATAGAGTTTGTCTATAAACTATTAAGGATAAGATAATCCTGATTCTACTCAAACCAGAGTATTAAAAAAGGATGGGGAATTTTTAAATTCTTTCCATAAAGTGAATATAACATTGTTCCCCAACTTGGTAAAATTGAAACATAAAGAAAATCAGAGATCAGTTTTACATACTAGAATTTGTACAGATGTCTTAAGATATCAGCTGGTATGGTTCAATAGTATGTTAAATTAAGAAATTATGACCAAGTAAGGATTATCCCAGAAATGTAAGGGTAGATCAATAATTAGCAACCCATTTTTGTAATCCATCATCTTATTACAGTTAAGAAGAAAAATAATAGGATCATTTCTACAGATGTGAAAAGCACAATTGACAAAATTCAATACCCATTCAGGTGAAAAAGACTAAACAAAGTAGAAATTAATGGATACTTCCTTAACTAATAAAATACATGTTGCATGTGTGTACATGTATGAGTGTGTTGAAAGTGTATGCATATTTCATTCCCAAAGGCTTTGTCATACTTATTGGGCAAATGCTGAAGGATTTCTTGTGAAAGTGAGAAAAATGATAAGGATGTTTATGATATCTTCTTTTGCTTAACATTATCTAAAGGAATTACTTAGTGCAATTAGACAAAAATAGAGCAGCTATACCATAAGATTTGAAACTATCTCTACACGTAGATATTATGATTCTATATTTGGAAAATGTCAAAGAGTAAAATGAATAGTTATCTTAAATAATAAGATAATTTTACAAGACAAATTTGTAAAGTAGCATGTTATGAAAGCTTTATATATTCATACGACATACAAAAATCATTTAGAAAATACAACTGAAGAAAAGATTGTGTTTAATACAGCAAAATAGGAAAGAAAAATACTATGGAATTACCTGAAATAAGTGTAAAATTCTTTATGAGAAAAATTATAAAAATCCCTAAAGATACAAAATTAGAATTGAATAAATGGAAAGATCTTGTTTATAAATAAAGAGTCAACATCATAAAAAATCAGTTATTCCTAAAGTGATTTAAGTATTTAATATAATCTTTACAAAAACACCATCAGGGTCCCCTGCCCCTTCATTTGTGGGAAAACAAGCAAGAGTAATTGGAAAACTCTCTAGAGAAATAGTAATGGGTCCAACTGTTCCCTACTAAATATTAAAGGATAATTTAAAGCCACCATAATTACAATTTGGTATTGATTCATACAGTCAGAGCGATGGAACAAAATAAAAAATCCTGTAACAGATCCATGTACATAATGATATTTAGTCGTGTAAGAAAGGTAGCATCTCAAATAAATGAGCAATAGATGGACTTTGAATACATGACACTAGAACGCCTGAAAAAATATACTATAAATCTATTCCTCATTTTAATTCCAGAAAAATTGTAATTCCATCATAGATTCACATGTTAAAATATGAGAATAAGGAAGCACTATACAAAATATAGGAAATTTCTCTATAACTTAGTAAGAATGACTCAAAATTCAAAAGTCATAAAAAGAAAACATTGATAAAACTGATTACATTAAAATGACTGTTGTGAGAATTGCTCCCATGTCAAAAACAATATTTGTAACATATTCACAAAATATGAATATCCATAGTATACAAAAACATGTAGAAATAGAAAAAAGGCTAACAACTGTAGTGATGATGAATATGAAGATGATCATGAAGCTAATGGGTTAAATGTGTAACACTCAGTTCTGAGAAAACAAGATGTAAAGAAGTAATGCAATTTAAAACTTCAATGAGATAGATTTTCTCACTAAATTTCAGAACTTTTAAGCATTAAAGTAATTTGGTTGCAAAATCTGTGGAAATAAGAAATCTCATACTTCACTGGTGGGATTGCAAAATTGTACAATGCCTATGGAGCAGAATTTGGCAATAGCTGTCAAAATTATAGAAGCAATTTACTTTTCACCTAAGAGGAATCTCATTGAATAAATTGTATCATAGTCATATGATAGCATATCCTCCATCTTTTAAATGGACAGATGAATATGTCTACATACTGCTTTAGATCAATCTTTAAAGTATATTTTTATATGAAAAAGCAAGATGAAGAAATTTTTGTACAATACATTAAAATCTAAGATAGAGATAAAATATATATCCATCTACATATGTTTTATATTGAAAATACCCTAATAAGTCATAAACTGAAATTTTAAAGTTACCCAAAGGGGAATGGAAGAAATAGCACGGAAAGGATAGACATAGAATCTAGATTTCTTTAAATATTCCCTATTTTACAAATTGGATTCTAAAACAATGTAAATTTTTTGCATAATTGAAAACAAAAACTAAAATTTAAAGCACAAACTTTAAAGGGGAAAAGTGAGGTGAAACAAATGAACTTAATTGCATACTCAGTTGATGAGTAACTATCTGCAGTGTCTTTAACAACACAATAGTTTGACTACACACCCTTAGTGAGGTATACCCTAAGGCCAAAAAAGTTGCTTCCCTCAGAAATCATAAATTTTTGATAGCAGTTTCATTTGGTTATTCTAAGACCATTTGGGTATAGGTGTGATGGAACAAATGAACTAGCTAGTATTTAGTAATTAAAAACTGAGATTTTCATAATGTGAGGAGATATGAAGTAGGTCAGATTATGTGGGCCCTCTGTATCTGTTGGTTCAACATACCACATATTGAAAAATAATTTTTAAAAATTCTGTTGTTACAGGTCATATATAGACATTTTTCTTGTCATTGTCTGCTAAACAATATAGTAGAGCTATGCGTGGAGCCTTTATACTGTATTAGGTATAACAAGTTATTTAGAGATAATTTAAAGTATACAGGAAGTTATGCACAGGTTATATGCAAATACTATATCACATTATATAAGGGGCTTGAGCATCGATGGATACCGTTATCCACCTGGTGGAGGTAGGCTTCCTGGAGCCAATCCTTTGTGTCCTTTGTGGTAGCTGAAGGACAAGTATATAAAGATCTTGTATAGCTGATTTTGAATTTTAAAAATTTTGGGCCACTGAGATAGCTCAGTGGCATAAGCACCTGCCTGGCAAGCTCAAGGTCCTGAGTTTGACTCCCGGAACCCACATACGAAAAAAGGGCTGGTGATGTCACTCAGCGGCACGGGCGCCTGCTGGCATGCGAGGTCCTGAGGTCGACCCCCGGTACCCACACAAAAAAAATAAATAAAATAAAATAAAATAAAATTTTAATATACATTTCCAATGTACTCTACCTTAAAATATATAATTTTGAGATTTTTCCATTAAAAAAGTTTAGAAGGGCCGGTGAGATGGCTCAGCGGCGTAAGCGCCTGCCTTGCAAGCGCGAAGGCCCGAGTTCGACTCCCGGAACCCACATACGAAAAAGGGGCCGGTGATATCGCTCAGCGGCATGGGTGCCTGTTGGCGCGCGAGGTCCTGAGGTCGTCCCCCCGGTACCCACAAAAAAAAAAAAAAAAAAAAAGTTTAGAAAAAAATAAACATGACCAACTCAGCTGCAATGAGTTCCCTGCGTTGCAAATTTGTGTTAAAGAAATTGTCTTAGTTTGTTCCTGCTGCTATAATAAAACCCTTTAGTTGATACTTTATACATAGACATTTCTTGCTCACAGTTTCAGATGCTAGGAAACCAAAGATCATGTTGCCACAAATTCAGTGTCTAGTAAAAGCTCATGTTTTGCTTCAAAAATGGAACCTTCTATGTCTTCATGCGGGAATAGGTCAAATAGACCCTTGCAAGCCTCTTCTAGGAGGTCACTGATCATATTTCAAAAGTTGAGCCTCATGATTTAATCATCTCCTAAAGGCCCCATCTCTTAATACTATTTCATTGGGTATTAGGCTCCAACATAAGAATTTGGTGGAAGATTCAGACCCACAGCAGAAACAAGGCTTCTTGGAGAATGACAGAGCCCACATGTGGGGTAGGAATAATGACCTTTTCGGAGATGATTTAAATGTCATACAACATGAACACCATAAGGTTACACAACTCTTTAGTGGAGGGAAACATGGGTTCTGAGACCACAAGCATCTAGCTCATTCTGACCTAGCATTGCCTGTAGTCCCTGACATGATAATAAATAGGCTCACTGAAGCCTTTTCTTTCTTATAGCAGGTCTTACCAGAAATGTATAATCAACCACAGATCAACATCTTGTCATTCAGGGTAGTGGACAGAACTCATTTGCTATAGACTTCTTCTTTGTTAATCTATAAAACCCAGACCTCTCAGATGCCATTTAAGATAACATTAATTCTATGTGGATGGAATTCATTTTCCCCAGGAGATCATCCTCATTTTGGATTGAATAAACTTTGTCTTCATAGTCAGTGTGCCTCAACCTGTCTTTTAGGTTGCCATCTTGAACCTTTCCTCGTAGCAAGGAAGTCCTCCAAGACTACCAACATTATGATGCAAAGATTGAGGAGCCTACTTGAAAAGGTAGCTAGTGATCAAAGATGGGACATTTTGAGAATAGTAAACACAATAACTTCAGTGTTTTAACACATTAATGAAGTAGTTTCTCCCTCTAAATTGAACCTGAAGCCTAATCTAACTACTGATCAGACACTAATTTATGATTAACAAGGAAAGGGTCAGAGAAACTGATCAAGGACACCTTATGACACAATAAGGAAAATCCAGAATATAGGAACTTTCTAGGATAGATGGGGCTTCTGTTTATTCAACAAGAATGGCAAAACTGTAAGAAGGAAACAGAGATGGAGAGAGAACCCACAGAACAAAAGAGATTTGAGATATATCAACTAATTTTAATTAGCATGTGGACTGCCTCTCCAATATTTGGAATCCAGATGTGAGGAAGAGGAGGAAGGAAGAGGGTCCTCAGAACCCAGCATGGATCTGAGATGAAAATTGGAGCCCTTGGGGAGAGTGAAGGGAAGGAGTACAATGCAAAAGAGAGGGGTGGCAAGCAATGCTCTCTTCCTCAGCCCCGGCTTGGCTCGTGGTGTGGGAGGGATGGCTTGAACCTGCAGAGGCCTAGTGACTACTGATGACCCCAGAGCCCTCCACAGAGAAATGCACCAGTGGAATGGAGCAGTGGACGCTGCTGGTGACTTGCTTCTTCCAACCACGCCCTACCTCCTCCAAGCACATTGAGCTAGGTAATTTATTGATGAGTATAGTTCCCCATAATCTTATCATGTTCCAAAGCCCCATCCCTGAACATGTGATCAAAACTATAATAAATTATATTTCAAGTGATATGATATATATATATATATATATTTACTTCAAAATTATTTGGAGTGAGTTGAAATGGATGCAAGTAAAGAAAATTACTCACGAAATTATAGCATTGAACCTGGGTGGTGGGTGGATTCGGATTCTCTCTGCCAACTTTTATACATTTATACTTTTTATGATAAAAGGAAAATAATCTTAATGAAAACAATTATAAGGAAAGATGATGTCAATTACAAATTGTTTTGCTTTTCAAGGTAGTTTGTCTCTCCCTTTTCCTCCAGTCCTCACCTCACAAAGTCTGAAAAAGTTTAACACTAGTTATCTTGATTAATTTTTTGATAAGATTTTCTGCCCAATTTCTTCAATGGCCTTTATTCCCTGTCACAGAATTTCTTTGAAAACTGCCAATCATAGAACTTTGGATAATATTTATTAATAGTTTTAGCCACTCATGGTAAGTTTTTAAACCTAATCTCTTTCATTTTTGTTATATATGACTATATCTTAACTAGATATTATAATTTTAAAATTATTTGAATAGGAGAAACATTTTAAATCCATCCTATAATATTTCTTTGAGTTCGCCAAAAGCAAAAACTGCTTCTTCTGAAGGTGGCATCTAAAGCTTGATTGACTACAAGACAGAGAAGGATTTTGGGATCCCTTGGGGCCAGCGTGTTCTGGCTCCTCCTGTGTGTCATTCTCATTGCAGAGGCCTTGTGGGCTTCTAGTGCTGATGGCCTGTGACTGGTGAATGTGGCCACTCCTCAGCTCTTCCTTACCTGTGCTCTCCCTGGCACGATTGATTCTTCTTTGGCTGCTTGTGATTCCCATTTTCCTGAAGGTTTGCATTCAGTCCTTGCTGCCCGGTCACGCTATGGCAATCCTCTCTCAAACTCCATGGTCAGACCCACTTTGCTACATGTTTCTGGCTATCCCATAATGATATCAAGGATGATTTGAGAAAGCAAGATCTCAAATCCTTCCTTTGCCAAACAAACATGCACACTAAATGGATGCTGCTTTCAAGATGGAGTCCTCTCAGAAATCCAAATGGGAAAAGGAAGTCAGAGGAATCTTCTGTTTCTGATGTTGTCCTTTCCTTAACTTTCACCTCACCCCTTTCCAGGCCTCAGGAAGAAATTGGGCAGATGTATTTGTTGGCTCATGCGTCTCTGTCTCTTTGTTCCTCTTCCAGTCATCGCTCGAGATCAGAAAAGAGTAGGCTTTCCTTTTATTTCTCCCAAATCACATCTTTATTTTACATTTGAGCACCAAGTTTAGGACATTTACCTCATGAGCAGAAAGAGCATAAAGAGAATGTATCTTCTAGCTTCGTGGGTCATATGCTACAGGGGAAGGCAAAAGGATTGGAAAACCCATTCCGTTTTAGCAATGCCTGGCCCTCAAGCCTTGTATCTTTTTGTAAAATCTTGTGAATGTTACATGCTGAATATTGCTTTCTCCTTTGTCTTTTTGTGATAAATACTAATGTCCTTCTAAACATATGGCTGCTTGGGTTAGCCAGTGTAAAAATGTCTCAGAGAAAGGCAAAAAGGAAAACTCACAAATAATTTTCAAAATATTATTTCAATTACATTTATTTTCCTTGCTTTATACACATTTTAAAAATATATGTTAATTTCAAAAAGTAAATATATATATATGTGATTCTACGTATACATAGTATAAACTCTAAGCAGGTAATATGTTTTTAGTATTCATTTTAATTCTAACATATAACCTACTCACTTTCTGTGTGTGTGTGTGTGTGCACATATATGTTTAAACTATGGCTCAGGTAACTTAACCAAGGGATACTAATCAGTATTTATGATAAAATCACCTGGAATAAATTTACATTCCTTATCTTCTATTCAAAAGTAAAAGATTTTCATTTTCCCAAAGCTCTGAGCAGTAGAATAAATGAACAAACATGACTTGATTATGTCGGTGCCCAATCATGGAATAAGTATAGGTTTGTTCTGAAGGGAGAATTTAAAAATGATTCAAGTAAAATGTTAGGCGACGAGAGGGAAATGAATAGAACAAACCCTGAGATGTTAATTGATGCAGTTGAAGCTTAGCACTACAGCCAAAGCAAATGTGAGAGGAAGAAGCCGAGAACAAGCCAGAAGTTCAAGTCCAAAACCGAAGATGAAAGCTTAATTCATATCAAAACAAAAGGCTCAGCCCTTCCATACCCCTTCCAGAAACTGGTGCATGATCTCTTCTAACACAATTTTTCTAAAGCTCTTTGTAAGAATCAAGCCAGAACTGGGCCTTTATGGATAAAGTGTAACATACCCAATTGTATGAGAAACCTCCTAATAGTCTTTATTCAATTTGCTTTGAAGATATGATGGTTCTATTATTTTTTACTTATTTCTTTGTGGAGAAACTTCTCCTTATCACTCTGAATCAGATCATTTTCATGTTTTTATTTCATTCACTGCTAATGCAACAAATTTTGGATTCCGTTGAGTTAAAATTTTGTGTGCTCAATTTACATAAATTGTAGGAATGTTCACTACATGGTTATAAACACGCACAAATAAAATTGCTTCTTAAGGTAGAGCCATTTCCACAAAAACACAGTATTGATAAGTAACTTGATGGTAAATGAGATCTTAACCTCAGTATAACCTTAAGCTTCTAAATAGATCATGTTCCAATTGTCACTCAATATACTTTTTAGCTTAAAAATAAAACATACAGCCACGAAATGAAAAGTCATAGGCAGTAAGTAGGTTGCTAGACAGGAAACTAGAAGTTCCATTATAGAATTCAAGACCTAGAAAGCCCATGAAAGCTAATCTAGTCTTCTCTCTTTACTTATTAAAAGAAGAGAATGAGATTTATACAATAGAATGGTTTGAGCAAGGCTACAGAGCAAGTGGTAGTTCGACTGGGGCTGAGGTCTGGGTCCTGACCCCTAACATAGAGTAATTTTGACTGGTTACTGTTTCTCAGCATGTTCTTAACTCGTGTAATAGTTAAAAACTATTTTAAAAACCAGTGAAAGGGAGTTTTTATCATGAGCCTGAATTTCTCAGGGGAGGCTAGGTTACAGGGAGATCACAGATTAGCACAGAAATTCCAGTGGCTTTAACACAATGGAAGTTTGTTTCTTTCTCCTGTTTTATGTCCAGTGAGGCTCAGTAGGGACCCTGCTCTCTGTGGGCTTTGGGAAACCCGGCGGGTGGATGGTCCATTGTCTGGAAGTTGCCTTCCCAGGAACTTGTAGCCTTTTGGCTACGGTGGCATTAGCCATTTTACAGTGAAAAATAGTAGAAGATATTTAGGATAAAAAGAATCATAAGCCTACTTAAAAAGATTCTTCTGAAGGCTAGTGCTTGAATAAAAGCAGGCTCTTTGGAGGAGGAGGGGGTCATATATTCTGACTGTGAAGGAGCCTCTGAGGACGATATCTAAGCACTTTCAAAGGAGGATTTGATAAACTGGCCCTGTTTTTTTTTTCCTGGGTAGAAATTACAGGGGCATAATACTATGCTCATCAGTCTTAATTAGGATTGTGGATTCACTTGTAAGAGAAAGGGGCCATTCAGTGGACATGTTCACATATATATTTTAATTTCACAGCCCCGGTAGGTAGAAAAATAGCTACTATTTCAATTTTACAGGTGATGGGGAGAGAACAAAAGAATTTGACATAAAAATATTAATTGGAGAGTTATCACACTTTGAGGACAGGATTCTGGAAAAGACAAAGTGTTTTCCATCATGTCCAACCAGCTAGGATGCAAATTACATTGTTCTCACTTCTATTCAATGACTCAGAAGTCCATAATAGTTTGTCATGAGTGAGGAATGATCCCAGCACTGGAATCTTGGATCTTTGAGTGTAGGTAAAAATTTGCACTCCTCAATCTTCCATCTGGGCTTTAAGTCTGGCTGAGCTGAGACTAAGATACTATCCACGTAGAATCATTGTCATACTGCCTTGCCTCATCTACTTTCTTCAGCCCCCTATGTCTTTGAATCTACAGAGACACACATAGGAGCTCCTGTAATTGGTACAGGCAGGAAAGAAACGTTTTAGTTGAGAGTGCTTGAATATGGAAGAAATATTACAACTAATCCTTATCAAATTCCATTGCTTGGATTTGACAGGACCATGATTTTTTAACAGTGGTACTAGATATTGAATCCAGGGCCTTGTGCATCCTAGGCAAGCACTCTGAACCGAGCTATACCCCAGCCTAACTATGAGCTTTTGAGACTAATTTTCATGAGAAACATGGCATTATTCTGGGCAGGAAGTAGAGGTTAGGAATTAACAAAACTATTCAGAAGAGACTTTGTGAAACTCAAAAGCAGCATCGTAAACTTGGGAAAAGGTGACATTTCCAAGCTTTACCCGGGGCCTTGTACATTCTGGCATGTTAAGGCCTGGATATTTTGGGAATATTCAGAACCTGCTTTTTTGGCCTGGATAGGTACATTTTCACTATGTGCCGTGATGGTTAAAAGCTTTTCTAGTTAGCTTGAAGCATCAGAGATTGGGGATGTAGGGAGAGGAAGGGGAGACAAGGAAGATATCACTATCTGGTTGTCTTTTGCGGTCATGGAACCCATCTGTGGTTAGTTTGAGCTGTAGGAGAAATAAAAGCTGACAATCTTATTGTGGGAGATGGTGATCATGAGGTCTTTATTGCGTATGTGAGGGCAATGGAGTCAGGAGTTATTAGGATGATATGCTCATCATGGTGTCTTCCCTCTTCTAAAATGAGCAGCAAAATTGAACTTATTTATTTATTTTTTTTGGTGGGTACCGGGGGTCGACCTCAGGACCTCACGCGCCTGCAGGCACCTGTGCTGCTGAGCGATATCACCGGCCCTTTTTTCGTATGTGGGATCCAGGAGTCGAACTCGGGCCCTCGCGCTTGCCAGGCAGGCGCGTACGCCGCTGAGCCATCTCACCGACCCAAAATCGAACTTATTTGCTACTTAAATAACTACCCATATAAGGAAGTTGTTTATTTACCTTACAATACAATTAGCTTCTGTGCTCTACAATAAAATGCTTGAGACTTTTGAGACAAAGATTTCTCTCAAAAAATACAGGAAACAATTCCAGAGCAGTTTCTGCAATGCTTCTGCAGAAGGTGATGCTTGTAAGCAGAGGAGGGCTCATGGGAATCAAGCCTGACTTGTTTAGGAGAAACTGAAAGTATTTTAAGGTCACATTCCAGCTTCATTCTTCAGAGCTTGGTAGATTTAAGAAGATAGCCTGCTTCTTTTACTTTACCGAGGTCGTTAAGTGTGGCCATGACATTGTATAATGATTCATAGCAGAAAGGTGAACTGTTTGATCAGATTGATGTGTGCTATCTTCCTGGTTATTGATGAATGGCTGGAACACTTTCTCACTCTCATGGTTACTCACAGAGGTATTTCTCATCTTCCGCTAGAAAAAGAGGCAGTAAGAAGTCGCATTTCCCCTTTATGCAAACCTTTACCGCAACTTCTTAATTCACATGTAGAAATTGAATATTTTATAGTGAACACCTATAACGTAAGCCTCATAAATTACTGCAGAAGGTTATTATCTCATAACTCAACAGGATTATTTATTTTCTTGGTCGGGAAATGTGACTTAAAATAGTTTTTCTATCAGAGAAGACATATTTTTCTTAATGGACTTGCTGCTTCTCCTCAAAATGATTTCATAAGTTTTTCGTTTCCTGCCTGTATTTCCACTTACTTCCGTGTGAACAACTTTATCTTGAAAATAGCCATCTGCTTTCTACTAATGGTGACCTTCAAACTTGCATTTGCCCAGCCAATTAATTATAACATTACATCATTCTACTGATGTGTCTGGAACCTAAACCAAGTGACACTGTAGAAAGGATTGTGAGAAATTAATCTTAATTCATGTGTGTTGTAGTCTATTTCAATTTGATTTTAGAAAATATCTGTATTTTAATGATAAAAGTAATATGCTTTTTGACTAAAATTTGAAACATTATGAAAAGTTTAAAAGGAAATTGAATCAGCTTCAATTCTACCAACCCTAACCAGATTTCTGGTATTACCTTTAGTCATTCTTCTCTGTAGATGCATTTTGGGCTTCCTTTCTCTCTCTTTTTTACTCCACCCTCTTTTTCTGTTTTTCTCTACTTTATTTCTTCTTTTGTTTGCTCAAAACTAAGGTTACGCTATCTCATTAGGAATTGTGCAACTTCTCCACTGGCAAAGCAGTACTGATATATAAAGAGAAAACAGAACTTTGATTCAGAGGACTTGAGTTTTAGTCCTCCTCTTCTTGTTGTTGCTACGAGTAGTAGTAAAATTAGCCACATCATCTGTGCTCCTGAGAACAGTAACCCAGGTGTGGGGAAGAAAGTACCATTCTGGCATCAAAAAACATGTACTGGGGCCAGTGAGCTAGCTCAGTGGCATAAGCGCCTGCCTGGCAAGAGCGAGGTCCTGAGCTCGACTCCAGGTACCCACATAGGAAGAAAGGGCTGGTAATATCGCTCAGTGGCACAGGCGCCTGCTGGCATGTGAAGTCCTGAGTTCGACCCCTGGTATCCACCAAAAAAAATAAAAAATAAAAAGTGTACTGTACAGACACTAGATTACCTTTCATTGAAGATACATTTACTAGGAGATGTACTGCCTTCATTTATTCTTATTAATACTCCCCTAACATAGGGAATATGACTGTACTATTTTATAGTTATGGAGTCTGCGAGGCAGAATTGTAATCATTTATCTCTTCAGAGGAAGAGGGAGGCTTTGAGCACGTATTTCTAAGATTCCATCTTGTTTCTTTCCATGATAAACCTTGGCTCTTTCTACTACTACTGTGGTTACCATTGGTGACTATTCCGTCCTGAGTGCAAACTATGTACCATCACTTGAGGCACTTTTCTCATAGTGTCTGGTTTTACCTTCAGAATACATTGTGAGACAAATATTGTTTCTAAGTTGTAGATCAGAAAAATGAGGTTTAGAGTGATTAATTCATAAACTCAGGATCCCATGATTAGTAAACTGTGCAGGGACTGACCTGGGTGGGTTCTTCTCTTGTGCCCATGCTTTTCTCATTTACCCCTCCTCCAACTACTGAATTTTATTGCCTACAAAATGAAGGACTTTTACCATCCCTTCTACTTAATATGATCATTTCATCTGACTAGGACTTAATAGAGTGCTGGAGTATAATATGGTCCCAGGAATTGGGACCAGCCCTTTTTGTAACCAAAAGAAAAAATAAAGAAGGCTAAGATAAAAAAGTGTGTTGGAGTAAAATATGGTTCCATTCCTGGATAAATGGATGGTTAATATATGAATTTGCTTTGTACACAGGAAGGAGGAAGCCCATGCATTCTAATACTATATAATTGTATTAGTCAGCTTTTCTGTTGCTAGGACATAATATCTGACATACACAAATTAAAAGAGGAGACTCGTGGTTTCAGAGGTTTTAGTCCATGGTCTACTGGCTCTAAGGCAGCAACATCATGGCAGAAGTGTATGGTGGAGGAAAGCTGCTCACTTCCTGGCAGCCAGGAAGCAAAGTAAAAAGGGAAAGATACACCCTTCAAAGGCATGCCCACAGTGACCTACTTCCTCCAACTGAGTCCCACTTCCTAATAGCCTATTTAGCTATGAACTCATCAATAGATTAATCCATCGATGAGGTTAAATCTCTCATTATCTGGTTAACTTCTGAAAGCTCTACCTTTGAGCACGTTACACTCTGTGGGGGAACATGTTAGATCTAAACCTCAATAATAGTTTAAAGCCAAAAGGGGATGGAAAATGAAGTATAGTGTGACTCTTTCCACAGGGATCCTAAAGCCTGGGGCCTGAGTGTGGGCAGAAACAGAGTAAGAGTGTGGATAAAGGAGATTGCTGGTGTAATAGAAGTTAAAGTTGTTACTGAAGAGTTAAAAAAAATAAAAAGAGAGTCCAATAAATATGACCTAATGAGCAGAAGATACGAAATCTATTAAGGGGAAATAGTCTGACTTTGAAAATCAATAAAGGGAAAATGGACAAATCTTTTAACCATAGATCCAGCCTAACCTAATAACTTCCTTCTTATTTTCTCATTATATTATTCTAGAATATCAAAGCATTAGTCTAGATCTCTCAACTTTTCCCAAATCTATTCCAGCAAGTTGCTTCCCTTATCTAATTTTCATTTCCACTTTCTCTGTGTTCCTACAGATATTACTTAACATTTGAGCCTTTGCTTCTATTTTTCCCAAATTCTTTCTTTCTCCCACATAAGTGCTGTTATTTCCAAGGACTTCCAAAAGTTTCTTCCATTTAACTCATGTCTTTCTTTTGCCTATTTCTTTGCAAATTAACGTGCAATTATTAGGTAGCTGCCAGCACCCTACTTGCATCTGATTCAACCATTCTGTTTAAATATTGCCCATTTATACTTCAATGGCTGATGGGGGGGTATCAACTTCATTCCACTCTTCTGGGCAGCTGGCCGTGTAAATAATCAACCAAGCATCACCTCTCTGTAGCCTTAAGACATGAACTGAGGAAATACTAAACCTGGCTTATTGAAGGCTTCTCTTTTGGTGAAAATCTTGCACTAAAGACAGTGAAGATGGCAGAAATTCCAGATGTGATGGTAGTTGTGTAGCAGAGAATACCCACAACAGAAAATTTGAGGACAGTGTTGCCTAATTCCTGATTTAAAACACCCACCAAAGATTGGTTAAGGTAAACATTAGACAGTTGTTCATTTTGCATCACGTTTTTATATTTTATGACTAGTAATATATTCTACACAAGCTCTTCTATTGCTATATGAAGACAGAACATAAGATCACTGAATCTGCATAATCATGAGTAAATTTTTTTTTACTGTATCTATGTGGTTATAAATCCTATTAGAATACTTTAAAATGGCTGGTTTTTCTTTTTAGTTTAAGCTTTACCCTACACTTCACATGACAAAATAAGTGTGATTACATGTTTTAATAAAAACATTTTTGTTGGTTAATACTATACACTTTAATTTACAAGGCTGTAAAATTGCTAGCTTATTATTATAGTCACAATCCTAAACATAAAATCTTCAATATAAATTGGAAAAACGTTACATTTAAGAATTTTTCACTACTAAAGGAGGGAAATACCAGATCTTTCTTATCTATAGAAATACAGACACACTTTTTGGTGTACACTTTTAATTTTTCATGTGTGTTCATCTGTATTTAGAAAATAATTTTTTCCTGACATTTTGTCCTATAAAACCAAAGCAAAATTCATTGTCATTATTACAAATGTTCTTGATAGGTTTAACTATCCCAGAAAAAATGTTTATAGCTGGGGATATAGCTCAGTGGCACAGCACCTGACTGGCAAGCGCAAGATCCTGAGTTCGATTCCCGGTACCAAAAAAAGTTTATAAATTAATGACTTGTCATATTGTTATTTTAATGCATTTTTTGCCAATATTTGGTTAAGTGTCTATAACTTTCTCTTATTACTAAATATGATAGTCAATGATCACTACTGCAGAGGGACTGTCCATCAAGAATATGTCTTCTAATATTTAATTTAGGATCTCTCTGAAGCAGCCTGGAACAGAAATAGATTGAACAAATAGGTGCAACTCGTGGTTTTCACTGACGTTAAGATCATGAATCAATGGTTATTCATCAGTACGAGAAGATTTTTTTGGTCATGATCCTCTCACAATCAATTTTGATGTTTCATGAGGAAGATCTGATACATTTTCCTGCCTCTTAAGACCATTTTCAATCCTATATTTAAGAGAAACTATTTCTAGTTGGAGATGTAAAAGCTATTAATGTTGCACAACACATGACTGTGGTGCAGCAGTTTATTAACATCTCCATATCTGAATCCTCATGCACAAATGCACCCCATGACACTCCTGGCTGTGAGTTCTTAAATTACTGAGAAAGGTGGTTTAGGAAAAAGAGCTGCTTATATCTGAGTCTGAATTTTGATGCCTTCTCCAACTCAGTGAATGTGAGTCACTTAATCTCTGTAAGTCTTTTCTTCTTATCTGTCAAATAGGGATAATAATATTTGCTTCACCTTGTTGTAAAGAAATAGCTTTATGTAACCAATCTGCATATACTAATTCCCTTTTTTTCCTTCTAAAACAATGTCTTCATGATTGTGGTAGAAACCCATGCCTCACTCAAGTAATTTAAGAGTGGTGTTTGGAGAAGCCCCCAATTTCCCCTGTTGTTCTCAATAGGTGGATAGTATCTCATAACATGGAAATAATAGTATCTAGGATCCTCACAGATATTAAAATCCACAGATGTTCAAGTCCCTTATATGAGATAGCATAGTACTGGCATATAGCTTATGCACACCCTTATGTATAACTTAAATTATCTCCAGATTTCTTGTAATATGTAAATAGTTGTTGTACCATATTGTCAGGAATAGTGATGAGAAATATGTGTTCAATGTAAATGCAACCTTATTTTCTAATATTTTTGATCCAAAGTTGGCTAAATACATGGATGGGGAATCCAGGGTTAGGGATAACCAACTGCAGTGAGTTCAATAAATATTAGTAGCCTTTATTAATTTAATGAGTTTAAGTGTTTAAAATTCCTAATTATTATAGTAATAACATGGGCAATTATTATTATATGTATGTTTTTAAAAATAATTTTATTGGTACATTTTTGACATAATGATCACATTCATCATAGGAAATTTGTACCCGTATATAATATATCTTTATTCTTTTTTTCCCATTCCCCTCTCTTCCCTCAATCCTTCCTCCCCCTCCATTTATACAACTTTGTTTCAATTGTTTGCTTTCCATTCTTTTTTTTTTTAATCCCTATTCCCTTCCTTCCCTCCACACCATTTTTCCCCCTTCACATTTGAACGTTTTCTTCCCACTTCCCAATATCTATCTTCCATTTTGGTCCTTATTTACCCTTTGGGTTTCTCACCCAAAAGAAACAATGTGATATTGAAACATGTTTGTCCAACTTATTTCACTTAAAATTATGTTTTCAAGGTGTATCCATTCACCTAAAAATGTAACTCTCAAGTTTATCCTTTTTTATGGCAGAGTAGTACTCCATTGTATATAAAAACCATATTTTCTTTATCCACTCATATATTCATGGTGTTATGGGCTGTTTCCAAGATTTAGGTACTATAAATTGTGCTGCTATAAACATGGGTGTGCATATGTTACTGTGGTATGATGCTTTTAATTCTTTCAGGAAGATACCAAGAAGAGGAATCTCTTCTAGAGGTCAAATGAACCTCTAGTTTCAGATTTTTGAGGAATCTCCATAATGATTTCCATATTGAATGCACCAATTTACACTCCAACCAACAGTGGAGAAGGATTCCTTTTCCCGGACAGCCTCACCAGCATTTGTTATTGGTTGATTTTTTGATGATAGCCATTCCTTCTGGAGTAAGATGGAATCTCAGTGTTGTTTTAATTTGCATCTCTCAAATGACCAGTGATGTCAGTTTTTGAACAGTTTTTCATATATCTATTTGTTGTTTCTACTTCATCTGAGAAGCATCTATTCATTTTCAATGCTTATTTTTGGATTGGGTCTTTAAATTTGGGGGGTCTGACTTTTTTGAGTCCTTTGTATGTTCTAGAGATTAGTCTTTTGTCAGAGGGATAGCTGGTAAAATATTTTTCCCATTCTGTGGGTTATGTCTTCTCTCTGTTGGTGGTTTCTTTTGCTGTGCAAAAGATTTTTAATATGATGTGATCCTAGTTATTGATTCTTTGTAATATTTCCTGTGTGATTGGGGTTTTATTCACAAAGTCTTTGCTTATGCCTATGTATTTAAGAGTTTTACCTATTTTATCTTCCAGCAGATTAATTGCTTCTGTTTTAACATTTAGATCTTTCATCCATTTTACTTTGGTGCATAGCGACAGATATGGGTCTAATTTTAATCTTTGCCATGTGAAAAGCCAGTTTTCCCAGTACCATTTATTAAAGAGACTATCATCCTTCCAGTGAAAGTGGCCCCTTTGTCAAAGATAAGGTGGCTGAGCATGTTTGGAGTTGTTTTATTGTTTTGTAGCTTCTATTCTGATCCATTGATCCCTGGGTCTTTTTTCTTTTTTTTTTTTCTTTTTTGCCAGTACCATGCTGTTTTTACCATGGTAGCTTTGTAGTATAATTTCAAGTCAGGGATTGTGATGCTCCCTGCCTTGCTTTTGTTCCCTAGAATTGCTTTTGCTATTTTAGGTCTTTTCTGGATCCATATGAATTTTAGGATTATTTTATCTAATTCTGTAGATATGCTACTGGAATTTTGGTCAGAACTGCATTAAATCTGTATATCAGTTTTGTAAGTATGGCCATTTTCACTATATTAGTTCTGCTTATCCAAGAACAGGAGATATATTTCCATTTTCTGATCTCTTCTTTGATCTCCTTTTTCAGAGTACTGTAGTTTTCAATGTAAAGGCCTTTTTCTTTGTTAAATTGATTCTGATGTATTTCATTTTTCTTGATGCTATTGTGAAAGATGTTGTTTCCTTAATTTCTATCTCAGTGAGTTTCTTATTTGTATACAAGAATGCTTTTGATTTTTAAGTCCTGACTTTGTATCCTTCTATGCTACCAAATTTGGTTATTAATTCTAGGAGTCTTTTGCTGGAGCTTTTGTGCTCTTCTATGTACAGTATCACGTCATCTGCAAAAAATAATAATTTAACATCTTTCTTTCCAATTATTATTCCTTTTATTTCTTTCTTTTGTCTAATTGCTCTGGCTAATGTTTCCAGAACTGTATTGTACAGGAGTGGTGATAGTGGACATCCTTTTCTTGTTCCTGATTTTAGAGTGAAAGCTTTCACTTTTTGACCATTTAAGTATCATGTTTATTGGTTTATCATAGATGGCTTTTATCAGATTGAGATAAAAACCTTCTATTCCAATTTTTTGTAGGATTTTTTTTTTGGTCACATCTATGTTTATGAAAGAGATTGGCCTGTAGTTTCCTTTTTTAGTTGGGTCCTTTTTTGGGTAAGATATCAGAGTAGTGCTTGCTTCTAGAAATGACCTATTGCTTCTATCTCAATTTCATTAGAGTTTGAGGTGTAGTGGCATTAGATCTCTAAACTTCTTGTAGATCAGCAGTGAATCTGCCAGGACCTGGACTTTTCTTTGTTGGTAGCTTTTTATTTACTTTTTCAATTTAACTGTGATATTGGATTGTTTAGAATTTTTATATCTTCTTGATTCGGCTTTGGTAATTCATATATCTAGGAATCTATCCATTTCTTCTAAATTTTCCATCTTATTTGAGTACAGATTTTCAAAGTAGGTACTGATGATCTGGATTTCTATAGAATCTGTTGTGATTTTCTCCCCTTTCATTCCTAATTTCATGGATCTAGGTCTTTCCTTTTATTTGATAAGGTTAGCTAAGTGTTTGTCTATTTTATTTGATCTTACAAAGAACCAACTCTTTGATTCACTGATTCTTTGTATTATTTTCTTAAGTCTCAATTCTATTAATTTCTGCTGTGATCTTTTTAATTTCCTTCCTCATACAAGCTTTGGGTTTGACTTCTTCTTTTTCTAGAAGTTTGAGGTTCAACATTAGGTTATTTATTTGAGCTTGCTCCATTTTTCTTATGTGGGAATTAATTGCTGTAAACTTCCCTCACAGGACTGCTTTTATTGTGTCCCATATGTTCTCATATGTCATTTTGGCATTATCATTCAATTGTAGAATTTCTAAATTCTTGTTTAATTTCATCTATGATCCATTGGTTGTCAAAGAGGGTACTGTTTAATTTCCATGTGTTTACATAGTTTTCGTGGGACTTTTGCCATTTATTTCTAATTTCTTTGCAGTATGATCTGATAATATGAGTGGGATGATTTCAATTCCTTTCCATTTACTTAAGCATATTCTATGAGCTAGTATATGGTCTATTTTGGAGAAAGTTCTATGTTCTGGTGCAAAGAATATGTATTCTGTTATTGTTGGGTGGAACACTCTGTAGATATGTACTAAGTTCATTTGTTCAAAGTTTTGTTCAGTACTGGTATTTATTTGCTGATTATTTTTTCTAATTTATCTGTCTGTGACAGTGAGGTGTTGAGGTGTCCCATTGCAATTTTATTAGTATTTATCTGGCTTTTCATATACATTAGTGTTTATTTTCTATAGTTGTTTGTGCCAGCATTTGGTGCATATATATTTATGATTATTATCTCTCCTCTTGGATTGTTCTGTTAACAAGTATGTAGTGACCTTTTTGTTTCTTCTGATCAGTCTTGGCTTGAAATCCATTTTGTCTGCAAGTAGAATATCTACTCCTGCTTTTTCACGGGTTCCTATTGCATGGAGTATTATTTTCCATCCTTTGATTCTCAGTCTATGAATTTCCTTTGGAATTAAATATGTTTCTTGTATGCAACATACTGTTGCATCTAGTTTCTTAATACAATCTGCCAGTCTGTTTCTTTTGATTGGTGAATTGAGCCCATTCACATTGATGGTTAAAACTGAGGTATTGACTTATCCTTGTCATTGTATTATTTTCCTGTTGTTGATTCTTTTTCTTTCCCTCCTATTTAATTGCTTGCTTTGCCTGGTGGATTCATTCTATTGGGATTATTGGAAATGGTGTTTTCATTGTTTCTTTCTAGAATATCCCTCAGAACTTTTTGTAGTGCTGGCTTGGTGATCATGAATTTCTTCAAGTGTTCTTTATCGTGGAAGTATCTTACTTCTCCATCAAGTTTGAAAGATAATTTTGTGGTGTAGAACAATTTGGGTTGGAGGTTGTTTTCTTTTAGGGCTTGGAATACTTCACTTCAAGCTCTCCTTAACTTAATGGTTTATGTTGAGAAGTCTGCTGTGATTCTGATGGGTTATCATTTACAGGTGATTTGATTCTTTCCTCTAACAGCTTTTAATATTCTGCTCTTGTGTTGAATTTCTGGGATCTTGACTATTATATGTCTTGGTGTGGATTTTTTTCTGATCATGGCTAATTGGGGTTTTATACGTGTCACTTATCTGTATGTCAAATTCTTGGTCCATGCTTGGAAAGTTTCTTGCTATTACTTCTGTGAGCAGGTTTTTTATATCCTTTGTGTTGTATTCTGATTTTTCATTGATTCTAAATAATCTTACATTATTCTTTGCATCATCTAGCAGCAGTTGGATTGTTTTCTTGTGGTCTCTTGCTATTTTTAAGAACTCTTTCATTTGATGACTACCAACCACAACCCTGTCTTCTAGATCTGATATTCTATCTTCACATTGGTTGATTCTGCTGCCTATGTTTTCAATCGAATGTTTAATTTCCTGGATATCTGTTTGCATCTATTTTATGGCATCCAGTTCTATCCTATGTTATACATTCATGGTTTCTCTAAGCTTCTCTACTTTTTTTTTTTTATCTATATTGTCTCCAGATTGACTAACTATTTCTTTCATTATGGTCATCATCTCTTTAGTTACCTATGTGATTACCTCTGTTTTGTTTTTGTCTAGGGACTTACTCATTTGTTTTGTTACTTCTGCAGCTACCACTTCATAAAATTCAGTGGGAAGCTTTTGATTTCTTCCACCTCAATGTCCTCTGGGCTTACATGGGGTGAATTGGGTGTGTCGGATTGAATCTTGCTTCTGTGTTTTTTCATTTTCTATTTTTAAAATATTTTGTTTTCTGCACTGAGGCTTGTAAGTTGTTATGGTAGATAGTCTTATTACCTTGTTTGTTATGAAAGGTCACAGGCTGTTTGGCCTAGCAGCCATTTCTTTGGTAGGTGGGCCATAGTATTGTTTATGTCCTCCAAGACAATCTAGGTATTTGCATACCTAGGCTAAGTTAGTACTATCAGTAATAACTACAGTATCAAAGACTAACTGGAAATTGACAAACTGTAATAACTAATACTTTGTCACCTTTAACCCTAGGTACAAGATTCATAGTTATATAACAAGATCAAAGACAAATCAGAATAGAGTAAATATCCCCTCAATAGAGCAATTTACCCCTTTCAGCATAAAGCAGTATTCAGCTGGAGTAAGATATAGTTAACTACTTATAGATTCATAAAGGTAGGTGGTACTGGTGTGGATGTATGAAGAAAAAAGAGGAAAATAAATAATTATGAAAAATAAAGTAATGGTGAAGAATATGGTAAGTTGATGTAGGAGGTCCTGATGTAGGAGGAGTAAAGGGAAATTAGTGATATTAGATAACAGAAACAGAGATGACCACATAGGAGAAGCTTAAATAATAGGGAGTGGGGATTAAGTTAGAGGAAAAGAAAATAAGAAAAAAACGGAGGGAACAAGTTGAAAGACAGAAAGTGAGAAAAGAATGGGAGAGAGAGAGAGAGAGAGAGAGAGAGCGAGCTAAAGAAGGGGCTATTTATTTATTTATTTTATTTTAAAGAGAAGAAAAACAAAACAAATCAAAAAAGAACAAATTTTCAAAACAACATAATAGGAGGGTAACAATGGTTAATGCATTACATATTATTATCTTTAAGTTAGTTATTTAGGATACCAGACATTAGCATTCAATTGTCCAAACATTATTGGCACAAACCTTACTCTTCAATGAACTAAGTAAAATTGGTAGTGTATCTATCTTAACCATCTTATATATATATATACATTTTTTTCCCCTTTCCCTTCTTTTTTTTCTCTATTCCCCTATTCCAGTCTCTCTTTACTTTTGACCAGTTTCTTTTTGATTCACCATGTCTATTGTACATTTTGGATCTTATTTACTCTTTCAGTTTCTCATACTAGAGAGACAATATGATGCTTGCACATGTGCGTCTGGTTTATTTCACTTCTGAGTATTTTCTCGAGTTGCATCCATTTACCTATAAAAGTCTCCAGTTTATCCTTCTTTATGGCTGAATAGTACTCCATTGTATAAAAATACCACATCTTTCTTATCCATTCCTCAGTTGATGGGCATTTGGGTTGTTTCCAAGATCTAGCTATTACAAATTGTGCTGCTATAAACATGGGTGCACATATATCACTGTGGTACGATGTTTTTAATTCTTCTGGGAAGATGCCCAGAAGGGGAATACCTGGGTCAAATGGGACCTCCAAACCTAGTTTTTTGAGGAATCTCCACACTGATTTCTACAGTGCCAGTCGACACTCCCACCAACAGTGAAGAAGGGTTTCTTTTTCCCCACAGCCCTTCCAGCATTTGTTATTAGTTGATTTCTTAATAATAGCCATTCTTTCTGGGGTGAGATGATATCTCAGTGTTGTTTTAATTTGCATCTCTCGAATGACTAGTGATGTTGCACAATTTTTTGTGTATTTATTTGCCATTTGTATTTCTTCATCTGAGAAATGTGTATTCATCTCAGATGCCCATTTTTGGAGTGGGTCTTTAAATTTGGGAGGTCTGATTTTTTTGAGTTCTTTATATGTTCTCGATAGTAATCCTTTGTCTGAGGAACAGCTGGCAAACATTTTTTCCCACGCTGTGGGTTGTCTCTTCACTCTGTTGGTGGTTTCTCTTGCTGTGCAAAAGCTTTTTAATAAGATGAGATCCCAGTTGTTGATTCTTTGGGATAGTTCTCGTGCGGTTGAGGTTTTATTCATAAAGTCTTTGCCTACACCAATGTCTTCAAGGGTTTTACCTATCCTACCTTCCAGCAGATTTAATGTTTCTGTTTTAATATTTAGATCTCTGATCCATTTTGAATTTAGTTTAGTGCATGGTGAAAGATATGGGTCTAGCTTTAATCTTCGGCATGTGTACAGCCAGTTTTTCCAGCACCATTTATTAAGGAGGCTATCTTTCTTCCAGCGAATGTGTTTGGCATCTTTGTCAAAGATAAGGTAGCTTAGTTTGTCTGGGGTTGTTTCAGCATCTTCTAATCTGTTCCATTGATCTTCAGGTCTGTTTTTTTGCCAGTGCCACACTGTTTTTATCACAGTAGTTTTATAGTATAATTTCAAGTCAGGGATTGTGATGCCCCCTGCCTTGCCTTTGTTGCCCAGAATTGTCTTTGCTATTCTAGGTCTCTTCTGATTCCAAATGAATTTTAGGATTGTTTTCTCTAATTCTGTGAGATATGTTGTTGGAATTTTGATTGGAATTGCATTAAATCTGTATAACAATTTTGGAAGTATGGCCATTTTCACTATATTGGTTCTCCCTATCCAGGAGCAAGGGATATCTTTCCATTTTCTGATATCCTCTTCAATCTCCTTTTTCAGAGTACTGTAGTTTTCAGTGTAGAGGTAAGAAGGGGCTACTTAAACAAATAAATCCAAGTAGAATTAAAAGGGAGGGTAATAAAATGAGTGGTAAAACTCCAAACTCCACCAGAAAAATAGTGAAAATCAAAAACATCCCAATAATGGAGAAGAACAAAAGAAAAAAAGAGAGAGAAAAAAATTCCTATGTATTTACAGAGCAGTGTTTTCTTCCCAAGTCAGTAGTTTTTAATCCTGCAAGTCACATTCCTCTTTGCCCCTCTTTATAGTCTGTGAGTTTCTTTGGAGGTTACTCAGTTCAAGGGGGGCTCTCTCCATAGTCCCCAGTTTGTGCCAGCTGTTCAAGCTGGGTAACCGGACCAGGGAATGTGTGGGCCCTTGTTTCTGAGGCTCCTGTTCTGGATTCCTTCTGGTTGTGGATCAATGCTGGTTACCCGATATATTTTCCAGCGTCTGTGGGACAGGTTCCCAATATGTGGAGGCTCCTGTGGGCTCTCGGACCTGCACCCTCAGTCCTGTGAATGCTCAGAGGAGAAACAAATTTGCCCAGGACAAATTGGCAGAACAGGCAGCCGTTGAGCTTTGCTGATTAACCAGACAGAGGACTGTCCTATTGTGTTGGGCAGGGACTGTGTCCAGGGCTCTGGCTGAAGGTAAGGTGCAGATTCTGCTGTGCCCAGGGTGCCCTGTGTAAACCCCGGTTGTCCAGTGACTGGTGTCAGATGTCTGACAGACTCTGGCAGATCTTGGATAGGAGCAGGGCAGTGAGATCTTGGTGTAGGCTCAAATGAGCCTGGAATGTTGAGTACAGACTCAATCTGTAACAGTGTTAGGTCTGTGTGCCAGAAGAATGTCCTGATTTGCTTGGGATAAATTGCAGGCTCCTGGCAGTGACTCAGGCATGCTCAGGGTTCAATATTGAAGACTCCCAACACAGGCAGTGGTTGCTTGCTTATCTGCTCAGAGTCTGAGAACAAAAGGGGTGGTGGGGGGAGGGAGCAGCTCCCTGCTCACTTGCTCCTGGTGTGTGCCATCAAAAACTGGTGCCAAGCTGCAAAGTCCTCTGTTTGGAGAGGGGACAATGAGGCAAGGGGCCCATATACCTCAAGTCTATCCTATGTGGCTTGACTCTGCCACACTACTTGGATCCCACCAGCTATTTGGGAACTTCTCATAATGGCAGTTGCTGTGCTGGGCACGGGCTAAGGCCTGGCAGGCAGTCCTGTTGGACTGCTTCACCTCTGTTAAACTTCTAATTGTATGTTTGATCTACAAGTCTCTTCTTTCAAATTGATTTTTTGCGTCAGGATGTATGTCCCTCCCCTTCTTCCAATTACCTGTGTTCTTAGGTGATCTTTTCTAAGTCTCTTTCAGACATGACCCCTCTGTTCAGCCATGTTGGATCTCTCTCTTGTATGTGTATTTTAAATTATACAAATATTTTCAGATAAATTATCTCATTTAAACTTCTTTCAAACTTTATGCTAAAGTCATTATCATCCTTTTATAGACTTGAAAACTGAATTAAAATTTTGTAACTGTAGTTACCCAATGGCCTAAATAGCAAATGATGACACTGCATGTTGTGCAAACTTTGACACCAAATACCAGGTAATCTTGTTTGTGCTCAGCTGCAACCAAAATTTTGGTTGACATTTAGTACGATGGATTGTGTATCAAAATCTGAAAACTCATTATTGAAGAAGAACATTTTGAAAGAGAATATTAGGAATTTTCCTGCTGGCAGTTTCTGTCGGTTTAGGAACAATTGCTTCTTTCCTGGAAGTAAGGAAGTGACAGGTAGCCGCCCTAGATTTGTAAGGGCAGTGCAGCAACAGCTCTTTCTTTGTATAGCAGTAATGAGATAACCAGGTTGAGCTATCACAACTGGAAAAGGCTAAAGAGAGAAGTTTCTGTATTATATTGGGAGATTTTTGTGTACTTTACAAAGCAAGCTGGTCAAACTTGTGGAATTAAATACCATTATCAGTGGTGTTTATGTGTTTTGGGGAAGAAGAGGAGAGGGCAAATTGAGTTCACCCGGTCATCATAGGGAACAACAGGTTCCAAATGAGACCACTATGCATAGCCATCACGCCTGAATTTGAACTGGGTAATGTACTGTTTGTTTTCTATTCCTATTACAAAAGATCTGAGGCTGGGTACCTTAAAGAAAAGAAGTTAATTTCACTGTCCTGGAGTTTGAAGGGCATGACATCAGCATCTGCTCAGTTCTGGTGAGTGCCTCATGGTGAATGGCATCACAATGATGGGAGCACATGCATGAGAACACATAGTAAGGCAGAAAGGCATAGAGTGGTTGGAGGGCCAGGTCTTCTCTTTTAGAACTCACTTTTCCAAAACCAATTAATTTTGCAAGACCAGAATTAATTCTTTCTGAACAATACTTTCAAAGACCTATCTTTCTAATGTTAAACCTTTTACTAGGTTCCATTTCCTAAAGATTTCGTCATCTCTTATGTCTTCACACTGGGGAAAAGTCTTCCAGCACAGGAAACTTTAAGGAACAAAGTACATCCAAACCACACCAGGTATAAAAGCAGGTTGGATTCTTAGGGAAGACAAAGATTTAAAAGAAGACATAAAACAGCTGAGTATAAAGGGGCTAAGTTGATCTACATTGAAATTAAGAATTTCTTTTTATTAAAATACAGTAAGAGTGTGAAAAGACAAGACACAGAATCTGACAAGATATTTCCAAGTTTGACAAACAAAAGATACATTCATTCATATACTTTGTTTTTCATTATAAAGATCAATAAGAAAAGCCAGAAAATCTTATAGAAAAGTAGGCAAAAGCACTGAATTATTTTACACTTAAGCAAAGAGAACTTCCAAAATTCCATTAAGCATGAGAAAAAGCCACTCCTTTATTAATCACTGCAGAAATGCTAACTATAATGTGGTACTACTAAACCCCAACCACATGTGTACAGTGCTGGTGGGACTGTAAATTGGTACAACTGCTTTGGAAAATTCTTTGGCATTATCTATGAAGATGAATATACCACATTGCATGACCTAGAAATTTTATTACTATTAAATACCTGTTTGCCAGGTAAATGTATATATTTGTGACTCAATAACAAGTATAAAAATATCCATAGAAGAACTATTCATAATAATAATTGTAGACTAAAAACATCCCAAGTGAATATCGGACTGGAAAAGTTGTGTTATATTCTTATACATAATAGTATCCTATATAGCAATGATATTAAATGAATGCACACAATAAAATAAGCTCTGAAATAGAATAAATAAATAAAGGACATTTCATTTTGAAAGACGAAAGAAACCTATACCCTTGGCAGTAATGATTTCTGTGGAACAGAAAGGGCAGTGGCCAATTTGGATAGGGGCCTGGGGCAGATTGGATTTAAGGAAACACATTGTTTTTTCACTCCTCAGAACCAACAGAAAGGATGAGGAAAGTTGACTCTGGCAGCCTCAGCTATTTCTCAGCTCAACATTCAAAAATTGACACATGACCTCCACTAGGAATGTTCTGGCCAGATTCACGACACTCTCCAAGAGTTGGGCTGCTCTCCTGGCATCCTTCTCTTCATATCTGGTTGCTTTGAGAGATGCCATTCACGTGAGGACTTGTTGATCTTTCCAGACCAAGTTCCTCAGAGTTAAACATACTTTGTGCAATTGCATGCATGGTTTGAGGGTGAAGCTCTCACTCAGGAAGGAAATTCAAAGCGAGCCACTTAGTGCAGGTACTGTTGAGATATAGAGGACATTTATATTTTCAGCTGCTTCCTGACCTTTTCTTTTTCTTCTGTCTCATTCCCTTTGTTACATTTAAACTAATTATGACATAATTCTGCTAAAATAGTGACTTTAATCATGTCAAAGGTATTAGTGGGGTAACATTTGGGACCTCACTGTAACCTTCTTTTCCTGTAACAAGGACAGTTGTGTACAGACTATATAATCTCTTACTTCCTGAGTCAGTAAAGGAAAGGCCAAAACATGAGGTAATGGATATGGTTGGTGATGGCACCCATAGTGGACAATTTCTAAAATTTTCTAAAGGATGAAATTATTTTTAGTAATAATCTTGAAATGACAAAAATAATATTAGTGGTCAGAGAAGAAATATAGACAGTAAATTTTTTATTTTATTGAGTCCCATAAATGATGCCAATGGAAACAAAATTATTAAACAAAATATAATCTAAAACATTTAAAAAATATCCAATATAGGCAACAATTAAAAATATTATACTTCATTTTCTTGACTCATAATTTATTAATTCAAACAAATTAATTTAAAATTTAGAGATATTATTTGACAATAACATGTTTAATGCATAAACTAAAATTTGCATCTATGGTGTAAAATGTTCTACCTATCACACTTTTTCACTGTTTTAAATTTTAAACATAAAGAAAGACTCCAAGTAGTCTCTTAAAATGGCAGAAGTCAAGTCACTAGAATTGTTCTCTTGTTTCATAATCACTGTTCTATCATTTTTCTTAGAATAAATTTTTCAAAAGCAGGGTTATGCTATTTCCCAAGAGTTGGAGGAATAAACTGCACTTGGAGTAATTTGAAACCTTCCTAACTTTTTAAAACATGCTCTCCAAATGAGCTTGTATGGCTGAGTCCGTGTATATTAGGGACTTACTATAAATAGCTTTCTGAATTAACTTTCTCATGGAAGGCAATGTTTATTAAAGATAAGTAATAAAAACATGCTAACTTGAAGCATACGTAAATATTATCAAAACTCAGCAACAACAAAATCTCCAAATAAACTGATAAAAAATTGACAGTCTTGAATAAGTATTTCTCCGGTGAAGATTTACAAGTGGCCAATGAGCATATAAAAAGAGGCTCAACCTTGTTAATCAGTGACATGCCAATCAAAACCACAGTGAGAATCCACTTAATACCCGTTAGAATGGCTACTATCATCAGTAACAACAATATCCAGAAAATGGCAAATTTTGCCAAGGATTTGGAGAAATTAGAAACCCATATATACTGTTGGCAGGAATGTAAAATGGTGCAGCTACTATGGAAATGTTATGATGGTTCCCCCCAAAGTAGAGAATTAGAATGGCCATATGATTTGGCAATTCCATTTCTGGGTGTATACTCATAAGAATTAAAAGTAGGGTCTTGAAGAGATAATTGTATATTAGTAGAAATATTATTCATGCTAGCCAAAAATGTGGAAGCAACCCATGAGCCAATCAACAGATGGACAATGAATAGGCAAAATGTAATATATGTAAATTCAGCTTTAAAAAGGAAGGAAATTTTGACATATGTTAAACATGGATTAACCTTGAGGATATTATGTTAACTAAAATAGGCCTATCACACACACACAAAAGCACGTATAGTGTGATTTCACCGAAACGAGGTACTTAGAACACTCAGAATCATAGCAAGAGAAAGTAAAATGATGGTTGTCAGGGACTGGGAGCAGGAGGGAAAAAAGAGTTGTTTAACGAGTACAAAGTTTCAGTTTTAAAGATGAAAAGAGTTCTAGGGAAGGATGGTGGTAATGACTGCACAGCAATGTGAATATACGAGTAAATAAAATTAATGGAGACCATTGTGCTTTTTTTTTTTTTTTTCTTGTACCAGGAATCAAACTCAGGACCTTGCTCTTGCCAGGCAGGCACTGCACCACTGAACTATATCCCTGGCCCGAGACCATTGTTTTTGACTTAGCTTTGACACTAAGTGCCAGAGGATCAAAGTTGAATGGAGCCATTCATGTGAGGATGCCAAGTAATCAAACTTAAACTACAGGCCCGTTTTCCAATTAACAAGGAACTCACGGCAACCAAGCAAAAGAGACCTAGTCAACCTCCGCTGGCACGATAAGAAATCCTGTACAAGGATAGTAAACTGAGGTTAACCAATCTGTTTTTGTTTTTTTTTTGTACTGCTGTTCCTTGTCCTGCTCAAGCTACCTTGCAAAAATTCATGGTTCCTACTGCCCTGACCAAGTTCCTGTTTATTTTGTAAATTGAATGTTGCCTGATTCATAAATCACTAATAAAAAGCAAATTAGATTTTTAAAACTCAAGTTGTTGAAATTTTGTTATAGTTCTTAATTTCACTGAACAATTAAGAATGGTCAATTTTATGTTGTGTGTATTTTACAAATAATAAAAAAAATCAACAGGAAGTATAGCAATGACCTGTAATCTACATCAGAAAGAGATGTTTCATAGAAGGGTATTTTTTCCCGACATTGTTCAGAACTCTCGGGATTTAGTGATAATAATGGACAAACTGATTTTAGCTGCTTTAAAAAACAGTTTTAAAATTCTTAGATTGAGGGGCCGGTGAGAGAGCTCAGTGGCATAAGCGCCTGCCTGGCAAGCATGAGGTCCTGAGTTCGACTCCCAGTACCCACATATGAGAAAAGGGCCGGTGATATCGCTCAGCAGCACAAGCGCTTGCTGATAAGTAAGAGATCCTGAGGTTGACCCCTGGTACCCACAAAAAACAAAAACAAACCAATAAAAATTCTTAGATTGAAAAAGCCTTGGCCTCTGGACTTTAGGTTCCAACACGACGATCATTGTGACTTGTTCTCAGCACCTTGTCACAGTCTCCCCACCTAAATACTCCCCCATGTTTGGCCTAGGCTGGAATCTGTCTACTCCCATTAGGCTATCTTGAGATGCAAAAATGGGAGCTGCATCTTCCTCTTCTCTCTGTGCAAAATAAACACAGATGGTTGAAGAAGTAAACAAACAATACTGAATGTGGCCTATAACTGAATAACAGTTTTTCCTTCCTGAGGATCTGTAGATTGTTAATTTAGTCTAGCGGTTTGCTTTGAGTCTTCTCTTCATACTCTGCTTCCTGTTCTTTTCACGTTCCTCTTCTTCCTTCTTCCAGTTTCTATGCCCTATGTTTCTTATCACCTGCTTTATCTAGTAGGGTTATGTTTTTAGCTTCATGGCACTATTCATTGTGGAGAACTCTTGGTCTTTCATTATATACTTGCCTGAACAACAATTTTAAGTACAAAGTTTTTATAACTAATTTTCTACGGAAAGTGTGTTTCCCTCCAATAAGTTCTACAAGATCTGACTGTTCTATCCCATGCTGCAGTTAGAATTTCTTATTATTTGTGTGCTGACTTCTCCCTGCATAATCAATGTTCTCTGTAGGCTGCAAGGACCCTTTAAAGATACTTTGGCAGGAAGAGTCACTTGCTACTTAGAGTAGAGTTGAAAATTAATGGCTTCTTGGGCAGATCCATGTCTTTCCCAGTGTCAAGGTGTTTGTCTCTCCCAATAGACGCATTGCCGCATGGTCACCTCAAGGCAAGTGTAGTACACACTGTTCATTTACTTGTATTATTTTTGTTCCATGTCATGTGCTCAAATTTATTTTTTTTTAATTTTTAATTTTATTAGTACATGTTTGTAGTTTGTGCAGTTTACAATCATCTTGTGGGGTGGTTACACATAAGTACCACAGCTTGTTTCTTTTTAAAAATTTCTTTCTATCCTCTCCCCACTCCAATTCCCCATCCCATTTTTCATTCTACTTGTATTATTTTGTCATGTCCAAATTATCTTATGTGAAACTTTGGTTCTAAGAAATTCTCTGAAAGTAAAAACAGTCTTAACACAAAAGAAAGTGCAGGAGATCTGCAAACTAAACTTTTATCTTTTTTATCTTCAAAATTTGAAATATAGGTACTTTAACACATTAAAAGATCCAAGGAAACTTAAGGTAATAAACCTGCTTGATTTTCTTTAACTTAATATCTTCCAGACTTACTTGATTGTGGATCATCCTTTTTTCTTGTGACAGCTATTAACTTCCTGCCGAAATTAGGTCACTTAGAACATTCTTTGAGAAGTGCTATGTTATGCTATTATTACATTCATTTTACAGATAAATCAACAAGGAGCTGCTAAGTGGGATATTAACCCATCTTTTCTACCTCTGCTTGCTCTTCTGAGAGTAAAATGTAAGAGTTAGGGCTTTAGAAAAGCTAAAGGAATGAAGAAAGAAAATTAGGAACAGTTGGTCTATCTACCTACCTAATCTTAGTTTTGCTGTAATTACTCAAAGAAAAATAATCCTACTGATTACAACAACATTTGTTATTTGCATCACATACCAGCTGCTTCAGGTCAGGTGTCATGAATTTGCTCCAATTTCTTTCACTCTGGGATCCATAGAAGTTTTCTCACAGCAAAAGGTAATACCAAGAGCCTGGTAGAAATTCTTTGAAGATTTGCCAGCTCATAGCATACCATTTCAGGCAATATTCCACTGGCCAAAGCACAGTACAAGGCTCTGCCTATTTCTAGCGTTAGTTTTGTATTTGTCTGCTTTGTAAAAAGTGGTGGAAGTAAGCAACACCGAAATCTCCCTCGTGTTTCCCACTGGATACCATGAATTGGTTGTTGTGTCTCTTCTGCATGCATCTTCTCATTTCTGTGGTACATCCTAAAGGAGCAGTAATTTCCATGGCACACATACTGTTCTCATGACACAGGGAATGTAAAAGAGTTAGGGAAACTATTGATGTGCGGCCAAAATACATGGCCTAGCCAAGCCGAACAGTGGCAGGGGGTAGTGGAGATGTTCTAGTCTTCCACAGTGGGCACTGCAGTTACATGACCAGAGGTAAATATGCACAGCCCTCTTCTAGGGCAAGGGAAAACTAATAAGCAAGAAAAAATAGTTATTTGAGAATGACTTCAGGTGAAAGTAGAAATATATACATCTAAGAATTTCATAAGCAAATACGGTTTATGTTTCTCATATAAAAGAAAGTCTGGAGGCAAATAGTTGCTAGTGTTAGGTGTAGTTTCTCAACAGTGCCATCAAGGTTTATCTCCCATCTTTCTATTACACTGTCCTTAAAGTGTTGGTTGTCCATAGGTGTGCACATTGCTTCCTAATTTCAAGAAGGTTGCACAGCTCCATGAATGACATCTATATTGAAGAGAGGAAGAAGGAAAAAGGGATCCCATCGATGTTATTAATCAAGAATTTTTAGAAGCCGAGCCATCTCTCACACCATTTATCTCACTGTGCAGCACGTAGTACATGAGTCACAAAGGAGGCCAAAAGAGAGTGCTAGACAGCCTCTGGTGAAAAGTGCAAAGCAGACCAGGGTTCCACAGGAAATTATTAGTAAGGACAAAGGCTTGAATCTGAACTTCTTTTGTCATTGTTTACAACTGGAAACGAGACAAATTTCCACTTTTTGTTGTTATATTTGATTAGCTTTTCATTTATTATGCACATAATTTTTAAAGTAATGCAATGAAATCTCCCAAACAATCTAGCCTCAGAGTTTATCTTGGCATATTTT
Source organism: Erethizon dorsatum (assembly GCA_028451465.1). Taxonomy (NCBI): domain Eukaryota; kingdom Metazoa; phylum Chordata; class Mammalia; order Rodentia; family Erethizontidae; genus Erethizon; species Erethizon dorsatum. The sequence goes on from CM051828.1 coordinate 52,383,647, forward strand.
GCTATTAAGGAGATTATTGTTGTTTAGTACTCTACATATGTAATTCACATTTTCTCTAAGAGAAATAAATGACACTTGGTAATGAAATCCCATTGTGTGACAGGCTTTAGAAAAAAATCTTTCTTAGTCATATTTGGTTCACTTATATTTGTAAAAACTTTATAGTTCTCTCAAGGGATCTCCTTTGTATTATTAAAACAGAAATAATTGTGTTGTGTAAGGTGTTATGTAGACATCAGAATTTTCTTGAGGAGGATGTGTTATAAATATCTCTTCCCTGTTAAAACTGTGAAATGCTAACTGGAGTCTGACTGGCTTGTAAAATGGTAAGACATTTTAGAAAAGCCTAATACAGAGATGATATTTCTATCACAATTTGGACTCTTTCTCTTGTGATTCCAAAAAGGCAATAACAATGAGTTTTGGAAGACATAAAAGGGAGGGACATCTCTTCCACCTGTTCCTGGCAATACCTCCTTCTCCTAAATCATTTTGTGATTGATCAGTAAAATGGGAGGGGGCTTTTTGACTGTGCTCAGAGGAACAACCACTGGGCATCTGGAAGGAAGTCAGTCAAGAAGAGTGTATTATTACTAGGGTTGCAATAACAAAATAGCACCGATCAGGAGACATAATCAGTAGGAGTTGATTTCCTCCACTTCTGGAGACTAGATGTCCAAGATCAAGGTTCAGCAGGGTTGGCACTCTGGCTTATAGAGGTCTGTCTTCACATGGTCTTCCCTCTGTACATGTCTGTTTCTGTGTCCTAATGTCCTTGTCTCATAAGGGCAACAGTCATTTGGATTAAGGCCCACCTTCCTGGCCTCTTTTTAACTTCGTAATCCCTTTAAGAGCCCTGTGTCCAAAAGCAGTCGTACTTGGAGTTGCTGGGGTTAAAATTCAAACATATGAATTTTGGAGAGACACAATTCACCTCATAACAAGAAAGGTACACCTGAGTATATTTTTAGAAGTTGGTCATCTCTCTACACACTGATATTTTTATATCCAAAATCTTATTTACTTCTGTCACAGCTGTCCTGTGAGTTTCTTTTTTTCTGTTGTTATTTTTGGGCCCATTCCTACCTTACCTTTGCAAACAGACACGCATCATGGCATCACAGAAGCAGCAGTGGTGTCTGTTAGATCAATATTACAGACACACACACACAAACACACTTATACACAACACACATGCCTACACACATTAAAACACAGACACGGACATATGCACTCGTGCACACATACACACATCCCATGCTGACTTCTATATCTCTGTTCTGACTATTGGCAGGGGGCACCCACGAACCCAGACCAAGAAAACCTCCTGTCACCATGACTGTCAGTTCGATTTAAAAGACAACAACCTCAAATATTTCAGTTATGCCAATGTTAGTTCTCTGAATCTAGAAAAGATCTACATGCATTTACAAAGATCTTACTGTTTGGCATTTTGTTTATTTGTTTTTCTGATTGTATATTCAAATGTAGCCAAACTACGTCTACTTTCATTTTTTCAGTATCATAACATGTTTGAAACTTGGATAGAAAAACCTTACTTCACAATATTACTTCATTAACAAAAAGCCTAGTTGAAACCAACCACCCAGAACTTTGTGATTTTTAAATAAGACACAATTCTTACCAGTTTCACTAAAAATAGGAAATTCATACACTTCAAGTAAGCACTTGAACGAGTATGGACTTCAGCCCTTGATTAGCTTCTCCACATTTCATCGCTACTACACGAGGTTTGTGTATCTTTGATTCTTGCCTGGAATGAAAATATGTTGCCAGGAAACTCCAGCAGAAGTTCAAATCCATTTTGTTTAACAGAGGTGCCCTTGAGACACTCCAGGCCTGGTTTATTTATATGAAGAGGTAGAAGGGTCTAGAAAGTAGCAATCCTAAATCTTATGGACAAGGAGTGGGTTTCACTCTACTCGTGTAAACTGTTGCCTCCCCTGAGGAGTGAGATCATCCAGAGGGCTGTGAGAATCACTGGCTGTTTTCACGCTGAGGCAAAAAGAAAATCCAACTACTTCACAGTTCTGGTTCCAAACTTGATTGCTTATTTTTGTCCTGCAGCAACAAGCTGCCAGGGCCCACGAACCCAGTTGTTACTATCTGATCACCAGCACCCTGTGGCAGCAACACGCAGATGAATGGGAGGTAGAAACAAGGGCCACAGCAAGGAGGACAGAGGCAGCTTTTCACCTTGTTCTTCAAATGGTCTTTCATTTGTCCACTTTGATCATCACTGCTGCTGTAACCTAAATAGGTTGTTACAGTAACTGTAAACATTGCCTGTTTTGGAAGAAGGTTGACAGATTTATATGAACTTCAAATGCTACTTTTACAGTCAATAATACAGGGCTCTAGAGTACCGATGTGTCAAGATGTAAAGCGTTAAAGTGACCTAGGCACAAGGGTCTCAGTAACACTGGGGCACTGTCAGAGGCAGCCCATTATTTTATTTATTTCTGGTGGACTTCCAGTGTTTTGGAAGACGGGAAAGAGTGAGATACAGCTTCATGCTCAGGCCTAAGTTGCTGAGAATGTTATTTAGAAGAGTGGGATTTGAAGCTGGAAGGAAAAGATCTGGGGTGAATTCATGTGCAGGCTTGCCAGTGCTGAACTGGACTATTTATAACCAATGAAAGGAGGTGAAGTTGTAAACTGACCTTGCACGTAGATGGACGATCATGCCCTGACCTGAGAAAGATGACCCCCTATTAACAGCCAACAACAAAAAGATATTCAAGGCTGAGTATTTTAAGAATAGAAACCTATACATTTCTAAAAGTTTTACATAATAAACACAGGTTTATACTTATATGTTAAAATTATTCCTATAATCTATACCTAAGGTGAAAAAATCACATACATTAAGTAAAATGTTTTGCTTTTTAACCTAGGAATCATACATATTCATATGCTGACTTTTTTCCTGGAACAAAATACTTCAAAAAAATTTGAACATGTCTATTTTTAAAAGATCAACATAGAGCTACCATGTTCTTAAACATAGTTTTACCAAGAAAAGTAGAGACATTTTTTTTGAAACTGTGTACCTATTTTCTGTATAAGAAGAGAACATGATGGATATTGAATTAAGCCATAGTAAATGGACTCTGGGAGAAGTAAGTTGGCATAGAATAATTGTTTTCTCATGATTTCATTTAAATGCAGGGCAAGGACTCAGGAAATTCTAATGATAATATAATTTCTGAGACGTTGAATGGATTTGAATATTAATAATGTCACAGTTCAGTCATCCAATGATGACAGTGAAAATTTTCTACAGCATTTGATTGATTGTAGAGATAGCAGACACTGTGATCCCAGTTAGAAGGAAAAAGCCCTGCACTTTGCTCTGGACGTTTGTAGGGTGGATTTGTACTTGCCTAGAGAGCAGCAGGGTAGGAGCATTTGGATACTTGCTATAGAACAAACATGTTCTTTTTTCCTCAAAAAATGTTTTGTGATGTCAAGCTATCCTTCTTCTGATTGGTTTACTCGTCAAAGTGTAGACTATACCATATAACATTAGTCTAAACATTTTTTTTTTTTTGTGGGTACCAGGGGTCGAACTCAGGACCTCGCGCGCCAGCAGGTGCCCGTGCCGCTGAGCGATATCACCGGCCCTTTTTTCGTATGTGGGTACTGGGAATCAAACTCAGGACCTTGTGCTTGCCAGCAAGCACTTGTGTCACTGAATGATATCACCAGCCCTTTTTTCCTTTATGTGGGTACCGGGAGTCGAACTCAGGACCTCGCGCTTGCCAGGCAGGTGCTTATGCTGCTGAGCTATCTCGCCGACCCAGTCTGGTATCGCTCAGTGGCACGGGCGCCTGCTGGCGCACCAGGTCCTGAGGTCGACCCCTGGTACCCACAAAAAAAAAAAAAAATAGATTTACATGTCTCCCTTTAAGAAAATCAGGAAAACTCTTGCATTTTTAGACTTTTTTTTTTTTTTTTCTTGTGGGTACTGGGGGTCGACCTCAGGACCTCGCGCACCAGCAGGAGCCCGTGCCGCTGAGTGATATCACCGGCCCCTTTTTCATATGTGGGATCCGGGAGTCGAACTCGGGCCCTCACTCTTGCCAGGCAGGCGCTTACGCCTCTGCGCCATCTCACCGGCCCTGCATTTCTAGATTTTAAGAATGACCTCCCAGAACTAGCCAGCTGCCAGTTCAAACTGCACCTCTAGAAAGCTGAAGTCTACCATCTAAATGTCTACAAATGCCTGCCAAATAAAGTCACTCTAACTTCAGTGCAATTAATGCAAACCTATTTCTTTCTTTTTTTTTTTTTTTTTTTGTGGGTACCGGGGTCGACCTCTGGACCTCATGCGCCAGCAGGCGCCCGTGCCGCTGAGCGATATCACCGGCCCCTTTTTCGTATGTGGGTTCCGGGAGTCGAACTCAGGACCTCCCGCTTGCCAGGCAGGCGCTTACGCCGCTGAGCCATCTCAACGGCCCCAATCCTATTTCTTTTGGGAAAAGCTTTTCAAAGATTTTTAATGACTTCTTATGATCACTAACAGACTAAGTAAATAAATAGGTAATTAAATAAAATTATCACTACCAAGGCAGCTAATACCTTTGCTTGCTAAAGCAAGGGAATCTTAATTCAATTATTTAAGTCATTATACCTTTTATTTTTTAAATCTTAAGAAAGATAGCATTTTGGGGATTGCTTAATACAGGGTTTGTGTAACTCCTTCAAATTGGGTAATGAAAAGAAAAAGAAAGGTAGATAACTTATCTCTGTAAAGAAAGGTAAATAATACGGAGAAGCAGAGTTACTCTGTAGCAATTGGGTGTCACTTGAATGACATAGGGAAGTCATCCAGAGAACATGCAAATGAATTAGAAACACTCAATTTCTGCTCCTCATGACTGATCTGCAATTATGCTTTATCCTCCCTCATTTTAAAAGATGATTTTTTTCCTTTCACACTCCAAGTCCCACCCCTTCCACTTACTCTGTGGTTTTCTGCATCAATTATTTACTCTTTTCAGTTCTTTCACTTTTCTGTCTGTTTCTTCACACTTTATAAACACAATAGATTTCTTGTACACACAAAAAAAATTCCCTTTCTCAATTCCATGCCTGCCTATGTCTCTCTTCCTTCCATAGTTAAACTTCCAAGGAAACATGAACTGCTCAGGAATTCCCTACCATACTCCCGCTGTGACAATCTGTGGCCAAGCTTCCTTGCTCCTTCTTTGAGCCAGTTCTGGAAGTTATCACCAGGGACTGCCACATAGCCAAGCCTGGGCACCAATTTTTAACTCTCACCTCACCAATCTATTTGAAGGATTTTGTAGACAACTTGCTTTTCCTGAAAACTCTTTGACCCTTGCTTTCTGAGAAACCAATGATGCCTACCTGCTTTTCCTAGTTGTTCCTTCTCTGCCTTTTCTAATGACTGCTTTGCCTTAAAGTTTAATCCACATTCCCCATGGTCGTCTCCCCGATTCTCTTGAATTCTCAACTTCAGTATCTCCTTGGATTTCTCCATGGCTTTGTTGTTGATGATTTTGGAAGTACGAGACACAGGAGTCTGCTTAGCAGATACACATCCTGATCGAACTCCTCACTCTGCCTCTCAGGCTGCAACTCTGCCAAGGCCTCCTGCCTTGTTTTGTGATCAACACCTAGCCCAGGCTCCTTAATAGGAAACCGGACAAATCCTTTGCTTCACTCATAGCACTTGTAAAGCAAGCGACAGCCATAACAGAGTCTGAGGTCCTGAGAGCTTTGAAGTGGAACTTTGGCAGCATGAGTGGGAATGAAAGAGACAAATAGGGAGATATATTCAAGGTGTGGTATTGTTCAGGTTCAGAGAAAAGGAGACATATGGTGAGGGAGCTGTGCTGAGTAAACCTTCCAACCGTTGCAACCGATTCAATTTTCTACGTCCATACTGCTTGGTTAGAGGCTTGAGTGGCTCACATTAGAATTAAGGGTACACTTTGGAAACAGGAGCTTTCTTGGAACTCTCTGCTTAGTGAGCATGTCCAGGTTTCTGTCTCCAATGGAAATGAGAGACTTGGCAGTCTAGAAATGAGCTCCATTTTACACATAGCCTAAATTACCTGATATTCGCCAAGACTAGGCTCTGGACTGTATTGAATTAAAAAGGAAGATATTTTTAAAATATAGGCCTAATAAAAATAATTATCCTGAGTGATTGCATGCTATTTGTAAACTACCAAGTTCTTTGTTCCAGAACAGAGATAATGGTGGAAAATATGGTGCTAAATGTGAAAAAGTAATGTTCGCAATCACCAACACATGACTGTATTTGCCTCGCTAATAGAGTTAGTAACATGCCAGTTCTTAAAAGTATGAAATTGAAAAAAAAGAAATCTGTTATAAAACAGAGCATTTGACTACATGAATTGAACTTCATGAAAACATGAACTATGTCAATTTTTTCCTAGCTATGTCTTCCTACTGAGAACAGCTCTGGAACATAATAAATCCTAAACAAAACGGTGGTTATTGATATGGAAATTTAGCATGGTGGTAGAGCATTTGCTTAGCCTGTAGGAGGCCCTGGGCTTGATCCTAAGCACAGCAAATGGGGGAAAAAAAAAAAAGGGTGTTGTTGAAGCCTCTAAACATATATTTATACCATTGAGTCATTCAACTTTTAAATATTTGTCTATATGTTTGTTATGTTATTACTTACCAAAGCAATGAAGCTCAAGGAACAGAAGCTAAAATGTTATTTCTAAATTTTAGGAAGGATAGCAATTCATTTCTATAACTCTAGATAGGATATATCATGGTCATTTAAGCAATATATAAATAAAACATCCAATTATTATGCAATTATAACAGTTTAAATTTACATGAATATAATAAGACTTCATTTTCATTTAATAAAATGTAAACTATTTAGAATATATAACTTATTATATTGAAAAAATTTATACGTATATTACTTTTTACCTTCCTGATGATTCTTCTTAGGATTATAACAGTAAATAGAAGACAGCATGATTATTACTAGGATGTACATTAAGATTTAGAAGGTGATAAATAACAAACATAGTACTTATTTATTCAAAACCATCTGGAATAATTTCATATTTTCTTTTAGAGAATGAGATATGCGTTAATAGAAAGAGCCCTAAAATCTATACTGCCCAAGAACAGTAATCATATGGATGACTATCAAGAAGTGTTATGATTAATACCTAGATGTCCCCCAGCAGGCTCATGAGCACATAGGTGGGGCTTTTGGAAAGTGATTGGATTATGGGGGCTTATAGCTGACTTGCTGTTAGGAGATACAGTTTGGTCAGAAGTGGCTGGTTACTGTGGGCATGGCTCGGAAGGGTTTATTTTGCTTCCTAGTTCTTCCCCGTGTTTTACTCTGCTTCCTATCTCACGCTGTGAGCAGCCCTCCTCCTCCATGCCCCTCTACATGCTGTTTCTCCCTGCTCCACCTCCTCCTCTTCTCCTTCTCCCTTCTTCCTCTTCCTTTCCTCCTCTTCTCCTCTCTTCCTCCCCTCTTCCTCCTCCTCCTCCTCTTTCTCTTCCTCTTCTTCTTTGAAACAGAATCGTGTTTTTTGGTTTGGGTTGGCCTTGGACTTACTATGTAGCCCAGGCTGGCCTCGAACTCCCAACAATCCTCCTGGCTCAGCTTCCCAAGTGCTGGGATTACAGGTGCGCGTCACCATGCCCAGCTTTGCTCTTTCTTCTTGGAAGCTGGCTGACCCCTGACTAAAATGTGGGCCAAAATAAACGGCACGTTCTTTGAATTGCAGGTATTGGGTATTTTGTCCCAGCAATGAGGGAAGTGACTAAGATAAGAAATATTAGATTCCTATATTTTGCTGTTATAGAAGACTATGGATTACCTCGATTTATATTTATCTTTAGAAGAGTGTGTTTGGAGTGGGCAGCTTTGAATTTGCTTATATCAGCATTTACTAACTGCTGTAATTATTCTTAATAACTCTTTTTAATTGCTTGCCAACACCTGCACTGGGTCATAATTAGAGGATCATCAGAATCCTAGTGTGGACAGACATGTGGTTGCATTTTGAACATGTTGTTGACTGCTTACAAGGCCAGCATTTGGGTCCATGGTAGTGTTTTGAAACAGCAATTCTGTTCTTGTTATAGAGTGATTGTGTTCCTCCCAGATGTACGCATTGAAATCTTAGCATCCAATGTGCTGATGTTAGGAGATGTTGCTTTTGGTAGGTGAATAGGTCACCAGAGTGGAGTCTTCAGAACTGGGATTAATGCTCTTATGAAAGGGACCCCAGGGACCTCTCTCACCCTTTTTCTGTCTTTTGAGAACACAGTGAAAATTCAGCAGTCAGCAACTCAGAAAAGTGCCTTTACCAGAACCTGACCATCCTGGAACATGATCTTGGATTTCCAGCTTCCAGAAATTTGAGAAGTAAACTTTTCTTATTTATAAGTCACGAGTCTATGGGACTTTACTATAACATCTGGAAGAGTCTGAGAAAATTCTTACACAAGAAAGAGGCAACAACAGCCAAGGGAGTAATAGGAAGATGTCTGTCTAAATCAAAGTTCTCTGGAAACCATCTTTTTAAAAATTTTTTCTCTTTATTTAGTTTTGAACCATGATGCCATATTTATGGATATTGTTCCACTTTAAACTCTTAATGGATAGAAACTGTATTTAGAAAATGTTTCAGTGGGACAGGAAGAAATTAGGAAACAAAATTATTGGGTACATGAAATAAATTATGTAACTTATTTTTTCAAGTTTGCATTCAAGTAGAATAAGGCCAATGAGGTAACTAATGTTCATCAGAATTTTGCTAAGTAACTAAAGCTGGGCTAAATCCTGGGGTTACAAAGATGTATTAGACAGGTTCCCTTTCTTCAAGATGCATAAAGTGCAAGGGGCAGGCAGACAATTGCACTAGTAGATGCAGGACTCAGGTCAGGATAAAGCTTCCAGAAAGTCTTCCCTTGCCTTCCCCTACTCCAATGCCCTAGGTCCTTTCCACATGAGCTCTGAGCACACTGTTTTCTTTCTATCACATTTTTAGTAAATTCTACTCATTCCATTTGTATTCACTGCATCTAACTCTATACAGCAGTGAAATAAACATATATTCCATCTTTATGACATTATGTTTTAATAGGATACAGATAACATGTGGATCTATAGCATAGCAAGTGGTGATAAACGCAGTGAAAGAGAACCAGGCTGATTAAGAAACCTGGTAGGGAGGGGCAAGGCTTCAGATGTGTTGTCAGAAAAGTCTTCTAAATAAACTGACATTTATATAGAGATCTGGTGGTATTATGACTGGGGTCCACAAACTTGCTGTGTACTTAGAGGGAAGAGGTCTTCCTCATCTCTGTGACCCTGGCACACAGCAGGGCTTGAAACATAGAAATTGCTCACCAAAGGTATGCTGAAATGTATGGTGTGAGTGAACAAACTCGTTCTTGGAAAACTTAGATATGAATAGCAGTGAGGTGGTGGGCTGAGAAAGCAAGGATCTGGACAGCTGAAGGAAATACACAGGCTCTAACAATGAGGCTGGCAGTCCAAGGTGGCCTAAGGCTCAGCTCTGGAAATTATCAGGACCAGATTTCCATCAGGTAGGCAGCCAGATGGTATGGGGTGTAGCTAGAAATCAAGATCTGCTAGCAGTCAGCATAGCTTCAAAAAGCTGAGCAGGTTGTGCATTGAAAAACTCTGGAAAAACATGATAGATAAAGTTGGTAAACATATTTGCTATCATAAGAATACATATGAACATACATATTTTGATACATGAATTATATTTTTTTCAAGTTTCTTTTTGGGGTGTGTAAATAATGTGAATATATATTAAATCAATGTTTGAAAAATTATCACTTTAAATATTGTTTTTGAGCTTTAGTGAACATGGCTGAGTATTTTTCTTGCCATTAAATATTAACTGATAATGTACTTCTAATATGGGTGTTAAAAATCCTGTCATCTGAAAAATGTATCATAATTTATTTGGCCAACTCCTCATGGTTGGTCATTTGTATTTTATTAATTTATTTTTTGCTGCTCTGTTTGAACCTTTGATTGCATCCTGACATTTTCATCATGAAACTATTATTAGTAATTATCCTTCAAAGCTAGTCAGCCTTTGGAAGTAGATGTTCTCTTTGGTTCTTAGGGGAGGGTATTACTTTATTTTGCAATTTAATTTCACGTTTATATTTGACTAAGTTTAGATTTCTATTTCTTTATTAGCATAATGGTGAAAAATTTGTCAAGAACAACCAATAATGTACTTTAGCTTGTTTTGCAAATTGATACCTACAAATCTATCTCACATAAATAAAAATGCTCCACTAGGGACTGGCTCAGAGGTTGAGGAAAGTCCTTAGAAGGGCTCATGGTTGGGGAACACTGAGGTGTGCTCTGGGACCACTGATGAATACTGGTGTACCTTTGCTGTCTTCCAGGAACCAGTGTCATCAATGTTTCTATTCTTCAGAATGAAAGTCAGAAAAATCTTCTTCCCAGTCAACAATTGTGTCTTCACCAAGTCCTGCTGGAAGGTTAGCAGAGTAGGTGGATATTTTATGGGCTGAAATTGTGTCCTTCCAAAAAGAAACTGTTGTGGTTTCAGTGTCCCTCAAGGGTCCAATGTCATGGGAGGTTTGGTTCTCAGGATCGTAGTGTTAGGAAGCACGGTGGAAACTTTAAAAAAGTGGGGATGTAATAGGAGTTCTTAGACAACTGGGAGCATGTTCCTGGAGATATTTTGGGTATACCTATTGGGAGTTCTGAAAGATGATCAGTAGAAGAGTCTGAACCCAGGCTCCACCCCAACTCTGTCTGCTTCTGGTTTGAAAGGGAGTCATTTGCTTGCTCCTGTATGTGCTCCTCCCATTGCTCTCTACCATAAGCTGATACAGCCAAGGGGCCAACCTCAGTAGAGGGCATGTGCTATGCTGTTTGGACTTTGAAACTCCAAAACTATGAGCTAAATAAGCTTCTTTTTCATAAGTAGCCATGTCAGGAATTTTGTTATAGTGATACAAAGCAGACTAATACAAACATGCTGAAGTCCTAACCTTCCAGTTACTCAGAATGGAACTTTATGCATAGGTAGGTTCTTTGCCAAGGTAATCATGTTTAGATGAGATCCCTAGGGATGGCTCTTGTCAGTATAACTGGTGTCTATAAAAAGGAGAAATACAAACTTAGAGACATGAACTATGCGAAGGGCTATGTGAAGAGAGGTAGGGAGGAGACAGCCATGTGAAGATTGGTATTATGTTGCCATGGCCACGGAATGTCTGCAACTACCAGATGGTGGAAAAGATAAAGAGGGATCTTCATCTACAGATTTTAGAGGTTCATGGCCCTGGAGACACCTCGATTTAGACTTTTAGCCTTCAGAAATCCACGATAATAAATTTATCTTGTTCTAATACACCTTGTTGGTGACACTTCATCATGATAACCTTAGGAAGTAAACACCATTCTTGGGCCGGTGAGATGGTTCAGCAGCGTAAGCACCTGCCTGGCAAGCGCGAGGGCCCGAGCTCAACTCCCGGAACCCACATACGAAAAAAGGGCTGGTGATATCGCTCAGTGGCACAGGCACCTGCTGAGGTCGACCCCCAGTACCCACCAAAAAAAAAAAAAAAAAACACCATTCTTATATACTATGACCGATGACACCGATAGATATTTGACTAGTGAATTTTAGAATTTTAGATTTATTAGAACTGATATGCTGCGTGAATATCATGTGTTCATTCATCAATTCATATCTTCATTTGATAAAGGCATATTTTATATCAGCTAGGTCACTTGTATCTCAATTCTAATGAACCAATGCCACAGATATTATTTGAATGTTTGGCTCACTTGTGGTAGTACCAAAGTTGTATAATTTTTCTCTTTGCCTATAGCTTAGTGATGAAATTAAATGTTTCTCCAAGGAAGCTATATGTGACTATATCAGGCTCTTTCTCCAACTGACTTGTCATTTGATGACATGTGCTCTTGTACTGTGTGGTGATAATGCCCATTTATTTTGTCTCTTTAATTTGAGATGTCTTCTTGGAGCCAACAGAAGTTGATCAGTTAAATACACTTCTACCTATAATAAATAACTTCACTCTATTCCCTTTTTCTCATGTTTTATTTGACAGGAGAAACTAGTCTACTAATTCAACATAGAACACTTAGTCAAATATACCACTGTCTCCAGTTGATGCAGAAATAGTTTATTCCTTGACTACTGTATTATAATTTATACTCTTGTATATTGTCCAGATGTAGCATGGTGGTGAGCTCAGAGCCCTGGTTTAATAAATGTTTGCCAGTACAACATATGACCTCTGTGTTCCGGTCTATTTCAGGCAGGATGAGGCTGGGGTCTTTGCTAACTTCTTAGTTTACCCAACATTATCACTATAGTTAGGGAGATTTTGGTTAGTGCTCTTACCATGATCAATCATCAAGTATCGTGAGAACAGCAGAGAATCAGCAAACCTCTGTGTAGTTACGTAGCCTAGCTGGCTAAAACAAGGTCTTAAGATCCAGTGTCCAGCTCTCACGCTTACAATAAGCTATGTGACTTCAGAAAAGTAGTTAATCCAGCAAAACCCAGATGTTATCTGTAAAACCATAATAAAAACTTAATGATTTACTGTGCCAGTAAATTATGACTAAATCAATGAGATGATATATTTAGGCTAAGGAGCTGAATAACTGGCTCTTAGAGAAGTTCCGTAAACAGCATGTTATTGCTGTGTAGAGGCCAGTGTTGTACTGCAGGTATTATCTACTGACTAAGAGAACACCGCTCACTGCAGATTCTTAAGGGTAGGCAAATGCTGATAGGTTTCCCCACCATCATTCCGCTGTGCTGTATGTGCATCTAGAGCTGAAACCCACCCCATGCACTCTAAAGGTTGCAGAATCCCAGAGACTTATTGGATTTTAATCCCTGGTTTTTAATTTAATTTAACATGTTTCTTAATCCACCTGTCTACCTGTCCTGCCTCAGCTTCCAGGCAGTTGGTAAAAGTTAATGAGAAAAAATCAGATGCTACAAGTACCTTGCTCATTTCCACTTTATTGTTCTAAATCACTATTTACATTTTATGTTAGTTTTTACGTTCATCAAATTCTTCTGTCTGTAATATGAGAGATTTTCTATATAGGTACCATCTTCAGTAGAAGGAAACGTTTTCAATACGTATTCTGAAAGCAGTATTTACAACTTCAATTCTTGAGAAAAAGGCAAGAGCAATGTTTTAAGCTTACCTCGTTTTGCAAAATTACTTACAGAATTTATTTCATTACCCCTGGAGATTCATAGAGGCAAACTTTACGAATATAAAAAAAAGTCCAAGGGCAGAAAGGCCTTACATAACCTCAATAAATACCTAAGTAGCAATAGGCTACTGAACAGAAAGGTGCTGTGAGGCAGAGTTATTTATTATGTCAGACAACATCAGATTTCCAAAAGTCTTTATAGTAAAGGAAATTAGAGCAATCGTTTTATATTAAATTCCAAACATAAAATCTACCTCAATTGTGCTAATAGAAAACCCTAATGTTGATCTTGGCATGATTTCTAAATTTAAAACATTAATGCTTTTCATTAGTCATAGTCACCATTAAAACTTGAGCACTATCCATAAAATGTAGTCTTTATTTTCAGATGCCAAACCCTACAGCAAGAAAAGTTGAAGTTTCTAAATGTACTAAAATGCCAGAGAGAAATATGAAGCTATAGAACTATTCATTTTCATAGACTTTCAGCTGTCTAGCAGCTATAGATAGTTTATCCTGTGTGTCTAGCTTCACTGATTAGTATAATCTTATATTATTTAAGACATTTCTAAAATAGCTTCATTTGTTATTACTCTACCTTATAACGTTAGAACATTTCTGTTGATACTATATGATCCTGCAAATAGTTTTAAACCTGCTATCATGTTCTTAAGACTTCTGATCTATTTGCCCCTAAACAAATCTTTTAAAACTCTCAACATAAGTGGCTATGGGGCTTGGGAGACAGAAAATGTAATAACACCAGTGACATAGGGCAAGTAGTGTACCTTTTCCCTAAGATACCTTGGATTCACTGGAATGAAAGAGTGCTGCAGATTTCTTTCCAGCCTAACTCTTTAGCGGAGGTGAGCTCATTAAAGATTTCATGACGTGAATAATACAGCCCTCAAAGGGTAAAGGGAAGACATTAAAACTCAGTTTCTGGGGCCGGTGCGATGGCTCAGCGGCTTAAGCGCCTGCCCAGCAAGCGCGAGGGCCCAAGTTCGACTCCCGGATCCCACATATGAAAAAGGGACCGGTGATATCGCTCAGCGGCACGGGCGCCTACTGGCGCGCGAGGTCCTGAGGTCGACCCCCCGGTACCCACAAAAAAAAAAAAAAAAAAAACACCTCAGTTTCTTTTGAACTGTTTCAAGATTTTATTCCAGAGTGAAACGCCTATGAGGTTTTTTAGCACACATTCTATTACTGGATGTCATTTTGTTTGTCATAGTACAGTTGCCTAAAAACAAACAAACAAAACAACAACAACAACAACAACAACAAAAAGCAGGTTCCTTGGATTAGACTTTCCCCTTTTTTGTAGCAGATTTTGAAGATTATCTTTGCTATGTAAGGTATAAATCAGACTAATGTCTAAAATGACTTCTGGATTGCAATCTCTTCTAAGCCCTTCATAAAATATGTGGGAAGTAACATAAAATGTGAAAATTCAGAGCTTCATGGAAAATGAAGACAAGCAGTAAAATATTACTGTGAATTTTCATTAATAAGTCATGAGCCGGTGAGATGGCTCAGCAGCGTAAGCGCCTGCCCGGCAAGCGCGAGGGCCCGAGTTCGACTCTCGGAACCCACATACGAAAAAGGGGCCGGTGATATCGCTCAGTGGCACGGGCGCCTGCTGGCGCGCGAGGTCCTGAGGTCGACCCCGGTACCCACCAAAAAGAAAAATAAATCATAATAAGTCACATGGAGCTGGAAAATTGAAAAATTAGAGCAGGTTGTAGTAGATGCTTAGTCATGAAACAAAAAAACTTCATTTTCCTTTAAGTAACCAGAAACATGAATCATCTGTCCCATCTACCCTGTGACTGGTTCTGTCTCAGAGACCCTGTCCAAGTGTGGTGTACCTAAAATAGCAAGAACATTGTCATAAACAACAACAAAAACAAAAACAAAACAACACAAGTAAAACATCAACTACTTATAAGGAGCACAGTATTGCCATCCGCCTCCCCCTCTAGCACCTGCTTTCTAAATCACCTCAATTCAATAATAGAGAATGGCTTGGGGAAGAGATAGGTGAGAGTCCCTTCAGTTGAGGACTGGGGTTCTTATCTGCAAAGAGTCATGGAGAAGACTGGTTCAAAAGCAGACGTGATAGTAGAAGAAATATATGGAGGGAGATGACATTTTTCATATATTTCATTAATTAGAGGAGAAGCAACTTTGCGTAAAGAATATATTCCTGGGCCGGTGAGATAGCTCAGTGGTGTAAGTGCCTGGCTGGCAAGCGCGAGGTCTTGAGGTCGACTCCCGGTACCCACATTAAAAAAAAAAAAAAAAAAAAAAAAAGAATATATTCCTTTAAAAAGGCCTCAGTAGCTTATAAGCATAAATGTCAAAGCAGAGTTATATAAAAACAATGGAAAAGGTTGGACTTAGGGAATGATGTTTATAGTTGGGGGACAAGAAGAATTGTCTTCATCTTTACTCATGTGACAGCCTCTGTACATGGAGTATGTGATGCTTGGGGAGCAAGGGGAAGAGAATAGGGGGAATTTTGAAAGCATGAGTTTCTTCTAAAGACGACTAAACTCTTCCTAAGAGTGTATCAGATTTTTCAACAAAACTGGAGATGAGGAGTCACAAAAATTACTTTCAAGGATTTTTTTCTTTCATGATTAAAAAATATGATACAAAAACTTGTGGAAGTGTCACATGTACTTGGTATACTGCACTGTAACAGCTAAATCACAGGAGGCATCCTCCAGTGCTGTCCTGTCAGGTGACCTTGATGTACTCTTGACCTCCTCTGGAGCTGAGCAATTCTACTGAGAGTGCATGTTGGTTAATAAAGGTTCTAGCTGGAAAGCAGCAGCCATTCTAGTCCTGTGCCAAGATGTTCCAAAGGAAGAGAGCAGAGGTCCTCGTCCATATCAGCACTGGATGATATTGTTGGGCACTAGGAATTCAGTCACGAATGCACTGATTAGCCTCTGAAGAGGAACCAAGAAAAATCCATACATTGTCCAGATCTCTCCAGGAAAAGAAAAGGAAAATTATTCATATTTGCTGGCACTTAGGAACAGAAAACATTATACTGAAGGCTCAGTGAACAACAAGCTTCCTAAAATGTTTTATCACAGGAAATATAACAATATATAAGCTATTTTTAAAATGAATGTCCATCAATAACATGAAAAAAATGACTTCTAGGAAACTGTTCCAAAAAGCCATGAGATAAGAATGGGTTGTATAGATTAGGATTCTTTCTATTGTCATGAACAGAACGGTCAATACATAGTGGAGCAAAAATAAGGAGCGGAATTAATTAATATATATATAATGTTTGGGAGTGCGCTTGTTTTGCATTCCGTGGCACAGAGGGGTCAAAGCAGTGTTCTCACAAACTGACTTTTTACTGTCCATATCTTTACAGGAGAGACGGCTCTGAGGGTTCTATGAAAAATCTTCCTCCTGAGAGTAAGGAGAGCTGGAAAAACTCCAGTCACACCGTTCAGGATCTGTATCCGTGGAAACATAGTTGTGACTCCTTTCTCACTAAGATTTTCTGTGGTGTCATTGGCTGGTGGGGACAGGTGTTCATTCTGCAGCCAATCCCTGAGGCTGAAGATCATAAAGCTAACAGATCACAAAGACTAGAGTGGGTCTGCAAAGTATATCAGGAAACTTCATTTGACAAAGTCAAAGTAAAAACTGAAGAGGCAAACAGCAAAGACCCATCACTTAAAGTGAGATTATAGAAAGAGAGCACATCATAGGACAGATAAAAATTAAAATTAAACATAATAGAGTGTGATACATGAGGTCTATGAAGTCTTAACAATGACAGAATCAAAATTTGTATTTCAATTAGTTAAAAAGGTATAAATGAAATGATATGAAACATCAATTGTGATATAGAGGAAAAAATTAAGATCTTCCAGCAAGTAGAAGGAAAAGAAAAGAGGAATGCAAAAGTTATAAAAGGCAGAAAATGAAAATACAACTTAAAATTTTAGGTATTCTTTTTTTTTTTTGTGGGTACCGGGGGGTCGACCTCAGGACCTCGCGCGCCAGCAGGCGCCCGTGCTGCTGAGCGATATCACCGGCCCTTTTTTCGTATGTGGGTTCCGGGAGTCGAACTCGGGCCCTCGTGCTTGCAGGGCAGGTGCTTAAGCCACTGAGCCATCTCACCGGCCCAATTTTAGGTATTCTTGATGAAGAATTCAGGCAATGAGAATAGAAGTTATAATTGGGCATAGTTTAAAAAGAACTCTCAAACATTAAGGAAAAATTCTGTACTTAGGTCAAAGTATTTACAATGTTCTAGGAAATGTTAATGAAAAAGTACTTCCACCTGGGTGTATCCTAGTTAAAATTTTGAATTACCAGCAAAAAGAAAAATTCTAAAATTATTCAGCAGAAAAAAATAGGCTATCTGTAGAGAAATAAAGATAATTCTGGATGGATTACTAACTGCCAAAAAATAATGTAGTCTATACTATCCCCAGAATTTAAAGGGAGTGATGTTGTGACCCAGAATCTATGCTCAGCTGAATTATTATTTATGTATGGAGATAGCAGACAGACCCTAATGAGGAGATATGATATTTACTTAAACATAGTAAAACAAAATTACTTAATAGACATGTGCCAGCTAACTGAAGGCTGTATCAAAATAAAAACCACAATGCATAGAAGCATGGTGTGTGCTGTGGCCTGTTTTGTGTTGCCCTCGTCTCCAAATCCTATATTGAATCCCTAATTCCCAAGCTGATTAGTTGAGTTTTAGAGGTGATTGTGTTTGGATGAAGTCCTAGATGTGGATGGGAAACCCTACAAGGGGATGAACAAATCAGGTATTCCTGCTCCCTTCTGTCCCCTATATGAAGATACCGTGACGAGGTGGCAATCTGTCAACCAGGAAGAGAGCTTTTGTCAATAACCAAATTGGCTTGTACCCTGATCTACAATTTCTAGTCTCCAGGACTCTGAGAAACAAATGTTTATATTTTAATTCACCCAGTCTGGTGTTCTGTTACAGCAGCCTCGACAAAGGATGATAGTGTGTAAAGACTGATGGTGAGAACTAGGAACTCTGTAGTTCAGAGTCAGGTCAAAATACTTGTAAACGTGGTTATAAAAATGGGTGTTATTGTTCAAATCATTATTAAAATATATATGAATATACTTGCAGATTCCAATTTGGTAGCAGAGACCTGGTATTCTTTTTACTTTATATTATGCTAGCAAAATCTAGGTATTGGAGAAAAAAAAAGAAAACAATAAAAATGTACTTGTCTTATGTTGGAGAAGTCTAAAAGATATGCTGTTTTTGCCTTTATGAGCAGAGAAAAACATTAAGAAAAAATTCTGAGAATTAAAAAGTAATAAACAACACTATTAAAATAGAATGTATGATTTCTAAAAGAATAGCACAGAAAGAACTGAAAAATAATAGCCCAAAGCTCATATAGCAAAAGGCTAAAAACAGGAATAAAGCAATAGAGTATTTAAAAAGTGACAGAATTACGAGAACTGAAGATAACTTAAGATATGTCAATAAATTTCATGTGTTAACTTCTTCTAATAAAGCCAGAGAGCCGCATATGCGTTATAAACAAAGCCAAAGTAAATTCCGGTTGCAAAAACAAATAGAAATGGTGTCAACAAAATTGCAAAAAAACCAAATGCTTACAACAACCAAGTAAATGTGGGATCAAAATGGTAGGAAACTTTCAGAATAGTTTTCCTTGCTCTTCCCCAACCCATCCCAGGCACAGTGGTAATCATGAAGATGAAAACCCAGATTCCCAGAGTGGGATCCTGCTCTCTACTTCTGGAGGAAGCAGAGATGGCCCTACATATAAATTATTGTGTATATTTATTCTAACAAATGTGGAGAGTCCTTGATGAGGTATTGATGTTTGTTACATCTAGCTTGAAATATGACATTGAAAAACATAAGTATTGCTCAAAACTATTACACACCAAACTAACAACTCACAGATTCCTGGGGAAAGAGATTATAGTTGAAACATACAACAGATTGCTTAAGGAGAAAAAGCTAGGTGAATTTCTTTAGGAAAATAGGACATGTGAAAGCACTCACACATTTGAAGGAATTTAGAATGTCTTGTGTACAATGTATACTTAGAAAATACCTCCTAAGATCCTAAGCTCTCACTGTAGGCTCAGCATAAGCATAGATAACTGTTGATAGAGAACACTGGCACAGAAACAACTGCAAAGACTGTGAGAAATGTGTTTTTAATATTTATTTTATATTGGCTGCAATTCAAGAGACTATCTATGGAAATGCTAGCTGAACACAAGCTAGAGAATAGAGAATTCAATAGTACTACAAAGGAAGTTTGCAAGAATAATTTGGGAAAATTACATAAATGGACTGCTACGATTTTCAATAAAATAAAAAAGTGAACAAATAAACATAAAATTGGCAAACTTTGAGGAAGAGATATAATCTGATTATCAGAGTTACCACATTATAATATTCAAATGTTCAATTTTCAACAAAATATCACAATACATAGAATTATGGTATATGCTCTGCACTGGCCTATCTAAAAGCACAAAAGAAATTGATACAAACCATTCTCAAGGAAGCCCAGACATAAGACTTATGAGACAAAGACTTTAAAACAACTATCCTAAATATTCTTAAAGATCTAGTGGAAGACATGGCTAAAGAAAAGTAAATCAGGAACACAGTGTATAAACAAAGCTAGAATATCATAAAAGTGCTAGAAATAATAAAAATGAAGCCAACAGATGTTCTTGAGCTAAGTGGCACAATAATTGAAATGAAAAGAGTCATTACAGCTGTTTAATAGCAGAATTGAGCAGGCAGAAGTAAAAAACAGCAAATATAAAAATAAAACAATTAAAATCATTAAGTATAAGAAGCAATAAAAAAAAAGAATGAAGTGAACATAGCCTAAGGGACAAGTGACACATCATCCAAAGTAACAACATATGTATTATGTGAATCACAGAAGAAGATAGGGAGAAAGGGGCAGAAAGAATATTTAAAAATAGTGACAGAAAATCCTCCAAATTCAATGAAATACATGAGTTTACAAATCCAAGTGTTCAATAAGCTTCGAGTAGGATAAAATCAAAGAGAAGTACAATGATCCATATTAAAATTAAACTGTCAGAAGTCAGATACAAAGAATTTTGAACACAGCTAGAAAATAATAACTCATTACATTTATGTGTTGTTATATATTAAGTACTGTACTCTCAAAGCTGATTTCTCATGAGAAATACTACAGACAAGAGACCAATATAATTAAGTAGAGAAAGAAAAAATCTTTCAACTGAGAATTCCACATTTAGCTACAATTGGAGGGAAGATAGGGGAAAGAGGAATAAAAAGAATTACTGTGATTAATTTCCCAAGATGCATATAATTATTATATATTGCAAACATGTACTAATAAAAAAGGGAGAAATTAAGACATTTCTAAATAAGCATAAGCTTCAGCTGTTATATTAATCATGTCTTTTTTATCCTGATAGTTTGACATCTAGAGTTTTAATGACTCTGGAGAGACTACCCCTCCCTGGGCTAATTAATTACTAGAGATAGTAAGTATTCAGTTAGGAACAAGCACGCCTGTTTTATGCACACTAGGCAATGCAGAGCCCCCTCCTCCACTTTGTCTGTCGAGCTTTTCAGCTCTGGACCAACATTCCGATGCCCTAGACACTCTAGGGTCAGGTTCCAGAAAAATCAGAAGAGGCCCACACTGCAGAGCTCACTGAAATTATTCAAACTAGGCAATTCTGAATCTGCTCACCTTGCTTTGCATGTCCTTTCCTGTAGAAACCACAGTAAAGGCCTTTGCGCTTGCTTTTTCTCGCTCCCTTGGCCTCCTGACAGATCCTGGTGCTCCTGTGTGTGGGCCTGAAGGATGCGATGCACTCCTTCCTCTTGGAAACTGTTAATTACAAACTTTATATTTTAATAGCAATCATCTCCTGATCTTTTGGCCTCATTGTACCTGAATAATAATAAAACCTGCATTTTAAAATACCTGTCCTATAAGAAGTGATAAAGGAAGTTCATCAAATTAAAATAAAAGGACAATATACATTAGCTCAAATCCATTAAAAAAGCTGGTATAGAAGATTACATGAGCACATATAAAAGTTAGTATTACTATACTTTAGTTTGTAACTCCACTTTAATTTCCTAAAAGATATGAAAGGCAAATTCTCAAAATAATTATAAATTTATGTTATTAGATAAAGAATATATGAAGATACAATTTGTGATGATAACAGTATAAAGGGGAAGATAAAGCTATGTAGGAGCAGGGTTTGGTGTAATACTGAAAGTAATTTAACACCAATACAAAGTAGATGTCATAAATTAAAGATGCTAAATATAATCCCCATTGTAACTACAGAGAACATGTCTGAAATGCTCCACTACAAAAAAAACAAAAACAAAAAAAACTAAATACAAAAGAAGACACTAATGAAGGAAATGAAAGGAAATATATATAGTGCATATAGAAAGCACATAGCAAAATGACAGAAGTAAGCCCTTCCTTTTCAATCATTACTTTAAATGTAAATGAAGTAAATTTACCAATAGATAAGGAGATTGGTAGAATGTATAAAAAACCAAACTACAATAAAAACAACAAACATACATGTCCAAATATAGGGAGTCTACAGAAGGCTCAATATTTAAAGCAAATAGTAAAGGAGAGTTGTGATAGATATATTACTTAAACAATTAAAATCGAAAGCTGTTATAAAAGACAAAAATAGGCATTAAACGATGATAATTCTTCAAGAAGAAAGAATTACATACATTTATATACTACACAACAATCCCAAAACATATGAAGCAAAAATCACCAGAACTGAGGGAAAAAATGGACAGTTCTACAATAATTGAGACTTTAATGTGTTCTGATCATGAATGCATAGAACATCTTCATACCAAAAAAGAGAAGGCGGGCCAGTGAGATGGCTCAGCGGCATAAGCGCCTGTCTGGCAAGCACGAGGTCCTGAGTTTGACTCCTGGTACCCACATAAAGGAAAAGAAGGGCCGGTGATATCGCTCAGTGGCACAAGCGCTTGCTGGCAAGCACAAGGTCCTGAGGTCAACTCCCGGTAACGACATAAAAAAAAAAAAGAGAGAGAGAGAGAAAGAGAGAGAGAAGGCTAGAACAACACTATAAGCCAGATAGAAGTAGTAGACATTTAGAAAATTTTATCCAACAATAGTAAAATACACACTCTTCAAGTGCATGAGGAACGTTCTGCTGGACAAACCCTATGTTCGGCCACCAGACAAGTCTCAATAAATGTAAAAAGATTTAAATAATACAAGGTGTGTTTTCTGACCACCGAAGAATGAAGCAGAAATCAATAATAGATGAAAAAATGTAAAAATTTAAGAATATATGGATAAACAACAACATATTCTTAATCAGTGGATCAAAGAAGAAATAAAAATGGAATTTAGCAAATAATTAGAGATGAACAAAAAATCACAGCACACAAAAACTTATGGGATGCAATAAAATCCATATTCAGAGGTCAATCGATAGTTGTAAATGTCTACATTGAAAAAGAAAGTTTTCAGATTGATAACCTAAATTTATATCTTGAGAAAGTAGGAAAAGAATGAATTAAACCCAAAGTTACCAGAAGAAAGGAAATCATAAAGATTAATGTATAAATAAATAAAATAGAATTTCAACAAACCTACAGTGTGGTTTTTTGAAAAGATCAACAAAATTGATAGGTCATTAGTTATTCAAAGAAGAAGAGGGCCGGTGATACAGCTCAATGGCATAAGCGCCTGCCTGGCAAGCACAAGGTACTGAGTTCAACTCCTGGTACCCGCACATTAAAAAAAAAAAAAAAACTTTAAAAAAAACAAAGAAGAAGAGAGTATGTATATAAATAAAATCCAAAATGATAAAACATTACTTCTGTACTCTGATTAAATTTCTTACAGAAATTAAAAGGATTATAATATTATGAATAATTGTGTGTCAATAAATTACATAACCTAGGTAAAATGGGGACATTTCTAGAAATGTACAAATTACTTAAACTCAAGGGGAAATAAAAAATCTTGACAGAACTATATTGAGTAATAAGATTGAATTAGTAATCAAACTCTTCCTAACAGAGTCCCAGGATCAGATGGCTTCAGTGGTGACTTTTATCAATGTCTAAAAAATTTATCAGCAAACTCTTCCCAAAAAAGGAAGAGCAGGAAAATAATTTCTAAGTTGTTCTATAAAGCCATTTACCAAACAAAATAAAGACATTATAAGAACATAAACTTACAGACAAATATCATTATGATTGTGAGTCAAAACTCCTCTACAAAAGAGTAAAATAATGAATTCCATAAGTTCATCTAGTGTAGTAGATCAACTTTTACAAATCAGTGTGCGGACACCTAATAAGAACAGCTCAGAAAGGAAGTAGAGTAATTATATTTATAATAGCATCTAAGTAATAAAATACCTAGGAATAAGTTTTAAGAAGAAGACAAAAACCTTTTACAATAAAATCTACAAAACGTTGCTCAGAGAAATTGATAAGATCTAAATAAATGGAGATATTCCCAGTCATGGGTAAAAAAACAATATTGTTAAGATGGTAATACTGGGGGCTGGTGAGATGGCTCAGCGGCGTAAGCGCCTGCCTGGCAAGCGCGAGGGCCCAAGTTCCACTCCTGGATCCCACATACGAAAAAAGGGCCGGTGATATCGCTCAGTGGCACGGGCGCCTGCTGGCACGCGAAGTCCTGAGGTCGACCCCTGGTAACCACACACACACAAAAAAAAGATGGTAATACTATCCAGAGATTAAGTCAGATGCAGTCTGTATCAAAACTCTAACAGCTTTTTTTGCACAAAATGAAAAGCCCTAAGAAACTACTAGTAATACTTTATATCTCTAAAGATGTCTTTATTTTGGACATTCATAGTAATGACATTGTACAATATGTGGTCTTTTGTGACTGGGGTCTTAGGAGTGGTAATCATTAAATCTAAGGAAAGAGTAAGTTTAAAAAGCATGCTGTATTCCCAAGAAGGGCACTTAAAGATATTGCTAAATGCTTTAGCTAAAAAGAATATTTGATCATTGTTATAGTGTATATTTAGATGTCCCCCAATGCCTCGTGTGCTCATGGGTGGAGCTTTGGAGAGGTGACTGGATTGTGGGTATATGATACACCTACTAGATTAGTCCTGCTAGACAGGTTTGTAGCCAAGAGTGATGTTGGGAGGTGAAGCCTGATGGGAGGAGGTGGGTCACTGTGGGCTTGGGCTGGATATGTAAACATTCGTTCTGTCTTGAGCATTCTCTGATTCCTGTCTGCTGTACCACGGGCTGCTTCTCCTCCGCGATGCTGCTCTGCATTGGAGTCAGCCAACTATGGACTGAAACCTCTACGAACTGTGAGCCAAAATAAACCTTTCCTCCTTTAAATTGTAGTTGTCGGGTATTTTGTCTTGGCAATGAGAAAGTACCTAAGGCAGTCATGATATATTTTTTATTATTGCAATAATGATTTATATTTGAAAGTATATTTAACATACTGAAGAAAAAATGGAGAAAAGCCATATAGTAAATCTTAATACATGCAGAGAATTTTAGTAAAACTCAGCATCTATTTGGTAGTATCACTCAGCAAATTAGGAAAATAAAGAGAATTCTACAGTTTTGTGAACATAGCTACAAAAATGTATAGCTAGCATCATTTTTTTTTTTTTTTTTGTGGGTACCGGGGGTCGAACTCAGGCCCCTGCGTGCCAGCAGGCGCCTGTGCCGCTGCGCAGTGTCACTGGCCCTTTTTTCGTATGTGGGTTCCGGGAGTTGAACTTGGGCCCTCGCGCTTGCCAGGCAGGCGCTTACGCCGCTAAGCCATCTCACTGGCCCTACCAGCATCATTTTTGATCACGAAAATCTAGTGCTTTTCCCTCACAAAAACAGAAAAAGGAACAGATATTTTACATTGTATTAGAGGTCTAGCCAGTAATAAATAGCCTAGTCATTAGAAAGAAAGAATAAATGAAATTCGAAAAACTGAACATGCATATAGTAAAAATGAACTTGTTCTTTAAGTATACACCAAAGGTTAATTTAAGGTAGATTATAGATCTCAAAATAAAATTATCGTAAATCTGAGCAATCCCATTCCTAGGACAAATGAAAACATATAGCCACAAAAACCTGTGCAAGAATGATCATACCACCTCTTTTTATAATGGCCAAGTACTGAAAAAACCCAAATGTCCATCCATAGAATAATGAATAAGTAAACTGTGGAGTATACATACAACAAAAGTACTAGTCAGTAATTAAAAGAAACAATATATTGATATATGAAACAACCTCAATGAATATCACAGATACTGTACTAAGCCAGATAAATCATACACAAAATAATATATATTTAAATGAAATTCTAGTACGGGCTAAAATAATCTGTCACACAAATAATCAGGACATTGATTGCTTGAGGCAGATGGTGGGTTGACTGGCAAGGGGCCAATTGACTTTCTGGGGTGATGGAAATATTTGGTATCGTGATAATGGGTGGATGACAAGATCGTACGCATTTGTCAAAACTTATGAATTGTATACATTATGAATGTTACTGTGTAATTAACTGTAAATAAAATATAAATCATTAAATTATATCTCTTATGTAGGAATTGCTTATTATAAAATATCAGTGACAAGAAACAGCTTTTATAAATTACAAATATGATAGCGAAAACCAAGAATAAATAATTTGCAAGAGAATAATAAAATTCTCTAGATGTAAAACAAAATGATTTACAAAGAAAATAGAAAGTAGTAGAGATAAACAAGAATTAAAATTTTACACGATTTATCAATTCATGTGGTCCAACATCTTACTTAATAGTTTCAGAAAAGTAAACCAAGAAAATAGAAAAAATGAATTAATCAAAATAAAAATACAGGAACATCTCAGACCTGAAGCAGCAGTGGTCTCCAAAGCCATCAGAGTCTATCATCTGCAGACCTAGAGGTGATTTCTAGAAAAATAATTTAAAACACTTTAAGGTGTATCTTCTTCATTGGACCAGAACTAATGTAGACAGGAGACTGCTGACTGCTATTATTTAATAGAAGCTTTTGAGTATTACTGGGTTGGACTTTAATTTTTTTTGCGTGTTTATGTGCAAAATTTCAAGTCCTAGAATCCAAGTGGCCCATCCAACTTCTAATCCTTTTCTTTGTTCAAGTTTATTTTTGTTGGCTATATTTATGTTTATTGTGACCTATATTATAATGTGGAACAAAATCATTGCATTGCCATCTCATCAGTAAGTCATGGGAAAGAGCTTAGCTTTTCAAATACTCAGAATAGGAAAGACTAAAAATGCAAATCATCTGAATTACGATCAATATCATCTGTTGGAGATGCAACAAAGCAGAATTGTGGTTAAATGTCAAAAAATCTCTGGATGAAAGCATTTAAGAGCATTCTACTGCTGCAGGTGAAAACTATTGTCCAACATTGTCTGAAGCATGTAAGTGACTTTACTTTCCTGGGACTGTCATGACGAAGCACCAGAGACTGGGTGGCGTAAATAACAAAAGTTAGTTTTCTCACGGTTCTCACTGCTGGAAGTTCAAGACCAAGGTGTGAGCAGAATTTTTTCCTCCGAAGCCCCTCTCCTTGGTTTGTAAGTAACCATCTTCTCTCAGTGCCTTCACATGGTCTTCCCTCCGTGTGTGTCCCTGCCCTAAATTGTTCTTCCCACAAAGACATCAATAATACTGGATTAGAACCCACACATATGAACTCATTTTAATTTAATGACCATTTTAAATCCCCTGTTGCCAGACACAGTCACGCTCTGAGGTGCTGGAAGTTCAACATATGAATTTAGTAGGGGACACAATTCACTTTATTACCCTGCCCTCCTCCCATTCATGTCCTTCTTGTATGTAACGTATATTCACTGCATTCCAACAGTCCAAAAATATTTAACACATTCCAATATCAATACTAAATCCCAAATCTCATCTAAATGTAAGTAGGTATGGGTGATACTGGAAATATGATTCATCATGAAGCAAAATACATCAATTGCAAACTTGTGAAACCAGATAATGTATGTGCTTCCAAAAGAAAATGATCTAACAGTAATAGAATAAACATTCCTGTACCAAAGGAAAGATATCATTCTTCCCTTTTCTTGAAAGATAACTCATGTTCACAGCCAAATAGCTCTATTACCCCCTTCTGTAGTACCCAAGAAGTCAGACTTCCTTCATTTTATCTCATTTCTGTCACCTTCAATCCAAGCTGGCATTTTTGCTGATATAATCCCATCTGTATTTCTGGCTTCTGCTAGTATGGCTGGTTGTATCTACAAATCGCATGCCTACAATCTTTTATCAAATGGTTGTTCAGCAACATCCTTGGGTTTCTCTCCAGAATATGCTTTTCATCTTTTACAATATGGAAAGGCTGACAATTTTTCAAATCTCCAAATTCTGTTTTATTTTTGTTTATCAATTGTTTAAATTTATCACTCTCTACTCATATTTTACTGTAAGTAGCAAGTAGAAACTAGACTGTGCCTTAAACACTTTGCTTAGAAATCTGCTTGGCTAAATATCTTCACTTACGAGTTCCACTTTTCACAAAACACTCGAATGCCATTTGTCAAATTCTTCACGCACTTGATAACTAGGATCATGTTTCTTACTGTTTTTGGTGAGGTGTTCCTTGTTTCCATTTGAGACCGCACCACAAGCATCTTTTAGTGTTCACATTTCAGATTCTTTAAGGCAATCTGAGCTTTAAGAAAAATCTATCACTCGTTGCATTAGAGCCCAAATATATGATCACATTTCATTTCAGTTACCTTCTAAAATGTCCTATCTCTAAATAAAATGTCATTCTAAAAATGGGGTTT
The DNA here is from genome assembly GCA_028451465.1 of Erethizon dorsatum. Lineage (NCBI taxonomy): Eukaryota > Metazoa > Chordata > Mammalia > Rodentia > Erethizontidae > Erethizon > Erethizon dorsatum. The sequence goes on from CM051828.1 coordinate 52,411,893, forward strand.
AGGATTCAACATACATATTTGAAGGAGGAAACACTTTAGCCCCAGTGTAGGCCAAGGGCAGATTGGACATTCTGTGTCTACTCTCTATACTAATCTTAAACTTTCTGAAATTCCTTTGTCATTTTTCATTCATCACACAATGTATTGATTAGATACCAACTTTTGTTATTTTCTAATACTTTCAAGCATTGTCTTTCAGTGGCATTGTAAGCATCCTATCAGGGCACTGAAATTGAGCAATATCTAATTAAAAATATTTTGGTATAATATTAACCATTTCATTTCTCTAATAGAGGATCAGAGTACCTAAGATAACATGTTTTCATTATTTATATGTGCATTAAATTCATTCAGTAAAAATTAATTAATCTTAGTAATGTTATAGGCTCTAGGCACTAAATAATCAACAAAATAAAATCTATAACTTTGTGAACCTTAAGATTTTATTTATCCAGACATGTAGTAAATAAGTAAATATGAAAATAATTATAGCTAGTATTAAACAAAGGAAAATATAAACACAGATATGCATGTAGTTAAACAAACTGACCAAAAAAAAAAAAAAGATTGGTTAAAGTTTAATAAAATAAGGAGTATTTAAATAAATACTTGAGTTTCAAAATGAGTTGTGATATAATTTGTTATGACATGATGTGTTTTTCTTCTTTCTGATTTTAATGGGAAAAAGAAAGGATCATTTTCCTGTAAACAAAATGGTGGACATTACTTCCTTCTCCCCAGCTATTTTCTACTACTCTGGTTTCATGATATTATTACAAAAATTGTGTATACATATTTCCTTCTTTGAAGGATCATACCCGTTTATATGTAATGGTTTCTTCTTAATAAATTTGGTTTTGTCCCTTAGACACTTGGTACCAGGAGCAAATCATCAAAAAGGTTATATTCATTATTGTATTTTTCAAAAGTAAGATGAATTAAAACCTTTCATAATTTTGGGATTACAAATTCCTATCTTAAAATGTGGACAAGCTACAGAGTTAGCCCACGTCTTTCTCCTGGTAGCCACTACATTCACTGGTTATCTAGCAGGAAGATGCTTAAGGTAAACCACACTTGTCAACAGAGTTATTCTAGAGAAATCAGTGTAGACTCTTCCAGAGAACTTAAGAAAATTTAGAAAATGCATTGTTCTAGGAAGGCATCAAGAATACAGGGCTATCCAGTGAGCTAAATTGTTGGGTGGCCCATGAGGAGACCAAAAGCATTTCAGGGCTGTGGATCTTAGATATAAATGTAAAATGTGCTAAATCCATTAAAAATAATGGAAAAGATCATAAGACCTGTCCATTTTCTGTTTTAAAGTTCAAAGAATAATAAAATCAATAATAAAAATGTAGCTAAATCTTAAACCTTATTGTGTAAACATTTCAGCACCTTTTTTTTTTTTTGTGGGTACCGGGGGTCGACCTCAGGACCTCACGCACCAGCAGGCACCAGTGCCTCTGAGCGATATCACCGGCCCTTTTTTTGTATGTGGGTTCCGGGAGTCGAACTCGGGCCCTCGTGCTTGCCAGGCAGGTGCTTATGCTGCTGAGCCATCTCACCGGCCCCCAGCATCCTGCTTTAAAAAGAATCCCAAATGATTATGCAAAGATTCTCTAAGTTGCCTTTTTTAGCTTATTTCAGTATTGACAGATTATTCAGCTTGAAGGGTTTTTATCTTAGTCCACAGTTAAAACTGGGTAATTAAGAAGCTTTTACCATAGTTAGAAATTACAAATAACAAGCCATAGAAAGAAATGAGAATATAAAAATGAAATTTCTCACATGGCAAAAAATGAAATCAAGGAGAATCTGAGAGCCCTTGTTCACTATGGGCCTTGCTCCTGTGTGTGGGCTGGAGAGGGGTGCATTTCACTTGTAATGTCAGTTTACACAAGATGGTATTCTGTAGAATTAATTAAATGAGACCTGCAGAACTCACTTCATTTTTCATAATGCATATAATTTTTCTTGCATTGTGCACTGGCCTACATACACAGAACGTAAATTAACTTGGTGAGAGAGCATTGTGTAGCTGCCAATAAACCCTTTAATCTCAGGCGGGTTGTATTGCCATCACACTACTGAGTGCTCAGCTAGGAGGGGGAAATGCAGGCATAAAGGGAAACCTTCCCAATGCACCTCCTCACTTCAGCTCTTTTAATTGTACCTTGCATTTCCTCCCCTCCTTGAAGCACTTAAAAGGAAGGTTATCAGCTGTCATTGAACCAGCCACCTGTTTCCTTGGCAACCCTTATCAAGCTGTACCAGGCTGGGACTGCTAGTGAGTACCTTCAACCCTGCCATGGATAAGGGGCTTCAAATTGTTACCATCTGGTATACTGAACTCATAAAATGTCAGAGGAACTGTGTCTTAGATCGCCTACAGTGTTTGTGGTATAAGAAGATGTACTGTGGTATATGAAGATGTACAGCCATGAGGAGTAGAAAAATTCATTTCACAGCAGAAGGAAAAATATCTTGATTTCCTTTTCAAACTGATGAATAAGTTTATTGAAATGTCTGTCTCTTATTTTGATCAATGATATGGAGTGAAGTTCTTATTGTCTTCTCATATCCATATCTATGTTTATGTGTGTCCATGTCTAACCACCTCCCTTGGGTTCTCTGACGGTTCATGTTTAAGACAAAAGGAGAAACTGTCCCTTCATTCCTGTTGCAATTCCAATTTAAAAATTTCAGTCCACCTGTTTGCTTCGTCCACACCTCTGTGGAACAGTGATTTCATTCTCCTTGCCAGTGATTGACTTACGAGATGATTATGTGATCCAGTGCTGGTTAAAAAGAAAGGAGAAGAAGTCAACTACATGGCTTTAGAATGGTGTTTTGATCAAAAAGATACATAAAGAACCATGGCATTTCTATACAGTGGCTGGGGTACTATGGTTTGTCTGTGGCTTGACTGTGTTCCCCAAAGGTTTATGTGGTAGAAGCTTGGACTTCACTGTAGCAATGTTGAGAGTTGGGACCTTTAAGAGGTGGGGTTCAATGGGAGGTGACTAGGTCTTTATGAAGGATTAATGATTTTCTCCTGCCAGTGCATTCTGGCTCCTTTAGGAAGACCTGAGAGAGCAGATTGTTATAAGCAATTCTGTTACCCCCTCTAAATGTCTTTTGCTTTTTCCTCTTTCTCAATATGTCCCCTCCTCCCCTTCTGCGGGCTAGTGTTTTCTTTTCCGCTTTTCTGCCATGTTGTGATGCAGCCAGCCAGAAGCACCATTCTGTTTGGACTTTACAGCCTCCAGAAATATAAGCCAAAATCTCTTCTTTGAATATTACCGAGTGTCACACAGAACAGACAAATCCATGGGGTAACTCTCTCGATCGTGAATGATGCCAGCCTGGATTAGGCAGAGGCAAGAGATGTAACGAATCTGATCCTTGATGACATCAGTAAGCTGTTTTCTTTTCCATTCCCATACTCCTCTGCCGACATTCTCTCTCCCACTTCTCCTATTTGTTTCCCTTCCCCATCTCCAAAATGTGTGTTTCCCTGTTTCCTACTATTACCTTTTATTTTATTCTTTAGTTTATTTATATTTTGGGTTTCTCATATAAGAGGAATCATATAACATTTAACTTTTTGTCTGACTTATTTCACTTAACATTATGGTCTCAAGAGCTATCCATTCTTCTGGAAATGATGTAATTGCATTCATTTTATGGCTGAATATTCCATTGTGTATTTATTCTACGTTGTCTTTATACATTTGTTTCATTAAACTGTTCAGTTAACTAAATTTGAAGTAGTCTAGCATCAGAAATTCTTTTAAGTTAAAAATTAGAATTTCTTTATTGCTCACAATTTGTATATTTATTTTACTTTCAGTACCCTCAACACAAACTGAATGTTTTTACCCCTCTTATTTTCAGCCCAAATTTCTCTTCTTCAATAAACCTTGCTCAGATTTTAAAATCATCAAGTCCATCCTCATTCATTCCGATACACCTTGGATGGAGCTACATGTTACAATTTTCAATTTTTTTTAGGAAAGCTGACTCAAAAACATCTTTGGGGTAAAGTAGTTTGTTATATTGGTTTAAATTCAACTAGTTCCTTAAAGTGATTTTACTTAGTAGAGGGAAGATTTCATATGCAAGTAAGGAGAGGGCATAGTAGGGAAGGTTGGATCCTATCATTGGCTTTGAGAGGTGGAAGAACAGCATGAGGGATATACTAGCACAGGGAGAGCAGAAAAACAGGAGCTGGGTTTACAAACCATGAATCATAGTTGTACAAAAATAGATAACAAGTGAAAGAGGATCACATTTTACCCTTTTTTTTATTAGAAGATAAAAAACTACTTTTTAAGTTGGTCAATGAAGAAATAAACACATGGTTGTCTCTTGGTATCTGCTAGGGGTAGGTTCCCGGAGGCCCTTTAGATACTATAACCTACAGATGTTCAAGTCCCTTAGACAGATTGGTGCAACATTTTCATATAACCTACTTCCAGTGTCCCATCTACTTTAAACTACTAGATTGCATATGATACCTAAAACAATGTAAATATGGTGGTTATTCTGTAGTGTTTAGGGAATAATTATAAAAAGGCCTGCACATGGTCAATATATGCACAATTTTTTCGCTATTTTCAACATCTGTGTGGTTGAATCCATGGATGTTGAATTCTGCGATGTGGAGGGTTGTCTGTACAAGCTCATCACATTTAGAGTAAAACTCTGGTATTTGAGAGAATGCAAATCTAATCACAGGGAATCCTTACTCCAATACCTGTGCTTTAAAATAAAGCCTGGAAGAAGCTGTCCAATGATACTTAGAATTCTAGAAGACTCGCATTAAGAAGAGGGATATAGGGAGAGGACAGACCTTACCTCAAAGTAGCAAGGAAAACCTATACAGCATCCTGTTGAATTCCTAAAACATTCCTGTTTTATTCCTGTTTTATTCCACATATGGCAAGGGTCACAATGTTATGGAGAAAAAGAACCATGACTGATGATTGTATGAACTTATTAAAACAAAATAAACAACAACAAAGACTAATGGTGGAGAAAACATGGCTTGCTCAGTGAAGAGAATTAAAATTTAATTAGACTATTGGGAAAAGCTTATGAAGCTTTTGTCTTTTTAAAGAAAAATAAGAATGGATTAAAACAACACATAGTTTGAGAGAACATTCAATGATTAAAATAAAATTGCAAAAATAAAAAATTCAAAAGAGAAGTTCTTTAAAAAATAATATGACAAAGTTTTCCAGAATGTAGAGCAAAAGAATATAAAAAGACAAAGATATTTAGAAAGTGAAAATAGACCTACAAGATCAAACCAGGAGGTGCGGTGTCAGACAGTCGGCAGTTTTCAAGGAGCACGTAGAAAGTGAGGAAAGGAAATTATTCAGAAAATAATAGGGAATGATATCTAAGAACTTAAAAAAGAGTGATTTTCAGAACAAGCAAATTTTAAAAGCCTCATATGTGGAAAACAGCTGGTAGAGTTTGGATATGGAAGATTAAGACTCTGCATGACAGATATTCAAGGAAAAAGTTAGATTAATTGGCATGCTAGGAAATCTTGAGTATCTAATAAGAGATATTCTTCTTTTGTCAAGAAGGGAAATAGTTTATTTAGAAGCTAAAAATACCAAAACCCCAGATCAGAAATGAAACCCTGATACTATGTAAAAACATCATAAGAAAGATTAACCTATCAGTAGCATGACTGAGGAAAGACAATGTGGCTACTATTTAAATTTAGAAAAGCAGTAAGTAGTGTAACTAAAAATGGCATTCTCCTCAAACATTCTTAAAAAGTGTGAAACAGAACAAATCCTCATCTTTCATTACAGGAAGTTAAAAGATGTTATTGATAGTTGATAAGTCAAACTGCAGTAGACTTTCAGTTAAACATTGTAAATTAACTACATGTAATTGTTTTCTTTCTCCAGAGTTCCCATTAAAATTATAACAAAAGAATTAAAAAAATCATCTAAGATGATAGAGAATATTGGGATAAAGACATCAATAGAAAGGATTAACTGTAGTCTACATTAAGAACCAATTTCTTCTGACAGAACTTGAGTAAATAAAGATCTACTCACTAAAGTTCTTAAAAGAATTTAGAAGAATTCTCTGGAAAACACTAGGTGCATCAAAGAAAATCTCTCTCTATTCTGGTATTTCTGGATCACTCAACATATGGCCCGGATGACTCCAAGTCACCTAGTGTTGTCTAACTCTCAAACAGACTTCTTACCCAGCATCTTAGTGACCAATTCTTTTTCATTTTTAAAATTTCTTTCTTACATAATATTTGACACACAAATGAGTAAGTGATATATACTTGTACTATATATATTTATAGAGATAAGTAAGCTCTGAAGCATAAGAAAGAAAAACACTGATGAAATCACAAGCCAACGTAGGAGCTAAAATAAGAGCTACTATTATGATATAAAGACCATGAAAGTTTCTTTCCTATATCATATCATCCCTTCTTGCACATCTTTCATGATGCTAGGTAAGCATTCTACCACTGAACCACTACCTCAGCCCCAGTATTGTCATTTTTTAAAAAAATATTGTTTTACCATATGTATTAAGTTTTTCTTGGTTTTTCACTTTATAAAAATATTATTCCCTCCATGTATTTTTCTGATTTCTGTTTTTCATCACTCAATTTTATCTTTGTAAGATTTTTCTGGAAGCATTCAGATATTTTCGACTTTGTGAGCCATATAGTCAGAGTGTAAATAAGCCATTCTGCTGGTTAGTGGGAAAGCAGCCATAGACAGTGGATAAACAACTGGGCATGACATTTACCCACAGAAACACAGAGCTAAGGGATTTGTTTTGTGTACTTTATCTTCACTAAAGTGTAAGACACAAATGGGCAGAACATTTGCCTTGTTGAATAGAGTGGTTCCAGGAGCAACATAGGAGGAGCTCAGTAAATGTTTCTGAATAAATGAATACAAACATACATACATTCATGTTAGTGACATGCTTCTCTGAATATTTCTTTGAAATAAATTAGTAGTAGGATTGTTGGAACAAAGAATGTATGGTGGTGAAGTTTACTTCCAAGGTTTTACTTTCCTCTTAAAATTGTACCTTGCTTATTTACAGAAGCAATAAACAACAGTATCCATTTTCTCACACTATTATCAGAACTAGTTACTATCAATTCCTGTTACCTTTGGTTCCCTAATTTTTTTTGTTTGTCATTCTGGGGATTGACCCTGGGCTTCAAGCATGCTAGGCATATGCTCTACCACTGAACTACACCCCCTAAAGGGAAAGCGAGCTTGTGAGACACAGAACACTTGCCACTGACAGGTAGAACAGATATTTGCCACTATGGCTAGAGAAAAATCAGGGGTTTTATTTTTCTTCTGTCTCTCTAATTAGGAGAGTTTAAAATTTTATATAGACAAATTTATCACTGACTTACTTTTTAATTGTTGATTTTGCTATCATGTTTTTCATGAGTGTCCTTCATCTCCTGGTTATGGAAAACAAACATTTCTTCTAAAACATTTATAGTGTCTTAAAATTTAGATCATTAAACCATTTAAATAAATCATAAACAATCTATAATTAAATTTTAGTGTGTTTGGATTAATTTATTGCTCCAAAATGATTTCCAATTTTCTAACTCCCATTTATTCACTAACTTATGATTTCTCCATTTATTTGGAAGACATAATTATTAGATTATGAAGTATGTAATGCACATGTGGGATGTGTGTGCATGCATGATTCCATCTGTGGGATTTTTATCTTCATACAAAAGTGCCAATAGTAAAAAAAAAAAAAAGTGCCAATAGTTTTAGTTATATAAATTGAGCATGTTTAATCTGAAAATCCAAAATATGAAATGCTCCAGAATTTGAATGTTTGGAGCACTGATAAGATGCCACAAGTGCAAAATTTCACTTTGTTTCATGTTTAAATTATTACAAATATTCCTTAAATTATCTTTAGGTTATGTTGTATGAGATATACATGAAACATAAATGAATTTCTTTTTTTAACTTGAGTCTCATCCCTAAGATATATATAAATATACACACAAATATTTCATACTCTAAGAAATATGAAATCCTGAACATTCCTTGTCTCAAGCATATTAAATAAGAGATATGCAACTTGTAATTGCTTTACAGTATGTGTGCATGACTGAAAGGGCAACCTCCATTACATTTTTCAAGATTTACTGACCTACTATTGAACAGTTATTTCTCTATAAAAAATTTTAAATTTTTGGCAACTTCTTCCCTCTCTCCTTAATGAGTTACCTGTATTTTTATTGTAAATGCATTAATTTATGAGGAAGAAGGACTGCTATGTATACCATATTATCCCCCAAGATGGAAAACGTTAAATGTTTCAAATTTCTATGTTTTATTTTAAAGAGAAAAAAATACAACAAAATTTCAAAACAAGATAATAGGAGTGTAATAATGGTTAATACATTGCGTATTGTTATCTTTAAATTAGTTACTCAGAGTATAAGATATCGGCATTCAATTGTCCAAACAATATTAGCACAAACCTTTGTTTTCAATGAACTAAGAGAAATTAGTAGTATAACTATCTTAACTACCATATATATATATATATATTCTTTTTTCTTTTCCCTTCCTTCTTTTCTCCATTCCCCCATCCCAGTTTCTCTTTCCTTTTGAAGAGTTTTTTACCATTTTAAAATATCTATTGTACATTCTGGATCTTATTTACTCTTCCAGTTTCTCATACTAGGGAGAAAATACAATGTTTACACATGTGCGCCTGGTTTATTTCACTTATGAGTATGTTCTTGAATTGCATCCATTTACCTATAAAAGTCTCCAGTTTATCCTGCCTTATGGCTGAGTAGTACTCCATTGTATAAAAAGACCACATCCTTTTTATCCATTCCTCGGTTGATGGGCATTTGGGTTGTTTCCAAGATTTAGCTATTACAAATTGTGCTGCTATAAACATTGATGCACATATATCGCTGTGGTATGATGTTTTTAATTCTTCTGGGAAGATACCTAGAAGGGGAATAGCTGGGTCGAATGGGACCTCGAATCCTAGTTTCTTGAGGAATGTCCACACTGATTTCCACAATGGTTGCACCAGTCTACACTCCCACCAACAGTGGAGAAGGGTTCCTTTTTCCCCACAACCCCTCCAGCACTTGTTATTGGTTGATTTCTTGATAATAGCCATTCTTTCCAGGGTGAGATGGAATCTCAGTGTTGTTTTAATTTGCATCTCTCAAATAACCAATGATGAACATTTTTTCATATATTTGTTTGCCATTTGTATTTCTTCATCTGAGAAGCATGTATTCATCTCAGACGCCCATTTTTGGTTTGCATCTTCAAATTTCTAAATCTTATCTTTTTCTAACCATGTTTAAGTTTTGAAAGCTCTAAGCCCTCACTTCTCAGGAAAAATTATATATGCATGAAGTCTTTATATTTTACATGATACTCCTGAAAAATTCCAAGTTTATGAAAGTCTATCTATGAACTATGGATTAAAGACTGTCTTATATATTTAAGAACAGTTTTCTAAGATTTTTACTTTTCCTTGTGCATTCTGCCTGTTGCATATTAATTTTTTCCTGTACACTAAGCATTTAGATAATGATTATCATTGTTTTTAAACCCATCAGCGTGGCATGGTGGACAAGTGCATGGCCTCTAGAGTCTGTCTGTCTGGGCTCCATTCCTGATTCATTCACTTGCTGGTAGTATTTTAAAAAAAATCACAACTTCATTGTGAAACTAAGAGGTTGAAATGGATCTTCAGGAGTTTTAAAGATAAGCTATTTCTCCAGCTTCCTCATGTTGGGATCAAAATTATCACTCCCACCCCTGGTTTTAAGGAGGTCCAATAGAACCAGACTTTCAGCATTTTTCTGGGCCTGCTGGTAGCACAAAGCCTGACTAGATCTACACATGCACCCTCCCGGGCTTTTATTCTACTGATTCTATAAACCAAAGTACTTCTGTACATTTGAAAGGGTCTGAATTAGCTGCCCTCCCAATTGGCTAGATTGTGACCAAACTCATTTTTCCATTTTTATGTTTTTTTCATAATCTTGATGTCAGGTGGGCCAACAAATCCAGATATTTGGGACCATTATCAGACCATTGACTGGGCCCCTTAGTAAAATTGCACCTCTATTTCTCATCTTTAGCATGGCAATGTCAAAGGTGATATACCTTACTACCTGTCTTTCAAATCCTCATATGATGTATAAGTTAATTATTATTATAAATTAAATTTTTCCAAAGTATATCTGGCCACTTACCTAATTTACTTAATGTGAACAGTTACCAAATTTGATCTCTTGAAAATTTTCTAAGTGCCATATATTACCTACAAATAATAATTGTGGACCTTATTTTTCATTATTTGTACTTATTTGTTCTTGTTGCATTGCATTGGTTAAATTTTGCAGAAACAAACCAACAATAGTGAATGTCTTATTCTTATAATGAGTGTGGCTTTAGTGTTTTCTTATTAAATGTGATTGTAGCTGATGTTTTTGATCACAATAAGGGAATAGCCTTCCATTCCTAGCAATAGTAAAGGATTTTATATTTATCAATATATGAAAGGCAACTTATGGTTTCTGTCACTTTTTGGATAATCATTATATTTTTCCCCTTGAAATACTAATATGAAAAATTTTATTGACTGATTTATAAATGCTGGTCCTAGAATAGAAATTAAGCTAGTCTGCCTATTATTATTTAATAATAGCTAGGCTTATATGTTTTACTAATGCTGTAGGTATAATACAAGTCTACAAACTCTCATCTTGTTTCCTTTATTTTCTTTAAATTGGTGTTAATTCTCCCTCTGATCCCTCATCCCACCAGGCATCTGACCACATGGAGGGTTCATGGCTTCTCCTCCAGCCAAGGCATCTAGAACCCAGGCTAAAGAAGTGCTAGAGTCACAGGTTGTCTACACAGTTTACAGCTAAGCCATCCTCTAACCATGATTCTTTCTGATCCAGTGGCTCCCTACTACTACCATGTCTCTCTTTGGACTTCCAAATATTTGTAAACTGAGAACCTCAGTCACTGTTCTTGTCTGTGTAGCTATATCTTGAATACGTTTCATTCTGAAACATGACAGTTGACAGGAATTTATGATCCATTAATCCCACTGGCTGAGTTTTAAACAACCTAAACATGATTTCCCATTGCAGTGAAAGCAGTGAGAGTTTTGCTTCAGCTCCTTCCGATTGGTGCTAAAATGTTTGTAACTTACAATTCTAGAAGGGCAAAAATGGGTAAAAGTGAATAGGCATGTTTCATCTTTAATCACTGTAAATGTTTATATCTAAATTCACCAATATTTTACTTAGCATTTGTGAATCCATATTTGTGGGTGAAAGTGATCCATAAGTTTTTTCTTTGTCTTGTCAGATTGTAATATTGAGGTTTCAAATAAATTTGGGAGCTCTGTATCATTTCCTATATTCGGAACACATTAACTAACATCAGGATTATCTGTTTCTAGAGGTTTGGTAGAATTTACTCTCTGGGCATAGAGAATATTTTTATTTTAGGATAGATCTCGGATTTGTCTTAATTTCTTTCATGATTGTTAGTCTCTAGTTTTCAGTTTTGTTCAGTTTTTTTATTCTATATTTTAGTAAAATGTCTAATTCTAATGGTATGTGGAAACCAGTTGTCACTTGTGACCTGCTGATTTTTTCCTGCAAGTTCATTATGGTTTCTCTAATAAGTTGTTTCTTATTCTCCTCTGATCCAGTGGCTTATTTTACTATGTATAGCTAATTAAATCATTTTATAATTCCTATATATTCAACTGAACTTGCCTCATTATTTCCTTTGATTATCTCCACCACCTCCTCAAACACAATTTGTTGAGTATTTATTGTTAAAAGCAAAAGCGGTCAGGCATAATTTAGAGCTGAAGACTGTTCACAGCTCACATCAGAGAGCTGGAATTGGCAGTCCTACAGCAATTTACTCTAAAACAATGCTATAATTTAAATGAAAGGAGTGACATTATTCAGCTGTAGATTGCTGCTAGATTTTTAAATAATAAAACGCAGAACAATGAAAAAACACTGAAGCAGGGCACAGAACTCAGGAATTGATTTCACTACTTAAATTCTAAAAATCCTATTATTCTGTTCTCTCAGTTTTTGAAATACTTTTATAATATGACTGAAACCTGGGGAGGAGCTCAACTGGCCAAAAATGAAGCAGAGTTTTTCATTTATCCAGGTAAATGATCTATGCAGCCTTTGTATTATTTGTTTTCATCAGGTGCCAAATTTTACTTTATTTCATATTTAGAGATAGTAGATCTAAGATGTTACTCAGATTCCTGGAGTAAAATGTAATTACACTTATTTGTGGGAGAATGATAAATTAGGTCAAAGTAGATTATCTGCAATATTATTTTGATATGATGGGCACATATACATTTAGTATATATTTTCAAACTGAACTATCAATGTGCTACTCAGAGGAATTGATTTTTTTTTCAGATTTCTCTTCTTACAACAAGATCAATGTTGGCAAAGGCAAATATGATTAAGATAAAAGAGAGTTTTTCATAAAACTGTGACTGTGTCATCTAACCAGTTGGGGCTATGCTGTAAATAATAATATACATTTTCCAAAGGTTAGCAATTCACACCACTATAGAAAGAGTCAAGCTGAAATAAAATAATTCTCGTCTCCACAATTCTGTGTTCTCAGCTAATATATCTGAACATTCTCACTCTCTAACCTTGCGAAGAAATCCCTGAGGAGACATTTCATCTGAGAATGAAGGTTATGTTTACATAGATATTGGCATATTTTGCTTTTATTAGTGAATTTTCCCTTATTTCAAAAGTAGCACTAATTCCCAATACATCAAGTTTTGTAAATATTGAAAAATAACAAAAATTAAAACTAAAAAGTCAAGGAATCTGACCACGCTTATATCTGTTGGACAGTACACTATGGAGCAAACCAAGTGGACTCGGACTTGGTAGTCCAACCAAGCCAGAATTCTCTGGAGTTGTCTGTTGATGACGTTCACTCCAGGGCAGCATCCAAAGCAGACACTTAGGAGCACTAAAAGGTGAGGCCAACTCGGGGAGTGACTCACTTTTCAGACTGGTTAATGAGGGTGACTCTTCTGTTACTATTTTTACTTTCATGAATAACACAGTAATCACATCTTTTATGAGAATTTTTTATCATAATATTGATTTTTTCCTTTAAATAAAATCTCTGAAGCTAGAATTATTGAACCAAATCATGTAAACTGTTTTTATAGTTTTCTGTTAATAGGGTTATTAAAATCATCTACATTTTTATCTATTTTTTGAACATTTTGTTTTTCATTTCTAAGGTAAGAATGTTAAAACCTACCACTGTTAATGTCTATATCAAATTCTCCTGATATTTCTAAATGTTTTTGCATATATTTTGTTAATATGCTATTTGATGTATAAAGGTTTATGTGTTTAATTCCCTGGTAATTTAAATCTTTTCTTGCTAAAATGATCCCACTTTGCTTTAATAATATGCATATTCTGGGCTTTTGTTGTTGTTTTTGTTGGATGCCACTGTCAACTACATATTTGTTTTTGTATTTCTTTTAAGATGTGTTTATTATAAATAATACATTAATAAGATTTTGCTTTTAACCAATTCAGAGTATGAGAGCTACCATCTCCGGTCAAGAAGAGTTCCTGAGGGCTGCTGCTGTCTTCCAGATGTGGCTTCCAGGAGGGTTTCAGAGGGCTACTAACCCTGAGAGCTCATAGCTGCTGGCCGTCAAAGCTCAGGGCTATCAATAACAAAAGAGCTACACTTTTCCTACTTGTGATTTCTATCTGATTTGAGTAAAAGAACCTTCAATTGATTGGTAGCAGTATAGGCCACAGATCTGACAAAGGTATTCTTTTCAAGAATAACCCTATTTATATAAGGCTAGAAATGAGTAAAATCAGTTTGCATATGTATGGGAAGTACAAATTATGAATTCATTCATTTCAGGGCTATGTTAGTTCTGCTGTCACAATAATGACTGTCCGGACCTTGATCTTCTGGACACTGTGTGGAATGGTACCATTGTCCAGGTACTTACAGAATACATGGATCCTGAGTCACACCCTGTTACACTGAGGGACCCACTGACAGAAGAGAAGGCGTGACAGGGACACCTAACCACAAAAAGCACTCTTCCTGCCTTATACCGTACTGAGTACTTAAAGTCTCAGCTAAACCCAGTTCATGATGACAAACTTATAAAGTAGCTCTGCCCTCCAAAATTATGTTTATCATCTATCTACCTATATTCATATATTGATGGACTATTTACCAGCATTGTGTGGTCCCCTGTAGCTCTGTCCCTAATAGATAAAGAACATGAATCTGAAACAAATTGTGAAAATATCAGTCTTAATAATCCACATATAGAATTTATGAGTCCCATCTCCACAATTTTAGGTTTTTCTGGATTAGAGGCCTTAGGTTCCAAGGGGCTAGAGTAAAAGACTAATGAATGTGGAGCTACAATGGACACTTTGGTTGTCACTATGCATCTTCGTACTGGGAGACCACTTGTCAGAGGAATCCTTGGCACGGAGAGATAATCATGATTACTGTGAGTGGCTCGTGATGCGGATCCAGAAAAGAGGGCACGAAGGCATCTGTCTAGACCAAAGAGCTCCAATGGAATCACATATCAGTGCCCTCAAGCTCAGTGACAAGAGTCAGCAGGCAATGGCAGCAAACAATCAAAGCAACCAAGGGCTCTTGGACCCTTGGAGAGAGAAGTTGGAGTCTTCTCTTTGGGCAAGGCGCTCGGAGCAGCAAAGAGTTGGCTGAGGGTGGACAAAATATGAAAGAGGTTGGGGGAGTTGAGGAGGGAAATGACAAAGTCCAACTTTGGCCTTGGTTTTAAGTGTGCAGTGGGGACATTTTCTTGTCCTGCTTATTGTGTGCTAGGGAATGTGCTGCTTAGTGCCTTGAGGAGTGAGGAAGAGTTTATGAGGGAGCACATGCCAATCTGAGCCATGTGAGGGGATCTAGTGCAAATGCTTTCTGTGGCCCCTTATTTTCCAGGTCTTTCTGGTTTTAACTGCAGCTGTGGCAAAGGGACTGTGTGCACACTGCCTGCATTCCACCTCAATCACCCTCTGTCTATCTCTTTGCTATTTGCCCTAGTTTTTTTTTTTTTTGTGTATGTGTTTTTGGTAGAAAACAGAAGCCCTTTCAGCCCATAAACAGGCACAGCTGAAAAATGCAGAGGAGAGCTACACTTAGGGACAAGCTTGCAGGCGGCAGGGGATGACAGCTGGTGGGTGTTTTCCTCTAGTTGAAAAACTCCGAGTGTCATCTTCACAGCTGCAAAGTTCAACGTGGACACTTTATGTGTTTTTCCTGCTTCTCTATCTTGTTCCTCCTGCTCTCTAATTTCTCTTCCTTTCTAGTTTTAAGTTTAATTCACAAATAGAAATTATATACATTCAAGGTGTGCAGTGTGATGTTTGGACACACATGTACATTTTGGAATGAGCTCTACAATCAAGCTGATCAGTACACCATCACATCACAGTTACCTTTGTGTGTGTGTGTGTGTAAGAATATTGAAAATTTGTTCCCTTACCAATTTTCAAGGATAGAATATGCTCTGATTAACTACAGTCACTGTATAATTTACTTATTTTTTAACTTCAAATTTGTCTCCATTGAAGAAAGTTTCCCCATTCCCTCCAAGTCCTACTCTTCTAGTATCTACCATTGTATTCTCTGCTTCTGTGAATTTAGTGTTTTAGATTCCACATGTAAGTGAGATCATGAAATATTTATCTTTCTGTGCCTGCGTTATTTCATTTAGCATAATGTTCTCCAGGTTCATCCACGTTGTCACAATTGACAGGATTTCCTTTTTTAAAGGGTGAGTAATTTTGCATTATAAATTCCAAAACCACATTTTCATCTATTCATCTGCCATCTGTCAACAGACACTCAGGTTTTCCTTTTCCTTTCTCTCTCTCTTTCTCTCTCTCTCTTTTTTTGTCTTTTTTTATTAACTAACTACCGTCAGGATTTTTTCTCTATTTGGGGGAAACCCAGGTTAGGAGACTGGGATTAACTTTCTATCCACAAAATTATCAACTTTTGCCTTTGGGATTAAATTGTGTATCTTTGACCATTGCTCATGGAAAGCATGAAAATCTCAAACTGTGCTTCTAAATAAATAAATAGAACATAAGTATTTACTCAATGAGATATTATATTTTTGCTTTGAAAACTCAAAAAACAAAGAGATTTTGTAGAAAGAAAAATTCAAGGCCTCTGAATGGCAGATCAATACAAGATTACCACTTGTAAGATGGAAAATACATCCAGGAGTCACACACAGTTCCCTGCAAGAAGCTAGTGTGATGTTGCTTAACACCAAGTGAGGTCAATCTCTTTCTTAAGCTGCTGACCTTTCTTTGGAATGTCCCCAGCTCCATATGTTCTATTTGCCCCTCTTTTTTCCCAATACAGATTCTGTTTATTTTCATATTTTTTCTTTTCTATTTTTCTCTTCTCTATTCCCCTTTTATTTTTCATATAGTAAGACATTTCTTTTGACATTACATAGCTATCATGTTGCTACTCATTCAACATATAAATAATTGCATTATTTGGAGGGCTTTTTTTGGTAACTCAGATTCTCTATCTTCAGTTATTTCTTGAAAGTACTGATAGCTTTTTATGGCTTTTTTTCGGTTAGTTCAGTGATTTTTCAGGCAAAATCTAAAATATTTGAAGATAATTTTCTCAGATACCGGATTTCATACAGACTGTGGATTCCTCAGGCCCATTCTTGACTTCTCAATGTCATGTTAGTGGAAACTTAGTCTTAGAAAATTTTTTACAAATTGGAATCTCAAAGAAAGTGATGAATATGTTTTTGAAACTCAAGTATCTTAATATCAAGAGTCAATTTCAGGCAGAGAATTATGTAACATAAGAAGCTGACAGCAAATCATTTCCATGTGAAGACACTACAGTAGTTATTTTTGTGTAATATCAAAACTGTAGTTGTGCTATAGATTCACCAGCATGTACTTGCCTCAAGGTCTTAAATAATTGATAGTGATCATAGATGGCCATAATCCAGAGTGTTATAGATGGAAAGGCAAGACGCTTGCTGTAGCTTTTCAAAAAATTAACATTTTAAACAACATTTAATTTAAAAAAAAACTTTAAAAAGCCACATGTGAAATGTTGGGTGGAAAAAGGATTTCAGAAGGGGATACGAAAGAAGGTGGGTGCTATGTATGTTTCAAAAGCTAAATGCTTTTCCTAGAAAAATACATAAGAAAAAGTAACTAGGAATGGAATAGAAGTAGAATTGTGGTCAGAAACAGAGTGAACATCACAAGAACCTTATTTTCATTTTCATCTGCTTCTTTTCTCCTTTTTTCTTTATTTCTACAAGTTTTCCACAACATATTTCACTGTGAAACAATAACAGTTATAATGAATTGGAGTTATAATGAACTGGAGTTATAATGAACTGGAGTTTATTTTATCTGTGTGAAGAAACCATATGTAACAGGGCAGTATGAAAAATGAAACCATTAGCTTAAAAGCCTCAAGACTTATCCACACAGTTCACAACTCCATTCTCTGTTATGGACTGTTTTTACTTTCTTAATTCCATTTTAAGTCTCCTAACTCCATGCTATTTTCCTAGCTAACAGCCATACTCACCCTGATCCACTTTTTTCATTCCTTACATATGAATATTTTGCTGGCATCCTACAAATGGATCTCCTTGCCCTTTCTTTGAATTTGTTTCTGTACCCTACCTATTTGGCTCATATTAAATACCTAAGATAGGACACATCTTCATTATAAAAAGTGGTTCAGTGTGCCAGTGATAAGGATGAGCAGCCATGCAAAATAGCACTGCCACAGAGCAATTTTGTTTGAACACCACCATGCCCCATCCACTGGTTCCAGCCAGCAGTTTGGGTACGTAACCATGACAGCCAACATCTACCATTTTCCTTCTGCGATCATGGCCCCCAGGGTAGGGGCAGGTGGTGAGAATTAGGCTGTGTTAAAAGACAATGTGAATTATAATTTGGGAAAAATGTACTCTGACTCTTATAACTGTTGTAGAGCATGGCCTCTCTGCCTGGTTACTTTCTAAGCACAGTTCTGTCTCATGCAAACACTGGTGCAAGTCTCAAACACGAGGAGCCATGGGGAAAATTTGAAGTAAGTTTAACAAGGTTGAGTTTATCACTATAGTAACAAAGCTGATTTGCTAAAAGGATTTGCAGGATCCCAAAAAAGACAGAAAGTGAATAGGGCAGACTTGGTAGGCTATGTCACATTTTCAAAACTTGCTATACTTAATGAGGGTGCAGGGGAACTACTTCCTCTTAATCAGGAAATGTGGGAATTTTAGCTCAGCAATTTGGGAATGGAAAGATATTTGTATAATATATGACAATTGCTTGGATATTTCTGCTCTTCTCCTTAGATATTTTTTTGTTGTTGAAAGAAAGCTAAAATAACAGAGTCCTGAATTCAGTTTTATGGTAGAATAGAATTTTTCTAATTATAAGACTTGCTTAATATCTTTTTCATCAAATTAGGAAAATAAGGTAAAAATAAGCATTTACTATGTTGGTTCTTCCTACCCAACAGCAAAAGATATTGTCCCATTTTCTGATATCTTCTTCGATCTCCTTTTTCAGAGTACTGTAATTTTCCATGTAAAGGCCTTTTACTTCCTTCACTAGATTGATTCCTAAGTATTTCATTTTTTGGATGCTATTACAAAAGATGTGGTTTCCCTAATCTCTCTCTAAGTGAGTTTGTTATTTGTGTACAGTAATGCTATTGATTTTTGAGTGTCGACTTTGCATCAAGCTATGTGACTGAATTTGGTTATTAAATGTAGAAGTCTTTTGGTGGAGATTTTAGGTTTTCCATGTAGAGTATCATGTCATCCAAAAATAATGATAATTTTACTTCTTCCTTTCCTATCTTTATTCCTTTGATTTCTTTCTCTTGTCTAATTGCTCTGACTAATGATTCCAAAACTATATTGACTAAGAGTTGTGATAGTGGACATCCTTGTCTTATTCCTGATTTTAGAGTGAAGGCTTTCAGTTTTTGACCATTTAGTATGATGTTCACTCCTGTTTTTTCATGGATGGCTTTTATCAGACTGAGACAAAGACCATCTCTTCCCATTTTCTGTAGGATTTTCATTATGAATAGGTGTTGGACTTTTCAAATGCTTTTTCTGCTGCTATTGAGACTATCATGTGAGTTTGTCCTTGGTTCTGTTTAACTTGGGGGGGGGAGTGAGAAAGGAAGGAAGGGAAAAGAAAAAATGACAATAGAAAAAAAATGGAAACAAAGATTTGTAAATAAGGAGGGGAAGAGGGGTTGAAGGGAGGGGAGGGGAACGGGAAAAAAAAGAAGAATCAAGATAGGTCATGTACAGGTACAATTTCCCTATGATGAATGTGATCATTATGTATAGCTAAAGTGTACTAATAAATTTAATTAATTAAAATATAAGTGTTTAAATAGCCAAGTAGATAAAGTACTACACATTTCTTCAATTATTTATTACCTGATCTATATTTAATGCTATGCTAAATCTGTATTCTTTTGTACTTGCAGTTTAGTTAAATGCTCCCTTTTTTTAACTGCAGAACTACCAAGTCATTATTATTATTTTTTTTTACCAGTCTCTCTTTTCGTTCTTTTCTCGCAGGCTATATTTTGGATTACATAACCAGTCTGAGTGAACCGTCAAGGCTTGGCATTCATAGGCCTCCTTCTTTTCCCACACTTGAGTCTGGACTTTTCGGCCTTACATATTTCTTTTTTCTTTTTAACTCTCTGCTGGTGCAACTTATCAGTCTGTTGACTTAAGTCAGATCATTTTATTTAACTATGTATATTTGTTTAAAATGAACTTTAGACTCAAACAATGCCCAGGTTGCAAGTGTGAGTGCTATTTCCTTACAAAATGTAAAGAAAGTTGGTTTTGCTGATCTGGTAGTTTGAAAAAAGCCAGACACCCAATGTAACAGGACACCAAAAGCTTTAGCTTTCTCTGCCAACTCTGGAATAAGATTTCTTTGCATAAATCTTTAACTAAACTCTTTTGACATGATCTACAGCCAAGTTATTATCCCCTTTCTCTCAGCAGTAGATTTTCTCAGAATACACAGTTCTCATTAATGTCAGTGGGTCAGTGCCCACTTCTGAGTTCATTTCTAAAAAAATTCTATGTTTAGAGCAAGCTTGTGCTGAGAATATATGAACATGAACAATGCCCACCAAAAACTGATTGATGTTAACCCAAAATACTCATTTTTTTCCAAAAACTTTTGAATTATTCTGTGTATGTGTATGATATTTATTATTTTCATTTCTTTCTAATCTTATCTGTACCAGGGCTTCCATTCCTTATTTTCCATTGTCTATAGATAAACATAAAGATAAAGAAGGCTATTCTTTATTTTCACTTTACCCCAAGATAAGCATTTAATGTGACTCTAAGATGTTTTGATTAGTAAATGATACTGTAGAATAATTTATTTACTTTTTTATTACACTGGCATAAAAATTATAGTATATTCTTTGCTTTTGTTTGTTTAGTGCTACGCTTTGGATTTTAAATGTTTCCAAAGGCCCATGTATCGAAGGCTTTTTCTCCAGCCTATTAGGAGGTCCAGGGGGATCTCTAGGATGTAGGTCCTAGAGGAAGGAAGTTAGGCAAATGGGGAGGGACCCTTGAAGTGGAAATTCAGACCCTAGCCCCTTCTCTCTTTTTGCCTGTGGCGCACCACGAGGTGAACAGGCTTCTTATGCTATGCATTTCCACCATGATGTACCGTGTGCCCTCATGGGCCCATATCAGGGAGGTCACATAACTTTGGACTGAAACCACTAAAATCATGAGTCAAAATAAATGTTTTCCTCATTTGACACTGTTTATCTCAGGTACTTGTCATAGTAAGTTGACTAACATTCAGATATTGAAAAGTATATGGGATTTTATTTCCTAATAAGATATTTATTCCTATATTGATAATGTAGCAATGATTTAAAATTAAATAATGTGTTCAGGGTTTTTAAAAGTTAAAAAAGCATAAGGAGGGACTGATTCTCTTATGTGGCCCAAGGCTTATGAATTCTGACAGACATTTAGACAAAGTTAATTCCAAAACACCCTAGCAGTATATGATATTATAATAAAAAGACATTTTTGTCTGAAAATGTGTCATATTTATTTAATTTCAGTGCTTTGTTACAAAGTTCTGTAAAATGTGTTCTCTCAGCCAGTGCAAACGCTTTGCATTTGCAGCTGGACTCTTGGTGTGACAGATCAGTACTTTTATACAGAAGGACAGTATCTTGGTAGAGGCCTGTGCTTTAAGAATGTGCTACTTTAAATGCCAATGTTCTTCCAAGGAAATTTTGATAGAAATAGCTCTTGATGTGGGAGATACTAAATTTTTATTTTTCTGAATAACTGATTTTATTACTAATGCATAATCATATGATTATAACTATATGAAAAATAATAACCTGATAATTCATATCTCTACTTTATCCAACAAATATTAAGCATGTGGGAAATGGGTCTATAGTATACACTATTCATTGCATCTGTGAACTTTGTTCGCATTGTGTACTTTGTGGGAAAGAATGAAAACAACCTGGTTTTCCTATCATGTTGGAAGAGTCCTGTCTGTCTTGAGTGACAATGATTTTTTTCTGGGTCCCTTTCACATTCTGGAAAGTATGATACTTATAAGGGTTGATAACACTGCTCCAGAATTTGGAATAAACAGCTATAATTTTGCTTTGATTATTTTGAGGAAGCTGCTGCAGAATGCCACATCATCTAAATATATATCATTATAAATATCGGCTTCAAACTACAGATCATCGGGGAATAGCAAAATTGTTTCACATCTTGAGTGTAAGAAGAACCATGTTTAAACAAATGGATTCTTTTAGTGAAGAAATGGAGTGATGCAAGCAGAGGCCTTCTTTCCAAAGCCTCATGTAAATTTATCCAACAATAACCATTCATAACCATTGAACAAGCAATACATTTAAAGATCAGATGAAAGTCATAGTAAATGAAAAGATTGCTTCTCAATAAAATTCAATTATGGATGTATTTTCTTAATATGATGCTGGTGCTCATATTTTAAATGGATGTTTGACCTTGAGGACAATGAATTAACTTTCTTAAATATTTAAGAACATTTATATGGAAAAAAATATTTTGGTGTTAGTACATACTTGCTCTTCCTACCTAACCCCTGGTTGATGGGCAGATTGAAGAACAAGGTGGATATAACTGTAACTCTGGCAAAGGAAGGATGATAGATCATTACTCTTATCAGGTTAGCGCTATGCAACTTAGACTTTCAAGATTTTATTAGATAACACTTTTCTTACATTTATTGCCAAAGGCTACATGGAAGTTCACTAGAGAACAGATGGATTATTATAGTGAGAAAGGATTCTATGACTAATTTGCTACTTTGTTGAGATTTCCTATGATCTGTACCACACTTTTAGCGAAAGAATTAATTCAGAAGCTGCTGTCAGGTCTTGTAATAGTTGATAGATCTTTGATATTAGCCTGCTTTCCCAGAGGAGTGCCTAAGGAAATACTTGTAAGAACACTTATTAATATATAGTGCTCTGGAATCAAAACACTAGCCAATATTTTTATGTGATCAGGCAAAATTTTAAAATATTTTTGCTTTACCAACTTCAGGTTATAATATACTTAGAGATTATTGGAGAGCTCTCTGATCTTTGAATAGTTTTTTTTTTTTTTTTTTTTGTGGGTACCGGGGGTCGACCTCAGGACCTCGCGTGCCAGCAGGCGCCCGTGCCGCTAAGCGATATCACCGGCCCTTTTTTCGTATGTGGGTTCCGGGAGTCGAACTCGGGCCCTCACGCTTGCAGGGCAGGCGCTTAAGCCACTGAGCCATCTCACCGGCCCTGATCTTTGAATAGTTTTAAGTGGAATTGCTTACAATTTATTATGTTTAATCATGCAATTGAAAAACTACCCAGAGAAGTTCATGTTTTCAAAGGTTAAGCATAGTTACTGAAATGTTGACATTTGGTATACAATCTAATCAATTCCAGTGAATTAAAATACTACAATAATAATTTCGTAGAAATTGAAAATAGAGTGTCAGTGAAATTATTGTTTCGTTTAAGACCCTGAAAAATGTAAATGTTAAAAAATAAAAATGTATTAAATGGGCTATTGAGTACTATATCATCAATGAAAGTTTCTCTGGAATTACTTTAAAAAACAATTTTCATGTTTCATCTATAACAGAATGATATTCTTCTACATTAAAAGGAAATTTAAATCATTTAAAGATCACTATAAATAATATTTAGATGATTACGAACCAGAGGAGCTGAGAGAGTAGTACTGATGCAACTTACTGGTGCTTTTTCTAATGTCAGCTTGTGACAAAAATATATTATTTGCTTAAATTTGCAAATTTTTACCACAGAAACATTCTGTCTGTTGGTTATATTTGTTGTTCTAGATTATACATTTCAAAAATGTATTTAATATTTTTGTTTGTATTATAAACAAAATGTTTTATTTTTAATGAACTCCTGGTGATTTAATACAAGTTCTACTCAATTTTCTCATCTATAAAATGGAGACAAAAATCATTCCTACATTTTTTTTTTTTGTGGGTACCGGGGTGTTGACCTCAGGACCTCGCGCACCAGCAGGCGCCCATGCCGCTGAGCGATATCACCGGCCCCTTTTTCGTATGTGGGTTCCGGGAGTCGAACTCGGGCCCTCGTGCTTGCCGGGCAGGCACTTAAGCCGCTGAGCCATCTCACAGGCCCCATTCCTACATTTTACAGTTCTTAGAAAATGTTGAGTTAATATATTTTAAGGGTTACAGAATATCGATATACATTTGTAGACAACTCAATATATTTTAAGGTGCATGGACTAAGTCTGTATATATTTATTAAATAAACCAATATGTAATAAATATATATGTTTTTCTGAAAAAAGGGCCTTTTTCTTTTTCATTCTTTTTGCCTGCTCTTTCCTTCCTTCTTTTCTCTCCCTCCATTCCTTCCTTCTTTTTAAATCCCTTCCTTCTTTCAGTGCATCGGAGGGCCACCATAGAATTTGTACTGAGACGTTTTCTTTATTAGTTTCTTAGCTAATTTACCAAAGGAAACACTGGAGGGGGTCAACTGGGTTTCAAAGGATTCTCTTGATCATGAAAATTAAATTTTCTCTCACAGGAAACATTCCAGGAAAGTTGCCAAAGAATTAGGCTTGGAAACATCTAATATTTACTTTAATTTATGTAGACTCAGTGAGGTATATTTCTTTCCCAGGACATGACTATTTACAAAGAAAATACAAAATATCCTGTCAATCCAAAAGAACTAGAACATACAAACAAATAATTACAAGTACAGCCAATGAGTTAATGAACATTTTGTCTGATGTAAAATGTTTCCGGCTGGATAATCTTTAATATAAAACAAGCCTCAATTTAGAACAAATGACCTTGAACATCTCACCTTGAGGCATGGTAAATGGTCATGGCACAGCCACAGTAATTAACCCTCAGGAAACAATTCTTTCCCCCAAGCCTGGAGCCAGCCTCCTCACCAGTGTTCCAGGCGGTGACAAGGAACGACATACCAAGATGAAATCTATCTTCATACCACTGCAAATTCACCTTTCAACAGGCATATGAAACTCCATAGGTCCTTGACTATGTTAAAGAAGAAATTTTTCATTGGTATTTATCCAAGCAGAGTAAGAACAATCTTATTCAGGACCACTGTGGTGGGTAGAAGGCCCACTGTGATGGGGTCTTGTGGTGGAGGAGAGAAGTCAGGCTCAATTCCAAATATGGCAGGGCCAGTGAGAACTGATAGCCAAAGAGCAGGGTGGGACCAAAGGATGAAAAATTACTGAGAAGTAACATTAGGGGGAGGGAATTTCTGGAAAAATAGACCTAACTAACAAGATTCTTGTTGAAGGCAGGCCAGAGTGATCAGACATCACCTGGTGGGTGGTGGAGGAGGAGGAACCTGACCAGCTATAGAGAGAAATCTGATAGATCTAGGATGAAGCGGCCTTTAGAAACTGACTTCCCAGGGCTCTGTGGTAAAACTGAATTTTTTTAAGAAGGAAGTATACAGATAGGCCTCGGAGAAGGTTCTGAAGCCTGACTAAAGTTTGGTCAAGCAAAGAATCTTTGTTAGTTTTTACAGCTGGGCGGAATGATTGGAGGCCACTGTTGAACATAAAATTACAGGGCACTGTGTATTCCTGAAGAGAAAAGAGCAAAGGATTAGCCAAGGATTGAAGACCTGCCATTCTTATCTTACCTTCTTGTAATCCTTGTGTTCCCTCCTCATTGTATTTCCTAATTATTGGAAGAGGTTTCTTCAGGGCAGTGCATTTGAGTTAATTATGTTGCCTGCTCCTATTAATTCTAGTGTGAAAGAAAATGATCTACTTAACATAGATGAGCAAGTGTCATCATGAAAACTGGTCTGCTCTTACTGGGGTCTGACATATTCTATTTTGAGATTGGGCTATTCTGGCAACATACTTTGGGCTCTGGGGATAGAATGTACAGGAAAGGTCCTTCATTAAACCTCCAAAGTACACGCTGAAGTAACTACTTCCATACCCAGTGCAAGACTGCTCCAAACCTCTAAATGCCCATCAGCTTGCAAGCACCAGAAACCTCAAAGGGAACCACATGCTGACCTGTCCCCTGTACCTGACACAGGTAACCAAAGCCTCTGCATCAGCTTCTTATATTTTATTTCATCTCCCTGTTTCTTTTGAAAACAATTTTCTTCTCTCCTTGCCTGTGTCTTTGACATTTGAATCACTCTTTTATGCTCTTTAGTCATGACACTTACCCCTCCAGATCACCTGTCTACTTCTGCATTATAGCAGTGCATCCTAGGATCCATTCTGGCCTGCCTTGTTTTTTTTGTTTGTTTGTTTTTTGTTTGTTTGCTTTTCATTTTTTCAATCTTGTTAAATATTATCACCTAATTCTTCTACAGTAATTCTATATGGAATTGAAGAACAAAATGAAAAAATCAATTTTAATGGAGAAACAGATAAAACAAAATGAGAATTGTTGTTAAGGGAAAGAACATGCTTTCTTGTGGAAAGCATGACAAAAATAAAATCCAGCAACTGAGGAATGATGCATTTGAAGAAATCTTTTAACGAATAGTAGATGACTGGCAATAAGAAATGTTTTCTCTGAATCATAACCACTCTTCCAGAAGGAGAAATAGGAAGATGCTCACGTGGTCTAGGCAGAGGGACACCGAAAGCTTCCCTGCTATAAAACACTGCTCTTGTTGGCCCCGATTGCCAACATTGTTTGAATTAATGGAATATGTTCAGAATGCATAACTTGGAGCTTCAGGGATTGGTGGCTTTCTTGGGTGTCGCCTGGAGCAGGCAATAAAAGATTAAACAGTGAGCTTAGGACACCTCATCCAACTTGTGTTAGCTTTTCATTGCTGAGAAAATACCTGAGATAATTGATATATAAGGAGGAAATGCTTACTTTGTCTAGATTCAGAGATTTCAGACCATATAGGTAGGCTCCATTACTTTTGGGACTTCCTACATGGTAGGAAGCATGTGGTAGAACAAAGCTACTCACCCGATGGGAGCTAGGAAACAGAGAGAGAGAAGGGGTTGAGTCCCAATATCCACTTCAAGGGCATTCTCTCCATGACCTCACTTCCTCCCACGAGGCCCTACCCCCTAAAGTTCGACCACCACCAAATCACACCATAAGGCAGGGACCAAGCCTTTCCTACCTGGCCTTTGGGGGGATATTTAAGTTTCAAACCATAATGACACTTTACTCACAGAAAATTTATTCTTTCTATTTCTATATTTGGGATTTCTCTATACTTTTATTTGGAAATCAAAGAAAACACAGAATGCATTATTTATGCAGAGATTTTGCTAAAATCAAATCTATCTCTGTGTAAGAAGAATATTATTATGTATAAAGACCTGAGTAGAAAGTAAAGCCTTGGAGATTCAAGCAAGTTAACTTAAAAAAGTGCATTAGCACATGTTTTGATGTGATGGGATGGAAGATCTGTAGTCTGAGGGATTGGGGGCTGGGAGAGGTGAAGGAAGGCAGGTAGGAATGACAGTGGGGTATGCATGAGGTGAAAGTGCTGGCGCTCAAAACACACAAGCCCAAAATGGTTCTGGCTTGGAGGCTCATTCCTGGGCAACTCAAATTTTGAGAAATGACTGAAAGGCAGGCTTATAAATTAGGATGTGTGGTACAGCGTTCTAAAATGTGCTTCAGGGAATAGGCTCCTGGCTAGCTAGTGTTCATGATGAAGAGAGAACAGATTGAATTACATTGCCTCAGGGACAGAACATCCCATTCACTGGGCAGAAGGAGGCCAACCCTGATGGAGGCTCAGCTTTAATCCTGACTTGACCTAAACAGTAATTTTACTTTGCCTTGGGAAAGCGCTTGGTCTATAAAATTGGAGATTCAAAAAGACTTTCAAGACACCGTTGGTTTTGCCTTATTTGCTGTCTTAGTTACCTTTCTCTCCTTGTAGAGACAAAATACCTGAAGCCCAAAATTAAGGAAGGAAAGGTTTATTTAGCTCACAATTTGTAGAGGTTTTAGTCCATAATCAGCTGGCTCCAAAGCAGGACGGAATGGCAGAGAGGCAACCATTCATGGAGGCAGAAAACAGCAAAAACAACAAGAGCAAAAGGGGAGAAGTGAGCCTCTTTTCCTCCCTTACATTGTAAGCAGGCTGCCTCCCACCCCTAGGGCAGGTGTAGCCCTCACATGATCTCCGTGCCCTCCTCTCCCACAGGCTGAGGATGTTTACAAAGTGAGGACCCTGGCCCCCTGCTGAACTGCTTAGTTAAACTTCTAAACTTCTCAAATTGACACAATGTATCAACCATTACAATCCATCCCTTATCAACTTGGCAAGCAGACACACATTTCTTCCTCTCTTTCTTTTTTTTGTGTGGGTACTGGGGGTCGACCTCAGGACCTTGTGCGCCAGCAGGTGCCAGTGCCACTGAGCGATATCACCGGCCCTTTTTTCATATGTGGGTTCCGGAAGTCGAACTCGGGCCCTTGCGCTTGCCAGGCAGGCATGTACGCCGCTGAGCCATCTCACCAGCCCCACATTTCTTTAAATAGGTTTCCAGATACAAAGACATGTGTATTCTTATCATTTCACAACTTGAACATTATAACACAGGTTTAATAATCCTTAAGACCTGGTATTAAGTCTATGAACATTATATTACATTAAAACAATAACATTCTGCCCCTGGCCCCCCCAAAACTCATGTACATTACATCCCTTTATGTAAAAGGCATTTAGTCCATCTGCAAGAGTTGCCAAAGTCCTAACAGTTTCAGAATTGCTGAAAAGTCCAAGTCCCAAGTCTCCTCCCAGAGGTAAGGCAAACTCTTAGCTGCAAGCCCCTGTACAAATGAAAAGTTTAACACTTCCAATATTCAATGACACAAGATAAACATTTTCATTCCAAAAGTTACAAACAGGGGAATACAAAGGATTGTATACAAAGGGACCAAAGCAAGTCCAAAATCCAACAGGGCAAACATTAAGCCCTGTAGTTCCATGTCCAGCATTTGAGGCAATCCGTGGCAAGTTTTGAGCTCCAAAGGGCTTGGATGGCTCTGCCCCTACAGCACTTCTGGTGATTATAGCTCCCTCAGCTTCTTTCTTGGGATGGCTTTGCTCCCTCCTTGCAAGTTTCCTTAGGTGATCCACATTCCTGGCTTTTCCAAACTTCTGGGATCTCCACTGCACTTTTGACTTTACACTCATAGCTTCACACACTGCCCTCTAAGGGGCACATTGCCTCGCCTCCCAGGCCTTCTGAAATCTGGGCGGAAGCCTTAACCCCACAACTCTTGCATTCTTCATGCTCCTAAAACCAGCACCATGCGGATACTGTCAAGGTCTGCTGCCAGCAGCAGCAGTAACCAGGCTTCTCTCTCTTGGCTGTAGGGGTTAAGTGCCTGGATCACTGAGCACTCTGAATCCAATTCTGTGGAAAAAATTCTCTATGCTGTTGCCATCCCGGAACATGGTGCTCTGCGGCTTTCTCCTCAGTGTAAGGTCTTTCACTTTTGCAGTTTTGAGGCTGCAAAGGGTGGAGACCGGCTGCTTCCTGTCATGCCCTCAGGCCATCTTTTCTATTCTGTTCCTTCTCAGCAATCAAGATCTCCTCAGCTCTATCTTTGTAGTCCACAGCTTTACTGGAACTTCCTATCTGGCCAGACTCACATTTTAAATCATACTGCTGGGCTCTTTGCTCTTGATTCTCAACATAAATCTGGCTAAAAGCCTCCAACAATAGCCTCAACATTCAACTGTCTTGAAATTTCTTCTGCCAGATTGATTAGTCTATCACCCTTAATCTCAGTCTCAGGCAAGGTCTCTGGACACGAGCAAAATATAGACAAACTTTCTGCCAAGCCGTAACACACATCATCTGGAGTCCAGCAGCCAATGCGGTCCTTCTTCCCAGCAGAAACCTCCCGAGCCTGGTCTTTACTGTCAGGGTTTCTATCAGCCTTCTGGTCTTCTGAGCTCTGACCAGAATCTCCCATACAGAACAGCCTAAGGCGTTCCAGCTCTACTCTTTCAGGCGACATCTCTGAACCTTTCCAAACTCTCCCCACAAGCCATTCCCAAAGGCTCTTGAACCACATGGTTGGGTGTAGTCACAGAAATGACCCCAGTCGTGGTACCAAATTCTGTCTTAGTTACTTTTCTGTCGTTGCTTAGACAAAATACCTGACACCCAAAATTAAGGAAAGAAAGGTTTATTTAGCTCACAGTTTGTGGAGGTTTCAGACCATAATCAACCGGCTTCAAGGCTGGGTGGTATGGCAGCAGGGCAACTGTTAAAGGTGGCGGAAGACAGAAGGAGCAACAAAGAGCAAGAAAGGGGGAAGCAAGCCTCTTTTCCTCCATTCTGTTGTGTGCAGGGCACTCCCCTCCTCCCCTCCCTCTGCGGGTGTAGCACTCACACAATCCCCCTGCCCTCCTCTTGCACAGGATGAGGATGTTTACAAAGCAAAGACCCTGGCCCCCTGCTGAGTCATTTAGCTAAACTTTTAGACTTCTCAAGTCGACACAATGTATCAACCACTACATTTGTTCTCTTCCTTACCATTTAGACAGGGAAGCATCTCTGTGTGCCATTATACAGCATGGTAAAATGAACAACTCATCATTATCTCATCTGACCTTATTCCTACGCAATGTTCTTTTGTCATTTATTGATACAATCGACAAAATATGAAAATTCATTATTATGCCTTCTTGATCCATATAAAATTCTTATACATGTTCTTTTATATATAAATTTTTAATTTTTCTCCTTTAAATATTTTCTCCTCACAATAAATGCAGGCATTTATTAGTTTCTGTCATTCATTCATTCATTTCAATAACATTTGTTATAACCTAAAATATGTCAAGTGCTCTAAATCTATTAAGCTCACCAGAAATAATGCTCTCTACTGTTACATTACCTTTTTGATGCTTAGTTCAGATTATTTCATTTTATTTTTCAGTTTTAGGTATTCTTTTAAGTTTAAATTTATTTTCTTTTAAAATCCAAGCAAAATTTTACATGTCTCTGAATTAAAACCTAAAAGGAAGTTACACTGGGAGAAGTCTGACATCCATTAGTGACCTACCTTGTTCATCCAAAGAAAGCAGGTATATTTGCATTGGTTTATTTATCATTTTGTGAAAGAAGAACCAATATGTACACGAATATTCATATTTTACTCTAGTCTATCAGATACTCAGTAATGCATTTTTCTAGAACTTTCTAAGATTGCCTTCAATTAAAAATCTAAGTTTGCTCTTGTACTTTAAAAAGTAAACTTATTTGTGCACATTATATACTTAAATACTGTTATTATTGATAGTTGATGCTAATGCAATATTTTCTAGTGACTTTAAGCTTCTGATTTTTCTAGGCCAATATGCTATAATAACAATTCACACACTCTGCAAATATACTTTGTTGTTTCTCAAAACATATACATTTAAGGGAGATGTGACAAAAGAGACCTAAGATATTAACCTTTTTATAGAAGTGTAAGACTCTATATTCAAGAAAAAAATCATACATTTTTATAAATTGCAGAATGCATTCTAAAAAGTGGCTTATTTAATGGATTGAAATATTTATTGGACTTCAATCTAAGACTCAAGATGATAGGTACTTGTTTATAGTCAAAAGTTTTGGTAAAAATATTGGAAATAAAATCCATGATGATTAGTGAAGTAGTAAGCTATTTACATCTGGGATTGCAATTCTCAAAATTGGTCTGGAGCTGGAAACTGACTAATATTTAATAATTTATAAAAATCTTTCTGATATTCTCTTGGAATTTGATGAAAGTGGATGTGCAATTCTTAGCTATAACCAGAAATTACACAAAAATCCTATTTGTCATACTTGGATTACTTTACTTTGTACTATTAAGTTGACGAACCAATTCAGTAAATTTACTCTTTTCTCCAATGTAACAAGGACAATATAAAACACATGTAACAACAACCACAAAAAGAGTAAACTTGTCCACAGGTTGCATTGCATACCTCCCTTTCTTGTGGTTATTCAGTAAGCATTAAGAAAGTTTAGATTGGAAAAAAATACGATACTTGTCAAATTTTGTGCTATGAGCATTAGTCATATTTGAAAAAGGACAGATTTTTTTCTGTTTGTAAGGTAAATTCACCAAAAGTAGAACCAAGAGGTCAATCACAGAGAAACTGAAGTGTAAGGGAGATGAGTCTATAAAAACATGGAGTTTTGACCACTGACCTGTGGAACCAGGATTGAGGGAACTCCAGTTAGAAAGAAGGACGTGGGCCTGGAAATCAGTCTGGCCCACTGCAGATGCAGGACTGTCCCCAGTGGCATTATACATTTAGCTAGTGCTATAGTTTGACTCTTGAATGTCTTCCAAAGGCTCATAAACTTTGGAAGATCTTTTGGTAATGGGGGGTACACCCTTGAAGGGGGTAGTGAGATCTTGCCTCCTTCATCTTCCTCTCTTTTGCTTTCTGGCCATGAATTGTGTGGTTTGGTTTGCTGTGGGTTCCTGCCATGGTGTGCTGCCTCACTACACACCCACAGCAGTAAGGTCAAATGATCATGGACATGAACATCCAGAACTGTGAGTCAAAAAGAATCTTTTCTTTCTGTAAATAGATTATCTCAGGTATTTCATGATAGTAGTTAGTAAGAGTGTGCAAATCCAATTTCTCTCTTTGAACTTAGGAATCTTTATTTGGCCTTGATGCTTTTTAAAATTCATAATTACTAAGAAAATATTTTAAATGTATCATCTAAACACTTAAACTAGTTTCTGCACTGGTTTTTGTTAGAAGTTTTATCTCCAATTCCAAGAAGAAACTTGAATAATCTAAAGGTGAGTGAAAAGATTCCTGGCCATTCTGATTTTATCATCTAGGTGGATACATAATGCAAACACAGTGGGATGTGAAGTGGAAATTTTTCTACAGAAAAATTTAGAGCAAAGAGTTTTAAATGAGCGCACATTATTAAGAGAAGACCCATCTCTCCTATGCAATTTAGGAGATTAACACCCCCCACACACACCCACAACATTCTAGGGTGCTATGCTATCATTCATCCTGAGTATAGAAAAGGAGCCAAGGAGATTACTTGGAAGATGATTAAGAGAGAATATTTCCTCAGAAAAACATTGAAGGATGGCTTTTTGTCTTGAACTCCAAAGAAGTAGCTGACCTTGGAATCCAAGTGTGTCTTGAGCTGCCAAAATTTGCTGAGCTACTACCAAGGTCTAGGGAGAGAAGTAGGAGACCACTCATTGAGTACTGTGAGAGTATAGAAGAGAGATACTGGAAGAGGGGTGTCCCTCTTCCCTTAACAGTTTGAGGGTGAGAAGCTTCTAGAATCATTTTGCTAGCATGACAAAAAGAAATCTCCACAGAAGGACAAGGGTGCCTGACTCTTTCTATGTGTCAAGGGAACTCTGAATGTAGACAAGCTTGAATTATCTTGAAGGCACAAGACACATGCTGCAAAGGGTAGAGGTGGATTGTTAGAGATACTGAGAGAAGAGAACAGCAGGCAGAGGTTGCAGATTGCACTGGGAGTGACATATTGGCACAGGTCTCTCTGCAGAATCCACAGCAAAGCCTTTTAATTAAGCATACAAACCCAAGTGGAGGTACTGATGTGCTTGAGTAGGTGACAGCTTCCCAGGTGTTAACCCTTTTTGCCTTCATCTCTTCTTTCTCCTGTCACACCAGGGAAGGGACAGAAGGAAGGATGGAAGGGATGAAGGTGAAAAAGAATGATGGGATCAACATACTTTTTATCTCTATTACGGGCTTTTGACCTGAGGGAAGCCTGAGCTGGGACACAGGAGAAGCCTAAGGTAGAGGACTTTGAAGTTGTGACTTTATTTTTAAAACAGGGAACAGAACTACTTAATATTGTTAGTATCTTCCAAGAGTGACTAGAAAAGCTGTAGAATCTACCTGGGATAATGCCAGAGAAAAGCAGGACAAATTCAACATCATGTAGTTGAAAGACAGCATTAGGAGGAAAGACCTGTGTGCAACCTATAAAAAAGTATGTGGAAATTGCCTAGTGATTGGACATAATCAAGTACTGTATTTAGGAAAAATGGTAATGGAGTGCAAATATAGAAATAACTCGTGGTTTCTAACCACTGGGTATCCAGTCTACTTCAAAACATCTGTATCCCTTATAAAATAAAATTTAATATTTTCTCATTAGTTTTGCACCCAGTTGGGAATTGAGCCAATAGTGTTAAGTGTAGAATTAATTAGAGCAGCATCCAGTTTCTCTGTTATACTTCTCAAACGTGATGGGTGTTTTTACTGCAATATAACCTGGCTTTTCTAAAATGTTCAATGTATTTTTTTTTGGTCTTGATATAAGCAAACTTTTGAAATGTATTTAGCACTGTAGGAAAAGTATGTCTCAAACGCATGCTTCCTTGAAGAAGGAAGAATTCGTGAGCATCTGTAAGCTTCTCTGTTCACCTCTGTTGCTCTCACGTCTGTCTCTTGGATGACTCAGCCCTGGATGAGAACAAATAATAGGTAGTTAAAGAGCATCTTGATTAAAGTGCAATGAGATGACAATTTTTACCATGGAGAAAATGTTTAATGCTCACATTGGGTTATCAGGTCAAGAGTTTTGAAGAGAAGAGAAACCCTTAAGTAGAATATCCTCTTATCACAGAACAAGAGATATTTTTGATGTGTTTTAAATTCTGAAAAACTTCCTGTCTGAGACCTACAAGTAAGAGATTTCATCTGGAAATTGGAAATTCAAGACTTCAATTTTGAATTTATTCTTCGAACTTACAATATTAAGTTGATTTTTCTCAGGTGCAATAAAATATTTATTATGACCCTTATTTTGATCTTTGTTTACATTTATAGACAGTTTATGGTTTTTACCAATGTCCAAAAGGGCCCCACCTTCCTCCCAGATCTTAGATCAGACATGAGTTCCCCTCATCATGCTTGTGGGTAAAATATTTCTCCACACTCTTCCTGCTCTCCGTTCATCTACCATTTCTCTGACCACCTTCAAGGAATGGAAGACTGTCCCTCAGGGATGTGGACAATTTGTTGGTTGAGAAGGAGGAGACAGATGGAAAAGAAATAAAGAGGAAGAAATAAGTGTGTAATTCAAAGGACTTAGAAAAGTAAAAGAAACACTTTCTGACCAAATGGTTGAATGTGTTGCTGATGAGACTCAAGATCTCTCTGTGGAGGCCTCTGTAGTTAGGGGTTGCTGAAATAGAATTTTGCAAGGTGGGGGGCACAGGGCAGCATGAACCCTTTGCTGGTGCATGGCATGGACAGCTCTATTGCTGTCTGTGCTCAGCAGATACTAGGAGGCCACCAGTGCCATTGGCTGCTCTCATTGTCACCCTGTTTGTTTTTACCACCTAGTATTTGAGTTGAGAAATAAATTCAAGAAGAGTGACTTATCTGAAGGCCAAGGAAAGATTTCTTTTATTGTGAAGAATAAGCCTCAGTTTCTAACACATCCCCTAGCCAGTATCACCATTAACAACAAAGCCTGTGTGACCAGAATTCTGCATCCGGTTCTGTAAAGTGCTTCAACTTTGCCTAGTTGGGTTGCTATGAAGTTAATCCCAGGATAAGGAAAAAAGATGCCAACCTATTTTTGCAAGGATTACCTGGTCAGATGTTATTACAAGTGAACAAATGACCTGATTCATTTTCATGTGTGAAAGCCTGTGTGATGCTGGAGACAAAGGCTGAGTCCTGGCCCAGGAACCATGATGGTGGCCATCTTTCAGTGGCCAATGGCACTATCACAAGAAACATTCCCCAGTCCGTGAGTCCTGGGAGCTGGTTTAGATGCCTGCTAGAACTCTGTTTGAGGTTAGCTGCACTTTCAAAGCTGGATGGTGCTAAGAGACCGGTGGTAACGGACCATCTTTGGTCCATGTCCAGAAGCAAGCCATGGTGGAGGATCTGTGATTTTCCTCCCTGTGCTGGTCCTGGGCCTGGTGAAGTCACCAGGCTTTCATATTTGGAGAAAACTCTGTTGAATATGGGCTATTGCATTTGCTCATGCAGTGCCCATCTCCAATTTGCCTCTTCACAACACATAAAGAATAGGCAGCATGCTGGCTCCGCCCAGTTCAGAGGCAGCCTTTGTGTAATTATATGGCAGACTTGATGGGGGGTAGGGGACTCATTACCTGGCTTTGAATACTAGTTTTTCATGTACTTGCTGTGTGACATTTGGCAAGATGGTTCACTTGCTTCATCTGAGTCGTTGTTCATTATCTTCATTAAGAAAATGACAGGGCCGGTGAGATGGCTCAGCGGCGTAAGCGCCTGCCTTGCAAGCGCGAGGGCCCAAGTTCGACTCCGGATCCCACATACGAAAAAAGGGGCCGGTGATATCGCTCAGCGGCACGGGTGCCTGTTGGCGCACGAGGTCCTGAGATGGACCCCCCGGTACCCACAAAAAAAAAAAAAAAAAGAAAATGACAGTACCTAACTCACAGGGGTGACAGAGGAAAAATGGCCACATAGCAAAGGACTTTGCATAGTGTCTGGTTGTTAATAAATAGTAATATCTAATCACAAATATAATAATCATCCAATACATAGAAACACAAATAAACATTTGGTAAAATCTACTGACAAAACCATTTGATTTCTAGCATGTCTTGACATTATAAGAATGCCTCTCATGATGTCCAAGTATTCCAAGTACTGTCAGTAGGAAAAGCAGATAACCCTGGAACTGAAATTTTGCATCTTTTCCAAGGGTGGATATGAGCTATGCATTTGATGACAATTCAGCCTTTCTCTCCCTCATACCAGGCTATCTGAACTTGCAAAGTTGGTTTTTCCTGGAGACACACAAGTTTCATCATTTGGCATAATCATGAAGAGAGATCTTTGTTGCATTCTATCTGGAATAATAAAGTCCTCTCCGAGAGGCATGACTCTTTTTGAGAGGACAGAATCACAGAAACAGGTACCCATCCTCAGAGCACCCTGGTTATGGCGCAACTGTGAAATGCAGAGGGTAGGCCTTGGTGACTCTGTAGGTCTGGGGACTCCAAAGGGAGTTTTTTTGTGTAGTTTATGATGCATTTATCTTCCTCGAAGGATTAGAAATAGAAAAAAAAAATGTTTGGTTAGTTTTATAATTTTTATTGTGCTCTGTTTACAAAATGATTTTTCATTATTATCTTTGTTCTACACTTATGTTTAATGAAAACTTTTTAGTAGTGAATATTAGTTGTACAGAATAATGGGTTTCATTTTGGCATATTGGTATATGTATATAACATACTTTGGTCATTTTACCGGCCATTACCCATCCTTATCCTTCTCTTTCTCCCAAATTCCTATCCCACCTTCTAACAGTCTGCCTTCAACTTTCAAGTTTTCTCTTATATTCCATATATGAGAAAAGAAGTGTTATTTGACAACCTGAGTCTGGTTTATTTCACTTAACATAATGATCTACAGTTCCCTATTTTTTTCCTTCAAATAAAGTAATTTATTCTTTTTGGCTGAATAATAGTCCATTATATATATATTTTGTGTGTGTGTGTGTGTGTGTGTATCACATTTTCTTTATCCATTCTTCTGTTGATGGGCACCTGGGCAGTTTCCATAGCTTAGTTTTGT
Source organism: Erethizon dorsatum (assembly GCA_028451465.1). Classification (NCBI taxonomy): domain Eukaryota; kingdom Metazoa; phylum Chordata; class Mammalia; order Rodentia; family Erethizontidae; genus Erethizon; species Erethizon dorsatum. The sequence continues at coordinate 52,449,284 of CM051828.1, forward strand.
GAATTGCCCTACAATAAATACAGATAGCTCTATAATATACCATCTTTAATTCTTTTAGGCAAATACTGAGGCACGGGCTAGCTGGACCAAATGGTAGCACTATTTTTTGTTTGTGTATATTCCTTGCCCACAGCACATCAGTTTGAAAATTTTTAGCATGTGGAAAGTATAGTGAGAGGTGAACAAAAGTCTAAATACTTTGAGATGGTCCGTGCAGGGGGTGTGTGCCAGTGCGTGTGCGAGTGCGTGTGCAAGTGCGTGTGCGTATGTTTTAGAGGAATAGGCTTGGTGAGTGAGTAGAAGACATTTACAATGTATGGCTTCAGGCTTGAGAATCCTTTAAGGTAGAACTTTTCATATAGAATACCAAAAACATATGCTAAATATTGCAAGATGATGCTTACTTTCTTTTCTTTTCTTTTCTTTTCTTTTTTTTTTGTGGGTACTGGGGGTCGAACTCAGGACCTCGCGCTTGCCAGGCAGGTGCTTATGCCGCTGAACCATCTCACTGGCCTGATGCTTACTTTCTTGAGAAACTTCAGAACATGAATTTTCCTTGAGACTTAGCTTCCTAAACTACTACCAGTTGCCGTATTCCTGCTTTCCTGCCCTTCTGGTTGCAGAGGGGATGAGCACCCCATCTGTGGCTCAGAGAAATGCAGCACAGCTTGGCGGGAGCTGGAGGTACCCACCCCTTATGGATCCTTGTATTTGCTTATTAATCTTCTTGGCAGAATATCATCCTGGGCCCTTTTCTGCACAATAAAATTAAACTTTTCCAGGGCACTTCTCACATTGTTGAGCCATAGCGTAGCCATTATTTTGTGGTTGGCAGTATTAAAATTACATAAGTCACTAGAAACATAAGGTGAGATATAGGCAAGCCTAAGAAGATGCTGTTGATTCTCTTATGATTTAATTTATTTCTTCATTTGTAAAAGATGACATTTCAAGCTTTGCTCTATAGTAATGCAAAAAAAAAAAAAAAAAAAGACAACTGCTGTATGTTGGGCTTCTGCATATGAAAATGCTTATTCATTATCCAACAACAGGAAATGCACCATCAAGAAGTAACTGCTTACACCCGTTCTTCAAGCATGATCCTAATCTGGACTTCTCACCAAGATAGCTGCAGAGCATTTAGTCAGAAACATTTCTAAGGGTTTACTTTTTGCTGTGCCCTTGAAAAAAGACAGGTGATTTATTCAAAGTGTTTTGTTACCTATGTAGCTTTTCTATAGTTGCCTAAATTATTTATTAGAAGGATGAAAACATTGCATTAATGTAAAATTAATGAAAGTTTCAATTGGCTGAGCTTAAGTTTATTCTGTATCTCATACCACATGTTTGTAGTTTTATGAAGACAATACAGTTCACAACAAGTTTTATAGTTAAAGCTTCAATTTAGCTTCAACCACTCCTTCAAGGCCTAGAACATCTACTTTTTATGGGTCTTAAAAATAATCAAATAGTCAGTGTTCCCTTCCTTCCATGTTCCTGTGTCTTTGCTTTTGCTGGTTACCAGAATTTCATATCAGCAATAATTAATTTGTGCTTTGTGCTCTTTGTGCACATTTTTTTGTCTTATTTACTAGATTTTTCAGAAACCTAATATGGTAAGAAAATAAAAATATTCATTTACTCTCACTCCCAGGCAGTCTTATTGTGAGAGCACATTCTGATATCTAAAGACTATTTTCTTTTTTGAATGCAACCATTTATTGCTTCTGTGTGAAGTCCTTTAAAACGATTTTCATTTTCACATAGATATATAGATAGTAAAGTCACATAATTGAAATACCAAAAGGATGAAAAGGGACAAAATATAGTATCTCCTTCCTATCCCTGATTCCCTATCTGCCCTGTTTTCTTCCTCCATTTTATTAATTATTTCTTCATTTCTTCTGAGTTATTCCATGCATTTAAAGTGAATATTGATATTCTTCTCTCATGTTTTGCACAAATGATAACACTATATATACTATCCTGAAATTGTGATTTTAGCTAAACAACATATCCCAGGCTTCTTCCCTATCAGTACATAATGTGTTCACTTGTTCTTTTCTTCATATCTGACTAGTATTGTGTCTCATGATTGTGTTGTCATTATCTAATCATTTACCTTCAAATTGACACTGATGTTATTTCTAGTCTTTTGCTTTTATGAATAATGCTCCATGAATAACCTTTTCCTGCCACTATTTTCATGTGTTGCAATAACTCCAGAATGCATCCTGAGAAGAGGAATCTTGAGATTGAAAGAATAAGCCTTTGTAACGTCATAGGTAGGGGAAGTTTGCACTCCAAGATGTTGCATCATATCATAAAAACCTCTACTAGAAGGTATGGGACCACTGTTTTCCTCACAGCTTCACCAATTATGTTGTGCTCAAATATGTGACATTTTGTTAGTCTGCAAGGAGAAAATTGTTAGGGGTTCTTTATTCATCATAGGGATTAATTTCATGTGTCTGTTACATGTTTCCATTATATTTTCCCATTTTGTTATTTGTCTTGTAGATTTAGTTAAGAGGTTCTTAGCCAGGTATGATGGCATAGGCCTTAAATCCCAGCATTCGGGAGGCTGAGGCAAGAGAAAAGTGGTGAGTTTGAGGCCAGCCTGGGCTACATAGTGAGTTTAAGGCCAGACTCGACCACATGGTAAGACCCTGTCTCAAAAAAAAAAAAAAAAAAGAGGTTCTTCCTTCAGAAAAGCTTTAATAAAAGGACATACTTTATGTTTCTAACTTTAGTAATATTTTCTATTATTACTTCAGGATTTTGTGCTTCACTCTCAGCTCTTTCTCCTCTACTCAGAGAGACAGTTGCAATCTGGGTTTTTCTTCCCTATAAATTTGGCTTTGAAATTCCCTCCAGGCAGTAAGCTGGGGTAACCATAGTACATACCCAGGAGTAGAATTGTTGGGTCATGGATACAAATATGTTAGCTTTGGCTGTCAAGAACTTTTCCCATACTGCTGTAGCAACTTACTATCTTAACTGGCAATGTAGGAAAATATGCACCATCCCATAACCCTGACAGTACTGGTTAGGCCAGTCTCTAACTTTATTCATTTTGGTGGGAATGATTTCAATGCATATTGCCCTGATGACTAATAGGTTTGAAAGAGGAAAAAGTTGGCTGTTCCTTGGTCCTCATCCCAGACTGTAAACAAGTAATCAGAACTGGTTTTAAACCAGCACCAATCAGTTGCCAAACCTCAAGGAACTGAATAACCCTCTCTGCCCTGAAAGTCAGCCAATCAACCATATCCCTGTGAGGCAAGGATCTGTATTCTGTGTATGGCACCTTTTAACAAACAGGGGCTTCTAATTTTAATTTATTTCATCTGTTATTTTTTCAATTATAGGAAATATTTTAGCAGATGTGTAAAAGATTTTTGCCTACCACGAGGTTCTGAAACATTATTCCACATTATACTTGAGAAATTTAATTGTCATACCATTCCCACTTAGACTCCAGTCCTCCTATAACTGTCTTTTATTTGGAGTGAGATAGAGGTAAATTTAGTTCTTATCTTATATGTACGTATGTTACTAGAACTTTGTACATGTAACTATTTATTGTGAATATAATTTTTCCTTTTTCGACTGCTCTGCAGTGCCACTTTTGAAAGAAATCAAGTGTTTCAATGAGTCAGCTTCTGGACTCTCAATCAACTTGGAATTTTCCTTGTGGAAAGATCTTTAAATATAAATCCAATTTTTTTTAAAGAAGGTTTTTTTTTAATTTTTTATATTTTTTTGTGGGTACCAGGGGTTGACCTCAAGATCTTGTGCGCCAGCAGGCGCCCGTGCTGCTGAGTGATATCACTGGCCCTTTTTTCGTATGTGGGATCCAGGAGTCAAACTCTGGCCCTCGCGCTTGCCAGGCAGGCACTTACGCTGCTGAACCATCTCACCGGCCCCTTAAAGAAGGTTTTAAAGATTTTCTATTTCCTCTTGAGTTTGTTTTAGTAGGTTGTGTTTTACCAGGAATTTACTCATTTTATTCAGAATTTCATATTACTGGATTAAAGTTGGCCACGATATTCTCTTTCTCCTATATTTTATGATGAAAATTTTAGAGACATACAAAAGTTGAAAATATTTTATAGTGACCACTCATATGTATGCTGCCAAATTTATAATTTATATTTCCATATTTGATCATTTATCTATCCACACATTTCCAGTCCTCATTTCATCTTTTTAATGCATTTCAAAGCAATTTTCAAACATCAGTACAGTATCTACCAAATACTTCAGAATGCATATTATTCACTTATGTTCCATACTTTTTCCTCTTGAGATAAAATTTACATGTAATAAAATGGACATAACTTAGGTTAGGTGTACCATCTGGTGAGTTTCTGACCTGCGAATGAAAGCTCTATCAAGACGTCGAAAACCATCACCACCCTAAAAGTTTCTTTCTGCTCCTCTCAGTAGATCACTTTTGCAGTTCTCCTAGAGCCAACCATTGTTTTGATTTTTTTTAAACCATAGACTAATTTTCTTATTGTATTATTTCATGTATATAAAATAATACAGTGAATTCTTTTTAGTTATCTGTAGCAATGTTTCTTTTTCATTCCAGATACTGATCTTTTATGTCTTCCTCCTCTTGTTTTTTGGCAGGGGAGGGGCAGAGGATTAGTCTTGACTGAACTACATCAATTTTGAAAAGATTTTCAATATATGAAATGTTTCAACATGTGAACCTTTTATAAAGATGCTAGAAGGACTTTTGAAAAGACTTTGATTGCATGAATTTTCTATGTGCACTCATGTTTATAGCAGCATAATTTGTAATAGCTAAATCTTGGAAACAACCCAAATGCCCATCATCAAGGGAATGTATAAAAAAGATATGGTATTTTCACATAATGGAGTACTACTCAGCTATAAAGAAGGATAAACTTGAGGCTTTTACAGGTAAATGGATGTAACTAGAGACCATACTCATAAGTGAAATAAATCAAACTTGCATGTGCAAACATCATATTGTCTCCCTTGTGTAAGAAACTGAAAGAGTAAATAAGATCCAAAATGTACAATAGATATTGTGAAAAGGAAAGAAACTGCTCAAAAGGAAAGAACAACTGGGATGGGGGAAAGGAGAAAAGAAGGAAGGGAAAAGAATAAAATATATATATATATACACACAAGACAGCTAAGATAATTATACTACTAATTTTTTTAGTTCATTGAAAACAATGGTTTGTGCTTATATTGTTTGATCAATTCTGCATGTCTATATCTCCTGATCTGAGCAACTACTTTGAAGATAACAATATGCAATATATCAACCATTGTTAATTTCCTATTACCTTGTTTTAAAATTCTGTATCATTGTTTTTACTTTTTTTTCTCTTTAAAAAAAAAAACAGTATGAATGTTGATAATTGGACAGTATGAATGTGTACTGGTTTCCTATTTGATTAATTCATGCTACTTACTGTTTCTTTCCTTTTATTTTCTTTACAGTGAATTAGCTGCTTTTTACAAATATCTTGAGACAAATGCTTGCAAATTTGTTCTCATACCTTATATTTATCTATATTTATCGATATTTAATAGAGTTAAACCAATTTTCTTTTGATAAGCATTTTCATGAGATATATATATATATATATATATATATATATATATATGGATCTGATCTATCATCTATCTATCTATCTTTGGCTGTTAATTACCCTCTGAGGATGGGTTCCTTGCATTTCTAAGTATTGATTTTTTTTACTTTTATCAATTGATTGAAAGTATTCTTTATTTCCATTATGATTGCTACATGAGTTTGGATCCATACATTATACAGAATGATGTTGTTTATTTATTCTACATGGGGGAGAGGGTATGGATTTTCATCGTTGAAAAATTGATTTTAACTTAGTTTCACTATGGTCAGAGAACATAGTCCACATGAATTCAGCTTTTTGACATTTGTTTTATGAGAGGATTTGATCAGTTCTGATAAGTATCTCTTGTGCATTTGAAAAAAATGTATGCTTTGCAATTTTTGCCTCAGATTTCCTTAAATAGAAGAGTATCTCATTTAACTGTAGGTTTGAAATCTTTCTTATTCTTACTGATTGTGTCTCTGGTTTTGAGATATGTTAACATTTCTCATGATGCTAGTCTATTTCCCCTTAATAGTTTTTAATTTTAGCCTCTTATATTTTAAAGCTCTGCTATTTTATGCATAAAAATTTAATATCAATGTAATTTCCCTATTCAGTTGATCCTATCATTATTTTAAAATATTCTCTTTTATGTCTGTATTCTTTTTGCCTAAAGAATCTGGCGTTCATAATAGAGTTACACCAATTTTCTTTCCGTATTTTCATGGTATATATTTAACAACTTAGACTTTAAAATTCTCGTATTCTTATGTTTAAAATGCATTGTTTGCAAAAATATAATTTAGCCTTATTTTTCTATGCTTGTAATGTTAATCTTTCCAGTGAATAATTTACTTCTTTTACCTTCAGTTGAATTACTGACATGTTCGAATTTAAATATACCATTGTAATACTGTTTTCTATGTGTTGATTCATCTCTCTTCTATGTTCTCTTTTATGCATCTATCTTCTTTTGATTAGATTACTTTAATTATGCTATTTTCCTTCCTTTATGAGTCTTCTAGTTACTAATTTTTATCATTTCTTTTGTGGATGTCTTACAGATTTCAACTAATATCCATAACTTGTGAAATTCAATATAACTTAATGTTTTACCATTCTCAGCCCTGCAAGTAATTTAGAATATCTTAAGTGCATTTCTCCTTACAATTTATTCTATTTCTTTACCTTCTTCTCCTTCTTTTTCTCCTTTTTCTTCTTCTTCATCTCCTTCACTGCCCCCTTCTTTATTCTTCCTTCTCCTTCTCTCTCCCTCTCTCCCTCTCCCTGTCCCCTCATTTTTCCATGTGTTAAGATTTCCATCTGCCTGAAAATTCCTATTACTATTGCATTTGGTAGGGTTAGTTTCTGATGATTTCTTTGCTTTTATGGCCTGAAAATTCTTTATTTTTTCTTCATATTTGAAAGATTTCTTCACTAAACATGGAATTTTTCATATTCTGGCTTCCATCATTTCTGTTAAGGAATAAGATTTTTAATCTTATCATTACTATTTTAAAGATGTGTTTTAAAATATTTTTTGCTCTTTGTTTTCAGTGGTTTTATTATGATACACCTTGAAATAAATGAACTGTATTTACCTTTCTTAGATATATAGCATGTTTTGAGTATATTGTCTGATATCTTTTATGTGTTTAGAATAAGTATAAGCCATTTTGTCTTTAGATATTTTTCAGTATTATACTATTTTTATTTTACTTCTGCAAGTCCAATTACCTATATGCCATAATGTTAAAAATAACCAACATTTCTTTTCCATTTTTTCTGTTGCTTCTGTCCTTTCCCCTCTTTATAACCTATCCTGGATACACTCATTTTTTTAAATTTCCTATTCAACAATTCATTGTGTAGCTGTATTTAATCTGCTGGCAAAATTTTCTTAGGTTTAATTATTTCATTTTTCACTTTAATCACTTCCATTTAACCATTTTTAGTGTCAAGTATGTTGCTGAATTTTTAAATTTTTTATCTGAAATTTTTAATATATTAATCAAAGTTATTTTAAAAATACTGTCTCATAACTGTTTGGGAAGATGACCATGTCTCCTCCTGTGCTTGGTAATCTTTGATTGAATACTTGTTGCTATGTTTGATAAATTACAAAGGAATATTGAAACTATGAATGATATTCTTTTCCTCTATAGAAGATAATTTTGGTTTGCTTTTTTTTTTTTTTTTGTGGGTACCGGGGGGTCGACCTCAGGACCTCGCGTGCCAGCAGGTGCCCGTGCCGCTGAGCGATATCACCGGCCCCTTTTTCGTATGTGGGTTCCGGGAGTCGAACTCGGGCCCTCCACGCTTGCCAGGCAGGCGCTTAGGCCGCTGAGCCATCTCACCGGCCCCTGGTTTGCTTTTTTAAAAGTTTTATGTTATATATAATTGTACATACTTACGGGGTACGATGTGATATTTCAATACCTGTACGTGATACATAATGATCAAATCAGTCTAATTGCTATAACCTAGCAGGATTTATTATTACAGCAGTAGGCAGTTAGGTCAGAGGCAGATCGTCTTAACCTTATTAGGGCTTCAGTGTTTTCCAGGAACTTTTGATTTGCTGTTCAACCATACTTCGAATGTTTATGTCTTTGGGAGGTATGGGCTTAGCTGAAGTCTTGAGGGGTTCACAAGGATTTTTTCTTCCAAGCAAGTCCTGCACCCTAAAATCTGACTTTTGTATACTAGATCTATAAGGCTGTCAGTGACTCCACTGGGCTTCTCTTCCCCCCCACTTTCATTTTCTTCTTCGTGACCTGCCTCATATTTGTCACTCTGGCGCTGGCACTGCCCTCAAGAGAAAACCACCTGTCAGGACTTCTCATTGTTCTTGATCTTGACTGCTCAAGTAGTTGCTGCCTCAAAAAAATGGTTTTGTTATGTTTCCATGTTTTCCAGATCTTCTAGTTTTCATAGAAATGATTTAGTCCATCATTATCACAAAATACCTTTTAGTTTACTTAATTTGCTAAATACTATTTTAATTTTTTACTTGACTTGTAAGATTTTTAAATCCCAGCTATTACAGATGAGGCATTAGCATACATATTGTATCCACTTTCATTCCTCTCTCCTAAATTTCACTTCATTATTTTTACAGTGTCAGGATATCAAGCATTATATTTTATGGTACTATTCAAATATCCAGGCTTAATTTAATGTTTGTTTTGTTATCAAACATGGTTAATGTATAAATGCATCCAGGTCTGTCTGGCACAGTTTTCCTGTACATCTCTTGTCTGAAGTTCTTTCTCTAGTAGTATTTTAATAAAGGCTCTTGGGAACAATGTTCTCTGAGTGAATCCACAAATCACTGGGATCATATGGAGCACAGAGGATGTTCCCATGTAGGTCTGACATGGATCTGGATGAGAGTCAGAGCATCCACTGTACCCCAGGGAAAGTGAATGACTAAAACCTATCTTGAAGACTCACATGGTAACGAAAATGAGGAGTAATATCGAGACTCAGTGTAATCTACTTAATATTTTTGTATATTTTAGAGTATTTCATTTGCTTACATTTTTCATGATAGCTTCTTGACATCTGGGGTGTTCTTAGGAATGTTGCTGGGGAAAATTATATGAATCTGTCTGTGTAAGAATTCAATTTTAAAATGCAAGACTCAAACTTCAAAAATTAAGGCCCTCATTGTACATGCTTCACTGAAAACTGGAAGAGAAAGATTGGTTTATCCTAAGCCCACACTCAGAATTGCAGGCGGTGATGAAAAGACAGTGTCCATTATGCCTCTCTGGGGGCAGTAATAGCTCCCCTTACATCATGTAATTCACAAAGGTTACAATGTGGGAGTCAAATGATAGGTTATCACAGAGTAATAGCAAAGTGACAAGTGTGTGTGTATGTGTATGTGCGCTTTCAGTACCAGATCCTGTGGGAATGTGCAGACTATAACTTTTAGAGGTTATAGATCCATTTTTTTTTATCACCTATTATGGTTTGTGTCTAGATGCCCCCTGTAGCCTCATACAGTCATGAGGTGTGGGCTTTTTGGAAGTGGCTGAATCTAGAGTTTGTGATTGGTTCATAGTCCAGTGCTGGGATTAAGGGTGTGAGTGCTACACCTGCCCTAGGGTGGGTAGCCTGCATACAATATAAGGGACAAAAAAAGGCTTGTCTCTCTCTCCTTTGTTGCTTTTGCTGTCTTTCTCTGCCATGTGTCACCTTGCTTTGGAGCCAGCCAATTATGGACAGAAACCTTTACAAACTGTGAGCTAAATAAACCCTTTCTCCCTTAACTTTGGATGATGGGTCAGGTATTTTGTCTCAGCAATGAGAAAAAAGTAACTAAGATATCACATGAAGATTAATCTACCTAGAGTTTAATTCAAAAGGAGAACACAGTGGAGGTGTTCTTACATGTCTTAAGACATCCTTCTCTGGTGCAGAGGAAAGAATCAGGTTGAAGAGATGCAACCTAAGAGAATCCTGAAAACATTAAAAATAAGAACTGCTTTGTCCATATGGCATTAAGAAGCAAACACCTTCAGTTGTCCCTGGCAACCAAATGCCAGTCTGAATACATATGAGCCCGTTACAGCCCAAAGCCCGATAGGAGGACACTATATTTTCTTCAGTAATGAAGATTAACTGGCAGAGAATTTAACTGAAATTGAAATTGATCACTAAGCACAGTGATGTACATGACCTGACTGACTTCTCCATTCCAGTGAGTGCAATATGCAGTGCGTAATGTAAGTCATTTGAATTTTAACCTGAGAGTCCCAAGTTAGAACAAATTAAAGGTCAGTGAGATGCTACTTTCTCAGGTATCATTCTATATATGACCTCCTAGGCAGGTTGGAAGTTATTACTTAATGCTTTTGTTTACCTGTGAGTGGAGGTAATACTACTATTTATTGGAAAAATCTTTTATTGTTGGGTTGATAACACTCTAAGGTAGTTAGAAAACTTTGTCTGGAGCCTAAGGTAGGGTTTAGTACCACCATGATTTGGTTTAAGTTGGAAAGTCTGATGGGGGTGTGAAATTTTATAACTCCTGGGAACTCTTGAGAAAAAAGGTGGTAAAAACAGAAGAGATCTATATTATATATTATATATGACATATATGCATATACACAATATGTACTATGTTGTGTACATGTATGTACACAAATACATGTTATAAATACACATAAAATAAGCACATATTACACACCTACATTATATATAAGTATTCCTTGTCATATACAGTTATTATGTATAGTACATGTATTACATATATTACATACCTATCACATATATTACATGTGTATCTATACACAGACCCTACAGTTATTATAAGAATTACCAAAATTTGGTGAACTTTGATGACCAGGACCAAACCATCTGAGGTATTTTTGCTTTGTAATTGTAACTAAATTATCCCAAGCTTGGAGTAAGAGCAGCATTAAAATTACAGCATCAAAGTGCAATTTCTTTCTTTGCCACAGAAATGATTTACAGCCTCAGAGTTCATACTTCGTGAGCTCCCTGTCAGTGCCCTCCTGCTCACCTGGGAAATACTCAGCAGCTTGCACCTGTGTGTCTGCAGTGCAGCCCTCAAACCTGGCTTCAGTTACCTGAGATCCGCCCTCCTCGTCTGGACACACGCCTGTCACTCCCCCGGTAGGCCCTGCTTCTGTGCTGAAGACCTGCCATCCATCACCCTGAGCAGTCGGCTTCTGTGGTTTCTTGCTGGGCCTGGGCACTGCGAGGTGCTGATAAGTTCATCACTGTGACCTGGGCCCTTCACCCTCTGCTCTACCTATCGCTATCCTCAGATTCCCAGCCTGTGTCTCCTTTTCTATCCTGATCTTTATTCCTATCTTCCAATTCCTGTTCTTCCAGTCATACATTTTAAAGTCAAGGATCAGACTGGCACAAATAGATGTCTCCCTAGAATATCAGGGGGCAGAGATGCTGATGGCAAGGGTAAAATACCCTAGTGGGAGTAAAGGGGTGAATGATGAGGCAAAGGAGACTCACACATAAATATATTTTGTCTCCAATACACAAGCAAGTAACAAAACATAACCAAATCAAAGGCAGAGGGAGTAATGTTGCACATCACGACTTGTGAACGACCTGGTGGAAACATACATTAGGAGCATCAGGCCTGACTAGTGACAGATGAGAACTGTGGGGCCCAGTAGGACCCAGGAACAGCTGAGCTTAGTGTCAGGTTGAATAGGACACATGGAAGTAAGAAAAAGGTCCAGAGTATCAAGTTGTCCAAGTCCAAGACATGGGTGGAGCCAAACAAATGGGTAAGAAATGAGTGTCCTCTTGGGGGCTTTGTAGACAAGTGCTTGTGAATTTGGGGCCCCTTCTTGGCTTTCAAATGGCTTCCAGTAGAAGTTCTAAGTGAAGTGTAAGGGCTCACTTAAGGCAAAAGGAAGACAGCACCAGAGAGTAGGCACAGTGTACTGAGGTCTTGCATAAGTAGGACCACCCAGCAAGAGAAAATTAGAAACAGATGCCAGTATGGAGCATGCCACTTTCTGCTTTAAGAGGCCACAGAATTATGCATAGAGAACCAGGTTTGGAAGGTGATAGTCATTATATATATATATATATATATATATATATATATATATATATATTTGTAGTGAATATATATATAAAACATACTGTGTATATATGTAGTGAATACATATAGTGCATACATATAGTACATATATACAGTGAATATATATATGTACATATATATAGGTATATATATGCATATATACGTATATATATGTACATATATATATATATACATATATATATATATATACTGTGATAGTGAACTGAGGTGTCAACTTGAATAAGAAATATCTAGCTGATTGGTTTACAACAATTTGGGGTATGTCTGAATGATGGACTTACTGAAGAAAGAAGACCCAACACCCACTCTGTTTGTGGGTGGGACTAACCAACAGGCTTGTAGCCCAGATGGAACAAAAAGGGAAAAAAGAAGGAAGTCTCACTTCAGTTTCTTCAGAGGAACTGCAATCTTAGTCATCACCTTGGAATGTCTCTCTTCTGCCTTCCAATGCAGACCCTTTGGCTTTCTGACACAGACTCACACAGGACTCTACACTGAGGGCCAGCCCTTTGGCTTTTGAGTGCATCCTTCAAATCTGCAGTGCACAGAAGGCTCTTCCGCATTCTTCCAAGCCTGACTGTAGGCGGCCATTGTATGCCTACCTTGTAAATCCCATATACAGTGATGCCTTGGTTGCAGAACTCAATTCATTCCAAATTTGTATTCAAACACTGAAAAGTTTGAGAACTGAATATATTTTTCCCATAAGAAATAATAGAAAACCAAATAATTGGTTCTGAGGTCCAAAAATTCCACTTACAAATTCATTTTTCCAGGACCTTAACAAATTTTGCCATGATTTCTTTCTTTAGCTCTATCATGGGTCTCACAGTTTTTCTCTTAGTTTTACTGCTGGTATCACTAACTTTCTTTGGGGTCATGGTTATGATAGTTTATGCAAATAAAATACACAGAAAAAGTATAATGATGAATGTTCTAACACACTAACACTTGCACTATATGTTGTCTGGGTGAGAGGGGTGCCTAGACTGAAGCGTCACTCCTTTGTGTCCACAGCAAGACCCACTCTCCACCCTTATAGGGTTTTTCAAGTCAGATTTTCTTTTCTTTTTTTTTTTTGTGGGTACCGGAGGGTCGACCTCAGGACCTCGTGCACCAGCAGGCGCCCATGCCGCTGAGCGATATCACCGGCCCCTTTTTCGTATGTGGGTTCCGAGAGTCAAACTTGGGCCCTCGCGCTTGCCGGGCAGGCACTTAAGCTGCTGAGCCATCTCACCGGCCCTCAAGTCAGATTTTCCACTCAACCATCGAGCAAAGTTATGAACACTGAAGAGATTTTTTTTTTTTTTTGAACTTTGTAGTTTGAGTAGTGGAAAGTTTGAACTTGTAGCCATTCGACAACCAAGGTATCACTGTTCATTTTATAGCTATTACATGTATAATTATATATACATATGTTTCATATGTATATAATTAAATGTCTAATGGACCCTGACTGATACACACACACATATCTTCATTAAAATTCTACAAGTGGTTTAAGAAAGGTAATAAAGTTATTATGCTTTTTAAAGTTTTACTTTCTAAAGAAATTTTTTGCAATGCTAGGGATCAAATCCAGGGCTTTGCTCATGCGAAGCAAGAAATCTACCACTGACTACATCTCTAGCCCTTTAGTTTATTTTTAATTGGCACATAATAACTGTATGTATATATGATATAAGTGATATTTTGATACATGTACACACTGTGTAATGATCAAATAAAAATAATTAGAATGTCCATCACCTCAAACATCTACCCTTTCTTTGTCTGACATCATTAAAAATTCTCTCTTTTAGCTATTTTGAAATATAATTTCATACATTATTGTTAGCTATAATCACCCTACTGTGCAATAGAACACCAGAACTTATTCCCACAATCTAAATGTAACTTGTGCACTGCTGTGTATTATTTTTCATCAAACACTTAATCCATGGCAGGTACTTTTTCTAACCAGTGTACATATGTAAACTCGTTTGGTCCTCACTACAGTCCTTCTTATTATCATCCATCTTTTCACTGAAGATGAAACCAATGCATGGAGCAGTGGTCTCCCTTACTGAGCTTGTCTTTGACCCCAGCAACTCTGCCTTTGCACTCCCTTCCTCCCTGATGCTCAGTGCTGCCTTGGTCTCCTATTGCAGACAGAAGCTTTGTATTTGGCAGCCTATCCCTTCACTTCATTTAGGTTTGGACCTCAGGGGCACAAAACTGGGTTGACCAACTGGTAGATTTTTGTCATATTTCTACAAGTGCTTCTTTTGTTTGATCATATTTTGTTATTTTGCTCCTGTTCTCCCATTCCTTGATGCTTCTTTCCTGCTCCTGCCCTGATGGCTCCTCAGCTGTGTCTTCTGTGTGGTAATGCGTTATTTTCTCTGTGTATTCCACTCACTGTTCTGCATATCAGTTGCAGTATTACAGCAGTTGTGCTTTCCACATTTAACATCCGCAGCTGAACATTCTGTGGCTTCATGCACTTCCCTCTTGTTTCTAGTGTCCTTCCTTATATCCATGAAAATGTTTATTTATGATGACTTGAAATCCCTGTTATAGTTAATTAATTCTTCACCCCTTCATAGATTATTTAGTTTATTGTCCTTTAAAGTGCAGATACTTTCCTTTTAGTAATTTCCCTTGGAATTCTCTCACCGTTGGCTCATAGCATGGGTCAGGGAGAAAAGAAGCACTCTAAACTTCCAGCTTGTTTTTTTTCCACAGACGATTAGGACTCATTGCATCAGGGCAGATGTGCCTGTGGTCCTGCAGCCTGAGCCCTAGGAACCTACAGTTTCTCCCTTCCCCACTGTGAGCCTCTGCCTTGGGGAAATCCCAGCAGCTCATTCAGGTGCTTCTTTTCTCCATGGTGCCTTCCTCTCATGATTTCTTGATCCACAAAGTATTGTTGGGGCTGGAGAGAGAAGAATCCCAGAAGTGACCACACCCTTGCCCCTCTTGTTCCTGGAGATTTACTCTTGTCTGGTTGCAGTACCACATGATCCTACAGGACTGTGTCTCCTATCGGCACAGGCTGACACATGCTGGGCTTCTCCACCGAAGAAACAGAGTGGACCCTGGTCTAACTAACACGCAGAAAGAGGCCATAATACAAGGGACAGAGTGTAGCCTCAGTGGCTTCTCTCCAGCCTATTCCTGTCTTTAGCAACTGACTTTCTTCCTGTCTAGTTACTATTTCTTCTCCAAACAGGAATAATTTCTCCTCCAGATATTCCTCATGATTCTTATGTGATATTTATTGGTCAATTTACACCCTCACTTGTGTGGCTTCTGCATTGTGGATTCATAGGAGGCAGCTGATAGGTCATGAGAGTTTACCATCTGCTCTGGGACTAAAAATCCTCATTAACTTCAAGAAGAAATGCTTAAGATAGTACTTATTATTTTATATATTTCTTTATATATTTAAAAAAACAGTGACAACATTGCTTTAGCACTTGTGAGCTTTAGCTGCAATTTCCAGCCCTGCTACTTAACATCTACATATTCCCGAGTTTAATGTCTCTGAGTTTCAGTTTGCTCATCTACAAGTTAGAAATATAATTTTAATGAACTTTTACTCATCAAGCACTATGTATCAGGCATAATATGAAGCCCAGATTATTTCACAAGACTTCTGGGAGATTCAAAGAAGATGATAAGTAAAATAGCTAGGAAGACTAAATATACAATATCGAAGAGGAAAAGCTGCACAGTGCCAAAAAAATTGGGTTCCAGAATGAGAAAGTTTTGGACTCATATCTTGTTTCTTCTACTTTTTTTTTTTCAGCAGGTTGCATAATTTCTAACCAATGCTTTAAGCATTAGTTCCTTGAGCTGTGAAATGGAGATAACACCTACATCAAAATATTCCTGTGCATTGAAAGCACAACCTGGTAAAACACTCGATTGTTATTCAGTGGCTGGCACTAATTATGAAGTCAATAAACTTTAGCTATTATTAGTGAATGTATTTGCTTCTTCCTGGAATGGCAGCATTCCACTGGCTTTATTAACTTCTCTGAGTAAATTAAAGGGACAATGATCTTAGATAACTTGATGTTACAGAATCTGAATCTACTAGGACCTTGATGAATTACTGAATGACTATGGCCATACTCTCTTGCCCTAAAAGTAGCTCCTGAATTATTTAGTGATCGGGCTCTATGTTATGGTCTTTGTAGGAACTGCTAAAACTTTTTGAACCATTGGCCAAGAACTAGGTCTTGGGTGGCATTGGAGTTTTGCAAAAGGCTATGTTTTGTATAGTAATAATGCGTGATTTGAAGACAATCTGTGTGGACTAGACTAGCTAATGGAGGGTGTGGGTGGAAATGAATACAGAGACTACAAATAGAAGAACAAGATTGCTGCCAGAAAAAGCTAGTCCCTGATGATTCCCTGTTGATTACAATCCAAATTGTGAGAATGAGAATCTCTATCAGAAAACAGCATTAATCTTTGCTGTCCCATATGTTGCTGGTAGCAACACGCAGTTATTAAACACTTGAAAAGTGGTTAATGTGGTTGAACCAAAGTTCCAGCTTATTTCACTTTAATTGATTTGAATTGAAATTAAAACAGCCACATGTGGCTAGTGGCTACTGTATCGGACAGTGTGGCACTAGGAAAGGGAATTGGCTAGAAGTAATGTGAGATTAAAACTAGATAATGAAGGAGTGAGGAAAATAGGTCTCCACAAAAACCCTCAGGGAAGATTTAGGGAGCCAGGGGTATATAGATATCCTTTGTTTCCCTTAGGGTCCTTTAGACAACCATCTGTCATCACTACATCCCAGAACCCTCTGCCTCTGTAACCTTGTCCTCACCTTGCAATGCTTGTCATCACCATAATCCATGCTGAGAGCTCAGGGGAGTGGACACCATATGGCATGAAGCTCTACCCAGGCCAGAACAGTACTGATGCCAGAGCATAGCGATTAGCATTCACAGCATCAAAAGGTCTCCTGTACACACAGCACACGCCATCCTGGACGCTGACATGCAAAGGCACAAAAATACCTTATGACATGGCAACATAATTTCACTAGACTTAGTCATAGAAAACCAGAACCTGTAATTTGCTAAAAAGAAATTTTAGCTCAATTTCTTGTGTGTTTGCACAAGATGTATGCTTAGTTATGGAAAGCATTTATGTATGTTTGTGTATGACTGACTATTGATAGTAACAGTGCAAGTTTAAAGGAAGGAAAAGAACCACTTGTCTTTTAGGAGTAAAAGATGGTGAAGACAACCTCTGCATGCTTGCTTGGGGCCATGTGACAGCCTTTCTCAGCATATTTGTAGCTGTGCTGAGGTTGATGCAGGGTTTCTTTAAATGAAATAACACGCACAGTAATCTCCCAAGAGTATTCCATGACTCATCTGAGCATAAAACGGGGTGCCTTTAGCCACCTTCCTTTAAGCCACATAATGAAAAGGCTTTTATTCTAAGCATCAGGTGAATAGTTTGTCGGGACTCTCCTTGGACAATTCTGGCTGCACCAGAGAAATCAAGAAATGAGGCCAAGCAAGCTAGAGAGAGAGAGAGAGAGAGAGAGAGAGAGAGAGAGAGAGGTATGGATGGAGAAACTTCAGTACAGGTCCCCCAAACCCAATATACATCATGGGATAGACCTGACAGGAGGGAGTGCTGGGGATGCTTGCATTGCTAAGACTCATTAGCAGCTAATTTTTGTGTGTGGCTTTGAGGACACATAATGGTCTTCTGTGGTTATGTTAAAAAGCATTTTTCCCACCTACTAAGAAATGCTAAGGTCTTTAAAATGTATTATGAAGTTGAATGTCACAATTTATAGAATTTTTGAAAAGCTGCTATTGAATGCCTTATCAGCTGAAACCCTAAATTAATACATAGTTCACAAAGAAGAAAATAATTTTAAGAGGAAAATCTTCTCTCTTCTTCCGTTATTGAGCCAAGATATTGTAGTTAGATGTGTGACTTTTATCATGTCTTATTTATACTCTGGGATAAGTCCCAGACTTCTATGTTACAAACACTTTTGGCAAGAATGAAGAACAGGTAACAGATTCAAGGAGGAAATATTTCCAGAGGGTTTTTTAGCTACACTCCATAACTAACCCACTTGCAGACAGACAACATACGATTGGCATGGTGGGAGCCTGGAGCAGAGCACACAAGTTGGCCCTCCATGGTTGGATTCCCTGGTGTTTTCTCCAGTTAAATTTGGTTGGCTCTACCATGCAAGAGGCCCTGAGGTCAATCCCCTGTATTGCAAATATCAAGCAAGCAAGCAACCAACCAAACAAACATTGTTGGTTAGTTTCTGGTGTGTGTGTGTGTGTGTGTGTGTGTGTGTGTGGTTTGCTAATATTGCTCTAAAGCTTTAACAAATCCTGTGTGCCTCTGCTGAGCTCCCAACGTCCTTTCCCCTCCCCTCCTATCCTCCAGAAAACTCACCCAGTATATATTCATCAGTGAGGACTTGCACTCTAATTTTCTAATTTCAGGTTTTAAATTTCATTTCATTACGAGGGGACAATTGTACCCATTCTTTTTTCTCTCATATACATAATGACTGGACTTGAAATTTTTTTTTTTTTTTTGCCATTGAAATCTCAATGTGAGAAAAAATAATCAAATTAGTTATTTTGATTTCATTGGCTGGAGTGATCCTTCTGCCTCAGCCTCCCAAGCACTTGAGACTATAGGTGCTGGCTACAGTTACTGGTATGTTTTTGCTTTTTGTTGTTGTTTTAAAATCTGCATCAGACAAATGGTTCACTACAGAATGATCTTTTGTTCCATTGCAAATAAATCCAATTTGGAGAAAAATGTAGTCATATCTTAGATCTTGCATCTATACCTGGGTTCATGAACTTGATTCTCTCCATGATTCTGGTTAGAAAACAAATTGGAAGAGAACCAAATGAAATTTAATGGTTAGGTTCAGTGCTAACCTTATGGAGAAATTCACACAGCAAATAGGCAAGTGGATTTCAACCTATTTATTTATTTATTTATTTATTTATTTATTTATTTATTTTTGTGTGTGTGTGTGGGTACCGGGGGTCGAACTCAGGACCTTGCATGCCAGCAGGTGCCCGTGCCACTGAGTGATATCACCGGCCCTTTTTTCATACTGGGTTCCGGAAGTCGAACTCAGGACCTTGCGCTTACGAGGCAGGCACTTATGCCACTGAGCCATCTCACAAGCCCTCAACCTTTTTAAAGCAGGAAAACAGGAAGAAATTAATTTGACATTCATATTATGCAATGACCAGTCTTTCTCTTCAAATTGCTGTGGCATTTTATCAAAACTGCTTTGAGTTGGGTTTGTAGCTTGAATCTCTTGAGCACTGTGCATCTCAGCTCAAAAATGTAACAAAAACTACCCTCAAATGATATTCAAGAGTACTCCAACAATCCCTTTCCTGAAATGCCTGGGAGCAGAAGCGTTTCGGATTTCAGATTTTTTTTTCAGACTTTGGAGTACTCAAGTATACATAATGAGATACATTGGGGATAGGATCCAAATGTGAACATGAAATTCCTTTGTGTTTCATACATACCTGTACACATAGCTGGAAGGGAATATTATACACTGTTTTTTCTACACCTGCTTATTGACCACGAGCCATCATGTAAGGTCAGGTGTGGAAGTTTTTACTTGTGGCATCATGTCGGTGCTCATAAAGTTTTGGATTTGGGAACATTTTGGGGTTTCAAAGCATTTCAGATTTCAGACTTCTATAATAGAAATGCTCAATCTGGGCTAATTAGAGTTTACTATTGTTCTGTGGCAAAATCACTAACATCTTAAGGAGCAGCTCAAAACACAGTGCAAAACTTCACTGTGACCCAGATGTGGAATCCTTCCTACTCCTAGAGGATACAGTACTTCCGTGGTCCGGATTTCAGATTTGTGGAGCTGAACAACCGCACAAAAAGATTCCCCTTTTCGCTTTTTTTTCTTGGTTTAAGAAGGTTCCCCCTCTTCCATGAAACCCTACTTCATCTAGTGTGGCCATTTAATCTGCTGTGCGAGCTGATTCACTTGACTGTGTCAATGCCCACGGAGCACACGTGAATGTGACATGGGTGTCACTGTAAGCTGGTGCACACTCTTGCTCTGCTGCAGCCCGTTCCCTGGTTCGCCAGACTTCACTTTTGCTTGAGGTGAACACTCTCTCAGGACAGACGCTGCTAACTTCAGCTGTCATCATGCAGCTGTGGGACGGTGCTGGGAATGGTGGGTGCTCATAAAGCTGCTGCATCAGGGGGTCCTCCCTGCTCCCCTCCTGACCAGCTCCTGCAGAGGGTAGAGGGGGTGGCTGCCACCTTTAACAGTGTATGTCAAGAAAGTGACGGATTTGTTCAATCTGTTCTTTCTTTTGAAAGGGCAGTTTTCAGCACAACATTTGGTTTATTTTTGGAGTGCCATGAAAAATACAATGAGGAAGTAACTTCTTAGAATGAATTCTTTTATTTCTAATCAAAATCTGCTTGTTCTTACTAGACCTCGCTGTCCTCTGAAGAACCCCAACACCATTGTTCTCAGCCTGCATCCCCTGTATTCCTAGCAAGAGAGCCATTACCCCTGGCTCTTCTCCCTCACACAATCATCTCCAGAACTAACACAACCAAATTGTAAGGATGGACCTTAGTTGTTGAAAAAGGGAAGGCCTTAAAAATGTTTGTGTTTCTGTGTTGACTTGTTTACCTCCCTCTCTTCCTTCCTACTTTCCTCCTCCTGACTAAAAACAGGCTACAACAGAGGTTGGACCAGTTATTTCTTAACTATTAAAAAGCCAAAAGGACCCCCAGGGAAAGTGACCCAGGTAACAGCCTGACACTCCCGGCTTCCTGAGCCCTTAAATGTTCTTTCAAAACTGCTCTTCCAAAGCTCTTCAGAAAGACAGAGGAGGAGAATGAAATTAAAAAGGGATTTTATAAAATGCCAGCATTTGAAAAGTGAGAATGAGAAAGAGAGCTGAAGGCAGAAGGCGTGTGCATGCACGTGTGTGAGGACAGGGTTTGGGGGAATGGAGCTGACCTTAGGGAGATGTCCTGACATAAATCAAGCTCGTGCAGAGTTTCCTGCTGTTCTATTGGTTTGCTCCCCGTGGTGCTTTCACTATATCTGCCTCCTCCTTCAATACACTCATTTTGTTTCCAGTCCAGAGGTCTTGGATGATGTTGGTGAGAAGCCAAACATCTGGGCTCTGAGAATGAGAAGAGGGAGAGAGAGGAATCGCCATGGCGATGAACTTAATTTTTATGTGTCCGACGGGACACTTGGCTTCATGGGCCCAAGAGACCGGAAGTCTCCACTTTGCCCGACACCTACTGAGCATTATGAGAATTGTCTGTTGCTCCACCCACATAAGAATTAAGATCTAAATGAGAGGTAGCCAAGTTTAACATATTTGCACAGCAACTAGGGTTATAATGTTCTGTAACAAATGTGCAATATTTTAATCTCTCATATTCATTACCTTATGTGCAATTATTAACCTCCTACCCTTTTACTCTGTGCAAGGCCTTGAAATAAGTGCTTGTATACCTACGTTAGCCCATTTAATCTTCACAGTGATTTGAATAGTAACTAAACCTATCATTCCCATTGTATGGATGAGAAAACTAAGGTTCATAGAGACCATGGTACTTATATATATATATATATATATATATATATATATATATATAGGTGGTCATATTGAAAAAGTTAAAGTAAATGGAATTGCTTTAAATAATTGTATTTTATTTAACCTCATATATCTAAAATATTATCACTTAAATATGCGATAAATATAAAAATTTCTAGAGGTTTTTCACATATGTTTTGAGATTCGATATGCATTTTATTCCTACCTTGCATCTCAATTTGGACTACCCATTTTGGGGACTCAGTAGCTCACGTGGCTGTGTCTCCTGGATAACATAGGCACTGGTCACTCTGAGGCACCTTTGTTCTCATACTGTCACACTGCTGGAGTCAGCCGGGAGGCTGGCTCAGCCCAATCACTCTCCTCCTCCACCTATTGCTCTCTCCTGCAGGAATCTCCAGTCTTTTTAGAAGATCACTCAGGGCTCCAAGACACTAAGCGGGAAGCTGCCAGTCTCTTGGAGGTGTAAATCCTGTGCTAGGATAACATCACTTCCTCTGCAATACATATAAAAGGGAAACACAAGTCATCCTAGATTCAAGGGGGAAGGAAATTGACCTATGTCTCAATGAAAAGGCAGTCAAAGAATTTCTAACTTTTTAAACATGCCATAAAAATGTATTTATGTCAAAGAATAATACAAGAATGCTGCACATCTTTACAGTCATTTACATATATTTATAGGCTACTGAGACCATGCATCTCAATAGCTGTGGTAAAGTGAAGTCAAGCACTAGTGGCACATATTTTGCAGACTCTGGAATGCTAATGTTAGTGTATGAATTGATAATAGATGTTTAGATAATAGATAACAGAGGTCATACGCATATACTTTTAGAAAAGAGAATCTATCTTATGTGGTTTACTTAATTTTGGTTGCCAACAGAACCACTAACATCAAATATCAACATTGTTCTTACAGGGAAAAAAATTCATTTTTTCTTCTTTCACCATGCTTTTTTTTTGGGGGGTACCGGGGGGGTCCACCTCAGGACCTTGCGCGCCAGCAGACACCCGTGCCGCTGAGCGATATCACCGGCCCTTTTTTCATATGTGGGTTCCAGGAGTCGAACTCGGGCCCTCGCGCTTGACAGGCAGGCGCTTGAGCCGCTGAGCCATCTCACCAGCCCTCACCATGCTTTTGAAGGCCAACATTATCTATGGTGAAAGGAAGGGCTGTTTTATTTTACTTTTCTAGTTATAAAAAGAGCATTATAATTTCTTAGTTAATTTCTATTTGGACTTGTATTTTAGATTTGTTTTGTCATGGAGATTTTGCTGGTGCCTCTTAACCTTGTTTGGATCAATCTTGAGCAAACCAGGGCTCTCTATTTGTTTAGAAACAACCTGCTGTAAAGGGAAAGGGGAGATTATAGCAATTACAAAACAATCAGAATCTTAGGGACTGATCTTCCTCTTAAAAATCCTTTTATAGATATTTGGATAGCTCAGATGAAATCTCACTTGTACTGATGTCAACTATTTTTGAGTCCTAATTGAAAATCAAAGCCCAGGAAACAGAAATTAAAAATACCTGCTGTCTTGGGGTAGTAATATATTGGGATCCTGAAATACATTAGCCCTGTCACTAAGCTAGAGAATGGTAATACAGCAAACTAATTTAACATCACTAACAAAAGTCTTTGACTATCCTCCGGAAAGAGACAGCTTCCATGGCTAGTTCAAGCTTTCATGGAAACCCATTGTTTTTTAAAATGAAAAAAAAGAATCTTTCCTTTTATGGACTTATCTATATTATGTTGAATGAAGCTGAGATTAGAGTTTCTTAGTCGTAGTGGATATCCATAATGGATCAGCCAAGAAATACGCCACTACTGTATATGATTTGAAATTCAATCTCTTGTCACAGCAGTCAGGACAAATTTGTCAGGTCTATCAACCCTCAGATTTCATAACATGCTAGGAAATATGTGGTAATTGAAACTGTACTTGCTAAGGCTAGCAAGAAGATATTATGCTTTCAGTCTCACTGACTTATGCAGAACACACCAACATACAAGTGTGTATGTACACCAGATGTTTAGTGTATTGGGTGTAATTTGGTAATTTTAGTTTTACAAGGACATATGGGAGGGAGCTTTAATACCAGTATTGATGTGGAAGTTTGCTATTGACTTTCACAATCAGTACATTTGCTATTGACTTCTGCCTTAGCTTTTTTTCTCATTGATGAGACAAAATACCTGACACTCAAAGAGGAAAGGTTTATTTAGCTCACAGTTTGTGGGGGTTTCAGTCCACAGTTGGTTTGTTCCAAGGCAGGGTGGCATGGCAGACAGGCATCACAGAAGAGAAACAGTTCATGGCGGGGAGAAGGTAGTAAAGCAACAAGGGACGACCACAGCTCTTTGTATCCCTTATATTTTATCCAGGCTACTCAGGGAGGGTAGCACTCACACCCTTATTCCTAGTGCCCTTGAACCTAGCATTGCACCATGAATCAATTCCAGCATCACACACTTCAGATCTAGATGCCTCTGAAAAAGCCCTGCCTATGACCACATGAGGCTTTGGGGGGACATCTAGACAAAAGCCATAACAACTTGTAAAACACTTGATAAATTCACTATCTTAGAATTTCAGAATTGAATTTAGAAATGCTACGCATAGTGTGCACTGAATAATGGAAGCAAGTGATTAAAATCAATCTGGTAAATTCAGACTCAAGAAACAGAGAAGATGGAGTGATCAATCACATTAAAAGCACTTAGCTTCCATTCATTTGATTTATTTATTCACTATCCCACTGTATTCTTTCCTTCAGCATTATACTTATTGCCAAGGAATGTTCAGTAGAGGGAAAGTGATCTAATATTTATTTTTAAAAATTTTAAATCCATTTATAAAATCCATTACTACACGCTAGCCACGGTGTAAGGCAATTTGCTTTTATGTTCCTATTTACTGCTCTCAGCAATTCCAGGAGATGACTACTATTATTACTTCTATTTCACAGATGGTGAAACTGAGGTTTAAAGTGATTAAGTCACTTGCCCAATATCCCCTGGAGGATGGGTGGCAGATGAAGAATGTGAGCCCAGGTTTTTTGGTCTCTAAAACTCTAGCACTCAACCTTTCTGTGAAAGGAGCAACAGAAGCAGTACCAGTGGGAGTGTTTGCACCTGTGGTTAGGAAACCACCAACACTTACCTAGCACTAATTGCCTGCCCACACCTGATCTCAGTTACCCGGGGAACTGCGCCTGACTCTTACAGCAGCATCCAATGGCCAGCAGCTAGCAAGTCCTGAGGCTTATACATCTCTCTGTGGAAAGGCTTGCCAGCATCCCAAGGGGGTTTTCTGGAAAGTCCCAACAGTGAGATGCCTGAGCTGTTTTTCTGCAATCAGTAAGTCACAGCTCTGACCTCTGTAGATCTGATCTTAGCTGGGCTTGCCAAGGAGAATTTTCTCTGGGTGATCTATCTCAGCCCTAGGAATCTAGTTGTTCCTCTTATCCACGGCTCCTAAGCTCATTTGCATTCTCTTTAACTTTCAACAAACAATTCCCATAATGCCCATCCTTTGTTTATAATTCTTTATAGTCAGACCTCAGTATTAATGCTTCTAGATCCCCAAATCCAACCAACTGTAAAATGAAAATCTCAGAAAACAAAATTGCCACAGAATTGAACATATGCAGACATTTTTTTCTTGTCATTATTGCCTAAACCATAGTGTATAACTAATATTTTTTAGCACTTTCATTACGTTAGGTATTATAACTAATCTAGAGATGATCCAAAACATATGGATGTGTATAGGATATATGCAAATACTATACTATTTTGTATGAAACTTGAGCATTTATGCATTTTAATATCTGAAGGAGGACTTGGACTGTCCCCATGGAATGCCAAGGGACAACTATTTTAAACTCTGTTTATATACATTATATAGGTTCTGTCTCCTGTCTGTATCTGGACTAATACAGTATATTAATTTCATAAAATCTCTATAAAAAGATAATCATTAGCTTTTTTTGTCTTAAATGTAAAGCTAGAGATATAGAGCAGTTAGTGTGATTTGCTTAAATCTGCTAGTTGTGATAATTGATAGAGCTGGTTCTATCTTCATTATATTTCAAAGGTTGGAGGAAGCCCCCAACAGCCTTTGGAAGCCCTTGTTATATGTAGTAATTATGTTATTGAGAGCAAACAGAAATACCATCTTTCTTATCATGGATACTGGCTTAGGAGAAAGGAGCCAATCAATGTATAACATTGCCCTGGAATAATCCAGAACTGGAATTACTTCTGGGATGGATGTGATCAAATTAGACTAAAGACACACAAGGAAGAATTTGCTGTACAAATCTATTTAGTTACATGACAATCACACCCAAATTCTTGAAAGAAACTATTCTACATTTCACTAACTTCGTCCCGGAGGAAATTTGAAGCAATTGCTGGTGAGTTGAGAATCTATTTCTAAGGATACAGTTCTGTAGGGAGGCTTATTTGAAAGAGTGAGAATAAACAGCAAAAAGCAAGCAAATTTGATCATTTTTGAAAAAAAAACAATGTCTAGGTGATTCTAACTTGTGGAAGAATTACTTATTATTTAATTACTCATTTGGAAAGATTCAAACAAATAGTCTTACTGTCTCAGGAGTAATCTGTTTCTGAAACTTCACAATAGTCTGATACCTAGTGCTGAAGAGACCAGATTCCTGGGATAAACTTTTTCTACACTGCCCTTCCAAACACAGCCTCTCTCCAAACACTGGGGAAAGCTGCATTCCTGTGTTTTCTGCGCCAGGGTATACTGTGGGCAGGGGAGCACTTCCCCTGCCAGACTCAGGCCAGAGAGAGCAGACACAGGAAAAGGGCATCCTCCCTGAGTCAGGTAGCTCAGAAGCCTGCCTGTCCAGACCACCATCTGACTCACCAGCATGTGCCTACATTGCCCCTGAAACTGACATAAATAACCCATTTGCCCACAGTGTCCACCAAGTCACAGGCAAGTGCACACAGACTGGCTGGCGCCAACTCCGCAGGTCTGCAAGTCAGCTGAGTCCCAGGAATCATGTCCACTGGACTGCTGAGTCACAGACACCAGCCCAGATGACAGGCCAAGTGGGCTCTGTTGCTACCACGCATGCTAGTGCACCACCCCAATCACCAGAGCATAAAACCATCTGTGGAGAACACAGGTGGTCAACTGCAACCAGGCTGCAACTAAGACAAGAAGGAAATTGTGCAGACTCGAGGGCTCTTTGGCATAGAAGTTAAGAAGCAATTGCAGTCACAGCTGTCCTTTGCAGACCCCCACCAGCACTCACTGAGGACTAGGGAACCCCACCCCACAGCCTGGGCAGAGTTGTAGAACTACAGATTCCAGTGGATAGACACACACATCTTGAGGAATCTTCAGCCTCCTGGGAGTGAAGAACAGAGCAGTTCCATTCCAGTCACTACCATATCTTGCAGAATCTCCAGCCAGTGTGTGAAAGCGATTGCAAATCCTGAAGATGGCCACTGGAGCACATCCGTGATCACAACCCTGATTTGGAGGTCCTTCAATTGCCAGTGAACCAGCTGCCAGTTCCACCATCATGCCCTGGGAGGGGGATGGAAAAAGTTCCTAACCAAAGAACTGGGTCAGTGTCAGACTCTGCCTGCCTGCCTGCAAGCCAGAGGAATAAAGTCCTGAGACTGGGTTAGCATCAGTTTTGCAGTGGAATGGTCCAAGGTGATTTTGGTGTAGCTGCCTATAATCACGCCACAATCAATACAAGAAGGAAATGATGCAAATTCTCAGGTTTTCTGGCAAAGAGGCTACATATAAATCACATATATGTTCTGTTGTTGGAGTATTTAAACTGAGTTCCTGTTGGATATCTTCTGGGTTTTGATTATTTTTGTTTTGTTTTGCATTTTTTGGGTTTTAAAATTTTTTTTCTTCTAGTTGTTTTAATTGAATTTGTGTCTAGTTTGTCTTCCTCTTCTCATCTCTTTATTAGTTTCTTCACCTCAAACTCTTATAGCAATACTATTATCTTTTCTTATTTCTTTTTCCCAGTATTTCAACTCCTCCTCTAAAGTTTGCCATATTCTACTCTCTCTCAGTTACATAAACCACTGTATAGATTTCATAAATTATAGAAATGACCATTGTGAAGACAGAGTGTATGAAATTGAGGGCAAAATGGTAAGTTATGAAGAAATATTCAGAGAAGCCACAAAAAAATAAGAGGAAAAGAAAAATAATCATACACCAGCTACTAGTTGACACCAAGAAGAGCAACATAAAGCTAATAGGAGTTGGAGAAAAACTAAAAGATAACACAGATGGAATTATTAATTTGTTTACAGAAATCATAAAAAGAAAATTTCCCAAATATGGGAAAACATTTCAATATACAAGTAAGCAAGGCTTCCAGAGCAGAAAACAATTACAATGAAAAAAGATCACCAAGACATATCTTAATTAAATTTCTAGATGTCCAACAAAACCCCCCAGAATTTTAAAAGCAGTCAGAGAAAGGTAAACCCATTAAAATTACATCAGACATCTCAACACAAACCTTAAAGGCCAGAAGAGCTTGGAGTGAAGTACATCAAACCCTAAGAGCAAACAACTTCCAATCCAGATTAACATACCCAGCAACTTTCTTTTAAAATAGATGGAGAAATAAGTACATTTCATGATTAAGAGCAACTCAAGAGACTTATAAATACTAAACCAGCACTCCAAAAAATACTTGAATATTGTAGAGCAGTGATGGTGAACCTTTTAGAGCTTCCAATGATAACAAAGAGCCAGCTGTGGCAAAGGTGCCATAGGTTTGCCATCAGAAATGATGAACCAATAAAGCCAAAAACCAAGATGGAATGAAAACACCAGCAAGGCCAACACATAAACAACAATAAAAAAAGAAAAAACAAAGGATTCACCAACAGAGAAAGAGCAGAAAGATAGTAATTAATCAACATCTACCAGTAACATCTCTCAATGTTAATGGCCTCACCTCTCCAATTAAAAGACACAGACTGGCAGACTGGATAAGAAAACAGAGTCTAATAGTCTGCTGCATTCAAGAAACTCATGTGATATAAAAACATATTCATAGACTAACACTCAAAGAATGGAAAAATGTATTTTATGCACCAGAACCCTGAAAACAAGCAAGGGTAGCAATTTTTACCTCCGACAATGTAAACTTCAAGCTAAAACTTGAAGAGTCAAATAATGTCACTACATACTAGTTAAGGGGACAATTCAACAAGAAAAGATAATGCTTATAAATTGTTATGCACCAAATAGTGGAGCACCTAATTCATAAAACAAACAGTGCTGAATGTACAAGAGTAAATAAATACTAACACAATCATAGTGGAGGATCTTAAAACCCCACTTCTGCAAAGAGAGAGATCAACTAAACAAAAATCAATAAAGAAATAGCAGAGCTAAACCACACACTCGAACATGTTGACTTAATAGCTATCTATAAAGTATTCCATCCTGCAATGACAGAGTATACATTCTTTTCTGCAGCACACAGTCCTTTCTCCAAACTAGATCAAGTACTAGTAAATGAAGCCTTCTTAAATAAATATAAAAGATTAGAAATCACCCCTTGTTTATTATCAAATCACTATGCAATTAAAACAGAAATCAGCGATAGCAGAAACCACAGAAAATTGAGATGCACCTGGAAACAGTAACACACCGCTGAACACCCAACAGGTCACAGAAGAAATCAAGAAAGAAATTAAACAGTTTCTGAAAGTTAATGACAATGCAGGTATAGCACACCAGAACCTCTGGGACATAATGAAAGCAGCCCTAAG
Organism: Erethizon dorsatum; assembly: GCA_028451465.1. Classification (NCBI taxonomy): domain Eukaryota; kingdom Metazoa; phylum Chordata; class Mammalia; order Rodentia; family Erethizontidae; genus Erethizon; species Erethizon dorsatum. Next base: position 52,478,992 of record CM051828.1, read on the forward strand.
AGCGAAGTTCATTGCAACCAATGCTCAAATTAGGAAAACAGAACAAGCTCAAATAAATAACTAGAAGATTGAAGATGGAGCCATATCTCTCACCATGTACTAGACTAAAATCAAAACAGATCAAAGATCTAAACATTCAGACAGAAATAGTGAACCCATTGAAGGTAAGATAAATGAAACCCTTGAACTGATAGGTGTAGGTAAGGACTTCTTAAATAGAACCCAAACCACACAAGAAATACCAGCAAGAATCAACAAATGGGATTACATTAAATTAAAAAGCTTCTGTGCAGCAAAGGGATCAGTTAGTAGAGCGAAGATATAACCTACAAAAAAGTTTTACCAGCTATTTTTCAGATAGAGGACTACATCCGAAACATATAAAGTACTCAAAAAAAAATTAGACCACCTAAAATGAAAGACCCAATAATGTAATGGGTAAGTGAAACAAGCAGACACTTCACAGAGGAAGAAATACAAATGGCCAAAAAAATATGAAAAAATATTCAGCATCTCTGGCTATAAAAGAAATGCAAATTAAAAGAACACTTAAATACCATCTTATACCGGAAAGAATGGCAAGCATCAAGAAGTCAAAGAATAACAAATACTGGTATGGCTGCAATGAAAAAGGAAAACTCTTACAATGTTGGTGGGAATATAAACTAGTAAAACCATTATGGAAAGCAGTATGGAGATTTCTCAAAGAACTAAAATTAGAAATTCCGTATGACTCAGCTATTCCCCTTCTAGGCATCTTCCCCAGAGAGCTAAAGATATCATACTACAATGATATATGCATAATAATGTTTATAGCAGCACAATTCATAGTAGCTAAATTCTAAAGCAGCCAGTAAGCCCATCAATAGATATATGAATAAAGAAAATATGGTACCTATACATAATGGAATACCACTCAGCTACAAAGAAGGGTAAATTCAAAACATTTGTAGGAAAATGGATGCACCTGGAAAATACAGTGTTGAGTGAAATAGATAGGACACACAAGTTTAAATACCATATGGTATCTCTCATTTGAGTAAGGCAAAGTACAAAAAGCATGATAGAGGATGGATAGAAGGAAACAAATGGGTACATCTCTTGCAAATGGGAATTGGTCCAGGAGACTGAGGGCAAGGGAAGAAGGGAAGGGCAAGTATGAAGAATTATGATATGCCAAGTACATGAACATAAAACCTCAATGAATGTAAACACTATGTGTCATAAACATGAACTAAGAATAATAATAATAACAAGAATGAAAATGGGGGAAGGGGATTTAGAGGCAAAGGAAGAGAGGTAGGAGTGTAGGGGATTAAAAAAGAAACAAGCTGTATTGTGTACATGTACCTACTCCCCACGATGAATGTAAACTTTGTGTACTGCAAACACGTACTAAGAAAGTAAAATAATAAAATAAAAGATAATTCTCTCTTGATAATCAAGTTAAGTAGATGAATCTTAGCAGAATTCTTAAATTTTCAGAAAACTGAGTAAAAACAAGCTTTCTGGATTACCATAACAATTCTTAAATGGATAATTCTTGATGAACATGAGCATTGCTTTTTATAATTTTCTTTCTATACTGGAATATCTTCCTACTGAGATCACTCCTTCATAAAGGAAGAAAAATGAGCCCAATGGGAAGATATAGGAAAGGCAAATTGGACTGTCAGAGAAGTCTGGCTCCCTTCTGCAAGTTTCAAGAACATGAGGAGTTTTGCTTGTTTGCCCTTTGGAAGAGGATATATAGGAATACATGCATAAAAACAAACATGGGTTTATGATGGAGGAAATTGTGAAATATACGTGGTTTTGGTTCCAATTCTGAATTAAAATATAAAAAGGCATAAAAATTGCCTCTGCCAATGGTCCATATTACTTAATTGATGGCTCCCAAGGCAGTGTCAGGATGTTTTTTTCTTGAAGAGGTAGGTGGGGAGGTAAGGATTACAGGGTTGGAATACAGAACAGCAGCAACATTTATTTATATGTGTGAGTCTAAGGTGGAGCAGGTTGAAGAGAGGATGGTTAATAGGAACAGGGCACAGGTAGAAAGGAGGAATAACTTAATTCTCTAAAGCATTGCAGACTAGCTATTGATGGCAAAAATTACATAATTCAAAATAGCTGGTAGAGAGGATTTTCAATGTTCTCAACATACACAAATGATAAATATTTGAGGTGATGGATATGCAGTTATTCTGATTTGATAATTACCCTTTGTGTGCATGCATTGAAATATCATACTGTACCCCATAAATATATACAATTAATAAAATTTGTCGATGTAAAATTAAATACTTAAAGAATCTAAAATCAGAAATAATGTTTTTAAATGAACATCTTTGAGTCGTACTTTTTAACCAATAAAATAGAAATATTAAAATCTTTCTGCCTGTCATTTTAGAAGATAAAAATAGAATTTATAAAATTCCTGTATATTACTTACTAGGGCTCAATTAATACTGGTTTCCTCTGCCTATTCATAGTGTATATACCCGCAAGTATCATGTGAACTAAAGATACTGTAACTCTTAGAATTTGGAGGCACATATTAGACTGCCACAGGTACCAAAAGACTTCACTTTTGCAAAACTGGTTTATGTATTAGTATGTGTGTGCATGTGTGCATTATGTATGCCCAAGAAATCAGGCATACAATCATATTGTAAATTAACTGAATGCAACTATTAAGATTTTGCATTAGGCTAATTTCAACTCAGAAAATTTGGACTCTTTTCTACAGGGAACTAGTAGCTGAGAGAAGAGGTACTCTAAATATTTCATTATCAAGCCTTATAAATAATAAAAATTAACTTCTCTTTTCTTCCTCCAAAAATGTCCTCTCCATTTTCATAGGCACCCAAGTATTGATGCCCTGGGCCTCCTGCCAGCAAAGTTTCCTGCCTGTGGACAAGTACTCTGCTAATTTATGTGTTATAATTACTTGCTATTCAATGGAAAAAATTCTTCATAGCTACTGGGCTGAAAGCGTGGCCCCTTATATATTCTTGGAGCAGCAATTCTTTCAGAAAAGGTTATTTAACAATACTGGTGGACAGGTATCATTTGAGAATAGAATGTAAACATAAAATGTGTTCTGTCAAAGCACATGGTCTTTGGAGAAGGCAGTTCAAAAGAAGCCTCTGGAAGGTTTTGTTAAAAAAAAAAAAAGGCTCAGTATTTCTCCAAATCTCTGAATTTGTGTACAGTTTAGAACTCTACTTTTCAGTCAATAGCTATTAAGTCAATATATCTAATTCATCATAAGCAAAGCCAAGCAAAAGGCAAAAGATGAATGTGGTAATAATGTTGATAAAGCTTCTTTCTCACGTTTGATAACCAAACACTTCATCCCTGTGAGGGTGAGCAATGAAAACAGGAGTGAGGACTACAGAGAAGGGGCATCTGGATGGAAATCCCAGCTCTATATGACCTGGAGCAAGTCACTTACCCACACTATACTTTATCTCCTAGTCTAGAAAACTGGAATGATGCTGAAAGTAGTACTAATGCCCAAGGTTAGTATAAGGATAAAATGTTTAAGGATAAAATGAGACCCCAGTGAGAGTGCATCGCCTGTTCTCAATAACTCTTAGCTGTTATCACTAAACACTTTTCGAAGATGTCATTTCCTGTGAGTTAAGTTAATCCAATTGCAAAAATATATTTGTGAATATACAAAGTTGCAATTTTAAAGAATTGAAATTTTTTTACCAATAGCAGTGCTCACGCTTTATTGATTTAAATGATGACTTCTGAAGATCATTACTTTTATTATATTAAATGTCCCTTTGTAATTAAATTTATATACAACTAAGTAGAATTGGACTCTTTTCCTTCAGAAGTCTATGCAGAAGATAATTTCAATAAGCAGATACACAAAGTTTGGGCTCATTAAATTACTTTTAATTTATTTGGATGGTAGAAAAATATATAGCGAAACAGTAGTTGAAAGTGGTCAGCAGGTAAGAAAAACTAAATTGCACAAAAATATAAGAGCACAGTGAATATTTAGCATACATTTTAAGTTCAATATGCATTTCCTGAACTTTAACAATGACATAGGTAGAACAAATACAGTATGGTTGTTATTCCGTAGGTCCTCGTGTGTCAGTGTGTGTGGGCTGTTAGATCAACCAGTGACTGAATGTGAAGTGGCGAGCGCTGTAATGAAGAAAGGTGTAAAGTACTGTGGGAACCAAGGTGCGGATAGACAAGCAGTGTAAGAAAAATATTTATTTTGAAAGGAATGGATTTTGTAAGGGTAAGCAATAGGGAATAGTGCCCTGTTATTCAGGGAACTACAATTTAAAAATAACAGGATGTCATTTCACACACATCCTATTAGTAAGAATTCAAAGAATTATGTGTGGTATGAAATGACAGGGAAGATGCCTGGGAATAGAATTCTCCATGTTGCAAGCTCATGAGAGTGTAAATTGGTTCAAAACCTTGTAGGACAGTTTGGCAATGTCTAGTCAAACTGAAAATACACATCCTGATGTAGTTCTACTATGTGGAATCCCAGAGAGATCCTCAGATAGGAGCCTAGAAAAAAAGGAAAGGATTGTTTTAGTAGCACTGTCCACAGCAGTGAAAGACTGGATATCACCTAAGCATCTAACAGTAGGGAAATGAATAATAATCCATTATTATACATTATTTCTTATTCACATAACACACAAACATTTATTTACATAATTAAATAACTTCCAATTCCACCTACCAACTTAGAAAAATATCCAACATCCTTACATTCGCTCCTCTTGCCCATCATGAGCTACTCCTGCCCATCTGGCCGGTCTTCTCAACTCCACAGCTTTTATGTCTTTTGGACCCACCCACCTTTGCTATCTGCCTAGGGCTGCATTAGCTGCTTGCCATTGTTTGGCTCCTAAATGCCCCACCGAAGCCCATGTGTTAAAGCTTTAGCCCATGTGGTGATTGGAAAGTGGTACAATCTTTAAGAGATGAGGTCTAGTGGGAGATCACTGGGGGTGCTCTTGACTGAGGACTGCGGGGCCCCGGCTTTTCCTTTGCTTCCCTGCTTCTTGGCTGTGAAGTGAGTTGCTTGGATTGTCACACACTCCTGCCATTATGTGCTGCCTCACCACAGGCTGAGAGCACCAGGGTCAATCAGTCATGGACAAAACCTTCCAAAAACTCTGAGCCAAGATAAACCCTTTTTCTTTATAAATTAATTACCATAGTTATTTTGTTATGGTGATGGAAAGCTGACTAACATACTGTTTCCTGTGCCTGGAACATTCCTTCTCTCTTGTTTAGATGCTTGCCTCCTTCAGAGCTCACTTTAACATTAACTTCTTCAGAGAAATCTTCTCTAACTGTTTAAGGGAGACTTGTCTATCCTGTTGGCCTGTTTTAATTCTCTGCACAGTGCTTAGTTATCGGTATTTTTCTTGCTTATGTTTTCATGGTCCTCCATTTCTACACATGATCAGAAATGCTGTTTGGCTAATCGAGGGTGCATCATCAACATCCACAGTGTGGTACTGCCATTACCCATGTTCAGCAAATCTTTATGGAATGAATGAACAAAACTATACACAAATCTCTAAACATTGCAAAAACATACAATTGACAAATAATTATCTAACAAGATAAGAAATGTTATAAGAAATAAATTTAAATTATATGAAACTATTATCTTTCAATTTTTCCATATATCCATTTATAATTTTTACTCATTGCCAGAATGACAGCTTTCAGTATCAACTATTTATATTTTGTTTTCAGAAATGTATGAACTGAATTACTTTATTCAAATAAATATGTAAAAAGTCATGAAAGTGGTTTAATTGCAGTGTCACACAATCATTGTATGCCAAAAATGTCTGTGCTCTACCATCAAAATTTTTTTTTTGATGATTTATCAGCTGAAGCTAAATCTTGTTCTATTTTATTAAAAATAAAGATTTGGAGATGGCCAGATTTGCGACAACAGCAACAACAACGACAACAACAAACACCAGAAAGTACTTTGCTTTTTCAACACAGACTCCGCCATAGGATATGTGGTAGGCTTCAGGGCTGGGATCCACTGTGTTACTCAAAAGAGGTAAGAGTTGGCCTCTTGTTTTCAAAGGGAAAGGGAAAGGGAAATACTGTACCAGAGAAATGGTTCGTCTTAAAACTTTGTTCCTTTTTGAAACTGCCTAGCTTTGTAACTGCTTCATGGCTCTGTAATTACTTTCCTGACCTTGTAACCACGAGAGTGTAACCGAATATGCAGGATGTCTGATTGGAACAAGTTCGATCATTAATCTAGTCTCGTAACTGATGGTCATTAGTCTGGCCTTGTAACTGATGATCTCACCCTGCTAGCTAATCAGAAGAACTGCCAGGCTGTTCTGTCTTGCCTTTGTACCTCCTGCTTTTGCATCATATAAAAGCCATAGACCATCAGAGATGGGGGCCTGATATTTTGGGATCTGATTCCAATCTGTGCCTGTTGACGTATAATAAATCTGCCTCCAAATCCTGGGTGTTGTTTCAGTGTTTCTGTTTGCTGTAGCAAAAGAATGAGGACTGTGAATGGGGAACCACAAAGATGAGTTACGAGATCTCAGGAGTTTTCTTTGAAGGTCGTATTTCACCAAGAGTACACCGGAGGAAAATAAAAGTCCATATGGATGTGGGCACATGGTGTCCATGTATGCCAGGACCAAGCCTGTCCATTTGAGGCTTGCGGGCTTAGAGCTGTGGGGAGCTGGAGCCTCAAGGACAGGTGCCAAGAGCAGGAGAGGAGAGGTGGAGAAAGGGAGGGGAGAGGATGCCAAAGGCAATGTTTGCTACCGTAGAGTTTTGAGTTAATACTGGGCCCTTCTGCCACACTGGACACAAATGTACATTCCTCTCTTCATTTTCCTGCCTACATTTTTCTCCTATGACTGGCAGTGCCTTGCTTCTCCAGAATTCAATCCGATGACAATTTTTTGAGTACGCCCTGTCCCAGAAACATTATGGGTTAACTAGATGGAGAACTTGGTCTGGGAGTCAAAAAAATATTTCATAACTGTTTATTTCTATTTAGAAAAAATAAATCTAAGTTCCAAAACAAGTCATACACATATCTGAAATAAGTTATTTACTTATTTTATTATTTTACAGTTTTTGGAGACTTAAAAGAGGATGGCTTGGGGAGAGAAGCTAGCTAGCCCTGTTCTGAGTTATGGAATTGATTAGTGGTTTCACTCCTAGCCTTTGAAAATGATTCACGAATGCAACTTCCCCTCAGAGTTTTCCAGACAAATGGTCCAATAAGCGCATGAGCCCCTATACTGTCTGTAGCTAGCGGCCTTGATGGAAGTCCAGGTGCTCTGACAAACCACATTTCATTGAGGTCTGCCTGCTGTCAGGTGACCCCGAACAGATAACCGCAATGAATGTTTCACTGTGTCACAGGGAAGCAACCTCCATTATCTCTGAGATAAATCAGAGAAAAGGAAGAAAGCAGGCTGAAAGCAATTTCATTCCATATAAAAGAAAGCACTGTTGAGGGCTTTCCCTGGCCTTTAGTCTCCCGACACATATTTTTCTGATAGAAAATATGAAGTTTGAGAATATGAAAATTATGAGAAATTACCAATGTAGTTAATGGCATAATAGGTTCCATGAGTGTTATGGTCAAAGATATGACCATGACTGCCTTTGAAAATTTTATTTTTGACTTCTTGGAGATCACTTGAAATAGTTTTTTCATGTTAATAGTAATTATTATGTTTTTAGTTGTCAAATTTTCTATTTGTGATATTCAGGAAAATTGAAGTTTAATATTCTTTGGTCTTTTTCTCCCTGACATCTTTTTTATTTTCTCATGGATTGTGAAAAAACTTCCTGTAAATATTCACTGCTCTTCCAAGATTCACTTTCCTGCAGTCTCTTCCTTCAGCAGGTACAAGTTTTCTGTTGGTTTTTTCCTGGTTGCTCTTTACTGGGTCTGAACACCCTTTGTTTTCTATCATGAAAGGAGATAAGCAGCTATAACAGCTATAACACATACTGTACAGAATTTCACTTTCCCTCAGCAGTGAATTTTAATTCTTCTCTTTACTCCAAACACTTTTCATCCAGCCCCCATCCCCTTTATTTAGATAAACTTCGTTCTCCAAGGCCACAAATACACACAAGATGGAATTCAAGCTAATCCTCACATCTGGGCCCCCTTTCTCTGGGCTGTCCTGTGAGTAGCTGCCTCATGGCCACTCAGTCTTCCTGACATACATTGGGTCCCCATTTTCATGAAAATTGCCTGCCTTGCTTCTGCTGAGCTCCTTTTGTAAGGAGAGCCCTATGGAACTAAGACTAATGACTGGATCCAGAAGTCGTGAGGACCCACTCCTTGTAGAACTTGGAGTGTCTTCAACGGAGGGACTTAGATCTGACCACTTTCTGAAGTTGAGCTGGGGGGAGGTCATAGACACAGGAGATTTAGCTCTAGAGTGCAGAGGCCTTTCTTCATGACTTTTATTTCTACTGAAAACCAGCAAACTGTGAGGATGTGCATTCCAATTTAAAGAACTAGAACAGGGCCATGGCTAAAAACTCAACAATTTATCCATATCCATATATATATATATATATATATATATATATATATATATATGGATATGGATATATTTGTGTGTGTGTATCTGTGTGTGTATGCACAGCTGGCCCTCCATATCTATGGGTTTCACATCTAAGGGTTCAACCAACCATGGATCAAAAATATTTGAAAAAGTTGTGTCAGAACTAAATATGACTTTTTTCTTATTATGATTCCCTAAATGATATATTATAACAACTATATTAGGCATAATACGTGTTTTAGAGATTACCTAAAATATATGGGAGTATTGTATAGATTGTGTGCAAATATTGTATCATTTTATACAAATGAGTTAAGCATCTCAGAATCTGCATATGAGAAGTCTTAGAACCAAACCCTTGTGTATATAGAGGGACGATTTTTTTGACTTTCTTTTTTATTTTTTCATATCCCAAAAACTCTTTTATTTAATTTGATTTTTCCTTCTTCTAATTATACACATACTTTCCAAAGTTTTTAGTTCTTTTTGTCCTTTTAATCTCTTTGATTTCTTCTTTTTCTCTATTTTTCACTTAAAAATTTTTTTTTATTTTATGGAAAAAAGGTAAAACAAATTTCATAACAACATGATAGGAGAATAACAATAATACATTGCATACTGTCTTTAAAGTAGTTACTCAGAGTATAAGATACAGGCATAAAAATTCTCTAATCGATATTAGCACAAACCTTCCTTTTCTATGAACTAAGAGACACTAATAGTACAGTTAACTTGCATTTTTTCTCCCTTTTCCCTTCCTTCCTTTCCCCTTTTCCCCATCCTAGTTCCTTTTTCCTTTTAAACAATTTCTTCCCATTTCACAATATCTAATGTACATTTTAGACCTTATTTACTCTTTCAATTTCTCACACCAGGGAGATAATACAATGTTTACACATGTGAATCTGATTTATTTCACTAATGAGTATGGCCTCAAGTTACATCCATTTACCTATAAAAGTCTCAAGTTTATCCTTCTTTGTGGCTGAGTAGTACTCCATTGTATAAAAATACCACATCTTTTTATTCATTCCTCAGTTGATGGGCATTTGGGTTGTTTCCAGGATTTAGCTATAATGAATTGTGCTGCTATAAACATGTGTGTGGGGCTGGTGAGATGGCTCAGTGGCGTAAGCGCCTGCCTGGCAAGCGCGAGGGCCCGAGTTCGACTCCCGGATCCCACATACGAAAAAAGGGCTCAGCGTCACGGGTGCCTGCCGGTGCCCGAGGTCCTGAGGTCGACCCCCGGTACCCACAAAAAACAAACAAACAAACAAACAAACAAACAAACAAAAAACCGTGTGCGTATATATACATATATATATATATTTTTTTTTTTCCCTCCACTTTACACGCTAATCCCAGTTTTCTGAAACACCACAGTTTAGCTAAGTAATTATTGAGTGAAGGAGGTTATATATGCATACACTTTTAGGCTTTTTTTGATATTCCATATAGTGAGAAATAACCCTAAATAAAAACAGAATCTTTCTTCACATACCATTTTTCATCTTGTTTTTGTCATGTTGATCATAGATACTACACTACTAAATATATACTGAACTTATTTAAATAGTTAGCTGGGATCCCAAAGCTTATGGTCTTTGCATACTCAATGTTCATATTCTTTATTGTTAAAGAGTAATATCACAAACCATTTGTGGCTTGGAACTGAATTGATGCTCCTTCTAGGGAAGCTATTTATGTAGTTCATATCATTTTCCTATCAGTTGAATGACTGACTGAATTATGCAAAGTGGATTACAGTTACTTTTTAATTTAAATGTGCTGTAGCTATGACATTTGAGACCAATGCTTAAATAAGGAAGCTGATATTTTCATAGTCTCCGAGAGGTGAAGGGTTGAACCTGATTTGAAAGGTCATCTAGAAATCTCTCTGCTCATATGTATCTTCCTTCCTCATTCACCCAAGAGGTCCTTAAGCCTCAGTTTGCCTGTGTTAATGACAGGGAAACCACTATTTCCGGAAGCTGTAAATTCTTTTGAGACATCATGCTGTTGCTACAGAAAGCATGGGTTTGGGGCCGGTGAGATAGCTCAGCAGCATAAGTGCCTGCCTGGCAAGCACGAGGTCCTGAGTTCAAGTCTCGGAACCCACATACGAGAAAAGGGCCAGTGATATTGCCCAGTAGCATGGGTGCCTGCTGGTGCGCCAGGTCCTGAGGTCGACTCCCGGTACCCACAAAAAAAAAAAAAAAAGAAAGCATGGGTTTGGGAGTCTCCCACACCTGGGCACCAGGATGGTTTAAATCACTAGAATTAACATTAGATAAGTTACTAAAATGTTTCCATACCCACACACTGCATCTTATGTTAAAATTGTTCACCAGCTTGCAGCTTAGTTTTCAATAGGAAGAGATCTTGAAATCTGGAATGTCCATGACTCTTACCGAGGTGGATTTTAAGTTGATTGCTTCCCTGTGGATCAGGAATTATCTAATAAGAAAGGGATTACTTTCTTCTAGTACTGCTCTCTCTTAAAAAAAATTAAGCCAAATTTGCAGGTACTAAAAAATACTTTGGAAAACATTGTTCAATATATATTTTTATGACTATTATTCTCATTCTTTGTGGTTGGGTGAGCTGTGCTACCCACACATTTCAAGGGACACCTATATACCCAAAGATTCCAGATCTCTGTCATCAGCCCTCATCTCTGTTTTGAGGTTCAGTCCTACAATGTGAACTATTAAGTAGTTATCTTTTAAATGGACACACAAGTTCTGCACATATACTGATTGCCTTGGCATGCCAGGTTGCTACTGGAGATGAAAAGAGGAATAAGATGTTATTCTTGTTACCAAAGCCTTCTGGGAAGAGAAACAAGGTACCATAGAATCACATGCTAAACACAGGGAATGCTAGAGCAAATGATGCTTAAATCATCCCTGATGGATTAGCTGGAGTGGATGAGAGGTGAGCATTTGAGGCTGTGTTTTAGAAGGAAGAGAAATAAAGGAAAAGAAAAGGCCTTTCAGGCCTGCTGATCCATGACACTGGAGGCCACATTTGTCTTTCAGTCACAGAGAATGTAGTATAAATGCTATGCACAATGTGGGCCAGCAACAGAGAAAAGTGCAGGCAAACATTTGATGTGTACATTAGTTTATTATTTCTTTCATAACAAGTTACCGCAGAGTGCTTTCAAACAGCATGGATTCCTTATTTTCTAGTGCTGTTGGTCAGAAGTCCAGTATGCCTGCTCTAGCTGCATCCTCAGCCTGTAAGCTGATAGGGCTAAAATTAAGGGCATGGCAGACCGAATTCCTGTCTGAGGGCACTGGAGAAGAATCTGCTGCCAGGTTGATTCAGAATCCAGTTCCTGTATGTAGGACTAAGATTGGTGGGTTCTTGCTGACTACTAGCTGAGGGCCATCTTGAGCTCCTTATAAGCCTCTCTCTCTGAATTTTCCTTCTGCGTCATCTTTTCTGCCCTCCTCTTCCGCTTCCAGTCTGACTCGGCTTTCTGATTCCAGTGCTTATGTGGTTAGATTGGGCCCACTTAGACAATTTAGAATACTCTTTCTTTTTCTAGGTCCTTAATCTCAGTCACTTCTGCAAAGTCCCTTTTGCCCTGGGGATCAGGACTGGGACACCTTTATGAGCTATGATTCTGCCTACACAATGTGGAATACTAGTCCATGAGCTATTCCCTCAAGAAATGTCTAGGCACGTGTGTAGTGTGTGTATGTGTGTGTGTGTGTGTGTATACGTAACAGAATTCATTAGTCAAATTTTGGAAACATTGAGTGGTATATTCCTATTTTGGAGATTCAGAACACACATTTTCTTGTTGAAGAAAATATATAAATAATAAAGAAAACTATGTAGTTTTTCCACAAATTTATTTTACCATAACACTTTTTCTCTTTCAAGGTTTCCTGTTAACTTCCTAGGAACTGGTGATATGCAGACTATGCTTTGGAAAACTGAATTAGAGAGGCAAGCAGAGGCCAACTCACCAAGATATTCTCAGCCTTGCCTCACTGCTTAGATATTGTTTGGAATACTAAGTCTCACTGGAGACCTTCTAGTAAAAGAAAATGTCCTTACATAATTTAAGGAGTCTACTAGATATAGAGGGGAATACACCATTGGGATAGGTTAGAAAGCAGGAGTAGGATTCTAAGAAAGAAATGGTATTATCCTGCACTTAAGTAGCGGCAGTTGAAATCAGAAGTGAAAATATTTAGGGACACTAACAAAGTATAAGAAGCACTTGTGCTGACCAATTTATGAAACGCAAAGGCTAAGGCAGGGTTAAAGATGACCCCTCCAGAGTATGTGAATACTTGCACTTATGACACATTCCTTTAAAATTACTCACTGGCAAGCAGGTCTTAACCTCTGCAGGGGGTAGTGGCTGGTAGAGTAGATTTGCTTTGGTGGATCCCTGGCCCACCAAACTGGCCCAGTTGATTTTTGGGATGTTATCCAAGAAGTAGATAAGGGTTCCTGCCTGTTCTTCCAGCATAGCAAGGTGTCACCAGGCATTGGTTATCTAATGCCCTGAGGAACTGGACAAAAAAAAAAAAAAAAAAAAAAAAGAATATCTGCCCACCTGCAATTTGCCATCTGTGAAATAAGAAACAAAATATCAGCCCCAGATACCAGCTTTATGTATCATTGTACTCTCGAGTTACAACGCGTTTCAGTCTAGATGGGGAGATTCAGTGATTTCTAGGAGATTTTATCATGTCAATAATTCCTTTATTATTTTAAACACTTATAGGAAGAAATCTACTTAAAACCAGGTTGGTCTTCTTAATAGAGTCACCAGAAAAAAGTGTCTTTAACTATGAGAGTCCTTGAACTCTCTTTCTTTATAAGTCTTGAATGTTGGAGAATATAGGAGTAACTACTCTAAAAGGCCTTGTTGAATTAGTAATTAACACACGCCCTGATAATGTAACTGAGGGGCCTTTCACTTAATTTTCTTTGTTTCTCGTATTCCTCTCCAGAAACCAGTGCAGTTAATAAATCTCTATGGTGACATTTGAAAATCATCACAATGGTGTACAATTTGTTCATTCTCTTCACTTGATGCTGTTCCGAGAAGCAATTGACTGGGAAATGATTGTCAAGAAGGGATCTCCACTTGTTTAATTTTACAGAAAATTGTATTTTAGAATATCTCTCTGAAGATAATAGGATATAAAGTTTAACAGAGGATAATGAATACAAGATAATGTCATTAAGGTATTTTATCTTAGTAATTTGTGTACAATAAGTCTAAGAAAATTGATCCTCTCATTTTAAGTTAAATTTTGAGAGGAACTTCTAAACCTTCTACATTATCCAGTCTTTTTTATGCTGCAAAGAATAGCAGTGCAGTTTGAATAGCCTTTATCCAAAATGTTTGGGACCAGTAAGTTTTTGAATTCAGATTTTTTTTTTGATTTTTGCATTATTTGCATATAAAAAATGAGATATCTTGGGGATGGGACCCATGTTTAAGCACAAAAATCATATGCACTTTATATCCTTTGCCAGAATGTAATTTTATACAATATTTTTAGTGTGCCTGCGTTTTGACTGTGATCCACTGCACAACATCAAGTGTGACATTTTCCACTTGTGGTGTCAGGTCAGTGCTCAAAAAGTTTCAGACTTTGGAACATTTCAGATTTTAAATTTTCCAATTAGAGGTGCTTAATCTGTAGATGGCCTAAGCTTATTAGTATGTAAAAAAGAGACTTTACATAAAAATCTCACTTTTAGCGTTTCTTAAAAGAATGGACCTGGAAACTGGGCTGCATTCCTGTGTGGTCACATGTCTTGGAGCTGAGTAAGTGACTTTTTCTTTGGCTGAGTTCCTTAGCAGTCCCACCACAGACGTTTCTCTCATTCCCAGCTAACAGTCCTGTGTAAGACTTGTAAAGACCCTGGAGGCTTCTAGTTTTGTCATCTCTGCCCTCAGTGGGGATCAACAGTGTGTTATTCTACCAGGTATCTGTAACTCTCTACCCTAATCTTACTTGTAACAAGATGATATGTATTACAATACCGTTTTTTATTAGAGTGAGTCTATTAAAAATAATTAAAAGATTTCACTTTTTTCACTTTGGGAAGATTTGCAGACTTTTCAAATTAGTCTATGTCCAAAGGGATCATCCAAACAAAAAACCTTCTACAATGTTATATGAGTCTATGTGAATATTTGAGCTATGAAACAGAAGCATTCAATCATAGTAAGTGTTGAGTGTTAGTGCTGTGATTCTTTTACATACAATGGACAAACTTATGTTTAATACCACTATTGTTTTCTCAACCTGGAACAAGCTGCAAATTTAGATACACAATTTTTGGGACAGTATTTTTTTTTTTTTTTTTGTGGGTACCGGGGGTCGACCTCAGGACCTCGCGCGCCAGCAGGCGCCCATGCCGCTGAGCGATATCACCGGCCCTTTTTTCGTATGTGGGTTCCGGGAGTCGAACTCGGGCCCTCGCGCTTGCCAGGCAGGCACTTATGCCACTGAGCCATCTCACTGGCCCCTGGGACCATATTTTTATGCTAAATTCCCAGTTTTACTTTTTCCTCCAAGAATACTGTTATGATTTAGATCTAAAGTGTACCTCAGAAGTTTCACGCATTCAGAGGTGGAGCTTTCTAAAGGTGATTGCATCATGGGGGTTCTATACTCATCAATGAATTAATCTACTGATGAGCTCATAACTGAATGTGCTGTTAGGAAATGGTGTTTACTAGGAACAAGCAGGTCACTGGTGGAGATACGTGACCTTGAAGGCTGTATTCTTTCTTTGGCTCCCCCTGCTTTCTCTGCTTCCTGGCAGCCATAGGGTGAGCACCTTTCTTCCATCATGCTCCTCTGCCATGTGGTTTTGGACTTGGAACCAAGACTGAATCCTCTGAAAACATGAATCAAAGTAAACCTCTCTTTCTTTAGGTTGAACCTTTCTTTCACATATTTATGCCAACAACAAAAGAATAGCTAATACAAAAAATTGGTACCAGAGAAGCGGGGTCATTGCTGTGACTGTAGCTGATAATGTAGTTTAGAAGCCATTGATGGTGCTTTGCAGGAGGAGTTTGGGAAAGTTTGGAGGTGCAGGTTTCAGTAGCAGTAAAATGATGCAAGGTAAGCTTCACGGGTGATTTTGGTTGGAACTCAGAAGAACAGAACGCTGACAAGAATGCAGACAGTAAAGGCCAGACTCAGGAGGTTTCAGCTGGGAGAAAAGACCCCATTGGCAGCTGGATAAGAGGCAGAATGTTGCCTTCATTTTTCTCATGTCGTGGACCTTTCAGGAGACTAAGGTTAAGGGTGGTGGATGAATTTATCTGGTGGACATAAATCCAAGGCAATCCAATGTGCAGGCTACAGAAGGAAGGTTGCTGGCTGCTTTTAGCCAGCTCTACATTGAGAATCAGGAGAAAAAAAACAGAGCCAAAAGACGTGGAAAATCTTGCTGCTGGCAGTTTTACTACGCCACGCTTTTCTGCTACACTGTTTCTGCCTTAGAGCCAACCAGTCATAGACTGAATCCTCTAAAAATTTTGAGCCAGAATAAACCTCTCCTCCCTTAAGTTGTGGGTGTTGGTTACTTTGTCCCAGTGATGGGAAAATGACTGACAGAGATAGAGATTTGCTATTCTTTGACCAAAGATTGATCTGTCATCTAGTGGAGGTTTGCGAATCTGGGCATTTTAGGGGAAACCGAATTTTCCCCTACTTGACAATCTACCAAAGATGCACATGTGCTGTTCTAATGGAACAATTTCTGAATTTTCTCCATTGTTCTCATTCTGTCTCTCTCTGTGTCTCTGTCTCTCCCTCTTTCTCTTCCTCTCTCTTCCTTTCTCTCACTCTTCCAGGTTTCTCCTGAGAGGATGATATGCTCTCTGGGAAGTCCCTCTTGACTCATGGCCTACGAGAAACTCATCTACTCTACCTGCTTTTAAATAACAATTTTCACACTATTTATTAAGTGCTTCTTTCCCCACCTGTGTTCATCTTACTCTCACCATTTTTACAGGCAGGGACTTTACCCTTTACCACTTTGTCCAATTATTGCATGCAAGGAAACTTGGATTAATGATTAACTCTAATTATTCCCTAGACATGAGATTCTATAAACATTATCAAACTTGTAGACCAAAATATAGTTCTCTGAACTTATCACTTTAAAATCAGATTCTATTTATCCATTATGTTGTTAAATAAATTCACAATATGAGCATAGATAGAAAAATTCTTAGTTTTGTTTATACCTACAGTATTAATTGTGGTTCCCGTCATGCCCTCCTGCTATTGCACCTTGGGGAAATGACTGTGTGAATTTAGCATGTGCTTTTCAATATCACATAAGATTGCACTTAGCTCCATAGACCACCATCATACTCAGTGATAAACATCCAAAAATGTTCAAAATGACACTGGCTTCCATAAAAGAGAAAAACATTCATCTTTCATTTAATATGAATCTGGAGTTGGCTGTTGAGGGTGACAAATGACAACTCTACAATTTTTAGGGACATGGGACCTGCTATCCATGTCAGCTCTTCCAGGTGTGTCTTCTCAAATAGGATGAAGAAAAGGGAGAGCAAAAGCCCACCACTTTCATTATAAGAAGACTTTTAAATACATTACTATGTCATTGTTTAATCTCACTATGTATGTTCTAATATCCCCCAACCCAAAGAGTTCTGAAATCTGAAACACTTCTAGTCTCAAACATTTCAGATAAGGGCACCCAACATATATCCTACCCTTTCTACTTTCTACTTGTTTAGTTTTTAGTTTGTTTTCTGAGGAAGAAAGAGGGAAGAAATGATGCTGTAAGGTGACACTCTCATACTTCATTTAATTATTTTATATTAACAAATAATTTAATGTAGAAATACATTTACTTTTTACAAAATCAGATCCTATAATATAGATTGTTCTGATTATGGTGTCATCAATTAAATTAAAAATAACAATGCTTAAAAAATTTACCATAGTTTTCACTATATGTTTTCCTTTCTTGGGTTCATAGCTACTGGTGGTTCCAGTAAACTTAGACACAAGTCTAGAATTCAGAGTCTTGGCTTCCTGTGGCCTTAGTGGTGGGTTGGGGAATAGGCGCGTGTCATGATCAAAGTCAATGAGAAATGGTGAGATACTTGAAGAAGTTTCTGGAGCAAAAGGCAGGTAATTATTCCCACTGTAAGGTACCTGTCATCACATTTCTAAAGTCTCAATCTCTCTGCTGAATGAGGTAGATGGGAATAAAATCCCACACAGAGGGTGGCAAGGGTGAGAGTCAGAAGAGAACTGGCCATAGAAATCTTGTAAGTCCTGCTGAAGGCTTCTCTGAACTGAGTCATGCCTCTGGACCTCCAGGTATATGGGACAATTAATTTCACTTTGATTAAGTCAATTTGTTTTGGGCTTTCTGTCGTTTATATTTGGTTGGAGAGGATTGATTCAAAATCATCATTAGTATGAGGTAATGAGGAATTACTAATGACCTCTTTCCCAGTGTTCCTGGGTTGATAGGAAAATGCTATTTCTTTCATTGGGAAATCTGTGCATTTCTCTTAACATGTTATCTGAATTAGAGAACCAAAACACTTTCACCTAGATAAAATGATGAGAAATTCTACAAATTATGGGAAAAATAGCAATGGTGTTGGAAATGTTTGCATGGTTGGAATGGTGCCATGTTACACTCCTACTGTTTTGTTTGTTTGTTTGTTTTTTTCAATTTAAAGGACACTTTTAAAATCAGACACAATGAAGAGGACTCCAATCTGGTGATACAGAATGACCTTCTGTATTTTACATATAATAAGAAGTGGGTTTTCTTCCCTCCATCCTCTGCTTCTCCCTCCCCTGACAAATACCTTTTCCTCAACCCGGGAGAGTCCAGAGGCTTGGCTTCTGTCACATGCTGAGAGATTTTGTTTATGTTAAGTGAGAAATGGACGAAAGGAAACACAAAACAGATGAATGGGCAAAAGTATGAATAAACAATTCCTGCAGCTGAGTAGCAGATGGCTGTTGGGCCTTCATGACTAAACAAATCAATCCACAAGATTTCTGGAAGGAGATGCTTATTTTTCTCAAGCCAAAGTTCTAGTGATAGAGTAAAAATGATCTCATGAGTGATTTCCCTATTATGAAAAACAAATAAAAAGTTGTTTGAAAGAAGCAAATAAAGGCATGACTCTCATTTTTTTAGTATTCTCTCATTTTTTAGTATACCAGACAAACATTTCCAGGGGGTTTCTTATTTGTTGCCAACAGTGGGGGCCTAGAGATGTCTAGAAGAAAAAATCGGCACCCACCTCATATGTTCTACCCTGTCCTTGAGAAGATCTCAGAGGTGGGAAGAGATGTCTTGCAAATCCGAGCACAATCAAGCAGATTTTGCAGTGACCGTGGCACCCAGGGTGCAGACATGAGTTCCCAGGGTGAGGAAGGGCGGATGCCACAGGCTTTCCAAGCAGAAACCAGGGTTTGAATCTGGGGTGGCTCTGCCCTGACTTAGCTGTTCAGAGCTAAATTTTTCTTGTACAATTAAAGTAAAAAATACTTTCTCACACCTCTTCTTACTCAGCCTATCATTAAAATCACAATCTCTAGTCTTCATGTCGGGCACAATGCACAGAATAAAAGGGCAAATGAAGCACATGCATCTAGGGGCAGTGTGAGGGCAGTCACCTTTCTCACAGGTTGTGGTCAGTATTTCTAGTTTTTTGTTTTGTTTGTGTTGATAGGGATTCCAGTGCCTCGTGCATCCTAAGCTCTGCCACTGAGCGATATATGCGAAGGGCTCGGTCTGCGGTGAGAGTTTCTTAGGGAAGGCATCTGTGGTTGGAGATCTCACACTTGGGAGCCAGAGTCCTGTGTGAAAATGCCATCACTGGGCTTAGTGCATCATCTTGGGCAAGTTATTTAACTTCTCTGTGCCTTAAGTTCTTATTTGAAAAATGGAGATAATAATGTATCAGTCTTACAGGAGTACTATGAGGATTAAAAGAATTAACAATACAAACAGGTTAGTAGAGGGCTGACACACAGTAAGCCCTAAAGAATGGTATTTATGCTATGATGTATTTATATAATAAAATGTGGTAACATAAAAATTCAAAGTGAGGTTCCTGATATGTAAAAAAAGTCTAAGAAATATTTTACTCCAGCATGCCACCTTAAAACAACTTATAATTAAAATATCTTTGATGTGAAAATAAAAGCTTAGGTATCACAATTAATAATACTGTCTTATCTTCAATTCAATAATTTTAATATAGGATATAATAATAAGATTGCATTTGCCAATCCCAGTTTCTAGCATTTTTCTTTCTGGATTTTGCAACAGGGATGATTTTGCAAAGGACAACTCAAGCTCTCCGCTATAGATTTATGAGAACAGCTGACAACTAGGTTGACTGGGGAGCCATGGGCAGTGATTCACAGACATGAGACTGACCCACACTCTGTACTAAGAACCACTCCTCATGGCTGTGGAGACGGTGCACATAGACCTGGGATGTCTGCAGATACTCATTGTGCTGAAGCTACTGGTAGTGACCAGCCTGGAGCTGTCTGCTTTTCACATCTACTGTGGAGGTCTGCCTGTCATGGCATTGGCGTGGCATTTTCAAAACACCTTTGTCACTTGGGTTTCATGGTGCTCATGGGGCAGCTCTACTGTGGTCAGCAAAGTTGTGTGGCACACCCTTCTCCAGAATTGCTTTGTGAGGCAAGGCTTGTGTCGTTTTTGGGTCCCCAGGAACTGGAGCATCAGGCACTGGCAGCACAAAGCTCCTGGGATGCTCACACCTCAGCGTGCACAGGACTGAAGTCCTCTGTTTCTGCCTGGTCTGGTCTCCGGATTTTTCAGCACAGGAAAGTGACTTGGACTCATGCCTGCTGGTTACAAACAACCCTTTGGACTTTGTAAATTTTTTTAGTTCTTTCAAGAAGAGGAGGATGCACCGTAATTACCAGTTGCCTTTGTGCCCTTCAGCAGGGACTCGGCATAGTGGGACTCTGTTAGAGACAGGCCAGTCTTACAGGAGGCACTGGAGATGGTGACATGGTCCCCAGGTGACTGCTTCTCAACCCATGGCTAGGGAGAGGAATGTGTCACCCAACTGCATCTTATGTGCCAAAAGGAAGTTTGGGTAATGTGAATCCTTTTGTTAATATCATGTAAGAAATGGTCTTGAACCAGAGAACTTGAATACCCCAGCTCTCTTTCCTGCACTGAGCAACCCAGGACAGAAAATAAGAGCTGTCTGCCCTACTCCTTTGGTGGTCCCTGCTGGGAAAGGTTTTGGCTGTGGTGTGATAATGACAGGTATTTTCTATCAGCCATTTTCTCATCTACTGACAAAACCCTAAAGATTTGTTTTCTGTCCCCACCCTTTTTCTCTCTTTCTTTCCTTCTTTCTTTCTTTTTTTTTTTTTTTTTTTGATATTAAGAATGTGAGACTCAGAAAAGACAAGCTCTGGCCCAGAGCCACAAAGCTAGTGAAGAAGTAAAGAGTGAAGTCGGTCTCACTGCGACCCTGCATTCTTTTACCTCAATGCATGCTCTGGTTCTTTGCCTTCCCATCGCTCTGAGTCTGACAGCAGCAGGAAATGAGCCCAGCCAGGCAAAGACAAAGGGGTTTTGTGGTAAATAACATTCTAAAAGCAATTTGACATTATTAATTAATTACCATTATGCTGCCATAGATATTTAATAACTGACTTATCAAAGTTTGAGGAAAGGACCCAAAGAAGTCCTCACAATGAGAAGCAGTCACTCCCTGTGACCTGAGCACCTGGGGCTCTGATGGTGACAGAGACCGTGCTCAGCTTGGGAGGTCACAGTGATATTGAGCAACCTGGACACAGAAACTTGGGCACCTCTTGGGTTTGGCAACTTCCAGCCTCACAGATGTTTTCAATTGACAGTGAAGAAAGGACAGATGAGAGCAATCCCTTAAGTGACCCCCGAGGGTAGGCAAAGAAGGACACTGCTTGTTTGTCCACAAAGGTCTTCTGCAAGACAGAGAGTAGCACTTCCTTCCTCCATTGTTACAATGACTGAAGGATGTGTTTACCAATAAAAATCAAAATTAAAAATAACTAGACACCTCAAAAAATTTTATTGTACCCCTTAAACATATGCAGTTTTTATTTGTCAATTTAAAGAAAAGTTAAAATTGTAAAGTGTTTTTTTCAAGAGCTCCCTTTAACCAGGGACCCAGGCATTGCATCTTAGTTTTGCATTTTAAAGACTCCAGATGGAAAAGGCATATCTTGTTCTCTTTAGGGGCTTTCCTTATTTTTTTTTTTTTAATTTTTGACTTTTATTAGTACGTGCTTGCTGTACATAATTACATTCACTATAGGGGATTAGTAGATGTACATAACACCTTTCAATTTCCTTCTTTGCTCCTCCCTCCACTCCTCATTTGTTTTTCCAGCATCAGATTTATTTATTTATCTTATAGGACCTTATGAAGTTAATTATCATATATACAGATTAAGAACCAGACTAATAAGCCAATGAATATATAAAACATGTGAGACAATCGTACCAAGTCAAAAAGTACTTGGGATTTAATGCAATCCCAATCAAAATACCAATAATATTCTTTACAGGGCTGGAGAAAGTACTCCTAAAATTCATATAAATTCATTTTATATAAAAGTACAATTTTATATACATTGTCTGTGCTGGATTATGAAACCCCTTTTCCCATCTTATTTTTTTATTTCATATTTTATATATAGTGAGTTTTTCATATAAAAGAAACTAAGCAATATGTATGTCTGAGTTACTTCACTTAGCATTATGGTCTGAAGGCACATCCATTTTCCCACAAATGACCCATGTTTATTCTTCTTTATGGCAGAGTAGTACTCTATTATGTATAAATGCCACATTTTTTAATCCATTCATCTGTTGATTGACATATGGCTATAGATTTTAGCTATTATGAATTGCATTGTTATAAACATGTATGCATGCTCACTGTGGTATGATGTCTTTAACTCTTTTGAGAAGATAACTAGAAAGGGAATAGCTGGGTCAAATGGAACCTCAGTTTTAACTTTTTTGAAGAATCTCAACACTGATTTTCATAATGGTTGTATCAGTTTACAAGCCCACCAATAATGAAGAAGTGTTCCTTTCTCCCCACAGCCTCACCAGCATTTGTTATTGGTTGATTTCTCGATTGTAGCCATTCTTTCTGGAGTGAGATGGAATCTTAATATTGTTTTAATTTGCATTTCTCAAATGGCCCATGATGTTGAATATTTTTCCATGTATTTATTGGCTGTTTGTATTTCTTCATCTGAGAGTATCCATTCATTTCAGATGTCCATTTTTTAATTGGGTCTTTAAATTTGGGGAGTCTAATTTTTTTGAGTTCTTTTTTTAGGGAGGGTCTTGCTATGTAGTGCAGGCTAGCCTTAAACTCACTATGTAGCCCAGACTGGACTCGAACTTGCAACAGTCCTCCTGCCTCAGTTGAGTTCTTTATATATTCTAGATATATATTCTAGATATTAAAACTTTTTCTGAGAAGTAGCTAACAAAACTTTTTTTTTTCCCAGTCTTTAAACTGTCTTTAAGTTGTCTTTAAGTTGTATTCCATTAGTGGTTTCTTTTGCTATGCAGAAGATTTTTAATGTGATGTGATCCCATTTGTTGATTCTTGGTATTATTTCTTGCGTAACAGATGTTTTGTTCAGAAAGTCTTTGGCTACAACTATATCTTCAAGAGTTTTACCTCTTTTGTCTTCCAGCAGATTGTTTCTGTTTTAATGTTTAGATCTTCTATCAATTTTTATTTTAGTTTAGTGTGTGGTGAGAGATATGAGTCTAAACTTAAACTTTGGCATGTGGATAACCAGTTTTCTTTCTCTATTAAAGAGGCTGTCTTTCCTTCAGCAAAGGTATTTGGCCCCTTTGTCAAAAATAACAGCTGAATGTGCCTGAAGTTGTTTCTGTATCTTCTATTCTGTTCCATTGACCCACCAGTATGTTTTTCTTGGCAATACCATGCTGTTTTTATCACTGTAGCTTTATAGTATAACTTGAAGTCTGGAATTGTGATGCTCCCTGCCTTGCTCTTGTTGCCCAAAATTGTTTTTAGTATTCTAGGTCTCTTCTGGTTCTACATGAATTTTAGGAGTACTTTCTCCAGCCCTGTAAAGAATATTATTGGTATTTTGATTGGGATTGCATTAAATCTATATAACAGTTTTGAATGTATGGTCATTTTAACTATATTGATTGTGCCTATCCAGGAATAAGCAATATCTTTCCTTTTTCTGATATCCTTTTCAATCTCCTTTATCAGAGTACTGTAGTTTTCAATGCAAAGGTCTTTCACTTCCTTGGTTTGGTTAATTCCTAGGTATTTCATTTTTCTTGATTCTATTATGAAGGGTATTGTTTTCCTAAATTCCTTTTCTCCCTTCATCTTCGTTCGCTCACTTACAATTATATTGTGAGGACCTACCCTGTGCTAAGCACTGTACGACCTCTGGGGATGTAAGAATGGCATAGTTCTTCCTACCACAGTCCCGCAACTCAATGGGCTAAAATGGATTACATTTTTTGAGACCAGCTGTTGACATTAACAACCTTAGAATTTCTGTGCTTTTCCTCCTCATCAGTGTGATGTAGGTCAGCATCAGGTCTCCAGTCCCCTCACTGGCCCATCAGCTAGGGGACAAGGTCTGCCTGTCTCAAAGCCTCTAGTTTCTCCATATTCTCAGAGCCTACTCCCTGCTGTCAGTGGTTGGAGAGAGAATGAAAGAGAGCTACTCTTAGAGGATTTCTTTTCCTTTTTTTATCCTTGTAGTCCTGGAGGTCAAACTAAGGGCCTTGCACATGCTAGGCAAGTGCTCTACCTCTGACCTGCATCTCCAGCCCATTTTATTTTTTACTTTGAGACAGGGTCTTACTAAATTGTCCAAGCTGGCCTTGAACTTGTGATCCTCCTGCCTCAGTCTCCCAGGTAGCTTGGATTACATGCATGCAGCATTGGACCTGGCTGCTCTTAGGAGGTCCTTAAGGACCTTTCTTAGAAATAGCACAGATTACATCTGCTTACTTTCCTTCATCCAGATTTTTTATATAGCCACATCTAAATTCTAGAGCAGGTAGAAAATATAATTGGATGCACAACCAGGAAAAAAGACAGAACCTGGATATTGATGTGCACTAGAGACAATGATATAGAATTATGTTTAAAGACCAAAGTCTTAATAATTCTCATTTTAGAAGTATGAAAGATGATATTGACTGTGGTTTACATAGTGAGTTAAAAAGAGAGTAACCATCGCAGATATAGTTACTGTACAGTTGTTATAATACCTGGTTACTATAACCCAACAACCAAGCTGATCTTGACAATTTTGTTTCTAGTTAGCATACACACACTTAGCTTTTCCGTAGCTAATGTTAGCCATGAGATATAATTAGATATCTAACGGAGGTTGTCTGAGAAAACAGTTTCTTCATAATAAAGGAATAGGCTTGGAAAGTAAACTTTCTGTCGTGTCCTCTTCCCTTGCTTCTTGCATTTAAATATGGCATAAGTACCGATGCTTAGAAACATAGCCGCCATTTCATGATCAGGCAACAATAGCATGAAGAAGGTGCCCGTATGTACTGTTTTGCCCAGGATGGCTCAAGACAACCCTGGCCGTTTTAGTGTAATTATTCATAATACCCTCTTTCTAAACTCTTTTGAGTTCTGAATTAGACAGGAGATTGCATGGTCAACCCAGGAAAAGTCCCATGCTCAAGTTGATAGGACAAAGCAGTTTCATCACCACTGCAGAGTGGCTGACCCGCCCCTGGATGGTCGACCTCCCAGGTTCTACTTTAAATTGACAGTTCATGCCTGTGTTCTCCTATGTAGGTCCAGTTTAGAGTAATTTTAGTTGCAAGTATTCCTTACTTGTATCTTTAAGTTAGAGATTTTGGAGTAGAGACAGAACTTGACCGTTACTTTCAAAATAAAGCCCTTTAAAGTTCTGAAAGTTTTGGGTATGTGTTTCTTTTTTTCTGATTGCGGAATTGGCAATGTAATTCCTGAAATGTTGCACAGAAGGTTTATTCTGTGGTATTTCCAATAGGGACCAGAAGCAGAAGTGTCAAAACTCTCACCAGAAAGCTTGTTATGAGATGTTCTATCCGAGCTGGCAATCCCAGGTGGTTTGGAAAGCACAAATAAGAGGTATAAAAAATATCTTTCTTCAATTCATCTAACTTTCCCAACTTGAAACCCAACTTTTGGGTTTCAACATTTCCAATCAATCATATTTTTCTCATAGATCTTTAAAGGTTTAAGTTGAAATCTTCTTTTTCATTTTATAAAAATGGTATTACCATGGTACAAAATAGTTTTTTAAATATGAGTCTCTGAAAAGACTGAGTTATTTCTGTGATCTATATTTATTAGGGTTATACATCCTCTGACATCAGAGCACAGTGATATACATTTACCAATAAGTCCATTTTGGGTGCATGAAATTTAGGTGAACTAGGTATACATATGTTCTCAGTTCATCAAATTCAACATAATATGCAGCCATGCTGGGTCTTATCTAGGTACACATGGAATTCTTCATTAGAGCAGAAGAATTGAAGCAAGAGCCCAGGGAAATACTATTTGCTAGGGCATAAAAATCCCTGGGAAAATTTGGCTTAATTGTTCTCACCATTATCTTACATTTTTGTTAGTTGCATTTCTTCTTTTATAAAGTTTAATTTAAGAGAAAATAACTTTGTTTAATTAACAGCACTTTGAATACAAAGATATTTTTATCTAATAAATCTATAATTGTTTTTCTTCAAAACCTAGCTACAAACAAACTAAAAATAAAAAATAAACACTTTAAAATTTTCTTAATATTTTGGAACTTAAGAATGAGCGGTGGGGGGAAGAATGGGGGGGGAAAGAATGAGAGGGGAAAAAACTGCCATGGATTTTAAAGAGGAAACAGTTTTTCTTTTTTCAAATTTACTAGGTTATAAGAAAAAAACAGAACAGTTAACAACCTTGATTTGTAAGTCTGGAGAAAACTCAAGATGTCCATTTCTGTATACTGACTAAATAGGACAAGAGCAGTGGAATGACACAGAGGGTGAAGGTTGGTTTTAAAGGACAACAGTGACTGTCCTTATCGTGACTGTCCTCATTGTAACTGTCCTTACTGGACAATGATATTTCATGTGGAAAAGCTGGCAGGCAAGGTGAGCTGAACTATGGCCATGTCTGCAGTGCCTCAAATCAAAGACATAGAATAATGCAAATATTTAAGTGAGTTTCCGGAAATTTTTCTTCTAAGAAGTGTTGGGCTTGACTAAAAACACAGTCGATCATACACATTTGTAAGTTCACAGACTTTGTTTAGCAGCTAAATCTATTCTCTCTTTACTCCCAACAGCTTAAATTTTCTTCATTAAGAAGTAAGTTGAGAACAACTTAACTTGTGCTTGGTAATTTGAAGATGCCTATTTTCAAAACCATATTTATTATTTATGAAAACAAAGCATATAAATGATAAACCAAATTAAAGCTAAAAAGAAAGGTATACAATGAAAGAGTACTATAAAATTTATAATTTTTTATTGTGGTGTGTTAATGCTTGACAGCACCATAAGACTATTCCATCCAAAAGGGGATTGGATTGTTGTATTTAATCAACAATTCTGACAACAGTTTCCTCAGTGTCCAAGACAGAGCTTGACATACTATAGCTTCTTCTATAGTCTGAATGTTAACATCCTCAAGATTCATTTGTTGGACTCTAATACCCAATGTGATAGCGTGAGGTAGAGTCATTTGGGAGTGGTTAAGTCATGAGGGCTCCATCCTCATGAATGGGGCTAGTAGCCTTATAAAAAAGGTGCAGGTTCTCCCATTTCTCTCTGCCAGGTGAAGATACAGCAACAAGGCATCAGGTATGAACCACAAAGTTAGTCTTCACCAGATACCAAATCAGTTGGCACCTTGAACATGGGCTTCCCAGCCTCCAGAACTGTGAGCGATGACTTTCTGTTATTTACAAAGTATTCAGTGGAAGGTAATTTTCTAAAACAGCCCAAACTGACAAAGAGAGGCTCTCAATGAATAATTCTTGATTTAATATATTAGAGGAAACATGAAATGGTCATAAGTTCAACTCTACTAAAGAGACATGAAGTCAAATGTGTTGTATATTCACAATATGAGATGAGTTATAGTAGAAATGGCACTAGAATCCAAACTGGACCCTAGGCTGGGTGACACCTTGTCTAGCATTCTTATTAGTTACAGTCAATGTAAATTGATTTTTCCTCAATAAACACCACAGCAAAATTTTTTCAGGGCTACCAGATTAAAGAGATCTGCATAGCCTCTTACTTCTGAACCCAAATTAAATGCACCTGGTATAAATATGACTTAATCATGAGTTTCAAGGGTCAGGATAAAGAAGATAAGGTCTGGGGACTCACTCTGTGTGATTTTGACATCTCAAAAACAAAGCAGCAGGGAACAGTGTATGTGGGGACATTACCAATCTCTTTAGTGACTTGGTGTCTTGTTTTCTACAGAAAGTGAATGGGGAATATCTAGCTTATTCATTGGCTATGCCAGTATATAATATGGTTGGTCTACACTAAGTTCTTAGTATGTATTTTTGAAAAAGTGTGTGGATCCTACTGGCATCTTGCAATGTACCTAAGAATGACTGAAATAGTTTATGCTTATCTTCACTGCCAGTCTTTTAAACTCTCTCCAGAGTAACTGTCTTCACTTAATATTTTAACCATCAATTAGTGACTCCCTATATTTTAAGAAATTATCTCAGTGATTTCTGTATCTGGGTTCCCACTAAAGTTACTCCAACCTTCTGTCCGAGACTCACTGACAATTCATTATCTCTTGGGCACTGTTATTCTTCTCAATCCAGCAATAAGATCAGGTAACTATGGTAACATCTATTTCCCCTCTGTAGATGAGAATTGGAATTAGTAATACCTCTATTTTTCCCTCTTGTATCTATGTAAGCTGCCTTTCAATACTTCATTCTTTCCCTTAAGGAAGTCTCTATCTTTCAGTAGGATGACAAGGGATCACTTCTTTGCAGAAGTGACACTTTTGGGTAGACTCGGAAAAATAAATATTTTCACAGAGGGTATTTTTGACCATGTCTTATAAATCTTACTATTATACCTTTTAGCAACAAGCTGGGCTGGGGATGTGGCCCTGTAGTAGAACACTTGCCTCACATGCCTGAGGCCCTGGGTTTCCTTCTCTGCACTGCCAAAAAAAGTGTCATATTTCACACTAAAAGTAATGCAAGAAGAAGTAAACACATGAGTCAGGGGATAGTTAGTGAGTAAAGACAGAGAACCGTGTGAAGTAAGGCAAGCTGAGGTACAATTTGGTAGTGGTGAATTTTAAGAAATATTTAGTGATCTAGTTTACAGATGGCCTTGAATGCTAGCATAATGGGCCAGGGCTTTATTTGGGAAACAGGGACTTTTTTTTCATGGATCTGAGTTATGCTTTAAATGTCTTATATGGGATGGGTACATGTAGGAAAACGTTACAGGGAAAAGATGTTGGAGATGAGGGAACCGGTTTGGAGGTCATGATAGTACATAGTTCTAAAGAGAGACACTGAAGATACGTATAATACCAGGAGTGGTAGGAAATGACAGGATGCTGTGGTATATTACATTAAATCAAAGCAATGATGTTTACAAATAATTGGATAGGAAGAGTAGGGCACTGGGATTAGTGAAAGATTAAGCCTATCTGTTAAGTCTTAAATCAGGAAAATAATACTTTAATAATACATATGAACAGAATAACTAATTTAGGGGAAGAATCAGACTGTGTTTATAAACCATATTTACCAGTTATCTAACTATGTGACCTTGGGCAGATTATTTTCTTGCTCTGTGCCTCAAGTTTTCTTAATCAGAAAAATGAAGAAAATAGTAGGATTTGCCTTCCAACATTGTTTTAAGGGTTGAAACAAGAAAAAATCATGTTATATACTTAGACCATCAGTTGGCACATAGAAAGAGCTCATCAGCTGTGCATTATATTATTGTTATTAACATTAGTACTATTGGATTTGAAGTCCTCGTGGCACATCCATGTGAATACAATTAAACAAGACGTATGACTGAGTTTCAGAGATCATTGTGGCTATTGGTATCTTAGAATTGGTGTTAGATTTGGGTATTGGAACAGATTCTGAAAGTGGATTCACTCTAGAGAAGCAGGAGTACATGGAGGGGAAGAGGACTGGGCAAAAAGCCCTGCGCAGAAGAGGAAAGGGCACAGAAGAAGGAGCAGGGACGGTGTAGACAGTGCACCCTGAGAAAGGCAGTGGCCCGAGCACTGGCTGGAAATGAAGCTGGGGGAATTGATCTGACAGGAGCAGTGAAAGGGATGTGCCAGGACATGGTGAAGGACACAGCAGAGTTCAGAGTCAGGGACTGATAGGGGTGAAGAGACGGAGACAGCGACCATAGCTGCTTTTCCTGTAACTGCGGTGTGGAAGGAGGAAGTGACATGGGAGCAGGTAGAGAGGTGGTGCTGGCAGGGAGGTTTAATGGTATGTTAGGGGGAAACTGAACATGAAGAAAGAAGGAGTGTTTCTTTATATCCTCCACTGCTCCCCTTTTACTTCTTTACTCTTTAATCCAGGTCAACATTGAGTTTCTGTCATGGACCCAGCACTGCTCTTGGGCTTGGACCAAAACGGCAGCTGTGACATGGTCCTTTCCCTGGAAATGCTCTTCCCATGATCCTCCAAAGACAACCAACCAGATGCATGAGTGACTCTGGCCTCTGTATTAGGGACATCATTTTTGACAATATACAACACATTAACTCGTTACTTGCCTCTAGGGAGTGGGTGAGTTAGGATTTTTTATATTGTCTTATGATGTATTATTTCTTTTGTTGGGATTTTACTGCTAAAAATAAAAATTCTCTTTTTCCACATTCAAGGCAATATCAATTGTTCGTTTACAATTTTAACTTAACTTTTCTTTTAATCTTTCCAACATGCTTCAAGTCTTTAGATGTGATGAATTCAAAGCCCAAAGTTGCTGTGTTTCCTTTCTGCAGCTTTATCCCGGGACAGTGAATTTTGCATTAAATTTCTTACAATGTTTCTACATCTTGGTGTCTTCTGCTCTTTAAATAGTCTCTTAAATTATTAACATTATTTAAAGCGTATAACTTTTCCTATGAGTCAATTTCTTCCTGAAACTTTTTTTGTCTAGAATTCTATTTGGTCCCCTTAAGTTTGTATACTACACCTCACTTTCTTATTTAAAAAAAAAAAAAAACCTTTGTGGCTTTTTCAAAACACTGTTACATACATAGAAAAAAATTAAGATGGAATTTTAAACTGTTTTACAAAAATACTGTCATGTTTTGTTCTCATAAAAGATTGAACTTTAATAAAGGAAGAATAAAATGAATAATTTCTGCCACTACAGCTGCAGACAGTATCATGACTCACTGAAGTTATTTGTTCATTACTTTCTTTCATTGAACAAATATTATTGAACATCTTCAATATGAAAAAAAATGAAACATTCTCCACTGAGTTCTCTGAATTTTATCTGCCTCCAATGCTGTAGACAATCTGCCAAGGAATCCACTTTCTCATATTTTCTCCCATTCTTGCTATCAAAAGCTGCTAAGAGAAAAGAATCTAAAAATTACTCATACTAAGACGTCAGTGAGTGGTGACAGCTTGAATTTATAATCCATCTCACAAGT
Source organism: Erethizon dorsatum (assembly GCA_028451465.1). Classification (NCBI taxonomy): domain Eukaryota; kingdom Metazoa; phylum Chordata; class Mammalia; order Rodentia; family Erethizontidae; genus Erethizon; species Erethizon dorsatum. The sequence continues at coordinate 52,510,381 of CM051828.1, forward strand.
ATTTTAATGTCAAAATGGATAAAATCCATAAGCAGAAGCAGCAAAGCCAAGACAGTGTTACTTCAGACGTCATCAGTTAGAGATGGCTTTCTGTGAGAGAGGAGGACAAGCTGTCTCAACACCCCGACGTGACACCACTCATATGATACCAGTATTCATTTCCCGTCATCTTGACCTTTTTGGTGGGCAACTTCCAATGTGCAAACTGCACTTACTTGATGTGTACAAATTGTTTATGCTGTTCAGATGTCATTGGATGACCTCTACTGCATGCTTCTTGTGCAGTATGCAAATGAGAGCCAAATGAGGACTCATGAAGTGATGACAAGAGCGAAAGATGAATGAAACGCCAGAGTGTTCTCAGGGAAGCCCGGCTATGTTCCATGGATTGACTTTGCTCCTATTTTAACTTCTCTGTCCTTTGCCTGGAATGCTGTCCCCTCCCCCCTCTTTCCCTGCTTCCCCTCCTTTCCCCTCCCTCTTTCTCTCTCCCTCCACCTCCCTTCTGAGTATGGCTCTCTTTTATGCTTTCTTAAGCATTAATCCTTCCTAGAAGCTTTCTTTGTCTGTCCTTATCAGACTATTAAGTGACCATCCTTCCTGCTCCTTTGTTCTCTCAGAGCCACCCTGAACATGCCTTTATTTCAGTGTAGATCACACTGCACAACATTAACCATTTCCTTATTTCTTTTTACCACTTCATCCTCTCTACATTCTATACTTTTTATTTTATTTATTTATTTATTTATTTATTTTTTGTGGGTACCGGGGGGTCGACCTCAGGACCTCGTGCGCCAACAGGCACCCATGCCACTGAGCGATATCACCGGCCCCTTTTTCGTATTTGGGATCCGGGAGTCGAACTCGGGCCCTTGCGCTTGCAAGGCAGGCGCTTACGCTGCTGAGCCATCTCACCGGCCCCATTCTATACTTTTTAAAAAAGTTCTTGGAACCTAATGCTTTTTTTAAAAAAATGCTTTTACTTACAGAAAAATGTTCAATAGTACTTATACTAATATGTATCTCTATCTTATTTCTGAATTTTTGATGTTACACTTTTCAGTGTCTTTGTTGCTGAAAATTTTGTTAAAGGTGGTGTCTAAATAGCTTGCAAAGCTGTGTATTTTAAAAATTACCAGTAAATATTGAATTTTTTTAAAAAAATGCCTTTACTAAATAAATGATAGGATATTAGGAAAAGGAAACTTTAAGAATTGCTGTTGATATGGATTATACATTAAGTTGATCTAGTCAACTGTTTAGATAGCATGTATCTACATTCTGAAGGTTATGATCAATTCTACAGATTATAGAGAATTTTCACAGGATGGCAACATTTTTGAAAAATATCTGCTTATGATCTTTATAAAAAAGTACAAGGAAGTTTATGCAGAGATTTTGGATGATCTGGGGGCTCAATAGCAAAGTGCCTCAGCATACAACTAACTTGGTGGTATATTGCAAAATTTACTAAAGGAACAATGAGTATAGCATTTACTTAGTCACTGGGAAATTTGCTGGAAATTCTGGGAAGGGATAAATTTACTAAATGAAATATTAAGTCTTTTTAGTTGTTCGAACAAGCCAACAGTCATGCAATCAACTATGTAGACAATGGCCAAATTTGATATGAAAGCTACACCTAATACATCTCCTTAAATTCTTTGGTATAGATGGTAAAATTTTTGATAGTTTGAATAGTACACAACTTTCGTGACCGTGAATTGTGTTATGGCTGGCTCAGCAATCTCCTTATTTTCCAGGGTAAACATAAACCGACATTGCCTTTTGATTTATAACACTCATAATTTCAGGAACCATAAAGCTGTGAAGACTTCAATATGAGTTTTATAGTCTCATCCTAAAAGAGCTAGGGTCACTGGAAAATTTATCCCAGGTTTCGTACACCAAACTGCTCTCCAGATACGCTCGTATCTCTTCCTGTGGTTCAGTGTCAGCTGATATTGGCTTGATATTGGCTGGTATTGGATTGGTAATCACTCCAGATTCTCCTCCACATCTATTCTCAAATGATATCCACTTTTTTAAAACTTCTGGTTCTTCATCCAGAACCACTGTTTCTTTTTATTTGTTCACCTTTTATTAAGCTACTATTTATTCCAGTTTGCTTTCTTGTATAATGTATCATTTACTTTTCTTGAGGATATAGTACTTGTAGGCAAAGATTCTTGCAAACAGCTCTTTTACAAACTATATTAGTTACAGATATGGTTGAGTGAACAAAAGGTGATTTTTTGAAAGAAATCTAAAAACCAACAATTAATGCCTTTTCCCTAAGAGGTTCTAGACTTAGAACTTGAAGTTTAGGGTTAAATATGCACTTGTCTGAAGAGTGTAAATCAATTCTCATCGCTACTAACACAAAATCACCCAAGAAATCCTTATCTTTATCATCACTTTATTATTAGTCAGGGTTCTCCAGAGAAACAGACCCAACAGGAAAGCTAGCCAGGTGAATGATGGAAACATACATAGATAGAGTGGAAAGAATGTAGATACATGGATGTATTTATTATAAGGAATTGGTTCATGTAACTATGGAGGCTGATGAGTCCCCAGATCTGCAGGTGAGTAGGTGAGTGAATACTTGTGAAAACCGATGATATAGTTCCCAACCAAAGGCTGGTAATTTCATGGCCAAGAAAAAGACATATTTCATTTGAGTATGAAATATTTCAGATGTGAGTCATTTTCTCTTACTTAGAGGAGGGTTGGCCTGTTTGTTCTGTTTAGAGCTTCAACTGATTAGAGGAGGCCCACCCACAAAGAGAGGGAGGGTAATATGTTTTATTCAGCCTGTTGACTTTCTCATTCATACTCTCATCCAAAAGACACTCTCTCAGAAATGCCCACAATATCTGAGCACTCCATGACCAAATCAAGTTGCCATAACAAAAATTCACCATCACAGTCATCATTACTTAATCAATAGAAGATATCACTCATTAACACTCATAGACTATGTTGTTGGACTTGTCACTATGAAGGAAACAACTGATCTTTTAGGAAATCACAGTAAAAAATAACCTCACCGATGAAATTATCTTTTTATTCAGGGAAAGTGCTTGGAGTGATGTTAGGAAATGTGGCACATAATGTCACACCTCACAAGGGCTGGTGACAGCCTGGTTTACATAGGACTATGTGCTATCTGAGTGTGGAGATCATCTTGATGTTGTTCATTGTTCATCTTCAGAATCAAACATGCCACATGAATATAGTGAAGATTTACTGTTTAAATTCATAAATAATGTAGTTGATCTTGGTGGGGGCATGTCTGTAATCCCAGCAATGTGGGAGGCTGAGTCAGGAAGATTCAAGTTGGTGTTCAGCCTGAGTGACTATGTGACTGTGAGACCCTGTCTCAAAAACAAGAACAAAAATAATATAAAGAGACACTAGAGATGTAGTTCAATGCGAAGGCCCTGGATTCTATCCCCAGTGTCACACACACACACACACACACACACACACACACACACACACAGTAATTTTTCAGGCCTGTAGAAGATTTGATGCAAGGAAGAAAGAGTAACTCTTCACCAGAGCCTCATAAGAAAATAAAATATTTCTCGTGGCATATTATAATACAAGATCACATAAAGGGTGGTTTGGTGAAGGAGCGAATAATGAGACAGACTGGGCTGTATTTACCCATAGGTAAACATTAACTTTATCATTTTGGTTTTTTTTTTTAGAAAAAAAGACTAATTCTATCCACTAGTAATGGATTTGTAGTTTCATTTTATGGGAACTTTTATTGAACACCTAAAAATATGGTGATGGAACATACTTTGCTGGATATATTTAAATGTCAAAAAATGTCTCACCAAATTTTACACGTATTCTAGAAACCTCAGTGAAAAACAGAAGTTGGATTGATTGTTTATTAATGGTAGTTCCAACACACGGGGAGAAAGAGGGACACAGTTTTGTTCCCTAGAAACCATTTTAAAATAGAACACTGATTTTTCTTAATAATTTCCTTCAGATTACTTCATCTTAGCTAGGTAAATTAAATCCATTTTTGCCTCATTATTGAAAACTTGAAATTAAAGTTCAATTTTATGGTCTACGCTTTCTGCAAGGATTGTTGCTGTTATCCAATTCCATTTTCCTGTTGAAAACACAGCTCCTGTGTATACTTCTACCTAGAAACAGAGTTCTGTTCACACAGAGATTCGCACACTCCTTCCTGGGGCTTTCGTCCAACTTCAGCATTCTGTAAATGCCACACCACTACAGGTTGGGTGTAGCTGAGGGCCAGCCTCTAACACTGTTCATTATAACGGTCACAGATTGAAACCCCTCAGTAATTAAATCAAGGCTACTCTAAGACTTTACCTGCCTTGTGCTCATAAGTTAATTGGAAACCTGCCAAACTTTCAGACTGGTAAAGTATAAAAGGGTCATAAAGATTCCCAGACCAATGTGCTTCAAAGAAGGCAATTTTAAAAACAACTTTAAAGGCCTCTTGAGGATCTTGATTGGGTATACTGCTCTCCCTACTCATAGTGGAAATATTTCATGCCAAGTAAAGAAAATGAATGTAATTGGGTATAAAATGTTGTACAGGTGGTTTCTTCGTATCAGTCCCTAGAGATGGTAACAAGTGGACTGAATACTTGCTACCTCAAAGGTCTTCTGAGGAGGCAATAAGGTAAGGTTAGACCCCAAAAGACACCATAAGGTCCGGGTTTTTTGTGTCTGAAGTAACTGAGGCCAATGGATTTGTGTAATGGGAGTGATGAGTACTTGAAGAAGCACTTGTTAGAGAATTAGGAAGGAGAAAGTTTGGAAGAAGCTCTTGGTGGAGACAGATTTTTGGATGTTGGTTTATGGTTAGGAAAAGAAGAGAGGGCATGCAAGGAAAGGAATGAGTACCAGAAAGCACTTCAGTTGTACGAGAAGCCCAAGGTAATTTTGTAGGTGTGAAAGAGATGCCAGGCTTTATTTATTTTTTTAAATTTGTCTTCTAGGCATTCTCATGTGCATAACATTTACTTAAATGATTTACTAAATTGAGTTATAAGGTATAAAAATATAATGGCTGATTTTAGAAAGAGTATATCATGTAGACAAGGCTGGCTGGTGTGGGAGTTTCCTTAAAGGCATGCTGGGGGAGGAAAGAAGTGAGGCTCACAGCACGAAGTTAAGGATCACCAACCAAAGGAAGCCTGCTGCAGGGTAGCGGACACTACTGCATCTCAGGTGTGTGATTAGAGGACACAAAATGGGGACAGGTGACTGAGTGGGACAGTGAAGACACTGGGAATATTTTTCCAATTATTCTTGCATTTTGTCTAGACATGTTACATTTTTATTTTTAATTAATTTTCTTGGTACATTTTAGATGTATATAATGATAATTCATCATATAGAATTTGTACCTGTACATGGTATATGTTCATTCTTCTTTTTCCCTTTTCCTTCTGCTCCCTTCAGCTCCTCTTCCCCTCCTTATTTATAAAAGTTTGTTTCCATTTTTTCCTTCTATTCTCTTTTTTTTCCTTTTCCCTTCCCTTCTCTCCCTCTCTCCCCTCCATAGTTTCCCTTCCCACTTGAACATTTTCTTCCTGTTTCCCAATATCTATTATATATTTTTGTCCTTGTTTACACTTTCAGTTTCTTACACCAGAGAAATCATGTAATATTTGAACATGGGTGTCCAATTTATTTCACTTGAGAATATGTTCTCAAGGTGCTTCTATTTGCCTAGAAATGTCTCAAGTTTATCCTTCTTTATGGCAGGGTAGTACTCCACTGTATAAAAATACACACTGTCTTTACCCTTTCATCAGGTGATGGGCATTCGGGCTGTTTCCAAGATTTAGCTATTACAAACTATGCTGCTATAAAAATAGGTGTTGATATATCACTGTGGTATGATGCTTTTAATTCTTTTGGGATGATACCAACAGGGGAATACCTGGGTCAAATTGTGGAACCTCTAGTTTTTTAAGGAATCTCCACACTGATTTCCACAGTGGTCGCACCAGTCTACACTATGAACAACCGTGGAGGATTCCTTTTCCCCCACAGCCCTGCCAACATTTGTTATTGGTTGATTTCTTGATGATAGCCATTCTTTCTGGGGTGAGATGGAATCTCAGTGTTGTTTTAATTTGCATCTCTCGAATGACCAATGATGTTGAACATTTTTTCATATATTTATTTGCCATTTATACTTCTTCATCTGAGAAGTGTGTAGACATCTCAGATGCCTATTTTTGGATTGGGTCTTTAAATTTAGGGGTCTGGGGCCAGTGAGATAGCTCAGCGGCATAAGCGCCTGCATGGCAAGTGTGAGGTCCTGTGGTCAACTCCCAGTACCCACATTAAAAAAAAAAATTTAGGGGTCTGATTTTTTGAGTTCTTTATATATTCTAGATATTAGTCTGAGGAACAGCTGGCAAAAATTTTTTCCCACTCTGTGGGTTGTATCTTCACTGTTGGTGGTTTCTGTTACTGTGCAAAAGCTTTTTAATATGATGAGATCCCAGTTGTTGATTTCTTTGTGTTATTTCTTGTGCAGTTGGGGTTTTCTTCATAAAGTCTGCCTACACCCATGTCTTCAAGGGTTCTACTATTCTGTCTCCCAGGGGATTTAGTGTGTCTGTTTTAATATTTAGGTCTTTGACCCTTTTCAATTTTAGTTTAGTTCATGGTGAGAGATATAGATCTACGTTTAGTCTTTGGCATGTGGAAAGCCAGGTTTTTCAGCACCATTTATTAAGAAGGCTTTCTTTCTTCCAGTGAAGGTGTTTGGTCCCTTTGTCAAAGGTAAGGTGGCTGAATGTGTTTGGAGTTGTTTCTGCATTTTCTAGTCTGTTCCATTGATCTCAGGCCTGTTTTTTTTTTTTTTTTTTTGGCCAGTACCATGCTGTTTTTATCACAGCAACTTTGTAGTATAATTTCAAGTCAGGGATTGTGATGCCCCCTGCCTTGCTTTTGCTGCCCAGAATTGATTTTGCTATTCTAGATCTCTTCTGGTTCCAAATAAATTTTAGGATTCTTTTCTTTAATTCTCTGAGATATGCTACTGATACTTTGATTGGAGTTTCATTAAATATGTATAACAATTTTGGGAGTATGTCTACTTTCAATACATTGGTTCTTCCTACCTAAGAACAAGGGATACCACCCACTTTCTGATATCCTTTTTGATCTCCTTTTTCAGAGTACTGTAGTTTTCAATGTAAAGGTCTTTTACCGCCTTCACTAGATTGATTCCTAAATGTTTCATTTTTTTGGAGGCTATTGTGAAAGGTGTATTGTCCCTAATTTCTTTCTCAGTGAGTTTGTTACTTGTATACAGGGATGCTATTGATTTTGGAATGCTGACTTTGTATCCAGCTATGTTACTGAATTTATTAATTAAATCTAGAAATCTTTTGGTGGAGTTTTGGGTAATTCTATATAGAGTATCATATCATCTGCAAATAACGAACATTTATATTCTTACTTTCCTATCTTTATTCCATTTATTTCTTTCTCTTGTCTAAATTGCTCTGGCCAATGTTTCCAGGACTATATTTAATAAGTGTGGTGATGATGGACATCCTTGTTTTGTTCCTGATTTTAGAGTGAAAGCTTTCAATTTTTGGCCATTTAGTATGATGTTGGCTGTTGGTTTGTCATAGATGGATTTTATCTGAGGTAAAGACAATCTATTCCAATTTTCTGTAGTTTTTTTCTTTTTTATCATGAATGGGTGTCAGACTTTGTCAAATGATTTTTCTGCATCTATTGAGATGATCATGTGGATTTTGTCCTTGTCTCTGTTGTTATGGTGTATTACATTTATTGATTTGCATATGTTGAACTATCCCTGCATCCCTGGGATGAATCCTATTGGTCACGGTGTATAATCTTCTTGATGATTTGCTGCATTGTATTTGCCAGTATCTTATTAAGGATGTTTGTGTCTATGTTTATAAGAGTTTGGCCTATAGTTTTCTTTTTTGGTTGGATCCTTCTTTGGTTTTGGTATCAGGATAATGCTAGCTTTAAGGAAAGAGTTTGAGAGTATCGCTTCCCTTTTAATTTCATTAAAGAGTTTTCAGAGTAGTGGTATTAGATCTTCTCTAAATTTCTTACAAAATTCAGCAGTGAATCCATCAAGACCCGGGTTTTTCTTTATTGGTAGTTTTTTAATTACATCTTTAATTTCATTGACTGATACTGATTATTCAGAATCTTTATATCTTCTTGACTCTGCTTTGGTAATTCATATGTATCTAGCAATCTGTCCATTTCTTCTGTTTTCTTCCATCTTATTAGAATATAGGTTTTGAAGTAGGTATTAATCATATTCTGGATTTCTACAGGATGGGTTGTGATTTCACCCTTTTCATTCCCAATTTCATGGATTTGAGTCTTTTCTTTCCTTTTTTTTTTGGATAAGGTTGGCTAAGTGTCTGTCAAGTTTATTAAATCTTTTCAAAGAACCAACTGTGATTCCTTGATTCTGTGTATTGTTCTCTTAGTCTCCCTTGCATTAATTTCTGCTCAAAACTTAATAATTTCTTCCCTTGTAAGAGCTTTGGGCTTAGCTTACTCTATTTTTAGAAGTTCGAGGTTCAGCATTAGGTTGTTTATTTGAGGTTGCTCTGTTTTTCTGATGTGGGATTCCACCACTATGAATTTTTCTCATAGGACTGCTTTCATTGAGTCCCATAAGTTCTGGTATGTTGTACTGGCATCATGATTTAATGGTAGAAACTGTCTGATTACTTTTCTAATTTCATTTGTGACCCATTTTGTTGTTTAAGAGGGAGTTCTTTGATTCCCATATGTTTATGAAGTTTTTGCAGTTTCTTTTGCCATTGTTTTCCAACTTCATTGCCCTATGGTCTGATAATATACATGGGATAATTTCAATTCCTTTACATTTATGTAAACATTTTCTATGAAGTAGTAGTTGGTCTGTTTTGGAGAACATTGCATGTGCAGCTGAGAAGTATGTGTATTCTGATGTTGTGGAATGGAACACTCTGTAGACATCTATTAAGTTCATTTGTTCAAAAATGTGGTTCAGTTCTCATATTTCTTTGTTGTGTTTCTAGCTGATATGTCTAGTTGTTCTGTCTATTTGTGACAATGGGGTATTGACATCCCTCATTACAATTGTATTAATGCTTATTTGATTTTTTCTGTCTCTTCATATTTGTTTTATATAGTTGGAGTGTCTGGTATTTGGTGCATATATATTTGCAATTGTTATCTCTTCCTTTTTGATTGTCTCCTTTACAGGGATATAGTGACCTTCTTTGTTTCTCTTGATTAGTGTTGGCTTGAAATACACTTTGTCTGCAAATAGTACAGCTACCCCTGCTTTTTTCAGGCTTCCTGTTGCATAGACTATTGTTTTTCATCCTTTGACTTTCAGTCTATGAATCTCTTTTTGAATTAAATGTATTTCTTAAATGTGCATGTAGCACTTTTTGTATCTTGTTTCTTGATCCATTCTGCTAGTCTGTTTCTTTTGATTGGTTAATTGAGACCATTTACATTGATGGTTATATCTGACGTGTATTGATTTATCTTTGTCATGTTATTTTCCTATTGTTGGTTCCCTTTCATTGCCTTTGGTGAGCTGGAAGTCTGGGGTTGCTTCTTGGTTCCGTGTCTTCTCACTTTCTATATATTTTTTTTAGTTCAATTCCTTCATTGATGCTTGTAAATTGTTTATGGTAAGTATCTTTATTGCTAGTATCAAGAACCCTTAGGAAATGATTACTTCTCAGAGACGTCTTCCAGGTACAGCTGGCTTTTGGATTTTGAGTCTGTTGGAAGATCCTATCTCTTCAATTTATTGATGATGAGAAACTGCTGCCTATTTAGCCATCTCTGATTCTTTGGCACTGGCCTAGAGTATTGTTTATGACCCTTGGCATACATGGAAGAACAACTGATTAGAATAATTATGTCATGCTGGCTAAAGTAGTACAGTCAGTAATAACAATACTATGACACACACCCTAGAAAGCGACAAACTGTAGTAACTATTAATTTGCCACCTTTAACTGTATGAACAGGATTTGTAGTTATATAACCAAATCTAAAACTGGGTCTTTTTTTTTTCCATTACCAGGTATTAAACTCACTACCTCACCCTTGCCAGGCAGGCATTGTGCTGCTGAGCTATATCCCCAGCCCTCCAAATCTAAAACAAACCAGAAAATTGTTTACTGTAAATATCCTCTCACTATGGCAATTTTACCATCACAGGAATAAATTTAAAAGGGATTGGGGAAAAAATAAAGAAATAGAAGGAGTGAAAGGGATTCGAAGCAAGACTGGAGAACAAAGGAAGATTACACAAACTTTGGGAACTGGTGAAGAAGGCAGTAGGGAAAGAAAGAATAAAGAAACAGAAATAAGAACAGAACAAAACAACAACAAAAAACTAGAAAAAAATGTCCTCATATAAAAACAAGAACAATCAAGAAGAACAGAAAAAAAAAAAAAAAAAAACCAAAGAAAGGAAGATAAGCACAAAAAAGTGTCCGCTTCAGGGTGTATCTCTGTTATCATTGGTTGCCAGAGGAGGAAGACAGAGCCCAGATCCATGTTGACTGATCCCAGCAATCAGTAGAATTATGGCAGTGGTGGATACTCTCAGCCAACCTGGGCCTTTAGTTCCACTGAAGTTCAGGCTGCTTCTAGTTTCTGGTTATAAGGCTCAGACCTGAGTTTTTCAGCCTGTGACACTCCAAGTGCTCCTGCTGGCTTGAACTCAGTTCCCTGACCTCCTGCCCCTTTGAACTGTTTCACTTTACCCTGACACTTGGAGCCATGAGATGGAGCCAATCAGCAGCTGTTCCGAGTTTGGACTTCCACTGGCCCCTTTCCATAATGGCTAACGGCCAATCTCTGAGAGCCAATCTTAGAGAGGGTCTCTAAGACCCTCTCTGTGGTGTGTGTCTGAACCCAAATAACTCATCAGCCACTGCAGTCCACAGCATCCACTGCTGTTTCACTGGTGCATTTCTCTGTGGAGGGCTCTGGGCTCGCCAGTAGTCACCGTGCCTCTGCACGTTTGAGCTGCCCCTCCCACACAAAAAGCCCAGGATCAGGGAGAAAATGACACTTGCCCCCTCCCTCATCTGCACTGTGGTCCTTCTCTTCACTGTCCCTGTGGGCTCTAATTCTCACTTCAGATCCTTGCTAGGTCCTGGGGACCCACATCCATTCTCCTTCTCTTCCTCAATTTGCTATATTCCAGTGTCTGGATTCCAATTTCAAGAGGTTGCTTCTTTGCTGTTCACCATTCTGCCACCTACCTAGAAGTCCCTATAATTTCATTCATGTCAAGTACTGCCAAATTTTCACATACCAACAAGGTTTAATTCACATACTGACAAGGTTTAACAACTCATAATCATTTTCAAATAAAGCCCAACAACAAATTTCCAGTGCATCACAGGACAAACTTCCATCAATCTATGCAAATAGTTTTCACTGTATAAAATCAGCTCTGCGCCAAGACTCTGAAGAGTGGGATCACGGTGCATCTGGTACATTCCCGGAAGGGCATGAAACAGCAGCAGCCTTGGTCACCTCTCTCCTCCACCCCAGCTGTGCGTCAGGAAGTTGACTTAGTGCCAAGCTCGTCTGGAAGATAAGAAAAGCTGCCTCACTGCATTCGCAGCCACAGTGAGAAGTCATTTGGGACCTTGGCTCCTCTGAGTATCTGCCACCTGTCTGCATCTCTAGAAGGTTTATATATTGTCTGTCTGATTTAGAAAGTTTTTCTTCTGGTGAACTTCCCCAACATTAGCATTTACCCTGGACATTTCTAACTGAATCATGCTTCTAGTTTGCAGAGCAATAAGTTATTTATGTTGTTCTTGTTGAATAGAAAGGTAACACAGTTCTCATTCTGAGTAAGTATAAGGAGAATCAAATTCTGAACCTTCTTAGCAGCACTACTAAGCCATTTGAACAACTGACTTCTCAGGAAAACAATTATCAAGGTCTCCCTTTTTTGTTGCTGCTGTTTTAATGTCTCTGAAAAGGGTGTGAGATCCTTCCTAAATGTGAATTATTTAGTCTATTATACTCAAAATCACTAGCAGTATTATTGGTCAGTAGTTCTGTTTTCTGCACAATTCTGGTGCTTAATGAAATATCACTTTGAATCCAGCTTATCTGTGGTATATAGCAATTATTGATTTAACAAAGACAGTCAAGGAAAGCTCAAACTAAAGATTTGTATAGAGGAAAAATGTTATCATGTATGTGTCTGCATGGACCTTTAATTCACTTCTATTTCTCCTAATTCAAAGAAAAAGTGATTCAAGTAATTACAACCTATTTTTTTTTTATATGTGGGTACCAGGAGTCGAACTCAGGACCTCGCCCTTGCCAGGCAGGCACTTATGCCGCTGAGCTATATCACCGGCCCACAACTTACTTTTAAAGTTGCAAGTGAGAAATTAGAAGAAAAAAAATTTGATGCATTTTTTCCCTGCTGTATTTCTTCTTCAGAGAAAAAAAATATTTAGAAATAAATCATCTTGGGATAGTTCATCAAGACTTTACCTATGCAAAACAATGTACTGACTGTTTCTCCCAAGAAAATAATACTGAACGTTTTGGAAAATGATTGCTTCAGCTCATTCATTGTATTTACAAAAGCATTGCCACCCAAGATAATTTGTGTTTATGACTGAATCTAAAAGTTTCTGTTCAGTTTTATGCACACTATAGAAAAAGGTGTAAAAAATATACTCAGAGATGGTTCACTGGAGAATCTTCTTTTCAGTACTAGAGAATGAACCCAGGGCTTTCACACTGAGCTACATGCTTGGATTTCTTTTTTTTTTTTTTTTAGTTCTGAGACAAGGTCTTGCTAAATCTCTACATTGCAAAGGCTGGATTCAAACTTGAGATCTTCTTGCCTCAGCCTCCCAGAGTGCAGGGACTACAAGAGTGCTCTGACCATTGCAAGATATTTTTATAATGACAAAAGAGTAAAAGCATCATCTTCCATCAGTAGGAGATTAATTAAAATTTAAATGCATCAATGTAATAATGCCATGGAATCATAAAAAGGTATGTGGTGAACAGATATTTATTGATAAGTTACCTGTGTATATTGTTGAGTGGATGTATCTGAAAAATTAAATAGAGAGAACAGTGTAGAAAAATCACAGGCATGTATTTGCAGACAAGACTGAAATTTGGAATAGAGGATGAGAAGTGTTGGCGGGGATGAAGAAATATTGAACATCCCATTCCAGAAATTTCCTGCAGTAGCTCAAAAACAACTGGATCTCTCAGCACAGGAGTGCCCTACGATGCAAAGAGTGAGGCTTGTTCCAACTCAGTTTGTTTCCTTAACTCTGGAATTTAGGGATGTAAGTGGTCCACTTTTGATATGTGCCACGAAACAACACATATTGGGCATTGCCCTTTGTCAGTTAAAGGATAAAATAGAAAGTCTATCTTCATAAGAAATAGTTTCTCAAAATAATGTGAACGTTTTCACTTCACTGAAGTATTTATCGTCAACAGCATAGTAATATTTCTTATGTCAATATGATTAATTTTAATTAAGAAAGTCACTTCCAAGTTTTGAAATCAATATAGAAGAAGTAAGATAAAAATATATGATGGATATTTGAAGTAAAAAATGTATCATGGCAAAAGATACATTGCCATTAATCACCCTCAAAATACTCCCACTCACTTTGAATGCATTTATCCCATTGTACTTGCCACTTTCTGAAGTGGTTCTAGAAGTCTTCTTTGGTGAGTGCCTTTAGTTGCACTTTCCTGGCTGCCTCATGTCCTGAATCAATTTAATACATTTCCATTTTATCATCAGTGTGACTTTGGAAAAGAGCCAGAAGTGGCACAGTGCCATATCCAGTCAATAAGGTAGATGAGAACATCGTAACATTTTTATAAATCTGCCTTTTTGTTAGCTGGCACTTGGCAGCAGCATTCACCGTATTTTTGATCATACCTCACAAAGGCACTCATGAATAATGATTTCGAGAACTGCTTCAGAAAGTGACAAGAATAATTGGATAAGTGTGTTTGAAGCAATGGGGGAGTATTTAAAGGGGGAGTAATAACAATATGTCTTTTACTGCCATAATATTTTTTATTTAAAAACACACCATGTTTTTTTTTTTATCAGTCCACATACCTATTCAGAGATAACTCTTCATGGTTCTTTTGTTTTTCTGTATGTCTTGCAAGCGCAGATACTTTCTGTATTTTTATTTTATACTTTCTGTATTTTTATTTTATACTTTCTGTATTTACTCCCGACTATCACTTAAATTATGTTTGTATAATTTAAAAGCCTCAAACTGTAGAGATTGTACCTTTCTCCAGGCAAGGGGCATGTTTGTTTACCATCCAAGATAAAGAAGTTGTCTCTCTCAAGAGTGTAAAGTTCAGGAAGGCTTGGTGTCCATTACAAAAGATTTGGGTTTTCCTAAACTTAGAGTTCTCCAGTATCATGCCCCACTGCATGTTCGTATTCCTTGGCTGTCTTCATAGTTGGGGAGCTGGTAAAAAATGCTGATGTTTTGTCCACTGCAATTACTATGAGTAATAAATTGTATTTGATTCTGGTATGGGAGCCTTATATCATCTGCCAGCATAGTGAAACTGGCAGATGAGCTCATTAGCTGGCAAGTAGGGCAAAATTTCAAACCTTTTACAGATACTGACTGCCTCTAAATTGGAAGTGACTTCATTAGGACACTTAACATATTTTTATAGAAATAGGAAGGGCTTATTTTCTGTGAAACTCCAATAATCCTAGAATTTGCTGATTTCTGACATTCCTTAAAGCAGACAATTTTGACTGACTTGAACACAGACTGGCTTAAGATTCATAGAAAAAATAACGTTAAAATATATTGAGAAATAATTGTTCTTTAAAATTTATTTCTATTACAATGACTGATAATTTATCAGAATAGTTCTCTGACAAATTGATAGAAACAGAAACTTTCTGTATAGATTGATTTGCCAAGGTTCATCTTACCAGTGAATTCAAAGTAATTTAAAAGAAAAGAGAACATAGTCAATAGCAGTGGTCAAGTTAAATTGCATTCTATAAGGAATTAATAATTTTAGTATATTTTCAAGTAAATAATGCATTGTCAAAAATAGTATTCCACCCAAAATATTTCAGGCATACATGGATTTTGGATAATAACCTCATTTTCTTCCTAACGTCCACATAACTTTGAGAAATTATTTTCTCTAAAATTGCATATAATTCATAGTAAATATCTGTCAACCAGCTGCTTATTCGTACTCAATGCCAAGCTTAATTCATCTTCATTAAAGAGCTCAGTATCATGGATTTAATAGAGAAAGAAGCTGCTATGGATAAGGGATGGTAGAAACAAGATTATCTGAGAAGTTTTTATTTGGAAGAAAAGATACCTGAGTAAAGGTTTAGGTAAAACTTCAACAAGCAGGATGTGAAAAAAACACCTGCCGAAGGGAAGACAAAAAACTAAACTGCAAGAGTTATTAAGGAAACTGTGGTGAAGATGTAAGAGCTGGAGTATGTAAAGCTTCAGCAAAAATGTCCAGCTAGAAAGATATTTCGTTAAGTTCAGGGGTAGAAATATGAATACTTAAGAAATGTTTGAAATGAAGATAGTTGAAGCAGAGGAAGTGGAAGCCGTCACCGGGGAGAGAGAGTGAGAGGGCGCTCAGGGTGATAAGTGAGCTCATTGTTTAGGTCTGAGGAAGGCCCCCACGGAAAAAGGGCCCATGGAGAGTAGGAAGACTTAACTCTAGAATAAGGTAATTTACTCAGGGACAAGTAGCCTGGAAAGCAGGGTTCTGGAGTGTGATTCAGCCTAGCTCTAAATACCTGTGTGACCTCGGGCCAATCAATCACTCCTCCTCAGTATTACTTCATCAACTGTCCAGTGGGGAATAAACGTCTGAGAACATCACAGTGCCTTTCATCCTTAAATCCTTAATTTTCCCATTAGTATTTATTTAGTTGAGAATCTGAGACAAGATCACTGAGTAGACAATAGTCCGAGGAATCACTGAAGCCAAGACAGTAGGCATCACAAACTTGTGCACCATGCTGTCTTTTTGTCTCCGGGTTTAATCCAGCAATTACGCTGACACAGAGGCACCGCCTTAGATATATGCAACAATTAAGTTTTAGTGTTCATTTAAACACTAGTTATTGTGAAGTACTAAACACATCAAAGATCAATCTATAGTCATAGACTCGTATTTCCTGAATTGTTTGAAGTTAATTTGCTTTTCTGTCATGTCATTGGCTAGAATGCATATTAAAAAGCAGTAGCATTGGTATTAATGAGATTTCCAATGATAAAGTCAATAGAAGAAATGATGTTTGGATACATGTAAATAGGACAATCCTATTTGCATCCAGTCCCAATCCTTTATTTCATGGTTCAAGAGTACAAATAATAGGTTGCAGAATTTCAAATTTACTTTGATAGATGAAACATTTGCTAGAGTGGCTTTAAAAAATTCATAGTCTGTGTCCATGTGCCAGGCAGGATCTTTCACATTATAAAAGCAAAGTTCATGCCAGACTGTCTTATTCCTGGAAGTCAGGCTAACTTAAAATTCAACAACGGTGATATCTTAATCAAGAGGGAAGTAGAACAGAGTTAAGGCTGTTTTCCAAGATGACCTAATATTGCTATTCAGATAGGTTTTTCCTACACTAGTAATTTAAGGCCTGGGGGTTTTATGCTTATCAATAGTTTATTTATGGAATATTGTATCTCTCTGAAAAAATGCTTAACTGATAAGCAGTATTTGCCTTTTAAGCAGATTACTTTTAGTGGGGAAACATATGCTCTATTGTTGGCTCTGAGCCAAGCACAATGGTAGATGTTTCATAAACATTAACTTTCTCTATGAGGAAATGAAGGCTAAAATCTTTAAGTAGATTGCTGAGGTACTTAGCAATAAAAAGCGAGTATCTTTCTCTTTGACTGAAAGGGAGTCATTCTTTTTTTTTTTAGGGGTTACCCTCTGAACATAGCAGAAATAAGCTTCAAGTAAGTTCTTTTCTGATGGGAGAAGCGCTCTCCTCTTCACTGCAGTGAGTAGTAGCAGTGGATGGTGTTCCAGATGGGAGGAATGGAGGGCCTGGCTCCACTGCCATCAGATCTGCTTCCCAACACAGTTAAGGGAGCAATACGTTCTTCCTGAATGAAGGGCCACAGCCCTTCCAGTGATTCTCAATTTTTTCTTTATGTCTAAATTTACTTATCAGTTTCAAATGCCAATGGTTTTCTTAACTGGGGTGATTGTAGAGGACAAATGATTCTTTTCTCATGCATTAATTCTCTAGTTTTTTAAACTAGGGATTTTGAAGCTCCAACTTGTAGCCTGGATATATGGATAATGCATATATATAATCTATATGTCTATATCTATATATAATTAAGAATGTTGTATTGGTTTTAACTTATTGACTTGATTGTTTGAACATTGTTAATCAGATATTATGGTTTCAAAGTTAGACACATATGAAGATCATGTGCGGCTTCCTCAACATTTTCTTTGTTGGTTACTGACTTACGTGACCTAAAAATTCATCTCATTACTCACGTCAGGAAGTTTCTGTCACACTTTTTATAATTTTTATCCATAGTAAATTTGCATGCAGTTAGATTCCTTGGATTCCAAAGTTAAGAATTTTTCCAATTTTTTCAGAGATTAGTGGAATAAGAATTGCAAATGTGTAAAATCTTACCAGTTTAAATTAGGAATAGTAACAACTGCCTTCACCAGGGGTAAAATGGTGAAATTTTGGTAGCCAATCTTGAACAAAGTTTTTTTTTTTTTTTTTTTTTTTTTTGGGTACCGGGGGTCAACTTCAGGACCTCGCATGATTAGTTCCATTGTATAAACATGGTTGTCAAAAGTCACACATGTTTGCATGTAGTGAGAAGGGGTAGATTTGAAGAGGAGACAAAAGGAATTTCTTGAACGTGCCACTTTAAAAATGCTTTCATAATGAAAGTGTATGAGGACTTCATAATCGTGTTTCCTTGCTGCAACACATTTCTGAGTTTGAATGTTTATGTTCAATATTAAAATCAATGGATGCCAAAGAAGAGATGTCAGTATGCCCTGTTAATTAATAAAAACTTTGATTTTAGGAGTAAATTATTGGTTGCATAAGATATGATTTGGGAAGTGGGAAGTACTTCAGCACCGGTGCCACTGAGCGATATCACCGGCCCTTTTTTTGTATGTGGGTTCTGGGAGTCAAACTCAGGACCTCGCGCTTGCCAGGCAGGCACTTATGCCACTGAACCATTTCACCGGCCCCTGAATAAAGTTTTTAAAGAAGGGAAAAACTCAAAAGCCAGAAGAGATATCTTTAGCTGAAGACAAGAATGATTATTTCCCCGTGTTTAATAAAAATAACAGCACTTTGGATGTTTCAAATAGTTTCAAAATTAGATTTGAAGCAACTGAGGTGAAGAGTATGGCTATGTAATGAACCACAGTTGAGCCACCAGAAATTGTTCTCTGAAATGTGATGGTCATGCCAGGAAGGGTGAACTCCTTCCCTGAGGTGTCCTGTCAGAGAGTTCACAGTGGTCATGCCAGTGGCGGTGAAGGTTTTACCTAAGATAATTGTGTTCAAGGAATTCCTTATCCTTGCCTTAATGTTCCCTCATGTAACAACTCTGAGAAATCGTACTTCAGTAGCTATTAATCTACTAACATATTTCTTCTTCTGTTGATTCCTCTTAATGTTTCTCCACCTTTTAGTGATGACTCCCTTTTCATCTTTACTCTAGCTTGAATTTGCCTCAGCTTCCTATTTGTCTGAGATGGAAACTCTTGACTGTGGGTGGATATTTTTATTTAATCGATGTCTAATTCTTTTCATTGATGTGGCTCTTGTTCACTGTCTTGTGTCTGCTTTTTTCCAGAAAAAGAGGATGCCAGACAATTTATCTTTCTCTTTCTGAGATGTCATCCTCTGTCACCAATGTGGAATGTGCAGTAGTTGACAATGTGGTTGGTTATCATACTGCTCTCTCCCTTCCTTCCTTTCCTCCTTCCTTTCCTCCTTCCTTTCCTTCTTTCTTTCTTCCTTTCTTTCTTTCTTTCTTTCTTTCTTTCTTTCTTTCTTTCTTTCTTTCTTCTTTCTTTCCTTCTTCCTTCCTTCCTCTTTCTTTCTTTCTTTCCTTCTTTTTTCCTTCCTTCCTTCTTTTTTCTTTCTTACCTCTCCCTCCCTCTCTCCCTCCTTCTTCCCTTCCCTTCTCTTCCCTTTCCTCCCTCCCTTCCTTCCTTCCTTCATCTTTTTGGAAAAGGTATGAGTATCTTTTAATTACTCCAGGAACTTAAAAAACAGTAGTAATAACTTTATTCAAGTTATATATTCTATCACTTTGCCTAATTATGTGCTAATTTGCACTAAGCATTCAAATAATTACATCAACTATTTCCACTTAAATCTAAGAGATGTTTTGTGTGGCATTGTTTCCATTCTGAGTAACTTAAATTAGTTTACAATAACCACATTCGTAACATATTAACCACCCAATTACTTTAAATTGGGCAGAGTTTAGATGCTGTTTCCTCATTGTCTGTGTTTATATCTCTATAGTCAAATCTTTGATAGAAGTGGAAAGAGATTCATCCACTCTAAAGATAGTCTTAGGGTCACCAAAAGCTTTCCATAACTCCACATCATCTTCACACCATTTCAAAGTGTTTCTAAAGTAGACACAGTTCCAAGAGACTAGACTCGACAGGTGCAGGATCAAGAAAGCACATTTACTTTCCAGGTGGTGTAAGATAACAAAAATGACTTAAGTAAGTGACTTTAGTTGAACGATTGTTCAGGGCAGGGTCAGCAAAGGGCATTTTAGAAAAGCATGATTGGAGACGAAAGCATGAGACTTCGCATGTTCTCAGAACTTTATGGCAGGAGAGGGAAGAAACCTGGCCTGGGTGGCACCAAGGAAAAGAGGGCAGGGAGGACAGTAGTCGTAGACTCCTCTCAATAGGCAGATGTGCGTCCATCAGATTATATGCTACAATAGTATTTTGATATATGCTGATCAAAGAGGCCATAGAGATTTGAGGCAAATGAAGATGCTTTCAAGAAAAGAACAGGCAGGATTTAATTTCAGATGCCCACACATGGAAAGCTGCATGAATTGTAAGGTTTGTAGGAGGCTCACATATGTATTGCTAAGGCAAATACTTCATCTGGAGATGTCTATTTAAACTCATTAAAAAAGGAATCAGCAATATTGTCAGAGCACATATAAATAAGGCTCATAATGAGGAGGCTGTATGGAATCATTCCTATGTGAGTAGGAGGTACTCAGTGTTTGAGAAATGAGTCAGCTTTGTGGAACACAGTATTTGGTAACCATGAGAGTATAAAGCAATCTGCATATTGAGAGAAGATGTTCTACTATGAGTGACGGAGAGTAAAACAGAAGGCTCCAGGATACTGATGCCTTCCCACCAACCCGATCTAGAGTGTTCTAGGGCAAGTTGCACTCACAGAACCATGCTTTGAACTTGCTTCATTCACGGGCTGGATTTATTCCAGGTCTGCATGGAGCAGGGAGAGTTGAGTGATTTCAGATTCTAGGTAACATACTGGAGGTTGAGTAGAATACAGTGAACAGCTATCTGCATTATTTGACCTGGATAGTACATGGCTTTTAGAAAGGGGTATTGATTGGGAGACTCTCGCTTTGCTTCTGAGTGATTTCCAAGACAGCTGTGTCTCCCTGCTGATGGGAACATAAAGGGCAGCACCAATGTGTGCAGATCAGACCACTGACAAAAGGTTTGGGCCAGAGACACTGAAGAAAGCTTCTAAGGTGATGACATTTTCTGCATATTCACTATGAACATATTCACATGTTCATATTCAGTATGAAGGTCACAAACAAAAAGGTCTAAAATACTTCCCACTTCCCAAATCATATCTTATGCAACCAATAATTTACTCCTAAAATCAAAGTTTTTATTAATTAACAGGGCATACTGACATCTCTTCTTTGGCATCCATTGATTTTAATATTGAACATAAACATTCAAACTCAGAAATGTGTTGCAGCAAGGAAACACGATTATGAATTCCTCATGCCCTTTCATTATGAAAGCATTTTTAAAGTGGCACGTTCAAGAAATTCCTTTTGTCTCCTCTTCAAATCTACCCCTTCTCACTACATGCAAACATGTGTGACTTTCGACAGCCATGTTTATACAATGGAACTAATCTGTTCCATCAGATTGGTTGAGCTGGGCAGATCCGACCAGAGGGCAAAGCTCCATTAGAGATCTGTGATTAAATAGAACATCCCCAAACTGCTTGTCTGTCGCCTGCTTTTTGGGCACTTCTGGTATTTTCTACTGATGAGACAGTGAGAGAGCAAGAAAAATCGCCTTCTTGATGGTCATTTGCTAAGAATGAGGAATGATCACTCTTGGGAGCTCGGCCAGGTCATCTTTATGAAGAGGATGGAGCAAGCCAAACTCCTGGATCTGAGCCTCCAGATCTCTATGTTCTCAGTTTTTCCAGCTAACACCTATCTCTAATAGCTGCCACAGTGTAGGGAAAATAAGAGCATGCACTTTCCCAAAGCAATGAACCTCCTCTGCCACCTTGAGTTTCAAAGACTTTGTGGTCCTTTCCAGGAGACAAGGGGCTGCTGGTGAAAACTACAGCCATAGCTGCTGCTGTAGAAAGGGACCAGACGCACACAGCTGGAGGAATATTCCCAGTAAATGACTAAGGAACTCCAGAGCTGCAAATTGTCACATTTTCCATAACAAGAGAACAAGAAAGCTGGACAGAGAAAAAGGGAGGCAGATTAAAAGAAAGGAGCAGAGACATGGGACAACAAGTGGATCCCAATGCTTAGTTACAGACCCTTCTTGAGGCCCAGGGACACGCTGGTACCTTTTCTGTGCATCAGACAACAATGACTCCAAACACCTCACACTGGCGTTTGTTGCACAGAACAATGGTCATAACCATTGTAACAGCAATAACCACCATGGGGACCAAGTGTTCAATCTAAACATTTTCCGTGAGCTGAAAGCCTCTAGAGCTTCCAAAGTTACATAAGTGGCGAATACAGAGATGGCACCAACACTTATTCCATACTACTGTGCATTTAAGTTTTATTGTTAGTCAAAAGCGAGATGTGCTTCTAAAGGCAAGGAGCCCACACCTGAGGTCAAGATGAAACCCAGATTAAGTAAAGAGTGAAGTCAGTAGGCACAGCATAAGAAGTCAAAATGCCAAAAAAGTTAAAGCCAGACTTTAGTGCTTCACTGTAAAATCATTGTGCACATTATTTCACCTAATCTGAGTAGGATTTTAAAAACATAAAGCAAATAAATGTAAATAATGTTGGATATGAAGCACTGACGTTACTTTTGCAGAGAAGTCGCTGTTCTCTGTGGGCACGAGCCTTCATGAACTGGAGCTCTCTTATAAGAGAGAAATGGCTGTTGACGCAGAAGTGATCTTTCTGGACAACAACAGTTGCAGCCTCTGGAGACGGGTATAGAGGAGAGCAATGCAGCCAGACAATTCAAACTGAGAAGCCACAGCACTGAATCAATTACTGCTGAGAGAATTAATTTCAGACACAGCCTGCAGAGGCAAAGAATCAAAGGCAGATGATATTAGCAGTTAATAATATAAATCCTAACATATTCATCTTAAAAAGCATATTGAACTATTGTTATTATGTGTTAGCAAGTCTGTGTGGATAAAAGAAATAAGGGCAGGTAAATAACATTTGATGCAAACCTCATTCTATGTCGGCATGTTAAATTTTCCATGATTGCTCATTTTCCCCTGTGCGTTGCTTTGTAAAAAACTACAACAAACAGGGGATAAAACAATAAAAATCAATCAATTATTATTACCCTCTGGGTATCTTACATAGATGTAGTTGGATGACTGTTGAAGTTGGATGGTTGTTGAGGCAGCAGGGATGCAAATTCTGCTCACACATCTGGTGCCATCTTTAAGGGTGGAGGATAGCTGGCGCTCTTCCGAGAAACTGGTAGAAGGTATGTGGCCTTTTATAGCTCAGCTGTTGTGGTGTGGATTGAGAAGGTCCCCCAAAGTCCTCACCCCCTCATAGGTGGGGCTTTGAATGGTGATTGAATCATGGGGGTGTTATAGCTGACTTGCCCTTAGAAAGAGGTGTCTGATGGGAAGAGGAGGGCTCACTGGGAGCGTGATACATCCTGGAAGTGCGTATCTTCCTTTGTGGCTCCTTCCTTCTCTCTTTGCTCCCTGACCTCATGACCTGAGCAACTTTCTTCTGCCAGTCCCTTCTACCATGTACTTCCTGCGCGGAACGAGCCAGCTACGAGCTGAAGCGGTGAACCTAAACAAACCTTTTCTCCTTTAAGTTGTGGCTTTGAGTATTGTGTTCCAGGGATGAGAAAACGACTAAGACACCAGCCTGGGAAATCACACAGTGCTACCCACCGTATTAAATTTATAAAGTAACAAGATTCCATCCAAATTCAGAAGAAGGGAAAGGCATCCTCCTCCATTAAGGGCAAGAGTGTCAACAAATTTACGGAATACATTTTTAACTCACCACATTTTAAAAGCATCACAATTTTCTATATAAAAAATACTCTTCCATAGAAAGATCTTTTTTGGGAAGTACTTTCTAATCATTAATTCTTTGGAGTGATTTTAACTTTGCTTAAAACTGCCATTTCATATCGACCTAACTGCATGAACAGGAACAAGTTATATAACTTTCCTGAACCTCTGATTCCTTAACACCAGAACATTTTTAGAGATGTTAAGAGAATAAATAAAATAATCTAAATAAAAGTTAAGGTACAATACATGTCTTGTAGTGTTTAAGTAACGATCAATAACAAGTTTCATTTTCAAGCATTCTACTTTCCAGTTATCACTTCATAGTTTCTTGCTTACCATAGGGTACCGTGAATTGAGCACATGGTTCTGACACTTTTTAACCTATGGGTTTAGAAATGAATAAAACAGTGCTGCACTGATACCTGGGTGCTGGATGATGAAGAATGGAGAAGAGGGAGACTCGCATATCACCCAAAATCTCCATAGACACAGCATATTTTATGCCATGTGTTACCATGGTATATTGTATGTATGTGTTACCTGTACTGAATACCAAATAAGAACAGTTAATGCAATTTGAATTACCAAAAAAATTAACTTATTTAATAAAATAGGTGTCCCTATTTTTGCAATGATAATAAATAGCTTTAATATCAGAAAAATCAAATATATTATTTTTCTCTGTACCATAGGCTAGTCAAACTAATATTATAGCATTTGTTTTTTACTTCATAGTTGACTTATATTGTAAGCAGTAATTGTTTTTTAATTATTTACATGTTAGCCTCAATGATCCTCAAGCAGTTCCTTATATTCTTTCCATGTAAATACAAACACAGAAAATAAAGCTTCTTAAAATCGCCAGACTTTCCTTAATAGATCATCAATCCCTAGTACATCTCCACATATATGCTGTATAGGAGACTAATATGATCCTATTAGGAGATTTTATTACTATGAAGGAAATAGATGCTTATAGATTTACCTTAAGTCATTCACTAGTGTTTCATTTTAAATATCTGTTTCTTTGTTCTTTGTACTTCAATCAATGCTTTGCTGTCACCTCCAGACCTTTCTAGAAAAACAATTTTTTTTTTTTTTTTTTTTTTTGTGGGTACCTGGGGGTCGACCTCAGGACCTCGCGCGCCAGCAGGCACCCGTGCCGCTGAGCGATATCACCGGCCCCTTTTTCGTATGTGGGTTCCGGGAGTCGAACTCGGGCCCTCGCGCTTGCCGGGCAGGCGCTTAAGCCGCTGAGCCATCTCACCGGCCCTAGAAAAACAATTTTGATTCAGGCTTATCCCTGCATTTGTTTCTTAGGAAGTCTAAAATGGTATGAAAGTTGAAGCTCTCATGCTCTTGAAAAGAGCCACTTCTTTCTCTGATTTTCTCAATGTGGGGATTGCAAAGAGTTCAATGCTTTTTCAGAATCTCATCACTGCAAGAAATAGCCTGACCTTCAGCCACACATTTGAAGGCTCTCGCTTGTCCTCCTATCTGAGCTCACTACACAGCCAGCAGGGGAGGCTGTGCTTGCTCACCCCACTGGGACCCTGAGAACTGCCACTGGGTTGAGTTATCTAAATAAGCAATGAGTGTTGTTCCCCAGCCCAGCAGTGAAGAGAAAATGCTATACAAAATTCTTCTCTTCACCTAATGTACCCCTCTTTTCTCTCTCACTTCTTCTTTACCTAGATGTGGACGTCTCATTTGTTTATTCATTTACACATTCATTTAATAAGTAACTGAGAATAATAATGGGGAATAGCCATGCACCAGGCATTGATCATGTGCTGAGAGAACAGCAGATTTTGTTGGGGCTCTGCTTGGGGAGAAAGCACATTTTGTAGTCAGCTTTTCTAGATGACATAAGCCTATTCCTACTATTTGAGTAAAGTATGGTTTTTCTAGGATCCAATATAATGTTCTGGGAAAGAAGTGGTGTTGCTTGGAGAGATGCCGTGATTTGTCTTGCTTGAAGAAAGAAGAAAACTTCATAATAAGCAATGGAGAATGAGGCTTCTGGGCATGAGATAAGTGGAGGGGAAAGAAAAGTGAAGAAGATTCTGGTGTCCCATCATAACAAGGAATTTTTCAAAAGGAGAAGCATAGGAAAGGAGAATGCAGGTGTATGTTTCAGGGAGATAGTAATGGGAAGGTACTGATGAATCTGCCCAATCTGGAGCTCAAGTCCATGGGAGATTCTCTTCATGGACATAGCCAGAAGAACAAACCCAGTGGGGATGCCATTACTATTTGGAGTATGGTGTCTAGTGAATGACAAAGCACAGATACCATTATAAGCCCAGGAATTGGTATCATTTCCATGGTTTCGAATGAGCAAAGGGTTAGCTTGGCTTATACCCATTCAGAGACCCACATGCAAACACAGAGCTGTTCTCCAGTACAGGATCTAAGGCCCACTGCCACCCTTCATTGCACACGCGACAAAAGGGGAAACATGAGCTTCAGGCAATAGGATGCCAAGGAAGGGGACTAAGGGTAGAACATGGAGAGCTGGTTGGCCATTTTTATAGAAAGCTAAGTGATTTTTATAAAAGAAAAAATACACAGGCTGTACCAGGCAGAAGGAGCCCAGTTCTATCAGCACCTCCCCAAATCCCACTCTAATCACACAAGGGAGAGTGAAGGTAGAAACCCAGTCTAGGCTCCACTAACCAAGCTTCTGCTTGGAGGAAATGCTTTTTTAATTAGTCCACAATACCTTCTGCGCTGATAGCATGGTGAGAACCTCCCCTACACTGCTTGATTTGCTAATTGCTCACTATTCTCCCTTTGATTCTGCTACAGAGATCTGTGAGCTTCCTGTTCTTTCTGCGTTTTACCTTCTGCTTTGCAGCCTCTGCTCTACCCAGCAAGGCCTTGGGCTTCATAAGTTCCTATATATACATAGTAGGCTTCTTTCCACACTTCAGCAGAACAACTCTTTATGCAAAGAAGTCATACTCTCTGCCCCTGAAGAAATTTCCTTAAAGAATGTTCAAATCTATGTCTTTGAAAAAATTCTCTACTTCCCAAATCCAGGGATATCTGTAATTCCTATTTCCTGTGACATTTCTTCCATTGATCTATTCCAGAACAAATGAGTTTGGGCAGAAACCTTGATCTTTGGCAGACTGTTTTAAAGGATGAATATTCCAAAAGAATTTAATCTTAAAGAATTTTAAAATTATAAATATTCTTTCCATTATTATCTAAATTATCTATCTAATATTATCTAAATTGATTCTAAAAAGTCCCAAAATTCCTGTGCCTCATGCTGATGTCAACATCATTTTATTAAATATTTCATATGAAATTTTTTTCACTGGCATATAAAAGCATAAAACTTGTACATATTAATTTGATGTCAAGACACATGTAATGTTCAAATCAAGATAAACATTTTTGACTCCTGAAATATTTATCATTTCTTTATGGTAAAAACTTTCAAAATTCTTTCCTCTATGTTTCTGAAATTTACAGTATATTGTTGTTACCTATAATCACTCTGTGGTGCAATCACAAACTAGAAACTGCTTTTATCTAATTCTTACTCATTACCCATTTTTCATTTTCTCTATTCCCCTTGATCTGTGGTAACCACCGTTCCACTCTTGACTTTAAGATGGATAAACTTATTTTTTATGATAAACAATAGATGTGTTTTCCATGAGCCTAGAAATACAGTCATTTCCAGGGTGCCATAAAAGGAAATATTTGATACAAAGAAGACTTTGGTTACCCCTTGCTCATCCAACCTTGGAAACAAATCAAACCCAAACATTAATTTGTTCCATTAATTAATTAATAGTTCTTAGGAAGACAATTATCATGTAAGGTGTGAGCAGAAGCCCATTTGAAAATGAATTGCACAAGGGCAAAGCCAACAACTACCACCAATAATAGAAGTCCCTGTTAAGAGGGTAATAAAGGATGACAAATGATGTAACCTATTTAGAAACAGCTTTAGCTAATTCAGCTCTGGCCCTGGAGAAATATTACCTGTTTTGTCCATATGTTACTCAAATTTTGGTAAAGTAACTTCCATTCAAGCTTCCAGTGATAGTCTTTTTTTCTCAGTTTTCACTGACAACAGAACATTTGAGAAGGATGTCAATAAGGTTGATGTAAAAAGAATGCAGTACAAAATAGGTTCTTCAGGCCGTACATGTTCTGTGTCCTCTCATCTTTAAAGGGCCAAGAAATTCCAACAAGCTCAGGAAGGATTAGCTTTCCCTCACTGATCGACTTCCTAGTTGCTAGGAATTAAGTCTGAGATCCCAAACCCTTGACCTCTTGCTGCACTTGCTTCATCCTAGGGGTCATCTCTTTTCTTTTCTGAGTGGTGGAGGCATAGCGCACCTTCTGGGCAGAGCAGCGCTTGGCTAACTTCCCTGCCCAGCCATGAATCTGTGCCTCAAGGCTTCTCCTTACAACATGTTTGGGAGAATAAGGCAATGTGTACGGCCTGAAGTGAGTACCAAGCCACACAGAGTTTGCATTCTAGGCCCACTTAGAATAACAGTGTGTCAGAAAGTGAACAGAGCCAGGTCAGTGACACAGGCTTGTAATTTCAGATACTTGGGAAGCCGAGGCAGGAGGATCAGAAATTTAAGGTGAGCCTAAAAATTTTAGCAACACCTGTCTCAAAAAAAAAAAAAAAGATCTGGGTATATATGGGTATATAGTTCAATAGCTCCTGGGTTCAATTCCTAGTACAGAAAACAAACAAAGAAACAAACAAAAGCAAAAAAACAAAACAAAAACCCAAAGAAAGGGCTGGAAATATAGCCCAGTGGTAGAGAGCTTGCCAACCATGCATAAAACTCGGGGCTCAAAACTCACACTGCAAAACAAAACAAAAGGCAACAACACACAAGACAGAGAAAAAGGTAGGTGAAGTCCTTCTGAAATGTTATATAGAAAGAGCTTTTGAAAATCTACTCCTTTGTAAAAGCAATAAGAATACTAGTTAAAAAGAAAGAAAAAAAGTTGGAATGAACTTGTTCAAACGTTTGGAAAGTGCTGAAATGTTTGTAACAATATGAGGAGTATTTATTAAAGAACAATGACTGAATCATGGTAAAAACAGGGTGTGGGCCGGTGAGATAGCTCAGCGGCATAAGAGCCTGCCCGGCAAGTGCGAGGTCCTGAGTTCGACTCCCAGAACCCACATAAAGGAAAAAAAAGGGCCGGTGATATCGCTCAGCAGCACAAGCGCTTGCTGGCAAGCACGAGGTCCTGAGTTTGACCCCTGTACCCACATAGAAAACAAACAAACAAACAAACAGGGTGTTTGTAGTGTTAAAACTTGCTCTATTCTCATCCATCTCTCCCAGTAGTCTTGAGACCAGTAACTTTGTAAGCATGAAAATCAGTAGCCTGGGCAGCATAGAGTGGGTGAGAATGGTGGTGGTGGTTGTGGGGTGCCCCAAAAGCTACATTTGCAGGGAATAGCCACTATTTGACCTGCCTGAATCACCGTATTATTAATTGAATGTCTGTGCCCATCCCTCCCATTCCATATGTTGAAATCCTAACACCTCGTGTGATAGTAGTAGAAGACAGGAACTCTGGGAGTTGTTTAGGTCTAAAAGGTGGACCCATCATGAATGGGTTTAGAGCTCCTAATAGAGAGTCCAGAGCACTGTAATGTGCCTTCTACCATACGAGTTCAAACTGAGAAGGCAGATATCTATGAACCAAAAAGTAGGTTCTCACCTGGTACTGAATCTTCTGTCACCTTACGTCTATGGACAGTTGGTTTTTGACAAAGCTGTCAAGATCATTTAATAAGGAAATAATAGTGTTTTCATCAAATGGTGGTGGACAACAGCATATCCACTCAAAAGAATCATTTAAACTTCTGTCTTACCGCATAAAAAAATTATCACTACATGCATTTTTAAAAATAGGTCCTCAGACTATGAAACTCCAAGAAGAAAATACAGGAGTAAATCTTTGTGATACTGGATTAGTCAATGGTCTCTTAGATATGACACTGAAAACACAAGTGACAAAATAAGAAAAATAGAAACATTGGACTTTTTCAAAATTTAAAACTTTTGAACTCCAAAGTGCACTGTTAGGAGTGAAAAGACAATCCACAAAATGTGTGAAAATATTTGCGAATCACATACAGTATAACCTTGTTTATGAGCACAATTCATGCAGGAAACATGCTTGTAATTCAAAGCACTCATATATCAAAGCTAATTTCTCCATAAGAAATAATAGAAATTCAGATGATTCATTCCACAACCCAAAAATACTCATATAAAATGATTACAGTACTGTAATATAATACAAAATAATAAAGAAAATAGAAAATATAAAGAAAAAGAAAACCAAATTAACCTGCACTTATCTTTGAAAACCTTCCTGCTGGAATGAGGGAGACAAGAGAGAAGAGGGTTATTGTATAGAATGATTTTCACATACTACTAATATTGCAAGACATTGATCATTTATCAAGTTAAAATTTATTAGAAGTGTTTGCTCATCTTGCGGAACACTCACAGAACAAGTTACTTGTAATGGAAGGTTTTACTCTATCTTATGAGTCTTGTATTCAAAATGTGTAAATGATACTCTCAATGTGTAAAAGACACATTGCCGTTAATCTTTCTCAAAATACTCCCTCTCAAACTCATTTGTTCTGTTGTTCTTACCACTTTCTGAAGCAGTTCCAGAGGTCCTCTCTTGTGAGTCTTTAATCTTGCTGCTGTGGCTGCCTCAACATGCAGAATCAATTGAAAATTTTTGCTTTTTATGGTCATTTTGACTTTGATGAGCAGTGACATGGCAACAGGTTGGGTAAATGAGGTGGATAAGGACACACTGTAATGTTTTTATAAGTCTGTCTTTCCATTGGATAGCACTTGGCAATGGCATTTGCTGGTATTTTAGATCATACTTCATAAAGATATTCACAAAAGAGGACTTTCAAAATTCATTCAGAAAATGACAAGAACAATGGGATACATGTGTTCAAAGAGATGGGAATTAATGGCAATGTGTCTTTTACTGTAATAACCACTTTTATTTTCAGTGTTCACATATACATTGATCATACCTCATAAAGTCAAATAATCCCACTGTAAAATGGAGAAAAGATTTTGATAGACATATCGCCAAAGAAGATACCAAAGGGACATAAGGATGTGGAAAGATGTCCAATATTATTAATTATTAGTGAAGTACAAAGCCACATTGAAATCCTACTTCACACCTACTAGGATGGCTAGAATCCAAAAGACAGAAAATAACAAGTGTTGGGTAAGATGTGGAGAAACTGAAATCTTTATATGTTACTTAGAGAATGTAATATGTTAAAGCCACCATAGGAAACAGTCTAGGAATTTCTCAAATGTTAAACATAGATACTCATATGGCCCAGAAGTTTAAGCATGTACCAAAGAGAATTACAAATATATTTTCACTCAGAAATTTGCACACTGATGTTCATAGCAGCATATTCACAAAAGCCAAAAGGTAGTAGCAACACAATGTCTGGCAACTGATGGATAGAAAAACAAAACAAAGAATATCCATATGAATATTATTCTTCAATGAAAAAGGAATAGAATACTGATAGGTCCCATAATATAGATGAACCTGAAACTTTATGTTTAGTGAAAGAAGTTGGTCATAAAAAATCCAGTTAAATCTATATGTACTGTCCAAAATAAGCAAATCCAAAGAGACAGAGGGTAGAGGAGTCATTCCCAAGGGAGGGATGAGAGCATCTGCTAATAGGTGCAGCGTTTCCTTTTGGGGTGATAAACATGTTCTGAGACTGCTGTTTTGACTTTACAACTCTGACTGTATTAAAGATGACAGCTTTATAGTTTAGAAGAGTCAATTTTGTGATATGTGAACTATACTTCAATAAAAAGAGAAGCTGTTATAAAAAGAGAAGCATGTTTAAAGTAAACTTTAAAAAGGTAGATTGATAGGCTCCTATGCGTTTTCACATTACTTTCAAGAAAAGATGAATCTATCTGTAGAAAGATTTTCTTGTTACCTTTTTGGAATTTCAAATGTGTGAATTTCAGGTTCCTTGTGGGGTGAACTCACTCTTGTGCACTTATATATAAATTCGCCTGCCAGCTAGCATATTCCAGGCTCTGCCGGAGCTCTCTGTTTCTCAAACTTCAAGTGAGGCAACTCTCACTTTCTGAGGAAGTGACCGAGTGCAGAGAACGGAGGTAAATGTAAATCTTACCAAGAGGAATGTCCTCATCACAGAGGCTAGAGAACAGACAGATTTGAAAATGAAAAATTTCTTCACAAACAGGGTTACAGTCAGTCAGTCTTCCATTCTTTCAATCCGCAAATGCTTATTGAGTACCTACATGTGCAAGGCAGTTTTTTAGGAGCTAGGGATAAAAATCCTGAACATGACAAAATTATTGCCTGATGAAAGAGAGAATAAACAATAAAGAAATCAATACGTACTTCACACAAAGTCATATAATGCTAAGTTTTATAAAGACAGTTAAAGCAGAGTAAAGGGAAGTAAAGGGAATGCCCTGGAACCTGCTAGATTCCTTGAATGTGAAAAAAAGATCTTTCAATGAGTTACTATTTAAGGAGAGTCTTAATGATGAATTATTTGTCTAAGGATAGGAGCATGTGCAAAGGTCCTGAGGCAGAAGGGTGGTGGACATGTCTGTAGTCTACTAAGAACTGTGCTGTAGCTGCAGCCCAGAAATGAAAGTAGTGAAGAGATGAAGCCAAGATCAGAGAGGAACCAGGAGCCAGATTCATGCAAAGCCTTGTAAAATCTTTAAGTTTTATTTTAGTATCAATTGATGAATTAAAAGACGATGTTTTTCTTTTTTTTTTTTTTGGCAGTTCTGATGTTCACGAAATGAATCTAAAGTTCAGTGTCAGAAGATGCGCTATCCCAAATTTCTGCTAAAGTCTGATTTTTCACTTCTTTGGCACTTGCATATATTCCAAGAAAGGCACAAAAACTTGAAATGCCAATGTGATTTTTTCCAGATTGTAACCATAACTTAAATCTCCTACAATCTTGCCTAAAAA
Source organism: Erethizon dorsatum (assembly GCA_028451465.1). Classification (NCBI taxonomy): domain Eukaryota; kingdom Metazoa; phylum Chordata; class Mammalia; order Rodentia; family Erethizontidae; genus Erethizon; species Erethizon dorsatum. The sequence continues at coordinate 52,543,082 of CM051828.1, forward strand.
ATCTTTTGTGGTGTAAGAGAGTACTTCCAGCCACGGAACAGGTGGGGTCTGTGTATTGGGTCTGCAGAAGCATGGCCAGGCCTCTCTACTGGGGATTTTCAAGGTACCTGAAACAATTCAGTTGTGTTTCCTTGGTACTGAAATAATTACTCAATCAATAAATAAACAAAACCAGACAGCAAAGCAAGTTGATTTATCAGTGCTTTTTTTGTATTAGCTGGTTGTTGTACTGTTTTTGCTACAAGCCTAAATTTCTGGAAATAAGGAATTTAATCAATAATTCTTCAGCTAAAACCATTCTGTTCCCTATGAAGTAGAGAACCAAAGACTCTTTGGATGAAAAGCTCTTTTCTCTCTGATATGGAAAAAAAATAGTAACCCATATGGAAAGACCTCACAGATAAGATTTGCTTTCACTCCACAACACTGCAAAGAAGGAGCTTCTAACATAGCACTGATGTCCCCACTTCCTCTGTGCTCTATTGAGAAACAGAAATTTTATGAAAGATTTTGTGAGGGATGGAGGAGAGAGTGGGAGGCAAATGTGTTATTTTTACACGGAAGATAGCATTAAAAAAAAGAAAACCCTCCCCTTTCTGTCTTCATTATTCAGAGCTGTTCATTCTTCTCTTTTGAAGTGGCTAAATATTTTCTCTACCCTTCTACCAGCTTGCAGATTTTACTGGGGGAGACGGAACTACCTGATAGCACATGAGAAGCTTTTATTGTTCTTCAAGCATGTGCAACCGAGGAAAAGGCAGGGTATGAATTTACTTCTGCTAAGAAAAATTTAAGCAAAACACCCTGAAGGAAAGAATGTAACTTGCAACCAGTGGAGGGTACCCTGGATGGAATGGGCAGGCTGCACAGGTAAGCAACTGGGGATGGAATGAGTTTCTGGGGCTGAGAGCAAATTGGCAAAGCATTGTGTACAGAGAGGTTACCAATAAAGGATGATAATCTCAGATAAAGTCTCAATATCTGGGAAAATCCATGCAATTTCTATAAATGTGAAGGGGGGTTACAAAAGGAACTCCCAAAATGGAATATGTCAATAGGTAGACTCATAGGAGAGATCTAGAGAAATGAAAGAAAACACCAAGAACATAGGTAGAACTTCAATCCTTGGATCCCATCAGAAGGAAAAGGGGCTGAGAGTGATGGACACAGCTGGAAAAAATGAGGCAGAATTCTCTAGGGTCGGAGGGTGGACCAGTTACCACACGACAGGCTCAACTCAGGGCCCAGGAAAGAACCAGATGAGAGCTTGGCTGCAGGTTCTAGGCAGAAGTTGGTGTCCTTCTGTCAAGGATGTAAAAGCATGACCTTTTCTTTGGAGATCCCATCAGATAAGTGTGAAGGACAGGTCCCTGTACATGCACCAAAAGCTATGGTGTCCTGCTTAAGCCAGCAGTGCCCAGCACTGCCGAAACTGGACATTTTCCACTCTGTGACCTCTTCCATCAGTCTTGATCTTTCCTATTCAACAATAATTTAATCTGAGGAATTAAACTCTGTGAATCTATTACCTATGCCACCTAAATTACATGAATTTCTACCTGAGCACTTTGGGAATGATGGTTTAATTCACTGGGCAGCATGTTTGCACTGGTTGGAATTTTATGAGTCAGTGGACCAGAGGAATGAAGAAAGAGGCAATTGGAGAGATTATAGAGCCATTTGTTTGCCAAATGTACACTGAAAGAATGAAGACAGAATATACAAATCATCTCAAACTCATCCTGGTGGACCATCTCCTCTTAGGCCTACGCATCATAAGCTCTGTATAGACTTTCCATTTCATGCTCAGAAAACAGAAGACAGAATTTTGCATTCTATACTTTTCTTTACAAATATACTGTATGCTTCAATTTTGAATTCCAAAAGCACATCTCCACAATCCATTACTATTTACAGCTTTGACATTTTGGCAAGGAATTTTGACTCTGCCCAGGTGAAAAGCAATAAAACTTCCTTGTGTGACAAATCGCTTTGCTATTGAGGGGTCACTGCCTGAGTGTGAGTACAATGACAAATCAGTCAAGGAGAAAACTAGCCAGTCAGGAGTGTATTCCTAATGGTTATGCTTTAATGAAAACTTAACTTATTATCTAAAAATTAAGCAACCATTTCTTATTTGCGGACTGAAAGTGAACATTTAGAGTTATTAATTTTTCCATTAAATTAATAAAAGATCAGATGTGTACTTTTAATAAATCAATACTTGAAAAATACACTTACTGAAAAGTTACTAGGCACAGTTGAGGGATACAAAAATGTGCAACCTATCTTTACCTCTAGGGACTTCCAGTTTGAAGACGGAGATGGATATTCAACACATGAAGGAAATATAGGGTTACTACCTGCTATTCAGCAAATCACAAATGATTAAGTTTTAAATTATTTAGGACAGAAATCATTGTACTTGAAGTAAAAAGGAAGGATTTCACTGAAGAGGATGATTTAAAGCATGATAGGATTTTGAAGGATACATTTTAAAGGACGGCAGGATTTTGAAATAAAAATTAATGGGCAGAGTCCAGTTCTTGAACATATGGCCTGTGAAATCCAGGAACTGCTGCTTCGGGAGCCATCTGAGGATGCTATCTGTGGTTTCTCCCATCTCCCATTTCTTCCCAGAATTCTTAGTATTGGATAACTAAGCAAACACAGTCTAATTTTCTTTTAGCAATCATACCCCAGATGCCTCATAAGTAGAAGAAACCATTCAAATTCTGCACAAAATCTGTTAATTCTAAGACATAAACAGCACATGGGAGCTGACAGCTGCCTCTCACCAGATACCTGGCCGACAATGGGCTCAGACCCTTTGCCATGAGAGCCCGTGGAGTGACAGATGAGAGCTTTCCCGCCTGTGGACTGAGCCTGCTGGGACACAGACGGGCGTCCTCATACTGGCTCTCCAGGGTCTAGGATGGCACACAGTTCTCAAAATGAACCCTGGAATGTTAATTAAAAAGAAAACATAAATGAAATGAATCTTTTATGCTATTACTAATCCTAACATTTCCAGCCAATTCTCAATTAACAGACGAATAGGGCCAGCCAAAATTTACATTAAACAATCACTTGAGAGCAAGGGTTGAGAATGGAAGATTGCATTTAGGACCAGAGGATGGAGTCATTAGGAAATCCATGTTAATGCCCTGAAGCCATTTCCACGTCTGTCTTCGTGCCTTCCAGGTTGTGTGATAGTCCCTAAATTAATATCATTTTCTGTCCAGGCTTAATGAGTATTCACACAATTTTCTTACTGGACTGTATCCTGATTTTCTCTCTAAATGAAGAAGATCACATTGCTCTTAATGGCACAGGTTTGCCCTGTCCTGCCATCTGCCAAACTCATTTTTCAAATTACTCATTACTTTACTTGTTGCTCATTCCTGGGGTGTCACTGGTAATAAGTGCCATTTTACCTGACCAATCTTAATTATATCCAAGTCAACCCTTCTAAATGAAGCACACAAAGCCATTTTCAACCCTTTCTCCTCACACAAATAAAATATTAACAGGCTGAATTATGCTGTCTTGCAGATGGGACCCTCAAATTTTGCACTTGTTCACTGTGAAGCAAGTGTGATTGCCATATTAGCCATGCCCCATGCTGAGTGATTTTTACCGAATGCTGCTCTCTTTTCTTGCCCCTCAGGCAGAAACATGGAAGGGCTGTAACCTTGCCATTGTCATACAGGTATGATGTACTTGTCTTATTCCACTGGTCAGAGCCCTCTCCCACTTTGGGGAGACCGGATCTCCTGAAATTAGCATTCCTCACCTTTCCTTTCAGCCTCCACCCGTGACCAAGTATTTCTTGCCTTTTCCAATCATGGTTTGGGAAAGTCAGAATACTTCCACTGATAGCACCAACATATTTTCTACAAATTATTTTCCGTTGTTTTGTTATCTGCTTCTTCTGGCAATTTCTACTTTGTCACTTTTAAGTCATGTAACTGAACTGCTCAGTCCACAGTGTCTCTGTCATCAAAGGCACACGGGATTCCCTAAGCAGATTAAGGAAAAAAGAGGGGCCAAATTTCCCCATTGCAAATTCATAATTTAATCAGAAGATTTAATTTTTTTCTCATGATCAGTTGCCCTTGAGGTGACCTTTTCCAAGAGGGCTCAGTGTCAAGTTCTGCACACTCTGGCTCACATCAGACCTTTACAGTGCCCCTGAGAGACAAAGCAGCAGCAAGACATGGTCCCAAGAAAGTCTTCAGGTTGCATAAAACAACGGCTTATGTGGTTAAGGTTGAATGTCAGAAAGTACAGCTTCATCTAGTTTCATAATCTTAAAATAGATTTTATCTAGTCGACTTTGAGTTATGGATAGAGAGAGAAAGTAAACATACTTAAGGAATGTAATGAAGACAATTTTGGCAACTCTAAAAAATCATCCTCACTAATTGATTTTCTGGAACAAAAGTTTGATTTATTTTTAAAGATCTCTATCTACATCCCACACAAATCTAGGTGCAAGCTTTGTTCTTCATGAAATATAGGAAAAAACATCTTGAATACAAGGGCCAAAGATCTCACAATGCCCCTAGGAGATTATAAACATAAAATTAACTCATACAAGTTGAGTGCCACTTTAAGAATATACATATACACACATACGTATGAATATATACACACATATACAAACATGTATATATACATATATACACAAATACACATAAACACATATGTATATATGTGTGTAACTTTTTGAAAAATATCAAACCCACCTTGGTTTCCAGGGTCAGAACCTGCACTGGCCCTTCACTGTTGGCTTTCCAGATTCATCAATTGCCCTTCCCCATGCCTCTGTCACCTCCCCACTAAGTTTTTCTGCTTGGATCCTCTATCCTCTGGTTTGGCCAACATAAGGCACCAGTAAGAAATCACAGCTTGGGAAAGGAGAAAAATCAAAGTATCTATTCCTTAAGCTCCCCTCTACCTGACCAAGGATTAGTAATGGCTCTGTATTAGTTTTCCATTGCAAGGATAAAATACTTGATGTACACAATTTAAAGAAGAAAAAGTTGGTTTTCGGAGGTCTCAGTCCATGGTCAGCTGGTTCTTAGGCAGAAACATCATGGTGGAAGGGCATAGCAGAGGAAAAGTGGTCACCTCATGGCCAGGAAACAAAGAGAGCAGGAAGAAAGCCAGAAAGAAAGGAAGGGGCTGGGGACAAGAACGTACATTTTCAGGCTATATGACCTACTTCCTCCAACTGTGCTCCAACTTCTTCCAGCATAGTCAGCTATGAGATTAGCACCCTCTTGAGCCAATCACTTTCTGATAGCCCTATCTCTGAACATATGTGACTTTGGGAGACAGTTTAGATGTAAAATATAATAGGTTCCATCCCATAACCTAGGCAACAGTTTATGCTGAGTGATCTCCTAAACCTGTTCCCTATTTTAGCCCCTTTGGGCCTAGCTGTAGTAAAAGCTTCCTACTTGGTTTTGTTTATTTGGCTTTTAGCTCTTGTCTGCAACACCATCCCCACTTGATTTTTAAAAACTCTATCTGTGCTTCTATAAACTATATTGTCGTCAAACGCTCCTCATTCTCCCTGTCTAGGCCACCTCTTTCATATTAGACACTAAGTGATCAAGACCTCCATAACTAGGGGAACACCATCCTTACCAACTTGCTCTCCCCCCAGGACCCAGCCTGAACTTCCTTTATGAATATTAAGCAAGCCATCTTCTCAAACTCTGCAAAAAATCTTTGCTGAAGGTTGTTAGGTCTCTGATGCATGCTGATGGAACTCTCTGTCATACTTCTCTCCTGAGATTCCAAGACAAAAGATTATGGTTCTATATCCTTGCCAAAAGGAACTGCACTTTTGCCTTGAGCCTGAGACAAAAATCTTATCCTGTTTCTTTTTTGCAGTAATCTGATTCCTTCTCACATAGTAACCTATCTTCAGACCCTCTAGAACTAAGGAAACTGAGGGTAGGTGGGACAGCCTAAGAGTTTTACCCATGGGGGATTATTGACAGTCCTCAACAAAAGCTAGAGACCAGAAGCAAACGTGCTAATCATTATCAATGCTTCTCAGATTTTGAAAATATTCTAAAGCACTACTAGCATGATGCCAGAATGGCAAGAACAAAATAGTTGGAACTGAAAAGCCTTGTTTCCCATTGGTGCCTCTTTCCTCAAATCGCCACTACAGTGAGCATCACCAACTCCATCTTGATTTGCCTGTTGTTGAGCAGTAAACAACTTGGTCTGCCAAAAGACAGTGAACACTCAAACTGACAACTCCAGATGGTCTCAACTCATTCATGGCAGAGATGGTAAAAGTAAGGACTATTCCACTCTAATGGTATAAAAGCAGGTACTTGAGGATTTCAAGTCCACAGACTACCAAGCCGCACTGGCTGCTGCCCACTAGACTCAAGAACATCTAGCCACTGTGCAGGAGGCTCACCCAGATTCATCAGAGAGTTTTGGCATGGCAAGTACCTGGTGCCCTTTCTGGCCACTGAGTGTGACTCTCCTCAGCTCAACCTGACTCCTTCCCTCAGTGATGCAATTCCTCATGGTCCTTTGGATTTAATTTGCTAAGGTATTGAACTTTGTGTGAATCCTTTGATTGTTACGTCTTAGTAAGTATTCAATAAACTGTATGATTCATAAAGTGACCTGAGTGTGTGTGTGTGTGTGTGTGTCTGTTTAGATGACCTCTTGATCCCTTCTGGGTTGCTTGAAACAATCACTAATTACTTGAGCTCATTTCCTTACTGTCGTCTGGCCACCACTATTTTATCTATCAAAAGGCCACTTTCATGAGTTCGTTGAATGAGCAGGGTGATAACCTTATCTTTTTCCTGTAGTTTATTCACCATATCCTGTGATTCCACCCTTCTTCACAGTCCAGTGGCAGTGGGCATTTCTATGTTAATGTCCCACACTTTAACTTCCAAGTGAAATGTTTGCAACCTGTGACTAAGAAAATAGTTGAGAAAAGAGATGTATGATTCTAAACAACCTGTGTTTTGAGCACTAAAACCTGTATCTATAAAGGATTCCAAAAATTAAGTTGCAGCCATAGCACTAGCTATGTGGGACTCTCGAACAGGTTGGTATTTTTCTCTTATTCACCAAGCTGGTTGAAGGGAGGGGCATTAGAAACCTAAGAAAAGTTAGGATGCCAGCTAGTAGAAGTTGGTGTACCCTGCTTCCTTCTGGAAGATGGGGAACCTAGGCTACCACAGCAAGAAGGGGGTGGGGTGGATAGCACTGGGATCCCTAGGGTGGGGCCCTGAGGTACACTTCCAAGTTTCCCTAGAGGGATGCAAAAGATAAGACAACTATGAAAAATGTCCTTTAGAGAATTTCACACCATGATAAAGTCAATGAGCTTGAAAAAAAATTCACATTTAGGAAGAGGGATATAATTGTAAACAGCAGCATGTATAAACAAATATTTGCTAGCATGAAGGATATAGCAACTCAAGACCAGAACTGACTACAGATATTTCCGTGGCTACTGTTGGGTATGAACTCATGATGGCCAATGACCAAATGCTGCACCATACCCCTTCCCACTTCTCTTAATAGTATATAACCATGCCATTTTCACTCTCCAAAGCTTATTACAACCCTGGAGTGGTGGGGAGGTTTCTAAATTGACTACTAACTGAATTTATTCTGAATTTACTAGCATAGTTTGTCTTCTACTAGTTAAAGTAATGTGCTAAAGAATGTATGTTATATGAAGCTATTAATGTTTTTTGTACCAAATTTGTGAGTTATGAAATTAATGACAATAACATGATAATTCAATGAGATATTGTGTCAGATAATAATTTGAAATCTTTAAGCACTATTTACTGATATTATAATGATGAAAAATTGAAACCACAAATGGCAGACATGTTGGAGTAAACTGACATTTTCAAAATTATTCATATGTATTAGAATAATTTGTTACCTACATATCTCCGTGCATTCCACTTTTTTTAGGTATCCATCGTACTTCTCTAGCCACATTGTCCAGGTTGGAGGACCTCAGACATGACTTGGTGATGGGTTGAGGACAATGACAGAGGTTCTTTTCTTTTCTGAAGACCGATTCCTTTGTAGGCCAATCAAGATATGAACATAAGTCCATTGGTGGGCTTTTGAGAAAAGTTTCCCTTACTAATAATGAAGGGAGTTTACTAATTACTACTAAGGGAGTTATTACTTACTAATTATTAATTAGTACTAATTACTACTAAGGGAGTTATTACTTACTAATAAGGGAGTTTCCCTTGCTAATAAGAATTATTAATTAATAATTAATAATTAATAAAATTTTCCCTTACTAATAATGAGACTTAGGAGAGTCCTTTTTTGTCTCTGAATTTTGCCACATAAATATAATACCTGTGAAGAGCTGGGCAAGGATGTCCATATAGGATGACTGACCTTCTGATAGTCTACCCTACCCACTATTGGTAGGAACTATCTGCAGAATTTGTGTTGAGTTGATATAGTCATTATTTTTAAAGCAAGCTGAGGTGGGGAATTTTCTATTAGCTGCAGCTGAAATCATTCCAAATTTTACTGTTAATAGTACATTTATAATGGAAAACATTTTCTTTTGAGTAAAAATCTGTTTTGCAACTAAGCCATTTCATGGCCTGGCCAATGGTGCAAGAGCTGAGCTAGTCAGAAACAAGAAATTTCTGTCAAGAACTTTGGTACATCTTCCTTCAAAGATATTAGTGGTTATATATTAGAGGAAGGCATTAAAATAAATCAACACGCTAAAGTTTACTTGATTTTCTCACTCAACTTTACCCCTTAGAAGCTTGGGAAAAATTTTCCAATATGCTCAAAGAAGGTAGTCTCACCCTCAGATGTAGATAGGAAAATTTGAAAGCAATTGAACCTATTTGGTCCTTTTAAAAAATTTATACCAGAGGGAAGTTAGGCAATGGAGGGAAACATTTCAGAAAGCACACAGTTTTAAACCAAATGCCACTGTTAATGATTTTCTATCATCATTGTATCCTACACTTCTACAGTAATTGCCACTCTCCGACCTACTGGTCAAACGATATTTTTCAATTAAGAAAATTTATGTCTCTGTCATGTACTAATAAAGCATGGCACTGTATTCTCTAACTCAAGACTAACAGTTCCAGCTGAGCTTTGAGAAAAAAGTGCTGTTAAAATTAACTGCACATATAAAGTCATATTCATATGCATTGCTTTATTCTAGCTAATATTCCATAAGAAAATGAGAAAGTAAATGGCAAAAGTGCAAATGATAGCACAGTTGAACTGTTCTCTAACATCTGACCAAATGATAAAATAAGACTGAACACCTTAAAGTAATCTGACAGGTGGAGGATCTATTGTTAATTCACACTCAATCACTGAAAACTGAAAATAACATTGCCTAGATGACAATAAATGAAGTAGAAACCCCCTGAAATCAACTTGTGGGTGGCTAATTCTTTCTGACAGAACCAGGGAAATTCTCTTGGCCAGGAGATGTCCATTTAAAATATTTTCAATTCCTGTTCATTCAAGGATGCTTTATAATTTGAGATTTTACCATCCAGAACAAGCTAGTTAAGCCAATTGTAGCTTGAAGCCTCTACAAGGAATTAAACTAGAATAGTTCCTAACCTGCCTGCATTGGAAAAATCCTATCAATGTTCTGAAAACATGAAGTCTAATACAAGATAAAGAATTGATAGCAACTGTACCTGTCAATAAACACAAAAACAGTCAATAAAATGTGATTGGTAAAAATAGAAAGATGATTCCAGTGGGTTCTTTTTCTGAATCATCAATGATATGCAATCCCTCTCTTGTTACTTTGTGTCTGCAGCTAAATCATTTAGGTGAAAAGTATCACACAAGTAATTCTAAACAATGCATTCAGAAACTGCTTAATTACTTATTGAAGGATTTCCGTGCTTTACTATATTGATGCATTTCAGACTCATTTACTATCTGTGCCTCTATTTGTAGGCAACTGGCTGTATTCCTCTCGAAACCAAGACTTAGGTACACAGGTGAATCAAAAGATTAAACAGCACTTATGAGCAACAAAGACTTTGGACAGAGCAGAGGCATCAGAAACCCTCGCAGCCAGTCTAAGTCTGCCACTTAGGAGTTTCAAGTCCATAGCTCCATCTGTTAATCTCTGTCTGTGCTCCAGCTCCTCATCTGAAAAAAAATGATGTAGCATCTAACTCACAAGACTGTCATCTTGAATTGGGAAATCATTCAGTACACAGCAAAATGTTCCACACAGGTTATTTATTGTGTCGAAAAGCAATGATTGGATGATCAAATAAATAATTAATAGACTTGGGTGAATCATAAATCAGTGTACTATCATCTGTGTCTATAGGACAACTACCCTGAACATCTGAAGAAGACTATTATACATTTTTAACACTGGCAAAACTTTGCCAATTTATGAACATGCCTTCCCAACTCAATTCCCTGCCTTGTTTTAATTTATTCATGCAAGCCTTGAAGTGCCCTAGTACCCGTACTACTGGATGTGGTTTCAGAGTTAACTCATGTCCCTTCCATACGTACATCCAGGCTGTTATGTTGGTAATTCACCAGACACTATCAGGCAACAGAGCTAAGTAACTTAAGCAATAATTGCTTCATTCCACTGAAACAAATCTTAAAGCTTTGTCATACACATATAAATGTGAAGAAATATATAAGGTTTGATTGAAAAATACGGTCGATGTTTAAATTTTTAAAAAAAATTACAGGAAAAGGCATGTTGTCATTATTCCCCCCCCAATACTCTCTCATTGCTTAGAAAATACTTATCCCATCATTCTTGCCACTTTTAGAAGCAGTTCTGGAAGTTCTCTTTCATGTGTCTTTAGTTGCACTGTCATATCTGCCTCATGTCTTGAATTGATCCAAAACATTTACCTTTGCTAAGCATTTTGACTTTGGGAAAGAACCAGAAGTCACATGATGCCAGATCTGGTGAATAGGTGAATGGGAATACACCATAATGTTTTTAAGAATCTGCCATTCCTTTTGTTGAGTAGTACATGGCAGCAACATTCACCATATTTTTGATCACACCTCATAAAGGCACTCTTTTCAGAATTGCTTTACGAAGTGGCAAGAATGATGGAGTAAGCGTGTTTGAAGTGAGGGGAAGTATCTTGAGAGGGATTAATGCAAGGTATCTTTTATTGTATTTTTTAAAAATTTAAATATTGTACATTTTTATCATACCTTCTATATTTACAGATAGTATGAAATAACTATTTGTGTAATAAATATTGAATATGTTCAAAGTGTTATGCAAATTATCACGAGTTATCAGGTGCAATTTTTTTTGAATGAACAAAAAGTTGTGAAATATTGTCTTGATTTCCTACAAATGTGTAAATTTATTAGATTAAGAATCAATCATCTGAGTTCACAAAATGCAAAATCTTTCAGTGGAAAACTGTTCTTATCATTGCTCATTTTAGCAGAAATAAGATTATTTTTGTTGAAATTAAGTATAACTTTGCTTATTACCTTGCCTTACACTTTGAGATGTACTAAACATGAAATTATACCATAAATATAAATTCTTTTTTACTCCAGGGGTGAAAGAGTGGAATTATGCTGCCTATTTTTTTCTGAAGCATTTAAATGACAGAAAATGGATTGAAAATTGGCAACGCATTTCACTTTTTATTGGCAGGATTGTCTATTCCCAATGCTTGTAGGCATGAGAAATAGATGAAACTGAAAAGTGAAATTTCTTCTTTATAATTTGACCAATAAAGCCAGTACATTTTAAGAAATTCTCTAGAGTTTCTTTTTTAATTTATAATCTTTAAAGTAGTCTGCAAATCAACTCATACTGTCATTTAGCTGTCTTAATATTCACCAATCTTCCCTTAAAAATTAAAAATAGCACCATTATGAGGCCTTGAGCATGTGGTATCAGGATAATTGAAAGGGACCCTACTGATGAAATCCCCAACATGATTTACTGAAATTTGAGGTGTTTCTCCTCCCTGTGTTTATGAATGCCCTAATCCACAGGGAAGACAAATTATACCTGCTTCCTATCTATTCCTAGGGAATATATCAAATCTTTTACAGAATTACTTATTATCATTTGGAATTATAGCTGCAGACTTAGGCAACAACAAGAGAAGAATGTGGGTTTGAATAGAATGACAATAATATAAATAAATAAATAAAAACAACAGGAATGTAGAAGGAAGGCCATAAGGAACTTAGTTAACTATATTCAAGTGATAAACAAACCTATAGAGGGGTTAAAGAATTCTACTAAAATAAACCCAGGTTATATAATTTGAAAAGTGAAAAAATAATTAGGTGAAGATATAGCTTGAAGCAAGGTGAGTGTGGGCTACTAAAACAAGCCATCTGAAGGTGCAGTCTTACAGTAACAGGTCCTGCTGTTAACCTTAGAAATACCCTGGCAGTGAGTAGCCCTTGGATCCCCTGAGCCATACAGCCTCAAAATCCTGTTGGCACCTCCTATCTCTTATTTGTTCCATCCTCACTGACACTGCAAGTTTCAAGTCATCCCATTGCAGAAATGTCTGCATGTGGTTCTTGTATGTCTTTTTCTATGGAAAAAAAAAAAAAAAAACAAAAAAAACAAGGGCCGGTGAGATAGCTCAGTGGCATAAGCGCCTGCCTGGCAAGCGCGAGGTCCTGAGTTCGACTCCCGGAACCCACATACGAGAAAAGGGCTGGTGATATTGCTTAGTGGCACGGGCGCCTCCTGGAGCACGAGGTGCTGAGTTCAACCCCCGGTACCTACAAAAAAAAAATTCAAAACAAAATAATAGGAGAATAACAATAGTTAATAAATTGTGTATTGTTATCTTCAAAGTAGTTACTCAGAGTATAAGATATGGGCATGAAAAGTTCTCCAAACAATAGTAGCACAAAACTTTCTTTTCAATGAAACTAGAGAACTAAGAGAAACTAATAGTATAACTATCTTAACTATTTGTGTATTTTTTCCTTTTCCCTTCCTTCCTTTCCCCTTTCCCCCACCCTAGTTCCTCTTTCCTTTTGGACAGTTTCTTCCCATTTCACAATATCTATTGTACATTTTGGATCTTATTTACCTTTCAGTTTCTCACACCAGGGAGACAATACAATGTTTATACATGTAAGTCTGATTCATTTCACTTATGAGTATGGCGGATACATTTGTATGTTTTTAGGCTCTCTGTAATTTATCAGTTTCACTGCTATCAGGGTTAGATTTGTAAACTTAATCTCAATTTTCCTTCTTAAAAATCTTCAGTGGTTCCCAACTGAATGTTTCTTCATGAAGCATTCAAAGTCCTTCACTATCTAATCCCAAATAACTTCCCAGTAGCAGCTTCATTTCAGGTGCCTATTGTCTATGCTTAGGCCAGGACTCCTTACATTGGAATCACCTGAGATTCTTGTTCTTGACTCCATTTCACCCTGCTGATCAAACTTCCCAGAGAAGCACCCATTGAACCAACACTTAAACTCCGGTCAACTCTCAGATAAGCAAATGTGGTAGTCACGTTAGATAATTCCCTGTCCTCCCCCAAACTCTGCTCTTCATTTCTCCTTGACTGTGTTCATTTGTTCTGGCTGCTGCAATAAAACAAAACTTTAGGCTTGGTAATTTTTTAACAACAGAAATTTATTGCTTTCAGTTCTGGAGGCTAGAGATTCCAAGATTGAAGTGTCAGTAGATTTGGTGTCTGGTGAGAACCTTTCTTTATAGATAGCAACTTCTATGTGTCCTCAACAAGGTGGAAGGGGCAAACTAGCTCTCTTGGACTGCTTTTATAAGAGTACTAATCCCATTCATAAGTGTAGAATACTAATGACCTGATCACTTCTTAAAAGTCTGTCTTGTGATACAATTGCACTAAGGATTAGGTTTCAACACAAGAGTTCTGGGAGAACACAGTCAGACCATAGCCTTGATCAAACTTTCTTTTTACTTAGAATGCCTTCCTACCTCCCTGGATCTTATTTAATATGTTTTTTCTTTCATTTTCCTGACTTAAACTTACAAAACTACTTAGAGGCATTCATTGTTTCTTTCTCTGTAAACTTTTTAAGACAGAACTCAGGTAAAAGCTTGTATCTGGATGTCCCCCCAAAGCCTCATGCGGTCACAGAGAGGGCTTTTTGGAGGTGGCTGGATATAGAGTGTGTGATGCTGGGATTGATTGATGGTGTTATGCTAGGATTAAGGGGGCTCCACCCTGGGTCTGAGTGCTAGGATGGGTAGCTTGGATAGAATATAAGGGAAAGAAAGTCGGCTGCTGTTGTTGTTTGCTGCTTGTTGCTTTTGCTGCCTTCTGCTTGCCATGAACTCTTTCTCCCCTTTGATGCCCCTCTGCCATGACACCCTGCCTGAGAGCCAGCCAATTATGGACTGAAACCTCTACAAAATGTGAGCTGAAATAAACCTCTCCTTCCTTAAACCTGGGTGTCAGGTATATTGTCTCAGCAACAAGAAAAGTAACCAAGACAATTTGTATCTTATTTATGTGTGTATTTTCAGTCCTTATTCTGTTCTCTCGTACTTAATAAGTCTTCAATTAATATTTGTCCAATTGAAATTTTGAAGTCCTCTAAGCTAGTTGAAAACTAAGATACTGTCAAGTTGCAGAAGAACACGAGGTTAATTCACCCTGAGGATGTGCGCCAAGATTTTATTGGTTTGTCTTTATAATATTTGTAAGGCTAGGGAACAGAAAGGTGTATGGTAGTAATTACCAACACTTTTTTCTTTAGGAAATGAGCATGGATGTAAGTAGTCCTTACACTTCAGAAAATGGAAAGCAAAATTGGACATAATAGTCTCCATATTTTCTCTTTTAATACTTTCTATCTTGATATGCAACCCTAGGCATTCTTTGACAAGAAATGTGTATTTATAAATTTATTGAAGAGTATTTTCCAGTAAATTTGCATCAAGTTGGACTTTGAAAAACAAGAAGGACTTCAACAGACAGAAATCATGACTATATAATTTAGATAAGCACAAATACACACAAAAGCAACAGGTGAGTTAATGCCACACATGAAGGAACAATTTAGATATGACCTGTCTGATAAATAACTATAGTTGTTTCTCCAGGAGACCTTCTGGCTTGTTTATGCTTTGTCACTGTGGCTGAGGCTGTGTTACCTTTGAGATGGAAAGTGTTCCTGCTTCTTAGGGAACCAAAATAGCTAGCATTATGCAGACAAAATGATGTTCACTCCTGGGTCTAATTCCGGAAGTGGTGTTGAGGACAGAATTTGAAGAAGGAAAGAACAACAGCAAAAATATTTTCTGGTATTCTAAAAGGAAGCAAGTCCCTTTTCTATTCGGTTACATCCACAAACAAAATAGGGCTTTACACAATCTTCTTGAAATAGTTTCTAAAAAGCCATTTAAAATGTACACAGTTATTTTAAGTCATACTATTTAAAGTTTTGTGGTTAGAAAAACAATTCATATTAAACATATAAATATATAGATAGAATGAAACCAGCTATTCCCAAAATTTCTGCTTATTTCTCAAACCACATTAATCTTGAAATTCAATCTATGTAAACTTTGGAGGAGAGAAACGATGCCTTTATTTTCCCTTCTACTAATCAAATTATTATAATTTTTTACCATAATATGCATATATGGGCAACAAAAACATCTTTACTGAAATGTATCACACTTGTAAATATAAGTGGGAAAGAATTTCTCCAACAAAGACACAGGCAGCATAAAAAAAAGGATTGACACTAATTAGTATCATTATATTTGAAATCAACATATGCTATATAAGAAAGGATGCTATGGTTAGTAAAAAAATAATTGTTGAGATTTCTTAAAGCATTTTCTCTAGCTTCCTATATACTATCTTATTTTTCTTTCACAAGTTGTACATATTTGTTTAGTAAGAAAAAATAAAATAAAAATTTGTAGTAGTATAAAATAAAAAGAGCATTTTTTACTACTATCTTTCCGTAGTGGCTATCTACCAACACCCTGATAGTTGATTCTTGAAAACAGCCAGGCATTTCTGATAAATAGGTATTTGCTTTCTAATCATTTCTATTTTATTGTTCTTTCCTAAAACCTTAAAAAAAACTGTTTTGTAGCTTTCTGCCTAATTTTTACATTTAAAAAATTAGTTCATTATTTAAATTAGGAATTAATATTATGATATCAAAAAATATTAGAAGACAAAAAACAAATCTCTTACTCAAGATATGAACTTGGGTCAAAAATAATTTGCAGATCTGGTTATTTCACTGAGATGAAATTACCCAATGAATACATTTTTTTTAGCTCTTTAAATCAAGCCCTATTCTAAGTCCTAAAATCACAAGGCTGATGAGATACAGTGGCTAGTATCACTATGCTTGTAATCTACGAGCAGAAATAGCACATTTTAAGATCATTATGATATATTCTCTGGTTTATATAATTAGAGAAATATGATCATAGCAAGATTTTCCAAATGGTTGTTCACAATTTGTTAGAGGTTCATGAAGTATTCATGGGGACTTGGTCTATCACGACATTTCTGTTTTTAAAAGGCAAATAATACATAAACTAAGTAGTTTGTGTTTTAAAAGAGTGCAGTTTGATAATATTTCAGAAGATATAGAGAGCTTGGGCAATGATTCAGTGCAGGGATATTAAAATATACTCATGATTTGATCAAGTTGTTTTGTTTTTAGCCACTCAATTCAAGTTTTGTCCATTATATAGTCTTAAGTTATATTTAAAGAATTTTGAGTTATGACTTTTATTCAACAAAATAAATCCATCTTAAATGTATAATTTAACAAATTGCAACAAATAAAGTCACCTGTCAGTATTTGAAGAAGATTTCTTCCAAGACCACCATGGATACCAAAATCAGCAGGTGATCAAGTTTCTTATATAAAATGGTGCAGTGCAAACATCTAACCTACATACATCCTCCTATACTTTAAATCATCTCTATATTAGTTAAAACATCCAATATGATGTGAGTGCTACACAAATAGCTGTTATATTGTCTGGTTTGGGAATAACGATATGAAAAAAGTCTATACATGTTTAGTAAAGACACAGTTTCCTCTGAATATTTTCATTTTGTAGTTGATTGAATCCACAGACATAAAACTTGTTGAAGTGGAGGATTCATTGCATATACACCTTGTAACATGGCCACAGTCAAGATACAGAACATTTTTATCACCCAAAAGATAGCCTTCATATCTCCTTGCAACCCAGGAGTTCCACTTTCCTCCTAGGTAATCAGTGATCTGGTTTCTATTAGTACAGCTCTTTGTCCTAAAGCTCCATCAAAAGGGACTGATCAGTATGTACTCTTCACGTCTGGCTTATTTCACTTAGTACATATAATGGTGTGGTGATTCTCACATACTGGCTTACATATCTGTAATTGCTTTTAATTGCTGTGAAGAATTTCACTGAATTAATATAGAAATTTAAAGTTTGTGCTTTTAAGTTTCATGTGCAAAAGGAATGGGTCTCACGCAGTTGTCAGATATTGTGCTAGGTCAATCTGTTTCATAATGTTCACATTCTCCAGATTTTTATTTTCGTCAAATGGTTCTATAAATCTTTGCCAAAGGGCTTTAAGATATTTAATTCTGATTAACACTTTGGACGATTTTATTATTTCTGGAAATCTTACATTGTGAATTATGAATCTTTGTTACTAAGATACATATAATATATATAATACATATAATACATAATATAATATAATATAAAGTCTTCCTGATAAATAATCTTTTCTATTCTTTAAAATATTCCTTTTTATCCCAAAGATAGTAACTTCCCCCCAACATCCTAAGATCCACTTGTCTGATATTAATACAGTCATACGTGTTTTTTTTTTTTTTTTTCCCTAGTACTGGGGATTGAACCCAGGGCCTTTGCACTGGGTCACATCCCCAGCTCTTTTTTCTTTTATATTTTGAGAGTGAGTTTTGCTAAATTGCTGCTAAATTGCTCACTCTGAGCTTGAATTTATGATACTCCTCAGTCTCTCAATGAGCTGAGATTACAGGCATGGGCCACCATTCCCACTCCATCCCCACTTTTCTAAGCTCAAAGTGTACTATATTTTCTTACCCTTTAACTTTTAACTCTGACTGTATTTAAGGTGTTTGTAGAAAATATAAGTCTGAGTCTTACTTTTTTTGGTCAATTTTAACAATTTCTGCCATTTATTTGCAGGGCTTAGTTCACCAACATTTAGAGTTATTATTGATAAGGTTGGGTTTAAATATATCATCTTTCTGGTTGAGCCCAATTGTTATTCAGTTTTAGTGTTGACTTATTCCTGTTTTAATATATTTTGAAGATTAATCAAATATTTTTAATATGACATTTTATTTCTTCTGTTTGCTTCTTAGATGTATTTTGTTTGGAGTTGTAGTAATATAATATCATCCTTATCAAAGTCTAGATTTAGTAGTATACTGCTTCACACTGTGTACCTGACAAATTACACCTTACACTTCCTTGTTCATACTTTTCATTTTCACACACAAAAAAATCACTTTATCACTCTAAAATTTCTTTTACACTTTCCTACTTCCTTAATAGTGTAATTTTTATTTTAAATTTATATATTTTATAAATAATTTATAGATTTTTTAAAATTTTCAATAATCAATGATCTTATAAATTTTAAGATGAAAAGATAATGCTTTGTATATGCCCATATTTTTCCATGTCTAGGGTTTTTTGAGAAATCTAGTAGACCTATGATTTTATCAGGTCTAATTTTTTTTAAAGCCCAACAGGTAACTTTTTATAATTTATATAATACAGATCATTAGTGACAAATTCTCTTAGCTTTTGTTTATATTGAAAACAATTTTTAAAATATCCACATTTTATATGGTATTTTTAATAACAGAAATCTAAGTTGACTTTTTTCAACACTTTTTGATGATTTATTTTTTCATTTTTAGTGCATGTTTGCAGAACATAATGATTACATTCATCATGGGGAGTTGATGCACGTACATAACACATGTGAATTCTGTTTTTTAATCCTCTTTCCTTTGCTCCCTCCTCTTTCCCTCCTTCTCTTATTCTTTCAACATTTTATAAATCTTACTCCATTACATTTTTGTGGGAAGTCATTTTGTGGGAAGTCATTTTGCTTACAGAGATCTACCTCCAAATTTTATCCACTAATGGATATTATTGATATTTTTAAGCTTTTTAATATAAGTCTAGAGTAGACCTTATTCGAGGCCATGATTCTTGCTTCAGAAATTTAGCCTTTCTGGGATTTCTGTTGCAAGTGTCATGTTAACAAAGTCTTACCTGTCTCCAGTGAGCCCCACACTAGCCCTTTGTTAGATCTAGTTGACTTTCAACACTGTAATTACTCTTCCCTGGAAAGACTAAATATATCTCACCTTGCATGCACTGAGCCCAACTTTGGTCAAGGACTCACGGAAATTTCTAAATTTCTCCTATATAAATATCTATTTTCTCTTCAGCACCCTCCTTTGTAGATTCAAGAAATTTCAGTTATTTGCACTCTGACTTCTGCCTCCTCCGTTCAGAGGGAACCCTGCACTCTGCACTGACTCCTTTTTGCTACAATGAAGTCAGGAAATTGACTGAAATGGCTGTATTGTTTTGTGGTTGTCTAATAGGAGGAATAGCCTCGTGTCTGTTGCCCTCTCATACGCCATAAATGATAGCTGGTTCTTGAGAACAAATTATGTTTTGTTTAAGCTCTAACATGTTTAATTAAAGTTTTAGGCAACAGTATTAGGTACAGTTTTGTTTCAAAATGCTTTTAGGCTAAGAAGAAAGAGTTAAAGGAAAATTTCTTTTAGGAGATTTTTTCCCCCCACTACCCAGCTACTCCTCCCTCTTACCTCAACATATAAATACACCTTTTTTAACTGAAAGAACAGTGAAACAGGGAGAGGAAGTGAGGAAAAAGAAAATCTATAAAACTTTTTAAAATTTGTTTTAGACAAGGGTAATGAAGACTGTCTCAGATGATATGGCATTTATGAAGGGAACATAGGGTTTCTTTGGCAGATGATCAGAGGGTCAGTTGGGGTTCATTAAAGGAACAGAATATATATAAAGGATTTACAAGATAGGCTTAAAATGGTTCCCTGCAGAGACAGAGGTGAAAGAATGCAAAATGGCTGTCTGTGTGCTTGAGAGCCAGAGGATACAATCAAAATTCGAAGGTCTGGAGCTCACTGCAGGGTCCTGTGCAAGTGTGCATTAGGAAGCCAAAGGGTCTGCACTGGAAGGCTGAAGAGTCTGCGCTGGAAGTCTGGTGACAAACATCCAGAGGAAATGACAAAGACTACAGTTCCTCTGAAGAAGCAAACGGAGAGACTTCCTTTTTTCCCTTTTTATTCCATCCAGGCTACACATCTATTGGTTGGTGCCACCCTCATTCATGGTAGGTCCTCTCTTTTCAGCAAGCCAATCATCCAGACACACACAGAGCTGTGCTAAACTAATCCACTAGCCATTTTTTATTCAAGTTGACACCACAATTAACTATTACAGGGTGTCTCTCGAGGAATTCCAAGATGGCAGTATCTGTGAAGACTATGATGGTATAAAAAGGCTGGTATTCCTTCAATTTGATGCATGCATCTAACCAAATATAAGACGGAGAGTCATTCATGTGTCCATGAGTCTTGTCACCCAACATTTTGTATTCTAGGATTCTTCTACTGAAAGATGTTTTACATTTTAATTAAAACCTTTGTAATTTTCTTTGACAATTTATAAAAGTAAACTTAAATTGTGTCCATGTACTAGTTTCATGTTGCTGCTGTAACAGATTACTACAAACTTAGTGGTTTAAAACAAAAAAAATACGATCATCTGTTATTAACCACAGAATATTGCTTTCAGGATGCCCCACAAATACCAGAATCTGTTACTGCTCAAGTTCTTTACATTAAATAGTATAGTATTTGCATGTAACTTACATGCATTTTTTAGTACTTTAAATCATCTCTGTGTTACTTATAATATGTAATACAATATAAATTCTGTGTCAAATGTTGTTATCATGTATGGTTATAGTGTAATGACAAGTAAAAACATCTATACATGTTCAGTAGAGATATAATTTTTAAAAATATTTTTAGTTGGTGGTTGGTTGAATCAACTCCTGTGGAGTCCATAGAACAGAGGGTCAGCTGTACCTTATAGCTTTGGAGGTTAGCTATCTTAACATCAGGATGTTAGAACTGCATTTTTTCTGGAAGTTCCAAGGAATAATCTGCTTCATATTAGAAAAGACCTGTTTGCAAAGCACATCCTGAGAAAATGTCTTTCAGCTTGGCATTTAGTAAAAAATCACAAAGAATATTTTTAGAACAAAATAAAAGTGCCCAAGAATGAGGGTTCAAGTGCAGTTAAAATTTAAATCCACATTATAATGTATGTTTTCTTCTCAAACCAAACAAATATTATAATTTTAGATTATTTGCTGACATTTTATCCATCAACTTAAAATAAATTAAAAGAATGAATAATGTATTAAAAGGGAAAAGTCAAAGTTTGTCATTATGTAGTATAAAGATTTTATTAAATCAACCTTGTAATAAAGTCTTTAGCAGTATACTAATCTGAAATAAAAACATTTTAACCTAAAACCTTTTCTCTATTATATGCCATAAATTTTCTGAGGGAACATACATTATATCATAATGCAATAGCTCATGAGTCAAACAATATTGGGAACTCTTCTTTGGGATTAAGGGAGCTCAGAAGTAAGTCCTTGGGTTAGCCTGGGATGACTGGAGTTAAGGAAGATTTCAGGATTTTGTAAGTGCTGTGTCAATTGTTGAAATAGAGTGGTACTTTGGTTCACGAACACTTTTGTTTGAGAACAAAAACAGACATGAATCAGATATGTTGGTTCACAAAAGAAGTGTTTGGCAAATTTTTTATTTATTTCATTGCAAACTCTGCATCAGGTATGGAACTCGACCGTGGCCATTTTTTCCCACACAAACACACACATGGTCTTTCCAGAGTCATGGAATGAATTAAGCTAGTGAATTAATGTATCACTGTATAAACAGAATTTATCCAGTGATGGATAAATGAAAGGAAAGAGATTGGAGAGGTTATTTCAAGCTAAGAGAATAACACAGCACAAGAGATAGTGATGCTGAAGTGGTACTTCTAGACCACTAAGAAAACTGACATAGTGAGTCAGTTAAAAGATGAGACAGAAGATGTTGGTAAGGAAAGATCATGGATGCCACATAAGGCAACTGACCTTGGTCACTTAGTGATGAAACACTGTGACTACTGTTTTAGCTTGGACCTTAAATGTCTGCTAAGGTCCATATGTTAAAAGCTTGGTGGTAGTAGGAGGTGATGGAAACTTTAAGAGCTGAAGATTAGTGGGAGGTTTTAGGATGTTAAAGGCATAGTACATGCAAGAGGGAAAGTGGAACTCTAGCTTTTGTTTCCTGGCTGCCAATAGGTGAGCAGCAACTCTGCTACCCACTCCCACCATGATATAATGTGCTGCCACAGGCCAAAGAATGTGGCACATTGGTTATGGATTTAAATCTCTAAATTTTGTGCAAAAGTTAAACTTCCTCTTTTTTAAGTTTCTGTATTGTAGGTATTTGTTATGGTAATGAAAAGCTGACTAACCAACTGCCAATCAAGAAAGAGATAAATGAGCTCTTTGGTTTTGATAGATCACTCAGCATGTACTGTGAAAGAGGGATTCTGAAGAACGGATTCAAGAATGTCATTCCTGGAGGTAGGAAGCTAATGAGATTAGAGACATAGATGCAGAAATTGGACATTCTTAGGAAGTAATATTGACAAGAGTAGATACTGGGTTAGATATAGTGCAACAATGTAGAAAAATCCAAGGAAGATTTTTAGGTTTCTCAGTGCTGTCTAGTATCTAAGAAAGCAATATAATGATGAACATAGTTTAAATTCAGATATGTTAAGACTTAGGTACTCGGGCATTCTATAAGTGGTGGCTCAAAATACGACAGTAGATGAAATTACTGAGAGCACTTGGGAGAGAGGAAAGGCAAACGTTAAGGAGGCAGATGGGGTGCAAGGTATGAGGAGACAAAGAGGGACCAGCCTGGAGTGGGAAGAGAATCAGGTACGTCTGCTGACATAGAGAATTCCCACTTTTATGGCACTTATGTACCAGGCATTCTTTGAAGACTTCCCATTTATTAACTATTTAATTTTCATAGCAAACTTTGTCATATTTTACAGATATGGACACTGAGACACAGAATATATGAATAAATTATCCAATAACACACAGTTATGAAATTAGAAAGCTAGGATTTGAATTGGGGCATCTGGCAGCAAAGCCTGTGTTCTTCAGGAGAAGGGAATGGCTAACACTGCGGAGGGCGGCAGGGAGCAGCGGTTAGCTGGGATCTAAAACATGGCTATTGGGGCCGGTGAGATGGCTCAGCAGCGTAAGCGCCTGCCTTGCAAGCGCGACGGCCCGAGTTCGACTCCCGGAACCCACATACAAAAAAGGGGCCGGTGATATCGCTCAGGGGCACGGGTGCCTGTTGGCGCACGAGGTCATGAGGTCGACCCCCCGGTACCCACAAAAAAAATAAATAAATAAAATAAAATAAAACATGGCTATTGGATTTACAGCTAGGAGCAAATCTGCATAGAACAACTTTAGTACCAACAGATTGGAGGGAATGGAGGAAGCTGGAAAACAAAGTAAAATATGGAAGAGAAAGGAGGCAGACTTGTAAATATGAATTTTATACAGATGCAAGTATAGTATATATTTACTTTTGCATCCCACAAATACTTGTGTGCTTAATATAATATTATGCTAAGTAAGACACACATGACCCTGGCCTCATAGAACTTATATTTTAGCAGCCCTATTTTAGCAGCCCTAACCTCACAATTTGTAGTTGGTTCACTGATTTGCTTATTGCTTACTACTGGAGGAAATAAATCATTCCACACTATAAAGAATTATGAAGGCAGGTAGGTTTAACTATTGTCAAGAGAGGGGACACTTAATGTGACACCTGAGGGGTAAAAGGATCTTGCCAGTGGAGGAGTCAAGAGGATGACTTCCAAATAAGGGAAAGCAAATTCTGTAAATCCCAAATGAGTTTAGCCTTTCAAAGAAAAAATAAAAGAGCCAGTGTTGATGGAGTATAGTGAGCTAGCAAAGAAGAAAATGAAAATAAATAGGAAAGCAACATAAAGAGCCAGATTACACAGAATCTTACCATATAACAAGATTTTCTGTCCCATTCTAATTGCAGTCTACAGTAATTAAGATAGCAGTGACATGCTGTGATTTAAACTTTTAAAATATTACTTTGGGTGCTATATAAACACTGAGTTAAGGAACACAAGTTAAAATAGGGATATCAGGTAACTGAGGCTGTAGATAATTTGGACCAAATGTGGCTAAAAAAATGGGGATAAAAAATGTATTTGAGGGAATAAAAGCTAACAAAATAAACTGACAAAATATTACACTAGGAATAAAGTAAGGGTATAAATAATTATTTTAATGTATTTTTAAATGTTTATTTGATTCATAATAATTATATATACTTGTGAAGTACAATGTGACATTTATATGGGCAATTAGTATATCCATCACCTCAAACATTTATCATTTCTTCAAGCTGGGAGCGTTAAAAACTACCTTTACTATCTGTTTTGAAATATACAATAATTACCTTATCTGCTACAAAACATTTGACATCATTGCTCCTATTCCAGTGTACCCTCTACTCATTAATTATCCTCTCCCCAAACCCACTTTCACATTTCTCCCAGGCTCTACTAGCCATTATTCTATTCTCTACTTCTATGAAATCAACATTTTAGCTTTCACTTAAAATTGAGAATATCCAAGATTTGCTTTTATGTGCCTGACTTATTTTACTTAACATAAAGCTTTCCAGCTCTATCCATCTTTCTGCAAATTATAGAATTTAATTTTTTGTGGGAATATTCTGTTGTGTTCTTTTGCAAGGATATAAGTTATTATGCTAAAGATACATGAGGTGAATTATTTTAGAATAAAGAATCTCATATTTGATTTGGAAACAAAGTACAGCTCTGTGTTGTTTATAAGATGTGTTATGTAAATCAAAAAAGAAAAATGAAAACACAGGATAGAGTGATCATGAAAAAACAGATTATACATGATCAGAAATGGTGGTATAAATAGCAGATAAGTAAAATACAAAGCCAAAGATATTAAATGTGACAATAAAGAGCATTATAAAATGACAGATGGTATCATCACTCCAAAAATATATTGTCATAATCCTTTATATATCAAAAATATAAAAATATTCATTATGCAAAAACCTTTGAAAATAAAGGAAGACCAGGTAAATGTAAAGTGGTAATGGAATATTTTCCTTGTATATTTTTAGAATTTGACAGATTTTAAAGATAAAATACATCAGAAATATACAATTATCCTCAAATTCTGAATTTGACCATACAAATTCCAAATAACATAGAAATATTAATTCACGTGAATTGTGTAACAAGAACACAGAACTATTACAAATGCCAGTTTATGTGGACCTGGGGAAACTGATGTCTAAGAACATCAGAGCTGATTGAGAGCCCCTGGAAGAGCAGAAAATTGAGTAGAGACTACACAGAGCAGATTGAAATCGCTCGTTAAAGATGTAGGTTCCACTCCGAGGAAGGAAAATCTAAGAATAGTGTGAGAACTGGGGAGTAGAGATTTGCCACCCAGGGAAATAGAAAGGAAGAAGTTCAGAGGTTAGCAGACCAGAAGATATGGCAGAAGTGACAGATAATGTCCAGATTTGACCAAGTATGGAAAAAGAGCAATCAATGGAAATGAAGAATCCTATGGAAGTTAAAATGTATTATGGCAACAAGAAATAACAACAATAACAACAAACCTATCTGCCTGAAAAATCATATACTAATAAAATAAAACTGTTCTGTACCAGCAGAAGGCAGTTTTTAACTAAAAATCTCATAAACCACCCAAATCCACTCTTCCTAAGGAGAAAGACCAGGCAGTGTGGCAAATTTTGCCACCTCAAAATATGCCACATTGGCATAAGGATTATTTTGAGCTGAAGGCAATCGAGAAGAAGCAGATGTAGGGAAAGCTCTCTGCTCATCTATTATTTGCTTTAAAGTAAAACACAAATTTGCAAAGACATCTCTCCTCCTCTTCCCTCCACCAAGAAGACTAGAAGGTGGTGCTGGGAAACAACTGTTGAGCTTTATCAGCCTTGAGATAGTGCTGAAGGAATCTGCACAAGGAACCCTATCCACCATTCCTCATCATTGTTGGTTCCACATATATTTATCTGTCCACATTGTGCTTTGTTAATATTGGGATATTTACTTAACACCATGCTATTACTGTTGAATTCTTTTCTATTGTTAGTAAAGCAATAGCTGTTGTATTTAATAGATGTGTACTACATGTCAATATTTAGTTTGTCTTTGTATCCATACTTTAATTGTAGTTCTATTTTCTGTGAGTAAGGGCAGTACATTATTGCTTCTTATGGTAGTCAATATCCAGATTGTCTTTGACTCTACTGTTGTTGTTGATATCATTGCTATTTCCAGGGTGGTGTAGTTGTTCCTATTAATTAGTTTTCTCTGAATGCCAATATCTGGATTGTCTTTGTGTCATTAACAATACTGCTGACCATTCCCAGAGAACTGGGTGCTGGGTCAATTACATTGCACCCTCCCTTTCCAAATGGACTGAGGAAGTTGCATCTTGGGACAGAGGCAAAGGCCTATAGTAATCCATGCCCAGAGTGCATCACTGAAAAACACAAACGGAAGTGCTTTCCATAATGATGACATCTTTCCAATATAATCCAACCCAAACCTCAACACACACACACACACACACACACACACACACACACACCCCACAGAAATATGAGAACCCAAGGCAGCAAAAGGCCTCCGACAACTCCCAAATCCAGCAAATATAATCCAAGAGGCATTGATGGGGAGGAAATCAAAAGTCACACAGCTGAATGATTTGAAATTATTAAAGAGGAGATTTAAAAAGTAGATAAATAAGGCAAGCACACAGAAGAGACAACTAAACAGATAATAGTCTTAATATATTAAAAAAATCCATGTATTAACAAAAAAACACTAATAAAAACCTACTTGAGCTGAACAAAATAATACAAAACTTGAACGACCAATTTAGCAAAGGTATCTTGCAATATATGGTCACCTCATCAACCATATGCTCTTTATAGTCCTAAAAAGATACCAAACAGAAATTCAGGAGGTTAAAAACTGTGTTGAAAATATGGGTAGTGACCAATGTTATGGCAGAGGTCAGAACTGGAATATATGGTTGACACAGGTGGCCATATACTCCAAGATACCTTAAAAACACCAAGATAAAAAAAAAAAATGAATCCAGCAGCTGCTAGATGATGCAAAGAAAATGTTAATCTAAGGTTACTTGGAATAATTAAAAAATCAGAAGATAGCACAAATAGAATTAAAAAAAAAACTCTTTGCAAAAATAACAGTAGAAAACATTCCAAATATGGGTAAAGAATTTAACCTACAGATGACTGAGGTATGTAGAACCCCAGTTAGCCAGGTTCAGAAAAAACTTCTCCATGACACAATTGTCAAAATCCCAGAAATCCAATACAAGGACAGAATCTTGAAAGCTGTTAGAGAAAAGCAACAAATTACTTATAAAGGTAAGGTCATTAGGATTACAGCAGACTTAAACACAAACCTGAAAGGTTAGGAGAGCTTGGAGTGAAGTGTTTCAAGCCCAAAAGAAAACAACTAATCCAGACTGGTATATCCTACAAAATTATTATTTCAAAATTTATGGAGAAATAATGTTTTTCTATGGTAAAGAGCACCTAAGGAAACTCATGACCAATAAACCAGCACTCTAAGAAATTCTCCAAGATATCCTAGAAAGAGACAATGAAGTCAACAATGGCAAAATGTGTAACAGAACACATTTACCAGGCAGGGTGAGCAGTTAAACAGAAGTGAAGCAGAAGTGAGAAAAGAAAAAGAAAAAAGAAATTAACAACAAGAAATAATGCAACAACAGGAATAAATACCATTCAGTAATATTTCCCAATATAGATGGCTTCAACTCCCCAATCAAAAGACATAGTTCGGCAGATTGTACCAAAAAACACATTTGATCTAAAAAGTAATTCATAGACTAAAATCAAAGGATAGAAATCAGTATTTTAAGCCATAGAAGCCTGAAAACAATCTGGAGTAGCTCTAATATTTTCAGATAAAGTGAACTTGAAGCCAAAACTAATTAGAATAGGCAAAGATAGTCACTAGAATTATAAACATACAGTTTATATTATATGAACAATTATAAACACCTGGGCAACTAACTTCATAAAATAAACACTGCTGAATATAAAAGAAAAGATAAACATCAAACAATTACAGTAGGTGACTTCAACTATTCCCTATCACTAACAGATCAACTAGACAAAAATATTGAAAAATAAATATCTGACTTGAAACAAGCCTTTGAACAAATGGACTTAATAGTTATCTACGTAGGATTCTACCAAACAGCAGCAGGATACACATTCTTTTCTGCAGTGCATTGAACATTCTCCAAAATACACCACATGCTAGAATATAAAGCTGGTTAAGTAAATTCAAAAGAATCAAAACTATCCCATGCATATATTCAGATCATGGTGCAATGAAATTAGAAATCAAGGCAAAACAAACCACAGAAATTATGCAGACACTTAGAAAGTGGTACACACTTAATAATCAATGGATCACAGAAAAAATCAAGGAAGAAGTTAGATAATTCCTAGACTCAAACACTAATGATAGTGCAACATACCAGACCCTACCTGACACAATAAAAGCAGTCCCAGGAGAGAGAGCTGTGAATGCCTACATCAGCAAAACAGTGAGCCCAAAGAAATAACCTAATGATATATTTCAAGGGCCTAAAAATTGAAACTTTTCCCTCTAAAATCAGTAACAAAAGAAGTGTCCACTATCGTCACTCCTGCTCAGTATAGTACTCAAAATATTAGCCAGAGTAATCAAGAAAGAGAAAGAAATAAAAGATATATGTATAGGAAAGTATTATAGTTTGTGTCTAGATGTCCCCCCAAAGTCTCATGCAGTCATGGGGGGGCAGGTTTTTCAGAGGTGGCTGAATCTAGAGTTTGTGACTGATTCATGGTTCAATGCTAGGATTAAGGGCCCTGGGAGTAAGGGAGGGTGATTGGTGGAGCAGTCTACTGACTGGATCGGCCCAGCCCTAACCCCAGTAGACTGGATATGAGATAAGGGACAGAAAGAGGCTTGTCTTGCGCTCCCTTGTTGCTGCTGCTGTCTTATCCCACCATGAACTGTTGCCCCTCTGCCACATGCCACCCTGCCTTGGAGCCAGATGATTATGAACTGAAACCTCTACAAGCTGTGAGTTAAATAAACCTCTCCTCCCTTAGCTTGTGGGTGTTGGGTGTTTTGTCTCAGCAACAAGAGAAAAGTAACTAAGACAGAATTGAAGAAGTCAAATTATGATTATTTGCAAATGATCTGATCCTCTACATAAAAGACCCAAGTATTTCACCAAATGATTCCTAGAATTACTAATCTATCAGTAATGCAGCAGGGTACAAAATCAACAAACAAAAATCAATGATCTTGTATAAAAGTAGTGAACTAAGAAAGAGATTAGGAAAACAATACACTTCACAATAGCTTCAAGGAAAAATTAAATACTTAGGAATTAACTTACCCAAGGAAGTAAAAGACCTCTATAATGAAAACTACAATACTCTGGTAAAGGAGATCGAAGGAGACATCAGAAAATGGAGACATATTCCCTGCTCCTGGATAGACGGAATGAATATGGTTGAAATGGCCATATTTCCAAAACTGATATATAGATGTAATGCAATCCTAATCAAAATACCAATGGCATTCCTCACAGAGCTAGAGAAAATATTGGTAAAATTCATATGAAACCAGAAGAGACCCAGAATAGCACAAACAATTCTAAGCAGCAAGAGCAAAGCAGGAGGCATCACAGTCCTGGACCTCAAGTTATATTTTAAAGAGACAATGATAAAAACAGCATAGTACTGGCACAAAAACAGACATATGTATGGATCCATGTAGTAGAACAGATGATGCCAAAACAAATCCTTCAGCCATTTGATTCTTGACAAAGGGGCCAAAGGTATATGCTGGAGGAATGGTCACTTCTTTAACAAATGGTGCTGGGAAAATTGGACATGCACAGAAGATTGAATCTAGACCCATATCTCTCTCCATGTATTAAACTAAAATCAAAGTGTATCAAAGATCTAAATATAAAAAGAGAAATAATCTCATGAAGATGAAATAAGTAAAATCCTTGCAGACACAGGCATGTGCAAGGACTTTCTGAGAAGAAATCCAATTGCATAAGAAATAACATCGAGAATCAAATTAAAAAGCTTCTGCACAACAAAGGAACTAGCCATCAAAGTAAAGAGACAACCTGTAGGATGGGCATAAGTTTTTGCTATCTATTTCTCAGACAGTGGAATGATACCTGGAATATATAAAGAGTTCAAAAAATTAGACCTCTCAAAATAAAATACCCAATCAAAAATAGTGTAACAGATTTGAATAGACACTTCAGTAGAAGAAGTACAAATGGCTAATATATGCATAAAAAATGTTCAACATCTTTGGCCATTAGAGACATGCAAATTAAAGCAATGCTGAGATTCTATCTTACTCCAGAAAGAATGGCTATCATCAAGAAATCAATTAACAACAAATGTTGGCAAGGCTGCCGGGAAAAGCAACCATTCTACATTATTGGTGGGAAGATAAACTAGTACAACCACTATGGAAATAAGTGTGGGTAGTCCTGAAAAGAAATTCCTTTTGACCCCCCTATTTCCCTTCTAGGTATTGTCCAGAAAGAGTTAAAGACATCATGTTACAGTGATGCTCACACACCCATGTTT
The DNA here is from genome assembly GCA_028451465.1 of Erethizon dorsatum. Taxonomy (NCBI): domain Eukaryota; kingdom Metazoa; phylum Chordata; class Mammalia; order Rodentia; family Erethizontidae; genus Erethizon; species Erethizon dorsatum. The sequence continues at coordinate 52,574,141 of CM051828.1, forward strand.
ATAGCAGAACAACTCATAATAGCTATGTCAAAGGGATCTATATGTCCGTCAACAGATGATACCACTGTGCCATAAAGAAGCATATACTTGAGTTATTTGTAGGAAAATGGGTGCATCTTGAAACCATAATGTTAAGTCAAATAAATTAGAAGCCATCACAATAAGTACCAAAGAGACCTTGATTTTATGACAAAGCCATTACCTTTATAACCCGTGAATCTGTTAATCTATTAATGTCTGATTATTAATACATAATAGTTTAATCCACTCATGACTGCACAGCCTTGATGTTACAAACACCTCCCAAGGTCCACACCTCTCGAACACTATTTACATATCTTTTGAGGATTAAGTTTATAATCCAAGAAATTTGGAAGCCAGGTGTGGTGGCACACATCTGTAATTCCAGCACTCTGCAAGGCAGAAGTAGGAGTACAACAAGTTTGAGCCTAACCTGGGCAACTTAGTAAATAACAAGATCCTGTCTCAAAATAAATAAAAAAAGAGGTTTGGGGATATAACTCACTGCAAAGGCCCTGGGTTCATCCCCAAAGCAAACAAAAAAGGGATATATTCAAACCATAGCAATAAGTTTAAAAATGAAATTAAATTATAACTTGAATACATCAGACACTTAATATGGGTTCATAAAAATGAAGATTTTAAATACTTAGTAATCTATAAAGAGTTAACGTCAAACTACTCTTATTTAAATAATCTAGTCCATTTAAAAATGCAGTCATGCAAAAAGGAAAAATTTATTTTTTCCATAAAGGATTTTTTTTTTTTTTTTTTTTGTGGGTACCAGGGGGACGACCTCAGGACCTCGCGTGCCAACAGGCACCCGTGCCACTGAGCGATATCACCGGCCCCTTTTTCGTATGTGGGTTCCGGGAGTCGAACTCGGGCCCTCGCGCTTGCAAGGCAGGCGCTTACGCTGCTGAGCCATCTCACCGGCCCTCCATAAAGGATTTGACATAGCTCTTAATATTAACCACAAAAACAAAATTGAAGCTTATATCGTATATTGCTTTTAGTTATTTTGTTATTATACGGATTTCTACAATAAGAAGCTGTGCCAAGAAAATATGTTTTATTTATTTTCCATTTATAATTTTTTTATCTTTAGGCCATTTCCCTGCTTTTATTAATCCCCACTGTAGCTTTGTTGCAAATTTAAAATGTAATTTCAGTCAACCGCATTTTTTCCTTAAAGAATTTAATGGATTTTCAAAATATCACAATGCCTACCATGAATTCAACATCTTACAAATCAAATGTTCACAATGACTGAATTTCTGAACTAGCTTTAAAATGTCACTCAAAATTTACATTTGTTGAGAAAATTACTTTTTGATGTTGTGGCTTCATATGTAGATTTTTGAACTGCTTTCTCTCAAAATGGGTTCATGCCATTCATCTCAGAAAAGATGTAAAATGAGTTCCCTTTTATTAACCCAGTTTCTCTATTCAGTAGCATTTTATGTCTGTACCTTTTCGTGCATTACTCATAATTTGTGGATTTTCTTTGAAATAGGCTTTTCAAAGCACCTAGAAGACATTTCTTCTGCAAATAGGAAAAGGGATATGAATTCAGACATTCATCTGTTGGCAAGTAAACATAGAATGACCATTTGTTTTGGAAAATTAAAGTTAAGACCCAGGAGAAACAGAAGTGTAGTTTAGTTTCATCTATCAACCATATGCTGTGTTTATGCCAGAAAAATGAGGAGAAGCAGCATAGTTTGATTATTAAATAAAATACCCAAGGTCACCAAGCAGAATGTCACAGTAGAAATCGCGACCCACTTCCTCTGTAGCCACTCTTCTCCTGAGTATGGGGTGAGGTAAGTGACATATTAAACAGCGCGTGCTTTCATGTTCAGCGCGTTTCTTACAAACTTTGTTCCCTGGGAGCAGAGCAGATTCGTGCGTAGGATGTTTGTGAGGGGGTGTTCTTGGGATGAACACAGGTAAAAAGGAGAGGAAGGAACAGCATCAGGCAGAGAGAGGAGTCCGGTTTTGATGCAGTACCCTCCGTAATGAAGCACCTCTGCATGCCGGAGGGGACCTCGGAAGACAGGAGAACTTGCGAGCTCTCCAGAGCAGCGGGAGCATCATTAGGTGAGGAAGCTTCTAACTGTGGCACTCGCCCGCGTGAGTCTGACAGCTGAGGACTTACCCCCAGCAGCATCCCCACGAGCTGGAGGGAGAAGTCCTCTGGCTCTGAAGGAGGATCTGAGCAGACAATCACAACATCCAGCAAGAGGCTAAAAAGGGGGGGATTTTATGGTGATAAATACAGACTCACGAGGCATCATCAAAATGGCTTTTAATACAAGTGAACACAATTTTAATCACCGTGTTTTGTGAATTATTCAGGGGGACTCAAGTTGTTCCAAAGTAATTACATCTTGTCCTGTCTTTAGGTAACCAACAATTTGTGGAAGGTTGAGATGAGAATTAATAACTACACTGCAAAGCAGCTTGTGCTAAGTGGCATAGAAGATGGAAAGTGATAACAGGCGTTTCCAGAGCAGAAGTCACATGGAGTAGGATTGGTATGGGACAGATTGGGATGTGGAAAACATTTGAGACAGATCTTGTCTAAGTCTATTTTTTGTTGTGATAACAAAATACTTAATACTTTCTAATTTATAAAGGAAAGAGATTTACTTGGCTCACAGATCTAGAGGCTGAGAAGACCAAGAACATGGAGTCAGCACCTGCTTGGTGTCTGGAGAGGACCTTCCTGCCGCATCATAACATGGCAGAGGACATTACATGGCAAGAGAGCAATCATGCTAGCTGAGGCCTGTCTTCCTCTTCTGACAAAGCCACTGATTCCATCAGGAGGGCCTCACCCTCACCATCTCATCTAACCCTAATTTCCTCCCAAAAGCCCCTCCTCCACATACCATCAACATATGAATTTGGGGTTAAGTTGCCAATACATGAAATTTTGAGGGATACATTCAAATCGTAGCAAAGCTTGAGTAGTTAAACCTCTTGAAACCAAGATGGATATAAAGGACTTGTAGATGCAGGGGACAAAGCTGTTTCAAGTGGATGCTTAGTAACTATGAATTCATGAGGACTGAAGAAATCTTTAAAAGGTAAGTAATGTGTGCTTTCATTAGCGAAACAATGTAGTAACCATTGATGTGTGAAGGGGAATTTTTCTGGTCTTGGAAAACTATCACTGGTAAAATAAAACAAGCATCTGGCTCCACCCCACAAACTGTATATCAACAGTCCATCGCTTCTTCATCTTTCATGAAGGACTAAATCCTAAGTCTTCAAAACAGCAGAGAATTCTGTGCAATTTGCATTTACTAGTCTGTCACACAGACAAACAACATCTTTATGATCATACTCATTCCTGTCATTGGACAGTTGCTCTTGGGTCATAGTTTTTCCCACATTGTCACATCACTCTCTGGTACTCGTTACTAAGTTTGCTGTGCTGTCCTTATGAGTTCTTTTATGCAGTTGTCTTGCTGATCAGATTGTAAATTCCTTCATGGAATATCCCACAGCACTACCCTAGTACCATTCCTTAGCTGGTGTGCAAGAACTACCTTTACTTGGACTGGACACCTCCTACAAATAGAACATGACCAGAGATTGCCATAGGGAGGGATGATGCAAGTCAGCTTGAAGATACTAGGATGCAATTAAGACTAGAATTCAGTAATACAAACTATACATGTGGTTGTCACTGCCAATTTTTAGATGCTGTGCTTTCCTCAGAGCTTATACTTACCCTAGGAGAGACTGGAAATGCTGGAGGTGTTGAAGCTCCTGTGGCTTCCCTGAGGGTGACCCCTGTGGCAGGTATTAAAGAGAACATTTGAAGGACAACAGTATGTTCTAAAGAGGATTTTCCTAAATTGTGTTTATGGTTAACATGTAACTTTTCTCAGCTCCCCTCCAAAGAAAAAACTTCAGTAAAATCTAAAGTGTTTAAACAGTGGAATCTAATTTTCTTTGGTGTGGCAGGGTAGTGAGAAATATAAAGCTCTTTAACATGAGCACAGGAGAGAACATCCTTAAGGTTCTCTTCTCCTTTGAGTATGTTTCCAGAACGGTAGCTTCAGATCTAGACCTGGTAATAGGCCTTGAAGTTGCTTCTGTCCACACTTTGAATCAGATTTCCTTGGAAACCTAGAAGCTGCATTGTGTTCTACCTTGAGGAAGAAAACTAGACTTCAGTGTATATTTTCTGAGCATCAGCCTCATGACTTGGCTTCTTTTTGTTTTTTCATCTTTATTTTTATGTTTTCAGTTTCCTCAACTTGTTTAAAATTATCTTCTTACGTTAACTGATTAGAGATATTTCGATTGAAGTTTGATAGAAAAATGAGAGGAAAAAGTAAAGATGGAAAGAGTGAGTGAGGACTCTCCACAGTGAGCTAGGTAAGACCGTTTCAAGTTCATGGAGAACCTTTAATATTATCTCATGTCCAAATAATCACCACTGCCAAAAGTGTCAAAGGTTTCAGTTGGTGGATAAATGGTAGAAGTTTTCCGCCACTGTAGCCATTGCCCTTATGATATCTAATAAGAAAATAAATAAATTCATTAAGTGCCTGTTTCTCTGCTGCTTATGAGAGGAATGAAGAAGAGAAGGGAGGCAAGGAGGCATGGAGGGAGGAGAAGGGAAAAAGGAAGAAAGAAAGAAATAGAAAGATGGTATCTGTGTGCCAAATGGATATTTCCTGTTTTAACTACTGAGAACTCCACTCAGATGTTAAAGATTCATTTAGTAGGGAAATATCAGTATTAGATGGTTGGTGTGTGTGTGTGTGTATGTGTGTGCATGTTTCAAACTTCACTGCACTGTTCATCCAAGAAAGCAGAGGAGCCACTTTTTTGAGATGTATTGCCTTGGTAGAATTTGCTAAAGGAAGTCTATTGCTTCCCACAGGAATGTTCAGATTTAATATAAATTGAGAACCATCAGTCCCTATGAAGTCAAATCATCCAGTAATAACTTAAGAGTAGATGTAATTCATTGTGTGTGTGTGTGTGTGTGTGTGTGTGTGTCCTATACATTTTGAACTGAAATTACGGTCTTCTCTAAAGAAGTTTTATTTTTGCTTTTGATAGGCATCCATGGAACCTTGCCAGTTTGGAAAAACTGTATTCTCAGTTTGAGGGCTCCTGGGCCGTACAAGTAAAGTCAAAATAAAAACAAGCCTATAGATCTAAATTCTCACACAGTTTTTCCCTACACCCACATTAACCCTATCCAAAGCTATAGATAATGTTTTTCTTCTCCCTCTATTGTTTTTTTCTCTATTCTATTCTTCTACAGGTTATGAAGCCCTTAATAGAAGGGCTTTTCCTTACTTTTCATGGGACCATTAAAACTAATCCCTTTTCATTACCAAGGCTGGACGCTCTCAAGGAGTCACCTCCCATTTTTGTTCTGGTTTTCCTTTTCTTTGTGGCTTCTAGGTGTGCCCTCACCTCTCTGACTGATGATTTTGGATTTTTTAAAAACAATCATATGTGACAACATTTCTCAGAGCTGATAAAAAAAAAAAAGGGGGGGGGCTGGTGAGATGGCTCAGCGGCGTAAGCGCCTGCCTTGCAAGCGCAAGGGCCGGAGTTCGACTCCCGGAACCCACATACGAAAAAGGGGCCGGTGATATCGCTCAGCGGCACGGGTGCCTGTTGGCGCGTGAGGTCCTGAGGTCGACCCCCCGGTACCCACAAAAAAAAAACAAAAAACAAAAAGGTTCCTAAAAAACCAAGTCTATCATCTTTGCGGAAATCTTTCAGTGGCACCGTTATTTATTTTTTCTATATCAGCGGATCAGTATAATGACTGTGGAGCTGGGACTGCATCCAGGCTTAGCATCATCTCAGAGGAGCTTTTGTTTCTAGATCAGGAATAAAGCATCCCAGGGATTGTGATTCTTAACCTAAAGGCAATGTCTATGCACTGAGCTTTTGGGATTATGGGAGGTTTGTTGGTTCTCCAGTCTTTCTAGGAAATATCATCATGTAACTCTCAGAGATCATCTTACCCAGACACTGTAAATAAGACTGCTCCTATATTGTATATATCATCCAAATGCACTAACAAATAGGAAAAATTGCTTGATTTCTAACTGTCCACTTATTATTTAGATAAATTCATTTTTCATGTTAAAATGTATAATGCTGAAAATATGGAGATCATCTGATGAAATATGAGATAAAATGCCTCCATCCAGTGACAGGTAAAATCAAGTTCTGAAATGTCTGGAGAATTCTAAATGCATGGGTGTTGATGGAAGGGCTAATTGGAAGAGGCTCCTAGAAAGAACATGGTCGGGTTACAGACAGAATAACTTTAGAAACCATTGCTTTATTTTTTAAAAAAATATCAAGGTTTTGCACAACTCTAGGTGGCATTTCTTTAAATATGAATTAAATATCCTTTTATCTTTCAGGCTTACTTTATTTTGATCAAGAGCGAAAGCTAGCCAAACATAATGAAAATATATCCTCTTTAATTTGAAAATGTAAATAGTATTTGAATTTAGCACCTAAAATAAAATGTTATGAGGGACAATTTAAAACAATTCAAATGCTGGATTTCCAGATGGTTGAAAAAAGGTACCTATCCAGGTGTCTTAGTTACTTTTCTCGTTGCTGAGACAAAATGCCTTACAGCAAAGTTAAAGGAGGGAAGGTTTATTTGACACACAGTTTGTAGAGGTTCAGTTCATAGTTGGCTGGCTTCAAGGCAGGATGGCATGGCAGACTGGCATTGCAGAGGAGAAACAATTCATGGCAGGCAGAAAGTAGAAGTCATCAAGGCAGCAAACTACAAGTGACCAGCAGTAATACACAACAAGTGACAAGCAAGAAACTTCTTTTTGTCCCTTATTTCTTATCCAGGCTACCTACCCTTAGGGCAGGTAGCACTGACACTCTTAATCCTAGCATTGCATCCTTGATCCCAACATCACACACCCTGGATCCAGCCACCTCCAAAAGCCCCACCTGTGACTGCATGTGGCTTTAGGGGGACATCTAGACACAAGCCGTAACACCAGGTGTTGTCTGGCAATACAGTGATTCCCCGCAATGTGTTTATCCTGAGAGGAATAGACCCAGCTTATTAGAAAGCATGCTTATGAGATGCTTCATGCTTACCTTGATTTTCCGATTGTATTAGGAAGTGGTGTTCTTTCTTCAACCGTCAGCCATTTTTGCCTATTTTTAGAGGCTACTTAAATTGTTGCCCTGAGATTTTCCTCTCAACCACCTGGTATTCTTCACAAATGGGCCACTTTGTGAACACTGGATAATAGATCGTAAAATGATGTCATTAAATGGATCACATTGATTTTTTGTCACCAAGTTTTATTTGGTTGTATTTTAGTGACCCCATCTTCTGAAATATTTTTAATGAAGTGAACACATAGCTTAAACTTTTTGATGATCTCACAGACCCATTCAATATATGGAAATGAATATAATTAACACTTGCTCAGAATATTCATGATTAGAGCCAATAATTACTTTCCAGAGACAGTCTATCTTAGCATGGAATCACAATTTAAACATGTAATATTAAATTACCATTCATTAAGTGCCTACTATGCACTCAACTAGACTTTACCAAAATCCTTGTAAAAATTCTTCAAGACAGTTATTACCATCCCAGATTTATACAAGAGGGAACTGACATTGGAGAGATTAAGTAATTTGCCCCAAATAATATAGTGATTAAGTCTCAGAACTGACTTTCTCCTGGTGATCTTTGATTCCAAGGATCTTTTCAACCCATTTGCACTTGGCACTAGGATGAACCAAGGCAAAATCTAAATGACACACTTGTTTTACAAATAAGGAATTTTAGTTGGACCCAAAGAATGCATTCAAACTGGGATGATCTTGATTGCCCATTTAAAATGTAATTTTCCCAAAACCAAGATACAGGGGAAAGAGTACCAGAAGAGACAGGAATTCTCAGCTTTGGTTTTGTGTTTGCAGAACTTCTGTGTTTCTCACAGTAGCATGGACATGGCTTATCCTAGTTCCTCTTCTTCCCAGCTGGAGGGAAGGTACGATTCAATAAACATTTAATGAGCAGGCACTTCCTAAATAAATTACACAAATGTTGGGTCTGGAACCATAAAACAAATAAGGCTCACTGTCTGACCTTGAGTAACTGGCTATTTTAATCTCTTCTATTGTCTTTTTTACTGCAAACCAAAGGAGGTTGGGAGACAGTAATTACACATCAATGTGTAATGCTGGAATTTGGAAGCTACACATTCTAGGTCTTCCCTGTCACAAATGGGCTGCTGATGTGGCTCATAGCTCCTTGGGGGACAGCCTTGGAGTAAGTGCTCCTTCCTTGGTTACACAAACATCCCCCACCTTTGCTTCTTTGACCGGGAGAGTAAGGGCTGCCCTGTGCTGCAGGAAGCACAGGCCTTGCTCATTGCTCTTGAGTGTCTCCATTGCCTGAATTACTTTAGTTCCTACTATACTTAGAGTCATAGTATGGTGGTATCCATTTTCTTAAACCATGTATTGTTACTGGCAGTGCAATGTGAGGTTAAATAATTTTTAAGAAATATTCCTATTCCAAGCTCTATGGTAGTCTTTCCAAGATTTTGGTTTTCCTCATTTTTTGATGATATTGTCTATGCTAACAACAATTTCTATGCTACCCTTTTCAGTATTTTTGCTTTGGAGATGACTCTTTACAATAAATAAAAATCAGAATTATAACTTGTATTCTAAGAAATATGGAAATTGAAATTGTTACAAAGCAGTTGACATTGTAAATGCCCAAAATTACCCAGAGAAACTCAGCAGCTCCATTTTTTTGTAAACACCTGTGCTACATAAGTGATACTTGTGTCCTGGATCCTTGACATATGTCATCTGATGTAATCCTTATCTAACTATCATGTCAGCGTGAAACAGGAGAGGAAGCTAGTGGATTTGTTCATCATCACATAGATTTGTAAGTGGCAGAGCTAGAATGTGTACCCAGGGCCCTGTCATCAGCATGCTCCTTGTACACTGTGATGCACTGATTTTTCCTGATGGCTGACAGGAAGGATTCTCACTACTGTTTAAACATTCTTTGAAGTATTTGGAACCCAAATAAAAAGATCATATATCTACATTCTAAGTGATCTCAAAAAATTTCTTATTATGTACTACTTCTAAGAAGTTTGAATATTTATGTATTACTGAATATTTTTAGATTGAAATATAAAATTCCTCATCATAAATTTAAATATTATGATGGTGCAATTTATTGAGTATTATAAATATTGATGATTTTAAATTAGAATTAAATGCATGCACTGGATTTAACTACCACAGTAATTCTGTACTCTCCATCATCTATTTAAAACATGTATGAATAAGTTCAACAGTTGAAAAATTTACATTATTAATTTTGCTCTTTGAACATGTTACTAGTCTACATGTTCACAGAACTGTATTATTCCATATTTTCTGTGCTTGAAAGTCTTCTATTGGTCACCTTGTCATTCTTCTTTGTTATAAAATAAATATGTAAATTAATTTTCTTAACATATATCACAAAGGATTAAGTTTACTCTATATCAACTTATCATTAATATTATTAGTCATGTTAGTAGTAGTAATTGCAGTAATTACTAGTAGTAGTTGGTGCCTCTTAAAATTAGTACATGGATCTGTGAATTAAAATTATTTATTTTATATGAAGGCAGGACTGAACATCAATTCTAGCACCATATTTTTAAAATTCTGCATTGCACCCAACATATCTTGTTCACATAAATAAATAAATGCAGAAATGCATGGAATTTTATTATTGCTATATCGCTAAAGTTTTGAACTCCTAGGTTATATGACAAATAAATATTATTTTGAACACTAATTATTTTAATGATTCTATCATCTGATGACTCAATTACTAATTACTCAATTAGTTTCTCCTTTCATTTATTGAAGTAAAGTAATGGAAACCACTTCACACAGAAAGGACTTATTACTAGTCATTAGAAACTCTAATGCCTTGGCCTCTGGATCTATACTGAAGACACTTTATGAAGATCTCTCATATGATTATTAACCAAGCCTACTTCTCTTTAACTTAGAAGCACCTGCTTAAACTGATTTTTTTCAGAAATAGTTGGAAAATAAAAATATTAATCCCCATGTTGGTTTGCTTGTGCTGCCATAACCAAATACCATAGACTGGGTGGCTTAAAACACCAGAAATTTATTTCTCATAGCACCAGAGGATGGAAATCCAAGATCAAGTTGCTGGAAAATTTAGTTCTTGGTAAAGTCTCTCTTTCTGCTTTTCAGATCATCTATTTCTCTTGTGTCCTCACATGATGGAAAAAGAGCACAAAAAGCATTCTTTCTTCCTCTTTTTGTAAGACAACTGTCTTAGTTACTTTTATCTCATTGCTGAGAAAAAATACTTGACACCCAAAGTTAAAGGAGGAAAAATTGTTTTGGCTCATAGTTTGTAGAGGTTTCAGTCCATAATCGGCTGGCTTCAAGGCAAGATGGCTTGGCAGAGGGCCATCACAGAAGAGAACGGTTCACAGCACCCACAAGATAGCAAAAGCAACAAGGGAGAGAGACAAGACTCCTTCTGTCCCTTATATTGTATGCAGGCTACCTGCCCTAGGGCAGGTGTAGCACTCACACCCTTAGTCCTAGCCAGAACTATGCCAAACCAATCAGTAGACTGATTTACTAATCACACACCCTTAATCCCAGCATCACACACTCTAGATTCAGCCACCGCTGAAAAAGCCCTATGACTGCATGAGGCTTTGAGGGGACATCTAGACACAAAACAACACAGCTAATCTCATCCTAAGAATCCCATGCTTGTAATGTCTTCTAACCCTTATCACCTTTTAAAGGCCTCATCTTTTTTAAAACTTTCGTACCTTTTTAGTCTGTAAATATAGAATTATCTCTTTTGCCAAGAATCATCTCATGTATCTTTTACTGATTTCTTTTGAATCATTGTTCTATCAATTGTTGAGAGAAGCCTATTAAAATCTCCAACTATGATTCTAGAATTGTCTACTACTCCATTAGTTCCCATTTTTTTTCATTTACTTCTATATTAGGTATATATATATTTATAATTGTTATATCTTCCTGGAATACAGGTCATCTTATTATGAACTGTCCATCTCTGATAATACTATTTGTCTTGTAGTCTATTTATTTATTAGTACTATAGTCACTCTAGCCTTTCTCATGCAGTTTGTATGACATATATTCCCCAACTATTTAATTTCAATCCATGTATATGTTCATATTCAATACTCTTTTACTTAAGATAAGGTATGTTTGGGTTTTTGAAAAAACTAATTCTGACAATATCTGTCTTAGTGTTTTAGGGTTTTAGTCAAAGACTATCTTTAAATATTGTCATCTCACAATGTCTACAGGGGATTGGTCCCAGGATACTCAAGGATACTAAAATTTGTGAATCTCAAATTGTTTATATTAAATAGCATATTTGCATGCAACAACATACTTCTTCCCAAATAGTTTAAAATTTCTCTAGATTACTTATAATACCCAATAAAAGTAAATGGTACATAAATAAGTATTATACCACATTGTTAATGACAAGAAAAAAAGATTAGCAGGATGTGGTGACACAGGCTTGTAATACCAGAACTTGGGAGACTGAGGCAGGAGGATCACCACAAGTTCTAGGCCAGCCTGGGCTCCATAGTGAGTTAAAGGCCAGTCTGAACTATCTAGTAAGACCCTATCTCAAAAAACAAAACAAAACAAAATGATTGTATGTGTTCAGTACACAAGTAATTTATTTTTTCTGAATATTTTCCATTTAATGTTCGTTAAATACACAAATATGGAGTTCAAAAATAGAGGGATCCACTATATACAAAATATACTTTCTTTCTTTAAAAACATTTTTATTGGGGGCCGGTGATATAGCTCAGCGGCATAAGCACCTGCCTGGCAAGCGTGAGGTCCTGAGTTCAACTCCTGGTACCCGCATATAAAAAAAAAATTATTGAAAATTTGGTCCTACATAGCTTAGTTTAAAAGAAAATCCATCATCCACCCTAACTAGAAAAGCTGACTCCTCAGTACCAAGTCTGCAGTGCCCTTCCATACTGCTTAAGGGTGTTCTCTGCTTGGTCCTCATTTCCTCTTCCTCAGATCAAGGCAGGGATTTTATAACCCTGGGAACAGTGCACTACAGTGCATCCAGGGTGACAAGTATGCCTGTATTTTGTAAGTGAGCAATGGAGAACTGTACAAGTGAAGGTGGAAAAGGTGAATGTTCTCCTGTCTTGGCTGCTAGCTGACATGTTTTAGAAAAGGGTATTATGCAAGTTGGAGATGTGGAGATTGATTCCTAGCTCATAAAACTCTTGAAAAGGATTTGTATACCCTCAAGAGCAAATGCGCTCCAGTTTGAGGATCGTGGCCCTAGGACAGCTGTCCCCAGCATTTTTGGCATCTGGCACTGGTTTCTTGGAAGACAGTTTTTCCACGGATTGGGGTTGGGAGTGAACAACCTAGATCCGTCCAATGCACACCCTAAGGGAGAGTTCAAATTCCCATGAGAATCTAATGCCACTGCTGATCTGACTGGAAGTGGAGGAGCTCAGGCAGTAAAGCCAGCCATAGGGAATGGCTGTAAATATACATGGAGCTTACCTTGCTTGCCCACCACTCATGTCCTGCTGTGCCTCCAGTTTTTAACAGGCCGTGGTCCATACTGGTGCACCTGGGATTGGGGACCCCTATGCTAGGTAAGGTACAAGGTAAGGAAATTTCTGAGTGTAATTTATCAGGTGAGGCTATTTTACAACAGTGGGTAAAATTTAGGATCTTTTCAAACTGACAGAAGGCCTTGCAATTTCAGGAAATCCTGAAATGACTTTGAGTATTAAACTGTAAAATATTCCCATAATAGGCCTAATTTTACCAGCACATGTCCTTACTAGGAATCAAGATGTAAAAATCACAGGATATGGTTCCATGAGATAAGGCTTTTTTTTTTTTTACTATTGTTTTAATTTTATTTAACCATCTTAAAAATAAAAACCAGAAATTTGTTAAAATCAACCAGATAACTACAAAGCTTTATTTTTGAAGATGCTGTAGTAAAGGAGAAATTGTTACTGATCTCTAAAGGACCCGACTTGTACCTGTTCTTTTGTGCATATTTATTTATCAAATTTCTCTTTGATAAGACAGCAGGAGGTCCACTGGAAATTCTCATTAGCATAAATTGATGACCAAAAAAAAAAAAAAAAAAAAGTGAAGTCGAGTTGTTAAAGTGTCCTTAGTCCTCTAATGTTTCTTGTCTAACCTATGTGGGTGGATTTTTAAAATACACTTTGTAGAGATTTATATTAATAAAGTCATATTTTCATACCGTTACTTGTCTCTTCTCTCTTTCCATATGATAAAAAATGCTTTAAAAATTCCTTTTCTTTTCCAATTGACATATTCATAGCAAGAGATGCCAAAGTACTTACATTATTAAATTAACATAAAAATAATTGGTGAAAGAGTTACACTCCAAAAAATTCTGCTCACTGGAGTAAAATTGCCTTAAAATTATGCACAGTGGCTTCAGATAAAATGGGGAGAATGCCATCAATTTTTTTAGTGCCGGGGATGGAACCCAGGGCCTCAGGCATGCTAAGTAAATGATCTACCACTGAGCTACACCCCCAGTCCCTAAAGGGCACAGAATTTTGCTAGCTCAATTCATTCAGCAACTATTTATCACACACTTATTCTCAGGCATTGTTTTATATGTGCCAGTTGCTTTAGAATTCAAGACTTTTGAGAAAATAATGTTCTGTCAAAGGGATCCTTCCTGATATCCCTATGAGACTAAGATATCTTCATTTATACACTGAGGGTATGGAGTGTTCACTGCTCCAGAGGGCAATCTGTGCATCTGCAGCATTTCTGAAAGCCTTGTAACCTGTAATTTTCCACTTTAATGAGGTGTCTAGAATTGATGCTCTTTTCCATATGTGATCCCACCAAAGGAGAATGTGGTAACTGGTACTTAAACGATAATGTATAGACCTTTACTTCCTCTATCTGTTCATCCTCTGTTTATTTTTCAACCCATGCATTTTATCTTCTGTCCGTATAATTTGCCTGAAATTGTGAGTTTAACAGTGATCTCCTAACTACCACACACTTGTAGTCAGTCTGACAACTCTGTAAAATAACTGTCCTTAAATTTAAGACTTGCTTCACCATGACAATAGTCCATGCCCTATTTACTTTCATCCAATGAACTCTTCCACTAAATAAATTTAAAGAACAAAATATTTTAAATTGCTTTTAATAAATACATAACTGAATCATAACGTGAAAATAATCTAAAAATGTACCAAGAAACTGAATAGACATCATTCCAAAGAAGATATACAAATTGTCTGTAAATATATGAAAAGATGTTCTCCTTAGTAGCCCTCAGGGAAGTACAAATCAAATCTATAAGAAATACCACATCTATGTCCCCACTAAGATGCCTGTAATTAAGAAAGACATAACAGAGCATAACAAGGATTTCCAAGGATATGGAGAAGCTGGAACATTCATTTATTGTTGGTGAAAATGTAAAATGGTGCACTTTGTAATAACAGTTTAGTCATTCTCAGAAGTTAAACACTGAGTTACCATAAGACATGGTAGCTCCATTTCCAGGTATCTACTCAAGAGAAAATGTATCTACACAAAAATCTGCACGAACACTCCTAAGAACATTATCCATACTACTAAAAAATGTGCTAATAACTTATCTGTCTTTTGGTTATTGAATAGATAGATAAAATATGGTATAACCATACATGAAAAACCATTCAACAATAAAAAGGAATGAACTGATACATGTTACAGTATGAATAACCTGAAAACTATTATGGTAAATGACAAAAGCCAATCACTACAGACTACATATTGTAAGATTTTCTTTATATGCAAGTTTCAGACCAGGCAAATTTATATAGGTTGAAAGTAGATTAGTGTTTGCTTACATCTGGAGCAGAGAATGGAAAAGATCATCAGTCATGACTATTGAGTATGTGTGTCTTCATTTATATACAGTGGAAAAGTTCTAATATCGATTGTAGTGATAGTTACACAATTCGATACTAGAAGCCACTGAGTTGTACACTTTAGATCAGTGAATTGTATGTTGTACATATTAAATATCAGTAAAGTTGCTTTAAAATCTGAGTTGTAGAACATATTAAATATACTATTCTATTCTGTACTAATATATTACCTCCAAAATTTTTGGAAAAGTGTTGCTAAATAGAATGACCATGGGCCATTGTTTTAAAATGCATGAAGCTCATTTATAACCAATATACTTATTGATAGAACAATTTTATGCTAAAAGAAACAAAACACTCTTCCTTTTATTAACCTCCCTGTTACCTCTTCACCACTTTCCACAGCCTTTCTTCTTAAACTTTCTTCTCACCCATACAAATTACTTCAAAATCATACTTACTCTAAACACTAACCACTCATTATTTTGCCATGTCTATGAGGCGGGAGTTCAAGAATGGTTTACCTGGGTGTTTGGGACTTGGGATGTCTTCAATTTGTAGTAAAGCCACCAGCCAGGGCTGCAATCATCTGAAACCTAGTCTGGAGCTGGGAGATTCAAGATCAAGATGACTCATCCACATTCCTTCAAGTTGGTGGTTGTATATGGGCCTCTCCACAGGGCCGCTTCAGTGTCAACACGACATAGCAGCTGTTTTCCCCAGAGGAGGTAATTCAAGAGAATGATGTGAGTTCAAGACCTTTTCGATAAACATCTGTTTGGCTGTATGTTGTTATATCTTATTATTGGTTCATGACCTCAGGCAATGCATAGTTCCCAAGATAGTACAATCTTATTTGAAACAAAAGAAAATTTTTCATGTAACATTTAACCCATTTAGTTTAGTACAACTAAAAAAAATCTTATCTGCACAAAGAAACTTCCTTAACCTTTTGATCCCAATAAAGCCTTCCTTTTCTACCCCGCTTGCACCTCTCCTCCATATTGGTAATGTTATTAAACTTGTTCTAGTTCATCTTGTTTCAAATTTATTTTTATTTTGTGCTATGGGAGTCTTGCCATGTTGGCCAAGCTGGACTTGAATTTGCGATGCTCTGGATCTTCCCATGTCAGCCTCCAGAAAACCTGGAACTACAGGTATGTACTACTACTCCTGGCTTGAAATTTCCTTTTTTTTCTTTTTCTCTAAGCTAATTTGAGTATTACAAGCAACCTCTTCGAATTCAGATTGCTGCATTGAACTTAATCCTGCAATTTTCTAAAAAGTCGTGTTGAATTTGGATTTTTCCTATAGAAAAATAGAAATGCACTGTCCACGATGGAGCTCATCTTTAAGCAGAACAGGTGTGTGCCTACATGGTGTATGTGGTAGATTACCTAAAGGTCAACTTGTAACACCCATTTGAACTGACTCAGCATGGTTCTGAGCGTGGAAGGCCCACCTAAGAATTGTTGCCAATAGCATAAAAGGATAACTGGAGGGGAAGACAGTGTGCTGTTGATCCTCCTAGAGAATCTTGTCATGCTGGCTTTGCTGATATGAACTTGGCTGTTTTCATCAATGGAGGAGCTCAGGTCCTCGTTGTTACTGAGGATGGCTGCGGTTCTCTTTGGGGGAGCTCCGGTCCTTACCTTGAGTGTCGCTTCCTGGCTCCAGTGCAGATCCTTCAGCCTGCTGGCACAGGTCTTTCATCCTGCCAGTGCATATTTTCTAGTTTCCACCACTGACCTTTGGGCCTTTCCAGTGCAGAACCTTGATGCAGACTTGCATGAGACATTGTGGTGGGCTGTAGGCCTCCAGCTGGACACATGGAGGACATTGCCACTGTCTCTAGGACTTCAGCTGAACTCATGCAGACATTGCCATGGGATCCAGGCTCTCAGCTGGATTCTTTTGGTCTCTAGTGTGTGAACAGATCTCTCACACTCTTTTGCATTTGACCTTTTGGGTGAATATTATAAAAGAATCCTCTGAATTGTGTGTCCTGTATTAAATCTTTTCCCTTATAAATCCTGACTACAACGGTGTGATTTCAGAGAGGTCCAATCTAAAGAAAATTTCTGAAATCTTCATAAAATACAAGTCCTTTAGAGATCCTGCCCCTAAAATTCCCATCTGCTCTTTAGATTTAGATTTTTTAATCAGTAGTTAATTTTACCTATAGAGCAATCTACCACACTTTTCACCACCTTGCTAATTGATTCAGTGAGTTAAGTATCACAACTCTTAAGATACCTGCAGCTTTTGTCCTACACTGTGAATCAGTGGCCATGTTTTGATTAGAAGTAGAGACATTTAAAAAGGCTAAAGTTTTAAAATGATGCTGAGGCTAAAGTAAACACCATAAATGAGGTGGTAACAGTCAAGAGATGAAAGCACATTTTGGCAATAAGAAGGAAAGAAGACCTAGGGAGAGCTATTGGAGTCTAGAGGGTCCTGGGAGTTGTATTTTACCCACCTTATGTGCACATACGCAGATGACCTTGCATTATAACCTGCTGACCCTCCTGGTTTTACACGACTGAGAGTGATTTTGCATTGATATCTTCACGCTGTCATCTACCTTCCCTAAAAACCAAGGTTATGACTGTGATTACAAAGAATGCAACTTCTACCAGTTCTCATGGATCAGAATCTATTCCTTGGCCTTGTTATCAAGCAGTTGGTAGAATAACTGACCGCATCAGATCCCTTATGTTACTTGGTACTAGGTCAAAAATCCTCAAAATGAGCTAAACAAGACACCAGAAGGGTGGCCCACACATGTAACTCTTTATGGCTTGTTTTTGTGCTCTTTTATATTTTTATTAGACTGCTGTGGAACCACAGTGATAAGAAAGTCAAGATGTTTCTGTTGCAGGCAGTCGCTTACCATGTCGTCTACTGTAATTCAGAGACAGAAGGAGCTACCATTTTTCAGGAAGAAAGAAATTAAGTATCAAAGTAGGTTGTTTTCTCCATATAAAGTAATGCTTTCTTTTCCCATCTTTGTTTGGGAAGTATAACCTGTGATGATTTGAGCATGATATGATTCATGCCGGTTTCCCTTCTCACAACTGACTTCAGGAAAATAACTTCAATTATTTCTGAAAAAAACATTTAGCTCTGAAAGCAGATGATCATAATCTATTGTTCTTTCAGCAGCTAGTAGCTTTTGAATGGCCTCCATCACTAGCAGGTATGACAGGTTTAAATCAGCAGCATAAGCCTGTCTCACCTGATGTATGGTTGAATGTAAAAACAGAGGCAGAGGAGGACCATGGCAGTCACAAAAGCACATATATTGCAAGGCTACTGGCTCAGAAAAAATAAACTGTCAAAAACTCTATTCACATCCTATTGGTGGGCATTGTAGTGTATTTGAGCCTCTTAAGGTTCACCTGGAAAGATTTTTTAATATACAAGTCCCAGAGTTCTGAATAGCAGAATTTTTTAAATAAAAAAGTAAATATACTTTAATGGTGCCACCAGGTTTCTAAGGCAATGAAGTGACCAGAGAGAAATCTGTGAAAAACATGGAATTTAAGGTCAATTTTAAACAATAAAATAGATTTTGATACAATAATAAGAAATGATCACTTTCTGGGTAGAGGATGACAAGACCAAACAGCAGGGGTGCGTAAATGTAGAATGTGGGAACAGAGCATTAATGTTACCTATTAAATGAGAAGGGTGTCTAGTCAAAATTAAAGTTGATATTGAAAGTCTATTCAAAGAGAACTTGAATGAGAGACTAAGGAGTTTGAATTAGACTACTGTAAACTATTATGGGCATTTTTCTCATATAGAACTGGGCACTGAACCCAGGGTCTTTGTCCTTAGCTACATCTCAGTCCTTTTTAATTTTTTACTTGGAAGAGTCTCACTAAGTCGCTGAGTTGTTTAGGCTGGGTTTGAACTTCCAATCTTCCTGTCTCAGCTTCCCAGAGTGCTGTGATCACAGCATTATTATGTGTTTTTGAACAGATAAGAGGCTTAGGGAATATAATCTGGCATTCTGGAATGGTTTTACGGAGAGCAAACCTAGGTGTAGAAAGCCATTTCCGTAAGCCTGAGTTACCATGTGCTATGGTTTCAGCGTGTCCCCCAAAGGTTCACTTGTTGGAAGCCTGGTCCTCATGGTTGTGCATCTGAGAGATGATGGAGCCTTTTAAGTGGTGGAGTCTAGGGATGAGGTCACAGGGATCGCTGTCTTTGGAAGGGATTAATGTAATTCTTGTGGAATCTCAGTTCCCATAAGAATGAGTTGTTATAAACAGAACAAACCTGGCCCCTGAATCCCTTTGACTTCCCAGTTGCCATGTGCTCTCTCCCCCTCACATACACTGCCAGCATGGTACCATCCACCAGGCTACGAAGCAGCCAGAAGGCCTTTGCCAGGATGCTGACCACCATTATGTTTGGACCACCCAGATCCCAATATCACGAACTGAATAAAGCTCTTTACTTTATAAAGTACCTGTCCTCAAATATTTTGTTATAGAAATAAATTGAACTAGCAATCATGTCACTAGGGAGACCATGGAGTAGAGACATGGCTGTGAGGAAGGAGAGTAAAATTTTATCACTAATAAACACATCTTCATTTCTTATTACAAAGTTCAAAACACTACTTTAGGTATGGAAAGGTATCCTGGAGTGGCTTAATGTGCATGCAGAAACCTGGAGACTCTACTTAGCACCAGTGTTACCTTCCTGCCCTCTCTTCAGCTACCTGGGACTGTCCTTGATTCTCTTTACCTGTCATGCCCTGACTTTTATATCTGTGTAGAGAATGGCTGGTTCATTTTAATCATTAAGTCTCAATTCATATATCACCTCTGCATAAAAGCACAGCCTCCCAAAATATAGAAGGAGGGATTTCTACCTCTCTTCAACCTTAATTCCCTATTTTTAAATTTAGATTAATATCTATGATGCTACTTTCTTGAAATTGGTTTAATTGTGTTTTTTTCCTAAGAACATAAGATCCAAAAGAGTTATTAACATTTATTGTTTTGTTCAGAACCTTATTTCCAGTGCCTACAACAGAATTTGAAACATAATGAATGTTTAATCAATTTTGGTTAAATAAATAAATACAAGTTTTTATAATTTATTCCTCCATTACTTTTCTCTTATGCATTTCTTATAATTGTATCCTTTTTGCCAGTACAGTGCTAAAATACTAAGAATAGAATAAAAGATTACATTTTAGAGATTGGTGTTTTCTAAACTCTAATACTGAATACAATGGCCTGTGCTTTAGAGACTAATAAGGAAAGAAATTTCACAGTGATTAAAATCATGTCTCAAGTTCCATAAAGAAATTAAAATTACTATGGTCAATAATGCTTGTCAGGCGTATTCCTACTAACTAACCAAAGAGATATTGTACCTAGACGAGTCATGTCTTCTCTTTAAGCTCAGTTTTCTTAATCATGGAAGTGCCATTTTTATCTTGGCTCTTTACTTTTCCTTCTGGCCGTAATCTTTCTCATCCTGCCAAAACTCTTGGCTGTGTCCTTTTGGGTGGACTCAGCTGTCTGCATGAATGGAGAGGGAAAAATGTTTAAGCACCATGAGTGGCAAGAAGGCCACGTGAGTCCCAGCATGACTATCCCTTGTCACAGCTCTATGGTGGACATTAAGAAAGTTTGTGCTTTGACTGCATATTGCAAGGTATTTAGTTTAGTGGCTTTGCGTAAAGTCTGATCATTCACAGAATGAGATTCTAGTGTATTTTATTACATCAATTCCCTTATAAATGTTTGCTGTTCATATTTATAGTACTGGGTATTCATAGGATTTTTCTCACTTTAAAATTGTAATAGTGTTGTTGTTGATTAGCAGATTTTTATTTTTCTAAAGGAAATATTCCAAGAAAGAAGGGTGTTTCCTTAAAGTGATGTTAAGGAATGACATCTGTGAGCTGGGTTCATTTAGTTTCTCAAAAGTCAGTAATAAATATTGTCTCAATTATCAGAAAGAATTCTTAGAGCATGCAAGGAATTGAGAAAAACTAGCTATTCTATCCAAAAGCTGAAGTTGAACACTTGGCAGTGATTCACTTTCTCTCTTGACAATGTGTTTTTCAGCCAATTGAGAGTTCAATGATAGATATAAGCAGTCAGTAACCAGAATAATCAAACATAAATAAAAACTTTGAAGAAATTATAGTAATAGTTTAGAATTTCTTAGAGCAGAATATTTTCATATTCCATAGGTTTTTTTGAAATAAAATTCTCAAATCCCTATAACATTTCAAATTCTAATCTCCTAGAGGTCAGAGAGTGTATACTGGTGTTTATTTTAAATTACCAGGGTGTATTCTGCAAAACCATGAACTTAGATTTATTTTTACTTTGTGACAGTTGAAAAATGTTCATATATTTTCTTCTCATAAGATAAAAATGGTTTTTCAAGGTCATTACTTACATAGTATACAGAGATGATGTTTTAAGAAAAAAGAATAGGGAAAAATGCTGGAAGATTCCTTTAGATAAAGCTAAACTGAATTCCTATCCAGAAATTTATATCCTGGTTTTAGTGGACCACAAAACTCTACAAAAGCTATGGAAAGCAATTTCAGAACACAACAGGAAATTTAAATAAATTACTTTTTTATTACAGATAGAGCACTCTCTCCTCTCGGGTGCAGATGGTGAATAATCGCTTGGGCTTATTAAACTCCATCATAGCTTTTCAGTGGGATGTAAAGTCAGGGTTCAAAAGAGATATCCCCTGGCAAATCTCATTTCCAGACATTCTTAATTTTCTCTCAAGTAAAGAAAAAAAGAAAGCTTTTCTTTTGAGATGTTTTCACTACTTTAGCCTCCTTCAGAGCTCCGTGGCAAGCCAGGAAGGATAATATGAGGGTGGAGAGAAGCTTCAGGATGCTTGACAGAAATTGTATTTGTTCTCTCTCACTGAAGCCATTCTCCTGAAACGAAACTCACATCCAGAACTTTCTAACACCCAGGCATAAAAGTTCCAAAGCCTTGTGGTTACTCCAAAAGAATTAAACAAACCCAATAAAGACAAACACTAGCAACTCCGACTAGAGCAAATGTTTCAGAATCTGTAACTGCAAATGCATCACACAGCTTATGTTCTACAGCAACTAGTGAGAGAAAAGCTCACACTAAGATACTTGATAGGGCGTCTAGCTCTGCATCATGCACTGAGAAACAGCTTTACCTCAGATTTACATCCCATATAATCCCCCTATATTTAAAGTAAAGGAAATAATTTATGCATGCTCCATAATGATCTCCCACTGAGAAAGTAATTGGCCTCATTTAAGAGTATGTATCAATGAATAAAAATGAGATTGCTTTCAATTAAATGGATGATGACACAGAGATGCTCTGATATCCAAACACAGATTTGGAAAGATGATGTTTCTTGACAATCAATAATTTCAAAGGGAATAATTTGCTCATGATAACCCTTAATGTAGGCAGATTAGTGCTAATTTTATTTTTGACCCAGTTTTTAAAAAATCTAATAAAATAGCATATATCTTACATTTGAAAGTGTAGTAACATTTTCTATATGTTAGTGATAGGTAACCTACATTTGCCATTTCTATAAATGGCTCTTTGTTCTGCCTACCAGCCTACCACCTGTTTAAAATGAGACTCACTTGCCCATTAAGTATGTGATTGATATATTCCCTTCCAGTTGATGTTCTGGCAGGTAACATTTGCTAATGATCTGGTATCATTTGTAATGTTTGTAATGTTTGCTAGTATCATTTTGCTATTGATAAAATGTGATGTTACTTTTTGAAAGCTTGGCCTCTCAAGCTAGGCAGGTTTTAACATATTTGTAAAGACTAACTCAGAAAACAGTTGGATGGAAGCTAAAAGGAAAATATTTTCATCAAATATATTTACTGAACAACACTAAACAAGATGAAAGAAGAAAAGAAAGAAAGAAAGAAACAAAGAAAGAAAGAAAGAAAGAAAAAAGAAAGGACAGAAAGAAAGAAAGAAAGTAAAAAGAAAAAGAAGGGAAGTCCACAAACTCCTGTAAGGCCCTTGGATTTCTGATACTTATCTTTGTACCCAACTTGGAAATGATGGCGAGGAATTGTCAGAGGAACATCAGTGTGATAACCAGGTAGGAGGACTTCAGCATAAGGGGCTATAGGGCAAGTGATATCAAGAGAATTTCAAACCAATTTCTGCAGATATTGTAACTATAAAAAAAAATGTGCATAAACCATAAGGGAAAAGACCCTGCACCACGGTTTACTTTGCACAAATAAATAATGCTCTGCTATACATCTTTGTATAACCCCCAGTTCATTTTGGTTAGATGTAGGCATTCTCCAAATTCTCAGACAGAAAGACTAAGTGGATTTATGGAATAGAGAGATACATGCTAAATTGAGGGGAGCAAAGGTTGATGGCTGGTGTGATGCAGTTCATTGTAGCAATTCTGGACCTTGAGTGTCCAGCACCTTTAGAAGAGACTGAATGATATTAGCAATGCTGAGACCAAAGATCCAGGCAGTTTTCTCTAGGACTCTCAGTCTCAGTGCTTGCAGGGAAGTAAGGGGAAGTGGTCATAGTGGGGAGGTGGGTGATACCACATGGTCAAATGGTGAGGACAATGCGCAGGTAGAGACTACATAGAGGAAACACATTGCTCCAGCCTGTAAACACCGTCACCCATTAGGGTACCTTGCGTAACAAATTGGAGGCTGTTTGGGAGGGACTGTTGCAACAGGGGGACGAATATGGAGAGAAATGGGTCTGAAGTACAGCAGTAGAAAGACAGGTGAGAGGACTCGGGGGCCCTGGAGATAATCTGTAGATAAGGATGTTAATATTTGGTAATTGAATGGAATCTAGCTGAGAGATACAGGCATTCAGGGAAAATGAGAAGAAGGTAAGGATTTTAATACTTTGAAAGACCCCAAAGAAAAGGCATTGTGCTGCATAATAGCCTAATCAAGATGATGTCAGAGTTTGGAATAATGGTGTATCCTTAATTTAAGCACCAAAGACAATGGATTGCATGAAAAAAGAAAGGCTATCTCTCTTCCCTACTTTCTGTTAACTGTGTCATATTCCTCATTATGACACTATATCTCCATCAGCTTGGCAAACTCAGGTTTCAACACATATCTGAGGCTAGTGCTTGGTTCTAGGTAATAACCACCATCGCAGTAGGCAGGCAGAGGCACCGATGTAGATTAAACAGGCTGCCAAAGAGCAATAGGTACAACACCATGGGAGAGAGGTTGTCCAGAAAGGCCATGTGCTCGGGAGGGCAAGCGGTGTGAATTATCAGATAAGATTTTAACTGCAGAGTGAAAGGTATTTAGATCATCACTAGTTGGGGCAATTGGGTAGGATGGAGACCCATCTCAAGATTCCTGTAGAAGTGGAGGGAAAAGGCAGGGAGAAAGCCTAATGGGAAATCAGAGCTTCAGGGACTTGACTGGGGGTAGTTGGCCACTTCAGTAGGTGCTGGTGAGAAACCCAAAGGAAGGGAAGGAAGAGGAAGATTGGTGGCCCCCAGTGATAGTAGCAAGAGTAAGCTCCTGCAGAATCCCTATCTTCACAAAGGAACTATTAGTACGTAGGGTTATACAGTAAGAATTGCAGAAATGAGTATAGGTTGAATACACTTTACCCAGTATGCTTGGGACCAGAAATGTTAGATATTGGAATATTCTCATATTATACAGGTAGAATCCAAGCATAAACACAAAATTCATTTACATTTTATGTACACCATATGCACATAACCTGAAGGTAATTTTAAGGAGTAATTTTAGTATACATGTGTTTTGACTACAACGCATCATATGAGATTAGATGTGGAAATTTCTACCTGTGGCATCATGCTTGTGCATTTTAGATTTTGAATTTTTGGTAGGGATTCTCAACCCGTAGTATAAACTGACACATAATACACTGAAAAACATTATTTAACATAATCTTTACATAACTATTTTATAGTAAAATGTTTCATATAAAAAGCTGTGGTGTATCCAGACAATAGATGAATAAGCTATCAAGCCTCGTGAAAGCATGGCAGAACCTTAAGATAAAAAAGCCAGTCTAAAAATGCTAAATACTATACGATTCCAACTACATGACATTCTAAAAAAGAGGAAAACTATACCAAAACTACAAAAATCAGTGTTTGCTAGAGGTTCATGGCAAGTGTAGTGCTGGGGAATGGGATGAATAAACAGAGGCTTAGAGCAATAAAACTATTCCGTATAATACTATCATGGTGGATATACAGTATTATACATTTGTCAAAGTCTACAGAATGTAGTATGACACAGTGAACAGCAATATAAACTATGGTGTGGACTTTAGTTAATAATAATGTGTTGATATTGGTTGAATTAGAACAAGTGTACCGCAATAGTGCAAGATGCTAATAACAAGGGAATTGTACATGTTCGAAGGTTGGGAGGAGAATATAGGATTTTTTTGTAGTTTCTGTGCAATTTTTTTGTAACTCTAAACTTTCTCTAAAATATAAATTCTTTTTTTTTTTTTTTTTTTGGTGGGTACCGGGGGGTCGACCTCAGGACCTCGCGCGCCAGCAGGCGCCCGTGCCACTGAGCGATATCACCGGCCCCTTTTTCGTATGTGGGATCCGGGAGTCGAACTCGGGCCCTTGCCCTTGCCGGGCAGGCGCTTAAGCTGCTGAACCATCTCACCGGCCCTAAAATATAAATTCTTATAATTTTTTAAATTTTTATTTTGTATAAGATCTGGGGGTGTAGAACAGTGATAGAGCACATACTTAACATGCTCAAGGGCCGGGGCTCAGCCCCTAGCACTGGCACAAATATTTTGTAAAAATTAAAAATTACCAAAGGATAATAGTGGACTACCACTTGTGACATTTTAAAGAAATTTATTAGGTTGGGGATGTAGCTTAGTGGTAGAATGCTTGTCTAACATGTGCTAGTCCCTGGGTTTGATCTCCAGCAAGCAAAAAGAAAAACAATTAGCAATTTTTATATTGAGGTTTTATGCATGCTATTATAATACTACAGAATTTATCCCAATAAAAACTTCAATAAAAATCTTCATTTGTTTTATTTCTTTTGAGTTCATAAATTTGCATGTTTACTTGTTATTAAGATTTTAATTACTTTCATTTGAAGAGGAACAATAGGAGAAAAACAGGTTTGCCTGCCTGTGAGAAAACACTATTCATTCATATATTTAGAAGCTATCACTAAGTATTTCATCCTTGGCTTATGAGAAGAGAGATTTCAATTTAATCCTGCTAAGTAAACTAGTTCTAATAAAAGGATAGGCTTTGTAAGATGTGAGCAGAGCCCCTAAATTGAATGATCACTTTACATGCAAATTTACAAAGAGCTACAAAGTGAAACTAGCATTTCCTCTAACTTGCAATCAATATAGTTGCTGAGCAATAAGCCAAAGCTTATGTAAAGGATATATGTAAAGGATAGCTTTATCTATGGTTGGGGGAGGATAGAAATCTGTGCCTCCCTGCAAACCGTGTTGCATTTACTGTCGTTCTTTCCATACAGCCAGCAAAAGGCAGCAAGCAACACGGAGGCCAAGCAAACCATACAAAATATGTATTACAGTATTACAGTTCTTTCCAGTGGAAAGAATATTGCTCTAAAATTCAGGGATTCTGATGGGGCTATATTTTTTGTTCTTTGTTATTATTATTTTTAGTTTTTTGATTGACAAATAATAATTGTGCATCTTATGGGGTGGTGGTGTACTTTCTAAATAGTGAGGAAGAGACACTGCACTGTGGCTCATCTACTGTACAACAGTAATGAGTGTTTAAAGACCCCAGTTTCCACCCAGAAAGGAAACCATGGTGGAAGAAAAAAGTGAATTCACATTCTCCTGCAGTATCAGCACATGGGACTTCTTCATTAGCTCTGTCTGGAACTGGTTTCACCATCTTCAAATTGGAAGTCTCTCCCAGGAGATAGCGATGATCCCTTTATCCCCATCCTCTGCTTTTCACTCAACAGCTGCAGGGTGTGTCTTTGGAGGGGCCATCACCAGGCTCTGATTTATAAGGTGGTTACATTTGTCTCTGAGTTTTCTGCGGGCCAGGCTGATTCAATTTCCTTCGGTTCCTTTCTCAGGCACAGGAAAATAAAAAAGAAAAAAAGAAAAAAGAAAAAAAGTAAAACAAAGGAAACACATATAATTACATATATACATTTAAGAAATTCCTTTTAAAAACAAAGGCATAACTACAGTGGGTTTCTCTCAGAGAAGTGGAATCACTGACATACAAATGAAATATTTGTGTTTGTTCACAAATCACATAAGTTTTAATATAAACTCATGCAATAAATATGCTTGTGTCATTAGCTTGTGGTCTCTGGCTAAGCAGCATAGACCTCCCTGCTCTGTGCACGGTAGATGCCTTCAGCATCATTCTCCAGCTGGAATAAACCTCCCTCATGGTTCCTATAAAGCACACTCCGAATGGAAATTTCCTCTGGAGTTTCTCAAACTAGCTGAGTCCAGGACTTGCCAGACTCTTTCCTTTATATCCTCAAACTTCAGCTGCAGCTGACTTCTGGTAGGAATCTAGCTGAAGACAGATACTATATGTTTGGGGGGGGCCTCCTGTCAAGATCTCAAGGCAAGCTGAGTTCAGAATCTCACACACCTTTTTCAAGTTAAGAAAAGCAACTTGGCTGAGGCCAAATAGCAGTTCCAAATAGCAGAATACTACTAAATTTGCAGAAGCTGGAGATGGAATTTCAAAGTTGTCTTTCAATTACACAGTGCCCAGAGCTCTCAGGACAGAGTCACCTTTAGTGTCACATAATTATGATATTTGTGATTTAGGTTAAAATAGGGCCAGCAAGCAATAGCTTTTCAGTATCCTGAGGCAGAGAAAGTTGTATTTATGCGGTTCTCTGGAATGGTTGAAGACTGACACTCTCAGTAAACCTCAGCAAATGCTAGACTGCAGTGTAAATGTATGAAAATATATATATTGACATTGCTCAACACTTGTTAATTAATGAGATAAGTGGTTTAAAAATAATCCCGAAGTTTTGTGTTTCCTGGTGGATGCAATGGGAAGAAGTGAACACCAAATCACAACAGAAAGACCATACTGTCGTCTTGAGTACTCCACAGCTTAAGCTTTGTGCCCTGTAGTGCACATCTCAGGGCACTGCAATTGTCTTGTCCTTAGATTCTGTCACGAAAGGAATTATTACTCTAAGAAGACTTACTGATATCTGTTGTGATAATATCATTCACTACAGGAATTTAATAAATTTATCTCATTTGAGCCTTAAAGTTTCATCCCTGTTTGGGAGCTGAAGAAACACACTCAGAGAGGTTAAGTTGTTCAAAGCAACATAGATCATACTCTCAAATTTGGGCATGTATCAGGATCCCTTGAAGGGTTTGTAAGAATTCAGAATGCTGGACCCCAAATCTGGGGTGGGACAGAGGATGTGCATGCTTAACAAGTTCCCAGGTGAGGTACTTCCTGGTGCAGGATCACATTTTGAGAAATCCAGCCCTAGATATTAGTGGGGAAAAAATGGTCCTCTCCTAAATCTGGGTGGTGTTTCCACAGCACCACACTTACCCACTGATCACCTGCTGTCTTTGCTACTTTTCTCTCACTGCTGAGACAAAATACCTGACACCCAAAGTTGAAGGGGGAAAGATTTATTTAGCTCACAGTTTGTAGAGGTTTCAGTCCATAGTTGGCTGGCTCCATGGCGGAGGGGTGTTGCAGAGGAGAAACAGTTCCTTGCACGTGGAAGACAGCAAAAACAATAAGGGAGGGAGAAGACAAGCCTTTTTCTGTCTCTTATATTGTATCCAGGGTACCAGGATTAGGCTGATGCCAAACCAATCCATGGACTGATTTAGTAATCAGCCACCCTTAATCCTAGCATTGCACTATGAATCAGTCACACACACTCTAGATTCAGCCAACTTTGAAAAAGCCCCACCTATGACCGAGTGAGGCTTTGGAGGGACATGAGGACATAAGCCATAAAACCTGCCTTCTGCACAGCCTCAGTGCTTGTTATTTCAGATAATGTTGAGAAATGTCAGTTGACCTCTTCCTCACCTACCTCCTCCCAAAAGCATACCCCTTTCATTACCTAACTAACTCTTTCAAGTCTCAGTTTCCAACGTGACTTCCTCAGAATGCCCTTCGACAAAACAGTTTATAATTGAGCATTTACTTCAGTCTATTTATTTAATGTATGTCTACCTCCCCCAAAGCAAAGTGCCTTGAGGCTCTTTACTCTTCCACTCTTCTTTTGAAAGAATTGTTTCCTAGCACCTAGGATAGTACTTAACACATAGGAAGTAATCAAAAATGAAACAAGAGAAAACAAAATACAAATAAATGAACTGGATTAAAGAAACTGAGACCTGATTTTAATTTTACCATCTAGTAGCTGCGTAAAACTGGGCCAATGCTTTCGTATTTTAAAATCTCAACCTTCTCATTTGTAAAATACAGACAGTAATCTTAAAAGAGTTGTGTGGAGGATTTAAAAAGAAAAACTAGTTCATGTATATGAAAGTGATGCTTTAAAAATGTACTTTCAGCTCCCAGAGCCATGTAGGGCCCACAGCTGACACACAGTAATTGTTGGTTGGATTGAATTGAGTTTGGCTCATTTGGATAGAGGGAGGTTTACTCTTTCTGAGGAACTTAACTTGAACAATTATTTATTTGGAGACATGAATCACTTCTGCTGTTAATGTAGAGGTTTAAAAATGCTTTCGCTATCTCCTAATACTTTCTCTCTCTTAAATACTTATCAATGAAAGTCAACCTTTAAATGCACTAGAGACACCTGCCACATGCCTTAAAGGATGATCTGATAGGGATACAGTCCTCAGCTGAATTCTGTCTTATAAAGCTTTGTAATGGGTTGAATTGTAACATTAGAGTTTCTGTCTCTGGCTTCTGAGAACTTCTAGCTAAAAATGTGAGCAAGCAGCCCATTTATAAATCTCATTTTGTGAAAGATCCATATAAATATAGGAGGAGGAGTGAGAAAACAGAAAGATTAGTTAAATCATAGTAGATCTCTCTGTTTAATAAGCAATGAACCATATTTTTTTTTAGTTTACAAACACCCACTCTGAATAGTTAGCATATGTCAAATTACTTACACGTCAATTGTGCATAATTATCAGCAATTCATTTCAGTTTCCCCATACTTTTTTTTTTTTTTTTGTGGGTACCGGGGTCGACCTCAGGACCTCGTGAGCCAGCAGGCGCCCGTGCTGCTGAGCGATATCACCGGCCCTTTTTTCGTATGTGGGTTCTGGGAGTCGAACTCAGGCCCTCGTGCTTGCCAGGCAGGCACTTAACCTGCTGAGCCATCTCACCGGCCCCAGTTTCCCCATACTTATAACCTATGGCATTGCCCATGTCAGATTTCACTTACCAGAAAGGACACAGTTGAAAGGAAAATAACACATGATTCTCCCTTGGCAAAGTTGAAGCAACGGTTGATCTTAATGTCTTCCATTAAACAATCTTAAATAGTGGAAACTTCATTCTTATAAACATTTTTCTTAAGGACATCATGGTGTACAAGCACCCCAGGATGGAATTTTTCATTTTTGCCTTTTTGGATAATGCCATTTGTAAAATAGCAAACCTATGCTTGAGAAGAAGCAGCTAGACTCTGGAGAGCATAAACTTTGAATACTGCCAAAAGAGTAAGCAGTTTGCATTTCTCACTCAAAACATCGAGAAATGCTGATAAATGAGTTCACTTCCTGAATTTTTCTTCCCTTAGAATCAGTCTTCACAGGTTAAGAAACTTATTTGGTTCAGGCCAATGGGGATCTAGGGATTTGCAACACTTTGGCCCTGCAGAAAGGAGAATATTGAGAAATATGTGAAATGTATCCTATACTTTGCAGTTGTGTCCAATTAACAAAATTAGCTTTCAGGTGACTGAGCAAGGAATGATGTATTACAAGCTGTGTTGACTGTCACACCTCTTTGAATTAGAACACCAGGATCTTTAGAGTACAAATTGTTACTATTGGTTCTTAATCTAAGAAGGGATGGAGAAAATGTGTGTGGAAAAAGTCTACTTTGCAAAAGCAATGTGCAAAAATCTACTCCAGTTTATAAAAAGTAAAAGGTGTTGCCATTTCTGAGTCAACCATGGCTGAGTAGCTTTGCTGAATTTGCAGATGTCTTGGGATGGGTCTTTCTCCAGCATCTTGGAACTGAACTGTGGGTTCCATTTTCCAGAGGAGTATGCAGAAAACTGAACAAGTTAATACCTTCCCTTAGGTCCCAGAGGTAAATGCCTGAACCATGTTTATACCTTGACTTTCTAACTTAGAAAAAAATTCACACAAAATTGTGTTATTCTGATGAGTGTGGGCAGGAGATGGAACCTTGGAGAACATCAGAAACAGAGGTGTAAGGCAGAGAAACAAACTCAGTAAATTTCAGCTGCTGTAGTGTTATCCTCAGAAAAGGTGGGAGTTGAGCTCAGCTTCTCACTGTTGCTGATGCAGGAGAAGAGCAGAAATGCAAACAGTAATGGTTGAATCCTTTCTTGCTACTCAGGCAGTTCTCAGCTCAGCTTCTTCCGATGGCCTTCCCTTAGGTCCTCTGCATTTGGAAACAAGAAATTCAGTAGCACCACTTCTCTTTCCTCTTCCATCAAGGAGCTCTTCAAGTACCATCAAATATTCATTCTATAGATAATGAAGACTTGGGTATTAACAACTGACCCTCAGCATCAGGTCAGGCCCTTTGTCACTCTTAGCATCTCCCATTACAGAAGGTTGTAGTTCTCATGGAAGCCTACCATAGAATACATTGGCACTCACACTTTGGCCAGGCAGTGACAATGAACAGGGCCGCTTTTGGAACTGGCATGGAGAGCCAGACATCAGGCTCTGGCTAGGGGTGATGCACAGAGCAGACCTATCTTTAGTCTCCAGGTCCCTTGTTCCTTGCACCCTCCTTTCTTTTGACCCTTGCTAACCTCTCCTTTTTTTTTTTTTGTATCTCATTCCTGTGCTCCTGCCTCTCTTCCCACTTCCCCTCCTATCCTGCATCTAGTGCTGCACCTCCCCATGCTGCTTTTCCAGACTGCATCCTTTCTGCCCACCCAACCTCTAACCCCCGAAGCCCATCCCACTCCTGGGCTTGCTCTTGAGTGCTCCAAGGGACCACCCTGTGTTTTTCTTCTACTTGTGGCTCACAAGCAAGAGTTTGGTTTGCCTGTAGAATTTAAAGTATGTATGAACATACATGATAGGGAGAGAGAAAAGTTTGGCTATGTTAAAAGAAAAACTTAAGATAAATTAAATCTAATAGAATTTATTTAAGCAAATAACATTCAGTACCAGAAAAGGTTCAGAGAGTTCCCCCAGCAACATGAGCACTGAGCTCTTGTAGGCAGAGCATGGAAATCACCTAGATTCACTACAGCGAGGTAACTGCCTTATTTGGTCATGATGTGATGAGTTGGCTTCCTATGATTGGCCACAACCTGGCTATTTGTTACAAAATATTACTGAGATAGTGTTCTGCTTGTTTATGTACTAAATTAGGTCACTATTTCTAGAGTAGAAACTCCAAGTACAGGTATAGACTCAAGCTGGTGACCTCCTGCTTATTGTGCACCTACAAATAAATATATACTCATGTGTTTTCATTGGTCATGTCTGAGCTATGAAATTATTGGTGATATTTATTTTTCCTTTTATATAGTTTTCTGTTATATTGAATTAAAAATAGAAAAGTAATGTGCTCACTCACCAACTTTCTTGAAAAACTAGAGAAAAACATCTAAACTCCTTCCTAGAAATTCTTTTTTGTAAAATTTCATGGTTCCTTAGCAAAGATTTGATATTTTGTATGAATTCAGCTTGACATGGCTGGGGCGATTGTGGGATGTAACCACCATGATTGCCCTGAGTAACTCCAATTAGCTTTTCCTGCAGTTTTCCAGCATAGTATAAATAGACAAACCATTAGAGTGATATGTGGTGCTTTACAGACAGGAATGTGCCTTTTTGTATTAGCTTAAGTTAACTAAGTACATTCTGGCATGGATGAAATCACTTTGGCCCACCCAATATATATTCCCCAATTTCTGACCCATATGCTGGGAATCTACTTGGTCTTGCTACGTCCCATGCTTCTGTCACTAAGTCCTACAATAAATTATACTCTGTGCAATTCTATTTGCCTCTTTCATTAGTTTTACTTTGGGGCTAATTCTCATACAATGGGACTTGGTTTTCTGGATGCAAATTTCAGTGCTCTTTTAATTTGCATTTTGCTAGTTGCCAGAGATATTGATTTTTTTCATATATTTATTAACTATTTGTACTTCTGAGATGTGTCTATTCATTTCAGTTGCCCATTTTTTTTGTTGGGTTTCTTATTTTGGCCATCTAATATTTTTGGTTCTTTATATATTCTGGATAACAATTCTCTGTCCAAGGAGTAGTTGGCAATTTATTTTTCCTTTCTGTAGGTTGTTTTTCTATTCCATTAAAAAGCTTTGCTGTGCAGAAGCTTTTTAATTTGATATAATTCTAATTTGATATAATTCTAATTGTTGATTCTTGATGTTATTTCTTGTACAATTGGGGTTCTGTGTGGAAAGCCCTTGCCTACCCTTATAACTTAAGAGTTTTACCTATTAAATTTACCAGAAGATTATTTCTTTTTTAACATTTAGATCTTTGAGCCATTTTGATTTTAAATTAGTACATGGTAAGAGATCAAGGTCTAGATTAAATCTACTGTCTGTGTACAGCCAGTTTTTGGAGCAATTTGTTAAAAAGTATATCTTTCCTCAAGCATATGTTGTTGTCCCCTTTGTCAAAAATCAGATGGTTGAATGTGCCTAGGTTTGATTCTGTATCCTCTATTCTGTTACATTGATGCACATATCAGTTTTTGTGTCAGTACCACGCTGTTTTTGTTACTGTAGCTTTGTAATATAACTTGAAATCTTCCTGCTTTGTTCTTGTTGCTTTATATTGCTCTTCCTATTCTGGGTCTTTTCTGGTTCCATATGAAATTTAGGATGGTTTTCTGTAGTTCTGTGAGAAATGCTATTGGTATTTTGAATGAGATTGAATTAAATCTATGTATCAGTTTTGGAAGAATGGCAAGTTTGACAATATTGGTTCGGCCTATCCTGGAACAGAAGATATTTTATCAATTTATGATGTCCTCTTCAGTCTCCTTTTTTCAGAGTACTATAGTTTTCATTATAAAAGTCTTTCACTTCCTTTGTTAGGTTATTTCCTAAGTATTTAATTTTTCTTGAAGCTATTGTGAAGAGTATTGTTTTCCTAATTTACTTCTTTATGAGTTTGTTTTTGGTGTAAAGAAACACTATTGATTCTCGAATGTTGATCTTGTATCTTGCTACCTTGATTAATGTATTTATTAGTTCTAAGAGTCTTTCAGTGGAATATTTTTATCTTTTCTATTAAGTATAATGTCATCTGTGAATAAGGATAGTTCGATTGTTTTCCTTTCCTATATATTTCCTTTAATATCTTTCTCTTACCTGTTGGGTCTGGCCAACATTATGAGTACTATATTGAAAAAGAGTGGTTAGGGTGGAATCCTTATCTTGTTCCTGATTTTAGAGGGAAAGGTATCAATTTTCCCTCATTTAATATGATGTTGGCAGTACGTTTGTTATAAATACCTTTTATCAGATTGAGAAAAAGTCCCCCTATACCTATTTTTGTCAAAGTCTTTATCATGATACTGGATTTTGCCAAAGGTTTTTTGTACATCTACTGTGAGGATCATATGACTTTTTTCCTTGTTTCTATTTATGTGATGTATAATATTTGTTGATTTGCATATGTTGAACCATCCTCCCATCCCTAAGATGAAGCCTAATTTGGCATGATATATAATCTTTTTAATAAATTGTTACATTCTGTTTGCCAGTATCTTGAGGAGTTTTGTATGTATGTTCATTAAAGACATTGGGAGGTATTTTTCTTTTTTAATTGAGTCCCTGTCTGGTTTGGGAATCGAGGGAATGCTAGCTTCCAGGAATGAGTATGGCCATACTCCTTCCCTTTCAATTTCATTAAAGAGTTGAGGAGAATTGGCTTTACATCTTCCCAGAAGTTCTTATAGAATTTAGCAATGAATCCTGGGCTTTTCTTAGTTGGTGTTTTTATTACTGTCTCAATTTCATTGACTGTCATTGGATTATTCTGGTCTTTTATATCTTCTTCATTCACTTTTGATAATTCATATGTATCTTGGAATCTATCCATTTTTTTCTAGATTCTCCAATGTATTCAATTGTAGTTTTTTTTTAAATTACAGTTTTTTGAAGTAGTTAATACTACTGCTAATACTGGATATTAGGAGTGTGCATTCTAATTTTGTCTTTTCCATTTATAATTACATTGATATTGGTCTTTTCTTGCCTTTTTTTCTTTTTGATAAAATGGGCTAGGTGGGTATATTTTGTTTATTCTTTCAAAAACCAGCCATTTGATTCATTGATCATTAATATTTTCTTTTTAGTCTCAATTTCATTAATTTCTGTTCTGATCTTTATAATTTCCTTCCTTATAGTGGCTTTGTATTGGGATTGTTCTCATTTTCTAGAACCTTGAGGTATATCATTAGGTTATTTATTTGGGGTTGTTTTATTTTCTGATGTGGGCATTCACAACTATAAATTTCCCTCTTAGGATTGCTTTAATTGTGTTCATATGTTCTGTTATGTTGTACTGGCCTTACAGTTTGATTCTAGTAACTGTCTAATTTCTTTCTTGATTTCTTCTATGACCCATAAATTAGTCAAATTGTTTAGCCTCCATGTGTTTGGATAGTTTCTGTGGTTTCTTTTGCCACTATGGGTCAAAATTATCCCTGGGATAATTTTGATTCTTTCAGGTTTATTTAATCATGCTTTATGGGCCAATATGTGGCCGATTTTGGAGAAAGTTCCATGTGCTGCTGAGAGGAGTGTGTATTCTTTTGTGTTGGGTGGAATACTCTGTAGATATCTATAAGTCCATTTTTTCAAAAGTATGATTGAACTTCGATATTTCTTTGATTTTTTTGGTCTAGTTGATCTGTACTTGTGATAGCAGAATATTGAAATGCCCCACTATAATCGTGTTGATGTTTGTCTGATCTTTTATGTCCAGTTGTGTTCATTTTATGAAGTTGGGTGTCCCAGTATTTGGTGCATATATATTTATAATTATTATATCTTCCTGTGGAATTGTTCTCTCAACCGATATGCAGTGAACTTCTTTTCCTCTTCCATCAGTTTTGGCTTAAATCCACTTCATTTGAAATTCAGATACCTACTGCTGCTTATTATAGGGCTTCTGTTGAATGCAATGCTGATTTAGATCCTTTGATTTTTAGCCTAAAGCTATTTTTTGATTAAATATGTTTCTTTAATACAGCATACAATTGAGTTTTTTTTTTTTTTTTTTTTTTTTTTAATGTGAGCTGCCAGTCTGTGTCTTTTGACTGGAGAATTGAGTCCATTCATTTGAGAGTTACTGCTGAAAGGTATTGACTTATTACTGTTATTGCATCATTTTCCTGTTGCTGATTCCTTTTTTCTGCTTAACTGCTTACCTTCCTGATATATTAATTCCACTGAACTTTATGACATCTTCGTCTTCATGGTGTCTTTCTAGGATATTCGTGAGAATTTTCTGGAGTGCTCATTTGTTGGTTGTAAATTTCTTAAGGCACTCTTTATCATGGAAAGAACTTTCTTCTCCATCAATTTTGAAATATGAATTCCCTGAGATTTCTGGCCTGTGTTTAAACTTCTCAGAGGGTCTTTGTCAAGCCTACACCCTCTCCATGATGGTCTCGTGTAGCCATCTTCTACCCAGTCACTGTGGTAGGGTGACCCTAGAAACTCTGAAGTTGTTCTGTAGCTCAGTCTTAAACAATTAACCCATCCCCAAAGGGCTCTCAAATATGCATTAGATTGCTTCTCCAAATCTAGCCTGTCATGCAGAAGAAGTTACTTTCAGAGTAAAAATTTGATGCTATTTTTGCAGTTTATAATAACTGAGGGCTTTTCTTGGGGCTAGCACTGCTGGCCTGGTGCATTACTTCTTCCTGGAGCTGTCAATCCTCTTTGGGCTTACTTTGTGTTAGCATCACATAATTGTGTTTCAGTCAACAATACACCATGTATACAAGAGTATGTGAGGTATAACCTAGTTGCGTAGTAGGCTTCATCACCTAGGTTTATGTAAGTACCCTTAACAACAATGAAATTGCCAAAGAACACATTTCTCAGAATGTGTCCTCTTCGTTGAGATCTGCATGACTATATATTGAATAAATTTCAATTATAACTTGTATTTAACTTAATAAATACTAAATGTGCCTGAGACACAAATGTTTAATGAAAATAAGATAATTTCTACTGTATTTTGTAAGGAATATGTTATTTTCTCTTAGATTTTTTGTAACACATTTTGAAACTAGAAGAATTTAGTAATAAAGAGCCATATACCTATCACATACAAGACACTGCATTAACATTTTACTTGATGACATATCTATAAAATAATACATGCTTTCATTATCTACCAGTCAAATTTTAAATGCATTATTTTTAAGCTCTGTCAAGCCTTGAAGGGATAAGTGGAAACCTTACATAGCTAGTCAAGTGATTTGATCAATATGGATATTCAAACAGGATACATTAGCTATTTAACATTACTTAAAGAACTTCATTATGTCCTTTGATTATTTTATTGGATTTAACTGCTCAACTTTTAATGTTTTTCCTTTGTTTTGCCCCAATGTATTTGGTTTGTTACACTTATCTTAAAATAAATATACTACTTTACTTTCTTTGATAAAAATAAATTATTTTTGAAAATATATGATTTTTATAAATCACATTTTCATTTTTTTGCTTTGATTAAAAGAATGCTCTAAGAAATTAAAATATGGACAGATGGTGTTTTATGGGTAATTTCAGAAAAAATATTTTTATTAAAATACAGTCATTGCTATCTCTTTAGTTCACATCAGGTATTTTTAATTTATTTTGTACCAGTGTCCTTTTTCAAATCATTTTCTTGAAGTCTGTGCAGAACATATTTTACCCTCAGTTCTCCTCTTGCCTCTAACAGAGCTCAACATTTGTTCTTAAATTTGGCTTTGATCATACCATTATAAGCTTAAAACTTATTGGCATCCTCCCATAGCAATTAGAAAAAATCACAAGCCCTTGATATGGCTGAGAAGGTCATTTCCAGTCAGGTCATGTATCTCTCTCTCCAGTCCAACCTGGCTACCTGTTCCCATGCTCACTGTACTCATCTCACACTGTCTTGGTTTTTTCAAACACTCAAACCTCAGTCCAGCTACAAGACTTTAACACATGCTGTTTGCTTTGCCTCAGTGTTTTGATTCATTCCTTCACATGATTTACTTAAGTATTAGCTCTTAAGTGAAGCATTTCTTTATAACCTTGCCCAAAACTGTTTCTCATGCCTCTGTGACCTTCATAATACATTCTTTATAACAGCTAGTGAAATTTTTATTTCTTTATATTTGTCTGTTTCTCCCTGTAGAAAGGCAGTGATCATATTTGTCTTATTCAACAAAAGTTACCTCCACATTTAGTAGAAGAGTGTTTTGCACATACTGCTGTTCAGGGAAGATTTCTTGAACAAATAAGTTGCAAGTCATCACATTTTGGATTTGCATTGTGTGGCTTTGTTTATGGTAAATGTGTCCTGCTCCTCCAGAGATTTCTAAATTATAGTCTTCATTCAAGTGGCTTATTTTTATAAAAATCACCTAGGTTATCATTGAAAATTCAGATTTCTTAGAATTTTCAGAAAGTAGGCTCAAGGATTCCTCCTTAAGGGACAGTTGGATTTTCAACCAGTTCTTCAAATAAGTCTTAGGTGCAGCCAATTTGGTGAGTAAAATATCTTACAACTCCTTACCTCATAATTTTGTAAAATAAAAAACTCAATAAATGATCAATCTCTAACACCATTTCTGGAAGAATGTTTGATACTTTAATACACTGATATTTCATTATGCCTACAAAATATTTTTGCCCTGAATGTAGAAAATTTAGGAGCTACATGAAGAGAATATTTTTGTGTTTTGGCTTTGTTAATGATTTCTCAAGTCACTATAAGATGAATGTTACATCTTTTAATTCAGGAAATAATCTTAGTAGTAAAGAGAAAAATTCCTCCTCCTGAGTAGGAACTAACATTATATGAAGCAAAGTGTAGCCTGGAGAATTAAGGTAGAGATAATTTTTTTATCCACATGATCAAAAACAAAGCAAAACAAAAAGTTGTGGAGTCTATCATCCTAAAACAGCATTGGAAATAACTTACAGGTTCTCTTTGTTTTCCTAAAATAGTTACTTGGTTTAGGTTAGTATGCACGTAAGTTCAGATCTAAGTCCCT
This sequence comes from Erethizon dorsatum, assembly GCA_028451465.1. Classification (NCBI taxonomy): domain Eukaryota; kingdom Metazoa; phylum Chordata; class Mammalia; order Rodentia; family Erethizontidae; genus Erethizon; species Erethizon dorsatum. The sequence continues at coordinate 52,613,677 of CM051828.1, forward strand.
GATAAAGTATGTTGCGTTCTATTAGAGTTTGTTTCCACCCACAGGATGCTTCTGACTTCAAATGTGTGGGGTATTTCCCTCACGACAACAACCATTTCCCTAACTCTCTGAATAATGCCAGGGTGCCTTACAACCTAATTAAATTCTAACACTAACTACCTAAAAATAGTATTGGATCCTACAGGGTACTCCTGCCCCACTTCAGATGTCAGTCGCAAATCCCAGATCACTGGAACATTTGAGTGACAAGCTATATGAGGTTCTCTCATACCTCTTTTTCCATTTTGATAGTTTGCTACAATGGCTCACAGGAGTCAGGAAATCACTTAACTTTTATTGATTTACTATAAAATACATTAAAAGGATTCAAATGAAGAGGAACATAGGGTGAAGTCCAGAAAGATCCCCAGGCAAGAGCTTCTGTTCTGTGGAATTGGGGTGCACTGCTCTCTTGCACCTATGGATGTACTGTATTGTCAACCTAGAAGCTCTCTATGAACTTCATCATTTAGGACTTTTTGTAGAGGTTTCATCATGTGGCAATGATGGGTGGTTATTAACTCAATCAATCTCCAGGCATTGTCCTTCCCCCATCTCACTCTAGAAGCTGGGAAGAGTGGGACTGAAAGCTCCAAGTTTCTGATCAATTTTGTCTTTCTGGCAACTGTTGCCCACCTTGGAAATATCCAGGCACACACAGAAAGTCATCCCATTAGAACAAAGACAACACTTAGGAAATTCCAATGGCCTAGGAGTTTGTTATCAGGAACTAGGGAGAAAGATCAGAAATATACTTTTTATTATTCCATAGGTTCCTAGAAGACTATGCTGAGTATCAAATGGAAGTTTTCTGGTTTAGGAATTAAATATTGGAACTTGATCAACCCTTAAGACTAATTCAGGCTTAGTTCAATTTCTTCATTTTACGGATGAGGAAACTGAGGCTGAGAATCATGGAGAGATATGCCAAGGATGCCACAGGGGGTCTGCCATGTGCTCGAATGAGTGAAACACTTACCTCAATACCCAAGCTACCTACAATCGCTACACACTAATGTTGACTGTGGCTTAAAGCAAAACTATGCATTTTTAATTTGTCTTGTGCTCTATGCTACAAGTTGGCATTTCAATTTAACCAAGGTCTTTCTGGTTTCTCAAGCCTTAATATTGTTTGAATGTTTTTAATGTTCTATAAATCATTTGGTTCTATAGTAAATTCAGTATTTGAAAGCAAATATTCTCCAACATGCTCATTTAATTGGAAAGGTCCAGAACATGTTCCAAAGGAGATTGGATTTCAGCTTCAGTTAAAAATCTCATAGAAAGCTGTTTGCCTTTTTAAACACATGAGTAACTTAGCCTCTCCATAAAACTAAAGCAATTATAGCAACTCACTCTTCCTCAGTTTCCCCATTTCACTCCTTTTAGCCCAAACTTAAAATGATTAGGTGTAAACACCTAAGAATATCTGTTTAAATTAAGGCAATAAAACGCTTTTAAAACTGATTCATGTAATAGTCATGAGAATGTCACACAACATTACGGTTATTATCATTATGCCTGACTAAATAGCCAAGTGCTTGTAATATGCTGGAGGCACTCACTACGCCCTTACGTGATCAACATCCTGCTGTGAGCTCACAGGTGGCACTGTGAGTTATAAAATGTGATTTCATTTTCCAGCCTGTGATTGAGAATATAAATATATAATTTCAACACAAATAATCTCAACCTCTGAACATATTTATTTTAGGAAATGACACGGCAGACTGCAACCCAAGGATAACTGCAACAAATGATAGATTGTTGAAAAGTAGGATACATAACAAGAACGAAGATGATTAAGTTTCATGTGTCTCCATGTTGTCTTATATATCCTCTAATATTGTCTTCAATATTTAATTGTTTTTCACAAATCAACAGATGCTGCTCTAAGAGTATGATAGTTAATTTGTAGTGTCAACTTGAATAACAAATGCTTAGTGGATTAGTTCAGCAGAGTTCTGGATGTGTCTGAATGACTAACTTACTGTAGAGGGAGGACCCACCTTCAATATGGGTGGCATGAACCAATAGGCTTGTAGTCTTGGTGGAATAAAAAAGGAAAGAAGAAGGAAGTCTGGCTTTTGCTTCTTTGAAGGAGCTCCAGTCTTCACTGTCACGTTTAGACATCTGTCTCCAGGCTCATCAGCCTTCCCATGCAGACCCTTCATCTTTCCCACATGAACTCACACCAGACTCTGCAGTGAGCTTCAGGACTTCAATTTTTAACTGGATGCCTTGGCTCTCCAGCATCCACATGACCCTTTTGCATTCTTCCACCCCTGACTCTGCAGGCAGCCTTTGTAAACCTACCTTGTAAATCCTTTATATATCACATATATTTTTTATGTAAAATCTGTTCCTCTAGTGAACTCTAACTGATAAAAACAGCTTCTGGTGAATTGTGAGAAGACAATTCTCAGCAGTGAAGGCTCTGAGGTCAGACCCATCTGGGTTTAAATTGCAGCTTTGGCAGGTCTTAGTTTTGACCTTAAGCAAGTAATTTATCTTAATCTCAGGGTTTTTTTTTTTAAATCTGTAAAACAGTATTGTGCATCTCATAAATTTCTGCTAGGATTAAGTAAAATAACATATGGAAAACACTAAGTCCCAATCTTGGCGTGGAATAAATCTCAATAAAGTTGCAGTACTTTAAAACAACTTACTGTAGCAGTTCATTTTGCTATAATAGCTAATGTCAGAAAGGGCAGGTAGGCTTGTGATTGCATCATTTCTCTTCTTTGGTCAATCTAAGGCCAAAAAATTATAATTTCAATACATGAAATCCATTAAAGAATGGTTTTAAGATATTACCACCAACTGTAGCATTTTGTCAAATAATAAGCAAATTTTCCTGTGGCTTCAAGGAAGTTCTTTTACCAATAGTTAAGTTTTATATTTTTATAGAAAACAGACTTACTGAGAAATTTAGTGTTACAAGATAATTTTACAGTATTGAAATGGGCAGCATGTTCAAGGATTTTTCTAGGTCTTTGAGTGGTAAAAATTGTGCATAACTTTCTGAAGACAATAGTCTACAATTGGCTCACATTGGTGCACTTTTCCAGACATACTAACAAACCTGATACTTCTCTAGAGGTTTTGGTTGGAGGAAAATTTTAAAAATGTCATTACTTCCATTGTAAAAATTAGCTTTCCTTTATTAATGCAGACACAATCAATATGAGTATGGGAAATTTTATTGAGAAACTTGGTGGTTCATTGTCAGTGATATTGCACAAGATTAGTCTTAGGTTTGAATGTATTTTTTTTTTTTTTTTGCAAAAAAAAGGAAAAGTCATCATTGAGGAATGAATTTGGACAATGTTAGGTCCAGAAAATAGAACTTTGGGCATATGTGGTGTGTGGATCGAGTGGGTTAGGAAGGGATGTAAACAATCCTGAAGAAAGAGTTCCAGATGTCCTTTCTTGCCCATGTACCTGTCCAGTTCTCAAACAATCTTCAATTCTGAGTTCAAGTGTCATCTCTTGGAATCTTTTCCAGGATACTCACCTCACAGATTTGCTCACATAATGCATTGCTAGTGCCCTGTTATTATCACATTTAATTGTATTTTATTGTAGCGTTGTGTTTACCTGTAGGTTTCTCTACCTAGATTGTAAGACAGTGAAAAGCAGGAAGCAAGGAGTGAAGAACTTGATATATTTTCTGTTCAATAGAGGTGGAAATAATAGTCAAGGGCAAGGATAGGTGTCTTAGTAAAATTTCTTGCTGAGACAAAATACCTGACACCCAAAGTTAAAGGAGGAAAGGTTTATTTGGCTCACAGTTCATAGAAGTTTCAGTCCATAGTCAGCTGGCACAGAGGCATCACAGAGGATACACAGTCCATAGCAAAGCAGAGCAGGTGGAAGGCAACAAGCAGCAAGCAAGCAGTAAGTAAGCAGCAAGCAAGTGACAAACAACAACCTGCTTCCTGTCCCTCATATCTTATACACTCTACCCAGCCTTAGGGTGGTAGCACTCACACCCAGGGTGGGGCACTCTTAATCCTACCCAGAACTATTCAGAAACCAATCAGTGGACTAATTTATTTAATCACACATTCTTAATCCCAGCTGTGCACACTCCAGATCCATCCACCTCCAAGGAGCCTCACCTATGACCACATGAGGATTTGGGTGGACATCCAGACATAAGCCATAACAATAGGATATGGGGAAGGAAGGAGATAAAAAGGAAAAGGAAGAGCCCAAGTAAATGGTGACTGTTTTCTATGAGAAGCCAATTTAATCTTAATTATTTAAGATTAATTATTTAAGATTTCCAAGTGAGCAAGACAAAGATGTGCAAAGGGACATGTTAGAATTTTAGTGCCTTGCAAAGGTTGGTGAAGCAATTATATCCCCTTAATAAAGTGGCAACAATAACATCTGTCTGGATGAATTTAGTCCCAGGAGAGAAACTATATGAACATGATCTTTCAAAATAAACAGATGTTTCAAGTGCATCACAGGAGATAGCCAAGGCCCCAGATGATAATTAGAAATTGTCCTTCTAATGCAGGGTATTTTTATAATTCTACATTAGGTTAAAATACAGTAACATTCTATCATGTGTGTGAATTTTATAATATGTAGATATTGCTCTAAAATTAAATAGCTTAATTCACAAGAAAATTAGGAAGATTTGATCATAACTATTCTTTTTAAAAAAACATATATGTAAATAAGCATTCTCATTCTTCCTTCTGCTTTCTTTGCCTAAAACTTCAATATTTTAATGTGCATAGGATCATCCACTTAATTTGCTTAAGAAAGGCAGACCTTGCAATGTCTTGCGAGTCTTGACTTTGTCCTCTGCTCCATCTGGTCTTATATACAATTTGCCTGCCACTAAATTTAACAGAATTTCATTCTAAATTTAACAAATTTTCCTTCTAGTGTCAAAGTTAGGTATGTTTTTTAGATCAATTTTTTTTCAAGCAAATCATATATAAATTCACATTTTAAAAATGGGTTGTGTTTGTGTATTGCCAAAACATTACAGTCTTATTTTAAGTTAATTAATCTACTTTTCTCCGCTGCCCCCTTCAAATATTTCTTTTCTGATCTACTTAGGAGATTCAAATGCTTGAGTCTAATTACCCACTCGACGTAAATATTTTTCAGCTCCTGTGGTTAACTCAGGGAATTTCTGAAATTATTTGGAAATGGGAGATATTCAGCAAGGCAAGTAACCAAAAATGCTCCCTTCTAGAAAGAGACCTAGAGGACCATTCACCAAAATAGAAGCCACTGAGAGGTCCTGGGGGGACTCCAAGAAAGTCCTCAATTTACATTACTCAGGAGAATAAGGATTTTCCCTTTTAATGTATTTGATGTACATCACTTACCATTGTCCCCCTCCCCCCATGGCAGGCCAATATATTTTATCTGGTCCTACTAGCTTCCCAGTCTTATCTGCTCATGTCTCACTACAGATTGACAAGGAAACTGAACACCACATATCTCTGCAGAGGTAGAAGTTACTATTTGTTATTTAGGTCTATTGTAATTTTCTCCTTCTTCAGCTGTTGACTACTGGTATTCCCTTTTTCTCCAAGGCATAGATCAAATCCCTCTTCTATGGAGTCTTCCCAAGTTTAACAGTTGACCTATTTCTGCCCCGTGGTCATTGTTACAATTGTGTTACGATTTAGATCTAAAGTGTTTCCTAAAGACCAGCTGATGGACTTTTGGAAGTGATTGGATCACGAGGTCATTATTAACAAAGGAGTAATCCATTGATAAGCTCATAGATAAATGGGCTATTAGGAGATGGGGCCCAGTTGAAGTGAGTGGGTCATGGGGAAGAAGGAGAAACGTGACCTTGGCCCCTGGCCCCTTCCTATTGAGTTCTCTCACTCTGTCTCTATTTCCTGGCTGCTATGAAGTGAGCAACTTTCCTCTACCACATCTTTTATCCATGATGTTTCTGCCTTACCACAGGCCTAAAAGCAATCGACTCAGATGACCATGGACTAAAACACCTGAAACCTTAAGCCAGAACACACTTTCCTCCCTTGCATTGTTTTTCTCAGGTGTTTCATCACAGAGACAGAAAGTTGATTAACACATATTGGTTAAGTTGGCTTAGACAACCAGGATTCTCATGAGGGAGACCTGATATTCTCTAAGACAGGTTGTTCAATCTCTAGACAAGGTTAAGTAGTTCAAAAAGTCCCACAACCTACCTGGCTTAAATGCAGATAATAAATTCTCTTGTGCTAAAAAATAACTTGTTTGTATCTTCAGGGAAAGCATTTTTCCACTTTATGATATTCATTGTAAAAGTTTAATTGCCATAATAATATTACAAAAATATTAAAAAATAAAAAATAGAGAAATTACCCTTAAGGCCGTCATCCAAACATAATGACTACTGTATTTTCTTTCAGTCATTCTTAAAGCAACTCTTTTTCATAGCTGTATTCCTAGGGCTCACACCATGCTGGATCCAGCTTTTTTCTTTTAATGCCACATAACACTTAGGAGTTACCATTTGTTGAAATAATGAAAGACATATTTTAAAAATAAAACATTTTTATAGAATATCTTTTTATTAGCTCCTTGGGGTTCAGCAGAGAATAAAAATAAAATGTTTCTTCCATCGTATCCCAGGTCAAGTGAGTGAGTTAGGCATTTCAGATAATTCAAATCTCAGGAGGAATTTGGACACACTGCCTTCTGCTGGCCTGCTACTTGCCTGAAAGAATCTTCTTGTTCTACTGCTGCTCGCTCTCAGCATCCTGGCTTGACCTTTCTCAGGGAATATTCTCAATATTTCTGGCCTATACCAATACCAGGTAGATCTCATTTTGATACTGTTTTTCTTCTGTATCTTATTCTTAAATTTTAGATAGGTTTTCAAGCTCTAGCCTAGCATCTACTGCTGTGGACAAAGAAAACCAGGGCCCAGAAGAGTACTGATGATTATATTTGGTGACTAGCATATGGGAATGTAAAGTAGAAAAGATAGAGCAATTTTGGGATATAAGATGCAGACATCAATCATGACAAAGGATGAGTAAAGTATAGTGTGAGAAGGAAATGCCATTAAAGCTGTACATGCGAAATGACTGTGTATGAACATTGAGTTGTTTATTTGGAAAATAACACCTGAAGGTTAAGAGTACAACACAGAGCATACACAACACATAGAAATGTTGAAAGATTTTGCAGTGAGTGCCAGAGCATGTGTCTAGCACCTGAACATCCCAGTAACACCTTATTACCTGGGTGTTCCTATGCCTCCCTCCATGGTTTGGAGGTCTTTTGACAGTCTGTCCTAAAGAGGATTTCCACGTGGCCTCACTCTGGTTTTTTTGTTTTGCTTTATTTTATTTTGGCCAGTTTTTTCTTAAGATCCATTTCACCAGGACCTGGGCCTCATACTTGACCCACAGAATAATATTGGATAGTAAAACACTTCTACTGCTCTTGACACAGAGTAGCAAATTAATTCATTTCAGAAGTATGTATCATTTGTAATGTCATCAACAACACATGAGAAAGTTATATTAATTCCTCTGAGTATGCCCTTTTAAGTTGGGAAGGGGAATTTAGTTTGACAGCATTCATAAATCTTTTATTGCACTCTGACTTGTTATACAATTGCATGCATTTACTTTATTTTCTTAAGCCCTTAAATTACTCAAAACAGAAGTAGATTTTGTTTTCTCCTATATCCCTTAGCATAGTTCCTTGTACACAGAAAATGTTCCATGTTTGTTGGAAAAAATAACCTGTATATAACAGCTTTGATAAATCAGCAAATTGGAAGAGATCAATTACTTTCAAGATGCATAGAAGAAATGTTAAACGTGTTGTGTACATATAACAATTCCCTACAATGAATACAATCGTTATGTATTGCAAAAGTAAAGACCATTATGTACTACTAAAAGTAAAAAAGAAAAAGCAAGGAAGGGAAGAAAAGATGCATAGAAGAAAGGAAACAGGGCTAATGGTCTTTTGATGCATATTTAGCTAAATTATGTTGTCTATGGTTTTGATTTCTTCTGAGTTAAAAGGCCTACTAACTTTTCAGGCTTCCTTTTATGCATAACACTGCTAAATCCACTGATTGACAATGCATTTTATATGAACAGTCTGGAATTCCCTACCCTTAAATCTATCTTGGATGCACCAAGAAATAGATTTCATACTAAGAATATGAGTACGTCATTATGAGTACACTCCACCTATCATTGCTACCTTGACACAAATTCTCTTTACGAAACCCTGAAAAAAAAAAAACATAAAAAATGCAGTTTTCCGTATAAAAATTTCAAGCAAGTTCTGGTGGGCGAGAGCACCGAATGAGCACAGAGTCGTGCATGTGCCGTGTGGTGGGTCCCTTCACAGCGAGATGTTTGACCATTTCTCAGGTAAACTTAGTTCAGTGGCCGGGAAAGATATCCAAAGTCACGTGCACAACTACGATGGCATTGTATTCTCACACAGCACTTTACTCTTCTTTGTCATGGTCACCGTATGCATCTCATTCCTCAAATGGCTCCATCTCTTATATTTACATTGCAGTACGCTAGTCACTGGATAGAATCCTGTTTTCCTATGGGTCTCTGGCTTTCTTTGTCCACAGTAACAGATGCTTGGGAAGATTTTGGGGACACAGCAGTAGGTCTGGCCCTCACTGAGCCTAACAGCCAGTGGGAGGCTTGCTAATCACACTGGGCTAATGGTGCCACCTGATGGCTGGTATGGGCCAAGCTCTATGTTTGCTCATTGGCTCATGCCTTTCCTTCCATCTTGCCTTTCCTTCCATCTTCACTTTTTCTTCTTCCTATTTATCACCTTAACAACTTCCATCTTCATGATTCTTTTTCCCCTCCTATCCAGCCTCCATTCCATCCACATTTCTTGCACTCTCAAAATCCTCACTCTGTTGTCTTTCCACGTCTTCCCTGAATTCTCCAGTGATTACTTTGCTCTACAATTACCACCCTAGACTTGTGAAAGTTGCAAAAGGAAAATGCCGTGGCCTTGACTTCAAGAACTTTGCTGAGCTCTTGGCTGAGTTCAGTATCTTTTGCATGAGTTTTCCTGTTTCCCCACAAGCCGTTCGCCACAACCCCATGCCCTCTACAAACATCACTGCCTCACCTCTTTTAAAAGATAACCTTGCCTTCACCTCACAGAGAAACTGGAAGCCACTGAGCATGAATCCCATCTCTCAGCCTCCTGTCTTTCATAAGAACAAAGTTATATTTATTTCTCTATTTAAACTCTTTCTTGATACAGATATGACTCTTGTATTGCTCCCAGCCCTTGGTGTACTCTCCTCAAGCAGACCCTACAACAGAAGCTCTGTCTCCAGAGACTGTTTTTGATCATAGGTTAAATGACCATTAATTCAAAAATATCCATCCTGAGCTTATTCTGACACTCATCAGAAAGTAAGGTGAGTGTATCAGGAAGGCCTGCCAGGCCACCAATCTTTGAGGAAGTATGGGAATGGGGTCTCTTCATTATCCAAGATGGGCATCCTGCCTTGCCAGGCCTCATCCTGCCTCTATGTCCCAGGATGCTGCACTGGGAATACCCCCTAGCTTTGCTAGTTCCTGTACGAGGCCTGGGGACCCCTCCACGGATGGGAAAGGGCCAAAGAGCAGAGTGAGAAGGAAGAAGCCAGGGTCAATCCATCCCTCAACCCTATACTTGAAAGTAGAAAAAGGTAGCAGAGAAACATGGTCATCCGAAACCTCTGGACCAGGCTGAAGGGTCCCAGCCTCACTGGATTCATGGCTACTTCTTGTCCTCTTAAATCCTGAGGCAGCAGGGCACTTCTCTATCTCTATGAGAGTCTGGTGTTTTCTCCTTTGCCTGGCAGACAGGAGTGTCTCTAGTCTTGACAATTTTTAAGAAAGCTATTTCAAAGACAATGGGAATACAAAATACAAAGGGCTTAGTTCCTTGCATACATACATTCTCCAGCCTATAAATCATCTTATGAATATATTGAAAGCTTAATTCATAGATGGAGAAAGTCAGGATAAAGGAGTTCATCCTTGGATTTAAAAATGAGGACACCTTAAATTGTGTGTGAAAATGAACAGGGGTACTGTCAACTTCAGTTCATAATTATTCAGGTTCTGGTCATTAATCTGGTACCTTTGTCTGACTGGATATAGATAAAAGAACAAGAATTTCCAGACCAAAAGAATAAAGTTGCTAATTTAGTGGAACTATTTTCAATTTCTTTAACTGAAATATAAACCACACAACCTACAATATGATTTCTTTTTCTCTACCTCCTCGTGTAGGATGGATTTGAAAACCAAATTTAGCAATTTGTTTTATGAAATCAGAGATCAGACTGTCCAAGGTTGTAGGGTGATAGAGGAATTTATAAGCAATCCTGTTTTCTTTTCATGGTGTTTTAATAACCTTTATGTCACCAACATGCCTTTATTTCTCAAACTTGCCTGAAATATTTGATTTTCTCATACCATTGCAATAGCCTTCACTGGGAGAAAATGATAGAGGGAGAGAGAAAGAGGGAGGAAGTAGAAGGAGAGGCAGAAGGATGCAGTTATTTTTTAAAATAATAATTTTTAATAATCTTAGCCCTAACTTGTTAATAGTGAAATATTGTCTAAAAATAATATGAATAGAACATTCAGCATCAAAGTCTATAAACGGATCTAATACAGTCTAGCTACCTCTACCTTATAGATCATCTAAAAGCAATATTTTAAATTGGCATTCATCAACACTAAGGAAGTAAAATATCTTGGTGTTTGTAAATAGATGAATCACATTCTTTTCCTCCCTTTCTTTTGTCTCCCTCCCTCTCCACTCTCCTCCCTCCCTCACTCTCTCTCCCATTTTTTCTCCCTCTGGCCCTTCCTTCTTTCCCTCCTTCCCTCCTCCTTTACTCCCTCCCTGCCTCTCTCCTTTCCTTCCTTCCTTTCTTTGTTCATTTGTTCATTCCTTCCTTCCTCCTTCTCCTCTAGCTTTTTTTATTCTTTCTGATTATCAATGTAGTCAGTGGTGCAGGGGGAGTCCACATTTTAAATACTTATTATTTTAACAGTGAAATTGTGCTGAATGCAGGCTATCCAGAACTGAGGTGAACCTGGAGTGTAGTTATACATAATTATAAAACCTCTATGGTTATTTTCCCCATTTTCTCTAAAAAAATTTCTGCTGTCTATAATCTTGCTTAAAACCCATATTTTAATGCTCTAAACAAACAATCCATTGAATTGAATCTTTTCAAAAACATGCAAATTAGGAGTTATTAGCTCCTAAAATTCGTTAATACTTATTTTGTCAATACTCAACATATCTGCTTAAAATAAATTCTCCATATATTCAAATAAGAAATAAGCATTTATTCCTGGTTACTCTTTCTTCCTTTCCTCTATTATTACTTATATGAACTTGTAATGGTCCAAGAAACCATTAATATTATTTATAAGTTTGTCCTTTATTGTCAGATCAAATGGAAATAACAAAACCCCCTATCACTGGGACAAAATATCTGGCACCCACAACTTAAAAGAGGACAGGTTTACTTTGGCTCAAACTTTCAATCCATGGTCAGCTAGTTCCAAGAAAGAAATAAGATGACAGAGAGTATGGTGGAGGAACCCATGATAGCCAGGAAGCAGAGAGAAAAAGGAATATTTGGGGACAAAAATACAGGCTTCCAGTTTGTGTCCACGGTTATCCACTTCCAGTAAGGCCTGGCCTCCAACAGCACATTCAGTTACTAAGCTCATCAATGGGTGAACCCACTGATGATTAGACTGTCCCTTGGTCCAAACAATGTCCACCCACATGAGACTTTTGGGGGACATTTTAGATCTAAACCCTAACATCCTATTAAACTCCTAAATTTTTTTTCTGGGATTGGTGGATCCCAGAATATGAAAGAGAATATGATCAACATAAATATCATAGAAGTCTAGGAATGTTCTGTTATGAGAGTTTACCTTGAAAAAATAACTCTGAGGTTTCCTATCACAGTGAAATCCTTTATAAGCTTATTATACATTTTTGAAAATTGATGTATTTAACTATTTAAAATGTTTATTTTGTTATTTAAAGCATATGAGTGCTTTCAAAACAGAAATAAAATAGAGGACATATTTACCATCCCTTTTAACTAAATACTAATAATCTATCCTTTTAAAAACATTTTTAGCCAACTTACTTGGTTTTGCAACTACGGAATTCTTAGCCTAAGATTTTCAAAGAATATGTCTTTCTTGATGAACTGAATTCTACTGGACAGAAGAGTCTGTTACTATTCAAGAGAAATTTCTAACCTGGTTAAATAGCATAGTTTTATAATGAGGAACAGAATTTGCTTAATTCTAAAATATAATCCCTGAGTATATAGTAACTCATTGCTTATGTGTAGGCTTTCAGTTTGTAGAAGAGTTATTGGGAAATTTTAATTTTTAAGTATATTTACCTGTGATTCAAAACAGCAGTGTTTCCCTCCTGTTTCCCTTTAATCACAGATGAAGCACACATCAATTTTCCAGTGTATACTGACATAGTGGATTTCATTCCCACAGACAGGTTTGTGCTAATTTTTGTACATGACAGCCTATGATAACTCCATGAGCCAACTAAGTATGCCCCAAACAAAACCAAGAAACTTTTAACTGAATTTATTTCCAGAACTGACATCCTTGATGCTGTCTGCCCCTGGAATTCATCTCCTGTTGGAATCAATTGAAGTATCACACTTCAGAGAGGGAAGGATGTGACCCAGAGGGTATTTTAGGTCAAAACTCCACCTATCAGTCCGAAAGGAGACTTCTAGGGAAAACAGCTTTTTCTAGTCTGGCAACATATATTCAGAGTGACTCCAAAGCATAGAGATGTTGAACGCTTAGGAAAGATGTATGCAGTTTTGAAGGCACTCATCAATTCCACAATACTCAGTATGAAGAAGGTCTGAAGCCCCTATATGTTCTGCCGTCTGGGGCTAAGGAATGGTGCTGCTCAGCGAACTTCAACTTAGTAATGAAATTGGACAGTAGTGAGATTAACTCGGAAAACATTTCAGATTGTGCTTTAATAACACAATGATGTGAAAAAAAATGAAAAGCACATGGAATAAGATATATTAATTAGCTTGATTTAACTATTTCATTAAACACACATGCCCAAGCAATATAATTTGTGACATATATATATGTAAATATATATTAGCTTAAAAGTTAAAAATAAATTCATGAAAAGCAAAAACCAAGAAACAATGTAAAAATAAAGTGATGCTCTGATAAAAGGGACCACAAAAAGCTGGAAGAGGGATGAGAATGTTGGAGCCTGCTGTGGGCCCGACACTGGAGGATGTGTGGTGGAAAATAACCTTGAGAAACTAGCAGAGACAAGCGGGATCTCAGCACTTCTCCCATTCAGATGTTGGCAGGCTTACCTGTGAATCAGAGAAAGACAGAAATGTGAGTGAAAAATAGATCAAAGCTAGATTACAAAAGGCCTTCATTGTCATTCTGAGGAACTTGCATTTGGGAAAAACTGATGGAACTTATTTTTTCCTACAGAAAAGATAGAATTAAATGAGACATAGTAAATAAAATTAATGTCTGAGTAACTTCAATGTATCAGACACAATGTAAGATATCTTACAGAAACCAACTATTTTATCCTTACAAAAATTCACAGAGGAAGGGACATATTTTGTTGATAAGAAATTTGAGCCAAATCCAAAAGTCATATGTGGGGGAGACACTGTCTAGGTTCCCACATATATGTTCAACCTTTTTTCCTTGCTTGCCTCTTGATAGAGGCTTCAGAAACTGAAAAATCTCTTTCCAGCCTCGCTTGCAGACTACAGGTGTCCCTGTGAGAATGTTCTAACCAGTCAATATGAGGGGCAGGCTGTTAGGAAGATTCAGAAAGAGCTGAGAATTGTTTGTTAACAAAATCCAAAACAGGAAACCAATAAAACCCTTGGACTGCTTCACTTTGTTTTTCTTCCTTGCACTGTGGAGTAGTGCTACCAGGGAGGAAAACATCGGGATGGCATGGTGACCTCCAGCTGCACTACCCAGAAAGCTTTCCTGCCCCTTAAGCATTAAGATGCACACCAAGGTAAGATGTTAAGCCACAGAGAGTTAGGTCAATCTAAGACTCACAGTGAGAAGCAAGGGAAGAAAAAACTCCTTGAGTCCAGCTTTCTGACACCTGCTCACCTGGGCTCCTGCTCTATCCATTAGCCTCCCTGCTGAACAGGTGTGTTAGAGCATCAGAGGTGAGGGTAAGCAAGGGCCATCCACGGACAGAATGTACTTGGACACAGTGGATGCTGCTCTATTGTAGTGACGCAGGGGCATGCCTGACCACGCACCATGCACCAGTGAACTGAAGAGCAGCCGTGTCTGGAGTCTCTGTGGATGTCTCAGACAGAGAACCTCCTGGAGCAGGCTGGAGAACATCATCCTGGTTTCTGTGCGACCAGAATGGTTGCTGCCCATGGGAAGGCTGACTTAGGAACAGTGTAGCTTTTGAGCCAGAGATGACATCATCTGCATTTTATGTTTATTTAAAGTTTATGTGCTCTTTTTGTTTCTATCTATAGAAAACATTTTTCTTGGTTTGGTCCCAACTCATGAATGTTCCATTTATTTTGTCTAATACGTCTGTTATGGTTTGTGTCTAGATGTCCCCCCAAAGCCTCATGCAGTCTTGGAGGTGGGCTTCTAGAGTTTATGACTGATTCATGGACTAATGCTGGGATTATGGGTGTGAGTGCTACACCCGCCCTAGAGTGGGTAGCCTGCATACCATATAAGGGAGGGAAAGAGGCTTGCTCTCTCTCTCCTCCTTTTTTGCTTTTGTTGCTTTTGCTGTCTTCTGCCACCGTGAATGGTTGCCCCTGTGCCACGCCACCCTGTTTTGGAGCCAGCTGATTATGGACTGAAACCTCCACGAACTGTAAGCTAAATAAACCTTTCCTACTTTAACTTTGGGTGTTGGTATTTTGTCCCAGCAATGAGAAAAAAGTAACCAAGACAATGTCTTACAGGTTACTGACTTATAATCTATGCATGTGATGATTTCCATCTATGATTCTAAAGCTATTTATTTAAAATCTTAATATATCTTATGAATTATGTCCATCCATTTGCTTTTCTTTTTAAAATATTTTTCATTAGTACATATTTGTAGTATGCAATAATCACATTCCTCATGAGAAGTTGGTTCATACATATAAAATGTCTCATTTCTTTTTTCATTCCCTTTCCCTCATTACCCTTTCCCCTCCATTTATCTTTCGGTCCTCTTTCCATTTGCAAAATATTTATCTCGCTACTTCCTATTATCTATCTTTTATTTTGCAGTTCATTTATATTTTGAGTTTCTTATATAAGAGAAACTATGTGGTGTTTAAGCTTGTATGTCTGATTTATTTCACTTAACATTATAGTTCCAAGGTGCATCCATTTTCTTACAAATGACTTAAATTTATACTTCTACATGGCACAGTAGTACTCCATTGTGTGTAAATACCACACTTTCTTTTCCATTCATCTGCTGATGGACATAAGTCACTTCTAAGATTTAGCTATTATGAATCGTGCTGCCATAAACATGAGTACAATGTATGACTGTAATATAATGTCTTTAACTCTGGAAGATAGAAGAGAAATAGCTGGGTTGGATTGAATTTTTAGTTTCAGTTTTTTTGAGGAGACTCTATTTGCTTTTCTTATTCATAATAACAGAAATAAATATTATCAAATAGCCCAAAGTATAGTCTTTATAGATGCCAAGCAAAGAATCACTTCTCTTATCACTATGTAGCTAAAAGCATAATGCTTAGTAAAAAATCCTGTAAAGATGAAGAGGCAGAGCAGAAACTGTGACCTTAATGGAAAAGCTCTTCAGCTGAGCCAGAGACAGGAACTTCTCTTCTATTCTTCTTTCAATTTGCAAGATACAGGTACCTATTTGATTAAGTCATGGCTCACTGAAATTTCTTTCATGTTCTCCCAACTGCCTCTAGATTAGACTCCTTGTCACTGTTCATTCACTCAAGTTTGTTAAGGACTTGCTATATGTCAGACACTTATTTTAGAAACTGGGGACATAACAATAAGAGTAGTCCCTGTCACAGTGAAGCTTATATTACATTGTAGTGAGGGGAGAAGAAGTTTTTAAAAAAGATTAAGTGTTGAATTTCTGTTTCTGGCCATGATAAAGTAACTGGTACTAAATCAGTCCTGCTCTTGCAGTCAACTAGAAAACAACAAAATTCTTGCAGAAGGCAGATGGGCGATAATATATCAAGGGGGAGGGTTGGGGAATTTGGTCATATATTATTTGTTTCTCACCAGTGGGATTCTTGCTGAAAATGGATGAAACGTGACAAAGAGTCCAAGATCAGGGTCTTGAGTAAGAACCTTCCTAGAGTTAGGTCAAGGAAAGAGTCTTTGTCAACTGCCAAGGAAATAATTCCTACATTACATCTATAAAAGAAACAATCACTAGCACCAGCACAGGGCTGGGAGAGGTTGCAGTTCAGTCTACAAGAGAGAAGACATCATTGAATAGCTAGAGCATTCAATTAGGACCTCATAAGGGGCATATAGTAAGTATAAATTTGAGCTGGATTAAAATCTATTCTAAATTTATCCAAGAAAGCCTACCAATTTTCAAAATATTAAGATATTTGGCATGTAAATTAAGTTTCTATGGGGAAAAATTCCATCACTCTTTCAAGGGAAAGAAAAAAGCCTAATCGTGATATTTCTGAATATTTAAAATATTCAGAAACAAGTCAAATATTAGTCACATGCCTGTAATCCCAGCACTCAGGAGGCTGAGGCAGGAGGTTAGCTGTGAGTTTGAGGCCAGCTTATGGTACATAGTGAGTTCAAGGCCACCATGAACTACACAGGGAGACCCTACCTCAAAAAAAAAAAAAAAATTACTGTACCTACATGCAAAGGTACAAAAAAAAAAAAAAAAAAGTGACAAATCATAGAACAGAAAAGCTGTCAATGAAGGTCCCAGCATGGATGACTAGAGGAGAAGTCTCCTGCTAGGACAGGATTCACGGAAGCCACATGTATTCTGTATTAGGTGAGAGACTTACACCCTGAAACAGAAAATTAATGGGAAAGATGATAGATGTAGATCAAACGAAACATCTGGACCACTGACCACAGCTGGTCCGCACCACTCCAGCCGCCACCTTCCGGGGAGCAGCCATTGTGAGAGCATTTCAAACCCCTGAGGGAGCGAAGGAGCACTGCAGAGGCTGGGCTCCTGGATCGCACTCTGCACCTGCCCGCGCCTTCTTCCCAGTAGCTCTCCTCCAAACACGGGTCGCTGCAGCCTGGGGACATCCTCGTGAGCGCTCACCGCGGGAACCCCCGGGACCCTGAGAGAATAAACAAGCGAACAGTGCCTGCTCATACTCCCACCGCCTGCTGAGTCTGCGGACCCCCGGGTTGTTAGTGAGCCCCCAGCTGGACCCACGCTTGCCAGCGAACGCGCAAAGTCCCCGCGGATGTGCGACCTGTCCGCGGACTTCTGTGGGCCGCCACCAGAGTGCGAGGGCACCTGCCCACTTGACAGAATCCCGGCTGCCCTGCAAATGTGTCCGCCAGTTCCCATGGACCTCGCCTGTGAGCCGACCTGTCCACCGACTCCGCACTCACACCCGAGAGGAGGGAGAGGTCCTAAAATAAGCCCCAGACAGCAGCAGATGCTGCCTGGTAGCTGGAGGGGAGAATTCTTGAGACTGGGTTAGTTTGGGTTTTGAGTGCTAGGTAGGAGAGGGGAGGTGGGGTGTGGCTGCCTCAGATGCAACTAAGGCAAGAAATGAAGTGTGTGAACACTCAGACTTTTTATGATAGCCATCGCCTGTGAACCACGTGTACATTCTTTTGTTGGAGTATTCGATCTGAATTCCTGCCGGATTTTTTTTTTTTTGCTTCGATTTAGTTGGTGTTTGTTTTAATCCCTCTACTTGTCTTCTTACTTTGTTTCTTCAACTCAAGTTTCTATAGCAATACTATTTTCTTATTTTTTTTACTTGTTTCTCCAACTTTTAAAGTTGTTCCTCTAAAGTTTTTAGTTCTTTATTGCTATATTCTTCTCTTGCTCAGTCACTTCTAATTTCTATCGTATTAACCTTCTGTCCATTCCAATTTATTCCTTTTGCTCTTACTTATTTATCTTACCTAGCCCTCATGTTCTCTTGCCTCTTTTCCACTGTATAGGTGCAAAAATATATCAACAGGGTTTTTTTTTAATCAACAGGTTTTAACAACCTCATAGCTTTCCCCAATCCCAGAGAATACTCCCTCCTCCTATATCCCATCCTTGCTCCGACAAATATCTTCTTAAGACACTCAATGCTAACTCTTCAATTAAAACAACTCCAACAGAATTGGACCACATATGTAATTTTTTTCACCTGTTAGTTTTTCTCTAGTCTACCTCTCCTCCTTCTGACTTACACTCCTCTGTCCCGCATCCCTCCCTTTCCATCTCTTCCTTCTACTTCTTCCACAATGCAGAATAATTGCTAGTAGCAATAAAATATAAGTTGCAAAGAGTAATGATAAAAGGTGAAAGTGTAAGTGCAAGTTGTATCTCATGTAAGCAATGTATGATCAGATCTGTTGATGCTGTTACAGCCAGAAGCAAGTCTTTCTTCAGAACAGAGATATGATCCAAACCACTTAAATTAAAGAGCTGAAGGGCATAAATACTATCTCTGGACAAATAAAGCTGAAAACTGGAAGGCAATAAATGTAAATAAAAGTTCTTTATATCAGTTACAACCTCTCCTCACCCTACTTGACCTCAACTGTCAGCACCAAAAAATCAAACAAATAAACTTTCAATATATATGCACAACAAAAGGCCCCCAAATCTCCCAAATTTCCCAAGGCAGATTCAGGGATCACCAATGAAGAGGAAAGCAAATATCAGGTAGCAGAGCCTTATGAATTGATTAAAGAAGAGTTAAAGACACTTGGTGAGTTCAAAGAGGACATGGTCCAAAATTTTATGGAATTATCATAAATAATGACTGATGTGGCTTTGGGGAAAATAAATAAAAAACTGGAAGAGCTGACCAAAACAGTTCAAAACATGAATGACAAAATTAACAAAGAGATATAATCCATGAAACAGTATCACACAGAAATACCATCTATAAAAACTTTTATAGAGCAAGCATGAGATCTTGAGTTAGATTCCCTGTACCAAAAAAAAAAAAAAATTGCACAGAATTCATAAATTACAGAAATGACCAATGTGAAGGCAGAGTTTCTGACATAGAGCACAAAATATGAAATTATGAAGAATTACACAGAGAAACCTTAAAAACAATAAGAAAACAGGAAAAATTTATACAGCAGCTCCTAGATGACTATAAGAAAACCAACCTAAGGCTAATGGGATAAGAAAGAAATTGAAAAATAGCTCACATGGAATAAAAATTTATTTACAGAAATCATTATAGAAATTCTCCCAAGTATAAGGAAACATTTCAACATACAGGTAAAGAAGGCTTATAGAACACCAACCATGATGAAAAAAAGAAGCACCCCATGACTCGTTATAATTAAAATTCCAGATGTTCAACAAAAAGCCCAGAAATTTGAAAGCTTCAAGGAAAAGCAAAATATCACATATAAAGGTAAACCCACTAGAATTACAGTAAACTTCTCAACACAAACTTTAAAGGCCAGAAGAGCCTGGAGGGAAGTATTTCAAGCCCTAAAAGCAAACAACTTCAAACACAGATTAACACATCTGACAAAACTTTTTTTTCAAAGGAAATGGAGAAATAAGTACATTTACTGAAAAATAACAACTCAAAATATTTATGAACATGAAATCAGCATTCCACAAAATAATCAAGAATATCCTAGACAGAAATGATAAAGCCAACTAAACCCAAAATCCAGATGGAATGAATACATCAAGCAAGGCAAATAGATAAACAAAAAAGACATAAAGAGAAAGAAAGAAAGAAAGAAAGAAAGAAAGAAAGAAAGAAAGAAAGAAAGAAAGAAAAACAAAGGTAACATCAACAAAAAAAAGCATGCAATGATAGGAATAAATCAATACCTTTCAGTAATGATTCTCAGTGTTAATGACCTCAGATACCCAAATACAAAACACAGATTGGCAGAGTGCATAAAAAAAGAATACAAAAGTATTCAGGATTAAAAATTAAAAATTAAATTAAAAAATTAAAATTAAAAAATTAAAATTAAAAAAATAAAAAATAAAAAATAAAAATTAAAAATATTCAGGATTAAAAATTAAAGGATGAAAAAAATCTTTCATGCACCAGAACTCCCAAAACAAGCAGAGATAGCAATTCTACTCTCAGACAAAGTAAACTTCAAGCTAAAACTGATCTGAAGAGACAAAGAAGGTTAAGTGAATAATTCAACAGGAAGAGGTAACACTTATAAATATATATGCACCAAATACTGCAGCATCTATCTTCATAAAACAAATACTGCTGGAAAAGATGATCAAGTAAAGACTTGATCACAGTTGGTGACCTCAATGCCCTACATTTGCAAAGAGACAGATATACTAAATAAAAAAGATCAATAAAGAAATATCAGAGCTGAACCACACTCTTGAACATAGGATTTAATAGATATCTAGAGAGTGTTCAACCCTACTACAACTGAGTACACATTTTTCTCTGCAGCACAGAGAACATTTTCCAAAATATATCACACACCAGTTCACAAAGTTTAAATAAGGACTAATTGAAATTACCCCATGTTTACTACCAGATCATTGAGCAACAAAACCAATATCAATCATAGAAGAAACCACAGAAAATTTAGAAACACCTGAAAACTAAATAACACACTCCTGAGCACCCAATGGTTGACAGAGGAACTCAAGGAAGAAATAAAATATTTCTGGAATCAAATGGCAATGCCATACATCACAATGGAATTCACAACACACAAATCAATCTTTAAGAGGGAAGGTTATTGAAATCATTGGTCAAGTTAGAAAAACAGAGTGAGATCAAATAAATAGCATAATATGGAACCTCACAATACTTGAAAAACAACAATAATCTAAGCCCACCCCAAATTTAAGGAGGGAAATCATAAACATCCAACAGAAATTAGTGAAATTGAGACTGAAAAGTCAATACAGGGGCCGGTGAGATGGCTCAGCGGCGTAAGCGCCTGCCTTGCAAGTGCGAGGGCCCGAGTTCGACTCCTGGATCCCACATATGAAAAAGGGGCCGGTGATATCGCTCAGCGGCACGGGCGCCTGCTGGCGCACGAGGTCCTGAGGTCGACCCCCCGGTACCCACAAAAAAAAAAAAAGTCAATACAAAGAATCAACCAACCAAAGATCTTATTCTTTGAAGGAATAAACAAAACAGATTTACCCTTAGCCAAATTTTAAGACAGAGAAAAAACTCACACCACTGGTATTAGAAAAAAAAATCACAACTGATACCATCAACATCCAGAAAAAAATAAGTACTAAGAAAAATTATGTTCCAACAAATTAAAAAATCTTGAAGAAATTGGACAGATTCCTAGACTCATACAAATTACCAAAACTAAACCAAGAAGACTTAGAAATTTTCAATAATCCAATAACAAGCAATGAAAATAAGGCCATAATGAAAAAACCTACCAACCAAACAAAGCCTAAGACCTGATGGATTCACTGCTGAATTCTACAAAATTTTTAAAGATGTTATGTCACCAATACTCTTTAAACTCTTCAATAAATTTGAAAAAGAAGGAGTGCTTTCAAACTCATTTCTGGAAGCCAGCATCATCACTCTGATCCCAAAACCAGACAAAGACCCAACTAAAAACAAAATCTACAGGCCAATCTCCTTAATGAACATAGATAAAAAAGTTCTCTGGCAAATAGAAGGCAATGCATCATCAAAAGGATCATACATCATGACCAATTAGGTTTCATCCCAGGGTTGCAAGTATGGTTCAACATAGGTAAATCAATAAATGTAACACACCATATAAACAGAAACTAGGACAAAAACCACAATATCATATCCATGCATAGAGAAAAACTTTTGACAAAATCTAACACCCATTCCTTTAAAAAAAAAAAAAAACCCTGAAGAAAATAGGTAGAGAAGGACCTTACTTGAATCTGATAAAACCATTTATGATAAACCAATGATCAACATCATTACATAGGGAAAAACTGAGAGCTTTCCCTCTGCAGTTAGGAACAAAACAAGGATGCCCACCATCACCACTTCTGTTCAACATTGCACTGAAAACATTAGCCAGAGCAATCAGGCAAGAGAAGGAAATAAAAGAGATATGTATAGGAACGGAAGAACTCAAATTATCATTATTTGCAGATTACATGATACTCTACATATAAGACCCAAAGTATTCCACCAAAAGAGTCTTAGAAATAACCTATTTCAACAATGGAGCAGAATAAAAAATCAACACACAAAAATCAATAGCGTATGTGTATACCAATAATGAACTCAATGAGAAAAAAATTAGGAAAACAATACCATTCACAATAGCACCAAGAAAAATTAAATAACCAGGAATTAACCTAACTATGGAAGTGAAAGACTTCTACAACAAAAACTACACTACTTTGAAAGAGGATATTGAAGAGGACATCAGAAAATGGAGATGTCTCCTGTTCCTGGATAGGCAGAACCAAATAGTCACAATAGCACTTCTCTAAAAACATATTCAGATTCAATGCAATCCCAATAAAGCATATGAAAAATGCTCAACTTCTCTGACCATTACAGAAATCCAAATTAAAACAACGCTAAGATTGTATCTTACACCAGAAAAAGATAGCAATAATCAACAAATTAAATAATAATATATGCTGGAATGGCTGTAGTGAAAAAGGAACACTTCTACATTGTTGGTGGGAATATAAAATAGAACAATCATTAAGGAAATCAGAATAGACATTTTCCAAAGAACTAAAAATAGAAATCCCATTTGACCCAGGTGTTCCCCTTCTAGCTATCTTCCCCAAAGAGTTAAGGACATCACATTACAGTGATACATGCATACAAATGTTTACAGCAGCACAATTCATAATAGCTAAAGTCTGGAAGCAGCCTGTTTGTCCATCAACAAATAAATGGATAAAGAAAGTGTGATATCTATACACAATAAAATACTACTCAACTATACAGAAGAACAAATTTGAGGCTGTTGTAGAAAAATGGATATATGGTACCTGGAAAATATGTTAAGTGAAATTATCACAGAAGCTTAAGCATCATATGGTGCCTCTCATTTGAGTAATGCAAAGTACAAATAAAGAGCATAACAAAGGACTGACAGAAGAACATGGGGAGAGAAATGTTTTGCAAATGAGGAGAGGTTCAAACAACCAGGGATGAGGGGAAGCAGAAAGATTTACGACGTGTCATGTACACGTACCAAATACTCACGATGAATGTAAATATTATATGTCACAAACATGAACTAATAATAATAATAACAATAGTAATGAAAATGGAGAAAAGTTATCTAGAGATGGAGGGCAGTGGGTGGGCTGGGACAGGGAATAAAAAGAACTGAGATGTGTTACGTCCGTATACCTACTCCCTAAGATGAATGTAAACTTCATGTACTGCAAACATGTACTAATAAAATACAGTTTTTTAAAAGCTGTCAATAAGAAAGCTTAGAAACAAAAGAGATTACTTAATTTGCAGACAGAAAACTTAAAACAGCCACTGTGTATTTTCAAGGAGTTAAATTAAAATTTGAAGATAAGGAGAGGAAAGATAAAACTATGAAAAGAATCAAATGGAACTTTTGAAGATGAAAATTACAGTTCAAAATTCATATAATGAATTTAACAACTGAATACAGGAAAACTTTTATAAATTTTATAAACAAGACATCAAAATATTCCAAACTGAGGAACAGAGAAGAAAAGTTAGAAAACAAACAAACAAACACAAACAGTTTCAATGATACATGGACAATATCAAGTCATCTAATAAGGACATAGAGTTTCAGAAATGGAAATTGGCAGACACATACTTAATGAAATAGTGAATGGCAATTTATATATTTGATTAAGAATATCAAACCATAAATATAACATACCACATCATAATCACTTTAATGAAAATCAATGATAAAAAAGATCTTTGAAGCCAGTGGTCAAGGGAAGGACACAGTTGAAATAAATGTACAAAAATAAAAATTATCACACAATTCTCATCAATAAAATACAATCCAGAATATGATGGACAACTTTAAAATGCCAAGCTGGAGAAAAACTGCTATCCTAGGATCCTCTATGCACAAAAAGCATTATTCAAAACTAAAGGCGAAATAAATATTTGCTTTCCAAATAATCAGAAACTGATTAATTTACTGGTAGCATACTTGGTCTGCAAAAATGTTAAAACAATCTCTTTAGTGTGAAAAAAAAATGATACCAACTGAAAGCTCAGATTTATTCAACAGAATGAATATTTACACAAGTATTTTCTTAAAAATTGTAAAAGGCAATTGAGTGTTTAAAACCAAAAATAATAATAGTATATCATCAGACTTATATATAAAAGCAGAATATATGACAAGGCACAAAAGTTTCAAAGTGCTAATATTTTATACACATTGGCATAGTATTAATTTATAGTCAATCATGGTATTTAAAAATACATAAAGCAAGCACACACACAAACACACACACACATGCACACAAGCAAAATGGTACAATAAATATTTAATTAACCTGGAAGTAGTCGTTGTACCCAGTATAGCTAAGCAGTTCTAAGCTATTAAAATAATCTTAATGCATAAAATATTCAACTGGCTCACTGTCTTACTTTATACAGGCAGGTATTTCCTAGAGTAAAGATATATTTTTCAATATCGGGGCATAAAGCATCTTCATTCCAAGTATAGTTTACAAGCAGGGACAAGGAGTTATGCTGGTTTCATTCATCCCCGATTCAAATCCAACAGACAATCAAAGATCAGTACTTCTGAATATGTCATGCTGTCATTTGAAAACATAACTACAGATTGGGTTTTCATGTTGGAATAAATTGCCAGAGACGCAGGTTGAAAATAAAGAAACTTGTATCAGTTATTTCTATTAGATATTTTCCCACACAATTCATATTAACTAAATCTGGAAAGGGACATATATGTCCGTCAAGAGATAAGTGGATAAAGAAAATGTGGTATTTACACACAATGGAGTACTACTCCGCCATAAAGAAAGATAAACTAGAATCATTGATAGTAGAAAAATGGATGTGCCTTGAGGCCATAATGTTAAGTGAAATAAATCAGACATGCAAGCTTAAATATCACATGATTTCTCTTATATGAGAAAACAAAATTATAAATAAAAGGCAAAATAAATAAAAGATAGGTAATAGGAAGAAGGGAGATAGATCATTCTCAAATGAAAAGGGGATCAAGAGATGGAGGGCCATAGGAAGGAGGGGAGGGAAGGGGATGAAAAAGGTAATTAAGATCTATAATGTACATGTGTAACTCCATGCAAGAAATGTAAATATTATGTACTAGAAAAACATACTAATAAAAAATAAATAATTACATGAATTTAGAAGCTAATCATTATGTGTTTTAATCTGCTTTTCCTTCTGGTAAACAGTATTTTTTAATCTGTATTAAATCTGATTCAAAGGATACTTTCTTGTCTCCCACATTATGCTGTCTACCTCTCCCGTCAAATGACTGCAAATTCAGAGAAAATCACGGTTCTTGTCCTAAATCATATGAAATCACGTTTCCTTATTGCAGCACTTTTAGTAAAAAATTTGTTAAATTCCAAGTTACTATGCAAAATGCATTGAATTAAGCAACTGTCAAGACAGCTTTTGCTCTTCGTTACCTGCTTTACGGGATTGAAAGTGCAAAATGCCAAATGTTGATGTAATTCATTAAATTGAGTTAAGTATTTTTGCTTCTGAATTAGAAGTTCCTAACTCAGGAGCAGATCTATACTCCAATGACCTGATAAAATAATGAAAACTTCTGGAAAAATTATCAAACCTAGTAAATAAATACTGTCTTAGAAAAATAAAGTTCCTCTAATTCCATTAACTAAGATCTTCTAAGGAGTGACTTTCTGATCAGAAAGATCTGAAAAATTTTGGATTGATATGATGTCTTCACCAATGCCTGAACATTTAAAACAGAAATAGAAAACTATTTCAGGGCAAGGTTTAAGATGAAATATTTTGCTTATAGTGAAGAGACTTTCTAACCAAAAAAAAAAAAAAAAGAATACATTCAGGTAAGAAGAAAAATAGACTTTGCTAAAGAAAATTTTAGCTATTTATTTTATACCTTAATAGTTGGATAGATTATTCATTCTCTATGCCTCATCTTATTGCAGATGTCCTGTGGTTTCTTCCAGTGCTAGCATTCATTTTGTTTCTATTACAAGAAGTACATCTCCATGGATTATTCGAAAGGTTCATTCCCAGAATAAGATTAAGCTGGTGACTGTTAACAGGAATTATTGAATGTAATTTGAAAACCCTGCTTTTTTTAAAGAGTATGTTTCTCTGCCTTTCAAAGAAAGCACAAGATCTAGGAAGACAAGATCCAGGAGGCTTTTGCTGGTTCCTGTACCTGGTGTCTTTCATTTGAAGTAGAAGAGGAGTAGAAAGAGATTACAAATGAAAGGATTCGAAAATAGTTCTGACACAGTGTGGTTTTTATCAGAGATTTCATTTCATCTGGAAGGCCTTCTGACGGTATTAGAAAAATGACAATTAAAAAAAAAACCCACTAAATCCCATCTGCAAAGTTTTCTGAATGTCAGATGCACTCTGCTAACTCCTTTTCCACTTTTGACATTCACCTAGCTTCATCATTAAAAAAAAGTAAGCCAATGAAAGAAAAAATATTCTATTTCAACATGTGAGTAAGAAGGAAAATCAACGATAGTAGTGGAGTGCTCAGGGATTAGTTTCTTTCAGAAAGACTTCTAGCCATTTTTTAGTGAACAGGAAAAAGAAAAGTAACTATGAGAGAAGGGAGTTTAATTTGTAATACTGGGAAGGAGAAACTGCTTTTCTTCAAAGGCCCCATCCAGAAAAAAGAAAAATACCCCATGGAAGGAAAGTTAAACTTCCTTAAACTAGTTTCTCCTACAGCTCTCAATTGTAGCATCAGGAAAAATGTCCTAGAGTTTTAAATTCAGTCAAATATACTTGAAACTAAAATTTATGTAATGCCATTGATATAGCCCTTTCATTGGGTTAAAAGAAACAATCCTGCTTTCAAATTTTTTTCCTTCTACATTTGCAAGAGCCATTTTAAAAGTTCATAAATCCATGAAATGAAATAAAATAATATAAAAAGATTTTCAGATATTTTGATGTGTAAGGATATAAACCTTCACATAAACAGGAAGAATTTTTCAATTGTTTTATTTTTTCAAATTGAAATTAAAGATAACTCATGCAAGGTAGGCTACAAATAATTAAGGGATAACAAAGATAATCTAGTGAGTATTAACAGAAATTATTAAATTATTTTTAATGATAACAGGAGATGTTTTCCATGATTTTGACTTTACATATATAATTGTAAATGAAGACAGGCAAAGAATCTAGCAAATTTCTAAAGATTTCTTCCAGTGCCCTGGTGTTTTAGCATTGAATTCAGAAAGTATTAATTGAGCATGGACCAAGTGTTCTGTCATAGTCCTGAGTGTTACATGGATGCTGGCTTAAATTATGGCTACACCACTCTTTAAACAGGTAATGCGGGGCCGGTGAGATGGCTCAGCGGCGTACGCGCCTGCCTGGCAAGCTCAAGGGCCCGAGTTCGACTCCCGGAACCCACATACGATAAAAGGGGCCAGTGATATTGCTCAGCGGCATGGGCGCCTGCTGGTGCGCAAGGTCCTGAGGTCGACCCGCGGTACCCACAAAAAAAAAAAAAAAAATACAGGTAATGATTTTCCAGGCGTGGTGGTGCATACCTATAATCCCAGCACTTAGGAGGCTGAGGTAGGATTGCTGTGAGTTCAAGGCCAGCCTGAATTACATAGGGAGACCCTGTCTTAAAAAAAAAAAAAAAAAAGTAAATAGATAACAACTGGCAATCCATCAACTTCTTCAAGCCCTGGTGCCCTAATCTATAAAATGGGTATGTTAAATGCACTACTTGTTTGATAAGGTTGTTAGCAAGATGATAAAATGATGTAATGAAATATGCCATTATGTGGCACATAGAAAGTTCTCAATAAATATTATGTACTAGTATGGGCAGGTTTCCTTTCAGGTGTCTGTAGATCCTACTACTTATAAAGAGAGTATGAGGATTTTTTTAAAAGGTGGTACTCAGAGTTGGTGTGGTTTTGCTGACTATGAAAATAAGGGAGTGAGTTAATGGGTAGAGCTGGGAAAGGGAAGACAGGAGAAAGATGGCCACAACAAATTAGGCGACTCTATAGAAATCCACAGAATCCTCCACACATTGACCATAACCCTAAGTGCAGGGAAATCAGACTGCTAGATACCAGGAGTAGACAGTTAGTGTCTCTGTTTATTACAACCATAGAACTCATGAACAGTCTGTCTTCTCCAGCTTTCACAAATCTCCTCTACTGGTATAGTGGCAATGGTTTTAAAATGAGAAACAAAACAAAACAAAACAAAAATATATATATATATACTTATCCAAAAGGACTTATAACTCAGTAAATAGAAACCCCTACACTAAGACTGTGTGTATACGTACTTATGCATGGCCTCAGTAGGCACTAACAGCCACATTCACTGTGCTGAGGGCTCTGGGTGAGGGGTGCGTGTGTAGCTGAGGATCAGAGCGGTGCCTAGTCCTTCTACACATTATACAAGAGGCCTAGGCCCCATTCTGGGATGTTGCTAAGGATGCCACTGTCCTTCCTGTCTATCAAGTTTTTGTGAGCTATTCCATTTGTCTTCAAACTCTGTATTATTCATTCTTGTAAGTCCCCTTACATATTATAGTAAAAAATGTCACGGCAAAGAATAGAGTAGTAGTTTGAAAACTTTTATCCAAATGTGTGCACATTTGTGCCGGGCATAGTAGTACATACCTGTAATCCCAGCACTCAGGAGGCTGAGGCAGGAGGATCATCATGAGTTCAAGGGCATCCTGGGCTACCCCGTAAGTTTAAGGCAGCCTGAACTCATAGCAAGACTGTCTCAAAAAAAAAAAAAAGAAAGAAAGAAAAGGAAAGGAAAGAAGGTAAGGAACAAATGTGTGCACATTAGTGTAGTCATTAAACTGATAACTACTAAGCATCCAGGAAAAAGTTAAATGCCACGTGTCTACCTGAAATTTTGCATTTGAACATGAAAATATCCAGGCTGTCCTACTACACAACCAGTAATGGGCCAAGCCTGTTGTCAGTCACATGATGCCTGAGATTTTTCGAGAATACATCATAAACAATATTAGCAGCATATTTTTCAGTAGCGTTACGACCTGCTGCTGCTTAGGTACTCTAATGAGTGCATCCAATACACTGTGAGATGACAGCAGGAAAAAATCTAATTAAACACTTTTTAGGTCACATTATTGAAAATGAGGCCATCTGGTTTATTGTCACCATGGGCATTACAGAGTGCTAAAGTTCTCTGAACACAGTAAAGCCAGGAAGGAAAACATAGGATAAAACATGCTGGGCTTGACATCCAAGTTTATAAGTTGATCTAAAGATCATTTAAAAAATAATAAATGGTAGCTTTGAATAAATCTATGGTGTGCATAATTGAGATCAACTTTGCAACAGATGAGCAGTCCCATTTTATGTGTGACTTATATTTTGTAAGAGATTTGCACAGGACATTCAACATAACAAAATGCTCTTTTTGTATGTGAATCTTGCAGGTAGTTAGCCAAGATATTCTATGAACTCAGATTTTCAGGTTTTCTGGTGTCTTATTCAAGGTATCTAATTGTAAGTAATTAACATAGAACATGAACCAGCTAGTTTAGAAAAATTAAATAGCACACAGAATGATTGGAAACACTGGAGAATATCAGAGGCCAAGCTACCAAGAATACATCCAAATCCACAGTGCAAAACTGGCTCCATGAGACAACTCCACCTGCCGCAGTCCCCACCATCCTTCACTGTCACTTTGCACTTCTGTTCCCTGAAGACCAGGGCTCCAGCTATGAAAGACTGTCAGGGAGTTAATGTTATATAAGTGTTCAATCCAAATCTGGAGCAATGAAGGCCAAATTCAAGTGAGACACTTCTACTGTACAGGAGGTGAGAATTACTCATTTATAGACCTTACCTGGGGATAGTGAGTCTCCTAAATCTGAAATTTTCCTGCTGATATCCCAAAAGATGATGCAGGCAGAAAACAAATCCCTATGTAGAGTTACAGTGAGCATATTATTTACCATGTCAATTGGAACACTATGGAAAGTGAAAGAGGGTGTGCCATTAAATAATTACTCCAGGAAGGAATACACTGCATCACTGCAAGCAGAAGTTATCACCTGGATGTGGTGAAAATGTTCTCATGTCAGTGCTCCATTCTTAGTGCTGCCGTTAAGGACTTTTATGACCTCATAGCTTGGCTGCACTGCTTCCAGGTAAAGGGATGTATCTCCACTGGCTTCTGTCAGAGCTGGTCAAAATCACTAGCCTCACCTGGTACAACATCAGAAAGGATCACACTGCCTCATATAGCTTTCCACGTGATCCAGTATTCCACTAGAGTGGGGTTGGTTCTGTGGTACTTGCCAAGCTTATCTGCCAATCTCTCCAAATAATGCACAGTAAAAGTACATTCATTTGTTATCAGTGCTTTGCAAGTGCTACCGCAAATGCAATAAAAGGACTTCCACAGATGCCCAGAAAAGGCTAGTTTTCTGTTTGAATTATATGACTCATCCAAAATAGAAATGTGCTCCCTTTGATATTTCATATTTCCATAGTAACTGGTTAGTTTCTACTGTAGTAAGTAAATTGGTTATAAATGGAACAGATTTGAGTCATGATGACAAGGTGTCCATAGAAGAGGCATCATCGAGACCATAAACAGCACTGAGAAGAACACCACCCTGGAAAAAACAGCACAGTCTCATGTCAGAAACAGCCTTCTATGTGCTGAAGTTTTCTAGTTGATTTGAATCTTTTAAATCCTTACTACAAAGCCTCTAAGAGATTTATTACAAAGTATCTAAATTGATATCCTGACCTTTATCTTTATATCTTATTTTCTTGTGTACTCTGCTTCAAAAATTACTATGAAGACTTTCACAAAATTCCTAATTTTGCTGCCAAAAATTGTTATTTCATTTTAATTTTAACAAGCACTTATTGGGTACCTGATCGATCCGGTAGGATCTGAAGCTAAAGGAGTGAAGATCACACAGTCCTTGTCCTTGTTCTGTTCCCTGGGCATTGGCCCCATGAGTGTGCATCATATTGTCACAGGCGGCTTAACTTTGAACTGAAAAATCATTCAAGCACCCTCATAAAGTTCAATTTTGGGGGTAAAATATGTATCTGTTAAGTATACTAACAAAGGATAGAAAATACTGCTTTGTTACACTTTTAGTTCTAATGCCTGCAAATAATTTTAAATGGATATCTCTCTCTCTCTCTCTCTCTCTCTCTCTCTCTCTCTCTCTCTCTCTATATATATATATATATATATATATATATATATATATGGCTATAAATTTAGACAGATTTTTTAAAAAATGAAACAGCTAAAAGAAAACACCATATTTCTAAAACACAGATGTGGCCATTTCTGGAATGGATTTATGGTCTTCTTGTGACTCATTAAAGCCACTGTACCTGGCTGTTTCCAGATTCAGAAGCCCATCGCTACAAGCAATGAGGACCAAGAATTACTCCTCCCCAGGGCCAGTTGTCCTGCCCAGTTGAACTGCTGTGAAAACAAATTGCATTATTAAGACTTTTCTGTGGAATTCTCAAAGCAGTTTGAGGGCAGAAAGAAAGAACTATACTGAGTAGTTAGATTTAAAGTATTGACTGATAAAATGCAATTTTCTGCAAAATTCTTAAATCAAACGTTACTATAGTTTCTCTTACACTGTGAACCAGCTCAAGCTACCTCATGGAACATTGTCTCATAAAGAATGACTCCATACATGACCATATGCAAAGACTGAGATCCAAAGGTGCCAGTGATTTACTGCAGTCACAGAATTTAGTCAAATAACTGAACAACAGAGTATAGACCATTGATCCTTAGATAATGAAGGATAGGTTTGAAAACCTAAACAGAAATCATGTCATCTTAAAATAGTTAAATAATCACAAGAAATGAACAAAATCTTCCTGTTTGCTTTCATGAGATAGGAATGTTCATATTGGTGTGTCTATTATTTTAGCAAGATGGCATCAAACTTGTGGGCTTATTTGCATTGCCACACATTGATACTTAGAGCTCAAAGAGAATCTTCTATGAAACATAGTCATTTGTCTTGAAATATGCAAATCTTAGGTTAGGTTACTCAAAGAGTCAAGTATAATCCAGAGATTTCATCTAGCCATGCCTTCTACAACATCTACTCAGCACTTATATGCCAGGTGCTGTATTACCTTCTGATAAAGAGAATGTAACCCCGCGTTGATAATTTATAAAGTTATATGAAGATGAATAGGTAGAAAATGAACTCTGAGGAAATTATGAAATTCAACTCTGATCTTCTTCCCAAGAACCTTATTTAGAGGGGCATAGGAATATGTTCTCTTCTTATTTTAGGCATCAGTTCACTGATTTACTAAAATATTTACTGAACAGTGGACCCATGTCATGCGTGAGTCACATCAAAGGAACAGAGAATTTGTTAAGGCCTGGATGGAAGAGAAATTCAGTACTTACCCTTTATTTAAAAGATAAAAACTACTCTGTCTGCCTCAGGAGCTTGCAGTAAACTAAACGCAAAATGCACATAAGGGATCCCTTTGTAAGAATAGAAGCAATAAAATAAGGCATCTGCTTGGAGGGGTGAAGTCGTAGTGTCGATTACTGAGTGAGGCCCAGAAGTATATTGAATGTGGATATCTCTATTGTTTTTGTTTGTGAAGACAGTGCTGAGAACTATCTTGGAATTACCGACTAAGCTTTCATCATGAATATGATATTGGTGTAGCAATAAACTTAGCAACGAATTACTGTAGAAAAGAGTCTTGGATTTCATTTTGGGAATTCAAAAGGCTGAACAGTGGATTGTTTCTACTGCTGAAAGTCTAGATAAATATGATTATGAAGGGCTAGTCCTTAAATTTTTCAAAGAAGGGGAAAAATATATGCTTACTTGTGTTTAAAATAAAGGAAAATAAATGTTTTCCAGTTTGATGTATACCCTCTTTTTACATAAAATAACAGCTCTTTTTTTTTTTTAAGAAAATAGTTTATTTTGAGCCAAATATGAAGGAGAATGGCCTAGGAACATGGATTCAAATGGCCCTGAATTCTACTGTGGAAGAGGTTACATGAAATTTTATAGCCACAGAACAAAAAAAGTCATGAAGCAATGTAGTTATAAAATATATCTGTTGTGGGCATCAGGAAAGTGCGATACAACAGAGCAGTACATGTCTTCTATAGCTTTCAGATGTTAACTTATAGCATTTTTACCTGTAGTATTTGTGGAAGCTAGAGGTCTGTAAGGCTTAGCTACACACTCCAAGAGTTTTATCTAGTAATCATGAGGATGTTAAGATAGACACAGAGGTTGATATTAAATAGTTATCAAAAGAGACTAAAGATAGCCCAAGATAGCTCTTTATCTGCAGCATTGCATCTTACCACAATCATAATGTTCTCATCAGCCAACATCAATGAGTCTGTATCCTCTCCAATACAGATGTGGCTTCTTCAGAGAACTTTAGCTCACATTCTTCAAGAACAAAGCATTCTTGATACATTCCTTGCTGTTTGCTATGAGCTTCATCTCGCATTTGATCTCCATCTTCAGACCCACCTTGTTGGTAAAAATGAGTCAAACAAATACAGACCAACACATCCTGGCTGTGTAGTTTCAGTGGATCCCCTTGGACAAACCTCACAAAATTGAGATGTGCTACCATGTAAAATGCAGGCTCCCTTTATTGAGCTAGATGGTTAATAAAAGTTTATTTTGTCATTCCCACTTAAGAGTCTTAACATTCCCTTGGCAGTATTGTTTTGCAAGGTGACAGAGCCTCACAGAGTATGTGCACTGATGTAAATTCCTAATGCTATGGTCATGTTCACAGCAGAGCTGCTAATGAGGCAAGTGATCCAACCAGAGCAACCATCCTGCCAAGGAAACATTCCACATTCAAGCTCCTCTCACTGGGGCAGAGCATAAACTCAATCATAAAGTACATGGCTAATAAAAGAATTATGCCTTGTAATAGGCATAGAAGACCCATGAAATGGTATGAGGTTGATTCATAATCTTCTGTGCTTGTTACTTCTTACATTCATTTCCGTTCCATGGCTCTCATCACTGTACATTCACTTTCTTCATGATTTTGTTCACATCCCTCCATGAAAAGTAGATCTAATCCCCCACAGATGCCCCCTTGCCCCCTCATAGACTTCAGGAGAAGAGCATTTGTACCTGACTCTGGCACCATGAAAGATGCTTTTTATTATGATCTTCTCTCCTTCTAGTAACCCCTATATTCCTTATTCCTATATTCCTTATTCTTTATCCCTATATTCCTTAAAAATAAAGTTGTAGCTTAGAAAACTGAATTTTCCACAATGAGTGTGGTAGCAAAGGTGCTCAGTGCATCATCATTGACTGAACAAAGACAAATAATTTCTAAATCAATTGTTAACAGCAAAATCTTGAGGTACCACACAAATCCACACCCTTATGCTCATGGATCATGGTGTCACCTGGGCATGTGGGAATAAGGGAGTGACAGCTCATGTCAAAACAAAGTGGGGAAAATGCAGGAAAGTGTATGGGTGGAAAATTATAGTCCTCTGAAAGATATCTTCATTTTTACCACTTAGACACTTGGAGACAAATAATAAAGATTTCTCTATAGCAAGGATGCTTCCTTCATTTTATGCAAGTGAAGAGGACAAACAGAGGTCATTTGAGAAGCATCAGATCCAGAGTGACTTCATTTGAAAGTGACTGACCATGGACAAAGACAGACACTTTTGGGTGTAATCATTTCTGCACATGAAATATGCAAAATCTCCTAGAGGATGGAAGATAAACAGGAAGAAGATATACAGCTTTTTCCAAGTAGACTTTTTGTAGTTTTTCAAGTCCTGGCATGAACTGAACACTATAATAAGTTTCTCTGGATTTCAAACTGGCTTAGATTTTTCCAGCATTTTTTGGAACATGTTTACCTCACAAAAGCTACAGAAGAGAGGATAAAATACAGAAATGAGTAACCTTGGTGATTTAAGGTATAGATAGTTGGTCTTCTGTTATCCTTGCATTCCAAAACTGGATTTAACTAATGATTGAAAATATTCAGAAAGAAATGCATTGGGACTGAACATGTACAGATAATTTTTCTTGCTGTTACTCCATAAACAATGCTGTAAAAGAATTATTTACATATCACCTACATTGTATTAGGTATTATGAGTGACCTAAAGATGATTTAAAGTATATAGGAGAATATGTATAAGTTATATGTAAATACCATGCTATTTCAGATAAAAGACTTGAGTGTCTAAGGATTTTGTTATCTGATGGGCATCTTGGAACCAATATTTTATGGATCCTGGGGGGAAACTATTTTTAACAATAAATGGATATGAACATTAACTGGATATGAACATTTCAACTGGTGATTTCAGTAAGCCCAGAAACTGGCAAGTAAGTGACATTTTGTGCCCAGGAACTGAAAAAATGTCTTTGCATGAAATTTCGCAGGTTAATCAGATGTCTTTTTTACTCAGTCAATCATGAAATATTTATTGGTACTACATTATGTGACTTTGAAGCTTTCTCTAAACTGGCAACTTTGCAGGTTGGCACCCTGGAATTTGTTCTCCAACATTGTACCCAAAGCAAATTTTTAAGCATGCATTAGGTCATGACATTATTTGCTTATGTCATTTGGTGAACCGTATTACAAAGATAATTTAAAATCCATAGCATGGCTCCATTGTCCTGGATGGTGCAGCTGGCGAGAGGAGTGTGAGTTTACGCTCCTCCCTTTCTCCATTGACCTGGGACTGTGTGGCTGGCAAGAAGAGTCTGAAATAGCTCCTACCTTCCTCCATTGGCACAGGACAGCGCAGCTTAGGGCCCTGAGACCTGCTGGAATGCCAGTGACACAGTATGACCCTGGCTAAGATGCACATGATGGACAGGCAGAACTAGAGGCATGGAAATGTCTCATGCAACAGTAACAATATGAGCCAACAGGTAGTAAGTTAGAAGAACCAGTGCTGTGCTTGGGGACAAAGACACGAGGAATAGAAGCAGGAGGGTAGGGCTACCCACTTCTCTTTTCTTGTATTTTCTCTGTTTTCTTTTTCTTTTTCTTCTTCTTTTCTATTTCTTTTCTAAATGACTAGGGAGAACCCAGCCACAGAAAACTTATCCTGTCCCCTAAATTCAGAGACAAAGATCAGACCCAAACCCAGCAAAAATCCACCTGCAATCTTGGCCAGAGTACACAATGATAAGTCTGTCTAACATAAGAAATCTACAAGTGTCAACATAGAAAACAAAATAAAATAGAAAATAGAAAATGACAAAATGAAGAAGCAAAATGCAATCCCAAACAACCAGCCCATCCAAGACAAGCCCAGAGCACAAAGAGATAGAGGAAATCAGAAGCCAACAGATGGAACTCTGAAATGATAGCAGCAGAAGTGAAAAAACAAATGGAAGAGGCCATAGAAAAAATAATCTCTAGGGTGCAAAAGAAATGACTATTGAAATGAAAGACATTAAAGCAGACACAGATAAACAAAGAGAGGAGCTCAGGAAAATGATGGAAACCATGAATGTCATACATAGATAAGAAATGGAATCAATAAAATAGGTCCAAACAGAAATGCAGGAGATTAAAAACTCCATTGAAAGTATATGTAGCAGATTGAATGAAGGCGAGGATAGAATATCATATCTAGAAGACAGGAACATGACCAGGAAAAGAAAGATATCTTAAAAACAGCAAGAGACCATGAAAAATCAATCCAACACCTACAAGATGAAGCAGAAAAGAACAACATAAGATTGACTGGAATCAGGGAGAAAGCTGGAGACAGCACAAAAAGCCATTAAAAACCTCTTCACAGAAATAATGGCAGAAAGCTTCCCAAACATGGATAAAGAATTTGACATACAAATAAATGAAGCATATAGAAATCTAAATAGCCATGACCAAAATAAATCTACACCAAGGCATATAATAATCAAGATTCCAGGAGATCAGCACAAGAACAGAATATTAAAAGCAGCTAGAGGAAAGAAAGAAATCACTTATAAAGGAAAGCCCCTGGGCCGGTGAGATAGCTCAGCAATGTAAGCACCTGCCTGGCAAGTGCAAGGGCCTGAGTTCGACTCCCGGGAACCCACATATGAAAAAAGGGCCAGTGATATCACTCAGCGGCACAGGCACCTGCTGGCGCGCGAGGTCCTGAGGTCAACTCCCGGTATCCACACACACAAAAAAATAAATAAATAAAGGAAAGCCCATCAGAATTACAGCAGACTTCTCAACACAAACCCTCAAATCAAAACTATCTTTCAGAATTGATGGAGAAATAAGACACCACCATGACAAAGAACAACTGAAGAAATTTATGACCACCAAACCAGCTTTACAAAATGTTCTGAAGGACATATTAGAAAGAGATAACGAAGACCACAAACACATGGACACCAATAGAAAGAAGCCGCCAGGCAAGGCAAGCAATTAAACAGAAGAGAAAGACAGGGAACAAACAACAGGAAAACAACATGACAAAGATAAACCAATATATATCAGTTATAAACACCAACATAGATGGTCTCAAATCACCAATCAAAAGAAACAGACTGGCAGAAGGGATCAAGAAGCAAGACACAACAATATGCTGCATTCAAGAAACACATTTTACCCTGAAAAAAATTCATAGTCTAAATGTCAAAGGATGGAAAACAATTCTCCATGCCACAGGAACCCAGAAAAAACCAGGGGTAGCTATTCTATTTGCAGGCAATGCAAACTCTAAGCCAAAACTGATCAAAAGACACAAAGAAGGTTACCACATACTTGTTAAGGGAAAACTCCAAGAAGAAGAGATAACAATCATAAATATTTATGCACCAAACACAGTTTCACCCAACTACATAAAATATATATTAACAGATGTGAAAAGCCAAATAAGCACTAACACAGTTGTAGTGGGGGGCCTTAATACCCGACTTTCACAGATAGATCAACTAGATAAAAAATCAATAAAGAAATATCAGAATTAAACAAAGCCTATGAACTAAGGACTTGGTAGATGTCTACAGAGTGTTCCACCCAAAAACATCAATACAAACATTCTTCTCAGCTGCACATGGGACGTTCTCCAAAATAGACCACATACTAGCCCACAAAACATGCTTCAGTAAATGTAAAGGAATTGAAATCATCCCGTGCATACTATCTGACCATAGCACAATGAAACTGGAAATCAGTGACAAAGGAAATCACCAAAACTACATTAACACATGGAAATTAAACAACGACCTTCTGAACAACCAGTGGGTCACAGAGGAAATTAAAGATGAAATTAAACAGCATATATAATTAAATGATAATGCTGATACAACATACTGAAACTTATGGGATACAATGAAAGCAGTCCTACAAGGTAAATTTATAGCAATGAACTCACACATCAGGAAAACAGAATGAGCTCAAATAAACAACCTAAAGTTGAACCTAAAACCTGTAGAAAAAGAACAAATGAAACCCAAAGCTCATACAAGGGAGGAAATTATAAAGATAAGAGCAGAAATTAATGCAATAGAGACAAGAAAACAATACAAAGAATCAATGAATCAAAAAGTTGGTTCTTTGAAAGAATAAATAAAATTGATAAACCATTAGCCAATTTCATCAAAAAGAGGGAAGAAAAAACACAAATTCAAGCAAATAGGAATGAAAAGGGGGAAATCACAATGGATCCCACAGAAATCCAAGAGATCATCAATGCCTACTATCAGAACCTATATTCTAATAAGATGGAAACACGGAAGAAATGGACAGATCCCTAGACACAATCAAATTGCCAAAATTAAATCAAGAATATATAAACCTCTAAATAACCTGATATCAGCCAATGAAATGGAAAATGTAATTAAAAATTTACCAGCAAAGAAAAGCTCAGGCCCTGATGGATTTCACTGTTGAGTTCTACAAGAAATTTAGAGAAGAACTAATGCCACTAATGCAGAAACTCTTTAAAGGAATTGAAAGGGAAGCAATACTTCCAAAATCATTCCTGGAAGCAAGTATTACCCTGATACCAAAACCAGAGAAAGATCCAACCAAGAAAGAGAACTATAGGCCAATCTCCCTAATGAACATAGATGCAAAAATCCTCAGTAAAATACTAGCAAACAGAAGGCAGCAAATCATCAAGAAGATTATACACCATGACCAAGGAGGATTCATCCCAGGGATGAAGGGATGGTTCAACATACACAAATCAATAAATATAGTACACCATAGTAACAGAAGCAAAGACAAAAATCACATGGTCATCTCGAAAGATGCAGAAAAGCATTTGACAAAGTTCAACACCCATTCATGATAAAAACCCTACAGAAAATTGGAATAGATGATCTTTGCTTCAATCTTATAAAAGCTATATATGACAAACCAACAGGCAACATCATATTAAATGGTCGAAAACTGAAAGCTTTCACTCTAATATCAGGCAGAAGGCAAGGATGTCCATTATCACCACTCCTATTCAATATAGTTCTGGAAATATTAGCCAGAACAATTAGATGAGAAAAAAATAAAAGGAATACAGATAGGAAAGGAAGAAATTCAGTTATCATTATTTGCTGATGACATGATACTTTACGTAAAAAACCCCAAAATCTCCACCAAAACGCTTGTAGATTTAATATCCAAATTCAGCAGTGTAACAGGATACAAAGTCAACACTCAAAAATCAGTAGCATTCCTGTACACAAACAACAAACTCACTGACAGAGAAATTAGGAAAAACACACTCTTCACAATAGCATCTAAAAATATGAAATACTTAGGAATCAATCTAACAAAGGATGTAAAAGACCTGTACAGTGAAAATTACAGTACCTTAAAAAAGGAGATCGAAGATGAAATCAGAAAATAGAAAGATATCCCTTGCTCTTGGATAGGAAGAACAACATAGTGAAAATAGCCATACTCCCAAAACTGCTATACAGATTCAATGCAATTCCAATCCAAATATCATTAGCATACCTCACAGATCTAGAGAAAACACTCCTAAAATTCATTTGGAACCAGAAGAGACATAGAATAGCAAAAGCAATTCTGGGCAACAAAGGCAAGGCAGGGGGCATCACAATCCCTGACCTGAAATTATACTACAAAGCTACTGTGATAAAATCAGCATGGTATTGGCAAAAACACAGACCTGAGGATCAGTGGAACAGAATAGAAGATGCAGACACAACCCCAAATGCGCTCAGCCACTTTATCTTTGACAAAGGAGCCAAATATGTGCACTGGAAGAAAGATAGTCTCTTTAATAAATGGTGCTGGAAAAACTGGCTTTCCACATGCTGAAGACTAAAATTTGACCGCTGTCTATTGCCATACACTAAAGTCAAAATGGATCAAAGACCTAAATATTAAAATAGAAAAACTAAATTTACTGGAAGAGAAAATAGGTAGAAATCTCAAAGACATAGCTGTAGGCAGAGGCTTCATGAACAAAACCCAAACTGCTACGGAAATATTACCAAGAATCAACAAATGGGATATCACCTTATTTAAAAGCTTTTGCACATCAAAAGAAATCACAACAGAATTAAAAGACAACCCACAGAGTGGGAAAAAATTATAGCTAGTTGTCCCTCAGACAAAGGACTTCTATCTAGTACATATAAAGAATTAAAAACAAATCGCTCACCCCAAATTCAAAGACCCAACCCAAAAATGGCATCTGAGATGAATATATACTTTTCAGATGAAGAAATACAAATAGCAAATAAATACATGAAAAACTGGTCAACATCATTGGTCATTTGATAGATGCAAATTAAAACAACACTGAGATTCTATATTACTCCAGAAGGAATGGTTATCATCAAAAAATCAACTGATAACAAATGCTGTCAGGTCTGTGGGGAAAAAGGAACTCTTCTCCCCTGTTGGTTGGCGTGTAGACTGATGAACCACTGTGGAAATTAGTGTGGATATTCCTTAAAAAAGTAGGATTAGAGGGTCCATTCGACCCAGCTATTCCCCTTCTGGGTATCTTCCCAGAAGAATTA
The DNA here is from genome assembly GCA_028451465.1 of Erethizon dorsatum. NCBI lineage: Eukaryota > Metazoa > Chordata > Mammalia > Rodentia > Erethizontidae > Erethizon > Erethizon dorsatum. Next base: position 52,655,199 of record CM051828.1, read on the forward strand.
AAAACATCATACCACAGCAATGTATGTGCACCCATGTTTATAGCAGCACATTTGTAATAGCTAAATCTTGGAAACAACACAAATGTCCATCAACTAAGAAATGGATAAAAAAGATGTGTTCTTTTTATATAATGGAGTACTACTCAGCCATAAACAAGGAAAAACTGGAGACTTTTATAGGTAAATGGATGCAACTAGAGATCATGCTCCTAAGTGAAATAAATCTGACTCAGATGTGTAAACATTGTATGGTCTCACTAGTGCAAGAAACTGGATGAGTAAATAAGGTGCAAAATGTACAATAGACATTGTGAATTGGGAAGAAACTATTCAAAAGAAAAGACAGACTGATGGGAAAAATGGGAAAGGAAGGAAGGGAAAAAGAAAAAATATATTTATATACACAAGATAGTTAAGGTAGTCATACAGCTAGTTTGTCTTAGTTCATTGAAAAGAAAGGTTTATGTTAATATTGTTTGGACAAGATATCATGCCTATATCTTGTACTCTGAATAACTACTATGAAGACAACAATATGCAATGTATTAATTATTGTAACTCTCCTACTATTTTGAAACTGTTTTATTTTTATTTTTTTCTCTTAAAAAAATAAAAAAGGATAAAATCCATAGTATGATATCTCAAGGTCTGCTAGTAAAATAAAATAGTAACTGTTACCTAAGAGGTATAAGTAGAGTGGCAGTGAGATGATTGTTGAAGGAGTGGACCAAAGCAAATGATGGCAATGAATAGATGAGCCCAACAGGAGGTTGACTAGCACTGATGTGGCAAGGGAGTTGAGAAATGGATGGATTGCGTTAAGAGTCAGAATTAGTAAATCCACGTGGGCAATGAAAAATTTAAAATTATATAAAAACTTTTCGGGTTCTAATTTAACATGATGCTTTTGATTTTAGCAGGGAATACTAGAGTAGAAGCATGTTGGACATAGCACAGAAGAGGGGAGAAGTGGAAAATGACAACAGGAAGCAGTTAGAAGGGACATGGAAACTATTCATCAACAAACACTCAGAGAGCACTTACTACATGTAAGGCACTCTTTCCAACACTTAACCAATGTAACTCATTTAAAACTCCTCACAATCTTCCAAGGAAGCTGCTATTATTAGTCCATTTTGCAAATGAGAAAAATGAGGCATGCAGATGATGTAGAAAATGTCCAATCGCCCAGTTTGTAATTGGTGAAACTGAGATTCGAACCCAGTTTTCTGGCTCCATAGTCTGTTAATCACTCTATGTATGAGATGGCCTTTTGCAGAGGTCTCTGGATGGGAGAGATTCAACCATATGCTTGAGGATAACCAGAGATGATCATCAAAGAGACTTGGATAGATTGTGTGACATGCGCAGAGTTCATGGCTATAAAGCTCTAGAACTCAGAATGATGTGCAAGTTTAGAGTCCTTGCTGCTACACCGTGCCTCTGCGCAGAACCAGATTTCTGAAGAGGATAACATCTGTGAACCTCGTATATAATCTTTGAGTGTTGTAGATATTAAAGGCCATATTCACAACTGCATGAGAAAAAAGGTCAGCAATGAACTGGCAGAAAATTTTTGTTGTGATTTTTTAGTATTCTTCCATAAGATCTGTTATCATTTGCTGATCTGTTTAGTAAGTGGATCAGAACAACCAGCAAATGAATGATTTGATTATATCTAATGTTTACATTTTGGTACTAGGTACTACATCAAATGTGTTTTTAAGCAGCGACAAGGATCTGTGAGTTTTCTTTATTTTTTATTGTGGCAAAATATATGAAACATAAAGTTCACCGCCTTAACCATTTTTGAATACACAGTCCATTGGCACTAAGTACACCTGTGCTGTTGTAAACCACCACCAGAATCCACTCAAAGCTTTTCATCTTCCATACTGACTATTTCTATTCATTTGACACTAATTCCTCATTCCCTGAATCCCCAGCCCCCAGCAATCACCATTCTGCTTTCCTTCTCTGTGAATGTATTTTTTTTTCTTTTCATTAGATACTTTGTGAAATTTGCAGAGTGAAAAAGATCCTTTCACCCAACAGTAAAAATAAAAATAAACACAACCCTAAAACTAAAAAAAAACTCTATGGATTTTTCTGAATGCTCTGTCTTTCTCCCCTATATACCCCTTATCCACAGCCATAACTGCCCTTGGGCAGCGACTATGCTTAATGAGAAACTGTTCCAATATTAAAGTCTCTGTACACTAAGGAATGGGCAAATAAAGGGAATTTTAATATGGCTTTCACATGAAAATCTTTTTGCTCGTTTAACTCAAAGATGTCCTTAAATCTTAGAAACCTTTGAGATGCTACAAGAACCACAAGAAATCAAGACTTTTGATTCACTGGGAGAAACCCTCTTTTCTCTATAGCACCTCAGTGAAAACAAATCTATGTCAGTTGAAAAGAAGGGACAGGTGGATGTTGGACGTGTGTATGTACAAAATTTACATACTTGATTATGAAATATGCTTAAGCAAAACTGAGAACACAGACATTGGAGTAAGTCATGTGTGAGTTCAAATTTAGCTCTGGGGTGTACTTAGACAAGCAAATTCACACCTTTGAATCTATTTCTTTACCTGAAAAATAGAACCAAAGTACTGATTTCACAGTCCTACATAAGCATTAAATAGGATAGTATATGGAAATGCTCTGGTACCTAGAAGGCATTCTGTAAAGGCCATTTTTCCTCTGGTTGATTTTCTACTATAATATTTTGTAACAGATTTTGATCTGTTCCCCGAGGTTACATAGATATACCCCAAAATAAGATAGTATTTTGTAGTATAATTATTTTTACAATATTAACTGAATTCAAACCAATACCATTTTCATTTTATTCTGAGATTTCATATGAAACAAGTATACATACATGTGTGTACATACAGGTAATTTTAGCCTACATTAAGAACCTACCACCAGTGACCACACTTTTCCACACAGCTTTACAGAACAGCAAACATTTCTCATACTGCAAGTAGTGATGCCTCAAAAGGAAAGAAGAGTTTCAAAGAGACTTACTGGACTCTTGTTTTAGTTCATTTTCTGTTGCTATAACAGAACACCTGAAACTAGGTAGTTTAGAAGAAAAGCAGCTTGTTTACCTCACAGTTCTGGTGGCTGGAAGTTCCAGGTCAAGCAGCCACATCCACTCAGCTTCTCCATGGGGTGAGGGGTGCTTGTGCTATTCCATAAATGGTAGAAAAGCAGGAGGGCAATCAGGCTGTTGGGAAGAGACAAAACATATAGGGTAACCATGCTTTATAACAAACATCCTTGAAGGCAACTTCAGGGTCCCTAGGAAGGGAGAGCCCACTCACTCCTGGGAGATGGCACTGATCTGTTTAGGAGGGCTCCATCCTTATGGCCCAAACACTTCCCACCTTTAACACTGCCACACTGAAGAATCAAACCACAACACGAGTTTTGGTGGGGACAAGCCACACTCAAACCACAGCAGCCCTCAAGTCTGGCCATTCTCTGGGACTGCTGCCACAGGCCAAATCTGCCAAAACTTTACTAATAAACTGAAATTTCTTTTATTATCAAGAATCACATTAAAAAAGCTTAATGTTTCAAGAAAAGAATTGAAGAGTTTGAGAAATTACATAGGAGGCTCAACTGTCTTCTAATCTCTACTTGGTTTCAATGTAACATATTAACGAATTTATAGTTAATTTAACCAAGGTGTTATTTCTGAACAACCAGATGGAGGCTCTCGCATACCGGAAACATTGCTACAAACCACCCTTTTCCCATGGATTCTGAAACGATGTCTGAATGACTAAGATTTCTATGAATGTCCTGCCTTAATGAGAACAGAGTAGTTCTTATCTTGGAATAAACACTGGTAAGAGAGCCAACACTTGGGTTTTGGCAAAAATCCATGTTTTGTTGAAAATGGATTTAAGGAAAGAACAAACAATAAAACACTGAAACTATTTTAGTTTGACAGAATAACTAGTCCAACATTTACATCTTGCTTGGTTTTCATTTCCATAAACCAAGTCAAGTTCACCGATGGCAGAAGAGCAGTAAAACTGACTCTGCTCCTAGCATCAGCCCAGGCATGCCGATTCCAACCGCACACAGCGCGTGGCCTCCGCTGGGAGCAGGAAGCACCCACTACACCACGTTCCTATTGTCTGAGCTCCTTTCCCACCTCTTCACTTCCCAAATCTTCCTTCTTTTCATCTTAACACACATACTGACTTTCCTGCTTTTAAGAAGCCATCTTTTTATTACTTTTTGTGAAGGAAGTTGGCTAATGATGGAAAGATTTACCAGTGTTCCTAAGTATAGTGCTCTGCCTTCACCCAGCCAGTCCCACTTTCTGTCTATAAAATATAAGCAGAATTAGGGGGCAAAAAATGATGAATGGTGACCATCACTCCTGGTGCCTTTATCTTCATGTAACCCTGGCACAGTATCACAGTCTAGCATTTAATAACAGCCCAGGTTCTTTTTAAAAAATTTTTACACTCAAGGTTCTTTCAGACATAACTTGTTTATCTGGACTGAGAATCAGGGTTTAATTTTCATTTTATTAATTATCTGTGTAAAGTTCTACATTCTCTTAACCTCTCTAAGTTTCAGCTTCAACACTTGCAAAATGAGTAAAATAGGCTAGATTTATTTTTTCATCACCTAGTTCAAAATTTTATATTTCTAATATTTAATATCCACAGTGGGCCTAGCAGCACTAAATACCACGTAATTATCACACTGCAGCCATGGCATCCCTGCAGTACTGCTGCTGGCTGTCCCCACAGTGTGGCGCTACAGGAACTTCTCCATTTGCATTGCAGAGACCCAATTGTCACTGAGCTCCCCTGGGACCACTGCGTTGTGAACATAACCCCTCCACTGGGCTGGCTTTTCTGAAGGTCCTGAAACATAAGCTGAAACCCCAGACTGGGCTATCCACTGAATAATTTAATACTTACAAGACTCATTCCCCAGTGTCATGTTTGAATGTCGCACTGTCTTAAATCAATCATTGATAATGACTTCTCCTCCCTGGTCCCAAGTTCACGTTCCATTGTAAATTAAAGGCTTTGTAGGCGCATTCCATTGTTTCTTCAAGTTTATAATTTAGTGCTGGAGATTTCACAATTTTACTTCCCTAAACACCATCTAGCACTCACAAAAACTTAGATCCCAAGAAATGCTTAGCTCAAATCAGACACATATCAATTTTTCTCTAAAGTTTTAGTCCTCAGTAGAAATTTCTAATAAGCACACATTGATTTTAAAAATGGGTGGTAGGAACTCTGAGGACTGTACCCAAATGTACACTTCTTTTACGTCAGTGTTGCTTGGATTTATACATAAGCAATATTCTTGGTTTCCTGAACTCTAGTCTCTGAGTTACACTTTCACGGTTCAAAGAGAAAGTTACTCAAAGCACTGTTGTGGTACCTAAAGAGACTTACTGTAAGGACACCAGGAGATGGCTGCTGGAATTTTCTATGAAAAAAAAATAAGTCAATGTGGCTTGGCAAGCAAAGTCTGGAAAATGTGAAGCAAGGAAGGAGTGAGGAGGCAGCGTCCACACGAATGCTGTGAAAAGAAATGAAAATTATGGCATTGCCAGGAAACTTCCAAACCAAATTCACAAACAGCAGAGAATAAACCTGGCTTCCAATGTCTTTAAATAAATCTGATATTTTCAGAACAACTGCCTCTTCCAAACCACCGACTATATTTAGCTGTAGGATCACCTGCGATCTTATTTGTACATCTATATTATAATTTATGGTTTATATTTACAGATTCACTACAACCTTCTATATTTGCTAAAATGAGCTGTATTTAACTCTAAAAGAACAAAACTTTGGGGACACAAGTATGAATAAAGACCATATGACTATGTCTATATTTACAGCCAAACACTATTTTGGATAAGACAAGAACAGAAAGAGGGTAGGAAAATGCAGAAATATCAATAAATCTTTTTCCTGTAATGACATTTTAAAACTCTACACATCTATTTTCACGTACTTCTGGGTGTGCTATATAATTTTAAGGCTTTTCTAATGTTTTTGACCAAAGAAAATTTAACTGTTGTCTGAAGCATCCAAAAAGCAGACTCCACCCACTTTGGGGATATTGGTTTTCTTCCTACATATTCACAGGCTGAGCCCAGCACTCTGCAGACCTCACAGAGCCCTTCATTAACCCAGCTTTAATCTCTCCAGGACACCTGCTGGGTCGCACAAACTTCTCCATTATCTGAGTATGACACATGGAGATGCTTCCTTCCCTGGCTCACGTTGTGAAAGCCAAATGAAGCATGTGCCTCCGCTTTCTCATGGAAGAGTCAGCCACCCATCCTCCTCCTGGCTCCCTGGGGCCTCTGTTCATAGCTCAGTTATGTTTCCCTAATGTTATAATCATCCATTTATGTTCCTGTCATCCCTACTAGACCATGTGCTTTCTGAGTGCAGGTGCTATATCTTACTTTACAAATAATTCAAAATACTGAAGGGACCCAGACGAGCTTCATATGCTTGATTAATAGCCATAATCTAATGACAGTGTTTTGCAACATAGTGAAAACATCCTTGATTTGAGAACTTCATTCAGTTCTCAATGTGAGATCTGGTTGAGGCCTGTTTTAAATTTGCACTGCCAGAGTGATTTTCTCAAATCATACACCTCATGTCAGTTGCCTATGGAACATCTTTTCCTGTCTTGCTTCACCATATGCTATGGTTTGGATGTGATTTGATTGTGCCCACAACAACCCATGTTGAAATGTAATCCCCACTGAGAAGTAGTAAGAGACAGGACCAGGTCTCATTATGAGGAGGTTATTGGTCATGAGAATTCTGCCCTCAAGACTGCATTAGTCCATCCAATGATTAGTGGATTATTGAGTTACTAAAGGAGTAACTTTATTATAAAAGTGACCTCTTCCTGGGACACTTGCTCTGTCTCATGTCTTGAGCAGCCTTGAGACTCTACAGAGTCCCCACCAGCAAGAGGACTCTAATCAGGTACAGGCCCTTGATCTAGGACTCCCTGGCCTCCAGAACTGTCAGAAATAATTTTTTCTTACATACATTACCTACTCACATATTTGGTTATAGCAACAGAAAATGGACTCTGATACCTTCCTAGAAACCTGGAAGCCTTCCCGGTACAGAAGGAAAATGCACCTTAGGGCAGTTTAGGGAGTTGTCCTGAGCCACTTGGAAGAAAAGCTGGATGCTGTAATACATGCTCAACTATGTTTCACATCCAAAAAAGAGCTCTTCCTGGTGTTCTCAGGGACAGATTCAAATTCCTCAACTTGATTTATAAATAACTTCTAAGACAGGCCCCTTTTTATTTCTCTAGAAAGAAATTTCATTGCCTCCTGAGTCCCAAGTCTGGTCAGTAAACCCAAGCAATTTTCAATTCCTGATGTACCCTATGTCCCCTCCTGCTCCCATACTTAGCACTGGTTTCTCCTGGTCCCAAATCTTTTCTTCTTATAAGGAAAGTGAGAAGGTTCATTAACTTTTCTACTCCTTAACAATAATGACCACAAACACAGTTCACTAAACAAACATTAGTTGAATACATGTCATGTAATAGACATCTTGCTTAGCCCTAGGGGCTAAGGAAGAGCCCATCCTTGCCCTCGAATGCCCTCTTGTGTGGTCCTATGCCCCCCCTCACCCAGGCAAACCTCTGCTGTTGTGTTCCCTGCTTAGGGACAATGGATGTTAAATTTCAGGTCATTTTGTTTGGTGTCTTTTACTCCACCAACTTCCTTTACTCACTGCTCCCTTCCAACTCTTTAACGTTGTTCTCAGATAGAGACAGAATACTATGCAACACAGTGCCTGAATCAGTCACCTTCATTTTTCTTGGGGCTTCTCTTTATCTCCTGGTAATGAGAATGGCCTCTCTCCACCACAAAACATAGATATCTATCCAAAAGGCAATAAAACCACTGCACATGATCACAGAAGGAAGAATTTAAAAAGTCCATGCTCATAGTTGGCAACTAGCCCACGTGAATGTGCCTGATCATATCTACTCTGGGAAGCTAAGAAGGGTTGTACCTGGTTAGTACTTGGATGGGAAATTTATACTTAAAACAATTTTTTAAAAAATTACAGCTTTACCAAAACTTCAATCCTGGCTTTATCTTCTGACAGAATATAATCTCTTAATATGACTTATAGTTTTCTTTCTAGTGCTTTGGAAAAGAGCAGGTAAGTTTATTCTTGGGCCCAGAGGCAACATAACTCATTTTCTTATGAGTTCTTACAGGAAGGATTTTTATAAACTTGTTTATTTGGAGATGGATCTAAAACTTTAATATCTCATTTACAAATGCTTTACAGTTTTGTTCAGCAGTTTCTACTTTTTTCCCCCTTACACAACCCTGTGTGTTAGGACCAGCTGAAATAACTGTGACTGTTTTACAGATAATCAAATAAGTTTGGAGAGACTCTATCACCTGCTTCAGCTATTGATGGTGTAGCAGGGAGGGGGCTTAAATGTTCTGACTTTATGTCCTTGAACCTTTTATATGAACTGGAAAGAAAAATGTGAGCTACCTTATATGGTGAGTCTTAATGTAAGACACAAGGTAAGCCACCTGGCAAAGGCCTAATTTTTCCTTCCAAGTTTTTCTTGAGTCCCTCACGTGCCAAATTACACAGTTCTACAACCAGCCCAGTTGCCTCAATCTGCTGTGACCAAGAGATGTTTCCACAAGGTCTGTGGCTGCTGGTACTGCAAACCTTGGAAGGGAGGATCAAGAGCAAAGAAACCAAGAGCACAGGAGGAGGAAGCCCTGCACATAAACATCATCAGTATTAGTTTTGCTGCACCAGGCCCTGGTCCAACTAAATGATTATTTTCTGTCCACTTCAGGGCAACTAGAATGGTAAGCATTTGCAGAAATCTACAAATTACTTCTGTATATGAATGTGCTGTAATTGGTTAGATTAGTTTTAAAAGACTCACAAAATGGACTGGGAACAAAATTGCCAACGTGACTGCATCTACCATGATGAAAAGGTTATAAAAATTAAGAAAAGTCACATGTGTTTGACACAATAAGAGAAAATTGAGAAGAGAATTGATCAAATTATCCTGAAAATCAAAACCAAATCATCCTCCTCTAACCTACCCACAGACAGTGAATAACTGCCACGATCACTCTTTCTGTCCACCACACCAAGGGGATAAAATTACTTTGACACAATTATCTTCCCATGTAAAGCATAAATTATTTGAAGGCCTTAATTTCTCCACATATCTAATCTTTAATCCTGTCCTTTGACGTTTTAGTTCCTCTAACATTTGTCAGAACTTTTGAGGAGACTATATCAAGTTATTAGAAATGCATTATGCAAAAAATAAGCCCAACAAATGCCCATGGCAGCATTACCTCATTGAATTCATTTGCTTTCTTCCTTATTGTTCCAAGACAGCTGATTATTTCAGACAGTACTTTTTTGGTGCATATCAGGGATGAATATGCAAAGAAGAATGTAACATTTACATATTTATCCATTTATGGTATACATTACCATACATATGCTGCCAGTTAATGTCTGTGAAAGGAGAAAAAGGAATGTTTATCTTTTTTATGGCCCCCAAATCACATTTTCTTTTGTAGGCTGCTACTTAAATTCCTTTCAAGGGCTTTATCTTTATTGAGGCCCTTGGATGCCACCAGCTCTAGATGCCTCAGAACAAGATCTATGATCCACATAGCAAGCAGAATTCCTATTCTAGTCCTTTGATTCCTGCACTCTGTGATAGAATTTATTTGGATTTAGCAGCACCAGGTAGTTCCTCTCTAAACATTCAAGATCAATTGCAGAGTATGGCATTTATTTGTCCAGTGGAGGGTAGAGTAAAAGATTCCATGCTCTTACCATAACAGTGTCGTAGCTTGAGGTACTTTAGATGTCCTTAGGCAATAATAAGAAGGGAACAGCCCAGAATTATGATGTCTACTGGAAATTCTAAAAATTCTACTAACTAGGAAATACATATTATAATTTTGCTCCTATGTTTGGTGGGAAAGCTAGCACAATACTGGGCAAAAAGAAAGTGCTAATAAATAGGTAATAAAAAAGCAAGACACACAAAGGTCAATATCAATAATCAAATTAACCAGATAATTTCCAAATCCTCCTGCTCCTTAGTTCCATTAGATCTAGTCAATAGTGAAAAACATGAAGTTAAAGTCAAAGCTATTACCTGAATAATTTGGGACACAAACTCTTGTATGACAAGCTTTTTGAAATTTAGTGAATTTTCACCTTCATATTGTGGATATAGATGAAGATTTCTGAGTGTTTCCAACTTGTCTCTTTTTAAAAATACACAAATATAAATCAAAATTAGAACAATTCAGATTATACTGTATTCTATTACATAAGAACACATTTACTTAAAATAGCAAAATAGGACAGTGGTTACCCTCACCTAACATTTCTTACTGACTTCACATGCAGCTAATATCTGTTCAGAGCTGTCTTTTGGAAATGAAAGAGGCCAAATATATGAGTCCTGAGAACAGTACATGTGTCTTCCTATATGTCTTCAACCTCATCAGGGCAGGAGGCCACAACAAATATCAGAGTGTGCTATGCAGAGACCACTTTGTAAAGACCCGAGACCCGAGCATTCCTGGGCAGGGGAGGCAGCACCCTAAGTCCAGGCAAGGCAGCAAGGTCATTATCAAAGCTATGAAAGTAAAAACACTTTTTTCCTGAAATAGCTAGAAATGTAAGTCATAGCAATTATTAAGGACATAATTCTCTTAATAGCTGAAGTGGGGACATATATATAAGGGTTTCCTATAACTACCTACTCTGTTCATCTGCAAAAGCTGTATATTGTTCAGCTTTCCACTTGCAGGGACAAAGTACTAAACCACCACCACTTAAAGAAGATGTTTTATTTCACTTACAGTTTCAGAGGTTTCAGGCAGAAATGGAAACATAGTGGCAGAAAGGCATGGTGGAGCAAAGCTGCTCATTTCATGGCAGCCGGAATATGGAGCAAAGAAGACAGCCAGGAGAGATATACCCTCCAAAGACACATCCTGAGTGATTCACCTCTAACTGGACCCAAACTCCTAACAGCACATTCATGTTCACATTCATTTATGAACATCAGTGTATTAATCCACTGAAAAGTGTAGTGCCTCATGATCCAGTTACCTCTCCAGGAGTCTCCTAATCCAGTCAAATTGATAAATGAGATTAACTGACACAAGCCCATCCCCTGTCAATTCAATACCTAATTGCATCTTGTTACATTATATTAAATCTTCAAAATAAACACAAGCAAGATAATATTTTCACCTAGTGTGATACAATATCCTCTATACAGCTAAAAATGTAATTAATGCTTGCTCTAAAGTCTCAATACTTCTAGCACTGATCAAAAGCCCAAGTCCAAGGTCTCCTGTGAGATGCAAGGCAAACTTTTAGCTGTGAACCCCTGCAAAATTTTAAACAAAGTTATATAATCCCAACATACAATGGCAAAAGATAAACACAGCTATTTCAAAATGGAGAAATAGGGTGTAGAAAACAATAGGACAAAAGCAATACTGAAATTCAACAGGGCAGAATTAAGTTCTGTAGCTCTATGTCCAACATCCAGGGCACATAACTGTAGATGTGAATTCCAGAGGGTTTGAACAGCCTCACACTTATGTCTTTGCTGATCATAGGCCACATAGCCAATCACTCTTCTGACTAGCTTTTCTCGCTGCTTGCAGCTTTTATTTTTAGCATATGTTCTATGTTCCTGGCATCTCTCACTTTCTAGGATTTCTATAATACTTTCAACTTTACTCATACACTACCCTCTCAGTAGAACATTGCCTGGCCTCCCAGGCCTACCTTTGAAATCCGGATGGAAGCCTCTATGACCCCACAACTCTTGAATTCCAAATGCTTGGAAAGCCAATGCTATGTGGACATTGCCAAGGTCTGCTGCCACTTCTAGCAGTGGCCAGGTCCTTTCAGATCACAGCTGCAGTGGTATCTGAGTGCTTAGAGAGCTGAGCACCATGAAATGAATCCTAGAGAATCAATTCTGTAGGTACCCCTGGTCAAATGAAAGGTTTATACTTTTGTACCCTTCAGCTGCAATGAATGGGTTCTTAACTGACTGCAGAAATGCCCTCAAGGCATTTTTCTTCTGCTTCTAGTTCAAAATTCTTGGTGTTTTAAAAACAGTGCTAATATCTTCAGCACCCACACTTCCTTTGGCCCCAGTTTATATAAGGTTCTTTTGGGGCAGAAATTTAAGCTTTTCAAATATTTCTGCTATGCTTTTTGATCCTTATTCTTATTATAAATCTGGCTAAAACACTATTCAGGCCATAAACTGAGTGCTGGACTGCCTTGAAAATTCTTCATCCAGATCAACTAGTCTGCCACCTTCAAATTCAGCCACATACAAAGTTTGAAAGACATGAGAAAAACGTAGAAAAGTTTTTGCCAGAATGTAACATGCATAGCTTCTAGTACAATTTCCAGTAGAATCCTTGTTCCTGACTGAAACCTCCTGAGCCTGGCCTTTACTCTCACATTCCTATCAGCATTATTCTCTTGTAAGTCCTGATCAGAATCACCCATAAGTCTCTGCTTACAGCATATTAGGCTTTTTCTAGTCTGGTTCTCTAAATTTTTCCAACTTTCTCCTGCACACCAGTTTCAGAGGCTTCCCAACTCATGGTCAAGTATAGTCACAGTAAAACCCTACTTCTTTGGTACCAATTTTCTCTATTATTTGACTTCCTTGTTGCTGGAATAAAATACCTGACAACCACAAGATAAAGGAGGAAATAGTTTATTTTTACCATGGCTTCAGCAGTTTCAGTCCATGGTTGGATGACTTCAAGATGGGAACATGTTTTATATGATTGTCTTCTCCCTTTGTCGTTACATAGCCATTTTCTGTACTCAAATCCCTGGACTCTCTCTCTCTCTCTCTCTCCCTCTCTCTCTCTCATTATACTGGAGTAGAGCCCACTCTTAGCAGCCTATGCCTCCGTAAAGGTCCTATCTCCTTATATAATCACATTGTGTATTAATGCTTTGAGATAAGAGTTTATAGGGACACAATCAGCCCTAGCATCTACCATGGCACAAAGGCTAACATATCTGTATAGCTTGAAGTAAGCCCCACGGTTTCCTGTTTAGCATCTACGAATGTGTTGCATTCATTTGTAAATCTATATATTTATGTATTTACAGGCTGGGGGGAACTGCAATATTATTCATATCTGGTATCTGGGAAATATTTTAGAAGAAAGTTTTACACATAAAGAGTATTTTGAAAATCATTACTATCTTCACATAATAAATAAATTAAAAAATTTAGTGAGGTTAAAATATTTGATCCAAATCCAATACCTGGAGAATTCTAGGGACTATAGATTATTTAACTTAGTGATCCTTCCATATCTGAAAGATGCCTGCTTAATGTGATGACTATTCATTGTGTTCTCTAGAGCAATGCCAGTTTTTTTCCTTTTTCATCATCTAATTTGACAAGTTAGATCTTGTAAGGTCAAATAAGGAGTGAGGTTTGAAAAGGGAAACTGGCTACTGATGTATTACTGAAAATCTAAAATCAAATGTGGTAGCTGAGAAAGTGGAATCTACCCAGATGAGAAATTAAAAGACAAAGTAACATTTCATGTACCCACATTTACAATCATTCCTGTAGAGTCTAATATGATGCCTGCCAGCCCAGCAATGACAGGTCCAGCAGTACCTCCCTCTGAGCGTGAAAAAGCACAGAGACAACAGTGCAACCTCAAGCAGGATATTTCTTCTGAAAATCAGCTTCAAGCTCTGTGAAATAGATTCTTCTGCTCTGCTCATCCTATTGTCATGGTGAAGACCAGGCAATGCACAGAGTCTGATACCCGCTTAGGATTAAAATCACTACCAGCCATTCTTTCTTCTCCCCACTTCTTATTTAAGTCTTTCAGGCAGGCTTCAGAAATAAATAAATAATTTTAACTTAATTCTGTACCAGTCAATCAAAAATAGAATAATATTTAAAAATTAAGTAAAAATTATCATTATGGAAAAATGTATGACATTTTTCTGAAGGTAGCTCCAAATGTGTGTTTATTTTCTGTAGGCTCAGAATATTTCCATTATTTTATCATTAGTATGTATCTTACTGGCCCATTGGCACAAGTATACAGAGAGTAATACTCCCATTTTATTTATGAAGACAGAGATTGACAAATTAAACAAATCCCAGGGGAGTACAGACCAAGGCCTAGAGCATGGGCCTTAAAATCAACTACTGAGCTCTACTTGTTAGTAGACCTTTGATTATCTGTGTTCTCTTCAATTTCCTTGCCTTTAAAATAAAGATAATACTGGAAGCAGTTAAGGGATGCTACAGGATTAAAGAATATACACATATGGTGCCCAGCACTTATTGTTGTCACTGCCTCCATATAGCTAAGGAATAGCAGATCTGGCAATAAATTGTGTTCCTGGTTTCCTAAGATAAACAGTTATCACTAGTTGGATTATTGTTTGTCTACAGAGGGTAAGGTCGGCAGGCTGTAAATAACTAGAGAATTTAATCTATAAACATGATTGCTTAGGGAGAGTTATTCATTTTGTTTTAATGATACTGCAGAGGGTCAGATATTCCAGGAAATGGTCAGAATTCCCAGGAAAGTCACTTGAGGCATTAACCAACTCTACCCAGGTTGTTCTATATTTAATCCACATGGCTAAATCTCTGTTCTGCTCATTGGCTTTCTCTTAAGCCTGCTCTTCTGCAGCAAAACTGCTTCTAATAAATACTACACTGCTCCTGAAATTTCATCAGTAGAAATGCAGCCCTTTCAGGTTTCCATGGTTTTAAAAAACCTTTTTCTGATCTTATTTCCAAAGATAAATATCCTCCCTGACTTATGATGGACTAACACTGGAAATTTAAAATATGTAAATTGGAAAATGCAATGTAATGCATCTAACCTACTCAATGTCCCAGTTTAATATCACAGTATACAACAAGAGTATCTGAGTTTCTTCTTATGACTGCATGACTGACCTAGACCTGCAGATGGTGGCCACTGTCCAGCATCTCAACAAAGCACTGGACAACACATTTCTAGCTAACTCAAGAAAAGACTCAAATTCAAAATTTGAATCAGATTTTCTACTGAATGTGTATTGCTTTTGCACTATACTGAAATTGAAAAATTGTTGAGTCATTGTAAATTGGAGGTATCTGGATATTTATCAACAGTTACAAGATTTTTTATGAGGAACTCAAAGGTCAACATTATACTTTACAACTATGACACAAGCAAAGCAGACTTAATCATTTATCATGAGTTACATTTTCCTTCTGAAATTTTTCTTAGTTTTTACAGGCTGATGTTTCAGTGTTTGAACTTAATGTTTGACCATGCCAATCTTAATCCAAGTCCTTCTGAATCAAGACTCATGACAAAGTTTATTTCTTTCACAGAAAAATTCTCTAATTGACCTCCTCTCAAAGAGCCTCTCTCTGCCCGTGAATTCTCTTTCTGTGCACTTGAATTACTCAATATTAATTATATCATTTTACTTGAATTCATCAACATGTGTGTATTTGTCTTTCTAGTTATAAAATTTCAAGGACAGAAACAATCACTGTTTTGTTTCAAATATGATGCCTGTTCATGCTGTGTAACCTGAATAATAGAGTGCGAAAAATGATTGTAAAAACTCTCAGTAACAAAATGAATATGTACTTTTAATATGTGCTTAAAAATAATAACATACTATTCAGGCAGATTATTTTAAAAACTAAAGATGTCTAACAATACAATTCACATGACAATGCCTTTCGATAGCTTTCAAATTTACATTTAAACTGTATAATGATAAAAATCTCCATCCTGCTCCTTGAAAAGTGCTGTAGGAAAATTGTCAGTTAGAAGTCCACTTGAGGCATTACAGGTGACATGTCCAGGATGTGCTTAAAAATGTGTCATCAAAAAAGAGAAAAACATTGGGGAAGACCATTAAGTTGGATGTTGAGTAGCGTAATACATTTTTTTTTACTTCTATAGTTATTTTTTTATTACTCCTCACTGATCAAATATTTAAGGCAATTTCTGCCATATAAGAATGTTGGGGCCGGTGAGATGGCTCAGCGGCATAAGCACCTGCCTGGCAAGCGCGAGGGCCCCAGTTCGACTCCCGGAATCCACATACGAAGAAAAGGGCCAGTGATATTGCTCAGCGGCACAGGCGCCTGCTGGCGCGCGAGGTCCTGAGGTCGACCCCTGGTACCCACAAAAAAAAAAAAAAAAGGAATGTTGTAGTGTGTCCTCATCCACCTTATTCACCAGATCTGGCACTGTGTGAATTCTGGCTATTCCTCAAATTCAAAATCATCATGAAAGGTAAACATTTTGCACTCATTGAGTACATAGAGGCATCCATGACAGCAAGCTAAGGACACACAAAAATGAACTTCCAGAACTACTTCAGAAGTAGCAAGAATGATAGAATAAATGTGTTGGAAGCAAGGTAAAGTATTTTGAGGGAGATTAGCAGGTGTGTCCTTTACTATAATAATTTTTAAAATTTAAATGTGCATTGCATTTTTATCATACCTTGAGAGTTTTTGTTTTGTATATGTATATATATATACATATACACACATATATATATCATAATGGTTATGAAAAAAATTTAGAATTTTAAGAGCGATAAAAATCCATGCAAGTAAAAGTTTTAGAAGAAATCTTTTTTTTTTTTTTTTTTTTTTTTGTAGGTACCGGGGTGTCGACCTCAGGACCTCGCATGCCAGCAGGCGCCCGTGCCGCTGAGCGATATCACCGGCCCCCTTTTTGTATGTGGGTTCCGGGAGTCGAACTCGGGCCCTCGCGCTTGCCGGGCAGGCGCTTAAGCTGCTGAGCCATCTCACCAGCCCTAGAAGAAATCATTTTGATGAAAATACTTCTTACAGAATTACTTTTAATTAAGGGTACTCTTTTAAGTGTCAGCTTGGCACTTTTGTTAAGCTTGTTGAATTATTTTGAAGTGCTTTTTCATCATGCTTCAATATTTGTTTTTATCCTAATACATTAATTTGTATATAACATATTCATATAATTCTAAATTGTCTGGTGCTTAATATTAAATATTTATATTTCATGAATTTATAAATGTCAAATTGACTGACAAATATGAGATCGTAATCTGTGCAGTTTCTTAAGAGAAATAATTATTTTAACCTCCTAAAAGTGTATATATTATATACTTTATTATTTAGGGTAATATTTAGATCCTGGTTCAATTAAAATCATGTGACTTAATAATGATAGTAGATAATTACAAGGGTGAATAGGGGCTGTTTCTTTAATTTTTTTTACTTTCTTTTTAGAACCTACTTTTTTGTCACCTAACTAGGACAATAATACCTGGTTCACAAGCTCCACAGAATCTATGAGGTTCTACACATACCGTGCATGAACTGTTTCTTGATAAGTATAAAATGCAAGGCAAATGCTGTGTGTTATCAGAAATAATCAGTCAACCAATTTATGTGGGGCCAAACTCAAATTCTATTTAAGGGGCCGGTGAGATAGCTCAGCGGCATAAGCGCCTGCCTGGCAAGCGCGAGGTCCTGAGTTCGACTCCCAGTACCCACATACGAAAAAAGGGCCGGTGATATCGCTCAGTGGCATGGGCGCCTGCTGGCGCGCGAGGTCCTGAGGTCGACCCCCGGTACCAACAACAACAACAAAAAATTCTATTTAAAATTTCCCCTACTCTCTTTAGTAAATTATTGGCATGTGTGCATTCACAGATTTGTCTTCTCTGACTCTTCCCTTAAAGACTGAAGATGTCATTGAATATGTATTGTCCACTTTGCATGAGGGTTCCCTGCACATGACAGTATATATACAATGCTCTTTAACTTACAGTGAGGTTATGTCCCACAAACCTCCAGTAAGTTGAAATTATCCTAAATTTAAAAATGCCTGAATATACCTAACCTACCAAACATCTTAGCATCAGAGCACACTGTACAGTGTAGCTACTTTCACTCATGATTCTGGGGCTGATGGATCCCCTATCACAGTCTTACAGGTACCCAGTAAGCCACAAGCACTGGCCAGCATTCCTGCGTAATGTAACCTCTAAACCACACAAGCTGTACCTAAGAGGATGGTGGAGGAAGGATATGCCCTCATTTATCCAGTGCCTCTGAGGTCTGCCCCGTATCTATAAAATCCTGCCCATAAATGCCAAAGAGATGCTTTCAGTTTTCTGGTGGATCCCTGAATTATGCGTGGCTTTGGAAAACTAATTTGACACAGAAATTGTCCACCCACAAAATTATGTTAAAATGTATTAACAATTGAAATCAGACTGTCAGTGATAAAGCTGTCCTTAGAATAGAATAACTCAGTACTTCATATGATCAAACAAGGACCATATGTTTGAACTATATTGAACAAGAAATATCTTTAATTGTTATATCCATGCCATGAGGCATGTCTTCAAGGTCAGGACATGCCCATGGTGACATCAGAACTTAGTTGGACAAGAAAATCTGGAGAAAATTGTCCAATCCTTAATGTATTTTTATTACATGTAGTCTGGGAACCGTAATAATTCCATAATCATAATGTTTGGCAGAAACTGGTCATAAATAATGAATCATTTCTCTCTTGGTAGAATGAATCTAGAAATCTTCTGGGGGAAAGTGGGAATGCAGACATATTTTCAGTAACACTGATTTAAATTTTCAGAAGGGGTTCCTCTATATCAGAAGAATGTCCCTGAAAGTCAACTTTCCTGAATTTTATATTAGTAACTAAAATCTAGTGGGGGTGAGGTGGGAAAACGTTGGTCAAAGAACACAAGATCACAGCTAGGGAGAATATTTTCAAGATATCTATTGTACAATATATTGACTAGAGTGACTAGCATGAATTACATTCTTGAAAATTGCTAAGATAATAGATTTTTTACAAAAATATGAGGTAATGCAAGTGCTAATCACCTTGATCTAATCATTCTATAATGCAAAAATATTTCAAAATTAGACATTATATATGACAAGTGTATACAATTTTTATTTGCTAATTAAAAATTTATTTTAAAACCTCCCTCCCTACTCAAAAAAAATCCGACACTTATTTAGGAACAATTTACATATGGCAGGCCCACTACAGCATTAGTCCTATCAGAAAATAATGCTGAGCTTTTAAGTTTCAGAATCCCCAAGAAGCCACATACAGTCTTTCACATGTTCAGTCATAAACAGGGTATCTTATTAATATCTTCCTTATTGTTGTTCATATTTCCTGGGCATTGCTAATTCCTTTATTCCAGGTAAAGGATGAGTGATTTCTTCTGAATTTCTTTGGTATTTACTATCTGTCCAGTGAGTGAATTTCTTCTTTCACAGTGACTCCTCTCTATGTACAACAGTGACTTTCCTGTGTACCACATTCCTGCCTTCTAACACTTGACTAATCATGTCTTACCACAATGGGAATAATAGCTTAGACAGTTCATTCCCAGTAATCCATAGATACTAATTTTCCCACCACAGAATGCACAGGAGAGCCTAAAATAAGAGTGAGTGCTAAGATTTCACCCCCAGCCTGCTCTCATAGACGATATCCTGTCAAACTAATACGAACTTAAATTCATTCAAAAAACCTGAATTTAAGGACCAAATCCAAAATGGGCTCTTGGATAGAGCTACTAATATGTCTCTAACCTCATAGAAGTTCCCAACTATTGGAGAAGACATCAAGAAAACAAGTGCTTGGATTAGCAAAACTAATCAGGGTTTTATTTTCTTCCTGTAGGCAAAGATGAAGTATAATAGGAACTGTAATGATATGAATAAAATTGTTTTCAGCCCTTTTAAAACATCTATCTTGTCATTACTAGATATCAGGCTCAGTAGCTTGCTTATATTTGCTGACATTTTTTGACCCATGGCAGAACTGTGATCTTGAAGGGCTCAAGTCAGGAAAAGCTCTTCAGGCTGAGCCTTGACAGATAGAAAAGATGTCTAGGTGAACAGAGTAGCAAGGAAGTAGTCTTTAAAATATTACAGAAGGAGGATAGTTGTTAAAACTCCTGTGGCTCGCCAAGATTTTCCAAGGACTTTCAGGCTAAGTGCATGTGACTAATTGTTAAAGAGACAACACGCAAAGCCTGGTCTCTCTCCCAGGCCTGTTCCATTAGGACTTGTGGTACGTCACATGCCAAGTTCATGATGTGTGCTCAGGAGGAAGATCTGAATGGGGAGCTGGCACTCTGCAGTCATGTCTTCATGAAGGAGGGCCTAATAAACTCAGGGCAAGGGACAGATAAGTCCCCTTCAACCACGGATTGAGTGCAAATTACATGCATGACTGTGTGGAATGCCCTGAGGAATCCGAGAGACGTAAGAGACATTGCTTTACCCTCATTCAAAATATACTTGATTCGGTCTAAGAGGAGGATACTTATTCCTTATTCATTTGGGTACAGTTCAAGTCCCCACATTCCCAAAGAGATGTTTATTGTAAACATTCCCTCTGGGCAAGTGCATCACATAGCATCACCTGGGAGTTATTTTGGAGTCAGCTGGAGTTATGAGATGCTCTGGTGAGGAATTTCAGCAGAGACAATGGACTTGAGCTTGGTCCAGTCTAATTACATCACACAGACACTGAAGTGGGCCCCTGGACCTCTCCATATTGCTCTTCATTTTTCCTACCAGTGAAAGTCACTCCTTGTTTCAGACTTGAAATTCATTGAGACTAGCAGGATTATGATGAAGGGATCTGCTTTCCTAACAAAAGACACTTATTTCACTACTTAATTAAATACCATCAAATAGGTATTAAGATATCAACAGTAATGAGCTGCAAACACATGAAATATTTTACAAACAATTTGTCTTTATAGGACCTAAATACCAAAGATGATATTGCAAGTAATTCACAAACAAGCCTTGAAGAAATATTTCACAAACTCCATTTAAATTAACATTTTTTTATAGTCACAAGGGAGCTTTCTCTACTCCCCCGGCTTAGAGTGAGCCCTAAGGACTTTTGATAAAGTCCCCTGGTGATTTAATCAAAAGATAAGTGGAAGCTAGGAAATAGAAAAACATTTCCACAGAAAAGAAAGGCAGAAATGAAAAGAGAGGGCAGGGAAGCAGCAGAGGACAGGGACCAGGAATAAATGCTTCAATGGGGACAAATTAACTAATAGAAAGTAACACAAACACACAAAAGGAACATCACTGAAGGTCCCACAGGTGATCAAGCCAACTTAAACCTATGCACTTCAGAAGATTAGGAAACCTAGGCCCTAGGGAAAAAAATCAAAATTTCGTTGATCTTTTTCATGCTTAGCAACATAATATGCTTATTCTGTTTGTTATTTTAATTTCATTGCTTCCTTGCCTACTTGGCAGCCTAAAAGCCAGCAGATAGGTAAACCAGTAGGAGTGGCTCTGCAGCCTCTGCCTGGCATGCACTTTTCTGGGGGCTGTAGTGGAGACAGGCACAGGAACGAGGCCCAGCAGATGGCAGAATCTACCGGGCTGGGTTTCTCCCTTTTATGACATTTTTCCAAGCTAAATGCTTCTGACACCCTGGGATCTTGTTAATTTCCATAATCTCTTCACTTTGCTGGAGAGCTCATGGAGCTGCTCTTGGGCATGAGGGACCATCTAAGAGTAAACCAGTCTGCTTCTTCTGAGGTAGCCATGTGCAAAGCTAAAAAAATGTTCCACAATGCTTTTCTCCACATACAAAATTAAATTGACTGTACACGTGAAAGAATAAAAATACAAATGGCCTTCTGCATTTTTCAGTTCTGTTCAGTTTATTGCTAAGTGACATTTGAGGTAGTTCATGAAAGCAAAACATCAGGCTTTGAGGGCAAAATCATGCCCTGGAATTGGGCTTTAGTAACTAAGGGCAACATTTAGATGATATTTATATCTAAGTGGCTCACATTGAAACCCTACCAAGTCATTGCATAAACTTTAAATTATAGGAGAGATTGCCTACAGGAGAGTTAATTTGTGGAAATTAACTCTATGAACTTATTAATTTTTCTGACATTATTCAGCATCCCATTACTGGTACATTTATGATTATAATAATTATCTAAGCAACACTGATTTTAATCCTACAATATTTCAACTAGATTTCACCAACTAGCCAACTCTCTGGGAATTAAAATGTTATAATATTGAATTATAACAGGAGGTAGCAAATAGTAGAGTAGGAATATAAATTTAAGGGAAATATGTAAATAAGAATATTACTAAGAACTAAAAACAAATGTATAAGGAGAAAACAAACAAAATACCTGTCCAATAAATCACAATATCAGGCATTATCTCATTCTCAATCTATAACCCAAACCCTTGTCCTTCATTGCCCAATCTCAAATACCTTGATAAAAATGTAGTTATTTCAGAAAAGAGAATATAACTGAATTCTGTTACTCCATCTTGGGAAGAAGTGAAAGTCAGAAAAGACATAAACATTTACAAAGTAAATATTTATAAGGGTATAAATAATATATGGAATGTCACTTTGAAGGCTGTTAATATTTTACAGATAAAACAGTTTTTTTTAAATCACTGCTGTCTTTCTAGAAAAAGAGCCATCTTTTGCATGATATTCTCTTTTTTTGAGGAGTAGAGGAGAAAGGAAATCAGATGCCTTGTGGAAAATCAAGGCATGGGCTAAGAAACCAAACAATTGCTCAGTATGGTATTCTAAGTGTGAACCCTAATGAAATGGACAGATCACTCAAAAAATTTTGTAATGTGCTGTGGCATGTCTGTAATCCTAGCTAAATGGGAGACTGGGGCAGAAGGATCTTGGATACAAGGCCAGGCTGGGCAACTTTGCAAGACCCTGTGTCAAAATAAAATGTCCAATAGTATTACTGATATTTTGAATATACTGATAAAAATATCATTCGTGTGTACTTTTAGTAACATTTTAAAGTAAGGAATAAAGTTAGAAAAATGTCTAAGAAAGCCAGTGCAACTCTTCTGGTACTTCTCAGAAGATAAATTTGTTCACAGTTTAAAAGGATGTGAAGAAAATGTACCATAAGGAATTTTAAAAAAATGGTTATATTTACATGATGGTTAGTTTTATATGTCAATTTGACTGTGTCAGGACACACCCAGTAACATAGTTAAACTTTATCTTTGGGTGTGTCAAACAGGGATGTTCCTGGATAAGAGCAGCACTGGAGTTGGTGGACAATGGAGTAAGGACATGGCCCTCCTCAATATGGAAAGTCATCATTCCAATCTGTTCCCACCTGAATAGAACAAACGGAGAAGAAAGTTGGATTTACCTTTTCCCTGACTGCTTTAGCTAGGATAATGGGCTTCTCTTCCCCTCAGTGCTCTTGGTTCTTGGGTCTCCAAACAAGGACTGAAATCTGCACCATGAGACCTACCACTCTCAGGTCTTTAAACTATGCTACTGGCTCTCTCTGTGTCTCCAGCTTGCAGGCAGCAGATCATGGAAACTAGTCCCCCAACCTTCAAAACCATGTGAGTCAATGCCTCAAAAAACTTTCTTTGTCTGTCCCTCTCTCCATCTCTCTCTGTCTCTGTGTCTCTGTGTCTCTCTATCTCTGTTTCTCTCTTTGTCTCTCTGTCTCTGTCTCTGTCCCTCCCTCCGTCCTTCCCTCCCTCTGTACATGTGTATGCATTTTTGCATATGTATACAAACAGTGGAACTACATCCTGATCAATCCATTTGAAACTGAAAATATTAGAAGTAAAAAATGCATTTATGTATGCTGTATAGTATCCGTAGTTTACCCCAAGATCACCTGGCTGACTGTGGGCTGCAGCTCACTGCTACTGTTTAGCATCACAAGAGAGCATCACCGAATATTCCTAACCCAAGATCAACATTTAAAATTTAAAACATGATTTACACTGACTGGGTGTTATTTTACACAGTCAGAATGTTGAAAGTCGGGGACTGTGTGTAGATATACAGATGGATAGATAGAGGATAGATAGAGGATAAATAGATAAATAGGGATCTTCTTAGATATCTCCTATTAGTTTTGTTTCTCTAGTGAACTGTATTAAAAAAAAACTGAAATGAAAAACTGAATCTGAATAGTAAAACGCCCAATAGAGTGAAGTTGTGAAAAACACAAAAAGGAAAATTTTTTCACAATACTTCTGCCTGCATCTTTTGATTTGGAGCAAAATGTGATGGACATTCCAGGCTTGCCAATTTGGGTAGAGGTAGAATAAAACTATATCCAAAGAACCTCTTTCCCCTAGAAAACAAGGGGGCCCCTTGCCTTGCCTCTATGCTATCTAGGGCACCTGTTGAAATTGTGCAGTGACTCTGGACCATTACATTATTTTGTCTGCTCCATGGCTGGTGTGCAGGAGTGAACAACCCTGTGAGTGTACACAGTTAGCCACTCATGTGTTTAGTAAATATTTATGGAATGCCTGCTCAATGCAGCTTTATGGTTCCTCATTGCTTGTATCAAGTACTTCGTCAAAATATAAAAACCTGTTTTAAAAAATTGGTCCTGAACAAGACCCACAATTGATCCTTATTAATTATGAGGGAAAGAAAAGGAAGAAATTTGAAAAAAACTGTGATGCTAAGCTAAAACTTTCTATTTCAGGTAATTTTGAAAAACAATTTCAAATAAAATATTTCTTAGGTTTTTAAATTAATATGGCACTTTTCATATAGATTTTTAAACATTTCAATAAATATTTCTACTAATACAAAATTACTCTTCTGTTGATATATAGCTAGTGGAGAAGGTGCACCTACCAGGGGAATTTCATTCACCTGACTTCCTTAGGAAGAATTTTGTGTCTGGCTAGAAGACAGTCTAGATCTGGAGGAGGAGAAATCCCACTCAGGTGTAAGGCCAGGACTTCCAAGGAGGAGAGAATTTCTCTTCATCAGACCCAGGGTGGCATTCATGTGGGTTTTCCTCCTTGTATGAAGTTGGAGAGAGGAGGAAGCACTAAGGTAACAAACACCCAGTGAGGCTCACTGTGTTTTTATATTAATGCCTCCAATATTGATGAATGTGGTACTATTATTTCATTTTGGCATAAATCTTTCCTTATTTTATACATGAAATCTTCAGGGAAGCTGACACTGTTCAAAAAAGGCTTATGTAAATGAATTCTTTCAGTCAGTTTCTCATATTCGAGGTCCATTTAGTAATAGCCCAGAGACAGCGTACACAGGAAAAAGAGCCCACAGGGCCAGGAGGCCATGAAAAGTAAAAGTTTACTATTTATGGAAATGAAAGGGAAGACTCTTCTATTTCCATATACTGTATAATTGACAAGGTTTTGAACAAAACACTTGAGATCTCTGGATGTTAAGAAAATTTCTACTGGAATTTTTGGATGAATTTTGAGCAAATCTGATAAACTGCTCATGAAATAAATGTGATTTATAAGAAATGTGTAAAATATTTCTCTAATTTTTATCAAGAGGCTCAAAACATTTTCATAACTATCACCTGTGATGTTAAAAAGTACTTTATATTTAACTGCATTTTGCTTTATCTTTTAATATTAAAACTGTAAACAGACTGATGAAGGAGTAAATGAAATTAAAAATAGGATGAGATGTAATAAAAAGTCACTACCTGGATCAAACCACTAAGACCAAATCCAACATATCTTCTAAATTTAAAAGATAAGCCATTGGGTTAATGCTAAATTGATTAGTAACTTCTCAAAGTTGGGAAAGAGTAAGAATCTTACAAAAAGTTGAATCTGGAAAACACAAGACCACAGCTTGTTATCTATCATCCTCCAGAAAACTTCTAGAATGAATTATCAGACCAATGACAAGTGAACACAAAGAAAGAAAATTGAATTTTAGAAATCTCTAAAAACTGATACTTTGGAAGAGAAGCATTCTCTTCTAGGATTTGAACAGAAAAATCAAAGTCAGTCAACAAAGAAATTTATTCACTTGATGTATTTAAAGTTCTACTCTTTGACTTCAAAATACACAGTTTTCTCAGGAGAGATGAAATTGGTTATAAAAGCTAAAACATACACTGATGAATGGCCTCTGCTATAGTTCAGACCCAGAATGTC
Organism: Erethizon dorsatum; assembly: GCA_028451465.1. NCBI lineage: Eukaryota > Metazoa > Chordata > Mammalia > Rodentia > Erethizontidae > Erethizon > Erethizon dorsatum. Next base: position 52,681,356 of record CM051828.1, read on the forward strand.
CTCCAAAAGTCTCATGTTTGGAGGTGGGGCTTGGTTAAAAGGGACACATTACTAGAGGCATGACCTGGAATGGTATATTCTGCTCCCTGCCTTCTCTTGTATCTGGTCCCCAGCTCCTCTGCTTCCTGATCACCACTGAGTGAGCAGCTTTTCCTTCACCGTTCCTTCTTACTATGTAATTTCTTCCTAGTATGCTGCCAACCATAGACTGAACCCAGTGAAACTGTGAGCCAAAATAAACTTCTCTTCCTGTAAGTGGTGGGGGTCAGGTATTTTGTTCCAGCAAAAGGAAGGCTAACTAATACAGCCTCCAACTTTCCTTTTCCCCATGTGTACATACCTGCATCTTTACCTTCTTTGAAATCTGAAGACCTCAGCTTTTCTGAATGGATGGCTGTGATTCTTTTAGGAAGAATCTTCCAAGGCTCTGGTAGAAACACTGTTAGTCTTTCAAGAGATGCCATGTATGGCTTCAGGCCAGGCTTTCTCACAGCATCCTGCTATGAACTGAGACACTTTTGCTGATCCTTCACCACAATTGTCTACTACAAAGAAATCCATTTGGCCCTCACGTCCAGACTCATTTTTGACTTCCCAGTTTGACAGCATATCATCTGTCCCAGGTCTGTCAGGCTCAGATTCCCATGAATGGGCATTCTGCTATGGTCTGAACTCCCCAGTTTGACTCCTACCTCATCCTGACTCTCTCTGTACCCAAGTAGCTCCTTGTTGATTTGTTGAGGTGCTGACCTACATTGCTTCCAGCTTAGTATTTTCTGCAATCTCATTTTCTCATAAGTGTACTGTTAGAGACATTTTGCTTAAGCCTGACACTCTTCCACTATCCTGACCCTTTCATGGGAAATAGTCTATACAAATACATTCACTTCCAGTCCTAATAGAGAAATGTTTTATTTATAATAGAAGTATAAAATGCAAATCATGCAATATAATTGTACATGAGAGTGAAAAATAACTGTGACTTCAAGCCTCTTCTATTTTCCTCTATGGAACACACAATATTGCAAATAATTACCTAGAAATATATCCCTTACTCCTGGGATTGAAAACCTACTAGGCAAAATGTCAATATATGATTTATTGCCTATTAGCAAAATGACCAAAAAATAAATGCTTCATCCTTGAGGACACTGGAACTTAATATGAATGACCAGTGATCTTTTAGCATGAACGTGTAACAATATCGAAGTGCATTTATTTCTTTAGAGGGGGTATGGGAGGAGAAAGAAAGCATTCATAATATTCATTCACTCCACCAACTAAAATACATTATTGTACATGAATCACTACATTGTTCAATTTAGTAAGTTTATATGCAAGGGTGAAATAAAATAAAAATGCTATTTTTATGGCTAAAATAAGGACATAGAAAATTTTGTTTTCTCTTTGGTTTTCTAAATAACATATAATACTAGAAATAAGTAAATCATATTTGCTGTAGCTATGGATACAAAATACATATGAAATGGAATTGGAATGGATTATTAGAGACAAAGAATGCTTATTGCTTCAAACAGCAACCAAGCTATAATTTTGAGCATGTGTACAAACATGTACTTTGTATATAAAAACGTATTTAGTGTCCAATTGTAAAGATGATGAATAACATAACATTAGGACTCTCCTGGGGCCACATATTTATCTCACAAGCACATCATAACTGATAAACATAAAGACAAGGAAGAGTCCCAATAGCAGATGACACAAATGAAGAGCAAAATGTTCTCCTGCAGGCCTCAGCTATACTCCAGATACTGTCTCAATGCTTGTCTCTCAGTGTTTATCTGACTATGCACCATTAGGTATCATCCCTAATAGGGTTTCTCTACCTCAGCTACACCTTAAAATCAATAAGGGAGCTTTTAAAAACATACCTGTCACAAGGTCCTTTGTATTAAATAAAAAATTTTAAAGGTCAGCCTGGGCATTAGTATTTTAAGATTCAAATGATTCTATTATACAAGGATTGTTGAAAGTCACTCTGCATTGTTAGGTGCCTTTAATTAGCAAAGCAACAGCCAAATTCTGCCTTTCTCATATCTACCTACTCAATTAATGTCAGAAAAGAGGATGGGAAAAAGATGGCGGATGTGAAAGAAGCAGGCAGCGAAACTCTCTAAAAGTTGCCATTGGGCCACTGGAATACAGTGACCAGAAGAGCACAGGAGGGAGGGAGATGCCTCCCCTGGACCCAGGAAAGTTCTGAAGCGCAGTTCGGGACTTAGGGCACCAGTGAAGGGTACTTTCAACGAAGAAGAAGGAGGAGACTGCAGAGCCTTCTCCCTGTCCCAGGAACCATGGCATGACAGAAGCTCAAATCTGCAGACACACAGTGACAGCCGGCGCCCCAGGCAGCCCCCATGGAGGATTGCGAGACAGCGGTGGGGCAGGGGAGTGGCAGAGGACTGCACTGGCCGGTGGTGAGTGTCTCTCAGGCACAGCTGTCCTGCGCCAGAGAGCGATTGACCGGGTGCCATTGTGGGGGGTGCAGTGAAACTCAGAGTGGCGCGAAAACAGCGCTCGGGACTCGCGCTCGGGACTCAGCGCAGCGCCGCAGCTCTCAGGCCCACAGAAAGTGCACTGATGGTGGCAGGCAAACGAGAATGGTCTCTGCCTGAGAGTACACGCTTCTGCTCACTGCCCCGCCAAAGGGCCGCTCCTGGCTTACTGGGATGGACCTGCACAGAACAGGACTCTGTCACCACACGGTGCCTGCCTACAACAGAGCCAACACCTGGAACTGATTCTTTTTATTTTTTTTTTATTTTTAATTTTTTTTACTTTTATTTATTTATTTATTTATTTTTTCTCTCATTTGGTTTTTGTTCTGGTGAAGGGTTTTTTTTTTGTAGGGTTTTATTTTTGTTTTGTTTGTTTGTTTTGTTGTTTTTGTCTTCGTTTTTTTTTCTGTTTGTCTATTTGCTCTTTCCTTCATTATTCTCTCTGGTTTTTTATATGAGTGTAAACAGAGCCTCTAACCTCTTTGTGACTGTGGCTGTGATCTGTTCTTCCTTTTATCCCTTCCTTCTCTTTTTCCCACCAGTCCTCTGCACCAGTTTCCCAATGTTAGTGGGATCCCTCTTGGTCCTCTAACCTTACATCTAATTCCTTCCTCTTCTCCCAATATTCTATTTCCTCCTTAACTCATTTTAAATGTAAACCCCTGAGGGCAAAATTGACATATTAAGGGCTTGTATACTGCATATAATTTTTCTGGTGTGTTTTAGATTTTGTTATATAAATGCAACTCAACTTTATATGGTTAAAAGTGGCAAATAACTGGTTAGCTCAGTATGTCATCTTCTAGGCTGTGTTTGATGCTTTAGGTACCATTATAGCCAAAAGTGAAATAAATGTTCTAAACAGCTTTCCTTCCTGATATTTCATGATTGAGATTGACTAAGGGTCACAGAAAATACAGTGGCACAGTAGCAAAGAACCAAGGCCTGGGCCAAACAGGTAGCAACTTCTCATATCCAACAAATTGAAGAGGTAGGATCTGGCAGAAAGCTCAAAACCCAAAAACAAGCTTTACTTGGAAGATACTGCAGAGAAGTAGTCATCTCCTAAGGATCTTGAACACTAGCAATAAAGTAACCTACCATAGGTAATTTACAAACATCACCCCAGGAATTAAACTAAAGAAAGAAAAGAAAATGAGACGACACTTAAACAAGATGCAACCCCACACATCCAATTCACCAAAGTCAAACCTAGGGGACAATAAGGTGGGACAATCTGAAAGCCACCCACCTGGCCTATCTGAAGTGGTAACAACAAAGCAACTGAATGAGGCTCTGGAAAAAATTAAAACAGAAATAATTTCACAGATAACTGCAGAGATAATGTCCACAAAGAAGACCGTACTTAAGGACACTATAGCTGATACAGACAAAAGAATAGACGAGCTTAAGAAAATTATAGAAACCATGAATGCTCAGCATAGGAAAGAAATGGAATCCATAAGGCAGATTCAAGCAGTTATCCAGGAGAACAAAAATTCCATTGAAAGTATTTGTAGCAGATTAAGCCAATGTGAGGACAGGATCTCAGATATAGAAGACAGGCTTGCAATTAGTGATCATGAAAAGAAAGAATTCTTAAAAATAACAAGGGACCATGAAAAATCAATTCGGCAGCTGCTAGATGACTCAAAGATAAATAACTTAAGAATAATTGGAATAAATGAAAAAGCAGGAGATGGCATAAATGACATTAGAACCTTGTTCACAGACATTATCATGGAGAACTTCCCTGGAAGAGAAAAAGAATTTGATCTTCATATAAATGAGGCTTATAGAACTTCAACTAGACATGATCAAAAAAAAACTTCAGCCAGACATATCATAGTCAAGATCCCAGAAATTCAACAGAAGGGCAGAATCTTAAAAGCTATTAGGGACAAGAGACAAATCACCTATAAAGGAAAACCCATCAGAATCACAGCTGACTTTTCAGCACCAACCCGCAAGTCAAGAAGAGCTTGGAATGACGTGTTTCCAGCTCTAAAGGAAAATAACTTTCAACCCAGATTGATGTACCCTGCAAAACTATCTTTCAAAATTGATGGAGAAATAAAATACTTTCATGACAAAGAACATCTGAGAAAATTTATGACCACCAAACCAGCACTCCAAAATGTTCTGAAGGACATTCTAGAAAGAGATAACAAGGACTACAACTCCAAGAACTCCAACAGAAGGAATCCACCAGGTAGGGCAGATAATTAAATAGAGGGAGAGGGGAAAAACAAACAAAGAGTGGGAACCAACAACAGGAAAATATCATGACAAGTATAAGTCAATACATATCAGTTTTAGCCATCAATGTTAATGGTCTCAATTCACCAATCAAAAGGCACAGACTGGCAAAATGGATCAAGAAGCAAGATCCAACAATATGCTGTATACAAGAAACACATTTAATTCAGAAAGAAATTCATAGACTGAAAGTCAAAGGATGGAAAACAATACTCCATGCAACAGGAACCCAGGAAAAAGCAGGGGTAGCTATTCTTTTTGCAGACAAAGTGAATTTCAAGCCAAGAATGATACAGAGAGATAAACATGGTCATTACATCCTTGTAAAGGGAACAATCCAAGAGGAAGAGATAACGATCATAAATATATATGCATCAAATACCAGTGCACCCAGCTATATAAAACAAGTATTAAAGGACATGAAAAATCAAATAAGCACTAATACAATTATATTGGGAGATCTCAATACTCCACTGTCACAAAAAGACAGATCAACTAGACAAAAAAATCAATAATGAAATAGCAGAACTGAACCAAACTTTTGAACAAATGGTCTTAGTAGATTTCTACAGTGTTCCACCCCACAACATCAGAACACACATTCTTCTCAGCTGCACACAGGACGTTCTCCAAAATAGACCACATACTAGCTCATAAAACCTGCTTAAGTAAATGCAAAGGAATTGAAATTATCCCATGCATGTTATCAGACCATAGTGCAATGAAATTGGAAATCAATGGCAAAAGAAATCACAAAAACTCCCTAAACACATGGAAATTAAACAGCACCCTCCTGAACAACCAATGGGTCACAGATGAAATTAAAGAAGAAATTAAACACTTTATATAACTGAATGATAATGGCAGTACAACATACCGGAACTTATGGGATACAATGAAAGCAGTCCTATGAGAGAAATTTATAGCATTAAATACCTATATATCAGGAAAATAGCGCAAGCACAAATAAACAACTTATAGCGAACCTCAAACTTCTAGAAAAAGAAGAGCAGGCTAAGCCAAAAGCCTGTACAAGGGAGGAAATTATAAAGATCAGAGCAGAAATTAACGTATTGGAGACTAAAAAAATAATACAAAGAATCAATGAAGCAAAGAGTTGGTTCTTTGAAAGAATAAATAAGATTGACAAACCCTTATCCAACCTTATTAAAAAAAGAAAAGATAAGACTCAAATCCATGCAATTGAAAATGAAAAGGGTGATATCACGACGGACCCTGCAGAAATCCAGAAGATCATCTACACCTTTTTTGAAAATTTATATTCTACTAAGACGGAAAATGCAGAAGAAATGGACAGATTCCTAGATACGTATGGATTACCAAAGCTGAATCAAGAAGATTTAAAAATCCTACATAAACCAATATCAACCAATGAAATCGAAGATGTAATTAAAAACCTCCCAACAAAGAAAAGCCCAGGCCCTGATGGATTCACTGCCGAATTCTACAAGAAATTTAGAGGGGACCTAACACCACTACTTCTCAAACTTTTTAATGAAATTGAAAGGGAAGCAATACTCCCAAATACATTCCTGAAAACAAGCATTGCCCTGATACCAAAACCAGAGAAGGACCCAACTATGAAAGAGAACTACAGGCCAGTCTCCCTAATGAACATAGATGCAAAAATCCTTAATAAGATACTGGCAAACAGAATCCAACAAATCATCAAGAAGATTATACACCATGACCAAGTTGGATTCATCCCAGGGATGCAGGGATGGTTCAAAATACATAAATCAATAAATGTAATACACCATATTAACAGAACCAAAGACAAAAAATCACATGATCATCTCAATAGATGCAGAAAAAGCTTTTGACAAAGTCCAGCACCTTTTCATGATAAAAACCCTACAGAAAATTGGAATAGATGGTCTTTATCTCAATCTGGTAAAAGCTATCTATGACAAACCAACAGGCAATATTATACTAAATGGACAAAAACTGAAAGCCTTCCCTCTAAAATCAGGAACAAGACAAGGATGTCCACTGTTCCCACTCTTATTCAACGTAGTTCTGGAAACTTTAGCCAGAGCAATTAGACAAGAGAAAGAAATAACAGGAATAATGATTGGAAAGGAAGAAGTTAAATTATCATTATTTGCAGATGACATGATACTCTATACAGAAGACCCCAAAAACTCCACTAAAAAACTGCTAGATTTAATAAGCAAATTCAGTAGTGTAGCTGGATACAAAGTCAATAATCAGAAATCAACAGCCTTTCTGTTCACAAATAACAAACGTACTGAAAGAGAAATTAGGGAGACAATACCTTTCACAATAACATCCAAAAAAATGAAATACCTAGGAATCAACCTCACAATGGATGTAAAAGACCTATGCACTGAAAACTAAAGTACTCTGAAAAAGGATATTGAAGAGGATATCAGAAAATGGAAAGATATCCCTTGCTCCTGGATGGGAAGAACCAATATAGTGAAAATGGCCATATTTCCAAAATTGTTATACAGATTTAATGCAATTCTAATCAAAATTCCAACAGCATATCTCACAGAATTAGAGATAACAATCCTAAAATTCTTTTAGAATCAGAAGAGACCTAGAATAGCAAAGGCAATTCTGGGCAAAAAAGGCAAGGCAGGGGGCATCACAATCCCTGACTTGAAATTATACTATAAAGCTACTGTGATAAAAACAGTGTGGTATTGGCAAAAAAACAGACCTGAAGATCAATGGAACAGATTAGAAGATGCTGAAACAACCCCAGACATACTAAGCCACCTTATCTTTGACAAAGGTGCCAAACACATTCACTGCGAGAAAGATAGCCTCTTTAATAAATGGTGCTGGAAAAACTGGCTCTACACATGCCAAAGATTAAAACTAGACCCATATCTTTCACCATGCACTAAACTAAATTCAAAATGGATCAGAGATCTAAATATTAAAACAGGAACATTAAATCTGCTGGAAGGTAGGATAGGTAAAACCCTTGGAGACATTGGTGTAGGCAAAGACTTTATGAATAAAACCTCAACCCCACAGGAACTATCCCAAAGAATCAACAACTGGGATCTCATCTTATTAAAAAGCTTTTGCACAGCAAGAGAAACCACCAACAGAGTGAAGAGACAACCCACAACATGGGAAAAAATATTTGCCAGCTGTTCCTCAGACAAAGGATTACTATCGAGAACATATATAGAACTCAAAAAAATCAGACCTCCCAAATTTAAAGACCCACTCCAAAAATGCACATCTGAGATGAATACACATTTCTCAGATGAAGAAATACAAATGACAAATAAATATACAAAAAAATGTGCAACATCACTAGTCATTCGAGAGATGCAAATTAAAACAACACTGAGATACCATCTCACCCCAGAGAGAATGGCTATTATTAAGAAATCAACTAATAACAAATACTGGAGGGGCTGTGGGGAAAATGAACCCTTCTTCACTGTTGGTGGGAGTGTCGACTGGTACAGCCACTGTGGAAATCAGTGTGGAGATTCCTCAAAAAACTAGGGTTGGAGGGCCCATTTGACCCAGCTATTCCCCTTCTGGGTATCTTCCCAGAAGAATTAAAAACATCGTACCAGAGCGATATATGTGTACCCATGTTTATAGCAGCACAATTTATAATAGCCAGATATTGGAAACAACCCAAATGCCCATCAACTGAGGAATGGATAAGAAAGATGTGGTATTTTTGTACAATGGAGTACTATTCAGCCATAAAGAAGGATAAACTGGAGACTTTTATAGGTAAATGGATGCAACTTGAGAAAATACTCATAAGTGAAATAAACCGGACACACATGTGTAAGCATCGTATTGTCTCTCTAGTATGAGAAACTGAGAGTAAATAAGATCCAAGATGTACAATAGACATGGTGAATCAAAAAGAAACTGGTCAAAAGGAAAGAGAGACTGGAATAGAGGAATAGGGAAAAGAAAGAAGGGAAAGGAAAAAAAAAATTGTATATATATATATAAGATGGTTAAGATACACTACCAATTTTACTTAGTTCATTGAAGAGTAAGGTTTGTGCCAATAATGTTTGGACAATTGAATGCTAATATCTGGTATCCTGAATAACTAACTTAAAGATAATAATACGTAATGCATTAACCATTGTTACCCTCCTATTATGTTGTTTTGAAAATTTGTTCTTTTTTGATTTTTTTTCGTTGTTTTTTCTTCTCTTTAAAATTAAAAAAAAGTCAGAAAAATCAGTAGTTTTAAAGGTGATAGAAAAGCAAGTGAAAGTCCCACCCACAAAATAGCTCAGTCAAAAACTCATGCATAATAGAATTACTTAGAGTTAAAACTGGAGGGGCATTTAGAAACTATGTCCCTACATCTCCAAATTACAGGAAAGAAATGTAGTTTTAAGCTACTGTAGAATGTCCCTGCTGAGGTCCCATGAGGAATGCATGACAGAACCAGTGCTAGAAAACAATTCCCAAGTTCCATTAAAAAGTCCCTAATATCGGGCCGGTGAGATGGCTCAGCGGCTTAAGCGCCTGCCTTGCAAGCGCGAGGGCCCGAGTTCGACTCCTGGATCCCACATACGAAAAAGGGGCCGGTGATATCGCTCAGCGGCACGGCGCCTGCTGGCGCGCGAGGTCCTGAGGTCGACCCCCCGGTACCCACAAAAAAAAAAAAAAAAAAAAAGTCCCTAATATCATATATCCTTTGTTTTCTCAACATATATTTACTGCTTAGCTATATTATATTCCAGACACTACCCCAAGTACCAGGGGTAGATAAATGAATCAGTTTCAGCAGCTGTCCTAAAAGATTTTATCATTAGTGGAGGAAGACGAGGGCCAAAAAGATTGTTTTTCAGTCAATGAGATAATAGAAGAGGTACCAAACATAAAATAGAAAACTTCAATTCAAAGTTTCCTATACATCAGGCACTGTTGTAGGCAGCTTAGATAGATTCTCTCATTTCATCTGTACAATGATCTTTAGGCTAACACTTCTCACACTTTAACATGCAATTAAATTTCCTGAGGACCTTGTGAAAATGCAGACTCTGGTTCCATAGTTCTGCGGTGGAGCCTGAATGTCCAAATCTCTAACAAGTGATACCACTTGTTCAGTAGTGTGTTGAGACCATAGTTCCCCAATTTAGATGCACATCAGATTCTCCTGCAGATGGGCTGAATAAAGTACACTGGTTCCCTGGACCCCAACCAAAGTAAGGAATTCCCAACCTCAGGAAAGGGAGCTGGCATATCTGTATTCAGTAGTGTGCTTACATGATTTGCACAGGGGTGAGAACCGTAGCCCATTAAGTAGGAACATCCCCATTTTATAAGTCAGAAACCCTGAATCATCTAGAGGGTCAAAAATTGTCTGAGTTCATACAGGGCTAGGAATGGTTGGCTTGGGATTCCAATCCAAATACCTGGGCCACTAAGCCCATAGTTAATTTGCTATATTTCAAATTTGAGTGACAACACCAGTTGTCATTTATGATATTTGAAAAAGTAATGAAATGTCCCATAAAATTCCTGTGGGTTTTCAGCTTTATACCTGAGATGCAGATGGGAGAGACCTAAGGATGACAGTGAGTTGGGGACAAAGAAGGACTTCTGGAAGGCATTTTTTAACAATGTTCTAATTTTTTTTCTTAATTATTTCACAGAGATTACTTAACTGGTGAATCACATTTTAAAAATCAATTTTCTTGTAAAACTACTGATTTATAGACAAATTTTCATAAATGGCCACTAAAGGCAATAAAGCTGATCCAACTGTGTAAAGCCATTACACACAGCATGTGAGACTTACAGCTCAAACAGCCTTTAAGCATTTCCATTCTAGCATCACGAAGAAATAGACAACAAATAACATGATTTTTGTCCTTAGAAATAGACTGTATTGTTTACAATACTCCATCTTAACTAACGTGGTGCTAAAAGAGGCATCTGTCTATCCTAAAGGCCTAAAGAAACATCTCTCTTCCAGAACAAATTTGATGTCATTCCAGACTTAAAATACTGAAAACTAAGAAAGTAGGTTTTAATTTCAAAATGAGATGTTTGTGTCTAAAGTAAAAAAAAAAAAAAAAAAAAAAGAAGGAAAGTTTCACTGAAATAAAAATAAAGTTTCTTCTAATTTTTCTTTCTTATTGGCTTGAGGGTCTCATCTATCAGCCTCCACTGGATACAAAATGAACTTTCACATGTCCTTCCCAGTTAGTATTCCTTTTTGGTGGGGGTGGGGATCAAGGTGTCACTATGTTGCCCAGCCTGAATTCAAATTCCTGGGCTCAAGCAATCCTCCTGCTTTGTCCTCTCAAGCAGCTGGAGCTACAGGCAGGCACAGCCAAACCTGGCCAACTTTTTTGAGAGCTGATTTGCATGGAAATCTAGAGCAGCTAGCATTCCCAGTTGGTACAGAGAGAAGTTCTTCTGAAACTCAAAGTGGCATCCCCAATGTTTAACTTACTTCTGTGATTATCACCACAGGGATGAAATTCTGTTTCAGCTATCAAGAAAATATTTTGAGCTTTAAAAACATATGCACTTTTTTTTAACCATCCTTCATTTACTTAGGTTTGGGTTGTCTAAAAATATTACCCTCACAGAGATTCAATTTTCCAACTTTCCCCATGATTATTAGTTTGATGAAAACATTATTAGAGAGCAATAATATAAAAAAATAGTAAGCCCTATTTGCTATTTTCCATTTGCATCCTTTTCTTTTCTATCTTCAACCAATTTCAGATACAATAAATTGAAGGAAATATTGATGCTTATAGCTATAGACAAAAATTCTTGCAGCAGCAACAAAGACTAAAGAAAGGTGCTGTCGAAAGAATCACTGTGCAATATAGCAGATAAACCAGTTAAAGAAATGGAAGATACATTCAAAAAAAGACATACATTCATGCTGGAAATTTCTGTGCATCTGTAACCATTTTTCTACATCTTTAGCACATAATTCGACTTTCCAAAGACTATAGAAACTTCTGGTTCTCCCAAGGTGTGATAACCCCATGCCTCCCAGGTGCTTCTTCATGCAATCAAACATCCTCAGATACAACACAAGTAGATAAAGAAGAAAGCTGAATGTCTGGGGTCACTGGGGCTTGAACACAAACATAACACTGAGTCTCCTGGATTCCTTATTGTCTCACATATCCTCAACAGAATCCTGCAGAACCTCAATCCCAGAACCAGCAACAGAATAGACAAGGAAAGCTCTAACAAAGGCTCATTCTCCTTGTCAAAAGTTGAAATTTAAGCTTTTATTATAGTCAGCTAAGTTAGATAAAAAATTAATAATAAAGTCAGAGAGGGACTGGCTTTCAAGGAGTTGGTGAAAGGTGGAAACATCAGACTTGTGGCTGGAGACACATCTGAAGAAGGCAAGACCTCCAGACAAAAGTCACAATGATCAGATTTACATACTTCCCTAAGGGATGAATGGAAGTTTGAGATTATATTGTAATTAGTACCACCCTTTTGGGATTTCCCATAGAAAGAGACAATTATCTATCCTCTCTCATCCGCTAAGAATAAGACTAAGCCTAAGCCTAAGTCTAAGACTAAGACTACTAAGACTGAAAACAAGACTAAGACTATAGATTTTCGAATTCCACAGATTTCTACCTACCAAAACATAAAAGATCCCCAGTTCCTAATTGTGTGTGTATCCTTCCTTTGAGGACACATGCTCACCTCTTGAGTGCATCCTATAATCTCTCTCAATTAATCTTTCCCGCTCTTAACCTCCACTGTTCCTTGGAAATCATTCTTCGATTTCAGGGAACACAAACTTGACAATCTGACGTGTAGCAGGTTGAGAGTTATAGTTCTCCTATATCAATTTCACAACCAAAAACCTATATGTTGTTATGCAATGTGAGAGTCCAGCCCACACAGCTCTGGGTAACAGTAGTGGAGCTTGCAAACAGCATAGTGGTGGCACCACCCTCTGACACAAAGAGGCAATCTTGCATCCCAGCCTGTGCACTCTGAGCATGTGGTGGGACTCAGCCCTGAATCTCTGAATTGCCGTCAGATTCATTTTTCTTTGCTTGCATGATAGTGCATGATTGCAATTAAATGGCTGTACTGGTCTCAACCTGTAGAAAACAGGAAACCTGACAGCCTTCTTGTCAATACCCTTGAGTTATCTTTAGCCTCACATATTTATTCTCTTTAGTTAAAACCTGTGTGCCTTTGCTTTTGGAATCTGATAATCTCTTTATAAAGTATAGTCTAGCTGAACCCTTGGTGCTCTCTTCAGAACGCACTTTCCATTTGCAATATAGACAGGCTGAGAAGTTCCCTAATCTTTGTTTGGTTTCCTTTTGCTTACAAAGGCCTTTTTCAAGTCATTTCTTCTTGCATTTTAATATACTAATCACGAGGACCCAAACCATACCTTCAGTACTATGCTTAGAAATCTCCTCTGCTAAATGTCTAATTTTATCACTTGCAATTTTCTAGCATGCACCTCAAAATTCCTCTGACATTTACTATCCAGTCTCAAAGCTGCTTCCATATTTGTAGGTACTTGGTACAGCAGTGCCCCACTTCATTATACCAAAAACCATTAGTCAACTCAGGCTGTCACAAAAAAACAGTGTTAGGATTAGGTTTAGATTAGGGTTAGAGTTAAGTTTAGAATTAGGGTCAGGGCTAAATTTCCTTGAGGCTCAGTCTGCTGAGAGAGGATTCTCCTGAGGCTCAGATCGCACTGACACTGCCCTGGTGAGAAAATCAGAATATTGCTTGCCTCTGCCAGGTGAGAGATGGAATATCTGTTGGTTTCCTACTGACATGCTGCCCCAGTAGGAAACCAGAATATTGTCAACTGCTTTCACAGGATAAGTATGGAAATTCACCTCTCAGCTATACCACAAAGTAGGGGGTGACAATATAGCATCTGGTCCCATGAGAGTGAGTATGTGTGGGGAAGTTAGCTTCTCACATAGGCCTTGATAAAATGAAGTGTCAGTTCCCACTGGTGTCTGGCTGGAATAGAGTGAGTAACATTAGTCTGCTCAGGCTGCTGAAACAAATACCACAAACTCGTGACTTAAACAATAGAAACTGATTTTCTCATTGTTCTGGTCACTGGATAGTTCATAATCAATATTTAGGCAGGGTTTGGTTACTGTGAGAGCTGTCTTCCTGACTTGTAGATAGCTGTATCTTCATATCATTTCTGTCTTACATGGCTACATGTGCACAGAAGAAAGAGCATCTGAAGACAGTAAAGACAGCTGTCTGCAAAATCATAGTAGTTTGTTATGCCACCTTTGCACAAGGTGTTTACAAGAATGATCTGAGTGATGGGAAGTCAGCATTACCGCCATAATCTTCCCAACTGTGTTTAGCAGGTCCTAGTGGGGAGTGAGCCCCATTCCCACAGGCACTGAGGTAGGAGGAGGGAGTGGTAGTCAGGGCTTATTAGTGCTCTGCTGCTGCTAACCACTCCATTTCTTGTCATCAGTGAGGCCAATCAGGAGCTGCACCTTCACCTTGCATACCTAAATGATGTCGGTCAACACATCACCCCATCTTCAGTTGCAGCAGGGCCCACAGAAAGTTTATCGTATTCCACTTGGAGGCAACAAGGTGGCATAAATTGATACTCAACTTTCACAGGAAATTGTCAGTGGGCCAAAAGGTAATACTAAACTCCATCTTATGTTATTTATTGTTAATTAGTCAACATGAGTCCATGCCCCACTTTCACTGGGGTGTTGTCTGGAGGCCCCAGGAAACTGAATTGCATATCAACTTGGCCCTTGAATTACACCTCCACAGTGGTTTTGGCTACTAAAAAGGATTAAATAGGACCCAGAGTGTCACAAAACAATATCCAGACTGTCTTGGACATAGTGAAAAATCACAGGCCATGTAAAGAATCAGAGAAATCATAGCTTGGAGAAGAAAAAGAAGTGAATATATACTTTACTTTCACCGAGATGAACTGAATGTTGACATCATATGACCAGGATTTTAAAGGAGCTGTGTAAAAATGCTTCAGTAAACAATTATACATTCTCATGCAAAAAATAGAGAATATCTACAAAGAAACAGAAATTACCAAAAACATTCTGATAGTATAGGAATTAAAAATATAGTAACCAAAATATTTTAAAATATGCAGGATAAGCTCAATGGTAGACAAAGACAATGGAGGATAGAATTAGTGAATTTGAAGACAGATCAGTAAAATTCACCCTATCTGAACAAGAAAGCAAATAGACTAAATAGAATAAAAATAAATAGCCTCAGAGACCAGTGGAACAATTATGAAATATGTAGCATTAATATACTCAATCTCAGCAAGAGATGAAAACCATTGAGATTAAGAAAAGGTATAAAAAATAAAAGAATATAAATTAGCATAGCCACTATGGAAGTCAGTATGGATATTCTTCAAAAATCTAAAAATAGAGTTATCATTTCATCCAGCTACACCAATCTTTAGTATATATCTGAAGCAATTAATGTCAGCATGCTATAGGAAAACCTCCATACCCAGGTTCATTGTGATATAATTCATAATAGCCAAGATATGGAACCAGCCTAGATACCCATACAGGTGAATGGATAAAGAAAATACACAAAAAAAAGTATTAATTGGCTATAAGGAAGAATAAAATTCTATCATTTGCAGGAAAATGGATGGGTCTGGAGACCATCATGTTGAGCAAACTATGGCAGTCTCAGAAAGACAAATAATGCATGTTCTCTCTAATATGTGGAATCTAAAATGTGTGACAAGAAAGTAGAAGGTATACTGTGATTAGATAAAGGAAGGGAATAAAAGGGAGAGGGAGGGTTGTAAGGGCAGGTAATAGCGGGATGCATATGAGCAAAATATATTATATATACATGCAGAATTCCTTAAAATGTTAAACTAGGGAGGCAGTGGGGCAAAAGAAGCAATAATGATGTCAAATGGTCAAAACATGTTATGTGCAGCTACAAATCTGAGAAAATGAAATTTACTTATCTGTATAACCAATAAATAAGAGTGGAAAAAAAAGAATGGATGAAAATATCCTAAATTTGATATTAAACCTACCCATTCAAAAACCTCAGAAAATGACATAGTATAAACCAAAATATATCCTTGCCAAGAAACATCATAATTAAAATTCTGCAGGCAAAATACAATTAAAAATTTTGAGATCATCCAGGGGGAAATGACACACTGTTCATAGAAAATCAATTCAAATGACAACAAATTTCAGAAACCACGGAGCTGAAAGGAAATGTCACAGAATTCACTGCAACTACTGAGTCCTGTGATCAGAAATGAAAAAGAAGTAAAACATTTTCAGAAGAAGAAATCCAAGGGAGTTTGTTGTTAGTAAAAGGCTATGGATGGACCTTTTTCTTACTTTTTTCTTCTTGAGATGATTATGTTTGTTGATGCCTTCTCTTTTGAACTGTTATGCTGCTATAGATTCAGAAAGCTGCCAAGGAGTGATGCAGGTCATTCTATATTTGTACATTAAACATCTGTTTAGCTTCCAGAATAACGACAGGACAAAACTGATGCTGAAGCAGAATATCTGTTTGGCTTCTTTTTGGCTTTTTCTACTTTTGTTGTAGTCAGGGTTTGCAAGGGAAACAATACAATACAGGACACATAATTTATAGGATTATTTTGTAATATTCACCCAAAGAGGCATATACAAAATAGTGCAGGAAATCTGTCCACACACTAAAGACCCATAGAATCCAGCTGAAGTCCTGGATTCCACAGCAATGTCCTGCATGAGTCCAGCTGAAGACCTAGAGCCCATGACAATGCCCCCACGAGTCCAACTGGAGTCCCAGAGCCCACAACAATGTCTCACGCAAGTCTGTTTCACGGATCTGCACTGGGAAGGCCCAAAGGCCAGTGGTGGAAGTCTGTGCCAGCAGGATGAAGGATCTGTGCCAACAGGCTGAGGGAGCTGCACCAGAGCCAGGAAGTGACGCTCAGGGTAAGGACCAAAGCTCCCCCGAAAAGTACCACAGCCATCCTCAGCGACAATGAGGTCCCGAGCTCCTCCGATGATGAGAACAGCCAAGTTCCTATCAGGAAAGCCAGCACAACAAGCTCCTTGAGGAGAACCAACAGCACCACCTCTTTCTCTCCAGTTCTCCTTTTGATGATGTTGGCAACAATCCTCAGGTGGTGCCTCAACACCAGCACCATGCTGATTCAGTTCAGCTGTGTGTTACAAGTTGACCACCAGTTGCCAATCCACCACAACTTTCCTCTTGAAAATGCATTTGAAGCTATTAAAATCATGTATTTACTAGGTAGATTGGAAACTGCATAATCTAAAAGTTAATCTATAAAAAGTGTTCAGAAATCTGAAACACGCCATAGGTGGTGGTGTTTGTTTTTGTTTTCACGATACTGACATTATTATTTAAGAATTAAGACTGGTGCTTACCAAGCTCAAGAGACACAGTAACGACCTGGAAAGAGATTATTTTCCACACTCATGGTTGGTGGTAATGATAGATAAACACTTAGATGAAAATGACCTTGATTAAAGTAAGACGTTTATAGATGAAGTTAATCACAAATGAAAGAAGAGGCTTAGCAGAAAGATGTAGCTAACAGCTGTGAGGGTCTGGCTTGATCAGTAATGTTAGCATCGTCCTGGTGCCCTCCCACACCACCCTCCCTGCTGCCCCCCTCCACCATGCAAGATTTATCTGCCCAGGAATTTCCAACTTTCCCCAGTGACACATACCCAAAGAAAAATCTCCATTTTGTATCTCATTCTTCCTCCCTCTTGTGTCTTCCTCCTCTGTGAAAAAAACTTATTTAGACCAGGAAATTTATTTCTCTTAGCCACCTTGTGAAATAAAATATAGAGTGTTGGATGCAGCCTGCAAGCTAAGCTTCTCTAGATTCTAGATTTCCAATCTTATGAGGCTGTCCATATGCTCCTGTTGTCTCTCTTCCTTACTATGTCTGTGTCTGAGTGTAATAATCACTTAGCCTTGTCCTTAAAATGTTCATTTTTGGACATCTCTACCATTCAGTCTGACAATTACGTAGGTCTCATGTGCTACACCATCATTGTTCTGACCAGACTCGGCAAAGGGTTGACTTATTTCTATATATATTATAATATGGGAGCCTTATGTGTACAGTCAGCAGACTGAAGCTTTGGATGATGTTTATAACATTTTTTTTAAGAGAAAAAAAGATATAGCTCAGAGGCACAGTGCCTGCCTGGCAAGTGCAAGGTCGTGAGTTCAATTCCCAGTGCCAAAATATGTATATATATATATATGACATGTTTTGAATTTGAAGACTTTCCCTAAGAAATAAACATTCCCATGTGGAGATGAATGGTGGTAAAATGTAAGTGTCTTTTCAGACAAGAATGAGCAAATAAAGAGAAAGATAGGATATTGTGAGGCAAGGTCAATGATACCAGAAACCCACCTGCAATAACCTAGGAAGAATTTTACTGAGGTAAGATAGATGGGCTGTCCTTCTCTCTAGTCAGTCAGCGCCCAAATAGCAATAGGCTGCCTGTCCATAACTTCTATTCCCTGTTTGTATGGACTTTGCTATTGATTTTAGGCAAACTTCATCCACTACAAAATGCTTATTGAGGAGTCATAGGCAGGACTAGCTACATAATTTTCAGGACCGAATGCAAAATGAAAATGTGTAGCTCCTTGTGTGAAACTTAAGAATTTCAAGAGGGTGGCAGTACAGCATTAAAATAAGCCAAGGTCCTTCTGAGGCAGGGGCTTTGTGGCTGTCCACCTCACAGCGCCATGGAGCCAGCTCTAACTCAGAATTTCAATGAATGAATTGTTGTGATAAAAGGGCCCATAATATTAAATGCCTTTGGGTATCATCATATGATATTCATTTAAGAAGCTAGAGGTTGCTATGTAGTTATCACTTTTTACCTCAGACAATAGGAAGAGGTTAGGAAAGACATCACATGCCACAACTGGCAGCTTGTATGACAGCTGCTGAACTGATGCTGAAGGCTGAGAGGAGCATGTGTTATCAGAGACGGCTCTGATGTTTCTTGGAGACCAGCAGTGCAAAATGGAAAATCTATGAAATGGTGCTTAAATCACAGAGTAGGTGGCCACTAAGCCTTTAGAAAAATCATTTTATTCTCTCTGAACACCGTTTCAATGAAAAAATTTTATTCACCATATTCTTTTATTCATTCTGTTATTTGTTTTAAATTTATTTTATTTTATATTATTTTATATTTATTTTATTATTTTATCTATAAAACACTGTCTATATAAAATAACATTTGTATGTTATTATATATTATAGCAATAATGTATATATGTTATTGTATATAATTTTTACAACTGCCAGGAAAATGACAGTTATATAAAAATCAAAAGAAGCATACAAAATACAAATGAGAGGGGCCAGTGAGATGGCTCAGCGGCGTAAGTGCCTGCCTGGCAAGCGCGAGGGCCCCAGTTCGACTCCTGGAACCCACATACGAAAAAAGGGCCGGTGATATCGCTCAGCGGCATGGGCGCCTGCTGGCGCGCAAGGTCCTGAGGTCGACCCCTGGTACCCACAAAAAAAAAAAAATACAAAGAGAGAAAGGCACATTACTCCAATTTTTCCTAATTATGTCTTACCATAGGTACCATTTGGTTCATATTATACCTATGAATACTTCTATTACAGCTTCTTCCTTTCGTGGTTTTAATTTGTAGATTTTTGTGTCAGTTTTCAAAGAATAATCTTAAGACTAAATTTATAGAACTGCATAATTGTAGAAACAGTTCAAACTTCTGATCTTTCTCAGAACCAAATTTTTTTTCAAAGACACCTTACATCTCCCTAGTAAGAGATAGGGACACTCAATCTTACTGTGCTAAATGTGTGTTCCTTATCCCCTAATGACCCAAAAGTTGTCCAAGCCATTAGTTAGCAGGTGGTTGCTTGTAATGTCCAGCTGCTGGAACAGCTCCCTAGGGATTGGACAGCTCTTGCTGAATTTTCAGTTGCTAGAAACTGTCCAGGGTGATTCCAAGTGTCATGAGGGTTGGTCTCACACCTGAACTATGTTTCCAGATGCTGCACTTGCTGGATGAACAAGGGAAGAACAGGAGGATAGGAACAGCACCCTGCAGGTTACCTCTGTGTCTCTGTGGCCTTCCTCTCTCCCTGAAGAAGTAAATCTGATCAAGCACTTTCTCAGTGCAGTTTCAGTATAAAAATTTTCAAACACTGCTTTTTGGTCAGTGTTTATTCATCAAACACTGAATATTCAGTGTGTTCGAAGCATTCTGTGTTGGTAGAGAACTAAATAGCAAATAATCTGTGCTTCAATAGACCATCTCTGTGACAAGATAAACCAGTAGAAAGATGTAGATGGGATAAAAGCTACGAGCCACAAAACGTATCATGTTGTGAGAGGAAGAAGCACTAGGAAAATATCTGGCCTGAGCTATCAGTTGGAATTAGGCAGGTGAAGAAGAGGGAAGTTCCACACCGGGGTGGGGGTGCGGAATACATCTGGGAGATTTGAGGACCGGGAGCTGTGCAGGATGAGGCAGAAGAGATAAGCAGAGCCTGGACCACGGAGGATTTGAATGTTTTGGTAACAATTTTTAAAATTTTATCTTGAAATAATCAAATATAATTGAAGACTTGCAAGAAGGGAAAACTGAGTACAGTTGACCCTCAGTATCTGAGGGGATTGATCCTAGGATCCCCTGGGCCATCAAAATCCATGGATACTCAAGCTCCTGATATAAAATGTCATAGAATCTGAATCTACCCTATGCTTATCCTCATGTACACTCTAAATCCTCTCTAGATTATTTACAACACTCGCACAGTGCAAATGCTGTGTAAATAGCTATACTCTATAATTTAGGGAATAATAAAAATATCTGTGCATGTTTAGTGTAGATGTTTTTTTCTTTCTTTTTTTTTTAATGGGGAGACAATTTTGATCACTGGTTAGTTGAATCCATGGATGTGGAAACTGTAGACACAGAAGGCTTTTGCTGTATGTCTTACTGTGCTCACATGATTAGTCTTGTAACAGATCCAAGCCTTGTATATTGGTTATCAACTTATCTGGATTTAATTAAGAGAAATGGGATCCCTCTATGGGAGTAGTTTCCTAAACTTGCCTGCATATTGAAATTTCCTGGGAGAATTCCAAAATATACTGATGCTTGCATTCCACCTCCTGAGATTGAGTTGTACTCTGGCCCAGGTTTTGGCATTTTTCAAGATCCATATGTAATTCTGTGCAAGTAGGTTTAGAAATCACTGCCTAAAGTGATATGTGGAATTAGAAGACAAAAAAGCAAGTAGAGAACCATAAAGTATTGGCTGAAAAGAAGCCCAAAATTGAGAATGAGAGGGATGTTTACTAAATGGGGGAAGTGTAGTTTCCTAGAGAAGGAAGAAGGGAGAAGATGGCTGGAGGGACAATCAACAAGAGTATAAGTGTGGGCAAGTGACCACTGGATTTGGCATGTAGAAGGACTTGGGTGGACTTGCAAGAGAATTATAAGACAAGAATGCAGATTATAAATGGGTTTTGGAGTAAATGGAAAATGAGACAGTGGAGATCATTTTACATAAATTTGCCTACAAAGGAAAAACTTAGGGGATTTAGTTTACCAAGAGATTCCAATAGCAAAGGAAAGCTGGATCTTCTCACCCCACAATCATTAGTGTCCTTCAGAGTTTGCTATAGCCTTAATTTTCTCTATACTTAAATCTCTACCCAAATGATCCCTATAAACTTTTCTCTAAAGTCCATGAAAGAAAATTTCTTCTTGATAGCAGCAAACTGTGCTGACACATTAAAAATTTTTCTATTAGTTCTTCATTCCGTACTTTGCCTTCATGGTGGGAAATAGAAATTCTGTGACTGGAGAATGTGGTTAGAGTTTGGCATGTGGAAATGGAAATCAACTTCTGTGAGCTTCCATTGTTAGAGGAGCTCTCTGTCGTCTTGGAAACTGTAGTCTATGTGGAAGAAGCAATGTATTTTGTGGGAAGATGATACAGCAATCAGGTATGCTATGTGTAAACATTGTGCATCTGTGTGAAGATGCATTGGCCAAGCTTTGTTGGTAATAGAAACAGAGTTTGGTTTTGGTATATATCACATGTCTGCGAAAGTATACTTGAAAAGTGTTTCTTGGGCAGAGCAAATATTATAAGGAACATAACTTTGTGAATTTTCCTTTGAACACATGCCTTAGAGAAAGTGCAGCCAGAAGGGAAAAAATGATCCAAAGCCTAAGCCACATATTCAGGTCTTTCATTCATCATTTTTGAGTCTTCTAAGATGTGTGAATGTTTCATTTGTTTAGTCTTCATTACTGTTAAGATTGTAGGTTCATTTTATAAAGCCACAGATCCCAGCCAATAGAAATTTGGTGATTTTATCATTAAGGGAAACAGAAGCATTTGGGAGCCTTGAAGGAAGATGGAAAAATTATAAATTACAGTGCTTATGGAGCATTTGAAAAGTCAAAAAGTTTTTTTCTGCAAATTACTTTTAGGAATTTTGGAAAATAATGATTAAGAAATAGCAATCCTAAAGGCTTCAGTCTGCAATAGGGTCAAGTTGGTCATACTCTTTAATTTAGGTCATAGCCTTTTCCCTAATAGAGAAGGATTATTCTTGTAAATAAATTTAATACCCTTGTTCGGAACAGTTCTTCCTCATTTACACAATCAAGATTTATTAAGTGATCAATTTGTTCTTGGTCTGTGAATACAAGAATTCTCAGACATCATTCTTTCCTTTAATAGTCTTTTAGTCTAGTAGGAGAGAGAGATTAATAACTTAATAAGCCTAATGAAATATGAGCAGGCTTCATAGTGGTTCATGGGCAAGAGTGGTTAGTTCAACACGAGGGAAATAAAAAATAATAATTTTAATAGCAACAACAACAAACTTCAAATAAGAAATGCCCTTTGTATTTCTAAGTCTAAGTAATCTTTGTCAAGTGACCAATGGACCAATAGACCAAGATTTTTGCCTCCAACTGTACTCTCAACTATTCATCTTTCTTATTCATTTTAAGGGTTTATATGTATTTAACTCCACTTGGGCCATGATAGAAAACTTTCATCATTGGGTCAGTATTTTATTAGCATGCTTGGTGGCCTGAAAAAACCACATGTAGATCCTTAAATGCCCTGATGCAGAAGAGAAGCTTATTCATTTGATGGCATCTAACCCATTAAAGGCATCTGGTGAGAATTTACGCATTCTTTTTAGCTATGTAAACTCACAATGAACTCTTTTCTCTCAAAAGAAGTGAATTTTCTAAAATATTTGTTTTTCTTCATTCTCCAGGTTTACCCCTCTAAAGAATGATTATCCATGTGATTTTTTTCAAGATTTGTCATTTAAGGAAGTATTTACAGTGGAAATAGGAAGATATACAGGAAAAAATCAGATTACCACAAATAAGAGATTTTTAAAAAATCTCTTTTACATTATTCTACTAACATTATTTCCTTTGGGATTACTGAACTATACAGGCTACTATATAGAGACAAATTTGGCTATTATTTTTTGTGATTATTTGGAGCTCAAAAATAAATCAAATAGGAGATAGACAAATCCAGAAAAGCATAAAATTGTTTTAGCATGTTATTAGCATAAAAGTATTTTTGTAATACACACATTTATATAAATATAGACAAGTAGCATATACAATATGGAAATGTTGAGGAAATGTGAATCATTCAAGAAACCTCCTTGGAGAAGGTGAATGTAGATTTGAATTCAAATAAAATAGAGGAACAAGACTTCTGGTTTTAAGGTAAACACATTTTGCATTCTCCTCTCTGAGAAGTTACCTCAGCACAAAAGGAGGGCTAAAAATAGAATCTTCAAGTTCAACAAAACTAGAAACATCTGCTACTTCAAGCTGAAATAGGTACCACAAGAAAAAGGGTAGAAAGTGACTTAGCAACAGGCAGAACACTGAAAGGTAAGCCTTTGCAGAAGGAAATGCTGTTATAAAACCCGCAAAGTCAATTTAGCCTTGAGAAGTCAAATACAGTACGCAAGGTGAAGTGAAGCAAGAGGTGGACATGGGATAAGGTAGTTCAAAGTCTGTGAAAAAGGGGTTCTGTCTCCACCACAGCCTGAACCATCAAGAAGAAGAATGCAATAATGAGTGGACAATGGGAGAAAAATAAAAATTTAAAACACCAAAGCATTATCTTCAATATTTAACTAAAAGGAATCATCTGAGAAAAAGAGAAGAAAAATATTGGACATAACATGACCAGTGAAATAATAAAAATTACCTAGAGCTGACAGACACAAGTTCAGATTAAATCTTGAGATTTCTAATACTGGTAATAAAATTTTCTGAATGTTTCCTGTGAGAAAAAAAATAAATGTCATAAAATGAGTTTTGTAAATAAGAAAGGCATTGGATTTCTTGTAGGATATTGCATGCTAGAAGATGATGGAGCTACATCATGAAATTATTAAATTAAAATGATATCTGAGCTAGCATTACACTTACCCATGAATTGAGGTAAACCTATAATATCTAAATAGAATTTACCTCTCATCCTCCTGTTCCTTTTCTAAGAAAGCCGGTGGGAAATATGCTCCCCAACTTGAGAGAGAAAGAGAGAGAGAGAGAGAGAGAGAGAGAGAGAATAAAATGAGAAAGGCCTGGGGTGCAGGAGCCAGCATGGAGTGAAATACAAAAGGGCTTCCCCAGAACATGGTGTAGGGAGATCCTACAACTGCAAGGGCCCCCATCTGGTGGTTTCAGCAGAAAGAAATGCATTTTTCATGGTTCTGGAGGCTAGCAAGTTTGATTTGTCTCTTGGGCTTTTTTCTTGTCTTATAGATAACCATCTTCTCCATGGCCATCTTCTCTATATGATTTTCCTTCTGTTAATGCCTGCATCTTGTGTTTAGATGTCCTCCTAAAGCCTCATGCGGTCATAGGTGGGGCTTTTTCAGAGGTGGCTGGATCTAGTGTGTGATGCTGGGGTTGATTCATGGTGCAATGCTAGGATCAGGGGCACTAGGATTAAGGATGTAGCCTGGATAAAATATAAGGGATAGAAAGAGCTGTGGTTATCCACTGTTGCTTTGCTACCTTCTGCTACCTTCTCCTCTGTGATTCCAACCTGCCTTGGAACCAGCCAACTGATTATGGACTGAAACCTCTATGAACTGTGAGCTAAATAAACCTTTCCCTTTTTAACTTGGGTATTTGTCTCAGCAGTGAGAGAAAAGTAACTGAGACAGATTTTGGTACCAGAGAAGTGGGGTTTTTGCTGTGACTGTACCTGACCATGTGGTTTAGGAGACTTTGGAATGGCTTGTGGGAAAAGGAAGACATAGGAAAGGTTTGAATATGCTGGCTGAAAAAGTAGAGCTGGAACACCTGCAGCTGTACTTGATGGGAGATTCTGGTCAGAGCTCAAAAGACTAGAGTGCTAATAGAAATTCTGCTGGTGAAGACCAGGCTCAGGAGGTTTCTGCTGGGAAGAAGGCCTGCATTGGTTGTTAGACTCCAGATGATGTGTGTTATGCCTTGGCAGAAAGTTTATTGCATTTTGCTCATGTCCAGAGACTTTGCCTGAGACTGAGATTAAAGGTGGTGGACTAATTAATCTGGCAGAGGAAATTTCAAGGCAGTCTAATGTTGAGGCAGTGACATGGCTACTGTTGAGGGCTTTTAGCCAGATTTATGTTGAGAATCAAGAGCAAAGGCCCCAGCAGAAGGATTTTTAATGTTTTGAGTTTGGCCAGAAAGGAAGAACCGATAAAGCTATGGACTGCAATAATAGAGCATAGGAGATCTTGTTTGCTGAGAAGGAAGAGAAAAATAGAAAAGATTGCCTGAGAACATCACAAGAAGCAGTAGGACTCCACCCTTTGCAGCCTCAGAATCACAAAAGTGAAAGACTTTGCCCTGAGAAGAGAGCACCAGAGCACCATGCTTCAGAATGGTGGTGGCCGAGGGAAGTTGTTCCTCAGGATTTTGTTCATAGGCACTCAATACCTACAGCCAAGAGAGAAGGAAGTCTAGCTACTGCCCCAGCTGGCAGTAGGCCTTGGCATCATCCATGTGGTTCTGGTTTTAGGAGCATGCAGAATACAAGAATTGTCAGGTCAGGAAGGCTTCTACCCAGATTTCAGATGAAGCTCTGGGAGGCCAGGCAGTGTGCCCCTAAGAGGGCAGTGTGTGAAACTGTGAGTGTGAAACCAAAGGTGCAGTGGATACCCCAGAAGTTTTGGAGAAGCCAGGAACATGGATCATCAGGAAAGCTGCACGGGGGGAACAGAACCAGCCCAAGAGAGAAGCCCTGGGAGCTACAACCACCAGCAGTCCTATAGCCACCCAAGCCCTTTGGAGTTCACAATTTGCCAGATTGCCAGGAATGCTGGAAGTGGGACTGTGGGATTTAATGCTTGCCCTGCTGGATTTTGATCTTGCTTTGTTCCTATTCCTTGCTATTCCTGTTTGTAACTTTTCAAATAGAAATGTCTATCTTGTGCCATTGAGTGTTGGAAGTGTTTAACTTTCTTTTCATCTGTACAGGGGCTTGCAGCTAAGCATTTTCCATAAATCTCAGAGAATACTTTGGACTTGAACTTTCAGTGATGCTGAAACTGTTAGGACTTTGGCAAGTCTTGGAGATGGACTAAATGCCTTCTGTATAAAGGGATTTGCATGAGTCTTCGGGGCCCAGAGGTGGAATTTTATGGCTTGTCTTTAGATGTCCTCCTAAAGCCTCATGTAGTCATAGGTGGGGCTTTTTCAGAGGCGGCTGGATCTAGAGTGTGTGATGCTGGGATTGATTGATGGTGCAATGCTAGGATCAAGTGCACTAGGATTAAGGATATGAGTACTACCTGCCCCAAGTAGCCTGGATAAGTTACACAGGTCATCCATTGTTGCTTGCTACCTTCCACTAACTTCTCCTCTGTGATGCCAACTTGCCTTGGAGCCAGCCAATTGATTATGGACTGAAACCTCTGCAAACTGTGAGCTAACTAAACCTTTCCCATTTTAACTTTGGGTGTTGGGTATATTGTCTCAGCAAGGAGAGAAAGGTAACTAAGAGGGATGGGTCATCTCTTGGGTATATACATGTAATTTTTAGATGAGAATTTAGATTTAGATTTTAAAATTGATAATGGAACAAGTTAAAATTATAGGAGATATTGAAATGGAATAAACATATTTTGGTTTTGCCAATGTGATAATATTAAGGGGTGTGACTTTTTAAAGGTGATTAGCCCATGAGTGTTCCTCCTTTTTTAGTGAGAATAAGATCCTACATGCAGCACTAGTTTGCTAGTCTTTCCTTCCATCTTCTGCCATGTCAGAATACTTCTAAACTGATTCTCGGAAGCTAGCATTACCCTAGTATCCAAACTAAACTAAGACACTACAGAAAACTGCATGAATATAGGTCCAAAAATCCTCAATAAATTATTAAAAATTGACTCCAACAGTTTACAAAAAGACAACAACCATCTGGAGCTTATCCCAGATATTCAAGGTCGATTCAACATTAAAAAAAAAAAAACATTTAATTCATCCCATTAGCCTATTGAAATGTGTTAATCGATTGTATCATTAGATATAGAAAAATTATTTGATAATAGCCAACACACATTCTTTTTTTTTTTTTTTGTGGGTACCGGGGGGTCGACCTCAGGACCTCGTGCGCCAGCAGGCACCCGTGCCGCTGAGCAATATCACCGGCCCCTTTTTCATATGTGGGCTCTGGGAGTCGAACTCGGGCCCTCATGCTTGCCAGGCAGGCGCTTAAGCCACTGAGCCATCTCACCGGCCCAACACACATTCTTGATAAGAAGTTTCCATATACTAGGAACAACAAGGCCATCTTCAACTTGATAAGAAAAATCTACAAAAATACTACAACTAATATCCTACTTTATTGGGGCTCTGGCCTAGGACCACAGACCTCCTATTCAGGGATACAATGAAGGAATAGAACCCAGGCAAGATATATATTTCAGTTACAAGGGAACTGGGGTGGTCAGAGCCTAAAGAATGACTAAGACCAAAAGCCATGGTGTCCCTGGCCTTTATTAGGTGCACAGCTTGATTGGGGGAGGGGAGGTGCTGGTGGGCTGCAGGAAGCAATGGGGGTGAATGCGGGAAAGTCCAAGGACTGAAAGACAAAGCATCTTTGTTAAAGCACACAGGACAGGAACAGATCATGGTTAACTAGTAATCTGATTATCTACTAACTGAGACTATTGGGCTAGAAGGAATTTGGGTGAGTCAAACTCCTCAGCTGTAGTGTTTCTCTTGATTTGAGGCATCAGGACTTCACAGGCCATTTGCTGGTTTTGGGCTTGGCCTTTGGCCTGGAGATTAATTTCATCCCCACGCCAATCCCACATCCTCACTGAAAGTCACTTAGGCCTAGGACAGACTCTCGATTCAATTTATTTTTATGTCAATTTATTAATATCTATCACTGCCTGTTCTGCACCATGTCAAGCTGGTCCTCAGCACTACTTAATGGCAAAATTCAAAGTTTTCCTCACTCAGAGAAGGAAAAAAGCAAGGATGGCCCCCTCTCTATTCCTTTTGAACATTATGTTAGAAGTTCTATCTAAGGCAATAAAACAAGAAAATAAAATAAAAGGCATTCAGATTTTAATTAAATAATTTCCTTATTCACAGATGACATGAACATCTATATAGAAAACACAAAAGACTCAACAAAAGTCTTCTGGAAACATTAAGCAATTATAGCCAGCTTGTAGGCACAAGGTTAATTTTCTAAAGTCAATAGCTTTTCTATATAAAATGAACAATATTAAAAACACAATGCCATTTACATTAACACCTCCCAAAATAAAATGCTTAGTCATAAATCTAAAAAATATTGTGTAAGATCTGTATAAGTAAACTACTAAACTCATGAAAAAAATAAAGAACTAAATAGATAGATATTTAATGTTCTTGGATATGAGGAATATTGCCAAAATGATGATTCTCATCTCATCTATAAATTCAATGCATTCAGCAAGTTATTTTTTGGTTATTCACAAACTAATTGTAATATTTACATGGAGAGGAAAAAATCAAAATAGCCAACACAATATTAAAGGGGGACAAAGCTAGAGGACTGGCATTTCCTGACCTCAGCATTTATTATAGAGTGACAGCAATCAAGAATGTGTGGTGTTGGCAAAAGAACAGAAAAAGAGAGCAATGTAACAGAATAGAGTGTCCATAAATAGACTCAAATAAGTACAAAAAATTTATCTTTTACAAATGATTGAAAGAAATGATTCAATGAGGCAAAGTTATTCCTTTGAACAAATGGTGCTGGAACAACTGTTTATCTGTATGTAAAAAAAAAATCTGGGCCTAGAATTTACATCTTTCACAAAAATGTTAAATCTCAATAGATCATGGACTTAAATGCAAAGCACGAAATTATAAAATTCCTAGAATATAAGCAGAGAAAATCTAGCTACTTTGGGCAGGGTAATGAGTTTTTTGATACATCAGGAGCACTGTCCATAACAAAACTGACGAAGTGAACTTTGTTTTTATATCTATTCTGTAAAAGAAATGCCAAAAGAATGAGAACAAGCCATAGATCATGAGAAGGAATTGCAAAAGACACACCTGATAATGGACTATAATCTAAATATACAAGGAATTCTTAAAATTAAGGAATAAAAAATCCAGACAGTTAAAAGATAAGTCAAAGATCTTAACTAATATCAAAGAAGATACACGGAGGGCAAAAAAAAAAAAAAAAAAAAAAAAAAAAAACCTCTTGAAAATATACTCCATATAATGTGTTATCAGGGAAATGCAAATTAAAGCAACAATTAGATTCCATTATATAGATACCGTCCAGTAAGACCAAAACCCAAGACACCGACAACACCAAATGCTGGTGAGGATGTGAAGCAACAGGACCTCTCATTCACTGCAGGTGGGACTACAAAGTGATACAGCTGCTTTGTAGAAATTTTGGTGTTTTCTTATAAAACTAAAAATACTCTTTCTATATGAATTAGTTATCATCCTTCTTTGTATCTACTCAAAGGAGCTAAAAATTTATGTTCACCAAAAAAACTGCACATGAATGTTGATAGTCACTTTATACATACTTACTAAATATTAGTAGCTTTCAAGATGGTCTTCAGTAGATGAATGGATAAACAGACTGTGGCAATCCAGACAATGGACATTATTATTCAGTGCTAAAAGATATGAGCTACCAAGAAAAGAAAATATAGGGGGACAACTTAAATGCAGTATACTGTGGGAAAGAGCCAATCCAAAAAGACTTCATTTTATGTGATTCCAACTATACATTATAGAAAATCCAAAACTATGGAGGCAATAAAACTATTAGTTAATAACAGAGGTTGAGGAGGAAAGGTAAGATGAATAAGTGAAGCACAGAGGACTTTTAGGGAAGTGAAAATAGTCTTAGAATACTATAATTGATGAACACATAGCATTGTACAACAGCATCAGTAAACACTAATGTAAACTATGGGCTTTGGTAATTAGGTATCGATGTAGGTTTCCCATTTTTTTTAAGTGCACCACTCTGATGAAGGATGTTGAAAATGGAGGAGGCTACACATGTAGGGGAAGGGCAAACAATATATGGGGAATCTCTATATCTTTTTTTCAACTTTGCTGTGAATCTACAACTACTCTAAAAAATAATGTTAAGTAAAAGAGGAGGAGGAATGTCTGTTTGTTCATCATAACAAAATAAAATATTCCACCTTGGTTGAAAATGTAGAAAAATGGTTCAGTAACTTTAGTATTTTTAATTCATAATTCCAGGCCTAAAATCTCAGTTCCAGAAAGTACTTCAGTGGTTGCTTATCAGCCCACCCATCCCATTCTCCAATCCCTGCTGTTCTAGTCTTCCTTGGGAATCACTCAGCCTCTGCTCTTAGATTCCAGCACACTTTCTCCCCTGAGGCAGACCATTTATCTTCTGAATAGCTCTATTAGAAAGTCTCTTCATATAATCAGCTAATATAGGCATCCTTGTGTGATAAATATAAGAAATAAGGAACTTAATCTCAAGAAGGAAGTGGATCAGCCTCCAGGGCCCTGGAATGGCACTGGGCACTGATGATACATTCCACAAGTATACAACTCTGTCTGCTTTTCAAAACAAGTTCACATTAAAAGATAATCACTTTGATTTCCCTTTTTTTCCAGCATTCAAACAGATTGTAAACATTCAGGTCAACCCACCCCCAGGTGTCTTCTCAGAGAATTAATTTCTTTTTATGTTTAAATTCTCAACAGTTGTTCTGAGGATTCTCACTGGGAAGCCCACTCCAGGCATCACCTCTGATCAAAGATGAGACTGGAAAAATAGGGACATGAGCCCTCACATCAAACTGCAACATGAACTGAAAAGTTAAGCAATCTAGTGTACCAAATAAAACTATAAGAAATAAATGAACTACAAAACCTATGGCTATGGGCCGGTGAGATGGCTCAGTGGCATAAGCACCTGCCTGGCAAGTGCAAGGTCCTGAGTTTGACTCCCGGAACCCACATATGAAAAAAAAAGGGGCGAGTGATATCGCTCAGCGGCACGGGTGCCTGCTGGTGCACAAAGTCCTGAGGTCGACCCCTGGTACCCACAAAAACAAAAAACAAAAAACAAAAATGAAACATATGGCTAACTAACATGCTTGCACCCACACAAACACACAAACATATCTTACCAAATGGTTTGTAAGTTTTATTTCATTTAGTCCTTTCAGCAATTCCATGAAATAGTTACAATAGGACTCCTACTTTACAGGTAGGGAAATTGAATTAAATACATGTTAGGAAATTACCTAAGGTCACAGAGCTACTAAATAGTGAACTGCAACACAAAGTTAGATATAAAGGATTTTACTGCTGTGACATTCTGACTGGCAGTGAGAAAGGCAAGAATAAGGAGTCAAGGACCCCAAATTCTAAACTAAATGTTGCAATTGGCTCCCTGATCACTTTGAGCAAACTCACTTGATTTGTTTCTTTGGGTCTCTCCTCCTTTCTTTTCTCTATTCCTCTAACCCCTACCCTACCTCCTTTTCTTCCTCTTCCCCTTTTCTCTCATCTTCATTCTTCACTTCATCCCTCTTCCCTCCTCTTTCCCTTTAATATAATATAATGGCACTTGTACTTGTCAGCTTTCCTATCACTGGGACATAATACCTGACACCCATGACTTAAATGAGAAGAGATTTAATTGGCTTAGGATTTCAGGAGATTCAGTCCCTGGTCAACTAGTTCCAGGGCAAGAGCACCACAGTGAAAGGGCATGACAAAGTTGTCTAGTTCACAGCAGTCCCAGGATTGTTCACAGGAAGAGAACCAAAGAGTAGGGACAAGGGTCCAGATGTAGACTCCAAAGTCATGCCTCCAAGACCTACCCAGACATAACCAGAAGCATGTTTACTGGTTTCCTGGCTTCTAAGCAAATCAACTTGACAATCCACCTTAATTGTCACTGTATCTTTGTTTCATTTTTAGCTTGCATGTTCTGTGAATCTATGCTATGAATAGTTAAATACCGTACAGCAAGTCACATGTATGATGCTGTTGTCCCTAAGAATATTCTTAGCAACTTTCAGAGTGAAAATCATTTCTATAAAGAAAACTCAAAATGATTTACTGCATTCACTAAAAGAGGAAAGTAAAACTGTGAGGAATTGTAAGAACTTGTATATATTTGACTTTTACTGTTATGTGATTCAAATGCTTTCCAATGTGAGCAAGCAAATTGACTAGAAACTTTATTTCATCTTATTTTGGAAAACAAATGTTTTAAATCAATCCTAAACACATGCTGTTATTGATGTTGCTAGGTTTCAGTCCCCATTGCACAATTCTTTCCTCTCAGTGACTTGTATTGAATATTTTTGTCTCTTTTAGACAAGAAACAATTTAACACCATGAAAAAGTAGCACTACTTGAGTCAATGTTACTGAAAGAATTGTTGTGTCTTCCACTACTGGTTCAATTCTAATAGCCACCATTATCATTTAGTACCTATAGAGAAAAGACTCAAATATTCTCCTAGATATCTCCATGAACTATAATTATATTTCCAAATAAAAAATCACATTTTCATTTTGTGATATAATTTTCTTTGCTGCGATGTGAATGAATTATCAAAATACAGCTGTTTCTAAAAGCTTATAAATACCTCTTCATACATTTTTGTGGCTGTACTCTTTTTTCCATGGAAGATAGTTTTCAGAGACATATCTTTAGTGTTCACAATCCCCTCTCATTGACACAGACATAAATCCATCTGATTTATTTACAAGTAGAAAAGACAAATTCTTTTCATGAAATTATTTTACAACAAATATTGCTATTTGTTATGCATCCAAAATTCTGCATACATAAGGCTACAAAAATAAATTCCCAATCATATTTAAAAGCCAAAGCAGTGAAAGAATTGTTTGTAAGGATGGTTGGACACTGGAGGAGAAACTTTATATCTAGCAAGTGCAGAGGACCACAAAAAGGTAATTCTAAACTTTTTAAACACTACCTTCACATTGTCATTGAAGCATTTCCAAACTGCATAATTATATACAGTGCTGTACAAAGAATCAAGCCAGAAATTACATACAGGTGCAAGAAAATGATAGGTGTGAATAACTGAGTAATGGTTTATAGAGGTAATAGGAAGACAGTTTTGTCTCTTTGAAAAGTACTTTCATAAAATCACTGAACTATTGCTTCTGTAATATAATCAAAATTTGTTTAGGTACTTGTTGAATAGATGATTGACTAAAGGTCAAAAACTTCCGTTTCCTCATTATCGAATGGATCAAAACGTCCAATCCTGTAAGGTTGATTTGAAATTCATATGGAATAATAGATACTTTTAAAATACTTTGTAAATTATAACATATCACACAAATGTAGGGTAGTGGAAATATTATAATATTATATTCTACAGTACCTTTTTAGTTCATGCTATATGTAGTATGAAGTGATTGGTCAAAACTCAAGGTAGTGTTATTCGTATTTATATTCAAAGCCAAGCAGGTAAACAAGTTGAAGATCCATCTACACTTTCCACTCCAAGCATGAAGCGATTTTTCCTGGCAAATGGATTAAGTGGACTCTTTTTCTGTCATCCCCTTTCAATAATGATGCCTGTGCCAGACATGGGCAAAGCCAGGGATGTGATTTATCTCAGAAAATTCTAAGTTTCCACCTCTTTTACATAGACGTTTGTTCTCATTTGGTCTTATATCAATCTGTTAGAAACAGAAAAGAGATTATTACCTACAATACACAGATGAGTAAACAGGGACTCAGAGCAAGTGGGAGGCATGCCCAGCATGACAACTCAGTTAAGTGTGACAAGGGAAGAATCCAAAGCTCTCTGTGAGTCCTTACATTTGCTCAGACCTCCTCCTGTCCCAGTGCTCCAGTTCCTAGAAGCCTGCCTTTGATATAACACATTGGACCCCATACAATCCATTTAAAAGAGATATTATTGATCATTAGCAATGGTTTCACCTTCATCTCAATAAGTTTCAATTATTTTCCTGTGATCATTTTTCTAGAGAAAACAAAAACAGCAATAGGTTTGGGAAAGAGCAAAACTTTGGCTAATTTTCCATGGCTTATTTGGTCAAACAATGGAGTGGAGTATTACAGATACTTCCAGTCATCACTCCATAGACATCTACAACTACACAGAGATATAAAGAGATGGATACATATATACAGGATATATAAATGAGAAATGAATTGAAACTAAGGAAGGAGAAACAGAATGGACTTCACATCAGGTATATGTTGATAAAAGTGGAGTCAGGGTGAAATGCGTATATGATCCTACTGGATAGGAAGAAAGGAGATCATTTCCATATTAAGTGAAAAATGGAGTTAATAGATTTTTGATGGGGCAATTCTAAATACTTCCATGGAATTCAAAAAAAATGTTTAATGTTCAGAGATGGATTGATGAGATTTGGCAATTATTCAGGGACTTTAATGATGTTGATAGCCAAATAAGTTATTTCATGTATCAAAAATGTCAGTAAGGACAGAAATGTATCAGATTGGAAAACTGAGATTGGAGAAATTTGATACATCTCTATCATGCTGAAATCAACTTTGGCTAGGGCAGAAGAAAGAGATGAAACAGATACATTGAGTATGCATCAATACAAGTCAGCAGAATTTACAATCTGTTCTGCCTGAATAAGCAAAACGTGTTAGAAAAGAACTCATAATTTTTCTCTCTTCATTTTCCTTCCCTTGTCCTCGGTCTCCTCCTTTAGTTATTCCTTCCCATCATTTACTGACCATCGCAAGTAAGAAATCTGCAAACCATTCTTCACTCTACATCTAGGCAGCTGTAGCTGCTTCAACACTACCTGTCAAAATGTGTCTCAAATCTTTCCTATAGCTAATAAAGCATTCCTAAGTAAATACAAAGAATCGAAATTTTATCATGCGTATTATCAGATCACAGTACAATGAAAGTAGAAATTAATAGCAAAAGAAACCGGAAAAAATATACAATGTATAAAATTAAGCAACACATTATTGAATGATCAATGTGTCACAGAGGAAATTAAGGAAGAAATGTGGCAGTTCCTGGAATTAAATGATAAAGCCAGTATAACATACTGGAACTTATAGGATCTAATTAAAGCAATAAAAGACTCAATGAATTGAAGAACTGGTTCTTTGAAAGAATAAACAAAATAAGCAAACCCCTTGCCAATCTTATACAAAAAAAGAAAAGACACACATCAATGCAATTAAAAATTAAAATGGTGAAATCACAATGGACAATGCTGAAATCCAGAAAATAATTACCAACTACTTCATAAACGTATATGCCAAAAAATTGGAGAACTCAGAAGAAATGCAGAGATTACTAAATACGTATGAATTACTATAACTGAACCAAGAAGATATGAAAATCTTGAACAATCCAACAACTGGAAATGAAATTGAAGCAGTTATAAAATATTACCAACTAAGAAAAGCCCAGGACCTGATGGATTCACAGGCGATTCTATACAAACTTCAGGGAAGACTAACACCAACACTCCTCAAATTCTAATGAAATTGAGAGGGCAGGAGTACTTCCAAAATAATTCTCAGAAGCTAACATTATCCTGATCTCAAAATCAGATGAGGTTCCAAACAAAAAAGAGAAGTACAGGTCAGTCTCTCTAGTAAACATAGAGGCAAAAAATCCTTAACAAAATATGGGCAAAGAGAATGTGACAAATAATTGAAAAGACCATAAACCATGACCGAGTAGGTTTCATCCCAGGGATGCAAGGATGATTCAACATATGTAAATCAATAAATGTCATAAATAGATGCAAGGACAAAAATCACATGAACCAGAAGAAACCCAGAATAGCAAACACAATCCTGTGTAACAAAAGCAAAGGAAATGGCATCACAGTCCCTGACTTGAAGTTATAGTATCAAGCTACATTGATTAAAACAGATTGGCACTGTCACAAAAAACAGGCATGTGGTCAATGAAACAGAATAGAAGAAGCAGAAAACCTCAGTTGCATACAGCTGTTCGATCTTTGACAAAGGGGCCAAAAACATACATTGGAGGAAAGACGGCCTTTTTAATAAATGGTGCTGGGAAAACTGACTATCAACATCACTGGCCATCAGAGAAATGTAAATTAAAAGTATATTGAGATATATATTCTTACCCCAGAAAGAATGACTATCATAATAATAACAAATGCCACTGAGGATGTAGGGGAAAAGGAACTCTTCTACACTGGTGATGGGAATGTAAACTAGTACAAACACTATGGAAATCAATATGAAAATCCCTCAAAAAAACTAAAGATAGAAATTTCCTTTGACTCAGCTATCTCCTTTCTAGTTATCTTCCCCAAAGAGTTAAAACCATCTTATTACAAGGATACATGCATACCCATGTTTATAGCAGCACAATTTGTAATAGCTAGATCTTGGGAACAGCATGTATTTCTATCAACGGATGAATGGATAAGGAAAATGTGGTATTTATACACAATGGAGTATGCCATAAAGAAAGATAACCTTGAAACATTTGTATGTAAAGGGGTTCAACTTGAGAACATAATGTTAAATGAAATAAATCAGACACACACACTTAAATATTGTATGGTTTCTTTTACATGAGAAAATCACAAATATATATATATATATATGTATACACACACAAAGAGCAAAATAGATGATAGATAAATAGGAAGTAGGGAGAAGTTCAAATAATTCCCTAAATTACCTATTTTGCTGAGTTAAAGATATTTTAATATATATACTAATTTATTTCATTTATATTATTAGTTCCACTTAGTTCATTGAAAAGATAGTTTTGTGATATTATTGGTTTGTTTCTTCTTTGTAAGAGAATATTTTTATTCTCTGAGTGAATATTTTGAAGATAATGATACACAATATTTACTACAGTTATTCTCTTGTTAGGAAATTTTGTTTCATTCTTTCATAAAATAATAAGTATTACATCAAGTTACAGAAATTCTCCCTGAAAATCCAGAGTCAGGTGTAAGAACTACTGTATTAGGGTGTACGCAAGGTTCTTCATGAACTAGCCTAAGCCAGACTCATTCCCTCACATTCCCCTCTCCTCCACTCCAAGCCGCTAAACAAAATACCAACTGCTTTCATGAACAACCTGGTCCCATAGCTTCCATGTCCTTTCCAACCTCCTTTGACTGACTATAAAATTTATATTTATCCTTCCAGTGCCCCTATTCCTCATCTAAGAAGACTCAGGTGGTCTTTGATCTGCAAAATAACTTCTGTGGGCCAACATCAGTAATTTATAGTCCTATACTTTTATTTCTAACAGTTATGTCTGGAATCAAACGTCTTTTTGATAATAGTTTTTAAAAGTTCATGTATTAGATGCTAGGTCAGAAATGAATAGGTTTAACAGGTGGCCAGCTCCCCATCATCTCTGGTAGGAAGACTCCTGGAGATCTGGGTTGATATCCACTTCTGATTTCTGTAGCTGTGGACTGCACAGGAGCCTGTCTCATTCCTGGCTCAGGAGGCTTAAGCTCCATCCTAAGAGGTAGCTATAAGATGACCTGCAGTAGCTCAGCCTATTTCCACCATGAGACATTCTGTAAGACTCTTCCCCACATTCCTATTTCTGTCACCACAGTTCTATGGGTTCCTCTTACCGAGGATATTCCATCAGATGGAGATCTACCTAGCTATGCTCTGATTCAGGAGCTGTTTTGCTCACAATAGTCATTCTTTCTCTTGTGGTGTCATCAAAAGAGGCATCTAGATACCACTGGTTCAATGACTTTATATTGCTTCGGTGGATGAATTTGTCAAGTCACAACACTTTCTGGCAGGACTTTAACTTTACAAAGTTGCTTACTGATTCATAAAGGTATTTTTAAATGAAGATATAGTCACCATATGAATATTTCCATTTCCCCCAATTTTATATTACAAAAAAACTTCAAAGGTGAAAAGTTGAAAGACCTACACACCTTACTCCTGAGTCAGTAATTGTTAATATTTTGTAATTTTTGCTCTGTGTATGATG
Source organism: Erethizon dorsatum (assembly GCA_028451465.1). Lineage (NCBI taxonomy): Eukaryota > Metazoa > Chordata > Mammalia > Rodentia > Erethizontidae > Erethizon > Erethizon dorsatum. The sequence continues at coordinate 52,719,750 of CM051828.1, forward strand.
TGTGTTATTCTTATGTTTGCTAAATCATTTGACACCAAATTGTGGCCATATGTCATTTCAATCTTAATATGTTAGCATGAATTTCCCCAATTCAGGACATTTTTATAGACCATTAATACCATTTTCCCATCTAGGAAAACAAATGACTCTCTAAAGATATCTAATATAAAATTTACACTTCAATTTCCCTAATTATTCCAGAATAGCTCTTAAAGATGATTTTTAAAAATAAGGAACTCAATCAAGGATCACACATTACATTTCATTATGCCTTTTAATATAAAACATCCCCTTCCTTTTTCAGGATGATGATCTATCAAGACCAGATTTTCATCTTACAGAACATCCTACATTCTAAATATTCCCTTGTAGTGTATTTTAACCATACCATTATTTCCTATAATCTGATTTTGGTAAGAATCTGTCATAAAGTTGTTCACTACATTTTGAATCATTGCAAGATAATATAACTTCGTGTTGATCCACCGTTTGCTAAACTTGGTCACTGTCCTGAAGTAGGTACCACCAAAGAGATCCATTGTAAAAGTATTTTTCCCCTTTATAATTATCAAATACCCTGGGGCACAATGCACTGAAACTTATGTGAATATTCTGTTTAATGGCCATAATTACTGGTTTTAATATTTCATTATTGCTCCTCTGATTTTTTTGGGGGGATTGCAAATGGTGACTAAGCATTTCATTCTACTAATAACAGCTCATCTTCATTACCTAGGAATGAACTAACTCACATTTCACCTTTATAACATTGAGATAGAAAGGGGATCTGGGGATGGGGAAGAATGGGTGGGAAGGGAAGAGAAGGAAGGGTAAAAAATATCAAGATGCGATATGTGAGCCAGGTGTGGTGGCACATGCCTGTAATCCCAGTACTTGGGAGGCTGAGGGAGGAGGATTGCTACAAGTTTGAGGCCAGCTTGGACTACACAGTCAGTTCAAGTCCAGCCTGAACTACATAGAAAGACCCTGTTCCCAAAAAAGGAAAAAGAAAAGGATGTGATATGTATATGTACTGGTTCCCCACAATGAATGTATTTATTATGTATCACAAACATATACTAATAAAAAAGGGGGGACCCTATCTCATCCTGATAGCATGTTTCCTCTCTTGCAAACTCATTCCCTGTCCCTACAGTGTACTCTGATTTGAATAAATTTTTAATTTTACTGTCAATTTTCTTTTTAAATGAGATGAAGGGCAAGAGATACAGCTCAGTGGTAAAATGCTTGTCAAACTTATACTATGTCCTGTGTTTGACCCCCAGCACTGAGAAAAAATAAAATAAAATTAGGACGTTTCTCAAAAACCAATTGCATGGTCACTGTCAGATAAGTAGCAAAGTCAATGCACTTTGGTGAAAACATTCCATTAATATTTTCTGGTCGATAAAGTGTTACCATTAAACATTTTAAATCCTAAGAAATATAGCTACACAATTGAGATAAAAGCTGACCAGATGTGGTAAAGTAATACAGTTTATTTATTCAAAGCAACAGAAATGTCAGTGTACTTACACAGAGGATTGGATAAATTAGTTTTACTGACACAGATGTGAAATCTAATGCACTTTAATAAGAACAATAAATATAACAATAGAATTCACTTGAAAATATAAGACATCAGGTTTTGAGAAATTTGACTCTGAGCCAAGTATTTTATTGCAAAGAGAAGAGCACACACCTTTTTTACTTCAATGACAGATCATTTCTGCAATTATTATTATTATATTTTTTGTGTGGGTACCAGGGGTCGACCTCAGGACCTCATGCGCCAGCAGGCGCTCATGCTGCTGAGCAATATCATCAGCCCTTTTTTCGTATGTGGGTACCGGGAGTCAAACTCAGGACCTCGCGCTTGCCAGGCAGGCGCTTACGCCACTGAGCCATCTCACCAGCCCCCATTTCTGCGATTATTAATTGATCCTAAAGGCAAGACCCCTCTCTCACGCTCTCCTCTCCTCTCACTCTCTCGCCCAACAATCTCACCTTCACACATCAATACACCTAGGTGAGAAATTTCTTCTGTAAAAGGTAGCATAGTCTGAACAGTGAATGTGGTCAGTCCAATCAAGCCCAAAGAGCAAATCTCTGAATAGCCTGTGTATCAGCCGGGGTTTACTAGAGAAAAGGATATAACACAAGATATACAAATGTGTAAGAAATTACAAGATTGGCTTATGATGGTCAGCCACAGAGTTGGATGAGGAAGCGTGCAGAGGGTGTCTTCACACTGCAAACTGAAGGATTCAGTCCAAGGTCTGGAGCTCACTACAGTGTCCTGTGCAATTCTGTTTCAGGAGCCCAGTGGGTCTACTATGGAAACCCGAAGAGTCTAAGATAGAGAGCTGAAGAGTCTACACCAGAAGGCTGAAGAGTCCATGCCAGAAGGCTGAAGAAGAGTCCCAGGAGGAAGCTAAACAGTCTGCGCCAGAACCCAGGAGATGAAGTCCAAGCTGAAGGCGAAGACTGGAGCAACAGAAGAACAAGCAATCAGTCCTTCCTCATTTCTCTTTTATTCTATGCAGGCTACCTGCCCTGAAGGGGGGGTCCTTTACAACCACAGCATCTAGGTGCCCTCCTCTTGCACAGGCTGAGGATGTTTACAAAGTAAGGACCATGGCCCCCTGCTGAATCACTTGGTTAAACTTCTAAACTTCTCAAATTAACACAATTAAAAACATCCTAGAGCAGTAAGGACATGTCCTCTACACCCCAAGATGTACAGCGGCTGAGTTACTTAGTTAAGCTTCTAAACTTCTCAAGTTGACACAATGTATCCACCATTACAATCCACCCCTTGTCAACTTGGCAATCAGACACATTTCTTTAAATCTGTCTCCAGATACAAAGACATGCTTATAATTACGCCTAACATGTTATAACCATCCTGCATACAAATGGAAATGCACTAATTCCCTCACCAGAACAGAAGGTAAGTTTTCCTTTGGTGATGCTTTTTCTCATCATTTCACAACTTGAATATTATAACACAGCTTAACAATCCTTAAGAACCCTTATTAAGTCTATCAACTTTATATTACATTAGAACCATATTAGGGGAGAAATAGTACCACTGCGATCCTCTTTTCTGTAGCTGATCATGGGGTCCTAGCTGGTATTTAGAACTACCTTCTTCCACTACCCATTCTTTATTCCCTTGGCCTACAGCAGGCCCTAGGCAGGTCTTGGTTCTTTCCCTGGTGGAGTGACCCATTGATTCCTAAAGGGTCTGGGCCATTTGTCACTCTGCCTATAGTAGGTTGTTGTAATTTCCCACTGACTGTAATAACAGGGCATGGTAATACTAAGAGCGCCCTAAGGGATCTCCTGAACTGCACATATCTTCTTCCTTTCCCCCATTGTGGAGTAGTAGTCCAATCTCCCATTGACAATCTGGGTCAATCACCCCAGACAACACTGTGACTACCTTTTTGGCTGGTTTCCTCAAAAGCATGAGGAGACCAAAATGACCAGGGGGAAGTCTTAGCTTCCAATACAATGGCATCATTGTTGTGCTTCCTGGTACAAGCCTTCCCTGCTCTGTGACTAAGACTAAGAGGTCTACCCACATATCTCTTCCCCAAATATCTTTGTCACCAATTTCCAGTTATATTCTTTCCAAGTTCCTGACCATCCAGCCAGACCATTGGCTACAGCCCATGAATCAGTATACAGTCACACATCTGGCTATTTCTCCTGCCAGACAAAATGTACTACCAAGTGCACTACCCAAACTTCCACCCACTGTGACAATTTCCCTTCACCACTGTCCTTCAGGGATGTCCCAGAAAGAGGCTGTAATACCACAGCTGTCCACTTGCAGGTGGTGCCTGCATAACGTGCAGAGTCATCCATAAACCAAGCCCTAGCCTTCTCTTTCTCTGACAGCTGATCATTTGGTACACTCCAAAAGGCTATAGGTGCATGCTGGAAAACAGAAGGCAGTATAGTAGGCATGGGAGCCAGAGGAATCTGGGCAACTTCCTCATGTAATTTATTTGTACCCTCTGGACCTGCCCTGGCCCATTAACGAATATACCACTTCCATTTAATGATAGACTGTTGCTGTGCACGTTCAACCTTATGACTCGATGGATCAGATAATACCCAGCTTGTGATAGGCAACTCAGGCAGCATGGTGACCTGCTGTCCCATGGTCAAGTGTTCAGTTTCCACTAAGGCCCAGTAGTAGGCCAAGAGCTGTTTTTCAAAGGGAGAGTAGTTGTCTGCAGATGACAGCAGAGCCTTGCTCCAAAATCCTGAAGGCCTCCACTGCAATTCACCTATGAGGGCCTGCCAGAGACTCCAAACAGCATCTCTACCTGTCACTGACACTTCAAGTACCATTGGATCTGCTGAATCCTATGGCTCCAGTGGGAGAGCAGCCTGCACAGCACCTGGACCTGTTGCAGAGCCTTTTCCTGTTCTGGGCCACACTCAAAACTAGCAGCTTTCTGAGTCACTCATAAATGGGCCAGAGTGAGACACCTAAGTGAGGAATGTGTCACCTCCAAAATCCAAATCTCCCCACTGGGTGCTGCACCTCTTTTTTGGTTGTAGGGGAAGCCAGATGCAAGAACTTATCTTTTACCTTAGAAGGAGTATCTCTACATGCTCCACACCATTGGACTCCTAGAAATTTCACTGAGGTAGAAGGACCTTGAATTTTTGTTGAATTTATTTCCCATCTTCTGGCTCTCAAATGCTGTACTAACAAATCCAGAGTTCTCCTGTTCACTAGACCCAATCAGCATAATATCAGCAATGTAATGGACCAGCGTGATATCATGTGGGAGAGAAAGGCAATCAAGATCCCTACCAACTAAGTTGTGACACAGGGCTGGTGAGTTAATATAACCCTGAGGTAAGAGAGCGAAGGTACGTTGCTGGCCTTGCCAGCTAAAAGCAAATTGTTTCTGATGGTCCTTGTGGATAGGTATGGAGAAGAAGGCATTTGCCAAATCAATAGCTGCATACCAATACCAGAAGACATATTAATCAGCTCAAGCAAGGAAACTACATCTGGTACTGTAGCTGCAATTGGAGTCAGCACTTGATTCAGTTTACGGTAATCTACTGTCATTCTCCAAGACCCATCTGTCTTTTGCACAGGCCAAATGGGAGAATTAAAAGGAGATGTGGTGGGGACCACCACCCCTGCATCCTTCAAGTCCCTAATGGTGGCACTAATCTCTGGAATCCCTCCAGGAATGTGATACTGCTTTTGGTTTACTATTTTACCAGGCAAAGGCAACTCTAATGGCTTCCATTTGGCCTTCCCAACCATAATAGCCCTCACACCCTGTATTCACATTACTAATATTTGTGAGCATGCACTTGGGGATACTTTGTCTGTGAAATATGTGCAGTATTTGCCCACCCACACCTGTAATGTGCAAGACCTGGAGCCGAGGGACAGGACAATAAAGACTCAAGCTCAGCCTCTCTGGGTAGATTCCCTCTTCACGTTCTTGCATCCTACGCTGTCTAAACGCTCTCGGGGACAGGGTGCTCAATGACCTGCCAGACAGTTCACTCCATTGGTGAGAAGAATATAGTAACAAGATTCATCTTTTCTATCAAGTGCAAATTTATCTTGTTATGCTTTTCCCTGATTCATCTAATACTACTCTTTGAAGCAATGCAAGTTTAATATTTCAGTAAGGCAACACTCATCTTATTTTAACAGGAATTAATGCCCCGAATGGTTCCATGTTCCCAATTTAAAACTGTGTATGGAAACTTCCTTCCCCCATTCTTCACAGAGCATCCTTCCCAGACCTACCATGATTACCTCAGGCCATATTGCAGTTGGGCAAGATCCTACCAACAACATGATAGCAGAACTGGGCTCCCCATTCCAGAACTGTTCCCAATCAGTATGGCTCAGGGTATAGACAAAAAAGACAGGGCATATGCTATTGACAAAACTGTGTTTTGCTAACACTTCCTCATTTAATTTCTAAAATAATGTGATGAAGTAATATATTAATTTTATATTGCTGTCAATAGAAATCAACACAAATGTATCAGCTTAACACACAACAGATTTATTGTGTTATAGTTGTGTACATAAGGAGTCCTGCATGGCTCTCACTATGCCAAAATCAAGGCATTGAAAGGGCTGTGTTCCTTTGTCAAGGATCTAGGGAAAAAAATCTGTTTCCTTGCTCATTTAAGTTGTCACAATTCAGTTCTTTTCTGTTATAGGGCCAAAGTCTCACATCCATGCTGGTTGTCAGCTGAAGGCCATTCCCAGGACTACAGGCAGGCTGCAATCCATGACTTGTAGACCCTTTCCCCCATTTTCAAAGCCAGCAACAGTGCTCAAGCTTCTTTCTCATTTCGAATCTCTCCTTCCTGTGCTTCTATTCTTACATCTCTCTGACTGACTTTTCTGCCTTCTTATTCCAAAAGTTGAGGTCCATGGGATTATATCAAGACCACACAGATAATTCAGGACAATATTCCACTTTTAAGGTTAGTTTGTTAGCAATTGGGTTTCTATCTTCAACCTTCATTTGCTTTTGCCATGTCACATAACACAGTCATAGGCATAATGCCAGGGGGTGTAGAAAGTATAAGCACAGGGGCCAAAATTTCAGGTAGTTAGTATGCTGCCTAGAAATGGCTGGAAGAAATTCTAGGAATATCTTTCTTGGACATAGACTTCCATAGGTTAATAAATCTTGTAAAGAAATTTTAGTTAGATGATATTAGTAAAATCTCATGGACCAAAATATAAATAACTTTATTGCAAAGTCAGACTTTGTTTCAGTTTGTTAGTATGTTTCTCAGACTATAGCAGAATGGAGGATAACCCAGCTAGGAAAATCTGGGTGCAGCTGATAATATTATTGATTATGATATGAACTACAGAATGTGTGACTATTGTATCTGCTGCTTCAGGGAGAGTACATAACAGAGACCCCCATCGCTCTTTGGCAGACTGACATTGCTGTGTCTGCTTGGGCTTCCAGGTGAGAATGGGGCTTTTTCCAGGTAAGGTAAACACAGCTCGGCTCCAGGGGACCTACTAGCTGCTAGCACAAGCTTCCATGTCTCTGCTTCTCCAAGGGCATTCTGCCACAGCTGCCCTAGTGGGAAACCAGGGTCCACCCCCATGTGCTGGAGGAAACAAAGCCAGGCTTGAGGTTCACCCTGGAAGTGGTCACATGTATTCATAGTTACAAGGTACAAGTCACAGATATTAAGAAACAAATTAACTTTTGAAACTCTTATTCATTGTTGGTGGGAATATAAATTGGTACCGTTGGGTATGATAAAGAATAAGGAGGCTCCTTAAAATATTAAAAATAGAATATCCATCTGGACCAAATATTTCATTTTTTGGATATATATCCAAAAGAATTTAAAACAGGATCTCAACAAAGATCTCAGAAAGCACACCCATTTTCATTTTATTTCAGCATTACTCTTAATAGCCAAGAAGTGGGAGCAACCCATCAATAGATAAGTGGATAAAGAAAACGTAGCACATATATAAAACAATATATTATCTGGCCATAAAATGAAGGAAATTTTATCATATGTTATAACATAAATGAACCTTAAGAATATCACATTAAGTGAAAATAAGCAAGTGACAGAAAGACAAATATGGTATGATTCAATTAATATGAGGTATCTAAGATAGTCAACTGCCTAAAAAAAAAACAGTATCTTGGTTGTTGGAGAGTGGGAAGAGTGGGAAACGAGATTTGCTCCTCAGTACTTTCACTTCTGCAAAATAAAAAATTTCTAGAGAACAGTTTCACAATAATGTTGATATAATTAATCTTCTGAGCTGTACATTAAAAATAATGAAGATGGTTTTATAGTGTATTTTTCTACAATATTTTTAAAAGTAAAAAAGGAAATTCATTAGCTCTTAATTATGCAATATGCAAATTCAGTTTTCCTCCTTAGATTTCAATGAAATAAACTCATGGTTCTGCAAAAGAAAGACAGATGGTCCATTCAGCAAACTAGTGTGCTGCGTTATGAGTAGAAAGGTCTAAAATATAAGCTCTTTGTGATTATTTCCCTCAGCAGCATGTACATTACTTAAAATGTATGAGGCGCTCAGTGTGGATCTGTCCAATAAAAGAGTGAATAAGCAGATTAATGAGTGAGTGGTTTAAGAAAAAAAAATAGAGAGTAAAAGTAGCTGTGTCTGTAATACACCCAGGACTGGACCAAATTTACCTAGGAGAAGTCTTTAGAAAAAATATGGAGCCATTCTGAAGACAATGATCCACATAAATGCATAGTGTGTCAGGTTAAGGATGTTTTCCTCGGAATGAATGAACCTGCACAGATTTACAGAAGTGTTAGAGAAGGATCCTCTGGTTCCTAGAAGACCATGAAAGAAGCAAGATGAAAGAGATGATGGGAGAAAAATGAAGGAAGAATTAGAATAGACTGAATTATATAAATTGGAGGAAGCATCTCTCCATCATGAGGCAGACAACTGGGAAGATGGGTGTGAGACATAGAAAGAGGAAATGAACATACAGCCATGAAAGAATTTCAGGTCAATGAATTAAGTCCAGCTCAAGATAAAGATATTTTGCTTGACAAGATAAAGGGAGCTTGAAGAAAAAGTATGAAGATAACAGAATGACTAATATTCTAGCTCTCAACTCAGTGGGAAATAAAAGCAGGCAACCCTTCATTTTGGAAAGAACCAAGAACTCTGTGTTCAATGATTTCTCTGTGAGATCAATGGTCTACCTATTTTTGTGTGTGTCCCTATGTGTGCGTGCGTGTGTGTGTGTGTGTGTGTTACACGTGCGCATTTATGTGATAGATGGGGAGGAGTTCTCCGGTAGGAACTGAACGGTCCTCAGAACTTCAGACTGTAAGATAAACCAGGGCAAATACTCAGTGTTTATATTTAAGGGGCCAAACAATGCTGTTTCTAAACGAATTGAGACACTGGAGACAGAGAACACGTCAGTCTTAGTCCTAATAAAGTTGAAACTGGAGAAAGTAGTCTTGGTACATTAGCAATACCAGGTTTCCAAAAGGTACCTCCTTAGGCCATTTTACCCCAGCAAAGGAAACCCTGACAGATCTAGAGTACAATAGCGTGCTGCCCCCTAACGGCAGAGAAGGAAGACAGAGATGACTGACACATGACCAGGTCCTCTCCGATACTATGGGAAGTAATAAGAAATGAAGCGAGCAGGGTTTTAAAAAGTCCCTCCTCATTGAAACTAAAGGAGTGTGAAAAAAATGTCCCCTGCTAATACTTTACAAATAAAAGGAATTTCCTGGGAAATAAACAATTCATCAATCAAGCTAGAGGAAATATAATGGGAGCCTTTAGATGAAAAAGTTTCATAAATGATGCACGCACATGTACACTCTTTTGTGCATCTTCTGTACACTATATAAATTGTATTAATGGTGATCATGTTTTTCTCCAGTGGTGGACATTTGTCCAGGTCACCACAGATCTCAGCAAGAACAAAGTTATTTGCTCACGTCAGATAAATCGGGCAGAAGAAAGGGGAATGCCTTGAACCCCCAGTATTTGAAATCATGTTCTTTATTTGTGAATTTGACTGCTAATTTGCATGGATGCAGGGACTCTGTTCACCACTGAATTTCAGTGCCTAGAAACCAAGCTTGATAGATACACAAAACAATGAGGCAATAGTCAGGGATCAGGATCCCACCTTACATACAAAGCTGCATCCTATGTCATCAATAAATCTTTGACACAACAGTGCTTATTTGCATTGGTCACTTAATCTTCTCAGTGTGTTTTATTAGCCAAACCGCATTGACATCACTATTATCATATACCATCTGGTACCTGGGAAACATGCAACTCAGACTTTTCCCTCTTCCTTATTTTCTAAAATTGGGGTAGGAGGGCAGAAAAGAAGAATGTTTATGAGACCGCACCACCACATCACTCTAAAGGCTCAAAATCTACACTAGAATCATAATGCCCTTCCTGAACTATTTTTACTAGCCCGCCCTTTGAAACAGAATGCTGACAACTAAATCTTAACACATTTGTAAGGCAGGAGACATTCATTTGTTGCTTATGTGCTGATAATGGAGACATTCAACAAAGGGTCCAATTCCAGTATTTAAAATTATCTGTCAAGTCACCTTTAGAGCTAACTCTTTTGTATATTTTTTTCTTATGCTTCAGTCCCTAATAAAGTGTGAGACAACAAAGGAAGAAAATTAAGTTTTTTAAAACTTAAAAGCAAAAGCATGGTTAATCTTTTTTAAATGCTGCAATGTCAAGTGATTTACTTACAAAGCAATGCTGACATTTTAAAAACAGATAAAATTCAATAAGCTTATTTATTGTATTGTTTCTTAAGATCTCCTGAGATATTCACATTTCAAATATCAAACACATTTTAAAATCCCCCCAAAGCAGGAGTAAATGCTCTTTTAACCCAGTGAACACCACAGTTGCACATTATCATATTCCTGTACAAATATCAACATTGTTTAATCTTTCAGTTTAACTCAAATTTATGATGAAGTCAGTAGTCTATTACACTCACAGTATCTTTGCCCATAGAAAAGTTATGCATACTCTACAGAAACAAATAAGCACAGTAAGAATGACAAGTGTAGGAGGAATGAAATATACAGCTTCTTTGGACTTGTATTAGGAAAAAGCTACAATCACTGTTTTTCTAAGTGATAATTCTTAATTTTTGTGACATGGGTAGAAAAACATGAGATGTCAGCAAATATCCTTACCTTCCTTTTCATGCCATTGTTAACGTCTCCTGTCACAGGTTCTTTGTAGAAACCTGTCTGTTTGGACACTTATCATGCCTTGCTTTGTCCAGTAGCCGCCTTCACCTAAGCTGCAAGAACAGACTCACCATCCTTGCCATTCTCCAGAAAAGATTCTCCCATGATTCCTAACTCTCAAGGCAAGCAAGGAGCCTTGCCTCACACCTCCCTCACTGACAGAACAGTGTCCATCCTGGTTCCACTGCTGTCTTTTTTATCCTTTGCCCCATTTGCATTGCACTCACCTCATTTTCTTTATTTCATCTACCTAAGACCTTAACTTTCAGAGCAGATAAAGGCCAAGGCAAGATGTAATGGTTGACTCTAAAAGATAAATATTCCTTTGGGAAGATCGCCTGCATACATATAGACAAGTTAGAGAAAACTATGAAGATATTTTATATTCTATATTAAATTTAAATTTAGGGTACAAGTAAATTGGGTCTAACCATTGACTCTAAAGAAACAACACAGTAATTTAGAGCCCATAGGTATATAAGTAAATGATGTTATATCAAATTTTCTACAATGACCTCTATTTAAGCAGTAGAGTTGAAGAATTAGAAATAGCAGCCAGAACTTTTATCATTCATATCTTTACTTCAAGATCATTTTCTTGGGCCAGTGAGATGGCTCAGCGGCGTAAGCGCCTGCCTTGCAAAAAAAAAAAAAAAAAAAAAAGATCATTTTCTCTAATATCGTATATTGAAAAAGAATACATCCTATTTGGAAGTGTATTATTAGTAATTCATGATACTTAAGGCAGATATTATTAAAGAAACATAAAAATTTTTCTCTCTCTTGACAACAGTAAAATTTGTTCTCTTAGGCAAATATTGACATACAACAATTTTGATGCCAGAGAGATAGCTCAGCTCTAATACTTGAAATGAAAACTGATCACAGTGAATGTAATAGTTTATATAGGTATATTCACAGTCTATTAAAGATTTTTTCTTGTTGTTGTTGTTTTGTTTTTTGTGGGTACCGGGGCTCAAACTCAGGACCTCGCGCTTGCCAGGCAGGCGCTTACGCCGCTGAGCCATCTCACCAGCACAAGATTTGTTTTTTTCCTATGTCCTTGTCTCTTTTAAAATATCATAAGCAATATTTTGTGCCAAAGGATCTAATTTTCCACTTCCTGCTATATTATATGGTAAAAATTTAACTAATTGTATAAATAAGCAACATCTGTTTAAGTGAACATTATACATAAAGAAACATTGTCATATGTACTCTGCATGTACTAAGAAAATCTGAGTTATTACTGGCTTTAGTGAATGTTCTAGTTTGGTTAAACTTCAAATATCCATTTACATACATAACTAAAACAAGTAATAATATACTTATTACATTTTAGTGATTATTTTCATTACCAATTTTTTAAAATATACTAATTAGTTAATTGAACTTCAGTGCTAACATTTTAATTTAAATTAAATTTTAATCCTAAAAATGTGACGATTAGAATAAAGTTTCAACTCGACCAGCTTTGAGATCTGCCCCAGGGATTAATGGAGCACACTTTCAGGTATGATGGGTGAGTCACAGATGTGTGGTCTGGGGAGGGAGCTCCGTGTCTGGTTCGTTGCCCTTTCTTCTCTGGCACTGTTCCTGCTCTGCGTACCCGGCACCCACAGACCGAGCAGCTTCACTTTGCCACGGGCATTGCACCATGTTACTTCTGCATTGGAGCCTACTGGCTATGTCCTGAATTCTCCTGAAACAATGAGCTAACTTAAGCCTTTCCTCCTTTAAATTGTGGGCATCAGATGTTGTGTCTCAGCTATCAGAAAGCTAACACAAAATTAAATGATTTGTTAATGATTTGTATTTACAAATCATGTGTTTCTCCTTATTCTAATTTCCATTCTCTACATTTTTTTTAAATAAAGATATCTGCTGCCTTTTAAAAGGAAAAGAATCATAATGATCAAAGGGTTTGTATGAATGTATTAAGCATTCATGGATTCATATTTAGGTCTTACCAGCTGATTTGTACACATATCAAAAGACAGTTGTGTCTGCTCCTAAATAAACAACAGTTATACTTACTATAATCATTATGTACATTAATAAAATATCACATAATCCATGAATTATGAGAGCAAAAAGAAAGACATTTCTAACTAAAGTATGAACCCATTGGAAAGGCTGAACAAGGCAAGACATAGTGAAAATGGTTTTGGGGATAAGACCATTCTCAAAGTTTAGAGGAAATAATCATGACAAAGCCAAAAACCACTCTTTTCTGAATCTAGTTTGATTGTAAAAATATATAGGTAGTAATACATCTTTTGAAATTAAAACTGGATAGAAATTCTTATTACCCTGATTTGATTATTACACATTGTATACATGTATTGAACTATGATATTGCACTTCATAACAATGTACAAATGTTATGTCCCAATAAAACATAATAATATAATTAGAAATCATAAATCATAGAATTCAGTTGAATAGAAAAATAGTTGAGGAGCTAAAACCACAGAGCCATGCTCTAAGTAATGGCTTAACCATATATTCAAAGGTTGTAAGTAGTTCCCCTTCTCTATGTAATGCAAATAAATATCTAAGTTATATTTAATTGTTCACTTCAGCTTGACTTTTCTATCAATTATTTAGCTTTATCACACAACTTACACTATAACATAAACATGCATATGGCTTGAAATATATTTATGTGTTTCTTAACATCATATCACAAGAGAGAAACATGACAGGCTTTACTCTGTGAAAAAGGTAAGAGACATCTCAGAGAGAGGGTATAACATGTGCAGGAATAGGACATGTGTGATGTTCCTAGGTAACCATGGATAGTGAAATGTGGCTAGAATAACATATTAAAAGTTTTAGGAGCAATATATCAGCAAGCAACAGCTATGTTACATAGAATTCAAATGTTTGCCCAAAGATATTTTTTTCAGGCAAAAAAATAAAGAGAGCAAAAAGCAACTAAATGTTTTTGATTGTGTGGAAAAAAGAGGGTTTGGGAGGCATAGAAGAGAGACATGTACAGATTCTGCTTTGTGAACATTGAAACAGTGGAAAGGTGAACATTAGAAACAGTGGAACATTGAAGATATTGCAGATATTGAAGTCAGACAGGTACATTAGGAGGATCTGTCAGTGACTGGGCAGCATGAGGAGGTAACAGTTGCTGAGGGATGCAATGGGATGCTGCTTAGAAAGTGAGAATAATGAAGACTGAGGAGTCCCTATTGGTCCTAACAAAACAAACATTGGGAAATAGAAATGGACATTCTGAGAGACAGAAAGGAGATCAGCGGAGGGAATGGAAAGGATATGAAGTTAGGATATACTGGAAAGGAAAACTAAAAATAGTCAAGGTTTGCTCAATTCCTGGTTGGTGAAAGCCTTTGGAAAAAGGATAAGTGTTTGCAAACAGAGAATGAGATCTCATAGAAGCATAAGTTTGGAGAGGAAGTCTAAGAGGTGGAAAAAGCTGAGGCTAGAGTTGGATGCTTACAAATCAAGTAATGAACATTAGACTCAAAATTCCTCTTGGCTTTCAGCAGTGCAAAAATAGGGCTAGAAGAGTGTCTGGAACCAGAGGAAATGGAAAAAGCACAAGCCATCAACTCCCTTGAGAAGCTTAGCTGTAGAGCAGTACAATGGTAAGTGGGGGGGAATGTGGGGCCTGGGGAGAATTTTATATCATATCAGGACACACCTGAGTCTCTAAGAAAGGCTCAATTTGACTGCAGGAAACTGAGATGCAAACTAGAGAAGACTGCTTGAGAAAGCAATCCATGACACAGCATCCAGTGCTCCTGGGAAGGACTGGCCTTCTATGGGAGAGGGGGGATTTTCTGCATTATAATATCAGAAGGTACAAGAAGAGAAAGGGAACTGGAAGACAAGGGAAATGCCACCTGAAAGCTTTTGCTTTCTCATTGAGGGATAGTACACTGCAACCTTGGTTAGTAGTGGGGAGAAGTATTGTAGGTTTGGAGAAGTAGGGAGAAGTTGCATACTTAGAAATGTAGGCCAGCAGGAATGAGATCCCAGTTGAGGCTAGGAAATACTAGGTTAGAGTAACACCAACATGATTGGAGGATTTTGTTAGGCAACCATCTGCTGCTTGGATACAGAAGAAGGGAATGTGTATTACTGAGTTCGTTTGAGGTTAGAGTTTTACATGTAGGTGGGGAGAAAAACAGAGGGAGACAACCAAGGTGATGATATTTACAAGAGAGCGATCATAGTACCAAGATACAGAATGAAAGCTAGGCAAAACCTGGTAACAAAAGGAGGGCTAACAGACTTAAAGTTGTGGAGTTAATGAATTAGAATCGTAATGAAGTTGAAAAGTTTCTGCTTCACCAGTGTTTGATAGGTTAACTGAAATGATAGGAAGATATGATTGTGAGCATTTAATTCAAGATTTCAGAGATGGCTTATTTCTAGTGATGACACAGCACAAGGCATGACTCCGGGAGGTGGATAGATACAGCACAGCTGTAAATACATCATTGAAAATAAGGCAGTCTAGGGACAGAGAAGTTAACACATGAAAGTCCTTTATGGATGCTGAAGTCATCTGAGATGCTGACAAGAGTTTGGATTGAAAAAGAAAGAACTACATGTTTAAATGAATAAGGGCTGCGAACAAGAGTTGATTGTTATACAGGAGAGGAAACATATGCAAATGACTGTGTGAGGCTCAATAAAGCAGAGTCATTTTTAATTTATTATTTTATTTTATTTTATTATTATTTTTTTGTGGGTACCGGGGGGTCGACCTCAGGACCTCGTGCGCCAGCAGGCACCCGTGCCGCTGAGCGATATCACCGGCCCCTTTTTCGTGTGTGGGTTCCAGGAGTCGAACTCGGGCCCTCGCACTTGCCGGGCACGCGCTTAAGCCGCTGAGCCATCTCACCGGCCCCTTAATTTATTATTTTAAAAGAAAAGGAATGCATAATGTCTAGAAATGACTCTAGTGCGAAACTGGAGCATGGGGGCGAGGGTGGTGAGTGTAGAGGCAACATCCAAGGCAGCTGGAATATGAGAAAAGAAAATTGGCCTGTCTTGAGGTAGCCTAGAGGTAATGTCAGGGAACGGGTGACTTGAAGGGGGGGAGGGGAGAACGTAAAGAGAAGATGAAAGTGCTGACATCTGTAAGGATGTAGGGACATTTAGTGATCAAAGAGTGAGAGTTATTTGCTCAAGAACAGACAGTTAGTAAATGGGTCTTCCAGAATTTAAACCAAGTATGTCTCCCTCCAAAGCTGGGTCATGATACTTATTAGAGAGAAAATTCACCCAAATTAGTGAATTGTATGTTGGATGGGAGAAAATGCTCTCTCAAAATTCTTTCATTCATCTCTTTTATTCTTGACAATTTCAAAGACATTAGGATTGTTATAGTGGCATTATATCAGAGAATGTAATAGGAAAGAGAATGGCTATGCATTTCCAAAAATGCAGCTTTAAGGAGCTCCACTTAAATTCAGAAACTCAATGCGAATGTAAGAACTCAGGTGAGTCTTTGGGGCTGGCAGAAATGTTATATCAATTGAGACTAAAATGCTATTTTACAGTTTATGAGGCTCTTTTTATAAACTGTTGTTGCACCTGAATGCCTCTGAGAGATGCTATTTAGAATGAAAATGACAATAGAAAGATCAAATTATCATAAAAGTTGATTATTCTGGCTGAAAGAATATGCGAAATATCTTGAAGGCATGTGCACTATGCTTAATGCGTATCATTCAGTATTCATTTTCTTAAATATTGCATATAATTGATGAAACATTTTTTACATTGGAATATACTAGCCCCTAAACCCATTTAAGCAAAATATCATTCCAGATCTAACTTTCTGCCTAAATTCATAACTCTTCACTGTGCAGAATGATACAGGGTCAAGGGATCTAGGAACTGGACATTGGTTATATTTGCTTAACCCTTTAAATCTTGGATCATAACAGTAACATAAAATATCAAGGAATTATTCTTACATCTAGTATCATTTAGTCAATTCTGGAGTTAATAATCACTATAGCATGGAATGACTGGGCAGTTTCCCAGAGCAGTGGGTACTACAGCTGTTTTTCATCCAATCTATTTTGAAAAAAAAATGTAGTGGTTATTCTTTCTGTCACCAGATGTAAATCCTGTTACCTTCTGATTCATGATCTACTTTTCCCAGTGTATTACTCAGCTTTCCATAACAAAATACCTGAGAAAAATAACTCAAAGGAGGGGAGATACGTATTTGGTTGCAGTTCTGGAGGTTTGCTGTGTGCCTGAGGTGAGGTAGAATGTCTTGGTGGAAGAGTGTGATGGAGCTAAACTACTTATTTCATATCAGCTGGAAAGCAGAAAGAAAGAGAAAGAGCTAGAGAGAGGAAGAAGCCAGGGACCAGACACTGTAGTCCCTAAGGTTGTACTCCTTGCTCTACTCCCTTTAACTGGGCCCCGCCTCCTATTTCCATCACCTCCCAATAATGCCATAAAATTATAATCTCATCAATGGTTTAATCCACTGATGAAGTTAGAATCGTCATGATCCAATCACTTCAAAAGCCTATCAGTTGGTAGTCATACCTTCAACACAATGAGCTTTTGGAGGACATTTTAGATAACGACCATAACACAGTGATCCACACTGTCTTTTTCCCCTAAACCAAAATCCAAGAAAAATATTTTCCCTGGCTTTCCAAGTATAGAGGCCACTTACTATTTTAGCTGCCCAGTACTTTCATGGCTTTTCCTCAAAACTCCACTGTTCCTCCTAACTCTACAATATGTAAAATACAAAAAGCCACATGGCCACGTGACCCTACTCCTCTTGATTGGTCAAGGCTGGATGTCTGACTTACATCAGACCAGAATCTTCCAAGAACTTCAGAACTGCTTGCATGCTGGAACAAATGTATAAAACTCAGATGCTGCCACTGCCGTGTCTCCTGCCATGGACCAAAGAAATGAGGAAAGATTATCTCAGGAGAGGAAAGAATAAATGTGTCTTCAACCCATGGATGGTGGCACATGCCTATAATCCCAGCACTCCGAGAGTCTGTGGCAGGATCTTCACAATTTCCAGCCCAGTCTAGGCAACTTAATGACTTAGCGAGAAGATACTCTGTCTCAGAAATAAAAAAATGAAAAAGGGCTTAGGGATGTAAAATGCAAAACTCCTTTCCTCACTAGAAATACTTCTATAAGTACATAAAATCCAAAATTAAAAAATAAAAACTTAGTACTAATTCTGTTGATTATAAAGAGCCTAATTCATTTGTGAAAGTACGTGATATTTTATATTTTCATTATTGCTGCAAAATCTACCTATGGATGATGCAACATTTTAATCTCAGTTTTAAATAAAAAGTACACCAATAATTTCCTACAAATTATTGCTTTATTAAGGCTGAAAAATTTGGACTCTAACATTGATTGGAAAAAAGCAGAAAAGTAGATAAAAATGTTAGAACTTCCCCTTCACGATCTTGATTCTTTTCCTATTCAAGGGAATTATTGTTCACTTTTTAGAATAACTTAATTCACAAACCACCTACTCACCCCATCTTCAATTCTTATGGGTTACTTAGAAATGAACTTTGTCTATGTACAAAGATTACAGAAAACCATTCCCAAGAATTTGACCTAGTTGGAAAATGCAATAAAATAATTTCAAAGACACATTTGGGACTTTGACTCCAAAGTGATAAACATTAAAGAGTAAATGGGTAGGTGGCTTTTGATGAATCCCATGTCTTATCCCCTAATGGACCTGGAGGGAACGGAGCTGGCAGAAGAACAGAGGTGAACAGACATTGCTCTGACTGTGGAATCCTGCCTGCCTCCACTGCAGGGAAGGCCAGCTGGGCAGATTTTATCCCAATCAGGAACACATTTTTCTTCCTTAATGTGGATTGCCTAGTACTGCCCTGAGAAGTACTACTTATCCTTAGCTGCGTGTATGCTTTTCAGTTTAATACTTACATTTTTGACCCCAGAGCAGGAGGAGACACCACTCTTCAAAGGAACTTGAGCTGGATGGCAACACTGACCCAGAGCTTTGCTAACTTAGAATTCTGTTGCTTGAGCCCATGGGAAACCTTCTGCTGAAGGAATCCCCCCCACACACCTGCTCACTACCCAGTACCCACTCTGTTCTCAGTCCTTCCTTTCCTCACAGTGGCCCTGGAAGGTATGTAGTCAGAATGCTCCAAAATCAAGGAAATCTACAGCTGAGTGATCACCTGTCTTTGCTGCTGAGAGATGTGTAGAAGCAGGAGAGATGGAGGTTAGGAAGAAAGAATGGGACTTCCTGGGATGGAAGTCTGACAATAGAACATGTAGGACAAGCAGGCCATCCCATGGAGTAAAGTTTAACTTTCCCACCGTGTTTGATGTTTAAACAATGAAGGTATTTACATAAATATATGGTTTATAAAAAGAACATTTTTTTTTAATTCAAAATCCCTTTAGTTAGCTCCTCATCTCCAGTACTCCAGGATTCCGTGAAGCTTTGGGTGTTGACAATGTAGAGGGTGAAGGGAGGGAGTACAAAGGTATGGATGATCTCTTCCCAGTTTCCTGCGCCAGTGCTCCAGGAAATAAGCAGCCTCCTCTCCAGCCTCCTCTTGGTATCTAGGAGAACTGGGAGGTGGTTCTTGGTGAACGATGAAGACAGCATGAAAAGAGGAGGCAGGAAATGTCTTGAAAGCAACAGCAATCCTGAGGAAACCTTTCTTTTATAAATAGATTAGAAGATTTCCAGGCTGGGAGTGCACTGATCCTCAGGCCTCCTTAGTGTGGGGCACTGTTCACCACCTGGGCAAACATATCAGTGTCAACATTGAAATCTGTTGAATTTTATTTAGTGCCTAGGCCACTGTGTTTTGTGACCCGTGTATTTAAGAATTTTAATTAATTGCTGACATCTGAAAATCAGGAAGCTTCAATGAAAATCTGAATTTCAAGCTTCTCTAAATTTAGCAACACCAGGCCCAAATTTTAGCATGCCATCATCACTCAGCCAGACATGAAAAGCAGCAGCTATCTGTAGAGGGGGGAATGACCGTGTGCAGTCCCACCTGGTCCCTCTGACATGAATGCGTCCACAGTTCCAGGTAAAGTTGGAGAGGGCCACACTGATTCTGTCACCTGAGGGAGAAGTAGATCCTGCAACCCCTTTTTGTTTTTGCATTTTCCCTATTCACTTCTATAACTTCAAGTAGGGACTTTGCAAAACGAGTATGATATCTGGATTGTATCTAAGACTGTAGATTTCAAACATCTATTCTCAAAAATAAGAATACATTTCTTATAATATAAACTAATACAATTTGAATTGCAAAATTTGTTAAAGCAGTAAGAACTCTTCTGACCGAGGCAAGATATCAGCAAGTTAAATTACAATCCAGAGCTGACCCACTTCGTCTTACTAAACTTACCTTTCTCAGTACCTTTACATAATAACAGATTGAAATAAAATTGTATTGCACACATCCTCATTAAATGCAGAATTTAAAATGTTCAACTCTAGAGCCAATATATAAATTTTCATGATGCATTTATTAACTGACTTTTGAAAAGTGTCTTCACAGAGTGTATTTCTTGAATAATTTCTTCAAATGCCTTCAAAGGAGAATTTCTTCTGTCACTAGTTTACTTAGTGAATATGTGAGACGCAAAACATTTTAATATACTTGCTTTTCCAATTATATTGAACTGCCCAGTTGTCTTCCCAATTTCGTTCTTCCCAGCAGCTATGAACAGAGAAAGTGGTTATTTAGAGAATAATCTGCCCTAAACAAATCATCCTCGTTTGAGGAATTCTATGTAATAAAAATGAATACATATGTGCTGATCTGTATGTATCTGGTATGAGGGACTTCTTAGGGACTTTCTTTTTTTTTTGGTAGCTTCATTAAATATTTCATTCTCAAATCTAGACGACGCTCCACAAACAAATTCAGAAAGAAGGGATGATCCCAAACAAAAGGATTAACACTGTTCTATCTATTCTATGACTTTATTTTTATGATCATCAGTCTTTCTATGTGTTCAATGAAAAAGAAATCCTGCAATATTTTTGTGAAAATCCATTTATTCACTCAATGCATTATTGAACTTTTACTGAGTGTTGGAAATACAAGGAGGGGGGAATTAAGTTTCTGCTCTTAGGTTGCTTGCTCTCTAGGGAACAGAATGTTAAATTATATAGGATGACATAATGTAATGTAATAATCTCACATAATAAATATTAGGTGATGATAACTAATATTTTAAAGATAAAGCAGAGAAAAAGCATAGAAAGAGAGAGAGAGAGACAGACAGAGAGAGAGAGAGAGAGAGAGAGAGAGAGAGAAATTGTTCTTTAGAGAAGGGATGCATGAGATCCTTCCCAGGGAAGAAGTAACATCATATCAAAGACCTGAGTTAATCAGCAAATGAGTGAACCAGAAAGAGAAGCAGTAGGTGAAGGATTTACAGTAACCACCATGTTAACTGAATAATGACAGAAGTTTCTAAAGCATACTAGCAATTTCAAGTGAACTTCAACTTTGCCAGCTTGAGTGTCTTGTGTCCAGTTTCATTTGACAGAGGTCCTCCCTCCATTTATCCTTCCACTCAGTAAATATTTGAGTTAAGGACAGAAAAAGGCACTGGATAAATCATTACTGAATTAAAATCAGATGGAACCCTGGAAAGTATCTAAAAGTAGGGACCAAGAATCTCTGCAGATACTGTAAAAGTGCTGATGGCAGGTGGGAAAACCAAAGAAAATGGTAAGGTTAGCTTAGGTCTGGTGCTGGGATGTCCAAAATGATGTGAAAAACCCTTACAACTTAAGATATTACAATAATAATTCTATTTTTAGTATTCCAAACTATGAAGTTAATTAAGCATTAAAAAGTCGTTATATGCTGGTATCCTGGTAATTGCAGAATAGTTTATAGGAAACTACTCTACTTTCCTTGACCATTTTAAACTCTGGGGAAATATAAAAGTACAATGTCTTGAAGGCAGCGAAACATGGGGAGAACCTAGAGGACATATACATATAGCCAGCTGTCCCCATCAGGTCACATGGCACATGGGGGAAAACTCAAGCAGCCATCATGGTAGACTGAAGAGTCAGGTCAGAATTCAGTGAGACCACTGAAATCTGAGATACTGAAATCTCAGAAATGAGGGATCTAAAAATGAGGAACCTCAATATCTCCATATAAGTTTCTGCTAGACCCTTTGCTATTTTTGAACTGCATGCATGAGGAAAGAATTTCTGTAATCCAGCTATGAGCACTAGCAACTCAATGCCAGAAAGATAGAATTGGAAAGTTTTACTCCTAAAAATTTAGAGGGGCTTAGTAAGCACTTTTCACTGAAAACACAAAAAGGCCACGCACTAACCATAAGTGTACTATTTTATAGCCACAATATAAGTACATATTAGAAAGGACTTGTGCTAATTAATCCCAGGGCTAATGAAGAACCTAACTTTAAGGAAAAAACTGGAATCAGCCCATTCCAGCAAAGCTTAAAACAAGATTTCACATAAACAAAATGGTATGCTAGCATTTATTTACCTTTTTTTGAAATAATTCCAGGCCTCTAGAAAAGTTGCAAACGTTGTATTGAGGGGTATCATACATACTTTATCCATCTTCCCCAAATGTTAGCATTTTACATAATCATAACACAATTATCAAACCAGAAAACTAACATTGGTAAAACACTACTAAGCTATACAGTACTTCAAACTAGACTTTTTTCAAACTTCACCAATTTTTCCACTAACATTCTTTTCTTTTCAAGAATCCAGTCCAGGACACAATGTTGCATAATACTGTTTTGCTTTAATCTCCTCCAATTGGTAACAACTTTCTCCAATCCTCATTCTTTCTTTGTCCGTTATGGCAGCGATCCCCAATCTTTTTGGCACCAGAGTCCAGTTTTATAGGAGAAAAATTTTCCATAGATGGGGGGCCTTCAGGATAATGCAAGTGGGTTACATTTACTCTGCACTTGATTTCCATTATTATTACATTGTGCACTTTATTCTGTTATGATTACATTAAACTCTGATAAGGAGCTGCACATTGTAGATTCCACAAAGGCACTGTTCACACAGTAAGGTTGGTGCTCCTGTGAGAATCTAACACAGCTCCTGATCTGACAAAACGCAGAGCTCAGGTAGTAATGTGAGTAGTGAGCAGCAGTAATTACAGATGAGGCTTAGCTTTCCTGTCCTCTGCTCACTTCCTGCTATGTGGTCCAGTTCCCAACGGGCCTGGACCTGGGAGACCGATGGAAAACTGAAAAACTAAGACATCTTAAAATTGAAAAATATAACATTTAAAATTCTCAAAGAACCATAAACTACAAACATGATTATAGTTTGATATTTTACACACATTTTGCCACAGTTGCCTTATGCACATTTCAGGAAGATACAAAACTTTAATGGTGTATTTCAATGTTTCTCTGTATTTTTCTTTTTTTCTGCACTGGAGCTTGTCATAATTCTAAAATTTGAATTTATCCTTTTTTTTTTTTTGTGGGTACCGGGGGGTTGAATTTATCCTTAACATGAATGATTTTACATTATTCTGCAAATGTATGTACCTATAAACAGTACATAATTTTTGTGACTTCTATTGTTGGACAAGTGCATTCTTTCAAGATTTGAGGGTTTTTAGTCAATGTCATGTTTTAAAATTTACCAATGTTAGTACTCATACTCCATGAATTTTGGTATAGTATTTCATACCTTGAATGAACCACAATGTAATTATCCATTCTACCTGTGATATACAGTGTCCCGTTCTTAATGATGAAAATAATGCTTCCATAAATATTCCTGTGTGTGTCTACTTGAATGCATGTTGGAAACTTTCTCTATAATGTACTCTTATAAGAATTTTCAGTTTCGTGGTTTGAAAATTTTAAGCCTATGAACTCAAATTTTGCTCCAAAATGGTTGTACCTATTTATGTAAAAGTTTTCTTTTGTCCATATACTTGCCAAAACTTGGCTTTATTCACCTTTTAAATTATTGTCAATATAATAGGTGTCTGATTGCACCCATTTAAATTTGCATTTACCTGGTGGGTAGCAAGACTATCACATATAGAATATAGTCAAGTTTCCCTTCTGTTCATTCAACTCTGTTTACATCTTGTACTGAGCAATTTTTTGTGTATGATTTCCAAGTAAAATTTTTATAAATTCTGAAAAGTAAGCATAGCCAGTTATAAACTTCCAATCATTTTCTCAAATATTTTCTCTGGGAATAGTTAAGACTTTAATGCATTCATTTTTAGCTTGTTTTATGACTGTAAATGTATTTTTGTGTCTGTTAAAACAATCTAAACCGTCTTTCTATATGGATAATGACTCCAGAGCCATTTAGCAACTATCCCCTTTTCCCCACTGACCCATAATGACATCTCTGTTTTCACACAGCATGGCCCTCTGTATTTTGCTTGTCTATTTGCCAATATCCTTCTTTGTCTATATAGCTGATTGGTATAACTTTACAATTAGTTTTATATGAAAACTCAACTTGTCCCTTCTTTTCTAAAAAAAAAAAAAGCACTTTATTGTGATATGATTAACATAAAAATCTGTACATACTTAATTATAAACTTCAGTAAGTTTGGGGATGAGCATGCATCAGCCCATCACATACACATTACCTCCCAAAATTTCCTCAACTTTTCTTCTTTAAAATATCTTAACCATTTTGGCACTTTATTACTCTATGTGAATTTAACTATCAACTTTTCAATTTTCACAAAAAATTCTATAAGGAGTGTAAAAATAAACTTGTGTTGAATTTATTAATTTGGGGAAACTGATATTTGGTTACAGAGTCTTCTTAGGTACAAGCACATTACAGTTCATCATTTATTCTGATTTTCTTTTACTTCCTTCTATAATGCTTCAATATTTTATAGAATTTTTACACACCTTGTATTGAATTTATTCCTAGATACCATATGGTTTTTGCTGCTATTGAGAATATGATAATTTCTCTTTATTATATTTTCTAATTTGTTGTTACTTTTGTAATGCTATTGTTTTTTATGTGCTATGTGGAAATCTCTTAGCTCTCAAGTTTGTTTTGACAATGATTTGAAATATAATAAGCACATGGATATTTAAGCATGATTCGATCAGACTCAGATTCAGCAGATGCATGAAATAGACTTTTAAACACTTTCTCTGTAGGCATTCATTTAGCTGGAAACTTGTCTGTACAGTTTGGAGGACTCTGGTCTACCTGCTGCCATTGTGGAAAGATTTAAATGGGAGCAGTTTGTGAAGCATGAGGTTAAATTAAATGAGAGTGATTAGCTTGATTGTCAAGCCCTTTTCTCTTGTTTTGCATATAACTCATCAATCCTCTGGGCTTCTCTCATAAGTCACTTTTTGACTTTTGAACCATGATGAATCTTAACTCATTTATAGTGTGACTGTTGCTGACTCCAAACTTAATCTAGGATGAGCCATATCTTGTAATTAGAAAGAAAGGGCCTTATGAAGAGAGACGAACTTGTTAGAAAGGAAATCAGCTTACTGTTGCTCTCTGTTAGTTATTGTTTTGTTATGAAGGGAACCAAGAGTCACTTAACATTCATCGTCACTTCATATTTCATATTTCTGTATCCATTTTACAGGCAAGAAAGCAAAGTCTAGGATGTAAATAACTTGCCAAAAAAAGAGAATGATATGAAATTTGCTCTTCTTAAGTCCAAAATCTGTGCTTTTCTCAGTATCTTAAGTGTCACCATTTGTTCTTGTTTTTATTAGTATTATGTTTGCATTGTATTGTATTAATATTGTGTTTCTTATACCCGAAGGTGAGTATCATGAAGAAACATTTTAAGGGCTTTGTTAATCAGCTACTTAATTTCTCAGTGTCTAAAACTG
The DNA here is from genome assembly GCA_028451465.1 of Erethizon dorsatum. NCBI lineage: Eukaryota > Metazoa > Chordata > Mammalia > Rodentia > Erethizontidae > Erethizon > Erethizon dorsatum. The sequence continues at coordinate 52,745,472 of CM051828.1, forward strand.
GCCCACACAGAGATGGGTAGGCAGCAAACCTGGTAGTCTTCTCAAGTTACAGTGACAAAGGTGGGTTCTGATGCTGAGCAGCCTTTACTCGGCCACATGGCTCCTCTCTGCCATGATCGGCACAAACATCTGAAGGTCAATTGGGAGACTGTGATGGAAAGACTCAGTACAGGATCTCTTTCTACGTAAAAGATCTGGTAGGAAAATCACCACATCTCATCAGTGATATAAAAAAAGTCAATGATTATTATGCAAAGAAAAGTATAGAACAAAAGGAAATATAACATATATTTCTGAATGGAAAAGATATTTTAAGGAAGATGTACAGAAAATATATTTAAGAATGGCATTTTTGAGATTATATACAACAAAACTATCAACAATAAGAATAGAGAATATAGGGTTTTTATACTTATATGACTTGATAGGGTCATTTTTGTCCCAGTTGCTCCTTTCTTGCCCTCCAAAATCTGTTTTTATATCCATTATCTATAAAATGTAGAAAAAAAAAAGAATATATTGCCCAGATCATCTGAGGAAATATTTCTGTGTTAGTCTGCCTAAAACATCACTTGTTAAATTTGAAGAGCTTTTAGATTGTGATAATTTCAAATTTAAGTTTTGGTTATTTAAAAGTTATATCCATTGCAAATCTTCTACAGTATCAAAGGGAATAAACTAAAAGCTTATTCCTGTAAATCTTACTAGACCTGTGGTTTTATGTATCTTTTTAAAAATAGGAAATTATCCAAAAGATTCATATATGTCTTCTTTCCCTCAAATCCTCCTCACTTGTAGAGAAAAAGGCATGCTGCTTTCTTTGATATGCTGCATGAAATCTTCAGGGGCAAACAACTGTAACTGAACTCCCTGATTGGCAGTCTTTTATGCTTCTTTTTCCTGATCTCTGGGACAATATTTCTGTAGTGATTTGTCACACACACACACACACACACACACACACACACACACAGAGTAAATAAGTCCCAACACCTGTGCCATCAGCTTCACCCCAGAAAGGAGCTAACTCTGTCATACTTGGGCTTTACCCTGTCATGTTGTACATTTTCCTTTGCCAAAAGACTTCAGTCACAAGTGGGGATCACAAAAATACTTAAAAATGTCACTGCTTGTTGTGTAAAATCTGAGCCAATGGAAGAAAAAAGAAGTCCAACATGAGTAGCATTGTTGTACTTAGTTCAAACAGTTGTTTATAGCTGGATTTGTGGTACACATCTGTAATTTGAGCACTCTGGGAGAGGCTGCGGCAAAAGGTTTGCAAATTCAAACCCAGCCTGGGCAACTTAGTAACTTAGTAAGACCCTGCCTCAAAATAAAAATTAAAGGGTTGGGGATATACTTCAGTGTGAAGGCCCTGGGTTCAATCCCCGATACAGCAATTAAAAAAAAAAGCTATTCATACGCTTCATACAGAGTAGCAACAGATATGCAGCTATAATTCCACCCAGTAGTCAAGGGACAAATAAATTTCTGGTAGGTTGTAATGAAAGCACTAAAGCCATAGCAATAAAATAATAACTGCCATCATTTTAAATGTTTTCCGTGTGCTGGATATTGTTTCAGGTTTTTTTTTTTAATTAACTCAACTCAGTCATTCCTAAAAAAATGATAATAATGATTGCTAACAGGTCACATAGTCACTTGTGTGCCTGGTGTAATCCTTTGTTATTTAATTGCTATAAGGGTCCTCTGTGCAGACACTAAATATTCCTGTTTAAAAACAAGAAAAGTGAATCAAAAAGAGAATATCTACCTGTTGAGGATCAGGAGCACTCTGCCACTGAACTATAATCCCAGCTCTTTTTATTTTGAGATAGGGTCTCAGTAAGTTGCCCAGCCTGGCCTCGAACTTGAGATCCTCCTGCCTCAGCCTTCAAAGTAGCAGGGATTACAGGTATGTGTCACTGCACTTGGCTGAAGAAGTGTTCTTTGGTCAAGCTTATAACGTCATCTGCCTCTGTACCCAACTCCACTGGGTAGATTTATAAACTTACAGTTTACCAAGGAGAGGACAGAAGCCCAGAGGGTACTTGCACAAGACCCCACAGGGGAGGATTGCAGTTTGACCCTGGTGTTAACAGAACCAATGCCTGTGTCCCTTGTTGCTGTTGAGGAAACATCTGTCACCAGTGATCTATCTGGATGTGGCCCTGGAGGGCAATCCAGGGTTCACTACTTGTCATGCAAGTAGAAAGATCTGTTCTCTAGCAGTGTGCAGCATATGGCTAAAGGCCACTGCTGCCTGGCTGCAGTAGAAGCCTGGTGTGGGCGAAGCCTAGTGCTCCCTGCCTTTTGTCTGGGGGAGATGGGATGCTGAACGGGATGGTCGTTTGTAGGGACAGCGAACAATGGACACCAAGGGGAAACAGGGCTCTTGGGGGACGTGGACATGTGTTGATGGAGAGGGCTGGCTGACGGTTTCTCCTGTTTCCTCCAATTTAGCTCAATATGTGCAAAATGTGAGAAACAGATTGATTTGTTGGAGGATAATTCAGCTGCCATAGCAAAAAGGAAGAAAATATCTTTGTGGGCATTTATGAGTTGCATGCGTTGTGCCAAGTGTTTGAAGTCAAATCCAAGCTGTCCTGAATTTATTGCCCTATTTTAATCCAAGTGATATAATTAAAAGCTATGGTTGGCATATAATTACTAATTATACAGTACCACCATGCTCTTCAGGGTTTTAATATTTACTCATAATTTCCTCCATTAAATCAAATTAACCATCTTAGATAGCTATAGGCTAATTTTGTTATTTTTGTCCTATAAGTAAACTTTTTACATTCCAGATGCCAAAAGATGTTTGAAGAAAGCAGTGACTCATTCATGCTCATTTTACACTTCATTAAATAGGAGGCATGCAACTTTGGGGTAAATATTGACTACCTGAGTCTAACAAGTTATTTAAAGCCAGCAAAGCAGTTTAAGTTCAATAAACAACAGATGGACTATTAAATATTTGCATTTTCTTCATGGGGTCAAAACTAATCAATGAGTTAGGTAAAATTTTTCTGGAATCAGTTGGACAAAATAGTAACAGAGATAGAAATGACAATTAGTTAGAAATCTTTTGTTGTTGTCGCTGTTGTTGTGATACTAGGGATTGAACCCAGGGCCTTCAAACTGAGCTACCTCACCAGCCCTTTTAATTTGTTTTTTTCAGACAGGGTCTCCCTAGGTCACTAAGTTGTTTGGGATTGGTCATGCTTGCGATCCTCCTGCCTGAGCCTCCCAGAGTCCTTGGATTACACATGTGTGCCACCACACCCAGTTAGAGCTCTACTTTGATGGCATTCTTCCATGTGGTACTGAATTTCTCAAAAGCAAAGTTCTGCTGCAATTACTAATCTCCACCTGTCAGGCTCGGTACATAGGGCAAAATGTGTGCTTAATAAATGATTGTTGAGTGAATGACTGAGGTGGGCACGAGACATGAGTGTCAAATGTGAGTTGTCAGTTATCTATAAGTTAGCTGCTACAGAAGACCTCACTCACGCAGTAAAAAAATCTTCTGAGGGAAATTTTGAAAAGTACAGAATGGAAAGTATGCAAAGTTTACTAAACATTAAATTCCACATCTGAATCTGTATATATATGTCTTCATATATTTCCACATACATATTTACATGTCATGATATAACAATTTCCAAGCAGCATTTGGTGAGGTTTCAGTATTGAATTATAATGTCACCTCACTGGGGAGATGAAGAAAACCCTTCGCCAATTGTGGCTCTTGCTATCTTCTAATCTCTCTAGACTCTCAACAGTCTGTGTCTTTACTGATTTTCTCCTATACCCTCTGCTGCTGTAAAGATTATTTATTTGAAGGGATGTTTCCATTTTGGTGTTTATACTAATGGCAAAGACCTCTCACAAATTTTGTTGAAAATTGGGCAGACTCGCTTCTTACCTCTGACTGTATTTCTCTAGTTCTAGTTTATCTGCTACTTCATAGAGGTGTGTGTGTTTTTCCTCTTTCAATGTGTTTACTGAAAAATAACTTCCACTTGCTGTCTTTTTTCTTCCTCTCTCCTTAGTAAAAACCTTCTCTTCCTGGATGGTGAATAGAGATTATATAGACTTTATTGGATTTCAGCAGGAACGAAGTAATTCACCGGCCAAAATCTAAAATAGAGGCACTGGGCTGAGGAAGCTTATGCTGTTTTCAGTCAAACTTTCCACCCAAGACAGTAGTCTATGCCATCTTTTTTGATTATCTTTTTCCCTTTTTCAAAGAATGGGCTACAAATATATACAACCAAAACATTATAGCTAAAATGTTACTCACCTGTACAGCTCTTCACAATGAAAATGATTTCTGACTAATTGCCGCATTTACTTCTTTATAATGTTTACCTTAGAAGCCAAAGCCAGCATTGTTATGTGACCTGCCTTGCATTATCCCATCAGTCAGTGGCAGGGCTTATTGACTCCCAAGACTGTTTTATTGTTCTAAAATCTTTGTGAAATATTTTTAAAGATTTCTCCCAGTTCAATACCAAAAGCTACCCATCAAGTAACTTCTCATCAGGACTTAGATTTCCTGCTCCTAGCCTGTGCCTCTCACAAACAGGGTGACCTTTAGCAGTGATGGGGAATTTTCCTTCCTTTGCAGAGCCCTGCAGAGGAGGTATAAAGCATCATTGTTCCAGAAGCCAGTGATGAGAGTCATTGCTGTTTCTCTCCCCTGCACCCTTTCAATCTTCGAAATGTTTTTCTGGAAAGGAGTGATCAGCATATCAACACACAGCTTCGAAATTGTTCTAAAGATTGATCGTTTATTTGCGATCAAGAGTCATTATTTGCTGTTTTCCATTTCATTCTAGTCGGCTCTGAACGATCCCAGGCCTGCTGGGAGCTGGTACATTATCCAGGCCATTTGCTCTGCCCCTCTTCTGCGGGAAGTACCTTGCCATTTCAGTGCCTGTAACTCCGTTTGCCAGTGGGCCAGACAGGGAGCAAACAAAAAATTAAAATGAGCCCGGTTTCCGATATGTGCACAGGCCTAGTGTACGTTATTTTGTTTGGTTGGTTGGTTTTGTTGTTATTGTAAAGGTTTTACAAGATGAAGAAAGCAGGGTAAAGAATTTCAAAAAACTGATTAAAATTGTTTCACTACTTTCTGATATTTTAAATTATTTATGTTCATTGTAATTAGGTATAAGGAAAGCTGAATCTCCTTTAGAGAAATCATTGCAGTTCTTTTCTGCTCTTTATTATGAATTATGGTTTCCTTTCAGATATATTGGAATATTGATATTATTAATGGTCTGGTAATAATACAATTTTCTATGTTAAGTTCTCTCAGTTCCTACTTACTGAGAATGTCCAATGAGCTGAACTCACTGCCCCTAGCAATTTTATATTTTATCAGTAAGCTGCGCATGAAAGCAGAGCTCTAGGACCTTACTGGACGTGTGTGCAGTTCCGTCATAGATCTGGGCATTTGGGCTATTTTTGCCCTTATTTCTAGTATAGCATGTAGGGTTTAATACAGGGAAGCCTCTTACTTGTAAAGGTCAAAGCAGGTGAGGAGGCGAGTTGGAGGTGTCAATTTCTGTGTCCTGGAGAGCCAGTGATTGCTCCCTCTATAATTCTCCCCAAACTTTGTATATAGAAGGCAATTTACTTTAACCTAACAAAAACGTTTAAAGCAACAATAATACCACAGGGTTTATAAACAAAAAAATTATTTACACAAGTAGAAGTATAAGTTGGTAGACTTTTTGGTTTGTCAAACCAATGAAAATACACGAAAGGTGTTCCTAACATTTGATTTGCCCTCCCACATCTACAATGATATGAATAAAATCAGAGAAATTACAAAGCCCAAGAGGTCTTGGCAAGTATTTTTCATAACAACAAACATTTTAAAACTTAAATTGGAAACAGAAAAATCTGTTGTAACTAAGAAAATTACACAGTGGAATGTTAGACAATAATTTAGCAATGTTTTTCAAAGAACCGCTTGAGACATAGAAAGTCACTCGCAAGACAGAATTGAATGAAAACAAACTTGTGTGAAAAGCATAATAACAATCAGGTCTAATATTTATTAAATACTTCTATATAGAGAATAACTGCAAAATATACAGAAAGAATATACGCCAACACATTGAACTATGCTGTGGATTATTTTGGGGTTTTTTTCTTTGTGCTTTCCTACAATTTAAAAAATGTTTAAACATAAAGGTATCGATTTCATCTTGAAAATAGATATGCATAAATAAAAATGTATATTGTTAGGCAGTAGTGGCTTAAAACAGAGGTTTTTGTTGTCAGAATTATTTGAGTTTATATCCTGGTATTACCACTATCAGACAAGACAATTACTAAATATCTTTCAGACCCAGTAAAAAGATTGAACTAGTGGTATAAAAACTTCCCACAAAGAAAAGCCAAGAATCAGGTAGTTTCATTACTGAGTTATACCAAATATTTAGAGAGGAATTAATGTCAGTTCTTCACAAATTCTTTCAAAGTACAGAAGTGAAGGCAGCATCTCCTAATTCATTCTATAAGGCTGATATTATCTTGATACCTATTACGGTTTGTGCCTTGATGTCCCCCCAAAGCCTCATGTGGTCACGGGGTGGGGGCTTTTCAGAGGTGGCTAAATCTAGAGTTTGTGATTGGTTCGTTGTCTAGTGCTGGGGTTGGGGGTGTGAGTGCTACACCCACCCTGTGTGGGGGGGGTAGCCTGCACACAATATAAGGGAGGAAAAGAGGCTTGCTTCTCCACTTTTGCTCTTGTTGCTTTGGCTGTCTTCCGCTGCCATGAACTGTTACCCCTCTGCCATGTGCCACCCTGCCTTGGAGCCAGCTGATTATGGACTGAAACCTCTACAAACTGTGAGCTAAATAAACCTTTCCCCCTTTAACTTTGGGTGTCAGGTATTTTGTCTCAGCAACAAGAAAAATAGCCAAGACAATACCAAAACCAAAGATATCAGAAGAAAAAAACTATAGACCAATATTCCTTATGAATATAGTTATAAAAATCTTGACAAAATACTAACAGAGCCTAGTAGCATATGAAAAAGATTTTATGCAGCTACCAAGTAGGATTTATCCCAAACATACATACAAGGTTGTTTCAACCTATAAAAATCAATCAATGCAACACATCACATTAATAAAATAAAATGGAAAAATCTATGTAGTCATTTCAAAAGATACCAAAATTGACAAACATCCAATGTCTTTTCATAATAATAAAAAGTTACAAAACGGGAATAGAGGCAAGCCTCTCCACATAAAGGGTATCTATGACAAATTCACAGTTAATATTAGATTTAATAGTGAAAGTAAAATTTCTTTCTTCCTAAGGTCAGGAATAAGATAAGAATACTCGCTCTTGAGCCGGTGAGATGGCTCAGTGGCGTAAGCGCCTGTCTGGCAAGCGCGAGGGCCCGAGTTCGACTCCCAGAACCCACATACAAAAAAAGGGCCAGTGATATCGCTCAGCGGCACGGGCGCCTGCTGTCACGCGAGGTCCTGAGGTCGACCCTCGGTACCCACAAAAAAAAAAAAAAAAGAATACTCTCTCTTGCCAATTTTCTTCAACATTGTAGTGAAAGTTCTAGCCAGGCTATTAGGCAAGAAAAGTAGATAAAATATGTCAAGATTGCTAATGATTTATATAGAATCTCCTAAAGAAACTCATACACTCATACACACGCACACACACGAGATAATCAGCAAGTTCACTTTTGCAAAATACAAGTCAATATGTAGAAACTTATTGTATTTCTGTACACTAGCAATGACAATCTGAAAAAGAAATTAAGAAAACAATTTCACTTACAGTAGTACCAAAAACATTAAAATACTTAGGAGTAAATGCAACCAAAGAACTTTAGAACTAATATACATAAAACTACAAAACATCGATGAAAGAAATTAAAGAGAACCTAAATAAGTGAAAAGATATCCTCTGCTCATGGATTGAAGTACTTAATATTGCTAAGATAGCAATACTCTCAAAAGTTGGCTACAAATTCAATACGAACTCTAAAAAATTTCAACTGCCTTTTTACAGAAATAAAGCGCTAGATCATAAAGTTCATATGATTTACAAGGGATCAAGAATAGCCAAAACAAATTTGAAAAAAGGAAGTTGAAAAACATACTTCCTAACTTCCAAATTTATTACAAAACTCCACTAGACAAAAAAAAATGATGTATGGGCATAAGGATAAGGATAAGGATCAATGAAATGGAATTAAAAGTCCAGAAATAAACATATACATCTATATTCTACTAATTTTAACCAAGGATGTCAAAAGCATTCAATGGTAAAATAATTCTGAGACAACTGAATGTTTATATACAAAGGGATTAATGTGAGCTACTTCCTCAAATCATACAATGAAATTAACTGAAAAAGCAGCAAAGATCTAACTGTTAGAGATAAAACTATAAAATTCTTAGAAGAAACCATGAGTAAATAATCATTTTTGGATGATGGAATAGTTGCTTAGATGTGACAGCAAAGCACAAGCAAAGAAAAATAGATTAATCAGGTTTCATAAAAATTAAAAACTCTTGGTTTGTCAAAAGACAATTATGGGGGCCAGTGAGATGGCTCAGCGGCGTAAGCGCCTGCCTGGCAAGCGCGAGGGCCCTAGTTCGACTTCCAGAACCCACATACGAAAAAGGGCCGGTGATATCACTCAGTGGCACAGGCGCCTGCTGGCACGCGAGGTCCTGAGTTCAACTCCCGGTACCCACAAAAAAAAAAAAAAAAGACAATTATGAAAATGAAGAGACAAAGTGCGGAATTGGAGAAAATATCTGATCCCGTCAGCATGGTTGGATTGGGGATTAAATTTCTAACACGTGAGATCTGGGGGAGGCATTAAACCATTGCATCCTCACAAAGGAATATTATTCAGTCATAGAAAGGAAGGAAGTATTCATTCACCCTACAAACAAAAATGAACCTTGAAAATATTACACTGAGTGAAAAAGGTAAGTCACATAGTGCCACAAGTGTATCATTCTACTTATGTGAAATGTTAAGAACAGGCAAATCCATAGGGAATATAGATTGTTGGTTGCTGTGGAATGGGGTAAGGAATCAATGAAGAATGATTGCTAATGTGTATAGAGTTCCTTTTTGAGTGATGAAGATGATATGGACTTAGTGATGATGGTTAAACAACCCAGTAAGTATACTGAAAAAATCACTGAATTTACACACTAACACGCCTTCTTTTATAGTTATGTGAATTATCTCAATTTTTAAAAAAAATTATAAAACACTTCTTACATCCACAGAGTTCAACTGCTAAACGGACAGGTAAGAGCCCATCAAGCCCAAATCCTCTTTTCTCCTGTGCCGCTCCTCACTTGTCCCAGAAAGTGCCTTGTCTGGATGGGGGCGGGAAGTCAAAGCTCAAAGTGGGAAATGAGAAAGGATGCTCACTAAGCTCAGGTGTTCAGATTGCAACAGGACCGAGCTGCAGGGGAGGAAAAAGACTCAATTTTAAGACAGGATTAAAATTTGACTCTTACATGAGCTGGGTATTTAATTACCTAATTAAAACCGTGTTTTATGACTTTAAATTAGATTTTTATTACATAAAAAGATAGAAAAGTTGTACTTCTGCAGGAGTTTCCTTGTAAGGACAAGGAGAAAGCCACAGGGATTATTTGGAAAGCACATTGGGAGGATGAAATGTAAACAGTCTACTGATTTCATTCTGTGAATCCTGTTTATTCATGTATGAGTTACAAATGGATAATAGTAGGTGTTGGGGATTGTGAGGAAATACAATCCTTCTTCCAAAGGTGGGGAGTAATGGCAGTATTTAATGAACTGAAATGCTCTATGATCCACTAGCTTCACTTGAGTATGTATCACAGGACTTCTTTGTAAAAAACTTGCATTCCACAGTTAGACATCCCTTAAGAGTCTCATAGCAACTGATTTCTATACTTAGCAAGTAACCTGATATTGGACAGATAGATAAACAAACAGACAGACAGGTAGACAGTCACCCTTAGATATCCATAGGGATTTGATTGCATGACTCTCAAGTACTAAAGTCTGAGAATGCTCATGTCCTTATAGGAAATGGTGTAGTACTTGTACATAACCTATGTAATTCTCCTGTAGGCTTTAAATCTTCTCTAGATTATGTATAATACCTAATACAATGTACGTAACCATGTAAATAGTTGTCATACTATATTATTCAGGAATATAATTGGGGGAAATGTGTACATGTTCACAATACATGCAATTTTTAAAAAATATTTTGGTCCCTTGTTGGTTAACTGTACGAGTGGAGAACCTCTGGATCTGGAAGTGTGTGTGTGTGTGTGTGTGTGTGTGTGTGTGTGTGTGTGTATCCACATGGACAGTTGAAAAGAGTGTTAGAAGGCAAGTGCTGAAGTGGAATTCACTTCTCTTCCTGGTGTGATTGCAAAGGTCACCAGTGATGGTTGTACTTCTAACCGAGCTTGAATTCAGACTCGTAATCCTCAGTGCAGCTCTCCTCCAGGCAGCAGTTAAAAACTGAGCAGCACTTTAGTGCTAGATGAATATAGCTTATCATTTAGCTAAGAAGACAGAACAATGAGCTGGGCATGGTGTGGCACACCTGTACTCCCAGCACTCAGGAGGCTGAGACAGGAGGATCGCTGCGAGTTTGAGGCCAGCCTGGGCTACAAAGTGAGTTCAAGGCCAGCCTGAACTGCATAGTGAGACCTTGTCTCAAAAAGACAAAAAAAAAAAAAAAGACAGACATGTATACTTTAAAAATGCAAAGTAGAATACTTATTTGTTCACTGGGGTAATACAGACTAACTTTGCTCCTGGGAGAAGAAGCTTAAGCCAGGCCAGAACAGGAGAGGACTTGGGTCAGAAAGGACAGCACAGCTCCTGGTGGATCTGTAGGAGACAGAGGCAGTAGTAAGCAGGACCGGCCTACAGCACAGTGCCTGGGCCTGAGATTAAGCTGCATTTGGAGATCAGCTAGGAAACTGTCTATGAAATGTGGGAATGGATGGAGGTTCTTTTCCCCTTCACTATCATCATCGATGCTGTGGTAGATGCAGAGACCCACCCCAGATTTCCTCTCAGAGAAAGACTTGCTGCAGCAACCTCACAGTCAGCCTCAGCTGCCACGGTCAAGCCAACCGGGAGTCTGAAGGTCCAGTCATTCCTGCCCTTTGATGGGCCACACTCTTTCCAAAGCTCCTTGCTGGGTTAGCATCTACTGCTGGCCGCTTCCTTCAGCCCAGTCTTGCTTCCTTTCCCTTCCTCTCTCCATAGCTGTTGACCTCTAATAAATATCATACTCCCCAAATTCTGCCTCAGCACCTATATCTGGAAAGCACTTTGCAAACCCCACTCATGACCTCATGTGATCATTTTATACAAAATGTGAAATGCACCAGGAAAATGACAAAAAGAGCTCTGATACTCAAACTGAAGTGGGAACTAAATAATTATTTCAGTTCATTTTGATGCCTGCTATAAGTTTTTCAATCTGAGGGAATATGTGTAGCATATGACAATTTTATATTTTATTTTGGGCTAAATGTTTGGATTTCTTTTAAATGAAAAAAATTACCATGCATACATATTGTAATTTCATTGTGCTATTTTAACTAGAATAATAGAGCATTAAAGCTCATCTATCAAACCTTTTACCCCATAGCTTCAGAAAGAAAAGGTAGGAGAGACGTTGATTGAGAGCTTAGCATGGAACAGCACTGCTCTTACATTATTCATAGCCTACTTTTAAAATATGATTTGGCTGCAGCTGCCGTCTCTGAGAAACAGCAGCCACTCCCTGGAATGAGATGTTCTACTGCAATCAACATGAAGAAGCACTCTGAACACTGTTTCCATCAGGACACCCGGGCTGCCTGTGTTGCCTCAGCTCAGGAGACAGCCAGGTCTGCAGCCAAAGCTTTTAAGTTTCAAGGAAAATGTTCCAGCCTGCAGCCACCACTCCTTGCCACAAGAGGTCAGCCTTTGATCCACTTTCATCAAATATAAAGCGTCCAAGGGGGGGGGAAAGAACCATTTATTTCAAGTTTGACAAAATGAGTTCCCCATAATATATTTGTCAAGTAAAAATCTGTGAAATTGAAATGTAAAGTACTTAATTTCCACCTTCTCCACAAATTCATTTACTCTTATTGAAACCAAATCAAGAATTGTGAGAATGCTGAAATTACAAGATATGTTAGAGATTTGAGAAGCACCTGCTGTCTTCCATACTCTGCTTTCTCTGTGCCAAGCACAATAGGAGTTGTCATACAGAGCATCTCAGTGATCCTCCCGACAGCCAGCTGAGCCAGGGCGGTCATCCTCCCTGCTCCAGGCCAGGTAACTAAGGCGCAGGAGTAAAGATCTCTCCCTTCAGCAGCTCAAGGCCTGGCTGCAAGTCAGTGGGAAAGCTGGCTTTGCACTTACATATTTCTGACACCAAAGCTTGTGCCTTGTCTTTATAAGACCTTCCAATTATATTTTTCTTTTACTGATGATGAAACACAATTGGAGAGGCTAAACTAATTCTCCAGAGGAACAGAGCTCCTTGGAGACTAGGGGTTGGACACCCTGGCCCTTGGCCTAGAGGACTTTGCTCTTCTATCACATTGCCGTATCCCACACTGATACTAGGTAGAGGTGACAGCCATCCTTAGTGACAGAAGGTAAGCTGTGTAGAGTTGATTTCAAACCAGTTTTGTTCACTGGTGTGTCAAATTAGTACAGGTTTCATAGAATGTCTAATTTTCAGGAAGTCAATAAGAAAACAAAATATTTCAAATGAATTAATTTAATTTAAGTAAAATTTTCATTTAACTGGCTTTTTCTCTCAGAAATGTAAAAATATTATTTTATCATCTTCTAATCTCAGTTATTACTGTGAAGATAATTAATAAAAATCTAGTAACTTTCCTGTCTTCTGTCTTTGGTTGCCTCCAAAACATTCTTTGCCATGATGTTCTGGAATCTCACTGCGCTGTGCTAAGTGTCATGGTATTTCTCATAGATTCTGCCTAGAAGGTACTTCATATTTCACTTCGTGAATCTGAGTCACATAGAATAACCCATTATAACTTTTTGAATATTATTTCTCTTCCTTTCTATTTTCCTTTTTTATCATTGCAGATGCATATTGGTTCTTCTCATTCTATCCTCTAATTCTCCTAACATTTCTTTGCAATCTGTACTTTTTGCCTCATTCATGGTAGACTATTGCCTCAGTTGTTGTGCATTTCGTAAATTGAAAGGTGAAAATAAGGCTTGGTTTTGCTGTGAGAATCTACTGTTTCTGTTGTGTGAATGCCCCCTGGTATCAGTTTTCTGGGGCTATCATTACAAAGGACTGGGTGGCTGGCTTAGTTACTTTTCTGTTGCTGAGACAAAATACCCAACAGCCAGTTAAGGGGGAAGGGTTTATTTAGCTCAGTTTGCAGAGGTTTCAGTCCATAGTTGGCTGGCTCCAAGGCAGAGTGGCACATGACAGAGGGGTGTCACAGCAAAGAACAGTTCATGGCGCCCACAAGGTAGCAAAAGCAACAAGAGCCCTTAACAGCGTCTTTCTGCCCCTTTTTATCTGATCCAGACTTCTGGGGATTAGGGTGGTGCCAAACCAATCAGTAGACACACCGTTAATCCCAGCGTCACACACTCTAGATTTAGTCACCTCTGAAAAAGTCCTATGACCGCATGAGGCTTTGGTGGGACATCTAAACACAAGCCATAGCATTGGCATAAACAACAGAAACTAATTTCCTTACGATTCTATAGGCTACAGGTCTGCAATTGTCAGCAGAGTTGGTTTCCTCTAAAGCCTCTCTTGGTGGCTTTGTAGGTAGGCACTGTCTTCTGTGTCTCCACATGGACTGCGTTTTACCTTGATTCTGCCTCTCAAGATCCTCTCTCCAACACATCACTATCTGAGGTAATGGAGGTGTGACCTCAACGAATGAATTTGAAGGATGGAGGCATAATCCAGTTTATAATAACCTCCAAGGGCAGTTTTGCTCATAAATCTGGACATGTCACCAGCCTAAGAGAAATTTTTATGTTAATTTCTTGGCTCAAGTGTTCCTGGGTCCATAGGTAGCATAAATTCAGCCCTCAACCGTCTGGAGAAGCAAGGCAATAATAATTTCAAATAACACAAAGGGAGGGACCTACACACCTCCAACCACCTACCTAAAGCTTGGAAAAAACAGTGATACATTCTTTCACCTTCCTGAGTCACTGGGTAGATGTTTTCCTACCTCTCTTGAAGATGATATTTATTAAAGGTCTTTTACTTTGTGTGTGAATAATTTTCTTTGAAAATCCTACTGCCTTTTTATATTCAGGTTTTTGTTATTGTTGTTGTCACTGTTGTCATTGTTTAGTACTAGAGATTGAACCCAAGGCCTTTGCACTGAGCTACATGGATCACTAGCCTTTTTTACTTTTTGTTTTGAGATAGGGTCTCACTATATTGCTGAATTGCCCAGGGTGGACTCAGTCCTGTGATCCTCCTGCATGAGCCTCTCAGAGTGCTGGGATTAGAAGCTATACTATGTGTACTTGAACACTGCTAAGAGTAGATTTTACATATTCTTATCACAAAAAGGATAAGGGTATAAGGTGATGGACATGTTAATTAGCTTATTTAATCATTCCATAGTGTATATATATAAAAGCATCATATACCATAAATATATAAAATTTTGCATTCAGCAATTTTAAATTATAAGTTAATAAATCTATACTGGTTAGAGTAATATGAAGGATAGGAAGTATATTTTATTTACTAGCAGTAGCATATATGTCCTTAATCACTACTGACTTCATTCTATGTAAGTGAAAGTTATACAATTAGTCAAGGTGACTTAGAGTACTGGGTTTAAAACTGAAAAACACTTTGGTCACCTCTTTCTTGATAATATTACAATTAAATAATCACAATTAATTAACCCATCAGATTACTAAAATTGGTTTTCCCAATGCCTCCTACAATTAAAACCTACAATTGAAAAGATAAGTCATACCTCTGTCTTCTCAAGATACTGATGTTCAAACTATAACTTTACTTTTTAAAAAAAATTTTGTTGTTATTTTTGGTGGAGCTAAAGATGGAACCAAAGATCTTGCTCTTGCTAGGCAAGTGCTCTATCTTTAAGCCAATCCCCAGTCCTATTTTCTTTGTTTTTTGGAGTTTTGTTTGTTTGTTTTGCACTACTAAGGATTTAACCCATGACCTTTGCAATGAACTACATCCCTAGCCCTTTTATAAATTTTTATTTGGAGACAGGATCTCACTAAATTACCCAGGCTGGGTTGGAATTTGTGATCGTCCTGCCTCAGCCTCCTAGCATGCTGGGATTAGATGCATACACCACCATACCTGGCCGTCCCTGTGTTCTTATTCTTCTGTATACCCAATATGTGCATGAAGGTTTTAAGAAAAGCCCAAAGAATAATCAACGACCATTAGCACAAAGTACACACAAAAAAAGATTCTTCTCTGTGTGGCTGATCCCACTTCTTACAGTAAAAACAAATTCAATATTGGGAAAACTGGGCTAGGAAAGTAGAAAAATGTCAAATCCCAGCTCTCACACAAACTGACTAGTTCTGTGGCCTTGGTTGAGTCACTTATTCCTTTGAGGTTCGACTTTTTTATCTTCAACAAAAGCAAATGCTCCCAGCTATTCGGGGATCTTAAAATGAAAAACACACAGTAAGTGTCTAAGAATGTAGCAGGCATACAGATTTTCCTCCTCTAGCTCAGCTCCTTAACCTTCGCTCAGATTGAGGATTTTGCTTTTGATGGCTTCATGTCAAGTTGGCCAGTCTGCTGGTCCCAATGTCTGTATCCACCAATCACCTCATGCTGAGAAAGCCAATGTTGTTGCATATTAAATGTAGCTCATCAGCAATAAGCATGGATCTGGTTCAGAAATCAGAGCCAGAGATTAATTTGAAGGTGGCCTTTTTCAGAAAGATCTGAAGATATTTCCCTGGATCTGGGGCACACGACTACAGTATGCAGAATTTCAAGATGTGTGTCCTTCCCCTTGCGTGTGAGCAGAACTGGTGAAGATAATGGATATCAGTGTCAGGACTTAATGACTAATCAATGGGCTTTGAGTTCATTGAAAGCAATATCATCTGGATAAACCTGATATAATGAAAAGAGTCTTGGAAAGAAGGTGGAGCATCAAAGACATTTTCTCCTGCAGTCCAAAAGGAAGGAAGCCATAGTAGAAGCTTACTTTGGAAATGGCTACATATGGAGACTCTCAACTGCATGATCACAAGGAATTGGATTCTGCCAACACCTGCATGAACTTGGAAATAGACCCTGAGCTCCAGATAAAATGTCTATGGTCAGGGTCACACCTTAATTGCATTCTTGAGAGTTGAGCAGATGACACAATTAGGGTGAACCTGGACTATTGAAACAAGGAATGGATATGTGTTTAAGCCAATCAATTTAAGACAATTTGCTGTCTTACAGTAAAACTACTGCAATTCACAGCAGGGAACTACTGCAATGCCAGCTGTGGGATCCACCCTGTGCCCTAACAGTAACACAGGTTCTCAACTCCTGCTCTGCATTGGTTTCTAATACCTGTTTATGTGGGAGCACTAGAAAAACATTGAACTGCCCAATGTAAAGAGTGCTACAGTCCCTTTTCACTCCATATTGTCAAAACATGAATAGTTGTTTGTAGAAAGCATTGAGTTGGCATTATTGTTAAACATGCATAAGCAATCTTACACAGGAAAAAGAAGCTAGTATTTCCTGAACAGATCTAGTGAGTCCTTTATTTTACATGTGCTAATTCCTTATTTGGAATAAAACCCTCTAAGACAACAACATATACGTTTCCTCCTTATTCAGGTGAAGTCATTAAGCTTTAGAAAGTTTAAGAAACTTATTCAATCATGGCCCTAGCAGGTAATAGAACTAGGATTCAAATATTGAGATGCCCTGGAGAGAATTTGTTTTGTTATTTGATCTATTATTAATGATACATTATAGCATAGCACTGAACAAAGAATATTTAGAAAACTTGAATTCTGAGTTGAAAGTTCTCAGTGTTCAGGAAGTGGTGTTGAATAACCTCTCAGGGAAACCTTAGAGCTCACCTGCCTTCCTTGGACACTTCCTGGCTAATGCCAGGAGGACATTTCATTAGGGTACAGCAGAATGATGAGTCAGCTTAGTGATATTTCCTACTGAAGTACTAATTACAAGCATGTTTCTTGCTTGACAGATTTTAGAGAAGCCAAAAGAGGTGGGTTGTTTTTTGATAGAACATTCAAATATATCAAGACATGTTGATTCCAGTGATGCATGTTGTTCATCTTTTTATTCCCCCAACACAACATAAAAATATGGATATCAAAAGGAACACTCTCAGTGTGATATGATATTACAAATCCAATCTTAAAACTGCCTTCGAGCTTGCCATTATAATATTATACTTAATATCCCCTAACTGGCAGGCTCTGGCCTGATGCAACAGGCAGTGTGTATAGGAATATATTAAGCTAATAAATCAAGAACCAAGAAGAAAAAATATACCTTGAGGAACTGTGATTGTCTGAGATCATAACCATCACCATACTCTGGTACCAAAGGACTGCATGCTGAGCCAAATAGACAGCAACATCTCATCCTTAATAAATTGGGCAGGTAGGATCTTGGGACAGACACAAAGACCAAGAACGACTTATATCTAGAAGACATCTCTGAGGAAAACATTCCCTAAGGTAGCCTCCATAGTAGTGATAAGCTATCTACTATAAGAAATTTACAAGCATCAATACAGAAAATGAAATAAAATTTAAAAAATAGAAAATGACAAAACACAGAAGCAAAATGCAACCCCAGAGCTCCAGCCCACACAGGACAAATGCAGGGAACAAAGAGACAGAAGAAATCAGAAGCCAAGCGCCTGAATTCTCTGGAATGATAGCAACGGAAGTTAAAAAACAAAAATGTGTGAGGCTGTAGAGGAAATCAGAGAAGAAATAATCTCTCATGTAAAAAAAGAGATGATGACCATAATGAAGGACTTGCTCAGCAAACCAAGAGTAGACATAGATAAAAAGAAATAGAGGAGCATAGGAAAATGATGGAAACCATGAATGCCCAACATAGGAAAGAAACGGAATCCATGAAACAGATTCAAATAGATATCCAGGAAATTAAAAATTCCATTGAAAGTTTACAAATCCAACTGAATGAAAGTGAAGACAGAATATCAGATCTAGAAGACAGGATCACAGTTAGTGATCAGGAAATGAAAGACCTAAAAATAGCAAGGGACCATGAAAAAACAATCCAACAGCTACAAGATGATGCAAAGAAGAACAACATAAGATTGATCAAAGTCAATGAAAAAGCGGGAGTCAGCACAAATGACAGAAAAAATCCTGTTCACAGAAGTAATGGTAGAAAACTTCCCAAGCATGGAAAACGAAATTAACATACAGATAGTCAATAAAATAAATCTACACCAAGGCATATAATAAGCAAGATTCCAGAAGTTCATCACAGGAACAGAATAATAAAAGTTGTTGGAGAAAAAAAAAAACAAATCACATATAAAGGAAAGCTCATCAGAATGACAGTAGACTTCTCAACACAAACCCTTAAGCCAAGGGGAGCGTGAAGCTAAGTATTTCAGTCCTGAAAGAAAACAACTTCCAACCCAGATTGATGTACTGTGCAAAAGAATCTGTCAAAATCAAAGGAAAAATCAGATACTTCCATGAAAATAACAACTGAAGAAATTCATGTACACTACACCAGCTATCCAAAATGTTCTGAAGGATATTTTAGAAAGAGATAAAAAAGACTACACTCCCCAAAATGCCATAACCAGGAATCTACCAGGCAAGACAGCCAATTAAACAGAGAGGAAAGGCAGGGAACCAACAAAAGGAAAATAAAATGACAAGGATAAGTCAATACATATCAGTTGTACCCATCAATGTAAAAGGTCTTAATTCACCAATCGAAAGAAACAGACTGGCAGAATGGATCAAGAAACAAGATCCAGGGCCGGTGAGATGGCTCAGCGGCATAAGCGCCTGCCTTGCAAGCACGAGGGCCCGAGTTCGACTCCCGGAACCCACATACGAAAAAGGGGCCGGTGATATCACTCAGCGGCACGGGCGCCTGCTGGCGCGCGAGGTCCTGAGGTCGACCCCCTGGTACCCACAAAAAAAAAAAAAAAAGAAACAAGATCCAACAATATGCTGCAAACAATAAACACATTTAATTCAAAAACAAATTCATAGACTGAAAGTCAAAGGATGGAAAACTATACTCCATGCAACAGGAACCCAGAATAAAGCAAGGGTAGCTATTCTATTTGCACATAAAGTGAACTTTAAGCCAAAAATGATCAAAAGAGACAGGGAAGGTCATTAAATACCTGTTAAGGAAAAACTCCAAGATAAAGAGTTAACAATCATAAATATATATGCACCAAATACAGGTGCACCAAACTGTATAAAACAAATATTAATGTACATGAAAAATCAAATAACCACTAACACAATTGTAATGGGACCTTAATATCCACTCTCATAAATATATCAGCCAGACAAAAAATCAACAAAGAAATATCAGAACTGAACCAAAACTGTGAACAAATGGTCTTAGGAGATGTCTACAGAGTGTTCCACCCCACAAAATCAGAATACATATTCTTCTCACCTGCACATGAAATGTTCTCTGAAATAGGACACATACTAGCCCATAAAACATGCTGAAGTAAATGCAAAGGAATTGAAATTATCCCATGCATATTATCTGACCATAGTGTAATGAAATTGGGAATCAAAAGAAGCCACAAAAACTCCATAAACACATGGAAATTAAATGACATCTTCCTGAATAGCCAATGGGTCAAAAATAAATTTAAAAAGAAACTAAATGGTATCTACAATTAAATTACAATGTTGATACAACATACTGCAGCTTATGGGACATGATGAAAGCAGTCCTAAGAGGGAAATTTATAGCAGTGAATGCTTATATCAGGAAAACAGAATAAGCACAAATAATCTAGTGTTGAACCTCAAACTTCTAGCAAAAGAACAAGTTAAGCCCAAAGCTCATATGAGGGAGGAAATTACAAAGATCAGAGCAGAAATTAATGCAATTGAGACTAAGAAAACAATACAAAGAATCAATGACTCCAAGAGCTGATTTTTTGAAAGATTAAATAAAATTGATAAAACTTTAGACAGCCTTAACACAAAAGGGAATGAAAAGACTCAAATTCATGCAATTAGGAAGGAAAAGGGTGAAATCACAACGGATCCTACAGAAATCCAGATCATCAATACCTACTTTGAAAACCTTTACCTCAATAAGGTGGAAAACATAGAAGAAATGGATGGCTTGCTAGATACATATGAATTAGCAAAGTTGAATCAAGAAGATATAAAAATTCTACATAACCCAATATCATTCACAAAATTAAAAATGTAATTAAAAACTTACCAACAAAGAAAATCCTAGGCCCTGATAAGTTCACTGCTGAATTCTACAAGAAATTTTGAGAAGATCTAATGCCATTATTCTTCAAACTTTTCAATGAAATTGAAAGGGAAGCAATATTCCCAAAGTCATTCCTAGAAGCAAGAATTATCTTGATAGCAAAACCAGAGAAGGACCAGAGAAAAAAGAGAATTACAGGCCAATCTTCCTAAAGAATATAGATGCAAAAATCCTCAATAAGATACTGGCAAACAGAACACAGCAAAATCATCAAGATTATATGCCATGACCAAGTAGGATTCATCTGAGGGATGGATGGTTCAACATATGCAAATCAATAAATGTAATACACCATATGAAGAGAACCAAAGACAAAAATCACATGATTGGGCCGGTGAGATGGCTTAGTGGCGTAAGCGCCTGCCTGGCAAGTGCGAGGGCCCGAGTTCGACTCCTGGAACCCACATACAAAAAAAGGGCCGGTGATATCACTCAGTGGCATGGGCGCCTGCTGGCACACGAGGTCCTTAGGTCAACCCCCGGTACCCACAAAAAAGAAAAATCACATGATTATTTCAATAGATGTAGAAAAAGCACTTAACAAAGTCCAATGCCCATTTATGATAAAAAAAAAAAACTACAGAACATTAGAATAGATGGTCTTTATTACAATCTGACAAAAGCAACCTATCACAAACCAAAAGCCAACATCATACACATCATACTGAACAGTCAACAACTGAAAGCTTTCACTCTAAACTCAGGAACAAGACAAGGATGCCCACTCATATTTGATATAGTTCTGGAAGCATTAGCAAGAGCAATTAGACAAGAGAAAGAAATAAAAGGAATAAAAATAGGAAACGAAGAAGTTAAATTATCATTATTTGCAGATGACATGATACTCTACATAGAAGATACCAAAAATTCCACTTAAGATTTCTAGATTTAATAATCACTTTTGATCATGTAGCTGGATACAAAGTCAACACTCAGAAATCAATAACATTCCTGTACAAAAATTACAAACTCACTAGAGAAGTTAGCAAAACAACTTTCACAATAGCATCGAAAAAAAAAAATAAAATACTTAGGAATCAATCTAACAAAGGAAGTAAACAATCTATACATTGAAAATTACAGTACTCTGAAAGAGGAGATTGAAGAGGATATCAGAAAATGGAAAGATATTCCTTGCTCTTGTGTAGGAAGAACAAACGTAATGAAAATGGCCATACTCCCAAAATTGTTATACAGATTTAATGCACTCCTAATCAAAATACCATTATCATACATCACAGAACTAGAGAAAACATCCCTAAATTTAATTTGGAACCAGAAGAGACCTAGAATAGCAAAAACAATTCTAGGCAACAAAGGCAGGCTGAGGGTATCACAATCCCTGCTTGAAATGATACTACAGAGCTACTGTGATTAAAAAAAAAAAAAAAAAAAAAGCACAGTACTGGCAAAAACAAAACAAAACAAAACAAAACAAAACCAGACCTGAGGATCAACGGAACAGATTAAAAGATGCAGAAAAAACTCCAAACACACTCAGTCACTTTATCTTTGACAAAGGGGCCAAACACATTCACCAGAAGAAAGATAGCCTCTTGAATAAATGGTGCTGGAAAAACAGGCATTCCACATGCTGAAAACTAAAACTTGACCCATGTCTAACACCATATATTAAACTAAAATCAAAATGGATCAAAGATCTAAGTATTTAAAACAGAAACACTAAATCTGCTGGAAGATAAAATAGGCAGAACTCTTGAAGACATAGTTGTAGCCAAAGACTTCATGAACAAAATCCAGATCACACTGGAAATACTTCAAATATTCAACATCTGGGATCTCATCTTACTAAAAATGTTTGCACAGCAACAGAAATCACTAACAGAGTGAAAAGACAACCCACAGAGTGGGAAAAATTTTAGCCAATCGTCCCTCAGACAAAGGACTTATATCTAGAACATATAAAGAATTGAAAAAACTCAGACCCCCAAATTCAAAGACCAGTCCAAAAATGGCATCTGAGATGAATACATACTTCTCAGATGAAGAAATATAAATGGCAAATAAACATATGAAAATATGTTCAACATCATTGATCATTTGAGAGGTGCAAATTAAAACAACACTGAGATTGTGTCTAACTCCAGAAAGAATAGCTAGTATCGAGAAACCAAGCAATAACAAGGCTGGTGTGGCTGTGGGTAAAAAGGAACCCTGCTCCACTCTTGGTGAGAATGTAGACTGTTGCAACCTCTGTGGAAATCAGTATGGAGATTCCTCAAAACCTAGGACTAGAGATCCCATTTGACCCAGGTGTTCCCCTTCTTGGTATCATTCCAAAAGAATTGAAAGCATCATACCACAGCAATATATGCACACTAATGTTTATAGCAGCACAATTTGTAATAGCTAAATCTTGGAAACAACTCAAATGCCCATCAACTGATGAATGGATTTTTTTAAAAAATGTGATTTTTTTTGTACAATGAAGTACTACTTAGCTATAAAGAAGGAAAAACTTGATACAGTTATAGCTAAATGGACGGACATTGAGACCATACTCTTGGGTGAAATAAGTTGAACACACATGTATAAATATCACACTGTCTCTCTGGTGTGAGAAACTGAAAGTGTAAATAAGAACAGAAATGTATAACAGATATTGTGAAATAGAAATTATTCAAAAGTAAAGGGGAACTGGGAAGGGGGAGAGGATAGGAAGGAAGGGAAAGGAAAAATATAGAAAAGAAGGATAAAATGGAAACAAAGCTTTATAAATAAGGAGGGAAGAGGGGCTGAATGGAGAGGATGAGAACGGGGAAGAAAACAGGTATCACCATATATCATGTACACACACAAATTCCCTATGATGAATGTGATAATTATGTATATCTGAATTGTACTGATAAACTTAAAAAAATAAAGTATTGTGGTGAATATTTGGAGACAGAATATGAACAATAAAGCAGTCCTCCTTTAGGCCAAGAGACTTGCATTTTATCTTGCATTTTATATGTGATAGAAACATGCAATATGAAATAACTGGGTTGATTTATTTGTGAATGAACCTGAGAGCAAAAGCTTAGTTGGAATACTATTGTTCTCAGCAGCCTCTAGATAGAATCATGTCTCTTACTTATTTTTATAACCTCAGCACAGGACCAGAACCCAAGTGAAAATGGAGTAAATATTTTTTGAGTGAGAAAATTGAGAAAAAGAGAGGTAGACTAGAATGATGGCTGGAGGAAAGGAACAATCCCATATTGGAAAATCAACTAAATTTGGTGAAAGCCTTGAGAAAGACTATGAAGCTTTGAGAAGTCACACATGATCACATATTTTGAGCTTTAGAACTGAAAATCAGAAAAAAACATGAGCCACTAAATAAATGAGTAAAATGTGTGTGAAAGTGTGAAGGGTAAAACATACTTCTCTAATTGGAAAGCTCCTAAATCACAAAGGTATCAACAAAATAACATCAAATAAGGGTTTTGTAGGGAGGAGGTAAGGGGATGCCCTCTTTCATCCATCCTTTCAGGCCCCTAAATTGAAAGGGTATCAGCTGCCTCCAACATGTGACTCCAAGATCACACTGAGCCTCTAACCAGCAGAGGAAGAAGGATCAAAAGTAGCAGATGATATAGGCAATTTCCTGGGGCAGGCCTATCATTCTATATTCAATTATCTCATCTAGAATACAGCCATATGTCAGTCTAGATAAAATAGTGCTGGCAGCCATGTCCAGCTGTAGCTGAATGACTACTTGAAAATGTTTTGGTCAATAGTTAATCCCTGTCTGTCACAGTGGCTAAGGTGGCTAGTAGATTTCCTTCAAAAAATGCTAATGGGA
This sequence comes from Erethizon dorsatum, assembly GCA_028451465.1. Classification (NCBI taxonomy): domain Eukaryota; kingdom Metazoa; phylum Chordata; class Mammalia; order Rodentia; family Erethizontidae; genus Erethizon; species Erethizon dorsatum. Next base: position 52,769,868 of record CM051828.1, read on the forward strand.
GCTTTTCACTCTGTGAAGAAAGGACATTAGTGGGAACTCCAGGCCATAAGAAGGAATAAAAAACACTGGTAAAGGTAACTATGTAGGTAAATATAAGAGCCACTTTTATTATAATTTTGACTTGTAACTACACTTTTATTCCTGTATGACTTAAAAGGAAAGTACATAAAGAAATGGAAATCCATGCTAATGAATACACAATATATAAAGATGTTGTCTGTGATAATAATGACATAAGGGGGGAGGAAGAAGATGCAGATGAACAGTGTTTGTATACTATTAAAGCTAGGTTGTTTATACACAGTTTATATACTATTGAATATGAAATGTTTTAAGTTAATATGCCAATTGTAATTCCTAGAGTAATCATGGAGAAAATAGTTTTAAAATACAAAAAGAAGAGAATAAAAATGGTGCATATAAAAAATTAACAAAATATAATTAGAAGATGGACAAAAATAAAAAGGTTTCTCACAAAAAGTTATTTTAGATACAAAGACAAAAAATTTGAAAGAGAAGGATAAATAAAAATACTTCAAGCAAATAGTTAAGAGTAAGCTGGGGCCATTGTGCTATTATCAGACAAAACAGACGTTACATTATTCTAAAAGTTACAATGTATGTAACTACAATGTAGTTACAACAGCAATTAGAAACATATACAAAGCTAACAACAAAACCCCTAAATATGATGCACAAATTGACAAAATTAAAGACAAAAATAGACAGTATTACAATAATACTTAGAGACTTCAATACCCCACTTTCAATAATAGGAAAAAACAAAAAATTAATAAAGAAATGGAAGATTTATTTATTTATTTATTATTATTTTTTTTTTGTGGGTACCGGGGGGTCGACCTCAGGACCTCGCACACCAGCAGGCGCCCGTGCCTCTGAGCGATATCACCGGCCCCTTTTTCGTATGTGGGATCCGGGAGTCGAACTCGGGCCCTCGCGCTTGCAAGGCAGGCGCTTATGCCGCTGAGCCATCTCACCGGCCCTGAAATGGAAGATTTAACAACATAGACCAAATGGATCTGTCACATGTAGAATAATCTACCAACAATAGCAGAATACACATTTTTCTCAATAGATGTGAAAAGTATGACACATATTAGTGCATAAAATAAGTATACATAAACAGGAAAATAATGAAATCATGCAGTTGCATTTCTAAGCATAATAAAATATAACTAGAACTTATAACAGAAATACAAAAATATATTACTTTTAAACAACATTAGGTCAAAAAAGAAATCACAAAGAAAATGAGAAAAACCCTAGAAATGAATGACAGCAAAATCACAAAATACCAACATATACTCTAGAAGAAATTGAAAATTAGAGTAAACCTGCAGTAAGATATTTAATCAGTGATCAAAAACCTCCTAGGTCCTGAAAATCCCAGGACAAGATGGCCTTAATGTTGAATACTATTAACTATTTAAGGAAGAATTAACATCAATGCTCCTCAAAACTTTCCATAAACTAGAAGAGGAGGAAATATATCTTAACTCGTTTTCTAAGCCCAGACTTATTCTCATTTAGAAATTAGGCAATTACTACAAGAAAACTGCAAACCATCATCCTTCATGAATACAGATATAAAAATCTTCAACAGAATAACAAGCTGAATTCAGCAGAATATTACAAGAACAATACACCATGACCAAGTAGAATTTATCTTAGTAAAAGTGGCTTAATATATGAAACCAATCAACATATACAACATTAATAGAATTAAGGAAAATTCTCTCTGGTCATCTCATGTGATGCACAAAAAAGCATTTCACAATACCAACACTTTTTCATTGTAAAAACAATCAAAAGTACTTAGAATAAATGGGAACTTCCTCACATAAAGGCTGTATGAAAAACCCAAAATTATACTCGGTGGTGAAAGACTGAAATCTTTCCCCCTAGAATCAGAAATGAGAGAAGGATTCCACTTCACTATTCTATTTCACATAGTACTGGAAGTTCAAACCAAAATAATTATTCAAGAAAAATAAAAGATATTCAAATTGGAAAAGAATGAATCTTATAGGTAGCAAATGCTAAAGAAGCAATACCAAAAACAAAAAGAAAGAAAACACCAGAACAAATGAACACTTTCAGCTATTTCAAGATATTAAATCAACACACAACTTATTTAGTTCTATTTCTATACACAACAATCTGAAAAGAAAATTTTAAAAATTGCATTTACAGTAGGAAAGAAAAATACTTAAGGAATAAATTTAACCAAGGAGGCATAGACTGTTCGCTTAAAACTATAAATCATTGCTGAAAAACATTAAAGAATATTCAAATAAATGGAAAAAGATCCCATGTTTATGAAATCTGATTCATGAATTAGAATCATAAATTAAGATTCAATTTAAACAGTTACATAGACCATTGCGATAGAATAGAGGACCCAGGAACACATCCATGCAGCTATAGCTATCTGATTCTCAAAAATGGTGCTGAAATTTTATACTGGAGAAAAGACAACCTCTTTAAAAAAATGATGCTGGGAGGGCCGGTGAGATGGTTCAGCGGCTTAAGCGTCTGCCCGGCAAGCGCGAGGGCCCGAGTTCGACTCCCGGAACCCACATATGAAAAAGGGGCCGGTGATATCGCTCAGCGGCACGGGCACCTGCTGGCGCGTGAGGTCCTGAGGTCGACCCCCCGGTACCCACAAAAAAAAAAAAAATGATGCTGGGAAAAGTGGCTATCCACATGTAGAAGATTGAAAGTAGATTTCTCTCTTACCCTGTACAAAAAGCAACTCAAATTCGTGTGTGTAAACATTGTATTGTCTCCCTAGTGTAAGAAACTGAAAGAGTAAATAAGTTCCAAAATCTACAATAGATATTGTGAAAGGGAAAGAATCTACTCAAAAGAAAAGAACAACTGGGATGGGGGAAAGGAGAAAAGAAGGAAAGGAAAAGAAAAATTCATATATAAATACGTAAGATAGCTAAGATAATTATACTACTAATTTCTTTTACTTCATTGAAAAGAATGTTATGTGCTTATATTGTCTGAACAATTTTGCATGCCTATGTCTTGTAATCTGAGCAACTACTTTGAAGATAACAATATGCAATACATTTACCATTGTTAATCTCCTATTCTCTTGTTTGGAAATTCTGTATCATTGTTTCTATTATTTGTTTTTTCTCTTTAAAATAAAAAAAAATTTAAAAGAAGAATGAATAATGAAAAGCAACTCAAAATAGATCAAGGCCCTAAATGTAAGACTTAAAACTTTGAAACTACTAGAGAAAAACATAGGAGAAACACTTGAAGACATAAACACAGGCAATGATTTCCTGAATAGGATTCTAATAACTCTGGAAATAATAGGAAGAATTGACAAGTGGAATTGTATCAAATTGAAAACCTGCATAGCAAAGGAAATAACGAACAGAGTGAAGATACAGCCTATGGAATGGGAGAAAATCTGTTCGGGATGACAGAAATGTTCTGTAAATAGATAATAGTGATAGTTACATAACATTATAAATGTACATAACGTCCCTGAATTGTACACTGAAATATGACCAAAATGATAAAACTTATGTATATTTTACTAAAAAGTTTAAAAAGACATACAAAATACAAATTTTTTTTATTATTTAACAACCATAATAAGTTTGCTTGTAAAATTGTTGTAAAGTTTTCAACACTTAATTATGAAACAGTGTTCAACAGTTCAAGACCAGCATAATTTTATGGATCGATCATTTTAGATAGCACAAATCTGAAACAAAATATTTCACCTCAAAAAGCCACTGATTCTTCATGTTTAAATGCATAATAATTATATTATCTCCTTTGGTTTTTATGAAATTAGAATCATTCAGTATCATACCACACACAATAATCAGTAGGTCTTATTTGATGATGTTTGTACTTACTTCCATGTTGCATTCTAAATTTTAAGTTGATATAATTCTTAAATTAATTTTTACATGATTTGTAAGCTCAAAAACTACTTTAGTCATATGTTTTTGTTTGTACCATACCCTGCATTTTATTTCTCATATCCTATACTGCACATTTATTTTTATATAGAGTTGCTCACTGGTATCTATGGGGAAATTTTTTTAGAACCTCCACATGTTCCAAAATTATATTCTCTGATTCTGTGTATTCTCAAGTCCCTTATATAAGATGGCACAGTATTTGCTTATAACATACTCATATCCTCCAGTATACTTTATATCATTTCTGAATTACTTACAACACTAATACAATATAAATTCCATGGAAATACTTTTAATCTGTATTATCTAGAGAAAAAAAAATCTATCCTCCAGTATACCTTAAATCATTTCTGAGTTACTTATAACACTAATACAATGTAAATGCCATGGAAATGCTTATTATACTGTATTGTCTAGAGAAAAAAATTTATGGATGTTCATAAAGTCAAAATTTTTAAAAATTATGATCCGCAGTTGGTTGAATTCACCAATAGAGAAACTATGGATATGGAGGAAGGGCTGAGTGAATACGATAATGTTCATCGAAAGCAGGGATTGTGCTTCTTTTGCCAGATCCTCAGTTGTCAGCAAAGTCCCTTCAATGGGGTAGTCCTCGATTGGTGCTTATTGAACAGTTTACGGGCCTTACTTTTCCATCTGCACTCAACAATGCTGAATACAATCTTCTACTCTGAAGAAGCCCAAAAAAGCGTGGATGATGGAACCATAGCCTTAATTTGGGATGGTTATGTTTCTATAACCTTTCGGTATTATGTGAACTGTGGCATTAAAGTGCAATCATGTAGAATGTGAGTCATCCATGAAAAATGCCTGATAGCACACTATATTCAAGATCTCTTCGTTCCCATTACTGAATAACGGAGCATTAACCACCTACACTCAGCCTCCCACCACAGCGATGAAGCCTGTCGCAGCCTTCACCGTGACTCCTGAGGAATCCTACAGACCACAGAGAAGCAAACCAAGCAATACCACTACGTGGTTTGGGAGTTTCCCTTTCATGAATGCTGGCGCATGACTCAAAAAAAGTAGACTTTTTTCTTTCATTTTATTTTTCTCCACTGTCATTCCAACTCTGTACCTCACCAAAGCAAGACAAAACAAAAAACAATAAACGTAACAACACCAGTAAATCATTTACAGACCTTTTTGCCTAGAAAAATCTATTTAGGGAATATAGGTGACACAGATGGGATAATAAACTCAACAAAATGAATTTGCATACATATATGGAATATACACAAAACTGAAAAATTCATGAAATCAAATATAGCAAATTAAGTTTACTTAAAACTTAAATTGTTAGTCCCTAAAACAAATCAATAAAACTCTTCCTTTAATACTTGGATGGGAGAAAGGGAAGAAATGCCACTTTTGAATTTTTAAAACACTTAGGAAACAGAAGGAGAACAAATTTCCTCTTCAACATTTAAACAGACATGTACTATTTACATATAAATGATGAAATGGTTCAGCAGTTTTCCAGTAGCATGCTTGAGCATGAAGTACTGATTTCTAAAAATGCACACAGCATGCAAGCACAGAGCCAGGGGACTAGTATTACCAGCCTCTGTCTTTACTGTCCATAGATCTTATACAACCCCTTCATACCAGTTGATTTCTCACCCAGTCACAAGTAAACTCATTCAAGCTGTGTGTACCACTGGATAAAGAAGTTAGTCAGTTGCATGCATCAACCAGCATGTCTGAACTGCATTATTCTACAGCTTCCTTCAAGTTGTGCTGAAGATTGGACTTAAGAGGCCGGTGATATAGCTCAGTGGCATAAGCACCTGCCTGACAAGCGCGACGTCCTGAGTTCGACTCCCGGTACCCGCATACATACATATCAAAAAAAAGATTGGACTTAGGAACTAGGGAGATCTTTTTCAAAAGGATGGGGAAACAAGAGATGGAGGGAGGGCCAGTGAGATAGCTCAGCGGCATAAGCACCTGCCTGGCAAGCGTGAGGTCCTGAGTTCAACTCCCGGTACCCACATACGAGAAAAGGGCCAGTGATATCGCTCAGCGGCACGGGCGCCTACTGGCACGCAAGGTCCTGAAGTCGACCCCGGTACCTACAAAAAAAAAAAAAAAAAAGAGATGGAGGGAGGGGTGAAGAAGGAGGAAAGGGGATGGGGAAAATGATGTAAACAGAGCTTTTGCAGATGGGAAGGGGACTAATGGTTGGAAGGAATAGGGAGAGAGAGGAAGGGTAGGGGATGAAAAACAAAATGACAGAAAAAAAGAATTAAAATGTATTATATGCATGTACCAACTCCCCATGATAATGGTAATCATTATCCGGTGCAAATATGGTGTGTAAGTCACTACATATATTTTAGCTGAAAATATTATTATAGCTGCTTTATTCTACTGATTCCTAAGACCAATATAAAAAGAAAGGTAATACCAGTTTCTTTCCTCACTTTTTTTCACTAGTTCCAACAAATTTTTAGTATTTACTCATAACTGACTTCCTATAATATATTTCATTATCCTAGATGCTCATTGCAGAAATCATTAAATATAAAATGACAATGTCTTCTAAAGTGAAAATATTTTCTGAAAGTTCTGAAGAATGTGCTTTAGTTTTCAAAGCTTGATTAGATCAACCAAGTACATTAGAAGTACATATAGTGTATAGAATGTTAAAGATTTCAGCTGTTTTAAACATTTCTTTTAGAAAGAAGGGGAAAACATCTTAAAATTTATTTGCTGAGTTTCTTACTTTATTTCACACCAATATATCAATAAAGTGTTAGAAACATGTAGGAGAAACTACATAATGAGGCCTACCAAATAAAAAATATATTGCTGATTTTCAGGACACATAACAATTGGATTCTGAAACTTTATCATTATTTCACCTACTGAATGTTAAAGCAGAACTGGCCCCACTGTATCCCTGCTCGCCAGTGGCCCCTGATTATCTGGGACTGGCAAACTTCACTGAGAAACTAAAGGCAACCTTGCCCCAGCATGACAGACTATTGCCCCAGCATCCTGTTCTCAGCATGTATGTGTCCAGATGGAAGCACTGGATTAAATGTTTCTTCTTTTGTGTTTTTAAAATGTTTTTACATCTTAAAAGTCCTGCTGGATGGGGAGATACTTCCCTCGAACTGTTCAATTCCTAGAGACACAAGAGGTCTTGGCCCTGAACACATAACTTCCATGGGCAAAACTCCAACCGTCACTTTATCCAACTCTCACACACCAAGCCAGTATGTCTCTTGACCTAAGTCATCACAGAGCCAGGTAGCAGGCAACCAGAGTCTGCCAGAGACCATATGTGTACTTCAGAGCCCATCAAAATTACCCAGACTCTTCATTCCTAAGCAGCTCACTCTGTCCTGCCTTGCCCTTCCTGTAGAAACCCAATGAAGGCTCTGTCCTAGGCTTTCCCCTTTCCTCTGCTTCTGTCCTGATCAAATTTCGTTCCTCCCCTGTGGCCCTAAATGGTGTAGTGTGTCCCCTTCTCTGGGAAAATGTAAGAAAGAAATTCTTATTTGATTGGCATTGACTGGCCCCATGGCATCACTGGGTCCCCTCCATAAATTAAAATCCTGTAAATATAAATTAGACAAGAATCAGAAATTATGTACACACAAACACATTCCTCCTCTGGTCTCTTGCTTCAGCATTTTGTCATGAGACAAGCCACACTTTAAAATTAATTAGAAAAGGACAAATGTATGCCCAGATTTGTTAAGGTAAAAAAAAAAAAATTGAGTGTGATAGCTTTTTTTGCTTTCCTTTAGGTCTTCTAAAAGAATTTAAATAGCCAACAATTGTGTTTCAAGAATCTTTCCCTATGGGCCGGTGAGATGGCTCAGCGGTGTAAGCACCTGCCCAGCAAGCGCGAGGGCCCCAGTTCGACTCCCGGAACCCACATACGAAAAAAGGGCCGGTGATATCGCTCAGCGGCACGGGCGCCTGCTGGCGCGTGAGGTCCTTAGGTCGACCCCCGGTACCCACAAAAAAAAAACAAAAAACAAAAAACTTTCCCTAAAACTTGTCTGAATTTTCAGATAAAACAGCTTTCAAAATGAAAATCTACAGCTGCCTAGTGAAATGTTTATTCTAGCTGGCTGTTTGGGATGATTCTTTCTTGAGTGTCTTCTGCACACTTTCTGATTAGAATGCAGCACAGACCTGACTGTGCTCCTCTTTCCCTTAATGTTAGAGGAGGGTTTAATAGAGGCTGAGCTTTTAAATCCCTCACAGATTCCTTAAGTTTTTTTGCATAGGACATAGCAGGCCCTCTTGTGGTAGCCACAGTTTGTTGTAATTTAGTATGGAAAATATCCTTTACCAAACACAGTATTGTCGGTGGCAGTGTTTCTTAATCTTCAATGAGCAACCGAGTCTTCCTGGGATGTTTCTAAATACTGACGTCCAGCCCATGTTCCAAGACATTATGTTTAGTTGGTTGAAAGTTCAAGCAGTGAAATCTTTTAAAACTCCTTTGGATGGTTCTGAAGTTCAACTAGAGTTGAGTACAACATGATTACGTTATCCATCACTGGGCCTGAGACTCTCTATGAACACCATGAAATTGGGAACTTCGTTGCACTTAGCTAGATTGATTTCACAAGAACACATACCTCTATTAGTAGAATATTTTCTAAGAGAAAAAAAAACACTCAAGAAAAAGCAGTTTAGGTTAGTAAAAAGGGCATCGGAGTGGCATTAGCAATGCTAATCCACAGCTACTATCAAGCTGCTAAGAGACCTTGAGCAAGTTGCTGCCAGCATACATCTGTATGAGACTCATTTATTAAGGTCTACTTTGTGGAGCTTACAAATCAACAACCTTTAGAGTAAGTGAGATTGAGAGTAAAAAGAAAATATAGGTGGGATTATATTAGGTAGAGTAAATCATCTTGGCTGGGCAAGAAAAGTTTGCTGCTGTTGAAATTGTTTAGAATTAGAGAAATAGACTTAGAAAAATACAATAATGTTCATTAACAAAAGACAGTGTGTAACCACATCTCCATTAACTCACAGATCTTTAACCCTTCGTATTTGCTCTTTAACCCCATGTATTGAAGCTAAAAAAACTACTTTGAGAAAATTGTGGTGTGATAATCCCAAAGAAAAAGGTCCTTATTCTTTCCTCAGATCAAATATATTTGAAACGCTTTGGAATTTTTCCCTTAAAATTTTTTTCTTGATACAAAAGAACCTGACTCTAAATGATAGTAGTTTTGTAGTTATTTTGTAGTTATCATGAAGTTATCTTCAGTAGAAGTATGTCTGGTTGACTTTTATGCAATATGGACAAAATATCTTTGCATTTACTTCTGCCAGGTTCCCCAGACGTGCTACAAATAAAAGAATATTTTTAGGATGATATCTCAGCATGGAGTTTCTCATTCTATGCAGAGAGCGTGTATTATGGTTTGGATTTAAATGTCCCCCCAAAGACCATGTGCTAAAGGTTTGGCTGTAAGCCGATAGGCTTTTGAAAGCTGACTGTATTATGAAGGCTCTCTCTCTCTCTCCCTATCTCTCTCTCTCTCCCCCTCCACCTCCTTCCTGGTTTCCATGAGGTAAAAATCTCTGCTCCACCACCCCTTCTCTGCCACGATGCTGCCTTGCTACAGGCCCAGAAATAACAAAGCCATCTGACAATGGACTAAAACCACAAGCCAAAATAAACCTCTTTGTCACAGCAGCAGAAAGCTGGCTAACACAGTATCCATACCCATTTCTGGAAATTTTCAAATGTAACTCTTTTTTTACCATAACTTAAAAAAAAATATTTTCCTCGAGTCTAGTAATCAAAATGTTTTCCTCAACCACAGAAGTACAACCCTCGACTCAGTAAAAATACCCAAGGGCACTTATGTGCCTGTGACCCATACTACTGTACACCCACGTTCTAGTCTAATCATCCTCCATCTCTCTCTGCAGCATTAGTTTCCATGCTGACTGCTTATGTTCTTCCTTCATATTGCCAATTCCTTTATTGCTGTAAGTATCCCTCCAGTGAGTTTAAGTAGAAAGAAGAGCCAAAGGCAAAGAGCCCTGCATCAAGAAGCAGCTTCGCCACTTTCATTTAGATAATATAGACAACACATAAGGAAAAAGGATTAAGAGAATACAGTCTCCTAGGTTTTTGTCGACCCTGTCTGGATGAGTAAGTACTTGCCATGGCTGGCTTCTGATGTGGGGCCTTGCACGGACCTGATATTCCTCTACAAACCTCAATATATGGGGTGTAATTTCTACTCTGACTGGGGGAAACAATGACTGCCCAGAATCAACTCAAGGGGACCCAGGCTACTGCTTGAAGCTTTCCTCAGAACTTTTCTCTCACTGCTGCCTCTAGCAGTCCTCTGGCCAAAATGCAACTGCTCATCCCCACACAAGTCCAGATCACCTCAGTTTCCTGTTTTAGTTTTTTTTTTTTTTTTTCTTTTCATAATTCCTCAAATCCTCTTCTCTTTCCTTTCTATTGTTCCTTTAGTTTTAATTTTGGAAGAGAAAGCCTGAAGTCCATGTTCCTTGGACATCTGGATAGAAATCAGTAATCTAGTTTATTGATCATCATTTCTGGCACCTGAATATTCCCCTGGACTCTTATGGTCTTAAATGTCTCACACTAAAAGTTATCATTATATTTTATGTAACATTTTAGGTGCTTTAAGATACATGGGTTTGGGAATTGACAGTGTTGGAAGTTACTGGAACCAAAAATTACTTTAGTCTTTTTAAGTCTGTGATCCACATCTTTATGTATTTGAATTGGCTCTTCCCATTTTACTTGTTGCAAAATATCAATAAGACAATATTTAAAGTTGACTTAATTTTCCTTGGGTAATATTATATCAGTTTTATGATAAATCTTATAGTTGAAATAAACAGCAATGCAGTAAAGAAAAAGTTAAGAACTTTGTTTCAACATGATGAGAACATAAATAAAGTTTTTTATTCTTCTTTTTTGGATAGCGTAGTGATACAATTATGGTTACTACTGTGGGTTTTAAACCAGGAATTCAAGTTGAGTCACATGCAGGCTTAGTCAGTTATTGACTACACATACACTTGATGTTGGAATCTTAATCTCTCTAAGCTTTAATTTGTGCATCTATAAAAGTGTCTAATAATAATATACCTACCACATACAATGATATGAGAACTAAATTATATCATAAGCTATTAAAAAAGTGTCTAATTAAATTTGATCTTTTTATTATTTATTATATTTTCTGACTTTAGAAATATTTAATAAGATGAACCAAGGTAGTAGGCAACTTCCGTTTTTTTGTTTTTTGTTTTTGGCTTTCCCTATAAAGCTGCAATTGATTTGCATGACCTAAATTTATATTTATATTTTTATTTAAAAAGTGACAAATTCCATAGACTAGCAGATGCCCAAGTATTATTAAGTGTAAGTTCTCAGTCTCCCCTTTAATCTGACTGATCTTTCCTATTACTTACCATTTCTGCAGAACATAGTGATTTACATGAACCAGAGAGACTAGAGCCATTTCATTATATTGTATTTGTTTCACCTGGATAATATTTAGAATTAAGACATCTTCCTTCTCAGCCTAGTAAAACCCTATCTACAAGTTTAATGTTAGGATCACAAAAAATAATATAGGTGAAAATATATTGAAACTATATAAAAGAATGCATATTAGTTATCATGATATCTATATCAACTAACATAAAATAGCTAAAATTATATTTGATTAATTTTGCTTTTAAATACGTTTATAAATATATTAAGGATTTGAGACAGAAATTCATACATTCCTGAGGGGATGAGTTTGGAGAATTGTCTAATGATTGGTTGAGTTTTTGTTGATTAAATTTTATCTTTGTAGATTTTTTAAAACATCATTTGATAAATCTTTATGTCATTCTTCTAGATTTTTTTTTTTTTTTGTGGGTACCGGGGTTCGACCTCAGGATCTCGCGCACCAGCAGCCGTCCGTGCCACTGAGTGATATCACCGGCCCCTTTTTCGTATGTGGGTTCCGGGAGTCAAACTCGGGCCCTCGCGCTTGCCGGGCAGGCGCTTAAGCCGCTGAGCCATCTCACCGGCCCATTCTTCTAGATTTTTAAGATAAAGTTTAGGAGACTCTCATCCTGTCCTATGTGAAATACCAGAGCCTGATTCACATTTCTGCCTTAGACAACAAAAAATTTGGAAAAACATATGAAGGTAATACTTTTCATACATTAAGCAACAAGGTTCCTAGGACAGCAACACTGAAAAAATGGAAAGAATCAAATAAGTCTAACAACCTTTCTTGTTTTCTGCTGGAGGGATTTAGTAGAACTTGGCACAGGGAGGGGTAGAGCAGGATCCATTAGGATGAGGTAATGCCCGTGAGATGCTGAGAGTACAAAGCTGAGAGAGATGCTCCCTTTCAGGGCAGGCAGGCGGAGAGCCGTCCCGGAGCTGTAACACAGAGGTCTTCCTGGGCTGGGATGATAGTATCAGATGCTAGGGAGGCTCAGCTGACAGGGATTTGTAGGATAGCATCCCACTGTAGAGAGGTCGAGGCAGAAAACACTTCCAAATATTTGCACTGGTCCTCTTGAGGTGTTTTAACAGCTGAGCTCTACCTGTATAACTTGTTCTCCATGAGAAAGGCAACATTACTATAGATCACACTGAATTTCAACTAAGTAGCATAAAGCAACCTCATGGAACACTCAGAATGTTCAGCTTGAGATCCATGCTGTTATGTGAGAGGAGGAGCAAACCAATTCTAGAGTAAAGACTACTCGAAAGGCACTCTACTAAAACTTAAAAACAAGTTTCAAAATGGTCAAGTTCCTTTCCAACTAAATCAACTACCTGACAGAAAGAATATTAATATTCTTTGAAGAGCTAAGAAAACTAGACACACACATCATTATAATATTAACAAATGTAATATCTAATTAAAATTACTAGGCATGTAAAAAATCTGGAAAATGTGAACATAAACAGGAGAAAAAACAGTCAATGAAATCAGACCAATAATGCCACAGGTAACAAAAATAACAGACAATGCCATTTAGAAAGCATTTAAAAATATATTCAAATATTTAAAGAAAAGAAACTAATGAAGAAAGAAATTAAATTTTCACTAAATTTAAAGAGGCAATGTTTTATGACAACACCAGGTTCAAATTAAGAATCAATAACAAGACAGGTGACACACACCTATAATCCCAGCAGTCAGGAAGCAGAGGTAGGAGAATCGCAAGAAGTTCCAGGCCAGCCTGAGCTACCACATAGTAAATTTAAAGACAGCCTGAACTACATAGTAAGACCCTGTCTCATAAATAAAGGACAATTGAACAGGATTTGTAAGACACAGGAACAGAATAGCACAAAGGAAAACTTAAGATTTTAAATTACTGTTAGAAAAGTTTAATATTAATAATCTAAGTTTCTGACTTCATAAACTAGAAAAACAACAAGAATAAATAGAAAGAAGGCAATAATAAAAATAAGAGCTAAAAATAAATGAAATTTTAAAATGGAAATAACAGAATTCTACAAACTGCTTCAGAAAATAAAAGTGAACACTTTGCACCTCATTTTATAAGTTCATGACTCTGGTAACAAAATCAGACTAGAGCATTTGCCAAAATAATAATAATAATTATTACTATAATTATTATTTGCCCACCAATATCCTTGATGAGCAAAAGCAATATATTCTTTAATGAAATATTGATATATGGAATCCAACAATATATAAATGATTATTTAATATAACCAAGCAAATTTGTAAAAGGAATATGAGATTGATGCAACATATGAAAGTGAAGCAATATATTTAAAATATTAATAGAATATAGAAGAAAATGTGATCATCTCAAAACATGCAGAAAATGAATTTGACTAAATTCATGACTTATTTATTCAAAAAACTCTAAAAAACTGGATATACAAGGAAAATTTATTAAACTGATAAAAGGAAAATATTTTAAAAATTTACAGATAATATGATTTTTATTCATAAAGTACAGAAGGCTTTTTCCTTGAAATTGGAAATAATATTTTTATGGAGGTCCTGTCCAGTTAAATATGTCAAAGAGAATAAATATAAGACTTACAGATTAAAAGAAAAAAAAAAAACTATTAGCAGATGATATAATTATATATTTAGAAAATTCTAAATAATCTACATGGCAATTGCTATCTATAATAAATTCATTTAGCACCTTAGCAGAACAACTTCAATATGCAAAGAAACAATGATATACCTATAAATGGAAACCATGAAAAATACTTAAGAAAAAATACATACTCGGTACCATCAAAATTATATAATAAGCTTGCATACATTTATAATTAACATATTTATATAAAATATATGGTCATAAATTTAAACATATATAACAAAATATGGTAAAGATCTCATGCTAAAACCTACAAAATATTCCTGAGAAAAATTAGAGAACATCTAAATAAATAGTACACTATATTCATTGATGGGAAATTTTAGCATTGTTCTGATGTCAGTTTCTCCCAAACCGATCTGTGTTTCAAAGCAATCTCAAGCACTGGATAGGATTTTTTATAGAAATTGACAAGCTGGTTTTAAAATATACATAAAATTTAAAAGCTAAAACAATGCTAAAATGTTAAATGCTAAAACAGTTTGAAAAAAGCAAAATAAGAAAGTTTAACGACTTTACCTGATTTCAAGTCTTCCTATACAGCCACAATAATCAAGACAGTGTGGATGTGGGCATAATGATCAACACACCAATTAATAAGCCAGAATAGAGAACTTTTACGTTAATTTACTCTACATAGTCAATTAAGTTTTTACACAGGTAACAAAATAATTCAGTGAAGGAAAACAGTCTTTCAACAAATCATGCTGGATAGTTGTATGAAAAAGTATACAATGAAACAAGTTCAACATGGTCCATAATAAACCTAAACACAAAAATGAAAACTAGAAAATTTCATGAAGAAATTTTCACCAGTGATATATAATGATTTCTTAGAACATAAAAGTACAATGCAGGCCGGTGAGATAGCTCAGCGGCATAAGCGCCTGCCTGGCAAGCGTGAGGTCCTGAGTTCAACTCACAGAACCCACATACGAAAAAAAAAAGGGCCGGTGATATCACTCAGCGGCACGGGCGCCTACTGGCACGCAAGGTCCTGAAGTCGACCCCCAGTACCCACAAAAAAAATAAAAAAGTACAATGCATGAAGTAAATTGATTCATTAGACTTCATTAAAACTAAAATTTTGCTCTTCAAAAGATCAGTGCTCTTCAAAAGTGATAGTTTTAGAAAAATGACTTAAAATTCATGAATCTGGCAAAGGTATATCCAGAACTATAAAGAACTCCAATAACTCAATAATCAAATGACAAATCATTTTTAAAATTACACAAGTATTTGCATATCAGCTTCACAAAAGAAGACACAAGAGTAGTCAGTAACACATATAACATTGCTAGTTATTAGAGAAATGCAAGTTAAAACCACCAGGAGATACTCTCCAGATTGGCTAATATAAATAGGCAATAAAAAAAAAGTGATAGTAGCAAGTGTTGGCAAGGATGTAGAGCAACTGGAACTCATCACACTGCTGGTGGTGGTGTAAAATGTTACATCCAACTTGGACTAAAGTTTGACAGATTCTCACAATGTTAAATATATATTTACAAGAAATTTCACTCATAGGTGTTTGACCCAAAGAAATGCAAGCATATGTCAAAACCAAAAGATACAGACTCAAATTTTTATAGCCACTTTGGTTATAACAACTAATAACTAGAAATGATACAAATATCTACTACATGGTGAATGAAGAAAAAGTGTAACATATTTGTACAGCAGAAAACTACTAAGAAAGAAAAAAGTATGACACCACCACCTGAGTGAATCTCAAAAATGTTAAGAAAACAGAAACAATAGGGTATATGGGGTGAGATTCCATTGATATGAAATTATAGAATAAGCAATAGCAACCTAATGATAAAAATCAGACCAGTAGTTGCTTAGATCTGATGGTAGAGGGTAATTACCTCCAAAGAAGCATTAAATGATCTTTTAGTGATGCTGAAAATATATTTTGATTAAAGACCTATGGGAGAATATATTTTATCAAAATTCATTGAACTGTAAACATAAAAATGGTCACATTTTATTATATGTAAATTATATATCAGATGTTATTTATAATAACAAATATCTTATCTGAAAATTCTTGATCAAGACAAAAAACAAAAATTGATAACCCAGTAAGTAAAGAAACAATGTAAAAGATTTTTAAAATTTAATATTTGAAGCATTAAAGTTCTCAGAATAAAGTATGTTCAACAATTGTTTTCTATCATTTAAGGCTAAACGGTTACTTTAAAAGACAACAAAATACAGTAATTTATTTTAAGATTGCTTTCTGCATTGTGAATTTAATATAATAATATATAATACTCATAATTACCAGTCAAAAATACTGAAACATATTTAAAAAATGAATAGTTCAAATTATCCCATGCATATGCCCTCACCCTGAACACCAAACTTTGATTATTATTATTTTTTTTGGTGGTGCTGTGGATCAAGCCCAGTGCTTTGTGCGTTCAAGGCAAGAACTCTACCACTGAGCCACATCCCCAGCCCTTCAACACCAAACTTTGAGAAGGCAGTGGAAGCAATTTGTTGTATAATCTGCCACATCCTCCCTCTGTTCTTGTAAACACATGAAACAGCCATTTATATTGAGAAATCTCTTTTCCTTCTGTTTACAAAAGTGAAACCATATCTGCATACCATAGTATATAATATAAACATATGCATGTATATATATTCTCTATAACTTGTTTTTCATTAAACATATTTTCTATATGCATTTAAGTCAGTACAAATAGATCCAACTTACACTTTTGAAAGCTTCATAATTTTCCAAAGGTTGGATGAACTACCATATATGGACACATCCCTGTGTTTATACATATGTAGGGTTTTCTCTCCTATTTTTTCTATTATTAAGGATACCTGAACAATGCCAACTCCATAGTACATGCTTAATAAACATTTTTAAATCAAGGAAAAAATGCTGTAATAGACATCTTTGTACTGAAATCCATAAGGAAAAGAACATTTCAGAAAGTACTCTATCTCCTCTACTTCATTTTAATGTTTATTTATTGGTTATTTCACCTATTAAACCATAGGTATTTAATAGTAAAAACAGAAGTTTTCAAAAAACGATCATCTCCAAATCCTTGTGGCATACAGGTGTTTTAAATGGAAGAAAGTTGAGTTGCCCTGGCTGAAGTAGTCAGGGATAAAGCTTCACTCTGCAGGGATTCCAGGGATATCTGTGTAGCTCTACGGAAGAAATAGAACTCCCACGGTGTGCAATGCAGTTAATTTATTCCACACTCCTATTACTCAGAGTGCTTCATGCACTAAATCCAATTGGTCACTACCTTTAACATTTTTCCAAAAATATTTGCAATGAATAAAAAGTTACAAGTATTTTTTTTTTAAGTCTTGAACAAATGTAAATACAAGGAACTTCTGGTGTGCAGCTTTTCATTGTAGAAATTAGTAACAACATTGCATAGGAATCAATACCAAAACTCTGGCTTAGAAAGGTTGTGACATAATTAGGAGAAATATTTTCACTAAATAATCTCAAGGCCAGTAAGATGGCATCAGAATTATTTTAAGTGAGCACTGACTTCAGAAATGGAGTGTTCCATACAAAACAAATACTGTTGGTCTGTAAGTAAACAAAGTCTAAAATTATTTATTTACACTTGTGCCATATAAATATAAAACATTTGAAATAGCTTTTCAGTAACAACTTATGTTTCAAGTGGTTTAACATTAAGATGTTTTCTTAACCCAGTTGTTAAAGAAATATCCCATATTCTCAAATTATTTACAAGTATCCAGCAGGTTTAAAAAAATAAGATAGGAGCTGGGGATATAGCTCAGTGGCACAGTGCCTGCCTGGCAAGCGCAATGTCCTGAGTTCGATTCCCGGTACAAAAAAAAAAAGATAGGATGTATATATTTTGCACCTCTAAGAGTACACTTAGCTACAGTATCCATCTAGTAAATCTGCCAATTTAAAAAAAAAACTGATTTAACTGGTTGATTTTCTTATTTATTAAAATGCATACTAGAATTTTCATGGGAAATTCATACAGGAAACCACATTTTAATATAAACAATAAGTGTTTCTTTCCTCTCCTGTTGTAAAACCTAAGCTTTGAGAGTAAGGATATCTTTAACAATTATATTTAGATGGAAATAATAATATGGTCATTAGATTTATTATAGTGGCATTCTAAAGTATGACATACAGTTGCTGGTTTTTTGGTACCATTTACATATGATAGAATCAAATTTTATAAATTATTACCTTACTAATTCTCTGGAAGGATGACAGATATTTGGTACAGTATTTCTTTGATTGATGCAAATGGTGCCAAGTATCTCTGTGAGAACAAAGTGTTGTGAGTGCATTATCACCTTTCCTATTAATGGTGTGTTGTCTTAAATAGTGGTCTTTCAGAGAGGGGCCCAAGTGTTATGCATTTTTACATCCTCAGCCCCTGGCACAGACCTACTGTGTATAAACGTGTAATAATTATTTCACTGAAACCACTTTCCTTATTAAAAAGATGACTCTTTCTTCATGACGTATTCATGTTAACACTAAGATGAAACTTCACAGTTAAACAATTGCCAGTACACTACAATACATATCAGACTCATTTGCAGAGTAGCAGTGTAAAACAGTCTCAGATTTATTATTTGGTAACAATAGTAACAAACACACATTGTTCTTTCCTGTCACAGAGTCCTCTTTTCATGCTGTCATCAATGCATTGGTCATTTTGAAATCTGGGTCCCTGGAACTGCATGCAACTTATGCAGCAACAGATGTATTCATCTTAGAGAAAACTATGCAAGTGTACTCCATCAAAAGGAAAATTCATGGAGATATTAATTTGTGCACAAGTGGATTGTTTTCTCCTTTCTATAAAAGCATTAAAAACATGAAGTATGCAGGCTTTGAATCCATGACCCCAGAGTCATTAGGAAATTTTGCTTTGGATAAGACTAAATTGCCCAAGTGCTTGGTAAGATCTCAGAAGCTCGGTGACTAAGATCAAATTGAATCAAACCAGCTAGAAGCAATTTTTGTGACAAAGAGGAACCTGCAACAAGGTACAGTAAGAACAGGTTTCCTAGAGTAAAGATCAAAGTTCATCAGCCATACAGCACTGAAAAGGTGAAAAAACTGAATGGGAATTGGCGCTGGGGCAGGGTGTAGAGGTGTCTGCATTACCCCATTTTACTGGGCACCACAGTGTTCCCAGTTGTTTGAGAAACCCAAGGCAAGGCCCGTAAAACATTGCCAGGGTTGAATTTACTATAGCAGGGAGTCAAGAGTCAAGGTTTGGTATGGGTTTTTAAAACAAAGTAATAAAATATTTTTACACCCAAATTGGTGTATTTCCTGACTTATTTCCAGTTTGTCTTTTTTTAGGGGAAAGAAACATTTACTAAGGTATATAAGAAATACTTTCTGGCCAGCCATATAATAACGATGTCTCCCCTACAACCATAGGACACAACTCTGTGACTTCAGACGTTAAGCAAACTGAGCAAAATAGATATGATCTCTATTTTCCTAGAAGTTTATAATCAGAATCTGTATTTATTGCCAATTGTGTAGATTTGCCAAATATGTAGATTTGCCAACATCACCACAGGTCTGGCCATAATATATCATTAATTATAATTAATATTTAAAAGTTTTAAAAAATTATATTCTTTAAGTTTTTTATACACTTAAAAGCTATCATTTTCTCTCTTACAATCTTAAAAAAGGATTCCAGTATTTCCATTCATTCATTCAACAAAAACATTGAACTATTATACACATAATACTGTGTATAAGCAGTATTTTAGGCCATAAGGATGGCCATAAGAATGACCAATAAAATGACTGCTCTTAGAGATATATTCAACCACACAAGTACATATAATATATGTACAACATTTATATAATGTCAACTAGAAACACATGGCATAAAAAATACAGCATAGTAGGGAAATAGAAAATGATAGTAGAAGCTATCAGGAGAGGTCTATTTTAGACAGGATGGTATAGGTGTGAATGCAATGGGAAGTAGGTCATGGGATGGTGTGCCAGATTGGAAAGGGGAACAGCAACTGGAAAAAATGTTGAGAATAAAATAAGCATGTCTTGTTGGAAGAGCAGTCAGGAGACATGGTACCTGGAAGGCAGTGCTTAAAAGAAGTTGTGCAGGAGGTAAGTTCACCCTCACGTTGGGGCCAGATCTTGCAGTTTTTCTAGCTCAAAACATGATTGGATTTTACGAGTAAAATAGGAAGCTTGTAGACACTTCGTAGGAGGCCAAGGCATAATCCAGCTAAGAAGAATGGTGCCAGGTAGCAGTGGAAGTAGGGGGAAAGTATGCAGGTTGGAATATGTTTTGAAAACAGACCCGACAATACTTGTTAAATATATTAGCTGTGGAGAGTGAGGGGGTAAGAAGAATCAAGAATGAATACAGGGTTTTTGGTCTATATCACTGAATGAACAGAGAAGAGAGTGACTGAGGTGGGTAAGACAGGGAAAGGACCTGGTTACACAGAACAGTGGTGGACGCTATGTAGGATTATAAATTAGAATTTACAAAGTCAGAGTTAGAAGATAGATATGCAAGCCAGAAAACTGATGGGGAGGTCACAGTATTGAAATCCCTGAGCTTTGAAGAGAAAACAAGGGTTCAAATAGAGAAACAAGAGGCAAAGACAAGCAGACTGAGCCTGGTGCTTCCATATGAAGGGTTCAGAGTCAGCCACAGCAGGAACGAGCAAAACCAAGACAATGTGGGTGCCCTGGAAGCCAAGTGAAGAAGTGGCTTCATGACAAAGAGATTTTTCAGCTGTATGAAAACCTGTATTTTGGGTGAATGATAAAACCTGGACTTCTTATTAAATTTGTCAAAGTGAATAGTGATAATAAGAATGATTTTAGTAAACCTGTAGGCTCAAAAGCCTAATGGGAATGAGTAGAGAGGAAAATAAGAGGTGAATAAGCAGCAGCCAGCAGAGCCAATTCTTTCAAGATATTTTAGTATAAAAAAGGATTGAAAGGCCAGGTGCAGAGGTACTTGTAGTCTCTGCTACTTGGGAGGCTGAGCAGGATGGTGGTTTGAGCCAGGAGTTGAAGACCAGACTAGGAATTAAAGTGAGAACCCATCTCCAAAATAATACATATTATTTATTTCCTATTTTACGAGTAAAATAGGAAGCTTGTAGACACTTCGTAGGAGGCCAAGGCATAATCCAGCTAAGAAGAATGGTGGCAGGTAGCAGTGGAAGTAGGGGGAAAGTATGCAGGTTGGAATACTGCATTCCAACAGGATGATTCTCTTCTGTTTCGTTACATTAAGTGAGGAGTGGAGAACCTTGGCACACTGTGACTCCATCCAAACCTGGGGCAAGACTCCTCCAAAGACTGCGCATGCTCTAAATCAGATGTAATGCTGGACACAGAAATTTACAAGATTGGCCCACAATGCCTGCCCACATAGGCAAACGTAGAAGAGTGCAAAAGATCTGTCTAAGCGATATAGATCCAAAAGATCCACCCCAAGGCCTGGAGTGCACAGCAATATCCCATAGGAGTCCGCATCAGGAAACCGAAGGATCCAGGCTGAAGACCTAGGGGTCTGCACCCGGAGGTTGAAGGGTCGGCACTAGAAGCTAAAGAGTCTGCACTAGCAGGCCAAAAGGCTGGTGCTAGAAGCTGAAGAATCTGTGCCAAAAGCTAGGAAATGATGCCCAAGGAGAAGGTGAAGACTGGAGCTCCTCCGAAGAGAACAGCCAAAGCTCCTCAAAGGAAAATCACCGAAACTCCTCTGAAGAAAAGCAGTCGCAGTGCAGCTCCTCCCAGGAAGATCAGCCACAGTGAAGCTCTTCCAAGGCAAATCAACTGAAATCCTTCCCTCCGGTTCTCCTTTGATACCGTTCCGGCAACAGTCCTCCTTAAAGGGGTCTTCCACGCCCAGAACCATGTTGACTCAATTCAGTTGGCATTCCCACTCAAGTTGACAATCAATCAGTTAAGCACTACACAAGCTTGCTACTTTTAGCAAAATTTGTCCCTGGGATGGCCTTGGCCTCAGCCCTCATTAAAGTGTCTACCTGAGAAAGGTCAAGGCTGCCAGGAAAATTTATTATCGGTTCTAACTAATACCTGATATTATACTCCTGACCTCCCTTTCTTAGAGCAGTTTCTAAAAGGGCTTACAATTGTGAATCCTTCCTGGTGAGTAGCTTTCAAAGGGTAGGTTTCCATGTCCTTGGGGAAGGCACTACTGCATTGTATGAGACACATATACATAGTTATTCCCTGGAATTTTCAGGGAATTAGTTATATAGTGTTTGCTTATAACTTATACATATTCTTTCATTACTTTAAATTACTTCTAGAATACTTAAAATGCCTAATACAATGTAAATAATATGTAAATAGTTGGTGATCAAGGTTGTACAACCATATGGTAAGTAATAGTCAAGTACCTGAGGCAGGGGCGGGGAGGCTTAATCTGCACTGACTTCTACAACACTTTTGTAGTGTTTAGGGAATACTCACCAGAAAAACTCTGTACATGTACAGTGCAGTACAGGCATATTTTTCTGAGATATTTTCAATCCATGGTTGGTTGAATCCACAGATGCTAACCCCGTGGAAAAGGTGGGGGTGTTAAGTTTCTATATATTGGTTAGTAACAGAGGAGTCATCTTTTTGATTAAATACTTTCAATGAAGTATTTATTCACATGTATACACAGTAGCTCCGTGCCAGTGTGTGAGAATGTAAAAATGCATAACACATGGCCAGGTCATGGAAAGATCACAACTTAGGACTGCACCCCACTGATAGGAAAGGTGACAATTCACTCATAAAATTTTGTACTCAGATGCTTGATGCCACTTGCATCAGTCAAAGAAATATCAAATATCTGTCACCCTTCCAGGGAATTAGTAAAGGACAGTAATAATAAAAATACAATTTTCCTTTAATACAGTTTAACATTATAGACTATATTAGTATTCCTATTTAGGACTTCTATATTACTATAGCCACTTTTAATTCAGTATCCTTTTACTTGAAACCAAAGCATCCCAACTGATACAAAAATTTGTCCTGGGAGATAAGATTAAAAAATTAGGCCACAGACAGTGCTACTCAGAATATGTAATAGACCAACGTCAAGATTCATTTATTTTAAAGTGATGAGACAGGAAATCAAATAGTTTAAAGATTTTGAATTGTTCAGCCTTATATGAATACAAAACCTAATTTATTATATTGATTTATTAGGATTCAGTTGAGGTGAGTAATTAAGGTGGTGCAAACTGGCTGGGCAAGTGGGTGTGCTCTGTCAGTCATGAAGACCCAACTCCTGTACCTGGGACCAATCAGAAAGTACTATTTCAACTTTTCATATCTTGCATGAAACCATGCAGGCTTTTGACAGGACTGCCTAGATCCAACTTCAGGCTTAAGAATGGGAGACACAAACAACCCCAGCCATTAGCCTTGTGGCCACTGTAAATTCTTTCAATGGCCTGCTCTCACTCTGCAGAGCATAGTCCTTTTATTGTCTTTAACAAATATAAATCCTTGCTATCTTTTCATACATCTTGTCCAATTCTTTGTTTAGGACACCATAAGCCTGAAAAGAATCCCTGAAAAAAGTCTGTGGGACCTGAATAGCCAGTAACACAATCTTTCAATTTCCTACGATATCATACAAAGTCTAATACTAACATAACCAAAGTCCATTCCACTTATAAATACATATAGTCTACAGCTGAAAGTAATGATTCAAAGCTAGGAGAGATGTGTATCTTAAAATACTTTTAATTGTAGGAGTTTAATGAAGAAATTACTACTGTTGAAATTATTATTGCCAAACATTAGTAAGCTGAGGAAGACCAAACGTAGGAGGAGTATTATAGCCTATGATGTTAAACTGTATTATAGAAAAATTGTATTTTTCCACAATCCTTTCCCGTTTCTCTGTTGTGCGTAGATTACCATTATCAAAATACAAGGCTCTTGGGCTGGCAGTGTGGCCTACTGCCAGAACACTAGACTACCGTATGCTGAAGCCCTGTCAATCTCCAGAACTAACCGCCCCCCAAAATGTCCCAAAGTAAAAGGATTTTTGTGGGTTTTAATTATTTTACATAAATTGTATTTTATAATACAATTGGTGGGAACTGTGAGGGTAGGCATAAAAAACTTATTACGAAGAAAATCTTTAATATATAGGATTTCCTAGTATATTTGTCTCCTACCTCCAGCTTCATTGAGTTTCTGATGATGAACAGAGAATTCTGAACATGTCGTGACCTTCAAAATACCTTTTACGATCTGAAAAATACCTTATTCATTAAAACACATTTTAAAAAGAAGCAGTTCCTTTCTTTCTTTCTTTATTTATTTATTTTTTTTTGGTGGGTACCGGGGGGTCGACCTCAGGACCTCGCGCGCCAGCAGGCGCCCGTGCCTCTGAGCGATATCACCGGTCCCTTTTTCGTATGTGGGATCCGGGAGTCGAACTCGGGCCCTCGCGCTTGCCGGGCAGGCGCTTAAGCCGCTGAGCCATCTCACCAGCCCCCCTTTCTTTAAAATATTATCACACCACTATCAATCTCAAAATAAATTACCTAAAGAAGCAGAGAGGAAAACAGTCCCCTATATGGTATTCTGCTTTTCTTCAGAGAGTTAGAATGCTTGAGCTATTGAGTGTTTTATAGCTTTATTTGTTGGATACACTACAGAAAGAAATTTTGTAAATTTTATTTAGGTAAACTGCTGTTTCTATTGTTGTCAGTTCATTAGCTGATACTTCATCTTTATGCTGTGTCCCCTTAATACCAAAGGGAATTACATAGATGGAATGAGAAGGGGTAACCTCCATGGAGTTTTCTAAGAAACAGATTTAGCGTAGAAATACCTGCCACAGACAACAACAAAGGCAGGGCAGTCAGTATTAGAATTAGGAGTCATAGTTAGTCCAATCTCTTGGTTTTGTTTTGTTTTGTTTGCATTTGTAAGCCCCAGATTCGATTATGGAGAATGAGATTGATTGAAACAACCAAGGAATTCATGTGAAAATTAATTTCTCATGATACACTGCACTATACATTTGATTATTTGTGCTAGTTGGTAGAAAGGTAGATGTTTTAAAACTTAAATTGTGAAAAATCAAAGCTAGAGCAACTCGTAACTTTGGTCTTCAATCCCTGAACCAGACACATGCTGGAAGAATAAAGTTTGGGGTTGGGGGGTAAGCCTCAGTAAACACAGTTAAGTGATTTCCTTCTTCACCTGTGTAAAAACACTGGTAACTAGATCAAATAAACATTCTAGATTAATAAAATGTATCACATAAAATTACAGATTATCAATTACATCAAGTTATACACAATATTTTTAACTAATTTCATTTTTTAGAATATATCATACTTAGGAAATAATTATAATTATTTATATCTATTTTAACAGGTACAAAGATTTTGCTGTATTTGTATATTTGTTTTGTTACTGATAAAAGCAAAGGTAGGAGGGAAAGGAGTATTACCTAAATAGTCAATTAAAAATATGGGCTGATAAAAGAGAGATGGTAGGACCATATATGACAGATGCCATGTAGGAATTTAAAATTATTGAATAAAAGTATAAATGACATGGAAACATATCTGCAATATGCTGTTTAGCACTAAATCATGTTGTAAAATACTATGTGCATTTTATGCATTATGGGATTGATGGCTGTCTCTCTCACCTAGAAACTCCTATTTTGCTCATTATGTCCAGCATAATGCATGGCATATAGTAGTAAAAGTTTGCATGGATATAGCATATATTTCCATCCTCTCAGTATGATGGTCTAATGATCAAAGTATGATGAATGACATTATTTTCTTGTTGTATTTATGTTTTAAAATGTTTATAATATCTATTATTTTTATAAAAACAAAACTATAATTTATAATGCAAATTTGCCATCTGAATATTTTTCATGTTTTCCTTTTCTGCTATCATTTAGAACAACATATTTCACTAATTCAAGTGAAATTTAACTTTCAATACCACAGATGAAATGGAGATTAACACAGTAACAATGAAGAACCATAAAGAACAAATCAGAGGCCAGGGATATAGCTCAGTGGCACAGCACCTGCCTGGCAAGTGAAAGGTCCTGAGTTCGATTCCCGGTAAACAAACAAACAAAAAAATGAATGAATCTGCTGATGACATTGTAAAATTTGTATTTACTAATCTTCCAAGCTGCTTTCTAGAAGTTTCTGTGTTTATATCTGTGTTGACAAAAATGAACTAAAAAAAAAGTACATTGAGCTCTTATTTCCTCAGAAAATTCTTGGACTGAATCCCCTCAATTAAATTTGTTAACCATCTTCTCTGTGTTTTAATTTTTAAAATTAAAATTATATATCTCCAGCCAAAATCAAGATTTAGAGTTAAAACTTCTCTGCTGCAACATGCGTTCAACCTTTTCCCTACTACGGCTGCCAGGCATCCCTTCATCAGTGTTTGGTTCTGATAGATTAATTTTGTCTATTCTAAAATATTATGTAAATAGAATTACACAATATGTACATTTGAATATGTCTTCTTTTTCACTACTCAACTAAATTTTTAAAACGTTTTTACATTTTTGCATATATGGATATTGATTGTTCATTATATTTTATTACTGTATAGTATTGTGTTATTGATACTGTACATTTTTGTCATTAATTTTTATTTTAAAACAGTTAATAATTACAAAAGACTGGGTTCTTTGTCTCCTAAAATTGAAAAATAAAAAGAGGAACTAAAGAACAAAAGGAGGAATTTAGAGGAGTATTTATTAGAAATAGTAATAAGAAAAAGGTTTTTGGTGATAGAGATTAATAGGGGAAAGAATTCCAACATGCTTTGTTTCGGCCTTATAAGATAGGCAGAGCACATGGGGTCTTGTTTCAAAGGAAATGTGCTCAGAAGAGTTAAAAAAGAAACTGTTTATCTTGCATTTCTAATGTTTTCTCCAAGTCCAGTCCTTGTCTAGAGGTAGGGACAAGCTGTCCACTAACTTAGCATATCTTCTTCCTGGGAAGAAAGGTCCTTATCTCCCTTTTTTGTTATAGCTTTTATCCTCCTTCTTGTGTTTACCTTTGCATCTTTAAGCTTAACCAGCTGCTTGAGTTAGTTTTTAATGGGGGGCTATTTTCCTTTATGGGACCCTGTAGTTAAGCTACCACTCTGACTGAATTCTCATAATAACTAAACTATTACAATTTGATAGACTTTTGAATTATTTCCAGTTTGAGGTTATGGCAAAAAACACTTCTATGAAAGGTTCAATACAAATTCTGTGTGGACATGTTTTCATTTCTCTCACATAAATGTAAATTTCTAAATGATCATTTATTCAGTTGCATATGTTTAATTTTATAAGAATAGACTAATTTTCCAGTATACTTGTCACATAGACATTGCCTCCAATAACATGAGTGCTCTAGTTTCTCCACTTTCTTGCCAAAATTTGATATTGTCTTTTTAATTGTATCAATTTTGATGAGTGAAGACTTGTATTCTATGTAACTTTAATTTGTGTGTATTGAAATGCTCGTGTATTGTCCACTTTATTGATATCACATTGACTGATTTCCAAATATTAAACTAACTTTATACTCCAGAGAAAAACTCCACTTATTACTGGATTCAATTTTGTTAGAGATTTTCACATTTTGTAAAGACTTTCACATCTGTAGACTGTAGTTGGGATCTTGATTAGCTTGGCTTTCGTGGTAACTCTGGCCTTATTAAGTAAAAGATCCAGCATGGGCTTTCTTTTACACACGCTGTTTCTGAGGCGTGGGAGCACCCACAAGCAAAGTCTTCCGTGCTTGAGTTCACTCTTTGAGTCCATATAAGGTTATTCAGATGCCACATTTCTTCTTTTCTGAGTTTTGGCTATTTGTACCTTTGGAGAACTTATTCATTTCATACAAGTTAATTTATTGACATAAAATAGCTCACCATAACCATATTATCATTTTAATATTTACAGTATCAATCTTTATACCTTCTTAGGTTTTTGATATTGGTAATTTATACCTCCTCTTTTTTTATTATTCTACCTGAAATTTATCATTTTTATTGATCTTTTCAAAGAACCAATTTTGTTTCATTGGTGTTCTTTATTGTATGTCCATTTTCTATTACTTTGATTGCACTCATTACCTTTATATCTTGCCTTCTCTTTCTTTGGGTTTAACTTGCTTCTCTTTTTTTCTAACTACATGGAGACATTGATCACAGACATTTTGTCTTTTCTAACATAATCATTCAAAACCATTAATTTTCTGCTTTAGTTTCATCACATAAATTTGATATGTCTTTCTTTTTAATTATCATTCAGTTCAAAATATTGCCTAACCTCTTTTGTGACAAATAGGTTAAGTATTGATTAATTCCTAAATATTTAGGGATTTCTTTTGAATTTTTAAAAAAATTTTCTAATTTAATTCTGTTGTGATCTGAGCATATATTCTCTGAGTGGTTTTGTGCTTTTGAAATCTGTCAGACTTTTCTTTTTCAGTTTCCTTTATGGTTCAACAAATGGCCTATATTGGTTAATGGTTCAAGTACACTAATAAATAATCTGTTTCCTGCCTTACTGGGTGGAACAGTTTGTAAATGTCAGTAAGGCCCAGCTGGTTAATAGTGTCGTTCAAACCTTGAAGGTATTTACTAATTTTTTTTCTATTTACTCTGCCAGTGATAGAGGAGTGTCATAATCTTCCTCTTATGGATTTAGCTAGTAGTTCTCTCAGTTCTACATGTATTAATTCTCAATTTCAGTGGTGTACATTTAAAATTATTATATCCATTCCAAGGAATTGACTCTTTTAGCATTACAAAATGTCCTTGTTTATCCTGGATAATATTTGCTGTCCCCAGTTCCATTTTGTATTAAATTAATACAGTCCCTCCAGTTTTTTTCATAATAAATATTTAAATGTTATATGTGTTTTTATCTTTCTGTTTAAATGAATTATTTCTTTAAAGTGTGTTTCTTAGAGGTGGTATATAATTAGTTTTTTCTTATCATTCAGTTTATTAATCTTCATAAGAGTGTTTAGATCACTTTTATTCAGTGGAATATTTAGTTGGATTGGTTTTAAGCCTACATCATGTCATTTATTCCCTATTGACCTCATGTGTTTTATTCCTTTATTGCTCTCTTCTTGCTATTTCTGGATTAATTTAGTATTTTTTAGAATTTAGCATTTCATCTCCAATATTGACTCACTAGCTATGACTCATTGTGTATTTTCCATGGTTTACTGTAAGGTTTACAATGTGAACTCTTTAACTTATCACCATCTCCATTAAAATAATGTTATACTACTTTCTATATACTGTAAGCAACTTACAAGAGTAGGCTTTCTTTTACCCCTCCCTTTCTTTTGTGCTATCATTGTGATGTATTATTCTTCAACTCATATTAGAAACACTTTAATAAATCTTCAGTTAGCCAGGCATGGTGGTGCATGCCTGTAATCCCAGAACTCAGGAGGCTGAGCCGGGAGGATCACTGTGAGTTCAAGGCCAGCCCTTGAACCCTGTCTCAAAAAAAATAAAATAAAATAAATTATCAATTTTCCTTTGGATACTCAATTAGTTTAGACTAAAGTAGAAACTAAAATATTCTTTTATGTTTACCTATCTATTGGCTACTGCCGACACTCTCCATTCCTTTTATGTAAATTCAAATTTCCATTTAATAAAATTTCTTTTTCAGTTCCAAAACTTTTTGTAATAACTTTTGTAATCAAGTATTCTGGAAAAAACAACAACAACAACAAATCTCCCTTTTTTGTTTGTTGAAAAGATCTTGATTTCATTGTCATTTTGAAGAATATCTTCAGTGAATATGGAATTTCAGGCTGATTAAGATGCACCCTGGAGTCATTTTCTTTACGTCTTCTGTACTTGAGCTTTTTGGATCTGTGGATTTTTGTCAAATTTAGAAAAATTTTTTTGCTCATTGTTATCTACACTTTTTTCTGTCACCCTTCCTTTCTTTTGGGACTATAACTGCATGTACATTAGAATACTTGCTAATAACCTAAATGGTAATGAGGCTCTGCTCCTTTTTTCAGCCTTTTTGTTAGGTTGAATAGTTTCTATTGACTATTTTTAAATTTATTGATTTTCTTTTGTAGTCCCTTTTCCTGTGAATTTTTTGTTAAACATTGCCTTTTTTATAGTATTGTGTATAGTATAGTATAGTACAGTAAATGTAAATTACATTTGTTCTTAACTGTTTAAAGTCTGTCTGATTATTCCATTATTTCTGTCATTCTCAAGGCTCTTTCTATGACTTATTTTTCTTTTGATCATATTATTTTTTTTGTATTCTCCACATGCCTAGTACTTTTGATGGAGTGATAGACATTACTTGTCCATTTTTGTGAGTATTGCTTTGTTTGGAGTGGTAGGTAACTTGTGGATTAGCTTGACCACTTTTAGTCTTTTTAAACTTTGCAAAGATGATCTGGCAGCCTTTAATTTAGCACTATTTGAGTTCTACAACTAAGGCCTAATCTTTCTTGCAGCTCTATAGAATGCCCTAGATATTCAACTCAGTCACTTCATAGTGGCTAGCTGCAGTATGAAGATCTATCAGCCCTTAGTGAGCTTGTTTTCTGTTTAACTTTGTAGATTTTGTCCATGTATGCACAGCTTATTCAACAACAGAATCAAGAGGCCCCATTTTTTTTTCCTCTGTGAACTTTCTCTATAATGCAAATTTCAATCCCCTCAGACTCCTGGAACTCTAATCTCTGCCTCCGCAATACCCTGAGATCTCCAAGCTCTGCTTGAATTCTCATTCCCTGCATTATTTTCTAGAAAGTTTCTCTGGAGAAGAAGTCAAGTGTGTTCATCATTTTTTTTGTTACTACAAGAAAAATACTTGAGACTGAGTACTTTATAAATAAAAAATATTTATTTAGTTCACAGTTCTGGAGATTCTAGAGTATGTTACCAACTTCAGCACAGCTCTAGAGATGGCCCCATGCCAAATGGCATCAAAACGAGGGGAGCACATGTAAGGCTCACATAGCAAAATAGCAAGAAAGGAAGGCAGACCACAGGAGGAACCAGACTTACAGCCTCCCACTAAGCCCCACCTCTTAAAGTTCTGACCACCTCTCACATAGCCACATGGGAACGAGGACCATGTCTCCAAAATACAAACCCTTCCTGGGCACACTCAAACCCTACCCTAAAGAATGAAAGTATTCTATGAGTTACTTCATTTATTCCTCTCACAGATCCTAATCTTATGCTGCATGTCCCTAATGTCTCCCAAATTTCTGTTTCATGTATTTTGTCATATTTCTAATTTTAATGTCCCCAAACTGCTGTTCCACGTGTTTTGTCAAAATTTCTAATTGCGTATGGAGAAAGGGCAAACCCAGTATCAATTATTCTGTCATGGTCTCTACTTTACTATAATTTTAACTTATATTTTCCCAAAGTAAGCAATTCTGATAGGAGGCAGCCTGAAAAAACATGTTCATGGAAGACTGATTCACCATGCTGAAGGAAAGAGAAAGAGTGACAGGTGAAGCTCAACTGATGGTCCTGGAAAGGCCATGAGAGGCAACACGATGAACATGAAATGTGATAAGGGGAATTCTAAACACTAGGATCAGGAAGGAACTGAGATATCATGTGGTACAAATTTATCGTTTCATCACAAAGGAAACTGCCGCTCAGAAAAGGTAAGTGATTTGCTCATTGATACAGAAATAATTAGCATCAGAGAAGTGTTCTAAACCTTTCTCCTGAACTCTGTCCATAACAGAAACTGCCAAAATCTTCAATAGCCCATAATTCTTAAAAAAGAAATCAAACTAATTCCTTCCTAGGAAATGTCTGGGGAAACTTTGGTCCATAAGGACATCTATCTGTCTAATTATATGTCAATCTACACTATAAAACTTTACACTACAAAAAGGCCCAGCCAAACCTTATGTAGGGATACCTTGATAATTCCCTTTGGAGTCTAGGCTGGGAAGATATTACCCAAGTTTTTGTTTGGTTGGTTTTGTGTTTTTTGTTTGTTTGCTTTTTTGTAAAGGGGTCTGACTCAGGGTCCAGGTGACTGAAAGAATGGGCTGTGTTTTTCTTGTTTTTCTGATCCTCACATAGATCATACTCTTCATCTGACCCATTTGCTTACTGGCAATGAAGAGTCTTTCAGAGTCAGGGGTAGGTTTGCTCTCTGGGTCTCATTTCCAAACCTGTCCAAACTTGTAAAATGACAAGAGACTAGATTTTGCAAATGAGATACTACAAAAACAAATCCATAATTATGATGTCCCTGATATAATGGCTTGGTCCCACTTACTTCCTTAGTAAACATTCAAATTTGTATTTATCTATTAACGAATGTTTGGATGACTTAATGGCCATGTAATGCAATCCTATAAATTCAAGTATAAAGATTAGTAGTCTTGTGATCCTGACTGTGCCTTGTACCTTCGAAGTTGAGACGCTGAATTGTTCATTCACATATCTATATCTCCCCTCTTTGTCAAAAGGGAAGGTTAGTAAAACCAAGGTGAGGAAAGGTAAGATTCCAGGTCAGATTGCACTGATTTATTTATAAATGAAAAAGAAAATAATTTTTAAAATGTGATAAAGAGAAAGGTGAAGAGAAATGAGTTTTTTTTTGTTTTATTGCACTGAATACATTTTACTATTTTTTGACTCTTTCTTGTTTACCCTCAACTGCAATGTGAAATCAGTTTACAATTCTTTTGAATCCAGAATCTATGGCCTACTTTCTAATGCTCTAACACCTGCCTCCTTTACCTCTTGCCTGGACATCTATGATAGTTATATAACCTGACCTTTATTATTTTCCTGCTATAATTCATTCTCCTTATTGCTGATGTAAGTTAACTTGAAAAGTTGATGCTCAGAAAACTACAAGTGAATTTGAGTTGCATGTAAGATAATATCTAAACCTCATTCCAATTGCTTCAAAATCCCATCAATGCCTCCAGCTCAGCAACTGGCCAAGGCTCCAATTTTAAATTCCCTTCCCCAATGTGTCACCATAGTCTTTTACTCTGGCCT
The DNA here is from genome assembly GCA_028451465.1 of Erethizon dorsatum. NCBI lineage: Eukaryota > Metazoa > Chordata > Mammalia > Rodentia > Erethizontidae > Erethizon > Erethizon dorsatum. The sequence continues at coordinate 52,803,108 of CM051828.1, forward strand.
TTGTTTCTATGACTCCCACTATCCACAAAGTCTTTTCTCCATTTCATAAATTTCTATCTATTTTCCAGGTCCTTCCAGCCCAGATTTCTGCAGTGAAAGCTGCCCAACTTCCCAAGCAAAAATATCCTTTCTCTGAACTCATATAACTTCTGAACCACAAGAGGAACTTACCTGAGTTAGAGTTCAATAGGCCTATCTCTCATTCGTCTTACTTTCTCCACCATCCAGCACATAGGAAGTATTCAATAAAGTCTGTTTAAATTAATCAAATTACATAAGAGTTCATAATTACAGCAGGTTATAATATAAAATAGACATAATTGATGCCTAGAATTCATATAAATACATCAATTTACAGAATAATTGTGAGAGTGGTTTGGTGGTGTAATCAGGAGATTATGTAGTGAGTTCAAGTGTGAGTGAACTAGAATTATTATGAAATGTTTTCCTGGGAATGACTTGAAAAATCATCTAATCTCGGTGTGACAAATAGAATTCACTTCTTGTGTTTACTCTAGTTTGGTAAATATGTCCCAAAGCACCACATTACAGATTCCTTGGCCATGAGCAGAGAACAAGAATGCTGTGACATGTCAGTAATGTTTAGCACATGTATTTGAAAGAGAGGGGAGAGAGCGAAATAACTGTGTGTGAACCTAATAATACCCACCCCTGATAACTAGTCCTTACGTTCTTATATGACCCCAATTCAATCTCCATTTCTATCATATTTGTAAGACTTCTGTTTTCTCCCTCTCTCTCTCTCTCTCTGTCCCTCTCTCTGCTGTGGTATATAATTTTAATATGTGAGAACTTGTTTCTTGTCTAATCCATAACTTTTTGCCATGTGTTAATCAAGCCTTTATAACTCTGTCTAGGGAATATGGAAGCCTATGCTACCATTCCTGTGGGAGGTCCTGCAAATCTGAAGGTCACTCATGTTTCCCCAGTTTCTGTTTCTCTCTGTACATTATTCTATTAGTGATCCATCCATTTATGTTTCATTTAGCAAGGTACTACACTAGTTTGTCTTCTCCAAGCTAAATACTAAATAGCCTCGTTAATCTTTACACTTTATAAATCACTTCTATTCCATTACTCACTAGTAGGACTAGCTTGCTAACCCAATTTGGCCCTGTACAGCTATGAATTAATACCTAGTCATGCCTTTTGGTTTGTTTACTAAATAAGGTAGTAAAAATGGGGGGGAAGGTACCATCAAAAAACTAAAAAGTATTAATAAGGACCTGCTCAGCAAACATCAAAGAGAAAGACTATTTTCTTAGCCTGTAATACCAGCTATTCAGAGACTAAGGCAGGAGTGTCACAAGTTTGTGACCACACTGGTCAACTTAATAAGACTGTCTCGAAATAAAGAGCTGGGGATATAGCTCAGTGATAGAGCATTTGCTCAGCATGCATGAGGCCCTGGATCCCATTCCAAATAATGTGAAGAAAAAACAATTACTCTCTCAGACCTGCTGGTTGATTCAGCACTACCTCACAACCATCTCTATTTTAGTGAACATGTGTTCCTGCAGCAAACTATGCTACACAACGTTCCAGTCCAGAGCTAACGGCTCTTAGTTTCTTGACCAATATCAATTCTGCCAACACCAGACTGTGATTTTGAAACTAACTCCCTTTCTACTGCTTTAATTTTTCTCCCTGGCACCTCTGCTTTGGCATTAGAAGGACTTTAATTGACTCTCAGTATGAAGCTGTTGTATAGAAACAATAGGCTTTCTATTGCTTTATTTAGTATGAAAAAATGTTCCAATCTTCTATCCTAAAAATAAAGTAAAATCTTTCTAGCTACAACAATCTCTCTCCTTCTTCTGACAGAAAAGATCCAAAACAAGTACTTGAAGTTCACGGTATCCATGTCCTCTCCTCCTACAACCAAGACATTCTAAATCTGTGTAGATCCTGCTTTCTCCACTTTCTTGTTGCCTAATCGTAAGGATACCCTTCAGATTTTATATAACTTTGAAAGAGAAGGGCCAATTATTTTGGGAGAGTAAGATTAAATTTCCTCTAAGTAAACTCTACAAAACCGTAACAGTAAAAATATAAAGTATTCCTCAAACTTTCCATGGCAAGTAACCCTGAGCTACAATCCATGAGTTTGCTCTGTTAGTTCTGTGGTGGATTATTTTACAGCCCATGTATGTTGTTCTACCTTGCAACAATACATACTTGCCACTTAATTCTTTGTCATTATTTTTACAAACTACACTCATATCGGTCTGTATGTGGGCAGCAGCATTTACTGAAAGTTTTTTTTTTAATAAAAGAGATGAATTTCACCAAAGTAGCGCAAACAACTGCAGATGGGACATCAGTCATTCCTTATTGTAGGAGCTCTTCAGCGCCCCCCATCACACTTGTGTCCCACTTGATGTTTAGTCAATACTAATTTTATTAAGTGAAGCAATTCAGCACTTTTAAAGTCTTATTCATAAACCCTAGACCAGGCGTGCCTCATGAAAACTAGCAAACCTGGGCTGGCAGAGGCAAATGCCAGGCTGGTTCTACTACTCTGAAATCAAGTCCTCCTCAGCTAACTGGGGCTTTCCATACTTTTTGTCTTCCATTTCATCTTAACCTCTTCATGGTACTTGGCATTTTAATTCTTCTCTCTCTGAAATGTTTTCTTTTGCTGATACTATTCTCTCCTAATTTCCATCTCAGTTTTCTGTTTTTCTAATTTGAAGGCACATTTTCTGCACATTTTCCAAAAGTTGATTGTTACCTTGCTTCATGCGTTTTACTCCAATGCAGATCTGATGAATGGAAATATAATGCAAGCAACATATGTAATTTTAAGTTTTCCACTAGCATCAGTATAAAAAGTGGAAAAACAAAGGTAAAATTAGTTTTATAATCCTATGTTGCCAAAGTATTATCATTCATCTTATAATCAAAGTCAAAATCAAAATGATCAAAGAATATATTTAAGTTTTCTAAACAAAATCTTCAAAAACCAGTATATAATTTGTACTTGAAACACATCTTAATTTAGGTGAAAAATTTTTCATCAACATTTTTATTTGTATTCAGATTTCATAAATGTTGCAGTTGAAAAGTAAATTTATGTACCCCAAATGTTCAAAACTTAACTTTTCCAACAACTTAATGAATACCAGAAATCATTATCTTTTCATATTTCCATTCATGTTGACAAAACTGGTTCATCATTTTTAAAAGGAAAGATTTGATTTTGAAGGCAAAGCATAATGGCACAGGTTCACTAAATTTGCTAACTCTTTTTTTTTTTTTTTTTGTGGGTACCGGGGGTCGACCTCAGACCTCACGCGCCAACAGGCACCCGTGCCGCTGAGCGATATCACCGGCCCTTTTTTCGTATGTGGGTTCCGGGAGTCGAACTGGGGCCCTCACGCTTGCCAGGCAGGCGCTTATGCCGCTGAGCCATCTCACCGGCCCCCGAATTTGCTAACTCTTATGTCAACTCAGTATTATTACCACCAAATTCAAGAGAGCATTGCATAAATTAAAAAAACTCTATATAGGTGTCAACGAAACATTCTCCAAATTTTCTCTGGTGGTTCCTTTAACCAATTTACATAATTCTGTCAATTAAAATTAAAATTTATATATTGATTCATTTTTTTTAAATGTTTAAAATTGGGACTTCAGCTTGTGTTATAGAGTTTTCTTTTTAACATAAATTCTCATACCTGTTTCAGCTGGGTATAAACAACTTTTCCTTCTTTTTTTTTTTTTTTGTGGGTACCGGGGGTTGAACTCAGGACCTCACACTCCAGCAGGCGCCCGTGCTGCTAAGTGATATCACCAGCCCATTTTTCATATGTGGGTACTGGGAGTGAAACTCAGGACCTCGCGCTTGCCAGGCAGGTGCTTATGCCCCTGAGCTATCTCACTGGCCCAACTTTTCTTTCTTTGACACCTCAAATTTAATTCATTTATATGCAGTACAGTGTCACTGAAAAAATGCAAATCACACTGACATATTTTAGTCTTAATTATGTGGCCAGCATTTTTTTCTTTTTTGTGGTTACTGGCTATGTAAATTATTTTTCTGACAAACACAAATTTATTCTTTTGGTAAAATCACATTTTACATACATTGTGGGGTGTAAAACAACACCTTTATTCTGCAAAGTGCATGCTGGTTATATGAGTCATTTCTAATTATTATCAAAGAATTGATGCGGTCAAATGATTTGTTCTATGCACTGATACAACACTATGATATAATTATGTGAATATTTTATATGTAGATTGTAAGTTACAATATTACCTATATAAATGAAAATTGGTAATTCAATTAAAATATTTTAAGATTATTACACAAAAGTATCATTTTTGTAATTTGCTTATTTACCATTTAAACCACTTGAGTATGAGCTCATCGAACCTGACCAACACTGTCCTTTGACTAAGGCCTTATTCAGATACCTCTGAATCATCACCATGACTAGACCTGAACTTGGGCTTTCCTTCCCGTCTTTGTAGAATATGAGAATCCTACTAAATCAGTTTGGTGAAAAATCAGCCATCATTTGCATGTAAACACCTCAATATCTTATCATCCTGTTCTTCCTTCAGCAATGACCCTATTGCGTTAGTCACTTTCCTATCACTAGGAGAATACCTGACATATACAAAATAGGGAAGAGATGTTTATTTTGGCTCACAGTTTCAAAGATACCAGTCCATGGTTGGCTGTCTCCAAGGCAGAAACAGAAGAAAGCTTTTCAATACATGGTAGCTAGGTAGCAAACAAAGAAGGGAAGAGTTGGGGACAAGAATATATCCTTCTGGGTCACACCCTCAATGACCCACCCCCTCCAATGAGGCTGTACCTCTGAACAGCACATTCAGCTGTGAAATGATCAATAGACTAATCCACTGAGGAATTGAGTTCCCCCATGATCCAATCATCTTCAAAAACACATCTCTGAACACAAGAGACTTTTGGGGGACATTTTGGATCTAAAAAATGACATTTTGCCCCTGGCCCCCCAAAAAGGCTCATGTGCATCTTATTATGTAAAATATATGTAGTACATCTATAAGAGTCTCCTAAGTCTTAACAGTTCCAGCATTGCTGAAAAGTACAAGTCCAAAGTCTCTGAGAATCAAGGAAAACTCTTAGATGTGAGCCCCTGTAAAATCCAAGAGAAAGTTAAATACTTCCAAAATACAATGGAACAAGGTAAACATTCCCATTCAAAAATGGAACAATGGGGGTATAGAAAGGAATTGGTGTAAGGCAAGACCAAAAACCAACTGACCAAGCATTACGTACTTGTAGCTCCATGTCCACCACCCAGGGTTGGTTGCTGTGAGATGTGAGCCTCAAAGGCATGGCCTCTTTTTGGGCTGGCACTGCTCACTGCCCTGCAGCTCTTCTTGGCAGATGCTGCGTGTTCTTGTTATCTCCATCTTCTTGGGGTTTCCACTGCACCATTGGATTCACTCATAGCCCTATGCGCCACCCTATCAGTGTCACATTGCCAGGTTTCCCAAGTTTTTCTCTGAAATCTGGGTAGAAGCCTCTTTGAACCCACAGTTCCTGCACTCTGCATCCCTGTAAAACCAGTACCATGTGGATGATGCCAAGATCTGCCATTAATACTTGATGCTCAGGTCCATTTGCTCACTACTTCTAAGCATACCACAGGAGATAAAATTTGTGGACAAAAAAAAAAGCTTTTTTTCAAAAGTAACTCTAAGGAAATGGAAGGGCTTCAGATTGCCACACCTTATTACTATGTACAGGTGTGCAAGGGCCTTTTATGGTAAGGAATGGATGGAAAATAAATACCATGAGCCAGTACAACTCCAGGCTTCTTTCACCCCTCCCAGCTATCTTCTGTTCCTTCCCTTCCAAGGGGAAAAGACACCGAACTCTGATCTCCTGGTGCCACCATCTCCATATTCTGTCCATTCATCTGGACTGATGAGGGCAAGAGGTGGTGGTTTACACCTTAAGTCAGAGGAAGTTTGAACAAGCACTCATCTCTTAAACAAAAATAATATCTAACTTGTTCTGTAATGCAGGCTGTGCCTTGCTGTGAGTTACTCCATGGTGCATAGAATAGTAACTTTCAAGCTGTGATTTGCCCTGAGTGACTTCATTTCATAAAAAAAGTTGTTTTCCTCATTTTGAGTGTAAATGTTGAGGCAGAATGACTCAGTAACTTGTCTGTGCAAATAGACAACTATCAGATGTTGGATACAACAAAATTATCAACAAAATCAACTCTCAGCTGCATGTCCCAGTCATAAAGCACAAACGAGTAAATAAATTAGTCTTCCTAATAAAAATTGTTACCTTTAAAATTATCAAGTTAGGGCCAGTGAGATAGCTCAGCAGCATAAGTGCCTGCCTGGGAAGCGTGAGGTCCTGAGTTCAACTTCTTGTACCCACACATAAAAAAAAAAATTATCAAGTTAAATCAGGGACACATGGACACATGATATATCAGAAAAAATCAGGACTGTGATCTTATTGGATGCATCAGACCAACAAATGATGCAATTCTATCACCTGCATTATGTAAAAGAAGGGACACTTGACTAGAGTAGAGCAGCAACACACTCATCAAATCACCTGGTGAAAGCCTCATGAGGTGGACAGGCCGTGAAGTCAGGCTCTCTGTCCTTCAGTTTGATCTTACTGCTTGAAGCAGCCCACTCAAACTGCCTGCCATCCAGACAAAAGCTTCAAACGCACTGTGCTCTTGACAAGCTGGCACCTCCTCAAAGAAGCTCTTGCTGGTCTGTAATCTTATCTATACACCTGTGGTGACTTCACACGTTTCTGTAGACTCTGTGCCTTGAATTTCAGTTCTTCCTCTTACAATCCTGCAGCCACTGTTAAACCTTTCTTAGAACTGCACATTACCATGTGAAGTGTGATTTGAGTGTTATAGATATCAGTAATTAAGACTGGAATAAAAGATCCCATGATAGCCTGTCTCATTAGCTACCAAGTAAACCTTGAATACTTGTCTTGATAAGGTGATAAAGTTGATGTAGCTTGTGATTTAGTAATCACAATTGACGTAGCTTGTAATTCAGTAAATACTGACATTGTGTAAAGGCACAAATGTGTCTAGTCTATGTTACATAGTTCACTAATGACAAGTGGCACAGTCAGCAGGATTTCATTCACTAAAGAAGATATAAAATGAGTAAGAAAACAGTAGGCAAAAAATTGGAAACTTTTCCAAACATTGGCTGGTATGGATAATATTCAGCTAGCTCACCCAATCCAAGATAACCTTTATGACAAAAATTTTTCCAAATCAAAGCCAACCACAGACCAAGTTATATTTTTACATTTAACATTAGAACATTTAACGAACATAGGAACAACTGGACACCAGGACCATTGCAGAAATATAATCCACAAAACAGAGAAATCTTCTGTGGAAGGAATTCATTCCCTCCAACAAATTAACAAAGAAACATACAAGGTGATAAAATAAAAACACACGATGATTTTTCTTAACACACTGAAAAGATCCTGCTCAGAAATATCTTTACTAAATTCTGGAGATTATAGATTATATATACAATTAAAAATGGAAATTCAGGAAAATATAGAAATGCACATACTTAATAGACACAGATTTCTAAATAACTTTACTTATAAAGCTAACTAACAGGAATAATAACCCCATGAAAATAGAAAGATTGGGTGGCAAGGTAACTAAAGCCTGCCTAACCAAAGGGAAAATTTTATGCTGTAATAGTAATCCAATAGAAGTAACTAGAGATTGCTTGCATGAGGTAGAAAATATGTGAGGCATGGACAAGATACTCCTAATATATAAAAGTTGAGGACTGCTCCCACCATCCAGAGGGTCCCAGAAGGCCTGCGAGATCACCGGTGATGCATTAGAGCCCTGGCTGGGGCACACACAGATGGGACTAATGGCCTGGAAAAGTCTGAAACAGCAGAAAGAGTATGAGCCAACGATTAGTTCACATTAATACTCCTAGGCTAGTCAGCCCAGGAAGAATCCAGGACTTGGCAACTGGCTCGCAGAAGGAATCCAGGTAGCTGGCCCTTCCCCCTACACCATGGGACCTAGTGACCAGGGAATGCTAGCATAGGACCCTGACCAGGGAGCACACGATGGACAAGAAAGACTAACAAGATTTTTTTTTTTTTTTTTTTTTTTTTGTGGGAACCGGGGGGACGACCTCAGGACCTCGCGCGCCAGCAGGCGCCCGTGCCACTGAGCGATATCACCAGCCCCTTTTTTCATATGTGGGTTCCGGGAGTCGAACTCGGGCCTTCGCGCTTGCAAGGCAGGCGCTTAAGCCGCTGAGCCGTCTCACCGGCCCAGACTAACAAGATTGAAAAGACCAAAATACAAACCAACAGATGATAAGTTAGGCAAATCAGCATCATGCTTAGGGACAAAGACATACAGAATAGGAGCAGGTGGGTGGGGCAGACCTTTTTCCTTTTTTTTTTAATTAATTTTATTTTATTTTATCTTGATTTATTTTGCTTTTATCTAACTTTCCTTTTCCTTTTTTATTTTCTTTTTTCTCAGTTTTTTCTTTTTTTCTTTATTTTTCTTTTCTTTTCTTTTTTCTTCTTTATTCTCTTTTCTTCCTTTTGTCTTCTATTTTTCTCTCTTTTCTAAATGGCTGGGGAGAACTCCAGCCACAGAACACTACTCCCATCCTTCAAATCCAAAGACCAAGTTCAGATAATCCCTTGAATACTCCTTCATTCTTTCTTTTCTACCCCCTTCTCTAGTTTCCCAAATCTTGTATGATCATCCTTTGTCCTCCAGCCTTGCTTCTACCTCCTTTCTATTTATCTTTGTTTTATACAATATCCTCCCTAAATTTCCCCACCACAGGGTAAAAGCACTCTACCAAGGGGAAACACTTTACATACAAACTCTTAATTTATAATAGGTTCTGTTATATAACTATAGACTTTGCTCCTATGGTCTAAAGTATAAAATCAACAGTTACCAGAGTTTGTCAATTTCTAAATTGTACTTGATGCCATTGTTATTGCTAATTGTACTATTTTAGCTAGGATGTCGTATCTGTTATAATCAGTTGTTATTCCTTCTATAGCAATACTGGGAAGCTCTGGGGTAGTAACCTCACCACAGCCTAACACCAAAGGATGGGATGGAGCCAGGCAGATACCAACATCCCACTCCCAAATAATTAGGAAGGTAGGATCCTGGTACAGACACAAACTAAGAACCTCCTACACACAGAAGACATCCCTGAAGAACAGACTTTTCCTAGAGAGTCTTTGATTCTAGTGATACAGCTACCTACTACAAAAACTCACAAGGACTATCACAGAAAACAAAATAAAAAATTTTTTTTTGAAATAGAAAATGACAAGATGAAAAAGCAAAATGCAATCTCAGACCTCCAGCCCACCCATGACAAGTACAGGAGATGTTGGCATAGGAGACACTGGAACACACACACCTGAAATTTCTGAAAAGATACCACACAAAGTAAAGAAACAAGTCCATCAGGCTATAGAGGAAATCAGATCAGAAATAATCTATCAGGTAAAAAAAAGAAATGACAATCATAATGAAGAAATTGCTCAGCATAGCTAGAGAAGACATAGAAAGAAAATAGAGGAGCATAGGAAAATGATGGAAACCTTGAATTAATAACATAGGAAAGAAGTAGAATGCATGAAATAGATTCAAAGGGATATCTAGGAAATTAAAAATTCAATTAAAAGCTGGCAAAACTGCTTGAACTAAACTGAAGATTTTCAAGGACTTTCAGACCTTGAAGAAAAGATCACAGCTAGTGATCAAGAAAGGAAAGATCTCTTAAAAATAACAAGGGGCCAGGAAATAATAATTCAACAGCCCCAAGACAATGCAAAGGAAAACAATATAAGACTGATAGGGGATCAATGAAAAAGCAGGAGTCAACACAAATGACATGAAAAGACTATTTGCAGAATAGCAGAAAGCTTCCCAAGCATGAGAATAGAATCTGATATACAGATAAATGAGGCATGTAGAACTCCAATTAGCCATAACCAAGATATATCTACACTCAGACATATAATAATCAAGATCCCAGAAATTCAGCACAAGAACAGAATACTAAAAGCTGTTAGAGAAAAGAAACAGATCACCTATAAAGGAAAGCCCATCAGAATCACAGCTGATTCTCAACACAAACCCTCAAGTCAAGAAGAGCTTGGAGTGAAGTACTTCAAGCCCTGAAAGAAAACAACATCCAACCCAGATTGATGTACCCTGCAAAACTACCTTTCAAAATGGAGAAATAAGATACTTCCATGACAAGGAACTGAAGAAATTCATGACCTCCAAACCAACCCTACAAAGAATACTGAAAGATATGCTAAATAGAGATAAAAATGACCACAATTCCAAGAACAACAGCATAAAGAAACCACCAGGCAGGGCAAGCATCTAAATAGAAGGGAAAAGCAGGGAACCAACAACAGGAAAATAACATGACAAAGATAAGACAATGCATATCAGTTATAACCACCAATGTAAGTGGCTTCAATTCACAAATCAAAAGAAACAGATTGGGCTGGTGATATAGCTCAGTGGCATAAGCACCTGCCTGGCAAGCGTGAGGTCCTGAATTTGACTCCCGGTACCTGTGTTTAAAAAAAAAGAACCAGATTGGCAGAATGGATCAAGAAACAAGATCCAATAATATGCTGTATGCCAGAAACACATTTAACTCAAAAAGAAACTCATAGACTGAAAGGCAAAGGGTGGAAAACAATACTCCATGCAACAGGAACCCAGAAAAAAGCAGGGGGAGCTATTCTGTTTGCAGACAACATGAACTTCAAACCAAAAATGACCAAAAGAGATAAAGAAGGTCACTACATACTTGTTAGGGGAAAAATTCAAGAGGAAGAGACAACAATCATAAATATATATGCACCAAATAAGGAAGCACACAGCTATAAAAGGCAAATATTAATAGACATGAAAAATCAAATAAGCAATAACAATTGTAATGGGGGAACTTAATAGCCCATTGTCACAAAGACATAGATCAACTAGACAAAAAATCATCAAAGAAATAACAAAACTGAACTAAACCTGTGAACAAATGGACTTAGTAGATGTTTACAAAGTATTCCAACAAAATCAGAATACACATTCTTCTCAGCTACACATGGGACTTTCTCTAAAATAGACTGTATACTAGCCCATAGAACATGCTTAAGTAAATGCAAAGGAACTGAAATTATACCATGAATATTATCTGACCATAGTGCAATGAAACAGGAAATTAATCACAAAAGAAACTGCAAACAATCCATAAACACATGGAAATTAAATAACAACTTCCTGAACAACCAATGGGTCACAGAAAAAATTAAAGAAGAAATTAAACAATATCTACAATCAAACAAAAATGCAAATACAACATGCCAGAACCTGTGGGACCCAACAAAAGCAGTCCTAAGAGGGAAATTTCTAGTGGTGAATTTTCACATCAGGAAAACAGAATGAACACAAATAACCTAAAGCTGCACCTCAAGCATCTAGAAAAAGAAGAGCAAGTCAAGCCTAAAGCCCATACAAGGGAGGAAATTATAAAGATCAAAGCAGAAATTAACACAATTGAGACTAAGTAAACAATATAAAGAATTAATGTATCAAAGAGTTGGTTCTTTGAAAAAATAAACCAAATTGATAAAGCCCTAGCCAACCTTATCAAAAGAAGGAAAGAAAAAACTCAGATTCATGCAATGAGGAATGAAAAGGGTGAAGTCACTGCAGATCCTGCAGAAATTCAGATTATCAATACCTACTTTGAAAGTCTTTACTCACATAGGATGGAAAACACAGAAGAAATGGACAGATTCCAAGAAATGTATGAATTACCAAAGCTGAATCAAGAAGATGTAAAAATTCCAAACAACCCAATATCAGTTAATGAAATTGAAAACATAACTAAAAACTTAGCAACAAAGAAAAGCCCAAGTCCTGATGGATTCATGGCTGAATTCTACAAGAAATTTAGAGAAGATTTAATGCCAATACTCCTCAAACTCTTTAATGAAATTGGAAAGGAAGCAATTCTCCCTAACTCATTCCTGGAGGCAAGTATTACCCTGATACCAAAACCAGAGAAAGACCTTACCAAAAAAAGAAAACTACAGGCCAATCTCTCTAATGAACATAGATGTAAAAATCTTCAATAAAATACTAGCAAACTGAATGCAGCAAATCATCAAGAAGATTATATGCCATGACCAAGTGGGATTCATCCCAGGAATGCAGGGATGGATAAACATATGCAAATCAATAAATGTAATACACCGCAGCAACAGAGCCAAAGACAAAAATCACATGATCATCTCAATAGATGCAGAAAAAGCTTTTGATAAAGTCCAACACTCATTCATGGTTTTAAAAGACCCTGAAGAAAATCACAATAGATGGTCTCTACCTCAATCTGATAAAAGTCATCTATGACAAACCAACAGCCAACATCATACTAAATGGACAAAAACTGAAAGCTTTCACTCTAAAATCAGAAACAAGACAAGGATGTCCACTATCACCACTCCTATTCAACATAGTTCTGGAAACATTAGCCAGAGCAATTAGACAAGAGAGAGAAACAAAATGAATAAGGATAGGAAAGGAAGAAGTTAAATTATCATTATTCACAGATGATGTGATATTCTACATAGAAGATCCCAAAAAACTCCACTAAAAGACTCCTAGACTTAATAAGCAAATTCAGCAGGATAGCTGGATACAAAGTCAACATTCAAAAATCAATAACAAATTCACTGAGAGAGAAATTAGGGAAACAACACCTTTCACAATAGCATCCAAAAAAAAAAAAATACTTAGGAATCTATCTAACAAAGGAAGTAAAACATCTATATATTGTGAATTATAGTATTCTGAAAAGGGAGATAAAAGAGGATATTAAAAAATGGAAAGATATCTATGGTTCATGGATAGGAAAGACCAACATTGTGTAATGGCCATATTCCCAAAACTGTTATACAGATTTAATGCAAACCTGATCAAAATACCATTAGTATACCTCACAGATCTAGAGAAAACATTCCTAAAATTTATTTGGAAACAGAAGAGACATAGAATAGCAAAGGCAATCCTGAGCAAAAAAGGCGAGGCAGGAGGCATCATAATCTCTGACTTGAAATTATACTACAAAGCTACTGTGATAAAATCAGCATGGCACTGGCAGAAAAACAGACCTGAGGATCAGTGGAATGATTAGAAGATGCAGACACAACTCCAAACACACTCAGCCACTTTATCTTTGATAAAGGGGCCAAACATGTTCACTGGAAGAAAGATAGTGTCTTTAATAAATGGTGCTGGAAAAACTGGCTTTCCATAAGCCAAAGACTATAAAACTAGACCCATGTCTATCATCATGCACTAAACTAAAGTCAAATGGATCAAAGATCTAAATATAAAAACAGAAACACTAAATCTACTGGAAGAGAAATAGGTAGAAATCTTGAAGACATAGGGATAGGCAGAGAGTTCATGAACCAAACACAAACTGTGCAGGAAGGACTTCAAAGAACCAAAAACTGGGACCTTGTCCTATTAAAAAGCTTTTGCACAGCAAAAGAAATCACCAACAGAGTTAAAAGACAACTCACAGAATGGGAAAAAAATTTAGCCAACTATTCCTCAGACAAAGGACTTCAATCTAGAACATATAAAGAATTGAAAACACTCAGACCCCCCCAAATTCAAAGACCCAATCCAAAAATGAGCATCTGAGATGAATATGAACTTCTCAGAAGCAGAAATACAAATGGCAAATAAATATATGAAAAACTGTTCAACATCACTGATCATTTGAGAAATGCAAATTAAAACAACACTGAGATTCCATCTCACTCCAGAAAGAATGGCTATCACCAAGAAATCACCCAATAACAAATACTGGAAGGGCTGTGATGAAAAAGGAACACTTCTCCACTGTTGGTGGGAGTGTAGACTGGTGCAACCACTGTATAAATCAGTGTGGAGATTTCTCAAAAACCTAGGAGTGGATGTCCCATTTGACCCAGCTATTATGAAAACATAATACCACAGTGATATATGTACACCCATGTTTATAGCAGCACAATTTGTAATAGCTAAATCTTGGAAATAACCCAAATGCCCATCAACCAAGGAATGGATTTAAAAAAGATGTAGTATTTTTATACAGTGGAGTACTACTCAGCTCTAAAGGATAAACTCAAGGCTTTGATAGATGAATGGCTGCAACTTGAGACCGTACTCATAAGTGAAATAAATCAGACTCACATGTGTAAACATTGTATTGTCTCCCTAACATAAGAAGCTGAAAGAGTAAATAAGATCCAAAATGTACAATAGATATTGTGAAACCGAAAGGGTAAGAAACTGCTCAAAAGGCAAGAACCACTGGGATGGGGGATAGGAGAAAAGAAAGAAGGGAAAAGAATGTATATATATACACACGCAGAGATAGATAATTATACTACTAATCTCTATTAGTTCATTGAAAAGAGTGGTTTGTGCTTATGTAGTTTGATCAATTTTTCATGCCTATATCTTGTAATCTGAGCAACTACTTTGGACATAACAATACAGAATATATCAACCATTGTTAATCTCCTATTATCTTGTTTTGAAATTCTGTATCATCGTTTTCATTCTTTCTTCTTTTCAAAATTAAAACAAAATTGATGGCTAATAAAACACATAAAAGTATGTAAAGTACATTAGCAAAATGACATATAATGACTATCACACTGTATACTACAACATCAATGGTATTTACAAAATGATATCCAATAAAGGTAGACATAAAGTAAGAAAAGGTAGTGGGATTACTTACGGAAACTATACTAAATTCTGGCAGGCCTGATAACTTTAATAGCCCCCCAGTGTGTATAATTTTTAAACCCAATGGGTAGTACAGATTAACAGTAAATTACAGAACAAAGTATCTCCCAAACCCCAAGGTATATTACCAGATGCAGAAGGAGTCATCCATAAAATAATACAATACAATGGAAAGTCTTACATAACAATAAATATGTCAAATATGTTTTTTTCAATACTTATAAAGAAATTCAAGAGTATATAACACTTACACGTGAAGGCAAGCAATATCAATTCATGACTCCCACATGACTATTTTAAGTCCAGCAAGGTCACATTCCAATTAATCAGGCAAATTATGATTCATTAATTTTATATATAGATGGCATAATAATATTAAGTAATTTTAAACAACAATAAGGAGAAATTAGAAGTAAGAAATAAACAATTAATAAGAGAACTTAGAAGCAGGGGGTGGATAATTAATGAGGAAAAAGTAACAAGACCTGATATCACTTTTAAATTTTTAGGACTTACATGTTCAACAAATGGCAGACATACACCAAAAGCAGTGACAGGCACAATTATGGCAATAAGGACTTCCACATCTAAACAAGAAGCACAAAGATTTGTAGGATTATTTGGTTACTGGAAATAGTATATACACTATCTAATACCATACTAAACCTATAAAACTTTAAAATATATTTGGCCAACTTATTAGGTACTATAAGATACAGAACTTCTGACTGGTGAGAGACCTATTATAATCAGGTGCATGACACCTTTGCTCCACTCGTTAAAGTTCAGTCCCAAAGAGTTGTCAGGCATCCAATTTGAGCAAAACCTTGTTCCATGGAAATAGTACATACAAAGCAGTGCTTTCAGGGTGAACCAGGGCTCTTCACAGAGGAGTTACATAAGATCAAGAGTGACTTGCTGGACTTTGGTCCAAGAGCAGAACCAATCCATTCCAACATATGGAAATGAGGTCTTGTTTGTTCAAATAACCTTCATAATGCCTGGTATCTTACTCACTTTTCTCACCACTGGGACAAAGTACTCAACCCCCACAATTTAAAGGAAGAGAGGTTTAATTTTGTCTCGCATTTCAGTCCATAGCCAGCTGGCTCTATGTAAGACAGCATGTTACATGGGCATGACAGAGATTTGCTCATGGCATAGAAGACAAGAAGCATGGAGAGATAAGAGAGGAGTCTGGATGGAAGCTTTCCTGACCCCACTAATCTTGCATTTTGCATGTCTGTAAAACAAGCTCCACAAAGACAATGCCAAGGTCTGCTACCACCTCAAGCAGTAATCAGGCTTCCTTGTATTATGGCTGCAGAGGTCTCTAATTGAGTGCTGACTGAGTGCTATGAACCAAATCCCAGGGAATGAATTCTTTTGGCAGCCCATCTGGGGCTATCTTCTCAAAGCAAGTCTTAGACTTTGCAATTTTGAGCCTACAAAGTGTGGGGCCTTGATCCCTCACATGCTCTTCAGCCATTTTACTTATTGTGTTGTTATAAAGTACATGTCTTTTTTTAAATGCTAATCCTTTTAGTAAGAAAGCTTTCTTCTTCTTTATCTTTGCAGGCCCCAACTTTACTGAAGCTTCCTCTCTGGACAAACTCAAAACTTTTTAAATCATTCAGCTGGGCCATTTGCTCTTGATTTTCAGTATAAAAATGGGTAACAGGTCCCAACAGTACTCACACCACAGCATGAATGTTTGGCTGCCTTGAAATTTCCTCCATCAGATTAATTAGCCCACTTCCCTTAATTTCAGTTTCCTCCAGTCTCAGGACATGAGCAAAAATGTAGACAAATTTTCTGTCAGAGCATAACACAAATGGCCTAAATTCCAACTGCCAGTGGAATCTTTGTTCTCAGCTCAAAGCTCCTGAGTCTGGTTTTTAGCATCTGCATGTCTATTCACATTCTGGTCTCCTGATCTCTGACCAGAATCTCCCATCAAGGTCTACTCACAACATTCCAGGACTTCTCCAACCAGCATCTCTAAACCTTTCCAAACTCCTTCTGTGATCCAGTTCCAAAGCAATATAAACCACAGTTAGAGTAATTACCCCACTCCTGGTACCAAAATCAGCCTTAGCCACTTTTGTCAGTGCTGGGATGAAGTACCCAACACACAAAACTTAAAGAAGAAAAAGTTTATTTTGTCTCATGTGTTGAGCCCATGATCAGCTGGTTCTAAGGCAGAATGGCACAGCAGAAGAACAAGGCAGGGCCGTAGCAGAGGACAGCTGCTTACCACAACAAGCAGAGAAAGAAATGAGAGGAGTTTGGAAAGGAGATCTACCCTTCCAGTCCATGCCCCCTGTGACCTTTCTCTTCTTACCAGACTCCACCTTCTAATAGCAAGTCAGATATACTACCCCCATAATCCAATCACCTTCAATAGTCCCACCTATGAGCATGTGAGGCACTTAGAGGACATCTAGATATAAATCCTAACACCTGGTTTATGGACAGATTGACCTCCATTGCCAAGGGAAAAATGAAATGCAAAGCAGAAGCCCTGAGACTTCAGGACAGGATGGTCCTCACGGAACAAGGTACTTCACTTTCTGCACAACTTGCAGAACTCATAGCAGGGGAGCAGTCAGAAAATCCATAATTGAAAACCAGGCAAAACATGTAAATATAGACTTACGGGCTGTTATAAAAGCATAGTTCTGTGGTAACCCAAATGGATGTGAAAGACTTATTGAATAACAAACATCTAAAGTCATGTCAATTTTGTAAAGAATTACATGAAACCTCATAAAAAATAATATCGAGATTATATATATATATATATGTTTATATGTATACATCAGATGTTAATATGTATATATATATATGTGTATGTATATCAGAAATAACATGCAAAGTACATATTTTCCCACAGACAATTTCAATTAAGATTCAATAGCGCAGATAGATCCACTCAGGCCTTCTGGATGATTAGCATCAGAAGATTTCTCTCTACGTATTATTCAGCTTTCAGGAGGAGCATCACTGATAGCTTATATCACCACAAGAATACCACAAACATGCAATCATCATAAATATCAAATTTCAGCTCTGGGTGGCCCTTTATATATCTTGATATTATATAAATAAAGAAATGGTATATCAAAGGTCATTATCAACTTATATATTTGAGAGTATTACCCCAGCCACAGATTATTACCTCATAAATATAACAACTACACCTACATGCCCTCTTTCTCCCAAAATAAGACCTACCTCGAAAATAATCAGCCTTGAAAACCAGAGATCGAAAATGGCAGCCTCAATCAGCCTAGCCTTGCCTTACCTGCCATCATTATTGTCTTGCTTGGTAGCTACTCTGTAAGAAAAGTAAGGCACAAATGGGCTGATTGAGGTTGGCATTTTTGATCTCTAGTTTTCAAGGCTTATTATTTTTGAGATAGGGCTTATTTTGTGGGAAACACTGTATGTTAGAAATAACAAACTTTATATGGATAATATGTCATAAGTCAAACACTGAGGTACAATATTTTAATCATCAGGATCAAAGGCTGATTGTTATAGATTCAGAATGTGTAACACTGACAAATGTTATCAATGTAATAATGAATGGAAAATCTTATCTAGCCTCGTATACTCATGAAATGTCATACAGGTATCTGACCGAATCATGGCATAATAAAATACAAGAAATCCTGTGGATTGTCACAACATGCATACACACGGTTATTAAAACAAAATGGAAGGGACTCAGTATAACTTTTAATCCTTTCCACAAGCAGTTGGCAAATGTAGATATTCCATTGAACTTATTAAAAATTCAGTTGCTGTATTAAATGCAAACTCGATTGTACTGGCAAAAGATACTGAAGGCATACATAACCAAGTGGATGTTCTTCCAAATAACTGGCAAATCCCTCAAAACTTATATACCATAAAGAGGTCTAAATGGAACTGTCTTGGGACTGTCTGAGCTGGATCAAGACTGGATGGTATAGCCTAACCAGCACAATTTTATCTCATCTGAAAGAAACAATGCTCTTATTGCTACCAAACTTATTTGGATTCTACTTGCTTAAAATTTGCTCCTTAAGCATCTGTAATTTATCATGTAAAGGAATAATGTCTGATTTCTCTCACTGAAGAGTCACTGAAAACCAAGAGGTAGATTGCATAGAGCAGACTGTGCCTTGCCGTGAGTTACTCTGCATTGTACAGCGTAGTAGCTTTCAGGCTATGCTTTGTCATGAATGGCTCCATTTTCTAAAAGAGCAGTTTTCTTCTCCATTTTGAGTGCAAAAGCTGAAGCAGAATAGCTTGATAACTAATCTGTGCAAATAGATAACCACCAGTTATTGAGCATGCCAAACTTATATAAAAGGGGGGAAACCTGACATTATCATGTAGCAGTGTCACGCTCAGCAGACCACCTGGTAAAAGCACCAGGATATTGATAAGCCATGAGCTCCAGCTCTCTGCCCCCAGCTTTGGCTCAGCACAGTCTCCCTGCTTGATATGGCCTACTTGAAATGATTTGAAGACAAGTTTTTTTTGTCACAATATAACACACATGGCCTCTAGTTCATTTTCCAATATAGTCCTTGTTCCTATCTCAAGCATTCTGGTCTTTGAGCTCCCACCAGAATTGCCCACCAAGCTATCCTTACAGCATTCCAGGGCTTCCCTAGTTCACATCCCCAAACACTTCCAAACTGATTTCACAAACCACTTCAAAAGGCTTCTGAATCACATGATCAAGTATAGTCACAGCAATGGCTTCACTTCTGATACTAATGTTCTATATTAGTCACTTTCTGGGTGCTGAGACAAAATAACTGAAGGAAGAAAAGTTCATTTTCCCTATCAGAGAGCTCAGTTTGTTGCCTGGCTCCACGTCAATAAAGAGCATAGTGGAAGAGTGTGGCAGAGGAAAGCTGCTCAACCTGTGGCAGGCATGAGGCAGAGTGAGAAGGGAAAAGCTGGGGACAAAAATTTAGCTTTCCAGGTCATACCCCAGTGATCCAAATCCTCCAACCTGGCCTCACTTCATAACAACACATTCACAATAAACTCATCAATAGATCAATCCATTGATAAGCATAGCACCCCTATAATCTATTCACCTTCCAAAAGCTCCATTTGTGAACACATGAGAGTTTTCAGGGTCGTTTTGATCTAAAACATAACATCTATCAGGTTGATGTTTCCTCCTAGTAATTTTTCATCCACTCTCCCCACCCAGCTTTTTGGTTGTAATTTCTCATTTGTCTTTGTGGGATTGGCAGTTGAGTCCAATTTCTTTCTTCCACTGCAAGGTTCCATTTCTCCATAGATTCCCCTTGAATAAAATCTCCTTACCTATTTTTAGTAAGTGTTTGGAAATTTTTTTCTTTAATAGCCTGCAAGAGCAGCACTATCTTTTTCTGAATTGCACTTCTAGTGCTGAACATAATACATAGTACATAACAAGAGCTACATTACCATTTGGTGACCAAATAGTCAAAGCCTGCCATGTACCTTTTCCCTCTCATTCTCTCCTCTGGCTGACATGTTGTTATTGCAGACTTGTATCAGATGTCTAAATCCATTTCTTATTAACAAAAGGCATCCTTCTTTAAAAAAACAGGGTTTAATAAGACAATGTTTGAAAGAAACTTTGCCTGCCTAATTTTCTCAGTATGGGTCTTAAATTTTTCAAATTTTCAGAAGGCTATATATAAAAAGATTAGAAAAGTTATCTTAATTGCAGACTATAAATTTTGTTGTATGATAATCCCACAGAATCGAAATATTACACACTTCATGAATTTTGTTGGAAGATTATCCCACAGAATTAAACATTATATACTTTACTGGTATATAATGATTAGAGGCAGTTTGGAAGGTAAAACCTTGCTTCCTCTACCTGGTACCATTATATTTCCAGGAAAGGTACTTAATTTCTCAGTTTGCACAGGGGTAAATTGTTGAGAAGTCCAGTTATCATCTACTGAGGTCATGGTGGAGATCAAGAATCAAGGACAATACTTAACATGGGGCTTAGTGAATTTTATTACTAATAATAGTAATAAGAAAAACATGCCATCTAGTGTATTTGATTGTAAATATCAAAAGTAGATTTTGATGTACATGAGAAAAAATAATGGAGAGGGAGTAGCAAGGTTGAGGCAGGTTGCAGGTCTGCAGTACCTTGACTGACAGTTCTAAGAAGGGTGATGGATTACCCCTCAAAGTAAAATTAGTGTGTTACCATTAAAACAAGGAGTATGGAATGCTTTGCAGGTGAAAACAGCAGATGTTCTCCACACATAATTTTATTGTAAGCTATAAATTACACAAAATCTGCAGTGTTTGTAGAGGATATAGATAAGCTTCAGTGATTTTCTACTTCCTTCTTGTGAAATAGAAATAAAAGAAGTGGAAAGCTGCCAGTGAGGATGTGGCTGAGATAAGCGTTCTTACTATGGTTGAAATCAGAGGTGTATTTTTGCTCAAAGTAATCTCCAACATTTGATCTTGTAAGAAAAACTGGATTGTGGTGAAGGAAGTGCCAGATCTGCTACGGCAAGAAATGAACATTGAACTCTAATGTACAAGAGGAAACAAGAGAGTGAGCAGAAAATAGAGTGGAAAACAGAAAGCAAGGTGGACTGGGTTTGAATCAGAGCAACCAGTTAAAGTCATGAATTGGAGTAAGGTGTTTTGTTTCTTGTTCTTCTGGCTCCCAGAGCATTTTTAACAGCCAGAGATGGTTGCTTCAAGGGATCATGCAAAATGATTTTGTGGAGTAGAGAGGTATAAAGTGTCTAAGACTCAAAACAGAACTCAGCACACAACTAAACACATGTCGTTGCTGAGTTGTTTCTGTTCTGGTCCAGGTGAATTTCTCCAATGTCCTTAAATTAGTGTTTTCCAAATTTTAGGAGTATTAGATCAGTTGTGAGCCATGTCAACGATTTTAGTGATCTGTTGTCCAATTAAAACATTTTTTGGTGCTGGGAATTGAGCTCAGGGTCTTGTGCATGCCAAGCATATGCTCTAGTATTGAATGACACTCTTAGTCCCTATGCATATTTTATTTAACAGGCTTTCTCTTATTTTAAAATAATAACCCTACACATTTTGATGTTAAAATATTCTTTTTATGAAAAAGAGTAAAGGGGCCAGTGAGATAGCTCAGCGGCATAAGCACCAGCCTGGCAAGCGCGAGGTCCCAAGTTCGACTCCCGGAACCCACATAAAGGAAAAAAAACGGGCGGGTGATATTGCTCAGTGGCACAAGCGCTTGCTGGCAAGTGTGAGGTCCTGAGGTCGATTCCTGGTACCCACATTAAAAAAGAAAAAAGAAAAAGAATAAAAAACAGAAGGTAGTTTAAAATAATATTTTAAAGCAAATTAACACTAGGAACTCTATTGGTTTCCTCTTTATTTCTTTGCTTAAAAATAATGTTAGTCTGTAAAACATAAACTCTGAAAACTATGGCTTTAAATGCTCATAAGTGTCCCACCATTCACTTCCCACATGAGTCGCCAGGGAAGGACACATCAGTGCTAAGGAGTGTGAGGAGACCTTACATCAAATCTGCTTTTCTTTTACTAGCATCTACCTGGAATAAGTAGATCTATTTTATCCGTAAAATAGCAATGATTACTGTATCTACTTCATCATGATTTTTATAGGATTCTCAGATGTTTATTCTAACAATGACGTCTTTAATTTTAGGTAACTTTTTTTCTCTCAAGTTATAATTAATCTCAGTTTAGACTTTAAGAACTGGATATTTTCACCCAAATTTAAATATCTCAATATATTGTCCTGATCATGATAGGCTAAATTTATAAAAGGTGTACTCATTCTATACAGTGTAGAATGTTTGCTATCTGTCTTTTAAGAATAGTTTCTCTAATAATGGGATATTACTCAGCCATGATGAAGACTGAAATAATGTCATTTGCAAGAAAATGGATGGAATTGAAGTTCATCGTGTCAAGCAAAATAAGCCAAACAGAGAGTTAAATATTATGTGTTTTTTCTCATATGAGAAACAAAATCAACTAGTTAATTAAATGAAGGAGAAATGACAGGAAACTAGAAGGTAGATTTCTAAAGATGGTGAAGAGAATCAGGGGGAGGGAGGAAGAAAGGGAAAAAGGATCAATAGGACTGAAAATGATCAATCTATGTTAAATGTAAGTACCAGTTTCCCAGAAAGAATCTCACCATTCTGTATCATTAACATACCATAATAAAAAAAAGTCGATTGTCTAACTTTAAAACAAAAAAACAACAACAAAAGAATAGTGCCTCTAAGCTAGGTATGGTGGCACACACTTGTAATCCCAGCTGCTCAGGAAGCTGAAGCAAGAAGACCACAAGTTTGAGGCTGTCTAACTTTCCCTATGTTGTACTGGGTCATATCCTTGCCTAATATTTGACAGGAGACATCTGTTAGCAGGTAGTGTGACATGAAAAAATTTCCCTCCTCACTGGGCAGTAGTTGTAAGTTTTTGATACTTTTGTTGTAAAAGATCACATATTCTTCTTGGGTATAGTAAGTAGCTCTCCCCCAGCCAAGTCAGCTATTGAGATACTACCATTGAAACTTACTTTCCCTATGGCTTCAGTAAAACTGGTTGGAAGAATTCACCAGCACTTCAGAAGAAATATGTAAATCTGTCTGCAGTTGCTTGAGATAAGTTTTCTCCTTTAAATATTTCCAATCTTCCCATGGTTATGGCAGGAAGAATCTGTGACAAATTTTTAGTTAATTTTTATATAATGTGCAAGGTTTATTTGAAGGGTTCTTTGGCTGAAAAATTGTCCTTCCACTGAATTGCTTTTTCACACATAGAAACTCAGTTGGCTATGCTTTTTAGGGCTATTTATGAGTTCTCGATTTTGTTTCATTGGTATACATGCCTGTTCCCTTTTTAATACCACACATTTCTGATCGTTGTAAAGTTTTGAAATTAGGTACACTGATTCCTCCCTCCTGTTATTTTTCCTACATTCTCTCAGTTATTCCAGTTCTTTGGTCTTTCCATGCACATTTTAGAATAATTTTACCTATATCAACAAGTAAAAAAGATTCATATCAAAAAGAAAGTTCTTTTCCTGGGAGTTTTATAGAAATTGTAACAAACCTATATTTTAATTTGAGTGGAACTGACATCTTTTCTATGTTGTTTTCCAATCTATGAGAACAGAGTATCTCTCCATTTGTTTAAATATTCTTGATTTCTTTCACTAGTGTTTTATAGCTTTTGGCATTCAAGATCTATGCATATTTTGGTAGATTTACAGCTGTTCTTAATTTCTTTCAATAAATTATAAACAGCATTGTATTTTCTATTTCAGTATCCATGTGGTTTTTTTTTTCCCTAGTATATGGAAATACAAAGGGTTTTTGTTTTTCCATTGAAAGAATTTTTATGGCATTGGTCATAAAACTATCAGGTCATGATGACAGGATTAATACATATTAATCTGTCACTTGTCTTTTCTCATTTAGTGGGAGAGAGTCCTGCTTCTAGGTATAGCAAGTGATTTGATTGTTACCTGACAATTTTGGATGCAGTGTCATAATATTCTGGATTTTATATGAAAATGGCATTCTAGCAGTACTACTCTGACAGGATTCCAATGCCAAGTGCAGCTGGAAGTCCAGGTTCCCCTCTTGGCCTACCTTGGTAGGAGAGGAGAGGTTCTTCCTATAAGGGTGACAGGCTGAGCGTTCTCTCCCCACTAGGCCTTCCTCTGTGCCACCCTAGCTGGAAGAAGTAGGGTAGCCCCACTGACCTCCCTCTGTGGGACAGAGTTGTGAGGGGCCTTGTGGGCCCTGTACCTCCCTGATGGTTCCTTTTTTGATATCACATTGACTCAGTGATGGAGGACGTGGGTGTGGCGCCCCTTCCAGTGAGAAGTCTGTCCTCCCCACTTAGCCTTTTCTTGGATGTGGAAGTGAGGGTGTAGTTGTTTGTTTTCATTTTCTGGTGTTTGACCTGAGAAATGATATTTCGTAAAAGTGTTCAGTCTGGCCAAACTGCTCCTTTCCTGATACCGTGGCTAAGGAGAGCTGGCTTTCCTAGGGCTTCTGTTTTCTGTGCCTATTGACATTGGCAGGTTCCAGCTCCTCCAGTACTCAGGCCAGGGACAATAAAGAAAAATGGGGACTTTCGGTCACACCGCTCCTTATTGTCCCAAGGTCTCTGATAGACCTGCCTTCTTCTATTCACCTTTCAGAGTCTTTTTGTTTGCTTTTTTATACTGTAGCCACTCTCTGTCTATAATTCCACATCCAAGGAGTCAACAAACAAGATAGAATATACTGGAAAAAATATGCTTCTGTATTGAACATGTATAGACTGATTTTTTCCTTGTGATTTTTCCGTATACAATCTAAATAACTGCTTTTATACAGGTTATTTTTACACTGTATTAGTTATTTTAAGCAATCTAGAGATGATTTGAAGCATACACAGTGATGTGCATAGATTATATGCAAATACTATACCATTTTACATAAGGGACTTGAATAGATATGGCTTTAGGTATCACCGGTATCCTGAAATCAGTCTCCTCAAATACCAGGAGATGACTGTACAACCACCAAAGATTTGAGTTGTATTAGGGGGAATAACAGGGAAAATATCTATTCCATTTTCCTGGCAGTACACTGTTTTATGCTTCATGTTTTGTTCTTTTGATCATTCAATACTTCCCAGTAAAAACCTGTATTTAGTTTCATTGGTTATGCTTAATAAACAACAAAGTTTTAAGACCTAGGACTTTACTTCTTGGTTTTTCACCTATTTTCCCCCTTAAGATACCCATTTAAACACATTGCCTGAAAAAAAGTTTTGCATAAAGAAATGAACTTGTACCAACTCCATACAGAGAATATAAGCATTATTACTGCAAACATGTACTAATAAATGTTTTAAAATGTAAATACTGAAGTGAATGGTGATTTGTGTTTCTTCCATTAACACCAGATGGAATTAGGCTGAGATCTTTTCCTCACTTGTTTTGAGTTGATACAGTATTGTGTTGCTTAGCAATGGGGACACCTTCTGGGCAGCTTCTGAGAAAGGCATTGTTGGGTGATTTTTGGCAGCCACAATACTAGGTAATATAATAAATATGCCATATATATGGTCAGTCATTATGCAATACATCACAGTACCAATTTGCTTAGATACGCTAGGTCTAATCCTGTCTGAAAATAGAAATAAAAGCTTATGAAAATCCCCTTATCACAGCAAGTCTATGATTTAAGGTTCATAAACAGACAATATTGTATAACTTTTAATTTCTTAATTATAGAGACTTATGCATGTTAAGCTACTATTGCTTCAAAGTTTAATTCCTAGCCCTATCAAACCAGCTGAAATTCATGGCATATCATAAACTGCTTCTTTTAAAATTCCACAGTCATTCTTTGTGTCCTTTGTTTTGTTGTAACAAACACTTCTATATAGTGTTTTCAAACTAGATCCCTAGCAAAACGCTCCTACAATAAAAATAACTGCTTTGTGGTTTTGCTTCATTATCAAGATCTGAAATGTTTTGCCAAACATAAGTTGGTTGGTAAAGCCTGGCAAGCCTGAGAAGGAGCTCTGGAGAGGTACTAAAATATGTCCCTGGAATAGTACCATAGTTTCTTATGTAATGGAATGAGGATAGACTATGTGGCCTGAATATTTTCCATCATTACAGTTCTCTAACATTATCTGCAGTGTACAGATAATGCTACAGTTGCTGAATCCATCGCAGTACTTAATATTCACTGGAGTACACTAAGAAGGAAGCCTTGGGTGACTGGAAGCTCTCCATGGAAAATTCCAGCCTAAGAAATCTGGGTTTGAAAAACTCAAGATTCTTGATTTAAACCAATGAATTCAGAACCCTAAGAATAGAGGGAATTTGAAGGCATGCACAAGTGCTCAGATCTGGAAATTACCACTGATATTTCCTGCAGGTAGTTATAGTGATTAAATTTGACAACCTGAGTCACAGGCTAGAGCCACAGGCTCACCTTCAAGCTGCAAAAGGATTCTGGATAGAGCATGATAGGTGATTTGTCAGGTTTTCATGTCCACTATTTGTCTTTCACTGATTCTAGGTTTTCTGGCTTAGATCCCAAATTAAAATTCAATGCAAGCTCTTTGAGAGCATCCCTTGGAAAAGGCCTGAATCAAGATTAGAGGACAGAGCACTGCAAGGAGTGGAATGAGCTGCCAAGCTGGATCAAAGATTGAGATGAAACTAAAGGATCAGTATGACTCATCCACAAGAGTAGGAAGAAAAGACTCACTAGAGAGCAAGGCAGGGATGTGGTCTAGGGTGATGTTTTTCTGGTCCCAAATGTCATTGCCAGCTAGGGATTCAGAAACCAACCCTCAGTCAGGCTTAAAGGATCAGTGTCATCAGCAGCAAGGTGCCTAGAACCTGGAGAAACAGAACAGGTAGCAGGGTTCAGAGACCAGAACCTGGAAAATGGTTCAAAAACACTACCAAGTAGGGCCCATTAAGAAGCTGGGGCTTAATGATTACCCATGTCTAACTCAGAAATCTGCACATGCCTCCTGTACATGTAACAACCAAAGCAGAAGTGCAATAAGCTTGGGTCTGGCAGGTGGAGGTAAGTGCAAGCACCTGGCTAGAGTGAAAGGACATGTTTTAGTGGGCACAGTACTGATGTATTCTTCTTCCTACAAATAAAAGATAGAGTTTATTATGTGCTAGAAGATAGTCTAGGTTCTCAGGATACAGCAGTAGACAAAGCAGGAAGTGATCCTGTTCACTAAATATGGTTCACCAAACCATATTTTGGAGTTGGGCATAGTAGCACACACTGACACTCCCAGCTATTTGAGAGGCTGCAGCAAAAGTACTGCAAGTTGTAGTGCAGCCTGAGCAATTTAGCAAGACCCTTTCTCAAGATAAAAAATTTAAAATGCTGGGAATCTACAAGGTGTGATCGAAACATATGATGAATGTTTAAATTTAAAAGTTTATTGCAGGAAAGGACACATTGCCATTAATACCTCTCAAAATACTTCCTATTTCTTCAAACACACTTATTCCATTGTTTTTGCCACGTTCTGAAGCAGTTCTGGAAATATTCTTTCATGAGTGTCTTTTGTTGTGCTGTAGGGGCTGCCTTGATGTCCTAAATGAATTCAAAATATCTACCTTTCAAGGTCATTTTGATTTAGGGGAGAGTCAAAAGTTACACATTTTGATTTAGGGAAGAGCCAGAAGTTACACAGAGCCATATCTAGTGAATAAGGTAGATGAGGACACACCGTCATGTATCTGTAATCCTGCCTTTCCCTTGGATGGCCTCAGCAGCAGCAGTCACACCTAGTACAGACAGTCACAGGACTTCCAGAACTGCTTCAGAAAGTAGCAAGACCTATGGAATAAGTGTGTTCAAACAAAAGAGAGTATTTTGTGGGGGTTTAATGATGTTCTGTCTTTTATTGTAATAATTTTTTGTATCATAAACATTCATCCTATATTTTAATCACCCCTTATAGCTAAGTGGTAAGGTGCTTAAAGGCCCCAGAATTGATTTCCAATACCACAAAAACAAGAAAAATTTTTAAAAAGAACTTATATTTTATTGGAAATACCAGATAATAGACAACAAATAAGCCAGAGCATAATTCTAAGGAATGGCAGATGTTAGAAAACTGAATACAAATCACAGAATGAAGGTAATAGAAAAAAAACAATATTAACTATTTTTTCATATTTGAGAGAAAGTCTTACTGGGAAGAAGAAATTTGAGGAGTAGTACAATTAAAGCCAGCGAACTTGCTATGTGGAGATTCTGTGAAAGAGTGCTCTAAGAAGAATAGAATATGCAAAGACCCTTAGGTGAAGTGAATTTGGCATGCTCAAAAAACAAAAGGACAGTGTGCCAAAAAGTTTGAATAAGAGGAAAATTGGCAGGTTACAAATATAGAAAGAAGGCAGTAATCAGATTTTATGTGACCACACAGGCTCTTGTGAGGAGTTTGGATTTCTTTGAAGTGAGATTAGATGTCATTAGAAGATTTTTAATAGAATTATTTCGGGGCTGGGTGGGTAGCACAGTGGTATAGCAAGTGTGAGACTTTGTGTTTGATCTAAGCTCCAAAAAGAAGAAGGAGGAAGAGGATAAGGAAGAGGAGGAGAAGAAGAAGAAAGAGAAAGATAAGGAGAAGGAGGAAAGGGATTCGATTGAACTTCATGTCAAGAAAATCCCTCTGGCCAGGTGCCATGGCACATGCCCATAGTTCCAACAGCTATGAAGAAGGATTATTGAAACTCAAGAGTTCAACAGTGGCCTGAGAGACTCCATCTCAAAGAAAGAAAGAAAAGAGAAAGGAAGAG
This sequence comes from Erethizon dorsatum, assembly GCA_028451465.1. Taxonomy (NCBI): domain Eukaryota; kingdom Metazoa; phylum Chordata; class Mammalia; order Rodentia; family Erethizontidae; genus Erethizon; species Erethizon dorsatum. The sequence continues at coordinate 52,832,370 of CM051828.1, forward strand.
AAGGGAACAGAGGACAGTAGAGAGGAGAGGAGAGGAGAGGAGAAGAGAGGGCCCTGGATGTATGTTGGTGCACAAATTGGAGGTAGTCACAAAGAAGAGTGGGGAAAATAATTAGTAATTCACACTGAAAATTATGGACCAAGAACATGGATATGGAGATAAATATTTTTTAAATGTATAAAACCAGAGGTAAATTGATATATCTTGCTAACAAATTAGTTATAAAAGAAAGGACCAAATCAGAAATCATTCTAGATTTTTATATATAGAAAGCAAAGATTCTGGGCTGGTTGTTTTCTTCATCTGCTTTTCTTTAAAATAAAAAACTACCATTTCTACATTAGTGCAGATGTTTGTTGTCAGACTTATAACTGTTCATTACTGTCACTTGCAACATAGCTACATCATGTAAATGATCAAAGTCAGCATCACTCACCCAGTGGGACTTTCTGAAACAAGTCCATTTAGCTATCGCCCGACCCCACAGCATTCCCCAAGCAGCCATACTAGAGCCCAGCATGAAGCAGTTAATGCTATGTGCAGGATATAATTACAAAACCCAAATCCAGTCTACTCATCAAGGGAGCTGAGGGGCGCATTCTTCAGATGTCCACAACTGTATAATTTTCACACTCTATTTTATATTCTCAAGTACATTTCTCTAAATAATAATTTTTAAAATATGAGATTGTCTTGAATTCATTTAATGTTTCTGTTTAAATTTATGGAAAAGAATTATTTATATGCTCTTCTGGATAGACTATATATAACCAGAGAAGTAAAGCAAAAACATAATCAATTCCATACTAGGAAAGAATAAAACCAGAATTTACACATCAAATGAGGAAAGTTGGGCCTTAACTAATGAACAAATATTGCTAAATTTGAATATGCATATGTGTTCTGTTTTCTTTTTGGAAAGTTAAGCTGTAGACATTGTGAGCCTGATACCAATTTGTCACACATTTTTATTACCAAATTGTCATATATATATTTTTTCCTAAGGGCCTGAAAGTATTTCAGGTTCTGCTATCTTCCTGTTGCCTTCTTATAAAAATAAAGATCATTTACAAACTGATACTAAAAACTTTTTTTAATGTGTTGCAGAGACACAGCCAAGTATAAAGAACAGAAAGGTGTCAAAGTGGACAGATAAACTAGCCTGAATCCTTTGCTTTCTGGTTTGTGTGGTCTTCTGTTCTTTCACCTTTTGAATCCTCAGTTTTCTCATCAGTAAAGCAGGGATAAAAATACCATGTCATGACATCATTGTGAGGACTAGATGAGATAATGCAGTTCGAACACCTGGGACCTAACACACAGGAATGATATAATGATCAACAGTGATTGTAGGTTTGTAAAACTGTAGATTCTCATGAAGCTGCAGAGTATGGAAGAGGGCCCTATGCCCTTTATCCAGTTTCCCTCAAAGGCTGTGTCTTACACTGTGATAATATAATACCAAACCAGGCAATTGACGTGATTCAATATGTGTGCATAGTTTCATCACATGTGTGGATTCATACAATTACGAACACAATCAAGACAAAGAACTATTCCATCAGTATCAAGGTCTCTTTTCTCCATGAAGTTATCCCCACCTCCGCCCCCATCCACATATCCTTTAACCCTTAGTGACCACGAACCTCTACAGTGATGAGTCTTCTGCCACTATAATTTTATCATTATGGAAATGTTAATATGAGTAAAATGCCATTCGTGATCCTCTAAGATTGGCTTTTATTTACTCAGTATAATGATCTTGAAATTCATCCAAAATATTACAAATATCAGTAATTTGTCTTATTCTTTTTGATTCCTGAGTAACATTCCACAGTATGAGTAAACCACAGTTTCTGTAACCATTCATTTACTGAAGGATATTTTGGTTGTTTTCAATTTGGGGCTAATGCAAATAAAGTTACTTACTAGCATTCCTGTACAGGATATTGACTGAATTTAAGTTTTCATTTCTCAGAGGTAAATATCCAGGAGTGTGACTGCTGTTTTATAAATTTTTGTTACTTCTTGCTGTTATCACCTTAAGTCACCAATAGTTGCAATACAAGAGATTGTCAATGCATCCCATCAAGGACAAGGAGAGGAGCACCTCTATTTACTTAGTAACAATCGGTAAGGCAAACAACTGGTTGTATTATAGTCACAATCATCAAAGCAGCTCTCCTTGCTAGAAGCAAGTAATCTTTGGCAAATCCAGGAGTGAATAAATGATGCAGAGGGGCCGGTGAGATGGCTCAGCGGCATAAGCGCATGACTGGCAAGCGCGAGGGCCTGAGTTCGACTCCCGGAACCCACATATGAAAAAAAGGGCCGGTGGTATCGCTCAGCGGCACGGGCGCCTGCTGGAGCACGAGGTCCTGAGTTCGACCCTCGTACACACAAGAAAAAAAAAAAAAAAAAAAGAAATGATTCAGAAAGATGAGGTGGAAATTGCCAGAGCCAGTCTTCCCAAACTTCTCTACTGCCTCTCAAGAGTTATACTTTTTTACCATCCAGGATAGGGCAGGATAAACCAGGATGAGCAAACTACAGCACAGGGCTCGTTTCCAGCCCTTTTTTTTTTTTTTTTTGTGGGTACCGGGGGGTCGACCTCAGGACCTCGCGCGCCAGCAGGCGCCTGTGTTGCTGAGCCATATCACCGGCCCCTTTTTCGTATGTGGGTTACGGGAGTCGAACTCGGGCCCTCGCACTTGCCAGGCAGGTGCTTATGCCGCTGAGCCATCTCACCGACCCGAGCCCTTTGGTTTTGTATGGCCTAAAAGCTAAGTATGAGTTCTATATGTTTAAATAGTAAAAAAAAAAAAAAAAAAAAAAAAAAAAAAAAAGGAAAGAATATTTATGACACTGAAAATTACATGAAATTCAGATTTCATTGTCCACAAATAATGTTTTATCAAATCACAACCACACACCTTTCCATATTATCGAAAATTGCTTTTACACCAAATGACATAATCAAGCAATTACAATAGAGACTATACGTGCTCTACAAAGCTGAAAATATTTACTGTGTGGACCTAGTTGCCAATTCAAATATAAACCAGCTGGGTTCAGAGTTTTTCACTAGCTCTGAAAATATCACTAGATTCATAGAAGGCTGTGCTCTTTTAAAAGCTATCTTTATTTAATGATTTTTGTACTTTGGAAAAGTAGCATTGCTATTTTTTTTAAATACAGTTTTAACAAACATCATCATATGATTGTCACAGGAGCAGTGAGAATTAAAAGACCTCCTGCTAAGTCTGAAGCAATAGTGGTATTATACTTAAAATCCACCAGCACTGATTCATCAGTCCGAAAAAAGGAATACAACTTGTCCAGGTTTTTTTTTTTTTGTTTGTTTTTTGTTTTTGTGGGTACCGAGGGTCGACCTCAGGACCTCATGCACCAGCAGGCGCCCATGCCGCTGAGCGATATCACCAGCCCTTTTTTCGTATGTGGATTCCGGGAGTCGAACTCAGGACGTTGCGCTTGCCAGGCAGGGGCTTATGCAGCTGAGTTATCTCCGCAGCCCACATGTCCAGTTTTGAACCATCCTAAAATATTACAGAACTGGAGCATTGTCAAAGTATGTGTCAGAAAATCTTCACCAAGAAAATGTTTGTCTATAAGTATAAAGTGAACAGGTTCTAAATACAGCTGTATTTAGAAATCTTTACCTTTTTAAATTTGATTATTTCCCTTTGAGCAGCTAATTTGAAAATGTTATCGACAACAACAAAAGTCCAACAAAGCTGTCTTAAAAAAAGTGTTTTCATACTGTCCATGTTATGAAATACTTCATCTTTTAAAATAACCTGCAGATGGGCCGGTGAGACGGCTCAGCGGCTTAAGCACCTGCCTTGCAAGCGCGAAGGCCCGAGTTCGACTCCCGGATCCCACATACGAAAAAGGGGCCGGTGATATCGCTCAGCGGCACGGGTGCCTGTTGGCGCGCGAGGTCCTGAGGTCGTCCCCCCGGTACCCACAAAAAAAAAAAAAAAAAAAAAAATAACCTGCAGAAACCTAGCTATAGCATCACAATTTACAGAAATTAACAAATAATACTTGGAATATTTTGGTATCCTAGAAGAAACATGTGAACCTTTTCTTCTAGCTCGTTTGGAAAATTATCACACTCCATGCCTCCTTAACAACTTGCGAGATTTTTTCCGCTTCAGAGCCTGTGTTTTAAATGCATAGCTTTGTTAAGACCCCATGCTTAGAAGGCAGACTTTTCAGGATCCAAAGTCGCCTGTGATATTTCAGTTGTTTGACTTTCAATAAACTACATGATGTTCTACATGACTCAGTTTACTCATGTGTAGAATGGGATCACACAGCTTTGACCTCAGAAGATTATTAGGAGAATTAAGTGAGGCATGATATGGAGAGACCTTGGCACACAGAAAATGGTCCATAGCATTGTCTATAATCAGTGACTGTCATAGTCTCAATGGAGAATGGATAGATTAATGAGACATTTTTTTTTTGATGAGGTAGCGAACACCACAGCTGCATGTTTGTGAAAGGTGAAAATAATTTCAGACAAACTGTAGTCATTGTCAACAAAACACAAGCCGTCTGTCAATGGGTTAATCAAATCCAAACACTCTCCCATTTAACAAGGTACAGAGTAAAATGTGTCAGTTACAGCCACAAATATACTAATTTAAGCCAAGATAAATAGACATTTTGCTTTAAGCCTTCTTAAACTCAGGAATCTTAGAATTCATCTAGTCCAACCACCTGTCTACTGAAGTCATCTTGCCCCTATTTAAGTCCATCTCATGGTGCAAGAAAACACTGTCCCTCAAGAACACTTTCCTAGACCGAGCTGAAAATTGTTTATCTGGTGTTTATATCCTTTGGACCAACTTTCATGCTCTGGAGTAAAATCTAATATTGCTCACCCAACATTCAAATATTTGATAATGTCTATTCTTCTCTGAATTAATTTCTATTATTTCAACTATTCCCCACACTGTGTGATTCGTAGGCCTTCATCACCTTGGCCACATATCCGATCATGCATTAACTGCAATATAAGGGATAAGTGAAAACTACAGTGAATGTTTAAATTTAAAACAAAAGACAAATAGCCATTTATCCCTCTCAAAATTCTCCTCCTCACTTTGAACACATTTATCCCATCATGCTTACTACTGCTCAAAGCAGTTCTGTAAGTCCTCTTTTGGGTCTTTAGGAGCTGTGATAAAAAATACAGAGAATGCTGCTGCCAAATGCCATCCAACAGAAAGGCAGAGTCATAAAAACACTACTGTGTCCTCCACCTTTTTCAGTGAATCTGGCATCATCTGTCTTCTGTCTCATCCCCAAAGTGAAAATGACCATGAAAAGTAAACATTTTGAATTGCTTCAGGATAGGCAGCCACCAAAATGCAACTAAAGACATTTATGAAAAGGACTCCAGAACTGCTTCAGGAAGTGTCAAGAATGATGGGATAAGTGTATTCAAAGTGAGGGGGAATATTTTGTGGAAGATTAATATCAATGCATCTTTTACTATAATAAAATTTTTTATTTAAATACAATCTAAATTTTTCTATGACCCATTGTACAATCCTGTTTCTTAGAAGTTGTCTTCTCTCCTGTAAGCCAGGTACTCTCAGAGGATGAGGCAGGAGGATCACAAGTTCAAGCTCATCCTGGGCAATTTAGTGACTTAGCAAGACACTGACTCAAAATAAAATTCAGAAAATGGACTGGGGATGAAGCTCACTGTGAGGCCATGGGCTTAATCCTAGTACCAAAAAGAAAAAGAAAGGAAAGAAGGAAGGAACAAAAAAGGAAGAAAGAATGAAAGAGAGAGAGAGAAAGAAAGAAAGAAAGAGAGAGAGAGAAAGAAAGAAAAAGAGAAGGAAAGAAAGAAAGAGAAGGAAAGAAAGAAAGAAAGAAAGAAAGAAAGAAAGAAAGAAAGAAAGAAAGAAAGAAAGAAAAAAAGAAAGAAAGAAAGAAAGAAAGAAAGAAAGAAAGAAAGAAAGAAAGAAAGAAAGAACAAACAAGCAAGCAGGCTTTCCTAGATTCTGCCCTCTGGCAAAGGTATACCCAAATAAATTTACCCAGCTGTGCAGCTAGATTTAATAAAAACTCCAAACACATTCTCATAGCAACATTATTTAATGTCTTAATTGGAGTCTGTTTAATAATATAAAAATAATACTGAGAAGTAGCACAAGACACTATGAACCTGTAAATTTTCAATTGGATGTCTGGTATTCAGTTTCCCACACCTGTAAATGGAGTCTGGATCACATAGACCCCAGCAAGAAGATGAATGTGCTTTTCTCTCCAACATTATGTCAAGAACTGCAAATTGTCCAAGACTTTACTTGCAAGCTAACAAGCCCACCACAGTTTTGCCAATGCTGGTAATAGAAGACATGAGACTCCCGGGTCAGAGACAAAAGAGTGTATTAGTGAAGGCATTTCAAGCAGCCTGAACTTCATGTTCCTTTTTTTCACCTTTGCCCCAAACCCAACCCCCACCCCCACCCCCACTGCCCCACGAGGAGGAGTGAAACAGCACATGTGGATACTGGGAGCACAGTGAGTTAACATCACCACTGAGAAGACCCAAGTTTTAAAATCTCCTGATCCATTATAAATAAGCTGTAAACAAACCTACCCAATTTTTTTGCCCCAAACAGAACATTATCTTTACTATACTGGACAGCAAATAAGCCTGCCCTCTGCCCCAGATGGAGGCATTATCTTTATTTTCCATAATTGTTCTCTATACAGAGATCTTTGAAAAGAAAATCCAGATCCAAATGAAATCTCAAGTAGGCCCAGAACACAGAGGATAGTCACCACCCTGAGTATTGTTGATGTGACCCAAAGTGTGCATGGAACATGAGAAGAGTACAGAACCTAACTACATATCAGAAACACACTTTAGGGACAAGCAGATGAGGAAGAGAGGAGTTCAAAGGACAGAAAATATTGACATGTGGGTGACCTTAGCATGGATGGCCTGGACAGTGGTTGGAAGATCCCGCATGGGACAGCACCTGCATTTTGCCATCATTATTTATAACTATAGGTCCTGATAACTGGATGGTCTGTGTTTCCTAAATCCTCAGAAAGGTGTTGGCAAGCATGACTGAAGATAGAAACTAGGAGATTTTCAAGTTTGGAACAGTGTCAAATAGAGTATATCTATCAAGGGGAGCTTGGGAGGAGGCGGCATCCATGTGTGATTTAAGGAGTTTGCACAAACTTATATAATTAATTACCTTCTGTTTCACTTATGAAATACAGACATGTCCATAATCTGAGCTCTTTGATGGTAGTCTGGGGTAACAGTGGATGCAGATGGGGAGAGTCAATCTCTGATTACGCCATGGGGATTTTGTCTGGGCTCTTGGGATCATCTGCTGGATTACATCATCCCCCTAGCTATGGGCTAAGTGTCCTCGTGACCATCAGTGTGCTGGGTATCACTTTAGGGAGGTAGATTTACACAGGCGAGAACTATAGTGTTCACAAGATACCACCTCGCAATCTAAAGGAGGGTACAGTAACAGAGACAGTGGCCAGCTTTCAGGAGAGGATACAGTACACAAGTGGACATTTCAAAAGGAGTCAGTATAGTTAGTGTTACAGTTTGAATAGTGTTTGTTCCTATCAACTCATGTAGAGGCTTAATTTTTCAATGTGGCAGTGTTGGGAGCTAGGGCCTAATGGGAGGTGTCTGGGTCATGGAGGTAGAGACTTCACAAATGGATTTATGCCACCATCTCCCAAGAATGAGTGCTCACTCTCTAGGGACTGGAGCAGTTACTCTACAAGTGACTTGTTATAAAGTAATGTCACTCTTCCTATTTTGTCTCTGCACATGCCTACTTCCCCTCCACTGTCCTAACATGCATGCAGTAGCACAAGGCTCTCACCAGTAGATTCCGGCACCATAGTCTCAGACTTCCAGAATCATGAGCCAAAATAAACTTCTCTCCTTTATAAATTACCCCGTCTTGGGTATTTTGTTCTAGCTAAGGGGGAAAAACAACGAGCTAAGACAGCTTCATATGAGCTTCTAGAGTTAATAAATCTAAGAAACTTCTTGGAAAGTGTCAGGCTCCAGATGAGCATTTAAATAAGCCTCAAGAGAAGTGGACTCTGCTAAAAACTGGAGGTAAAAAGCAAACACTGGTTGATAATCTCAAGCTGTTTAATCTTGGATGTCTGCCTCCAAGTAATGAGGAGCCCTGATCTAAGGTTCAAAATGTTCCAGAAAGTGGAGATGCAGTCAGGGATTAGATGCTATACCCCAGACAGGAAGAACTTTTAAATTTAAAGAACACAGTGTTAAAATGTAACACAGGTTTTAGAGAGACAATAGAAATTAATAGGAAAAATTTCGGGTCTGGTGGGAATTGCACCTGTTGGAGCTGTGTGCCCCACTCTTTAGCAGCAGGCGGAGAGAGACTACTGAATAATTATCCAGGTAGTCACCATTGTCCCAGAGAGGAACAGGCCCCAACACATTTGTGCATGCTGTACCTTACATCAGTAAAAGCCTCTCAACCCTCTTTTCTTCTTCTTGAAAATACCTACTCATTTCCAAACTCATTTCAGTAGCCCACTCTCCAAATTCTCCTGGAAGAATGGATCACACCTTCCTTTCTGTGCCCAACTACTGCATTTAAGTGTCTTGAAATTGGCATAATTTATAGCATTATTTTTTGGGGAATACTAGGGATTGAACCTCGAACCTCAATGCTAGGCAAGCACTATACCAGTCAGCAACATATCCCGTCCCAATATAACACCATTTTATTTGCAGGTAATAATCCTCCTATTAAATTTCAACCTTTCTTAGACAAGGGACTTGTTTCAGTGTTTGATTCCTCAGCCTTGCCCAGTCCTTGGTACTTGGCAAATGGTACTAGCTGTCTAACCAAATTGACCACTCCCAACCAAGTGCCAGGAGAATAAAGGACAGTGTGGGATCCAGGACAAGGGCTACAAAACTTGGCATCTAGAGCATTTCTGAATTTCTGGGACTGAGTGGAACAGGAACAGTATGTGAGGAAAGTGGAGAATTCCAGAAGAAGTGGGAGTGACTGTGAGGAAAACAGTCCACCTTACCACCCCCTTACTGAAGAAACAACACCCCAGAGTGGGAGCAGCAGAAATAAACAAGCGTTGCAAAAGGAAGGAGGCAGAATCTAGTCCACAGTTTCCTCTCAGGCAAAAGCTGCTAATGCTCTCCCTTCATTTTCTTGTTACCTTCCTCTGATCAAAGAAGGAGAAGCTCTTAAGGTAGAAAAGATGAGGGATTTCAGTGACTCAGGAAGATGTAGTCCTCAAAAAGTACCTCTCTTACCCTGTCTGAAATCCCACCAGTGAGAAAACCGGGACTATGTAGAAACTTGTGAAACGTCCATCTCTCATTGTCCTCCAGAACAAGCTGGGCATGCAGAGCCCTCCTGAAGAATAGCTAAGAGTGCTGCCTGAAGCAGGGAGGGGAGACAGGTGAGAGGTGAGTGGGTAGTGCTGCTGTGGGGCTGGGGAGGATGAAGAAAGCCAGGGGTAGGTGTGGGCTTATGTTCAGTGGGCTGTACAGTCCAAGCACAGCACAAGGACACTGACCCCAACCAAAATGTACCAACCCATTAGTGCGCCTCCCTAGTTCCCAGACATGGTTTTCTGCTCCATGTTGGACATGATCTTTTACATGTCTGGCACCAGTCCCATTCTCATCATCATTCTTGTAAGCTCATATCTAGGAAACACCCTCGGGGTTCGGTGTGCCACAGGTCACGCCTGCTAAGGCTACAGCTCTGAGCATTACTAATGCAGCTTTAGGACCCAGAGATACCATAACTATCTCGGAAACACATTTACATCTGTTCCTTCCTCTATGTTTCCTCGCATTCTTGCTTAATTGGAATTTCCCTGCCAAGAAAGTGTCAAATATGAGCCTGCACCTGACGTCTTTACCTAGGATCCTCAGTCTCAGACCCTGAGAGGGGTCCAGGGGGGTCCTGAATATAAGCCATTCCTATCGCCTGGCTTCCTTCATCCTCCCCAGCCCCTCAGCAGCACTACCCACTCACCTCTCACCCGTCTCCCCTCCCTGACTCAGGCAACACTCTTAGCTGGGACCAGGGAGGCTGGTACTCAAAGAAAGTACTATAGATAAAGGGAAGGACATATTTTTATACTCCAAAAAATAATGATTTTGGCTTGCCTGGTACTTTATCATTCTCTTGAGGTCAGTTGAGACAAGTAACTTGCTTTCTGGGAAAGTCCAGGGACATATGAGCATTGGCCATCCACCCAGAAATTGAGATACCACACAAACTCTTGCTTCCTTACTTTGTGCTAGGAAGACAGTGGAGTGAAGGAAACAGGAAGATAGGTCCTCTGCTCTAGGGGCAGGAGGAACAAGGTTCTTTCCCTTCTCAGACAGTCCTTGAAAATCCTTTTTGTTTCATTTTCCACATCAGCTTGCTGGAGAACACTAGGCTCCCTGAGGTCCAGGGAGGAATAGTTACCTCTTCAAAGAAGCAAGGTAGGTCTGGAATATCATTCTGCCCTACCATGTAAATGACTCTGGGAATGTTGTTACACACTCTGAGCTTCAGTTTACTAATCTATTAAATATGAATGATGATGTGCAATGAAATAATAACAAATAGAAATAGGTGAAAGAGATTTCTACAGGAGGTTTTCTCTTCATTGAAGTACTGGGCATTAGTTGCACCCACGACCTGCCCAAGTGGTTGGATTCCATAGCAAGGATGTTATGGATTAGATCAAGAATGTCCCCCAAAGGCCTCAGGTGTTCATGGGTCAGGAGTTTGGAAGGTGGAGGAATCTTGGTGATGCTATAGCTGACTTGCTGTTAGGGGTTTAGGATCATAGTGGATGTTGGGAAAAGGTAGGGGGAGGAGAGCTCACAGACCTAGATGCCCAGCAAGGTCATCAAAAGTTAAGGAGGGGGGAAAGATGGCAGAGTGTTAATGTGGAGGACTTCAAGCCATAGGCTGCTACTGGCTTTGAACCCAGGTATCCTACCTACTCCTCTCCCCTGTGTGGAACTGACTTATAGGAAATTCATTTTCACAATAACTTCATGCCTTCATCCAAGAGTTGCTCCTCCTCTCTAGCTGTGCATGTCTGCATCAGACCCTGTGGGCCTCATGGGTGATTTTTCATCTTACTCTGAAACATCCATCTTTCAAGTACAGAATATGGTTCCCAGCCTGGGGTTCTTACTCATACTTCTCTCATTGCAGTATTTTAAAGAACTACCACTCTCCCTCACCCAAACCCCTGCCCAATGACTGGAAATACATAGGATTTTTTTTTCTGGAGGAGAAACAATGTTCTTGTTATTTTCTTGGTAAATAAGAACTAAATGTCAAAACTTTAGAAATGATATTATATCTCCTAAGATTGTGAAATGGAAGACATTTCCAAAGGACCATTTCATTTCTTGTCTCCTGAACTTTTGTTCCATGATCTACTATTGGTCATGTCCATCAGAGCTCTCTGAGAAAAAATCATCTGCAGTTCTACCCAACTGCCTCGCCAGGAGTCACGAAGGAGACCCTATATTCCTCTCTTAGGAGACTGCTGGACAATTAATCTAATCTCTTATCTAGAACAGACTCAAGCTTTATCAAAAGCCTTTCCAAATAGCTTTTGAATGATTGTGAAGAAAACATCATAGAAAATTATGCATCCCATCATTAATGTATAGTAGTAATTGCTTAACTTTTTGGAATTTTGGTCCTCATATTTTTCCTGAAGGAAATAGAGCACACAAGATAAAAAAAAAAGAGGCATAATAAGGCATCCCTAATAATCAAGTAGAAATTTCTCCTAATTTGACTCCTCATAAATGATAACTTGGTCTTTACATACTATCACACAAAAATGCTTTGCACTTGGTGTTAGTAATCATGCTTTCTGACAAAATGTTATTGTCAATTAGTCACTTGGCATTTGTCCCAACAAGTAAAGTAATCACATAATTTAAAAATGTATTACTAAGGAAAAGTTAATAAGAACAGCTTGATCCATAAAATAGTTCATTTTCTAGTGTTTGGTCTTGATTAAATCTACTAGCCACATTGAACCACTTAAAATGACCAAAAGAGAAAAGCACTATTTATTTTACTGACTATGTCAGATTATTGGATTCTAAAATAGGCACTCATTAAAAGATGTATAAAGTGTGCGTATGTGTGTTTCTGTGTGCACGTGTGTCTGCGTGTGCGTGCACTTGTGTATAAGCTGAGGTAGTAGCCCGATTCATGGTTGTATCTCTAAATGGAGAATTTTCTCGTAGTCCTTCTGCTGCTGTTAGTCTTAAACCTGGAGTTTTCCAGTAAACAGCATAACACCAAGGCCTTTGGGGGATAAACAAGTAGAAGTAGAAGTGTGACAACTGATATAGAAAGAAAACCCTCTGAGTGCAGTATTCCTAATAGTGGAAGAATTAAAGATAACTCATTTTAATGACAAAATGTTTGCATCAATGCAGTTGAATGAAATCTCATATTATGCAATGGTGGTGATTGATTTAGAACTCTAAGTTGCAGAAAGACTTTTATATACTAGCCAATGAAATCTGCCTGACCCATTTTTTAAATTAGGGTCTATGAAGAATAAGGTTCACATTTGTAATTAGAGGAGCCTTCTCCAAGAATCTATATATAAAAAGGCATAGTTTTATTGAGACTCTAGCTTCCATAAGAGTGCTTGGGTAAAAGTCTAACACAGTTGTAATCTAGGAGTTATGGAGGACCTTCTGACAACAATGCTGGCTGAATTAACTTGGACAGAGCCTTCTAATCAGGTAACTTTGTAGTGTCCGAATGTGAGCTCTTATAAGAGATAAAATAGTTCTTTAGGAACAATAAATTCCTTCAATTAAAAGATGCAGATAAGAAACCCTAAAACATGGTCCACATCTGTGCTTGAGGGGAGAAAGCAGAATTCATTGCTATTAGTACAAGAAGTCTATATGCTTTTGTGATTGGCTTTGTCCTCCTAGTTATGTCATTCTAACATAATTCCAGCATTGTTAACAAAGACTGCAAATACTTTGAAGTATAGACTTTTTTTTGCCATCTTTATCTTAAATTCTTTTCTACTTCAGGGGCTTTCCTAGAGTTGCCAAAGTAGAACAATACAACCATTTGGCTGCATCTTTCCAAGATATCTTGATTCTCTGCTATCACAGTTCTGAAACTGAAAGTCAATGATAGAGCTACTACCTGGACTCACTCTTCTCGCATATGTCAGTAGCATAAAGAAGCAGCTACTTGTTGTGTTCATGGCAAAAGCCTTTCAAGGAGATGCAAGAACCTAAAACATATGCTCTGGAAAATTACTGCAGGACTACTCAATTCCCTCTCAGCATATCCTGAATAGTGGTCATATTTCTATGTGGAAATCACGGCCCAGCTCACAGAACACAAAGCATCCTGGCCAATGCTAGTCACATGACACCTCTCTAGATATAAAGGAAACTGGGAAATGTAGGGCAGCACCCAATGTTTGTGCTATTACCTTTTGTAAGGTTCTTCTGTAGACGAGTCAACTTTAATAATACAGTAATACACATGGATGAACAATTCTAATTCTGTACAATGCTAGATTATTCAGGGGTAAAGAAGAAAAGAAGATGAACTATTCCCATATCAACTGCTAGAACTGTGGCCTTTTGACTACTATGGAACTATTCTCATGCAAGAACTATGGCCTTTTGATTATGATTGATAAATTTTTCTGGTTTTTCTAATCTTCTTTATACATTGTTCTACAGTCACCAAGGCTTATTATAATGTACTTGTTAATGTTTTCAATTCACTTCAAGCATGAAGTGGAGTTTGATATTTCTACAACAAATCTCATTATTAATTCATTGTTTCTTCCATCCAACATCCCTTTTTTTCTCTTTCAGTTTTAATTAAAAATCCATTTGAACCACAACCAGAGCATCACTAACTTAATATTTCAAAAGTTGTACACTGCATAAGAAATGCATGAATCATCTCTCTAGATTAAATTATTCTTCATTGTAATACTATGCTTTTTTATTATTTAGCACATAAGAATTCTAGAAGAAGATTCATGGAGCTCACTAAACATTTAATTATATTTTTTATAATTTTAGAAAGGGTATGTTTTTCAAAAAGTAGATGATGAGCATTCAGTAAAAAATACTTAAGATGCTTTCAGGTCAAACTGAGAATATAAAGCAATGAAACCTAAGTAACACCAGTTGATATAATAGTACTTTAATAAGATGTCAAGTGAATGATAGGATTAACTGCGCAAATTTTTTTTGCAAAATTTTTCTCATCTGTACTTGAAGCGTTGTTAGTTCACTCAAATTTGAGGCAGATTTTCTTCAATAATAATAGTATTTCTAACTGTGCATATATAGTTGTGAAATATGACATTATTGTTTAAATATATATGTATATGTATATGTATAATATATATACTATACAGTATACCCCCGTGAAGTTGTGGTTCCGAGTTTGCAGCCTCAGTGGTTGGCAGATTCTTCCTTAGAACCTATTAATTGTTAGCAGAACACCCCTGCCTCTTCACCCTCCCCCACCTTCCTGTGCAATTTCACGAAAATGGCAAATATTTCCAATTGTTTTATGGCAGGAGGTTTGGAAGTAGCCAATCTGAGAGCATTATTCAGTTCATTCCCACATCACAACAGGTTGCTGAACTGCAGGTAGCTATCTCCAGTGTTCTTGGGTTTTATTCCTCTTAAAGCCCCAAGATACCTAAGATGTGGCCAAAGCACCCTGCACCTTCTAAGGCTTTATTATTACAGTATTTTCTTAAATTAAATTACATAATAACTGGAAACATTGCATATTTAGGGGTTAAACTATAAAAATTGGCATGTATAGGCATTTTTCTGACCATATCTGAAATTTGTGGTTTTTCACAATTCTTAGGTGCTCTAGAAACATAATCCCTACAAATTTCGGGGGTCTGATATATATAATATATTTATTATTATAAATAATATATAGAATCCACATATATATATATATCTTTACATATATATACCTATGAGAAGAGTGATAGACTTCATATACTTAGCCCTACAAATCACAGTTTCCTGAAGATGCAAAGACCATTAATAGTCATTTAGTTGACTTTCCTACTCACCACACAATTCCTTATATAATATTATTTCAAGTCATCATTTGGCTTCCTCTTGAAATCTTTTTTTATTAGTACATGTTTTCAGTGCACAATGATTACATTCATCATGGGGAGTTGGTACATGTACATTATACATATTAATATTTGAAATACTTTTTTTTTTTTTTGGTGGGTACTGGGGGGTCGACCTCAGGACCTCGCACGCCAGCAGGCGCCCGTGCCACTGAGTGATATCACCGGCCCCTTTTTCGTATGTGGGTTCCGGGAGTCGAACTCGGGCCCTTGCGCTTGCCGGGCAGGCGCTTAAGCTGCTGAGCCATCTCACCGGCCCCTGGTTTCTTTTAATGAGCAATGGCCCACAATATCTCCAGGCCATTTCAATGTTAAAGTTCACTGTTGGGTATAACATAATTTATTTGAAAGAGAAACTGATCTATGTATCACTTCTTCACAGTGGCCTTAATTGCACCATCTTTAGTAACACAATTTCTCTCTCCTCTGATAGCTTTAATCTTCATTTAGCCTAAAGCTCAACCATCAACCATTAATGAGATAGTGTAGAGACTCCTAACTACATTGCTCATCCTCTTAATTAGTGTTATTTAGTGGGATAAGGATATTTGCTACTCAGGGAGGAATTGTGTTTACTTAGAAAGAAAGTAGTGTTCTCCCTCGTATTGTTCCCTTTACCCCAAGATCCTAAACTGTCTCCAAATGTTAGAGAGAAAACATAATTTCTCTTTAACTCTTGTAAATTTGAGGTTGGGCAGACATTTTTGATGATGTGCAAATTAACAAGGAAAAGGCCTTAAGTTTATTGATGTGTGCAGTGCATATCACATAGAAGAAACTTCAGTGAAAGATAACTCAAACCAGTGGTTTATAACACTGACTTATATAGCATTTTCACCCAAGAGCAACAAATTTTAGAGAAGTGAAAAGACAAAGAAAAGTAGTTTTAGGCCTCAAAGGCAGGAAACTGTGAGAAGGCAAATATATAAGAAGAAGCTGTGAGGCCTCACAGTGGCTTCTGGTCAGGACTCACCGAGGGCTGTCCTGGGGTGAGAGTGGTTATAAGACACCAGGAGGGAGCATTTCAGGGATCCCTTTCAAGGACAACTGGCTTGGGGAGTGGCTCCACATTTGGTCCTTGCTCTGGTGGATACTGGCAGGCGTTGAGCAAGTTCATTCTTGTCCCTGCTTCTCAGTTTCTCAAATTTGTAAGTTATACAAGGTGTAGTGGTGCACACCTGTAATCCCAGATTCTGGGAGGCTGAGGCAGGAGAGTTCTAAATTCGAGGCCAGCCTGGACAACATACTGAGTTCAAAGCCAGCCTGGACTACATAGTGAGATCCTGTCTCAAAAATAAAATTTGTAAATTGGTTATGATGATAATTCTAACATGTTTATTCTATGCTTTCTAGTTTTGCCATATTTCAGACCCCCAGGAAAGTTGCAGAATTGAATGAGGATGTGTGAAGAGTTCATGCACCTTTTGTGTGGAGTCCCCAGGCAGCAACATTTTACCATGTTCACTTTGCTTTATCATTTTGTCTTTATATAAAATTATTTTATTTTCAAAACAGTTTGAGAACTGCAAAATGATGTCCTTCCCTCCTAAAACTTAGGTGTGGACTTCCTTAAAGAGAGAGATTTCTTCCTCACATTACCATGTATGACTCCAATTGAGGAAATTAACGTTGCTATAGTACAATCAATTTTTTGTTTATTTTAGGTGGTACTGGGGATGGAACCCAGGCCTTGAACATGCTAGGCAAACTCTTTACCACTGAGCTACATTCCTAGCTCTTTTTAAAGTTTTATGTTGAGACAGGGTTTTATTGGCCTTGAATTGCCATCCTCCTGCCTCAGCCTCTCAAGCAGCTAGGGTTATAGGCATAGACCACCACAAGTACAATGAGTCTTATTTAGATTTTGCCAGTCTCACCAGTGTCTTTCATAGCAAAAGACACCATGTCTTTCAGCTGTCACATAGCACTCCCTTCCACTTTGGGTCTCTCTGAGTCTCTTGGTTCTCCCTTGATTGACTGGAAAACTCGTGGCCAGTTTCTTTGGTTGGCCGGGTATTTCTTCATGAATGGATTCGGTCAGGGGCTGGGTGGGCCTGCCTCAGAGCTGATGTGTCCCTCTCAGTGCTCAGGAGGCCTGGGTCAAGTTTTACAGAGGAACATCATGCTGGGGTAGGGATGGGGCTCTGGGGGAGCCCAGGTGCCCATCGTACTGCACACAGGAAGGCTACAGGGGGCTCAGCCTGCCTGGCTCAGGCTGTGGGCACAGTGAACAGCCTGGATTCCACCCTTCCTGCAGATAAAAAAAGAAGAAGAAGAAGCTAATGGAATAATATTTGTTTGTATATTCCTATGAGTTGTCTCCAGTAAAGAAGACCACGTAGAGTATCTTGCCTTTAAGCAGAAGTAGAGGAGGATAAAGAGCTCCTCCCTTGTTTGCTGCTTCTTAATTCCCTTTATCTCCAAAATGTTTATGTCAAAAAAAAGTATATTTTGGGTGATGCACTCTGGTTTCCCTTAGTAACCAGGAATATCTTTTCTAACCTAGGAATGACTAGAGCGAGTCCTCACATTGGTGAGTTTTTGCAAGAGGATCGATTCACAATGTCCACTTAAATTTGTTAACACATCCTAATACAATGTCCTAATTTTTCCATAGCACTCCAGATACAGCTTGACAAAATATAAAAGATAATTAAACCATTATCCCTCATATTATTAGTTTCCCACCTATAGTAATATAGCTGTCACTTTAGTTCTTCAGACTTTACAAACATGTAAATATGCATACTTTGTTATTAATACTGAAAATGCGTATTTTATTGACTCTCTGTCTGACTCACTTGGTGCCTCCTGCTACCCCACCCACAGAAGCACATACTGTGAAACTTAAGAGTTCACCCAAACTAACACACCAACCTGCAGTCATGGGTAGTGCTGGCTTTTCCAAGTGTATTGCATTATCTCTAATTTCCAAAACTATTATACAGGTAACATCCTTCCTTTAAAAAGAAAAAACATCTTTAGGGAGGATAAGTAATTTCCCTCAAGGAGTGCAATACTGAGTATAAATAATCAAAAGATGTTGTACAATAGGATAGCAGAAAATGCAATCCTTTGGCACAATGGCTTTGTTATTCTGTCTCAAAATTTAGCAGTCTAGACAGCCATTCTGTAATGGTTGATACATTCTGTCAACTTGAGAAGTTTAGAAGCTTAACTAAGTAACTCAGCAATTCTACATTGTCGTGTCTAGAAGACATGCCCTTAAGGCTCTAGGATGTTGTTCATTGTGTCACCTTGAGAAGTTTAGAAGTTTAACTAAGTGACTTAGCAAGAGGACAGGGTCCTCACTTTGTAAACATCCTCAGACTGTGCAAGAGGAGGGCACCGAGATGGTGTGAGTGCTACACCCACCCTAGTCGGGGTAGCCTGCTTATAATATAAGGGAGGAAAAAAGGCTTGTTTCCCTCTTTTGCTCTTGCTGCTTTTGGTGTCTTATGCTACCTTGAAGCATTGCCCCTGTGCCATGTCACCCTGCCTTGGAGCCAGCTGATTATGGACTGAAACCTCCACAAACTGTGAGCTAAATAAACCTTTCCTTCCTTAATTTTGGGCATTGGGTATTTTGTCTCAGCAACAAGAGAAAAGGAACTAAGACAGAATTTGGTACCAGAGGAATGGGATTGTTGCTATGACTGTACCTGACCATGTGGTTCAAGGGCCTTTGGGAATGGCTTGTGGGAAGAGTTTGTAAAGGTTCAGAGTTGTCACCTGAAAGAGTAGAGCTGGAACGCCTTAGGCTGTTCTGTATGGGAGATTCTGGTCAGAGCTCAGAAGACCAAAAGTCTGATAGAAATCTTGCCAGGAAAGACCAGGCTTGGGAGGTTTCCGCTGGAAAGAAGACCTGCATTGGTTGTTAGACTCCAGATGATGTGTGTTATGCCTTGGCAGAAAGTTTATCGCATTTTGCTCATGTCCAGAGACTTTGCTTGAGACTGAGATTAAAAGTGATGAACTAATTAATCTGGCAGAAAAAATTACAAAGCAGTCTAATGTTGAGGCGGTGGCATGGCTATTGTTGGGGGCTTTTAGCCAGATCTATACTAAGAATCAAAAGCAAAGAGCCCAGCAGGATGATTTAAAATGTTATGAGTTTGGCCAGAAAGGAAGCTCCAATAAAGCTGTGGACTGCAAAGATAGAGCAGAGGAGATGGCGATTGCTGAGAAGGAACAGGAGAATAGTAAAGATGGCCTGAGGGCATCACGAGAGGCAGCAAGTCTCCACCCTTCGCAACCTCAAAACTGCAAAAGTGAAAACGTTTGCTTTGAGGAGAAAGCCACAGAGCACCATGTTCCAGGATGGCGACAGCATAGAAAATTTGTTTCTCAGAATTGGATTCAGAGTGCTCAGCGATCCAGGCACTCAACCCCTATTGCCAAAAGAGAGGAAAGCCTGGCTACTGTTCCAGGTGGCAGCAGACCTTGACAGCACCCATATGGCACTGATTTTAGGTGCACATAGAATGCAAGAGTTATGGGGTTAAGAAGGCTTTCACCCCAATTTCAGGAGGCCTGGGACTCTGGGCCACGTGCCTGTGATGGGGCAAAGTGTGAAGCTGTGAGTGTGAAGCCAAAGCTGCAGTGGAGATCCCAGAAGTTTGGAAAGGCCAGGAACATGGATGATCTAAGGAAAGCTGCAAAGAGGGAGCAAAGTGGGCCTAAAAGAGAAGCTGTGGGAGCTACAACCACTGGAAGTGCTGTAGTGGTGGAGCCACTCAAGCCTTTTGGAGCTCTTAACTTGCCACAGATTGCCTCAGACCTTTGCCCTGCTGGATTGTGGACTTGCTTTGGTTTCATTCCTTTGAATTCTCCTGTTTGTAACTTTTGGAATGAAAATGTTTATCTTGCACCATTGAATGTTGGAAGCATTTAACTTTTCATTTGTACAGGGGCTTGCAGCTAAGAGTTTGCCTGACATCTCGGAGGAGACTTGGGACTTGGACTTTTCAGCAATGCTGAAACTGCTAGGACTTTGGCAACTCTTAGAGATGGACTAAATGTCTTTTACATAAAGGGATGTGCGTAAGTCTTTGAGGGGCCAAGGGCAAAATGTTATGATTCTAATGTAATATAAAGTTGATAGACTTAATACTGGTTCTTAAGGATTGTTACAACTGTGTTATAATGTTCACACTGTGAAATAAAAATAAGCATGTCTTTGTATCTGGAAACTGGTTTAAAGAGATGTGTCTGGTTGCCAAGTTGATAAGGGGTGGACTGTAATGGTTGATATGTTGTGTCAACTTGAGAAGTTTAGAAGCTTAACTAAGTAACTCAGCAGTTCTACATCCTAGTGTCTAGAAGACATGCCCTTACCACTATAGGGTGTTGTTCATTGTGTCAACTTGAGAAGTTTAAGTGACTTAGCAGGGGGCCAGGGTCCTCACTTTGTAAACATCCTGAGCCTGTGCAAGAGGAGGGCACAGAGTGTTACACCCACCCTAGGGCAGGTAGCCTGCATATAATATAAGGGAGGAAAAGAGGCTTGTTCTCCCCCTTCTCGCTCTTGTTGCTTTTGCTGTCTTCTGCCACCTTGAAGTGTTGTTCCTGTGCTATGCCACCATGCTTTGGAGCCAGCTGATTATGGACTGAAACTTCCACAAACTGTGAGCTAAATAAACCGTTCCTTCCTTGATTTTGGCATTGGGTATTTTGTCTCAGCAATGAGAGAAAAGTAACTAACACACATTCCATACCACTGTTGTTTTCAATGGCTGTATTGTCACAGAATGATGGACTACCCAGGGTCACACTGCATGGTGATAGAAGTCAAGGTGGAGTCAGGACTTGACACTGTTTCTTGGAGCAAAGATGATGCATCAAGTAGGTTTTGTGTTCAAAACAGTTAGAAGAGAAAGATCATGGATATAGTTACTGCCTTGAGGTCCTTGAGCACTCAAATTCTCTATTCCTCACCCTCATTGCATCTTCAAATATATCCTCCAACTACATGATCTTAGTCTTACTTCATGGTGAGCTTTGTCTCTAAACCACCAGGTCGCAGGCAGTGACCCCCTTATACACAAAAGGGGTCATTGCTGCTGCAGGTGGAATGTGATGGCCAGATGTCTGATGCTTAACTTTTTCACACTGCATGAGCAGGTCCAACTAATACTAACTATAAGGGAAAATGCTGCATTGTTTAAATCTGAATATGCTCCTGACCTTTACTTTCTAAGTCTCCTTGCTTGTCCAAGCAGTTTATGACCAAGGACTCTGGGAAGTCATAAAATACAGCCCTAATTTTTAGAGTTTAAAGCCCTACAAGTAACATGAAGTAGTTTTATGTTTTGCCTATGAATATGAAACTAAACTGGTCGTGACCCACCAAGGAACATCTTGAATCCTTTTCCATGGGCTTTGATCTAAAAGTTTCTCTTTAATGGAAATTGCTGCATAATATAAAAGAGGTTCCTCCAAAGAGGAAGCAAGTAATATATCCTGGACTAACTTCCCTTTTGAAGCAGACTTTTGCATATATACACTACAACCTTTCTGTTTTATTTCACACAAAATTATCTCTGTCTTTATAAACACTTTACCTTATGCAACTAAAAAATTCTTGTCTGAATAAATTTTATAACAATTCTGAATTGAGTTGCGCTCTCCTCTCATTACAAGTAATAACAATGAATAACAACAAAACAAATCATCATTCTCAAAGTAGCCCAGTTAACTCAAGGTAAAGAGCAAATCAAATAAACACAAAATACAGTCTGGCTAAAACTGACAAATTAGAAAGAGTACTGGATTAGAAGTCAGGCAATTCATAGCTGAGCAATCTGATGAAATCAGCTGAAAATTGCTTTTGAAATATTGACATTGAATTTAAGCTCATTACACACACACACATCAAGTACCTATCATGCACCACCACTAAGATAAATGTTAGATATTCATTGTGTCTTAGGAGACTTAAATAATCTTTCAAATCTAATCTGTTCTTTTTTACAAAGAAGAGAATAGTTAACTATCTGCTGCATGGTTAAATCTCTTAGCAAGCTGCTACTATGACAAGTCATCTAAAGCACACCTATTCATCTTGGGATTTCAGGCCACTATTGCAATCTAATACATTTTATTTATCAGTAAAAATTAGATTTTCTGTACACTGAAGTGGATGTGTTTGTAGGAAAACTTAGGTGAAGTCTTATTTTCATTGTTTTAAAATTTATGGCTTTCTGGGAACCCTGATTTCTGATCACACAGTATAAGACAG
Source organism: Erethizon dorsatum (assembly GCA_028451465.1). Classification (NCBI taxonomy): domain Eukaryota; kingdom Metazoa; phylum Chordata; class Mammalia; order Rodentia; family Erethizontidae; genus Erethizon; species Erethizon dorsatum. The sequence continues at coordinate 52,854,865 of CM051828.1, forward strand.
AATGAACAGTGAGAGAAAATTTAAGCATTTGAGAAACCAATCTTGTGTGATTAGACCCCACTTGATTTAAGGAAAGTGAAATGAAAGAGTGCTCAAACTGAGCTATCTAACAAGGTCCGGGAGGTTTGGTTTTGGAGTAGCTGTGTGGGAAGGGAAGGAATAAAGGAACAGTTGAGAGGATATGCAAGCAAATGGAGGGGGTGGGCAGGAAGCTAGTTGGTGAGCTATAATATTTCCCCCAATGGGGGGTGGCAATAATGAACCTGGTTAGGTTCCCAGATACAATCCCTCCTCTTGAAGATAGTGAGACATTTCTCACTATATCCATCTTCCAGAAGGCTAGAGAAGGCTGACCTCAGAGCTGTGGTGAAAAAGGGGCTTGTGGTTAATAACTTAAGACTGGGAAGGAAATGAGTGCTCTTTCCCCAGAATAATAATGCAAATAATTGTGATCTGCTTTCTTACTGGGCTATATTAAAGGATCTCCTACTAACATAAAAAAAAAAAAAAGCAAAGAATGCCCACTATTTCCATTACTGTCTCCAATTGCATTGAAGGTATTTGCCAATACAATTGTCTAATATGAAGTAGTTCTAGGCATAAGAATTAGAAAGGAAGACATATGACTGTATTTTCAGAAAGTATAACTATTAAAAATCTAGAGAACTTCAAAGAATCCATGGCAAACACTACAAAAAGAATAGAAGCTAATGAACATAGAAAAATGATTATGCTTTATGCATACATAAAATAACTTTATAACAAAGATCATATGGAACCAAAGACCCTATTTACAGTAGTAAAATAATAGCAGTAATAATAACAGAAAACCTAGGCAAAATTTAGCAGGATATATCTAATGCTAATGCACATATGAAGAAAATTATAATATATGCCTGAAAGACACAAACATAGACTTGAGTAAATGAAATGATACACAATGTTTTGAATAGGAAACCTCAATTCTGTAAGTATGTCAATTCTCCTATGTGAATTTATAAACTAAATGTGCTCATTACAAAAATACATCAAGGTAAATTTATTATTACAAGAAAGAAGCATCTGTCTCTCAATGTGCATCTGAACAAAAATGGAAGGGGCAAAGAAGTTAGCAATATGAATTGGAAATTATTTTATAGCTTTAAATATACTGTTATTTAATATTAAAACACACAATATTAAAACATATCATAGCACCCTGTAACTATAGTTCTGCATTAGTAATGGGTGAATAGATAGACTAATAAAAGTAAATCTAGAAATAGCTTTAATGGAATATGGGAATTTAGTATATGACAAAGATGGCATTTCAAATCAATGAAAAAAATGGCTTTAGTAAGCGTTGTTAGAGTAACAGCATAGTTGCATTAAAAAATAAAATTGAATCCATTGCACTAGGGTAAATTAAAATATGCCAGAGATTTAAATGTTTGTTTATTTACATACCACATGCTCTAGTTTAGATCTTGAGTTTCCACCATAGGTCCCTGTGTTAAAGGCTTAGTCATCAGCCTGTGGTGCTACTGAGAAGGGCTAGAACCTTTAGAAGGGGGGGCCCAGTGGAAAGAAGTTAGATCATCGAGGGTGTAATCTTGAAGAAGATTTTGGTATCATGACCTCGCCTCCTGCCCTTTGCTTCCTGGCACCTGTGAGGTAAGCAGCTTCCAATACAACATGCTCCCACTATGATGTACTGGCACCCACAGACAATCCACAGAGCCATGGGACATCACGTTTCTGTCGTGAAGTTTTGGTGTTATAGGTCAAGACTTAGTTTGCCTCTCAACATGTCTTCTAATACTGAGAAGAAATATTTAGGTTTGCTGAAGCAGTTGTATTCAAAAATTGCAAAACCAAGTTCCCAGAGTAATAACTGACTTTGGTAAAGATGATATAAATCTTACCTGTCTTCAGGTATAATCAAATTAAATTGGCCTACTAGGAAGTATTGTTGTAATAAACATTGTGGCTCTAGCCATTATGCTGAGCCCACAACTGTTTAACATAACTCTTGCTTTCCTACAGTGTTTTTCCTCCTCTATTCTTTACCTTCTTCCCTTCTTCTAGAGTCTATATCAATGTAAATATATGCTATCTCTATATAAAATATATATGAATTTATCTTTCAGAGAAGCTTCGGGTTTATTGTAAACTTGAAAGGACAGTCAGTACAGAGATTTTCTCAGTACTGTGTATCCTGTCCCCTGCAGGCATCGCCTCCTAATTATCAATATTTCCCACCAGAGTGGTAGTATATTTGTTATAACTGATAAAACTATATTGATACATCATAGTCACACAAAACCAATGGTTTATATCTTGGTGTGCTATTATCGTTTATATCTACATGTCCTCCAAAAGCTTCATGCATTTTTAGGTGGGGGCTTTTGTAAAGTGATTGCATTATGAGGCCTTATAGCTGACATGCTGTTAGGAGGTGGGTCTGGTCAGAAAAGGTGGGTCATTGGGGGCATGGCCTGGAAGGTTTTATCTTCCTCTCCATCCCTCCCTTGGCTTTTTCTGCTTCCTAGACACCCTGATGTGAATAGCTATTACTATACTATGCCCCTCTGCTATGGTGGCCTGCCTTAGAGCCATTGGGCTATGGACTGAAACCTCTACAAACTATGAGCCAAAATAAACCTGTTTTCCTTTAAATTGTGAGTTGGGTGTTGTGTCTCAGTGATGAGAAAAGCAACTGCAACATACCTTCTTTGGATTTGGAGAAATGTAAAATGACAAGTATCCGTCATTATAGTACAAAACAGAGTAGTTTCATTACCCTAAAAATCATTTGTGTTCATCCTGTGTATCTCTTTCTACCCTCTAATTCCTGGCAATCACTGAAAATATTTACCATGTGTATAGTTTTGCCTTTTATTTATTTATTTTTTCTGTCATATAGTTGTAATCATATAGCCTTTTCAAGTTGGCTTCTTTCACTTAGTAATATACATTTCAGGTTCTTCCATATATTTTCATGGCTTGAAAGCTCCTGTTTTTGGGCACTGAATAATATTTCTTTGTCTGGATGTACCACAGTTTATGTATTCATCCACTCACCTACTGAAGATCATCTTGATAGCTTCCAAGTTCTGGCAATTAAGAATAAAGCTGTCCTAAACATGTCTTTTCTTAAATAGTAAGTTTTCAATTCCTTTGGGTAAATACCATGGAGTATAATTGCTGGATTTTATGTGAGAGTATGTTTAACTCTGTAAAAACTACCAAATTGTCTCCAAAAATACTGCATTGATTTTCCATTTCCACCATCAGTGAACAAGAGTTTCCTTTGCCCCACATCCTCATGCACATTTGGTATTGTCAGTGTTTTGGATTTTTTCCATTCTCATAGGCATGTACTGGTATCTCACTTTTTTCATTTGTATTTCCCTGACAATATGTGATGCGAAGGTTTATTGGCCACTTGGACATTTTCTTTGGCGAGGTGTCTGTTAATATCTTGGACCTATTTTTAAATCAGGTTTTTTATTTTCTTATAGTTGTATTTTAAAGCAGTCTTTATCTGTCTTTGGATAACAGTCCTATGCCAGATATATTTTTTGCAAATATTTTTTCATTCAGTGATTCATCTTTTTTTTTCCTCTTGATACTACCTTTCAAGGAGTAGAAATATATAATTTTAATTAAGTCCAGCTTATCAATTCTTTCTTTTCTGGGTTGTGCCTTTGGTGTTGTAACTAAAACATAATCTCCAAATCCAATATCATCTAGATTTTCTCCTATGCTGTCTACAAAAGTTTTATAGTTTTGTGTTTTGCGTCGTCTGAATTAATTTTTATAAAATCTGTGTCTGGATTTACTTTGTATTTATTTGTTTGCTTGTGGAGGACAAGTTAAACCAGCACCATTTGTTGAAAGGACTGTCTTTGTCCATTGTATTGCCTTTGATCTTTTGTCAGTGGTCACTGACTTTATTTCTATGAATCTATTTTTGTGCTTCCTATTCTGTTCTACTGATCTGTTTTCTCACTCTTTTACCCATGGTGCACTTTCTTGATTACTTTAGCTTTATAGTAGGTATTGAACTCAGGTAGAGTCGATCTCCCAATTTGGTTTTTCTCCTTAATTACTGTGTTGATTATCCTGTGTCTTTTGCTTCTCCATGTAAGCTTTAGTTTGTTGACACCTAAAAAGTCACTTCCTGGAAGTCTAAAATTGCATTCAATCTATAGATCAAGCTGAGGAAAACTGACAAGTTCACAATATTGTGTCTTCCTATCCATGAATGTAGAATAGCTTTCCAACATTTATACTTTAAAATTAAGAAATATATTTTAAATATATGACTGTGAATATCTATTTTGTCTGTGGACAAACTACAAAATGTGTCTCAAATGTAGATCTTTTCAAATTTAGTTTTATGTCTCTGATCTTCACCATTCGGGATGGTCCCAGATCTAGAAACCTACAGAGTTGAAGGAGAAGGCATGAGTGCGTCTTCATTCTCTCATCATTCTCTCCAAGCAGAAGGAGGGGGAAAAGAGTAGCATGCAAAAGGGTTTGTGTGCTGTTGTGGTCAGGTTCTGATCTCTTTTAGATGGCAGAGGCCCAGATGTTGGCCTTCTCTCTTGAGGATTTTTTTCTGAAGTATTTTTTAATTTTTATTTGTACGTGTTTATAGTACATAAGGCTTGAATTCATTGTGGGAGGTTGGTACATATCTTGATTCTCTGTATGTCCCCTTCGCCCTTGCTCCTTCATCCATCTTGTGGTCCTTTTACCATTTGCAAAAGACCTATCTCCCTGTTTCCTATTACAGTATCTATTGGTTTGCTTTGTATTTCTATTCTGGGTTTCTTATATAAGGCAAACCATGCAATATTTAAGCTTGTGCATCTGACTTATTTTACTTAACATTATGGTCTCAAGATGCACCCATTTTTCTTCAAATGACTCAAATTTACCCTTCTTTATAGCAGAGGAGCACTCCATAGTGTATAAATACCACATTTTTATCCATTCTTCTGTTGAGAAACATATAGGCCACTTCCAGGATTTAGCTATCATGAATTATGTTACTATAAACATGGGTATGTAAGTATCCCTGTAAAATGATGTCTTTAACTCTTTCAGGAAGATACCTAGAAGAGGAATTTCTGTTTTTAGTTTTTTGAAGAATCTCCATACTGATTTCCATAGTGGTTGTACTAGTTTACATTCCCACCAACAATGTAGAAGGAATTTCTTTCCCTAAAGCCTTGACAGAATTTGTTATTATTTAATTCTTGGTTATAGACGTTCTTTCTGGAGTAAGATGGAATCTCAGTGTTGTTTTAATTTGTATTTCTCTACTGGCCAGAGATGTTGAGCATTTTTTTCATGAATTTGTTGGCCATCTATACTTTTTCTGAGAAGTGTCTATTAATTATAATTGCCCATTTTCTGATTGGGTCTTTTATTTTGAGGGATCTAATTTTCTGAATTTTTTATACAATCTAGATATTAACTCTGAGGTTTAGCTTGCAAACTTTTCTCCAATACTGCACATTGTTTCTTCATTCTGTTGGCTGTTTCCTTTGCTGAGCAGAAGACTTTTTTTTTTTTTTTTGTGGGTACTGGGGGTTGACCTCGGGACCTCACGTGCCAGCAGGCGCCCGTGCCGCTGAGCGATATCACCGGCCCTTCTTTCGTATGTGGGTTCCGGGAATCAAACTCGGGCCCTCGCGCTTGCCAGGCAGGCGCTTATGCTGCTGAGCCATTTCACTGGCCCTGAGCAGAAGACTTTTAATTTGATATAATTCCATTTGTTGATTCTTGATGTTCATTCTTGTGCAAGTGAGGTTCTGCTTAGAAAGTCCTTGCCTGCATCTATGTCTTCAAGAGTTTTAACTGTTTTATCTTCTGGAAGGTTAAATATTTCTGTTTTAATATTTGGATCTTTCATCTATTTTGATTTTAGTTTAGGTCATGGTGAGAGAAATGGCTTTAGTTTCAATCTTCGGCATGTGTATAACCAGTTTTCTCAGCAGCATTTGCTAAAGAGGCTATCTTTCCTCTAGCATATGCTTTTGGTTCACTTGTCAAAGATCAGATGGTTTAATGTGTCTGGATTTGATTCCATATCCTCTATTCTGTTCCATCTTTTCTACTTCCCACCCCCAGCCTCTTGAGCTCAGGCCACTCCATGCAGGCCTCTTTCTTGGCTTTGCTTTCCCAGGTCTCATCTGCCAACTTCTCATCTTTAGACTTTTCTATTTCCTCTGCTGTGCACTCTGAGTAACATAGGCTTATTCTTAACACAGGCCTATCCATACCCATTCCATTCTGTCAAACATACATCAACAAAGATTCCAGAAACTTGCTTAAAGACATTCATGTTTGGCCATCTCCTCTGATCATGCTCTTCATCTACATAGGTCAAAGAGAATTCTTGGGCGGGTTTTCCTGTGACCCTGGGAGTAGTTCTGGAGGCATGATATGGCTATATCCACTCTTGAGAATGTGCGGGTTCCTTATAACTTTCTCAGCTTGTGGGTCTAGCCTAAGCTCCAAGACAAAGAGAAAATGTACATCTTACAATGACTCATATGTCTAATCAGGTCTGTGCCTGACTAGATATACAAGTGTACTGAAGAAGCTATAAAAGAAGATTAGATTAAAGTCATCAAGAACTAACAATTACAACAAATAAAACAAGTGGCATTTATTTAAAACACACTAAGTCAACAACATACCTGTGCTGGCTCACTGGATTGCCTTGCCTGGTTTAGCTGGTTAGACCAGTAACAATTAAACAGGGATATTGGATTTGCTCCAAGGCTAGAGCCGCTGGAGGCAGGTGGTGGGTACGTAGAATATTTCTCAACAACCCATAAGACAGTGTGCCCCAGACTCCAAAGGCGGGGAGAGGAAAGGGCATAGAGAAAAAAGCAGGGGGCAGACTTCCTGAGCTGTACCAGATAATGTGGGACTGTGCAAATACAAGAAGCCTCTGCCTTTCAGCCAGTGGCCACTGGGTCACAATGAACTGGTCCAGTCCACATCCTCAAGGAAGGGACTTCCTCAGCCAGAAACAGCCTGAGGAAGCTGACATGTACCCAGTATCTGAGAAAAGTGCATGGAAAGTGTAGCTTTCGGAATGCTTGGAAAAGGCAAATTACAGATAGAAAGTTGTGGGGGGAGGAGAGGGGAGGAAAGGAAATAATTTGAAGGAAACAATCGTTTTGGGAGCCAGAATGTGTTTCTTTAGACATACCAATTTTCATTTGTTTGTTGCAGTGCTGGAAATCAAGCTTAGGGCCCTGCAGATGCTAGGCAACCTCTCTACCACTGAGCCACACCTCCAGTCCTGGGTGGGCTGTGTTTCTCTGATTGTAGAAGACTAGATCATGTTGGTAGAGCGTTATAAACATCAGGAGTAAATGATTAGGAAGATAATGCAGTGCTAAATGGAACAGTAAAGATTACAAGCACAATAGAAACCCAGAGAGTGGGTTGATAAGTGTAGGATACATTAGGAAGGAAGCCAGACTCATGGGGATTGGAAGCAAACTTAGAGCTGGCTCTGCAAAGGAGGGCAGTGAGAGTGCATAGCAGAAGAGAAAATAGCTTCAGCAACTAAAAGAACATTATTGTTAAAAATCCTAGGCCAGTTAAGGAAAAAAAAAAAACACTTTTTTTTTTTTTTTTTTTTTTTGTATCTTTGATTTTGGTTTAGTCTCAGTCTCTGGAGCCTTTTCTGGACTGACAGCTTTGGCTGAAGTTGGCCTAAAGTGCTTGCTCCAGTCAGGAGGCAAGCAGAGCATCTTTCCAAATTCTCTAGCGTGCATTAGTTCCCTCGTATTTGTCTGTAGCCTTGCTGTGATTGGTGTAGACATGTGATTTCATTTTAAATGCTGTCCTAGGTTTTCCTATCCAGGTCAATCTTTGTAGGATCATAGGCCATAGATATAGCTAGACTGGGACTTCATTCATCCTTGTGATTTATATTCATGACCATATGCCCCTTTGGAAGAAATATCCATTCACTCATTTCCTCCTAGTCATCTGTACTCTAGCTTGGGTAGTGGAAGAGTTGTCTTCCCTCTCTAATTTACTCTGTATTTGTTTCACTGTCATGAGTCCATTGGAATCATGGTGGACATCAACAGACAATATTCTTACCTTCTCAAAACATCAAACCAGAACAATCTTGTTGGGATTGCACTCATAGCAGATGCTAGCCAAAAATGCAGATGCCAGCTCTACTCCTCCATCCCTGTTTTCTCTACGAAGATTTATATTAAAATCATATATGAGATTTGTTTTCTGACTCAAATCATTTTTTCCTTCCTTCTCTTTCTCCATCTCTTTCTCCCTCTCCCTTTAATGCCCTCTTACCCTCTCCCTTTCTTCTTTCCTTTATCCTTCCTTCCTTCCTTCCTTTAAAAATCAGTTTTGGGGGATATAATTTATATATCAAAATTCACTTTTTTTTTTTTTTTTGATGTAGGTACTGGGGGCTGAACTCAGGACCTCAAACTTGCCAGCAGGCGCTTGTGCCACTGAGCAATATCACCATCCCTTTTTTCCTTTTTATGTGGGTACTGGGAGTCAAACTCAGGACCTTGCATCTGCCAGACAGGCGCTTATGCTGCTGAGCCATCTCACTTGCCCCAAAATTCATAAATTTTAAGTGCCCAATCTAATCAATTTTGGCAAATTTGTACAGTCAAGTAATCACGCAATATTCATACTATAGACACTTCTAACTCCAAATGTCCACCCTACCCCTTGAAGTACATCCCCTACTCCTTCCCTGGTCCCTGGCACAGTTAGTTCCTTTCTTAAATATGAAAAGGAATGTTAGCATCTAAATGGAGCATGGTTACATAAATATCCCTTAAGCCTTCTTGATCTTAATCCACAGTTATTGAACTTTGCAAGTCATTTTCCAATTGGCATTTCAAAGAACCAGAAATCATTAAAAATCTGTCTGCCTTTTGCCTACTTATTAGAAACCAACACCTACCCTCATCATCTTCATTGACTGCTCCTTGTATATAAAGATATATTTGCACCATGTTCCAAAAAATATGTCAGGCTAATTGGCATCCCCTAGAGACAGGAAGGAGAGCATTTTGACCTTACAGAAAAAGAGATACACAGGGTCAATTAAATGTAGTAAACACAAATTCCTACTTCTTTTCCTATTATCTTTTTTTTTTTTTTTGTACTGGGAATTGAACTCAGGATCTCGCACTTGCCAGGCAGGCACTGTGCCACTGAGCTATATCCTTGGCCTCTCCTATTGTCTTTTGACCAGATTTTGATAAAGTTTGGTGTCTGAAAGATGTATTAACCTGGGGAAATAGGAAGAAATGAGAAATAATGAATGAGACTAAGCAAGAAACTAGGATGATAATGGCAGCATCAATATGGTATGATGAACAAAGCACTCTATCGACCATTAAACATGTGCCAAGCATGGATTGGGTTCTGGGATATCAGACCAGCATAAATTGTATGGGTCTGGTCCATAAGCTCACCATCTAGTAGAGGACAGCCAGGTAATCAGGCAAAGATGAGATGCGATCTAATAAATTGTAAAGCATGCAAAGACAGCAGCAATGCTGTTTGCTAGAGAAGCATACACAGGGAGAAGGAAGTTCTTGCAGTTAGGAAGCTTCCTGGAGGTTGTAACATCAAAAACCAGGCTTAAAAAACATATGGAATGAGAAACTTGCATTTGTCAGGGTTGTTCCTGATAGTAAGTAATTCATAAATTGGAAGTAGGAGGAGACTTAAAATTAAGTGTATCGTTCAGAAGCACTCAAACAGTGAGAACAATTAAAAGTACATGAGTCTGATCTGATCACAAGCAAATCTAAAGTGATTCAATTGAATTTAAAATAATGAAAAGAGAAAGAGAGGATGAAAGAGACAGGGAGTACATACCACACCATGGATCAGGCACTGTGGTAGGGGCTGAGAAACCAGGCTCTATTTGAAGGATGAATGTTCTTACCCTATCCTAGGGAAGATGATGTCATCTACATCTGGGCATTCAGTGGAAATAATGCTCAGTAGGAACTAGAAGACCAGGATTCTATTTTTTTTTCAGTACTGAGGATTGAACCCAGGGACTTGGCACTAAACTACATCCTCAGCCCTTTTAAAAATATACGTATGTATGTATGTAGGTATGTATATACCACATGCATGCATGTATTTAGAGAGAAGGTCTAGCTAAGTTGCTAAGTTACCAAAACTGGGCTCCAACTTGTGAGCCTCCTGCCTCAGTTTCCCAGAGGCTGGGAATACTGGTGTGGGACACCACACCCAGTATGAGAGAATAGGGTTTTTGATGTGGGCTAGTCTTTGGGGAACTCAGTTTACTCACCTATAAAATCAAGTGATGAAGTTAAATTCTCTCTCTAGTGTTCTCATCTCTAGCAATTTCTGATTCAATACTGATTTGGTAGGTGTTTGGGCTTTGTCACAAAGTATGAAGATGTTAAGATAGTACCAGAGGGGCTTTATTAGATGGCAGCCAATGATGTCCATATTCACCCAGGACCCTCTGCAAAAAAACAAACAGCAACAAAAATCAGGCAATTATTTTTCTTCATCTTGTTGTGACTTTTCCCACATGTGGATGTCAAATGAAAGTAATCCTGCTATCCTGGTGAAATCGCTTACCCAGACCCAGAGACACTTACGCAAACATGAGAATTATAGCGTGACAAGGAACTTGGCATGAAACATGCCACTATGAGTGACCCAACCTGAGCTCTTTGTGCTGATGTTGACATGATACACGGAGGAAAATCTGGGTCTATGGAGCTGCTTTAGTATTCCTTAGGGCTAATGAGAAATGCTTCAAGATCTGTTTAACATTACAGTTTCAGAATTGATAACACACAGAATGACTCTATAGGTCCTGAGTACGTTCCTGGGCTTCCCTTCACTGCAGATATGCTTGTGCAAACCCCTATCACCCAGAGCAATCTGATGTATCTCATCTTTTTTAACTACCAAAACCACAGGGGCAGGCAAAGGCTGTATCTGTTGGGATGAGGCTCCTGGATGTAGACAGAGGACAGAGTAAGAAACTAAATTCGGGCCGGTGAGATAGCTCAGCAGCATAAGCGCCTGCCTGGCAAGCGCGAGGGCCCGAGTTCGACTCCCAGAACCCACATACAAAAAAGGGGCCGGTGATATCACTCAGCGGCACGGGTGCCTGCTGGCACGCGAGGTCCTGAGTTTGACCCCCGGTACGCACACACACACACAAAAAAAAAGAAACTAAATTCTCCCAAAAAGATAGAAAGTCAGAAAGACACCTAGGAGCATAATGTAGTATTGGCAAGTTGGTGCTGCAGTACAAGTTGTTCCTCTACATCCATGAATACTCCATCCAGGGAGTCAACAATCCTTGGATGAAAAATATTTAGAAAAAAATTTCCAGAAAGTTCCAAAAAACAACACTTGAATTTGTCACTTGCCAAAGACTATGATGAATCCAGGGAATGCTGTGATGTGTAGGCCCACCCTGCTGTAGCTTTCTGCCATTTCACAGATCTTCCCACTCTTTCCAGTACTCGTCCAATTATTGTTCTCCTTGCATCTCATTCGTATACCATGGAGTTAGGCTTCTGATGATTGCATCTGTGCTTAGCATGTACAAACATGTTTCTTATTATTCTCTAACAATATAGTCTAACGACTATTTACATAACATTTGCATTGTATTAAATACTATAGTCTAGAAATGAGCTAAAATATACATAAGGGTATGTTTACATTATATGCAAATACTGCATTTTATATAAGGGACTTAAGCATCAGTGGTTTGGTATTTATAGGCAGTTCTGCAACAAATCCTCAACATGAATATTGAGGGACAACTGTGTATATTTTCTATTTGATTGGGACCAAAGTTGAAAAAAACAACTGGGAAAGTTGGCCTTATGACCTAATTGACTTAAATTGTGCTTTCTTTATTGAACTCTGATCAGAATTTTCTTCAAACTCCTAAAACCAAAAAGATTTGCTACTAGAAAGACTGGCTTTCTTCTTAATCCTTTCAGGTCAAACTGTGGGTAAACCCACACTAAGTATAAGCAATAATATGACAAGTGGAAAATATTCTTATTCTGTGTTTCAACTTTCTAAAAAATTATAGAGTTATGAAATTCTAAGCCAACTTTTTTTTTTTTTGTGGGTACCGGGGGTCGACCTCAGGACCTCGTGCGCCAGCAGGCGCCCGTGCCACTGAGCGATATCACCGGCCCTTTTTTCGTATGTGGGTTCCAGGAGTCAAACTCAGGACCTCGCGCTTGCCAGGCAGGCGCTTATGCTGCTGAGCCATCTCACCGCCCCTAAGTCAACTTTTAAAAAGTCTGTATTTTATTTTAAAATATAATTTCCATTCACGTGATTATCCTTGAATTTTAAAGTTCTTTTTTCTTTTTTTAAAATTTTATTTGAGTGCAGAGTGAAATCTCATTGGGACAAGATTAAAACCTTGCAAAAAAACTATAGAAGTATTTTCCAAAATGTGGGGATTATCACTGTCAAGAGCTGTGAAGGTTCTGAGATTTTATGCTACTAGTACCTAACAAGGGAACCTGCCAGCTGCATGGCACTGCGGAAATCATGAGACCCTAGGCTCAGAGACAAGGCAACTGTGGCATTCAAACTGCCAATGTTTGCATTGATTCTTCAGCCCCAATTTCCACTAGGGGGTCTCAATTCCTATACATACGTAGTCCATGATAGGACCTTTAAGCTTAGAGACACTGAATAAACTTGTCTAACCTTTGCCTCAGAAGGAGCCATTATCCATATTATAACTAAAAAAAACTCATTTCCTCTGGAAGGAGATGTGATCTCTGTCTTGTAAGACTGTTTACTGTACAAATATCCTTGAAAAGATACCATCCTTCAATAGTCCCTCCCTATTCTAACATACAGTAACACGAGAAACTCACAGGGAACTGTCTCCCCACAGGGACCCAGTGAAGAGACCAGTTAGATGGCTTAAAAACACATAATAATATTTCTTGTATTAAAAATAAGTAGTGTCTAGTGAAACCTTTTTTATTTCTATGTGTAGAATTTATTTTTTTACCTTTTTTCATTGCCAACAAATTTAGGACACATGGCTAGTTTGATGACTAAATTGTGTTCTTACACTTTGTGTAACAGGACTTGTAGTCTATCCAAATAGCAGTATGCATTATTCTGGGTGGTCTTTTATAATACAAATCACAAGCAAAAATCCATAGAGGATATATTTTAATCATGACTAATGAACACATTCAAATACTACTTTTGAGAGCAAGAAAATTTTAGATACTACATCATGCTTTCTTAACCTAAATAAAGATTTATTTATTTATTTATTTATTTTGGGTACCAGGAATCGAATTCAGGACCTCATGCTTGCCAGGCAGGCGCTGTGCCACTGATCTAAATACCTGGTGCCTTAAAGTTTTAAAATGATAATAATTTTACCTGAACTTTCAGGTGGCCAAAATGTGTAATATAAACTCAGATGACCAAGAAAGTAGAGTAATGTGGAAAATTTCACATTACTGACAGAATTGCTGCTTTGCCAAGCTTTGGGTTCAATTAAAAGTACATATTTGACACCCCCTCTTTTTTTTTTTTAAGACAATGTCTCACTATATAGCTTATGCTAGGCTTAAATTTGTGTTCTTCCTGCTTCAGCCTCTTTAGTGTTGGGATTACAAGTATGCACCACCACACCAGAACATATTTGACACATTAATAGCTCAAAAGTAAGTATATGTAGACTTTACACCATGGACAAAATGTCATTAAAAGTAGTTTTATGGTCCAGTTTCATAAATATTTACTGAGTTCTTAATGTAGGCAAAGGATCTGAGTGAGGTCAGAGGATATGAAGGTACATCCTGAATATGGATTAGAATGAATACAGTTTCAAAGGTTTAAAATTATACCCAGTTTTTATTGTATATACCTACAATACTGCCTCTACTTAATAAGAATTTATTAATACTTCTGTTAAGATTAGGATCATAGTAGAATGCTGTCTTGGTAGCACAATTCTTTTACATAAATGGAAAAGTTAAGTTTATTTATAAATATCGGGGGCAAACAACATCAACAATAGTTGTAGATCATGTTTTAGATGCAGATTTTCTACAATCTTAATGTAAGAAAGCTTTTGTTCCAGAATTGTATTACCTGTCCAGGATAAAAATATTAATGACAAAATCCAATACCATATTACTGAGATGCAGTTGTTTCTATCAGATAAAATTACTTAAAGGAAGAATGTACAAGTAATACCATTCTTGGAAATTTTACCTTTTCATGCAAGGCAAGATCTTTTCCTTAAGTACAATCACTAGTTACAGCTTCAAGTTATCATGCTTGCATCAACCAGATGTAAGATGCAAACTCTAAAATAAGCAGTTCTGGTTTCCTTAAAGTGTGTTAGAATTTCAAATAGTCTCATAAAACAGTCCAATTTCAGCATCTGTTCAAATTTTTATGAAATTTTTATTCCTCCTAATCAACCAGCTACAATCTTACTCCAACACCTTATCTAGTCATCCCAAGCTTTGTTTTATATCTACAATCATATTTAATTATTTCACATAATATTTTATTTAATATTTATAGTCATAACCACAATGGCTAGAAAGGGTAAGAAATAAACAAAACTGAATAGAGGCAATAAAGTTTAAGTAGTGGGGTTGCCCCAAGAACACCTCTACCATACCAGAGTTGGACCCAGAAACACTCTGGTCAGTGAGCGGGCTTTATAAAGGTATGGGGAGGGAGAAGGATTTGGCAAACCAGGAGTTGGTTAGGTGTTACGGTTTAGATATAAAATGTTACCCAAAGTCTCTGTATTTAGAGGTGGGACCTGGTCAGGTGTTGAGTATTTTGTCCCAGTGACAGGAAAATGACTAATATGGTTAGGAAATATTGTACTGAATGTTAATTCTTGTTGCTATCAGTGTTTATATAAATGAAATACGCATTGATATTCATTTTACTAAACACCTAGAGAAAGTTTATTGTTGAAAGAACAGTTTGCCTCAAATTCACAAACCTATTATTTTAAATTACTTTCATATACTTTTCATCAGTATGTATGCAGTTTTTGAAACTTTTGGCAATTTGTTAGTAAAAGGGTACATTTTGTTCAAATTCCTATGAAAGTTTTGAAACACATCTGGGATTAGGATGTAGTTCAATGGTAAAGTGCTTGTTTAGCATGTGCAAAGACCTGGCTTTGACCTCTAGCACTACGAAAATGTTTTTTAAAAATTCCATATGTAATTAATTAAATGTCTTCTTTCTGTCATAGTTTCTCTTAATGCTTATGTGTTGTGGTGTTAGTATCTATTACCTAATGACAATTATCACTATCATCAGAGTACTAAAACAACTTTTTTTTGCATGATTTGGTATTGAAGTCAGGGCCTTTGCACTGAGCTGTATCTGCAGCACCTTTCTTATTTTCTATTTTGAGACAGCCTCTCATAGTGCTGGGACGATAGGCATGTGCTACCACACCTGGCCAGAGCTATGATCTTTTTAGACTTTCTTTTTATGTCTCGGCATTTTCTTCTTCAAGTCTTATGCCCTTTCTCTGAAGCTTACCTCACTTTGCAGTCTCACTAAACTTACATATAGTGTTGCAATGAGCGTGGCCCTATTTTCCAATATCCGTGAAAAACATTGTTCAATTTATTTTAACTTCCCAACGATGCTTTTAATATTTCTATAATTACTATCCAACTCAAATCTTTTCGTTGATCTCACAATGCAGTTTGAAGTGGTTGTGTTAAATTGAAGCCTTTATATCTTAACTATTATCTTTCTGTTATCTCTGGGATAAGTATCCCTCATTACTTTGTGAGCTTCCCACAGACTACTTTTGAAAGCTAGTTTTACTTAATTGTAACATTGCGCTCAGCAGAACAGTGCAGTTACTTAAGTGTTACTGTCAACACTTGAGGGACTGTCCTTGCATGGATTCATATTTCTACTTGATTTCGTGCTGTACTTATTTTTAAGATTGTTACTGATAGCTGGCATGGAAAATAAAACAATCGATAGCGTTTATTGTACCTGTATAACCACAGGTAAATTCTAGAGATGCTGTGACCTCTAAGGAAGCCATAAATGTCAGGCTTACACTTTTCTTAGCAGTGGATGTTCAGAAGTTCCACATACTTGCAATTTTTAGGTGGTTAATCGTAAAACCCACTTAAAACAAATGCCTTTTAACAGTGCAGTAAGTGGGCTGCATGTAAGTGCTTTTATATGAATATTCTAAAATTTAAGAATGATTCTGTACATCTTAATGTGGACTTTTACGATTGAAGATAATTTTATAAATAACACCTTAAAATTTAGTAAGTGCTTAATATCTTTATTTCTAAGAACAGTGACATGGAAGAAGGAACTTATTTCTGTGTTAAATAAGTCTGTATAGTACATTTGGAGGACATTTACTGACTCAAAGATTATATACTGTAGACCTACTGACCATCTCCGGACAATTTTTAAAATAAATGGACTTGGTCAAGCAATTCCTCCCCCTTCAACTTCTGAGAGGAGGGCAGGACTTAATAATACTTATGAGATGCATGGTGTGTTTTCCTTTATTATAAAAGCCTAGAATCAAGGTTTGTTTTTCAGCTTCGTAGAAAGTACTTCATAGAGGAGGAACAAAGAGAAAATCTATACATAACCGTTTTGATTGCAACAGAAGACGGCAGAATAAAAAGCCAAGAAAAATCCCTCCGCTCCCTGCCTAACCCGCCCGCTCAGGAAAAGCACGGAGAGGGGATTTACGGCTCCAGGGTCGGTCTACACACGTGTCGGGGTCAAGTTACAGTTGTTTTGAAATGGCTTATTGTCTTTTCCTCCGTTAGTCATCTCAGAGTGGGGACGACTACACTGTCACTGTGGCTTTATTTTGGCCACACGTGGTGATACAATGGGAAATTTCACACGGTACTCAGTACCCTTTTCTGCGTGGAAAGTAGGTCGCCGCCTCCTGCAGGGTGTGGAAAACCCCAAAACCACCAGACGCTACAACAAAAGGCAGGACAGTGCAGCGCCAGACCTGAGCACAGAGCTGGCGGCCCCGCCCACGGGTCCGCTAGCCCCGCCCAGGGGGAGGAGCAGGCGTCACCCCCGCCCCCTGCGTAACCCGGATACACACCCACGCTCCCCTTTCACCTCACGGCTCTTGGCTAACGTGGAAGTCAGACCTGCCGGCCGGTGGAGGAGCTAGCTAGTCCCGCGCCGACTGTGCGAGTTGGGGGAGCAGGAACGTGACGGTGGTGCTAGCGACGCGGCTGGGCCTCGCCTGGGAGGGAGTGAGGGCGGGATGGGGCGCGAGGGCGCCGGGCGGAGGGCGTCGGTGTAGCCCGCGCAGCGCCTGGCCCGGAGCGCGGCGGCGGCGGCGGGTGCGCGGAGGCCTGTAAGGCCGCCGCCCCCAGCGCCTGGCCTCCCGCGCCATGGCCCCCATGGGCATCCGCCTGTCCCCTTTGGGAGTGGCAGTGTTCTGCCTGCTGGGGCTCGGCGTGCTCTACCACCTCTACTCGGGCTTCCTGGCCGGCCGCTTCAGCCTCTTCGGCCTGGGCGGCGAGCCGGGCGGCGGCGCGGCGGGGCCCGTGGCTTCGGCCAACGGGGACACTGTCGACCTGCGCGAGATGCTGGCCGTGTCGGT
Source organism: Erethizon dorsatum (assembly GCA_028451465.1). NCBI lineage: Eukaryota > Metazoa > Chordata > Mammalia > Rodentia > Erethizontidae > Erethizon > Erethizon dorsatum. The sequence goes on from CM051828.1 coordinate 52,872,560, forward strand.
GCTGGCGGCCGTCCGCGGCGGCGACGAGGTGAGGCGCGTCCGTGAGAGCAACGTGCTCCACGAGAAGTCCAAGGGGAAGACGCGCGAGGGAGCGGACGACAAGATGACGAGCGGCGACGTGCTGTCCAACCGGAAGATGTTCTACCTGCTCAAGACGGCCTTCCCCAGCGTTCAGGTGGGTGCCGCGACGGGGGGAGCCCGGGAAGTGTCTCCGCGTGGGGCCTCCTGCAGCTTCAGGCCGTGGAGCCTGTACCCCATTTTGCAGATGGTAAAATTGAGAAGCCTCAGGTATAGTACGCAAGGGGATATACACAGTTCTGGGAAGGGCAGAGTGAGGTTGCAGGTAGTCTGACTGGGAGCCCCTTCCCTGCTGGCCACTTCCCTGCTGTGTGTGAATTGTACTCAGGATCAGGAGACCTGCGTTCTGGGTGGGCTTTGGTAACAACAGGCTGACAGTGAATTGCAGGGCTGCTCCATGTTCCTTTGGAAAATGAAAAAATTGTACTAGAACCCCTCAGGCCTCTATTTTTCCTTGATTTCATTACTGGAAAGGTCATGATTGCAGAGTACACGTTTTCTGCCAGACCAACTAAAAAACCAAGGACTGTAGAAATCTGTTGCAGAGCTGTATATTAACAGGACGTTGAGGAACGGGGCTATGCTCATAAACGTCTTCAGCTGTAGTTAAGACCTTCTTAGTGGCATATAGTTTGGGGCCCTTCAAGGAAGCATTTGGAAATATGTTTGCCAGCGACTTCATTTTAGCGGTGTATTTACCCCAGAGAATACGAATTGAGTAACCTTTACCTTTTCTTTGGGTAAATTTCTGGAGGAGTTGATATTTTCTCAAGGAAATCCAGACGTTTTGGGTTTGTTATTAATACTTTAAGAATTCATCTTTTCAGTGGAACTGGTGTTGAATTTGAATATACTGTAAAGCTCCTTTGAATTTATTATAGTTCCAGAGGGAAAGCTCAACATAGTCTCAACATAGTGGAACAGTACCTTACTAATCTTTCTCATCTAACAGTAGGTTTTGGCAACTAGAAAAAGTTTTTCCAGGGGAATTTTGCTAGTTAGATAAACAGTGACAGTTAAACCCAGGTTTCTTTAGGAGATGTCTGACCTTTTACTATTGTTTTTAGAAGAGTTAGCCAAGTATTGTCATTGTAAAATTGTTGCTTTAAGTCTTCAAGCCTTTTTCTTTACTTTCCCTCTGTATTCCTTCCTTCCCGTCCTCCCCTTCCCTTTTTCCCTCTCTTCCTCCCCTTTTTTCTTTCTTCCCTCCATCCTTTCTCTTTTTCTTTCCATTTTTTTTTTTTTTTTTCCCATGAAACACTGGATTTCGTGTCATGGGCTGCTGGGTACTAGATGTAGTTGACGTTAGAAGAAATCGTTTTAAATGTCTACTGAAAACACTGAATATTTTCACTTTTGATCTACTTTGCTTTGTCATCACGCATAATACCTTTGTTTGCACCTCGATGTAAAATATGCTTATGAAATACCTGTCTTCTTCAAAACGCATGTGCTTTGTTCAGAGCTTGTGGAAGAAACACTTTCAGAGAAGTTGATGTGTGGTAATTATAACAGTATTTATAATAACCACTTATTGATTGTCTTCTAGGTGCCCAGGTACTAGCCACATAGGACTTCATTTGATCCTCACAGCAACTTTAAGAAATAAAATTTAATTTATGGCCACTTTACAGATGGAAATCTGAGTCTTATGATACTTCACAGCTCGTATGAACTATCTTAGCTCTTTATTTTAGCTAGACCTTTAAGAGGCTCTTAAAATTAACAATATGACTTTCTTGTGGAACAAAATGTACAACTAAAGAAGATTAAAGGCAGTAATAGTAAAAAAGAGTTGAAAAAAAAATTTTTTTTTTTTTGTGGATACTGGGGATCGAACTCAGGACCTCGCGTGCCAGCAGGTGCCTGTGCCACTGAGCAATATCACTGGACCTTTTTTGTATGTAGGTACCGGGAGTTGAACTCAGGACCTCACGCTGGCCAGGCAGGTGCTTATGCTGCTGAGCTATCTCACCGGCCCCAAAAATTTTTTAAATAGGTAAAATCAGAAGTATCTTAAATATTGAAAACATCTACATTTTCACTTGTTAGCAAATAATAAAGGAATTACCTGCCAAGAGTAGCGAGGGATATTTTATTGAATACAAAAGCAAAGTTTATGGATTTGTAGATATGACTCTGCCTTATTAGAAAATAACTTTTTATTTTCTCATGGCTGAATGATTGCCTACACAACATCTTCAGTTTTCAGGTTGGGTCTTGATTGGTGGAATAGAATAGGTTGTGTTCATTTATACAGTGTCATAGTAGGGGTTGGTGTCACGTAGAGTTACCTCCTTTTATACCTGTTTTATTAGACCAGAGGCCAAACATGCTGCCATGTAAAAAATAGAGATTCAGCCCTAGATTTTGTCTTGTCCTTTCTCTCCCCTAAATATCTAGAAGTAGTTCTAAATATATGTTTGTTTTTGAAGCCTCACCCAAAATTTTTTGGTGAGAAACCTAAGTTATAATATAACCCTTTCACTTTACTTCCCAGTGGAAAATAACCATTGAGAAACCACAGATACCTTTTTTTTTTTGTCCTTGTACCCTGTGCAAATGTAGAGAGGCACCCTGTCTTTAATTCCTTTCCTGTCTAGGGTTTGAGGTCTGAGCTTTTTCCTATCTAATGTTCCCTTATCAGTAAAAAAGTATACCTGGAGTTATTCTAGGCGCTCAACTGGGGATAGTTTGGCCCCGAAAAGGACATTTGTAAATGTCTGGAGACAGTTTTGTTTTTCCTAACTAGGGATGGAGTACTACTGGCATCAAATGTATGGAGGGTAAACATTTTACAATGTACAAGACTCCACCATAAGAAAAGATTATGTGGCGCAGTTTGTCAGTCAGTGCCTGGGTTGACAAACCATACTCCAGAGAAGTGTGTGCTGCACCAGCATAATTCATGTTTGGACTAAAATTGCTGGATTTCTTTTTGTCTTCAGCTTTTCTCTGAAGATTTTGGAGGAGTCCTCAGTGCTGCCATATTCCTCTTCCTAAATCCTTGGGCAATGCTTGATTTCATTATGTGATAGTAATAGTAGCTGCAGCTATTCCTGTGATATGGTCTCTGAATTAGTTTTTATTTAATATACTGTACAGGGGAATCTATTTGAGGGTTTCCTATTCTCCACTTGACTTGTATAAAATTTAGATAGTGAATTATTTGAAGATGGAGCATAATACTCCAAGCTAGTAGCAGGAGGTTGGATATTTGTCTTTCTTGACCTGTAACACTGGTCTCTCAATGGAAGTTCTCACTGGAAAAATCTGGGAAGCACTAGTATAGCACAGAAAACATTTTGCTTTTGCCAGTCTACCTAGCCACCAGCCTAGGTGATTTTGGCCAGTCATTTAACTTCTTTGAACCACAGTTTCCTCTCCTTAAAATTAGGACAAATAGTACAGTAATAACCTCGGTTAATGAACGCTTCTGTTTGCAAACAATTCAGCTTGCAAAGAAAAGCATTCAGCAGAATTTTGCTTCCATTCACAAACTCCACATGGTGACAGACACAACCACGGCCATCTTCCCCCAAAATCATAAAGCAAATTAAGTTCATAAACTGAGGTACCACTGTAATTAGTATAGATAAAAGTACAGCAGGGAGAGAAAGGTAGTTCAAAGGAGCAGGTCCAGGAGAGGTGGTAGCTTAGTAAATTCAAGGAATCTGATGAGCTTGAATATGATACATTTGGGAGAATTACTGTGGAAGAGATTAGAAAGGTAGGTCTGGGCTATATCCTATTCCAAGCTCAAAAGCGTTTGGCACTAGAGTACTAAAAAAAGCCTTCATATTATTGAGGCCTGCAGTGTGCCCTACTTTGGGCTGTTGGCATTTGGGGGAAGATAACAATGAGAAGACTCTTTAGAATAGACTTTATGAGAGATGAGACAGGCAGTATTGGTTGCCTTATTTTAGTAGTTAAAAATTTATTCAGCCTTTAACTAGTAGCAGGCCCTGAATTTATCTGCAGAACCACATATGTTAAATAATGTAGCCACCAGTTTGCAGATAGACAAATTGCAGCTCAGATAGGCTAAATTTTTTGCCCAAGATTACACAGCTAGGAAATAATTTAAGGTTCGCCAAGGTTCACATCATGGTCTGAGAATCGTCTCAGGTCTGTGTAATTCTGGATATGAACACTATAGGAGGTATAACAAAAACAAACTTTTTTTTTTTCTTTCTGGCACTAGGGATTGAATTCACAGCCTTGCACATGGAAGGCAAGCACTCTACTGCTGAGCTATACCCCAGCCTGTCTTATTTTTAGGACATGGGTCTCCTTAAATTGCTTGGGCTGGCCTTGAACTTTCTATCCTTCTGCCTTAGCCTTCAAAGTAGCTGAGAGTATAGGTATGTACCACCATTCCTAGCAAAGTTCTGCTCTAAACTAGTGTTTCAAATGAGTGGAAGGACTCAGAGCAGACACTTTGAGAGTAGTTTGCCAGGGGTGAGTAGCAAAGTAGATAAAGACTGGTTAGAAGACTTCCATGTAAGAGATGATATTTTTAATTGAGGTTGTGGTTGTAGAGAAGATACCTGTGGAAGAACATGAAAGAATTTTTAGGGATGTTGCTCTTCAGGTTTCTCATATAAAAGATGGACAATAGGAAACAGGGAAATAGATCTTCTGCAAAAGGGAAGGGGACCAAGAGATGGAGGGAGGAGAGAGGGAATGAAGGGGAAAGGGATTAAAAAATTCAGATGTGTAATATACATGTACCAACTACCCACAATGAATATAATCAGTATATACTGCAAACGTACTAATAAAAATTTTTAAAAGGGCATAAAATAAAATACATTAAAAAAATAATTTTTAGTGATGTGTTAAAAGTGACCTCTGGGGCCGGTGAGATGGCTCAGTGGCATAAGCGCCTGCCCTGCAAGCGCGAGGGCCCGAGTTCGACTCCCGGATCCCACATATGAAAAAGGGGCCGGTGATATCGCTCAGCGGCACGGGTGCCTGTTGGTGCGCGAGGTCCTGAGGTCGACCCCCCGGTACCCACAAAAAAAAAAATAAATAAATAAAAAAATAAAAGTGACCTCTGGTGTTTTGTTGGTGGTAAAGGGGAGTCAAAATGATGAATTAGAGGGATAGATTATTCGGGCCATTTTAGACTTGTGTTAGAGGTGCCTTTGATGTGTCCAAAGGGTGATAAGCAGACATTTGAATGTATGTATGAGTCTGGAACTCTGAGGAGACATCCCAATTGGAAGTAAAAATCTGTGAGTCATCAGTGTTGCAGTGTTAATTGATACTAGCTGTGGACTGGATTTATTTAGGGAGAGACTGTAACAAGAAGGATCAGGGCCTAAGAACAAGGATAATGCAGATTGAAAACAAGAGTATTAGCCAGCTTTCATTAAATGCTTATTCTGCTTAAGGACCATACTGAATTGGTTTTACCTTTTCTTTTTTATTGATTCTTTCTTAAGAACCCTATAAGAACCCTTCTACCAGTGAGGAAACTGCAGCAAAGAGGTTAGATGACTAGTCTAAGTTGGTCACATACTTACCAGTTCAAAGGTGGGAATTTGAACTCAAGCAATCTATGATCAAACAGTTTTTTCTTAAATTATTGTTCTATAGGTTGCTCATGTGACTGAGAATGACTAATTTAGAAAAATGGCCTGTTGCTTGGTTGAAAAGAGAAGCTGTGTCAAGGCAATGAGACTTTGTCTGTTTTGTTATTATATTTGCATGCCCAAAACAGTTTACAGCAGTGGTGTAGAACCTACAGCACATATACTGCAGCAGGCTCTTTGTGTCATTGATTTGATTGTAGGAGGCTACAATAATCAAAGGCTGTAATAGGATTTCACTGTGGAAGAAATCCTTGTGGCTTAAACTAGCATTGGTACACATGGTGACACATACTTAAAATTGGGAGGTAGAATTTTTGTTACTGATCAGATGTGGAAAAGGATTAAGGAAGGCATCCAGGTTTTGTTAGCAACTGTTTATAAGGCTGTTTACAATGGTAAATAGTGGATTTATTTATTAGATTGGTAGGCCTGTAGTGGTAGTGGCAGGTTATAAAAAGGAATGATGCAAAAATGAATTGGGTAATTGTGCTAAGCTCTTGTTCTTTTGCTTAGTTTATTTCTCCCTGATTTGATTCTCAGTGAAAATATGTTAGTCACTTTATGTCCCTGGGACACAATACCTGACAGTTATAACTTAAAGGAGGAGAGGTATTTATTTGACTTAACAGTTTCAGAGGATCCAGTCCATGATTGGCTGGCCCCAAGTCAGGAACATCATGCTGGAAAGGCAGAGTGGAGCAAAGCTGCTTAGTTCATGGTGGCAGGGGAACAGTATTAGAGAGGAAAGTGGGAGGGACCAGATATAGACAAGGTCACACTTCCATGACCTTACCACACATACCCAGAACTGTAATAATCCCCAGGCAAATCCCAAGCCAATCAAATTGGCAGTCCAGCTTAACTGTCCCAAGAACTATTCAAATAAAACAGTGTAATGTCTTAGCTCGTATTCAGTTGAGAGTATATGGTGGTGGCAGAAATCTCAATTGTAAGGTTCAGTAGTTGATAGTCAGACTTGGCATTGTATTTTTCTGAACTATGGTAGTCAAACCCCATTAACTACTTTAGCTTTTCTGGTAGTTATTTATTTTAAATAATAATAATTATTTTAAATAAGTATTAAAATAATGCTATATTATAATATTTTATATTAATATTAATGATATTATTAATACTTTTGAATAAATGTATTCCTTTTTGCATGGTGCTATTGCTACATTTATTAACCTGTCATAGCCTAGCATTGTTATTAAGTGGGTGGGCTTGGAAGCCGAAATACGTCATTAGTGCCACCCTGTCTTAATTATTCTAGAATTAAAGTAATCCTTGATATCTGGTAGGGGAAGTTATCGCACCATTATATTCTTTTGTTTTTCCTTCTCTAGTAAATGTGGCTTTTCCTGGCTTTTTGCTCTACCGTGTAAATTTCAGAAACGATTTGTCCAATTTCCAAGATGACATTAAAAACAACAACAACAAACTTGTAAGGAGTTTGGAGTTGCATCAGATGTATAATTTACTTATGGGAGAATTGACATCTTTAGACTTGCCATTGAAATGAAATTTCTTTTACATAGTTTTTGTTAATGTCTTTAAAGAAGTTTGTCTCCCTGTGCCTTACATAGATTTATTTCCAGATTTTTTTCTTTTTTAAAAACTTAAATATTTGTTGCTGGTATATAAAAATGGAGTTGGTACATATTTAACCTAGCAACTTTGTGATAGTCTTAGTTCTATACTTTATCTTCAAATATTTTTGTATTTTCTCATTGCTCTGTCATCAACTATATATTTTGGTTTTGATTATTTCTTTGTAATTTTTATACCACATACCCCACATCCGTCTCCTAACCCCTTCGAGCTTATGCATTGACCTATCATAGCCTAGCATTGTTATTAAGTGGGTGGGCTTAGTAACAGTGTCCTAAACAATGCATTGTTAGTAGAGGTTATGATGGCAGGCAACTGCCAGTGTGCTGTAGCCTACAGGGCCCTCCACCATCTGGCTTCCATTACTCTGCCCTCAAGTCCAGTGCCTTTCTCCTTAGCTGACTGCTCCACCCAAGATTGCCTCCTAGCTGCCCGTGAATACACCAGGCATATTTGTTACTTCATGGGCTGGACTGCTTTTCCTTAGATGGGTGCCAGGCTCTCTTGGAGATCTTTGCTCAGATGTCACCTTTTTAGTGAAGGCTTCCCCAACTACTTTTATTTTTATTTATTTTTTTTTTTTGAGACAGGGTCTCGCTATGAAGTTTAGGCTGGCCTGGACTCACTATGTAATCCAGGTTGGCCTCGAGCACCCTGATCCTCCTGCCTCAGCCTCCCGAGCGCTGGAATTACAGGTGTGCACCACCACGCCCAGCTACTCCATTTTTTTAAACAACTTTATTGCAGCATATTTTATATATCATATAATTTGCCCATTTTGAGTGAGTTCAGTAATTTTTAGTAGTTTTGCAGTTGCCATCATTCATTCCGTTTGAGAACATTGTCATCACCTAATAAATATCCCAATGCCTATTTACTATTAAAATCTTTATTCCCTTGCATCCCTATGCATCCACCCCTCCCTATGCATCCCCATAGATTTGCTTATTCTGGACTTTTTACACTAATGGAATCATATAGTATATGGTCTCCTGTGCCTTTATTCTTTCCCAAAGCAAAGATCTTTCTCTGTGTTCTAGTATGAATCAATACTTACATCCTATTCAACCTATTTATTGCTGAATAACTTTCTATTATGTGGATGTATCATAACAAGTTCGTTCATTCATTAATTGATGGACATTAGGTAGTTTCCAATTTTTGGCTTTGAATAAACCTAGTTACCCTGTCTTAAAGTGTAACCCTTTCTGTACTCTCTAGCAACATACCTGTTATCTGTATCTGCTTTATTTTCTCCTCCTCATCACTGCAGCATAATACATGTCACACTGTATATCAAACTACACATTTGTTTATATATTTGTTTATTGTTTATTACCACTAGAATCTGAGTTTCACAGGGATAGAGATTTTTGTATCATATTTATCACTGCTTTAAATTTAGGTTCTGCAACTGTGGCATATAGTTGGTGAACAATAAACATTTGCTGAATTAATAAGTACATAAGTAAGTGGATGAATTGGATGTTTACTGTAATCTGTAGTGAGAAATATGATTTAAGTAGTTTGATGTTTCTGAAATATTAGAACTTTTAACTTCTGGGATGATTTAGGAACTTTCAGAGTATCATCCAGACATTGCTGATAGATTTGGGGTTTTTATCTTGCTGGTGACTTTTAAATCATGTATTTTCAGTGTAGTAATCACTGCAACACTGTAGCTTGGGGTCCAGATAAGGCATCATATGCAGTATAAACATGATGATCTGCTCTGGAAAGGGACCATGTCAGGAAGCACAGGACCCGGAGAGGCTGTGGTGCTTAGGGTATTAGTCTCTAACTGAAACCCACAGTTGAGCATTTTTCTTGCATATACAGATCATGGTTTGAAAGAGGAAGTCTTCTGATTGAGCCAGTATTTGACTACAAGTGACATTTTTTAAAAATTCTTAAAGTGTGATCAATTAGTGTGCTAGACTTGCTTCATTAGTGTATCCTAATTTCCAAATGTCAATGCAGTTTTAAAACATCTTAAAGTCATTAAAGAAGGATAAACCTGAGATTTATAGGTAAATGGATGCACCTAGAGACCATACTCTCAAGTGAAATAAATCAGACGCACATGTAAATGTCTTGTTTCTCTGATGTGAGAAACTGAAAGTGTAAATAAGGACCGAAATATATAATAGATATTGCAAAATAGGAAGAAAATGTTCAAATGGGAAGGGGCACAAGGGAGGGGAGAGGGGGAAAGGAAGGAAGGGAAAAGGAAAAAAATGAGAAGAAAGATAAAATGGAAACAAAGCTTTTGTAAATAAGAAGGGGAATGGGTAGAAGGGAGGGGAAGGGGAGGGGGAAAAAAGAATCAGGGTATATCATACGGGTACAAGTTCCGCAGGGTGAATGTGATCATTATGTATAAACTTAAGGATTAAAAAGTAGTATAAAATGGAAAAAAATCATTAATTTGCAAATGAGACTATTTTAAATATACATTAATAAGTTCATGATTTAAAGCAGTTGTTCTGTACATAGGATGGGCTGGGGTCAGACATGGCAGTATTTAGAGACAGTTTTGGTTGTGAAAACTGAGAGGGATGGTGATGCTGGTATCTGTCTATTGGGTACTGTATTGTAGGCTATTTAACAGCATCTAGCCGGGAATGCTGTTGAACATCCTACAATACACAGGTTAGTCCCACAACAAAGAATAATTCAGTCCAAATCCAAACTGCCAAGATTTAAAAATGCCAGTTTAAAGGAAGCTATACTGTATTCTCTTATTAGTTACTGTGTGTAGCACTACATATATGCATATATATGACTAGCTCTAAAATATGTGTATACATATGTGTGTATGTATTCTCCTTACATCACACTCTTATCTGTATGACAGATCTGATTTATTTTATATTTTAATTTTGTCCCCTCATAAAAAATAGAAAAGTTGACTTTACATCGTTGTCCTATGACACAATTTTGGTGGGTAGTGAAAAGACTGATCATTTGTTATGTCCCTTTTGATTGCTTATTTCAGCATTATTTAGGTTTCCTAATATTTGTTTCATAATTTCTAGGTTCCCTTGTCCTTGTTGGCTAAAGGTATATTTTAGACAATCACTTTTCTAAGACATGTTATCTTTTAGCATTCATAATTCCCTATTTCTTAGGGTTATTGGTTTTTAAAGCACATTATTACTTTTCTCCTATTTGCTTTTAACTTCTAAGTATAGTTCCTTGTGCTCAGTGTTTCACAGCATTATTTATTTTCATACTTTGAAGCTATTATTTTTTCAAATGCTATCATTACGATTTAAGTAGCTTGTTTGTAAGTAGCTTGTTTGATGCTTAGTTTCTTTCTCCGTGTTGGTCTGTATTTGAATTCTCAGTCTTGATTAACCAAAAAACTAAACTTCAGTATTAAATTTTGAAAGTATCAGAAGACAGGATGTCACTGAAATTTCTATTAGAACGTATTTTCATTTTGCAGTGAGTGCCTTGAAATAAAAGTAAGGATTTATTTAGTAACAGTTTATGTTATTTTGTCTGAAATGTTACTTTGTGTGTTTTAATAAATAGTAATGTTTTACTTCTTTTTGCACTGTCATCTATTTTTGGTGTAGATAAATACTGAAGAACATGTGGATGCAACTGATAAAGAGGTTATATTATGGGATCATAAGATTCCTGAGGATATCCTGAAGGAAATAACTACCCCTAAAGAGGTCCCAGCAGAGAGCGTTACTGTCTGGATTGATCCACTTGACGCTACACAGGAGTATACGGGTAATTTTGAAATAGATCTCAAACTTCAGATTGCCAATTTCATATTAAAGAACTAGAACCAAAACAGATGGTGTATATATGGTGGTAGATATTTTACAAATCGAAGAACTTTTCCAGTTGGATTTTAAGATAAGAAAACTAGGTTAATACAATGTTATCTAACACATTTGGACTGGAGCAACTATTTTCAACTTTTTTTTTTGGTCCAAGATCCCTTTATTACAGCATCCATCCTAGCTCATTCAGAATCAGTAACTCATTGATTATTCAGTAAAGGAATACGTTCAACATAAGCAACATAATAGTTTCAATTGAACATCTATTATTGAGGAAATTTGTTTAGTCAGAATATAATAGTTACTTGGGGTATTGGGAATTTATATCTATCTATCTATATATCTGTCTGACCTTGGAATCCAAAATAGTAAATACTAGGTACTCAGAAACCATGTAAGTAGCAAAACAAAATTACTGCCCTTTTCACCATTCCTATTCCTTTTACTTATTTCTAGCTCTAGATTTATTTCTCAGGATCCTTTCACAGGCATTGTTTTTATCTGGAGATAGCTAATTCCTACTTTCTCTCTTGTTACATATGTTAAAGTTAGTTGTTCATTTGTTTGTCCCACTAGTGGTACATTTCCTGAATGTGAGGGCCTCTACTTTATCACTCTTGTGTTCTAATGCTAATGAACTGAACTTGAACCATAATAGGCATTCAATAGATAACTGTGTGGAGAACAGGAAGAAGACAGTAGTCGTACATATCTAATATTAACTGAAATTATAAAACAGTACTTTGCAACAGTAGGTAATTGAAATGTGGAATGGTGAGTGAGTATGTAAGTTTCCTAATCTGAAGTGGCCTGAAAACATAATAATGATAATATTTAGTAAACACATTTCTTGAATGGGACCTGTTTTAATCAACTAAGTTGATTTTTAAATTTAATCCTAAAATTAAAAATTAATTTATATCTGAAGATGGATAATTATTATCTATATTATACAGATGGGGAAACTGAATTTAAGTAATTTTTCCAAAGACATGCTGATAATAAAGTGGTGGGCTGGGAAAATACCCAAGTAATCTGCTTCTAGAACCAGAACTCTTTGACTACCTTCTGCACCTGGCCTTCATCCTTAGACTTTGTTTGAAGAAATTATTGTCTTTGGAACACTTTTCTTGTACATAAAACTTTAATGAAATAAAACAGAATCTTGTATCCCAGATTTTTGCACAGTACCTTGACAGTTGTGTATTTTTTTTTCCTCAGAGGATCTTCGACAATATGTTACAACAATGGTATGTGTGGCCGTAAATGGTAAACCTGTGCTAGGAGTTATACATAAGCCATTTTCTGAATATACAGGTATGAAACATGAAAACTTTCAAGAGTTAATATGATTGAACTGTTTGTCTATAATACTTAACCTTTGTGTTGGAATCTCACCTGTAGCTCAGTATTGAAGTCTATCCTCTGCCCTGGGGGTGTAATAACCCTTCACTGGATACATTGAGGATTTTATGGTTGGTACTGATAATGTATAACAGAACATGGCTTTCTAAAGCCATCCTTAGGGGACGGACACTGTTGAATAGAAATGAGATTCTCAGTCTGTTGTGGGTACTGTTGGGCACAGACTTTCCCCAGCAACTGTTGTATTCTTTTTTTTCTCTCATGCTGTTGCTGGTATGTGGGTTCTGAGGTCTGCTGTTTTTAGTTGCTCTAGCCAAATCTATTGTTATCCTGCGAGCTTGATACTGTGGTGCTTAAGGCCCGTGCCACCTTAGCATCAAAAGTAGATGACTAGGTGTCACTATGAAAGTCTCAGGAGGTAGGTAAATCTTTAGATAGCCCTGGATATCTTTCAGACACTTGCTTGCCTACCATCATGATACAGTCACGTGTCTTAGCTTCCTATGGATGGCAGGGCAGATCAGTGATGTCCTCGTTGGGAGTGAAAGAGTACAAAGGCCAACCAGGGAGCCTCACATCCGCTTAGGAGCTATATTCTTGCCAGTGCCAGTGGGTTTAGGTTAGTATTTTGGTGTCACTGTAGACATTACACTGCAGTTAACCAGAGAGGCTATGTTCATCTAGGTAGTAGTAATGGTATAACCTGTGATTACAAGTTCATAAAGACAAGTCATCGTGGTAGAAAAGGCAGGGAAATAGTGTAAGCAGCATTGCTGACAACCTGAAGAGAATTATCATACTTTTTCATTGGTAACTCTGTCAACACACAGGATAGAAATTATGACCCTTTGGATCCATTCTTTAAGACAACAAAGTTCTCGATAGTAACAACATTCACTCTACTAATATTGAAAACAGCCCTAATGACTATGTATAGTGGATTAGGTAATGTCCTCCTCAAATTCATATCCAACCCTGTCTTAGTCTCGTTCCTGTCACAAGGACAAAATACCCAACACGCACAGTTTAAAGGAGGAGAGGTTGATTTTGGCTTATAGTTTTCAAGTGTTCAGTCCATGATAGGCTGACTCCAAGGCAGAAATGGCATGACAGAGGAAAGCCGCTGTACTGTGGCAGCCAAGAAGCAAAGAGAAAAGGAGCCAGAACAAGAATACGCCCTTTCAAGTTATGCCTCCAGTGACCTACCCACTCCAAACAGTACCCACATACAAAGAGCACATTCAGCAATGAACTCATCAATGGATTAATTCACTGATGAATGTTAACACTCCTATGATCCAGGTACTTTCTGCAAGTCCCACATCTGAACGCATGAGGCTGTTGGGGGACTTTTTAGATCTAAAGCATAACCCCTGTGTTTGTTTACTAGGACTGCTATTAAAAATCACAAACTCTGTATTTTTTTTTTTTTTTTTTTTCTTTTTGTGGGTACCGGGGGTCGACCTCAGGACCTTGCGCACCAGCAGGTGCCCGTGCCGCTGAGCGATATCACCGGCCCCTTTTTTGTATGTGGGTTCCGGGAGTCGAACTCGGGCCCTCACGCTTGCCAGGCAGGCGCTTACGCCGCTGAGCCATCTCACCAGCCCACAAACTCTGTATCTTAAATAATAATTTAGTCTCTCTTTCAGTTCTCGGGCCAAGAGCTCCAGAAGCAAGGTGTTGGCAGAGCCATGCTTGCCCAGAACTCTGTGAGAGACAGTTCTTCCATGTTTTTCTGTTTGTTATTTTACTAGCAGTCCATGATGTTCTTTGATTTGTAAACACATCACTCCAGTCTCTGCCTTCCTCTTTATATGGCATTCTCCCTGTGTGTTCTCGTCTCTGTATCTCTTCTCTTTTTTAATAAGGACACCAATTATATTGGATTAGGGGCCCACCCATACCAATATGACCTTATCTTAACTAATTATATCTCCAGTGACCCTATTTCTAAATAATATCAAATACTGAGGTGATGGGGATTAAGATTTCTCCATAGTTTGGGGGAGAGACACAATTCAGTCTATAATAATCAGAGGACTGGGGATATAGCTCAGTGATATAGCTCAGTGGTAGAAGGCTTGCCTAGCATATGCAAGGCCCTAGATTTGATCTCCAGCACTGTAAAAAACCAAACCAAAACTAAAACTCCAGAAAATTAAGCCAGGTATTCCAAGATGAGATCATGCTTGGTGGGACCTTAAACCAATGGAGGGGGTCCTTGTAACAAACAGAAAGGACACAGACACTCACAGGATAAGACAGTGTGAAGGCAGAGGCAGAGACTGGAGTGACCTTGAATAAGCCAAGGTTGCCTGCAGCCACCGGAAGTGAGGAGAGAGGCATGGAACAGATTCTGCCTGGAGCAAAAGGACGGAAACACTGCCAAACCTTGTTTTGAGCCTTTGGCCTTAACAACTGAGAAGATACATTTCCTTCATTGTAAGCCACTGAGTTCCTTGGATTTGTTACAGTGGTCTTAAGGAACTAATTCACTGGACATTCTATACAACTGCTATTTACTTAGCCATCCCCATTGCATCTCAGGAGGTGCAGCTGACCACACAAAAAGACTGTCCTGGGGCTGCAGGCCTGTAATCCCAACTCATAGCACTCTGGGAGAATGAGGTAAAATCGTAAGTTCAAGCCTAACCTGGGCAATTTATGGAGACCTTGTCTCAAAGTAAAAAAATTTAAAAAAATAAATAAGGGGCTGGGGGCATAGCTCATTGTGAAGGCCTTGAATTCCATCCTCAGTACTGCCAAACAAAGAAAAAAGACTGTTAGTTGAAAGGAAATAGAGACAAATTAATTTTTTTTAAAGTTACTTATTTGCTTTTTCAAATAACCATGCCATGATCCCAAATTCCAGCTGGTCTGAGATAGGATAAACATATATTTAGGTGTTGATTCTATATTTCAAAATTGTATCAATTTGAATGCTGACAATTGACAGTTTGAATGCTGTGAAAGGTTTATGCTGTTGTTATGATGTTGGGCCTTAAGATTAGTTATATAATTGCTTTATGGTTTATGAATTACTTTTACATATTTCCTTTAATCCTTACTGAATTAGATAGGTACAAGTTAGGCTGTTAATTTAGGTTGCTATAGGATACACTACAATATAGGAGGTTGAACAAAATAGTTTATTTTTTTTCTTCTCTTACAGCTGATGTGTACGCAGTCCAGGGGTAGCTCCTTGATGCCAGCCTCGTATGCCTTTCCCTACTGCTTTGGTCCCCTGACACTTACTGCCCTTCTGGACATGATTAAGCATAGCTCACTTTTCTATATGCCACCAGTGGAGAGTAAAAAAGGAGGTCATTTTCCAGTAAGGGTTTGACCTGTGTGTTACATGCATCACTTCCCACATCCCACTCATGTTGCTCCTGTCTAATTGATCAAACCATAGCTAAAACCCAGTCACAAGGAAGGCTGTGAAGTGTAGTGTTTATTTTCAGTGGCCACCAAACAAAAGTTCAGGGATTCTCTCACTCAAGGAAAATAGGGAAAGTAAATACTGGAATCCAACTTCTCAGTACTCTACACTTAGTGTAGTACAAAAGAGAGGGATATCATTACTTAAATTAATACTCCCACTTAAAAATGAGAAAGTGAATTCAGAAATTCAGTACATTGCTCCAGGTCATCCAGCTAAATTAGTGGCAGATTCAGCCCCAGGAATTTTATGCAAATTAGTATATCACATTACTTCTATAATAGTAATGCCACAATTCTAAACATTTGTACAGTGTATAACAATTTGCAATATATGTAATATTATTTCATTTGAACATTTTGATAAATGCATGGCACCGAAAGCCTTTGGTATTATCTTTTGTTGTAGATGAGAAAATGGGGTTAGCATCTGCTATCATGAAAACCATATAGCTCCTGTAAGGGCTAACCACTCCTTACTAGTACCTTGCAGTTATTTAGTATTTTCAATTTCTAAAGTGCATTGCCATTCATTCTTGTATTCTTAAAGTAATTTTGAAGGGATATGAAATAAGAATTATAGTGACTTTATATTTAAGAAACTGGCTTATAAAGGTTAAATTCAGAGCTTTACACTTTGAAAACTTCTGTTTATTTTGCTTGTTTGTTCGTTTGTGTTCTTTTTGGTACCGGGAATCAAACTCAGGACCTCACGCTTGCCAGGCAGGTGCTGTGCCACTGAGCTATATCCCCAGCCCACCTTCTTGTTTTTTGACATTGCCCCTCATTGCCTCAGTCTGTATCAGTTTGGATTGCATTTAACTTCACAGAAAGTAAATCTGATTACAGTGGTTCAACAAGTAAGGGGGCTTCTCTTTCTCACCTAATAGAATGGCTAAAAAGTGGTTTAGTGACATCAGGAACCTGACTCCTCTCTCCTTTTTCCATTAAAATGTAGCTTTTTGCATGCTTATAAAGATAAGTCCTCCACTTTGCCATGATTTACTTTTTAGGCAGGATGAAAAAGGAAAAAAGAGGCACAAAAGAAATACCCCAGAATTTTTTATATCAGGAAAAAATAACTTGAAACCCTAAACCTTATTTATTGAATCTCCACATTTAATGAACATTGACTGATGGTCACATAGCACCTTTAGCTGTAAACAAAGTCTGCTACTCAAGAGAAAATGGAGGGGGGCCGGTGAGATGGCTCAGCGGCTTAAGCGCCTGCCCGGCAAGCGCGAGGGCCCGAGTTCGACTCCCGGATCCCACATACGAAAAAGGGGCCGGTGATATCGCTCAGCGGCACGGGCGCCTGCTGGCGCGCGAGGTCCTGAGGTCGACCTCCCGGTACCCACAAAAAAAAAAAAAAAAAAAAAAAAAAAAAAAGAGAAAATGGAATTTCAATAAAGGAAATGAGAGGCAATTGATACTAGATAGGCAGATGGACGCACATCCTTTGGCCTTCATTTCCACATCTATTTTGGGAAGAATAGGCATAATGCCCATTTTGAAAAACATTTATTCTTTAATAATGTGCATTCCCCTCACCAAACGCTTACCCACCTTAAAATAAAGAAGCTAAATGCTTGAGAACAATTTGTTTTCAAAGTGTCTTTTTAAATTAGCATCTTAGTTACTTTTCTCCTTGCTGAGACAAAGTACCAGCCACCCACAAGTTAAAGGAGGAAGGGTTCATTTTAGTTTACAGTCTAGAGGTTTCAGTCTAGTTTGCAGAGGAGAAACAGTCTGTGGCAGGACAGGCAGGAAGCAGCAAGCAGCAGCAACAAGCCTCCTTTTCCCTTTTATCCCATCCTGGCTACAAGCCTTTTGGGTGGTGCCACCCACACCCAGGGTGGGGCTTCCCATTACTCATACCCAGAAGTATGATAAACCAATTAGTGGACTAATGCATTACAGCACACCCTTAATCCCAGTCACACCCTTAATCTAAACTCACACACCCTAGTTTCAGCCACCTCTGAAAAGCCCCACTTATGACCACATGAGACTTGAGGGGACATCTAGATACAAGCCATAACAGTTAGCTATAAAATGTCTCAGTCTTCTATGATGCAGTTTACTACGTGCCAGTGTACTGGAACATAAAAGTACCTGCCAGTTAGCAAACACTGAAAGAATGAGAATGTCCAAAAGTGTGGTTGACCTTTCATTTCTGCATGGAGGGTTTGTTTGCCTTGTGCCTGCCTTTTGGAATGTTATTTTCAGACCCAGACTGTGTATTGATGTTGGCAGAGTACCAATTATAAAGTATGTTTACCAGAATTTAGCTATATTTAACTATAAATGGATCTAGACATTATTGTTCCCATTACAGCAAAAATGGAAGAACAGCTTACAAAATTCTTGTCAGACTTTATAATTAATTTGAGTTTGATATTTTTAAACATAAGATATAGTTGAATGTATTTTAATGAAGTAACACATAAATGTATAAGTGTAATATATTCATTCCGTGGAAGTTTGTAGCTGTTAAAAAATAGGTTATGTTGGATTTCTGTTTAGGAAAGCATCAACTCATTTTTATTTCCCACTCAGCCTTTTTAGCCTGTCTCACAAATTCAGTGGTACTTCGGTTCATGAACTTAATTCTTTCCATAATTCTGGCTGCATCCAGAATTATGGAACAAATTCTGTGGCCAGAATTGTGGAAAGAATTAAGTTCGTGATCCAAGGTAAATTAAACACAGTCTGTATCTGCTATCTTATCACCATTACCTCCTCCTCATCAGTCATTTGTATTTAAGCACCTACTGTACTTTTTAAAATATGTCCATGTAATTGTAACAAATAATCCATATAACTGTATTGAGTTACAATCCTGAATTGGTAGTTCTTATTCAAAATTATTCTGATATCTACTCAGATACACTATTTTTATTCACTTACACAATACTGACCTCTAGAGATGCAGCATTGTAAGTTTACTAAGAAGTAAAACTGTTTTTGACATTTTTGTGGAGAATTTTTGACTTTTTCTGTCATTTTTTTTTAATTATGAATAATTTCAAACAAAATTATATGAATACTCATGTACTCCGTCTAGATTTGACAGTTAATATATTGCTGGATTTGTTTTGTTTTTTTGTTTTACTTGATTACATTAAGGAAAATTTTAAGAATATAACATTTTAACCCTGTATACTTAAGTGTGCATCTGTAAGGGCATTTTTCTACAGAAGAACAGTACTATTAGATAATAAAATCAACAGTGATTCCCTAATTGATATCCATTAGTCAAATTTCCCCAGTTAGTCTTAAAGTGGATTACTAATGGCTGATGACCTTAAACCAAGATGTAGTCAATAATACTTTTTTTGTTTGTTTAAGTTGCTATGTTTAATTTTCTTAAGCTAGAACAACTTCCATTCCTCTTTACCCCTATAACATTGACTTGAGACCAGCTCATTTCTTCTGTAGAATGTCCTCTCTTTGAGATTTATTTCATTGTTTCCTAAGGGTGTCATTTAACTTTTATATCATTTAATATGACAATGTCTCTCTCTCACTATTAATGCTGCACAGATGGTTAAAATGATCCTGACTGGAACTCTGAATTATAAAATTATTTTTATTTTCTTGCTATCAGCAGGTAACCTGGAGATATATTTTGGCATCAGTTGAGATCTGTTTTCTATTAAACCCTTCATAATAGTTTTAACATCTATGAAGGATATTGCAAAACGAGATTTTCTAAATCTCTTGTATTTTCTACATATGTTGAACTTTCTCCATTAGCTGGACTTATTGTGAAATGTATTTTCTTTTAGAAATGCAGAATAAATTTAACAATTTTTTCCTTAATGTATCAATTTTCAGAGTAAGCAATTAATGCAAACTACCTCCAAATAGGAAAAGAAATTTTAGTGGGTGGGGAGGAACAGGCTTTGTCTTTTTAAAAAAATTTATATCACATGGACTTACATGTTCAGTATAGTTGAGAAACTACAATTATTACTTTTAAATTAAATGTGTTCCTTTTTTCTTGCTTACTTTTACTAATTATTTATTATCCTTTTTTCTGTGTATGGTATTATGTGGTCCTTTTGTTTAGACATCTCTGCTAGTTCTCTGCTAAAAACAATTCAGCTTATTTCAGCGTTGTACTTAACAACCATCCCATTTTAGTCATTTATACCTTTTTTTATCTTCACTTTATTTTAAAAAGAAAAAACAAAACACGGAATTTCAAAACAAGATAACAAGATTAACAATGGTTAATATATTGCATATTGTTATCCTCAAAGTAGTTGCTCAGATTACAGGATATAGGCATGAAAAATTGATCAATGTAAGCACAAACCGTTCTTTTCAACGAACTAATAGAGATTAGTAATATTATCTATCTTGTGTGTGTGTGTGTACATATATATAGATATAGATATATATGTATATATCTATGATATAGATATATACATATATATCTATATACTTTTCCCTGCTTTCTTTTCTCCTTTCCCCATATGTTATTCTTTGACTCTCAGGAATCAGCTGTGTGATAACATTTATACACCTTTATTCTGCCATTTTGTTCCCATCTTTGGTGTACTTTCAGATTTGTTGTTATATTTATTCAGTGTTAGCCAGCAGTGCTTTAGCTAAAGGTTTCCCAGTCATCCCTTAGTTGGGTAAAACCTGTCATTCTAGCTCATGGATTTTTTTTTTTTTTTTTAATCTGGGTACAGGGAGTCGAACTCAGGACCTCACGTTTGCCAGGCAGGCGCTTATGTTGCTGAGCTATCTCACCAGCCCTAGCTCATGGATTTAATATTACTTGAGTACATGTTAAACTTTTTCTACAACCTTGGTAGTTGAAAGTCTACTTGACTAGTTATGAAAGTTTTGGTCTGTCCTGTGTTAGTGTCTCAGACTGTCATAACAAATTACCACAAGCTAGGTGGCTTAAAATAACAAACTTCACTCTGTTGCAGTTCAAGAGGCCAAAAACAGGGTAACAAGGAGTTAATGGGACCATGCTTTCTACAGGATAAGGCCAAAATCCTTCCTTCCTTCCACCTTCTCTTGGCTCCAGAAATTCTTTGCATTCCTTGGTTTGTAGATGTGGTCACTCCTACACTCCAGTCTCTGCCTCTGTCTTTACACAGTGGTCTCTTCTATCTCCCCTCTTCATATAAGAACTTCAATCATTAGATTTAGGGCCCACTCGAATACTACATGATCTCAACTAATTACATCTGCAAAGACTCTGCTTCCAAATAAAGTCACTATACTACATACCCCTTTTTCTTAATTTGTAGAAACTTTTGAACTAGGGGGTGTATCTATGTGTGTTGACTATTGTTGGCAAAAAGGGTGATACTGTACTAATTTTCATTCCTTTGTGAGCGACTTCTTTTTTGCTTGGAGTAAATACAAAAGAACTTTATATTTAAAATCTAATATAACTGTTATGTTTCAGAATTGAAGTTCTAGGCAGATTTCCAGGTACTCAAAATGCCTGTTAGTATAGGGATATAGGTCCTTTTTTTTATTTCAGGGACGATTTATGGAACAGTTTTAAAGATTTCATTGTTAGATGTGGTGGACTATATGCCATAGTGAGTGCTAGAGCAATAATCTTAATTGGTGTAATTGAGTAAGTTATCTTGAGTATTTTAATAGACAATGAAGAAAACTTACAAACCAAGAATAACATCTCAAACCATCCCTGGGGTCATCTTTTCCCCTTTAAAATTCTGTTCGTTTTGAAATCTAAGGCTTTTTCTTTTTATACTCCCTGATAAAACAGAATGTAATGCTAACTCATTTACCTTTTTATTATCTGTTTATAAAGTTAGTTAGGAAATTGAGTCAATACACAAATAAATTAAACCATGAGTATATCAAAAGTAGAGAAGATATAGGAGAAAAGTCAATTTTAAAATTTGAGTTACCCATGGAAGTTAAGATTACCTCACAGATTGGGTTCCCCAAGAGTCGGACTTTGAGAGATTAGCATGCAAGATGTTTATTGGAGAGTGTGTTGGATCAGATTTGTCAGGGGAGGGAAGGAAGCCTGGTAGTTGCAGAGAGGTCAGAGTGCAGTGCAGTCCCAGTAGAGGCTCAGCCAGGACCCCAGGAAAACTCTGAAGCATGGGAGTTCTTAAGCCAAATGCTTAATAGCTTCTCTCTGACTCTGCAGGGTTACATGGCCTTTGTTCAGCTTTGTCTTAATGTGTTGTCTATTTTACTGTTTAAAAAAAATGTTACATTTGTAGGAAGAAAAACATAAAGCATTGTCCTTTGGGAAAAAATACAGATAATCTGTAGAGGAGTACATTTTCTTTTTTTTTTTTTTTTTTTGTGGGTACCGGGGGTCGACCTCAGGACCTCGCGCGCCAGCAGGCGCCCGTGCCGCTGAGCGATATCACCGGCCCCTTTTTCATATGTGGGTTCCAGGAGTCGAACTCGGGCCCTCGCGCTTGCCGGGCAGGCGCTTAAGCCGCTGAGCCATCTCACCGGCCCGAAGAGTACATTTTCTTCAGTCACTTAGTACTTTGAGTTCTGAAGAGTGTAACTTTTTTTTTAAAGCTTCAGTGCTATTAATGTATATTTGCTTTTCAGCTTGGGCAATGGTAGAAGGTGGTTCAAATGTGAAACCCCGCTCTTCTTACAACGAGAAGACTCCAAGGATCATTGTGTCTCGCTCCCATTCAGGGACAGTCAAACAGGTTGCTCTTCAGACCTTTGGAAACCAGACTACAATCATCCCAGCTGGTGGTGCCGGTATGTTTTCCCTCACTTGTGATTCCAGCGCATGCTTCCACCATGGGCAACCTATGTCAGGAGACTGATATGTTTGCCCCATACTTGGCAAAAAAGTGAGAAAGAACAGCGTGTTTTTTCAAGCCAGATTCAGTCTCCTACTTGCTAATCACTAGGGTGGGATTTCGGTGGCATTGGTGTGCCAGAAAGAAACAGTCTCACAACAGTGACTTCTCTTTCTCAAATGCTACAAAGGCACCTTTCTATCAGTCATGTACCATTAGTGGTTGCTTTTTATATGTTCTGACTTCAAAATAATCATCCCTTATTTTATGAGGGACAGGATGAAAAATCAAGCACGTAAGATGTTTCATATAGCAGAAGAAAGCCAGGAGTCATCCTAGCTATTACCACGTACCTTTGGGGTAAACAACAAAGTCAGGTACCCACCCAGCTTACTATTTTATCACCTGATTTTAGATCAAAGATTAGCCCACTTTTTCTGAAAAAGGTCAGAGAGTAAATATTTCAGACCTTGGAGCCACACACTGTCTTTGTTGCATACTGCTCTTTGATTTTTAAATCACCTTTTAAAAAGACTTCTTAAAAAAATTCTTGTTTTGAGATATTACAAAAACAGACCATGATCTGTATTTGGCTTGAGGTTCCATTTGATGACTCCTGTTATGAGTTCTGTTTAATGTGTCAGAAGTTTTTTTTTTTTTTTTGTGGGTACCGGGGGTCAACCTCAGGACCTCGCGCGCCAGCAGGCGCCCGTGCCGCTGAGCGATATCACCGGCCCTTTTTTCATATGTGAGTTCCGGGAGTCAAACTCGGGCCCTCGCGCCTGCCAGGCAGGCACCTGAGCCATCTCACCGGCCCCTCAGAAGTTTTAATTTAGGTAAATAGCAAATTATGGTCAGAAAACCTTCCTGTTGGAATATCTTTCCAGTACAGTAGTAGAGGAAGAAGTAATGCTTACTTTTAAACTTATAATAATTTTAATTTGCTGATTGCATATATCTGCCTGTCTTAATATTTACATATGGGTTCTTTTAGGTTGGTTAGGAAAGATAATGTCCAAAATACCTAGGAGCGATGAGTTAAACTAGATTCTACATCCAATCTGCATCTGTTTATTTACTTTTTATTCCTTAAATTCTTTTTGCAGAAAGGATTTAAGGTGGTAGCATTAGGTTTTGTTCTTTAAATCAGGCCTTCCCCAGTGTTTAAGTGAAACATGTACGTGTTTAGCTTTAGTACAGAATGCCATTCCATAGCAAAAGGCACATACTGAATATGTCACTCCATAAGAAACAACCACAATGAAGGTTTTAAAAATTAATAGGCATATGTCTGGTTATACATATTTTTGCTCCATTGAGTTTAATATTTGCACTGTTATGTGTAAAAATATATGAAAACAATTTTAGACTTCCTGTGCACTTTACAAAGACAGTACAGTGAGCTCCTGAACACCCTGTCCTATTCTTTTCAACCGTGTATTTAATAAAAAATTTACTCTGCTTTCTCAAAATCCTTTGAGCAGTAATCTAAATTCTGTGTTTATTTTTCAGGTTATAAAGTTTTAGCACTCTTAGATGTGCTTGATAAGAGCCAAGAAAAAGCTGATCTATATATCCATGTGACATACATTAAAAAGTGGGATATATGTGCTGGAAATGCCATCTTAAAAGCCCTTGGGGGACATATGACCACGCTGAGCGGTGAAGAAATCAGTTACACCGGATCAGATGGCATTGAAGGTGGACTCCTTGCTAGTATCAAAATGAATCACCAGGCTCTGGTCAGAAAACTCCCAGATCTAGAAAAGATAGGAAATAAATAAGCATAACTGATAACAGGGTGCAACTTCCAGACCTGAAATGGTTAGCCTGAAATGGTGGAAGCTTCAAAGGATTGGTGGAGACTGTGCATGGTCAAGGCCATCTCAAACTTTTTAAAGTATTTATGAAGCATCAGAGACTTTATTTTCCCTCTAATAGGATGCAAGATCAGGGAAAATGGATTGCTTCATGTCTCAAGTATTGTCTTTATTTTTGAGACTATTTTCGTACAGTTGTCATACACGAGGCGCGTATATATATTTGTGAATTAAAATCTATAGCTGAGTCTACATTGTTATATGAGTCACCATTTTCACACATCATGAATCTTCACTATTTGTTAATATTTTCATATAGAACTGAGTTGAAAGAAGGATTGATTTTGTGTAGATGTTTAATTTTACAATTATATCTCACTGAAAATAAAGTAATTGGGGATTTTTACTCCTAATTCAGTAGAAAGCACAAGAAGCTACACATTCTTTAATATGCAACAAATGCTGTATTCATGTTACCGAATACTTCTATGGATTAAACTAGAAGAAGTTTAAATTGATTTTTCTTTTTTGAAATTTTAATAACAGGTTCACCAGCTAGTAGGAAATACAGACAAATGGTAGTTTTCATTGTATTTGTAATTTTCCATGTGTGTGTTGTGTTTTGTTTTTATTAAAAAAGTGTGTGTACTCATAGGTTCTGCATTTCTGCCATCTTGCTGTTGGTTTTCATTTTACTTGTGAAAGATGCATGGTTCCATCCTTTCCCTCCTGACCAGCATTTAATCCTTAACTCATATGGTCTGATTTTAGGTTTCTGGGTTAGCACTTACGGTTTTGGTACTTTTTCTCATTAGGGATATAATATGCCGTAAGGCACTGTAAGACTAGAAATGACTCTATTATAATTGAAAATTACTTGACATAACATGGTTTGAATTAGTTTTTATTCTTTTCAGGAACTTTTTTAGTAAGTTTTAAAAGATTGGCCAGGTTTGTATATAGAGGTTCTCTCAATATCAAGAATGAGTACGATTGCTTTTGCCATGGTTGCTTTTAGTATTAATAATTATACCTAACCTAAACAAACTCTCAAAGTAGTAACTAGAGATATTCTGTAGTTTCCCATCAGATTACAATAATAAAAATTAAAGTTTCTCTTTTTTTTTTTGTGGTGCTGGGGATAGAACCCAAAGAATCAATGTTGTTAGGCAAGTGCTCTACCACTCAAGTATATCCACAGTCCCAGAGTTACTTTTTGATGAAATTTCTTTCTCTAAATTAGTCAGCAGAAAATGGTTGGAAAAAAGTTGTGATGTATTCATTGTGTTGCCATAACTACAACCTTTTTCATGGGTCTTCATTGGAACCTGTGGTATTTCTCAGTGTGATATCTAGAAACTTCATGTAAACAAACAGTATTCTTATTTCATGTGGCTTTAGTGCCTTTGTATTCTCTAACACTGATAAATAGAGGAGTTTCTCATGGTTTCTTTTTCTTTTCATTTTTTTTCCTTTTAAAATATTTTTAGCCCTAAAACAGCTGTTTATTTTTTATCTTTGAGGTAAAATTGAACAAAGAATGTACAAACCAGCCTGGTAGAAATGCATACCTTAGGGTTGCATGTTACAGTCTCAAAGGGCCCTATAACTCCTCATTCGTGAACTGAATATAGTTGCCCCAAATGTTTCCATTCAGTTTCTAGCACCTGGTCACACAAATGCATTGGGTAGGCTTTTGGTCAATGGAAGTTCATTTAAAGTTCTAGTAGTTGGAACACTTGATATTTAAAAGAGGACTCGGGAATTTTGAAAATAATATCAGAGACCTCATCGTTTTACTTCAGAATCCTTTTTCTCAGGAAAGAAGACAAAGGCATATACTGTTACCGGAATCCTATGGTATAAGCGTTTGTTTTTATTGACAAAGGGAAATGGAACTAGCAAGTAAGAAATGGAATTTATTAGAGTTTAAAAATATTATGAGGAAATTTTATGATTTAATGGAAGCAACATTTTGGTATTAGCAAGCATGATTGCTTTTATTTCCCTTTTAAGAAAGTATTCTTTTTATCTTAGATCAGCTGCGACCTCTGAAGAGTTAATATCATTAGTTTTCATAACTGAGGATGTGAAGGATGTGTGTTTTACACAAAAATCAAGGTACTGGCTGAGAGTTAAATACATTATTTTTATAATTTGGGGGGTATAGTCTAGCTACTAATTATTTGTAAGTAATTTTATAGAAAGTTCATTTTTAAAATTTTATTTCTAAGAGCCATTATACATTAAAAGGAACAGTATTTATATTTATTTATAGAGACATGATTGTGCCAGAACATCAATAAAACACCTTCATAAGTTAGGCATGTGCTATCTCCTAGAATTACATAAAGTTATTTTTAAAACATAGAACATGTACAGTTTGCTTTTAGTGATTCCCACCTCCCCAAATTCCTGGTCTTACTTTCATCTTTGGCTTTATTTAGAGGATATTTTTCACTTAAAACTGAGTTTTTATACATCATAGTAGAAGCAGTGATATCAATAATGTCAGCCTCCATCAGCTGTCCTCTCCTTTTTTCCTCTTAATCTCTGCCTTACCTCCTATCTCTCTTGCCCATTTTGGCTCCTTTGTAGCCAGTTTAAACCCCCCACACACACACACTACCACTCACCCCTAAATTCTTGTATGTAGTCGTCTTCTCTGAAGATTGGCTGTTGGAATCTTGTAGAGCTGAGGCTGAGGTCAAGTTCCCAGTGAGCAAGATCATTCCTGATGGAAGCTGAATTAACTACTGCTTTTCAGAGACTCCATAGACAGTAAAGGAAAATCATCTTTAAAGTCACAAACCCTTAAGTTGTCAAGTCTAACCCAATACTAAAATCTACACAAAGGATTTCTTCCTGCCCATCTCTCAAGAATGTAAGCATAGAGAATATGAAGGAGTTGAATAGATAAGCCTGCTTGAGGAAATCTTTTTCTGTTGGTTTTCCTCCCTTTATGCCCCGTCAGTTGAGTTTACAAGGGCCTACAAGATGGTCATATTTGTCTTTGAAGTGTGTTTGTCCCTGCCACCGCCATCACCAGTTTAGTGTTTCTTTCTTGATTTTAAATCAGTAATACACAGATCAGTTGTTCATGATGTATCATGAAATAACAAAAGCATTTTGGTTTACATGTTTTAAGCACCAGTTGTGCAAACTATTTTCCATTTATTGGGTGCTCCCTTTGAGTATTTTTCAAATAATGTCAGAGGAGCTGGTACAGGAGCCATGGCTGAGAAGAGGGAGGGAAGGCAGATTGACGGAGATCAAGGGAAGAATAGCTGAAGGAGGATGCAAAGCAAGCATCTGGCCTGACCCCTAGGATCAGCAGTTCTGCCCCTTTCTCATATGCTAAATTCAAATTTGGATTTCACTTGGGCTGTGAAAGGTGACAGCTACCTGTAATGACCCAAGCATAAGTAAAGAAGATAGTGTGCCACTGCAGAAAAGAAAATACTCAGCTTTCCTCTCAGAATACATTAATGGTGGTCTTCCTGAGACAGTTTGACAGGTTCAAGCAGAAATGTTTTGATGATTTTAGCTGCAACTACCTATTGAGACTATGTGATAATTGCTTCTAGATAGAAACAGTGATTTTTCATTTTAGATCTTGGTGGAATTTAAGTTGTATTTAATTAAATGCCTACAGAAAGTCTTGTCTTGTAACTATTGTGTAAAATAAACCTAATCTATGGTTCCATTTTTATCCTAGAAAAAAGTTGTGCCTTAATAGTAGGGCATTGTATGTTACTAAGGGAAAACAAAACCTTTTTTTAATAAAGGGGGAAAAATAGGAATTTTGGCCATTAAAATTTAAGTTCTGTGTTTTTAATATTAAAGTTGAGGAAACTTCATTAAAATTAAAACTGATACAAAATTATTTTTGCATAATCTAGCATTTACAACTAAAGTACATTTTTATAAGAACTGGCATCTTGGTGTATATAGGTCTCAAATGATATTTTATCTTTTGATTTTTAATTTAAATTAAGACCAGGATAGATAACATTTTTATGAATTTTATTTTTAAATCATTTCAGTGTGTTAATATATCTGTTCTAGTCCCCTGGAGTCATATTGATTTAAAAAAATAGCTCTTTCTTCATGATAGCATGTCAATAGTTTATTAATGTTAAATAGTACAATATGTTAAAAATGACATAACAGTTCCTAAGGAGGAGAGATTATAATTCTTATCAGCTGTCACTGAGAGGGAAAGAATCAAATTCTGTACTTGGAACGATTCTTGGTTTTATGAGGTGCTGGTTATGTAACTTCTTTATTTTCATTTCATCGAAGCCTGGCAGGTATATACATTCCAGTTTACCATTGGTAAAGCTCTTTTTTTTAAATTTTAAGTCGATTAGAGGTGAATTGATTTTGTGGAAAATGTGATTTAGTTGTTTTCCTTTGAGATAATACAAGCCAAACTTTAAGGATGATGAATAATATTAAAAGTTATGGTTATATATTATGTTTGTAAGAGTTCCTTAAAGTATTATTACATATTAATTTGTGTAAACTACAGAAGCAGAAACTGATATTTGATGAGTAGTATGTTCCATTACATTTCATTTTGAGGTGTAATACACAAATTTTTATTCAGGGATGATTTGCTCTTTGTGTATTTTTTTAAAATAGGAAAAGCATACTAAGTTATTGTGGGATCAGTTCACTTACAAAAAGATTTTATGTCTCCTCAAATGATCTCATCTGGCCTTCTTGATCGTTCGTGTAGTGTTAAGGAGGGAACATTTATGGACTTTTAATTTTTGCATATCCTCTCCTAGCAGTAGCTAATACTTTTTTAGTCCAACAGAAAAATCCATGTTCTGCCATGAGGAACAGTAACATTGCCAGGGTTCATTTTGCGCTTTGACGGTGTTAACTTGAACAGCTAAAGTACATGTGTATACACAGGGGTTGGATTTATACTGAACTATGTGTTTCCTGTCTGTCTGTCTGTCTCTGTCTCTTCCAGCTTTGTGTTTTGTCATCCTCACTTCCTCTTAATCCATTTCTTAAATTGGATCAACAATAATGAGAAATTTTAAAAACTTTACCTGTGAGCACTCCATCCCCTTTCACACTTTTTAAAGTCGTGGAGGAGCTATACTGTTTCCTTTTGTGGAGGTGATTTGCCACCACTTTTCTTACGCTGTGACCTGCTTAGTCCACACCATCAAATTTAGTGGGTTCTGACTCCACCCTTTCCTGGGAAGTAAACTGTTCCCCTCCATGGCTTTAGTGCCTTTATTTTTCTTTTGTATGTCACTTAACAGCACCATTTTTATATGTATTATTACTAGATTGTAAACTTAAGTAGAGAGATTGCACCTTGGTGATTTTTATGCTTTCAGTTCAACCCCAACACCTGGCCCAGTGTCTTGCATAAATTAGGTGCTTAGTGTAGCACTAAATTGACCTAAAGGTTACTACTTTGTGTTGCCATGTTTCACACTTCATTTGTTATGAGCTGGTTGTTTGTTTCTTTTGCAAATATTTATGATTATCACCCCCCTCACACAAGTGTTTTTTTTAAGTTTTGCTTTTCCTTCAGATACTGTGCTATTACCAATAAACTAGAAAGTGTGATTGCTTCTAAGGACATAATTATCCAAAACTCTGCCCCTGGATATACTTTGCCAAATGAAATTTGAATTCTCTGAATAAATTGCTCATGTCTGAAAAAGTATGCTGCATCTGCTTTTTTGTTTTTTCTGTTATGGTAAAACAAAAGTTAACCATTTTAATCATTTTGAAGTATACAATTCGTTGGCATTGAGTACATTCACAATGTTGTGCAATCCTAATCACTAGCCACTTCCAGAACACAGAAACTACACCTGTTAAAGAATGACTGCCCGTTCTCCCCTTGCTCCCACCAGCCCTTGGTGTTCTCTATTCCACTTTTTGCCTGTATGAATATAGAGTATCTGCTTTTGATCTCCTAATGTGAGATTCTCTGTCTCCTCAGCATGTACACAGAAGTCATCTGTTTGGAAATGAATGTATGCAACAGCAAAACTATTGACTATCCAGCTTCTTGAAGTGAGGGTAGAGAAGTACAAAAGAAAATGTATAAACGTTTATTGTTTTTCTTACCATAAAAAATATCTGAAGCTGGGTAAATTTATTTGGAAATATTTATTTATTTAGCTTTTTGTATTTAGCTCCAATTCCAGAGGTTCAAGGGTAAGCATTGTTTCTGCTGGGCTGTGGTGAAGGCTTGGTGCATGGCATGGTGGGAGTTCAAGACAGGAGGCTAGAAAGTAGCTTAGGGTCGGCCTCAAGCTTTTTGAGCAACGCATTCTCCACCCGACTCATGCAGGGTTGCTGGAAAACTGTCTTACTCTCCTGAAGGCAGGGCCCCAGTGATGTTTCACTAGTGTCTTAGTTACTTTCTCGTGGCTGAGAATACCCGACACCCAAAATGTAAAGGAGGAGAGGTTTACTTTGGTTCATGTTTTCAGTCCACTGGCTCCAAAACAGGACGGTATGGCAGAGAGGCATAGGAGAGGAAAAGCTGCTCACATCATGCCTATCAGGAAGCGGAGAAGGGAACAGGATAGTGGGGGGGGGGGTGTGATAATATCTTCCAGGTTTCCCCAGTGACTTCCTAACATACTCAGCTCTAGCACCCCCATGATTCAGTCACCTTCCGAAGGCACCATTTGAGTACATGAGTCTTTAGGGGGACACTGGATCACAACCATGATTACTGGGCTCCATCTTGTACAGGTTCCATCATCTATCACATCTCCACCCTGAAAACCAAGCCTCTTAACACATGAACCCTTGAGGGACAAACCACATCCAAACCATACCAGGTAGTGCTGTAAAATATGTAATGAAAAAGATACCCAAAGCTTTTGTGGTTAAGTCCTGTGGTTTCATTTTTCCTGAAGTCAAAGCAAGCTTTGGAATGGCAAGACTTCATTCTGTCACTGGCAAGCTACTTGTCTGCTTATTGATGTTGAGAGCTTTTTTGTTACATTTGCCTAATTTCTTCAGCAACTAGCCCTAAATATAAATTGACACTGCTTCAAAGGCACAACTTTTCTGAAAATTTGCTTGTTACATTTCTTAAGGATGTCTTGAAGTACTTGTCAACTTTGCAAATTAGCATTTCCTCCCTTAACAAAGCCCAATGTAATAATGGCAGGGTGGGGGAGAGTGTGAGCTTGCTCTCAAAACTGGCAACCGTGTCCCAGCTGGGAATGTCTACATGGTAGGCATTCTGGAGTTCACCACCACTCCTTCCATACCCAGCCACTCAAGGCCATGATTAAAAACAAGCAGAAAATGCCTAAATACTCTAAGAAGAATAGGACTGCTTGATGCTTGTTAAAACTCCAAGATGATATCTTTATATTGTCCAAGTCCTATGAAGTAATGGGTTCAGGAATATTGAAATATACCACAATAATTGTATTTATCATTGTCAGTGTACAGCTCAGGAAGGTGAGTAGGTGAGGGATGTACTTTAGTTTCCTTTTGCTTTTTCTCTCCCTTTTTCTTTTTTTTTTAAACCACTGCTGGATTAAGGGTTATGTAAGCCCCTGACACCCCACTGGTGTTCCAGTGGTTGCTGGTGAGCCTTCTGAGCAGTACATTTTAATTTGATAGGCTCGTACAGTTTGCCTCTATGGTTCTCATTTGGTGAATCAGGTGCTGTGCTTGTCATATATCCTGACATGAAGACTTACTTCCCTTTCCTTGAAAGCCCACATAAGTTAGCAGCATCATGTGGCCCTCCACCCCTACCAAAGTATGTAAGTCTAACCTCTCCTATTAGAACAACTTTTGTTACAGATTGTAGTCACTTTTTGGTCTCTGAGACACAATACCCAACACAAAGGCAGGTTTATCTTGGCTCACGTTTTTAGTCCACAGTTGGCTGGCTCCAAGGCAGGAAGGCATGGTGGAAAGGCCTGAGCAGAGAACTGCTCACCTCATGATGGCTAGGAAGCAGAAAGGGAAGGGAGGAGTTGGGGAGGGAGATTTGCCCTGCCAGGTCACACTCCCAGTTACCTGTCTCTTCTGACCAGACCCTGCTTCCTAATAGCAAGTCAGCTGTAGAGCCCATAATCCAATCACCTTGCCAAAGTCCTGCCTAATAGTGCATGGGGTTTTGAGTTGGCATCTACATATAAACCATAACACAGATTATGTAAATCAGCTGGTGCCTGGAAGAGTCAAAATCAAAAAAGCTAAGGTGGTACAAGAGGCCCAAAAGAATGCAGTGGAAATTCAGTACTAACTGAATTAGGTAAATGTAAAGTGTGCACATAGGTATGGAGTCAAATTATGTGTATTTTAGGATGCATAATTTGATAAATTTTACGTGTCTTAATTCAATCTCACCTAAACCCTATGAAGAGAAAGACCAAAACTAAACAAACAAATAAATAAAAAAGCCCCCATTTTAGAGCTGCTCTTACATAAGTGGCCCCTGTGATCCTGTGACTTCCCAGAATGCCGAGTACAAATGCTTACCTGGCTGGAGTTTTGCTGGAGTTGTTAAATACTTCCTGAAAACTGTCTTTCCCTTTTTATTTCATTGACCTCATTTTCTTCTGGTTTTCCTCCTACCTCTTTGACTACTTTTCAGGTGTTTTGCTGGATGCATTCTATTATCCATCCCTACAATATTTGTAATTCCAGAGATTCTATTCTCATGCCTCTATTTGTAATATTCAGCATATTCTCCCAGGGCACTTTTCAACTGTCACCTGTGTGCCAATGACCCCAAATTTTCCTTGTAACTCAGCCTCCAGTAATATTAGATCATGGATTTGGTTTTGAAAATTTAGTTCTATAGTAAACAGAAAAAATAATGTGTGTGTGTGTTTTAAGACAATCCTAGGAGCTTCTCCTATTTCTTATGCAGACCTTATCCTGGGAATTTAAAGCTCCAAACTTACTACTTTTCATCCCCAAGTCTTGCAACACACTTATAAACAACCAAACCACTCTATTTTACTCTTTATTTTTATGAACATGTTCTAGAGAATAAGTACTTTATCACCAAGTCTTCCCTTCCTATAAGTATGTGCAGGTGATAAGCTGTGCAACTTGTGTAACTGTTTGCTATGTTCCACCAAGTGGTCCCTTTAACACTGGAAACAGAGTCATTAATGTCTTTAAATTCAATCAAATTAAAAAACTTATTCCGTACGATACAGAGTCAATTCAATAGAGTCATCCTTAAGATGCTGCTCCCCTGGAACCATTCTTACTACCAAATTCTGTGTCGACTCAAGTTCAGTAATAAAAGCAAAACCACTATCATGTACATATATGTAAATGTATGTTAAGTATATATAAAATGAAGACCTTGTTAAAGGAATTTGACTTATGTAATTGTGAGTGTTAGTTAAGCTGTCTTTCTAAAACAGTTATCTCTGTGTTAATGCTGGCTAGCAGGATCCAGCCCCATCCTAGTGACACAGCACTAAAAACCGTAAAAACCAACAATATGATTAGCATATGCTATTAATCAAAATCCTTGGGAGGAGAAGGATCTTAGGGAGCAGCTAACTTGGGGAAGAAGGTGAATGTTTTATAGGGTTATTGTAGAAGTAGCCCAGTGAACTTTAATTAGTTTTAGAAATGGTTGGTTAAAGATGGCTGTCTAGTTTCTTTTTTTTTTTTTTTTTTGTGGGTACCGGGGGGGTCGACCTCAGGACCTCATGCGCCAACAGGCACCCGTGCCGCTGAGCGATATCACCGGCCCCTTTTTCGTATGTGGGTTCCGGGAGTCGAACTCGGGCCCTCGCGCTTGCAAGGCAGGCGCTTACAAGGCAGGCGCTTACGCCGCTGAGCCATCTCACCGGCCTGGCTGTCTAGTTTTTTGAGGCATGAATGCATAAAGAAAATGGGGTATGTATACACAGTGGAGTACTACTCAGCCATGAATAAAGATAAATTTGAGTCATTTGTAGGAAAATGAATGGATCTTGATACCATAATACTAAGTGAAATAAACCAGACCCAGGAAGTTAACTATCACATGGATTCTTTAACAGAAGAGATTCATAAGCAATTTAAAGAGCAAAATAAAAGGGAAATGATAGAAAGCAAAGCAGTAGGTAAAAGAAGATAGGAAAGGGACCTGGTGAAGGAAAGGAGAGGGTAGAGGGGAAGAGGGAAGTAAAAATAATCAACATGTGATATATGTTCTCCAAAATGAATGCAATTATTATGTATCACAAACATAAACTAATCTTTTAAAGAGATGGTTCTCTAAAGAGAGATTGTTCTTATAAATGTCCAGCTGTTAATTGGGAAAATTTGATTTTATTGACTAGCAATGGTGACAAAGATACACAGGGGCTACAGCGGAAAAACACTTTTTTTAGCATCTGGGAGGCCAGTGAAGGAACCCTTCCTTCTGCCCTTGAAATGACTACCTGCTCACCAAGGGCAAGGATCCATTTACTGTTCGCATTCACAGTGGCTAATATGATGCTTGACACAGAAGAGGGGCTTTGTGAATATTTATTGACATAAGACAACCTGAGGAGAGAAGATGAAGTTGTTGGAGAAAAGAGGGGTGAATGGTAGAATAAGATCATAAAAATGCAGAAAGTGCTACCCAGAGCACAGGTGAAGTATGCTGATCCAGTGAAAGAGAAGAAACCATGCTGCTTTCTGAGACCAGGAAGAGGAGGATTTGTGTAAGGAGAAAAGTATTTAAAATATAAAGACAGCTCAATGGGAATTATTCCATAGCTTTGGCATTTCTACTTCTTGGGGAATTAGGAGTAGAATGAAATATTTTAGGGACAATGATAACAATATTATTTTAAATGCTGGAGTGGGAAAACTGTCTTTGGGAAGCAGATTCCATGAGTTATGTGCAAGAAATTGTGTTGTTTTGTCTGGGAAACCCATTCTATAAGGCTTCTTCCTTAAGCAGGCTCTATCTTACACAGAGTTTTTATGACCGGGAGGAGACTAATTATGATTTTCCTTCATACTATATGATCAATCTTCACCCAGGCCAAAGAATATCAATAGTATGGACAAGTAGGCTTAGAATCTCTAACCATAAATCTGTTATGAAATAATGTAAATTTATTTATATCTGATCTTGATTTAGTACATCTTCTTCTGGTTCATAAAGTAAAAGTCAAACTTGTGAGGGACTAAAAATACAGACAAAATATACAAATACAGAACTTTGACTTGGAAATGTGCAGTAACTTGTCTAGGACACCAATCTGTTCTCTATAATAAACAACCTAAGAAGCCACCCTGCTGCAAATCAGGCTCACGGGAAGTTAGATTGCTGTCTCTACTGACAATCTAGGAAGCTAAACAATAACTTCCATAACAGCCCAAAATAGCCTGAATTTTTTCTTTTTTCTTTAATTTTCTTTAATTTTATTTCCTCTTCCAACTTAGCACCAACCAAAGAAAGCTAAATGCTGTATGTACCTCTAACCTATCATACAGAATATTTCACTTTCAGTTAGCTACCTCCAGTTTCCCCAGACCAGCAGCCTCCACTAGGGCTCACCTGGACCCTTCTTTTTTCTCCATTACAAAGTTTTCTCCTTTCTATGTCTGCCTTTGAATCTCTGCCAAAATGCAGGTGATGGTGGCTGACTCTCTCTGGCTATAGCAAACTCAGAATTAAAGATTTGTGTTTCCCATTTCTTTACTTTTATTTCCATACTTGCTGTCTCAAGGTAATAAATACTGATACTGTGACTTATGATACAGGACTGGAGCTCATTGAGGTCTATATGTCATCACCCTCAGAGCCCACCTCTTCCCCTTCTGATTTCTTCTTTCCCCTGGACTGGTCCAAATTCCCAGAAGCCTGCATTACCATCTTGCCATTCAGGAAAGGCATCTGGTCTGAAAGCAATTTTCTGCCCCAGTGTGATCTCTGCTGAGGGAATTCATGCCAAGAACCTTTGGGTGCTGGCTATTGTTCTTGTTGTGTCTATTCCTGAAGTGTCCTGATAGCCCATTGCGGCCTCTGGCTATCAGGGTCTGTGCTCCACACTCTTTTTGTTCTGACCAATTCCTTTGGATCCATCAGCCTTTATGTGTGTCTGTGCCTGCAGGGAGACTCGGGATTCCCTGTGTTTTTCTTCTCACCTTACTGGTGTGCAAGGGACTCTGGAAATCTATGTTAGCTCTGTTTCACTATGACAAAATACCCAAGACAAACAACTTAAATGAGGAAAGATTTATTTTGGCTCATGTTTTAAGAGGTTTCAGTCCATGGTCTTCTGACTCCATTGCTTTTAGGTCTATGACAAGGCTGAGACATCATGAATGCTTACCTCATTGCAACTGAGAAGCAAATAAAAGGAAAGAGCCCAAACGAGAGACAAAGGGCCCAGGGACAAGATGTGGTCCCCAAGGTCGTGTCCCAGTGATCCACTCCCTTCAAGTAGGCCTCTCTCCTGTTTTTACTTACTTCCCAAAATGCCATCAAATTGTGGTCACATGTGTGGAGTAATCAGTGAATTAAGTTAGAACCCTCATGAACCAATCACTCCCTAACAAGACCCCCAGCTGGTAATGAAGCCTTTACCACAAGAGTTTTAGGGGACAATTCAAATCCAAACAATAATACAAGCTGTCTTTGGAAGCTCATCCAGCTGTATGGATTCCTTCTCCCCTAGAACGCTGAATCATAGTCCTTGTGTTTATGGTTTTGCCTTCATGTGATAGAAGCGGAAACTTTTATTCCAGTCTTCGCCACCAAGATACTGATATGGGCCTTAGGCTCTGCAAATCTCAGACATGGCTTCAATCTGGAAAACAGTGATATGAAGGAGACAGTGATGAAAATGAGGGTGACAGTGAAGTAATTGGCATGCCGAGGAACCCTGGCAAAACTCCTAAAGGCAACGCCACAGCAACTGTGTATGCTATGACCTCTTCCCAGTAGCCATGCCTATTGGGTATTTATTAAATATCTTACAACATAATTAAGGTATACTCTGCCTTTCCTAAGATTCCTGGAGCTTCCTATACCTAATTTATAAGTTTGTAAAAAAACAAAATTAGATGAAGGTCAGTTCAGTCATTTGCGGCTAAAAACCTTATAAAATACTTTCTCAATCATTGTTCATCTGTCATTCAGGGAGCTCATGTCTCTATTATAGAGACCAAGTCAGCTACTGATTACTCAGGAGTATTCTGTCCTCTGGGTCACACCTGGAGAAGGAAGGCACCATGGGCACAGCAGTGACGTGCAAAGAGAATCAGCCAAAGACACCATCAGGTGGCCAGACATAGCGAGAGGTGACAAGTTACAACCCGAACTGATTTGGAGAACCTATGCTTTCCTCTGGTACTCAGAAATACCTGTAGTGCATTTTTTTTACAGGCACACAAAGTGGTATTGGGAGTATAGACTGACAATAAAGAACGGGATGACAGGGCCGGTGAGAGCTTAGCGGCATAAGCGTCTGCCTGGCAAGCACGAGGTCCTGAGTTCGACCCCCGGTATCCACAAAAAAAAAGAACAGGATGACAACCCCCTGATCTGGAGACTCAGGGCAATTCCAGTTCCAGGAGACACTAAACTGAGGACATTCTCTATCTCATTTAATCTTTTCAACATCTCAGAAGTATTATCATACTATCATTGTAGGCATAAGAAATTTGAGGCTTGAAGACATGAAGGCCCAGGTCATGCAGCTGGTAAGTTGTGGAACCATGACACAGAAACGGAGGAAAGATGGGGGAAAAAGAAAAGGAAGCAGGAAGAGAGAGAAAGAGGGAAAGAAAGAGAGATCTAAAGTGCCTGCCATTCTTTTAAATTCGCAGTATATTTTTACAGCTAAGAATATCTCTTTTTAGTAAAAAGAAAAAGTATGTTAATAAAATAAAGGCTCTAATAAGACTGCAAGGCAGATATGCCCTAATACTTACCTGAAAGAAAAATGATAAAGGAGAGAACCAGGACCTTCATTAGTTAGTGAGCTGCCACAGAAAAACCATGTTCTCCCCAAAGCTTAGTTTGTTCTTCCAGTCCTAGGGACTAGTGATTACAATTTGTGTCCACGGTTGTTCATAACCAGCTCCCAAAGCCCAATCTCACCCCTAGTACTGTGTGGTAATTTTTCAGCTGCGAGGCTGGACAAGTTTTGTTTCCACCTTCAGGATGGCTTGACCTGGCTGACTCTTGCTGCTCTTCCATCTCTATTGTCCTCTCAGATACCAGCCTACATCACACTCAGACCCAGTGGAAATGATGGGTAGAGGTTTGTAGTGAGCAAGAGCTTGTCTTGCTTCAAAAGTTTGTTGTTTTACAGCAGTTGTTTGCAAAGTGTGGTCCCCAGACCAGCAGCATTAGGATCTCCTGGAACTAGCACAGATGCAAATTCTCAGCCATACCCCCGAACTACTGACTCAGAAACAGGAGGGTAAGGTTGAGCAATCTGCTCAATATTTCCAGGTGATGCTGAGGCTTGTTCACATTTGAAGACCACTGGTTTAGAGTCAAGTATAAATCCCTGTCTTCCCTTTTCATTTTTCTTCCTTCCTTTCCGTTCTCCCTCCCTCCCTTCCTTTCTCTCTCTCTCCCTCTCGTCCACATTTTATTAGTACAGATTAATGGGTTTCGTTTCACGTATTTGTACATACACACAAC
Organism: Erethizon dorsatum; assembly: GCA_028451465.1. NCBI lineage: Eukaryota > Metazoa > Chordata > Mammalia > Rodentia > Erethizontidae > Erethizon > Erethizon dorsatum. Next base: position 52,911,704 of record CM051828.1, read on the forward strand.
ATAATTTAATCATCTCCATCATATTCTTGCCCTCCCCTCTAATTTCACAGTTTTTGTTTTGTTTTGTTTTGTTTCAATGTGTATATTTTGATCATACTCATGCTGTGCATTACTCACCTTTATATCCCTTTGTCCTTCTCCTTCCATTCCTTTTGTCTAATAATAGTCTCCTTTCTACTTTCTTGGAATCTCTTTTTAGATTCCACATATTAGGGAGAACATGTGATATCTGTCTTTCTGAGCCTGGCTTATTTTGTTCAATATGATGATCTCAGCTATAATTCACATACCAGAGAAATCAACCCACTAAAGTGTACAATTCTGTTGATTTTAGCATATCCATAGAGTTGTTCAATTATTTCCACAATCATCTTTATTTTTTTATTTTATTTTATTTTTTTTGTGGGTACCGGGAGTCAAACTCAGGACCTCGTGCTTGCCAGGCAGGCATTTATGCTGCTGAGGTGGGCCACCTCAGCAGCCCCACAATCATCTTTAAAACATTACCATCATTTCAAATGTGTAATGCAAGTGCTTTTCTTTTTTGTGTAAAATACCTATGTGTGAAAATTCTATTTTTACCCATTCCTATTCAGAACTATTTTTTAGTACCAAGCATATTAGGAGGATTATTAAGCTTCTAATTGTAGTCTTTGTTCCCTGAAAAATTTAGGGTTTGTAAGCTATTTTTAGAGATTTCTGTTCCTGAAACATCTGTTCATGAGACATTATGATATCAAAAGACATTTGGCTCAAATAATGCAATGAGGTTTCCCCTAGTGCCTTCCTCCTGTAACATGCCAACGAGGAGATTTGAGGTTTATAGGATAGAGATGTATATATGCCCTACAAGTTGTAAAGGAATTCTAAACTAAGATATTCACATTTGAGGGAGATGGCAGTTGTTAGGGAGAGAATGTTCTGAAGACTTTCACCTCAATATTGGATGGCTGTATTGGAACCTGGATAGTGCCACATGAGTAATCTGCCTCCACAAGTTGAAGTTGTCCAACACAGAGGCCCCAAAATCATCTCCTTTGCCAACTGGACATTTATTTCTGAGCAACAGATGATAAAGAATGTCTCCTAGAATGTGTTGATCACAGACATGAAATACAACCCAATGTAATTCTGCAGTTTGGGGATTTATGATCTGAAAAACTACTGATGCAAAAGTCAAGCACATTACACAAATTCATACTTGGACTTTTAAAGTGCTTTTATTTTTCATATAAATAAATGATAGCAAATTCCACTTATATTCTAATAAGGAGCTAGGATGTAGACCATTAATTTAAAAATTATTTATAAAATTTTAATTTTGAAAGTATAATATAGTAGTCAGATTTCCTATTGCTGGCACATAATACTTGATACCCACAATTTAAAGGAGAAGGCTAATTAGGTTTGTGGTTTCAGGGGATTCAGTCCATGGTTGGCTGCCTCCATGTCAGGAATATCATGATGGAAGGGCTTGGCAGAGCAAGCTGTTCAGTTCATGATGTCAAGGAAACATAACAGGGAACAAGACAGAAAGGACATCACCTGACAGAAAGGAAGGAATAAAGAAGCAGATATAGTTCCCAAGGTCATGCCCATCTTGATGACCCAAGCAGAAACATTCAGCAGCAGGATTACTAATCCTCTGAATGACTCCCAGGCCAATCAAGTCCATGGTCTACTTAACTGTCACATGTAAAAGCACATTCATGTGGCTTGGCTCTTTCATAATTTCAAAGACTATTTTCTTCCTCTTTTTAACTTTGTTGCATGGCTTTTTATCAGTAATATCATTTCAAAGTTTTTAAAGATCTTTAACATGCACTCAAATTTTACTAAAAGTCTGCCAAGTACCACCCATCTGGTATTTCAGAGATCATACCTGTTTTTTTTTTTTTTTTAATTTTTGTAATTTCCCAACATTTTAGTTGTTCTTGCTCAAGCAGTTTGAAGTTTGGAACAAATGACTCACAGTGAATTCACTGATGGAGGCCAGAACCTCACATCGTCTCCATTTCCTCCCCAGAACTTTCATACCTTGTTTCCAGCCAGTGCAGTTTGCCAGCCAATCATGCTTTGGGGATTAACATGAGAACATCAGGAAAGGAAGGATTCCATCTTGTCAGACACACAAGCAGAGTAGTTTCTTTCTCAAACCAGAGTTCCTATCATGAAACAAGATTCCCACAGTTCTGTGGGAGCTTTTCCCAGATCTGCACTGGATCAGATCTTATTTCACAGTAGGAATGCAAATAGCACACTTGCCCCAGTTTCCCTTTCTGTTTTCAGTGAATTTAGCTCCCTAGCTGGAATAAAGATCTTTGGTTACATCAAATTTCCAGTTGGCAGAGGACCAGATGTGATTTTTCAAAGAGAACACTGTCATGGAAAATATTTTTAAAAGTGGATATAATTTTGCCTAAAGCATCTGTTGGGGGGCGGGTAACATGGAACAGGAGAGAAGTGATCATTATTGAACGTACTTTTTTTCTCTGGAGAAGTGACAGAACATTTTTCAGGGTGTCAGTTTTTCAGGCTGTCAACCAGTTGTTTTGGACCTCAAGCCAAATACATTCTGGAAACCTCAGCAGATTAAAATTGTAAGTTCTGTCAGACAAAAAAATGGTACTACCACCAACAAGATAGGCTGGGTTTCTGGAAGCACGGAGGCACCCTCAGCCCTAGATCCCTGCTGAATGATGCAATGGGTCTGCAGACACAGTGGCCTGTGTTTCATCCTCCTGGTCAAGGAATAGGTGAGATAAAATACAGAGCAATCTCAGAACAGTCACACAATCCTGAAAGGTGTGCACTTTCTATGCTTCGAGCCTTTGTTTATGCTTGTCTGACCCAAAGGCCTTGTTCCTTGCGTTACCTATTGAGCAAGACTTCATTGTTTTCTAGATATAGAAGTTAACTTGAATTCTTCTGAGCAGAACATGATTCACTAAAGTGTTTGAAGAAAATTAAATGAAGAATGAAAGGATGAACAAGATGTCACTCTTCTACTTTCTCTCTGCCACTTTTGATTTTCTTTCTGTTCCTTGGTGTGTTATTATCATTGTCTTCTTCCATAGATTTTTTTTTTTCTCCACTAAATGGGGAACATGACTCCCTGGGAATCCAGATCCACAATCTCCCAGCAGACTTTACATGTATGGAACATTCTTTCAGACTAACTTTATAGAAAAATCCTGGAAAAAATTGCAGTTAGTCTGCTTGGGACATTTGTTCACATCTGTCCAGAAGGGAACAGGCAGCACTAGCTAAGGAAAGCCAGAAGAAGGTGGGTGAAGAAAACAACAGTTATTAATGCCCAATGAACACAGATTTGCCTGTGAGGATGAGGTTAAGGACTCCTACCCACCATCTGTCAGTGTCAACTATGAAAATGAGGTGAGGGGCTCCCAGCCATCTCCAGTGTCAACTTGTGAGGATGAGGATAGGAATCCCTACCCACCACATCAGTGTCCATCTATTAACATGAGGTAAGAGACCCCTACTTATCACCAGTTCGGGTCTGGTGTGGTTTGGATCTTGACTTTTCCCCAAAGGCCCATATGTTAAATACTTGGTTTCCTGCCTTTGCCACTAATGAGAGGTTGAGAAATCTTTAAGAGGTGGGGCCTAGTGGACGATGTTAAATTATTGGAGGTATGCTCACAAAAAGTATTGTGGGATGTCAGTCTCTTCTACTTCCTCTCTCTTCACTTTCTGGCTGCCATAAGGTGAGCATCTTGCTCTACTCTGTGTTCCCACCACATTTTGCTTTGCCACTGGCCCAAAAGTAATGTGGCCAACTGATGAGGGACTGAAATCTCTGAAACTTTTAGCCAAAAAAAAAAAAAAAAAATAATAATAATAATACCCTTTCCTCTTTATAGGTTGATTTAACTTAGGTAGTCACTACAGTCACTGAAAGCTAACTAACACAGGGTCCATCTGTGAGATGAGGTGAGGGATCCTTACTCACTACCAGTCAGGGCCAACCTGTGAGGAACTTCTAAACCATCTTTTCAGGTTTCTCACACCATATTTCTGCCCAGAGGACCAGGTCTCTATCACATTTCTGTTCTTAGTCACAGATTATCTCCTCCTTTGCCTTGACCACACAGACTCCTTACTTTTACTTTGCTCTGCTGTGGCTGGTTGGGCTAGGGTGGGGCAGGACATCATCTGTCCAAGCCTGGACCTCACCTTTGTTTTCAGGATCAAAACTTGTATTCCAGCTATCCTCTCTGATCTTTCTGCTTCTGTGGACTTCCATGAGTCAAGGCAAAACCATTGCTCCTGTTAGTCCTGCAGCAGCCTATGGTCCTGTTCCTGGCATGTGGGGCCTGGACAGTAGTAGGTGTATAGTCATAATTTAGCAAGAAACAGTGAATACCACAGGTTTTCTTGTAACAAGCACTGGGCTCAGAGGCCCAGGTCCAAGGCTTTTGTCACTTACCACTAGTGTTGGCATGAGTTGGTCCCATCCTAGAAAGAGCAGAATGTGAAGCCCTGAGTCCTCTATCTGGCTGTCCACATGGTGGCCTTGCTAGCAGATAGTAAGAGACAGGGCAGTTTCAATAAACTGAGAACTCAGAGCTTTAGGTTGAGCTGAACTTGATTTGGCCTCTCAGAATTAGTCAAATTCATATTTAACTATCTGAGGAAGTGAGACAATCAGAATCACTATACCTTTTACAAGAAGATTTCGATTACAAGAAAAGAAAATTTACCAATTTGTCAGGTATGATAATTCAAATAACTTTTAATTGAAAGGCAAATTATAACCCCCCAGCCACCCCGTGAGAATGGATGGGAGATCTGGATCAAAAATGCCTGGGAGGCTGGCCTGCCTCTTCACTTGGGAAGCTCCAGAACGATGCTCCTTACTAAGCCATCCATGAATTAAAAGGGTAGAAGAAAACAGTCCTTTGAAGTTATGAAGTAGTTAAGACATTTAAAAAGGGTTTTGGTGCTTTTAAAATACTAAAACATTAGAAGCAATATTTTTAAAAAATTGTCTACATGCTATGAATTCTCTATTATATCAAACAAATAAAAAAGTCATTTAAATAAACCCTGTTTTAAAGTTGCTTCCTATCTTTGAAGTCTGCATCAATGGTTTCCAAGGTAATAAGTCTCCAAATAGAGAATCATATTATGGTGAGTTTAACTATGACCAAACATTGCAGGCAGGCACCACTTGACCTCTACTGCTCACTAGTAAATATTTTGTTCAGTTTCACGGACTCAATCACCAACTGGCAACTAGCATTGAATGCCCTGGTTAGCGTGTCCAGACTCTCCTGCATGAAGTAAGTAAAGTTTTATTTGTATTAATTTTCTAGGGCTGTTGTAACTGAGTACCACAATCTAGGCAGCTTAAATGTAAAGAAGGTATTGTTCTGGAGTTCTGGAGACCAGAAGTCCACAGTGAAGGTATCAGCAGTTTGTTCCGAGGCCTGAGGAGAGTTGTGCCTCCTAGGCTCTGCCCACTGCTATGGCCAGTTTCTCTGAATCATCCATGCACCTCAGAATCCCCTAGACATAACTGTTCAAGACAGATTCACGGACCTACATTAGATCCCCTGATATTGATGTTTAGCACTGGGGCCCAGCATGCTACATTTTAACAACTTCTTAGGATATTTCATATGTATCCTGAAGTTTGAGAACTGCTTTGCTAGTTTAATATATGTCAACATGTCATGCAAAATTTGACTTAGCTCATGTTAGAATTCTGGGTTCCAATTCAGGTTTCTACTCCTGGTGGCTTCCTGTCTTGTGGCACAGTATTAATCCCACCGTACCCTACTCTTACTCTCTCAGTATTATTTTTAGAGCTCAGTTAAAAATGCACATAAAACCATGAGCTCAGGGCTCAGCAAAAATAAACGTTCAGCAAATATTTGTGAAGAGTCATATTTCCAGCACTGTTACTACCTCTATTCTTATGATGACTTCTACCAGGTCGACTTAGTTAGGATTGCTAAAGAGAATTCATCCTCATCACTAAATAAATAAATACCTGCTGCTAGTACTCTTGGCAGTCACCAGGCTGTCCTTGGGAGTTTATTACACACCATCACCTACAATCTGGATGCTTGCCTTTGTCTCTTTCAGCCCGGGATTCACATTTTAACCACAGTAGTTTTATTTGACCACAACATCTCTGTCCCAGGGGTGGATCTCCGTCATTTCAGTTGTCCTGTTCAGTGCTTTGCCAACACTGAAGGGCATGAGTCTGAGTTTGTAGAGTCTGGGGTGGGGCCCCAATCTGCATTTCCAAGATCCCAAGGGACACCTGTGCTACTGGTTCAGGAAGCAAAGCTTGAGACAATCTTGTGTCTCTGTGTGGTTCTCCCTGGACGCCCCACGATAAATGTTGCTCCTGCTTTGTGGCCTGTGTCTTAGGTTAAATCACCCAAGGGACCCTTCAGCCTGCCTTCAGTTTCAGAGACTCTGAAGAAAGATGTCCTAAGTGGGTGATGCTCTACTCACTGCCAGGACTGCTCAGCTTCAGTTTTTTGTGTGTTGCATACAGACAGTCCCCAGTATGTGATGGTTCTACTTAAATTTTTTCGGCTTTATTATAATGCAAAAGCAATACACTTTTAGTAGAAACTGTAATTCAAATTTTGAGACCAGATCTTTTCCCAGGTACTAATAGCAGTCCATCTCTCTCTAGTGGTTCTGGGGAAGGGCGGGGAACCACATCTCCCAGTCAGCCAAGCGATCACAAGGGGAAACAACTGACAATCTGAAGTGCACTGTGCTCCTAAACTAGGACGTTCAGTGGGTCAGGTGGAGCAAATGCAATTTCAACTTGGGCTATTACAGTTTACTATGAGCTTGTTGGGACACAACCCCTTGTAAGTTGAGGAGCATCTCTCTGTATGCCATTTTCTGACAAATGAGAACTTCCCTTTATTTATAAAGATTAATTATAAATTAATTTATAAAGATAAATAATTTATAAAGGTTAATATTTGTAAAGATTAATATAAGACAAGTGATAATTAAATACATTATTATTTAATACTATTCTATTATTTTAATAATTAATAATTGTAAATATTATTTACTAATTTATTTAATTATTGTTGTTCTTATATCATAAAACATACCTGAAGAGATATGTTACCTTGTTCCTATTTTCCTCTTCAGAATTATAAGAGTAAAAATAACCTTAAGTAATGTTCTCTATTTTTATAGTTGGAGAAAACTACTCACCGACTTTTGAAATTTAGAAGGGCTGCAGAAGAAAATTTCTCTAAGGTTATTACAAATTAGTTATTGTCTTTTTTGTTCTACTTTTTTCAATTCTGGAAAGCAAAATACAATCTGTGTTATTTAAGATAAAAATACGAATCTCAGCAGCACTTGCTTTCACAGCCCTTTTTTTGTGTCTCGGAAGTAGTTCTTACAGAGTGAAATATCAAACTTCGCCACACAGGGGAACCATTGCTCTTTCTACTTTCAACAAGACAAACCATGTTTTGAGTTTTTAGTTGAATTTCAAAACCTTAAAGTTAACAATGAGAACAGAACTTATCTCACCTGTAAGAAACCTGTTCTCCAGGTTGAAATTCTACAGGTGTGACCTTCCAGTTTAAGAGCTCATTTGGATAATCATGAGTTCAGTAAATTGACTCAGAGAAAGCAGGTCATCTTTGTAATTGGATCCAGACCTACAAGCTTCGTAGGGGAAGTAAGAGGATGGACATAGGAAAATAAGAGTGGGGAATTTGTTAATCAATTATAATCCAGGATACTATGAAGACCCAGGTTTTCAGCAAAATAGAAGCAGAAGGAAGAAGCAGAAAAAATCATAAGATGGCTTAAGGAAAGAAAACTGACTAGGATGAATCAGTTTCATTCAGAGCTAGAAAGCAATCTTAAAGAATAACTAAAAGAATCACCTCCAAGAGTCATTTTGGAAGACATTTAGGTATCATTTGAGCTGATATCTAGAATACCGACCGTTCTAGAATCTGGTAGGACTTTTTTTTTTTTTTTTCTTTTTTCATGTCGTGAGGTTAGCCTGAGAAGGTAGGCCATTTGGATATATTTTATTTTGTCTCTATACAGTCTGAAAAAAATCTTCCCATTTGTGTTCTTTGGCTGAAAAATAAGCAAAAGAATAATGATTTGGAATTCTATAAAATGCATGTCCCATGTAGTTTCATTATTTTGTCTTCTGTGTGTGGCTTCACGTCACACAGACATGGCCAAATTCTGAAGGAAGAAATGAACTCTAGTGCATCCCACCCCTCTCCTGTAAGGCCATAATGTTGAACACAAGAGGGTACTCCAGAGCAGAACCCAGCTTCTGAGTTCCTGCAATGCTGTCCTCACTTGTTGGGCCTAAATATCAACTCAGGCAAGAGTCGGCATACTGGGGGCCAGGGAGATAGCTCAGCGGCATAAGTGCCTGCCTGGCAAGTGCAAGGTCCCAAGTTTGACTCCCAGAACCCAAATAAAGTAAAAAAAGGGCCAGTGATATCGCTCAGTGGCACAAGCACTTGCTGGCAAGTGCAAGGTCCTGAGGTCAACTCCTGGTACCCACATTAAAAAAAAAAAAAAAAAAAGAGTCGGCATACTGGCTACGCTGGCATCAGGACATGGGGCTGGGAAGGGCCCTCTTTCACCTCAGCCCTGAAATGGGGTGAAGATGGATGCACTTCCCAAGGATACACACAGAAGGACAAAGTTCTGAGGTGACATGCAACAAAGCGTGCTGAGGAGAGAACCCAGTGGTGACTGGCAGTTTAATCCAATGAATTACTCAATTCTATTACGTTGTTCTTCATCTAGTCCAGTGGTGGCAAACCTATGGCACGTGTGCCACGGCAGGCTGCTTGTACCACTGAGAGCTCTAAAAGGTCTACTGTCACTGATCTAACCTAACCTCACTTCTGTTAACACTGTGGTTTCCTGAGTGTCACCACCCAATGAAAGACACCATCAAAGCTATCCAGAATTCCTCCATTTTTCTAACTACCATCTCTTAAGTCACTGACAAATATCTTTTTCTTTCTACTTTCAAGAAGTATCGCAAATCTGGTCACCTTTCCCCACCTCCATTGTCATCTTCTGGGTCCAAACAACCATCATTTTTACTCACAAGACAGAAATAACCTCCATGAATGACCTCTCTAGCTCTTACACTTTGTTCTTCACCCAGAAATATGAATAATCTTGGGGAATCTAAATCATGTCACACTTCAAGCGTACTTAAAACTCTTTAATATAAGCCCATTGCTTCTTTCTTTCAAGTGGCTCATCATGGCTTAGGGTGGCTAACTTGCCCCAGTTTGCCTAGTACTTTGTTGTTTTTAGTACTGAAAGTGTCATGTACTAGGAAATTCCTCATCCCTGCAAACCACCCAAAGTAGCTCATACCTACCTCTCTAACCTCATCTCATTTCTCTTTACTCTTTGTTCACTAGGGCTTAGCCACACTAACCTATGTTTTCCTCCATCCCATAGGTGAAATGAGCTGCAGCTGCCCTCAGCTCGTTCTCTTGACTTTTCCTTTGTATGATTGCTGGCCCCCAGAAATGCACATGCTGGGAATCTTTGTCATATGTGACATTTTTCAGGTCATATCTTAATGGTACTTCTTCATAGAAGCCCTCCCCTTACTACCAAACAAACTGATCTTGTTACTTATGTAACTGCTTGTTTTGTATTTTTCTTCATTGATAAGTATTCTTCATGAGATAGATATCTTTCCTTTTTGTTCATAATTGTACCCAGAATAGAGCCCATGACATCACTGTTGTTGAGTCGATATTTATGGAATGAATATGACAAATGTGGGCAGCTTAGGAATGTTTTATTAGCTGTTATAAACTTTCTTCTCATTGTGCCCTACATTCTCAACTTTAGTTCATTGTCTGTAAAGCTGTAGAGTCCTGAAGCTTAGTACTCACTGTATGAGCCTTATGTGCGGAGATTCTGATCACTAGGTGAGGCACACAGGCCGAAAGTCTGCACCTTAGTTCCCCTCTGATCCTGCCCTCTACATACAGTGAAGTTGGGCTGTAGATCACATTTTGAGAAATACTGAGTCTTGTCTTTGAAAAACCAGCACCCTTCGATACCTGCTACTATATTTCAGGCTTATTTCCCACTTAAACACCACCCCTGCATGCCACCCAATTCTCCACTTCTCATTCAATCTTTTATTTAACAAACTCTTCTAAGTAGAGGGTGAAAGACATGTCCTTTCACCTCAATTATGTCTAGCATTTATTTTCCAGGGGTCAGATTAAATATCACAGTTTTATGAAGTCTTAAATGGCTTTGCAGGATTATTTTTTCTGGTTCAGTGCTGCTGCCAATATATTGTCCTTTTTTCATGGTTATATTTTATTAATGACATTGAATGAGGTTTTATAAGCAGATTGCTTTCTCTTGATCACTATTGCATACTCATATTTTAAAGCAGTATCTATGAATGTCTTACATCTTAGTTACTTTCTTGTTGCTGGAACAAAATACCCAATACCCATAAGTTAAAGGAGGAGAAGTTTATTCTAGCTCACAGTTTGTAGAGGTTTCAATCCATAGTTGGTAGACAGGGCAGCATGGCAGAGGAGAAAGAGTGCATGGCATGGCAGGCAGGAAGCAGCAGCCTTCCTTCTATTTTCCTTTTGTATTTCATTCAGGGTACAAGTCTATTGGTTAGTACCACGCACTCCCATAGTGAGTCTTCCCTCTTCAGTAAATCCATCATCCGTACTGAGAGTATACTAAGCCAATCAGTGGACTAATCCAGTATCACACACCCATGATTCACCATCACACACCCATGATTCAGTCACTCCCAAAAGCCCAACCTATGAGTGGATGAGGCTTTGGGGGAACGTCTAGATATACACCATAACTTTTGATTATAGCTCTATCTCCAAGAAACTGTTCTTGAAGGTAAGCATCCCATCTTATTCACTTTCATTTTTCCTAATTATAGTAAATAATATGTGTGCAACATACATATAGAATGGATATGTGAATGGTTGAATGAATCAATGAGCAATGTACTCACCATCAAGCTTACAGAGAAAAACAGATCATCAAATAACCATAATATGATGGAATTAGTGATATATAAAGATGCACTTAATTGTGATGGGTTGAGGAGGAAGTTTTGGAAAATTCAAAAAGCAAAGGTACTAATTTGCTTGAGTTTTGAAGAGACAGCATTTATGAACCAGATCAAGAGAGGAATGGGTATGCCAGGAGAGAGAACAGCATGAGAAAACATTCAGATTAAACTGCAAGTTTGAAAAATATCAAATACAACTGTGTGATGTGAGGTATGTTAGTAATGGTGGCTGCAGAAGGAAATCAGGAGGTCTAAGCTGGGAGATGTGATTGCACTCCAAGCTAATCATAACCAGTGGAGGAGTTTAATGAAATTTATATTTCAGAGATAGCTGGTGGTGGTGTTGGGAGATTAAGGTTTAGGGAGAAACTAAAATAAAGAGATCAGTTAAAAGAACTTTGTAAAAAATTAGAGAAAAAACTAGGGAAAGGGCAGTGCATTCATCTGTTTTTGTTGATATAACAAAATATCTCAGGCTGGATACTCTATAAAGAAAAGATGTTTATTTAGCTCACCATTTTGGAGCCTGAAGTACTAAAATCAACCACCTTTATTGGTTTGGTCTGAGGGGCTGGTTGAATACATCAAAACATAGGACAGAAGCAGAAAGGGAAATGGCCATATGCAAAATGGGCCTAGTGTGTGGGGTGACATCATCTGATCAGCATTAATCTTATCAGAGGGTGATGCCCTCATGACTAACTACCTCCCACCAGACCCCAACTCTTTAAAGTTCTGCCACCTCATCATCACAACACTGAGGACCAAGCCTCTGGCACACAGAGGGGACACACCTAAATCAATGCCAAATCATAGTGGGCTCTGAGCATTGATGTTGAGAATGTGGTAGGTAGAATAATGACTCCCAAATATGTCTATGTATAAAGTCTCAGAACTTGAGAATGAGTTTCCTTACCTGACAAAGCTGAATTAAGGTTGCAAATGAAACTAAAGTTGCTAATCATCTGATTGAGGATGAGATTTTCCTTAATTATCAGAATGAACCCAGTGCTATTCCAAGAGATCTTAAAAATAGAAGAGGAAAGTAAAAGAGAGAGAACCAGATAGTTGAATAAGGACTTGGCCTGACATTGCTAGCTTTGAGGGTGGAGGAAGAGAGGTGAGACAAGGATTGCGCATGGCCTTTAGAAGCCAGGTAAGTCAAGGAAATGGATTCTCCCCCACAACCTTCAGAAAGGAGCATGGCCATGGTGGCCACACCTGAGATTTAGCTGAGTGATACTTAACAGAACTGTTACTTTTCAGACTTCTGAACTATGGAAGTGTAAGATGATAATATGTATTGTTTGTAAATAAGTTTGTGATGATTTATTACAATAAAATAAAAATTAATACAAGAAGCTTATTTGAAAGGTATGAAAGAGGAGGAATTTAAGGAATAGCAGTGGTTTAAATGAAACAAATTTATTCTGTCAGTGTCCTGGAAGCCAGTAGTCTGAAATTCAGGTGTAGGTAAGACCATGCTTCTTTTTGTTCTTCCAGCCCCGGAACTGGTTCATTCTTCATCTTACATCCACACCACTCCAATTTCGGCATCCATGATCACATTGCTGATGCCCTTCTTTCTGTACAACCTTCTAGTGCCTCCCTCTTATAAGGACAAGTGTGACTGGATTTAGGGTCTACTCTGATAATCCAAATTTGACTCCTCTCAAAATCCTTAATTATAACCTATTTTTGGCAATGTAATGTAATATTCACACTTTTATCGCAGGCAGTAAATATTCACAGGTTGTGGTGCTGAGGAGAAGGACGTATCTCTTTGGGATCCACCATTCCACCCACTTCTGATGGGCTGGCAGGAACGCAGACTAAATTGTCTCCTTTTGCAGCCCACTTCAGCAATGATATCTTCTGCGATTCACTGACAACATGAGAACCTTTATTATTTAGCACAGTCCAAAATAATTGATAGGAAAATGTAATTAAAAACTTACCAACAAAGAAAAGCCCAGGTCTTGATGGATTCACTGCTGAATTCTACAAGAAATTTGGAGAAGAACTAATGCCAAAACTCCTCAAAAATTTTTAATGAAATTGAAAGGGAAGAAATACTCCCTAACTCATTCCTGGAGGCAAGTATTACCCTTACAACAAAATCAGAGAAAGACCCAACCAAAAAAGAGAACTACAGGCCAATAGCCCTAATGAACATAGATGCAAAAATCTTCAATAAGATACTAGCAAACAGAATGCAGCAAATCATCAAGAAAATTATACACCATGACCAAGTAGGATATCTCATGGATTGCAGTATGGTTCAACATATGCAAATGAATAAACATAATACACTATATCAATAGAGACAAAGACAAAAATCACATGATCATCTCCATAGATGCAGAGAAAGCTTTTGATAAAGTCCAACACTCATTCATGATAAAAATGGAATAGATGGTTTTTACCTAAATCCGATAAAAGCCACCTAAGACAAACAAACAGCCAACATCATAACAAATGGACAAAAACTGAAAGCTTTCACTCTAAAATCAGGAAAAAGACAAGGATTTCCACTATCACCACTCCTATTCAATATAGTTCTGGAAACATTAGCCAGAGCAATTAGATGAGAGAGAGAAATAAAATGAATAAGGATAGGAAATGGAGAAGTTAAATTATCATTATTTGTAGATGACATGTTACTCTACAAAGAAGACCCCAAAAACTCTACCAAAAGACTTCTAGATTTAATAATCAAATTCAGTAGTGTAGCTGGATACAAAGTCAACAGTCAAAACTCAATAGCATTCCTATACACAAACAACAAACTCATTGAGAGAGAAATTAGGGAAACCACACCCTTCACAATAGCATCCAAAAAAGTGAAATACATAGGAAGCAATCTAACAAAGAAAGTAAAAGATCTATACATTGAAAATTACAGTACTCTGAAAAAGGAGATTGAAGAGGATACCAGAAAATGGAAAGATATCCCTTGCTCATGGATAGGAAGAACCAACATAGTGAAAATGGCCATACTCCCCAAATAGTTATACAGATTTGATGCAATCCTGATCAAAATACCGTTAGCATACCTCACAGAACTAGAGAAAACCTTCCTAAAATTCATTTGGAACCAGAAGAGACCCGGAATAGCAAAAACAATTCTGGGCAAAAAAGGCAAGGCAGGGGGTATCACAATCCTTGACTTGAAATTATACTACACGGCTACTCTGATAAATTCAGCATGGTACTGGCAAAAAACAGGCCTGAGCATCAGTGGAACAGATTAGAAGATGCAGACACAACTCCAAACACACTCAGCCACCTTATCTTTGCAAAGGGGCCAAACACATTCACTGGAAGAAAGATAGCCTCTTTAATAAATGGTGCTGGAAAAACTTGCTTTCCCCATGCCAAAGACTAAAACTAGTCCCATGTCTATCACCATGCACTAAACTAAAGTCAAAATGGATCAAAGATCTAAATATTAAAAGAGAAACATTAAATCTACTGGAAGAGAAAGTAGGTAGAAATCTTGAAGACTTAGAGGTAGGCAGAGACTTCATGAACAAAACCCAAACTGCATGGGAAATACTGCAAAGAATCAACAACTGGGATCTCATCTTATTAAAAAGATTTTGCACATCAAGAGAAATCACCAACATAGTGAAAAGACAACCCATAGAGTGGGAAAAAATTTTAGCCAACTGTCCCGCAGACAAAGGACTTCTAACTAGAACATATAAAGAACTGAAAAAAAATCAGGCCTCCCAAATTCAAAGACCCAATCCAAAAATGGGCATCTGAGATGAATATGCACTTCTCAGATGAAGAAATACAAATGACAAATAAATACATGAAAAAATGTTCAACACCACTGGTCATTCCAGAGATGCAAATTAAAACAACACAGATTCCATCTCACCCCAGAAAGAATGGCTACCATCAAGAAATCAACCAATAACAAATGCTGCAGGGGCTGTGGGGAAAAAGGAACACTTCTCCACTGTTGGTGGGAGTGTAGACTGGTGCAACCACTTTGGAAATCAGTATGGAGATTCCTCAAAAAACTAGGATTAATGGTCCCATTTGACCCAGCTATTCCCCTTCTGGGTATTTTCTCAGAAGAATTAAAAACATCATACCACAGCAATATATGTGCACCCATGTTTATAGCAGCACAATTTGTAATAGCTAAATCTTGGAAACTACCAAAATGTCTGTCAACTGAGGAATGAATAAAAAAGATGTATTTTTATACAATGGAGTATTACTCAGCTATAAAGAAGGATAAACTTGAGACTTTTATAGACAAATGGCTGCAACTTGAGACCATACTCATAAGTGAAATAAATCAGACTTGCATATGTAAACGTCATATTATCTCCCTAGTATAAGAAGCTGAAAGCGTAAATAAGATCCAAAATGTACAGTAGATATTGGAAATGGGAGGAAACTGTTCAAAAGGAAATAGAATCTGGGATGAGGAGAAAAGAAGGAAGGAAAAAGAAAAAAAATATATATATACAAGATAGTTGTACTAATTTTTGTTAGTTCATTGAAAAGAAAGGTTTGTACTTACACTGTTTGATCAATTTTCCATGCCTATATCTTATAACCTGAGCAACTACTTTGAAGATATCAATACGCAATGTACTAACCATTTTTACTCTCCTTCTATCATGTTTTGAAATTTTGTGTCATTGTTTTTATTGTCTTTTCTCTTTAAAATAAAAAAAATTGACAGGATAAATGATCTTTATTTTTAACAATAAGAAGAGTTTATATCAGCGTTGCATTTATTTTTTAAATACTGTTTTATGCAATGCAAACAGTGGAGTCTTTTGGTGAAGTGTATACTTTTTTCACTTACCTGACTTTATTTTTCTTCCTGTGGTCTAGTTTGCCTTTGTAGTAGATACTTTGAAGAGTGAAATTTGGAGATCCTCAGTGTGATAAGGCAAGATTTTTGGTTTTAGAATATTAAGAAATTTCATTTAATTCCTTTAAAGTACATTAAGTACACTCTGAGAGATGTTGATGGACAGGAAGGGGAAATCCCTATGTCAAGCAAATACTTTAATAAGTGGATAATTTATGAGTATATTCAGTGTGTAGGAACAAAATTTACATATAAAGTGGTTTTCTAAATTGCCCCAAAATAGTTTTGAGTCTTAAGCATTTCCCTTGCTTACATTTTTAGATTGCTTTGTGAGCTGTTCATTTCACAGAAAGAACAAAGGTACACTTTGACCTGTCAACCCATTATTTGAAATTCTGATCTGGAGGAATATTAAAAACAAATAAGAACTTCTGCCAAATTTAAGAGAAATAAAATGGAAACTTCATTGAATTTTGTGTCAAACAAGGTCAGACAATACCTCTCTCACCTTTACTCCTCCTTTCCTACTTTGGGTACAGGAGAAAAGCGATTTTCTTCACTCTCTATTTTAGTCTGTCTGCCTTCATTTTTGCTGGGATTATATATTTCTCAAGGACAAGAAATACAAAAGATAAAACCCAAACATTTCAAGAGTCTCCAAGCACCTTTTAGCACACCATAGTTAATAAGTGTTTGTTTATGACATGTGGGAACAGCACAAACTTTCCACTAGCATTTTTGACAATTTTCCAACTGCTCTCTATTTTAAAAACTAGACATTTTTCTGACCTTGGTGTTCCCAATATTTGGGATCTCTTCCCTGTAGGAAACAAGAAGGCAAAAGTTAAGAGTCTTAACGCTCTTCAAAGGCTGAGAAGCAGGTTGAAAACTCTCAGTAACATTGAACACTAAAAGGCAACAACAAAATCCCCCACAAGTTTTGCATAGTTTTGTCAATATAAATAGGAATTAAATAAATGCTTCTTAAAATGAACATTTTTAGAAAAAAATGCAATGTCTGACAAAATAAAGGGACAAATGAACTGCGAAGGCACACTGACAGCAGTCAGTGCTCCTCTTGAAGGTTACGCTTCCTCCACCACAGCAAGAATAGACTGTCAAACGTAAATGTGCTGACAAAGATTCTGTCCTCAACCAAACTCTGGTCAAGCTCTCTTCAACTCTCTTTTTGACCTAACCCAACTTTGGGCTTCTGTGTCCTCTTCTGTAGGGTCCAGTTCTGGCTAGAATTCTGCTATGTCAGCTTGGCCCAAATCTTCCACATTATATCTGATTGTCCTTGATAGCTGATCAACTTTCTCCTCTGGTATCATCCTTTCTATGATATCTGTTCACACTGGTCCTCTCTGAGCAATAATCCTATTATGCCAGTTTTCTCTTAGTAGATTTCTATCCACTGATCCCAATTCTATTGTTGAAAAATATCCTTATTTTTCTTTGTTGTCTTTGGAGTTAAGTTCAATCCCTCTCCTCTACAAGGAAGCTACATTCTAATCATCCCCTTGAGTACAGTCTCCCTTGCCATCTTGCAAGCTTCTTTAACAAAGCAGCCAATCCACTCTGTGCACTGCCTGATGATTGTTCATATCACCCCGCTATTTAAAATCCCAAGCTCCCAAGTCTAGTTTGCAAGGATGATCTGGATCCTGTCCATCCAACCAGTTTTTGCAGCTGTCTCTAGCCCTCTCCTGTGCCACAGTCCTGTCTCCTCTGGGCAATTACAAATACTACTTTTGTTTCCTTGGCTCTGCCCCATGTCACTGTCAACCTCCCTTCTCCCTCCCCACTGCCTAATTGCCCTCACTTCTGGTTCTTTCTTGTCTCTCTTTCAGTGGTTGTACATGCCATTTCTTTGTTGTTTTTTTCGTTGTTGTTGTTTGTTTTTTTGAATGAGTCTCCACTGACCCTCAATTGGCTAACAATCTGCTGGTTATCATTGTCTCTTATTCTTTCTCCTTCTGCTCCTCTTTCCTCCTCTTAACTCAGTTGAAGTGATACCACATCCTCTCAGGTACCACATTAATTAATTTTTCTTTAGTAAAATAAAATACCCAAGGCAAAATAATTTTGTAGAGAAAAGAAATTTATTTAGCTCACACTCAAGAGATTCAAGAACATGGTACCGACATCAGCTATATTCTGATGAAGATCATGGTGGATGGGAGGAACATGTGTGAGAGGGAGAACTCACATCACCAAACAAGAAACGAAGGAGGCTGGAATTCCTTAATTCCCACCAAATGACGTCCCCAGGTGACCTAAGAATCTCACATTAGACCCAACGTCTTAAAGGTCCCACTACCATGTTAAAGAACAGGTTCAGCACATGAACTTTTGGGAGACAAACTAAAGTGCCATGTGCAAACATTAGCATTTGCTTCTTTGAATAGCATCTCCTCCTTGACTGTTTACTGTTCATTCCTTTATGCTCAATATCATCTATTTATGTAGGTCCTATCACCTCGTACTGGTTTTCTGTTTATCTTGTGTCATTAATCTTCTTAAGGACACAAACTATTATACCTAATAGTTTATCCATAAATATTTGTTGAATAAATACAGATTTTTGAGGTTGTCAATATGATTTTGATAAGCTAGAAAAAACATACGATGTGTTCCTACTAAAGAAAGAGCTTTCTTATCTGGTATAGCCAATATGATTTCATGGTCTAAGTACTTGTCTTGGCAACATACAACTTTTCTTATTTTGTTGTAGCTGAACTTAATTTAGCTCAGGAACTCACATTTCTTGTAATGGGGAAACTCAAATTTTGGCACTTCAACATAACACAATTGCTTCAGGCTTAAACTCAGTCTTTCTTAGGTAAATATACACTTAAATTCAAAGTTTCTCCCTTGCCTCCTCCCGCCACCCATTTGTGTATAACTCTAGCATTATGGAAGGAAATCCTAGCCTCTGGACTCACAGGGTCCCATCAGTGAATGTAACCCCTTGCCTTTTCCTCTATGCAAGCAACAATGAGGATCTTTTTTTGGTCTCTCTCTCTCTCTCTCTCTCTCTCTCTCTGGACTTGGCCTCCATGTCAATTCACATTGTGTGTTGGTTTTCTAGACTGCACTGTGACCTATACCTGGACGCTGGCTGAAACAACTTTGTAGCTTCCATTTCAGAGAGCTGAGGTTTGAATATTTCGTATGTATTTCAAACATATTTCTTTGACTGGTCTCTAGCTGTCAGGTCTCAGCAACCTTTTCACCTGGTTCACGGGAAACATCTTGAAGCCATCTCGTCATCCCACAGAATCCCAGGGAAACTCATGGAGATATGGGTGCCTCCCTTGAGCTCTACCTTCCCTTTCTATTAATTTCCTTCCATCTTAGTCCCTTCTAGAAAGACTTCACAGTGGATAGTGACTGCATATGGTGAGTGCACTGTGACTTGCTGTGTGTGGCACAGAGACTTCCAGTCTCTGAGTAACCCTGTGAGTCCTCACACTTTAACTCTGAGTTTTCCATAGAGCAGGGTCCTGGACTCCCTGTGTCAGTTCAGCCTACCCTGGCTTATACTTCAGGGTTTATCTTAAAATATCATTTATCTGCATCGCTTCCAGTATATCTAGGGTTTCAACAGAAAGCTGGCATTTTTCCATACAGATCTGGAACAGGGACATAATTCCTGGCCATAGAAAAAACCTTCCTGTAACTGGCCCACTTTCCAGTTTAGATTGTTAGGTTGTCAAGGCCAGAAAATTATCTCATTCCTTTCTAGTCCCCTTCTAAGGGCAGGTCACATGAGACTTTGATTCTGAAAATGTAGGGAGAAGATATATGTTGAAAGTATCTGTGACACAGAGATGCTCAATTATGTTAATTTACTTCTTTACAGTGACAAATGATAGACAATAATAGTTGAGAAAATCACATTTTTCTTTAAAGCAATCGAGCTATGCTTAACACTCTGAAAATGCATTATGTAGACTAACCCTATTCTATGTTCTCTGGTGCTTTAAATGATTCCAAAGTTTCATTAAAACTATCTTTAGATGTGGATACTGCTTTAAAAAAAAAACCCTCCATGGGGCTGGTGAGATGGCTCAGCGGCATAAGCGCCTGCCTGGCAAGCGCGAGGGCCCGAGTTCGACTCCTGGAACCCACATACGAATAAAGGGCCGGTGATATCGCTCAGCAGCACGGGCGCCTACTGGCGCGCGAGGTCCTGAGGTCGACCCCCGGTACCCACAAAAAAAAAAAAAAAACCCTCCATGACTCATTTTCTTCTATGTTCATGAATTCATATCATTTTAGCTTTTCTGTTTGTAAACTAATACTCAAGCCCTTAAAACTCAGGCCCTGGTGATTCTTATTAAAATATGCTACCCAAAAAGTAGTTCTCTAAAAGAAATAGATCCAAATCACATTCATTTAACAATTAGTTTCAGAGAAAATAGAAAACACAAGTATGATTTGCCACTATGAATATAAGAATAAGCCTTAGAGAAGACTGACAGATTTTAATGCTTATTTTATTCAACAAGCAAATAATATAACTGGGAATAGAATGTTGATTGTTCTGCATTGACTGAGACACTTTTTATCATGGATGTGAGCTAGATGATTTTCTTTAGTGTCAGTATTTATGCTGCATATTTGTTATGAGAACATGCTAAATTTGAAATTCCCAGTTCCAAGTTTTCCATGGTGGTAAGTTAGTTGACTGAAGTGTGGCTTAACCCTATAAAAGAATTTAGGATACTCCATGTTTTCTGTTTATTCTTTCAAGCGAGAAATGAAACTTCCAAATTATGCTTTGTAATACAAGAGAACTCTAAGCCCAGTATACCTTCTTAACCAAAGATTGCTCTTCTCAGAATGACAAAATAATTCCAACCTCATACACTCTTAGGATAAGATGAAATTAGGCACATAGGACCATTTGACACAGAAATCAAGTTCATTAGACTTGAACGTGGGGCTCAATTTTAACTGGCTCTCTGGGAAAAAATGAAAAACCTTTCTAACCAATGGCCAAGCTACTTAAGTTCCTAAAACCCCACTAGGTGAGATCCTTATTATTTTTTTTTTTTATGTGGATACCGGGAGTCAAACTCAGGACCTCTCACTTGCCAGGCAGGCACTTATATCGCTGAGCTATCTCACTGGCTCTGGGATCCTTATTAACATCATAAAACTACACAAAAATGAAAGACACCGAGGATCAGCTTTGATAATGTGTGGTAAAAACTCATATTAAGTAGTCAGTCAGGCTGGGGAAAATGGATGTTTTCAATTATTTCAAATTTTCCTGAAAGAAAACAAGTTCTTGGAACACATGAAAATGGATAGAAAACAAAAAAATAAGCAAAAATAATCCCATTTTCAACAGCTGAAAAAATATAAACTATATAAGAGTAAATATAATAGAAACCCTAAGTAGTAATTATAAAGAAAAGAACAAATTTTTACTAAACATAAAAGAGAAAATATGAATGAATGTAAAATATATATTGCTTTCTTTAATGTGAAGATTTAATACTATAAGAACTAAAAACATTATTTTGTATTCATTTTAATGCATTTAATATATACTAGATTCAGTTATGTTAAAAAAATTTGATGTGATATAAAAATGATTATGAGTCTGAAAGAAAAAACTATATAATCTTAAAGACAAAAAAGGATCATAGTATTATTTTCAGTAAAAAGTTATAAAATATAATAATAAAACACTACTATGGGATGGATTTATGAATTCAAATAGATATAGGGCCAAATATAAATAAAATTTATAAAATAATAAATTAACTTTTCAAATTATAGGAGTAAAAATTCAATAATTGATGTTGTAAAAACTGGCAGAATATTTATGAAAAAAATTTAGCCGAAGACTCCATATTCCAGTAAAATTTTAAAATTTATAAAATATTGAAATAAAAATAAAAATACTACAGAATATATAAATATGCAAAGATAAAAAATAGAAATCAAAATATAACTCTAAAAATTCTTCTGTGCTAAACAGTACCATATTCAAAACTGATGCTTGAATGACAAATGAGGAAAAATATTTAACATAGAGGACATATAATAAAAGTTAATGTCTCAAAGAAATTGGAAGAAACTGTAGCAAAAATTGTAAGGAAAAGAGAAAAATTTTACCTTTTTTATATTACATTTTAAATAATGGCAGGATGAAACTATAGATACAACAGACTTGATTTTGTAGGTAAATTTGTTTTGTTTCATTTTGTTTTGTTCTGCTCTGCGCTGCTTTGTTTTTTGACACAGGGTCTCGCTGTGTCGTTCAGGCTGGCCTTAAGCTCACGTGTAGCCCAGGCTGGCCTTGAACTCGCAGCAATCCTATAGCTAATGCTTCACAAAACAAAGATTCCATTTCTATCTTTTTAATTTTCTGTGGTACTGCAGATTGAACCCAGCTGTAGGCAAGTGCTCTGCCACTGAGCTATCCTACATGACCAACTCTT
This sequence comes from Erethizon dorsatum, assembly GCA_028451465.1. Classification (NCBI taxonomy): domain Eukaryota; kingdom Metazoa; phylum Chordata; class Mammalia; order Rodentia; family Erethizontidae; genus Erethizon; species Erethizon dorsatum. The sequence continues at coordinate 52,934,118 of CM051828.1, forward strand.
TTTGTTTTGAGTCTGGCTAAATTGCCGAGACTGGCCTAGGACTTTCACTCTTCCTGTCTCAGCTTCCCAGCAGGAGGGGCTATAGACCAGTACCACCACATTTGGCTCAGATTCTATTTATTAAACAAAATATTTTAGGGATAAAAGAAGAAACACAACATATAGGTGTGGTTGGTATAAATAATACTAAAACCAAAAAAACAAAAGCATAAGAATGATATATATAAACCAATTTCATTTACAAATACAGACACAAAATCTTAAATTACCCACTAAGAAGCCAAATCCATCATTGGTTTATCTATCTATCTGCCTATCTATATCTCATATATATGTGAGAAATTCAATTAGCAATATCCACATATATTTTACATATGAGCATTATATTATATACCTAGGCTTTAGCCTCAGTCTAAATACATATAAACATATAGAGTACATATTATCACTTTAAATTTCATAATTTCTAGGTAAATAAATACCTCCTATTGTGGTAATGCAGGATCTTAGTGATATAGGGGAAAGAAACTCCCAACCTGCTAGATGTCAGGTACAAGTTTGTGTTGTCTAAAATCGAAGAATGAATTTTAGGAACAACGGAAGTTAAGAGCAGAATATATTTATTGGGGAAAAGAAAGCTTCTGTCTGAGGGAGAGACAGAAGGGGTCCTGAGGAGGTTGCCAAGGACCCTGCCTTTTCTAGGGATTTTTATAGAGCAAATCCACAACTTGAGGCAGAGCCAAGGTGGGGAAAAATGTGAAATCTCAAGGTGGGCATGAGGTGGGACAAAACTCAACCAATAAGATTATGGGTATAGTTGCTCAGGTAAAATTGATTAAATCGGGATCAAATGGGGAAGCAAGTCACTTAGCAAGCAGGCATGAATACAGAACATGGGCTTTTCCTGTAGGGGGTTGGATTAGTGGCTCTTTCTGGCTTTCAGAATATCAATCCCTGAAGTTTATCCTTAGGAAGTATGTGGGTACATTTGTTTTATCTTTTGTCTTGAGGTCTGGCCCACAGCGGAGGTGCCCGTCTCTCCCACAGTTGCAAAGTATCTCGTCTTCTGCACCAGCTCTTTCAAGAGCCTAGCCCTACCTGACTGCCTCTAATATTTCTATCTAACTTAGCTGCCTATAATGATAGAAGCTAATGGGATCAAAGGAAGGGGAGGTCTTCCTTGGGGGAAAGGAGCTAATTGCATCAGAATGGAGATATGCTCAGGCTGGCTCTTCATGGGTAATATTTTATAGCTTAAAAAAGAGACCATTATGCTTATGGCAAATTGTTAAGAGTTAATGAAGCTAAATAGTCGATTCAATTCTATTTTATATTAATCTTTATATTTAATTCTTTATTCAAAATATTTTAAAATAAAAAAAATAAGAAAAGTTCTTTGAAATCAAAAAGGAAAAGGAAAATGTCCCCATTCGCAACAAAATAAGATCATACAAGAAGAAATGCAAATGATAAATAAGCATATAAGGTAACTCAGTTTTACCTGTAAAATAGGTCACTCTTCACAGTTGATATTATTGGGAGCATGTGGATATACCCATGGGATGTCAATGTTAGTTTAATTTGATATAACACATTGTGACAAGTCTGGGCATACTTACTAAAAGGCTTAATATTTTGTGTATCTTCTGATCCTGCAAATGTATAGGAATTTAACTTAGAAAAAGAAATTTTTAAAGAGTATATATATATAAAGTAAACCTGAGGTACTTTTCAAAGTACTATATATAACAATAAAAGAATGAAAACATTCTTGGTAGAGGACAATGATGTAGTAGATTACTATAGAGTTTTAAAAATGATGTTATAGAGGAATATTAAAGACATGGGAAGGTGTATGTGACATACTATTGAAAAATAGGTTAAAATACTATGTACAATGTATTCTAAATTCTGCTATATATGCTTCACACACACACACACATACACACAAAAGACTAGACAAAGCAATGTACATCTCTACAAATGTGACATTCCATGGGTAGTGGGATTATTATTATTCATGGTCTTAGTTTGGCTCACTTGTGGTATACAAACTTTCCACAACAAACATGATTTGTTTTTGTGAAACAAGAAAAATCCAGGTTTAACAAGAGGAATGTGCTATACTTTTATTATAAAGATTGTCTGAGTCCTTAGATGTTCTAATTATCATTGCACATCATCTGTGATTTCTTACACTGAAAACACTATTCTCTTTGTAGCCTAACCTTTCCGCATCTCCTAGCAGAGGGGTAATATAATTAGCTGCTTCTCTCATTAAAGGTAGTTTAGTGATTAGGCATTTCTTGAGACAAAGCAGATGTTTCTGATTAATTTATTCTACTTGATTAAATTAAATCTCTGAAATGGAAGTATCCATCCAGGTTGAAATTAGTTTGGCCTGAGTTTATCATGCTAAATGGTTGTAAAGCCTAAAATTATAGATTTACCTGAATTAACTATTGCTGTTTGCTTCTACTGTTTTTAAAATAATTAAAATTATCATTTTTGACATAAAATATACCTTGGTAGAAGCTTATTTCATTGTATGTTTACTTTCTATTGGTTCATTTCTTTAAATTCAATACAATAAGTAATTTCCTCTTCCCTGGGAAGCAAAGTGTTAGTACTGGGAAAGGACAGAGTGCTATGCAGCCTAATTGCTGTCTGCTAGGTCTGTGCTGTACTGGTGTGTTTGCGTGCACATATGTGGGTGGTTTGCCCTTCTGGAAAAAATGCTGGAAAAAAAATAGTGGAAATCATACCATAGTTACAAGTTTTCAGGAACCATGGAGTAGTGAGTCATGGCAGGACTGGGGTGGGATTGGTGGTCTGTGGAGTGGTAGAAATAAAGTCAGACATTTAAGTCAGAATCAAGAAGTTGAATGCCAAGTTAAGAGGTTTGGAATTCACTTTGTACAAAGTAGTCATCAATTCAATATTTTCTAGAAAGGGCATTTTCTAGAAAGAAATGTAACTGCTGGAAAAGGGAAAGGAAAGGTAGGAGAACAGGGGCTGGTTCGGAGGCTGGTGTGCTTGTATAAGCAGGACTCTTTACAGGTGTTGGCAAAGGTAGTGACAATGTGAGAGTGAGGCAGGTGCCCCAGCAATGGTAAGGCAAGACTGGAAGATGCTGGACACAGGTTAGGTCTAATACCAGGTAGGGGAATCTGAAGATGATTTTTTATGTCAGGGCCTGGCAACTCGAAAGATGATAATGGCATTACCAGTACTGAGATGCCCATAACAATGGTGAGTATAATGATTATGATAATAATATCAAGAAGAGAGGGAGAGGCTGGTGAGTTTGTTTTATACATGTTGAGAGTACGGTACCGTGGAGAGAACCCTGCGAAATATGCACTGTATGTGATCCAGCTACTCCAGAGAGAAATCAAGGCAGATGGAAGGGGAGTGGGGAGATGGAGAAGATATTTCAGAAGTCAGGGAGGCTAAGGAAAGAAACTTAAAGAGAAAATCTTTTGTTATTGATTCATCCGACATGTTTATTATTGTCATAAATATTAACTAATAATAGTAATAACAACAATAATGAAAATGGGGACAGAGGACTCAGAGACAAAGGAAGGGAGGAAGGAGAGGAGGGAAGGAGAATAAAAGAGAATCAAGATGGTTACATTACATGTACCCACTCCCTAAGATGAATGTAAACTTCATGTGCAACAAATATATAATATTGAAATAAAAAAAGAAAAAAACCTTACAATATCTCAGTCATTCTTTTACTAACTACTACCCGGGAATAGAGCAGTGAAGAAGACAGTGGCTTCCCTGACATCATGGGATTGAACCCCTAGTCTGGTGAAGGCAGATGACAAGCAAGAAGGTGGGCTACAATCAGACCATGAAGGGTCCTGAAGAAAATGAAGCAGGCAGGGCCAGAGACACAGTGTTCATGAAGCTTGAGGACACATGAAAATGTACTGATTCATTTTCAGGTTGAAGCAAATGTTTTACTATATAACATTTGTCTCATAACAATGCATTGTAAAATATAATCTTTAAAATGTTTTCTATGAAGAAATGTGCCAATGAAAGCCAAAGTACACAGACCTCACAGAAGCTGGGGCTGCTGTATAGTGATACTCAGGGACCATCTCCTGAGGCGATGATCGAATTCGAGGAGCCATGCATGTACCTTGTGGATATCACGTAGAAGAGACCAATAAATGACCGATGTCTGAGAGAGGTCATTTAATTTGGCAGTTTGCAGGCACCTGATATTTTTCAACAACAGAAGGCAGTAGAGCATTAAGAACTAGACCACAATGCAATTAGAGGTGCTGGAAGGAGAGAATTGAAGACCACAGTTAAAGGGAAAGAACGTCAGTGCAGTCAGTGGAGGAGGAAGCTGCTCGATTGAGTCTTTCACGTTAGTTTTCCTTCCAATTAACTTCTTTTGTGCATCTTGATTCCACATCACTGCTAGTAACATTATCAAGGGAGAAATTTGTGGAACTTAATAAATAATTGAATCTCACTGAAATGGCACTGCAGTGTTCACTGGGCTATGATGAGCCAAAGCTAAAGCCTGCTGATGTTCAGGAGGAGGTTAGTAAACTAATACAGTCTAATAAAATGAATATGCAAACTACTCACTACTCCTTCATACTTTTCCAGTCCTTAGAATGATGCATAAATATGACCCACTGTGACAGCTACCGTCTCCTCTGTCACATTTACTCAAGTAATTGTCCCCTTTCTTTTAGTACTGTTTAAACTACAGTGAAGGATACTATTTAGACATCCTGCTCCTTGTTCATTGTTAGTGTAGTCAGCCTCATTAATCTTCAAGAACTTTTTTATTGCCACGGAGCTCTGACTCATCCAAATACACAGTGCCATTCGTGATAAAGTGAATAGAGAATCTCTGTCGCCTGCTATTTTGTCTTTCATTTGTTCCAGTTCTATAGTTTGAAAACTGTTGCTTAGACCAATAGACCTGTGAACTGAAAAGGTGGTTTCTTTAGTGTGGATGCCGCTTCCCTAGGTTACTCATCTTTTAAGAGTAGACCCAAAGGTTTCTTATCCTATGAAGAAAATCACAGGCTAGCTGCCATGTAACCCTTTGCTCCAGCTAGAATGTATCCTTTCCTATTTCATATCACTTCAATCTAAACCTACTCCCATCATAATGATTAAAAAGTGTGATTTCTGGGCAAGTGAGACTTGCCTAGGTTGTCACATTTCCTTCTGTCTCAATGTTCTCATTTATAAATGGGGATTACCCTAATATTAGTCTTCTAGGATCATTTTAATAACCAAATTAATTAATGCCTGCAAAATTCTAAGAACTTACTAAGTGTTCAGTAAATACTAGAGACGTTTTTAAATACACATCGTGTTTTATTTTTTAGATTGTGAACCACTGGCTTTCTGTACTTGCTTGCTTATATGCAGCTCTAGGGCATGGTTTATAGAAAAGAAAAATCTTATAACAAAGGAGTGACTGCCAAAGGGAGTCCTCCTCTCCCTCATCCACCTCCTCTACATTCATCAAGCATTAAGCCTTCACATTTCGTCTCCTAAATATCTTTTACTCTTTCTCTTTATCAGGCCACTATTGCTTCTTTCTTAGACAACTGTGGTGACCTCTTCACTGATCATCAAGTTCCACTAAACACTTCCTGTGCTGTGACATCTTTTTACCTAGCCCTGGAGTAAGGTTTTAGAAATATAGACCGGAGCACATTAAATTTGGTCTAAAAGTATTCTAAGGTTTTTGTTAGCCGTGGGATAAAGATTGGACACCTTCTCGAGGTCTGCTTGAGATTCTCCTACTCATGTCAGATTTATTTTGTCTACACTACACACATGTGCGCACACATACACGCACACTCACGACTATATGACCTTGTTCCTGGGCTCCTGGCCCCTCCTGAGGGTGGTGAAAGCATCCTTCTCCTCCTTGCCTATTTCATTTAAAACTACATGCCAATAACCTAGTATTTATTATGTCTTGCTTGCAACAAGCATGCAATGAACATAAGTTGAATTAAAGTGATAGAAATGATATATCTGGCATTTAGAGATAGCTAGTTTTCAAAACTAGAACCTTGGATCTTAAGCACTTCCAATACAGAAAGTAAGGTAAAGTAGATGAGCCAACACTCCATGACAATCAAAGAAGACAACACAGATGGAGCTACTAGTCCCAGGGCTTGACACATGGTAGGTATGCAGTGAATTTCTCTCTTTCCTGCCCCTTGCCTCGGATTGCCTGATTCACTACTTTTTTGTCCACAAGGACTTAAGTAATACATAATTATCAAGCAAAGATTGCTCTCATCACTTATCTCGGTCAAGGCTATCTAGGGTTAGTGACTGTAGTTCTGCCGTAGCCCTGAAGCCCCATAGCAATGTGGCAAGAGAGAGAGAGAGAATTTTAAAAATATTCATCTATTCTCTCCTGACCTGAGGGTTTATCTATTTTCTAGTTGGTCTTTCCTCCAAACTGTGCAGTGAGACTTCTCAGTTTTTTACTACAGGAGATAAATGTGCCAGTAGAAAGCAGACAAAAAGAAGCAATGCCCTGGAGACTGAGTTTCCAAAACTTGAGCAATTATGATGATGGAAAGGACACAAAATTTGCGGGAGAGGATTGTGTATTAGCAGATTCCATTCACGTCCTGGAAACCCACAGCCTCATGGGCTTTAAGACCAGAAAAACACTGGTGGAAGAAGCTGGAGGTGTCAGCGACTTGAAGTTCACTTGATCCCCGTATGACAGGCCAATTAAGTTTAGAGACAAAATGTTGGCACAAGGAAGGACATTTTACTCAAAAAGTTGGCTGTTAGAGAGGATCGAGGACTCTTGTCACAAAGTCTATCTTATTGGGAAGCCAATTTAGGGGTGGCTTATATGGTTAATTGTTTTGTGTTCCCAGACTGGTGGCACCTTCTTACAGCAGGCAGGCCAAATGATGCACATGTATTCACATAATCATGAGGCTCTTTTGGTTCTGCAAATCTCAAGAACAAAGATCATTATTTCTCAGGCTATTCTTACCACTGATTAGTTCACCCACATGCAGTTCCTGCCATGTTAGGCTAGAGTGGGTAGCTGACTCATGGCCTTCTTGCTGATTGCTGAGCTCATAGTAATGAGAAAAAAAAAAAATACTCCACCTGATCATTGTGGAAGGCAAGGGCCAGGTGAGGTTAAATAGGGAAACAGGCGTGAGACTGTCTTGTGATTAGCTTCAGAAGGTCTCAGGAACAACAGAGGCATGAGGGGTTCCTAAGCGGCACTTCTCAGGGCTGAACCCTTCAGAGACAACCCAGTATACTTTCGGAATCTGGGGGCAGAGGGGTTTTGTATCACTTTCCCAGGTACAACCCAGGAAAATAACACGGTCTCAGAGAAGAGATGTTTGCATACTATTTTTGGGAAGTCTCACAGAGTTTCCTGAAAAATGATATGTGATCAGCAGAATGCATCACAAATACCCAAGAACAGCAGAAAGGGATCACAGGGATTTCCACACCTGAAGGGGGCACGTGTCCATGTGTGTTGTCATAGCATGGAACACTGACCGAAGACAGGTCAGGGAGTTGCACATGGTACCAAGGGTGAGTGGAGCCAAAATACAGGAAGGAAGAAATGGACCGTAATGGTGCCCAAGCCCAACTTAGACAAAACCCCAAGAGAAAGGTAGAAGTGATATCAGGATTCTTATAATTCAGTTTTTGCCATATCAAAGATTAGGAAAATATCAAAACATAAATAGGTTGAATTAGGTAAATTTTTTTTTTTCAAAAACTATCTTTTAAGCATGTTTGAGCAATAGATTGAGACTATTCTTGGTACCAAGAGCCTGAAAGTACCGGTCCAGGAAAGGTCAAAACAGTAGACAGGGGAATGAATCATTTTTTTCTACCCTCTATCTGAGGCATGGAAGAGGGTGGGCTGAGTTACCTCTTGTATTTTAATTTTGTTCCTTCTTCTTCCATGGCAAAGTTACAGTATGTAGTTCTGCAATGTGCCACCACGGTGCCATGGCACAACAACAGTTTGCTCCAAATAATATAATATTTCCAGAGTCACCCTGGTTTTAGTCGCAGTGGAAATGTCCCCATGCATAGCCAAGAGCTGTCATTCACTCCAGTTTCATTCACAGTGGAGAAAAACTAAGAAACTTATGAAATCTAGACATGTCTTAAATAATATAGCAGTATCTGTTAGATAACCAGATCATAATGGAAAGTGCATTATTAGAAGACATAATTTGAGCTTTGGAACCAGTCAGACCTAATTTCAGTAAGTTCTTTTTCTTAATGAATAGGTTGACTGAAATATGCCATTTAACCTCTCGAAGTCTCAATACTTTCTTATATCCTCAAGTAAACATAATTAATATCTGTTTGTAAAAGATTTAGAACAATATAATATACTTAATGTAGTTCCAGGCTCACTGATGGTTCTCAATAATAAACTATTAATAGCTAATTAAGAGCTCTTTAAAGTAGGTAGCTAGGGAGAAAAAAGCCAACAAATTTCTATAGCATGTACCATGAAAACACACAGAGAGCATGTATGAAAGAAATATTAAATAATTTTCAGAAGAAATCAGGAGATTTGAAATTCACTTAGGACTTCGTGTTTTTATATTGATACACAGTACATGGCAGAAAGTCAATTAAATTTGCAATTTTAAGACAAGCATCAGTTCTGTTTAATGAATTCACACTGCATATGGTTCAGGACTCTTCTGGTCTCTCAAAATAGAAAAATGAGTATCTTACAGCTTTTGACTCAAGTAGCTCACAATTCAGAAATGAAGCATTTTCAGCTATTACTATCATAAAATTCATGATTGAAATAAGACAAGTAAAAAGTAAAATCTATCCAAAAGATACAGCTCCAGTAAAATGGAATATATATATATATATATATATGTATATAACCAGAATGATACAGCAGCCAGAGATAAGGGGTGGAAGTGAGGTTTGCTGGAGAAACTGGGAGTGAATTTAAGACTATTGCCAGCTTCTTGGAGGGTGATTACATCTTCTATCATGTAGACATTTCTCTTAGGCAGAAAGTCAGGGGACCCGGAACAAGTTACACACCCTCTCATACAACCTTAATCCCTCAAAGTCTGCTTTCCTTGGGAGAACCTCTCTGTCCAGAGCAGTTTATTGTGACACGGTTCGTAAGTGCCAGCAACTGAGGTCTACCAAAAACACAAACAACTGCCCATCCCTGATGCTTCCAAAGTACAGACTTAACAGAAAATATTACCTAAGAGGAAGGGAAAGTTCTAAATATGAGTCTGTAATATCAAAAACTATCGCAGCTGCAGAAGAATGCATAGGCAGCCAAAGAAAATCACATTGAGCTGAGCAGAAAACTCAGATAACCTTAGGTTATAATCTCTCTTCCCTTCTCCTCTCCTTCCCTCCCGTCTCCTCTCCTCCCTTCTCCTCCCCTCCTCTCCGCTCCTCTCCTCTCCTCCCTCCCTCCGTCTCTCTCTCTACCCAAATATGAAGAGAAAAATGAATACAAAATGGCATAAACTACACTTTAAAAAATAGATTGAAGGTACTAAAATGAATGACATAGTTTCTAACTCAATGAGCTTACATTCTAATTCAGCGGTTGTGAAGAGAGAGCAACCCAGACAAATACAACCCAAAACAGTAGAAGGTAATGGAAAACATGTAGGTATAGTGAAATGCACTGAAGCACAGAGCCAACACAATTGGGAAATGTGTTTTCAGGAAAGATAATAAGCTGGGTCACAGCATGGATAGAATAGTGGCAGGATAAGAAGGACTGAACTTACTTAAACTGATTTGTGATTATATTACTTACAGGTAGTTTAGACTATAGAAACAACTACCACGTAATATGTGATGGGCTTGTTGCAATACTAAAAAGAAGATGAACATCAAGGAGACCACATTCATGACAAATTGAGTATAGATATACAATACAGTGAAGACAAATGATACATTAAGGTTGAAAGTTTTTATGAATAATATCTGTATAGAGCAGCAGCTTTCTGGATGGAGCTTGTCCTGAGTTATTCCATTTTTGCCTTGAGTTATTCCATGTTGTGTAGAGCAGCAGCTTCTCCTGAGCTACTCCATTTTGAATACAAGTGCTAAACTAGAATGACACTTCATCTTGTTTTGCATGTAAAATGCTACCCTCTGTCCAGCAAAAGTATAAGTACGCATAGATAAATAACTTATTCATGCAAATTATTATCACTTATGCACTTAATGAATTAAATCGGGGCATATAGACACATAGATTTGTCAGGCCGTGTCAGAGACACTGGTCACATGAGCTTATCAAACACACCAGATCAACAAATGGTGCAACCACCTCAATCCAAGATACATGAAAGCAAAGACACCTAAACCTGTAAGCACAGAACGTTGACTGTCACCTTATCATAGGCAAACTGATGTCCACAGCACAATACGGTCAGGTGATAACTTCTGATTCTGTCCTGGGACTGCAGCTCAACGCAATCCCCTGATGTTAATGATATCCACTTTAGAGCTGCCTGGACCGTTTTGCCTTGACAGATCCTTGTTAGCTTCATGAACCCCTTATTTGACTACCTGAGGTGATTCTGCATTTGTATCAACTATTTGCTTTGATTTCCTTGCACTGTCTTTTTAAACCCTGTGGCTTCCTTAACCATTTGTCATCCTTTCTGTAATCTATGTTTTACTGTGTGAAGTATGATATATGATTTGAGTATTATCAGTAATTAAAATTAGTAATTAAGATTGCCATGGTCGTAACTACCAAGTGAAATCAGAAGTACTGAGTTGAAGTAAAGCTGCCAAAATTGATGTACTTGTGAGTCTATTGATTATACAAAAAATTCTGACCTGTGGAAAGACACAAATGTGTCCATCTATGTTAATAACATAGCTTGCTCCTGACAATATCTAATACATATTGAGAATTTAGTAGGACCTAAGTTGATACTATTGATATGACTATCTTATACACGAGAAACATGCAGCTTGGGCAATTTAAGCACCTTGCCCAGTGCTTGCCCAAGCACCTTGCACCTTGTCCTGTAGCTGGTAAGTGATAGAGTTGGGGTTTCAACCTGATGTGTCTGACTTCAGAGCTCTAACTCTATTTCTGTATGTGTCATGTCACTTAGATGAGTAAGGTGAATGATGATTAAATCAGGTTCTAATAGTAGTAGTTAAACAATCATAATTAAGATGTTGATTGACTATTCAATCTTAAATCTAAAGACAGCAACAAGTATGGCAGTAGCCCTATGCCACTTGGTAGATAAGTTAGCAATTTAAGTAAAAATATAGATGTGACATAATATAAAATGTACAGTTTACAAAAAGCTGGGAAATACATTTGATGTGTCCATGCATCATTTAATTTTTATAGAAATATTTCAGAGTCAGTATTATTCTCTTTTCTATTTTTAACAGATAAAGGAACTGAGGCTCAGGGATATCAAGAAAGGCACCAGGGTTAGTGATGCTTTTTGCTCACTTCTCTTTTTTGTGCTGAGCTGACCTCTTGATTTTCATGAGTAATGAACAGCTTCTCTCCACCGGGAAAGTAAGGAGAAATTCTGAAGGGTGTCAAGAGAAAGAATGAACCTAACAATGACCTAGGATAAACTATTTACATATTACACACTTCTTTCCACTGAATTATTCACTGAATTTTGGAAGATATATATATATATATATATATATATATATATATATAGTTTCTAAAATAATTAACTACTTAGTGGATCAGTTTCTACTTGTTGCATTTTTTTTCTGTACTTCTAATATTTCCTGGTATTTTATCTAGCCATAGTGGTGTAAGTCCATTTTCATGATAGCCTGAAGAAGCAAATTTTTAATAAAATTTGCAGTCATTTTATGATAAAATAGCATTTTCTTTTCCAATTATAGTTTTCAAGCAACCCTTGATAAAGTATTATTTGCCAGATTGTAATTATGGAAAATAATATAGGACAAAATCACTACACATATACCAACGGGTTTAGGATAAACAACGCCATTTAGGAATCACTTTTGTTCCACAGTTATGATGGTGATGGTAGGGATGGCAATGGCATTTATTATGGTGATCTGAAGGCTGAACCTTGAGCCAGCTATAGAGACCAGCATAAGGCCTGATACATGGCATGTAGGTAATAAGCAATGCATTAATAATAATGAATTCACTGGATGAAAAGTGATGCCCCTTGGGGAGGACCATGTGTAATAAAGTCAAAAAGAGTCAAGAAGCAAAACTAGAGAGAAAAGAAAGAAACAGTCTAGGAACAGAAGGATTCTATGCTACAAGTGTCCTCTGTTAATGAGGTGGTAGTGATAATGGATGAAAATAGATTAAAATAAATAATAACTTATCTTTTTGGGGTGATAATAGTAGCTACCATTAATTTATAGGTGTCTGGCACTTTATTTTGTGATTTACATATATAATTCTACTCAATTGAAAAATCAGTTGTGACCGAGGTATTAAAACTATGTTTGTTGGAAGATTAGGCCTCAGAGAAGTGTTTACATAAAGCCGCTGATTTTTAAGAGAGAATTGACTACAAATCTAATACTTGTCCACTGACTTATGGTATGATATAACTTTCAAAGGATTTTTTTCAAATGTATTAATCAAAGGACCAACTAACTTGTTGATAAAATAACTGTTTATGAACCCATTTTACTATCATTTGTCTTTTTCATGAAGAGCCTTCATTATACCTTTTCCATAGAACCAATGAAATCATCCATGGTAAATTCTTTCTGTGCACTACGGCCGTAAGAAGAGGCAGTGCAATGAAGGAAATATTTGGGAGTTGGTGGACTTTTATGGTGGAAACTATATCCATCACCCTCTTCCTTTCAGATTCCAGTTCGAGCTCCAGAGATAAATGGCAGAGAGATAAATGGCCAGGCATTGGTCTAACAGAGAACTCAGCAACAGAGTGACACTCCAATATTTCCATCTTTCTTTGACTCTCTTTGTAAATCTGTCTGCGCTTTAGCCTTGATTTAATCACCCATAGTTTCTGGGATCTGTTGAACACAGCTTTGAGCCTTGCTCTTTAATTACTTAGGTTTTCATTTTCGTGGCCTATTTATTAAGGCTCTGAGCACAATATTAAAAAGAGGCTTTGCTCTTTCTATTTATTTAGTACATACTAAAAGGTATAAAACCTTCTTCTCAGTATTTAAAGGTTTTACTATCCTGAAGGGTTTAATTAAATTTTAAAAAACTAGAAATGACAAAATTGGAGCTCAGACTAAAACAAAATACAGTTTAATGAGGATCAATTAATCACTCAAATGTGATGATTTTATACGTAGGTGGCCTATTTTTCTATGAAGAAAATCTGTATTCTGGATATTTTTCACGCACTATGTTGAAAAATATTAAACTTTGTAGATATGGGAGTAAGAGTTTTTTGCTAAAATAAGTTAATCTATAACATTTTATGTTACAATAATAAAAACAACAAATCCAGATTTTGAAAAATAATCAAAGATATGTATCAGTAAATTCTTGGTATAATATATTCTAGTATAAAACCGTACTCTATTTTTTTTTTTTCAGTAGCCAATTTTATTTGAGAAAGTAAAAGCGAAGAGTGGGGGACAAACTGGCTCTGCAGAGAGAGCGCGCTAAGTAAAAGAGGAAAAAGCAAGATAAAAGAATACTCTGGAGAAAGCAGGGCAGGCTATCATGAGGAAAAGCCATGATAGTCACAAAACCATATCCTAACAAATGCATGAAAGTTCAAAATTATTTGTAGAAGCAGTGAAGAAGTTCTTACAAAAATATCTGATGATGATGACTAATATTTTTATGGCAAATGACTGTTTGGAAAATGACACTTGTTTATCATTTAGATACTGAACTGCTGAGGCAAAGTACACTCTGGACTTGAAATAAGTAATGGTGTGAAAGAACTACTTGGGAGCTTCAAATATCTAAAGTTTTCAAGTAGTTCTGTCTCTCAATTATGAACGTCCTTATAATGCTCTTGCACCAGTACAATCCCCTTATTTCTTTTTCCTTTAAATTTTTTTTCTTAAAAGACAAGATCTCTCTATGTTGCTCAGACTAGCCCCAAACTCCTAGGGTCAAGTGATTCTCCAGCCTTAGCCTCCCAAATAACTGCAACTGCAGGGTTATGCCACCATGCCCAGTGCTTTTTCTTTATTTCTTCTTTTTTTCTACCTACTTTCAGAGCAGCCACAGCTGGAATCTCACAGCCTGGGGGTACTGCAATGGGCCGAGGTCACCCGCTGTGTGGTGAGGGTACTCAAGATGGCCTGGCTCAGACTTTTCACCTATGCCTTCCACATACTAGTGATTCAGCCCATGTTATGTAACCTGAACATGTGTGGTAAACATGTAAACAAGTAGTGTTAAATAGGTTTTTGGCAACTTGCTGGCTTTATGTGATATTATATATAAGGGAGTAGGATTTTTCAGCATTGCTCCCCATGTCATTGAGTTATAAAGGTAAGTCAGAAATTCCCATGAACTGACTTATAGGTGCCAGTTCATACTAACAAAGGCACCAGAAGGTAATGTATTAATTGCCAATGACAAATAATGCTATTATGTGAACTCGATACTTGCCCTTACCTGACTAGAACCTGGAAAGGCTAGTGGCACATATTCTTCTTTGCCAGCATAGGGCAAATTGTTGCCTTGCTCAAAGGCTGATTGCTTAAATAGCTTCAGGTTCCAAAGCCTGCTGTTCTCATGCAGATAATAGAGGATAATCACACTGGCCTCTAAGGCCATTTTCTGTTACTCCTGTGGGTAGAATCTTGGGGCTACCTTTCGCATCCAGCTGGTTTCTTTCTACTTACATAGTCTTCTTCAAGATGGCTACAATATAATTAGATGAATTCTTCATCAATAATTGCATCTCAGTCTCCCCAAATTTAAAGCCAGGATATACTGAGGTTTAGCATGTTCCCAAAATTGTTGGGCATGTTTTCACACATAAGTTACTAATGGCATCTATTTTGTGTAGAGGCTGACAGTTTGAAGTTCCAAGGGTGACCTGATTCCCAAGGGTTTTTCTCCCAGGTACAGACAATGGAAACCTAACTAAATAGTAGCCTCATCTAGTTTGCAGTATTGCTTTCTTCCAGAGAATCTTTTTTAACTTTCCACCAATAGTATATTTACTTCTTTCCTAAATTGTGTGTTACATGGAGAGAGGAGTGGAAATGCAAATCGTCAAGGAATAAGTTGGGTGAATTCCTTGGAGATATTTGCTGATGTTGGAACTTAAACAGTGTATGCCTTACCCTGTTCCAATATGAGATCTGAATTGTGCATTTAATTGGTTTCAACGAAAAGTTGCCTCATAATGTTTACACTTTTCTGTGCCACCTAAAGGAAACTTGCTTGGGTCACACTTTTTTTGTCTTTGCCATTCTTAATACTTATCTTCTCTAACTATCTTTTCTGTGCACTGTGGTGACAGAAATTATTACTTTATTCCATTAAGTCACCAAAAATCAAATAGAAAATTTTATCAAAACATAGCTGTCAGCTGAAGTTTCATCCTGTAGAAAGATGAAAAGCTATTCTATTTTAATAATTTTAATTTGTTTCTGCTGCAAAGATTCATTTCTGATCATTTCCTTTTAAATTTAAAAGTTATTTTAAATGATGTATTTAATATTTCTCTTCTGACTTATGCTGTTATCTACTGTCATACAGATTGCGTAGCCTAGGAAACCTGAAGCCAGCACAGATAATATTAAGTGCCTGAGTTCTCTTCTCTATTTTTTCTCTGATTTATTTTATGAAAACTGGTAAGTCACTTAACCACTTTCTGCCTACGCATCTGAAAAATATGCGAGATAACTATTGTCAATAAACAATGCATGCTTTTTATCTTCTGTGCTTCACAAAAGAATACTTCTTGCTCAGCGGGGGAGGTAAAAATCAAAAGACAGAATAACTCCCCAGTCGCTGGCACTCTTCATGTAAATACATGTTCTATAAGTCATGTCTCTAGAACAATGATATAAATGCTAAAGGTTCTATTTTGAAATGACTTTAAAAACCATGATCAACTTTATGGTTTTTCAGACAGGTGGTAGTGATGTTTCTTACTTCTCTAGTTTTACCTCAGTTTCTATACTTCCAGTCCCACCAGTGTAGAATTCCAAAGTTGTTCATCTGAACAGAGCAATGATGTACCTCAGAGTGACCCAGCTGTGAGCCTGGAGTAGGCTAGACTAACAAGAAAAAAAAGTGAAATTGTGTTCCTGTAGCAGAAGGAACTCAGAGGGATAAAACTGATGTCCCCCAAATATTGAAAAGACTGTCATGAAGCAAGGGCCTTTAGTATATCCAACAGAGATCAATCAGCAGAAGTAATAGGGAGGTAAATTTATTACAGATATGAAGAAGATTTTTCTAAATATTAGGTCTATATAACAATGCTGAATAGCATCCTGAAGAAAGAAATCTCTCCCCTTTAGATAGGCTGCCACCAAGACGATCATCTATGAAGACTCTGAAAGCTCATGCAGAGAACACAAGGTATCTGTAATTCTGGGATTACATGAGTATGAAAGTTAAGGCAATGTTTTGTTTTGTTTTGTTTTGTTTTGTTTTTGGTACTGAGGACTGAATCCAGGGCTACATCTCCAGCCCTTTTTTATTTTTTATTTTGAGAGAAGATCTTGCTAAGTCACTAAGTTGCCCAGTATGGGCTGGAATTTGCAATCCTTCTGCCTCAGCCTCCCTGAGTGCTAGGATTACCAGCATGCACTGTCATGCCCAGCTAAGGCAAGTACTGATAGTCACAATAAGGAATGAATACCATATTGAGAAAAGAATGACAATTAGATGATATACCAAATGATAAATAGCAAGTGAAAAATGGGAAAATACATCTAACAAGAAACTAGAAAAGAGGAGAAGGTAGGAAGGAAAAAGATAGATACAGAAAAATTGAGGAAGTAGAGAAAGAAAGAATTAATGAGTATAAATCAATTGTATGAAAAGGAAAAAAAGCACTGCTAGAATTAGGCATAAAAAAAAAAATCAGCTATTGCTCACTGGGGCGTTCCAGGTGCTTAGTGACTTCTCACACAAAAATAACAGTAGAAACCACAGCAGGTCATTATACAGCCCTGATTCATGAGCCCAGGCCTTTCAGCACATTGCCATACATGTAGATGTTGGGGGAATGCAGATCAAGAACTCTAGAGACCAACAACATAGGAATTTATAAGCTAGAGAAATGATTTCTGGATTGAATTACTGACATTCTGCAAACCAAATGTCTTCAGGAATTTTGTTTATTCTGATCTTACATTCCCCAATCACTCATTATTCTCTATGATTAGTTGAAAGAGGAAATACGCATTTTAGGCATCCCATTTCAGAGTGCAATCTAAGCAGGGGCGCAGGGTCTTGCTCTAAGCCAAAAGAAG
Source organism: Erethizon dorsatum (assembly GCA_028451465.1). Taxonomy (NCBI): domain Eukaryota; kingdom Metazoa; phylum Chordata; class Mammalia; order Rodentia; family Erethizontidae; genus Erethizon; species Erethizon dorsatum. Next base: position 52,951,581 of record CM051828.1, read on the forward strand.
GCAGGAGAAGTCTGGATATTCCCTGTGTATTGGCCTAGGCATGGTGCCAGACATTGTACAAACATTGTTTCATTCAATCCTTTCAAGCCGGCTTGGAGAATATTAGTAACCTAATTCTTTAAGTGAAGAAAATGAGGTTCAGCGTGGCCTAGTAACTTACAAAGACAACTTACTTATTAATGAACAGAACTGAGATTTACAATCAAGTTTAAATGATTTTAAATCCATGGTATGCATTACCTCGAGCATCGAATTACAAATAGAGAAAATATTTCTATACATCTTAAATGATACATAAAAATAAATTAAAATATGATGAGTTAATGAATTCCAAAATGTAAATTTTGTTTTGAATTTCACTGATCAGGGGATAAAAATTATGTTCTAATATTGATAGAATCAGTAAAACTATGTGCGGTATTTTATAGAGTTTTAGTAAGAATGTACAGGGATTTATAGAGAGTTAATATGACAAGATATCTTATTGAGATACTAATTATATTTTTTTCTAATTCAAGTTTAATCATGAAAGAGTAAACAAAATCTTTCCCCTTGTAACAGTCTGACCTCCTGGCAGAAGAGATGGCCTATATCCTTATTGACCAAGGGGAGTTAATATCTTCTGGTACATTTCAGGGTGAAATGAAGGTTTCTAGCAGGACACACTATCTGGAAAGCAGAAAAGGAAAATGAAACACCAGGCAGGGAAAGCATCAAGATGGTTGGAATATCCAGGACCAGAAGGGCTCAGGAATGAAGAGAAGAACTGGTTCCAGGTCTGCCAGAAGGCAGATACTCAACCCTCGACATGTCCTGTACCAACCACATTGGTGGTAGGCTCATGCCCTAATAAATGGACTTTGGCAATGAAAATAAAACAGAGCAGTAATGTTTGGAGCTTGGAGCATTCTTCTGTGGAATACCTTCATTGAGGGAAGGCACACGAATCAGCAGAGATCTGCACCTGTCATTTTGACCACAATCCAGGCACAGTGGACAGACAGACTGCATGATTCAGACAGAGCCATGGCTCTGTAGACAATCTGAACTCTACTACAGAGACTCAGAGGTTCTGGTGTCAATAAAGATGACATCATGATGGTGGAATAAAGATTAATCAGATAATTGGCTCCTAAAACAAATCTCCATGGTCCCATAAGAATTTCGGTTCAACTATCTGGAATGTTAAGAGTCAGAGCTGGGTTGGTAAAATGAGTTTTAAAAAAGTGAAGAGTTTGCTGAGAAACCACATGCTATATGTCCTGTTTCCCTTTTCTCTGAACACAGTTTAGAAAGAGCTGGAAAAAGATCTCCGAAGCAGGATGCAGCAAGTCACCTGTACCAGTCCCCAACAACATTTCTGGTGGCATCAATGATGGTGGTGATGAAGAAAGTTGTACCAGGGGCTAAGACAGCAGTGTGAGGTCCTCCAGAGATATGTCCCTAAGATATATTGGAGTGAGGGCTCCAGGGAAATGCCAAGCTCACAGTGACTTTGGAAGGCAGTAGCACTGGTGATTTTAAAACAAATGACACCTTGTTGAATACACAGTGGCAAAAACAAGATATCATGGTTATATTCAGACAATAGAATAAGCAAAAAATGATGTAATAGATACTTGTTAAAACCTTTAAATTTTGCCTACGTGTGGGTGTTTTCTGACTCTACCTTATGCTAGTAACAATTAGATGTATGTTAGTGACACTCTCAGAACACAATATTAAGGGGAGCAGTCAGTCTCCAGGGACAGAAACCCGTTTGAGCTGCAAATCCTTTGGCTGACTTTACGGAAAAAACTGAGATAGGGCTGGCGTCATCAAAGTTTACCTTTCCAAATCTGAGCTATACTTTCTTCTATATGTCTTTCTCAAGTATATATTTCTCAGGGACAAATGAAGTATAATTCCAGTTTGGGTATTTTGTCTGACTAATATAGGTATTTTCATGGATAACATTAGATAAAATCTGTGCTCAATTGTGCTGAAGTGTTTCATGTGGCACCTCCCCCGCCCCCCAAAAACCCAAAAAACAACAAAAAAAACCCAGCATTACCTTATGTGGCTAGGCCCTGGTCACACACTCACATCTGGAGTTTTGGACAGTAGTTCACAGTGGGAGATGTGTCCCATCAAAATAAATAGGAAAAACACATATGAAATTCTGTCACTAGAAAAAGGGAGAACAGATGCCAGTCAAGAGACAATACAACATGTTTGCTATCAGTATATGATGGGTACGTAGCATAAGTCCAACAAAGTGCAGTTGCTTATGTGGTACTTTTTGCTATTAATATTACTTTTAGTTGAATCAAGGATGTTTAACATATGTTGTGCATTCACCTTTGCTTCATTTCTCCAGAATTCACCAAAATTTACCTGCTGTTGGCTATACAAGCTCATATTCTGACTCATTCATTCCTCTGACAGTATTATTTTGATGTACAATGCAACATAAGGGAGGAGAATTACCACCTGGGTAGGCCTGGGATATATTTCGAATTTGCCATGTACGATCTTGAACATGTTATTTGTTCTCCCTTTATCCTTTGTTTTCCCATTTAGAAAAAGGGGGTGATAATAAAATCTTACAGGGTGGCTTAAGTAGTAAAATGATCAGTGGTACATTCCTAACACAGTGCCTGATTATAAAGTTAAATACTTTTAAAAGCATATATCCTGGGCCGGTGAGATAGCTCAGCGGCTTAAGTGCCTGCCTGGCAAGCACGAGGTCCTGATTTCGACTCTCATTACCCACGTACGAAGAAAGGGCCTGCAATATCGCTCAGCAGCATGGGCGCCTGCTGGCACATGAGGTCCTGAGGTCGACCCCTGCTACCCACCAAAAAAAAAAAAAAAAGCATACATCCTGTTTCCTCACATAACCAGTGCTTTATAAATAGTAGCAATGTTTACAGCTGACATTCAATAACTTGCTTCTCACCACCTCTACTGGAATTTTAGAGATGACCTAGTAGAATTTGGAGTAAATAGTCTTTAAGACAGAGCAGTAGGCTATTACATTGCTTCTTGAATAATCTGACTGCCAATCAAACATGACACCTACCAGCTGCCTGCATGGTGCTTATTCCCAGTGTCTTGCCCCATCAGTGCTCTTTCAAGCCCATAAGAAACTTTTGTCTTGACATTCTTGCTCCAATTTCCTTATCATAATGTGTATATTATAATGGCTGATTTTCCCTCCTACTTGACTGAAATCTTCACAAGACGAGTGGTGAGAGAGCCCAGTGTAATCTCTGGCAAGCAGTAGGTTCCAAAGGATATCTGCTAAGTGAATAATGGGATGATGCAAGAAATGAATTTATAAATTATTCCTTAGTGTTACTACCAGTCTCCTACATTTTCTATCTTCTGGGAAGCAGCTACCTGCATCTCACCTGATTTTGCAAGTCTTGCGTACTGTGTGTGTCTTGGCTCTTATTTGGGGGCTGAGCTTGTGATGTGTCCATTATCTTCCCCTCTGGATAGAGAATCCTTTTGCTCCACATCAAATTACAGCAATATGTTCATGTCTTTTGTGTGTAGGCTTTATTTGTTTTAGAAACCACCTTGGAATAAAGCTTTCCCACTGTAATTTTCAATACCACAGGAATTTGACACTATGCCAAAAATATTAAACACAATTAGAGCAGCTCTTACGTGTTTAGTACTGTGCCAAGAACACTTTTTCCTCAAAGGTATTTTGATTATAATGCTTTCTGAGTAAATGTAATTGACATCAAAGTTCTATCTGTTGTACTCAAAATCACTTAAATTATTAATTCTTCATTAAAGTCTTCTAGCGTGGGCTCAGGATTAATGGTTTTATATGGTGTTTATGAAATAATTTATATATAATGAAGGAAGTTTACAATGAGTTCAAATAAGATTAAATTATATTTTAGAAATGAAGATTGTTACACTGGAGACTATAAATTTTTATTTTAAAGCAGGAGAATTCCAAGTTTGAACCCAATCTAGGAAACTAAGGGACTTAGCAAAATCCTGCTTCAAAATTAAAAAAAAAAAAAAAAAAAAAAAAAAAAAAGAGGAGGGACTGGGGCTACAGCTCAGTGCAAAGGCCCTGGTTTCAACTTCTAGTGCAAAAAAGAATAATGAATGAATACACTTTGTCCCATAAAGAGTTTATTCTGTCAAGACACCAGACTAAGCCAAGCAGAGCAGTGCATGCCTATAATCCCAGGACTCTGGGAGGCTGAGAAAAGAGGATTGAAAGTTTGAGCCCATCCTGAGCAATTTAGTGATTTAGCAATACTCTGTCTCAAAATAAAAATAAAAAAGACTGGAGATGTAGCTCAGTGTGAAGGCCCTGGGTTCCCTATCCAATATATATACACACATACACACATTAATACGAATAATAACAATAACAATAATAACCAAACTAGGGGCCTGATTGGGTTTATCTGAACTTATCGGAGAGCAGGCAGCTCCCTTCTTTCAGACAAAAGCTGTGTCCCCTGCAGATGGCTGGGAAAGGAAAAGGGCCTTTAGGAACCACTTGTTGTAACTGTCCAGATCCTGCTCTCTCCCCAGACTAGAAGCTTCCTTTCAGATTTTCAGATCTCTATAACTACAAGCACTATGTCTGGTATTTCATAGTGAACTAGCTGGCTGCAAACACCTGCTATGACTCTCATATGCCTCAAAGTCCATGTGTTTCCTGAAGTAACAGGTGTACTTTTCTTCCTTAATGTACCTGAAGTGGGTTGTGACATCAAAAACTTCAGAGAAAACAAAGAGAATAACTTAGAAATAAGCCAATATGAAAGAATGGAAATTATACAGTTTTAATAATTAAATTTAAAGGCTATATAAGCTAATATATCGTACATAGATATGTACACTGGTGTATGTTACATACACTACATAGATGCAAAATAAACTACAAATATAGGTATGCCTTATCAATAATGATTCTTGGTTTTGGTTGAAAGGACTCTTGAAAGTCTGATGAATGAGGTGAACTTTCTGTGCAAGAAACTTTCTGTATAAAATTAAAATTTTGGCACTCAGAAGACTTACATACTCCTTGACACCGAAAAGACATCATCGTTACATACATATCAAAGTTATAACATATTCGGTGTCTTCAATGAAAGAGATAATCACCACAGTAAACGCCAAAATAAATGCCCACACGTCTTATTTTATTTTGCTGTGAATAGTCTCTATTCCTGACTGTATGAAGTAGATTGCCAGTGATGAGGCATGAAGTAGGAGAGGAATTATGATTCTGTTGCTATGTGGCACAAGATTTTGATCATATACAATTTTGAAAGAGCTCACTCATGAACTGAGCTTGGGGCTTTACATTTCCTACATGCATAATGTTGGTAAGCATGGTGCTGGAAAATTCTGATTAGATTTTTGTATGCACACAGGCCCTGGCTTTATTACTTTACCCTGAGTCTCGGAAAGACCACAGGAACACCGGTATCAAGAATACCATGGGGTCAACAGTTCACCTGGTAGTCAAAGGATTCTGGGGCAGGAATATGTAAGCGAGACTTTTCCATCAGGTTTGCTAATCCTTCTGTTGAATATGATGCTACAATTTCCAGCCAAGATTGTTTTAAGATTTTCTGAGAATTTGACTTGTTCAGCTGGGGTGCCGAGTTAAGCCAACTGCTTTAAAGACTTTCCAATCAACAGCATGCAGCAAAAACGACACAATGATTTTCCAATACAGAAAGCAATAATTACACCTTAAAAGGAAATTGCAGATTAAAAGATCTTTCCATTTCCTAATCACTGCCCAACTCCAATCTCTGCAGCTCTCAGACATGGCTGGAATGGAGGTTTTCTGACCACATCCTATGTTTGATGTATAAAACTGATATATTTTCATTGTATGAAATCAAAGTCACACTCTAATTTCCCTTGTATACTATTCTGATATATTTTTATTCTAATAGCTCATCAGTGAATACTAATCTATTAATAACCTAAAAGAATACTTCAGAAATATAATGAGACTCGATATTTTTTTTTAAAGGAATTACCTGGTAAATGAAGAATGTCTCCTAGTTTGGAGTTGTTTTTCATGGCAAGTGAAATAAAAAATGCTCTTCTTCCCAAAAATATATCAATACCTTTGGGTTGTGAATGTGATACTGTGTTTTAAAAGTATCTTACTATAGGGCTGGTGAGATAGCTCAGTGGCATAAGTGCCTGCCTGGCAAGCGCGAGGTCCTGAGTTCGACTCCCGGTACCTACGTACGAAAAAAGGGCCGGTGATACTGCTCAGCGGCATGGGCACCTGCTGGCATGCAAGGTCCTGAGTTCAAACCCTGGTACCCAGAAAAAAAAAAGTATCTTACTATAGAGAATACTCAGATGGAATTCAATTTCCACTCTTCCACTTACTCCAAGGAAGATATTAATCTCTGTATTCAATTTTTATGAAAAATGCATAACTCATTATTGAAAAGCATGAAGGAAATTGAATATAGGCCTTTACATATTGAAATATGGCTCTGTGATAGGAAAGTGCCAACTTATTTCATATCTCAGTCTTATTTTCTCACCTCCTGAAATACCAATATGCTTATGAAAGATACATGCTTTACCTGGCAGTGCCCTGCCTTGGAATGTCTTGTAACCATGCAGGGACTCAGAGCTAGACAATTGGAAAGAGCTAATCTAACATGATTTACTCTATTGGGATTCCCCCTTTTTTTTTTTTTCTTTTTCTTTTTCTTTTTTGCAATGCTGGGGATGGAATCCAGGGTTAGTCAAGCGCTGAGCTACACCTCCAGGCAGGATTCCATTTTTATTTGTGTTCATCTTAAAACTGCTCTAAACTGGGTGTGGTGTTGCATGCTTGTAATCTCAGCATGCAGGGAGGCAAAGGAAGGAGAATCATAAATTTGAGCTCAACCTGAGCAATTTATGATTTAGTGAGACCCTGTTTCAAAATAAAAACAAGGGCTGGGATTGTAGCTTAGTGATAGGGCCTTGGGCTCCTTCCCCAGTACCACAAAAACAAACAACCTCCCTGTACGAAATTGAGGTTTTTTGTCTCTATTTTCTGTGTTCACATATCAAGGCCGATAATTTCATTTAGCCCAGCAGCTTCTATTTTCTGTGTTCACATATCAAGGCCCATAATTTCATTTAGCCAAGCAGCTTCCTACTTCCAAATGTTCCAAATCACTTATAATAAATTGATGGCTTAGAAATTGAGTGCATTTGTACAGATAAATCATGTTATCCAAAGGTGCTTACTGGGCTGCTGCAGTTGTTCAGTGGTAATTACCTAGCATGTGTGAGACCCTGGATTTGATCCCTACCACTCTACAGAAAAAAAAAAACGATGGGGAGAAAAGAGAAAAGAGAAGAGTGTTTATTTTCCTAAACTTTCACATATTTACCTATTAATATATGAGTCAGTATAATGCTATGTTAAGATGCTGAAAAAAGGTGAGTTTATAGTTGTTTTTGGAGAAAAAGTTTTCTAATTCTAACCACAGAAGAATTCCCACCCAGAAGCGGAGGCCAGGGTACCTCATGCTCCCTTCATCTCTAGGAACATTGGTGGCAGTCATTAAGGCAGGAGCCTGGGAGCTGCATGGCAGACACACAGATCTCCTGGCACTGGACAGTAACGATGTTAGTGACAGATGGATGAGTGGGGAGATGCATCTAAGGGTGGTAAAGGTATGCAGTGGGGCACACCAGTTTACCTGGCCTTTCTTTTTTCCTTCCTGTGATTCCAGCCTATTTTTGTCTGTGAGAGCCTCAGGGACCACAGGGGGGCTCCCTGGCTAGACCAGGTTAACATTTTAACCTGCTCTGTGCCTGCCTTCCTGACCACTAACTTTATCAGCTGTATTGTTATCCTGGCCAGAGAATTAATCATAGCCAGAAAATATTAAAATGCTCCAAAAAGATCAAAAGTCCAATAGGCTCTCTAAGCTTGCTCTGTGGTCTTATGCCTAAGCAAACCTTAACTACTTGAAGATTATCAGCAATGACTGACTCAAGCAAATATTTTGATTTCAAAATGTACTAAGACTGAAAACTCCAGACACCAAAATGGCATAATGCAAAATTAGAGAGAAAGAACCAAATGCTGAATTAGATTATCGAAAACTCCAAAAAATGAAAAACTCTCTCTAATAATATATTTTATACCTAAGGAGTAAATTTAGTTTTGGGTTTTGTTTCTTAAATAATTTTTGTTTTTCAAGACAGGATCTTGCTATGTAGTTCAGGCTAGCCTTGAACTCACTATGGAGCCCAGGCTGGCCTTGAACTCATGGTGATCCTCCTGCCTCAGCCACCCAAGTGCTGGGATTACAGGTATGCACCACCACACCCAGCTTCTTAAATAATTTTCGTGGGAGACATTTTGGATTTTGAAGGGTAGCAGAATATACCACCCCTAAAATATGTCACTTTGGCATAAGTATTACTTGGAGCTGAAGGCAACTGAGAAGAACAGATATAAGAGAAGATCTCTATAATCCCCCTCCCCCCAGTTCTATTTGCCTAAACTTACAAAGCTGTCCCTCTTCTTTCTACTCAAAAGTATACAGGTTCGTCACAGATGACCACATTAGACTCCTACCAGCCAGAGGAATCTACTGTACATGATGCATGTTACTAACTAATCTTTATTTACCATTACTTTCTCATGTATTTGCCATCTCACAACTTGCTACTAAAGACTCAAGGTCATTTTCATTTGTCTTATCACTTCTCTAAAATTATGCTGTTCTTTGTTGACAATACTGTATAAGCTAGAATTCAAAGCCACCTCTTTTCCATTGACTCGTTTTCTCTGGATATTTACATGTTCATAAACTTCTGTTTGTTTTTCTCTTCTTAATCCGTCTTTTGTTATAAGATCTTAGTGGAGTACTTGGAAAGGTAGAAGAAAAATTACTTTTTCCTCCTGTGCCAGTTAAGCTTAGTTGTGAATTAACTGGCTTGCGAGCCAGCTAGGGGATTAGCAGAGCACTTTCCTGGTTATGACTAGGTGAGTCATGGAGGTGTAACCTTGGGGTCTGTATCTGGTCCTTCCTCTTTGGTACTGTTCTTCTTCTCTTCTTCCTGGCTTCTGTGAACTAAGTGGCTTTGTTCCACCATGCCCACACACCATTATATTTCTGGTTGAGGCCAGCTAACCATGAACTGATACCTCTGAAACTGTGAACCAAATTAAACCTCTCCTCCTTTAAGTTGTAGGTGTCAGGTGTTTTGTACCAGCAATGGAATACCTCTCCTACAATTAGCAGAAAGGTTGAAAAGATACTACAGTTTCCATATCTCTTTTGCTAGTATTTCCCCATTGTAAAGATCTAACATTACCTTGGTACATTTGTCACCATAAGAAATTGACATTGGTATATCACCACTAAATAAATTCCTTGCTTTATATGGATTTCACAAACTTTTCCATAAAGCTCCTCTTCCTATCTCAGGATCCAATTCAGCACACTACATTACATTTAGTCATCATGCCTCCTTCGTCTCTTCTGGTCTGCGACAGTTTCTCAGTTTTTTCTTGTCTTTCATGACCTTCACAGTATTAAGGAGTACTGGTCAGAGATCCAGACAATATGGGTTCACTCGATGTTTTCTTTGTGCTCAGCCTGCATTAATGGGGTTTTCAGAAAGAATATAGCAGAGGTGAAGTCCCTTTTTGTCACCTCATATTGGAGGGTACCTGAGCTCCATGTGACAAGACCAATGACATTATCCTTCATCACTTGTTTAAGTAAATGTCTACCAGGTCTCTCCACTGAAAAGTTACTGTTTTGTCCTTTCCCACTCTGTTATTTGAAAATGAGTCACTAAGCCTAGCACATTTTAAAGAGGGGAGGAGTGGAAGGAAGCAAAGTCCATCTCCCGGCAGGGAGGGAGTATTATTTGGAATTTTTCTATAAGGAAGAGCTGTCTCTTCTTCCTCAATTATTCAATCATTTAGTTCTATTACTATGGATTCATGTATATTTATTTCATACTTTGGGTTATAAGTGAACCTAATTTAAATGTCCTAAAACTCAACCCTCATCCCCTGGGATTGGAGCAAGCAAAGCCAAAGGCAGAGCTTGGAATATGTACGTGACCACAGTAGCCACATGGGGAGGCACCCCCTCCCCAAACCAGCTCCAGGGATGATGCATCAATTAGTGGAAACTTACAGACTTACTTTAGACACTTTCCTGCCAGTCCATGCAGCTGTTTCTTTTTATTACTTGGTGCTATGTGTTCGCTGGCCAGCCGCAGCTCCAGGCCCTTAATGAACAGGCTTCGATTACTCATGGAGTCATGCTCCGTTCTTCTCTGCTTCATAAGGGATCGTGGGCACACACTGACTTAAACAACCAAGCCAGCTTTCTTTCTTCTTTTTATTGGGAAATGAAGATTGCATCTTGACATTTTTTATTGTTTTTTGTTTCTGACAAGAGGTATTTATTAAGCACTCAAATTTTGCCCTGCAAAGGTTTATTTTGTAAGCCACAGCATACTGTTTACAGGTGAAGAACCTAGATTAAGAAGGGAATGATTGTGCTTAGTTACGAGACTGAAGCTGAGCAAATGTTTTTATTTTTCCTGTAGAAATTTACCTTAATAATCTCCAAGGACCCTGTATGCCCAAGCACCTGGAAAGGATGAAATGAATTAAAATAGCAGCCAAAGTGGGCTTTCCTTCTGTAGGAGAGAGAAAGAAGATGAAGAAGAGCTCCTGATTCCTCCTTCCTCCATATCATTGTCTCTTGTCAGACCCACAGCCTCCTGCAGATCCTAGGCAAGAGCTGGGATTACTGGGATTAATTCAGGACAGTGTGTGGGGTAAGACAGGTCTGGCCTAAGTTTTGCCTACCTCTAATGACAGCAGAACATAGGCAAGTTACACTGACATTTGAAAGCCTGTGCGTTTCTGTCTGTGTGATGGGGACAGTGGTAGCCCTCTCATGGGAACTGTTGTGATTAAATGAATCAGTACACAGTGATTTGCCAGAAACCTACATGTAAGTGCTTAGAAAGGCCAGCTCAGATGAGGTTAGGAAGAAACAGGCTTCAGGTATTATTTAGAAGTAATATTAGTCATCTATACATTTCAAAGAAGGAGCTCTCACAGCCAAATCAAAGTTCACTGGCCTCGTTTACAGATTGACAGTCTTGAAAGTCTCTGTCTAGAGCTGTAGTCTTTCTGCAGCAAATAGGGAATAAGCCTGATTGCCTCTTTTGAAGTCCTCAGTAAACCAATAAAGGGAGGACAATGACAAGGAAATTGCCTGAGATGGTGGGGTCAGATTTCCCCTTGGAAAGTTTTAGGCAGAGAACAAAGGTGGTTCCTTCCTTGACTTCTGTTTGAAGGGAGGGTTGTTGGCAAGATTGGAGTCTAGCGCTTGATGTACAGGGGATGAAGGGCACAGAAGAGAAGAGGGGATGCTGAGAATATACAAACGGCATTCTGTGAAATGAAGATATGTAGAGACCAAGGAGTTGGACAGGAGATGTCCAGAGAAGAACAGAGAGCTGCCAGGTCTCATGACTTGGTAAGAGAGAGAGACACAGAGACGGAGATGGAGAGAGAACACTTGAGGCAAGAGAGAAAGAATCAGGGTCATCTTATCCATTAGGCTGAGTGTCTTAGGACTCTGAATTTAGGGGCTATAGAATTCTTTAAATTTAATTTCTTTTAAAATCAGACTTTAGGGCCAGTGAGATGGCTCAGTGGTATAAGCGCCTGCCTGGCAAGTGCGAGGGCCCGAGTTCAACTCCTGGAACCCACATACAAAAAAAGGGCCGGTGATATCGCTCAGTGGCACAGGCGCCTGCTGGCACGCGAGGTCCTGAGGTCGACCCCCTGGTACCCACAAAAAGAAAAAAAAATCAGACTTTAATTATGAATATAACAATATGCAATATATAGAAGTGAATATAGAGTGATTATATTAGTTATTGTACCAACACAATAGTAAAATACAAATTTTAATGTTGTTTAACAAAAGCGGCCCATAAAAAGAAAAACACACAGGATACACCAAAGTCTTCAGGAGGACTGGACAGAGCTGCAGAGATGGGGAAGGTGCCTTCAATAAAGGAACTTAGCAAAAACATAGAGAGGATTTTTAATACCTATGTAATAAATAGCACCACCAAAAAGTCTAATCTGAATCTCATTATGAAGGAAGTCACACAAATACGAATAAAGGGACAGTCTACAAAACAGTCTTCAAACGTCAGAAACATGAACTATATAGCAGTGTGAAGAATTGTTTATTAATAATTTAATGACATAAGAGATAGAAAAGACTAGGAAAACATGGCAACTAAGTGTAATTCAAGCTCCTTGTTCAACTACAGACAGAAAAAATGAAAAAAGGAAGGAATTTAAATACAGACAATAATAGTATTGTATTAATGTTAAGTTTCAGAAGGAAGTAATTGTGCTGTGTTATAAAAGAGGGAGTTCTTATTCTTAGGAGACAGATGATGAAATATTTAGAGGTGAAATATTGTGATGCTTGGTACTAGTTCCTAAATGGTTCAGCCAAAAGAGGCATAAACACACACACACATGAAAAGGAGATGAGTGAATCTAGATGATTGTGTATTGATTTTCATTATGCTTTTCTTACACTTTTTTATGAGATTGAATTTTTTTCCAGATTAAAGACCAGAGAAAATAAAATGAGAAGTTTTAGACTAGGAAGAAAAGAATTTTTCAGGGTTATGGAGTGCTGGGAGAGACAATACAACTCAAGAAGCAGCAATGACAATTGACTGTACTTTTCAATGCTTTTGAAATTGAATTCATGAAATTTCTTTTTGGAGCATCCACTGGACTTAAGTCAGAGCAGGATATCTTAACATGGCCCTGGCTCATTGAGTTATAAGGCATATTGAAATTTGTTTATAAATCAAAGTGGAGGTAAGTTGAGGCACCTGGACTCATTTTTAGAATAGGCAGGTTTGAAAAGACATGTAGTGGTTGATGTCTTTGTTGTCTGCCGCACTGAGACCCCTGAGGTGTGGGGTGTGTAACTGTAGAATGAATAAAACTAATTTCCTGGGGAAGGATAAAATGAATCATTTTGGGTTTCAGAAGAAGAAACCCAGAGGACAAATGCTCCATGTGCTATAAAGAGGCAGAAATGCCATCTGAGAAGGAAGGGACCTGGACTCTAATTGATGCTCCCTCCTGAGGCTGTAAGTCAGGAAACCATGGAGACTCTGGAGCAACACACACTGAGTGGGCCAGAAGGAAATGTGCTTAAAAAGTAGGGGACTTCTGAACTGAGGGTCCTAAGGATTTGAGGACAAAAACTGGTTTCAGAACAGCTTGCTAGCAAGGCTCACACTCTTGAGGATCTAGATAGACTGGCCTAGTGTTGTCATTGGGGAAACAGTGCTGAGCATTTCAATGCAGACAAAGCTCCAAGTGTGTGTCAACATCAGGGACATGGCAAACAGCAAAGCAAAGGAACACACTTTTTGCAAAACTGCACAGGAACAATTTCCAACAGCGACCCCCTGTGGCAAGAAGCAGAAAAGAGTCAGAAGCCTGTTTTCAGAAGCAGGAGTGCATCTATCCATCATTCTCAACCCCACCCAGCAAATTGTAAACTCCTAGGACTTTTCTGTTTGTTTTTATTTGGAAATTTGGGTTTGATATTAAGGTAAAAAAGGCCTTAAAAGGATTCTATATTTTCTACTAACAGTTTAGGGGATTTGAACAATAAGGTGAGAATGTAAGAGGTGATGACATATTTGCATCCTAAAACTGGTAAAGTAGTATACATAAGTTCCATGTAATATCAATATTTGAAGTAGCATAATTTGGTATGACTGGAAACTATCATCTTTCTTTCCTTCACCATTGTAGCATTTGCTTTTCGTCTGGTCTCCTTAGTGTGTGTTTTTCTAGTAGTCAGAGTCCTAATTCACTTTGCCAACCTGTCGGTGGAGTAGGTATGCTTCTTAATCAATCTGCAGCATTATTTCAAGACTATGGTCAGGCCACAGAAAGAGTGAAACTGAAAATTGAACTGGGATAGGCCGAGGCTCAGTTTTTTCATGGAAAGGGGGAAGAACTGGTATTATTTCCTTAAGCAGAAGAGTTCAGATCAATTTAGCTCACTTCTGTCATCTCTGTATAATTCAGACTGCCAATGACGTGCCATGTGCAATGACGAGTTCTGCCTTTTTATTCAACAAGCTTCAGTCTATGGGAGAAAGTTAGTCATCACGATTCCAGTTTAAAATTTGAACCAATGGGGTTGTTAGCAGCATCAAAACAATTAGCAGGGAGCTCTGCACCTGATTTTTTAGTTTTGTTTGAATAATTAGACATTTCATAAAGTTCTTCCTCTCACTAGGAGCTAAATTCTGCCTCCCTGAAATATACAAAGACCTTTTAGGGAGAAAGGTAGAGGAAATCTCCTTGCTTTTTCATATAACTGCTTTAGATATTTGCATTCACTGTTATGATGACCTGTCTACTCCTATGATTTTAGGTCTTCATTCCCTATAGCTTACTCCACTTTCCTTTCAGTCAGACGTTTTTACAATATTTAGTTTTCTTTTTTTTTTTTTTTTTGTGGGTACTGGGGGTCGACCTCAGGACCTCACGCGCCAGCAGGCACCCGTGCCGCTGAGCGATATCACCGGCCCCTTTTTTCATAAGTGGGATCCGGGAGTCGAACTCGGGCCCTCGCGCTTGCCAGGCAGGCGCGTAGGCCGCTGAGCCATCTCACCGGCCCCAATATTTAGTTTTCTTGTCAATGGACATTAAATGTCTTTCAAGAAAGTTGTATATTTTTTTCCCCAAGAAGGGTTTGAACATCTTTTGCTGAATTTATTCCAAACTACTAAATATTTTGTGATACTTTAAATGGTGTCTTTCTCAATGCTGCACGTTCCAAATGCTCTCAGGCCCCTCCCTTTGTGGATCGCTGTGACTCACTTTTAGAGTTGTTCCTAGTGAGATTCTGTGTTCTCCTGCCAGTGCCTGGGGGCCCTCCTAAACTGGGCCACATTACACTAGATTTTCAGTTGGGGGAATTGGAGGCCACACAGGTAGCTGGAATTTTGGCTGTAATTATGCGCTGGTATGTGATTAATAATTCAGAGACCATACAAAAAAAGAAGGCTTCAGAGAGGCTTCACTTTCTGCCAGAGTCCCAAGGAGACACGAGGAGGTATCTGATCAGACCTCCCCTTGAGCTCAGGTCCTGTGCTTCTTCTTGGTGCCTCTTGAAGTCCTCTAAACACTGGCAGTTATCCTCAGAGGAACACTGCTTTTACTCTCCCTAGCTGTATGCAGTCCAGCTTTCATGTCGGATTATATCCTTTTACTAAAATGAAAGTTTTAAATGTTTAAATTAAATCTAGTATTTTCAGTTTTTTTAAAATGGGTGTTTTTTTCTGTTCATGTAGTCCACTATATTGCCAAAAGTGGAAGTTTCAGCCCTGCTTTTCTTTAATTAGAAAGAAATGAGATTTTTTTTGGCATACATGTTTCTTAATGAACTCATGTAGATCCCACATTCTAGTTAACTGCTCACCAACACATTTTTAAATTATCATTCTAAAATTGCATGCCAAAGTCACCAACCTGTACTTTCTATGTTTATCTTTTACTTTACCTCCTAAAAGCAGAGATTTTTGCTTTCTTCCAGTTGTAGTATCTCTCCCAGGCTTCATACTTTTCAAATAATTAGTAACAATAATTCTGATGTCACATCTGCCGTCCCCTGGAATTCCTTCCATGTGGTTTATTTGAACGCAGACTGGAAATCCAATGATGTCCTCAGAGAGTTTGAGCATTTCCTCCAACCTTTCCATTATGAACCCTGGTATTATAACTCAAGGTAAGCATGAGAAAATAAATAACAATTGTATTTGAGCAGAATTTCAAATCCAGAATGGATGCATATGACCATGCCAGAATTCTAAATATTAAGACAAGCCTTAGCTGCTCTTTGATGCAAAAGTTATGAGACAGAAGGTAGAACCCCAAATCTCCATTTTAGTACATCCCACTGCAGTTCGTATCAGACTGAAGATTGTGGACTCCGTCCTGAAAAGATAGATCTAAGAACATTGCAGACAGTGGGTAAAAATGGGAATGAGATTGCTGGCATATCTGAGAGCTCTGCCTCCTCCAGCCTTCTTATAATTTAAGGCTTTGACAGCCCAAGAGATAGGAAGAGTGAGTTCGCCAGAGGAGTGAACAGTTTTCTCTGCTGCACTGGGGACCTACATAAAAACTATGGCACTAAACTCCACAGTGCTTGGGAAGAGCACTACCTATATGTAAACAGACTCAAATCACACAGCTACTATCACAGTCAGAAAAGGACTCAATTTTTCTCTACATTACTTTTGCTACTAATTATTGTTACCATACTGAGACTGTGCAAAAATTTTAAGAGGTTCTTTTTTCTGATCAAATTGCATCTAAGAGTCTTAAGTTTCTTGAGATGGCAAGCTATCTAAAAGGTAGTAGAGATCTATGCATCTCAAATTCTCTCTTCAAAACTTCCTCCTAAGTAGTAATATCCTAGAAATTATAGGAAAACTGGTCGTCTTTTGAGAGTGTCTATCCTTAATCAGCAGCATCATGCTTTCCATCAATCATTATCTTTCCTCCTAACACAATAAGAAACCAAAAATTTTTGAAACAGTACTAATTTGAGTTAATGTTATTAAAATATTAAACATATAACGTTGGAAAAGGTGGTATGCTGCAATATTAAACCACAGATATAGAAACTTTCATGGTATTTAAGCCAGCGATTTCCTGTAATTCATTTCAAATGTAATAATAAAACCTGATAAGTATTTGATATGTTATACCTTCTGCTGAGCAAATTCCCTTCGTTTTATTTATTTATTTATTTTACCATCATATGTTTGATTCTTGTTGACTAAATTGAGATTCATTATGTTTGTATTTTAACTTTATTAAAGCATTAACCTTAAACATAGATCTTTCTTATGTCCCTCTGCATGTCTAATTCTAATGTCCTTTTGGAAAATTAGAATGGGGCATAATCATTTTGTTCTTGTTAGTATCTTAATACATTTTATAAGACAGTTTTGTTGTTGTTTTCTATTTTTGTCTTTTTTGTTTGTTTTAGTTTTTGTTGTTGTTTTCAAACAAATACTCAGAAAATAAGTGGAACTGCTTGAATTATGCCATTTTGTGAAGAAGATCCAAATCCTTTGTTTTTCTTTAAAAAATCCTTTAATTTCAACTCCTTGGGTTTAAGAAAACCTAACTTGACTTTTATTATACCAGGATATTAGGTCACAGAAGAATGAAGAGAAGCTAAAAATCACAAGTAGACAGTCTATGATTTAAAAAGAAATTTACTAGATTTTCCTCATACCCAAACTTAAAATCTTATCAGAGATTTATTCTTTAATATCCATTCACCTTTGTAAATTCCCCTGAGTATCTCAGGCATCCAATCTAGTTTGGTACCTCTGTTGTTAATTATAGGCTTTTCTGTCCTATCTTTCAGATATCTGGGGTAAGGAACCTGAATAAAACTCAAACATCCCTTTTCTGCTGCATGTCTGGCCTTCTATACAGGAAAATAATTCATGTATATTATACATTACTTACTTCTCTGACAGTTGGAGCAGAGTTAAATGTTCAACATCAGTGTAAATAAGCTGAAACATTTATGATGAATAGAATTTGACTGGTCAACTTATGTATAAAACCTTGTGACAAATAAAGGTTGACATATCTAAGATACATTTTCATTATTTTTTAAACCTAGCCTAGCGGATAGCTCCACTCAGAAATGCAATGATTTGTTGGTTCCCCTCTTCCCACCCTCTCCTCTGACATTCATAAATAAGACCAACAGTCTCCATCTATGCATACTTTGAGATGTATTCTATCTCTAGATAGAAGCAGTGGCACGCTTCTGGGATCCCTGAATCACAGAGTTTCTTTTCTGACCTGGTGATTCAACTCCTGCAATTAAATCCTTGGACTGTGACTAAAGTCCAGCCTATACCCAGTTTAGCAAATGGATCAGAACTTAGCTCCATTACTGACCCTTTTGTTATTGCTTGACCTGCACTTTTCTTCTTGCCCTGACCCACTGGCTCACCCCCAGTATGTCTGCCTTAATTGATATACATTTCCTCCACTCCTTCATTCTTTTTTTTTTTTTTTGTGGGTACTGGGGGTCGACCTCAGGACCTCGCGCGCCAGTAGGCATCCATGCCACTGATACATATCACCGGCCCTTTTTCGTATGTGGGTTCCGGGAGTCTAACTCAGGCACTCGCGCTTGCCAGGCAGGTGCTTATGCCACTGAGCCATCTTACCGGCCCCACTCTTTCATTCTTGATCCATTCCGAGTGGCTGAATCACCCAAATCTTAATGGTTATTTGCCTAAATGTACATCCATGATTATACTCTAAATGTAATACAATTATATAATAAAAAAATGTTATATACCATCAGTAAGTACATGAACTACATTTACCTATCCAACACACATTCTTAACATAAAGATTATGTTCAATAAATATATTGAATTTTGGTTAATGTTCAAAGAGTCTGTGTGCTTCAATCCACATAAATCTATCTGTTTAGCTTGGAATTTTGTTTTCACTTAATCTTGACTAAAATCTTTGAACAGAAGTGATTTTCTCTAATCCATTTATCTCTTAAGTTGATTTCTATTATGTTGGTTCCTTGGAAATTTAGACAGAGTATGTGTTCAACTATTGATGGAAGGATGTTACTGAAATAACTTGGCCTAATCAATTCAAATAGTTTGGTTTATTGATCATAGTATGCAACCTTTCTAGCCACATGCAGTGGCCACAGACATATGCCACTCCTATCTGTCTCCAAAGAAACCTTTTGCAAGGTGCACTGTTGACTGGCACACCTTCAGATTCGCTGTGTTGCACGTGCTAAATCCACAATCTTCCAGGGCTCCTTCCAGCAAAAGCCTGAGCAGGATGGCTGTTAGTGGCAGGCCTTTTCACCTGAAACAGGAGCTTCAGAGCTGAGGGACTTCCTTTTCCCCATCAGGCTGGCTGGGACCTTCTCAGGGACCAGTGAAGCCTGAGGCATTCGTGGGTGTCGGATGCACATCACTCTCTACCTACCACTCCTCCTCCCTCCTTCACAGACACTATCCCAATAAACATTCTGCATGTCTAATTCTGCCTGAGCAACTAACTATTTCATACAGGACTTTAGCTGACACAACACATTCAGTGTTCACCCACTACTAATACTTTTCTTTTTTTTTTTTTTTGGTGGGCACCGGGGGTCGAACTCAGGACCTCGCGTGCCAGCAGGCGCCCGTGCCGCTGAGCGATATCACCGGCCCTTTTTTCGTATGTGGGTTCCTGAAGTCGAACTCAGGACCTCGCACTTGCCAGGCTGGTGCTTATGCCGCTGAGCCATCTCACCAGCCCCTACTAATACATTTTTAAAACCAATACTAGCACAGGATGAAGTGAAACCTTAGTCCCTTCTTCCCATGATGTACTAGGAAGGATTCCCATGCACTTAGATAAAAATAATTTTAAAACATAAAAAGCAATTATTTTGCTGCCAAACAATACTCTTTTATAAAAAAAGGATACATTTAGTAAATGATACAAATGAACTTGATTTATAGACCTTAACCAAGAAATTTAGCCCTTTCTAAATAGTTGCTAAACAATTGCCAAACAAAAAGCACCCAAATTCAAACTCATCATGAAACCTGTTGCTCTTTGAAAAGCCTCCTTATATTCAATTAGAAAATGACATATTAAAAAATTTTGAATATCATTTTAAGGAAATTATTTTCTCTAGTATGTAGATCAAGGCAGTAAATTGTTATTATACACAAATCCATAAAACCAGGAAATTGAGACGAGAAATTAAATTTACTTTTGTGTCTATATCCCTTGCTTTGGGTAAGCAGGAGAAAAGCTGGTGTCCACTGCCATCGTATTAATTCTGAATGATCTGCACTTGAGTAGCACCTCACGTAGCACTTGCATGACCCACCTAAGCAAGGTAGAAAGAGCAATCAGGAAAAAGTGGAAAATTAGGATAGTGTTCTGCTCGTAAATCACAGCAATTGATTCAGAACGGACAGCCCAGAGAGAGGCCAGAGGGTTACTAAACACTGTCATTTTCACTTAATGTAACTCGAAAATGGGAGAAAAGCATTCTCAGCTCTATTTTGCCTGGAAAATTGCATTGCAAAATAAACACCTGGAAGAAAAAGAGAACACTCTCAAGCTATCATTTTTATGAAAGAAATTTTCATCAAGGCAATCGCAAAAGGGCTAAAGTTCTTGGGTTAGTATCTAATAATGCACTTCATTTGTGTTATCCACTATCTCATTTTGTAAAGAGTTCTTTGTAAAAAATAATGGATACATTAAAAGGTCTATCCATTTTTTTAAAAGAAAGCATGCCCAGTTTTCCCAGTTAGGATGAAAAAGTTGATGCTTTACGTTGAATTTGGTGAATATTATGAGAAGTTACCTAAGTGAAGATGCATTTAAGATATATTAAATCACTATCCTGATTTTATTCAGAACACATCCTTCAGTGAAGTGCCCATGGGAAGACAGAATACGGAAATTAAATCCAAAGCCTGAAGACTAGTCTAAAGCAGTGGTGAGATACTTAGCAATTGTATGCATATTCAGTATTTTAAAGAACATTTAGGAAACACTGAGAATCAGAGATAATTCTGACTCTTAGCAGATCTATTATAGGAGAGGAAATAAAATTAACTTTAATTGGATTTAAAGTGCTTGGTTTTATGAAATGACTTAGAAATTTGAATATTATCCTCACAGGGAAAGTCCAATCGAAGAAGTATCCAAGTAGGTGATGGTCATGGGGATGTGGAATGAGTGTTAGGCTTGCAAAGTGGTGCTTTGAGATCCTGCAGCAGTGACAGGCTTGGGAGATCCACTGGGGAGGCAGGGACAACTACAGCAGGTCAGGTACAGAGTCCTTGACCCGAATTCAATGAAGAACGTGGAGTCTTGTAGGTGTGGTCTAATGGTTGAACTCTGAATGTCAAGTCTAAGATGTAGGAGAAGAATTACTTTATTTTCTTCATCCTATTCTTAATATCTATTACAATAGCAGTAACAACAACATCAGTTGGCAATAGTAGTGTGTTTATTTTTAATATACTTTTAAAAAAATCCCAGAGCTGGAGATGTAGCTCAGTCTTAGAACATTGGCCTAACATGTGCGAAGCCCTGGGTCAATCCCATACATCACACATACACACACACACACACACACACACACACACATGCATGCACACACTGAAGAAGCACAATAATTATGATTTCCCTCAATTTTTAATGATAAAAAAATTAGGCCAGAATTTAGGGACTTATTCTAAGAATTATACCCATCATTAGCTGAATTGGGACAAGGAATAAGGTCATTTTTCTCTCTCTCTTTCTTTTTTTAATATCATCCCAGATCATTCTTTGAAAAATCAAGATAGAAGTCTGAGCATGAATCGACAACACGTGGGCAAAATTTCCCAGCTGACTACATGGAAGAGCATAGTGCGGTTGAGTACAGCAGAGGAAGTTCACAGGCTGACATGTGACTCAGTGCACACCAACAGTACAGAGCAGCTGAAAAAAAGTGCAGTTAGCACTTCACATTTGTTTTCTCCAGAAAAGATCAAATATTCCCATCGTAATTACATCCACTATTTGGGCCCTGGCAAAGTGACTCTAAAATCTTTGAAGCTGGCAGTATCAATATTCCTTAGAAAATATCATTCCCTCTGTTCTTGTGAGACCGACAATTTTCTTGCTTCCATTATACTGAAAAGAACTTTTCTTTGACCAATTACTGTGTCGCTATCTTTGCGTGCCGATCATCAGGCTTTACCAGAGGTAATAGTCACAGCATTCAATCTGTGCCCAAGTGGAAAATTGCAGTACTCGAGGTTTTTGTGTCATTGCTGACATTGTTGTGTCATTGCTGTGCTCCATGGTGAGCTGGACTTGCGCCCTGAGAGGCGAGATGTTTCCACCTCATTATCTTGAACAGCAGGATTCTAAGTTCTGTCTTAAAAAATAGGTCAGTGTTGGGTGCAAGGGAGGGCACTACAAATGACACCATCTGGCTGATAAAAAAGAAAAACTAGCTATGTTATCACTGATGGTACAGCACTACACATCAAAAATGGGTTAGTAAAAACTTTAATATATTAATAGTTATAAATGATGGAATACTGATCCATGTTGTTTTTAAACTTTGTTTTATAAATTAATATAAAATAAAATTGACTTTACTGGAGTCTGATGCTGTGAGTTGTTACAACTTCACAGAGCCACAAAACTGCCACCATACTCAACATGGAGGAAGGATTCAGCACTCCCCACCATTGTTTTGTGCTTCCCACACGTAGTTAAACCATCTTTCAATCCCTAGCCCCTCGGAAATACTGATCTATTCTACATCCTCAAGCTTTTGCCTTTTTCAGAATATCATATAAATGGAATCATATAGTATGTAGATTTAAATATAGCTGTTTTCATTTAGCAAAAGTCAGCAGTGGTTATCAAAAATTTTATGCAGTAAACTATTTCCAGACTTTTGTACCATATTTTGTATCTTGAATGTCCCAGCAAAAGACCATCTGTTAAAGGATGGCACTATTGGGAGGTGCTACAACTCTTAAGATACGGGGCCTAATGGGAGGTCTTTAAGTCACTGGGGGCCATGGCTTTGAAGGGGATTATAGAGCCTCAGTCTCTTTTTTTCCCAGCCAGGAGATGAATGGTTCTGTTCCACCTTGCTCTCCCTGCCATTATCTTCCAGAACATATGCCAAATGCCTAAAGGCAATGGATCTGCTTGATCATACTGCCCCCTCTAAAACTGTGAGCCAACATAAACCTTTTGTCTTTATAAGTTGATCATCTTAGGTTTTATAGTGATGGAAAACTAACATATTCTGAGACCTAAGTTTTCCCCATCTTTACATGTTATGTGTGAATCAATTGAACTGCAAAAGACGGGTGGTGAGAACTTTTGCAGTTAGTCCCTTTGTCTGCATTGTTTTCTTTTAGGCATGAAAGAGCTGATAGCCCAGCTGGATTTAATCCTATCACTATAGATTTGAGCTGTGGCCAATAAGTGACCGCAGACACAGAGGAAGTTACTTCATGTTCTTGAGCCTATATGCAATTAGTTGTCTTTGACTTCTAGCTGCACAGAAAGGCAAATCTTCCAAAACAAAAAGACCTACTATATGTAATATGTTTATTCTGTAGGCTTTCTTTTACATTTTATAGTCTCAAATTAAAAAATCAAAAAGACTGCCACTCAGCTCCATGCAAAGGCCCTGAATTTGATCCTCAGTACTGCAAAACAAGTGAATTAATGAATAAATAAATAAATAAATATCAATAAAAATGAAAAATAAACCAAGTTCTAAGTCTTACTATGATTAGCTGCTAAGCATGTACTGTACTCACTTTATATTATGCATGTGACAAGGAAGAAAACTGCTACAGAATCTGAGCAATTCTTCCTTAAAAGTTTAAGAGAGAGAAAACAAAGCAGCGTGTGATTTAAGCAAAGAGCACAGACACCCATCTTCTCTCTCTCTCTCTTTTTCTCACTCTCTCTTTTCCTCACACTTACTCCTTCCTCTCTTTCTCTCCTCTAATATATATTACATAAAATACATTTAATAAGTATGTAGAATAACATACAAATATATGTATATGTAGAATTATAAGAAACAACGCTTAAAACTATTTTCAAGCTAAAAGAGCTTGACTTTGAAAAATCATGATGTTGAGTGTTAGAAAGACATGTTTGTATATGAATGAGCAAGTTTATTTTCAAGTTTAGCTCCTTTCTAGAACTCTTTAGCTTCTTCAATGAAGACCTGGAGGACAGAAACCTTATGTTTCTGTTCCTTATGTCCCTTATCCAAAGAGGTGAACCATAAATCTTCTCAGACTGCACTACGTTCTAAGTGAAATCCTTTTGCGGATTTCACTTCCTCCTAAAGAAAAAGCCTATAAGTGCTGTGGGGCTCTCACTTCTAAGAGTCATGTTGAGTCCCGCAGAAATGAACCTCTAACACCATGATCAGCTGTCTATGTAACATGGACAGTAAACACGATGTGATCTGTCACACAATGATAAGCAAATCCCATCACAGATTTTCACTGATGATAATGCAAATAAAAGAGAAAAAACACAGAGCAATCAAGAAATTAGCACTGATCGTTGAAGCTGAAAGATCATGATTTTGACATGGACCAGAGAAATTGTGATGTTGTAGCTGCACTTCATAGGAAGCAGAAACCATGAGCTACAGAAGAAGACAGTGGATAGAATCTGAGGACTGCATTATTCTCATTTAAGGTGAAGCTGTGACAAGATGATGAACAGAAGCGCCTGCCACGCTTCTTGTAGGACCTTGTTTGTGATGTTCCTGAGTCCTGGGCTCATGAAATCTCACACTAGCCATTCATCCAGTTGCCTGAGACAACTCTGCTGAATCTCCCTAGTCTTTGGATCAAAGCTTTAGATGTTATTTCAATAAAAACTGAGAGGAAAGATTTCCTATACTGTTTAAAGGGAATAACAGAGTTTTGTTTTGCTTGGTATTGTTTTGCTTTTCTGTTTAAAAGGTGTTTATTGATCATATACAAAATAAGGAAAATCTTATATATCGCAGACATACACAGTATACAACAATAAATACTTGGTTGGGAGCAGGCCAATTGCTGCCCCACCTGGACACTAATTTAGCAATAAATACTGTGTGGTGCACAGGTGGGCAGCAGGGCAGCTGTACTCTGAGGCCAGGCCCCTGGCTACCCTACACTGGTGCAAGCTCCCAGGCCTCACCCCTCACAGCCGGAGCCCACCATGCCTCACTCAGATCTTTAAGGATCCCCACCCCAGCAGATCCCAGAGTACTCTTCAGCAACTGCCCTGCTTCAGCCCTTGGCTGACCTCTGCTTGGACATATCTCAGCACAAGGAGACCAACAGAGTGGGACATAATAGCCCTTGTCCTGCTGCCCTAAGTTGCCAGGAAAAGGCTTTCTGTACCTACTCTCATTTGGTTGAAGGTTTCAGGGACTAGCAGGTGGAAGGAACAGGAGAAAGGACAGGGTTGGGACATGAAGCTGTAGATGGAGCGGAGAGCCCAACTAGGGTCACCAAATACAGGGAGGTCTTACAGCTCATTGGGAACATTTATACTCCACCTCAGGCTGCAGGCACCCAGAATATCAACGTGGCTGCTCCAGGGGTGGGGTAGAAACGTGTGTGTGTTGCTCTGGCAGGTAGAGTACGTGCCCAGGTCATGCAGGCCAGAAGCAGGACAGGCCATGGGAAGCTTGGGCACACCCCTGCCTCTGTGTGCCACTAATAGAGGTGTTTTTTGTTTGTTTTAACACAGATGAAAACATTTTTCTCTTAGTGAAGTCAAATTTTACTTTCATTTACTGAGTATATGCAAAAAAGAAATATGGGTTAATAAAATGCCTGGAAAATAAGTAAATGTAAAATTTTCTTTAAACCTCCCAGTAGAAGCAATTAGTATCGTAGACAATAATTAACAGACTGTCTCCAAATGGGAGTCCAGGTAAACCTGCTTTTTTTTTTTTTTTTGGTGGGTACCGGGGGTCGACCTCAGGACCTCGTGCACCAGCAGGCGCCCGTGCCGCTGAGCCATCTCACTGGCCCAAACCTGCTTTAAATAAAAGGAAAAGCATGTTTTTAATGAGCACAGTAAAAGAAAAATTTCTCCAAAATATTTGAGTAGTTTCACCTCTTTCTTTTTTTTTTTTTTTTTTTTCTTATGCAATGGTCCCTTCTATCCATGGAGAGATTGGTTTCCACTCCCTTGGACACCAAAATCTACAGATGGTCAAGTCCTTATATAAAATGGTGCAGTGTTTGCATCTAACCTACACACACCCTCTCATATACTTGAAATCATTTCTGGATTATTCACAAGATATAATCAAATGTTGTATAAAATTGTTTTAACATATTCCTTCAGGAATGATGACAAGAAAAATGTCTACATGTTCAGAACAGACTAACTTAAAAAAAAAATTTCAGTCCATGTTTGTTTCAATCTGTACATGTGGAACCCACAGATATAAAGGGCCAACTGCACTGGTTCCTTCTCCTAGGATGCTTTATTTTATAATGTTCCATTTTCAAACTCTTATTCGTTCTTCAAAGTATAAGTTAAATAACACATTTTTGATACAATATTTTGAGTTACTTTGCCTTAGTTTCCTATTTCAGGGTAATTGAACTTCTTTAACAGCATCAATCGCATTCCTCTGTGGTATAGTCATTTCCATGTTTGTATATTGCCTCTTCTAGATTATAAATTTTTCCAAATAAGATATCATTTTTTTCACTTATTTTTTTTTTTTTTATGTGGGTTCCAGGAGTCGAGCTCAGGAGCTCACGCTTGCCAGGCAGGCGCTTACGCCGCTGAGCCATCTCACTGGCCCTTCACTTATTCTTAAAAGAAATAATGTAATATCATTACATCACAGTACTTATTTATTCACGTCTTCTTGCCTGAAACACTCTACTTTTTTATCTTATAAAAATTGGGTAGGGGAGGAACAAGATGGTTACAGCAAAAATACGAAAAGAGTCCATGTTCACATTAGAGACAATATCTCAGATATTTCAAATTACAAAAAAGAGTCTCGGAGGGAAAAGGGGGCATGTGCTAACTGAATATCCTTAAAAAAGTAAGTGTAATAAACATACAACTAGAAACAATTATGAAGAGGATAGAGAAGCAGATACTTTTGGAAAAGGAGATTAGAGTCACCCAGAGTAGAAGGGCTGAGAGAAGAACGAGACAAGGATAGCGGAGCCAAACATGTAGTTGGCCATGAGGAACTTCAGGCAGAAGAGCAGTCAGTATTAGACACTGCCCAGCTCCATGACATAATGCTTATCTAATACTGAACAGTAGGGATACATCCCCAAACCATCTGGATCGGCAGGAGTCTGCTTGAGCTGCCATAGAAGTACCATTGATTGAGTGGCTTAAATAAGAGTAATTTATTTTCTCATAGTTTTGAAAGCCGGAAGTTTAAGAGCAAGGTTCTGGCCAATTTCCCGGACAGGGCTTTTATTCTTGGCTTTTCACTATGTTCTTATAAGTCCTTTCTTCAGAGCATACTCATAGAGACAGAAAGAGAGAAAAAGTGCTGTTGTGTCTCTCTTCCTATAAGGACACTAATCCCATCATATCAGACTCTGGCATGAACTAAATCATGCCTTTCCCAAATTCATATGTTGAACCCTACCCTTCAAGATAACTGGATTTGGAGATAGAGTTTCTAAAGAGGTCACGAGTATCGGGCCCTAATCTAATTAGGCTGGTACTCCTACAAAGAGAAGAGACACCGGAGCTCTCTCTTTTCAATAATGTGAGAACGTAGTAAAAAGGTGGTCATCTTCAAGTGGAGCAGGGAGCCCTCACTAGAAGTTAAGTCACTCAGCACTGTGATTTTGGACTTTCCAGCCTCCAAAATTGTG
The DNA here is from genome assembly GCA_028451465.1 of Erethizon dorsatum. Lineage (NCBI taxonomy): Eukaryota > Metazoa > Chordata > Mammalia > Rodentia > Erethizontidae > Erethizon > Erethizon dorsatum. The sequence continues at coordinate 52,979,154 of CM051828.1, forward strand.
AGAAATAAATTTCTGTTTAAGCCACCTGTCTGTGGTATTATATTGTAGCAGCTCAAGCAGAGAAATACAGGGCCTCACACTTATGACCTTAATAATTCCACATACAGTTACACTGGGGCTTACACATATGAATTTTAGGGGGACACAAACACTCAGTTCATAACAGTTCCTGTGGAGTGGGTCCCACATATTGTCTGTACCACAGAGTTTCTTTAGGAACTCACTCCACTGCGTCTGGAGAGGACTTACTGTCTGTAGGTGCCTCTGCCTTGCCTACTGACTGCCCAGGAGGAATTATGCCTGCCTCTGCCTACAGACTTGGTGCAGCCTGTCTTAATCATCCAGTGCGGACTGCCCCAACTTCAATGGCAAAGGGTATAAATAGGTTTCCTTAACACAGAAGGAAGATCATGCAGCAACCTAAGCAGGTGTGGGGTTGTAAAAGGAGAGTTCCCTCATGCATTCATATGTCATTTAACTGCACCAAATTAAGAGTCCCCCTTTCTTTTATTGAAAAGGTATGAGAACAATTTCCTATTTCTATGTGTTAAATTTATACTTTCCATGTTGACATTCTAGAAAAATCTATACAGTTGCATTACCCAAGCTCCATTTTAACCTCTTCTAGATTTTGAAATCCATATTTAAATCCACAGAACAGGGTCTACATTAAAGAGAGAGACTTTCCTGTCAAGGTCAAAAACTAATGGTGGATGGAAAGTGAGTTGTCCCGACCATACAGCTAGTCAAAGATAAAAACTAACTCCTTGTTTCAGTGCTATTCTGTGAGTAATTGCTTGAACCAGTGCTTAATTATCAGTAACAGTGGGCAATGTGAATAAAAGATGAGTCATTGAAACAATATTATTCCAAATATTCATTTAACAATACACTTCCATGTATGTTCCCATTAAGTCATTCAGAGTTTATTTGCTCATTCCCCTATTTGATCTCTTTGTGTGAAATGTGTATAGAAAATAGTGACATGGACAAAAGCAGGTGGAAAAATCAGCCTGAATAATTCACAAACACTATCATCAATCCCTTGGTGTCTGAGAATTAATTGTAGGCAAAGTCCCCTCTATTCTTGGAAGCACCATATATTATAAAGACGTAGAAGGAATTTTAATGAGAATGTTGAGTTTGTCTGGACTTGATTTAGGATTAATGATAGAACATTGCTCTCCTTTTGCATTTGCAAAGATCTCTCAGGTTTTCCTCTTTATTGCGTGCAGTGATATCAGTATGGCTATTTGGGCAGCATCTTTTTGTTCTTGCAAGTTTAACTGTCTTCATTTCTATTGGAACATTGCAAACTAAAGAGTAAGGATGACAGACACTAAGGACTGAAGAGGACATCTGTGGCCACTTCATCAGTCACATAATCATTAACAAGTGAAGAAAATGTCTACTGTTTTATTGTGGTTCAAAGCCCTGACTCTGCCTAAATTATCAAAATAACTTTTTGTTTAATGAAGCAACACACTCCACTGCCCCTTTCCCTGCACTACCTCACTTTCCTTTCCCTCCTGTTGTTCAGAGGGCAGAAGGCAGGAAGAAGAGCTGGGAAGCAGCACATAAACTCAGTGAGACACTGGCAGGTGAAGGAGGCACTGAAAATGAGATGGGAAAACAGAAGTGAAAATAGCTATGAGGGAAGTAGGTCAGAGCCACTGCACTGTGTAGCAGAGTAGAAAAATCAAGGATAGCTCCAGTCTTTCTACCTGGAAGATGAATTCTATTCTTATCCTAAGAACTTATCTATCCAAAAGTTTCCAAAACATATTTCTAGGCTCCCAAATGCATTGGAATGTTAGGGCAGATTTGATCAGAAAGCAGTATTGCTATAAGTTATAAAGTTGGTAAAATATTAGAAGGGACAAACGTAATTTTGAAATTTTCACTTTTTTACTATAAATATTTCTAGTAAGTCCAGCTACACAGAGAGAAGTCCACTGGCATAAAGTAAAGAGCACATTGAAGCAGGATTAGAAGTGAAGGCGATCCCTACTCCCTTCCATCCTGCATCTATCACATAACATTGAAAAATAAATAAAAATTCCAAGTCCTGCAACCATTCTTGAAAAAATTATGTAATAGAGACAAAAAATAAATTAGGACAGACAATATGTTCCCATTTTCACGAAAATTAATATTTCAGTGGAAACAATGCATTGTATGATATTATTGTTGACATGTTAACTATATAATTTGATGTAAGTTAAGATTTTGAAACACTAAGAGAAAGAAAATCATATGTAATTACAACTGGGTTCATTGTTACGGAAATGTTATGCCAATAAATTTAATGAAATAATAACTCACTAATGATAAACAGGATTTCTCAGACACATAACATTAAATGTAGCAAAGGAAGGCATTATTTGACTACAGCTCTGGAATAGAAAATCAAACTTAATTACATTAGAGAGTACATTGCTATTAAGTTACTGATTATTCTCCCTGGAGTCTGGCAAAATGACTTGGTATTCTGATCCCTCACCATCAATTAGTATTTAAATAACTGTTTAAAAAGATTAACAATCACAGAATGAGTTAACTTAATTTTGCCTGTAGTTGAAGTATAATTTGCAGTTCTCTATTACTTTAAAAACTACCAAATTTTATTAGAAATATTATGTTAAGAAATGGATACAGCGATACTAAGATGGACACCAGCTTTTTTTCCTGTAATTCTTTACACGTAGTATGAAATGATGTTCTGAAATTCTAATTTTTTTTCAGTGCTAGATAGGCAAGTGCTCTACCACTGAGCTACATCCCCAGCCACCCGAGCCACTAACAACTTTATTATTAGAAGTCATTTTTGCCATATCACACTATGTAGTTTTCTTTATAAAGTCATCCTTTTAGGCTCCACTTATTTACTTCTGTCTTTTGTATTAGGGAGTGAACCGCATTATTTTCAGAGAGTATCTGTCTTGTTTATTGCTATATCCCTTGGTCATAGCAGGAAGTAAATGTTATGAATGAAGAAATGAAGATATAAAAGGGAATAAAGATAATTCCACAGGGCTAAAACAATTACAGGTTAAAGCTTTGTAATGGAAAAATATTACTCATCATGGTTGGACAAGTCCGTGGAGAGATCAGTTAAAAGCCACAGTTCTGGATTTAGACATAACGGATGGCACAACCCATCCTGATGAGAACAGATGAAGTCCAGGCTTTGACTGATGATTCCCTTTCTGCCTGCCTGCTTCTGAGATGCCCTGATGCCACACCACACCTTCATTTATTAAGAAAAGACATAGACACATTTTTAATGACTGATTTCAGGATTCAGCCTCGCCCACTGGACACAATTATTTGCATTCCATTGTAACCACGAGAAGCAAATAAAAGATTCCCAGATAATCTAGTTTTTGAGTTGAAGTTTACTGAAAGGTAATAATCTCTCTCTTTGAAACCTATATATTCTCCAATGTGTTCCTTTTTTTTTTATTTTCAAAATTATTAGTTCTGCTTCACAAAGCTGAAAATCCCCAATATTGATTTACATTGAGTATCTGCTAAAATATTTCATATTCTCACTGTAAGTTCTTTGGAGCTACACACCAGCTTACTTTTTGTATGAAAAATCCACAGACTCAGTCACACATTTTAAAAAACTATCATTTAAAAAATTTATCAACATACAAAGATGTAAGATTAACAGCAAAAGTGAATCAATTTTGACATTTGTATTTCTTTGTTTTTAAAGAGAAAAAATAAAAATAACAACAAAACAGAGTTTCAAAACAGGTTAGTAGGAGAGTTACAATAATTAATACATTGCATATTGTTGTCTTCATAGTAGTTATTCAGAGTACAAGATAGAGACATGATGTCTTGTCCAAGCAATATTAGCACAAAACTTCCTTTTCAATGAACTGAGAAAAACTAGCTGTATAACTATCTTGCCTATCTTGTATATAAGCATATTTTTTCTTCTTCCTTTTCTTCCTTTCCCCATCACAGTTTGTCTTTTCTTTTGAACAGTTTCTTCCCACTTCACGACATCTATTGTACATTTTGTATGTTATTTACTTGTTCAGTTTCTCACACTAGTGAGACAATATGATGTTTATGCATATGGGTCTGATTTATTTCACTTATGAGTATGGTCTTGAGTTGTGTCCATTTACCTATAAAAGTCTCAAGTTTATCCTTCTTTATGGCTATATTTCTGGCAAAAAAAAGATCTCGCAAAGGTTTTATCTAGAATGGGCCCTGAGGACAGGCATTATTCAGTCATTTACTTCTAAAAGTATCTACTCAGTTCCTAATATGAACTTGGCAAGAACTCAGTCTTAAGTGGACAAGGGCAAATGACCTAGCCATGGCCCTTCTTCTTTTAAAGGAGAAGAAGATATTGATTAAGCAAGTTTAGGGATATGTGATGTTTATTAAGATACAACTAACAGGAGGTGAAGTAGTTCTGTTAATATGGAAATAAGCTAGTTTGAGTGTACTGAAGACCTTCCTGAACCAGACACTTAAACTGAGCTAGTTAGGTGGGGTAAAAGCAGACAGAAAAGGTTCCCAGCTCTCTTTTAACATCTAGTTGACACAAATTCTCAGGACCCTCATTTAAATTAGAGAGAAGAAAATCAGATGGAACCAGTTTGGGAGAAGAATCACCCATAGTGAACATCAGGCAGCTGTGACCAGTTCCAAACACATCCTGTAGCACAGCCCATGGCAGGGACTGTCACAGTGGAGCCACGTTCTTAGTAGGGGAAGTGGATAGGGCAGAAATTTCTACCTAGCACATGAAGTTTGATTTGTTTACATGTAATTCCAAAGATGCTCTTGCCTGAGGTGAAGATGTAGCACCTCAGGAGGTAAAAGGCCCATGAGACTACCTCCAGGCTCCAGGATTCACTAGAAGGCCCTGTAGGCATAGAGCTGTGCTCGTGCTAGGATGTATTACAGTGGGAGGACACAAAGCAAATCCTCAGAGTGAAAGGCGGGTGGAGCAATTCAGGAAAACCAAATGCTGGCTTTCAGGGTCATCTCCCAGTGAAGCACATGGGATGCATTTAATCCCTCAGAAATGAGATATAACACGTGGGAATGGTTGCCAATCAGGGAAGACTGGAGACTTGGAGCCTAGAGTATTGGGGGAATTTTTTTTTTTTGGTAGTGGTGGTAGTAGGGATTGAACCCTGGGTCCTCATACTGAGCTCCATTTTTATCCTTTTTACTTTTTATTTTGAGACAGGGTCACTAAACTGAGTTTCCCAGGTTAGGTTCAAACTTATGATGCTTCTGCCTCAGCATCCCAGAATATACTGAAATTACAGACACACTCCACGAAACCTTGCAAGGGTTTTGGAGGGCTAGTCTTACAGGTACCCATTGCTCTGGATATACCCAAGCTCCATACTCCCCTAAGGAAAGCAGGTATTTAGTACTAAAGACATGACACAACATAAACCGTAAGTATTCACTGTATATTTTGATCTTTCTTTCTACAGTGGGTGGTCCCTTGTTTCTCTGTCTTCCTTTTCTCCTCTCCTCTCCTTTAATCTCTTTTACTCTTCAGGGCTCTTATCCAGGGGCTCACCTCCATGTCAACAGAGCTCTGAGAGTCCTCAAAGTCATGTTGACTGTAGTATTGGATGGATGAAGAAAGGGCAACTATAAATTCTTAGCAGGCCTTTTATGTTCTTCAGCAAGTAGATCTAAAATACAGACAAACCTTTTACCTGATGATACTGCCCGCCTCTCATAGCATAACTTCAGCACAGAATATCTCAGCAAAGTCACTGCTTCTGCATTCTATATTACAAAGACTCTCTTATAACTAGAGAAAAGAAGGGGGATAAGGCACATGGGTCAAAAAATTCCTTCCTGTTGCATATGCATCCCACCAGTTCTAATACACCCATCACATTTACTCTGACTTTGATGTCTGGGTGTCACCCATTTACCCAAGATTGTGGAGGATAAGGACAGCATTAACACAGGATCCCAGCCTGGATTATCTTTGATTTTACCAGACAATGTTGTTCTACTAAGTGGGTATAACTTGAGGAACTTGGACTGGGACTGCATTTGAAACCATGATTAAGCTTGCATTGGACTGGTGAACCTGCATGTTTGTAGATTTGTTTTAAGGAAACACTAAAAGTTAACACCTTTGTGCATCCTCAAGAAAAATGAAATTTTAGGTACTTTTTGCTATTTTTCTTTAACTTATCAAGAGGTATAATGTCACTGTATCTGAATATTAACTGGCTTACTTCAGTAATCATTTTTTTTTTTTTTTGTGGGTACCGGGGGGTCGACCTCAGGACCTCGCGCGCCAACAGGCACCCGTGCCTCTGAGCGATATCACCGGCCCCTTTTTCGTATGTGGGATCCGGGAGTCGAACTCGGGCCCTCGCGCTTGCAAGGCAGGCGCTTACGCCGCTGAGCCATCTCACCGGCCCCCAGTAATCATTTTTAAAGTTACCTCCCCAAATTTTTAAGGTTCTAAAAACAGGATTCCACTCTCCTCCAATTATCCTTAATCATATTCTTTATGATGAATTGTTTATCACTAGGGGAAGAAATGGAAAAAGAGGACATGGGGAGATAACTTCCTTTTATTCCCCACAGGGTCTGAATATTATTTAATGCTTCATATCCATATTTGTGCCTGTATATGCTAAGATAAAATTTTAAAGAATCATTTTGAGTAAGGCTAGAGTTCAAGATACATATTAATACTTATTATATGTACAGATACCAAGGTTTATTGCAAGCTTTCTTTGTACTACCACTCCTACAACTTAAGAATCATATTAAGTGATTGGGTACTTGTGAAAGATTCTATCCCTTTGTTAAAATTTCCACTTCCTATCCCAATTTCTCCAGAAGAATGCAGAGTAAATTTTTTTAAAAATCTCTCAAATTTGAGAGGTAGTATAACAACAGCAAGCAACAAAGATTGCTACCGTTTATTGAGGGTTTATTATTGGAAACCTCACTAATTATCTTTAACTTTTATTAAGCATGTGTAATGAGCAAGGTAAACATTTTATGTGTGTTGGTGCTGTTAAGATCTAGGATAATGCTACTAGCAATGCTACTAGACAGGTTTTAATATTTTCTGCTGTTCCCAGATGAAGATTCTCAGCTTCAGATCATCTAAATGACTCTCCCATGTTTGTGCAGCTATTGAGAAACAGAGTCAGGATATGCCACAGCCCAGTTTCCATGCAAACCCTGTACAAATGTGGCAGTGTAGTACAGTGGGTACTCACATGGGCACTGAACATAGGTGGGATTCAAACCAGCCTCTGCCACATGGAAGCTGTGTGAACAATGGGCAAGTTACCACATCTCTGTCTGTCTCAGTGTGCCTGTCTGGGAAATATGGGCCCTACTTGAAAAAAGGGAGTAAGAATGGATGTGCCTCATGTTGGGAACTGCATGTTTGTTACCCCTCAAAATTTGTATGTTGATATCCTAAACCATCAATGTGACGGTTTTAGAATGCAGGGCCTTTGGTGGGGTGGTGATCAGATGATGAAGGTAGGGCCCTCATGGTGGGATTGGTACACTGCTAAGAAGATGGCCATCTATGAAAAAGAAAATGGCCCTTACCAGACACCAAATGTACCTGTGCTTGACCTTGGACTTCCCAATCTCCAGAGCTGTGAGAAATATTTTATTTGTTGTTTAAGCCACTTAGCTTATTATGCCTTGCCATGCAACTCAAACGGACTAATACACTTCATGATGTGGCTTTGAAGATTAAATGAGGTATCATTAAGATGTCTTTTAAAATTTCAATAAATTTTACTAAAATTTTAATATCTAGTAGATGCTGCACAAAAAATATTTTTCTCTCTTTCTATGTAAATAATTACACTAATTTTATTTGTTTCATAAAAATATTCAGAGAAGGTAGTATTTTCTTCACTTTTCACTATCTAGCAACAATATTTGTATTCCCATATTTACTGCAACACTATTCACAATAGCCAACATATGGAATCAACCCAGGTGTCCACCAATGGATGAATGGATAAAGAAAATGTGTTACATATGCACAATGGAATATTATTCAGACATTAAAAAATGAGTCAAACTCTATAATTTGCAGTTATGTGGATAGACTGGAGGGTATTGTGTTAAATAAAATAAGCTAGATACAGAAAGGCAAATACTGCATATGCTTTGTTACATGTGCATGCTAACAAAGTTGATCTTGTAAGTAGAGCATAGAATAATGGTTACCAGAAGCCGGGAAGAGACAGGGAAGTGTGAAGAAAGGATAGTAAATGGATACAGGGGTTCGGTAGGATGGGAGGAATAATTCCTAATGCTCTACAGATAGCTATGATTGACAGTAAGATAACTATAGTTGACAATGACTTATTATATATTTCTAAGTAGGTAGTAGAGAAGATTTGAATATTCCTGACACAAAAAATGATAAATTTCTGAGATTATGTAAAAAGCAAGAGACAAAGCAGAAACAAAGAATTAAACACTGATATGTTTACGCAGTTCAGAGTGTCTAGTTAGCCTGCCTGAAACGGATGCCTCTGAGCTGATGCTCCCAGGAGGACTGGAAAAATGAAAGAAGGGAAGGGAGCTAGAGAATAGTACTGTGAAAAGCTGGAGGCACAAAATACTGTACAGGAAATTATCACCCCTTCCACTTGACAGCAGGCAATGGAGCCACGAGTGCAAAATGGCTAAGGTGGGACTAGGATCTGGCTCATTAAGGGTGGTGCTTTTGCTCATAGGGTGCATTCTCAAACTATTTTAACCCATGTAATCCTTTCATGCCAATTAAATCATAGACCCAAATCACAAAATAGGGGGAAAAGAGGACATTTTCAAGTGAAAGGGGGAAAGACGTTGGCTGTCATGGAGATCTGAACAGTGAACAGCCCTTACCTGTCACTCCTTGTCATAATTTCTTTCCACGCCATGTGGTATCTCCACAGGATATTTTAAGTTTCCACACATTTTAAAAAATTACTCTGTCAGGAAGATACCTAGAAGGGGGAATAACTGGGTCAAATGAACTTTCTATTTCCAGTTTTTTAAGAAACCTCCACACAGATTTCCAGTTTACTTTCCCACCAACCATGCGGAAGAGTTCCTTTCCCCGCCCCTCCAGCATCCTCACCTGCCCTTTATTATTATATTTGTTTCACTTCTACCACCAGCTTCTCTTAGTTCATTAAAAAGAAAGTTTCATCCTATTATCTGTGTTTCTTTTTTTGTAAGGGAGAGTGTTCTTTGTCTGTCTAACATTTTGTTACTCTGAGTAACATTTTGGCCATTCTTTTAAGATTATGGTACACAGTGTAATAACTATTGTTATTCTTTACTTATTTTGTTATGGAAAAATATCCTGTCAGTTATAGATAGATCAAAGAGAGAGTTGAATATATTAGCCAGATTTCTGCTGTGGATAGTAACGGTGGGAATTGGATAGGGATAAACGTAAGAGAGTAATGGGAAAAGGGAGGACAGGGAAGGAGGCAATTGCAACTATTCAGGTGAGGGATGATAGTACTGGTGAGAGGAATGGGTTAGAGAAAAATAGATGGTAAATTGGGACAACTTGGTGATATGGGTGGTAATGGGTTGTATATCAGCTATAGAGGAGAGGTTCATTGAGATGACTTATCATAGGACTTGCAATACAGAAGTCACTCTAAATAGAGACCACATAAAATTTCCTGTGTACAGAATGAGTTCAGTGGAGAGAGTGACAAGAGTGTGTACAGAGGGCAGGCGGGACAAGGTGGGCAATGAAATGGAGAGAAGAGAGAGAGAGAGATAACTTGAGCTGGCATTCAAAACATAAACAATGTCACCAGAGAAGTTCAGAAGAAATTCTATTCTCTGGAAGCATCCAGAATTATTTAGAGACCAGACTAATTCATTAAAAATACATAACAGAGAACAATCACTTCTCAGCTAAGATGAATAAACCTTTGCAAAGTTTATTAAATGGTTCAGATTCCAACGCTTTCAAGACTGTGGTTGATCAATTACAGAAACAAATTGCTTCAGAAGCAAAGAATTGCCTTACTTTTAAGAGAAGATGTAACACTACCACCAGGAAGACATATGGTTTGCTCCAACATTTAATGTTTTGTTTTGCTTCAGACCAAGAAAATAGAATTGGTTCAACAGAATTTTAATTAGGTACATTTCTACTGCCTTATACTCAGGTCTTGTCTGAGCTTAAATTTTTCCTTCTAATCATGAAAGGAATAGGAAAAAATGTTTGTTCATCAGAAGAATATCCACTTTCCCCTTAAAAGTTGTTTTGCTTTGGACAAATGCTTCATGTATTATTCCTTTCATTGTGGTGAATTTTGTCTAATCTCATGGGAACTTTATATAAATATTGAATATGAGAGTATATCATTTATATGGAAATTATATCCTACCTTTAAAAGTACTCGATACCAAATAATAATTATTACAAGTATACTCCTGCATTCCTGTGTAATGAAGTCACACCCAGTGTTTAGAAGAGTGGGTTGTTCTTCGGGAGTGTCTTCTGTGTTTCTTCTAATTTTTAGATGGTGAGATTGTCCGGGATTATCCCCACAGTGAGGTGCAATGGATTGAGGAATCAAATGGGCTGAATAGGAACCACGCTCCGTCTCTGAAGCACTGAGCACGTGAGGACTTGATTTCTTCCGTTGTAAATAGGGATGCACACGGCTGATATCTACTGCAAAGAGCAAATGCGAATATATGGGCAAAGCATTATTACAACATTTGGCCCGCAGCAGATGTTCAGTGGGTTTTAATCCACTTTCTCCTAGGATATTTTTCCTAAGATAGGTCTCAATGCCATCACAGATTCTAAAGAAAATTATGAAAGAAAAGTTCATATCTTTCTATTTCTCCTTTCCTTTGATGTTCCCATTTGCCTTGGGGACCTGGGTACTATCACTGTTAGAGGGAGGTTTATAGGCTACAGAGTGTGGCTCATATAATGTCTCACACACAAAGCAAACTTCATAAAAATGTCTATTTCTTATATTTCGTGTCTTTCTATAGCTCTGGATGGTAGCAGGTATGCCACAGGAGTAGATGATATTCTTCTACTATAAACAGAAGACAGTGACAATTTCAAAGGCACAGAGCTCTACCAATGAATTTGAGCAGTGCTACCTGACAGAACATGGACTAAACCCAGCACTTGCATTTTGAGCTTCCCTTGCATCCCCATTGCAGCTAGATATTTGCTCTTCATGGTGGCTTCTGCCCAGACCTGCCTCACTGGGGCCTCCTGATGTCTCCTGTACTAGTCAGCATCACTTCCCCATCCCCACCAATCAGGCATTAAAGAGTTTGAGAACTCTGCTTTTTATCAAATTCTTCCAAAGAAAAATATCTTTTAATACATTTCATTATGAAACTTTAACAACTGATATCCTTCTATGGTAGGTAAAATAATGCCCACTATCCAAATATGTCTATGGTCCAACTCTGAGAACTTCTGAATATATACTGGAAGAAAAGGGGATTTGCAGATGGGATTAAGTAAAGTACCTTGATGTACAAAGATTATCCTCGATTAGCCAGATGGCCCCAATCTAGCCATGTGAGTTTCTAACACTGGAGAACCACTCCTGACTGGGATTGGAGGGAGATGTGACTGTGGAAGAAGGATCAGAGTATGTGTACTTGCACCCTCGTTTTCTCTTTTTATTAAGACAAAATCATATTGGATTAAGGTCATCTTAATACCTCATCAGATCTTGAGGATCTGCAAAGATTCTATTCCCAAGTAAGACCACATCTGAGGTAAGAAAGTAGGGATTTAGGATTTCACATCATTTTACGGGGCATTAAATTCAGTCCGTAACAAGAAGGAAACATTCTCTCTTAGGGCCTCCTTGAAGGGACACAGCTCTACCAACACTTGTTTTTGGCCCAATGAGACCCAATAAAGACCCCAAAACTAAAGAACTATGAAGTAACAAATGTGTTTTGTTTCAGGTTACTGAGTTCGAGCTTATTTCTTTTTTTTTTTTTTTTTTTTTGTTTTTTTTTTTGTGGGTACCGGGGGGTCGACCTCAGGACCTCGCGCGCCAGGAGGCGCCCGTGCCGCTGAGCGATATCACCGGCCCCTTTTTTCGTATGTGGGTTCCGGGAGTCGAACTCGGGCCCTCGCGCTTGCCAGGCAGGTGCTTAAGCCGCTGAGCCATCTCACCGGCCACGAGCTTATTTCTTATGGCAGTAATAGAGAACTCATGTATCTTCTAAAAGCAATTTCTGATGGGTGAAAAAAAAAAGGAGTGGGGAAAGATGCTAAATGAGGAGGTAACAAAAACAACCCAACACAGAATCTTAAAAACATCTGATCATGCTGAGCTAGCACAATTGGTACACCGTGATTTCAAAAGACAGCTTCTCCCTTGGTGAATCTTAAGGAGGGAAACAATTCACCACAGACAAGTCAGCGCTTTCTTCCAGAGACAGATTTCCATAGCTAATAACTGCCTCTCGGGCTTCCTCTGCCTTCACTGTGATGTTATCTCATTAACTTTTTCTGTTCCAGTAGAGCCAACCACCTGTATTGAATGAATGAAAAATGTTACAGGTGTGTTCGCTATCAGTGATATTAGGGCTGATGCCAACCATGCTGTCTTGAAACAAAAGTGCAATTTTCAAAGCAGAAAGCAAAACAGCAACCACATAACAAAATAGGGCTTTAAAATTTAACTGCATTTCAAAGTTGGTTAAAATTAAACTCAGAACATAGCAAATTGGCCAAGAGGAATAAAGCTAGTGTTTCTGCAAGATCTGCCCCTCCTCAGTTTTCTCATGTTTGGTGAATTTCTTGCCATCCAGTCCCCGCTCAGTGTTAAATCTGACCCTGGATGGTGCCCAGGCACACTTATTCACATCTGAGCTGTTATTGTTCTAAAGCCCTGTAATATCCAGATGCTGGTTTGATAAATATTTTAAAGTAGCTTTAGCAAAGTCATTAGTCTTTTAAAGGCTGGGAGCCAGACAGGACACACTACTGGAAGTAAAAATTTGTCATAGAAACATCAGCATACGTACTACCTGCTCTGCTGAGCCTCGTGCTTGGCAATGGCATTGTTTCCTGGCCAGTTGCTTGAGTCAGGAGTGTTTTGACTGTCAGGCAGAAAAATGCTGCATGTTTCATACTTACACAGTCACTCAGCTGATTGTCCAATAAGCTTCTCAGATTTTTGTTTCTGTACTCTGCTTCCTGATTTCTTCTTCTGCCCCCTCCCTTCTCTCCACAGTCTACCCCTTCTGCAATATTTTGCACCTTGGTTAGTGGCAACCCAAGTTGCTCAGGCCTAAAATTTGGGAGTAATCTTTGATTCCACATTCTGTCTTCCCACATTCAGTTTAACAACCAATGCTGTCCCTTTATCTTCAAAGCATATCCAGCCTAACTACACTTCAACATCTCCCTGCTACCACCCTGCTGTAAGCCACTGCTTCTAACTAAATCCATTCAGATGCCTTCGAACCTGTGTCTCTATGCTGCCCTTGCCTACTGTTAATACTGCAGTCAAAATAAACTTACTAAAATGAAAGTAAGCTCTTGAAAGCTCAAAACTTTCAGTAGCCCTCTAGTTCACGTGGAAAGGAAGCCACAGTTCCTTCATGGGCTACCAGATGTACATGGTCTGGGTTCCCAGAAGCCACCTCTTGCCTCCTTTGCTGTTTCCTCAGCTAGCAATTCATAATTTTTCTCCAGCAACTCTGGACTTCTTGCTATTCCTCCAGTGTCCTGATTTGCCTTCTGCCTCAGGGCTTTTGCACATATTTCTCCCTCTGCCCGGAAGGCTCATTTTAAGACAACCTATGGCTCCCTCAACAACTTCAGGCTCCTTCTGAAATGTCCCATTTTTCAAGAGGATTTCCTTGACTATCATCCCTATTTTATTTTCATTTAATTGATCCAGTATAATACCTTCTTTGCTCATTTATTTTGTTCTTTATCTGTCTTTCATTTTCTATGATGTAAGTGTCCTGAAGACAGAAATTTCTTCTCCTTTGTTCCCTAATATATCTAAATTTCCAAAACAATACTGACTAGTCATTACACAGCACTATAGGAGAGAGGAAATGAATGAATGAATGAATGAACAAATTTCAGAGGAAGATAAAATATATTTTTTAGTGATCTCAGGAATTCCTAGTCTGCTACAGATGCCAAGACTATAGGCATAGTCTGCTGACCTATGAGGAAGTTATTAATTGTTGCAAAAGTCAGCATGCCTATATTTAATAATTAATCATTTTTCTAAGTTGGCACCTTTCCATTACAGAAGTAACAGATGCTTTCAGAGATTTGAACGACAGAGAGATATAGACTAGAGAATTACCTTACCTTTCGTAGCTTGAGGTATATTATCCATCTTAGTCAGCTTTCCCATCACTGAGACAAAATACCCAACATCTACCTCTTAAAGGAGGACAAGTTTAATTTGACTCATGGTTTCAGTACACGCATGGTCAGCCAGCCCAAAGCACAAATGACATGGTGGAAGACAGGTATTCATTCATCTCACGGCAGCCAGGACGCAAAGAGAAAGACAGGACATAAGAAGGGAAATATACCCCAAAAGCATGATCCCAAAACCTCTTCCAACAGGGTCCCACCTCCTAACAGCACATTCAGCCATGAGCTTATCAATGGGTCAATCCCCCGATGAGTGTAGTGCTCCCATGATACAATGACGCCCCCAAAACCCTGCCTCTAAACATGAGATTTTGGGGAACATTCTAGATCTAAACCATAATACCACCTCAAGAATGAAAATTACATAAGGGATATAATGTAAAGGACTACTGTATTATTAGGAGAAAGTTTAAGGATGCAGGTTTTTTTTTAAAGGAAATGTTTTATGAAGGTTTGTTCACATGGACTAATGATTTAGAGAGCTGACCAACAATGAATAGCTTCTAGCCACAGGCCTGTTCAGGAGAAGGTGGTGTTCTATTGGTTCATTCATCCATTTGTTCATTCATTCCTTGAGGCTCTATAATGAACCCCATGTGCTGAGCACTGCAGTTACTATGAGGAGCAAGATCTAATACCTGTTCTCAAGAAATTCTGGGCCAGTAAAGGACTCAGTTATAATTCAGAGGAGCAAGGAACAGGGCAAATTCCTCTACTTACCATAAGGTAGAGATAGAGGAAGACAGAGACAAAGTAATGGCCAAGTAGGGCAAGAGCTGAGGGAGACTCTGGAAGAGAATGATGCAAGGCAGTAGCCCAAGGATAGTGAGGTGGATGTGTCTAGGATCTGCAACTGACTCTGTATGGTGGAAGGCTGGTAACAGGAGACTCCAGAGGGACAAAGGCTTGGTGGAAGCCTTATTTGCTGTCTTTTTCCTGTGATTGGTGGAGGCTATGTTGCCATCTTTGGTGGTAACTGATAATAAAAGTAATTACAATAAAACTGATGAATGGATAGGACATTGGCCTTCTTCACTTATAAAGCCACAAGAATTAGAAAAGTACATGATTAGAGATCTAAGCAGATAGTGATAAAAATCTAATGCCTGGAGAGGTTGAATGGCATCCTGAAGTCATACAGTGAGAAAATGGTGACACATAGCTTGCTTATATGGTTTTTTCACTGTTTTCATTATGATAGAAAATTTTCCAAGAAAAATTTAAGAACATAACAATTAATAATACCACTTTTAATGTCCCTCCCTGTAGAAAGTGAAACAAGTCTGACTTTAAGAGCACATTTACAGAAGTGTATAGAGAAAGGCTCTTGCCATCCATCAGGCATGAGAGCAACTAGAGTTCCTGGACATCCTGCTTAGCCTGTTGAGTTGCTGGTTGCATGGTCCTGTGACACACACCGAGCCTTTAGGGCATGGATGAAGTGAGATACTGCACATAAAATGTGCATGATGCCTGACACAAAATTCCCACTAATGATAATAATGATACTGGCTATACCAGTGAATACAGACTATGAAAGTGAGGTTCGCAAGGCTACACATGTATTGAGAGGCCCCCAGATGAAAACTTCTCTTTAGGGACTCTGGCTGACAGAGCAATGGAGTTATTCAGAGATCAGCGTAATAAGGTTCCTTCATTACAAAAGCCACATGAGGAACTGACAGTGTAGCTTAGTGGTAGAGTGCTTGCAAGCAAGAGTTAAGCCCTGGCTTCGACTCCAAGTACAGAGGGTGCAGAAAAGTTTACATGCACAGAGGAGCGGAATGCCTACCTCCAGACAGAATAATGAGTCTGGGACTGTCTCTGCCTATGGGAACAATGGCTTTCATTTCATTATCTTTCTTTAGTATGTGTATTAATGTATTAAAAATCATATGCAGCATTATGTTCACACTTTCTTGAGATAATCAGCTTCCCGGTCAGTATATTCCAGTGGCTCACAGTTCAAACTCTGATAATGACAAACAGCAGGCAGGCTTTTTTCTCAGGTAGTGAACATAGATAAATACTTTTATTTAATGATGAGAATCAGCCACAAGGGGAAAAATACTCTGACCTTTTTCTATGCAGAGCTTCCTTTCTCCAATATAATAAAAGATACAAGGGCCATATTAACTGAGGGCTTTGGAGAAGACATTAAAGAAGCTTAAAATATTGTTTCAGTTAAGTTAAAATTGCATCGAATTAGTAAACAATAGTAGTGAAGCAAGAGTGAAAAATAAATGCATAAGTTTTTGCTGGTGGGTAACTGACAAAGCCGAAGCTCAGATGTAATGAGGACAACAATGTTAGTCTATTTTCTGTTGGTATAACAGAAAACCTGGCCTTGGATAATTTAGAGAAGAAAGAGATTATCTGGGCACAGTATCACCTGTGATTCTAGCACCCTGGGGGTCCGAGTCAGAAAGATGGCAAGTTTGAGCCCAGATTGTCTTAAAATTAAGAAAAAAAGGATCTGGGAGGTAGCAGTGTTGAGACTTGGTTAGGCTTTTAAGAGGTGACTGGGGAGTTGAAAGGAATTAATGCAGTTCTTCTTGATGGTATTAGGTACCTGGAGAGTGGGTTGTTATAAAGCAGCCAACCCCTTTGTTCCTCCCCTGTCTTCCATGCGAGTCTGTTTGCCCTTCTACTGTCCACAAAGAGTTGAAGTAGCAAAAGGTTGTGTTGATGTTTATCTGATCTTTTATGTCTATTAGTGTTTGTTTTAGGAATCGGGTATGCCAGTGTTTGGTGCATATATGTCCTTATCTCTCTGCCAATTTTGAAAGATAGTTTTGCAGGATATATAGGTCTTGATTGAAAGTTATTTTCTTCTAGGTTTTGAAACACCACTCCAAGCTCTCCTGGCCTTTAAGGTTTGTATAGGGAAGTCTGCTGTAATTCTAATAGGTTTACCTTTAAAAGTGATTCATTGCTTTACTCTAACTAGTTTTATGATTATGTCTCGAGACAGACTTCTGGGATATTGACTATGATGTATCATGAAGAAGTTCGTTTTTGATTGCAGCATTTTGGAGTTCTATATGCCTCACTATACGTTTAATTCTTTCCCTGTATTTGGAAAGTGTCTGCCATTATTTCTGTAAACAGACTTTTCAGGCTGTTTGTGCCATCTTCTAATATTTCACTAATTCCAGTTAATCTTAGGTTAATCTTCTTCGTGTCATCTAGCAGCTGTCAGATCCGTTTTCTCGTGTTCTCTTGCTTTTAAGTTATCTCTGAATAATGGGTCTCCAACAGCAGCCCTATCTTCTATCTGGATTAAATGATACCCTGTTGTCACACTGATTACTTCTGCTGCCTATATTTTCAATAGAATTTTTAACCTCACGGATTTCTGATAACTTTTCATGGACTCTAGTTCTTTGTTCAGCTTGTCATTCATGTTCTGTGTTGTTTTCTTTAGCTCAGCTACCTTTTAACCAGTATCTTTCATAAACTCACTGATTGCATCATTTATTAAGTTTACTATCTGTTTAGTTATATCTTTTTTATTTTAATGTTGTACAAGTAGATATTAATAAATAAAACATAAAAACATTCTGCTATGAAAAATTAAAACAAAATTACATAACAAAATAATTAGAGAGTAACAGTGATTAATATACTGTGTATCAAGATCTTAAATGGATGGCCAAAACGTTACTCAGAGTACAAGTAATGAGCTTGCCAAACACCTCATTGATCTGCTTTTTTTATTTTTATCTCCTCTGTTATCCTTTTTAATAATTCAATCAACTGCATGGCTTTTCAATTTTATTCCCTTCCCCTTGATGCCTCATGGATCAGCTTTGGGAAAGTTAAGAGTTTCGGACCATTTTCTTACCTTGTCTTCTCATGTTTCTATTGGTTTTGTTTTGGTTGGTTTGGTTTGTGCTGATGTTTATGGGCACTTATAATGGAAAATCTTTGTTGCTAGGGAGGAGATCTCTTTAGTGTCTGCTTTCCCATGATACTCTCTGGGTATAGCTAACTATAGGCTTTGCCTCTGTCCCAAGTTTCAACAACCTCTGTTAATTCGGAAAGGAAGAATGCAGTGGGATTGACTCAACACCCAGAACTCTGGGAATGGACCACAGTCACATAGGAAGTGTGGATATTGGCATACAGAAAAAGCCTGTTAAAAGCAACAACTATGCCACCCTGGCAAGAGCAACTAAATCACTATCAATAGTAGCATCAAAGACAAACTGAATATTGACATGCCATTAAGAACCAATAATATACCACCCTTAACCGTAGAAAAGATATCTATAACTATATTATAAATATTAATGCAAACCAAATATTGACATATGGTAAAGATTTTCTAGATGCAACAACCACACTCCCACTAACAATGGAAAAAAGTCAGTAGTAATATCATAGAGTTAACTGTGTAAAGATTAGTAAAGCTTGAAGGACCTGTTAAAGATAGAGGAAGAGGGAAATGGGAGGATAAAAACAGAAAAAATTGAAAGTTAAGCAATGGAAGATGATTAAGGAGGAGGATAAAAGGGAGATACAGGGTCTTATTAAGGCATAAAAAGAAATTAATAGAATTAGTTAACAGAAAAGAATAAAAACAGAGAAGAATAAAAAAGAAAAAGAAAAGGAAAAATGAAAGAAGAAAGGACTTTAAAAAGAAATAAATTAAAAGAAAAAAAAGGAAGAGCAATGAAAAAAGAGAATTCCTATAGCCACCGCCCCCCCCAAATAAAAAACACTGAAGAAGAAAATTTTTGAATCAGTGTTTTTTTTTCCCAGGATCTGAAGTTTTGGAATCCAGCAAATCATGGTTTTCTATACCTAGCTGTATCACCTGTGGTTTGTGAGGTACCCCTCTGTTCCAGAAGCCCATCTGTCCATTCACTGCAGGCTGTGGTAACCATCCAAGCTGAGGTATGTCTGAGTACCCATGAAGTACAAAAGTCGGACAATAAGTACAGAAGTCCGCTTGAGCCTTTTCCCTGCTAGCTACATCGAGCACAGATCAGAGGTCTGGTTGCTTTTCCTGTCTACTAAGCAGAAGTGTGTCTTTGCTTACCTTGGTAGATGGGAAAAGCTCTACAAAGCAGGCAACAGTTGAAGAAGGACTTTAGTGCAGTGCCTGCCATATGGTCAGAGTATTTAATCAGGCACCATTTCAGGAAGGGATTGCTTATTTAAGGTTGAGCATCAGAACAACTAAAAAACAAATTTACTTCAGGTTCCCAGTGTCACCCTCCCAGGGTGAGTGGGTGGGAGACAGCCGTGAAGGCTCTCATGGAGAGGGTGTGGGCTTTGTGGTAAGGGTTATTTTCAAAGTGAAACCCCACAGCGTTTTTGTAGTTTACAGCACTTATGGGCTTTTCTTGGGGCTAGCGCTGCTTGCCCAGTTCATTATCTCTCTTTGGAACTCCTGAACCTGGGGGCTTACCTAGTGATTGAGGAGACAAGTTCCCCTGTGTGGTGCTTGAGTAATCTTCCAGATTGCTTCATTCTTTTCTCTGCATTGTGGTGCATTTCTCCAGTTTCTCCGTAGCCTCTAATTTTCCTGTCAGTTCCCTCTCATTTTCCAGAGATCTACTTCTTATTTGCTCTTTGCCAAGTTGTTATTTTCTGGGTGTCTGGATTCTAGGTCCCAGAGAGGCTGTATTTGGCTACTAATTGCTAGTCCATGATAAATAAATAAATTATATATATACATATATGTATATATATTTTTTTACTTTGTTTTTCGATTGGTTTCCAGAAGATAATTGGTCTGAATTGCTTCGTATCCCATACCCGTACCTAATATAGACTGTCACAGGTCTATTTGTTTTTAGTTAGGAAGGAATGAATACTCATCAAGGCTTAAATTTTTGTGTATATATATATTTCAATTCATTTTATCTTGTTTTATTTTTATTTTCATTTTATTTTTTAAGAAGTAAAAAGTTTGAACACAATTTCTAAACAAGATAATAGGAGAGTAACAATGGTTAATACATTGCATATTGTTATCTTTAAGTTAGTTACTCAGAGTATAATATATCACCATTCAATTTTCCAAACAATATTAGCACAAACCTTTCTTTTCAATGAACTAAGAGAAATTTTTAGTTCTCTATCTTTTGTGTATATGTGTATATATATATATATATATATATATATATATATATATTTGCTTTTCCCTTCCTTCTTTTCTCCATTCCCCATCCCAGTTTCTCTTTCCTTTTGAACAGTTTCCTCCTATTTTACAACATCTATTGTTATACATATTAATAGGGTTCAGTGTGACATTTTAACACACAGCACACACTGATGAAGTAAAGGTAATTAGCATCTCCCTCTCACCTTTCTTTATGTTTGGAGACTTTGAACTCTTTTCTTTTCGATCTTCATAAAGTATGTAATAGACCAGTGAAATGTACTCATTGCACTGTGCTGAGGAGCTAGAGAACTTAATTCTTCTATCTAAGTGTGTTTTGGTACTTGTTACCCAACCTCCCTTTATTCACTCTATCCCACCACTTCCCAACCTTTAGTAATCATTTATTTACATTCAGGTTGATGATTCTGTTTTAGCTTCCACATATGACAGAATCATTTCTCATTTGAGGGACAACTTGAGTGATTATGCTAATTAGTTTACATTCTCTTAATATCCATAAACATTATAAATTCAAGTCTAATTGGAAATTATGCAGACTATTTGTGTGTGCCAAAATATGACATATTACTCATTAGAAAGTCCCTTTTAAATTACACCAATGATATGTGAGGAAGGCTTACTGATTTTTGAAAATAAATTGGTAAATTAAAAATGTAAATTGAATCAAATTTACTACCAATGAAGGGGTATTTTTTATTTACTTTGATAATTTAAAATTTACTGGCCATGTCATTTAGCACACCTATGAATACTAATAATGTAAACACTTGAAGGACAGGGTCCCTTGGATTCACATAAAAGATTACGGGGAGGAGGTGTCTCATTTATTTCCGGCATCCTGATGTTCTATTTTGTAAAAATAATCTGTAACAGCTGAACTTTCTTCCCTGCATTCCTAGAGGTTGAAGTTTTCAAGGTTCCAATTCTCTTGGAAATGCTGAAGTATATTTTCTTTTGGATGTTACAGATTTAGAATTTTTAATCTCCTGGAAAACCTAAGGCAGATGTTTTGGTCACATTTAGCAGATGATTTGTTATACAAGTAGAAGCTAATGTAAAAATCTGTATGCAGAACTCAAATTTGCCACCTCTTTTTTTTTTTGTAATGCAGGTACCAGGAGTCAAACTCAGGACCTCACGCTTGCCAGGGAGGCTCTTATGCCGCTGAGCTATATCACTGGCCCTGCCACCTCTTAATAACCATAGAAGTTCTTTCTGTGCATCACAGAGAAGAATGTTTCCATCAATTTGAGAATAATGATAAAAGGAAAAATCATAGATTTGAGATATGCTTTACAATTTATAGCACATATTCATGCATATCATATCATTTGGTTGTCACAACAGCTGGATGAGTGGGTTGAAAAAAGGGAAGTAACACAGGTCAACATGCAGGGGTACCTTAGTCTCTCTGTGCAGCCTCCTTTGCTAGAAGTCACTTCGCATAATTCTTTCCTTAAGGGTTTTCTTTAGAATATATAAGTCTCCTCCCATATTTCTCTAAGAAGCTTCCCCTATAGGTAATATATTTGTCAATTGTTTTCTATTAATTTTTTCCAGCTCATATTCATCTTTCATTTCATTATATGCCCCTTTAATTTAGTATCTTCTTTGAAATTCATTGTAATCAAGTTCTAACATTTGAGAAAACAAACTAGTGAGAGCAAAATAAGACAAAGTTGATATTCAATTCTAAAAGAAGGATCACTCTCAGCGGCATAAGCGCCTGCCCACCAAGTGTGAGATCCTGAGTTTGACTCCTTGGCACCCACATAAAAGAAGACAAGGGCCGGTGATGTCACTCAGCAGCACAAGCGCCTGCTGGCAAGCACGAGGTCTTGAGGTTGACCCCCGGTACCCACATTAAAAAAAAAAAATTTAAAAGATAATTCTAAAGCTTATTTCTTTTGGAACACTTTGATTTAAAAAATGTTAAACAGTTTTATATCATATTTGGAAAATAGCAAGTCTTTCTATAGAATTTTCAAAATATATTATTTAATTCTTAAATAATATGCAGATCAGGACGTAGATGGCAGGGACTGAACAGTTCCAATATTCATCATCATTTAATAGAGACAGAATTGTTTTCCATGACAGACATTCCTTTAGTCTTATTCATGAATGAGTTTCTACCTGAATTTCATACACATTTTGTGATTTAAATAAGTTAAATAAGATTTCACTAAGATGCTTCTGCTTAATAAAAAATTATAGAATGTAGTTCATTGTTGGTGTACCAAATAGACAGTAATTTCCTGAATTCAGCATAGGACTTTAATGGGGATTTGCCTGAGACAGCATCAGCATGAGGGAGTTTGACTTTTCCAGTCCCCTGAGACAGGGCTGAGTGATGAACGAGAGGAATTTTGGCAGATTAATAGACAGTGAATTATATTTATAAATGTTAAAGTGAATTTTAAGATGGAAAGTTCAGCCCACTTAGTTGGGTAAATGGTTTTGGTATCTTGACTTTGAGAAGTCAATAAAGAGTGAAATAAAGAAAATAAGTCTTCATATAAGGAAGAGTGACTTCAGACAGCCACAAGTATATATTAATTCACCCAGCCTAATGGGCAATTTACTGGCAGTTCATGTGCATGGTCTGATTGTATCATTTACTGCTTCTTGACACTGAATTTTGGTTTTAGAATCTACTTGTACTTCTTTACAGGACACCTTCTGCAAAAGTACAAATCTTTCTTCACACTCCTAAATTTATTACCTCTGTTTGCATCAGAGGTAACATGTGACATGATTGGGGTTAGGGAGGATGATAATTCCTATCTTCTGAGAATATTTCATTCTCTCATTTCCTTCCCCTTCTCTTGAGCCACAGATTGACGACAGAACATTAGAGATGAACCAACTCTTAGTGAACATCCATGGCAGTGTTTCCAAAACCATGAAATGTGATCCACTACTGTAAGCTAATTTGAATAACATAGTGAAAAAATTATTCCCTTGTCAATTCTCTTTTAATCTTTTTTATTAGGCAGGGAAAATTAAATTGTGCTAGTTTATCCCTAAAACCTTTCCAACATTTGAAATTTTTATTGTTCATAAAGATAAATCAGGTGTGATCCCTTTGTCACAGCGGAAAAGTTATAATATACCAGCATTACTTTAAAAAATTATTCTTCGGGCCAGTGAGATAGGTCAGCGGCATAAGAGCCTGCCTGGCAAGCGCGAGGTCCTGAGTTCAACTCCTGGTACCCACATAAGAAAAAAAGGGGCCAGTGATATCACTCAGTGGCATGGGTGTCTGCTGGTGCGTGAGGTCCTGAGTTCGACCCCCAGTACCCACAAAAAAAATTATTCTTCAATTATCATTATTTGTAAGTTGTTATATATTTGAGAAATGATTAAAGTTTTACTATAATAAAGCCAAGAAAAATGAATCAATATAAAAAAACTTTTTTTGACAGTGCTGTAGATTGCCCCTAGGGCCTTCACACTGAGCTATAGAACCCACACCTTTTCTTTATGTTGAAACAGGAACTCAATAAGTTTGTTCAGACTGGGTTCAAACTTGCAATCCAGAGTACTGGGATAATGGTTGTGCGTCACCATGCCTAACTTAAAAAGCTTTTAAATAAATGATACTATAGATGGACTGTATCTCTGGCATAAATCACAGTAGTAGATAGGAAATTGGTGCCTGGGAAACACTAAGCTAGTGCAGCTCTCTTGAAGAGATGAGAAAACTAAAGACAAAGTTACTTAGGTGACCTGCTCAGGTTTACTAGAAAGTTTATGGTAGGTGCAGAATTCGAAACTGGGTCTATTTTCTCTCAATCTATGCGTGTTCAACTGAGTCATGTGGCCTTTGCTTGATTCAGGAAGCCAGGCTGAATTCACTTCATCTGGCAAAGTAGGACATTTATAAAAAATCATGTCCTGCATCTTTGGTGTCATAGAAAAC
The DNA here is from genome assembly GCA_028451465.1 of Erethizon dorsatum. Classification (NCBI taxonomy): domain Eukaryota; kingdom Metazoa; phylum Chordata; class Mammalia; order Rodentia; family Erethizontidae; genus Erethizon; species Erethizon dorsatum. The sequence continues at coordinate 53,003,655 of CM051828.1, forward strand.
ACACATCTTAGAGTTTAAAGAGTCTTTATAAGAACAGTGAGTCATGCTGAAGAGTCTAATATCATAAAGACAAATAAGATGCAGAAGCTCATGTTTGGAAATTTCTAAAGCAAGTGCCACTTGGAGAATCCCAGTGACTAATTCAAAGCAATCAGACAATTCACTGGTTTCTTAGTTCAACTCTATATGGAATCAACTGGGGTTTTTAAACAATTCCAATGCCTGGGTGCCTAGAGGTCGTAAATCAATTGAGGTGAAGCCCACTGGGGCTTTGAGTACTTGAAAAGCCAATAAGGTGATTCTAATCCATTGCCTCATCTAAGAACCACTTCTCAGTGCAATCACAGACAGCCACTATGCCCCATCATGTGTAGGCGGACTGATGTCCTGCTGGTGTTCACCCACTCACTTCAGTGGCCTTTACAGGCAAACCTTCAGGGATGCGGAACCGCAAAAAGAAAACCAGGGGGGGAAATGAGCAGATGTACTGTGTGACTATTTTTATTCTGAGAAATAATAGTAAGTAATTCACAGCCTGTGGTTTGCACAGACATACATGTTCATAGTGAGCTATGTCTTTTTGTTCGTTCCTAAGCACTTTTGTGCCTTACCTGTAACACTAAGTATTTATATGCAGAGTGTAAAAGGCCTCTGAGCCCATTCAAGAAATCCAGTGTATCTTTTTCAGTCAGAAGTAGTTTGGGGTTCATAGCAATTAGATTTTTCCAAAGTCTCTAGCTCCAAACATGCATGTCCTTCTCCTTTATTAACATTTCCCACCAAAACTTTTCATTTATTAGAATTGATAAACATACGTTAACACATCATAATCAACCAAAGTCCATAGTTTATAGCAGTGCTCACTCTTTATGCTGTCAATTCCAGGATTTTGAACAAATGTACAGTGACCTATATCCACCACTGTAATACCATACACATTAGTGTCCTGCACCAAAAATCTTCTGTGTTCTTATCTATTCATCTATCTTTTTCTCCCAACAACTGTCAATCAATCTTTTTACTGTCTCCATAGTTTTGCCTTTCCCAGAGAGTCACATAACTGGAACCATATAGGATACAGTCTTTCCAGATTGGCTTCTTTTACTTTGTAATATGTACTTAAGTTTCTTCAATGACCGTATATCTTTTTAGTACTGACTAATAGCTCATATCTTTTTAGTACTGACTAATATTCCATTATCTGGATGTATCACAGGTTATCTATTTACCTACTGAAGAACATCTTGGTTCTTTAAAATTCAGGCAATTATGAATAAAGCTTATGTAAATATCATGTACAAGTTTTGTATTCACATAAGTTGCCAACTCCTTTGAGTATATATCAAGGAATAAAATTGTTCAGTTATATGGTAAATGTATGTTTAGTTTTGCATGAAACTACCAAACTGCCTTCCAGATTTGCTGTACAATTTTATATTCCCACCTGCATGAATTTGAGTTCTTGTTACTCCATATCCACATCAGCATTTAGTATTGTCAGTGTCATGGATATTTTGTTCTAATAAGTGTATAATGATATGCCATTGTTTTAATGTACTTTTTCCTGACAGATGATGTGGAACATCTTTCCATATTGGCTTCTGTATATCTTCTTTGATGAGGTGTACCTTGAGGTCTTTGGGCCATTTTTTCTGTTGGATTATTTGCTTTCTTACTGTTGAGTTTAAACTGTTTTTTGTATATTTTAGATCATTATCCCACGTGTCTGCAAATATTTTCTCAGTCTGTGGCTTTTCTTCTTTACTTCTAGACTTTGGCTTCACAGAGAAATATTTAAATTTTAATGAAGTCCAGCTTACCAGTGAATCAATTCTTTGATCATGCCTTTATCTAAGCATTCATTGTCATATTCAGGGTCATACAGATTTTATTCTATTTTTTCTTCTAGGAGTGTTATGATTTTGTGTTTTACATTTAGGTCTATGATACATTTTGAGCTAATTTTCATGAAGATTGTAAGGCTCATGTCTAAATTCTTTTTCTATATATATATGAATGTTCAGTTTTTCCAACATCACTTATTGAACACTTTGCTCCATGTATTACCTTTGCTCCTTTGTTAAAGATCAGGTGATTATACTTGGGTGGGTCTACTTTTGGATTGTTTATTCTGCTTATAATCTATTTGTCTGTTCTTTTCATCAATACCACATCTGTTGATTATTACAGCTTTCTAATATATCTTGTATTGGGTAATGTCAGACTCTAACTGTATTCTTCTTCAATATTGTGTTGGCTATTTTAGACTTTTTTCTTCGCCATATAAATTTAGAATAATTTTTTTCAATAGCCAATAAATGATTTTGATTAATGTAGCATTAAATCTATACATCAATATGATGTCATGCCAATATTGAATCTTTTTATCAATGAGCACTTTATATCTTTATTTATTTATTTCGAGTCTTAAAGACTTACTCATAGACCTAATGCATATTTTGTTATATTTATATGTAAGTATTTTATTTTGGGAGTGTTAGTTTTATTGTTCTTCGTTTCAAATTCCATTTGTTATTTGCTGAAATATAGAAAAGTAATAAACTTTTATATTTTAGCTTGTATATTACAGCTTTGGTATAATCACTTATCATTTCCAAAAGTTTTTGTTGCTGTTCTTTATTCTTTTGGATTTTCCACATCGACCATCATGTCATCTGCAAAGAAGATAGCTTTATTTCTTTCTTCCAAGTTTGTATACCTTTTCTTTTCTTGTTTTATTAGCTAGAACTTCTATTATAATATTGAAAAAGAGTTGTAAGAAATGATATTTTTATTTTGTTCTTGATCTTAATGGGAAAGCTTCCAGTTTTTTTATCATTTAGTGTAATATTAGTTGTAGGGTTTTATTTGTTTGTTTTTTTGTTTTTTCCTTTATGTGGGTACCGGGAACTGAACTCAGGACCTCGTGCTTGCCAGGCAGGCGCTTATGCCACTGAGCTATATCACCGGCCCTGTAGGGTTTTATTTGTAGATACTCTTTTTCAAGTTGAGGAAGCTTTTCGGTATTCCTAGTTCGCAAAGAGTTTTTATTATGAATGTATGTTGGACTTCTCATATGCCTGTTTCTGCATATGTTGATATAACCATGTGGTTTTCCTTTTGTACTCTGTTGATTTAGTAGACTACATTAATTGATTTTCAAATATTGAAGCAGGCTTGCATACTTAGGATCAACCCTATTTGATCATTATGTATAATTTTTATATATTCTTGAATTCTATTCATTAATATTTGTTGAGGATTTTTGCATCTATTCTTATGAGAGAGATTTATTTATATGTACTTTTGTTTTCTTATTATGGCTTTTTCTGGTTTGTGGATTAGAGTATTTATGGCCTCAGAATTAATTAGAAAGTATTTTCTCCTTTTATATTGTCTGAAAGAGAAAATAAGAGAACTGATAATAGTTTCTTCCTTAAATGTTTAGTAGAATTCATAACTGAACACATTTGGGCCTGATGCTGTCTGTTTTGGAAAACTCTTGGTTACTGATTTAAATTCTAACAGGTGTAGATCTCTTCATATTGTTTATTTCTTGTGTGAATTTTGACAAATTTCCTCTTTCAATCTAGGTTATGAAATTTGTGGGTAGATAATTGCGCATAGTATTCTTGTATTATGCTTTTAATAGACACGGGATATTTTTTCTTAATTGTATTGATCCTTTCAAAAGTAGCTTTTGTCTTTATTGATTTTCTCTATTGATTTATTATGTTCATTTCCTCAATTTCTGTTCTAATTTTTATTATTTCTTTTCTATTGATTACTTCAGGTTTAATTTACTCTTTGCTTTCTAGTTTCCTAAAATGGAAATTTAGATTATTTATTTTAGCCCATTCTTCTTTTGTAATACCTGTCTTCAATTGGTATGTGAATATGGCATAAATTTGCATCAAAGTGCTGATTTAACTACATCCTATAAATTTTGATATGCTTTTCTTTTTCACTTTGAAGTATTGTTAAATTTCTCTTGATATTCATATATAGAATATGAATATATGAATATATAGAATATGAATATATGTTTAGAAGTGTATTACTTTTCATGTATTTAGGGATATTACAGTTACCTTTCTGGTACTGATTTTTTACTTAATTTCACTGTGGTCTGAGAGTAGAGATTTTGTAACTTCTATTCTTGCACATTGTTAAGGTGAGTATATGATACACAATGTGGCCAGTCTTGGTATTTGCTCCAAGTAGGCTTCAGAAGAGTGTGTGTTCTGCTTTTGTTAGATTCAGTAGTCTAAAAGTACCCATTATATCCAGTTAATTGCTGTTGTTACATTAAACTATACCCTTACTGATTTCTGTCTCGGATCAGTCAGTTTCTGATAGAGATGGATTGAAGCCATCAAGCGTAATAGGAAATTCACGTATTTCTCCTTGAATTTCTGTCAGTTTTTATCTTATGTATTTTGACACTCTGTTTTTAGGGGCTACATTCACATTAAAGATTTTGCATCTTTTTGAAGAATGGACCCTTATATAATACCTCCTCTTATTCCCAAAACTTTCCTTGTGAGGAAGTCTGCTCTGTCTGAAATCAGTGTAGCTATTACTTTTTATTTTGGTTAGTGTAAGGATGGTATGCTTGTCCCATCTTTTTGCTTTTAATTACTGTGTGTCTTTTTATTTAAACCAGGTTCCTCATGTATAACATTTAATTTGGTCTTGTTTCTTCATCTACTCTGACAATAGGTGTCTTTTAATGTAGACAATTAGCATTTAATGTGATTATTAATATAATTGGATTAATAGCTACCATGTATTTTACTATTTTCTGCTTATTTCCCCATTTTCTTTGGTCCTATTTTTATCTCCCACTTTCTACTTTTTGTGATTTTACTTTAGCATTTTATATTGTTTCACTTTTTCTCCTTTGTGAGCTATCAATTATACTTAAAATTTTTTTTTAGTTTCCCTAGAGTTTGTAATACATACTTACAAAATATCCAAGACTGCTTTCAAAAAAATTATACTGTTTTTAGGTACTGCTTTAATAACAAAATAATCCTAATTCCTCCCTCTTATCTTTGTATTATTGCTGTTATTCAGTGTATTTATACATAAACATGCTTAACATATATATACATATATATATACATTCATAAAATATATGTAAAACCATATGTAATTGAATATATTTTTGCTATAGTAACTCAAACAAATCATTATCTTTCAAATAATTTAAAATAAAAAGTAGTTTCTATTTTACCTTCACTAACTCCTTTGATGCTCTTCCTTTCCTTACAAAAATCTTAGTTTCTATCCTATATTATTTTCCTCCTAACATGTAATTTTTCTTGCAGGGAGACCTATTAGCAACAAATTTCCTCAATGTTTGTGCATTTAAACTGTGGTTTGTTTTGTTTTGTTTTGTTTTGGTTTTTACTTTTAATAAGTTTGAAAGCTTGACAAGAGGTGGGGTAAAATGGAACTTCCTTTCTCAGATTTGGGGGAGGCAAGTGCTGAGCTTCTCAGTTACTCCTCCCCCTTAAGTGGGGCTGGACCCCACTGGAGTTGGAAATTTACCTGCCCCCAGGTCAGTTAGGCTCTGATAAAACCCCATCAGGTTTAGCTCTGGTTAGTTCCTGTCTCTTGAGAGAAGATAATGTTAAAAAGAACAGAGTGCTCTGGCACATTTAAAATCATTCCTGTCCCCTGGAAGCACAAAGGGATTTTTCTCCAACATTTATTGTGAAAACCAGTCTGAACTCTTGTAGATAAAACTCATCAAAGAGTTGGCACAGCTTCTATGAATGGGTCTCCCCTGAGTTTTTATCTCTCAGTTTCTTCACACTTAGCCTTCAGCAATTCGCCTGTCGAAATTCAGGTTTCTCAATCCCAGAAGTAGCTGTCATGGCCAGCCCCTGTTCAAGAGTCTCTGCTTTGGAGACCAGTGACTCCCTGGATTTGTCTGTCTGCTCAGTGTTGGGGTAGGAATTTGCCGATATCCTCATTTCTCTTATAAATTCAAGAAGAGCTCTTGATTTTTCAGTCTGTTCAGGATTTTTTTGTGTGAAAATTGAGTTGTGTATATGCAGAGCCAGAAACTGAAAGTCCAACAAAAAATGTCCTTTGAAATGAAATTTGGGAAACACCAAATTTGTTCTGAATTGCAAGACCATTTACTCCAGCCCAGTAATTCTCAAACTACTATGAATTAAAAATTTCCACAGAACTTGTTCCTATGGATGGACACTTTTTTGTTGTAGTAAAACAAGTATAATACAAAATTTACTATTTTAATAATATTTTAGGTTTATAGTTCAGCAGCATAAATTACTTTCACTTTATTGTGACATCATTGGCATCAGCAAACTTCAGAACATTTTAACTCCCAAGCAGAGGTCTACACCTAGTAAATAAAACATTTCATTCCCTTCTCCCTCAGCTACTGGAAACCACCATTCTATCTTCTATATACCTCATATATGTGGACTCTTAATAATATTTTTTCCTGCAGCTTATATCACTAAGCATAATGTGTTAAAGATTCATTCATGTTGTAGCATGTGTTAGAATTTTCTTCCCTTGTAAGGCTAAATGGTATCCTATTATATGCGTATACCACATTTTGATTATGCATTTATCTGCTAGTAGCCATTTATTTCTACCCTTTGGCCATTGTGAATAATGCTGGTACAAACATTAGTGTACAAATATCTGTTTGAGTTCTACCTCACACTTTATTTTTGGCTTACATAGCAAGAAGAAATATTGCTGGATTATGTGTTAATTCTGGATTTTTCATTGTGGAGCTATTGTATATTGGTTTTCCATGGTGAGTACACCATTTTCAGTTTTTCAAAACATATGTTTTCCTTAGCAGCCCATGTCTATGTTTTCTAAAGCAGTTGAAACATTTTTTTCACTTCTACCAGCATTCACAAATGTTCCAGTTTATCTACATCCTGGCCAACATTCTTTTTTGTAATATCTAGCCTCACAGACATAAACTGATACCTCATTCTGCTTTTTATTTGCTTTTTCCTAGTGATGAGTATTGATGCACATCTTTTCATGTGCTTTTTGGAAATCTCTATATCTTCTTTGGACAGATGTCTATTCAAGACTTTTGTCCAACTTATAATTGGGTTGTTTGTTTTTCACTATTAAATTATAGGAATTCTTTATATATCTTGGATATTATTCCCTTATCATATATGATTTTCAAATGTTTTCTCCTGGACCATATACTTGATATTTTCATTGCTTTATTGAGCAACATGTAAACTTGTTCCCCTAGTGATTCTGTATACCACCAAATCTAGCTATTTCATTGCCCATTCTGTTAGTTAGCTTTCCATCATTATAACAAAGTACTTGAGATAATTGATTTATATGAAGAAAAGGTATGTTTTGGTTTATAGTTTTACTGGTTCCAGTCCATGATGAGGCAGACCTAGTGCTTTAGGACTTTGGTGGGGGTGTCGGGTGGCAAGGGCAAGTAGCATGTGGAACAACAAACCGCTCCATGGCCAGGAAGCAAAGGAGCATGAAGAAGGGTTGAGGTCCCACCGTCCCCTTCAAGGGCCTGCCTCCAAATGACTTCCATGACCTCTCATGAGGTACCACCTCGTAAAGGTTCCAGCCTCTCCCAAAAGTGCCACCCTGGTGACCCACCCTTTAACACATGGACATTCAATATCCAAATCATAGCACCTGTCTACCATCTTCAAAGATCTCTACCATTCTAAATTTTTATACACATATGCTTATATACACACACATATATACATACACATATAGATATATTTTTTAATTTAAAGACTCTGCTTTATTGCTAAGACAAGAGTTTTGTCATTGTCTTTCTTGATCTCAGAATGGAAGTGAAAAATAAAATTATTTGCTATTGAGGCCAGGAAACAGATTTGCAAATTACAGTAGTCCTTCCTTGGCATAGCAAATAAGTTTTGTTTTTTTTGTTTTTTTTTTATGCAGGTACCAGGGGTTGAACTCAGGACCTCATGCTTGCCAGGCAGGCACTTATGCCGCTGAGCCATCTCACCGGCCCATAACAAACAAGTTTTAAAACTGCAAAAATGTAATAAGCCTAAGTTAATTAACAAATTAATTCATTCTTTTACAAAGCTATTCAGCTCGAGATACACAACTGGTAAAAAAGATGCGAATCAATTTATGTCTTTAATATTTTATGTCTTTATGGAAGAAGAATACTCACTCATAACCAGGCCTCAGTTACTTTAAAAATATTTGGGTCATATACTCTGGTTTCTCTTCAGATCGTGTACATCTTTCACCTTTTAAAAATATTTGGGTGTCTAGAATGCCCCAGAAATCACATTAGGCATCTGGCAGTAAAATGCCACATCACTTTCTAATGGAGTTAGCCAAGGAGAATGAATGAGCACAGGATTCTAGTGCAGAGAAAATAACTTTGCTGATAGTGAATGCCTTTCTGGAACTACAAAACAAAGAGGTAATTTTCACTTTTCATGTCTACTTGCAAAAGAAACAATCCTTTTCAAGTGGATATCATTTTAAATATTAAAACAAAGATGAAAATATTCAAAAACATATTCAAATGATACAATGAGTTTGTAATTTCCCTATATTTTTGTATACATTTAATGCTTGTTAATCATAACTTCTACATATGACTCTCATAATTTCCAGTGTAGATTTTCAAAATGCATTTAAATTAATTTTTATCTTTTACTAAAATTCATATTCATGATTTATAATAACCTGGGCTTCCCAGTTATTAAATATTGTATATTTTTTACAGTAATTTATTTCTTACACCTACCTCTTGAACATTGTCTTATATTTAATAGTGTTTATTTTAAAAGACTCCAGGAAGCCAACATGCTTGTCAACAAAGTAATTATACTTAAACAACCAGGAAGTGTAATTTAAAGTCATAAATACAAGATTAGTAATAATTTGAGCAAGTACTGTAATAAGAAAAATCGAATATTGGATGGCCTTTACAGGAAAGATGGGTTTTATTCTCTAAAAACATTATTGTAAGAACATTGACTAAGGAAAGGTTTTCTATGAGCACTTTAAATTAAAAACAATGTATCCAGGTTTTATTCACATGTCCAATTTGCATAAAGCATTTCTTTTGATAACCTTTCCTCACCAAAGCATAAATTGCTACTAAACAGGAGAAATTAGTTATCCTCATATTCCTCAATGTCTAAAAGCCAAATTGCTAGTAATGTGAAAAACAGTAGGCATAAAACAACGGAATCTTAAAACTGCTTTTGCAGCAAGGGACTGCACGTGTGCTCAGAGCCAACTCAGATCCATGTATACCACAAAAGACTGTATCCTTTTGCCTGTACTGGAAGGATTCTAAGAGATAATTCACTGACGTTTTGCTGTAAACAAGACTCTAACCATTTTTTCATCTTCTCTCTTTTTCTCCCTCCCCTCCCTGTTCCCTTTCCATTCCTTTCTCCCTTCTCTTCCCTTCCCTTCTCTTGTCTTCCATTTTTTAAATTTCCTTTTTCCTATAAAAAACATGGTTTAACCCCCTACATTGTTGAAGAGAATGTAAACTAATATAACCTCTATGGTAAACAGAATGGAGATTTCCCAAAAAACTAAAAATAGTAATAACTTTAATCCAGTTAAACCACTCCAGGGTATTTTTCCAAAAAAATTAAAGATAGGGTATTATAGTGTTATATGCAATACTTGTATTTATAGCAGCACAATTAACCAAACCTAAACTCTGGAAACCGCCTAGTTACTTTTCAACAGATGAATGAATAAGGAAAATGTGACACATATACACGGTGGAATATTATTTAGTCATAAAGAATGAAACCATGTCATTTGCAAGAAAGTGGATGGAACTGGAGATCATCTTATTAAGTGAAATAAGCTAGACTCAAAACTATTGCATGTCTTCTCTTATATGATAAACCTAAAATTAGATAGATAGATAGATAGATAGATAGATAGATAGATAGATAGATAGATAATAGATAAAATAAAGGTGAGAAGACAGGAATCTAGAAGGTAGACTCTGGAAATGAGGAAGGGAATCAAGGTGAAAGGTGAGGAAAACGAGGGGGGATAAAGGGATTGAAAATGATTGAGATGTGTTATATTTGTGTAACAATTTTCCAAAATGAGCATCACTATTCTGTATAATACATCCCCACCCTCCCATTACCCCACCAACCAAAAATCAGGGTTCTAATTCTGTCATTTATCTTCCAGCTAGGAGAGCTTGGAAAAACATAACAAATTCAGAACTCCGAAAGGAGTAGCCTGAAGTTTTCTTGAAATCCCATTTCTGTGGAACCCTCATTCTCCTTAAGGCCTGACAGAGTAAGTACGAGTCTGCGTTGCGTAGACACGGTGATGATGTGATGATTCCCTCTCAGGTGTCCCTACATGGCCCACAGAGTCCTGCTCCCTGCCAGACCAAGCAGTTAGTTCTAAAATGCTTGTATTACTATTTAAGCATGGTTCTTTTGCTTTTTTTCACATCAAAAAATGTTTTCACATTTTTCAAATTCAGTGGCAGAAACAGGAAAACCTTTACTTCTATTTTTTAAAGTCTGGATTAAAAAGTAAAACATGCATCAAACACAGCTTTCTGGAGAGGTAAGTAAAAGAGGTCTTTGAAAGCAGGCAGCAGACCCAGGACAGGAGGCTACAACCCCACATTCCAGAAAGGCAGCAGTAGGGCACTGTTTAGATTCTGAAGCCAGGCTTCCTGACTGAGGCTTTTGTATTAGATTTGAGACTTTGAAGTGTCATAAACTATTTGTGCTTCAATTTATTCATCTATCACATTGGAATAAGAGAAGTACTATCTTCATAGGACTGTTGTCAGATTAAAGAAGTTAGGTTAGAAAAGTACCCAGTGCCTAATGGATTTTTAATGAGTATTCGCTTTTATTTTTTATTTTTTCTAAGATTCAAATGTAGTTTAAAAAAAGGCACCAATAAAATCAGAAGAAAATGCCATCCATTGGACTTGATTAGGCCTGAGACATCATAGGCTTTCAGCAGACTAACATAGGCTTTTCATCATAGGCTTTTCTGTGTGTGTTATTGAATCTAGTTAATGCTGCTTAGAATGCTCAGGAAATAAAATTGCAGGCAACATCCAAGTTAATAGAAAAGTGTTTATAGAACAACTTTAATGGCATCTAATTGTTATATAATAAACTGCTCATATTAAAAGTGTACAAGAAAGTATATATTTATATCCATCCCTCTCAACAATTTCCTTATGTCTTTTGTAATTCTGCTGTGCATTACCTCTGCCTGCTATTCACACCTCCATTATCACAGGGCAAGTACTGATGTGACTTTCATTGCTAAAGATTAGTTTGCATTTTCTACAAGTTTATATAAATGCAGTCTTATAATAGTCCTTTGTCTAGCTATTTTGTTTCAGAATAATGATTCTGAGATTTATCTTTGCTGTTGTGTATATTAACAGTTCATTTCTTTCTGTTACTAAATAGTGTGTTATTGCATGAGTCTATCACAATGTTTATGCGTTGTCTTTATTCTATTTTCTGTTGCTATAGCTGAACATCACAGACTGGGTAATTTATATGGAATGGAAGTTTAATTGACTCACAGTTTTGAAGAATGGAGACTTCAAGAGCATGGCACTGGCATCTGGTTTGCATCTGATGAGGGCCTTTCTGCTGGATCATAACATGGTGAAACAGCAAGCAGGCTACCTCCAGTCTTCTTTCCTCTTCTAAAGCCACTAATGCCATCATGGGAGTTCCACCCTCGTGACCTTATCTAATCCTAACTACCTCTCAAAAACATTACTTGATAATATAATCTGAGGAATAGCTTTATAACTCTTAAAATTTGAGGGAAAACATCCAATCTATAGCATCCATTTATCTGTTAATGAGCTTTTGTGTTGCTTTCAGCTTTTGGTTGTTTCAAATAAACCTGTTATAAAAATTCTTGCATAAGTTTTTGTTTGAACTAGTTTTCATTTCTCTTGGTTAAATACCTAGGAATGGATTGGCTAGATCATATGACAAGTACATTTTCAACTGCTTTAAGAAACTGTCAGCTGATTTCTCAAATAGCTGTACTACTTAAAATTCTACAAGCATTGTCTGAGAGTTCCAGTGTCTTGGCATTGCTACTCCTAACTGTTAATTTTAGTCACTGTAATACAGATATGGTAGTATGTAATTATAGTTTTAATTTGCATTTCCCTGATGACTAATGTTGTTTATTTAGCCTATTTTCACATTCACTAAAAATACATATATCTTCTTTATGGAAGTGTCTGCTCAAGTTTTCTGACCATTTTTACTGAGCTGCTTATTTTCATATTATGTAGTTTTTAAATTGTCCTATATATTGGATACAAATGTTTTGCCACATGTATAATTAGTAAATAATTTCTCCCAGTCTATGCTTGGCCATTAGTTATCTTAGCAGTATATTTATTGAGGAGCATAAGTACTTAAATTTGATGAAATCCAATTCATTAAACTATTCTTTCATGCTTTGATGTTATATTTATGAAAGCTTTGCCCAACTCCAAATCATACAGATTCTTTTATATTTTATTCTGGAAATTTTATAGTTTTAGGTTTATGTTTGGTTCTATCATATATTTTGGGTTTATTTTTGTATATAGTGTGAGCATATATAAAAGTTTTTGTTGTTTAGTTTTGAATTTGTGTAAGGATGTCCAATAATTCCAACACCGTTTGTCAAAACATTATCACTTCTCCACTGAATTGCATTAGAATCTTTGTTGGAAATCAGCTTTCAATAGATATGTAGGTATATTTCTGGGTTCTCTATTCTGTTCCATCAATCTATTTGTTTATCTTGATAGGATAGTACATAGTCTTGATTACTGTAACCTGTAATACATCCTAATGTCAGGTAATATCAGTCTTCCAAATGTGTTCTTTTCCAAAGCTGTTTTACTTACTTTGGATCTTTCCATTTCATGTGAATTTTAGAATCAACTTGTTGGGCCGGTGAGATGGCTCAGCAGCATAAGCGCCTGCCTAGCAAAAAAAAAAAAAAAAAAAGGATCAACTTGTTTTTCTGCTAACACATCTGCTTATCTTTTATTATATTAAATCTATAAATGAATTTGGAGGAATATTGACATCTAAAGAATACTGAGTCCTTCTGAGCCATGAATGCAGTATATATCTTCATTTATTTAGGTCTTGTTTAGTTTTTCTGAGCAATATTTTGCTGCTTTAAGTGTACAGGTCTTACACATCTTTTGTCAGACTTGCCTCTAAGCATTTCGTATTTCATGATACTGTCAATTATATTGATTTTTTAATATACAATTATTCCTTCATAGCACATATAAATACGATCTATTTTAGCATATTTCCCTTGCATTCTATAATTTTACTAAACTTATTTATTGGTTGTAGTAGCTTTTTTTGGTTGATACTATCATGTTTTCTTTTTTTTTTTTGTGGGTACCGGGGGTCGACATCAGGACCTCACACGCCAGCCAGTGACCCTGCTGCTGAGCGATATCACTGGCCCTTTTTTCTTATGTGGGGTCCAGGAGTCCAACTTGGGCCCTCGCACCTGCCAGACAGGCGCCTAGCCACTGAGCCATCTCACCAGCCCCCATCATGTTTTCTACATACACAATCATGTCATCCTCAAATAAACACAGTGTACTTCTTTCTTTCCAATATGAATGCTTTTCCTTCCTCCCTCCTCTTTTCTCTCCTTCTCTCCCTCCCTCCCTGCCTTTCTTCCTTTGCCTAATTGAATAGGCTAGACCCTTCAGGGCAATGTTGAAACTAAGTGCTAAAACTTAGTATCTTTCTTTGTTACTGATAATAGCTATACAGTCTTTCCTACACCATCAAATATATTGCCAGGTATACATTTTTTGGTAGGAGTTTTACTCAAAATTAAACAATTTCTTTCTATTCCTAGATTGCTGAGAATTTTTTGAGACCATGAGTACATTTGAGTTTTGACAAATGTTTTGTCGTATCTATTAAGGTAAGTGTGCATGTGCGTGTGTGCATGTGTGCATGTGTGTGAGAGAAAGAGAGAGAGAAAGAGAGATTGGGTTTCATTGATACAGGTTTCATTTTACTATTATTTTACTTAAGATTTCTGTATCTATGTTCATAAGGTGTATTGACCTGTAGTTTCTTATAGCGCTTTTGTTGCAAATGAGTGTAAAGATAATACCAGCCAGCTGGGTGTGGCGGTGCTGTAATCCCAGCACTTTGGAGATTGAGGCAGGATTCCTGCCATAAATTCAAGGCCAGCCTGAGCTACATAGTGAGTTCAAGGCCTCTGGAGTACACAGTGAGACCCTGTCTCAAAAAAAAAAAAAAAAAAGGACAATATCAGCCTTGTAGAATGAGTTGGTAAGTACTTATTTCTCTTTAATTGTCTGTAAGAGTTTATGTAAAATTGGTATCAATTTTTTTTTCTTAAATGTTTAATAGAATTAAACCATGTAGGTCCTGAGTTTTCTTTATGGAAAACTTTTACTTCAAACTCAATTTTATTTAAAAATGTAAGGCTATTGTTGTTACCTATCTCTTTGTAAATAAGTCTAGTGAATGTGTGTTTTAAGGAAAGTGTCTATTTTACAAAATTGTCTAAATTTTTGCCATGAAAATGTTTATAATTCTCATAATAACTACAAAACGCTGTGATATCAACCATCTTTTGCTAATATTTGAAATTTCTTTCTATCCTCTTTTCCTGATTATCTGGCTGAAGGATTATCAATTTTATTTGTCTCAAAGAACCAGTTATTGTTTTCAATGATTTTCTCTATTCTTTTTCTATTTTCTTTTTGTTAATCTCCACTCTGCTCTTTATTATTTCCTCTCTTCTGTTTTAAATTTCACCTGTCTTTCCTTTTCTAATTTCTATCAGCAAAAATGAAGTTTATTGATTTAAAACCTTCTTTGCTAATATAGATTTTAAAAATTTCCCACTAAGTACTGTACAGCACAGTCCACAAGGTTCATGTAGTGTTTTAATTTTTATTCAGTTCAAAGATATATTTTAATTTCTCTTTTGATTTCTTCTTTGACCTCTAGGCTGTTTAGAAGTGTGCTGTTCAGTTTTTAAGTACTCGTACCTGGGGATATTCCTGAGAGCTTTCTGCTATTGATTTCTTACTTAATTTCATTGTGACCAGAACACATACTTTGGGCCGGTGAGATAGCTCAGTGGCATAAGCGCCTACCTGGCAAGCTCGAGGTCCTGAGTTCAACCCCCAGTACCCACCAAAAAAAAAAAAACAACCCACATACTTTGTACAATTTAAATCCTTATATTGGCACTTGTTTTATATCACAGAGTACTAAATAGCTTGGAAAATCTTATATGTGCACTTAAAAAGAATGTGTATTTTACTGTAATTAAATGAAATATATGTATATTGTAATTATTAATTATATCCATTTCACAGAGAGTATACTCAAGTTTTCCAATACTGATTGTTGATTTTCTTGTCCTTTAAATTATTGAAAGAAGTGTGCTGAAATCTCAGGCCATAATTGTGAATTTTCTGATTTCTCCTAAAAGTTCTGTTTTGTGTTGAAGCCCTATCATTAGTTGCAGAAATGTTTAGCATTATTTTATCTTCTCAATGAATGATCTTTAGAACAGTATGTGAGATTCTCTTTTATTCCTGGGAGTATCATCTTGAAGTCTACCATGGCTGATATTAATGCAATTACTCCAGCTTTTCATTAATAATGTTAAGATAACACATATTTCATCCTTTAAACCTTTTCATATTTTTGTACTTAAAATTAGTAACAAATACTAGATTCTTGCATTTTTCTTACTTGGCAATTTATGTCCTTTAGTTAGGATATTGAATCATTTACTTTCACTGTGATTACTGGCAAGACTGGGTTAAAAACATCTCGTTAGTTTTCAATTTGTCTCATTTCTTATTTGCTTTTCTCTTTTTCTTTTCTTTCTTTTTTTCTGGGTAGGGCTCTTTACAAATTAACAAGATATTTTTTCTGCTTCCATTTCCACTCTTTGCAGGTTTATCAGCTGCAACTGTTTACAACTCTTCATATTGTTACCTTATTGGTTGCACTGAAGTCTCTATTATACAACCTAGGTTGACAGTCTTTTTCTGTAAAGGGCCAGATGATAACTTCAGGCTTCAAGTTTGACATACTGTTCTCTGTCATATTTTTTATTTTTACTTTAATTTTTTTAAATGTAAAAAAGTTCCTATCTTGCAGGACATACAAAAACAGTGCTGTGGACCACACTGATGTGCGAGCTATACTTTGCCACCCTGTGCTTTGCAACTCACCAGTCTACCTTGAAGTAACGTTCCAATTCATTGTATAAGACTCTCACAAAAGTATACTTTCACTTCCTCCCTTCTGACTTTGTGCTATTTTGTCATACAATTTACTTTTAAGGAAATTATAACCTCATAATGCATAATTACTTTTGTTTAAATATTTTTAAAATGAATTGATATTATAGGTAAAAAATTGATAACTGGTATAGTTACTGTTCCTTGTGTCACTCATTCTTTTGTAAAGATCCAGATTTTCATCGGGTGTTACTTTCCTCCTGCCTGAATGATTTTCTTTAATACATCTGACATTGAAGAACTGCTGGTGATAGATTCTTTCTTGTAATACAAGTTTCCTGGTGATAAATTGTTGTAGATTTAGTATAGCTGGAAAGTCTTTATTTGCCATTGATTTTTTAAAGATGATTTTGCTGAGCATAGAATTCTAGGTTGACATCATGTCAGCCCACTTGGGGGAGGAGGGCCAGGGAGATTTTCTCAGGTGAGGTCCCAAGGTTAAAGAACACACGTGTGCAAGACATCAGCAACAACAGCAGGCAGCATGGAGCAGAGCAGAGAGTGCAAGAGAGCAAGAGCTGCCTGTGTCTTTATTGTATAATTCTTACACAGGTTGTTATCTCATGTTTACATTCTTACATAGTGCAGTAACCAGAGCATGTATGTTTACCTGTGCTAAGTCATGGTTACATAACTATCCAACTGTGCCCCTGTGCTAGACAAGCAGGGTCACATCCTCAGGTGTCCTTAGATGCCCCTGGGCTTTGAAGCAGTCTGAGTAGTTCCCCACATAGCATTTAATTTCTATCTTTATACTGTATATGATCTGTGAATGCTCAAAAAAATGTATATTCTACTGTTTTTGGGCAGAATGTTCTATAAAGTTGATTAATAAGGTTGAGCTGAGCTCTGTATTCTTATTGATTTTTTTTGTGTGTGGTTTTTGTTGTTGTTGTTAAGAAAAGGATATTGAGGGCCGGTGAGATGGCTCAGTGGCATAAGTGCCTGCCTGGCAAGCGTGAGGGCCCAACTTCAACTCCTGGAATCCACATACGAAGAAAGGGCCGGTGATATTGCTCAGCAGCACAGGGGCCTGCTGGCATGCGAGGTCCTGAGGTCGACCCCTGGTACCCACAAAAAAAAAAAAAAAAAAAAGAAAAGGAAAGGATATTGAGTTCTCAAACTAGAATTGTGGGTTTGCCCCTTGAGCAGTGTGGTGGATTAACTAATGGTCAACTTGTAACACCCAGATGAACTGAATCAGCGTGGTGCTGGGTGTAGAAGGCCCACCTGAAGATTGTTGCCAACAGCATAAAAGCAAAACTGGAGGGGAAGATGGGATGCTGTTGATCCTCCTGGAGAAGTTTGTTATGCTGGCTAGCTTTCCTGATATGAACTCGGGTGTTCTCATCATCAGAGGAGCTCTAGTCCTCGCTGTTGCTGAGGATGGCTGTAGTTCTTTTCAGAAGAGCTCAGGTCCCTACCTTGAGCATCACTTCCTGGCTCCAGTGCAGATCCCTCAGCCTGCTGGCACAGATCCTTCATCCTCCTGGTACAGACTTTCTAGCTTCCACCACTGACCTTTTGGCCTTCTGCCTGAATGATTTTCTTTAATGCATCTGACATTGAAGAACTGCTGGTGATAGATTCTTTCTTGTAATACAAGTTTCCTGGTGATAAATTGTAGATTTAGTATAGCTGGAAAGTCTTTATTTGCCATTGATTTTTAAAGATGATTTTGCTGAGCATAGAATTCTAGGTTGACATCATGTCAGCCCATTTGGGGGAGGAGGGCCAGGGTGATTTTCTCAGGTGAGATCCCAAGGCAGATCCATGATACAGACTTACATAAACATTGTCTTGGGCTCTAGGCCTCCAGCTGGACTTGTGGAGGACATTGCCATGGGCTCTAGGTCTTCAGATGGACTCATGCAGGATATTGCCATGGGATCCAGGCCCTCAGCTGAATTCTTCAGTCTGTAGTGTGTGGAAAGATCCCCCGCACCCTTTTGCATTTGACTCTTTGGGTGACTATTATAAAATAATCTTATAAATTGTGTCCTGTATTAAATCTTTTCCTTGTAAACCCTGACTACAACAAGCAGCTTCACTATCTTGTAGCTCCATTGCTTGGATACAAGTTAAGCCTTAAGCCTGCCATCATATTTCTTGTTTTTTGTCATTGTCTTCACTTATCCTTTCCTTGAATTTCCCTTGTTCTTCTATGAGTTACATAAACATTTTTGGGATTCTATTTTATTGACAGTATGTATTTTTCATATGGTTGTTGTAGTAATTTCTTTAGGTAGTACATTATATATTCATAACTTATCAAAGCCTACTGATATTGATGTTAGTGAATATAGAACCCCTTTCTCCCTTTATGTCTTGCCCCACTTATAATTATCTTAAACATTTCCTTCTCATATACTGGAACTATATTAGGTAGTGTGGTAATTTTTATTTGTATCTTCAAATATTTTTTAGAGAACTCAAGAAGAAAAGAAAGCTCAATTGTATTTATTGATATTTTTGCTCTTTCCATATTCTTTCTTCCTTCCTGATGTTTCAAGCTACTGTATTTTCTTTTATCACTTCATTTCTTTTTAAGAAACTTCCTTCAACTATAGGTCTACTAACAATAGGTATTTTAGCTATCATTTGTCCAAGAAAGTTTGGATCCCCTTTATTGTTGAAGGATATTTTTGATGCATATAGAATTTGAAGCTGACAGTTCATTTGCTTTCAACACCTTAAAAATATTATGCTACTTCCTTCTGGGCTGCACAGTTTTGATAAGAAATCTGTTGTCATTCAAAACTATTTTCATACACACATATGCATGCATTTTATCTTTTTGGAAACTTTTTTCTTTGTTGTTGATTTTCAGAAATTTCACCCATTTTTCTTGGTATGCATTTCGTCCACTTAATTTTTTAAAGGGGCTCACTCATTTTCTTCAATCTGTATGTTTATGAACAAATTCAGGAAATTTCAAGGGATTATTTATTCAAATATATTTTCTATCCCACCCTCTTTATAATGTCATTCTACAACTCTACTGACAAGAATGTTAACTGTTTTATTATAATTACACATGTTCTTGAGGCTTAGTTCAATTTTTTCTAATCTTTCTACTCAGGTTTGGTAATTCTTAGGGTCCTATCTTCCAGTATATTTATTCTTTCTTAATTTTGTTTTGAACTTATTTTTCAACTTTTTAATTTTGGTTGTATATTTTAGTGATAAAATTTCTATGTGGTCCTTTGTTATGTCTTCTATTTCTTTGCTGAGAGTTTCCATTTCCCTGATACCACTCTGAAGGTGACGGTGTTGTGTGTTTCAATACAGCCCAGAAAGGAGGGAAGTCTGGACTTTTCATTCAGCAAAGCTGAAGTTGGAGAACAAAATTGTCATGACAGTTGTGCCACAGTGTTTTTCTGCGATTTCAAGCTGTTATTGTGTGAATGTTTGTAGCCAGGGCTAGACTGATACTCACTCTAGGGCTAATTACATCCTCATTGGTGTCAGGACCTTTCTGAGTTCTCTACTCAATGTGCTGTGAATTAACAAGGTTTTCCAATCTCATTCTTGGGAACAGGTACTATTCCTACACCAGGGGACATTCTGGCTAATGCTTTTAGTTGACTGTTTGCCCAGCCTCAGTTTCCTTCTTCATGTATGAGTGTTGATCAACACTATTGAATATTTGAGGGAGGTTCTGAAGGTCACTGAATTTCATTCACTCCACAACGCTCTCCCCTTTCAACTCTGCCCTTTCCCTTTCTCCCCTAGCCAAATTTCCCACTCCATAGGTTCAATTTAGCAAGAGGCTCCACCTTTTGTCCCTCTCTCTTTATCACAGCCTGCCAATTCTCTCAGAGTACTAAACGTGAACATTAAGACTCACCTCATTTAGTCCACATTTCAGGGATCACTCTCATCAGAGCCCAGTGCCCAGTGTAATGAAAACTGTTATTTTCTAAATCTTGTCTCTTGTTTTATTTCAGGCAGATTGCAATATCGCAGATCTTATTACTCTACCTTAGCAGGAAATATCAGTCCAATAGAAAAGTTTTTAAAATGCATATGGCTAGTTTTAAAGACAGCTCTAACACCTAAGCCTTCAGGCAGCAAAAACAGCACAAATATCAAATAAGTGGCCCAGGAATATTCCAGGGAGTAACTCGTGAAACCACACGGTTCCCCTTCTGTGCTTTACAGATGCTGAGTGAGAGTGAGAGTGTGCTAACTGCAGGGATTACATAAGTAGGCGCTAATAATAGTTCAGGACATTAGCACCATTTGTGCTTTGATACGGAGGCTATTTTTCTTCGTAACATGTAACAAGTTTTATATGTTAAAGTATTTAGCAGTGAAAGGGAATTTAGAGAATATCTGGCCCATCGACTTTCCTTCTCATCACAGCCATTTTACCACTGAGTAAAAGAAGTCCTAAAATAATTCATCTGCCTGAGGTTAAGCAGCTATGTAAGTACAAAACAGGAGAATTTGTTTTTCTGCCTTCCAGTCCCACCTGCTTTCTAATATACCAATTTAGTAGGAATTCCAAATATACTTCATGTCCAATCTAAAATATATCTTGAACAGAATCATCCTAACAGAAACTCCAATTTATCCAGTGCTTAATGTGTGTCAGGTGCTTTATATAGGTTGTCTTTGTTCTTCCAACACACCTTTGAGGAAACAGCTTACTAAAGCTGAAGGACTCACAAATAATTATGTCAGGATATGAACCTAGGTCTGACTATCCTTTACAGAACATGCCATTATTACCCTTGTCTTATTTTTACTTGTGTCATTTTTATTTTATCTACTTTAGTAGATCATATACTTTGTGAGTGCATATACAGTTTCATTTTTCCTTCATATTACAAAGAACATAGAGCAAGTAAGTTCTTATACAGCTGAATAATAAAAATAATTATTTCAGAAATTAATTTCTATTTTTAGAGATGGCAACATCATCATACCTATCAATAATTTGGTCAAAGTCACATAGTATATTGATGAAAGACTTACCACTAATGTCCACAGATACCTGGTCTTCATACTTTTCAAAATGGATGCTAAACTTTGCTTTATAGTCATTAACAAAAGAAATGAGGAATCCAGCAGTTCTTTCTGACGAGGAGAAAGCTGCAAATTAGCTGACAGTATAATAAACAAGGACAATAATTATTAAAGAAAATGACAGTGACACAGGGATACACATCTAGAAATCAGTCAATAACCATAAACTACTAAATGGAACAACCCTAAACCTTGCTAGAACCAACATATTCTGGTGGTTTAATTTATTAGTCCTATTACTTTTAGTGAAATTGTCTGAAAGACCAATATCAGAGTTACTTTAGAAGAGTTATTTCATTAAGGATACATTCTTTTAAAAAAGGATAGTAAGTGGAAATATTTGAAATAAATTCCACTGAAATAATAGATTATAATGTCTTAATAGTATACACAAATATCTTTTCTAGTATTTTCATAAAATAAACTGACTTTAAACTGTCAAGTTTATTGATAAAAGTTTAACAGCTGGATGAGAGGGTGATTTGTAATGTTTGCCAACTGATTGTGGCATAAATAATCCTACTGTGGTCAGTTTCAAGCTACCAGCCTTACAGCTACCAATTTACAAAATCTTTGAAAATGTAACAATGGTCTCTCATGGGTCAGTATGTGAGCTACCTACCAAACATCACTGTCCCTAATACAAAGGAAAAAAAAAAAAAAAAAAAAAAAAAAAAAAAAAAAAAAAGTTCCTCATAACCCATAGCAGTATTCTTAGAAACAGAAAAAAATTATAATTTTTTTTGCAAGCATCAGGGACGTAAAGGGTAAAAGATAAGCCTCTGCTCTATAAAGGCTTAAAATTCATGAAGCATGGGGGCTGGTGAGATGGCTCAGCGGTGTAAGCACCTGCCTGGCAAGCGCAAGGGCCCGAGTTCGACTCCTGGAACCCACATACGAAAAAAGGGCTGGTGATATTGCTCAGCGGCACGGGCGCCTGCTGGCGCGCGAGGTCCTGAGGTCGAGCACCCGGTACCCACAAAAAAAAAAAAAAAAATTCATGAAGCAGGTCTGTCACAAAATATAAAAAAATAACATGAAACAACACCCACTGTGCAATTAATTGGTATTAGAAATAAATGTTAAGGCATTCTGTGTCACCAACAGTTTGTAAATTAGAATGTGTTTGTATTCTGTAGCACCTTGACATAATATAACTTGTTTGGTTTTTCAAAACTTTGAACATTTTTGTCAAAAGAAAATTTAAACATGGAATTTGGAAAATAAATGATTCTGTTTTCCTTAGGTGACACAACCTCAGGTTCCATTTTATGAGTATTTATTTATTTATTTTACAATTACAGCTTTATTATAAAGGATACAAGTGGGGAGCTATGGAATCAGAGAGAGGCTAAGGCAGGGCATGGGGGAGCAGTGCAGAGCCTCCAAGCCCTGGGGCCCCATCACTCTCCTACCATCTCCTTGTGTTCATTAGCCTAGAAACTCACCAAATTCTTTCATATACAGTTTTTATGGAGGCTTCATTATGAAGTTCTATTGGATAAATCATTAGCACCCATGATTAAGTCAGTCACTAGCCCTAGGTTGGGGTGGGTGGGGCAGGAGTGGCAGTGGGTTCTTAGTAGAGTTCAAGATTTCAGCCCTCTCATTACATAGTTGGTCCCTCTGGCAACCAGTCCTTATTCTCTCAGTCACTTGCAAGCATGAACTCAGGTCTAGTTGAGAAGAACTTATGTCTAACAAACGATGCTCCTCTTACCCCTATCATTCAAGAAATTTCAAAGGTTTTATGAGCTCAGTACCAGGACCTTGGGACCAAGACCAAATATTATATATGTTTTATTATATTAAAATTAGCACACTCACATCTCTCTTTCAAGCTCTTTAATGTCTTCTTATAGACCTCAAATGGTCTACAAAAGCCCAGGATGACCTCTGCAGTCTCATACAAACCCAACCCCCATAGTTGATTTTGTTTTTAAGAGTATTCATTTCCATATCCATTCATTCACTAATTATTTTTGTGAGCTTGTATATTATATGCTAATGAATGCTCATTATAGAAAGAAAAAAAATGTTCAGTATTTGTTGTCTACTGCTGCTGTAAAAATATGCCAGAAACGTAGGAGCTCAAAGCAATAGAAATGTACCTTCTAAGTTCTGGAAGTCCCAAGTGGCTTTCACTGGGTTAAAATCGGAGCATCGTAGGGCTGCATTGTTCTGGAAGCTCTAGAAGAGAAACTTTTTCCTCAGCCTTCCCAGCTTCTGGAGCTCATCCTCTATCTTAGTCTCTTGGCTCCCTATAAACTACCTTCAAACCAGCAACTATGGGTCAAGTCCTCCTCACATCCCACCGCTCTGACACTGATTCCTTTGTCAGCTCACTTTCCTACTTTAAGAACCTTTGTGCTTACCTTTGGCCCATTCAAATAGTCCGGAATAATCTCCCAATTTTAGTCAGATGATTAGCAACCTTAGTTTCATCTGCAACACTAACTTCCTTTTGCAAGGTAGCCTACCCTATTCACAAGTTCTAGAGATTACAATGTATGTAAACACTTTCAGGGAAGTGGGGCACAAAGTCCTTATAACCACCCCAAATCATTATATTGAAGGAAGCCTGAGAGTCTTTGAAGCAGACATGGGAACATTCACCTAATCCTTAAATGCTGGTGATCCATTGGGAGCCTACTCATTCGTCTGCTCGTGTACTTACCCACTCTCCTGATTTCATTTGCTATCTGAGACAAGTCTTAATTATAGTTTTTTATACTGAATGTGGATTCATATATTCAATTACCTCTTATATATATTGTGCTTACTGTGCGCATAACTAAAAGTATTTCCCTCCCCACTCCTTTCTGTATTCTTTAGTTTAGTCTACACTATCACCAGGCACCTTGTAGAAACCTGGGAGTTCATCTCAATTCCTGCTTTCTGGTTCCCTGATCCTAAATATATCACCAAATATGCCCTCTTTTACTTCTACTATTTCTCACATCATTTTCCACAGCCATCTTAATGCAAAATGCAGAAGATACCATCAAACTCCTTGGATTCCTCCCAAGTAGTGTTTTTATGCACCTATCTCTTTATTCAGGACAGTGCCTGTCAGAAATATCCTCCCTTCTCTGCTGGGCTGACTCTGACTCATCCCCCACCCTGGTGAGATTTCTATCAAAGAGCTCTCATGAATCCACAGTGACTATGCAGGTGCTCAAGCCTAACTGAGGCAATGATGTTGTGCTTGAGGACAACAAGGTCTATTGTTTATTTTCCTCCTCCTGGCCCTGAGAAGCTCTTTAGCAACAGAAACTATCTTAGTCATCACTTTCCTTGTACTGCAGCTCAAGTCAAGGGCATAATACACCCTCAAACAACCATGGTTCTAAAACATTGAATAGCTATCCAATATTTACATATTGAATAGGTATCCAATATCCAGAGAACATAGACTACCTTAGATTTTTATAGTGTTTACATGTTATAAGTGTTCAGCATTTCAGAGCACATAAAGCATTTGAGCTTACTGGAAGTAGGTGAAAAATGCCAGGTGCTATATACTAATAAATTTGTTCCATAGGAAGCAGTAGATTTGTTAGGAGTAATCTAAGCATATACATCACGATGATAGCACTTCACAATTGATATTAAACTCATCTCTTCAATGATCTTGACCTTTGCTGTGTGGGTAGCAATCCTCAGGCTTAGTTTATATGATAGAGCATGCATCACACCCCTAAAGTACCCCCCAACCCCTACCTTGATCTCAGAGGGTGGATGGCATTATGGAAGGACCTTAATGAACAGAACAGTGGTCTGGAGAATGTCATCTGTAACTCAGCCACAGTAGAGGTGACAAAACTCTAAATAAGAAGAAATGATCCTGAAACTAGTTTGCTGAGACCTAAAGGAAATCATTTGGATTATAAATGTGATTAAGAACTAGAACAAGTTACCTCAGGAACCTGTCAGTTTCTCAGGCCTACGTCTCATATATGTGGACTTCTGGACAGATATATTGGACACATTCATCTAGCTTTCCAATTTATTTGCCAGCCTTGAGGCAGAGAATTTGGTACAAGGACTTGGTAATAGACTCTTTTGTCAGGACAGAACATTTCTTGAATTAATTTAGACAGTAAATATTTCTAAACACTTAAAAGTTCTAACTCCTTTTTCAATGCAGGAATAAGGTATTGAGCTCAGCCTGTGAATAGCCTGTAACCCTGAACGGGATGATAACTGAAAACGGAGACATCCAATAAGTTATATCCAGATGGAGAATAATTTCCAAGTAGACTGTCTTTATTTTCCTCTGCTGGAAATGAAATGATTGCCTCACTCAATAGTGAAATTTATGCCATTTAGAAAAGATTGATCACGGAGGCTCAGCACGACAACTGCATCTGAAAGTCTTCCGAGCCCCTGGAAATACTTAAAGGGTCAATCTACATCACACAGTCTCAATCGTATCTCCTATCACTCTGAGAGTCCCTAAAGAATCCCATTTCATTTCCCCATTTTTGATATCACATAAATGGATATCACATCTTCCGTAAGAAATATCCTACGTTGGTTTAATTCAACTTTATCTTAGAATGTTAAAGTATTTTTTATAGATGTAAGATCACATAGTGAACAGTCAGCTTTCTAATATCATAAATCAGCATCAGATTAATAGACAAAATTAAGATGAACTACATAAGCAAAAAAACCCTAAAATCCCTGAATCTTGAGAATAAATATTATCTATTTGTTTCTAGTTGGGCTATGCATTTATTGAAGCAGTCAAGTTGTGTAATAATGGTATCTTTTTCCTTTGTTAGCCAAATTAACAAGCATGAAATACCTGAAATAGTGTCTACTGCATAGGAAACATTATATAACTTTTTAGTACTAGTATTACTGCTTTTTATTATTTTCTTAAAATAAACATAGGAAGTATCCAGTAAACATCTATTCTTTGCATCCACATAATAACAGTTTCTTTATCATTCCCCACAATTTATGAATGGCCAAATTGGCTATTTGCAAGCTTATCACACATTAATATCCACCTAAAATTTATTGAATATATTCACTGCCAAACGTTTGGCTAAGTGTTTTGATAAATTATTTCATTCATTTAAACCTCACAACAACCAGTATAGGGGAGGTTCATTGGCTTCATTTTACAGAAAAGAAATTCAAAGCATAGAGTAGTAACTAATACAAAAATAGTCAGGTAGATTTATAAAGCAAATTTCTTCATGCCCAAGGCCCATGTTTTCAACCACTCTCTCTTTCTTATCTCCTTAGTTTAATCTAGCCCTCTCTTAAAGTGATTTATCTATGAGTCTGTAACTCGTTTACCTATTTATTACAATTCAATTCAGCAAATATTGGTTGAACATTTACCTAGGCATATAGATAAAGAATTGATTCTATACATAAATTACATTCAAGCTATGTCTTGTACAGGGATCAACATTGTCAGAGACATGAAGAATATCTGAGATTTTCCCACTAGGGAAACTGTGAAGTAGATGAAGTTACTCTGAGTCTTTGTTCTCCTTAATATTCATAAATTTCCTTTCATATCGTGTCTAATTTTTCTCATTCTTATACCCTAAGCAGTGACAGTGTATACATGCCCTTAGATCAGTTAGTGATGTAAGTATGATAGAAATACTTTAATGCCATTTCCTAGTATACGATATTTAAATAATTATAATCCACCAGTTAGCTTATATTGAACAAGTATTAGAAATCCATGTGTAAGGGCCTACATAAGTTTATTAAAAATTTCTGAGGATGGTCAAATCTCTGCTAGAGAGCAACCAAAAAATCACTTGAGATATAGTTCAATTCTCAAGCTGAGATCGTGCCTGTGACTCAGGATAAAGGCTCTGCTAGGAAACGGAAAGAGTGAGCCCTTAGTAAAGGCATTTCCTGCACAAATGAGCAATGACTTAGAATCAGCCTGAGGGTGAGCATTGTGTAGTCCCCGATTCAAGCAAATGAGGATTGGCTAAGAAACAGATGTGCTTAGAGCTGAGCTATAAATAGATAATGCAACAGAGATTGGTCATTTCTTCTTTATCTATTTTATATAGCACTGTGGGTCAAAAGTACCTTTTGTAAAAGTTATTGGTATGCAAGATATGCCCGAAGCCAGAGATCTGCGAATCACGTTGAACAGAACGTGACTGCGTTTCCTGGGCTCTTTTAGCCTGAGAATAGGGGTGAGTACATCAACAGTGTCCAAATACTGCAAGGATGTTTCATTTTAGCTTTGAGAGACTCTAAGAAGCAAATAGAGTTCATGTGGAACAGTGAGGAAATTTTTTATTCACTGTAAGGAGTATTCAGCTATCCAGACAGAAATGAGTTCATTGTCATTGGAATAAAGTCAGGAATGCCAAATTTAAAGGACCTGGAGCAAGTGTCTGTCATAGACTCTCACTAGGGAGGAAGTAGACCATCAAAGAAATTGTGTGTCATGCTTAAATATCATACAGACTTTGGTGGCAGCCCAGGACTGCTGGGGTTTCTGCTCGAAGCCTTCCCAGGGTAGCCCAAACATGCCAGTGTGATACTGTGGGCCCTACCGTCCAAAGCTATAGAAAAGATGCCGAATTGTGAGAATGGAGAAATTGATGGCTGCTAAGAAGTCTGCTGCATCTTAGGGTCTGTACTACTAATTTGGGGATTACTTGATTTACATTTTTTTTCTTAAAGAATAAATTTCTTACTGCAAGTAAGTACCATTTCTGATTTGATAATTCTTCCATACTCCCATTATTCCAGTCACAGGACTAGCAATGCGTTAAGACACAGCAACACTTCCCTGGGGGAAGTGAACATGGTACAGTTCAGAGACATTTCTAGAAACCTCTTTAGGACACAAACGGAAATGGTTCCTTTAGCAGCAACAAAGAGCTCAAAGGCTATCACTCTCAGAGATACTTTTGTTTAACAGGGGTGACATTCAAATCATGCAATTTCAAAACTAGAGGAAAACTAGACAGGTATGAATAAAGAGGAAGGGGGAAATGGGACTAGATCATTCCATGATCTTAAAATCATACTATATATTGATTTTTAGGAGATGAAATGATCACAAAGAGCTTCATCTTGAAACTCATATACTTTCATTACTTTGTAAACATATTTTTTAACACTCAGTGCACAAATTCAAGACTAAATATATTCTTACCTGTGAATAAACACAAATGAGTTAATCACAAACTAAACTCCCTTAGAACTGTGATTCCAGTCTGGCTGCGAGTAAGTGGTATTCTAGTAATACAATGTTGGTGATGATGATGATGTTGATGGTAATGACGATGATGATGATGACGATAAAGGTACTAACAGTATTTATTGAGTAAAAAATTATGGTAGCCTATGTAGTAAACATTTTAAATTCATATCATAACTGGTATGTTAAACACTATTGTCACTACTAATTATATTGTTCCTAACCCAAATTTTACAGAATGAAGAAAACAAATTAAGTTGAGTTAAATTATGTGACTAGCAAAAGGCACACAGTTTTGAAATAGCCAAGCTAGGATTCATACCCAGATCTCCTTAGTGAGTGAAAATGAAATTAAGAGAGAATGAGAAAGTACCCAAGATAGAAATGAAGAAAGGGCAGGGAAAAAGAGAAGAGTTGTGTTTGAAAAATTACTTTTGAATATGGCTAAAACTGCCTTTTTAATGTTTGATATAATATCCTTATTGTGGCATTCATTCAGAGAAGAAAGGTTTTTATCTCCCTGATTATCTCAAGGGAATAGAAAAAACTCTTTATGCTAGCCTTTAGCACTCTGTCATATAAACTGTCATAATTAATTTGATTGTCTTTATCTCTGAATTTTTTCCTTATCCACTAATTCACTGAGCATTTGTTGAGCAGTGACACATGCCAGGCACTATACTAGGTACACAAAATGCAATGGGAAGCAAAGCAGAATGGAATGGATCTATCAGCCGGGCAGAAGAGAAAGACGTTACTCCAATTATTAAACAGATCAAGGTGTACATACAAACTGAGGTGCAGGCCATAGATACAAAAGTAGAACAGTGCTATGATAATATATGACAGTGTATTTGTCCTTATTCTCCTAAAGGCAGATAGCAAAGATCTTGTTGGGAAAAAGGAGAGACAGTAGAAACTGGGGAGTCATTGCAGGTTAATGTAGGTAAATGGGGGCAGGGGACTGGAAGGTTGATTTGATAAATCCTTCAGGGAGTTCTCAAGCCAGAGTCGTCAGCCAGCAGATTGCTCTGTCTCCCTCCTGTGCTGTCACTGGCTGGGCATAGCCTCAGGCAAGCAAAGCATTAGGAAATTACTCCCTTTGCAGTCAGAGAGCCCAGAGGCCTATCACTGTTAGGCCACATGGTTAGTGACGTGGGGTAATCAGAAAACATTTCCCTAAGAAAGGGAGTTACCTGAGTTTGAGGCAGGAGTAGTCATCATAAGGTGAGTAGGATGAGGGGCATGGGGACAGTCAGCTTTATCAGGTTTGAACCTGTTACAATAGTTTGCACTCTTCAGGGGCTTCTTGTGGCTTCCATGACCTTATAGTGTAGGGTGAGTGTAGGGTGGGCAGTTCCAACTTAGGTCAACTGCACAGTCCTTAAGGATTCCTGGCCACTGTGGGAGAACTAGAACCTATTAGACACTTGTGCTCCAAGACTTTGTTCTTGTCTGATTGTCAGACTTCTACAAATTGCTTAATTTAGTACCATATAATCCGGGAAGTTAGGACCGTGTCAATTATTAAATCATATACGTTAGTGATTGACTGAATAACGAATAAATTAGGGGATCATACTGCCTTAAGGCAGATGGCATAATTCTTTTTCTCCACCTGTTGTAGTTTCTCTAAAATGATGGTACATTAATCACAAATAGAACTTCGTTCCCTTCTGTGTATAATAACTATTTTTGAAACACACAGATAGTTAATAGGAATCAAATCAACCATCTGCCTTTTGAGACCTCCTTGGTGTGTCATTCATTTATCCAAATGTATCCCTTTTGTATCCAAGAGGACAGGTTCATTAGGCCCAATGCCAAGGTCAATGTAGTCCATAATTGAGGTTTGACTAGCTTTAGAATGAACATTTTAGAATATTTTAGAATATTTTAGTTTCCCAAAATCAGAATATAAGAAGCTCACCCTTTATGATTACAAAACTCAGACCTGAAATAGGTGATTAGGAAGATAAGAGTCAGAAAAATTTGTTGATTAATTTTCATCTGTGACTCAGGTATGTGCATTATAAGTTCATAATTCATCTGCTATTTTTCACAGTGAGAGTGAGTTTATCACAGATGACATATATACCCAGAGTGTCCTGCATGATGGGTGAGACCCTCTACATCCTTCACGTGGGGGACAATGAACTACAGACCTGAGATGTGATCTTTAGACCTTGAATCTCTAAGTCAGTGTTCCTTGTATTTGAAAGTAATAATTGAGTATCACAACTTTTGTTTGAATTCTATCTGCCAGAAGTTCATCTCAACATGGATCAGTGAGGCTTGCAAGGGTTTATACATAGAAGACCCCTGGACCCTTCTCTTCTCCAAGACCCTTCTAGATGAACACCTTAGCTGCTTACCTCTCTCCTTGTCTCCTGCTGGATTATATTCAGTCCTTCTATAAAAGCAATGTTTTGAGACAGATGGATTGCAAGTTCAAGGCCAGCCTGGGTAAGTTAGTGAGATCCTGTCTAAAAATTAAAAATAAACAAATGGGCGAGGAATGTTGTTGGTTCAAAAGGCCCTGGGTTCAATCTCCAGTACTGCAAAAGAAATAAAAAGTAATATTTTAAATCTCAAAAATCTAAACCTGTTTTTCCTTACATAAAATTATGTAACACCTAAAGTAATTCCTCTGGCTAAAGTTCTAATTCCTTAGCATGTCATCAGTGCTTCATAATCTAGTGTTGCTTTATTTCTCCAGTTTTTACTTCTTGCCAGGCCTCCTACCACATGTCCATATCACGCAGACACTCTGCTCACCATGTGCTAGACTTGCCATGCTCTCTCTTATCTCTCGCTTTGCATGGGCTGTTCCCTCCACTGATAACTCTATTCCTTTCTCTTTTCCACCTTACTCTGGCAAACTCCAAATCACTCCTCAGGGTGTGGTTCCGCTGTCCTCTCCTAAAAGATGGCTTCTTTGCTTTACTCTTTTGCCCAGCCTTTGCTATGTGCCTGACCATGTGCTTTATATTTTGACTTTCTTATTTTTGAGATAAAATTTACATCCCAAAACAATTCACCCACTTAGTGTAAAGCTTAATGAATTGTACTTTTTCACAGAGCAGGGCAATCATCAGTAAAATCTAATTTTAAAACATTTTCATCAGCCTAAAAAAAAAAGCATGTCTACTAGCATTTACTCCTCTCTTTCAAGCAGTACAAGCCTTAGGCATCAATGTACTTTCTGTCTTCATTTATTTGTCTATTCTGAACATTTCATATAAATGCAATCATACAATTCAAAATTTTACATGAACTGGCTTCTTTCATTTAGTATAATGCTTTCAAGTTTCATACATGTTGTGGTATATATCTGTACTTATTCCTTTTTATGGAGAAATAATATCCATTGCACAGTATATCATATTTTATTTACTCATTCATAAGTTGACAAATGTAGTTTGTTTCTACTTTTTAACTTTTATGGATAATACTGTTATGCTGTTATGAACATTCATGTGCCACATTATTGAGATCCTAAATTTTCATTTCTTTTGAATATGTACCTGGGAGTGGAACTGCTGAACCATTGAAAATTTTGTATTTAATATTTTAAGGAAAAGACGAACATTGTCCCACAGTGGCTGCACAAATTTTTATCCTCACTGGCAATGTATGGGAGTTCCAATCTTTCCTCATCCTCAACATTTGTTATTTTCTAGTTTTTCTTGTTGTTATTTTAATTTTTCTTAAAGCCATCCTAGTAAGTGTGAAGGCTTCTCTCACTGTAGTTTTGAATTGTACTTGCCTAATGACTAATGATGTTGAACAATTTTAAGTGTACTTATTGGGCATTCAAATACCTTCATTGGAAAAATGTCTAATCAGTCCTTTGGCTACTGTCTTAATTATATCACTTGACATTTATTTATTGAGTCATAACAGTTCTAAAAATATCTCCTTTTCTTTGGCTTATATTTTCACTTTCTTGACAGTATTGCTTATAGAAAAAGTTTTAAATTTTAATGAATGTCAGTTTATCTGTTTTTTATTCAATTGCTTGTATTTTTGGTGCCATATTGAAGCAGTATTTACTTAACCTAAGGTCATGAAGATTCATTCCTATTTTTTTACTAACAGTTTTATTTTAAAATTCAAGCTTTTATGTTTAGGTTCTTGACTCACTTTGAGTTAGTATTTCTAAGTGGTATAAAAAAGGCTGATTTCATTTTTTAAATGTGAATATTCAGTTACATAATATCATTTGTTGAAAAACTATTTCATTCCCTAGTAAATTGTCTTGATGTCATTGTCAAAGGCCAATGGACTTCAAATGTAAGCCGTTATGTATGGACTTTCAATTCTGTTTCATTGATCTGTATGTGTATACATATGCCAGTATCATATTATTGCATACTGTGTGTTTAAAGAAAAGTTTAATTTCAGGAAGTTTGAGTCCAATAGTTGTGTTGTTTTTCAACATTGTTTTGTTTATGCTTGGATCTTTGCTTTTCTGTACACTGACTGGGATTTTGGTAGGGTTTGTGGTGAACCTGTAGATCTTCTGACCCATAAACATGTACTAATAATCTAGTTTTTCTTTAATTTCTTTTGACAATATTATCTAGTGTTCACATTGCAAGTTTTATACTGTTGTTAACTTTATTCCTAACAATTTTATTTTTGGTGCTATAGCAAATGGAATTGTCTTCTCAATTTTATTTTCAAATCGTATTGCTAGTGTGGAAAAATGCAATTGAATTTTATATATTGATCTTGTGTCCTGAACTCTTCTTTGTTTAGAAGGAAGGTATAGCATCCAAACCAAAATGAACATACATTTTATTACTTCTCATAGTGTTGTAGTGAATTCCCTGGGATAGTCATATGCAAATTTATAGTTTAGATCTAAAGTGGCCTTCAAAGCCTCATGTGTTTGGAAAGTGATTGGATTATAGCTGACTTACTGTTAAAAGGTGGGATCTAGGGCAGGTAATGGTGGGCATAGCCTGGAAGGGTATATCTCCCTCCCTGAATCCTACCATGATTCTCTGCTTCCTGCCTGCCATGAAGTGAGCAGTTTTCCTGCACTCAGACCCTTCTACCATACTGATTAGCATGTAAGAACTAAAACTTCAGCAACTTGAGCCAAAATAAACTTCTCCACCTTTTTTTTTTTTTGTGGGTACCGGGGGGTCAACCTCAGGACCTCGCACGCCAGCAGGCGCCCGTGCCGCTGAGCGATATCACCGGCCCCTTTTTCGTATGTGGGATCCGGGAGTCGAACTCGGGCCCTTGTGCTTGCCGGGCAGGCGCTTAAGCCGCTGAGCCATCTCACCGGCCCAACTTCTCCACCTTTAAATTGTGGATGTCAGATAGTTGATCCCAGCAATAAGTAAAGTGACTAAAACAGATTTTGGTACTAGAAAAGTGGCATTATTTTTGTGACACTACCTGACCATATGGTTCAGATGCATTTGAGGCTGGTTTACAGGAAGAGTTTGGAAAGGTTTGGTGATGCCAGCTAAAGAACTACAGGAATATTGTCCACCAAGCTTGATGAGAGATTGTAGTCAGAGCTCAAATAACCAGAATATTGATGGAAGTGCAGACGATAAAGACCAGGATCAATAGGTTGCAGTTGGGAACAAGGATTCTATTGGCAGTTGGATTCAAGGCCATGCATGTTATGGTCTGACCAAAAATTTGTCTACATTTTGCTCATGTCTTGAGACTTTGCAGGAGACTGAGATTAAGGACAGCAGACTAGTTAATCTGACAGAGAAAATGTAAAAGCAGCCCAATGTTCAGACTGTGACTCCTCATTTGACTGTCTTCTTCCTCGATGCCATGAGATGAACATCTGTCTTCTGCCGAGGCCCTTCCACCATGCTCCTGACCATGAAAAGACTAAAACTGGATACATGAGTCAAAATAAACCTCTCCTGGGCCGGTGAGATAGCTCAGCGGCATAAGCGCTTGCCTGGCAAGCGCGAGGTCCTGAATTCGACTCCCGGAACCCACATACGAAAAAAGGTTGGTGATATTGCCCCCGCTACCCACCAAAAATAAATAAATAAAAAAATAAAAATAAATCTCTCCTTATGTAAAATATGGTTTTGCACTGATGCATTTTATACCTCCCTCCATTCAAAGCATAATAGCCACACACATACACAAAAAAACCCTCTCCTCCTTTAAGTTGTGGGTGTTGGGTATTTTGTGCCAGTGATAAGGAAAGTGGCTAAGACAATATGATTACGTCTTCTGCAAATTGAAGCACTTTTTTTCTTTCCAATCTTGATGCTTTTTTTTTTTACCTTGCTTAATTGCCCCTAATTAGAACTTTTAGAGAACATATTGAAAGCAAATATCTTAGCCTTAGACCTGATGTGAGGGAGAAACCCTCTAGTATTTTTACCAGTAAGTTTGACATTAGTTGTTGGATTTATTTGTAGCTGTGCTTTCTCAAGTGAAGGGAATTCCTTTCTATTCTTATTTTGTTGAGTGTTTTTAATCTCGATGAGGTGTTCAGTTTTGCCCAATACCTTCTACATATATTGCTATACATTTTTGTTCTAAAGTCTATTAATATTCTGTATCATATTCATCTATTATTGTATGTTATAATAATTTTATATACCTTGGTTAAGTATCACTCGCTCATGTGTATAATCATTTTAATATGTTGCTAGATTCTTTTTTTTTTTTTTTGTGGGTACGGGTGGTTGACCTCAAGACCTCGCGCGCCAGCAGGCGGCCGTGCCGCTGAGCGATATCACCGGCCCTTTTTCCATATGTGGGTTTCATGAGTTGAACTCAGGACCTCGCACTTGCCAGGCAGGCGCTTATGCCGCTGAGCTATCTCACCGGCCCTAAATTCATTTTTCTAGTATTTTGTTGAAGAATTTTCCACATGTATACATAGAAAATATTAGTCAGCAGTTCACTTTGTTTTCTATAACCTTGCTTGGTTTTGGTGTCAAAGTAATACTGGCCTCATAGGATGAATATTTTGAAACACTTTGAAGAATTTATTTTTCTTTAAATATTTGGTATAACTTACTAGTAAAGTGATTTGGAACTGAAGTTTTCTTTTGTGGGAGAGATTTTTTTTTTTTTTTTTTTTTTTTTTGTTTCAGTATTGGACTTTGACCCTGATGCCTTGTGTATGCTAGGGCAGTGCTCTTTTATTAAGTTCTGTCTCTATCCCCTGTGAGAGTTATTTTTAATTACTAATTTAATCCTTTTATTTTCTACAAGTTTATCCAGATTTTTCTTCACTATGAAATGAATCATTTTTATAGTGTTAGTCTAGGAATGAGCTCATTTAACTTGAGTTACCAAGTTTTTTGGCATAAAGATGTTCATAATATAATTTTTTTTATCTGTGTAATGACTGTTGTGGTATTTACTTTTTCATTCCTGAATTTAGTAATTTTATTCTTCTAATTTTTGTGTGTGTGATGGAAAAGCCTAGAGAGAATCGTTCTAGTTAAAGTTTTCTCTATATTTTTGATACTTACAAAGGATAAATTTTAGATATACTGTTCATTTTATTCATTATTTTTTCATTCTTTATCTTGTTTATTCCCACTTTAATCTTTTTTTATTTTTCTACTGTTTTTCTTAGATTTGCTTTATTGTGTCTTATTTCTTAAGGTGGAAGTTAAGTAACTGACTTCAAGTCTTCTTTCTTTATTGATTTAAAAGTTTACAGCTATAAATTTTCATTTAATAAGTGCTTTAGCTCCAAGCCATTGATTTTCAAGTGTTTTGTTTGCATTTTCAATAGTCTCCAAATAATTTCTCATTTCCTGTGTGTGTTTTTCTTTGGCTTGTTGCTTAGGGTTAATATTTATGATATGTTACTTAAGTTTCACATAGTTATGAATTTGCCAAGGTCCTTTTGGTAGTCCTTTCTAATTATAATTTTTGTACTTTGCCCTGGAGTTGAAGGTGGGGACAGAAACCTACTCCTCCCTTTTGGGCATGGGGTTCCATAAGGCTTTCAGCTCTTGGTCTTATTACCCGTCATGACATTTCTGCTCTACAAGCAAGTTGAGAATAAAGTGGTCAAGGTTCAGTA
Source organism: Erethizon dorsatum (assembly GCA_028451465.1). Lineage (NCBI taxonomy): Eukaryota > Metazoa > Chordata > Mammalia > Rodentia > Erethizontidae > Erethizon > Erethizon dorsatum. The sequence continues at coordinate 53,040,330 of CM051828.1, forward strand.
CCCTGAGCCTTCTGCATTTAGGGTACAGCACCTGTCCTATGGCTTGGATAGTTGGGGTGATGTAGGAGGTAGGGACTAAGTCCTATAGAACATGATTGCCTTAATACAGTTTCTGTCACACAGGAGGAAAAATTGGAGATGCTGCTGTCCTGCTCCTCCCTAGCAGAAACTGTAGCCTTAGAGTACAAACTATGGTTTGGTGGCACAGTGTTATAACTTTCCTGGCTGCTGTAGAGTGTAACATTGAGGTGATGTGGGTGTGGTAGGAAATCTTATGGTTCAGCTACCCAAGACTTTTCATTGTTTTCACTGAAGTTTAGAAGATTCCCTTGAATAAATGTTTCCTAGTTGGTGGTATGTCCTTAGAGCCAACTCTAGATCATTTAAATACAATTTTATAATTTTATCCACCTATGACTGTTTCACTGGGATAGTGTCTGTGGAGTGCCCCCTACCACCATTACGGAATTCATTCTCTGCACTACCTTTGAAACACATTTGCCTCTGTGCCATTGTGTGTTGGTCATTTCTATTAGCTTATGAGGTCTCTAGATTCAGGACTCTGTCTTAGGTAGTCTGATGCCATATGCAGCATAGATGCTGAATACACATATGTTGAATGAATACAAGTGTCTTGACCTCTGGAGTTCTTCATAGGATGCCAGTGCATTGGGGGAAGGTCTTCCCTTGAATAGGGAACATTCTTCCGTCTCCTTATATGTGACAGTGAATTCTTCTTCAGTCTGAAATTTCTATTTAGCTTATTTCTTAGGCTCTGTGTCTCAGATGTCAAAGTATCCAGGTAAATTTAAACTTCCCAAGTGACTGTAAAGATTGTCTGTCAATGTAAAAAACATAATCCCATAAATCAACAAAGGAAGATATGCTTTAAATCACCTAGGTGCCCTGACACCCAGCTTCAGCAGATTTTTGTCCTGCAGAGACCCCCAAGGTATGATATGGAAACCTGCTAAGGAGCAAGGGTTTCTTAACACTGAACAATTAGGGACAACTTCTACCAACAAGCTAGAGCAAAGATAATAGAGATGTTTCCATGTGGCAGACATCACTTAAGGGAAGTTCTCCAACTCAAAATAAATCCCTGTTTTTGGAGAATAGCTCCCCAAACACAGAAATGTTCCGCTGGCTATAGCCATGTAGTTAATTCTTTCTTTCAAAAATTAAAACTTAAAATGAGAAACAAGAGTTGGAGGAGTACTGCCACAGGATTGTATCAGTGTAGCGTGTAGCAGAGAAAACTCTATAGCATTGTCCTAAGGTCCCCAAGGCACCTACTTGGAGAGACATTATTCTCCCAATAAATCATCCATGTGGCTAAGGGAGCCAGTAAAATGCTCACACTAGGATGTTTTCAAAAACAGATTTATTTAAGTATAATTGGTGTCTAAAATGCATATATTTATTATTACAATTTGATGAGTTTGAACATATGCAAACATCTGACTTACTATCAGTACAAGCCAGGTAACAGACATAGCCTTGTGTCCTTAGGTTTTCAGTGTGTGTGCACACACATGTGCGTGTGCGTGTGTGTGCATGTAACATGGGATCTATCTTAACAAAATCTGAAGTGCCCAGCTCTATATCTTTAACAATAGGCACGAAGTCTTTGCTTACCAGCATCTTTTTATGTCATCTTTTAGCTTCTGCTACATGCTCTCTATTGGCCTCCATTGGCTGAAGCTAGCTGGAGATTTCCCTCATACAAAACAGAACTACAGAGATTTTCAGCGCTACAAATATATTTGAGGCAACAAAAAAGTATTCTTCAAAATCTGTCTGCAAGAGTCTTTATGCCACCAGGACTCTAGACACAAATAGAGCTCAAACAACCAATGGGAGATGGGTTGCCAGGTGATGTTGCCTAAGGACAGACTCTGGAGCCTCTAGTGGACACAAAGCAATTAACACTCCACCAACATTTCCCATCAGTGCTCTTGTGTTGAGAGCCAGGGAGAGGATAACCTGAGGGCTAACACAATGGATTGCCCTTATCTATCCATATTTGTTATTGCTTCCCACAGATTCCCAAAGCACACTGCTTATTCTCCTAATCAGCTCATATTGTCCTTAGTTCTAATTATCTTCAGCAGATTCTGGTGGGAGGTAAAGGCTAAATGAAAGGCTTATTTGTCAGACTTGAGTTAAAATTCAGTTTCTACCATTTACTAGATATGAGGTCTTGGAAAAGACAGGTTACTGCTTTAAACTCTGGTCTTACCTGAAAATAATGACATCTCTTTACAGCATGGCTGAGAGGATTGAATGAGATCTTACCAAGCCAACAATTAGGAAGGTTTGTATGTACATAAAAATGTATTTTTAAAATGATTAATATATTTAGCTTCTAGAGTCATAGGAATTTATAGCTATGAGCTGACACAACAATAACTCAAGCTTGATCTAGCTGAAAGTGATGGTTTGACTCCCAATATAAGGTAATATTTATTTCAGACTACTTGTGGAACATAAACTGTACATTTAAATTAATGACTAACACAATATGTTCTAGGATTCCAACTTTATTTATAACTATATGTGTACATATTTTTGTTCAAGGGGAAATTTTGTGATGATTACTAAGCCCTCTGTTAGTTGCATATGGAAATGATGCTATGGTAATAATCCTATCCAGCTTAGTTAATAGGAGTGTGGTCAGAACTTTCGCTCTGTCTAACCAAAACATACATGGACTATATAGTAAATGTAAAATATGGATATTTATGGTCTTATCCTCCACACTGTGAGGCCCATAGCTTTGTGTATCTATATATTTCCACTACCTAGCAAGGTTAATATGCTTACTGTATGAATAATGGAGGAAGGAAGACAGAATAAAAAAGAATGAAAAAGCTCTCTTAGGTCATCTTCTCCTTCTTAAATACCTTCTTGATTTTTGTTGCCTCACCCCAAAAACTGCATCACAATCCCTCCATCCCATGTTTATTAGCTCAGTGTCCATCTCTCTGTTAATATTTTTGTAATCATATTATTGATGACCATGAATGAATTAATCTTATTACTTTGTGGATGGAATTTCCTTTGAATAGCATTTATTTTAGAGGAAAATACAGTGTGTTGACTAAGAGAGATCATTAGTATGAATGTTTCCAGTATCTTAATAGGATGTCAGAAATCTATTTCCTATGAATCTTAAGTGAGGATTCTCTGGCCCCCATAGTCATTTTCTGTCTGCCTGGCTAAGGTGAGCCATCTGCCTCCAGTTAGAGCCCTATTAACTAACACACACAGTAGTCATAGTAGGAAGGAAGTAATTGAATAAACTTGGAAAAACTATTTGTTTTTCATAGCAGATTATTCAGTCCCATTTAATTGAGTCTTAGCCTTTCTACTTTCTCCTCCTTATTTCTAACCACATATTTTCCACTTTGCAGTTGCTACTAGGTTGATTTGCATCTCCCCTATAGTTTTATATGTTAGTCATATCTAAGATATGAAATTGTCTTCTTTTGAGAAAATAGGTACAATAAACACTTATATATCAGCTGATGCTTTGGTCCATGATGACTGCAAATAGTTCATGAATTTTCCTAACTTATGGAAGCTAGGAGGATGACTGAAACCTGAAAGAAATGGGTATCTCTTGACCGTTGTATTTCATATAGTAATGGGCACTTGGAAACTAAGCATGAGTAGTATTAGACTCTGTTTTTACAGCACAAGGTGTAGAAAACATTCCTCACTCTGGAAAAAATATTCATTCAGTTTCAAAGTTAGTCAATTTTTTCTATTCAAATATAATGCAAGTGAGTTTCTCCTCCGTTATAGGTTAGGCTTTAATCACCCCAAGTATGGATTATCTGTGATTTTTAAAAATTGGGGGGATGTTTTCTAGATCCATTCTACTCAAACTTCAGATATTGTTCTGCTTACTATGAAGAACTCTAGTACACTCTAAAGGTTTTCCTGCACATCATTTATGTTTTAGATAGTGTTTTAGGCACACGAAGTTATTCATTTATATGTGAAAAGAAATGAAGCATTTACTGTCATGTTGTAATGATTAAAGATGACATTTAACTTACTCTATCAATATTAATACCTCCTGAGTTATTGCTACTATTGTATGTAGAAAATAGATTGATATCTTTGTGTTCTGTATTTGTCATATACAGAGTATTATAAAACAATAGAGTAATAGAGTTTAAAGGAATATCAAGTGTCTACTGATTCAGTCCCTCATTACAGCATCAATAAAGTTAGCTGTTTACCCTAAAACAAATGGATTGCTTCCTAGGAACATATTTACTACTATATTATGGAACCAAATTTATCTCAAAACTGATAGAAAATAAAAATGGAATAAAAATTAAAGGATAATTGAAAAAGAAATTTTCTACCTTGGTTCCAATAAAACTCAGTTCCAATAAAAACAAATAACAGCTGTTAATTTAAGTTTACCCCACATACAGAAAAGAATATAGAGTTTTTAAATTCATTCCATGAGGCCAGAACAATCCTGGTACTAAAACCAATCAAAAAATAGCATAAAATTGAAAAAAGTATACTAGTTTTATTTATGTATGTAAATGTGAAAATCAAAGTAAAATATTCAAGGATTAAGCATAGCTATATTTTAATATAATAGTACGTACTGGCAAAGCAGTTTACTGAAGAATGAAAAGAATGCTGAGCCATTTATTATATTACGAAACCACATGAAAAATAAGATTATCTTGACAAACATAAAAGAAATAATTAGTTAAATTTATCATCATTTTTTAATGGGGAAAACCATAATACTTTTGTTAAAGAATAGAAAAAAACTTTTTATAAATGGGTAACGTAGGCTTATGTAAAACATATAAATTATTACAATCAATAAAAATATCAAAAGCATTGTCATTATGCTCTAAGACAGAACAAGACAGTCTACTTGCCATACCTGCTTCTTAACCTAGTTATTATGAATTAGTCAACACATCAAGCCTGAAGAAAATAAAGTATACATGACAGGAAGATTCTCATTATTGTCTAGAATGTTGCAAAAACCTATTGAAACCAATTATAAGATTCATATAAGTTTGTTATATTTACAGTCAATAAAACTTAGTAACTTTCTAAATAATGATGGAAAAAATGTGGCCAATAAAAATATAATAAAAATTGATTTTTTTAATAATAAAAACAAAATACAGTTATAAAATACCTAGGCAAAAACTTAAAAATATGTAAGACCTTTAAAAAAAACAATATTTTAATTATTTTATTTCAAAAAGTAATATATAATCAAAAAATTTACCAATTATTAAATTTGCAAAGACATCAATATTTTTCAGATTAGTCTTAATTATAGTAAGAAACCCTCAAGTGATTTTCTTAATGCAGTTTCATATGCTCGATTTGACATTTTCTAAAAGGAGAATCTATGAATAATGCAAATAATATTATTTAAAAAGAATAAAAACATACTTTAATTAAAAGTATATGTGTATATTATTTTATAGATAAAAATTCAATGAAAAATAAAATGAAATAGAGATTCATGTAACTATGCAGTATATTTGATAATTTTTCCATTTTAAATCAGTGAGTAAAAGATCAACAATTAAAAAAAGTCTAACAGGCAGCTATGCTTTAAAGGAAATTAAATATTTATATCATACCATACACAAAAATAAATTTCAAATAAATTAATAAGTAAATATAAAATGTAAAATAAACTAATGTAGGAGTAGGAAAACTGACTTAAATAAGAAAAATACTATTACCCAGTTTGGAAATAACTGAAAGTTTTGACTATCTCACAAAATATCATGAATAAAATGAAAAGCCAAGAAACTAAAGGAATATATACCACACACACACACACACACACACACACACACACACATGCCCACACACAATCATGCATCAGAATAGGTGTACATTCTGGGAAATGCAGCCTTAGGTGTATCGTCACTATGGGAACATCACAGAGTCCACTTTCACATACTTAGGTGGTCCAGGGCAGTCACTAGACATGGTGGTGATGAAGTCAAGTGACACAATAAACACAGTAACTGCATGACACTGCTGTGGATCTCTCTCTCTTTTCATTTCTAAGTAGAATATACCAAACCTTTCTCTTTATCCATATAAGGAGTATACTAAAATAACAATAAAATGTGTATTGTAGTAAATATATAATCGTTAATACAGTCACTTAACATCACTATCAAATATGTTCTGTACATAATCAGATGTGCCACACTTTTATACGACTGCCAGTGCAGTAGGTCTGTTGGCACCATCATCACAGGCATGTGAGATTGGTTGTGTCTATCAAAAATAAGGAAAAAAATGTTCAGCAGAAACAAATGTCAAACATTGCACCCAGTAAATATATATATTTACTATTTAAAAATTAAAAATAAAATTTAAAAATGAAAGAAACACATGTGGCTGTGAAAAAGGGTATATGTGTAAAGATGGGCACATGTTTAATAACAAAATATTGGGAGGAAATGAGTAAATGAATATTTTTCTTAGACATATCCATCATTCATACTGGCACATACTCATGAGTGGTCAAAGAGAATGAGATAAATGGACATTGCTGTCGTGGAACCCTTCCCAGGGTATAGAAATTGAAGCAAGAAACATGAGTTGTAGAAATTAAGTATTAGGGTGAACCACATAGTTAGAAAGAGGAAAACAAAAACAAAGCTAGGAATGTGTATATATGTAATGTAAATTAAAGAATAAATTTAAATTTGCACATCAAATTCCTTGGGGAGTTCCTTGGAGCAAGATGCCAAATGGAGTAGGACATCAAAAGATAACTTGACTTTTTGTCTATTTTATATTTCTCTGTTATTTACATTTTTATAATGAATGTATTTATTTACAGAATTGAAGCAAAGTAAAAGTGGAAAAGCAATCAAACTCTTTTCCAGATAAGATATACTCAATTTTTTTTCAAATCTCCTGAGGAAAAAAGGCTAAAGCAGAGTTTCTAAGCAATGAGCAACAAGAAAGAGAGGTAGTGAAAAGCTTTCAAATGGGAAGGAATATATTAAAAGTTTTAACAAAAACTAAGCCACTAGTTAGTTTGTTATTGTGTTTCATAGTATAGGTTTTATATTGAGTATGCACATATTATAGCCTCACTCTTCGAACATAGTAGACCGCATTTGGTGTATATAACAACCCCCCCATGTAAGACAATTCAGTTAGTTAAAACCATTCTTTCTGAATTGTGAGTCAGAACTGCTCTTTTCAATGATAGTTCCCCAAAAAGGAGGTGAGAATTTGTTGTTTTATTGGTTCTAAAGGATCAGCACACTCTTCTATTGCAAAATAGAATGTCAGAGAAAACAGATGTTTTGTTTAGTCCAGAAAACTCTTTACCAAACAAGCTAAATTTCCTCTTGATGGTCATAGTTCTCAAGACAAAGATTAATTTGACATACAAGAAGGAAGAAATATGGGCCGGTGAGATGGCTCAGCGGCTTAAGCACCTGCCGGGCAAGTGCGAGAGCCCGAGTTTGACTCCCGGATCCCACATAGGAAAAAGGGGCCGGTGATATCGCTCAGCGGCACGGGCGCCTGCTGGCGCGCGAGGTCCTGAGGTCGACACCCAGTACCCACAAAAAAAAAAATTAAAAAAAAAAAAAAAAAAGGAAGAAATACTGCAGCTCAATAAGGAGAAAATGGGATTCATTCTAAGTAAAGCAGAAACAGCAGGCTGAACGCTGCCCTCATAACTCATGGACTATAAGCAAGACTCTCCTCTCAAGTGTTTTCTTATAAATCAGGAAGGAAAACAGTACTTTTCACTAAATGCCTTAAGAAGAAAAATTATTTTCTTTAAAAAGTGCTGGAAGAAACTTGAAAAATAAGGGCTGGAGTTTAGGAGCAAGAGATATGATGAAGAAAATATCTTCAAATATAAATCCAAACTGCAGTGAGAGAATGTTGACATAGACATCTTAGGAGTTTAAGTCTTTTAAGATTTTAGATGCCTTTCTTGCCTAATTCTTCCACTAGTTGAGAAAAGTAATGATTTAATAGGTAAAATGGCCGGCTTGTGGTATGATACACATAGATTATTGTGTGTTTGTTCTCTTCTGTTTTTATATGTCTAATGGGTTTGAGCATTGTTAGTAGTAGTGCAATACAAGAAAAGACTAGAATTCTTTTGGTTAATTTATCCATTATCTTATTCATTGGTTAGCAAGCATTTACATGACAAACATTCTGCATTACAGCAGAATATTAAATGAAAAATCAATACAATAGTCTGGTGGCAAAGGACTCAGATACCATCAGCGCAGTCGTGAAGGAATGACTACAGAGCTGTCATCATCGGTTTATGGGTTGTGCTGCTGTGTCAAACTGGGACACATTTCCTAGTTCTTTTTCCCTCTGCTCATCAAAATAAAACATCACAATTAGGGACTCTGATGCAATGTGTTTGCAACTTTATGTGAACAATAGAGAATGTCAAAACACTATTTTGGAGAGACTAAAAAATATATTAAATTGTACTGACTCTTCAGTTGATACTAAAATAGTAATCATATTTTGTTACAATCATTTATCCTACCAATCGTACATCTTACTAGGAAATAATTAGAATATGTGTTTCACTGATAAATATGGATGATTACGTGCTGGAGTTCTGCCTTAGCTAATTGAATAGTTCATTTCTTTTGCTCATCTTGGTCATTGTGCTTTGTCAAGTGAGTGTTGGCAGATTGGCAGGAAGTGATATTTTGGCGAGTTTATAAGTAATTCTGACTGAGACCCACTACTTGTGCTTGCTTAGAAGGCATTGCCATTCATGGTGGCTCTCCTCTCTTCCAGGAACCAAGGAAATATATATAAAAAATATTTCCACTTTCCTTTATTTTTGATGATTTCACTCTTTCAAAAAGAAAAAAGTGTGGGGTTTTGCAAACATATTAGAAGGGATCTCAAAAATTTAGGGCAGCTTTGGTGATAGTGCTATGCATAGGCAAACATTTAAGTGAACTTGGAAGAATTAAGAAAGAATGTACATTTTGCTCTAATGCAAAAATATTGAAATTCTCTGAAAACTCTATGAATTTAAATCTGCTTTACCAAGAGGAACATTTAGTACCCTTCTCCTTGCTCTTATATATAGAAAATTTCTCTATGAAGTTTTCTGGTTCAATTGATAAAATCAGCATGCTTAACTGCCTTTGCATTTGTTTTCTGGAGCTGCTGTAGCAAAGTAACACAAACTGGATAAATTAGAACAGCGATGTATTGTCATACAATGCTGGAGACTGTAAGTCCAAAATCAAGGTGTGAGCATGACCATGCTCCTCTGCTGACACAAGAAGAGGGCCTGTGCCCACCTCTGTCTGGCTTCTGGAAGTTTCTAGGCTCCTAGCAGCATCGCTCCAATTCCACTTGGCATTCTCCTTGTATTCGTGTCTGCCTCTGTGCCCATATTTCCCTTTTATAATCCCACCATAAGGGCCAAGTGCCTACCCTAATCACTTCATTTTAACATGTCTATTCATGTTGATAAAAGCCTATTTCTAAAGAAGGAACATCCTGAGGTACTGGGGATTAGAACATCAACATACAAATTTTTAGGGGACACAGTCCAATCAATCCATGATCCTTTTTATGTTTTCAGGAACTTTTTATGTGCTCTTTCACTTATATACTAAATGTTCAGTTTCTTCAATTAAACCAGTTAACCCATGCTGCCCTACCTTTCTGTACAATGATTCCATGCACCTACCCAGTAAATATGTAAGCTGTTATTCTGCACTGAAGGCCTCAGTCAGTCATCACTGCTCTCTTTCATCTAGAAGTATTGCATGTGCCTGGCCTTGTGTTATCACTGTCCTGTTCCTCTATTACTGTATTTGTTGCTATGATTTTGCCATGCTTTGTCCCTCAAAGGCTCTTGTGCTAGAAGCTTGATCCCCAATGTGGCAATGTTGGGAGGTTGTGTCCTTTAAGAAGTGGAGCCTAGAGGGAGATAATTAGGTTTTTGCAGCTATTCCCTGGGAAGAGATTAATGTAGTTTTGACAGGACACCAGTTCATTCACAGGAGAATGGGCTGTTGTAGAAAGAGTGAGCCTGGCACCTAACTCTATTTGACTTCCTGTTCTGCCATTTTATCATACTTATATGCATTCCCACCATGATGCCAAATACCATGTTGTAATACATGCAAGAGGGCCCTCAGTAAGGGCAGAAAAGATGGGGTTACCTTATCTTGGATTTCTAAACTATGAGTCACATAAATTTCCTTACTTGATAATGTACCTAGTCTGAGATATTTTTTGTTATAGCAGCAAGAAATAGAAATTGATACATTTTTCAAATTGTATTTATTAAAATTTTATTTTATAGGCTGGGCTTCTGTTAGCTGATTGGGAATATCCTCAGGGCCATGCACAATATTTATTTCATATTAATTGATCAATGTGTTTGTGGGGAGGGTGACTGAGTAAATAAATCATAACTTACTATTGGTATTTTGTGTAAGAAAGTCCCATTGTTGCCCTGAAGAACTACTGGGGAAGCTATGCAGAAAATGCAGGAAAACTTCCCAAAAGTCGTTAGAGGAAACTCTTATGGTTTAAAGAAGAAAAATAATTGAAAGTACATCTTAAACAGAAACAAAATACTGAAGACCATAATGTACCCAACTTTACATTGCTGGTAAAATACATTTTCATTTTCTTGGTGACTTAGGGAATAACAACTCAGGAATTACTTTAATAGCTTATGGAAATCAAATTGCTTTATCCCTACCTAAAACACTTCCTTAATCATACCCACTTCTAAAGTACTACTTTCTTACCCAGATAGAAATAAATATACCTCTTCCTCATAAAGCCATAATGTGGCAGTGTAAATTCAACACCTGCTATTACCATTTTTCATAACATTGCTTTTCTATTAGCTACCGCACACAGAGAGCTCCTACAGCTTTAGTATAGGCATTCAGTTGAAATTTACTACAAGTCAAGTTTTCCTCCTGATTGGTAATCTCATGAACAAGAATTACCCCTGAAAGACTGCTGTGAGAATCACTACTACAGTTTAGGCAGGAGGTGACAAATGATGCCACAATGAAATGGGACTGCACATAATAAGAATAGTGACATCAAGTTTTTTCTACTGCCAGCTTCCTAATTCTGCACTGAGTCAGCTGTAATTCAGAACTAGTTCCTCTTTGGACCATAGCCAGGTCTGCAGTTGAACAGATACGCTGAGGTTGTGGCAGAGGCCATAATAATCATCAGTGTAGAATCTCTTCACTTTGATAACAGCTCCATCATTAGCTTATCTTTTGGGTCAACTTCATCCTTTAGATCAGAGTAAAATTTTGGGGATCATTCTTGAGTTCCATTTTTCTTTTTTTTTTTTTTTGTGGGTACCGGGGGGTCGACTTCAGGACCTCGTGTGCCAGCAGGCGCCCGTGCCGCTGAGCGATATCACCGGCCCCTTTTTTGTATGTGGGATCCGGGAGTCGAACTCGGGCCCTCGCGCTTGCCAGGCAGGCGCTTAAGCCGCTGAGCCATCTCACCGGCCCCCAAGTTCCATTTTTCTTTCACCACTACTTCCAAACTTCTACAAATCTTTCAGAAAATCCTAGCGATTCAGCTTTAAATGTATGCAGAATCCAACGACTCCCTACTCTTTCAGTGCTATCATTTTACTACTAACCAGTACCACCCCATGGTTGGATTGATGTAATAACTTTCTAAATGTTTTCTTGATTTCCCCTTCCCTTTACCTGTAATTTTCTGCAATGCAGCCAAAGTATTTTTCTGAAATGTGGAAAAGATCAAATCATTATTCTGCTCAGGACCCTCTGATGGCGTCTCCCTATTTCATTTCAAATAAACCAAAGCATTTCCCGTGGCCTACTCCTACCATAACTTCTTTCCATCACTGCACCCTGCCACACACTACTCTTCATCTGAGTTCTTTTCTTCTGTAATGTTACCTCCTTCAAGTGCTTGCTTAAACTTCACCTTTTAAATGAGGTCAACCCTGACCATATTATTTAAATTACAAGCTGTGCCTATACTCTGTATGCATTATTGTTCTCTTCACTCTACTTTGCTTTTCTATCATTTGTAGCACTTACTACCTACTAACATACAAAGTAATTTCCTTACTTATTTAGCTCATTCTTGTGCGTGCCTGTGTGTGTGTATATGTGTGTAGCCCTGGGAATTTAAACCCTGGGCACTCTACCATTGAGCTACATCCCAAGACCTCTTTATTTAAATATAATACAAGATCTTGCTAACTTGCCCAGGCTGGCCTGGAACCTGTGATCCTCCTGTTTCAGCCTTTTGAGTAGCTGGGATGGTAGGCATGTGCCACCACTCCTGGCTAGTCAATCATTTCTTGTCTATCATTCTGTTAAATTCATCCTAAAGCTGCCTCCATACATATTTTAAGTTGAGCTTAGAGGTTTCTCCATATGCAGTGAACTGTAATCTAACTTGATGTGTAAACAAACTATAACATACTCTTGTTGTAAGTAGCTTATTCTCAGCCAATCACAGGCAGCCGACTATTCAAGCCATATTCAAATAAATCAGATCAGATATGTAAACTACCATGGCTTGACTGAATTCCACCTAGAGTTATAGATAAGCTGAGTCCAGCCATCTCAGTGGGTAGAAGCCCTGCACCAATTTTGTTTTTCTTACCATGGACTTAAACCTGTCCCAAATGTGGTGATTTTCTTTACCTTAGGGATGAATACATAACTGCTATCAATTTTCTGGGCATATCTTATATTTTAGGTTTTGCTCTGAGTTCTTTGACTATATCGTTTTATTGAATCCTCACTATATCTCATTGAAGTAGATAGTATTAGCTCTATTTTGCAACTATTCAGACTCAGGGAGGTTGAAATTTTTTCTTAAGTAACAAAACAAACATCTGTCATTTAAATCCAGATCTGTTTGACTTGCAAGCCTATCCTCATGCCACTACAGTAAACTATCTTCCCCTGCATGCTAAGTTTTTATATTTAGCAAAAGATGCTATATGAGGTTTCAGGAAGAAATCTGAGTTTAGAGTTTTAGAGTCAGAAAATCTAGGCTGGAGTCATTTGCTGTGTAATTATGTCACTTAAATATTCTGATCTCATTGCTCTTGCACCTAAATGTAAATAAAAGTTTTGCTTCATGCTTAAAAGGACCAGTCATCATAAGAATAAAAAACAAAGTAAAGTGTGTGGTAAAATTGTGAAGTCTTATTTAACCTAATATTTTGATTGTAACAGATGCATTCTATGGTGGCCAGTGCCAACATTTTGCATAGAAAAGAACTGATCAAAACTGAATGAATTCAGTGGAGATCAGTTATGACTCCAGTATATAAACAGCTTGGAAAGATTGATCTGTCTTAAGAAAAATGTTGAACCAATGGAAAAATCAACAGTTCTTCATAAATTAGAGAAGTAAGGCCCAAGGGAAAACTACTGCCTCAAAATTGGAGAGATAGAAAAGCAAATATAGAGAATCATAACCTACAGGAAGATAAACTCACAGGCAGAGATGCCATGGGAACCAGGGCTGGCATAGGAAAACCAGAATTGCAATTAATAGATTGCTGGAGGCTCAGTGTAGACAAGCCTGAGAGGTCAAACCTCTGGGGAGACCCAGGCATAGGACCACCTCCACACTTTGGTGTTTTACTTTCAGAAGCTCTACCAGGTTTTTATAGTAAATATCAGAGAAAAGTCACCTCATGCTCAGGCATAGGAAGGGAAAGTAAACCATTCTGAAGTATACTGGTGCTTTCTGCTCTTCTTAATGAGGTTTTCCTTCAGGAGAAGCCAGTCAGACAGAGCCTAAACTACTGGAGTTTTATCAGAGTCTAACTGACCTCAGACTTGGGGAGGTAAATACTCAACTCCAGCCAGCTCTAGCTATCCTGTCCCACTTGAGAACAAAGAACACTGATGAAATTCATAGCTCAAAGGCACATGCTCACTGAGAGATGGAAACCTAATCATAGTATCATAGAACCTTCCCTCCCCCACACCTATCACTAAAGGTCCAGTCATAGCAGCCCTTTCATTAAGTCCAAAGAGCAACAAAATAACTCAAGTCATACTAAAAGGGAAATAAAATGTTTGAAGATACTGAGTAAACATCAATATCAGATTCAGATATGGCAGGGCTGTTGGAATGACCAGATTGGGAATTTAAAATAACTATGACTAACATGCTAAGGGTTCTCAAGGATAAAACAAACAGTACATGTGGACAGATGGGCTATATCACATGGGAATCCCAAGAAGGAATCAGAAAGAATTCTGGACATCAAATGTACTGTCACAGAAATGAAGACTGCTTTTCTTCATAGATTGAATGGGCTATTCATAGATTGAAATTGACTCTTCTTATCAAAGAACATGAAATACTATGTCATGAGACACTAGTGTTCTCATGAAAACAATTTGAGAATGCTGACCAAAAATTAACCATCTATTAACATGCAGATAGACAGTAAGAGTTCACTTTTAGATGCATCATAGTACAACTCCAAGGCTTCCTCTCACTTGAAGTAGGACAGTGTCATCATCAACCTAAAAAGTGACTCATTACAAACAAGGACAAAAGAAATTGTTATAGTGGCATGGTCAATAGAGAAAGAAGCAATATTCTCATTTGGTCTGAGGTTTAGGTCAAACTTTTGACTTTTGGCACAAATTGATGAATGATTATAATCTATAATATAGATAAAATAAAAACTATTTTATCAGTTATTCCAGCTCCTGGGAAAACGGAGACATTGTCAGAGTTAATTGAAAAAGAACTATTGGTAGATATAAATATCTGGACTTTATTCTCTAAATTAATTTGTAAAATGAACCTGCTTATTCACCATAATAGCTGTTTTCTTGGAAGGACAAACCGATTCTGAAAGAGGTAAGGAAAATATATTAATTAAACAGAAAGCCATGATTTGAGACTGTATAATGTAATTTCTAAGCTAAGAGCATAATTAGTACAATAAAAGGCAAGCTGTGTCTTAGCCCCAGAGAAACAGGCCAGCTTCAGCACAGCCTGACTTTTGATAGAGACAGCAAGGAACCATGAGCAGCGTTGGATCCTCCTGACGGTGGAGACTTTACCAATGGCTCCTTGTCTTAAAACACATAAAATGGTCTCTCTACAGAGCTGAACAGTGCCCCCTCAAGAATAATATCTACTCAGGATCTGTGAATGTGACCTTTTTTGGAAATAGAGTCTTTGAAGGTCAAATCAAATAGCAGATGAGGGCATACTGGAGTAGGGTGGATTCTAAATCAGCTCTGACTTACTGACTATCCCTTTTAGGAAGAGGGATCTTGGTCACTCACAGATGGACCAAGAAACACAGCATGTGAAATCAGAAGCTGGACTGGAATGATGCCTTTACAAGAATGCCAGGGATTGCCAGAAGCCACTAGAAGCCAGGAGAGAAACATGGAAGAGATTTTCTCTCTGTGCTCCTGAACAGAACCAACCGTGTCTTGGTTCAGGACTCTCAAGGGTGGAACTGTGAGGGAATCCACTTCTGTGGTCTTCATGCACTCAGTGTGGTGCTTTGTTAAAATAGTCCTAGTAAGGTAATACAAATCTCAAACTGAGTTTTAGAAAATCACTTGAGGGCCGGTGAGATGGCTCAGCAGCATAAGCGCCTGCCTGGCAGGCACGAGGTCCTGAGTTCGACTGCCGGTACCCACATACAAGAAAAGGGCCGGTGATACCGCTCAGCGGCACAAGTGCCTGCTGGCAAGCGCACAGTCCTGAGTTTGACGCCCGGTACCCACACACACACACAAAAAAATCACTTGAACCTGCTGGCTTATTTTTCTTCTGGTTCCCTTTAATGAAAATGCGAAGACTTCCTGCAGAGTACAGCAACTTATAGTCATTTTTGCTTATGGTTACATGCATGAACATTGGTGCCTGTTCACCACCCCCACCAAAACCAGTTCACCTTGGGACAGGGAGAAATGTAACTTTCTGGTATGATTTCAAAGAGTGAGTTTAAGTGTGTGTATCCTGAGATCCTCATCCATTTCAAGATAGAAGGCTTTAACTGGTTCTATGATTAAATTTGTACAAAGGGCTTCTTTCACATTGGGCTTCATGGAAGATGGACATATCCTCTTTAAATTTTGCCACTTGGTTAATATCTAAGAGGAGGGAGGTTTTTCTTTGTGTTTATTTTTCCTTAAATGAAATGATGGTCAAATGATCATTTTACCAGGAGATGACACTGTCATTGAGCTAATAATATGCAAAAGGCAAAGCATATAAAGACTAGAAGCTGCTATGCTGTAGAGAGCAGAGTTTGCACCAAAAACACAGGGACTGTGCTGCAGTCATTAGTAGAAGCCCGACGTGGAGCAGACTTCATGAAGGCACTGCTCAGGAATCTGCTCCTCCCTTTGGAAAGTAGTCCAACATGTTCGGTCAGAAGAAATGTTTTCAAAGAAACTTTGGACAGAGCTCTTTCTGAATCAGGATGCAGTTTCCAAAGAATTAAAACCATTTGTTTTCTGTTTTCTTCAGTCTGAAAATATGATACCAAAGCCTGAGGAACTGGAAAAAATAATTCACAAATATCCCACAATTCACAAATATCCTACAGCTCTTTGGAGAATGTTATTTATGAAACAGTGAGGGATGGGGGAAGGGGGAAGGGGAGAGGAGAGGGGAGGGGAGGAGAGGCGAGAGATTTAAGGAATTGATTATGCAGGCTGGCAAGTCCAAAATCTACACAGTGGACCAGCATGGTGGAGAACCAAGAAGAGCTAATGTTGTAGCTCAATTTCAGTCACTATCTGGAACTATAATTCCTTCGTTCTCCAAAGTACCTGTCCTCTCTTTTTATATTTTCAACTGATTAGATGAGGCCTATCAACATTATGAAGAATCATCTCCTTTGCTCAACACACACTGATTCTGATTTAAATATTAATCACATCCAGTAAGTAAATACTTCCACATAGACATCTAGATTGATGTTCGAGCAAAAAATAGGTACCATGACTGCCACACCCTGTTCAAGTTGACATAAATTAGTCATCACTCTGGCTTAAACAACATATATTTAAATATTTTCAATGGTTCTGTGAGTTGCCTGGGACTCACCTAAATGATTTTATTTTAGTTATTTGTTGATGAACAGCAGACCACACACAGCTCAGTGCTCTGTGGGACACCAGCATTATTATTCCTCACAATTCTGTAACGGGTTTAGGCTCCTTTGGTCATTTGCTACACGTAATGCAGCTTCTTTCTCTCCCAAATGCATAGACCCAAATATTCTTTATAAAGTTTTGAGAGTCTCCTATATAGTTTTATATGTTATGGGCTCATTAATGAAACTTCAAAATCTCACAGACTATATATAATATTACCTCTTTGAGTAAAATATTCAGTGCCTAAGATCTTCCCTTGTTCCTTTTACCTCTCTCCACTCTGGTCTCTGGTCCATGGAGAGATAAATGGTATGCATGACTGCATAATGATGAAGAAAGGCTGATCTCAAATCCCAGTATGGCTCCTTTTTGGACTCTGGGCTGAATCACTTCCCAGACTGGTGAGATTATAGGTGTCCCTTGGACTCTGTGAGCACCCTACTGGCACAGGACATTCGGGTCTGAGGTTGGTAATACCCGAGTTCTCATGTCTGCTGCGCTCAGGCTTGCTGACTTGTCACCTCCTTCAGTCTGCCCTATTGCCATTGAACCCTGGCTGGGCTGTCCATTATACAGACTCTCCTGAAGCTCAACCTCTCCTCCTTCCCACAGAAGTTCTTTGCTTTCTGCCAGGTGCCTTCTTGCCTCCTTCCATCTTTCAGGTGTATGCGGTGATCTCTAGCTCCCATAAGTCCAAATAGGGAGTGAAGGATGGCTGGGGAAACACAATGCCAGGCTCTTTCTGTCCCACCAAGTTTTCACATCTCTCTCACTTACTGAATTGACCTTGTTCTGGCTACCCCAAGTGAGGGGCTTTTTGCTAGGTGATCTCCGAGTCCCAAAGATAAATACAGAACCAAGTTGTCAGTCTCTCCAAGTGCCTTTTAACCTGCCTACTATTACTTCTCTGATAACCACACAGGGGATATTGGACATATGCTCTCAATCATAGTCTCAGTCTTGCCTGAATATCCAGGGGTAGAAGCTGCAAGCTTGAGACTTTTCCTCTTTAGTATCACATTTTCAGTTTCTTCTGCAGCATCAGATCTCAACCTAGCTGCTGTAAAAAAATAACTCTTCATAGATTAAGGACTCTATAATCAGGAGATTGATTTTCTGCATGTCTTAAAAAATTTACAATCTGGTTCTTGATATGCTAAAGCAATTTAGAAAATTCACTTTTAACAAAACCTGGCTTTTCAGCAAATTGCTTTCTCAGAAAACAGCAGAAGCCTCATTCAACATTCAAAGGTTAGAAATATGTACTTTGTGTCTAATTCAACATTTCTAGCTGAGAAATATGTACTTTGTCCCAGCAAGTATCATCCTAACTTTGAAACACAAACTTTGTACATTTCAGAGATTATTCAGCTTCCAGTACAGCAAAGTTGGCAGGATTTAAAAAAATAATAATTTAAATGTTATTCACTTTCACTATGTTTCTAAAAAGAAAGAGGGCTAGGATATAATAACACCTCTAAAATTAAGTAAGCACATACAGCAAATGGAATTTTTGATCAAAATTATAAGAAAACACACTACTGCAAACATTTCAGATGTCTTTTGAAATGCCTGTTGCTGCTTTTAAGAACATTCTTTATTCCCTGCTCTTGTCTATTTACCTAGCGTAGTTCCTCATGATTAGCTACTTGCTATTATTGCCCAATCTCTGCATGAATCACTGAAAATGTCATGCAGTTCATGAGGCTACACATACTCTTTTTCACTAATGTGGAAAACTGTAAGTCAGATTTGTTCTAAAATCAACCCCTACTTAAAGCATTTTGAAAATTAGAAAGTACCTACGAATATAATAAAAAACACTTTCTATTTAAATGATTCTCATTTATTTTGGAGGTAAAAGAAGTGCATTTGGTGCTGCTGCCAAGTTTTATGTACCCTTCTGTGTTAACACAAGCCATATGTGGAGGACTGATACTTGAATTCCACATCATTCACTCATTTCCCTTGCATTTTAACTCTGAAGTATAAATAATGAGGAGGGAAGGAGTTGTTTATTTAAAATCATAAAAGTAAAGGTTTTAGTAGTGAATGTTCCAAAATACAGTTTGATTTCTTTTTATTAAGAACTGGATTAAATTGGACCAGTCTGCAGCTGACTGGGGCACGAATCTACGATACACATTAAAATGTTGCTGGAATCAATGGAATGTGGTCACAGTTAACCAGATTCCTGTCACAGTTCCTTATAAAACTGCAGGATGTAGAGTTTTTCTACTTGAGTAGAAAAAAATTCCTGGTGAATATTTTTGCCACAAGGCCAGAAAAATCCAAGTTTCCCAATGGAAGAATAGGCCCTACAAGACTCTTAGAGAAAAATATACCTAGATGTCACCTAAAATCAGCCAACACAGTCAAATAGTGAATGGAGAATCACCTTATAAATGATCATCTAAAGGCAAAACTCTTTAATCCATCTGATTTGGAAAAGAACAATGGGAACTGAAGCAAGAAATACAAAATATTTCACAGACATGAAAGATCACACGAAGAAAGGTATATTTTGAGTAATGCTTTGTAACAATATTTATATAAGCTACATCTAACCCTTGTGTGGAGGTAAATAATATTATCGCATTCTAGTGACAGGAAAACAAAAATGAAAGAAAACTGCAATTAAAATTGTAGCACAATATTCAGTTCCAGAAGTAAATCCTCCATTTTAAGCATAAATAAGAAATGTTGATTTCTTAGTTAATAGAAAATTGATTTTTCCCACATCTACTAAATACATTTTGAATAAACACATTAAAAATTATTGTTGGGCCAGTAAGATAGCTCAGCGGCATAAGCGCCTGCCTGGCAAGCAAGAGGTCCTGAGTTCGACCCCTGGTACCCACAAAAAAAAAATAAATAAAAATAATTGTCATAATGGAGGTCTACCTGTTAGTTTCCTTATCATTCTTGAGAAGATGAGAAGGGAGCCCCTTATGTGACAAGCCCTCCCCTAACTCCCACAAGGACTGCATTTGGAATAGTCCTTCTAATTTGGACACTTTCAGTCTGTTAATGAAACTCAAGAAAATTGGGACATTTTGAGCTTAATAAAACTTTCAAATCTTTTCAGTGGGTTGCCAAACCTTCCCTATGTTTTAGAGAAGCAATAGTGCTATACGATATAAAAATGATTGTTCTTCAATTTAATCTTAGTTCAAAACTGTAATTATTAAATCATACATTATTTTTTGTCTTGGTTGCCACCTAAAATATTAGCATTGAGTCATTTGCAAATCAGACAGTTGCCAAGATGAGCATGGATTTGGGGGGGTGGCTTTCAAAACTGGTTGTGTGGACCATCTCCTCTATGTTCTACCTACTGCTTTTGTTAAACTTTCCCATCTTCTCTGAACACAAATTGCAGAGTTAATGAATGGAACAGAGATCAAAAGCATAAAAATGTCTATCATGTCCAACACAAAGTAGGTGTTTAATAAATAAAAAATGAAAGCTTTTGCTGTTATTATTCTACATTTAATCATGTGATTAAAATATCTGACAAGAATGGAGCCTTCTGGAATTTCACACACACAAAAAAAATCCTTATTCCTAAACCCAAAAATGTAATCCCAAAACCTGAAGACTTAATGTTGTTCTTTCACAGTCTTAAGTCACAGCTGCTTTGTCAGTCAGCACCTCCCACAGTTCTTTTGATGCTCACCTGTCAGGATGTTCCCGTCACCCATCAGGATTTCAGTCTAAACTTTGGAAGCATGCGTGCATCACCTCAGGAATGATACGGAGCTCCACTTTGCATGCATGCTCTTTTTTTGTTTGTTTTGTTTTTCACTTTTTGAAGCAAGGTCTTGGTCTGTAATTCAGTGTGGCCTTGATCCCACTATGTAGCCCATGCTGGCCTCAAACTCATGGGGATCCTCCTGCCTCAGCCAACCAAGTGCCGGGATTATAGTCATGCAACACCAAACCTGACTGCATGCATGCTCTTAAACTCTGGGTAGCCACTGCCTGTAGTGTTATGTTGAGAAGGACTCTAAAGATGTGTCTGAACACTGAGAAAATGTACTGACTTGTGATCAAAGTCTCCCCTAGGAATGGACATGTGTGTGTAGGTCCTTCTCAGTATATCACCTTGGGTGTGGATATGTGCATGAAGCCACCTCCCCAATACCACATTAAACCTCCACCACGGAACAAAGGCCTAACAGTCTGGCAAACAACCTGAGAAGTGAAAAGCTGCCACACACGATGTGGGATACCTCTTATTCCAACACTCAGGATATCTGTGGAAACTGAGTCATTAGATTATTATTTGGAAGCTGATCTACAAAAAAGTAGAGCAGCCATCTGCAAGTAGATCATGTTTTAGACTATGACTATATTTATGTTCTGATTAACATGAATCTAAATTGTATTCAGAGAATACAAACATTTTTTTGTAATAACTGATACATGGTTAAGAGGAAAAATGTAAGATACGTTGCAAAATCAACACGTTATTTTTATAATATCTACTATTTAAACCCTCTCCCTATGTCCTTGGTGCTAAACTCGTAATGCCTGATTAATATTTAGGGCACTTTACTTCTATTCCTTTTTTTATGTGGAACATTTAAAGTTGAGCTTATTTAAACAGCATTCCCCTTATGTTTTTTAGGTCTGTTTCCTCTACTGCTTAGGCATTCAAGAAATTTACAGTTCTCTGTGTTTTTCACAGGTATTGATTTCTTTGCTTATGATGAATATCTAAATTTGTCTGTATTTATTTTGAAAAATCAGAGAAAACAGATTCTAAATCAGTTAAGCATTTTTAAATGAAAGATGTTTTGTGAATAACAAACTTATAAAAGTTATGATGAAAAATAAACAGGAAGCAAAAGAATTGATTTTGCTGGTGTATGATACAATTCAAAATTTCCCCACTGTGTATATTCCTCTCTCAAAGCAATTTTTGAAATTGATTGTGTTATTTTGTAAAGGAAATACTGCCTTTGAGTATAATAAGTTATCTTTGGGTTTTTTCCCTCCTTTTCCATAATCTTAGGCCCTAAACACAATACATAACTTCTTACTAATAAGATAATTTATTTCTAAAGTAGTGAATGTCTTTCATCTCATTTTGACTCAGATTTAATCCATCAAGAAGATTAATAGCACATAAAACTTTTTCTAATTTCATTTCAGGGGACCAGTATAGAGAATTACATAGAAACTTTGGATTTGGCTATCACACCATTCTCATTTGTCCCGAGTCATATTTTGTGACAATCTCAAAAGGTTTCTGTTAATTTCAATGCCAAAAGAGCTATCTCTATTTGGGGGGTGGGGGTATTACAAATTTCCACCAATAAAAGCCATCCTTACAAAAGTATGTACACAGTGATTAGTTCCACTGGCTATAATTACTGCCTGCTTAGGAGACCTCTGAACAGAAGCAATGTCCTAGAATGTTATTTCAGAGAGAAACAAAATATATATTCAAGCTATTTACAGGCATCTCTCTCAGGGAGCTCAGATCCAACCAAGCTATTGCAAGCCAACATTGTTAGGTCCTTTGACTCCTTGATTCTCAAAAGCTTAGGTGGCCAGTATTTCCTGGCTCTTACTCTGTGGGAGTTGGCTCTCAGCTTTTAAAAGAATTGGGTTGCAGAGGGATCACTGGGGCTGCCTGGGCTACAGGCAGTTTCCACCCTGTTAGCCAGACAGGATACCAGGAGATTAGTTGTAACTGAGTCGGTTCTAGGTCCAGTTGGCATGGGCCTTGTCCCCAGGGCTCTGGCCAGACAGGAAGGCTGCCTTTGTGGGAAAGACAAGTTACCAGGAACATCAATAATGCCAGAATTAAGTGTTTCTCTCTACCTTGATGTGACCTTTTGGAGGGAATGTAATGACCACACGGGTTTCATCAGCCGAGGCAAAAAATATTCTGCCTGTTCTTACATTTTCACCATACACTGAAGCTCATACTTTACCAAAGACCTATAGCAGAAAGGCAGAAAATCTTCAATTTTTTTCATTACTTGATGATGCTTGTTTGCTTCTCTCTCAAGAGTTTTAAAGGCCTAATAATTTCTTTCATTTTGCAGAATTGATACATACATGTTTATCAAATAATAGATACAAATATTTGGAATTTTTCCCTAATTTAAGTTTCTAAAAAGATTTATACATTGTCCACACACAAAAAAATGCCTACATGCTTCAGGAAAAGAAAAATGATATGATGTTTCTTCAACAGATGGTGTTACCCTCATATGCAAGACCCTAGAGGATATCATATATCACAGAAAACCTGCTGGCCCTTGGAGAAGAAATTGAAAATGCGTGTGCAGCAATCTCATGACTAAGGTTACTCCAAGCAGGAGTTCGTCATACTAATAAATATCTGGAAGCTAATGGCCACCACTTTGAGCACCTCTTGTAATTGTAGAGGCCAAAGGTAACTTGTATTAATCTCATGATGTCTCAATAAATTTAGTATTAAAATATTTATACAAGTTTTTCTTTTCCTGAAGTGTACATACATTTTTAGTGGACTCCGTATATCTATAACTCTATATATTTGGTATACATATACTCTATCTCCCCCCCTCACATATAAATGTGAACAAGATATTAAATATATACATTTATATATTTGTGTTGTTCACCTTCAATACCCTTTTTCTACCCCTTCGTTTCCTCACTTCCACTTCCTGAACTCCAGAAAGTCTACCTCACTGTTTCCTGCCATCTCTCCTTTATTTTGCTCATTAGTTGATTTATATTGTGAGTTTCTAACATAAGTGGGTACAACTATTATTAGTTACATTTCACAAAAATATACCAAGAATATATTTTTAAAAAAGAATTTTACAGGCTTGATTTGAGATCACAGAAAACAGAATCTGTCATTATACCAAAAATAAAACTCGGGATTTGAAACTCCAGGCATTTAATTTTGTTCTTCATGTATATTTCACTACATACAGTAGTCCCCCTTTATATGGGGATCATTCCAAGACCTCCAGAGA
The DNA here is from genome assembly GCA_028451465.1 of Erethizon dorsatum. Classification (NCBI taxonomy): domain Eukaryota; kingdom Metazoa; phylum Chordata; class Mammalia; order Rodentia; family Erethizontidae; genus Erethizon; species Erethizon dorsatum. The sequence continues at coordinate 53,064,511 of CM051828.1, forward strand.
ATGCCTTAAACCTGAGAGTACCAAACCCTATTTATATGCTTTTTTTCTTATACAAATGTATCTAAGACAAAGCTAAATTTATAAATTAGTCATAGTGAGACATTAAGAACAACTAACAAGGGGCCGGTGAGATGGCTCAGCAGTGTAGCCACCTGCCTGGTAGGCGCGAGGGCCCGAGTTTGACTCCTGACACCCACATATGAAAAAAGAGCTGCTGGCACGTGAGGTCTTCAAGTCGACCCCTGGTACCCACAAAAAAAAAAAAAAAAAAAAGAACAACAATAAAATAGAATAATTATAATAACATACTGTAATAAAATTGCCAAAATAGATATTATTGCAGTTAGGGGTCATTATTTAGGTAAAATAAGGATTATTTGAACACAAGCTCTATAATATTGTGACAGCTGATTTGATAATTAAGATGGCTACTAAGTGACTAACGGGCAGAGAGTGTACACAGTGTGGGTACTCAAGACAAAGAGTTGGTTGACATCCGAGGTGGGATGAGACGGCAGGGCACAACATTTCATTGTGCTATTAAGAATAGCATGCAATTTAAAACTTCTATCTCGGTTATCTCTGGAATGTTTCCCATTTAATATTTTTGGACCATGATTAATTACCGGAAAAATAAGCCTCAGAAAAGGAAACTGTGAATCAGGATAGACTACCTTAATGAACATTCTGAATGATTATGTAAATGAGTGACTCTAATTGGCCCCCTTCCTTCCACTCTTCCCCACCCCAAACCCAACAAAGGGTCCATTCTCTACAGAAGTCCCAGAAAAATATTTTAAAATGGAAATCAGAATACTTGTTCTCCTTCCACCACATACACAATCATGTCCACACTTAAAACCCTCCAAAGTTTTCACCTTATACCTAGAATAAAATCCCAGCTCCTCACCTGACTCATCAGGCTTTGCAGATCCTGACCACCATCCATCATTGCCTCATCTTCTACCATCCTTATTCCACTCACCCTGACTCTTTGCTGTTCCTAGAGTGGACAAATATAGTTCCACCATCCGCCAAAAGGCCTTCTTATGTGCTGTTCTGCCTGGAACACTTGCCCCACATCTCCATATTTCCCCTCACTGTCTACCTCCTTATGCTGTTTCATGTGCTCCTTACAGCACTCTGCCCAGCTGACAGTGTGATATATAATTTGTGTATTGCCCATCTCCTTCACTGCAATGCAAATGTTACATAGGCAATGGAGTCTTCTCAAGTAAACCAATACCCATGCTGTCCAGGACCCTCTTGATGTTGCATAGAGATAAACAACAAAGGTTTGAGGAACAGGGAATTGAAAGCTTGGACAAGGCTCTGTGAACTGCCTGGGTTATCCATAGATCCTGAAGGACAGAGACCTGCTTAACATGAACTATCATTTAGTAGTCCAATGCAGGGTCCAAAACTGGTCACTTTGTAGTAAACCTCCTTCCTTCCCAAAGACACATCATTGCCATTAAACCCAATGGAAATATAAAGTCTATTTCTCATGTTCTCTGCTGCTTCTCTCTGTAGATTTTTCATAAGAGTCAAAGAAATAGGATCATGCATGGTCCCTGAGGCCGATATAATCTTTGGTCTCAACCTGTGTGATTTTAAGGAGATTAATAAACCTCTCTATACTTTAGGGCCTGTTGTAGGCTGAATTGTGTCCTCTCAACAGTTCATATGCTGAAATCTTAGCTCCTAGTACTTTGAAATATAATCAAATATGGAAATAAGAACTTCAAAGCAGTAACTAAATTAAAATGAGGTCATTAGGATGGCCCCTAATCCAGTATGACTGGTATTCCTATAAGAAGAGGAAATTGGAACATAATATAAAAGGAAGACAATGTGGAGACACAGGAGAGGTACTTGGAATATTTTCTTCACTCATAGCCCTCAGAAGGAACCTTGTCTGCTGAGATCTTGACCTTGGACTTCAAGCCTCCAGAACTGGGAGACAATTCATTTCTGATATTGAGCTACATTGTCTGTAGTACTTTGTTGTGGCAACCCTAAAAATCTCATACAGTGTCATTAGTGAAACAGGAAAGATAATGGTACACATTTCATGGCATTATTGTGCAGATTGCATAAAATGTGTAAAGTGAATAAAGAGAATAAAGATCCTAGCCTTGCATCAGGCATTTAGTACTCAGTCGTTATTTTAATTCATATTAACCCGATCTTACCTGGCCATTAAACCAATTGTAAAAACAAGACTTCGAAGTAGTCCATTTCATAACTTAAGGGAAAAATCTCCTGTTAAGCAGTTAAAAAATATTTCTTCTTCGCCAATAAAAACATGACATTTTCAGGACATGAGGGAGGGAAAAGGGTAGGAATCTTACCTCTACTCTGTAAAATGTCTACTATTCCCTGAACACACCAAGTTTCCACAGAACAAGCAGTGAACAATTCGGTAACATGGGGCCATAGAAATTAATATAATCTGATGTGTTGTACATTAAAGAAACTTTTAAAACTAAATGTTAATTCTAGGAATACAGTATATCCTATGATGGCAGCACATGGTAATCCAGCAGGGGAGGGAAGAATAAGATACACTGTCCTCTCTTCATATTTTGCTCAACATTGAACACAGAAAGTAAGAACAGGAAGTTGCCTCTAGAAAGTTCCATCAACTTCCAGATGATAAAACTCAAATACACATCGCAACTTCTGTCTGAGATTATAAAGCTAGTGGTGAAATCCTATTCATTCCCATTAAACTTTCTTTCAGAAGCTCACTTCCATATCATTGCTTCTGCATTCACTTTTGAGAACATTATGGAAAGATGGTCAGACCCTGGAGCCTCAGTTAATAGGCAAGATTAGAAACCTCTAAACACCAATGCAACAAAACCCCAAAGAAAATTGTTAACAGTAGAGATGGTTCATCTGCACAGTCATTACTGTGATGCCAAGATTGACCTTTAATGCATGACACCAAGTCCAATAACCTTCTGTTTCCACCCCTATTCTCGCACAATTGCACCTACAAGATAGGTGTGTTGAAAGAATTAAATAACATAATCTCTTAGTGAATAAAATGTCAGAAAAAAATGAAAAAGAAAACGTGACACATCTTCACACAAAAACCAAAAACAGTCGTGCACTTCATAACGATGTTTCAGTCAGTGATGGGTTGCTTATTTGACAGCATTCTCGTGACATGATAATAAAGATGAAAACTTCTTACAACCTAGTGACATTGTAGCTATTGTCACCTCACAGCATGATGCAGAGCATGGTGATGCTAGTGTAAACAAACCTAATATGTTGTCAGTCGTAGCAAAGTATAGCAATTTCAATTATGCATAGCACATAATATTTTATAATGATATTAAGTGACTGTGCAGCTGGTTTCACTCTTTACTATACTGTATTATACTTTGTAATAATTACTTTAAAGTGTTCTATGTTTTTAAAAGTTTACTGTAAAATAGTAGCCTGTGTTATGCTGGCAGCAGCCTAATATATCTCATATTTAATTCATCTCTTGATTCCATCATTTCTCTTTTGTTTGATTTAATCATTTGTTCTTTTTTATCACAGCCCCAGGAGCAATAGCTATCATTCATATATATTATGTATATTTTATATATAATATAAATATATAATATATAATTATTATATAATTATTATATTATTAATTATTATATAATATATAATATGTAATAGAGAGAGAGAGAGAGAAAGAGGGAGAGAGAGACAGAGACAGAGAGAGAGAGGGAGGGAGATGGAGAGAAAGAGGTGGGGGAGGCTTTATATGTCCATCACATAACCAGGGTATGTACTATGCAAGCTCCTCTAGGTTTGTATAAGTACAATCTATGATGTCCACACAATGATAAAATTATCTAATGGTGTATTTTTCACAACGTAAACTTGCTTTGACAGCCACTTGACTATATGGCATCTTCACACACACACACGCATGCACACATAAGCTAGAGCTACTGCTCTTGTATTTTTAAACAAAAGCTGTGAGTTTCCTTAACACTGCAATTTTGAGCTCACTTTCAAAATACCTGAATAACGAAGTCCTGGAAATGTTTCTATATATCACACATGCACAAAGTAGACAAGGGACCCAAGGAGGAGGAGAACTCCACCACCACCACCACCACCACCACCACCTTCTGAAAAGCAGCTGGCTACCAGAAATCTTGATGGGTATTTTAACTTGGATATTGGTCAGGTGGTCGTAATTTGTCAAAATACTTATAAACCCGCTCCTTAAAATCCTTTTCTGGGCCCGTGAGATGGCTCAGCACCGTAAGCGCCTGCCTTGCAAGCGCGAGGGCCCAAATTCGACTCCCAGAACCCACATACAGAAAAGGGGCCGCTGATATCGTTCAGCGGCACGGGTGCCTGTTGGCGCGCGAGGTCCTGAGGTCGACCCCTGGTACCCACAAAAAAAAAAATCCTTTTCTTTTTCTTTATCCACTTCTGTTATCCCTTGAGCATTATGCAAATTACTAGGTATTCAATGATAAAATTAGAGTCTGAGTCCCTTACTTCAAGAATCTTAAGTAAGATGGCCCCATAGCTATAATTACTTCCTCAATTACATATAATATTTGAGATAACTTTAATATTTAAAACTTGTTTGATCTAGTTAGAGTTCTCATTGATTTTTTTCTCATGGAGATCTATTCTTTATATGTTGCAGAAATCAGAGCTCAGAAATAAGATTTGTGTATTCCCAGGTATTTAAATTAAAGAGATCTTTATTTTGGAGCAGCACAGGTCTTTCACTAAAAGTTATTCTGTGCAGCAGAATAACATATGTGCATCCCATGGAAATCTGCAGACTCCAGGGATTGAATTGATCTGCTTAGAACATCCTGAGCTATTCAGAGTCTGTGAATCACAAGATGGGCAACTTGGCAGCCAAAGGAAGTACTGAGGGTTATATTTGCCTCCACTGGGGAGGGTTGCTGAAGCTTGAGGGTAGCTTGTGTTTTTTACTAATAAGATAACAACAAAGGAAAATGGACAAAGGAATAGACATGTTTTAGAAAAATCATTTTTAAATTCTCTAAAAATTTTAACACCCTGAGTCCATGGAATAACCAGACTGTTACCACAAAAAAAGACCCCTCTCAGCCCCAGTTAGCTGTGTCCCTCAACACTTTCTAATCAGAGATGGAACCTCCTTGCCTCACCTCAAGCTGACTCTGTAAGATGTATAGTATCTGACAATCAAGTAGTTGACTATTAATATACATGGTACCTTTTGGCTTAAAAATCAAATATTGCAATTTTTTCATGTTCTATGGATTTTTTACTTCCATTTGATAGCATTGTATCATAGTTCTTCCACTGAACTAAACATCAATTTGTTTGAACTAGTAAAAAGTCCTGTAAAGAATCATGATTTATAAGATCACATACTAGATTAAGAACTCTGTAAGGTCTGCTCTGAGGTGGAAGTACGTGCACAACTTTGGGTAGGATAAAAACACTCTGGAATTCTGGCACAGGAGTCTCCATGATGGCTCTTAACACAATTTACCTTTAGCTCCATATTCTCTACTTAAAGCAAGGAATATACACTCCCATCATGTCTGATGCATGAGCCCTGATGATTCATAAAATTACTGCTATAAAGTACTACAAGTACTTTTGAGAAGAGTACAGGTAGTTCAGATATAAGAAACCAGAAGGAGGGGAAAAAGTCCATAGAAAGGAATAAAGAAATAGTCAATCATATGTCAAAAAATGAATGCCTAATAAAATGTATTTATCTGACTTGCCAAAGACATGCAGTGTATAAATAGTGATTATGGCACACAAAACTGTTCACACACCCATCATGTAAATGAATCTACAAGATTTATAACAATTGGTTAACTCACAATCTTTTTCTAAAATATGGCATATTATATCAGTATTCTGAACTTTATTTAATGACTTTAGCAAGTGTTCCTCATAAAAAAATTATGATCATATTTTATGGGTTCGAATTAAAGACATTTGATATTAGTCAGAGTGAGATAAAGTCCTCACTCAAATTTCTCATTCTTTAACTTATTGCATCAGACACAAAGTCTAGGGCTCCAGATAAAACCATGTATTTATTAGTAGACTCTCCTATATAACTTTGTGAACGCTTAGCAGGAACAAGAAGATTTTACTGAAGAGCTGTTACATTAATTGAAAAAAAAAAAATTTTTTTTGTGGGCACCAGGGTTCGAATTCAGGACCTCGTGCACCAGCAGGCGCCCGTGCCGCTGAGCGATATCACCGGCCCTTTTTTCGTATGTGGGTTCCAGGAGTCAAACTCAGGACCTTGTGCTTGCCAGGCAGGTGCTTACACTGCTGAGCCATCTCACCAGCCCAATTGAAAATATTTTTAAAGAATCTACACAATCTCATTTATCTACTCTTATTCCCATTTCATCCATGTGAAGTATGTAAGGATAAATACTACTATCACACATTTTATTAAAAAGATTGGGAAGAAACTGAGGCACAAGAAATCTTTATTCCTTTCCCAAATTCACAAGATAATAGCACCAATGTTGTATGTCTGGTTTCCTGCCCTTCTGCTTCCTTTATGATACTGAACTGCCTTTCAAGTTAATGGAGTCTTACAAATGAATCTAAGAAAGACTTAAAAGGCATCTTACCATACAGTTCAATAGACAGGTATTTGTCTATTTAGATAAACTTGAAATAACAATTGTAAAATTCTTCACAATATTTCTGTAAGTAGGAAAAAGTAAAACATGATGATTTTCCAAAAATTTGCAAATAATTTTATTGGTATACATAATGATATACATAATGATCACATTCATCATAGAGAATTTGTACCTGTATGAAAATTGGTACCAGAGAAGTAGGGTCATTGTGTGAGTATACATGAATATGTGGTTTTGAAGCCTTTATAACTGGTTTGCAAGAGGGGTTTGGAAAAGTTTGAAGCAGTAAGCTAGAGAAGCCCTAGTTTGCTGTAAGCAGAGCATGATGGGTAATTCTGGTTGGAACTCAAAAGACCAGAATGGTGATAACAATGCAGACAATAAAGGCTAGGCTTATAAGGTTTCAGATGGGAATGAGGATTATATTGGAAACTGGACTAGAGTTTATAAATGTTTCATTATGGCGAAGAATTTGTCTATATTTTTCCTATGTCCTAAGAGATTATGTGAGGTCAAATAAAGACCAAAATGGATGATAGACACTGGGAAGCAGGAAGAAAATATTCAAGTAAGAAGAGGAACAAGGAAGGAAGAATGGAGAAGGGAAGTAAGAGAAAAGGAAAAAAGAGAATAGAAGGAAAATATGAAAACAAAGCTTTTATAAATAAGGAGAGGAAGAAGAGTTGAAGGGAAGGAAGGAGAATGGGTAAAAAAAGAAGAATCAATATATATTATGTACTGGTACAAATTCCCTATGATAAATGTGATTATTGTGTGTATCATTATGTATACCAATAAAATTAATTTAAAAAAAAGATTGTGGAGGAAATCTCAAGATAGTACACTGCTGAGGCTGTGGCATGGTTCTGCTGACTGCTTTCAGTCACACCTACAGTGAGAATCAGGAGCAAAAGCAGTTTAGTGATTTGAAAAATTTGCAGGGTGGACAGAAAAGAAGCATCTACAAAGTTGGAGACAGAGAGGTTGGTTGCTGAAAAGATTAGTGTTAAACAGAAGCCAACTACTCTGTAGCAGGACAATAAGAAAGTGCCTTGATAGCATCTCAGGAAATAGCCAGACCTTACCCATCACAGGCTAAAGATTGTGAAAAGGTAAAGTTCTGTGAAAAACTAATTTGAAAGACTAATTTGTTTTCCCTGGCATGCTTTGTTTGAAAAAGACCATATTGTTTCCCTGGGATTCATTTCATAGTGTTCAGCTATTGGACCACTCACAGATTGCTGCAGCCATGGTCTAAGGGGACCTGGCTACTGTTTATTCCAGGCACAGACCTTGGCATCGTCCACGTGGTGCTGGTTTTTCAGACATACAGGATGCAAAAGTTATGGGGCCACAGAGGTTTCCACCCAAATTTCACAAGGCTTAAGAGGTCAGTCTGTGTGTTCTTGAGAGGGCAATTCATGAAGCTGTGAGAGTGAAACTGAAAGTTCAGTGAAAACCCAGGAAGTTGGAGATGCCAGGAATGTGGAACATATGCTGAGGAAAACTATAGACTGCAAGCAGAGTCAAAGCCCAAGAGAGAAACTATGTAGGCTGCAACCAGCAAAGCCATAGCAGCAGGGCTACCCAAGCCCTTCAGAGCTCACATCTTAATGCAACCTACCCTGTGTGGTGGATATGAAGCTACAGGATTTAATGTTTTCCCTGATGGATTTTGGTCTTGCTTTGGTCCAATTCCTTTCTTTTCCTTTATTTCTCCCATCTGGAATGGGAATGTTTACCCTATACTATTGTATGTTCGAAGAATTTACCTTTGTTATTTTTAAAGGGGCTCACAAGTAAGAGTTTGCCTTGAATCTCAGAGGAGACTCTGAACTTGACCTTTTCAACAGTGCTGAAACTTTTAAGACTTTGGTGACTTTTAGAGCTTGACTAAATGCATTCTGCATAATGAGATAGACATGAATCTTTTTGAGTTGGGTGGAATGTTATGGTTTATATCTAGAATGCCCCCCAAAGTCTCATATTAGGAGTTAGGGCCTGGTCCGGAGGCAGATCACAGGGTCATGTCCTGGAAGAGTGTATTCTTGTCTGTGGCTCTTCCTTCCTCTCTTTCTCTGCTTTCTTATTGCCATGAGTTGAGCAGTTTCCCCTTCCATGCACTCCCACCATGGTGTTTCTTCCTTGGAACCAGTCAACCATGAACTGAATCCTCTGAAAACCATGAGCCAAAATAAATCTCCTATCCTTTTAGTTGTGGGTGTTAGATATTTTGTCCCAGTGATGGGAAAGTGACTAATACAGTGATTTTCTACGTCCCTACTGCTTTGCTATCCAGCAAGCAAAGGCTTTGTGTTACGGAAATAGCTATCATTTCTATAATATGGAACAATTTATCAAGTGTAAAGTGTAAGAGGGCACTTAACAGAGAACTAACTGACTAAGAAAATTCTCATCAACGTGAGATGACAAAAAGGAATCATGATTCATTATCATCTGAGGTGTTACAATGCATCTTTGGCAATCCTATGAGAGGAAGCCACTCAGAATCTCTGGCTCTTCAAGTGGCCCTGATTAAGACTTCTCAAGGAACGATGAAATAGCAAAACTTTTTTTCTATTTTTTTTCTTTAACCAGACTTAAGAAACTTATGAATTTCCTACAAGCACATGAAAAATTAGGTGAGATTATTGTCAGAAACACCTTAAAAGTAAATACTAATTTAATGTCCTGAGGAAATTCCTCCAGCTATATAAACTTTTTAAAAACATTCAATGGAGGAACCTATTTCCGGTTTCATATTCAGCAAAATTTTTATGTAAATGAACTGTCAAGAATCCATTCTCGTTTGTTAGAACACATGTCACCTTATTTAGAAACATTAGGATGCAGTGTACTTTAATTTTTACCATATGTCTCAGAAGTCTTTTGTATAAGCAATCATAAAGCCTATTCAGTTTGATATATGTACAATTTTTCCTCAGTTCTAAAGAGTAAGGACTATCCAATCAATTTAGGTTTTTGTTTCTTTAAAAAATCCAGTTCTGAAATCCTGTCATTGGCATGTACAAGTTACGTGAAGCAAGGGTTATGCTAAGATGTACATTTACTTTTAAGTTTTAAATCCCCAAAACATACTTACTTCCAAAGTTCCTGAGGTAAAAATGCAATTCAAATAACTCATATCCACTCTTTATGGTAAATTTGTAATTATATAGTGTAGAACACTGCACAAAAAGTATTTAAAAGAAAATCACTTCATATTGCTTCTTTTTCCCTTTATAGTGAATAAATAAAAGACAACTACGAAAATAATTGTTCACAAGTATGATCCACTGGGGTGGCATTGTACAGCACAATATTTTCCAGCTAATTTTGCCTGAAAGAAAACACACCATGACTACAGTCTTTGACGTAGGATCCATCATTACAGCTGCAGGAACTGAGCAGTTGCCAGGAGTTGGCGAAGCCCCTGGATGTTATTGCCACCTGGAAGTATAATTGACACATAAAGAAAGTGCAGTTCTGGATAGAGCATGTTGCTCATTCTACAGCCGGCCTAGGTTGTCCTTCTATGAGAAAACAGTGTGTTTAAGTGGAAGAAATAAAAAATCCCCTTAAAATTAATTGCAGAATAAAGTCCAAACTAGACAAGTGTTTGTTTTGCTCACAAGCTTTCTTTTTCATCTTCTCACAGTAATTGCATGCCCATTAAGAATACTAAAATTTCCTCCACTATTCCAGTTTCTTATTTGACCACGCTACACTGACAAGCTTTTAACAGAATAAGCTTCAATTTAAAACAGAGCCCTTGGTATCAGAAATTATAAATTAAAGAAAGATGACAAGCATGGTTTAGGGTTGTCAAGAAAAGTAGTTTGAGAAATAAATTGATGTTTGATCTATTAGATTCTTGAGGGCTGCCATAACAAATTACTGCAAGCTCACTGGTTTAAAAAACCAAAATTTATTTTCTTGTAACATTGGAGGGCAGAAGTCCAAAATCAGCACTTCGCAGGGCTCCACTTCCTCCAAAGATCTGGGAGAGGATCCTTCCTTGCCTCTTGCAGCTCTAGGTTTACTTCAGTTGTGTCAGCACTGCTCCAGTTTATGCCTCCACCTTCATGTGCCCGTTTTCCCCACTGTATTTCCCCTCTTTTCTAAGGATACTTGTGTTTGAATTTGGGGTGCAACCAGATAAACTAGGATGATCTCATTTCAAGGTTCTTAACTTAATTTCATCTACAAAAGCATGTTTTTCAAAGATGTTCATATCCACAGGTTCTGCACAGACATATCTTTTGGAGGCTAGACAACCACTACAGTTGCTTTAATAAGATCTTAAGAATAATGCTATCTATTATCTATTGTCTAAAAGTAACTCATACACAAAAATAAGTTAATTTCTTCCATAGAATGAAAAGCTATTTGGGCTGTGAAGGAAAGAAGAGTTTAAATTTGGAGCTAGATTCATGATGTGTGAATAACCTGGCCATGTTGTTGTAGAGGAAGATACAGGGGTGATCCCTCTCCTGACCATCATAATAGGTCATAGCTGACACCCCTATACCAAAGATCTGTTAACAAGAGAAAAAGTATAAGAGGTTTATTTCATCAGTTCTTTACATGACACAGGATCCTTCAGACTGAAGACCCAAAGACCTAGGCTGAACTATTTTTATGCTTAGATTCAATGAAGCATGGACAACAGTGTAAAAATATAATTGAACAAAAAGGGTATGATACAGTAGCAATAGGTAGAGAGGGAAACCAAGCAAGCCCTGTCTTTTCAGATGTTTCTAGACTTCCTTGTATGGCACTCCTTCTTCCTGAGTAGAAGGCAAGATCCCTTCTGGAATTAAGGTTTAAGATCTACTGTCATACATAAAGATTAGAGAATCCCTGTAGAGCAAGCTATGACATAGAAAGGGGAAAGCTTGACGGCCACAGCGAGGGCGCGCCGCGGCAAGATACAGGGCCAGACCTCAAGATGGCGGATGAGTAAGAAGCAGGCAGCAAAACTCTCTCTAAAAGTTACCATTGGAACACGGGAATATAGCGACCCAGAAAGCGCAGGAGGGGGGGAGATGCCGCCCCGAAACCCAGAAAAGTTCTGAGGCGCAATCTGGGACCCCCGGCACCAGTGACGGGTGACTTCCAACAAAGAAGAAGGAAAGAAGGAGCAGACCGCGCGCGTGCACCTTCTACTATCTCGGGAGTTGGAGCGCCGGCGGAGGCTCAATTCTACGGACACACGGTGGCAGCTGGCGCCCAGGGAGCCCCCACGGAGGATCCTGAGACAGCGGCGGGGCAGGGGAGCGGCGGAGAACGGCGCTGACTGGCGGTGAGTGTCTCTCAGCCACAGCTGCCCCGCGCCAGAGAGCGACCGGCCGGGCGCCATTGTGGGGGGTGTGGCGAAACTCAGAGCGGCTCGGAAACTGCTCGGGGAACTTGTGCTCCGGACAGGGCAGCACAGGGCCTCTCAATTGAGCCCACGAAAGTGTGCTGAGGTCAGCAGGCGAACGAGACTGGACTCTCAGCCACACCTGTCCCGCGCCAGAGAGCGACTGGCCCGGCGCCATTGTGGGGGGCGTGGCAAAAAACCAGAGCGGCGGGAACCAGTGCAGGGAACCCGCGCTCCGGACAGCACGCTGAGCCTCTCAGGCCCAGGGATCGTGAAAGGGCGGCGAGAGCGGAGGCGAGCTAGACTGGTCTCTGCCTGAAAGTACGCGCCTCTGCTCACCACCCGCCAGAGGGCGCTCCTGGCTTACTGGGACGGACCTGCACAGAACAGGACTTTGTCACAAGGTACCTGCCTACAACAGAGTCAACACCTGGAACTGATTCTTTTTATATTTTTTATTTTTATTTTTATTTTTTATTTTTATTTTTATTTTTTTTCTCACTGATTTGTTTTTTTGTTCTGGCGAAGGGTTTTTTTGTTTTTGTTTTGTTTTGTTTTGTTTTTTGGTGGGGTTTTATTTTTGATCTGTCTGTTTTATTGTTTTTATCTTTGTTTTTGTTTCTGTATGTGTATTTGCTCTTTCCTTCATTATTCTCTCTGGTTTTTTATATGAGTGTAAACAGCGCCTCTAACTTCTTTGTGATTGTGGTTGTGATCTGTTCTTCCTTTTATCCCTTCCTTCTCTTTTTACCACCTGTCCTCTGCACTAGTGTCCCAATTTTAGTGGGATCCCTCTTGGTCCTCTAACCTTACATCTAATTCCTTCCTCTTCTCCCAATACTCTATTTCCTCCTTAACTCATCTTAAATTTAAACTCCTCAAGGAAAAATTGACATACATAGGACTTGTATACTGCATATAATTTTTCTGGTGTGTTTTAGATTTTGTTATATAACCGCAACTCTATACAGCTAAAAGTGGTAAATAACTGGTTAGCTCAGTCTGTCATTTTTTAGGCTGTGTTTGATGCTTTAGTTAACATTATAGCCAAATGTGAAATAATTGTTCTAAACATCTTTCCTTCCTGATATTTCATGATTGAGATTGACTAAGGGACACAGAAAATACAGTGGCACAGTACCAAAGAATCAAGGACTGGGCCAAACAGGTAGCAACTTCGCATACCCAACGAATTGAAGAGGTAGGATCTGGCAGAAAGCTCAAAACCTAAAAGCAAGCTCCACTTGGAAGATACTGCAGAGAAGTAGTCATCTTCTAAAGATCTTAAACACTAGCAATAAAGTAACCTACTATAGGTAATTTGCAAACATCACCCCAGGAATTAAAGAAAGAAAAAATGAGACGACACTTAAACAAGATGCAACCACACACGTCCAATTCACCAAAGGCAAACCTAGGGAGCAATGAGGTGGGACAATCCGAAAGCCACCCACCTGGCCTATCTGAAGTGGTAACAACAAAGCAACTGAATGAGGTTCTGGAAAAAATTAAAACAGAAATAATCTCACAGATAACTGCAGAGATAATGTCTACAATGAAGACCATGCTTAAGGACACTATAGCTGATACAGACAAAAAAATAGATGAACTTAAGAAAACTATAGAAACCATGAATGCTCAGCATAGGAAAGAAATGGAATCTATAAGGCAGATTCAAGCAGATATCCAAGAGATAAAAAATTCCATTGAAAGTATTTGTAGCAGAATAAGCCAATGCGAGGACAGGATCTCAGATATAGAAGACAGGCTTGCAATTAGTGATCATGAAATGGAAAAATTCTTAAAAATAGCAAGGGACCATGAAAAATCAATTCAGCAGCTGCTAGATGACTCAAAGATAAACAACTTAAGAATAATTGGAATAAATGAAAAAGCAGGAGATAGCATCAACGACATTAAAACCTTGTTCAAAGACATAATCAGGGAGAACTTTCCTGGAAGAGAAAAGGAATTTGACACCCCTATAAGTGAAGCTTTTAGAACACCAACTAGACATGATCAAAAAAAAACTTCAGCCAGACATATTATAGTCAAGATCCCAGAAATTCAACAGAAGGGCAGAATCTTAAAAGCTGTTAGGGAGAAGAGACAAATCACCTATGAAGGAAAACCCATCAGAATCACAGCTGACTTTTCAGCACAAACCCTCAATTCAAGAAGAGCTTGGAATGATGTATTGCAAGCTCTAAAGGAAAATAATTTTCAGCCCAGATTGATGTACCCTGCAAAACTATCTTTCAAAATTGATGGAGAAATAAAATACTTTCATGACAAAGAACATCTGAGAAAATTTATGGCCACCAAACCAGCACTCCAAAACGTTCTGAAGGACATTCTAGAAAGAGATAGGAACCCCAACAGAAGGAATCCACCAGGCAGGGCAAATAATTAAATAGCCGGAAAGCGGAAAAACAAAGAGTGGGAACCAACAACAGGAAAATATCATGACAAGTCAATACATATCAGTTTTAACCATCAATGTTAACGGTCTCAATTCACCAATCAAAAGGCACAGACTGGCGAAATGGATCAAGAAGCAAGATCCAACAATATGCTGTATACAAGAAACACATTTAATTCAGAAAGAAATTCATAGACTGAAAGTCAAAGGATGGAAAACAATACTCCATGCCACAGGAACCCAGAAAAAAGCAGGGGTAGCTATTCTTTTTGCAGACAAAGTGAACTTCAAGCCAAGAAGGATTCAGAGAGATAAAGACGGTCATTACATCCTTGTAAAGGGAACAATCCAAGAGGAAGAGATAACGATCATAAATATATATGCATCAAATACCAATGCACCCAGCTATATAAAACAAGTACTAAAGGACATGAAAAATCAAATAAGCACTAATACAATTATATTGGGAGATCTCAATACTCCACTGTCACAAAAAGATAGATCAACTGGACAGAAAATCAATAATGAAATAGTAGAACTGAACCAAACTTTTGAACAAATGGACTTAGTAGATGTCTACAGAGTGTTCCATCCCACAACATCAGAATACACATTTTTCTCAGCTGCACATGGGACGTTCTCCAAAATAGACCACATACTAGCTCATAAAACCTGCTTAAGTAAATGCAAAGGAATTGAAATTATCCCATGCATATTATCAGACCATAGTGCAATGAAATTGGAAATCAATGGCAAAAGATCCCACAAAAACTCCCTAAACACATGGAAATTAAACAGCATCCTCCTGAACAACCAATGGGTCACAGATGAAATTAAAGAAGAAATTAGTCACTTTCTACAACTGAATGATAATGACAGTACAACATACCGGAACTTATGGGATACAATGAAAGCAGTCCTAAGAGGGAAATTTATAGCATTAAACACTTATATCAGGAAAATAGAGCAAGCGCAAATAAACAACTTAAGGGTGAACCTCGAGCTTCTAGAAAAAGAAGAGCAGGTTAAGCCAAAAGCCCGTACAAGGGAGGAAATTATAAAGATCAGAGCAGAAATTAACGTATTGGAGAATAAAAAAACAATACAAAGAATCAATGAAGCAAAAAGTTGGTTCTTTGAAAGAATAAATAAGATTGACAAACCCTTATCCAACCTTATTAAAAAAAGAAAAGAAAAGACTCAAATCCATGCAATTGAAAATGAAAAGGGTGATATCACGACAGACCCTGCAGAAATCCAGAAGATCATCTATACCTATTTTGAAAATTTATATTCTACTAAGATGGAAAATGCAGAAGAAATGGACAGATTCCTAGATTCGTATGAATTACCAAAGCTGAATCAAGAAGATTTAAAAATCCTAAATAAACCAATATCAGCCAATGAAATTGAAGATGTAATTAAAAACCTCCCAACAAAGAAAAGCCCAGGCCCTGATGGATTCACTGCCGAATTCTACAAGAAATTTAGAGAAGACCTAACGCCCCTACTTCTCAAACTTTTCAATGAAATTGAAAGGGAAGCAATACTCCCAAATTCATTCCTGGAAGCAAGCATTACCCTGATACCAAAACCAGAGAAGGACCCAACTAAGAAAGAGAACTACAGGCCAATCTCCCTAATGAACATAGATGCAAAAATCCTTAATAAGATACTGGCAAACAGAATCCAACAAATCATCAAGAAGATTATACACCATGACCAAGTTGGATTCATCCCAGGGATGCAGGGATGGTTCAACATACGTAAATCAATAAATGTAATACAGCATATTAACAGAACCAAAGACAAAAATCACATGATCATCTCAATAGATGCAGAAAAAGCTTTTGACAAAGTCCAGCACCTTTTCATGATAAAAACCCTACAGAAAATTGGAATAGAGGGTCTTTATCTCAATCTGGTAAAAGCTATCTATGACAAACCAACAGCCAATATTATACTAAATGGCCAAAAACTGAAAGCCTTCCCTCTAAAATCAGGAACAAGACAAGGATGTCCACTGTCCCCACTCTTATTCAACATAGTTCTGGAAACTTTAGCCAGAGCGATTAGACAAGAGAAAGAAATAAAAGGAATAATGATTGGAAAGGAAGAAGTTAAATTATCATTATTTGCAGATGACATGATACTCTACATAGAAGACCCCAAAAACTCCACTAAAAAACTGCTAGATTTAATAAGCAAATTCAGTAGTGTAGCTGGATACAAAGTCAATACTCAAAAGTCAATAGCCTTCCTGTACACAAATAACAAACTTACTGAAAGAGAAATTAGGGAAACAATACCTTTCACAATAACATCCAAAAAAATGAAATACCTAGGAATCAACCTCACGAAGGATGTAAAAGACCTCTATACTGAAAACTACAGTACTCTGAAAAAGGAGATTGAAGAGGATATCAGAAAATGGAAAGATATCCCTTGCTCCTGGATAGGAAGAACCAATATAGTGAAAATGGCCATACTTCCAAAATTGTTATACAGATTTAATGCAATTCCAATCAAAATTCCAACAGCATATCTCACAGAATTAGAGAAAACAATCCTAAAATTCATTTGGAATCAGAAGAGACCTAGAATAGCAAAGGCAATTCTGGGCAACAAAGGCAAGGCAGGGGGCATCACTATCCCCGACTTGAAATTATACTATAAAGCTACTGTGATAAAAACAGTGTGGTACTGGCAAAAAAACAGACCTGAAGATCAATGGAACAGATTAGAAGATGCTGAAACAACCCCAGACATACTAAGCCACCTTATCTTTGACAAAGGTGCCAAACACATTCGCTGGAAGAAAGATAGCCTCTTTAATAAATGGTGCTGGAAAAACTGGCTCTACACATGCCGAAGATTAAAACTAGATCCATATCTTTCACCATGCACTAAACTAAATTCAAAATGGATCAGAGATCTAAATATTAAAACAGAAACATTAAATCTGCTGGAAGGTAGGATAGGTAAAACCCTTGGAGACATTGGTGTAGGCAAAGACTTTATGAATAAAAACTCAACCGCACGGGAACTATCCCAAAGAATCAATAACTGGGATCTCATCTTATTAAAAAGCTTTTGCACAGCAAGAGAAACCACCAACAGAGTGAAGAGACAACCCACAATGTGGGAAAAAATGTTTGCCAGCTGTTCCTCAGACAAAGGATTACTATCGAGAACATATAAAGAACTCAAAAAAATCAGACCTCCCAAATTTAAAGACCCACTCCAAAAATGGGCATCTGAGATGAATACACATTTCTCAGATGAAGAAATACTAATGGCAAATAAATATACAAAAAAATGTGCAACATCACTAGTCATTCGAGAGATGCAAATTAAAACAACACTGAGATACCATCTCACCCCAGAAAGAATGGCTACTATTAAGAAATCAACTAATAACAAATGCTGGAGGGGCTGTGGGGAAAAAGGAACCCTTCTTCACTGTTGGTGGGAGTGTCGACTGGTACAGCCACTGTGGAAGTCAGTGTGGAGATTCCTCAGAAAACTAGGGTTGGAGGTCCCATTTGACCCAGCTATTCCCCTTCTGGGCATCTTCCCAGAAGAATTAAAAACATCGTACCACAGCGATATATGTGCACCCATGTTTATAGCAGCACAATTTGTAATAGCCAGATCTTGGAAACAACCCAAATGCCCATCAACTGTGGAATGGATAAGAAAGATGTGGTATTTTTATACAATGGAGTACTATTCAGCCATAAAGAAGGATAAACTGGAGACTTTTATAGGTAAATGGATGCAACTCGAGAAAATACTCATAAGTGAAATAAACCAGAAGCACATGTGTAAGCATCGTATTATCTCTCTAGTATGAGAAACTGAAAGAGTAAATAAGATCCAAAATGTACAATAGACATGGTGAATCAAAAAGAAACTGGTCAAAAGGAAAGAGAGACTGGAATAGGGAAAAGAAAGAAGGGAAAGGGAAAAAAATTGTATATATATATATATAAGATGGTTAAGATAGATACACTACCATTTTTACTTAGTTCATTGAAGAGTAAGGTTTGTGCCAATAATGTTTGGATAATTGAATGCTAATGTCTGGTGTCCTGAATAACTAACTTAAAGATAGTAATACGTAATGTATTAACCATTGTTACCCTCCTATTATGTTTGTTTGAAAATTTGTTCTTCTTTTGATTTGTTTTGTTTTTTTCTTCTCTTTAAAATAAAAAAAAAAAAAAAGAAAGGGGAAAGCTTAAAGAAGTATTTCTAGGTTTTATGATTTTCTTTGGAGAAGTGGGGTTTGGGCTTCTGTGACAGCCACCTTGGGGAAGAGAAATTCTAGTTTCTATGGCTTGCCTCTGGGGAAAAAGAGAAGCAGGAGATAGGAGTTCAAGAGAAGGTCAGAGGCAAGTTTTGTTTCCTGAGGACTGCTTCTGAGGTCTTCACTGGTAACATTTTCCGGCTCCCAGTATTGTGTTGGCAAGAACAATAGGGGCGATTCTGAGACTAGCACCCTAGGGCAGGTGAACTTGGTTCGTACTTTTGACTTGAACCACATTCAGTTTCCCCATCCATATTTCATAATATTCTTGGGAAAAATAAATGATATTACATGTAAAAGAAAGTTTCTTGGGGCCAGATGGCTCAGTGGCATAAGCACCTGCCTGGCAAGCGCGAGGTCCTGAGTTCGACTCCCGGAACCCACATACAAAAAAAGGACCAGTGATAACGCTCAGCGGCACGGGAGCCTGCTGGCATGCCAGGTCCTGAGTTCAACCCCTGGTACCCACACACACACACAAAAATTAAAATTTAAGAAAGTTTTGTCAATCATGTTATTGCCAATAAAAAGAACAAATGATTTTATATAGACAGCCAACTGTCTTATAAATTATTACATTTATGGCCTCAGAGTTGGCCACATGATAGATTATCAAAACTAAGTTTGAAATTGTTTAATGAAAAGTGTTTGGAAGAATCAAATATGTTTTGGAGGTCCACTTGCTGTGTGAAAGGAATAAGACTCACATCCTGTGAGCTCTTTCCTGTGCTATGCAAGTGTGGCCCCCAGTTGCACTTTCATCAGGTCTTCTTTCTCACAGTCTCTGCAGTAGATCCTGTTTGGATTGTTTCTGTGGTCAAAAAGGAATCATAGCCAACTGAAAAGCAGAACAATAAATTAAGAAGTCAAAGTCTCTTCAAAAGCATGTACCTAAATTTAATGTTGCTCATAAAAATTCCTTCCACTGAAGAAGTGCAAAGTTCTTTCTTATTTTTCAAAATACACAGCCCATTCCTTCCTAGTTATAAATTCTCAGCTAGGTCAGAAAGTGTATTTTTATTCCTCCAAGCTACATAATATTCATCACAAATTATTCTTTGTTATTCTTGTGAGTACAGGTCTATATGATGTATTATTTTGGTTTAACTTTCAGTGTTTCTTTTTTTTCTTTCTTTCTTTTGTTTTGTTTTTGGTGGTACTGGGGATTGAACCCAGGGCCTTTGCATGGAGCTACATCCCCAGACCTATTTATTTATTTATTTATATTTGAGACAGGGTCTCACTAAATTGCTAAGTTGTATAGGCTGGGCTCAAACTTGCCATCTTCCTGACATCTTCAGCCCCCGAGAGTGCTGTGACTACAGGTGTACACCACTGTGCCATGCTTAAAATTCAACTTTTCTGATAAGCAAATCTGCTTGCTATAAGAAAAGTAGGCATTTCTGTTATAATAAGCCCCCCAAAAGCAAAACTTTACCCCTAGGGATACTGGAGAATGCATGTGTCCTGAGGAACAGCCGTGTTGTCTCTAGAATTAGAAAATAGAGGGTGATTTTGATGCCTTCTGTGCCTATTTTCCCAGAATTCACTCAAAAGGGGTACTTTAATCATAGGTTGCTGGCCCTCACTTCCCACTGCACACCCAACTTTCTGAATCTGTGGAGCTGTGTGGCTCTAACAATTTGCATTTTTAACAAGTTCTAGGTGATGTGGATATGCCAGCTTAAAGTCCACACATTGAGAACCATTACTCTAGAGAAAGGAAAAGAAAGAAAAAAGCTAAAGCACATACTGGATTTTTCCTTCCAAACATAAGATCTTATTAAGATATACCTCTTTCCTTTTGAGGAAGTCAACTGAACTGGAGGAAGAGATGGGAAGGGGCAAGTAGTGCTAAGTTACTGAATGTTCCTCTGATGAAAGAACACCTCATGAGTGGTTATTGAAGGGACCCTCTGTTAGCTTGTCCTAACCTTTGCACCCAACATCCTGCAGCTCAGGAGGACCAGGAACCAGCCCTGTGAGGAAGGCAGTTGGCCACAGATGGCAGGGATGAACTAGCCCCTCAAACTACTTTGCCTGAAGTGGACAGCAATAAGGAAACCAAAGCCAGACATACAAAAGAATGATTCCTGAGCATGTGTAACATTGCTGATACCTCTGGAATAATGAGAGAGGGAGATAAAGTCCCAAAGGTCAGAATTAGAGCCTGTAAAATTTAAGAATGCAAGTTTGTCTGAAACTATTTGAGGTGGTGTATTTGAGGTACAGTAACATGTTAGTGTTCATTGCCTTTTGCCATTTACAATAGAGCAATCATTTTTAGGACAGAGACCACATTTACTAATTCTCTTTATTTACATTGAATCAGTCACAATGCTTTACTTGATACTGTTACAGGAGTTCTAAGCCACAACTCACTCCAAAAATACCAAATGGAGGGCCGGTGAGATGGCTCAGTGGCTTAAGCACCTGCCCGGCAAGTGCGAAGGCCCGAGTTCGACTACCGGATCCCACATACGAAAAAAGGGGCCGGTGATATCGCTCAGCGGCACGGGCGCCTGCTGGCGCGCGAGGTCCTGAGGTCGACCCCCTGGTACCCACAAAAAAAAAAAAAAAGAATACCAAATGGAAAACAACAGTGAGAAGCCGGAAAGGTACTTTAATCAGTACATCTGCACCAGGAAGACAAGGGAACCAGAGTTTGTAATCCTGTCTTGGGGGCCTAACAAGAACTCCAAGATTATATGGAGAAAGAAGGCAAGAAGTATGAATAATTAAGAGTTTTGGTAAAACTGTGGCTGGATTGATTATTATCTCAGGATGTAAGGCAACTTCTTGACAGTGATAAGAAAATTGCTGTTGCCTGGGGGTGGGGATAGTATCCAATTTGGTCACAAGATGCTTATCTATCAGATCTGTCATTTCTGGAATCCAAGGTGACTACAGCAGAGAAAGACAACAGAGAAAAGACAAGTCAGAATGACGGCAGAGATGCCAAGCTTTTTATCTTGCTTTTAGTCACCTGCTGAGCATCTCAAGGCCTCAGTAAACAGACAGTGCTTTTTTAGCAAAAACAGCATCTAAGTCCTTGTTACAGCACAAAACTTCATCTTCCTGAAACATTAAATTTGTTATGTTATTTCTCCACTTTACAATTTCCTGTAGCTTATTTTACCACGGAGCAAGTCTGCAGCCTCTTGTTTATCATGCAAGGTGCTTAGACCCTTTCTACTCAAGTTGTAGAAACACTGTCTAAGTGCTTTTAGCCATACAAATTCCTGGGCCCAACCTCAGAATTGCTAAGTGTCTTACTTACTTTTCTCATTGCTCAGATAAAATGCCCAGCACCCAGTAAGTTAGGTGAGGAATTTAGCTCACAGTTAGTCGAGGTTTCAGTTCAAAATCAGCTGGCTCTGAGGCAGGGTGACACATGGCAGAGGGGCAACAGTTCATGGAGGCAGCAGACAGCAAAAGCAACAAGGGGAAAGGGGCAAGAGAAGCCTCTTTCTTCCCCTTTTATCTTATCCAGACTGCTAGGGATTAGGGTGGTGCGAATTCGATCAGTGGACTGATCCAGCAACCACCCACCCTTAATTCTAGCACCCTTAATCCTAGCATTGAACTATGAATCAATCACAAACTCTAGATTCAGCTACCTCCGAAAAAGCCCCTTCTGTAAGTTCAGGAGGCTTTGGAGGTCATCTAGACACAAACCATGACACTAAATCAGATTCTACACATTAGCAAGATCCCCCCAAAGCTCGTTTCTCTGCACATACAGTTTGAGCAATGCTGCTCTGTATTCATAGGTGCCTTTCTTCATTATACTTTAGCAATAACTAATTATCACAGTCCTAAGTCATAAATACTGAATGCAGATGAGACGGTGAATCTTGGCTATTATTCCAGGTGCAAAACCTCATTTAGAACCAATATTCAGTGAGAAATGTTTATAACTTTTCCACATTAGCATCAATGGGCTCCTCATGAAAGCCCAAAGAGAACCATCATCAAAAGCAGCAATGAGAATATGATTCTTACTGAATAGTAATAACAGCACCTAACCACAGACACCATTCCCCAGTCCCTTATTTGTACACCTGTGTCTCAAGCCCTCCACTACCCCAAAAGCCTTTCAGAGGAGTACTGATTCTGTCCGACTGCTAGCAATGGTTCTTTGGATTTACCTAGGACAGCGCTTACAAGAAAATACAGCTGTAAATTTTACCACCTGCTACTGAATTTGGTGATGATATTCAACACAGAATAAAAACACTATTTGAAATATATTAGGCTTTAGCGTTGAATTATTTATACTCTGCTGCACTTGTAAAAGGAGGACATTATTCTATGCTTACCCAGGCAACAAAGCTGTGTTATAAAGTATGCATTGTAAAGAGCACAAGCTCTGGGGAAATTAGGCAGTGTGATTTTCAATCTCTAATGTTTCACATAAATTATTTAAATGATTATCAAAGAAAGAAGGTGAAGTTAGAGGTCACAGAAGTGTTATACAGAGTCTGAGGGTTATGTATATGTGTGTCTGTGTTATTCTTTTATGTGCATTGCCACAGTGTTTTGGGTCGGTTACAGGTATTATGTAAATCCAGGAAAGATCATGCACCACCAGCCCATAAGCATAGGTGAAAGTAGTAACCTAATGTCAGTGACTCTCACTCCATATGACAAATGTCCTAATGAAAGTGACCTCTGGATTTCTTGGAAGTCACAAATGTATTGTAAAAATATCTGCTCCCTTGGGTATTGTTGACTCTCCTTAGGACTATGCGGCTCTCCTATTGCCAAGTGCAGGACCTAAGATGCTTGGAAGATAAGGGCACAATGTCTTTGATAATGTGGGTGGAGGAGGTGCTACTCTTAGAGACTCCATGGAAACTATTCTCCTGTTCTTGTTTATGGATGAGATCTGGTCTTCTATCTAGTCTTCTGGACACAAATCCAGTTGACAGACACCATCCAAATTTAGAAATCCTCTCTCCTGTCCAGTTACTTACAATCATTTTATAGACTTACACTCATCAAGCCTGATACCTTTCTTCACTATGACTGTTCTCTTGAGATACTCCTCAGTGCCATATACACATACACGCACGGACAGTCCACATGGGATATGTCTAGATGTCTCTTCAAACCCATTGGGCTTTGAAACCATATGAGTGTCTACTGTATGAGTATCACCTTCAGGTTAGAATTCTCTTTTGAAAATAGCTAGTAGTAACTGGAATTAAGTTTACCATGGACAGTAAAATGAAAAACTTCCATGCTTGTTAAAATTTAAGTAATGTATTTTGCATATGAGTATAATTTGTGAGCCATAAATCTGAATTGACTTAAAAAATCTTTTTGTGTGCCGGTGATATAGCTCAGTGGCATAAGCACCTGCCTGACAAGTGCGAGGTCCTGAGTTTGACTCCCAGTACCTGCATACGAAAAAAAAAAAAAAAAATCTTTTTGTTTACCCCATAAAACTGTTTAAAAGTGAAAACATGTAATTTTGACACGGATCTGGTATATCATATTCATCTAAAACACATTAAAAGTAGTAAGAAAGAAAACATATAATGAAATTCCCGGAAAATTATATCTTCATTAATAGCACCACCAAAATATACTCTGGAGGTCTTTTCTTCATCAAATTATATTCACTATACCATGCACTTTTAATTCTAGTGGATCTACTCATGGAAATCTGAGAGAAGAATCATCAAGAACATTCAAATGTGTTTGTTGAAAAGATTTTCTTTTTAACAAAGGTATTTTTGATGAGATGGAAAATAAGATCTAAGTAGTGTAAATGGAGAGGTAATTGGTGGAGACAGTGCAAATTAAACACATGAAGTAGTGAAAATACATACACATGGAGGAAAAAAGAAATAGGAAAAAAGGGGATATTACAATTAAGATAGATTGTTGTAAATGGCAATGGTGACACTGGACAAGGAAGACTAGAAAGCATTTTCACTCAAGCAACATAATAGACAAAATATGCTTGTAGATTTAATATTCAAATGGGCTGGCTTATGCCCAGCTTCCTGGGGACTATAAATGCAATATAAGGATAAACAAAGAGAAATGTGAGGGAGAAAGCACCCCACATAAGGAATGAACGCTGGATTTGAGCAGCTCTGGAATTTGCTCATTGCTCTAGAATGCGCCTTGCTGAAACTCCTGATGGCAGCCCTACATGAGTGCTACAGCAAGCTGAAGCATCCTTAGGACTGAAGAATATTTCCTGAAACTACTAGGTACTGCAAAACATTCATTCATGGAGTCTTCATTTAACAGGTGTTCATAAAGCACCCATTGTACTGTAGGAGCGTAGGGAGTGAACTAGAACATGTTCATATGTGATTTGAATATAAAGAACTAAAGTGGCATTTAAAATATGTAAAATGCTTTTGGAGCACAAAAGGGACCTTATTTCTGTCAAGGGAATCAGGAGAGCCATGGAGCAATTTGAGATAAGACTGAAAGAGAAGTTAAGTGTCGGGCATTTGCAAAGGAAAAGAAGTTATGCCAACGTATAGGAACAAACAGAGCTAAGCTCAGAAATTTGGAAAATACCAGTAGCTGACTGGTTTGTGAAGAGCAGAAAGTGACTCTTGGAAGATAGTTGATGTAAGATCACAGACAACATTACATTTTAACTTTCTTGACATGAATGTAGAAGACATGGAAAGATTCTGAATAGGAGAGTAACTCCAGTCATACTTGGGCCAAAGGCTTAAGAAAAATCACTTGCCATGTGTATGCAAGACTGATTCCAAATGATACAGCCTGGTACCTGTGCGACAGCTACGTCCACAATGTTATCACTGTCATTCTTTGGTTGCCTTTACATCTAAAACTAGATTCTATCTCAGTTTTGTTTGATTTTGTTTGTTGTTGTGGTACTGGGGATTGAACCCAGGGCCTTCACACAGAGCTACACCTCCACCCTTTCTATTTTGAATTTTGAGATGAAGTCTCACTAAATTGCTAAGTTGTTCAAGCCAGGCTCCAACTTTTGATCATCCTGCCTTAGCCTCTTAGGATGCTGTGATTACAAATATACATCCCCCTCCCACATGGCTGTTGTCTCACTTTTTTAGAATATGGATTAAATAAACATGCATTGTAAAGTTCTCTTAATATTTAGATAAATCAACTCTCAGTGCTTTGTAAGTCTGAATCCTATCTTTGCTCTTACAGCTGAGAGTTCCATCACTTTTAGTGTCTTCCTAAGAAGCCCCTTGTATTTGGTTTTTTAGTTGTCCTTCTTTGTATTTTCTCTAAAACTTTTCTAAGGTGAAACAAACTAACATCAAGACACCTGAAGTTTTTTTAAAAAATGAAATCATTTTGCTAAAAGTTATTTCCACATTAAGAAATTTCTCCAGCATTTTCAGACAGATAAGCGTCTGCTTTTGATCTATTTGACGGGACCCACAGTTGCACAGGAATCTCCACTGTGGAATTACTCTAATTCTTAAGCAATTTTCATTTATCTTGAGTCTAAATCTACACCATAACAGTCATCTTGTTCACAATTTTGCCCTCTGGAGCTATGCACATTAATTCCAATCTACTTTTCTGCCAAATATACTTTATATCCTACAACTACACACACACACACACACACACACACAAGTCTTTAAAGACAGGTTGCCTACTTCTATTCTCTCTCTTTTCTAATATTACTCCATAACAGTCCTTTTATTCACAATTTTGCCCTCTGGAGCTGTCTATATTAATTCTAATGTATTTTTCTTCCAAATAAACCCTATGTCCTACAATTATGCACACACGTGCGCACACGCACATGTCTTTAAGATTGTTTACATACTTCTATTCTCTTTTAGGCTGAGCAACCTCACAGTTTCTTCACCTGTTTGTTACATAACATCATGTACAATGCCTGGACAATATCTTGAAATACGATATCCCCTATTTTAACAACTTCATCTGAAAGAGTAGAATGAAGAATTAAATGCAACATCTGATGTGGTTTGACAACTGCAAGAGCCCATCATGCAGACATAATATTCCTTTAATTCATAATTCTTTTACCTCACAGTGCTGACTCATACTATGTAAAGAAAAAAGAAAACAAATAATTAGGTTATATATTTTTAAATAAGCACAAAATGAATGCATAAAATTTTTATGGCTTCAACTCTAATCACACATTTCTGGGTTTTAAGTTGACAAACAATATTTACCAGTGATCACATTGTCTTCATGAATTATTAAACACTAGCCCTAATGATCTAAATATGATCTAAATAGCCTCTGACAAAAAGTTTAAGGCAAAAAAGAACCTAAGCAAAGAAAAATAAATAATAATTTTCATGAAGTCCAGCATGTTTTCTCTTTAGCTAAAAAAAATTTGTCCTTTGCATTACATTGTCTGGGACTGAAAATATTCTAGTTAATTTTTTTCTTACCCTGTGACTCTCTCCCCCCTCCCTCCCTTCCTCCATCTCTTTTCCTTTTCAGGGGTAACACACATTCTGAATTTATTTTCTTGAGTATTTGTGTATTCTTCAGAGCCATAGTAATAGTATCCTTTTCAGTTTCCTTAATATAAAATACCAGAAACCATTAGTGAAAATGACAGTTTTATAGATGTCAAACAATACTTTTCCAGGCTCCTTTAATTTATTGCGTGAGAAGAAATGGTGCACTTAATGAAAAATACATGGCAAAAAGTGAACAGGAAGAATCAGGGAATGGGGAAAAATTGCAAAGCAAAATTCAAGCCAAATTTTTTCTATAGGTCCTCACTCCTCCACAATTCAGCTAAAACTCAGCCAGTCAAAGGTGAATGAAGAGATGAGAACTCTCTGTGTTCTTATGCTGTCGAACGTGACATTCTCTATGAGGAAACTCTCTTCTCCCATTCTGAATATAAAGAAAAATGGGCCTTGGGGTTTATCGGAGAATTACTTCTCAAAATTCTTCTAACTAACCGTAAGTGGTATGATCATTATGAATTTGGAATAGTGACTAGATGGAAGACTAGATTTATTCAGTAAACTAAATGGAAAGGGCTCTGTCCTTCCAGCCATCCTCATAATCTCAAGGAGCCAGATGCTTGACACATTTACCAAGAGCTCTGTATAAGGACTGATTGTTGACTTTCACCTCCATTCAGTGTCTGTCTTGACTTGGATCTTGGAACCTAACTACTTTAGTCAGATCAGACCATTTGTTGTACTTCTGAAATAATTTGCAAAATTTCTTCTCATTCCTTGTCTTAACTTCCGCAGCAAATACAAACTGAACCCTTACCCGATAGATAATACTAATTCATAATGAATTTGGGGACAGGTTAAATGTTAATATTTACAAAATTCTTTAGACTTCCATTTCTCCCAAGAGTGGAATAGACATTCAGAATGACAGTGTACTACAAAATCTTCCAAGAATTACCTGAATTATCTCTTTTTCCTCTAGAATAAATTCTGTTTCTTCACTGTTGTTTTTATATTTCATAGTAACAGCTTTCAAAAATCTCATAATGTTTGCTTGTCTTTTCTTGATATAAGAAGGAAAGACTTATTAGTTCAGGTAGCTGACCTGTGTTTCTCTGGGCAGTTCAAGTCTTTCCTCCAACAGGCCTCTGCTGGATGAGGGCACCTGGCATGGCCTCCTGTTACATCTGGACCAGCTTTGGGGCCATACTGAATTTATCTCTGAATGTTGTGCTGTCTACTTTCCATTTTCCAAACTTTTCTGTTAACTGGAGGTCTACTTTTGAAGCCTTTTCCTCTTCTATAGTACGATGTGTATGTATTTGTTTTAAGCATTTCTAAATTCAGTAAGAGCAGGTAAAGTAGACCAGTGAACTCAGTTTTCTTTATCTAACTGTAGGAGTGATTTTAAGTGTTATTTTAGCCCTCTGGAAGACAGCAATTTTTCTCAGAAATTATGGCATAAGATTCATATTGAACAGAAGAAAGAAATCTTTGGTAGTGGTTATGTTACTGGGGAAAAACAATCTCAGAATATGAGATGGTGTCTTAAAAAGTTCCACAATTTTTTGATCCTCCTTTCTTCCAGTAGTGGGGTCTAATTCCTCTCCTGGTGAGTGTAACTGGCCTGAGTAACTCACTTCCAATGAACAAAGTTAAACAATGTGAGACTTCAAAATTTAGGTCATAAAAGGCAATATGGCTTTCTTCTCACTCAGTCTCAGAGCACTGCCTCTGGGAGAAATTAGATGTCATGAGATGCCTTACAAGGTGACCCTGAGAACAAGAAACTGAGGCCAGTAGTCAACAGCTAACAACAAATGGAAGACTTTGGCCAACAGTCATCAACTGGATAAGCTTTCTTGAAAACATATCTCCCTGAGTCCAGCTTTCAGCTGACATCATCCCAGGCCAACCACCTGGCCCATAACCCACAGTAGAGACCCAAGCTACCACAAGGCAACCATGCACTGATGTGACTTCAGATTCCCCCACTAAAGAAACTGGAATTTTAAAAAAGAAAATTTCATTTCTTTAAGGCGTACGATTTTGAAGTATGTTGAAATGCAGGAATAAATAACTAATATAAAAAATTGTAGAGAAGTAGGAAGATAGAACTGATGTGGATGGAATATATGATAGGAAGTTACAAAATGTAATATTTCAAAACAGAGATGAATGTAATATCATTGAAAAAATAGGATGAATATGAAGAAGCCTATATCCAAGTCTTATTTAAATATATATTTATTTAGAAATATATACAATATAATAGAAATACATTATATATTATAACACATATACATATACAGTATAACACTTGCTAACTTCCATATTTTTTGTCAAATCATTCAGTACTCCATGGAAGAAAATATTTAGACCCAAATAATATCTTATATGTGTTTTCCACTGATAAATAATGTTAATTTTTAAATGACAATTGTAAAGATAGGAGGTGGTTTCTTTGGCTGGGTTGTATCCATCATCAGTCTTGTATCTTTTGTTATTAATTGAAGTAATTATTGAGAATGCTCAGATTTTTTTAATATAACTTGCCCAACTTTAGTTATAAGTTCATATCTGACTAAACCAGAAAGATTAACAGTATTTCTTTTCAAGATAACTGTTCTTGATGCTATAAGGAACTCTTCTGAATGAAAGAGTAACACACTTTAGTATATAACATATTAAGCTATTTCTTACTATCACAAAACATGAAAAACTATCAACATTATTTCCCTTTATTTTAGAAAGAAAATGGCTTTTTATAACTTATACAAAAATTTATTATTAAATTCACAAAAGAGCTTTCACTTTTACTACTTGTCAGGATAATGAAAAGATCTGTAAGCACCCATGGGAAAGAATGAAAGGACAAGCTTCATGAAGCCCTCAGCCTCTCATCTCTCAGGAACAGAAAACTTCCATAATTTATAATGGTAGATGGCTCTGGAATATGGAAAAATGTTTCACATTCATTCACTGCTATTGCTGTATTTATTGCCTTATTTTTCTCACATTTTTCATCAGTTCTTTTTTATGCAACAGGCCTTTATAGGATATTTTGGCACTGCCCTTTGAGGAGAATTAGTCATTGTCTACAGATATCTGTCACCAAACTGTCTTCAGCTCTGACAGCTTAATCAATTTTCAGCTTACAGCTGAGTCTTGCTCCACTCTGCTGCTCTTCCAGTGAATTATACAGAGACCAAGTTCTCTCCACTTCAGATCATTACTAGCTTGGTTACTTCAAATTGAAAGACTATTTTCTTATTTACATTTTCTGACTGCACTCTCCTCATGTCTTCTGAGTCAAATACCAAAATAGCCTTTTCTTGAATGATGAAGTTATAGTCTTAAACAGCAGCATTGGCTTTTGTCATAGACAGCTATTCATGATTTTTTACAGTACAAATAAAGTGATATGTTGCCAATGATCCAGTAAATGTGAGCTAGAGAAGCAGTCAGTTTAGAGTCCCTAAACTTTTTATTTCTTTGATCACTGATTTATCTGCAAAGACAGGTAGGTGACTAGAACAGGGCCATAACTTTTTTGTACCTCAAACACCTACTCTTTACTTCCTTCTTGTGTCTCCAGACCTACCTGATATCACTGAATCTATGGGTATCAACAGATTTTAATAAAGATGGCACTTGGAGTATAATAGCCTCCTTTTACCCAAAATTTTGCTTTGCATGGTTTCAGCTACGCATAGTCAACAAAGCATAAAAGTATCATAGAAAAACTCCAGAAATAAACAATTCATGTTGTATTAAGTTATCAAGCTGTTTTGAGTATTACCATGATGAAGTCTCATACAGTCAACTCCAGCCCACCTGGGATGTGAATCATTCCCTTTCAGCATCCATACTGTGTACACTGCCCATCCAAGAGTCATCAGCAGTTGATTAGGATATCAGATAGACAAACAATTTTACAGTGCTTGTATTCAAGTACTACTTATTGTACTTAATACTGGCCTTAAAACACAAATTTTTATTACACCATTTTATGGTAATGGTTCTATTTTACCAATAGCTATTATGTTTAATGCCTTACTGTAACAAATGTGCAAGTTGAACTTTATCATTGATATGTGTGACTAGGAAAACTCATAGTATATAGAGTATTGGGTAATATCAGTGGACAGAGGTCACTTTGCAATGTCTACCCAGTGGAAGAAAAGAGTCTACACCTACACACAGCCAATATAGGGCTGGAATATTTTTCAGTTAAAATTTAGATAACACAGAAATGTATTTCCTTTCACTGTTTGTTTAATTAGTCATTCTAAGAACTAGTTAAGTGGTATAAAGAAAAAAATACTCTGCATCAGAAATGTGAATCCCTATACCTATGTCTTCAAAAGTTCTGCCTATTCTCTCTTCCAGCAGATTTAGTGTTTCTGTTTTAATATTTAGAACTTTGATCCATTTTGATTTTAGTTTAGTGCATGGTGAGAGACATGGGTCTAGTTTTAGTCTTTGGCATGGGGAAAGCCAGTTTTTCCAGCACCATTTATTAGAGAGGCTATCTTTCTTTCAGTGAATGCGTTTGGCCCCCTTGTCAAAGATAAAGTGGCTGAGTGTGTTTGAAGTTGTTTCTGGATCTTCTAATCTGTTCCACTGGTCATTAGGTCTGTTTTTTGCCAGTACCATGCTGTTTTTATCATAGTAGTGTACTATCATTTCAAGTCAGGGATTGTGATGCCCCCTGCCTTGCCTTTGCTGCCTAGGATTATTTTTGCTATTTTAGATCCCTTCTGGTTCCAAATAAATTTTAGGAATGTTTTCTCTAGTTCTGTGAGGTATGATAATGTTATTTGGATTGGGATTGCATTAAATCTGTATAACAGTTTTGGGAGTATCATCATTTTCACTATGTTGGTTCTTCCTATCCATGAGCAAGGGATATCTTTCCATTTTCTGATTTCGTCTTCAATCTCCTTTTTCAGAGTGCTATAATTTTCAATGTATAGATTTTTTACTTCCTTTGTTAGATTCCTAAGTTTTTTTTTGATGCTATTGTGAAAGGTGTTGTTTCCTTAATTTTTCTCTCAGTGTGTTTGCTGTTTGTGTACAGAAATGCTAGTGATTTTTGAGTATTGACTTAGTATCTAGCTACACTACTGAATTTGGTTATTAAATCTAGATGTCTTTTGGTGGAGTTTTTGGGGTCTTCTATGTAAAGTATCATGTCACCTGCAAATAATGATAATTTAACTTCTTCCTTTCCTATCTTTATTCCTTTTATTTCTTTTTCTTGTCTGATTGCTCCAGCTAATATTTCCAGAATTATATTAAATAGGAGTGGTGATAGTGGACATCCTTATCTTGTCCCTGATTTTAGAGTGAAAACTTTTCGTTTTTGACCATTTAATATGATATTGGCTGTTGGCTTGTCATAGATGGCATTTATCAAATTGAGATAAAGACCATCTTTTCCAATTTTCCATACAGTTTTAGTCATTAATGGGTGTTGGACTTTGTCAAAAGCTTTTTCTGCATCTAATGAGATGATCATGTGATTTTGTCTTTGGCTCTATTGATATGATGTATTACATTTATTGATTTGCATACATTGAACCATCCCTGCATCCCTGGCATGAGTCCCACTGGTTATGGTGTATAATCTTCTTGATGATTTGCTGTGTTCTGTTTGCTAATATCTCACTGAGGATTTTTGCTCTATGTTCATTAGGGCGATTGACCTGTAGTTCTTTTTTGGTTGGGTCCTTCTCTGGTTTTGGTATCAGGGTAATACTTGCTTCCAGGAATGATTTTGGGAGTAGCGCTTCCCTTTCAATTTCATTAAAGGGCTTCATAATTAGCAGCATTAGATCTTCTGTAAATTTCTTATAGAATTCAGCAGTAAATCCATCAGGACCTGGGCTTTTCTTTGTTTGTAAGTATTTAATTACATTTTCAATTTCATTGACTGATACTGGATTATTTTTTATTTTTATATCTTCTTGATTCAGTTTTGGCAATTCATATGCTTGTAGGAATCTGCCCATTTCTTTTGTGTGTTCCATCTTATTAGAGTACAGTTTCTTGAAGTAGGTATTAATGATCTTCTGGATTTCTGCATCATGGGAGTTAGGGGTGCTAATCCTGTCTGTGAAACCTGGTAACT
This sequence comes from Erethizon dorsatum, assembly GCA_028451465.1. Taxonomy (NCBI): domain Eukaryota; kingdom Metazoa; phylum Chordata; class Mammalia; order Rodentia; family Erethizontidae; genus Erethizon; species Erethizon dorsatum. The sequence continues at coordinate 53,097,846 of CM051828.1, forward strand.
TATTCCTCGCGTTTGCCCATCCAACACAGACCTACAGAAAGCTAAACATATTCCAGGTACTATTTCAGGTACTGGGAGGCACAACATGAACAAACAGACAATATACCTATGTAACTCAGGACAGACTTACTCTTCCTCTGGTAGTATTCTGAGTTATAACTGAAAATAACATCAGACATTACTGTGCTAGATAAGAAAATAAAAATGAAAGTGAGTATATGACATTATATGTATTAAAATACCTTGGGAAGTATAAAGCGCTATGCAAATATAAGGTATGATTTCACCACTAGAGAGTAGAGTAGACTCTTAACTGTGTCTGTAAGCAAAGCCCTTCTAAGACCAGATGGCAATTCTCACTGTCATCCCAGGTTTCCACAACCTTAAAATACTAATTAAACAGAATACTCTTTTAGCCATAGGAACATTAACACATGCACACACACATGCACACGCATATACATTGTCAGGAAATGCTTAACACTTTCTGGGATAGCTTCTGTGTTGTGAAATAATGTGTCACTCTACCACTTCCATTTGTATCTGCCACGATGAGGTTGGGTAGTGCTGGAGAGTAATTTTCTGGGACCCAGTATGGCCTGACCTGTGACTCTGAAGTGTTGCATCATCAATATTAATATCACACTGTAAGACGGGCATGGTGGCACATGCCTATAATTTCAGCACTTTGAAGGCTGAGGCAGGAGGATCACTGTGAGTTTGAGGCCAGCCTTGTCTACATAGTGAACTCAAGGCCAGCCTGAACTATACAGTGAGACCCTGTCTGGCAAAAAAAAAAATCACACGTCAGCCTCAGTCCACTATGGGGCAGAGGAATGATGAAATCAATGCTATAAAAAGTCTAAGTGGCCCAGGCAAAAAGGGTATAATGTTTGCAAAATAAAAATACCAAGGCAAATACAGCAGCCCTGAGGAAGGTACAAGAAAGTAGTGGACATGTGCATGCCTATATGTCTAGATTGGTAATTACCCAGTGAAAATGCAAAGACACAGAAGGACCAGGGAGCATCTGCTCCCTGCCCCCTTGAAACTCAGGTGGAACATTAGCAGTATGTTCTGGAAAAGAGTGTTTTTCAGGAAGGCACAGAAATCACTTATTAATTCAGTTATAATTGATCTTTTTGAGGAACTTCCCATGTCTATATTAGGATTTAGTATCAGTTACACATCTTTTAACAGAATGTAGAGATAACAAGGCAAGATAGAGCAAGAAGTGAATGGAAATGTTGTTGGAAATGCTCAATGCACCTGGTGCTCTATTTTCAACAAGGCTATGAAGCCAGACTTTCAAAATGGGAATATTGATTAGAGGAACACCATTAAAAAGGAGAAATAAAAGACAAATGGTAACAGGTGGAAATTATATGTTGATTACTATCTAAAAGTTACTAGAATAATGGGCACATTAAGAAGACATATACATACCTGGGTGTGATGGTGCTTGCCTATCAACATTCTAGGAGACAGAAGAAGGAAGATTGAAAGTTTGAGCCCAGGGTGAGTAACTTAGTGACTTAGTGAGACCCTGTTCCAAAATTTGCAAAAGTAAAATAGAAAGGGCTGGGGAAGTAGCTCAGTGTGAAGGGCCTGGATTCAATCCCCAGTATGCTCTGTACTGAAAAAAAGTGATGTATATTTTTATGTTAAAATGTGATATATACATCTAAAATTGATACAGTAAAAATCCAGTATCTAAAAAGAATTCTTAATCACTTAGAATGAACATGTGGATACATTTCCAAGGACAACTCTGCTAAGAAAATTATCCTGTGAAAAGTAACAATTTCTGAGGAACAAAAATTTTGAGACAGGGAAGACAAAATGATTTTTTCCTATTATAAAAGTAAAACATACTTATAACAATTTGATAACTATATAAAATGAAAAATAGAAATCACTTGTACAACACATTTTTGTCTAGAACACAGCATGTCTGTGAACAACACTACAGATATGCCGTGTTTTAGACATAAATTTTCATGTGTTATGAACATACCATGTATTTGGTTATGTATGCAATGTCTTTCATTTAATACTAAACATGGAAAAATCATTTACTTTTATTTATATTCAATCTATTAATACCTGTCAGACAAGTTTCTTTTTCTTCATGGATTGTCTTTACCTACAACCTTGCCAGTTCCTTGCTGAGCACAGAGCAGGGCAGCTGCAGATATACGCTGTTGAGAGAGCATTGAGCCCCCAAACAAACATTTGTAAATTGTAAAGTTGTTGGCACATCCATGCATGCCCCTTTGTCTGTGTTTCTAATAAAGTATCACATGCTTAGGCAAATAAATACCCATTATTCAATATTAGCTCAATGCTGTATTCCTTTAAATACATTGGGAAAATGCTTATATGATTAAATCGAGCTGTGAATTTTAGAAAGTTATAAGCTTATTTTTGTATGTCATGTATATATAAACAATTATTTTTATATAAATGCTCACTAAGCAGCAGATATCTTAAATTTCTTTAAAGTTTTTTACTAAAATTTTCTTTTTAACCTATGATTTGAAGAAAAAAGACAGCATAGAAAAAAAACTGTGGTTAGAAAGCAATGAAATAAGTGAATGTTCATTTGTTCCTGAAAGGGGTGAAAATGAGTCATTCTTTTCCCATTTTCGAATTTTGTATGATTTATGTAATTGAAAGATATTTTAGTAGATGTTTACCTTAGAGATAGCCATAATTGAAAGTCTTCCATTTATTACAGTCTAGAAGCAATGACATTTTGATTCCAGTGTAATAAATTTTACTCTAATAAAAGATTATAATGGAAAATGCATACTTTCTCAGAAATGAAAGTTTGATTTGTATGAAATAGTCAATGTTTCAAGAACATGTTAAAAAACTATAACATTGCATAATTCCATGGCACTAAACTGCAATCTTTATTCAATCCTGGTCCAAGCATGGAATCTGCAGACAGTGAAAAAACTCACATCCATAGAAAAGCAGGTATCCTGGAGGTAGTAATATTACAAGGGAATCACTAAAGAAAGCCAGTAATTTTCATGAAAATTTTACATATTCATAGAAAATGATTCTTGAAAGATTTTAAACTTCTGTCATTTTGCTATTGTGCACACTTGAGTGTACAACATGATCTTCCAATATACATGTACATAGTGAAGTAATTACCACAATCAAGTAAATTAACATAGCCATCATCTCACAGAATTATTTTTCTTTGTGTGTGGGCAATAGTACCTAAAATCTACTCTCTTGGCACATTTTCAGTACACGTTGTAATATAAACTGTAGTTCTCAAGCCTTATATTAAACCACTGGACTTATTTACCTGATACAATTGCAATTTTCTACTTTTTGACGCACATCTCTGTATTTTTCTCACTACAATTCCATCCTCAGAAATCACTTTTCTACTCTCTGTTTCTATGTAATAGTTTTTGAAAGTCCATATGTACACGATATCATGTAATATTTTTCTTTATCTGCCTGCTTTATTTCACTTAGTATAATTTTATACTTATTTACTCTTTTATACTTATCCATTCATCTGTTGGTGGACTACTGAGTTTGTTTCCATATTTTGCTATCACAAAAAATTCTTCAACAAATATGGGAGTATATTTGTGAGGTGATATGATTTTATTTCTTTCAGGTATACACCCAAAAAAGGAATGGCTGGGTCATGCATGTGGTAGTTTTAATTTCAGGAAACCTACTGTGTTCTCCATAGTGGCTGCACCAATCTACATACTCACCAACAGTGAGGACAGGTCACCCTCCCTCTCTCTCTCTCTCTGTCTCTCTCTCTTCTCTTTCTCTCTCTCTCTCATCCTAACAGGTATGAAGGTATAAGGGAGATACGGTTTTGATTTGTAATTCCCTGATAATCAGTGCTGTTGAGTACATTTGCACCTTCAATACCACTAATCATTAGGGAAATACAAACCAAAGCTATAGAACAAAAATGAAATAAGGAATGAAGCTTTAACTTGATGTGTCTACCATAGAGGTTTCAACACTTGTTCCTTTGACCTAGGAAAAAGCTCCCAAAGAGCCCAGAGCCTCAAGTGTGCCACTGCAGCCCTTCTTGCTCACTTGGTGACACTGTATGTACACTGTGTAGGTGATAATCATGGAAAAATATTACTTAACCCTCCATGAAAATGGATATGAAATTTAATTCTTAAGAAACATAGCCTGTGTTAAAATTAAATGGTTGAAAGCAGACCAGCCAGAGTGTGGAGAGCATATTTTTGGTAGGGATACTGGGAGAAGAAAATGTAGCTGTTTAACTGCAACACTTTTATATAATGATAAGGCTTTTTTGCTTAATATCATTAAGCTTATGCCAGGAATTAAGGTCATTAAATGTGATCTGGGATGTTTCTAAAAAGTGAAGGTATTTGTTGTAGTCAGCATTTGCAAGGGAAGCAATACAGGACACATAATTCATAGGGTTATTTTATAATAGTCACACAAAGAGTCAAATACGAAGAGGGTAGGAAATCTGTCCACACACTAAAGACCCAAAGAATCCAGCTGAGGGCCTGGATTCCATGGCAATGTCCTGCATGAGTCTAGCTGAAGACCTAGACCCCATGACAATGCCCCCCACGAGTCCAACTGGAGGCCCAGAGCCCACAACAATGTCTCATGCAAGTCTGTTCCACAGATCTGCACTGGGAAGGCCCAAAGGTCAGCGGTGGAAGCCAGAAAGTCTGTGCCAGCGGGATGAAGGATCTGTGCCAGCAGGCTGAGGGAGCTGCACCAGAGCCACAAAGCAATGCACAGAGTAAAAACCAGAGCTCCCTGGAAAAGTACCACAGCCATCCTCAGTGACAGTGAGGTCCAGAGCTCCTCCAACAATGAGAACAGCCAAGTTCCTATCAGGAAAGCCAGTGTGACAAGCTGCTCGAGGAGAGCCAATAGCACCACCTCTTCCTCTCCAGTTCTCCTTTTTATGCTGTTGGCAACAATCCTCTGGTGGTCCCTCCACACCCAGCACCACACTGATTCACTTCAGCTGGGTGTTACAAGTTGACCACCAGTTGTCAATCCACCACAGTATTAAATGTGGAAAGTTCAGAAGATGTAAACATTTAAAAGAATACAACAATACTCATAATTCCCACCAAGAAGCTGTGAACACTATGCACAGTTTTGGTTTGCCTGAATGGGTATGGGTGTGTTTAGATAGTTTTACCAGGTGTGTGTGTGTGTGTGTGTGTGTTCTTACTCATCCTTTTATCCCCCTTTATGTAGGAGTAAATTCTCGTTGCTGTTCCTCATACTTTAGTTCCTGCTCTATTCCTTTTATTTCATTCATTAGTATTTTCTTATATTACTGAGAACTATTAGCTGATTTCATGAAGAGTCTGTGTTTCAACCACTTCTCATTCAACATTTGGGTTTTATCCTACATTTTCTTTATTTTAAAAAGCATTGTAGTAAACATGATTACATAAAAGTCCTTTCCACAGATCCTAATATTTGCTTAGGAAAGTTACTACAAATGTAATTACAATATTAACCTAAGATTATTTATTATATTATTATATTTTATTATATTTTATGTATTTTCTTTATTTTATGAAGAAAAATATATGTGCTACAGAAAAATTAGAAAATATAGGTATATACTAAAAAATTGAAATAATCCAAGATTTAAAAGCCAGTGACAAATGACCATGTCACTTTTTTTTTTTTTGTGGGTACCGGGGGGTCGACCTCAGGACCTCGCATGCCGTGCTGCTGAGCGATATCACCGGCCCCTTTTTTTTTGTATGTGGGTTCCGGGAGTCGAACTCGGGCCCTCACGCTTGCAAGGCAGGCACTTACGCAGCTGAGCCATCCTACCGGCCCGGCCATGTCACTTTGACTTGAGATTTTTAGCTTTTTTTCTATTGAGCTACAACAAATAAATGTAAATCTATTTTTCATTCTTTTCCTTTTTATAAAATATTAAATGTTATAAACATTATGAAACTAACTTTTTAAAACAATGATTTATGTAAATGATTTAGCACATTAAATACACAAATTATAAGAACCACATAGAGGTCTATGTACCACAATTAACTTAGCTAATTTTTTTCAACATTTAAATCATTTCCACTTTTTACTATTATAAATATTAGAAAAAAATCATCATGCATTCTGTTGTATTTTATCAGTTGGTTCCTAGAAAAAAGTTTCTAAGAGATAGAATTTATGGATCATGAGGTATGCTGTCCTTCTGGTATATTTGCCTAATTGCTAAGAAATATTATATTAATTTATCATCCCACCAAAAGTTTTTAAATCAATAGCAACTTCATTACTATTCCTTCTAACATCTGTCAGTGCAATAGTTGAAAGATGTCTTCTCTGAAATATCAACTTACAATTATTTGATTAGCAAAGTCTGTACATCATTTTACACAATGACTGACCATTTTCTTATCTCATATTTTCAGATTACTTTTCAAATATATGTTGTTCAACTTTCTAAAGAAATGTGTGTTTATTGCTATAAATATATATGTATACGTAAACTTTTTTTATTTATTATAAAAATCTTACTTTTCGTTTGGCCTTTAAAGTTTATTCTGATGTATTTTCCCATACAGTAGTTCTTAATTTTATTGTGCAAATGCTTTTCAATCTATTCCTTTATAACTGTGCTTTAGATCTAAAGACACTTTATTTTAGCCTTTGCTGCTATAGTTCCCATGATATTCATTGCTGCCTTCAAAAGGCTCCTACCGCTGCAACTTTTTCTGAAGCTATTATTTGGATTTAAGTTTCAGGGTGACTTTGGTCTTATTATGTTAATTCATCTTCCTATGGAATTAGTCAGTAGCAGAAGAAAGCAACTGTTAAATCATTGCAAATATTTCTCATATTCCATTTGAATCTGGAATTCAAATGCTTCATAAAAAATGCTAAAGGATCTGAGAGCTATGCCTATGGATTGAGAAAATATTAGCTTTTCCACATATGAAAAATTCTGTGGAGTACAGGATATTTCCTACAGGATGCACTGAAAAGTAGAATAAAATTCTGTTGAATAATAAATGAAGAACAGAGATCTGGAAAAATTAAGTCTCTTATTTCACATTACTCTCCTACTCAGTGTCAATGATAGCGTAGAAATTCAAATCAGTACATTACTTCTAACCCCGAGTTACTTTAGACATATATCAGATAATACAGAGCTTCGCTTAATCCTAAAATTTAGTTAAGAGGGTGTGTGAGGCATATTCTTAAATGTAGGAAATTGGTTTCATCATAATAATGCAATGACAAGACCACAAAATGACAGTTTCCTTATCTCCAGAGATTCCTCTCAGAAATCAAATTCAGAATTAAATAAAAAATAACAAAAACTCACTCTTTACTTAGCAGAACAGTCAGGTTAATTAAAATATATTTCCCTAAAAGAAGTTCTTGGAGACTTTTTGCTTTTATGCTGGCAAATCAGCACTAATTCTTTTGTTCCAAGAATATGAAAGTTAAAGTTTCTCTCTCTTTTTTTTTTTTATAGGAAAAGGTCTGTCTTTTACAAATACAAAAGTGTGATTTTTCCAAAATTTAAGTCAAACAAGTAGTGTTAGAAATGAAATTGGATCCTGTGGAAATATTGCAAATGAATAAATACATTGCTAACCCACGATCTCACAGCTAGTGAAGAATCTTGGAAGAAAGGAATCAGAGTAATATTCTCAGGGGCTAAATTTAACCTTCATCTGACCTATTAGACTTAAGTTTTCGAATAATTCTGCACTAACATAACTCAAAATTGATCTCATCTTACAAAAGTATAGAAAATATCAAGGAAAAAGGTTTCAATTAATGTTTGAGTTAATCAGCAATGTTAATGCAGAATTTACACTTTCTCCATTTCAAGAAAAGCATTTTTTAACTTAGATTTAAAATTTTTTACATCTTCTGTCCAAGTTCAGTTCAGTTCTCTTTCACCTACACAGCTAAATGTGTCAAATCTGATCCTATTTTTAAAAGTTTCCTTGCTATGGATTAAAGGAAGAGGAGGTTGGAAATGTTAATGTTTTCCATTAAAACATTCCTTTCCCTTTCATGCTTCCCAAAAATAAAAGCCTCCTTTCAACTAGTCCTTGTTTCTAAATAAAGGAAATCAAAGTCCCCATATAGTACCTTCTTCACATTCCTGACTCCCCAAAACAACAAAAATTAAAAATAAAAAACAATTTAGATAAACACAATAAAAAATATCAAAGAATTTTATTTTCTGTTAATGATAAAATTCATGCTACTTTAGACCTAAAGTTACCCTATCTTAAGTTGAGAATAAAATGCTGGATATGTAAAAATAAAATTAATTTTTGCCCAGCATCTCAGACCTTAAATTCCTTTTCCTTTGAAATGAAATTTACATAATCTGTACTTGAATTGTAAGGGAAATATCTGATTTAGTCAGAGTATATATAAAAATTGAAAATAAATATTTACATTTTCTTTAGGAAGGCTACTTATATTCTGGCAAAGTTAATGGTAGGAAGTAGGCAATTATAGAGATTAGTAAAATCAAAAGAAAGAAAATTACTCCATTACCCAAATGTCAATGAAAGTGTTAGAATCACTCATTCATTTATCACAGTTTTCCACATTTTTAAAATGAACTGATACTAAAAGTTATATATGTGTGCCAGAAAGTGGCAACTAGTTTTTCCATTATTTCCCTTAAACCCAGTCACTAGAAAATAAAACAAGATCCAAATGCCAAGAAACAGAGGACCACACGTGACATACATGTAGTACCACGTATGAAATAACAGAAGAGATGTAATAGTCTTTCCTGCTTTCAAGTCCATCACTGTAGTACTAGATATGAAAGAAAAGGCAAGAGGTAAACTTCAAGGTCTACAGGAGATAAAGACAAATTTACCCTAGAAGGGTTTTAACAAAAATTAGCAAAACACAAAGTGTAAGACAACTTTCAACTAATACAGAAATTGATATATTAGTTTTGTTTTTTTTGGAGTAGACTATTTACTTTTATATTCTTTGTGGTTAAGATCATTACTTTTCATTACAAAGCCAAATAGCAACTTATTTCTTTATTATTAATTCCTTTTTTTGGCATCAGGAATTGAACTCATGACCTCGCACGTGCCAGGCAGGTGCTGTGTTGCTGAGTTATATCCCCAGCCTCAAAACAGCAACTTAAAGCAGGAAGTTAAATATGCTCCAGGTTTAGGAATAAAACTTGTTTTTACTTTGGAAATGTTGTCAACAAGGATTTTATTCATCTCTTTTCAGAAGTTCTTGAAGCCTCCCTTAAAGTACCTCTATAAAAAGGAATTTAGTTGAGTTTTATACTCATTTAAGACTAAGGGGTAAATTCTAGGATTGTATATATATTAACACAAACAGAATGCAACTAATACACCCTTCTATCCTAGCTGTATGATGAAATTTTATGTGTTTAGGAAAGAACAAAGATTTTCATTGTTGTTTTAACTTCGGCTTCAGCATTAAAAACTATAGACCTGGTGAATTAGTCTTCAGTAAGATTAAGTACTCTGTCTTATTCATAGATGAAGTATTTATCTTGGAGGAATTTTCCCTTTAATATCATGCATAGTAGTTTGGGAAGTTTTATGACAATAGGCTTTCTTGGGAGATGACAGTCTTCCCAGGCAATCTGAAATGAATCACCCAAGATTTGCTTTTTGGCTAAACATAATTCATATTTTCTCCCCAACTCCCACCCCATCCACCCCCATCCCCATTTCTCCTAGAAACTTGCTTTGGGAACAAGAAAAAAGTGTCATTATGCAACTATATAAAAGAATTTCCTAATTAATGATCTATTTCCAGGGATTATATCACTCTCTTATCTTACATAGGGATACACTCTAGCTGATTTGTATTCCCCACTGAAAAAAATAGGAAACAAATAAATTACCCTTTTTGCAGCAAAGATCACATTAAAATTAGTGAAGTTCTCATTCTATAATTTTGACAGGAAAGAACAAATTTCCTAACTGTAGGATAAGATTTCACACATATGGTCATGTAGTAAAAAAAAATTTGGATTTTCTTTTCAGATCTTTGCTGTGACTCTACATAAGTCATGTATCCTTTCTGACACTGTTTCTGCTTATATAAACTATTAATTGCATGTACTAGTAATCTCTAAGGATCAAATTAAATAACATGTCAGAAATCTGCTAGTTAACCACAAAGCACTCTCTAAATGTGACTTATTTGGAGGAAATCCCATTAGAGTGTGCCTCAGAACCCTGTGGATGCGTGGAATGAACGTTTCCAAGTCCTTTTCCTCCAGTGATGCTCAGTACAGTGACTATCTCAATATGGCTTCTTCCGAAGGCTCACCCTAAGCAAAGGATTTGGAGATGGGTCATGAGGAGGTGACATCAGAAAGTATTAGAAAGTAAGGAAAGTGTACAAGAAGAATACCAAAGAGAAAATGCAATACAGTATGTAATAGCAATTTGTGTAGTGCAATGATTAGTTAGGCTCAGTCCTGCTAGGGACTCCCACAGGCCTTGTGGAACAGTTCTCAGAATTCATCCTGAGAGGACAGGAAAGGTTCCCTAGGGGTATGACTCTTCCCTCACCATTATCATCTCCACCTCTAGGCATCTAGGTTGGTTGCTTAAGACTGTGCTGGAGGAAGTACTGGGGTAGACAAGCCACACTCAGAGGTTGGCGTGAAAAGCAAGCAGCAGGCAACATGCCAGGCATCCATTGCACTGAAGGGCTCAGGGACCCTGTTTGTGGGGAAGAGTCATGTGCTACCATGTTGCCACTGATATAGTGCACTTCAGCAGAGTGAAATATGGCCGCCCTTTAGACATATGCCGTCTGAGAAAAAGAGACCTATATTTTCTGTATTAAGTATCCATTCCCCTCTCTGCTTTCAATTTGAAGTCACTGTAGATACAAATTAGTGAGCCAAAAAGAAAAGAATGAAGAAAAAGGAAGCTACTGTCTTCCCACTCCCTTCCCTTGATATCTTTTCCTTTGCTTGAGGAGGGAGAGGAATGAGTTTCTATTTGTTCAATCCTAAGATAAAAAGATTCCGAAGAGAAGTGTGGATGACACACAGAATCACAGAAAAAACAAAACAAGAGGAAGAGGAGGATGGCAACAATAGGATAGGGGTCAACCATTTGCTTCCCCAGGAGATGAGAATTTTGTAGGTGAATCAGGAAGGAGTCCTATGACTGGTGGTGGCCCTAAGAATAGGAGGGCTCAGAATGTGCAAGTGCCTGCCTAGAGGACCATAGGTAAGTGACTTGTTCTGTAGGAAAGAGGTGGTTTGTGCTGTCTGTGACCACAAATCCATGAACACTTGTCAGGTGAATGGAAGTCAGGAGTTCCCAACTTCTAAGAGCTCCCCTAAGCATGTTTGTTAGATACAATTTTGTGTCTACTTTTGTTGACCTTCAGGAAAAACCTGAAAATCCATTTCTAATTGGATAGAATTGATAAAACTGCAAGAGGAAGTTTTAACTTTTGGCCAAAATGTTGATCATCACTGACTCATCAGATGAGGGAATGTTTGGGTAAGTCATTGTACCCAAATGAAAACTATTGTTCATTGAGGAAGATGGGGACTGATCACTGTCCTCTATGGCCATAGTCTTTTAGAATATTTGTCAGGCCAGGGATATAGCACAGCAGCACAGCACCTGCCAGGCAAACTCAAGGTCCTGAGTTTGATTCCCAGTACCAAAAAACAAACAAACAAACAAACAAAAGAATATTTGTCATGCACGTTTATATAAAACACATAAGACTTCCATTTTCTTTCAGGATAAAGAGTTTGGTTATAGTTGGTAATTTTTTTTTCTTTTCATCTTTCCTTCTTGCTATTTAGAATGCAAGTGAAATTTCTGTATATTTGTTTCAAAATTTTCAAGAATAAATAACTGAGGCAATGTCTTTTTTCCTTTAAGATCTTTCTAGTTTTTGTAGTATGTGCCACCCTTTGTATGGGACTTTTTTGGTTTTTGTTGTTATCTTTTTGTATGCTTGAATTTTCCCTGAAGCATACACAAATCTTTGTTTTATGTTTAGGGAGGGTTCAAAAACAGCACATGACACAGGTCTTAGTTTCCAAAACAGGGCTTCTATCTTCTTCAGGGAATTCCTTACCTATTGACTCAAATACAGATTTATACTAACAAAAAGTACACATGTTCCCAACTTTAAAAATATTAAGAACAGTTTAAATAAAAATTAATATGTGTATTTTGTTATGTGTAACATTTTATAAAACATATATAAATAGTTTACAATAATTTGCATGTGTTTGCCTGTGTGTTAAAGTCTTATTCCCCAGAATGGGCTATTGGAAGGCAGTGGAAAATAAGAAGGTGGGCGTTAGTAAGTGGTTCTTAGGTCACTGTGATTGTGCCTTCCAAGGGATGGTAGAACCCAAGTCTCATTCTCTTCCTGTTTTGTTTCCCAGCCATGAAGCTCACCTCGTGCTCCACAACATGCCCCCAGTATTGCCATCTAGCATGCTCACAGAGACCTAAACCAATGGGTCTGCTCACTCTTGGCCTGGAATCTCCAAAACAATTTTCTTTATAAGTTAATTATCTTGGATATTTTGTTACAGTGATAAAAAGCTGACTATCACACGGTATATATTCCTCTTTTTATCTTCAAAATGAAAATAGAAAGCTTGTGTGTGTGAATGTACCTAAAATAAACTAAACCACATAACAATTTCAGTTACTGTCAACTGCCCCACCCAGATACACATTTAATCTGCCACCTACTGAAGAACCCTTCTGTTTACATAAAAAGATCACAAATTGCAAAATACTTGTAATTTTCAACAATAACTGTATCTCACCACTCCACAGCCAACCTCAGGATCAAACTGTGTTGTTGTCCACCACTGCATCAGTAGGTGGCAGAGCTAGCCCCTGTGGAAGGGGGTGACTCCAATGTCAAAAGGTCAAAACACAATGAAATCATTCATGCCTGCTACTGCTGAACGTTTCTGTTTGCTCCACCAGAAAGCACTTGTTTCCTGTTCAATTATTTCTTTCATTTTCTTAGAATCTAAACAAGCTAAATAGTGATTTTGCTACAGATGATATTATATAGCAAACTGTCACATATACCTCAGAAAAATAGAAATGCATCCCTTTGTTTAGTGAATATGGCCAGGAATTGGTAATTATGTAACCTTAGGTGGTTTTGAGAGAATCATTTTAGACTTTTAGTATTTTGTAGCAGCATTAGCCCCTTTAGATTCTGTGCATATATGCATATTCTCTCTCTTTCTCTCTGTCTCTGTCTCTGTGTGTGTTTGTGTGAGGGGGTAGGCGAAAATAGTTAGGAGTATTTATGAAGAAAGAAAATGTATAAAACTAGCATATGCGGGCCGGTGAGATAGCTTAGCAGCATAAGTGCCTGCCTGGCAAGCTCGAGGTCCTGAGTTCGACTCCCAGAACCCACATACGAAAAAGGGGCTGGTGATATCGCTCAGCGGCACAGGCACCTGCTGGTGCGCGAGGTCCTGAGGTCGACCCCCAGTACCCACAAAAAAAAAAAAAAAACCTAGCATATGCAAAAATAAAGAGAATTTTTGTATTATGATAGACTACCAGTTCACATTCACACAGCTAAAAAAAATCCTAAAGAAAAAGACAAAGTTATCTCACTGTAATAATGTTACATTTGTATAGTGCTTATACCTCACAAAGATCCTTGAATGATGCACTTATTTCATTTGCCCACTGTGGAAACTTGTATTTGGCCAAGTGGATGAAGAGCTTAATTTCAGTGAAAATGCATGGTACAGACATTTAACTTACAACGTGCATTTTAGGTCCATTCTGCCATCTTCTTAGTCTTCTAAGAAAGCACATTGTCTAATATGAACTCAGGCTTATAAACATCAAATATTACAAGAGAATAGAACACAGGCTTTCAGTAAACAGGGTATTTCAGAGTTCTCTATTCTCCTGTTTATTTTTGAGGAATGGATACTTTTTCTAAGGGGGTGATGACTTGAAGGCCTGGATATCCTCTGACACGCTTTTCTTTCATTAATTTTTAAGTTACGTTTAGTGGTAAAACAAATTTTATTGTAGTAACTGCATGGTTTTTCACATTCTTCATTTTAAACCCTAATTCTCAAGCAATATATAAAATCTCCTGAGGAAATTATTACCATCTACAGGTGGCTGTCCACCCACCAGCTCAGGAATCTAATGGTTTGTTGTTTGCAAGACACTAAGAATTGAGCAACAGGACAGCTACTCATGCATATTATATTTTTTAACTTTCTGAAAGATTTTCAGCTAAATTCCTGTCCATAAAACTTTAAGAAAAGTCTACACAGAGGCTATAGGACCGGTAAGAAGAGCAGTGAAGTGGTGTTCTTTCCTGCAGTATACAGTTAAGCCAGGATCAAGAAATTCTTGATCTATAGATCAAGAATTAAATAAATTCTTCAGTGTGCTCTTCCATCAAACAGGCTTACTTTAACTAAACACCAGACTCATCCCCATTCCTCATTCACCAGCTCTATATCCTTAGAGACTTTAGTATTTCTTAACTACAAGTAACAAACAATCATACAAAATCAAACTTGCTGTGACTATAGGCCTGTCTCCAAACTTACTATGTGTTGTCTTTTCTATTCCAATGCCTGGAATCTTGAAGAATCAGCCAAATCATCTTACTTTACCATCTCCAGATTGCCAATAATATCTTCCTAGCTGCAAAACTCTCCTCTGGGCTCCATGATCAGTTAGTTCAACTACTGAGTGGTTTGTTATATATTCCAAAAAGTTTTCATCGTGCTTCTGTTTCCCTTCTCCACTTTAGGAGAAATTAAAAGTGTTTTTGTTTTGTTTTTTTTAAAATTCAGTGCCGCAAGTTCTTCCATTGAATAAGACAGTAATGTGTAAGAGCCTTGGAGAGAGCTTCATTTTATGCAATTATTCTATTATGCAAAGCACCACCTCTCACCCTTCTCTATAAGTAGACAGCATACATACCACCCAAGAGCTTTTGAGTGTGTTCTGCCATAAACAGTAAATTCAGGAAAAAAAAATATTTTGGAAATCAAGCTACTCTATTATTTGCTTTCGTCATTGTTATTAGTATGAAATTATTATTTTTAATAATTTTCCTTTTTGTTATGTTAATGGTGTCCACAGGAAATAAGTGAACCAAATTCCCAAGTATGCATAACTGGTAAAGAGGCTGCACCGTAGAAAGAAGAGCAATCTCCATACTGTGTCGGTGTTCAGTCTGGAAGAGCTCAAAGCAATTTTGTAAGGAAGAATCTTTGGGTCTACTTTGGGGGGATTGTAGACATAGCAATGATCATGAACTTCATTACACCAACAAACATTCCAATATGCTGTGTGAAATACCAAATAGTATGAATTGACAAGAAGTAGGTGGGTCATGCAGATTAGTCACATTTTAGATTATTTTTACACTTTTGTCGTTAGTCCTTTGAAAAACAAATCTTGCATAAAATCAAAGCTTCAGAGTACATTTCTGCTAGCTGGTGTCAGCAACGCTTTAATCATTTATTGCTCCCTAAGTATAAAAACCAGATGTTCAGACTTTAAGGACATTCCACCCACCTCCCAAACTCCCAGTACAATCCTAATTACACACTTGCAGCTACTTGTTTCTTTGCTTGTGGCTGAAAATGTGGTAAAACTGGCACCAAAGTGCCATGTAAATAAAATATGTTAGTAGCAGCTTGTACTTAATAAGTAGCTATTCTAAAGCAACAATGTGGAAATTTTATAGCACATGTTGGACACTAAATTGTCCTCTTTGATAGCCCAAAAGATGCCTTCTTAAAAGTGAGTTGTGATTACTGTTTTGGAATTAGCCCAAGTGCAGCCACTTGTTCAATGTGCAACCTTGAGTAACTCACTTGTTTCTCGGCAAAGGACAATAATATTTTCCCATATTACTTAGGAGCAGAAGTGAATGGCTGCATGTAGCAGTGCTCAGTAAACTGCAAATATCCATAGTAAAATAGAAATTGTATGTGGGAGCTATGAGAAGATCATAAATTTTCAATACTAAATAGAAAAGTGTATTTAGAATACATTTAAGATATAAAAGATAAATAAAATGAAATAACGCTGTCAAGAAAACAAAACAACAAAGTAAATAATATCTGCCAGGTGGGAAGACATGATTTACAGGCCCAGGCTAAATTGAAAGTCTTGGATCCTTTGTTCAAAAAGCAGGAAAGAAGGGGAAGGAAACCAATTTTCCTTTTTTTTAAATTTTTTTCTTGTGGTCTGTTTTCTCCTGTCATGGTGGTTTTTGTTTGCTGTTGATAAGCTGCTGGCAGGCAGGGAGTATTCACAGGGTGTGTATAGATCCTCACAGGTCCCGGCCCCTCCCAAGACTTAAAATACAGCGCCTGCCACTCCTGCACCGACTTCTCACTGGCTGGGGAGCCAAGCGTGGTCTTTGGGTAGAGTCAGGGAAGCTGCAGGCTAAAAGCTAATCCCAAGGAGGCAAGAATGTTCCAAGCCACCAGAGTATGCTCTATTATCTCATTGGCCTTCATTTTCAAAGCACAAATCCAAAGAGAAAATTATTAAGGATTTCAAGATGGTGACAGCAGAGCATTAAATCCCAAACACAGGGCTCTTTCTGAGGGCTGAGCTTAGGGTGACTGCATGGAGGATGGAGCTGTGAGCCCATGATTCCCTCTCCAGTTTCTATGTTTTGGATCCTAACATTTTTCAAAGTGGTACCATTGTGTAGTAAGCAAAAGAACAGACTCTGCAGCCAAAATGTGGATTTCCACCCTGCCTGCCTCTGTCTCTCACTGACTATGTAATCCTGGACAAGTGTTTCTTTTGGGTTTTTTGGTTCTCTCTCTCCCCCTCTCCCCCACCCCATAATCAGTTTCTCCATTTGTAAAACAAAGGGAGTAAAAATAACAATCATTGATTTCATAGGCTCACTATACAGATTAAATTAATTAGTATATAAAAATTTAAGTTTCAGGCCCCCCAAAATAAACATGGCTGAAATCCTTACAAGAATAGGTAAAACTAAATAATATATATAATGCAAACATGAACCAAAGAAATATTGGATAACCGTATTACCATCAGAAAATAGATTATGAGGCGGTCATTTAACAAAAACAAAGCTGAAAATTTTATTAAAATAAAAGTGTCATTATTATTTCAATAGGAAGATAAAACAACTTAGTAAAATTAAAATAACTAAAATTAGAACTGTTCCCCTTAATTAGTGAAAATATCCTCAACAGAATTCATAGGCTATATTTCCTAAAACTTGGTGGACTCAGAATAATTGTTGAATGAATGTTTGAATTGAATAAACTAAAAAATTCTATGAAAAATCATGGCAGGATCTTTTAACACATTTCTCACTAGTAATATCAGAAAACAAAATATTAGAATGGACACAGAAGATTTAAGATGTACAAATAAGAAATTGTCATATGGAGAACGCTCTACTCAAAAATTGGATGATACACATTATTTTCAAACTCTCTCACTTAAAAAGTGACCACATTCAGGGCCATAAAGAAAATATAAACAAATTTCAATTGATTAAAGTCATGCAAAATGTGTCTTCTGACCACAATGTAATTTTAGTTAACAATAAATAAGATGATGAGAACTAGAAGTGCGTTTGAAATTGAGTAACACGTTTCAAAATATCCCATGGATGGAAGAGAAAACATGAGAGTTACTATAAAGTATTTTGAGCTGGATGATAATAAAAAAGGTATCTGAAAAATGTGAGACATAGATTTACCATACTGAAGAAATTTGTTCCCTTAAATATGTATATTATTAGGATGAAAAGACTGAAGAACAATGATATAATTTAAACTGTAAAAAAAATTAACCACAAATTAAAGCCAAAGAAAGGTGCTAAATTAAATAATAAATAAAAAGGCTAAAATTAATATTATGCAAAACAAAACAGAATATATTGAAAAGATAAATATGAATGCTTTAGAAGAAGAACATAATTAATTGCTTAGTGAGCATGATAACTGAAAGAAATAATAAACCATAGATAATTGAACATCAGTGATGAAAAAGGGGTCATAGATAAGCATGCATATCTTACAAAAGATGAGAAGAGGCTCTTTGGAGCAAATTTACACTAATGAATTTGAAATTTTGTATCCAATAGACTACACTAGAATAATTTGCCAAAACTAAAGAACAGAATTTTTTAATTACTGTAAAGTAAGAGTCTATAATTTAAAATTTTGTACAAAGACCTGGAGGAAATAGCTTCACCAGAGAATTATATCAAATGTTTGAAAAGAAAGTATAGCCAATCTTGCACAGTCTTCTAAGTAACAGCAAAATGATAAGAATACCCAAACCATTGCCTGTATTCCTATCCTAACAAGAATGTTACAACAAACAAAAATTATAGCTCAGTTTCACCCATAACAAAGATGAAAACTTACTTTAAAGTTTTTATCAAATTGAGTCCAGCAACTAATTAAAAGGAAGATATGTCCTGTTTAGGTTGTTATTGCAAGAATACAAAGTTTTTTTTAACATTTTAAACATCACTTAATGTAATTCACTGTATATAGAGTTGAAAGAAGAAAAAAATCAACTGAGCATCTCAATAATTACAAAAAGGCATTTGATAAAGCCCAACACCTATGAGTAATAAAACTTGTTGACATGAGTTCTTAGTAAATAACTACTAATAAATAAAAACTTCAGATAGAGTAGACCAGTGAAACACATTTCTAGACCATCCATGTTGTAGGAGGGGTAAGTTTGCAGGTTTGTCAATATTTTTGACACTCCTGCCTTGTAACCATGAAGATCCTAGTGTGCATCTCCCTATCCATCCAGGGAGTAGCCAGGGCCACAAATTGGTTCCACAAGACCCAGGAGTGCCATTGGGGGCTTCCCATGGAATTCCAGAGTGATTAAACCAATCTGTTGCAAATCAGTCTTCAGCCTGTAAAGTTATTGTGTGTATACACTGTTCGGGGGGTGTCCATTGAAAGTATTTAGTGGAGTTAAGCCAATGAGAATAGGATTGATTTTTTTGTTCCCAACCTAAAGGGGCCCTTCTACTACGATGTCCTGTAGTGGGTGTTAACCATATATAATCATCCCATATCTGAAAATAGCCATCTTGATATATTTGTTTGTTGGCCCTGAGAATAGGACCATTACTTTTATTTAATAGGGATCTTACTAGTGCCTGTAGAGAGGTTTCAGTGGCATTGTTAGAAAAAAAATTTGATTATGTCCATGATCATTAAGAATATAGTTTATAGACCACTCAGTGACTTTGTAATGGTGGGCTAAGCTATGAATCATTGAACTCCTTTGTATCTCATTAATATAGTCTTATAATTTATTCCAATTATCTCCTTGAAGTGGGGATACCCACCAAGGAAGTCCTGATGTACTCAACAAGGGAAGCAGTCCACATATCCAGCAAGATTTTTGTTGTAATGACTCTGCATAGTCTTGTATCCACATTAGAAAGGAATTGCACCCTCCTTTAAGTGGTGAAGTGATTAGTAAAAGGGCTAATATTTAACATCACTTATCTGACAGCTTTGTTTTTTTCTTGAACAGGAATCTTAAGTATTCTATGGGTTCACAGGAGTATTCGGATGGTTGTTCACATTCAGTGACAGTCTCCACTTCCCAGAGGTTGAGTCTGGTGTGATGTACCCAGGAGTCCAGGCCTGCTACCTTGACAGCTTATGGGGTCAACAAGATCATGGTGTATGGTCTTTCCAAGTTGGTCCTAGGGAAGGAGATGATGAGGGGGGGGACTTTACCAGTACTAAATCTCCAGGGTGGAATATGGGATTTCCCTTTTCTTTAGGTTTCGCTTCCATTAGCTGTTGAACTTAGCCAGTGAGGTGACATCTTTCAGTATGGCATCTGTTTTTCTATCAAAGAGAAAATTATCAGTGAGAAAAGCATGTCCATAAAGCATTTCAAATGAACTGAGGCCTAGGATTTGTGGTGTATTTCTTATTTTGACAAGAGCTAAAGGTAGTAAGCGAGGCCACTGAAAGTGGGTCTCCTGAGACACTTTACAAAGATGTCTGTAGGGTTTCATTTACTTTTCATACCTTTCCCAATGGTTGTGGCCTCCATGCACAATGGAGGTGATAGAGAATGCCTAGTGCCTGAAAGACATTCTGTGTGACTGTTGCTTTAAAGGAAGGCCCATTATCACTCTATAAGCTCTTAGGAAGTCCAAATTTGGGGATGATTTCTGAGACCAAAACCTTTACCATCTCTTGCTTTTTCTGTTCTACAAGGAAAAGCCTCAACCCAGTTTGTGAAAGTATCTACACAGTATTTATAAAAAGTATTAAAGTCCCTTACTTTTTGGCATGACTAAAATAGACCTGCCAGCCTTCTCCAGGGTATTTACCATGCCTCTGTATACCTGGAGGAACTATTGTTCAGTTAAAAGGATTGTTCTTTTGGCAGAGCTCACATGTCTTAATTATCTGTTGTATTGTCTGAGAAAATCCCTTTCCTATGAATAACTTTTAGGCCATCTGCTGGGTCTTGTCTCTCCCCAAGTGAAAGGTTTGATGTAAAGACTTGATAATTTTCCATTGACTAGCACCAGGAAAGAACTAATTACCATCATCTGACTGTAACCATCCTGATGGGAGGAAGTGACACCCATGGGAGAGAGACTACTTGATTTCTGACTAAGAATATTTGGGTCATGTATGATCAAGGGAACCTTCCCAGATCTGGGGAACCTGAAGGGAGGGAACTTGAGTGACCTTTCTTGCTGCTGCATCAACCAATTGATTACCTTGGGATACTTCATCAACTCCCTTTTGGTGTCCTCTACAGTGAATTACTACAACTTTGGAGGGTATATGGACAGATAATAAAAGATCATCCATTTCCTTTTGATACTTTATGGGAGATCCATTGGCTGTCAGGTAATTTCTCTCTTTCCATATGGCCACGTGGGCGTGTAATACTAGGAAAGCATATCTTGAATCAGTATAAATAATGACTTTTTGTCATTGGTGAGTTGTAAGGCCCTGGTCAGAGCTGTGAGCTCCACTAGCTGAGCACTAGTCCCAGGTGCGAATGAGGAACTTTCAAGAGTCTGAGTAAAGTCATCACTGTATACCGTCTTTCTTGTCCCATCTTCCATGAAGGAGCTGCCATCACAGAAGAGGGTCAAATCAGGGTCAATAAGGGGTGTGTCTAACAAGTCTTCTCTGTCTGCCTATGTATGGAGAATTACCTGTTCATTGTCATGTCTGTCAGCCTCAATTTCCTCCTTTTCTGGTAGAAAGGTAATAGGGTTTAGGGAAGAACATGACTTTATTTAAATGGCTGGCCCTTCTAGAAGTATCTCAGTAGATAACTGAGAAGTCAGTTATCTGGTAGCCA
Source organism: Erethizon dorsatum (assembly GCA_028451465.1). Taxonomy (NCBI): domain Eukaryota; kingdom Metazoa; phylum Chordata; class Mammalia; order Rodentia; family Erethizontidae; genus Erethizon; species Erethizon dorsatum. The sequence continues at coordinate 53,119,277 of CM051828.1, forward strand.
TAGGCTCCCTCTGGAAGAAAGAAGTCCTGCCACATTGTGAGGCATATATACAATGAGATTTTTGCCTAAAGTCAGCTTGGATGCCTCTGGCACTAAGAGAGTTACTGCAGCCGCAGCTCTAAGGCATTCAGGCCATCCCTTTTCTGCAATGTCTAACTCATGATTCAGGTACCCAGGCTGTTGATCTTGTGTAAGTACTCCCAAAGCCATACCTCACCTCTCATCGACATATAAACTGAAACAGTGTCCCATCAGTAGGCTCAGGGCTGGGGCATTTAGAAATGCTTGTTGGGCCGGTGAGATGGCTCAGCGGCATAAGCGCTGCCTTGCAAGCGCGAGGGCCCGAGTTCGACTCCCGGATCCCACATATGAAAAAGGGGCCGGTGATATCGCTCAGCGGCACGGGTGCCTGTTGAGGCGCGAGGTCCTGAGGTCGACCCCCTGGTACTCACAAAAAAAAAAAAAAAAAAAAGAAATGCTTGTTTAAGCTTCTGGAATGCAGTTTGGGAATCAGGTTCCCAGGTTAAAATATGGGTATCTGTCTTTTGGACCTCTTCTATAAGTTGATAGAGGTGTCATGCACTCTCCTCATATCCTGGTATCCAAAGGTGACAAAAGCCTGTAATTCCTAGGAATCTCCTTAGCTGTTTTAGAGTCTTGGGCTATAGGAAGGAAAGAATTGGTTTAATTCCCCCAGACTTTGGGTTCCCTTGGATATGATAAGGCCTAAATATTTTAACTCAAGGCTGAAAAGTTGTGCTTTAGATTTAGAAACCTCATAATTTCTGTCTGCTAGAAAATTCATCAGCGCCTGGGTGTCTTGGCTAGAGAGCTCTTCTGAGGGGCACATAACAATATGTCATCTACATATTGTAAGACTATGACCTGAGAAAATTTAAAACATGCCAACTCATGGGAAAGCACTTGCCCAAAAAGATGTGCACTGTTTCTGAATCCTTTGGGGAGCATAATGCACATCAGTTGAGAGACCTGGTCATGAGGATTTTCAAAAGCAAACAAATGAACAACAACAACAAAAAAAAAAAAACCCTGGGAATTTGTATATAAAATAATACAAAATAAGGCATCTTTTAAATTTCACACTGAAATCCAACCGGCATCTTCCGGGATCTGAGAAAGGAGACTGGGTTAGGTCTCCACTGAGTGGATTGATACTACTGTTTCATTTATCAATCTAAGGTGCTATATTAACCTCCATTCCCCACTGGGTTTTCGAACTCCCAAGATTGGATATTGCATGGGCTATTCCAGGCTTGAAGTAAAACTTGTGCCCTTAGGTTATCAATTATAGGCAATGATCCTCTCTTATCTACAGGTCTTAAAAGATATTGTTTCTGGTGAAAAAAAAGTAGGATCTTTGAGATGTATCTGTACTGGAGCAGCTCTTATTGCTGTACCTATTTTACCTTTAGTTGCCCATACTTCAGGATTTATTTCTGTCTCCATGAGGGAGGGGAGCATACTTGACCTGGGTGCGTATATACTATAGTATTTAAATGGGATAAAATATCTTTCCTCTAGAGGGGAACTGGACTTTCATGTACAATCAAAAAGGAATGTGTAAGAAGAAAGCCATCCCAGTTGCAGCCTAAGGGTTGTGAGAAATAGGAAGTTACTTCCACTCCCATGACTCCTTTTACTGAGGTATGATGGCTGGAAGGAAGGCCAGGATTGAAAAGAAGGACCAAGAGATGTGTGCCAGTGTCCAGCAATCGGCTTGTTTATTTTCCCTCTGTAGTCATGATTACCCAGGGCTCCTCTGCGGAGATGACAGTCCAGCCAGAGGGAGAAGAAAGAGAGTGCCCTGAGACTCTTCAGTCTTGCTGGACCAACTGGTAAGATGGGTCTGAACTTTGGACCTTTACCTTTGCCTCAGAGAGCAGTTTGACTTCCAGTGGTCATCATTGCAATTAGGGCATGGCCTAAGGGGCTTCCCATTGCAGTTCTTTTTAAGGTGGCCTGGCTTTTGGCAGAGGTAGCAAGTGAGTTTGATCATTGAGCTCTTTTTGGAGCCCTGAGAATCAGAATTAGGATCTATTTCTTCTTAAGGCTGAAACAAAGACAGGCACTTTTTGGTCTCCTTGGCTACCTCCCCATCACAATTATAAAACACCGAGGAGGCAATTTTTACTAAAGTATCAAGCAAGCTATCTGGAGCAAAAGCCATCTTTTGTAGCTTTTTTCTAAATCTGAGGCTGACTGGGTAATAAACTTATCTTTAAGAATAATCTGTCCTTCTATTGAATCAGGATCTAGGGATATATGTTTTATCAATGCCTCTTGTAAATGCTCTAAGAAGGCAGGAGGTTCTCATTTTTTTTGTTGTTGAATAGTCGACAATTTAAAATAATTGAAGGGTGTAGTTCTCATCCTTCTTAGACCTTCGGGAATACTTCTGCAGATGTCTCCTACTCTAATCCCCCATCAGTAGGTGTCTTGTATAGGGGCTGCTTGGGCTCCAGTGGGAACTGATTGTTCCCTTGGCTATCTATCTTCTGTTCTTCTAAAATTAACAATATGATATTCATCCCCAAATGCAATAGCAGTTCTAATGCTGCTTGTCTTTCATTAGAAGTCAATGTTTGATTTAAAACTAACATTACATCTTTCCAGTCTAGCTTATAGGTCTAAGTCCTCTAAAGACCTCAATGTACTTATCAGGGTCATCTGAAAATTTTCTTAAATCTAGCTTGATCTGCTTTAGGTCACTGAGAGAAAATGTCACATGAACTTGGGTAGTTCCAAATTCCCCATCTACTTCCTGTAAAGGATTCTTTCCTTGAGGAGCTTGAATAAGCTCAGCTAAGAATGGGTATAGCCCTGTAGAAGCCTGGATTATGGTTGGTCTAGAAGCCCTACCCTCAGGACCCAAAGGGCAAGTAGGGGAAGCCTTAGACTCAGTAATAGTGGGAAAGGCTTTGATTAAGCCTGTCTTGGAAAACTTGTCCTCAGGTTCCAAAGGTTGGGGAAGAGCAGCATCAGGTTCAGGGATAGTGGATTTCTTAAGGGACTGAGGACTGATTCCTTAAGAGCTCACATTTACATTTTGAACATGAATACAGACTATTTCTTAATGCAAAGAAAATCTGAACATAAGACAGTTCTGACCATTTTTCCTTTTTTACAGTATGATTCTAGTTGTAAAAGTACATCAGAATTAATATTTCCCTCTGCATTCCATTTAGGCTCTAGGGGTACGTAGGCCATGTACATGTGCAGAAATAATATCAAAAGACTTTCTTTCAACATGTAAGAGTCAAACATCTTCCAGTGCTTAAAAATACATTGCAAAGGAATAAGAGACTGTAACACTGAGTTCCTCATGTCTAAATTGCTAAAAGAAAGAATCAGGCATCGCATTTCATTTCTATTTGAATTCTATACCCTTGTGGCATCTCTTGAGTTGATTCTACTCCAGGGCACATGAATGCCATCTAAAAAGAGACCAGAAGACAAAATTTGACCAGCCTATCCACCCTTGCACGGGTGCACAACTTTATCTTCCCAGTGAGCTTGTGTACTTACACCTGTAGGCATTTTTATAAGCACAAGTTATAATTGGTCTCAACTGTGACAGTCATATTTAAAGAAGGAAGCATTGCCTAGCACTAAACTTGTTTTTTGTTCTTTGAAAGAGGGCACACACCAAAAAGTGAGTTGGAAGTAGTTGGAGCACTTCTCAGCCTGTAAAGGAGATCACTTCTAGAGACAGATAGAAGAAACAATCGACCTGAAGATTTCCACCCTGGGCCCTAGACACTTGTGTTAGCTATCTAATCACCTAGGCAACCTTTCCTAGCAGCAAGACAAGGCTAAGATTTATTTAAATTTTTATATCTTTGAAGCTCACAGGTTAAACTTATATTTATCATTTAGCAATCACAATTTATATGTTAGTAAAGGCATATTTATTAGTCTCCTATGCACACATGAAAGAAAAAGGCTGAATAAAATTTCTTTCTTATTCTTAGTAGGCATATATAAGGCACAAATGTAAATCATTTCCCTGATAGCTGCTATGAAAGGCAAACAGTTCTTGTAAGCTGCCACAGACTGATTTTTGGAGGGGTCGTCTAAAGAAAAAGTGGTTCTAAAGTGAATTGAAAAGCTTAGGGGGAATTTCTAGTTCACAGAGAGATACAAGCATGATAGGTAAGTGGAGATTTTTCTGTATTTGGGAGCTGGTTTCCACTGAGGATCATTTGGGTATCTGCCAGAGAGCAGCCCTGGCCATGATGTCTCAGTTGTTCTCAGTTTCTACTGGTCTGTACAACCAGAGACCCATCTCCAGAAAGGAATCCAGCTGTCTGTCTGGTCAACATGCCATTGGCTATTGGCTTCAACAGGGTTTCATCAGAAGATTCTGGGGAAATCTGTCTTCTGCTTTAAGTGTTTAACTAGCTGGCAGAGTAACCACTGTTTGTCAAAGTTCTATAACGGATAGGTAAAAGTCTGAGGAAAATTACCTAATGATTTGTCAGTTTACAGTAAAGGTTTTTAAGTCCACAACTTATTGTCAAAGTATTTTTTCCTATACACATAAATGATAACTAGGCCTAGACAGGGAGAGAGAAGGTTGAAGATCCTCCCTTAGCCTAAATGTGTTTTGATCCCTTAAGGGTGGTGCTTTGGAAATAGCTCCTCCTGGTTTCACCCAGAAGTCAGTTATTTTCACTGTGTCTCAGGTTCAGTCTCCTGAGGGAGGCTGTTGCCCAGGACACTAAGCTGGGAGTGGTTTTCATGTGTGTTCTCCTGGATGGACAAAATTCCAATGTCTCATCTGACCCAGAGATGGAGTATGTATTTCTCATCTAAGATGAATTCCCTGTGTTTGGTGTTAACAAAAGCTCATTTTCTATGGGTTTAACTTAGTTGTCAGGTAGTAGGAAAAGGTTGGGACAGTTTAAAGTTCTCTTTTCTAATCTTACGTGCCTAAAAACAAAAAGAAAAGAAAATACAAAGTGGCAGGAAAAGATCAGAAATAAGAACAGAGAAAGGAAGTCTTTTCTTCTCACACTCATGGTGAACTTTTGAAACAAATTGCCCATAAGTCATCACTCTCAGCTTGGAAAGGCAAGAATGGGGAATCTCAAGAGCTAAGATTGTCTCCTCACCAGTGGAAGATCAGACCAGAAAGGAAACTGAGGCAGAACAGGCTTGACATTTCCTCTGGAGTGTATAGGAGAATCAGGCCAGTTTGTCTCAGTGAAATCTATCCTCTAAGTCTTAGGAATGGCCACCAACCTAGCATCTTTTAACTGGTGGATGGAGTCCCATGGTTTATTAATAGGCATGTATGAGCTAGATTTTATAAAAAGACCCATTTTACAGAATTTTGTATTATAAGGGCCACTCTGCTGTTACTCTTTCTAGCACCATTGTCTAAAGGCAAGCAAGGAACACTAGTAAATTCAGCAACGAGTTCAAAGGCAACATATACAAAGCAAGAATAAACAATGTCCCATTAAAGAAGCATCATTACCTTATAATCATCCCATGTTTTTAACTTAAATTTATCATCATTTTAACAAAACTATATAAGAAACAAAGCATAAGCAATTATAAGCAATGGACAAAGACATAAAATTTGAAGCATAAAAAATGTTGGTTACCTAAATGAGTCACAATCCAGAATCTATGAAACAGAAGCAAACTCTTACCTCTATCCAGTGATCTCAGTGAAAGACCTCCAAATGATGTAAGAGAAAGAAACTCCCAACCTATTAGATGTCCTATATAAGTTTGTGTTCTCTGAAAACAAAGAATGAATTCTAGGAACAATGGAGGTTAAGAACAGAATATATTTATTGGGGAAAGAAAACTACCGTCTGAGAGAGAGACAGAAGGGGTCCCAAGTGGGTTGCCAAGGACCCTGCCTTTTTAAAGGATTTTTATACAGCAAAACCTTGAGGTGCGATGGGTCCAAGGTGGAGAAAAATGGGAAATCACAATGTAGGCATAAGGTGGGACAAAACCATGGTCAACCAATAAGATTATGAGGGTAATTGCTCAGGTAATATTGATTAAATGGGGATCAAATGGAGAAGCAAGTCATGTAGCAAGCAAGCATGAAACAGTACCAGGGCTTTTCCTGGTGAGGGTGGGTCAATGGTTCTTCCTGGCTTTCCCAAGGTAATCGATACCTATTTAGAATATCAATCCCTGTTGTTTATCCTTAGGGGAAGTATGTGGGTGCATTCATTTCATCTTTTGTCTTGCGGTCTGGCCCTCAATGGATGTGTCTGTGTCTCCCCCACAGTTGCAAGGTATCCTGTCTTCTGCACTGGCTCCCTCAAGGGCCCGTCCCTGTCTGACTGCCTACGATATTTCTACCTAACTTAGCTGAGTATAACAGTATGAGTCCGAGTGTCTTGGCCATGCACTGAGGTGACTGGTGTCTATTTGGACTTTATTAGACCAGGTGTTACCACTTATTTTAGGCCTGGTCATTCTGTCTTTATCTTGAGGCTTGGCCTCCAACAGATGTGCCTCCGGCCACAGTTGTAATGAGTTTTCATCTTTGGACTGATTCCCTCCCTCAAGGGCACAGTCCTATCTGACTGCCTATAATATTTTTACCTAACTTAGGTGTCTATAATATTTCCGTACATTAACAACAATTAGAAAATAAAATATATCATAAATATCATTTATAATAACAGCAAAAAAATCAATATTTAGTAATAAATGTAACAAAAGATGAACAGTTTCTACCGAAAAACTATATTTTTTAAAATTATAGAAGACGTAAATGGAAAAAATATTTATGTCCAGAATTTGGAAGTTTCAATGTTGTAAGGAATTTTAATTCTCCCCAAATGATCCATAGATTCACAGCAATTCTAATCAAAATCACAATAAATATTTTGTGAAAATTGAGAAGATAAGTTATAAAATAAATGTGGAAAAGATAAAAAGAATAGACAAAATAAACTCTAATAAGTGGAGCAAAGTAGAAAAATCTGCTCTTTCTATGGTATTTCACAGAATATCATAAAGACACAGGAGTTGTGACTGGTAGCACTGATGCAACAGCAGAAAAGAGATCAGTTTTCTGAGTGGAAAACTGAGGAACAGATTTGTTCATGTATACACTCTTCATTTTGACACATAAAGAATAATGAAAGAATGTCATTTTTATTCCATACTAATCAATTAGATACCCACATGGGAAAAAATGAAAATTTCCTTCTTTAAAATCAAATAAAAATATCAACCTCAAATAAATTACAAATACAAATGTATAAGATAAAAGTGACAAAGCTTCTTATAATAACTTAGAAAAAAATATTTACTTGCATAGGAAATAATTTCCTCATAAAAGGCACAAAGCACTAATAAAGAAAATGGTTAAAAAATTGGACTGCATTAAAAATAAAATTATGGGTCATCAAAAATATTATTTGGAGAATGGGTGGGAAAATTATCGAATCAGAGGTGTTATTTGCAAAATATACAACCAATAAAGGGATAACATCCAAAATGACAAGTAGGTAAACCTGGTAGAGAAAAATGGACCAAGGACTTGAACAACCACTTCACAAAAGATGACATCCAAATAGCCAATAAACATATGAAAAATTGTCAACCTTATTAGTCATCAGGGAAATGCTAAAGAAAACCTCCAGGAGTTACTTCTATTAGACTCTATTAGAAGAGAATACCTAATTTAGAAGTTTTACTAGACTAAGGAATAGCAAAAATATGGAGCAAAAGGAGCTCTAATTTCCTGCTGGCATGTGCAACATCTTTGGAACTATATGACACCATCTTCAACATTTAAACACAAAAATAACCTATGTTCCAGCAATTCTTGTCTCTTTGATACAGCCCTAATACAAATTTGTCCATATTTACACAAAGTGGCATGTATAGAAATACTCATAGCTTTGCAAATCATAACATTTAATAACGAAAATCTCTGTCTCCAGTGTAATGTATGTAATAAATGTTTATTCATTCATATAATAGAACACCAACAGAGATGAAAATGAACAAACTCTTACTACATGAAACAACATGGAAATTTTTATGAATATATTGAGTGACTAAACCTAGACGCATATGATTCCAATTATGTAAAGTTTAAAAGCAGTCAAAACTACATGTTAGAAATCTTGAATGGTGTTATTGTTTAGGAAGAGAAGGGCTGCTTGGTTATTTAGGAAACAACCATGTGAAGGATAAAGTCTATTTCCTCAAGAATCTGACAGTTTAATAAGTGCATGTACATAAAAATGTGTTAGAATCTGCAAATGTATAAACTATTATAATTTTATTATTTTAATAAATAAGCTAACATCAGACAATAAATATAGTCTTATTGTCTGTATTAAAGTGAGCTGAAGGCTGATTTCTGTCAAGAGTCTATAGTGGATGGGACAGAGTGAATCTTCCTTGCATATCATTTCTCCTCATCCCATCTGAATGCATCCTAAATGACTTTCCCAAGTCAGCAGGAGAAGATTAGAGATTGTCTCAGATAATGGGCCTCAATGCACTTATTTAATCATTATCTTCTTGCTTTTTGTCTGGCAAAGAACTCAAGCAGGGTACAGCCATAGCTTCCTCTCTAAAACCAGGACAAGCATAATTTGACTCTATAAAACAATAAAGCAGCAGCAGGAGCAACCACAACAATAATATCACCCTCACAATAAGTTTCCCAGCTTATGTCCCATTAATACAATATTCACAAAAAGCACTAATAGGAAATATTGCTTACCAACCACAACAGAGGAAAATGACTTTCTAAATTGAAAAGCTAGGACTTTAGCAAACATTCCATTTGTAGCACAAATTACCAATAAATGCAAATTCTGTGTGTCTTTGTCTCTTTCAAATGTGCCTGATTATATTTATAGGGATCCACATCTTTTAATTTTAGTAGAGTATTTGCTACCTATTTGGCTTCATATTTTCACTTCTATAATGTTATTTAATATTATCTCATATTTAGAGCATTTTCAAAAACCATGCACTCTTCAGTCCAATTGTGAGCTCCATGGTGACAAAGTAATTGAAGGAATTAAAAGAGCATGTCACTTAAGTAGATGATTTAGAAATTTGAACACTTTGAGGTTAAAAAGAGTATGAAACACAAAAGATAAGAAATGACTAAAAGTCAAAGAACAGATTTCTTTCTCCTCAATATTAATTACTGTGTGTTAGAATAGAAGCTGTATTTTAGTCACATTAATTATCCTTTTTGTTTCTGGAAAAACAGCTCTCAGTTTTAAGGACTGAATAAAGATAAAATACTCATACTTGCCAGAGCTCAATTTCCCCAGATAGTAAGATTTTTGATCAATTACATTTGAAAGATGGTAGGTTCTTCTATGAGCCTGGAATAGCTGGAGTGGGGGTGGGGGGATCTTTGTTTGGAGGTCCAGGGTTAGTATAAATAATAATGTTTTATACATTCTTCTGCACATATTTTGGTGAAATATTTGCACAGTACGACCCTCAAATTAAGGTTATACCTGCTATGTGAACTTTAGCAAAGAGTGCCAAATTGTTCTCCAAACTATTTCAGTTTAATCTCTCATCAGATCTATTTCAGATATTATTATTTTGATACTGTCTTGGAATGAATGTTTGTCTGTCCAAAATTTGCTTGTTAAAATTTTTATCCCAAATGGAATGGCATTTGTAGGAAGTCATGAGAGTTAAGCCTTCATGAATGAGGCTAGTGCCCTTTAAAAAAACACCCTGGAGAGTTCTCCACCTCTTTTTCTGTCATACAATGATACACCAAGAAGTCACACATGTACCACTTGAAAGAAGGTCATCATCAAAACCATCTACACCAACACCCTAATCTCAGAAATGTTGGCTCCACAACTGTGAGAAATAAATGTTGGTTGTTTAAGCCACCTACTTTCTAATATTTTGTTATGGAAGAGCAAATGAAGCCAGATGCTATGGTAAACAGTGTACATTTAAAAAATTGCTTAGAAGTATTTCTAGTATGCAGAAATGAGGCATGAAATCAGGGCATAGGTAATTGGCTGAGCAAGTATGTGTGACCTATCAAACATAGAGATCCAAGACACATGCTCAGAACATAATTCCCAAGCCCTGTACCTGGGACAAATCATAAAGTGCTATCTTCAATTCTTCTGGCACAAAATCAAGCAAGTTTTTGACAGGATGGCCTAGGTCTGACATCAACCAGAAGAATGGGGTATACAAGAGATATCCACCATTAATCTCATGTCCACTGTAAGATTTCTCCTTTGTCTGCTCTCACTCTGCACAGAATACTTTCCCTCCCTTCAACAAATGTAAAACTATACTGCCTTTTTCAAGTGTCTTGTCCAATTCTTTGCTCAGGACACCGAGAACCTGGAAAGAACCCAAAAGGAGTCTACTGAATCCCAGAACCTAGTAACAGAAATTCTATTGATTTTTGTGTATTGGCCTTGATATCTATGCTAAATTTACTTATTAATTTAATCCATTATCTGCTGATTTTTACATCTATTCCATGTACATAATCATGCCTTTTGAGAAAGTTAATTTTATTTTTTCTTTTCTCATATTAATAACTGTTAATTTTTTTGCCTTATTATATTATTTAAAACTTTATCCTAATCTTGAAGGAAGTCTTAAATCTAAAAATTATTATATTTTATATATGCATTTTTAAGTACCACACTGTTTCTTTTATCAGTACCATACTGCTAAATGTGTTCACAGTAACCAGATACCACATTTCATAGAATGAGTCAACTGAAAGTGTAAAAAGTACTTTAGTTAGTTAGCTTATAATTAGGCAACAGGTTTAAAAAAAAATGGCCTGAGATAAAATTTGGTGGTCAGCCACAGAGATAAGAATTAAAATAAGACTAGGCAGGGCCAGTGAGATGGCTCAGCTGCATAAGCACCTACCTGGCAAGCACGAGGTCCTGAGTTCGACTCCCAGAACACACATATGAAAAAAGGGCCGGTGATATCGCTCAGTGGCATGGGCGCCTGCTGGCACATGAGGTCCTGAGTTCGACCCCTGGTACGCACAAAAAAAAAAAAAAAAGACTAGGCTGAGTGGAGTAGGACTTGACTGAGGACTTTTTCAAGCAATATAAAATGTGACTCCTCCTTACTTTCAGGGATGAGTTACAGCCACTCCCAACTAAGAGGGTTGCAGCTCCTCCCTACGAAGTTCCTGAGTTTCAGGAATTTTAAAAGGGCGGAATGACTGGCTTTACTTTAAAGTCTTGGTTTCCCTTAAACCTGGTGTTCAGAGTAACTGTTTTAGAAATCCTGAGTTCCAATTGGTCATTTGGTGGCCACTAAACAATTGAACATTTGCCATGCTCCACTTATCCATAAAAAGTTCTAAACCAAGGGCCCACGTGACGATCCACTCAGGACCTCCCAATTGAGAGCTAATTTTTTTCTCTTATAGTTCTTGTAAACACTCTTTCTCCTTTTTGTGTGTAATTTCATTATTTAACTCTGTGAGACAAAGGGACTTGGTTTGTACAGTGATAGCTGTTTCAGAAGGGTTATTTGGATCCATTTTATCTTTGCCACCCCCTCCAATAGAATGAATTATATTAATTGATTTTTCAAATGGTAAACCAAATTTTTGTCATTGTAAAATCTTTATATATATAATTAAATTTGGTGTTATTGTGTTTAGTATAATTATAGCTAAGTTTATGAGAAAGACTGAGCTATAACTTAAATTTCTTATAATTTTCTTGTCCAATTTTGTCAGGAAAATAAACACTTCATAAAGAAAGGTGGGAAACATTCTCTTTGTTTCTGTTCTCTTAAAGAGTGTAGGTAAAATGCTGTTATTTTGTTCTTAAATATTTAAAATATTTTACTAATGAAGTAGATTGGAACCTCAATGTTTTATAAGGCTTTTGTCATTGTTGTCCTGTTTTTGTTTTTATAAGAATACTTTAACTTATTGAGTAAATTCCTTAGTAGATAATGTTTAGATTTTCAATTTCTTCCTGGTACTATTTTGGAAAGTTTTAGTTTATAAAATGTATCATTCTCCTAAATGTTCAAATTTATTAGTGCAAATTTACCCAAAATTTCCTCATTTTGTACTTTTAATGACTGTAGGATCTGTAGTGATGTCTGTTTTTCATTTCTAATATTGATCACTCATGCCTTTGTACTTTCTTTTAGATATCATTCCAGAAACTTATCAAATTTGTTCATATTTCAAAAATACAACTTGTAGCTTTGTGGAATTTTTAAATGACACATAATTTTCTGTTCCATTTTTCCTACCTTTTAAAATTGTGGGTTTTTCCTGTTTGTTAAAAATAATTGTTTTCTAACTTCTTGAGATAGATAATTATTTCATTGTTTTCTTTCCTAATAGTCTTCTTTCCAAATAAATAAATTAAGGAATATAATTGCTTCTTTAATCTCCCACAAGATTTTACATGTCATATATTCATCATTCAATTTTACATACTTTTCTTTTTTTTTTTGTTTTTTTGTTTTTTGTTTCTTGTTTTTGTGCCGGGAATCAAACTCATAACCTAGCACTTGCCAGGCAGGCGCTGTGCTGTTGAGCTATATCCTTTGCCCTGTACTTTCTTTTTTCAATTGTAATTTCTTTCTGAATCTATGGGCTATTTACAAGCATATTACATGATATGTATTTAGGCATTTTCTAGGAATTTTTTGTATAATTTTAGCTAACACAGCCAATGTGGTCAAAGAACACAATTCTAATTCTATGTAATTTGTTGAACCTTTATTATGGTCCTTTATTGATAAATGTGTCATGTGTACTTAGAAATAGAATGTATTCAAATATCTAAAGTACAATTTTCTATATATGCGTTTAGGTCAAGTTTGCACCATATTTTTGAGTTTTGTCTTTTACTTGGAGCATTGCTCCATTTAAATTTCATTTAATGTTATTACAAATATATCTGTGATTAAATCTACCCTCTCCCTACTCTATTTGCATTTGACTCATCAAGTCTTTGCTCCTTATTCTCCTTTCATGCCTTAAGTTAATCAAGAAGTTTTCTACTTTTTTTTATCTTTATAAGTGTTTATACACAGACACATACATTTACAATTAGTACTTTTACTACTTCTCAGAAAATGCAAAAAAGATATTAACTGACAAGTCAATTTACCTCTATTTTTTGCTATTGTTGATATGCATTTTAATTTTAAATCTTTCTAAGCCTCATAGTGCATTATCATTGTTTTATATAGTCAGTATTCATTCAGATTTATATATTTATCTTTTCATCTATATTTCTTTATCTTCTCTCTACATAAAAAGTGTAGATGTAGTTTTTTTTGTCTGTATGTAAAGGGAAAAATTCATCTTTTCTCTTCAGTATTTAGCAGTTTATCATGACGTGTGTGTGGACATCTTTGAAAGTGATTTAAATGGTTAATTGAATCTTTCACATTTGGAAATCTTTTCTATTATTTCCTCATGTATTGTCCCTGGGCTATTCTTTGGCCCAACTATACTCATTTTAGAAATTATACCTATGTCCCTTATTTTTTTTTAATATTTTGTGCTTTTTTACTTTTCTATATGTTCGTTAATTTGTACATTATCTTCTGACCTAACTTCTGCTTTACCAAGTATCTCTTCTATCTAGTCATGTTTGCTCTTAAACTCATCTGCTGAGTTGTTTTTGTTAATGTGCACTTCCAAAATATAATTACTATTAGATTATATAATAGATCCTTAATTTTTGTTAAATTCTACATCGGGTCCTTTATGTTTTGTGTGTGTTTTTCACTGTTATTGTCAGGTTTGGATCCTAACCTTCAGTTTCTAGATCACATATAGATTTGTCCCTAATGGATTTTTCCTACTCTTGGTTTTTGATCATTCAGTTATCTTCTGGCATATGTCATAATTTTTTCTTAAATGTTAGACACTATGTATGAAAGTTTCAGGGACTCTGGATGATAATCTTTTTCTAGAGAAGGGATCTAATTGTCTTTTTTTAGTCAGATGGGGTGTGGGGAGGTGTGGATTGAACCCATAGACTGAGATGACTCCAAGAAATTTCCATTCTTTCTCAAGTTTTGTCCATTTTGGTATTTCTTATTTGAAGCGTGTATCATTTCAAGGGTATCTAATGAAAGCTGGTCATGATTAGTAGGGATCTTATTTCTTGCCCAGGGATGAACTCAAACTTTTATGAGTTTGAGACTACTGAAAACTCTTGTTTTCTATGTCCTTTCTGTCCCCTACACCTTGCAGTGTAGGTGCTGGAGAGGGATTCAAGGAGAAACCAGTGTAAAATGCTGGATTCATTTCTCTATGGTTCAATTTTGTTCTGGATCTTGGCCCTTCAAATCCTGCTTGCATGTATAGCTCTGACCTCCCACTATTTTATTGTAAGACATTTGAGACTGACAAAAGCTGACCCACATTTTGCTCAGCTCCTGCAGTCTGTGCCACTTAGAAATCAGTAGGGAAAATTAAGTATCACTACAGTGTACTTCCTGGAGTTTGTGCCTCTTGGGTGTTCAGTGCCTAACTTTTAACATGCTGTTTCTATCTCTGCATCACTTTGGAGACCCAATCAAGAATTTTCACTGTTGTACTACATACTGAGGTAGCTTCTAGTCACCTGTGGGTATGTACATTAAAATAAAATCAAATTTAAAATTTGCATCTTCATTGCATTAGACAGAGTCGAAGTGCTCATAGCCCAGTGTGGCTGGTGGCAGCAGAACTGGGCAAACCAGAGAGTCTTTCTACCATGGCAGATTTCTATAACACAACTGCCTTAGAGGATGTTTCTATTGTATCTCCTTCTGCTTGATGATACCTGCCATGTTTATCATTTCCACAGCTGTATCCTTAGGGTCCAGCTCAGTACTTTACACAGAGCACATCCTTAAGTCACTAAATGAGAGCTGATAGAATTTTTTCATAGTTTCATAGATAAGTAGCTACACAATCAAAGATAACAGAAGCCTAGTTGTTCTCTTATGAAACATATTACAGAAAATAACCTTCAGAGGTCAGTGATTTAGAAGTGATAGCTGCAAGCCTGATAGGTATTTGTTAGATAAAAAATTCTCAACTACAGCAACTCAGAAGAAATCAAGTGGAGAGAGGAAGAAAATCTCCATATAATATTGGTGTGTATTCTACTCAAGAGAGGAATGGATATTTAAAGTTTAATTGACTTCCTGATGGCTTGCTACATGCTAAAACATATAAGCTATATCAAAGACACTTCCTCGAAAATCTTTCTGCAGAGTGTTATTTGATATTCATGTTTTTCTTTCCCTCAAGGTACATTGAACTGTTCTCTGCATTTATATGGTATGGATGTAGGAAATGAAAATGTTTAAATAACTTGAAATTGTTCCTAAAACTGCAGTTTCATTTTGTGCTTAGAATGAGTAACACTAAATTAGTTGGATAAAGTTTACTATTTTTTGCAGTGCATAAAAATGAAGATTCAGGCCAGGCATGGTGGTGCACACCTGTAATTCCAGCACTTGAGAAGCTGAGGCAGGAGGATTGCCATGGAGTTTGAGGCCAGCCTGGGATATATACTGAACTCAAGGCCAGCCTGAACTACAGAGAGATACCCTGTCTCAAAAAAACAAAAACAAATACAACAAAAAAGAAGATAGAAGATTCAGACTATGCAGATTATTTAAGAGAATGTAATAAACTGAATGTCACAGTTTCCCTGTGTGTTGACCTTCTCATTTGGAATAAAAATAATTTCTCATGAATTACATTTGGGACATGATTCATTAGCTGCTTCTTCAGTGCTCTATGTCTAAGTCTTTCCTTTGATCCATTTTCTCAAGTGTTCTTCACTGATTAGGACCCAGAAAATTTTCTCAGTGGCTGTGAATAATGGCCACCAGAGATTGTCCTTTTCAACATTGTTTCAGCTTTTTTGACTCTTTTTGTGGTAATCTAAAAGAGTGAATAATGCAAACCCAAAATATTCAAAGAATTTGTATTATTACGAACCTGTCATATAAGTCAAAGCCAAAATGTTCTGAAACTTGAGGAAACAAAGCAAAAACAAAACAAAATGTCACAAGAGTGAATAAACAAGTGGTCTGAAGTAGCTGCAGCGCTATGTATTCATTAAGTACTTAGCATGGAAGAATGATGCTGAAGATGATTTGCAGCTAGAATATGAAATAGTGAGCTACGTAGGTATAGATAAGATTTAAGAGACTACACTGATTATAAGTCCAAATCACGGTAATTCTGCAACCTTGATGCAGCTATTACAGTGAAGGTTAAAAAACCAAGAGATTTCATGCATCAGAGTCACTAGACTGACAAAAAATATTTTTTTGGGGGGTACTGGGGGTCAAACTCAGGACCTCATGCGCCAGCAGGCACCCGTGCCACTGAGTGATATCACCAGCTCTTTTTTCGTATGTGGGTACCGGGAGTCGAACTCAGGACCTCGCACTTGCCAGGCAGGCGTTTATGCCGCTGAGCTATCTCGCCGGCCCAAAAATTTTAAGTCTGTAAAATATTAGGCAATATGATATTGTTTAAACACCTAATTTTTTCACATATTTACTGAGCCATATATAATAAGAAACATTAAATGAAAAGTATTCCCTTCTTAAGACAAAAGATGGGGGAAAATCAGTCCTAGTTAGAGTTTCTGCACTGTACGGACAGCACATCAGCGTCACCTAGAAACTTGGTTCATCTCATTTCCTGTCCCACCTGCTGAATCAAACTTTCAGGGGAGCATCTACGGCTCCACAATTCTCCCGTTGGTTGTGATTCACACTTCGCTGAGAAACGCTGACTTAACAGTAATTGTCAAATCTTTAGATAACTGCTTTGGCAAGTAAATTTTTTTTTAGAAAATAACTTTTAAACATCTATTTGAGACTTGGCAATTCACTGGACTGCATTTGTACATGTTTCCTCAGGTTCTTGGTTTTTACGTGGCTGTGAAGTTGGTACGGGGCAGGGATGAAAGGGTAAGAGCACAGGAGTCTAAGCGAAGGCAGCCAGCTTCTACTGAACTGCCAGCAACTACTTCCTGTTCATGGTTTTCTTCCAAGTGACTTGCTTACTTAACCTGCCAAAGAGAACCAAAGGACAGTCTGAAGTTGTAACAGGTATTTTTTAAATTTTTTTATTAGTACACATATGCAGTACATAATTACATTCTTCATGGAGAGTTGGTACATGTATATAACACATTTTAATTACCTTTTTCCCCCATTCCTTCCTTTCCTCCTCCCCCCTCCCTTGTTCCCTTTCTCATTTGAACATTTTCTTCCTGCTTCCTGATATCTATCTTCCATTTTGGTCCTTATTTGTGCTTTTGGTTTCTCACACAAGACAGGTTTTTTGTATACATTTTTGTTTCTAACTGTGTGAGTTTATTGTGTGTGTGTATGTGTGTGTGTAAATGTGTGTGTGTGTATTTCTAAGAAAAACTCTGAAAGGCAGTTAAGCACCTTCAGACTCCATTCTAAGTAGCCTAGAAATTAATCTCAAAGGACAGCGAGAGTACTCCGGTCAGTTAACATGCCAGGCATGATGCTTATGATGTGGATACAGAGATAAGAAGTTAAAGCTCCAACCCTCATGAAATTTTCTTTTCTTTTTCCTTTTCTTTCTTTCTGTCTTTTTTTCTTTCTTTCTTTCTTTCTTTCTTTCTCTTTCTTTCTTTCTTTCTTTCTTTCTTTCTTTCTTTCTTTCTTTCTTTCTTTCTTTCTTTCTTTCTTTCTTTCTCGAGCTAACGTCTCACTATATAGTTCGGGCTGTCCCTAAACTCACTATGTAGCCCAGGCTAGCCACTAACTCACAGAGATCCTACTGCCTCAGCCTCCCAAGTGCTGGTATTACAGGTGTGCACCACTATGCCCAGCCAAAATTTTCTACTTGGGGGAGAGACCAAAGGAAAGCAGTTGCAAAATATTTAAAGACTGCAATCAGAGCATGAAAAATGATGCTATAAGAGGGGAAAATAACCCACTTTGGGGGTTCCCAAAAGAGCAGCATTCCCTGGAAAAGTATAATCTAAGCTGAATCATTAATGATAAATAAAAATTAATTCATGAAAAACCTCAGGAAAACCAAGAAAAAAAAGAACAATGTTAATGTCAATGCCCATTCACTCAGTGTGTAATCTTCTTTTTTCTCGTTTTATTCATTTACTCATTTAGAGACTTAAGGATGTGCTATTTATAAAGTACCAAACTAAACCCTAAGGACACAGCTGTGGAAATGTCAGATATGGCCAGCATCCCCATGCAGTAGGAGACACAATGGAAATGTCCTCTGAGACAGTTGACTGATAGGCGTCTTCCATAGTGAAAAGATTTTTTGCTCTGCCCAGTTTTATAGCCGCCAGCTATGCGAAGCTATTAATGTAGCGCAGCCACAGGTGCCTCGTCGTCATCCCATCTATAGTGCAATAGGGAAGGATTCCTTTCGATCCACAACAGAAGAGGAGGAGGAGGAGGAGGGAGAGCAGGACGGAAGGAGGAGGAGGAGGGGCAGAGAGAGGAAGAGAGAGAAGAGAGATTATTTTTCTGGGTCCCCAAGGATGTAGAAATAGGAAAAAGCAGCATTTTAAAATTGAATTTAGATGACAATGGGGCCACCCTGAAAGAAGACGCTGTGAATACAGAAGCTGGGGTGAGGAGGTGTTGCCGGGGAATGGGCAACAGAGCCGGTCCTACCTCTCGCCAGGGTAGGATTTCAACACTGCTGGAGCCAGGTCTCCAGTGAAAGGCAGTGCTGTTGCTGTCGCCCGGAAACATGGCTGGACTAGTATGCCAAAATCTTGCCACAAGTAAGCAGTTATTTTCATCTCTAACAAGATTAAATCCTTACTTTCATTTGATGAGCCGCCCTTGAGGGTGCTTACTTTTTTCAATATAATTAATGCATATGGGAAAATATTTGGGAAGTTGACTGTGTTCTCTAATTTTGAAGAAACAAATTGCTGCTTTCCCTTTTAAGTCCAGCAAGGTGGGAAGAGGGAAAATGGGCCTGTACAGGAAGTTCCTATTTGGAATGTTGATGATGAATTTCTATCATGTGTCTACTGTTTTCTAACATTACCCCAGTGTTTTGTCCTTTGGCCTTTGTCTTTGGACAGGAGTTATATCAAAACTAGAGGAGACTTAATTTTCTTCCATTTCTAAAAGCAAAATCTATCAAATTTTGCTCCAAAAATTGGGACGTGGACTTTTCAAACAGTACGACGAGTTTTCTCAGACTATCAATCTTGAGAGTGGTATTTTGAATTTCTCCTGAAGTCAGCATGGAGAAGGTTGGAGTGATGTTCTTGGGATCTTAGGAAATGGTGAGTAAAAGACTGAAGCATGTCCACATGGAAATTAGCTTTCGGGAAGTTCTATGATACAGAATAGATCTCAAGTCAAAGAAGGAAAAAGATAGTAGTCTTGAATGGAGAAAAACACTGTCTGTCAGAGAAGAGTCCTAACACTCATCTACCAGAAGAGAAAAAGCAAGGACTGAATGGAAGATTAGTGTGACACAAAAAGCCTACAGAGAAAGTCAAGGGATAAGCATTGAAATTGAGGAGTAGGAAATGAAGCAGAAGAGCAAACTAGAAGGATGGAAGGAAGCAGAAGCACAGAAAGAGAAAGGAGCAAGAGGGTGCTCCATCTATTCATAAATGCCGAGCTGTCTCCCAAATATGTAGAAAGCTCAACACTGCCACAGTGGGACCAGAGTTATTCACCATATGGTTTCCTGACTTGGTAGAAATAACCCCTATAATTTATTTTTGGTACAGTAATCCTTGTACCCATCAAGTTCAGTTTTCTATAGTTTTGTTTACCCATTGTTAACCATGATCTGAAAATATTAAATAATTCTGAAAATAATTTATAATAAGGTTTAAATCAAATTTATCACATTACATTGCTATAATTGTTCTATTTTTATTAGTAGTTATTTTTAATCTCTTACTGTGCTTAAATTATGCATTAAACTTTCTCATAGTTATGTAAGTAAAAAAGAATAGTAAATATAGATTTGGCTACTATTTACAGTGTCAGACATTTGCTTGGAATTTTGGAATATAACCTCTATGGATGAGGGAGAAATTTGTGTAAATTATTACTCTTGTGTATCCTGATATAAAGGAGAGGATAGTTCAGATGCTAAGTACAAGTAAATACCTGATACTGATAAATTAGTATCCTATAATTAATATTCTAGTAATATGCTTTCCTGTTTTATAGATTTGGTTAGTAGGCTGGCCCCAAAAAGGTTCACAAGCTAATAATGGATTAAAAAATTAAATCCAGTTCCTTGACTGGGAAAAAAGATGTCCAGACTTTAAAAGATGATATCATCAAGATTGTTACTTCCTCTGGTGACTGACAGAGTGACCATCCACTTTCAGTCTCAGCTCTTATTCTTTGAGTCCAATATCCTTGCTCACATATATTTTTAAAAATTCAGTCATTTGAATCACAAACAAGACTTGCTCATTGTAAGAATTCAAAAGGTAGGGGTATATTTAAAGATATGCAGGGGGAAGGGAGAGGGCTTTAAAAAAAGGAATTAAGAAATGTCATGTACATGTACCAACTCCCCACAATGAATATAATCTTTGCGTACTACAAACATGTAATAGATGATAGATAGATAGACAGATAGAAATTCAGAGAGTACATCATGCATTAGGTACACTACTTCACCAGTAACAATCTGTATCTCACTTCAAGCTTTTTTTTTTTTCTGGAACATCTGTGCACCTGTAGAGGTTTTGATTTAATTTAACTTTCATATATATTGTGGCTTTCCTTCCAGATCGATATATTTAAATCTACTTCATTATTTTAACATCTTCATACTTATTTCTATGAGTTTATCATAGTGTATTAACTATCCCCCATTGATGAATATTCTAAATAATTTTTATGTGTTTGCTATTCCAAATATGGTGGTATAATATTTCAGGAACATTTGTGCCTGATTTTCCTTCTTCTTGTTTTTTTTCATGTATACACAAGGACCATAGAGTCACTGCCTCAGCAAGGATGTAGAAGATTTGAAGCAGAAGTAGAATGGAAGACCTGTTGGAAAATGAATGGGTCCATTTCCTCAAAACTCTTATGCTGAAATCTTAAACCCCAGTGTGTCAGTGTTTGGAGATGAAACTTTCAAGGAGGTAATCAAAGTTAAATGAGGTTCCCCCACTCAATAGGTTTACGGTTCTTATAAGAAAGATACACAAGAAGTTTCTCTCTCCACATACCTAGTAAGAAGTTGGTCATCTGAAATCCAAACAGAGAGCCCTTAGTAGATATCTTATTGCCCAGAACTTTGATCTTAGACTTGCAGTCTCCAGAAATGTGAGGAAATCAATTTCTGATGTTTAAGCTACCCAGCCTATAATGATTAATTATGGCAGCCTGAACAGAATGATATGGAATCCAGTTCTCTGAACTTCAATAAAGAGGAAAATAAATACATTATTATAAGCAAAATCACTTGGACAGAAACAAGAAGTGAGGTTTCCATCAATATGAGGCAAAAATTTCCCAAGGAGAGCTGACTGGAAGCTGGGAAGACCTCAGAAAAGAGCAGCTGGAAAGGTACATCTAGATACACAGCATAACAAGCAAATATTTTAAAAAATGATGTGTAAAGACTGAAGTGCTCCTTACCCTATTATTTTTTTCCTTTTCCAGTCTACAAAATTACATTTCTCTTACTACCAATCACTTACAACTTCTGTTTTATTAAACAACTTTTTGTATCTTTTTCTGTTTTTCACCCAATATCCATTAAAAATACCAGTGCTTTGATATGCCAGCTGCAGATATTTATTCTCCATTTTTTCTTTGTTACATCTGCTGAGTCTGGAGTCTAGGGGCTCATCTCTCTCACTCACGGGGCTTGTCTCCCTGTCTCACATAGAAACAGGAAGAGGGATGAGAACAGAAGACCAGTGCAAAGTGAAAGTAATATTTTTGTAGGTAGAGCAAGAGGAAGCTATAAAGAACTACTCTGGAGGAGAGGCAGGGCCCAGAGCTGGGACACTGCTGATTCTGGGGCTGCAGTCCTGTTTTATGGGGTAGGTTACCTTCTCCACCTCCCTGAGAGTCAACACTCGATTGATTGGATATTGGACTTATTCCTAGGGGTTTGGTCTTGTGGGCTAATAGGGGAATTTGCGTAGGTATGACAACCTGCACTAGGAGGGACAGTGCTGCCTGCACACAGGCGGGTGTCAAAATCACAGACTGTCAGCTTGGCTGCTTGCTGTGATGCAGAGGCTGTTTCCTTTCTACTTCTTCAAAGGTCCTGGATCCCTAATCTAACCCTACCTATGGGTCCTGACTTTCCCTACACTCTTGATATTATAGATTATGTTATCAGCAATTTTATAAATGTTGGATTAAGAGATCAAAATTTCTTCTATAGCTTTTAACTTTTCCAATTAAGAGGGTCATCCTTGCACTCTGACTACACAAAAATTTTGCTAAATTTTATCCTAATACATAATAATTTTACCTGTTATATTGCAATCCCATTGGCATTCATTGATATTGTAAAAAGTGGAATTCAAACTTCATCTTCTTCCACATGAAAAGCTTTTTTTGAACATGTGTCATTAAAGAATATGCTTTCTCCATTGATGTGTGATGCGGCCTTTAATAATTATGTTCCCGTATATATTTGTATTTTTCTCCAGAGTGATATATTTATTTATTGTTCTGTTGTTATCATGCAGTCTTTTAATTTCTTCAGCATTATTGTTTCCTTCCCTAAAGGAGATATATTGCACATATCACACAACTGATCTTTTGTGTGTACAATTCAGGAGTTTTTGGTGAATTCACTAAGTTGTATAAACTATCACAAGTTACCTAATTTCAGAATATATCTATCACTCCAAAAAGAAACCCTTTATCCACTAGCATTCACTGTCCTTTCCTTCTACCCCCAGTCACTGACAACCAAAACTGTACTTCTGTCTCTCAATTTGCCTGTTATGAACATTATATATGGATTCAACCACACTATACATGGCCTTTTTCATCTGGCTTCTTCCATTTACAAAAATGTTTTCCGAGTCTATTCATATAGTCATATGTGCCAGTACTTTCTTGTTTTTTAATAGTATTCTACAACATAGATAATATACTACATTTTGTTTATCCCTTTTGAGGAACTACAAATTATTTTATAAAACAATTACATTTTACTTACATTCTCAGCAGCAACCTATGAGGGTTCTATTTCTCCATATCCTTGTCAATATTTAATATTTACCATATTCTTATAATACCCATCCTAAGTGTGTGTAAAAAAATCTCAATATGGTTTTTGGTTTGCATTTTTTAATGACTAATAACATTGAACATCTTTTTATGTGTTAAATATTTGTATATCTTCTTTGGAGAAATGTATACTAAAGTTTTTACCTACTTTTTAAATTGAGTTGTTTGTCATTTTGTTGATTTGTACAAGTTCTTTATTTATTCTGATTTATATTACATCTTAATCAGACATATGATTTGTACCTATATTTTAAGAGTTTGCCAATTTTCTGTTGCTATAACTGAATACCACATACTGAGAAATTCCTAAAGAATAAAAGTGTATTTGGCTCATGGTAAAAACCGGGAGGTTCAAGATTCAGTGGTCACATCTATTGCTTTCTTATTGGTGGAGACTCTGCAGAGTCCCAGGCTAGTACAAGGCATCACATGAAAAGACAAAGTAAGCTTGCCAGAGAGAGTTCGCTTTGATAACAAAGCCACTCCCATGAAAACCCATTAATCCACTAATCCCCAAATGGATTTATCCACATATGAAAGCAGAGCCCTAATAAACTGATCTCCTTTATTTCCACATAGTCTCACCTCTTAATACTTCATAGTGGTTGTTAAATTGCAACATGAATTTTGGTGGGTACAGTCAAGCCATAGCAAATTTAGTATTAGCTCTTAATTTAGGGATTTTGATCCATTTTAAATTAATTTTGAACATGATATGAAGGACCTAACTTCTTCCTGTTGCATGTGTATAACCAGTTGTCCTAGTAGCATTTCTTGAAAAGATTAAAGTTTCTTCAATAAATTGTCTTAGAACCCTTGTTGAAAACCAATTTCCCACAAATATATGGGTTATTTTTGACACTCTTAATTTTAGTGCATTCATCTATACCCTATCCTTATGCTAGCACCACACAGAATTGATTATTATAGCTTTGCATTGTTTGGAAATTAGGAAGTGTAAGTCCTCCAACCTATTCTACTTCTAAAGATTATTCAGCTGTTCTGAGTCTGAAATTTCCATATTAATGCAAGAATCAACTTGCTGTTTTCCTGAAATAATGCAGCTGAGATTTTAATAAGATTCCATTAAACCCATACATCAGATTGCACAGTACTATATTGCCATCCTGAAAATATTAATTCTTCCAATTTATGAAAATTTTGTTCTTTGAGTTGTCTTTCGTCAGTACATAGAAATTTAATTGATTTTCATATAGTGATCTGTTATTACAAAATCTTGTTGAACTCATTTATCAGCTCTAATAGTGTGTGTGTTTGTGTGTGTATGTTTTCCTTAGTGTATTCTATATCCTGTACATGGTTATGTAATCTGCAAAACAAATTTTGTTCTTTCCTGCATGAATAGTTTTTGTTTCTTTTTCTTGCTTTAATTGCACTATCTAGAACACCTAATATAATGCTGAATTGACATAAAAGAAATAAGCATTCTTGTCTTATTTCTGATCTGAAGACAGATTTTAGTCTTAAATAGTCATGAAATATGATGTTAGCTGTGTGCAATATACTGTTTTGACTGCACACATTTTAATATTTTGTAGAGCAAATCTCCACCAGCAACTTTTTGAGTACTTTTAAAATATGCACCCACATTTATTTTTCCACATGAAGTTTAAAATCAGTATATCATCTGCAAAAATTGGGAGATTCTGGTTGCCTTAAATACATATGTCAGTATGATAAGAATATACATTTTTATGGCATTAAGACTATGTAGAAATACAATACACACTCTGGCTTTCTTTTCTTTTTAATTATCGATTTTATGTTTTATCATATGTCTTACACCTTCATTAAAGTTTTTTATAGACTAGTAAATGTTTTGTTGTTCTCAAAATATATTAAAAATGTATATTCAGGGCTGGTGAGATAGCTCAGTGGCATAAGCACCTACCTGGCAAGTGCGAGGTCCTGAGTTTGACTCCCAGTACCCACATAAAGGAAAAAAAAGGGCTGGTGATATCGCTCAGCAGCACAAGCACCTGCTGGCAAGCATGAGGTCCTGAGTTTGACTCCCAGTACCCATATAAAAAAAAATGTATATTCAACTGGTGACCACCTGTTCACAGTTGCCCATTTCTTACCCTGTGCTCTGTCTTGCCAAAGCTCAATCAGGTTTCTTTCTTTCTATCACCTCTGTACTCTCCTTGCTACCCAGGCCTGAGCAGCATAACAAAAATGGAAAGCGCCTTCCTCATCAACTTCTCCTTGGATTGACTGTCCACATGAGACAACTTCCTGCGAGACCTTCCTGCTTCTTTCATTTTGCTTGCTCAGATTTCCTTCCAAATATTTTGCTGGCTGCACCTTCCTTTGCCCTATTACAAAGAAATCTTTTTCTGGTTGGTCCTGAGGCACTCGCGTATTTATAAGACTGGAACAGTCTTCCTGTTGCAATGGTCTTTCTTTCTTTCTTTTTTTTTTTCTGTGGGTACCAGGGGTCAACCTCAGGACCTCGCATGCCAGCAGGCGCCCATGCTGCTGAGCGATATCACTGGCCCTTTTTTTGTATGTGGGTTCCGGGAGTCAAACTCAGGCCCTCGCACTTGCCAGGCAGGCACGTACACCGCTGAGCCATCTCACTGATCCAATGGTCTTTCTTTCTAATTAAAGTCTCTTTGATATGTATAAAATGTTATATCCACTTACTTTCATTTTAGCTAGTATATTTTTAACTGAGTTTGTTGGGTTTTCTCAGTAGACAATCAAATTTTTTGCAAGTAATTAGAATTTTTCTCCAACATTTATTCCACTTATTTCTCCTTCTTGTCATGTTAGTGAGAATTGCCAAAACATTGCTTAATCATAGTGCTATTTGTGGGCCCCCTATCTGCTTCTCAATATGAACAAAAAGCCTTTTGTATTACTTAATATATTAGGTGAGGTTGTGTTTACATCATATTAAGTTTAAGTATGTTTAAGAAAATTCCTTTCTTTTTCCATTTTACTTAGAGTTTAATCATCTAAATAAGAAATAATTGTGAAATATTATCAATGGCTGTTCTGATAAAATGTTTCAATGATTTTATATTTTATAACTTGTTAACAAAAATGTTATTATTGACAGTTTTTTTTTTATGCGGGTACTGGGAGTTGAACTCAGGACTTCGCTCTTGCAAGGCAGGCGCTTATGCCACTGAGCTATATCACTGGCCCTATTATTGACAGTTTTAATGGTAAAATTTCCTCATATGTCTAAAGCAAAATTATGGTGGAATTTTTAAGACCCTTGAATTTTATTTGCAAATCTTTTATCAAAAAGCGTCCCTTATTTACAAATAAAATTGGCTTATCATTCATTTTATAAGTTTGTATCTTTTTAGATTTTGATATGAAGATAGTGTAGCTTTGAAACTAGAGAAAAAAGTTACTATAAAATCATGCCTTAAAAACTGATCTTAAAATCTTAAGATGGCTACTCATGCATGGTAGCCATGTCAAAATTGTTTAAGGACTACTATCAGGAGAGGGATTAGTTCCTGAGAGTACATTTTTTTATCCTCTTTAAATAACATCCTTCTAAATCAGGGCCTGGTTTTCTGACTAATTCCTGACTAATCTGCCCACGCTTCTACTTTAACGTTTATTTTAGTAGTATGTTGGTAGATCGTACTGCACTGTTTTTCACATATGTGTATCATCTTCCAAAAGAGATTACTGTCATAATTTTATTTGCAAGTCCCACTGCTTTCAAAGTAGTGTCACCATATGTCCTCTAAATGCTTTGCTAAATTGAAAAAAATGTAATTATACAAGAAAATTTATTTCACATTCTATTAATATCATACCACATTTTCAGGAAGTACTTCAGTATTGTCTTCATTCTTCTAATATCATTTTTCAAAGCTATTTAACAGCACTCAATATACTGGTGTACAACTAAAGATATGTGTGTGTCTCTCTCTCTCAGAGTCAAGGTTTGTTTGTTATGTGCAGTGTAGCACTTGATTCACAATGGAGAATCAAATAAATGATAATTATGTGAATTAATAAATTGGGTCTACAGAGCCAGGCATTGCAGCACTCATCTGTAATCCCAGTGTTCGGGAAGCTGAGGCAGGAGGATTGCAAGTTCCACACCAGCCTGTGTTACATAGTGAGAACTTGTCTCAAAAAAAAAAAAAGTCTTAAAAAATGGTGTGTACATGCTTCTGTAGTTAGCTAATTCATCTACATTCATTAATAATGAATTCAAAATATCTGATGTATTTGAATACAATGGAAATTGTTTACTTGAAATACTGCTCAGCAACTGGCATTATGAATCCTACACAAGAGACTCATCCAGAGCATGGTTCAGCTTTAGCAGAAAACCCTCATCCCCTTATAAACAAATGTTAGCTAACTTAAAATACCACTCATGCAAATATCCTAGTAAGATTAGATTTTTTGGCTTCTTATAAAAATGTGTTTGGATATAAAGAAAATAGAAATAGGTTTGCTTTGTTTTAGAATTACCATGAGCAGCATACTGTTCTAGTTTTACAGATAGATCTACCAACTATTATTTCAATGTGTTTTATTGGCTAAATAAAACAACTTTAAAAAAATAAGACGGTAATCCAGACACACTATCTTTTTCCAGCCTTAATTATTTGTCATTTGACTTTATCATCTAAGTTTTACATGCTAAGTGATAATTACAGTCTACACAGCTTTGTCATAGCAGATGCTAATTCTAATGACAATTTCCAAGCCTCTATCTTTGAGGGGGGTGATACTTTAAAATAAAATTTTAATTCAGTTAAAGAAGCTGTTAAATTTGTAATTCTCTGTATAATCCATTACAAAGTAAGAATACAGCATTATTAGGGGATAAAGTAAAAGCTTATGAAACCACAAGAGGAAAAAATGAAAGATTCTTGCTTATCCCAGAGATAGCAAAAGCTATACAGATAGAGGAAGATTACGGTTTCACTGCAGGGAACCGGACAACTACAAGGGCAGGTCCTCAGCTCTGCTTCTTTTGAAATCCCCTCCCACAGAGTGGATTCCGAAGTTTAGTGGATATTTTAGTAGTAGTCATGTCCAGAGTTAGGTGGTCTGTCCAGATAAAGAAATCTGGATACCCTGTCAGCTATTTGCCATCTGAAATGCACAGGGGAGGCAAAGGACTGGAAATATAGATTTTCTCTGACTTACAGAGTTTTGTCTTATGATCTTCTGACTTCATGATGGCCCTAAAGCCATGCACACTCAGTAAAAACTATGGTTTAAATTTGGGGTTTTAGTGTTTCGTGGGCTAGAGATAAGCAGCATGATCCTCTTCCAGGATGCTGGATGGCAGCAACTCTCAGTGGGCCTTAGGATTACAAGAGGAAACGACCTACACCCAGTGCACCATGTTGATGTTGCTGAACTGTGCTCAGTGGGTTAGGTGGACTAAAAGCATTTTCAGTTCATGGTGTATGATGGACCAATCAGGAAGTAACTGTATAGTGAGTTGAGGAGTATCTATGTGTAACTGGAAAGACCCTAGGAGTACACTGAACACACATGATCAGAAAGTATCAGTGCCTTCTCATGTCCTTATTTCTCTTCTTGCCCACATTTAGTTCTATCCATGATCAAACAAGGAAATCACTCCCTAGAGTGTACCTTCACCCCCCACCATGTTTCCCTTTTCTCGATCACATTCTCAGAGCTAAGCAATGGTCTGCCTCCTCCATGCAGCTGTCCTGCAGCGAGATGGGGTTGGGGGTGGGAGAATACAACTGTGATGTCAGGATTCCTTTTCAACTTAGGACCAGCAGCACTGTGGGTACTTGTGGCTGCCAGAAAATACACGAGCTGCTTTTACTTCACTCTTTCCTCTTCTATTTCACACCTTTTTCATTTTTCCAAGGGAGCCTCAGTCAGATAATGACTTTGCTACCTGCCTGACTGAGAAAAAGTTACCTATGTTGTTCTGCCTTCCTGCTCCATCTCACATCTGCCTTCTCTCCTGCTCTTGCTCTCTGGACCTGGCTCTAATAATCCTCCTCCTCTCTGTTCCACCCTATTCTATATTTTTCTGTCATTCTAAAAATACATTATTATTTCCTCCCAATTGCTACAATTATTCCTTTTGATTACATTTTACTCTCCTCCTGACACTCATTTCTCTCATTTCTGAAACAGCAAAAGTACTCAAAAGAGTGACCTATATTCGCTATCTCTGATTTATACCCTTTCATATTTTTACCCTACTACAATCAGGCTTTCACTCCACCCCGTTAGCAAAATAACTACAGTTAAAATTAATAATGATGAATTCTCAGTCTCATGTTTTTTAACCCAAGAACATTTAACTCAGTTGATGACTCCCTGGACTTCTCTCATAGCACCAGACAGCCCTTCTCAGTATTTGGTTTGCTTCTCATTATCTCTCTGACCCCAGAACACTGGGATCTCATGATTTTAAAAACCACCACATGCTGAAGTTTTCTAATTACTGTAAAACCACTGCACTTCTTGAATCCCACAGTTTATACAACTGCACTCAGATAATTTTTGAGCATGTCAAATTCAACATGTCCAATATGAAGCTTCTAATTTCCCCCCAAATTCTGCTCTCTTAGTTTTTATATCTGTGAATGTCAACAAGTAGAAGAGATTGAACATTCTTAATTGGAAAATCTAAAAATCTCCAAAATCTGAAATGTTATGAGAGTCAACATGATGGTACAAGTGGAAAATTTCACACCTGGCCTCAGGTGAGGAATCAGTCAAAACGTGGACACATTAAAAATATTGTAAAAAATTACTGTCAGGTTATGTATATAAGATGTATATGAAACATAAATGAATTTTATTTTTAAATCTGAGTCTCATTCTCAAACAATCTGAAATCCAAAGCACTACTGTTGTTAAGCATTTTGAATAAGGGGGACTCAACCTGTATATTTTAACTAGTGCCCAGGCCAAACTTAAAGGACTTACCTTTGAGTATTTGCTTGCTCGTATAACACTCATCCAATCCCTCTTGAAATACTGTTATCTATACTTTTTAATAAAGCTAAAATATTACCACTTTTCTATTACTACCCTGGTACAAGCCACTATCATCTCTCACCTAAATTACTGCTTAGATAATGCCAAGGATTAGAATACCAAATCAGACAACAAAATTAAAGGTATTATGCAATGTCAAGCTATAATGATTCCAAGGGTATAAGGAATCATGAGATGAATCAGAGAGATGAATATCCTCATCCAGTGATGGCAAACCTTTCAGAGCTTTCGAGATACAAACAGCCTGCTGTGGCACACATGCCTTAGCTTTGCCACCACTCTGTAGTTCTTCCTTCTCTTTGCAGAAGACCCCCAGCAAATGACATTAGATGAGGTTTTAGGGGAGGGTCAGGGAGGGCCCTAGTAACCTCATTTTCAAGTTGGAAGGATTTTGGAAAATGAAAAATTGTATGCCTAACATATTTTAGGGAAGTCACGCCTCATAAATCTGTGGATTCCAGATTTGTTTACCAAAAACCATGCTAGAAACTGGTTAAAGTACTTCAAAGATAAAGGTGATTCTACCGGTATAAACTACTCAGCATTTTGCCAGGAGGTCAGCAACTATCATGTTCATAAGCAGTATAGGTTAGGCATTGCCTTCCTTCTTTTGCAGGAATGTGATTCCTTAGTCTCTGCCTCACACAAAGGTATAGTGGATTGCACACCTCTTGTTTTATATGAATAAAATCTACTTATTTCTCAAAAGTAATATTTTTTCCGTAGATTGATTTTCTTGCTCTTATCCTGTTCCCTTATTTGTACTATTCTGGGCAGCAGAATAAATTGAATTTTTTGGGCTGGTGATGTAGCTCAGCGGCATAAGCACCTGCCTGGCAAGCGTGAGGTCCTGAGTTCGACTCCCAGTATCTGCATATAAAAAAAATTTAAAAATAAATAAATAAATAAATTGATCTTTTTAAAAACTAAATCAGATCATATTCTTTTTTTGTCATAAAGCCTTCCAGTGGCCAGACCTGCTTCTTCTCTCAGCGTGTTTGACACAGGCTTTTCCTTCTAGGTTGTCTCACTTTCTCCAGACAGACGTGGAGCATGCGCCCTCACCAACTTCAGGTTGCTTCCCAAAGGTTGCTTTCCTGGCCAGACAAATAAAAACAGTGCTTCTTACCAAAGAATCCACACTGCTCACCTCACAGCTATTTGTACTTTCAATGTTAGAACTTGTCACTATTCAACAAGCTATACATTTTATTTATTTGTCATATTTATTTTCTGTCATCCCCATGGGAATGCAAGCTCCATAGGCCAGTTTTTTTGTTGTTTTGTTTTGTTTTGTTTTGTTGGGAAAATGTCAATATACTCAGAACCTACTTGGAAATATGCTGGACACACTGTCACATAGTGGGAATTTAATAAAAACTTGTTGAATGAATAAGTATATTTTCCCATTTATATTTTTATTGCATTTAAAAGTGTAGAGTTCAAAAAATTTTGATAAGACTAACTACTATTTTAATCATGGTCTTACTTATTTGCTTAGTGTTTTAGAAACTTTCTCATTGCTGAGACATAAGACCTCATACCCACAACTGAAAGGAGGATACATTTGACTCACATTTTTAGTCAATAGTCTGTGGGCTCCATGGGAGAAAGGCATGGTGGATACACCTGATGAGGAAAGCTGCTCATCTCACGGCAGTGAGGAAACAAGGAGGATCCAGGAAGTTCAGGGAGATGGGAGGGGCCAGGAAGGGCAATGTGCTCATCAAGTTCATGCCCCCAGTGACCCACCTCTTCCAACCAGACCATGCCTCCTAACAGCAAGTCAGCTATGGCACCCCCCTAATCCAATCACTTTCCAAACACATGAACCTTTACGGCCATTTTAAAACAAAACATAACATTCTGCTCCTGGCTCCCAAAAGATCCAATAGCATCTCTTATGTAAAATGTGTTTACTCCATCTCTAAGAGATGCCAAAGTTTTAACAATTTTAGCACTACTGAAAAGTCCAAGTCCAAAGTCTCCTCTGAGACTCAAGGCAAACTCATATCTTAAACCCCTGTAAAAATAAAAAAAGAAAGTTAAACACTACAAACATAAAATGGCACAGGGTAAACATCCCCCTTCTAAAAAAGAGAAGTAGGGGAATAGAAAAGAATGGGACCAAAACAAGACTGAAGCCAGCAGGGCAAATATTAAAATCTGTATTTCCATGTCCAGTTGCCAGGGTAATGTGATGAGATGTGAACTCCAAAGAACGTGGACAGCCCAACTCTATGGCATTAATGCTGGTTGGAGCTCTCATGGCTTCTCTCTTGGGGTGGTTTGCTCATTGCCTGCAGCTTTCCTAAGCAGATGTCTCTCAATCCTGGCATCTCCAACTTCCTAGGGTTTTCCTTGGACTTCTGGTTTCACTCTCATAGCTTCATTTACTGCCCTCTCAGGGACACACTCCCTGGCCTCTCATGACTTCTTCTGATATCTGGGTGGAAGCCTCCCTGACTCCACAACTCTTGCATTCTGTATGCCTATGAAACAAGCCCAACACGGATGACTCCAAGCGGTCAGTTTGAGCAGTAACCAGGCCCCCTTGTATCATGGCTGTAGAGACCTCTGAGTGCCTGGATGGTTGAGCACTGGCACCTGAATCCCAGGAAACCAGTTCCCTATGCAGCCCTTCTTCACCATGGTGCCCTTGGGCTCACTTCTAAAAAAACAAAATCTTTCACTTTACACCTCTTAGCCTATGAAAGATAGGGCCTTGCAAATTTCTGTCGTGACCTCAAGCCAATTTTCCCATTGTCCTGATACAAAGTTCCAGGCTTCTTTTTAAAAATTTTCAGCAACCTCACTCTACAAGGCACCACCTTTGCAGACACTTTCTTCTGGCCAACCTGAAAATTTTTCAAATGGGCTTTTAGTTCCTGACTTTCAATACAACAGAGCTAAAAGCTGCCAACAGTACTAATGTTACAGTCTCAAAACTGGGCTCCCTTGAAATTTCCTTTGCCAAATTAGTTGACTGCCCTTAATCTCAGTCTTCTGCAAAGTCTCAGTACATGAGTAAAATGTAGACAAATTTTCTGCCAGACCATAACACACATGGTCTGGAGTTCAACTCCCAATGGATTTCTTGTTCTCAGCTGAAGACTCCTGAATCTGGGCTCCCATGTCTTGTTCTTTTGAGCTGAGACTGGAATTTCTCATTAAGCCTGGCTTAAAGTATTCTAGGGCCTCTCTAGCCAACATCTCCAAACCTTTCCAAACTGCTCCCACAAGCCATTTCCAAATCTTCTAAATCGTGGACAGGCAAGTCATAGTAATGACTCCACTTCTGCTACCAAAGTCTGTCTTAGTCACTTGCTCAGTGCTGAAACACAATGCACAACACTCACAATTTAAAGGAGTTTACTTTGGCTCACATTTTCAGTGCATAGTCAAGTCAGCTCTAGGACAGAAAGGTATGATGGAAGGGCCTAGCAGAAGAAAGCTGCTCATGTCATAGCAGCAAGGAAGCAGAAGGAGAAAGGATGAGTCAGGAAGTGTGATATGTACTTCAAGGTCATGCCTTCAGTCACCCATCTATTCCAAGCAGAACCCCACCTTCTATTAGCAAGTCAGCTACAGGTCCTATAATCCAATCAACTTCCAAACACATGAATCCAGGAGCCAATTTAGATATAAACCATAACACTCAGAGAACAAGCTTTTGATTTAATCATAATTTTTTGTTTATGTTCTACTTCATTAATTAATTAATTCTGTTTTGGATCTATGTTTATTAATTATTCAGAGTAATTAATTTTTGAATATACTTTATCCACTCTGAAACTCATTGGAGTGTAATTCCAATTGTGAAGTGGTAAGATGGTGGGAACTCAATCTGACTGTGGTGTTTTGAGATGGGGCTTTTCAGAGGTGATTAGAATTACATAAGTTCAACAGGGTGGAGTATTCATGATTCAAGATGGATACACATGTGTGCACATGCATGTGAGCACACACATGTAAATACAGATGCAAACACATGTACATGCAGGTGCATGTTCCCTGTTCTTTACCATATCATAACTTGGAACCTTTGGACTCTACTAGCAAAACATTGCCAGATGCAGGCCATTGACCTTGGACCAGAATCTTGATCTAAAATTAACCACTTTTCTTTATAACTTACTAAGTTTGGTATATGTTATTAACAAATGAAAACAAATTAATACATAATATTTTCTTAGGTCATACAAGTATTTTATAGTAAGATATGATACATACATACAATGCAAATTATTCATTCCTCTCAACTTGACTTTAGCTAAATAGTCTCTTTGGTTTTCATAGTGTTTAACTATAATTCTACCATTTTAATTTTTATTTTTCTTTTAACCAATAAACCTTTTAATTTATAGCTTTTTAAAAACTCTTTTTCTGTCATTAATATCATAAAAACAGAGCAAGTGGCCAAAGAACATGTACACTGTTCAGTATCGGGGCACTCACTGGAAAGTCCCCATGGAGACACGGAGACAGGACAAAAGCAGAGGTGCAGAGGCCCCCTTCGTTCCGCATCCCAGAGCACACACAAGGATTCAGAAGGTCAACACCTTGACTATAAGAAATTAACCTCAGCCCTTGGATCCGCAGGGGTTTTGGTTTTTCGTGCAGGTGTTTTGTTTTGTTTTGTTTTGTTTTGTTTTACTGCAGTACTGAGGGATGAACCCAGAGCCTTTGCACTGAACTACATCCCCAGACCTTTTTTTATTTTTTATTTTGAGATGTGGTCTCACTAAGTTGCTAAATTGCCCAGGGCGGGTTTGAATTTGTGATCCTTCTTCCCCAGCCTCCCAGTGTTGAGATTAGAGGTACAATTAGTGCTGCCATAACCCTGCAAATCTGGACTTTAAAGCTTCATAATTAGGAAAGCACTGGACCTTCCTCTAGTGTAACAAGAGGCCAGAACATAATAGCAGTTCAAAGTGATAGAACCTTAGCTCCAGACCTGTCCTGTGAACTCAGCATTTAGGTTTGGGGGAGTCAACAATCTTGTATGACTAGGAACTGGGATATAAAAATCAGAAAACCAGCATTTATTATTTGGGACGCATCAGCCTCTCTCCTAGCATGAATAAGATCAGGGATCCAAACTGTAAACAAATAATTGTTTAGGCAGCAGGCCAAAGCTGGGGTTCATGGATTTTTTCATAAGGCAAATTATTTTTCTGGGATGTTAGGCCGTAAGAGATCAGTCTTAGACAAGTTGAATCTTACATTTCAATTTTTAACTTAATGTCAAGATTCTAAATTCTTGTCTGGATTTTTTCCTTTCTTTGTAATTTACATTACTTTGGTGTCTATACATGTTTGTTTTGTTAAAATTAAATAGTATTTGAAAAGGATTTTAATTCCCTAATTTTAGTGTATGAAATTGAGTGGATATGTGTGAGGTTGACCTTAATAATTATTCAGATTCATAGATTTAGTTATTTTTCACTATTTGATCTTTCATGGTATAAATGAAGTGAATTTAATACTCTCACTGCTATTATTCCATATGAATAATTTTATATATTTTCTGCAGTTTTGTATATATATATGCCTTTTTTAATATAACAATGTGATTGAACACTGGATCTTTGGATTTACATATTATTTTAAACATTCCTGCTTAGAATTATTTAATTTTTTATTTTATCATTATCTAAATATCATGGCTTCCACCTTTTTTGGCTGTGTCTGACCTATTCTTGCCCTTTTTATATTTCTGTGTTATTTTGTTCTAGGCAGGTCTTTTCCATGCAACCTGTGATTTATACTTTGAAAAATTATTCTGAGAGTATTTTAATATATGTTTTAGTTATATTTGTAGTTAACAATTTGACCTTCAAACTATCAATTTCTTTAATAAATTCTTGACTTTAATACTTCCTTTCCCACATTTTATTGCCACTGTGTTTTTTCTTTCTTTTGTTCTTTGTTCTGTGTATTTCTGGGTGGAATTTTAATTATGCTAATTTGGAAAGTTTATAATTATTTCTGGTCCTGTTGGTGTTATGGTTTAGATCTGAAATGTCTTCCAAAAGGCTCATTTGTTCAGGGGTGGGGCTTTTGGAAAGCAACTGGGTCATGAAGTATCAATCCACTGGTGAATTCATTCACAGCTGAATAGATGGAGGCTGGGCCTAGTTAGGGAGATCGGTGACAGAGGGCATGACATTGAAGGGTACATCT
The DNA here is from genome assembly GCA_028451465.1 of Erethizon dorsatum. Lineage (NCBI taxonomy): Eukaryota > Metazoa > Chordata > Mammalia > Rodentia > Erethizontidae > Erethizon > Erethizon dorsatum. The sequence continues at coordinate 53,155,754 of CM051828.1, forward strand.
CTTGCCCTGGCACTCCTTTGGCTCTTTCTGCTCCTGGTTGCATCTGTCTGTGATGCAAAATACTGAAATTTTCTGTTTGTGATGATTTATTTAACAGCACTGATTTACTCCCAACTACAAAAAGAAAAAATGTATGGACATTTATATTTCCTATTTTAATTAAAAATACTCCTAATGCTCCTAACAATTATTTTTATATAATATAGGCTTATAATATTAATTTGTATTACATTAAAACAACCTGCAGAATTGTTTGGCTCTCTTTTAATTTTTCAATGGAGTCAATGTTCATTGCTATTCCCCCTTGCATTTCAGCCTTCCATTGGCTATATTTTCTCTTGGAACTTCTTTTCAAGAGACCTTCTGGTCATTGTGTTCCTCAAGTCTTTACATGCAAAGTACATCCACTGCCATTATCTATCAATGATAGCATAACAAATTGGCTGTGTAATACCTGGGCCACACTACATCTTCCCCCTTCAACACCCCAAAATATTGTTCTACTACCTTCTTACAACAGTTGTTGCCATGAAAAATGCAGTAGTTTGCCAGGCTGAAACCCATGGAGATGACCTCTTCCTACCACTATGTCCACAGGAACTTCTGCTGTTGTTTAAGTTCACCAACTTTACAACCATGTAGAGATTGAGTACACCTTATCCAAAATGCTTACAAGCAGAAGAGTTTTTGATTTCCAAGATCTTTTTTAATTTGGGGTATCTGCATATACACAATGAAATATCTTGGGGGAATGGAAACTAAATCTTAAGATGAAATTAATTTATGTTGCAGGCATACCTTATACACATAGCCTGAAGGTAACTTTATACAATATTTTATACAATATTTTTAATAATTTTGTGCCTGAAACCGTTTCATATGTGGAATTTTCAACTTGGGGCATCACGTTGGGGCTCACAAAGTTTCCGATTCTGTAGCTTTCAGATCCTTGTAGCTTTTTAGATTAAAGATGTGTAGCATTCTCTCTCTCTCTCTCTCTCTCTCTCTCTCTTTCTCTCTCTCTCTCTCTGGTATTTTTGAAACAGTCTCACTATGTAGTTCAGGCTGGCCTTGAACTCACAATGATCCTCCTGCCTCAGCCTCCTGAATGCTGGGATTACAGGCATGCAACACCCCCCCCCGACTTGCTACAACTTTTCTAGGAATATCTTTGCACAGATTTAGTTCTTTACTTTAAAAATGTTTCCCTCATTTCTACCGTTGTATGTTGGTTAGATATATCAGTTCTTCGCATTTTTAGGAATGCAACTCTGTTCATGGGGATTTCTTTGTTTTGCATTTCATCTTATTTGGAAAAACTTTTATTTTGCTCTTTTTCACTACATTTATGAAATATTTTCAAGTTTATTCTTTGTGTACCTGATTTTTTTCAACAGCAATCTTTTTTTTTTGTTGTTGTTATTGTTGCTTCTTTAACTTTTATGGTAGAGTCAAGCAACATTCTGTGGTAGTTTCATTGCAAAATTTTAGTTTATTGCTAAGGTTAACAAGCTTACTTTTCATTCGGTGCTTTGCAAGAAAATGTCTTACTTTATTTGATTGATGTCTTGCCTGAAAAGATTGTTTTTACAGTTGTTGCTTCTTTAAAACATTTTGCTGGTATAGAGAAAGTCTGCTTTCTGAATTTTGTTTCTCTGTTTCCTGGAATACTTTAAAATGTATTCTTATTCTTCACTTATTCTTGGAATGCACTTTCTTATGTTTTTTTCCATATAATATCCCTGCAGAGCTTTCATATGAACCCTCTCCTTTCTTCTCATTTTTAAGCTAAGAGCATTCATCCAGGTCTGCTATTCACTTCAGTCTGGGGTCAGGACTTGGCTGGAGGAAAGAGGTGAGTGAGCGGAGGATTTGAAATTTCCATTTCTTTTTTTTTTCTTCCTTCTTTCTTTCCTTTCTTCCTTCTTTCTTTCCTGCCTCTTTCTGTGTGTGTTTGTGTGTGTTATGTGTGCATGTGTGTCTCAGTGCACTGTATCTGCTATGAATGCTGACTGATATGTCTAGTTTCAAGAGTGCTCTGTTGCCCACTTTGGGATAAACATATCACTCAGAAAACTCTGTGGTTCCAAGTGTTGTAGGATGTATATACATTTTATGTGTATGATCTATATATGTAGTAAGCATTCATGTTTATTCTCCATCCTCCATCCTACCTTACTCCAGAGATGATTTCTCATTGTGAATAGGCTAGTGTGCAGAAAGTTGAGAAAAATGTCATTCCTTCTTCAGAACCATCCCTTTTTTCCATAGTAGGAAATTTTGTACCCCACAACTAAATCCACTCAGCAAGGATGTTCCCAGTTTTCCTTCACCAGTCTGTCTTCTGCAAATGGAAGCGGCTGCAATCTACTTAAAATTTGGAACTGCACCCTGGCTGTCAGTGCTTTCCCTTCATTTGGCCCAAGCTTCATCATATTTGGCTGTATTCTTCAAAGGCTGTACTTTGGAGGTTTAGCCAATTCCTTATTTCTTGAAAATTTGAGCTTCGTAGTTTTTGTTCTCTGTTGTTTGCTGTGGCTTTCAGAGAAGGAAATAGGGGAAAGAACATGCTATTTCTTACCAAAAGCATTCCAGCTTTTTTTTTTTAAGCTAATAAATCATTGTCATTATGCTTAACTATACTCCTAAGTCTCTGGTCACATGTCACGTGGGATGGCATCTGTGAACTCCCAGAGTGCTCACGAGTTACCTAGCAACCAGAGTTCTTTTATTCCTTCCAGCAGCCTGCCCCAACCCTACCCTACATGGCCCAGCCCACCCTGCCTTAAAATAGAATGTGTGGTAACATGAATCACATGGATGTGATTCTGTAACAGAAAAGCTTGTTGTTTCCAAAGGGCAGTCCTAATGAAGAGGGGGATTGGAGAAAAGGTTGTTAAATGAAAAAAAGGAAAAAAATCAATATCAAAACTCGAAATAAAGCAAATTGCTGGCAAATTAAGGAAACTCATAGGTCAACAAGACTTTGAGACAAAGTCAAAACAAGAAACTGGAAGCGGGAGATTATTTGCATGGTTTCTGTCACAAAGTGAAATGACCCAAGCATAAATTTGGAGTTTCTGCAGGTAATGCTGTTTTTTCCCATCAAATACTGAAAATACTAAAAAAAAAAGAAAAAGAAAAAGAAAAAAGTGTAGGTGAATAAGGTAAACAGTAAATAGTAAATAGCACACAGTCTACCCAGTTCCTTAGTGGTAAGGAGTAGAGGGGCATTTCTTTCCCTCAGAAGTGATACTATGAGGACTACACTTTGTGCTGCATCTAAATGGATCATGGAGAGTCTGTGCACACTAGGGTTTCTGGGGTCCTGCAGATGGTACAGCTGCCTGGGCCAGAGCAGAAGTGGCCACGTGTATGCCTGCTGCCTTCTCACCTCTCCAAACAGATCCACCTGCTCTGAGGGGCAGTGGGAGGAAACCAGGAATAACCAGAAATGCTTGTGCCCACAAAGTGCCTGTTAACAGACAGGAATGGAAATAAGTGCATTTGGGTGAGAAAATTATATTTCAAAAATGCAAAGTCAGTATGTGTATTATTCCGTAGGAGAAGTGACAAGTTTTCCAAATAAAAATATAGCAGTTCCATTCTCAGGCACCAGATAACCTCTACATGGGATATGTCAAGGTTAACTGATAAATACTTTTTTTCCCAAAATTAGTGAATGTTTTGCTGAGACTTAAAACTACAAAATAAAAATCAGTAATGTATACAGAAGGTAAAGAATTATTAATAAATAGTACTACTCAAGTAGAAATATTTACTAAAATTGAGAAATAGTTTTAAAATTTGGTAACATATTAAAATTAGTTTCTTTGTATGACATTTTAATATTGATGATTTTATAAATAGTAATGACCTATTGCTATTAATCATCAATTAAATATGAATTACAGTTTAAATCATCAACATCTGGCAAGTCAGGCAGGACGAATCAAATTTTAATTAAGTTCATTATTATGTTTTACAGAAAGCTTTAACACTTTTAAGACTGGAACATACTCTTCAGTGAAAAGCCTAAGCTAAAGTTAGAAATTTTGCTAATTCTATTGATAAACTTCCATATCCACACTGGGTGAAATTTCTGCACATCTTCATGGGGACTTTTCACAGCCTTCTGATTCATTTATTTAACTTCTTGAACCTCAGTTTATTTTAGTAAAACAAGATGATTTTTATATTTATAAGTACTGTATGTCTGCTTGGATGCTAAATAAATAAAAGTGCTAAAGGCAGAATATTTAGGTGCAAAAATATTGTGGTTCACACATAATGTCCCAGTTGGTAGAATGCCACTGAACATTGTAACCTGTGCAGATGAAACCCAAGGGGCTGGATACCAATATATACTGGACTGCATCCTCCAACTAATGCCTGAGAAGAAGCAGTCAAGTCCCACTCACATTTGAATGAAATTAAGAGTACTTTTGCTTGCCAGAAAATAATCGTAACAAGTCTTCTGTATTAGATGGGCATGAAAGAATGGACCTATGCTGTGTACAAGGATGAATTACTTTGAAGCTGCCCACAAATAGAGGTACTATCTAAAAGTTAATGTGCTGATCAACATGACTAGATGATAAGAACTAATAATAAATACCATCAAACATAGTTCCTCACATTTTACAATATAATTGCACCTATATTGTTGCAGATTGGTATGTTTTACTTTTCTGTAGAGAAGTCTCTAGCATACCTTGAAAAGAACTATTCTCAAATCATGTTTCAACTGAAGCTCAACCTCTATGAGCTTCCTCTGGGGTATTTCTGAAGCCATGATCTGTACTATTTTTAGGCTCTACACCAATTTTATACATGAAAAGTACATTTAAAAGTTTCCAGGGGCCGGTGAGACAGCTCAGCGGCTTAAGCGCCTGCCTTGCAAGCGCGAAGGCCCGAGTTCGACTCCCGGAACCCACATACGAAAAAGGGGCCGGTGATATCGCTCAGCGGCACGGGTGCCTGTTGGCGCATGAGGTCCTGAGGTCGTCCCCCCGGTACCCACAAAAAAAAAAAAAAGTTTCCATATGATGTTGAAATCATATTGCTTTACCTGTAGTTTTAGGCATGGGATTTTTGTATGCTTATTTCATGCTTTCCAGTATCAACTAAAATAATGATACTGGTATGCACTTTAAAGGATGGATGGGAAGTCTTCTTGAATTTCATCAATTTAAATTTTGTATTTCTATGATTTTAAGCAGTTTTATTGACATAAGAGAATTTAGAGGGAAATAAACTTATGTGGAAAGTCATTGCTACAAATTTCCTAGGAGTGAAATATTTAGCTTACTTTAAAAATCTGTCTTCATTGTAAATTCTAAAATCTTAAAATGTAAACAATATCCATTTACTAAATACTTTGAAAATACAGGGCAGAAAAAGGCAAAACCGTCCTTTATTCTTCCAGGGATATTTCACTTAAAAGGTACAGATAAGTAAATAAATATTTTGCTTTTTCTAAAGAAAAAGAAACTTCTTTCTCATGACTTTTAAAAGGAATTCAGTCTGAGTGATACAGAATTAATCAGAGTGGAGAAATACAGCCATTGTCAAATTTTAAAAGACTGATGAAATTAATCATATATGATAAGCCTTAAACCAGAAGAATTTTATAAAGAAAAAGAGGTGGAATTCAGCTATCACAGCAAAGCTATCCACAAGATGATTACTAATTACTCCCTAGAAATCAAGTGAAATGCTATAGTATGAAATGATGAGATTGCAGAAAGTTTTGTTTGAAAACTATTTTAATTACTAACCACTCACGCAGAATTCTCAGGTCACATGTGTAGGAAGTAAGTGCATGCAAGTATTTGGTCACTGCCTTAAGATACATGAAGTTTTTTTTTATACTAGAGGTAGGCACACAGGCCAAAGTCAGTGGACTCTGAGACAGGCATTAGGGTTCTACTCGATCCTATCTCCTTCTGGCTGACTTTTCTGCAGAAAAGAGTTGGCACCCTGTTTAGCATTAGCTCAACACGCAAAATGAGGATGTATGCTATGTGTACTCAAAAACATCCCTTACACATATCTTAGGCTGGGAATGACTCTCTAGACTGGAATGAAACCACAAAATGCCATAAGAAGCAGGGTATCCAGATATTGAGTGCCTACTGTACCCAAAGCCCTGAGTCGAACACTCTGTGCATGCTAACTAATGCAACTTTCATAAGAATCCTGTAACTCCAGTGTTCTTCCGACTCTTCTACTGAGCTGCAAGCATATCCTAAGGATTATTAAATTATTAAGTTACCAGGTCAAAATCCAAAAGCCTGTTCTCTTTATCAGGAGAATGACATGAGAGAAAATGGTGAGTAGGCTCAGGGAATGAATTCCATATATCACAAGAACAAGTAAAATAGCAAATATTCACACAAATCAGAGAAATAAAGGAAGAAACCCTAGAACAAGTGATCAATATCCATGGATTTTGCCCTCCAAGAAACATTTGGCCACATCTGTAGGCAAATGTGTGCAGGGTGGGGGATCCTACTTCCAATTAGAGGGTGAAGGTCAACATTGCTGCTAAACACCATACAATGTACACACACCCTTTGCCCCACCCATACCTCTAATACAAACACACACACACACACACACACACACACAAGCAACAGTTACTTAATTCAAATATCAATACCACAAAGATTAAGAAAGTTGGTGTAGTTTTAAATTTGTGGGCAAAGTTATGGTATTAGCATTATTTTAAGCTTTTGGTTAGATATTTGTATGTCTCCATTTTCATTCCGATGTTAGTTCATATCATCTTTATTCTTATTTTTCTGAACTCATGTTTTATTTACATTCTCGGAGTAAAATTTTGTAGCCTTGTTGTTTCTCACTTTTAAATATTCGTTGTTCCTATTTTTTGAAATTACTGGTTTATTTGTCTTCCTTGTTTCTCTTGGTTTCTTCCCATATAAAACTTAAACCTATAAATATTCCCTTAGTGCCTATTTGCCACATTTCACAACTTTGTGCATTATTACCTTTTCAGTTAATCATACGTATTTTTAACCTCAATTATAATTTCTTCTTTCAATCATAATGATGTATGTGATATTTGACTTAAAAATGTGTTCAGTTTGTCTATTTTTCTTTTGGCTCTTGATTAATAATTTCATTCCTCTGAATTAGGAACACAGGGCACAGCATTGAAATTTTTTAAATCTGCTGCAACTTGCATTATGAACTCATTATACAGTTATCTTCCCTAAATGTTCAGTGCATTCTTGACATATATGTGTACTAATAGGCCCATGGTTCTACATGTGTGCAATAAATTAAGTTTATGTGCTGTATTATTTAAATAGTCCACACCATTAGCACGTTTTGAATACCTGACATGCTAATAGCCATGGCTGAGTGTTCTGATCTGTTATTCCTTACAATAACTTTCTCAGAACAGAAAGTCATCCCTCTTCAAAGATAAAATGCAAAGATGTGGGGAGGAAACTCATAACACCTAAACTTAATTTAGTATATTGTTTCCCTTGCATTAAAGATGCAAGATCTGAAGGAAATAGTGAGGACCATCATTATTATCATCACATTATGCTTATCAAAAATCTACAGTCTAAGGACGAGGGGTACAGAATTTGGCCAAAGGAAAGTGGGCTAAAGAGAGAGCTGGCCTCTCAGTCAAGGATGCTTTCTTCTAACCAGTAGTATTGATAGGTGACCGAGGAACAAAAAGAAAAAGTTCTTCTTGAGAAACCCAGAACCTTTCCTTCTAGTTCCTAAGTCCATACATACCTATGGATGTATAGCTAATGTGTATGTGTTATGTAACTATGAACTAGAAGAGTACTGCAGTTTCTCCTGTAACCAGAAAGTTAAGATTTCCTCTTCATTTAGAAGGAAAACATGCCTTACATAGGTATCTAACTATATTCCAAGGACTATAAAAGGACTTTGCTCAGTTTGGATGGGGGGGTAAATTTTATAGGCATTTTGTAAAAAAGAAAAATCTGTCTCAGCATTTTTCTTAATAAATAAAATTTGTGATTTTATTTCAAAATTTGTAGGTTACTCAGTTAACTTTGGATGACATAGATTTCCCCCTTTGGGATCTTTGTGTGTATTACCTCATATCTTCATGATTTTACTGGGGATTAGAGATGGTTAATACATATTATTCTACATATTAGATGTGCACATTGGAGCACAAGAGCATTAAATCTTAGCCAAGATTCCATCTATGGCAAAACAAGTGTAATTTAACACTGTATTCAGGATTCAGTGATTCATGGACTGTATTTGAATGACACTAATTTTTCACTTAATACCTTCAGAATGGCCAGAAGTTTCATCCCAAAATATTTATAATTCTTATATCAAACTACCATCAGGAATGAGCTAAAGAATATCCACAAATAACTACAACTCTCCAAGCCCATAGTATTACTTAGAGCCTTTAAGAACTAATTATAACTCAAACATGAATTAAATCTCAAGTTATGTTTTAAGAAAGACACTATCATAATAGTCTGCTAATGTCTAAACCATTCTCCTTATTCATTGTTTGTTTTTAAATAGGTCCAAGGCAGGGAAAGTATTCCTGAGAATTAAATTACAGTAACTGGGAAATTTGGTCACTGTGGCTTCTTTCACTGAAGAGTGTGGCCACCTGCTTCACTCTATTAGCTCTGCTTTTCAGACTTCCTCACTACCCTCAGTAGTCATTCTCCACATATTGTGTTTATTTTAACAGAGAAGAGGAATTTAAAAAATCTTTATTCCACCATTTCCAATAGGATGTCTACTTGTGGTCTGGGAAGAAAATATTTCTGATATGTATGTAAACCTGGCTTTAATATACTTATAATGATACTTATTTTGACATTCATTAAGTTAATAAAGTCTCCTGTAACACTTGGAAATTTAGATCAAGAAAATCTTTTTCCTCTAAGGTTAAGGAATATAATTTGATAAACACAGTGTTTAACAATCTTAGAGACCATTCATAGCAATATAACAAATTAAGTTTTCGTGAAGTAATGTATGCATACCTAACCAAAATTTATGAAATTCATTAAATAATATGCTGATATTATTAATATAAAATTAATTAGAAAGTGATTATTATATGTTGAAAATTTACTACATACAGTTTACACAGCTCTCTTTAAATCATAAACTTCACATTCAAAATCAACTACTACGTTCTCTGCATATAGTAACTATGTAATATCCAATGTTTTATTTTAAAATGTCTGTAATTTATTTTGCATCAAATAAATTCACTATATATGCATGCTTCATTTTAAAATCCTTAAAAAGTATCTAATTATGAAAACAAATGTAGCATGACTAGCTTACTGATAATTTTTCATGAGCATGGAAGTATGTTATAAACATTGTATATTATTATAGATGTGTGATCTATAGCTCTTGACAGAATGTGTGAACAGCATATCCAGCCATGACGACTACTTACCTTTGGATTCTTACATCATCAAGGGATAGTGTTCCATATTTTCAGCAATAAATTACAATTAGGAGGCTCACATTCTCCTAGTTAAATGAATATTTTGTTGTACTCAAGTTAACAAGGAAATGTTTTTATTTCAAAATGTGGTTTAAAAGAGCTTTTTTAAGGCATGTGTTGATCTTTATTCTTACACTGATTATAGAGTAATAGAATGTAGTATAATACACACACATACACACGACACTCCGTTTTCACTTACGATATTTTGACTTCACATTAGTACTTAAAAGTTATGCATTTGGGGCCAGTGAGATGGCTCAGCGGCATAAATGCCTGCCTGGCAAGCGCGAGGGCCCGAGTTTGACTCCCGGAACCCACATACGAAAAAGGGGCCGGTGATATCGCTCAGCGGCACAGGCGCCTGCTGGTGCATGAGGACCTGAGGTCAACCCCAGGTACCCACAAAAAAAAAAAGTTATGCATTCGCTATAAACTATACTTCAAATTTTGAATTTTGATATTATCTCAGGATACCAATATGTAGCACAATTCTTTCTGGTGATACAGCAGCCACAGACCACGGTCAGCCACATGATCATGAGGGTGAATAATTGAGACTCTACAGTGTATTGTGCGGCTAACTAGGATGGTCTGTAGATTAGGGGTGTTAAATTCACTTTTGACTTACAATGCTTTCAATTTATAGTGAGTTTACCAGGATGTAACCTATAAGAAGTGAGGAGCATCAGTGTGTGTGTGTGTGTGTGTGTGTGTGTGTGTGTGTGTGTGTGTACACATGTACCTGAATTTGTATCTCCTGGCTGCCTAGAAGAATGATTGAACTTTATATAGTCTTTGCCCCTGGTCCCCTGCTACTGTTCATCTTTGTGTCCGGTTTAATCTAACATAAAGGTAGGAAAAGGATACAGTCACAAAGAGCCTAGGAAGAATATTGTAGGGAAAGGAAATAACAAATGCAAAGGCCTCAAGAGTGGAAAAGATGGGGCTGGGGAGATAGCTCAGCAGCACAGTGCCTGCCTGGCAAGCGCAAGGTACTGAGCTCGATTCCTAGAACCAAAAAAAAAAAGGGATAGGGATATAGCTCAGTGCAAAGGCCCTAGGTTCAATCCCCAGTACCACAAAAGAGTGGAAAACACCTTCTATTGGAGAAGCTGATTGGAGGTCAGTATGAGCAAGAGGTGAAAGATATGAGAGAAAGTGGAAAGATGATAAGTGCCAAATCACACAGGGTTTCATAGACCAGTAAAGTGTTTATTGCAGGGACGGGGTGGATTTTTTTCAAGACCAAAGAAAAGCCACAAAAGTTATTGGTGGAGAAGCAACATGATCTGACTTACTTTTTTTTTTTTTTTAATGTGGGTACTGGGAGTTGAACTCAGGACCTCGTGCTTGCCATCAGGCGCTTATGCCACTGAGCTGTCTCACTGGCCCCTGATTTACTTTTTAGAACGTGAATTCTCTGTAGAGACAGCTTCAAGGAAGCAAGAAGGGAGCTGCAGGTGTCAGGAGCATCCTCCTGGGAGTAGGCGCAAGAGCCTGGGATGGGGTTCTCTGTGCAGCCAAAAGAAGTGGCCCTTGTAAACCTGTGGATGTGCCAGAGGGATAGCAAGGAGAGAAAGAGAGGAATGAAAGACTACTCCAAGATCTCCTGCTGGGTGACACTGATTGGTCATGTTGTCATTTGTTAATGTGAAGGCAGCCAATTTGAGAGAGACAGGGTAAGAAAGAATTTAAAATATTAATCCATCTAATTTATCTGTCATTCCAGGGTAAATGTCAAATAGTTAATTGGCTGTGTTTGTCTAAATCAGGATACTGGAAAAAGTATTAATATGATTTTTAAAACCTCTTTTAGTCTTAATTTTATATGTTATACATAATATAATTACTTATATTGTGATTAACTTTCCTTTAAACAGATTTGAGTTCCCCAATAAATTTTCATATGTATTTATATAGAAAGTACAAGGTCATAAACTCTAATCTAAGACTTAAAAAAATTTATGAGTAATATCCATATTTTAATCTTCATGAAATGAAGGAATCACAAAAGTAATTTGAGTTAATAGAAGCTTTTTAGATGCAGATAAAAAAAGAAAGAAAAGAATGCATCTCACTGGATTTAACCAGCTGGAACAGGTTAAGATTTTAATTATATTCCTTGCCTGTCGTTCTGTCTGTTATCTATCATTCCTGATATCTTGAAATAACTCAGGAGAGAAGTGAGACAACTCTCATTGGTACTGTTATAAATAATAGCTGTTTTGCAAGAACATTCATATATGACAGCTGCTAATTTTTATGGAACATCCTTTGACTTCAAAAAAGCTACAAAGCATTCTTGATTTAGAGAGAATTACATACGACAACTGACATATTACAATTTTCCCATGACTGGACTTTAAATTTGAACAATTAAGTAAATAATTCATTGTGATCAGTTTGCAAGTCAAGAATCAATGGCAGATAAATTTAATGCAACCATTTTATTCAATGTTGACTTTAAGATTGCCAATGTCCTGATTTCTTGACAGTTTAATTTCAGTCTAACTTCAAATTATCATAAAGTACAATGATGAAAAATTGGACCCTGTTATATTTGAAGAGGGTAGGAACAATACAGTTATCAAGTTTGTTCAAATAAGCTTGGACGTAACACTACAGAAAAGGGAAATAGATTAATTTTCTCTTAAAAAGTAGCACTATAAGATTAATTACCTTTGTTAATATGCAGTAAAATTTACACCTACAGTAAAATTGTGTGTTACATAAAGATAATTAGTTGCACAAAAGCAGTTACATGAACTGATAGTAGAGTATAAATTCATATGTATGAAATTACATGTAATATATATGTGTGTATATGTAATGTGAATATGGAATATACATCATTAATCATTCAATTGAGAATCTTTTTATTTATGTCTTGTACTCTGAGTAACTACTTTGAAGGTAACAATATACAATGTGGGCTACTGTGACTTTCTTCACAGCAGCCTGCCCTTCTTTCTCTAGGGTAGCCTGCCCTACTGGTATTGCTTTTTCACCTTTTACTTGGCACAACCTTGCTCTGCAGAGCCAGTTTCTCCCTCACTTTTCTTCACTTTTATTTTCTCAAATAAATTTGACCACCGCTGTTTTAAAAAAATACACAGTGTGACAACTATTGTTATTCTCTTTATTATTTATTATTCTATTTATTTTTTGGTTCTGAAATTTTGTTTTACTTTTTCATACAATAAAAAAAGAAACACTGAGTTTCCTCTGTGTCAGGCACACAAGCAGACAACATGTACAGCAAGAAGACAGACAAAAAAGGATGGAAGGAAGGAAGGAAGGCAGGGAGGGAAGGAGGGAAAGAGGGAGGGAGGGATTGCTGGCCATGAGGAGATGAAAATCTTATGGATGCAGTCACACAACAAATAATCATTACGCAATATAATAAGAGACTGGGAAATAAAGAAGTAGGAGGGCACCAGAGAATAGCAAAGGCTGATTGTTTCAGTGTGAAGACTGATCTGAAAATAACTACAGGGAGAAAGGTCAGAGAAAGTCTGCTTCATATACAGGAATCTTAATACAGATGCCTTGTTTCAATGAGTCCTGTGCTGTTTGCTGCCCACTCATCCTCTAGACTGCATTTTATCCGTCTGCACTGGCTTTGAGGAGGCTTGGTGCCTGCACTGATTTTTCCCATCTCTTTGCCCTTCATTATTCTTATTTTCTCTATCATTCTATAGAAGATCAATTCTAGTAGTCTCTTTTCAAAATTTCCAAGATTTAAGTCCAGCTTCATTGCAAATTGTAAAATTATGTTACAGCATGCAGCCAATTTAGTTTTTTCTCTTCCTAAATTTGATAAATTGCAACTCTCCTTCTCTGAAGAGAACTGGATAGCTTTATAAGATAGCCTGGCTTCTTCTGTCAGATCATCTTTACTAGATAATAGCTAGACTTTCACATTCACACTCACACAGACTAATCAATCTCTGTCTCTATCTGTGTCTCTGTCTCTATCTCTCTCTCACACACACACAGTCACACACACACACCCTTCTGATCTTAACTCACTAGATATGAACACAAGATATACAGAAGAAAATCAACTTCCTACATAATGAAAAGTTTTAACTAGATGCCAGGGCCCACTTCACGACGGCATGGACAGAGACAATAAAGTATGCTTGTTAAGTTAGTTTTTCCCCTTGTGTGTGGGACAGCTGAGGTCCTGTGTTTGTCTTCAAGACCATCAAAGTTCAGGCCCAAAGTAAATTCTAAGGAAGTGACAATAAATAAGGCATCTTTAAGAATTCAAAGGATTTGGGTCAATATGTGGGAAGAAAGTGTTCTTTTCATCACTTCCTTTTTTAAAACAATTTCAGTGAGGTATGATTTATGTACAATAAATTGCATTCACTTATATATGGAGTTCAGTGACTTGCACTGAGAAATGTATTCGCCGTGGAAACACTGCCAATATCAGAGCACAGAACATTTCCTCACCCTCAACCTTTTCCTCAAGCCCCTTGCAAACCTTCCTTGTCTTGGTCCCTAGCAAAAAAACAACTACTTTGCTTATTGTCCCTCTAAATGTTTTCCTTTCCTAGAACATAATATAAATGGAATCCTATAGTGCATACTATTTTGCACTTGCTTCTTTCACTCACAATGATGACTGAGATTTTTCATGTTGTTGTTGGACCAGTAATTTATTCCCTTTAACAGCTGAGTCATATTCCACCGCATGGATATGGCAACTTTGCTTATCCATCCACTGTTGATATTCAGTGAATCATTTCTTGTGTTTATTTATGACATATAAAGCTGCTATAATTATTTATATAGGAATATTTATGTGAACTTAAATTTTATTTCTCTTGAATAAACACACAGGAATGGAAAGGCTGGATCATGCCAGGTACGGGTAACTTTTAAAGAAACTACTGAATTTGTTTAAAGTGGTTGTGGCATTTTTCATTTCTCCCATTGTGTAAGAGTTCTAGTTATACCACATCACCACTAATATTTGGTGTTATCTGTCTTTTCAATTTTATCCATTCTAATGTATGTATAGTGATATCTCACTTATGTTTCCCTGTTTAGTAAAGATGTTCAATATTTTTTTCATAAGCTTATTTTCCACTCATTTCTCTTCTTTTGTAAAAGGTTTGCTCAAATATTTTAAACCGTATAGGGTGTTCTAGCTTCTTCTTATTGAAGTTTATCAGTTAATATGTTCTATGTACCTGTTTTTTGTTAAATATATATTTTGCAAATATTTTCTCTAATTCCTTCGCTTTCCCCTTTCTTAAAAGTATGTTTGATTTTGATAAGGTCTAACTTTCAGTTTTTCTTTAATTGTTAATGCTTTTGCTGTCCTAAGCAATATTTGCCTATAACAATATTGCCAAGCCAGGCATGGTGGTACAACCCTGTAATCCCAGTAGTCTGGGAGACTAAGGCTGGGCATCACAAGTTCAAGTCCAGCCTGAATATCTTAGTAATTTAGCAAGACTCTGTCTTGGCATAAAAATTTAAAAAAGGGTGGAGATGTTGCTCGATGCAAAGGCCCTGGGTTCAATCCCCAGTATCACCAAAGAAAGGAGGAGGAGAAGCTGGAGAAAAAGGAGGAGGAGGAAGAGGAAGAAGGGGAGAAAGAAGAAAAGGAGCAGAAGGAAGAAGAGAGTATTAAACTTTCTTATAGGAGATTTTTTATATTTAGCTTTTATGCTTAGTTCTATAGGACTTTTACATTAATTCTGGGATATAATGCAAGGTAAGTGTTGTTGTTCACTTTTCTTCCATATAGATAGCCAGTTGGTCCAATATCACTTATTTTTCTCATTGACTTAAGTTGGCAAATTTATCAAAAATCATTTGATCATATGTATATAGGTCTATTCTGGACTCTATTCATTTAATTGATCTGTGTCAATACTTTAACCATTAATACACTGTCCTGATTACAACTAAATTCCTCTAGATCCATTTCCTCCAAAACTTCAGTTGGCATCCTTACCAACACCTTCACTGTAACATCACAAGAGATCCAGAATCACAGCAGTCCAAAGAAGTATACCCAAATTTCTTGTCTGCAGAGTTAGAGTGATTATGTAAAAAAGAATACTTACAAGCCCCGGAACTTCCCCTTTCTACCTAAACAATAAACCAAAAGTGATACCACATTTCAAAAGGGATTGTAGAAATTAGTGCCACCACTGAGGACTTAAAAGATAGGGGTGGTGATTTCTACCTCATTCCCATTCTACCCACCTGTTAGGCCTGGGCAGAAGACAAATGAGTCCCAGTGAGTGAACCGCAGTGTTACTGGATACTTAAATGGCTACCAACTTCCATTTCAGCTTCTTTTCCAAATGCGGCTTCCTTGCTGAAGCAAATTGACACAAATTCTGGCACCTAGTATGTAGCTGTTGATCTGATAAATATAAAAGATTCCCTAGAGTGCCCAGCTCTTTTGATTTAAATTCATGAAGAGACTACAGCAATCCAATTCGGAAAGGACTTCATCAAGAAGTTTGAAGTCACACCACATGTGAGAATCCAAGGCTAGTTGGAGGCAAAGGAGATCATGAATGTGTAGTAGAGGAAGTCAAGTTTTAAGTATCAGCTATGATTACATGACTAATTGTAGAAAAGATAATTTAGTAGTTATGATCATGTTCTTTATTTTTATATTAATATATTTTTAGAAATTAACACAATTGTATCTTCTATCTCATTTTCCTGTCAGCTATCATGAAGTGTGTTAACAGTAGTTAAGCTTTATATCTCAATTTAATGGCTATCAAAGAAAAACTGTAGGGAGATGCTGGCTCTACATTAGCAGTAATGGCCAATTGACTTTGATATTTGGTTGTTTGCACTTGTGGTTTGTTGGTCCACTTTAACAGATGAGGTAAATTTTTTCGATGCAGAATTGCAGATTCTAGGACATGAGCCCCGCTGATGTGCCATATGTTTCCCTTCATGCCTCAATGAGCTCTGTGTTCCCATTGGTTCCAAGGTCCACATCATCAGGTACAAATGCCCTCATAACATTTTCTTCTGGACTTAGACACGTTGACATCCCCCTGCTAACCAACTGCCATCATCCCATCGACCCAGACCATAGTGCAGAAAAACCATATACCTTTACAGAGCTTTTTAAGCACAATCAGTACAAAAACCATTTTAAAACAAATTGACTGTGGACTTGGCAGGGCCTGTTGTGGTTGACAGCATGTACCATGCTGTTGTGTTTCTCTCCACTGATTTTTTCCCCTGAGAGTGGTGTATAAAACACAAGCTGGAGTGAAGGAGAGAAGTCTGGCAGGTTTATTACCCAGATGCTGAGATCCAGAATGCAGAGAGGTATCAGACAATAGCAGCTCCTTTGCTAAATAATCTGTAGATGTTTCCTTGGGGGTGTGATTTCAACTGTATATCTCTGGACTGCATTAACTGATACTGCTTTTATACAAGGCTTAAATAAGCTGTATTATTAAGATAGATGCCCAAAATACTTCAAATGAGCATTTAACTACAAAAGCCAACCTGAGAATTACTACCTAGTTGTACAATTGTATTGCTGATAGATTTTTTAAAATGCCAAATACATTCTCCAAAGAAAAGACAACAAAGGGATATATCATTATGTGAACAATGAAAGGGTATGAGCATCTGCTGTATTTTACCCAGGTGAGTTCCCTAATACACTCTTAGGCTTGTTGGGCAGGCTCAGGAAGTTCTTGTACACCTGCTAAGAATGCACCTTCTTGGCCAAACCTCTATAGAAACTCCATTTGGCAAAGATGATGGTGTCCACATCTACTTTGAATCATCTCATTCTGAACTCTTTTCTAACCCAATGCCTATTTCTCAGATTCCAGGATGCACTTATCTTTTTCTACCTCTTATTTCTTGTCTCCTGTGGAAAGTCCCCACCTTTCTCCCTCCCACTCATACATAAGGCTCAAGGAATATTCTGTGTTCCGGAGCTTTGTGTGAGAACAGACAGCATCTGTCTCCATAGGACAGTCACTGTTGGCATTCAAATGACATGCTTTGTCTCTCTTCCCCTAAATGTTTTCTCCTTGGCTTTATTTAACACAACTCTATTGGGCTGGAAGTGTAGCTCAGTGGAAGTGTACTTACCTAAAAAACACAAGACCCTAGGTCTGATCCTCACACCAGGAGACCACAAAAAACCACAACGTTGTGATTTTAAATAGAATACCAGCACTACACAAATGCTAAAATTTACCACGAATTTACCAACTTCTAACAGTCTTTGTATTTGAAATACTTTTATCAAAAGGACTACATATGTACTTACAAAATGACTTCTAAAATAACCAACCTATACATTTTAAATATGACAACTAGGGAAAAATCATTCTTATACTCCCTTCTATAGATTTATTTTCCTCTTTGACAACTCCTTCCATCCCTCCTCCTTCAAAACCGTAACTAGCTTACAATTCCCAAATTATGTTTGCTTTATGGAAGAGTTTTGATCCTGAATGATATGAATATTTATTAACTATTTACTTTCACTGCATTTATCCCCCCAAAATAATCCCAGCCTGAAAATAAATGCATAGGGTTACAGTCAAGACAGTGCCCAGAGGATGAACTAAATATGGACCAGAGGGCAGGGCTTTGAGAGGCTCACAATGTTCAGTTTCTCAATACGGGTGCTAGTTGGATGGGTGTTCTCTTTTTCTAAAAATTTCTCTGTATGTATGAACATAATTCATTTACTTTCAGATACTTCTAAGTTTTTAATGATTCTATTTAAATAGAAATCCATCTATTTAAACCAAATTTAAACCTTCATTTAGTCAGCTTTTCTTCTGAGTTTTTCCATCCTGCTTAAATTTAACAAGTAGAAAATATATTGAATCGATTATAAAAGATCCAAAGCAGTGATTATTTTTAAGATTGATTTTTTCTATCACTGCAGTCACAATTGTGTTTCTACCCAAGTAAATGATATGCATACGGTTTAGGCAGAAGTAATTTATCCTGCAGCAGTTTCCACTGATCAGATTCCTGATAAGTTGCATGTCAGATGGTCTAATTAGATAATTCTATGGAAGCATCTGATGAGGCTGCATTTGAATTCCTGTTGGGGATGGCAGATACCAGAGACTTCAGTGTTATTCTGGAGGATGATAATGACTCCTATAATTAATGCAATGCAAAGAACTTACATGGGTGATGTCATATCCTTCTAATCAAACATGATTAATAGTCCACAGCCCCTCAATCTGATTTGTTTAGGTGCTTCTTCATATCAGAAAGAAAGGAAAAGCAATTAAAGAAGGAATTTTGTTACAAAGTCATTTACCAATCTATATGTATTTAATATACCATGTACATACACATACCATACATGCATGCACACACGTGGAAGCACATGCACGTGCACATACACCATGCATGCACGTGTAAACTCTCCATATCTATTTTCGAAAGAGCTAAAATCTTACAAGAAGCTGAAGCAAGCTATGGGACAAACTGAGAACATTGGACAAAAGAGTTAAAATGAGCAAGTTATTCAGCCCTGAATAATTTTTGCATGGCATATTCTTTTACTAGTTTGGTAGAATTCAAATTAAGAAGAAACAACTGGGCCAAGACTAGTATTTCATTTTGAATCATTGAAATTTGAATAAATGATTGGTGGAAAAGGATTCCTTCGTATATCCCTGTTGTGGACCTGCTCTGATGTTAAGCACAGAGGAAATACCAGAAACAACACATAGATCATATCCCTAAGGACTATGTAGTCTGAAGGAGAAAACAGATATATAAAAATATAGTTATAATGTGATACTTGGCAAGGAGCACATAATATTTGTTGATCTTTATGGCTATAGCTTATATCTAGACTCCCCTCCCCCAAATCTCATGTGCTCATAGGTAGGGCTTTTCAGAAGTTATTGGATCATGGGTGTGTGATACGCATCACTGTATTAGTCCGCTGATGAGTTATAGTTGGGTGTGATGTTGGGATGTGAAGCCCGGTGGTAAGTGGTGGGTCACTGTGGGCGTGGCCTGGAAGAGTCTATCTCCCTCCTCCTCCCTTGATAGCTCTCTGCTTCCTGACTGCCACGCCATAAGCTCTTTCTCCTCTGCCACCCAGTCCTGCCTTGGAACCATCCAAATATGGACTGAAACTTCTGCAAACTATGAGCCAAAATAAATCTTCCTTTAGCTTGTGGATGTCAAGTATTTTATCCCAGTGACAAGTAACTAAGACATTCACTTTTACACTAATTATAGAACAGTGACCCTTGTTACACTCCCAAAAATAGCAAGTTGTGTCACTTACTATTATCTTAGAGAGTAAAGCTAAGAGGTTATTTTTGCCTGTTTTTATTTCTTGAAATATGTACAGTCATCCCTCCCAATCTTTAGGGATAGTTTCCAGGACCTCACCCTACTCCCCTAATCCTTGTATATAGCAAAATCCACACATGCTCAAATCCACTATATAAAATGATCTAGAATTTGTATATCCTTAAGTATCATCATTAGATTACTCCAAATACCTCACATAATATAAAAGCTATATAAATAGTTGTTATATTGTATTGTTTAGGAAACAGTAACAGGAGGAAAAATCTGTGCTTGCTCAGTACACATGTAAATTTTTTCAAATCTTTTCAATCTGAATTTGGTTGAATCCTCAGATATGGAGCCCACCAATATGGGTTGTTGTTCTCTTTCTTAAAGCATGGTGTGAGACCAGGGATACCAGAATCAGCAGGGCAGCTCTTTAATGTTGCAGCCTGTTGGGCTCTACTGCACACAAATGAAATCAAAATCACCTCTCTGGGAACCAAAAATCATTCATGACAATCTCCTCAGAATTTCATTACTATGACAATAACAACACATCAAGAATACTGCTTCAGAGAGAGAGGCAGATCTGTCCATATTTTTTTAGTCCACAAGCTAAGCATGGTTTCATAGCTAAACAGTAGCAATCAATTTGATGAATGGGAACAGTAACCTTAAAACCCAATTAAGGGAAACAATATAGCCTGAAAAAAACTATTCCATTCTTCTCCCAGAAAATCTGTATTGTAAAATACTCTATATTCAAATATTATCATACTTTGAAATTATCCGAGAAAATAATTTTTGAAAATTATTTTTCTATCTTATATAAGTATATAACACACTATCCTTAATTTTGCTTTTTTCTGCAAAAAACTGACATATTTACTATTTAGCCATTTATAGAGAGTTTGGTAATCCCTGCTTGGAAGCTTAGTAATTTAACACATCAGTCTGTAACAGTCAAGGCTGAAAATAATATAGCTTCTTATCTATGTAGCAAAATGTTAAATATTTGTGGCTTTATAGATATATATGGCTCATTTCATTTCCCTTATAGTAAAAAAAACAGAGAAACAAAAACTGTCATTGTTCCTCCTCTAGTCTCTAGACCAGATAGAGAGATCTTAGGACATAATATAGAAAGTGGACCCTTCATTAGCACTATACGTATCCAATATATAGAAAAGCCAAGACAAAACAATTCTAACTTTGAATAATCTAATAATTTGGAGAAAGATTCAATGTTTACACAAATATTTTGGAAAAAACTTTAAACAGAATATTTAAATACAAAAGACTTTAATTTCCACTAAGAAAGCTAGTTTGAGAAATCTACCTTGTGATCATGACTTTCTCAGATAATCAAAAAGCTTGACTGAGAAAATATGGTACCCATGGATGCAGGATTTTAGTGTCCAGAATGTGGTTGGTTTTTTCATGGATGAATCTTTAGAATTGTTTTCACTATTTTTAAGAATATACCTTATGCAGTAGTAGTGATACTTGCATTGATTTCCATTACCTTCTCCTATTTCCAGTGGAACTTATCTCTTGGGCCTTGGTTTTGCTAATCAGTGTACCTTTTCATTTCTTTGGTTGACTAAAGTTGTGTGTTGAAAATGAAAGTGAATTCTGCTTTGCTAGGGCAATTCATTTGCTATTTTTCTATGGTAATGTTATTTATAACAATTTAAAACTATTTGTTATGGCTTTCTTTGTTAATAGCAGAGAGGAAGTACTATGGGACAGATAAAGAGTTTGTGTTGCTAAAAAAATGACACCCTAAGGACAGATCTTGGCTAAGGAGATGAAACCACAGGGAGAATATTCAGCAACACAAAGTACTGGGAACTATTTAATGAAGAACCAAACAATCTTGCTTCAAAAGGCCTTGTGGAAATTCCTGCATAAAACTTGACAACTGTGAATCACCCAAAGAGGTTAGATTATGTTGCTGTATTCTTTTAATGGGCAGTGCAATGAGTTTTACAATTTAGAAAGATTATTACAAAAATTCTCAAAGTAAAAATGGTTTACTTCTCCAAAGTGGTACATTTCAATTATCTCTAATGAGAACAGGATGTGCATTTTACCCAGTATGTTCTCTAGACCAGCAAATACCCAAAGAATAGCCTCCTTTTGAATGTACTCAGGACAACGTATTGGCAGCAGGAAAAAAATATTAAAGCTTCCTTGTGTTTATATTTCTCTCATCTTTTTGTATTCTCTTTTTGTATATTTTATAATGTATGTCATATATAATACTATGTGTATATATTACAAATATACCAATATACTAACATTTCAGTGCATGCTCAAAATAATGTATGAGTTTGGATCATGATCAGGAAAGGTTGGAAGCCTCTGCTATACATATATAAACTCATAAAAAGAATATTAAGTATAATTTTACATTATTATTTTAGAATGTGAAGCAAAGTTGCAACCATTGCTACTAAAATGGATTTTCTTTCATCTTGGGTTGCTGCATATTATTAACATAAAACTAAGGAGACACACCGTTTCTGTAAAAGAAAGAAATAGAAAAGAAAATCAGGTTTCTTTAAGAAGGCTTTATCACCCACTTTTGTCCTAAAATCAGTGCCTTGTTTCACAAATTTTTCTATGTACTCATCAACATAAACACAAAATCTATCAAGACCAAACTCTTGCCATCCTATTTGTGTGGCATAGAAAGGTAATAAGTGTGGGCCAGTGAGATGGCTCAGCGGCCTAAGCGCCTGCCCGGCAAGCGCGAGGGCCCGAGTTCTACTCCCGGAACCCACATAGGAAAAAAGGGCCGGTGATATCGCTCAGCGGCACGGGTGCCTGCTGGCGCGTGAAGTCCTGAGGTCGACCCCCCAGTACACACACACACACACACACAAAAGAAAGGTGATAAGTGTGTTGAAGATAAAATGGAATGAAGACTAAACTACAATGCACACTCCCTCTCTTTATAGCTGTGGTGATTATTTCTGGGCATCAACTTGGCTGGCCATGGTGCCTAGGTGTTTAGTCTAGCACAAATCTAGATCCTGTCATGAAGGTATTACCTTTTAGATTTGACTGACATTCAAATCAACAGATTTTGAGTAAAACAGACTAACCTTCATAAGGTGGGTGAATCTCATCCAGTCAGTTGAGGGCTTAGAAATGAAGACCAAGGTCCCCCCTGAAAAGGAAAAAATTCTACTTATTAACTGCAACATAGAAATTCTACCTGTTTCTAGCCCTTGTACGCATGACAGCAGCTTCAACACTTATTTGAATATTCAGCCAGACTCTAGATTTTGTATTTGTACTTGCCAGTCCTCATAGATGCGTGAACCAATTCCATAAAATCTCCTCCCTCTCTCTCCCTTTCTCTTTTCCTGCCCCTTTCTCCCTCTCTAGAACCTGACTACTCTGACTAATACTATATCTCTTCCACCTACACATCCCCCCACTATTTTTCACTTATATGTAAATGAATAGATCTTTAAAAATTAGTCAAACTGGCCGGCGAGATGGCCCAGCGGCTTAAGCGCCTGCCCGGCAAGCGCGAGGACCCGAGTTCGACTCCCGGAACCCACATACGAAAAAGAGGCCGGTGATATCGCTCAGCGGCACGGGCACCTGCTGGTGCGCGAGGTCCTGAGGTCGACCCCCGGTACCCACACACACAAAAAAAATTAGTCAAACTGTAGATCAATATGAAGTGTAGGAGATATTCCAGCCAATTTGAATTTGTCTCAACCAGAGGTATGTACAGAAACATATCCAAGGTTACTTTAAATGACATAAAAGCTTAGCTAGCTTTTAGAATAAGACAATTAGGATATATCTTCCATTTCTTTGACCAGTAATTTGTAGAGGGGATTTTGTCAACAGTAAATTAATGTTACTCAATCATTCAGTCCAGTACATTAAGTGAGCTTGGACTCTATGGCTCTCATCTAAGAACTTTGTAGAGCTACTAATATAGTGTTATGTTTCTTCTTTGAATGTCTTTGAATCTGAAATACTTTGACTCTTCTCTAGCATAGTTTATTTCCATCCAGGATATGTTTAGTTTCAAGATAGCCTGGGGGCCACACCCATGATAGCTGAGTGGAATTTCTAGTACTGCTCTGTGTTCTGTCTGGAAGCTGTAATGACTATTGAGAAAGCACATCTGCCCTGCTTGTAAGAATCAATGAATTTATAAATGGTAATTTCTATTTTTCCATGGTCTTTGGTATCCTCTGCTTAATAGCACTTTTCTGTTCTCTTGGTTTACTTAACTGCCAGGCACAAACATTCTACTCTGAAAGGCATGGATTTTCCATCAAGGATGTGTCCTCTGGATTCCTACATGAGAACGGATGAGATTTATTACACGTTGACACTCAGCAGCTGTGTGACTTCTGATAATCTACACCTCACATCTTCACTTTCTTCATCATTAAAATGCAAATTGTGATGTTCCTTTGATTTCTGCAAGAGAGATTAAGACAAAATGTGGTGAAAATGTATGTAAAAGATGCTTGACTATAAAAAGTTCCACCAACATAATCTTTGCCCAACTGCTCATTTTTTTCCTTAATAAATATTTCCAGATTCTACTTCAGCATAATATTTACATCCCTATGACACTTACGTTATTATACTGTACTCTGCATTTATCACTCTATCTTGTACATTGGTCTACAGATACCTGAGCTTAGTGAATTGTCTACTTAACATGCTTCTATATTGTTTGCACTTAAAAATTATTCAACTTCCTTTGCTACAACTGCTTAGACTCTATCATTTACTTATTTTAACTCACAGATTTTATGGACATTTGTAACTCTGACCAAGATATAAGATATCATAATCAAGTGCAAGTTATTCCCAGGACCTGTTTGAGATATTTAAGTCCACTATGCATACTGTAAGAATAAGGTATAATCTGTGTCCTGCAGGAACTTTCAACTAAATTAGAAAAATAAGAATAATGCCTTGTGAGTAAAACAAAACAAAACAAAACAAACATTTAACCTTTTACTCCACACAGTATTGAAGTTTTTAAAGAATATTCTATTGCTTGTCTTTCCCAAAGACATATTAATCAATTTCTTAGTTGAGGTTAGAAGACAATGGAAAGGATTTATACTTACTGGCTTTCTAGGACTGCCATTGGTCATCATCATGAGTGTGGTGTCTCATTTAACTTCAGCAATAAGCAAAAAAGGCTGGTTCTAATCATGTACCATGTGATGAATGCTTTGCTCTTTCATCTCTTTTACTTACCTAATTCACTACCAACCTAGAATGACATATTACTCCAACCACCACGCTTCATTTAGCCAGAGAAATCAAAATGACCAAGATAGCAAAACTTGTCAGTACTATTTTATATAAAGGTATCATTTCATATAAATATATAATGTACAAATGTGTAATTTTTTGGTGATACTGGAGTTTGAACCTAGGTCCTGGTGCATGCTAAACACATGCTCTGGTACTTACCTATGTACTCAGAGCTATATTTTTAGATGAATGTTTCTGTTTATAGCCCACAAAACATTTCAGGTAGTTATTACAATTGTAAGTTTCCTTCAAAGGAAATAATTCATTGAAACTTAACTTTTTTTTTGCAAAATCTGAGTCTAGATATTGACATATCTTTGTACACATCTTAAGCCTTAATATTAAAGCTTTAAGCCTTAATATTAAAAGTACATTGATAGAAAACTAAAAGCTAGTTTTTCTTGTCTGTAAAGTAACAAATTTCGCCAGCGAGATAGCTCAGAGGCATAAGCACCTGCCTGGCAAGCGCGAGGTCCTGAGGTCGACTCCCGGTACCCACATAAAAAAAAAAAAGTAACAAAGTTTTCATCACACTGATCTCTCTTAAAATGTTTTACTTTGAGTGATCTTCCTAAAACAAAATGGGGGGGTCACTTATCAAAATAATTTCCAATACTTTATATGGCTTTTAAAAAACTCTTTGATTACTTAAGAAAGCTGACACCTCTCTATTCTTTTAATAGAGAGATTAATTTTTTTCTATAACTCTCTGAATTTGCCTTTGAAGTCTTTTAATTATTATTCTGGTTAAATGAATATTGTTTCACCGTGTCCTGTGATCTTATTTGTCTTAAACAGGTTTTTGACAAACTTCCCAAAATCAAATTCTAAATTAAGTTTTTTGTCCTTTAATGAACCTTGAGATGTTCTGGAGGGTCTTTTAAAAGTCTCAAAGGAATTCTGCCTCTCACCTTGTAAAAAAGAGATATTAAAGTAAAAGTATGTAGGCTAATTAAATTATATGGGAAGCATTCTCAAATAAATAATGCTAAACCTCCTTTAAGTTATGCCTATACATATTATTGATATTAGTGTTCCAGAAATTGCATCAAATTCCTAGAAATATATGTCCTAGTAAAAATGTTATCAGTCATAATTTTGGTTGTTATGTTAAAAACACCGTAGAAATAACAGAATTTCCTTATCAACTGCATCATTGTTATACTGAATTATTATACTGAATTCTCATCAAATTTTTGACCATGGTCATTTTAAATCTTGTCATCCATAGACATCTAACTGTTTCATATTAGTATTTTCATGAAAGCTTTTGCAAGCAGATATAACTTATAGTGTTTCATCCTCAAGAGGATTCATGGAAAGGATTCTGATGTGTAAAGATTTCTGAAATAATTTAAGATTAAATCTTTGTACTAAAGATTTATAGAATTCTGATAAATTGTGAATCCATGAAACTTGATAACCAAAATCAAGAAAATCAAGAATTAAACATATAATCAGGAAGAACTAAGGATTTTATGCCCTCTTTATTTGAAATTTTCCTAATTTTTCTCTCTTCAGATTTGAGGAAATCCTTTTTTTATTTCCTTTTAGCATAAGCTATCTATAAATTACAGCAATTTGGCAAAGAGTACCTTTGTAAAACAGAATTGAAACAATTACTGTTTTCTCTGTAGCTACTTTCTCCAGAATTCAAAAACCATTAGTGTTCTCATTCTGTTATAGTTATTTGCATGAGTTCAAGAAGAATTTATTCTCTTTATAACATGACACTATTGGAAATATTAATAATATTACCACACCTCTGACTGAGAATATACGTAGACTATCTGGCTTTAAGGATTTTCAAGCCCTATGTAGTAAGTCAAAGAATATTAAAAATATTTAGATTTTTATCTCAAGAAAAGAGAAATTCACCCACATTTGTAGATCTTGCAGGCAAAGTCTGATGGTGAGATTTTGGTTTAGTTTTCTGATCTCAAGAGTATTTTAAAAGTCTTCTCTGAGATTCTTCTTCAAAAGTTCTACCAAAGTAAACTTTTAAAAAGTTTATATAGGGGGCCAGTGAGATAGCTCAGCGGCACAAGCACCTGCCTGGCAAGCATGAGGTCCTGAGTTCAACTCCTGGTACTCACATACGAAAAAAGGGCTGGTGATATCGTTCAGCGGCACGGGAGCCTGCTGGCGCATGGGGTCCTGAGTTCAACCCCCGGTACCCACACACAAAAAAAGTCTATATAGTTAATATTCTTACTGCACTTATGTAAATAATCAGATCAAGTTTAATGAGACAATTCATTGTACAAATAAATTGGTCTTACTATCATTGATTTGAGTAAAAATGGAGGCAGCCATAGAGGCAAAAAATATGTTTAAGAAGGAAACTATGGTGCATCTGTTATTAGACTGTAGCCCTGTTTATTGTTTCTGAGATTTTTATTATCTATCTGTAAAGAGGACTGGATTCTGGACTTTGAATTCTTCTACAAGATGTGATTAAAAACTACAATAGGGGCTGGTGAGATGGCTCAGCGGTGTAAGCGCCTGCCTGGCAAGTGCAAGGTCCTGAGTTTGACTCCCGGTACCCACATACGAAAAAAGGGCCGGTGATATCGTTCAGCAACATGGGCACCTGCTGGCACACGAGGTCCTGAGGTCGACCCCCAGTACCCACAAAAAAAAAAAAACTACAATGGATCTTTAAATTTTAAAAAATTATTACAGTAAAAATCACATTGTCCCATCAATCCCAATTGCCCCCAAAATACTCACCCTGTTTTTTAACACACTTATACAACATCCCTACCACTTTCTTAAGCAGATCTAGAAGTCTTCTTTTTTGTCTTTAGTCATGTTTTCCTGGCTAACTCAATGTCCCGAATCAATTCAAATCATTTATCTCACATAGTCATTTTGACTTTGGGAAAGAGCCAGAATAAAGTCCCAGATAAAGTAAAATAATTGGATGAGGACACACCCTAATGTTTTTATGAGCCTGCTTTTCTACTAGATGATAATCACTATATTTTTTATCAGACCTCCCAAAGACATTCATGAAAGAGGACCTCCAGAACTGAAAGTGGCAAGAACAGTGGGATCAATGTCTTCAATGCACTGGGGAATATTTTAAGGGGGACAGTTTACTGTAATAAAAGTTTTTAATTTATTTTTAAATTTTTATTAGTACATATTTGCCATACATAATGATCACATTTATCATAGATTTGTACCTGTACATAATATGTCTTAATTCTTCTATTTTTTCCCATTTGTCCCCCAACCCTTCTTCCTTTCCCTATTTACAAAAGCTTTGTTTTCATTTTTTTCTTCCATTCTCTTTTTCTTTATCCCTTTTCACTTCCTTCCCTCCCTTTTTCCCCTCCCTTGTTCCCCTTCCCATTTGAACATGTTCTTCCTACTTCCCAATATCTATCCTCCATTCTGGTCCTTCTTTACCCTTTGGGTTTTTCACACAAGAGAAACAATGTGATATGTAAACCTGTGTGTCTGATTTATTTCACTTAATATTATGGTCTCCAGGTGCACCCATTTACCTAAAAATGACTCATTTTTATCCTTTTTTATGGCAGAATAGTCTATAAATTTATATACATTGTATATAAATACCACATTTTCTTTATCTATTCATCTGTTGATGATCATGTGGGCTGTTTTCATGATTTAGCTGGGAAAATTGTGCTGCTATAAATATGGGTATGCAGGTATCACTGTGGTATGATGCTTTTTACTCTTTCAGGAAGATACCAAGAAGGGGCACAGCTGAGTCAAATGGAACCTCTAGTTTTAGTTTTTTGAGGAATCTCCATACTGATTTCCATAGTGGTTCTACCAAGTTACACTCCTACCAGCAGTGGAGAAGGGTTCTTTTTTCCCCACAGCACCACCACCATTTGTTATTGGTTGATTTCTTGATGATAGCCATTCTTTCAGAAGTGAGATAGAATATCATGTTGTTTTAATTTGCATTTCTCAAATGATCAGCGATGTTGAATATTTTTCATGTATATTTACTCCTTTTATTCTTCATCTGAGAAGTGTCTATTCATTTCAGATGTCCATATTTGCACTGGGTTTTTTTAATTTGGGGAATCTGTTTTTTTTTAAATTCTTTGTATATTTTAGATGTTAGTCCTTTGAAGAATAGTTGATAAAAACTTTGCCCATTCTGTGGGTTGTCTCTTCACTCTGTTTGTGGTTTCTTTCACTGTGCAAAAGCTTTTTAATTTGATGCAATCCAAGTTACTGATTCTATGTCGTATTTCCTGTGAGATTGGGGTTTTATTCATAAAGTCTTTGCTTTGACCTATGTCTTCAAGAGTTTTACCTATTCTATCTTCCAGCAGATTAAGTATTTCTGTCTTTATATTTAGATCTTTGATAAATTTCAGTTTTATTCTAGTTAATGGTGAGAGATTTAAGTCTAGGCTCAGTCTTCTGCATGTGTAAAGCCAATTTCCCCAGCACCATATATTAAAGAGGCTGTCTTTCTTCCAGTGAACGTGTTTGGTTCCTTTGTCAAAGGCAAGGTGACTAAGTATGTTTGGAGTTGTTTCTGCATCTTCTAATCTGTTCCACTGATCCTTGGGTCTGTTTGTCTGTTTGTTTGCTTGTTTGCTTGCCAGTGCCATGCTGTTTTTATCACAGTAGTTTTGTAGTATAATTTCAAGTCAGGGATTGTGCAATACTCTCACCTTGCCTTTGCTGCCAAGAAATGTTTTTGCTATTCCAAATCTGTTCTGCTTCCATGTGAATTTCAGGATTGTTTTCTCTAGTTCTGAGGTATGTTATTGGTATTTTGATTGGAATTGCATTAAATATGTATAACAGTTTTGGAAGTACAGCTATTTTCACCGTATTCGTTCTGCTTATCCAAGAACAGATGATGTCTTTCTATTTTCTCATATCCTCTTCAATCTCCTTTTTCAAAGTACTATAGCTTTCAATGTAAAGTTTTTCACTTCCTTCATTAGGTTGATTCCTAAGTATTTCATTTGATGCTATTGTGAAGGGTGTTATTTTCCTGATTTCTCTCTCAGTGAGTTTGTTATTTCTAGAAATATATTGAACAGTAGTGGTGATAGTGAACATCCTTGTCTTGTTCCTGATTTTAGAATAAAAGCTTTCAGTTTTTGGCCATTTAGAGTGATCAGTACTTACTTTGAGAACCTGTACTCTACTAAACTGAAAAACTCAGAAGAAATGGACACATTCCTAGATACATATGAATTACCACAGCTGAATTAAGAAGATATAAAAATTCTAAATAATCCAATATCATTCAATGAAATTGAAGAAGTAATAAAAAAATCACCAACCAAGAAAGTTACCAACAAATCCCCAGCTCCTGAGGGATTCACTGCTGAATTCTATAAGAACTTTAAAGAAGATCTAATGCCACTACTCCTCAAACTCTTTAATGAAACTGAAAGGGAAGCAATACTCTCAAAGTCATTCCTAGAAGCAAGCATTACCTTGATACCAAAACTATAGAAGGATCCAGCTAAGAAAGAGAACTACAGGCCAATCTCCTTAATGGACATTGATGCAAAAATCCTCAATAAGATACTGGCAAACAGAATGCAGCAAATTATCAAAAAGAAATACACCATGACCGAGTAGGATTCACTCCAAAGATGCAGGGATGGTTCAACATAGACAAATCAATAAATGTAATACACCACATTAAGGACAAAGGCCCAAGGACAAAACCACATGATCATCTCAATAGATGCAGAAAAACCATTTGACAAATTCCAAAATCCATTCATGATAAAACCCTAAAAATGTTTGAATAGAGGGTCTTAAATCTCAATCTGATAAAAGCCATCTATGACAAACCAACAGCCAACATCATACCAAAAGGCTTTAATTTAAATATTCACCATATATTTTGATCACACCGTATAGTTCCCACCAATATCTTCCTATGACACTCCAAACTCATGGTTACAGTTTTCTCCCATATCTCTGAATTGGAATCACCAAGCACAAAACCTCCTCTTTTTCTGAGGAACTACAAGCTAGTGCTTGTGGAGTTTATGTAAATTTCAGGAAACATCCCTCCTCTGATGTGTGGCCTATTCAGGGAGTTCTCTGAATGGCCCAACTCCATAGTCAAAGGCATTCAAACTACAATATTCAAACTAAAATATTCTTCAAGCTCAAATCTAGAAATCTTCTCAACTAACTTCACTCTGGACTCAGACTGAGTTCACAGTTTGCTCTAGCCATTAAGATGGTTTATTTTAGCTGGTTTGGTTTGTGCCGGTTTTGGCTAAAAAAAAGAGTACACCAGTCTCTTGGTATTATTCTCTCAGTAGTCTTTATTGTGATCTCCCTGGTATACTTACATTCTCTCCAAGGTCTTACAGCCATGGTTCACAGCCATTACTGGTAGAGCTTATTATCTCACTATGTTTAGAGCAGCAAACACAAGGTGAACAATAGAAAGAGTATCTTTTTCCCACAAGCTCAACATCATGGTTCATGAGTTGCTCACCAAGACAAAGATAAATCAGCCATGCCAGGAACTCAGAGTGATGTTCATGTCATAAATTTTGATCAAATCTCTCAGTACAGGCTAAAAGTTTGATCAAAGGTGGGGAATTGTTAAACAAAAATTTTCAGTATCCATTGTTTTGAATGGATATGGTAGCTCCCAAAAGACCAGACCAAGTCAGCCCTGAGTTACTCATGCCTAGTGCCACACAATCAAACTAAACTTACCCACAAGCCAGTTTAAAAAAAGAAAAAATGGGAGATTCATAGCAACCAATCAAAAGAGGCCTAGTCAACCTGAGATAAGGAAGCCCCCTCTGTTTTAACCCAGACAAAAAAAAAAGGTCACTTCAAAATAACCCTTCTACTTTTTGATCCTTGTTGCTGCTTTCTTTTTTTTTTTTTTCTGACTAAACGCAGCCTACCACCTCTGCTCAGCCCAGCAGAGCAAAATGTTACATTGTACAGCATAAATATGTGCAGTCAACAACAGTAAAAGTAATATTTTAAAAAGGCACTTAGATCTTTAAAGCTCAAGTTGTTGAAATGTTAGTTTCTGACATTACTATCAATTGAATTCCTCAGTTTCAGATGCAGGGCCCCAGAAGAAGGCACTCTGTACACTGATCTCAGAAGACGGTCACGAATAGAGTGGAGTGTATTGGAGTCAAGTGACACATACCACTGGTTTTACTGCTTCTTTTTAGCCTGATTGATGTTTAATAAGGAAGGAAGCAGAGTGTGGAGTGGATTTGATGAAGAAGGGTGAAGCAGAGGGATTCTGAGGTCAGGGCGGTGAGATACAGCACAGACTACACAGCACGGTCACAGGCCTGGGTGAAACAGCAGCTGCCTGAAGAAAAGAGAAGGGAGGCCAGGAGGGTTTGGATGGAAGCAAAATTTGGGTGAGACAGTTAAGTAAACAAGAATCAAAGGTACAAATGTGGGAGAAAAATCTTTGAAATAAAACAATAAACAGTTCAAAGAAAAAGTATACTGATGCACAGCAACTCAAGGCTTTCAGCAGCAAAGTAACTGTTTTTGAGCAACAGAGAAGAGGGGCGTAAGAGAAGGTTTTAAGGTCATTTATTAATCACAATGTGAACATCACAGCAGGTATTATGCTAAGATGAAAGTTGTCTCTTAACAGTAAATTCAACAAAAGCTGAGGCTTTGATCACATCCTCAACCACCCTACATTAGTTTGCACCTATCTTTTGTCTCTGGAGGCTGCAGAGTTCAGCGTTTCCATGAGTGGCTACCTGCACCAGACCCTCCACGGAGGAGAGGCAGGGCAGTGGAAGTCACCTCAGGAGATACGTGCACAGTCCTCCAGGAGAAAGAGATTCATTCTCTCCCCCGGGACCCTGAATTAATTAATTTTGCAGTGCTACAGTTTGAAGCCAGGGTCGCTGCTCTGAAGCCAGTACTCTATCACTGAGCTACATTCCTAGCATGGAATTTCACCTTTTACAACCTCGCGGCATGATTTACACTTCAGTCTCTGAGAAGCCGTCTTCTCTTTTACAATCTCTGTATTCCCAAAGTTCAACATTATGTCTGACACATGATGAGAACTTAACTTTCATTTGATAAACGAATTAATTAAGAAAGAATAAGAAAGTAAGCAGTCCTTTTAGTTCCTTTTTCAATTCAAAAATCATACTACTTTATAACCAAGAAATTTTTCCTTTGTTAGAGTATAGTAGAATTTGTACTTAAAGACATGCACGTCTAGTCTCTGCCCATAAGATTCTGGTAAACTCAACAAGGATTTATTCTGTATATGCTATCTTTAAAGCACAGTGGAAAAATTAGGCCAAAAGGAACAATTTTTTTTTAAAAGTTTGTTGGTGATGTTAATAAAGATCAGGGAATGGTGGGACTCAAATAGCAATTCTCAACTATTATTCTTTGACTCCATTCTGTTTCATAACATTAGAAAATTTTGAAAATGATAAGTTACTATAAATATTTATTTCTTTTACATAAAAATTTTTAATTGATAGCATAAAATTCTGCAAAGATTGTATTCAATCACTTCAAGGTAGCCCATATATACTCCAAAATTTTGTTTTAAATTTAAAGAATGAGTCTTGCAGTAAAGGCACCATTTTGATAACGAAAAGACTAAAGTAAAAGTGACATTCATTTCACTGTGTAGAAAATGTAATTTTCGGGGCCGGTGAGATGGCTCAGTGGCATAAGCGCCTGCCTGGCAAGCGCGAGGTCCTGAGTTCGACTTCTGGTACCCACATATGAAAAAAGGGCCAGTGATATCGCTCAGCAGCACGGGCACCTGCTGGCACGCGAGGTCCTGAGGTAGACCCCCGGTACCCACAAAAAAAAAAAAAGAAAAGAAAAGAAAATGTAATTTTCATTTTGTTCCATTGCAAAATTTTGAAGCAATGAATTAAATAATCCAAATTAAAAGCCTGCCATTTCTAATTTATCTAGATTCAGTTCAAC
This sequence comes from Erethizon dorsatum, assembly GCA_028451465.1. Taxonomy (NCBI): domain Eukaryota; kingdom Metazoa; phylum Chordata; class Mammalia; order Rodentia; family Erethizontidae; genus Erethizon; species Erethizon dorsatum. Next base: position 53,189,850 of record CM051828.1, read on the forward strand.
TTTGAAATCATTTATCTATGCTACAATACTGTCCAACTTGAGAAAAAAATCATGGCCATTAAGTCAGTCAATTAAGCTAGTAACTATAGGATTTTAAAATAGACTTTTTATTCATTTATCTTAGATTATTTTTGCTATTCAAATTTTATTAGTTTCTTGGAAAGATGAATCCTATGAAATTATATTACTAGACATTTGTGTAATTGTCATTATTAATAGTTGCTTGTTCTAGAATGAATTAGGCTTGAAAAAGAGTGCATAAGCAATTGCATGTTATAATTTCTAGTAAATATATATTAATCATTTTACTAAATTATAATTTTAATCAGTAAAGGGGTTATATTACTTTTTGTCATAGAGTAATAGTCCTATAATTTATGCTGAGAATTCAGATGTCTTTGAAACATGAGTGAACATGAATTTCTATTTGTTTTACAAACAAAGAAGCAGCACATGTTTTCTCATTGTGCTTTTTAGCACATTGCCTCTCAATAGAGAGAATTTGAAATAAACTCTCATTTTCTGAAATTACTTAAATTATTTATGACCCCCAAGCCCTCCAACTGATGTTGGATTAGAAATGTAGATGAATTATCCTAAGAATGGAAACAGACAATTGAACTGAAATAATGCATTTTATTAATATTTATAGTCTTTCTACTTTCTCCTCTCCTGCAAAATTACTTAATCTATAACTGGGTTATTTCTGGATTTTGCATTAAACAAAATATATTTGGTCAATATCGAATGATAATTTCTAAATAACTCAAAATCCAACCAAAAGATATTTCTGCCAGAAGATCAGATTCTCAGATTCAGAATGCAACCGGAGTAACATATATAAATGAATCACTACAACCCAGTCAAGGTTGTGCTATACAGATTTTGGAAGACTGATGCTCCTCTTGTCCAGGTTCATGGTCATTTTAGGAATACTAGTGAAGATTCCCAATGCTTCATATAATCACATTCAGTGCATTCAATCAAAAAGGTATAACTTGGAGAAAATGATTTTAAGCTATTCTGTTATGAATTCTGGTGAAAACACAGCCTGTGGGAAATGGTATATGAAAAGTAAATGGTATTCAAATAGAGAACAACTTAGACCTAAAACATATTACTGGGCCAGTTTATCTCATATACCTCTCAGGGATCAGTATTTGAACGTCTAAGTATCAGATTCACCATAGATGTAAGAGCACAAGAATTAGAAGGGAAATGGATGTGGGTAGAGAGATCAGGATGTTTTCCGGGTGATCCAGTTCTTATGAACTGAATTAACCACCCCCTCCCTTCATATGTTAAACTCTAACCCCTAAAGTCTCAGAATGTAACTGGATTTGGAGACAGGGCTTTTAAAAAGGTAATAAGTTGAAATGAGCCATTAGGGATGGCCCTAATCAAATATGACTGCTGTCCTTATAAGGAATGGAAATTTGTATACAAGAGGAAATACCACAGAGGTGGATACAGAGAAAATGCTATGTGTGAAAACACAGAGGTTGCCATCTATAAAGCGATGAGAGAGAGCTCAGGAAAAACCAATCTCATCAATACCTTCATCTTAGACTTCAAGAACTCAAGAACTACAAAAAAGCCTCACAACTAGAAAAAGAAAGGGAGAAAGAAAGAAAGAAAGAAAGAAAGAAAGAAAGAAAGAAAGAAAGAAAGAAAGAAAGAAAGAAAGAAAAGAAAAGAAGAAAAAGAAAAGAAAAAAAAAGAAAAGAATTGCTCTTGGTTAACTCTCTCAGCCTGTATTATTTTGTTACAAAATCCCTAGCAAACAAATACATTGCCAGAGTAGTTTCAAACTTTTACATACCCAACAGCTTCTTCAGCTCAATTTGTTTTATAGAATACAGCCCAATAAGGCAGTGAAATTTTTCTTCGAATTCACAGAAATAGGAATCTATTTTTATAGAAAAGAGATAATTTAAATCTCTGTTTTTATTCTATTAAAACAAATGTTTTGTCAGATGTATTTCTTATGTTTCTAGAGTAACACATGTTTGTAGGTAAAATAAAGAACATTCTTCATAATAAAAGTATGACATGATGATAGTTGAAATATGATATTGTAAATAGTTAATGGACCTCTTCAGTACATAAGCCTTAATAAAAATACTCCCTGGGGTGTCATGTAATTGACAGGCTAGGAGAAGGGCACTAGTTTACAGCCAGTGCCTGGGGCTTCACTATTTCCTCAACTATCAATACATTTGAGGTTTTTCTGGTCCCTTTGGCTATTAAAAAAAGAAGTACTTAGGAATGGAGCTAAGTAAGCTGTAATCTCTTCATCTATAGAAAAATGGAGCTGAAGACAGGTAATTCCATGAAAAGGTAATTTAAATGATGGTACAAGCAAAAGAATTGAGAAGGAAAATGTGTGTAAGTTCTCTCTTTGGCATGCATGGAGTACACCCATGATAAGAAGTGTTTGGGACTGGCTCTTGCATGCTGGGATTTAAGTCTACTGGTCTACCTGGGGCATCCTGAAAGACCACTTAACTCTGGATTCTATTCCTCAAAATGAGAAGATGAGGCTCAACCTTAACTCTTTTATTAGATCTGAAGAGTCAATGAGTCTATGATTTATCTTAGTTAACAACACACCATCTTAGAAAATTCAAAGGAGATAGAACCTGCAATTACACTACAGGAAAATTTTTCATTTTTCTAGTATTCAACTATAATTCTGAATACCCTTTTCACTTTGCTTGTGTCAAGGGACTTGAGTAACCTAGTGATATTGCATGTAGAGTTTATGCAAAACTTCACTCATATTTTAAATAAATTAGAGGTAATTTTCTAGCATAATTTGAAATTTTAATGAGAAGAAGCAATGTTATTCATGAAATTTCCTTTAATTCTAGTTATTATCCATGGAGACAATTAAGGATGTACACATGGCATTTGTTATTTATGTTTCCTTTTCAGATTAGCCTCTCACTGAAGTCTCATTCTTTCATCAAATACTGAAAGACAGCCTGTGCAAAGGGGCTACTGTGCCTTGGTAATTATTCAGCTGCTCTCTGTATAGTAATATCTCTGTGCCATGTGGTATAACAATTTTAAATTTTTTTAAACAGAAATAGTAAATAAACACAGGTGAGAAACTTCTAAATATAAAATCTGTTAATTTATGATTTAGAAGTGCAATTTGGATAGCATATTAACACTTCTATTTAACAGATGAAAAACTAGCACTGATACTGTAAAGCTTTATTTTAATAAGAAAATAACAAATTGTTCTCTTTAGATCCATGAGATCACTATGATTTTGTAGTAAACCTAAAGTGAAAATTAATGCGCTCCTCTGTCTTGGCCATAGGACCACCCAGTAAGTCTAGTAACTGAGAACAGAGTGGGTGGAAGGAGGAAGGGTGAAGCCATGCAGTATTTGGAGTGGGCCTGAAACCAGACTGGGAAGAGTAAAACTACTTCCTAATAATTCCTAGAGAGAAAATGTTGCCAGGAATACCGGTTCTGACTTTTCATCCCTGTTGGAGATTAAATGTTTTTATCCCTCTAAAATCCATTTACTGAATTCTAACACCCAATACAATTAGGAGGTAGGATCTTTGGAAGATAACTAGGTCAGGAGAGGGAGGGCCATCACCAGAACACCACCATGCTGGCAGCTTGATCACAACTTCTACGCTGAAGAAATTCGAGAAATAATTTCTGTTGTTTTTAAGCCATCTCTTCTCTGGTACTTTGTTGTAGTATCCTGAGCTAAGACACTTCTTTTAAAGCTACTTTGTGTTCTTTTATGAAGTTTTCAAAGAAAAAATAAAGCAGAGTTGGTCAGTAGCTAAAGCAGAATAAATAGATCATATTCAGAACTATTTGCAATAGGCGGGAAAGACTTAAGTGTAGAATTGGACCTGATTCAAATTATAGCTTGGCACACGAGATTTTATAGACAAGGAATGGAGTGTGAGGCAGTGGATGGAAAATTACTGAGAGGAAACATCAGGAGCAGCAGGAATTCTGCCTCAATCAACCTAACAGAATTCTTTCAGAAAACAGGCCAGAGTAATGACATCCCCTAGGGATGGTGGAAGATGAGGGACCTGGTCAGATATCAAGGGTGGTCAGATATTGAGGAAGGGGGCTCTTGCTAAACTATCTTAGCCAAGTGAGATCTTTGCTCAAATTAGATTTTACAAGGAATTGGAATAGGACAGGTTTCTTGAGCCTGACTAAAGTTTGGGGAAGCAAAAAACTTTGTCCCCTCTCTTGTTTAAGGAAATAAGATGCATCCTTCTTTCCTTTGAACCATATAAGTCTATTAACCGCCCCTCAGTATCAGGTCACTCCTGATATCTGACAAGGTGCCGCATCCTCCATTTCCCAAGTGATGTCCGGTCACCTTGGCTTGTCTTCAAGCAAAAAATTTTGTTAGAACAATTTAGCCAGAATCCCTCTTACTGCTGTGTTTCCTTGGAATTTCCCATCCATTGACACCTGCCTTGTTCCTTGGCTATAAATTCCCACCAACCCATGCTATATTTTTTGTTGAGCCAGATCTCCCTTCCTTATTGCAAAATGTCATTACCCTGTACTTGTCATAATGATCTTTATTAAAGTCTTCTTCATTCTGTATTAACAAGTATCATTGAAATTTTTTCTTTAAAAATTATATATAAGATGATTTGCCCAGGAGCCTTACTTTTAATGGGAATAATCATCTTCATGTTTGGTTCACTTAAAAATATGTGGGGTAAATAAGATAGGACAACCCTTAACATGGGAACTGATGGAGGAGTGGAGGTTACCAGCACTTTTAGTTTTGATTCATAACCATTCAAAATCTAAGTAAGTCTCAATATGATTTACAAAGAAGAAACTATGGCTTGTAAGAACTTTCTGCAGTTGAGAGTAACCAGATTGATTATAACTAGATATTCGTTTTCAGTTTTCTTCTCTGGATACCTAGTTTTAAAAGCATTCAAGATGGTCAGCTCTGGATCTTTAAGCCCAAATCTTTCATGGAAGAATAAAGGCAATGTGACAGAACTGGTTGTCAGTAGGCTCTGTGTGGTTGCTGAAACAGACACAAGGAAGTTTATATATTATGCAGCCAACAAGCTTATCAGGAAACAAACAAAATTTATGCCCAAGGGAACTCACTGAAGCCCTAAGAAACATTGAAGTCTATATTATATCTCTCAGCAGGGAAAGCTGTAGTTAGTTTTGCAAATTTTACTCCACCAGAATAAAAAAGTATTGGTTCCTAGTCATTGGCAGATATCAGTTAATCCTCATGGTCATTTGCCAGGAGAAGGAGAGTCTAAGTACCAGTACTGAAGCAAAGGTGATCCCCCTCACATGACCTATGTGGGAACAGGTGCTATCCAGATGCCTTCTAAGCCCAGATGTTACTGAGAAATTAAATGGAAGCCATTACCATTTATCCACTATTGGAGCTTTAACCCAACCTGTGGAGAAATAGTTTCCCCAGGTTGCCACCTCTTCATGTAGAAAAACATCAGACAAATCTCCATGGATCACAGGTTTGATTTGAAGAGTCAGAGGCTTCTGCCATTACTCTGATTTCTGTTGGTGAGCAGGTTCTCACCCTTAGGAATTTCTACAGCTTTTTATCTACCCCTAATCTATTAGGGCTTAACCCACTTATTCTCCATTGAACCATCAGTCCAGAGAGGCAAACCACACATACACACTCACACCAGCAATGGGCCCGTTTTCTTCCAACCCTCTTTACTGACCTAAGACTTCCCTTTATTCTCATCTCTTACACTGGCAATAGCATGGGTGTTTGTGTCAAAGGGACTTGGCTTAAATCCCAACTACAGTATTTTATTAACAATATGGTTCAAGACAAGTCACCCTCAGAGCTTCATTTCATCAGTCAATAATGATGAAATGATGTATGTAATGTACCTCACAGGATGCCCAATACACAGGAAAGTATATTGTAGTAGTCCGCTCTCCTTCCCGCTCTTCGGTTCTTACCTCGATAATCAGTCACTTGCCTCAGGATTTGTTTGTTTGGATACGATTTCTCCTATGTTTAAAACTCAACATTCTTGGGCCGGTGAGATGGCTCAGCGGCATAAGCGCCTGCCTTGCAAGCGCGAGGGCCCGAGTTCGACTCCCGGATCCCACATACGAAAAAGGGGCCGGTGATATCGCTCAGCGGCACGGGCGCCTGTTGGCGCGCGAGGTCCTGAGGTCGACCCCCCGGTACCCAAAAAAAAAAAAAAAAAAAAAACAAAACTCAACATTCTTGGGAGAATTTTGATTAAATATAAGTCTATTTTAGTTTTCCTCCAATGAAATTTGAGTCTCAAGGGTTTCTTTGTTTGTTAGTAAACTTTGAAGTAGTCCCAGGAACAAAATCCTTACCCCAGCTATTGGGTTAGTAAAAAATCTTTGATAGAAAATAATAAACATCAAGAGTAATTTTTTACTCTTGAGCAAAAATCACTTAATGTAACTCAGTTTTAACTGAAATTTTAAATCTCTAGATACATTTGACAGGATGTCTCTTGGCTCTGTGCAATTTATGCAGACTTAAAAACAAAAACAAGATTTCACTTGTTTTGATGATACCTTTTAACTACCTGTGGTTTTATTCTAACTTTATGGGATTAACTTCACAGTTGGCAGCACTCATGAGGCTACTCCCTGTTGAATACCTCATTGGAGGTTCAAGTATTCTGTTAGCAGAAGGAGAGGCAAGTTTAGTTCTCTAAGACTCAAATAAAAACTCAGAAACATCTACAATAACTCAGTGTAACACACTCAAAAAAAAATCTATTGAACATGATTTTGAAAAGATAATGCCTAGTAATAATTTGGGACCCTTTTCATTAATACTTAGCTGCTGATTTTTCATTCTTACCCTATGTTTATATAAAGAAGTTACTAGAATTTTTGAAATATATAATTCCTCCTGAGATGAATAAGAAAAGAAAAGAAGGCAAATATTAATGGAAATATGAGCCACTTGTTCTCCACCTTCCTCCCCTTTGCTCCGCTTCAGATTTCCCCCACTGGTCTTTCAGCAGATGTCCCTTCTGTGTTAGTAAGTTTTCCATGACTGTGACAAATACTGAGACAAATCAGCTTAAAAGTAGGTTTATTTTAGCTCATGGTTTCACAGGTTTCTGTCCACAGTCACTTAGCTCTAACATTTTGGGCCTGTGACAGCACAGGACATCATAGCAGGAACATGTGATAGACGAGGTCTTTTCCCCTCATGGTAGCTGGAAGTACACAGAGAGAGTATTACAATGTCCCCTTCAAGGACATATCCACAATGACCTTCAATGACCTAACATCCTCCCAGTAGGCTGTACCTCCTAAAGTTTCCATCACTTTCCAATATTCCACAGTCTGATGCAACATGTGGACCTTAGGGGAACAGTCCATGTCCGAACTAGGGCATCTTGTGTGGAGGGACTCAGTGACCAGCACTGAGTACCTAACTTACAAAGTGCATTTCTTTTCCTGCCCTCCTCACCCCCACCCAACATTCAATTCAACTTTCTTCCTGGTGTTAAGTGAACTATACACATAAGAGATCTCCTTTACTATTTATGCTTGGGAACCATTATAGCACCACACACACACACACACACACACACCCTGTGAAGAATAAAATGGATAGGGAAAACCAGAATGTGAATATTTCACCAATCTCCCTTTTCTGCACTCTTGATACTGAACTTGGAAAGGGCCTGCAACCAGATGTCACATATGCCAGGAACTAACCAAGGGAAAGCAAGCATTCAGGCACTTACTAAGTATCTCAGAGTGAGAAGTAGGGCTGCAGAGTGTAAAGGGAAGGGCTTTCCCTTTCTCCACCTTTGCTTAATTCATTTGGAGACTAAGTGGCTAACATTCATATCCTAGATACCAAGAGCTATAGGAACTGTGACCAGTATGAAAATCTCACAAGAGTCTACAAACCAGTGCATGTTTGTTATGGGCTAACCCAGAAGTTCCAAGCCCAATGATTGCTGAGATGAAGACTGTAACAGACAGGAGGAAGCCAAGGACTAGCTGAGCACAGAGGGCATTGTGCCCTAGCTTAGCTTTGGCCAGAGGAGGGGCCTCCTTGGTGCCACTGCAGCACCTCCCATAACCAGAAAATGAGTTAAATCCCCTGCTTCTGTCTCCTTGCATTTCCACAAGGGCCATCCTGCCTACCCCTCCTCCTGTAGGTCTCCCAGAGCCTCCTGAGTGGGCAGAGCCACTTTTGTTCTAAGCAGGCCCATCCCTGTTTTAGGAACACCATGAAGGAGGGAGGATTCGAGATTTCTTTTACAGAAAGAGCAGAGTTGACTCTGAACAATTTAGAGTGCAATACACTCTCCTGTCCTAGAGCCTAATACCATGTAAGGTCCCAGCAGTGCTAGGTGGCCCCTCTTCTACGCTTCATTCCCCACCTTTTCACCTTCACTGTGATCATTTCTGCTGCAGCATAATTTTTTTTGTCATGGGAGGACATTTTTAACAAAAAAAATTCATTAAACTACTTCTTCCTTGGAGGTATTTGAAGCTTTAGTGGGCATGTATTGAAGAACGCTGTACTATGATCCTTACATGTTTCTTCTAGTTGAAATCATGATTTAAAGGACAGTACTCCATCATAAAGTATTTCAGTCTATCTTTCTATCTTCCAAGGTCACACTGTTTCCGTAAAATCTTCACCTGTGCTCTTATTTATACTGATATGGGAATGTTCCGGTTGATAATTATTACTCACCAAAACGTGGAAGACTTCACTTAATGGAGGAAGTCCTCTATCAACACACTGTGAAATATTTGATTAGCTTGGTAAGAGTTGTTCCTTTTGCAGCCTGCTGAGCATCACCCAGTTTCTACAGGAGCTTGTAAATTGATATTTTGATTACAAGTGCTTGTACTTTTCCAGCCCTATGCAATTTAGTCTGCAGCTAGGCTTTATAATTCTGCCATTCTTGCCATAAAATCACTATTTGCTCTTTGCTGGCCTGTAAAATAGCAGGTACCATATGCACTTAGTACTCAGTAAATATTAATTAATGGTACTAGAGCCTATAGACAGCCAGGCTGTGTTTCTTTTTATAAATGATGTGTCACTCTTATATGTGGGCATTACAGAAGGACACATCTAATGACACTAAATATTCAAACCATTACTCTTTATTTTAAAGTCTGAGGAAGCACCCTCAGGTTGTACTAATAGTAATAGAGCCCATATCTCTTTGCGTTTGTTTTAAAACAGGAAGAAAAATATGGGGGAATTGCTATTAGGTAATAGAGACGAAAACAGAATAATTGTAGCAATACTCTGAAGATCCCCATCTAATAAAGTCAGAATAATTTAGGAGTCACACATTAAAGAGGGATTTCTTTCAGAAAAGAAAAGTAAAACAACTAGAACTGACATTGCAATCCTGTGAAGTGAGCGCTCTACCTATACTACCCATTCCACCTGGCCACGCACGTCCTGCTTGCTAGGACGTCTCCGAGCTCACGTGACCCAAGCTCCCCAAGGGCAGCTACAGAAACACCCACCCCATAGCCAAACCGAAGCACTCGGTCCAAAGCTCCTGAAGAGAGTTCAGAGCCTCCCACCCACTCCGGGGGCCGGACCCCTCCAGTCTGTCCTCTGTAGGTCTACGGCCCTTCCTTCCCCACTTGATCGCTCACAAAATGCATTTATTGGTGAGTTTCAAGACTTCAAAAAATATACAGTGAAGTTGACATTAGTCCCACTTTGAAGAGAAGTAACTGAGGTTCAGAAATGTAAATTGCTCCAGGATATGCAGCTTTTTCATATTTCTCCTGATACAGCAGGAAGATTCTCCTACATTCTGCACATTCAGATACATGAGGATGTAAAGACAGGACTGAGTTTGATTCAGACCTGGGTTTCAATCCTGGACACAGTTTGTGCAGGATGTACCTTTCAGCAAGTTATTTACCTCCTTAAAGAATAATTTCCTGGGCCGGTGAGATAACCCAACAGCATAAGCACCTGCCTGGCAAGCGCAAGGTCCTGAGTACAACTCCCAGTACCCACATAAAAAATAAAAACAAAAAAGAATAATTTTCTTAAATGTAAAAGGGGGATAGTATGCACTTTAAGTAATGTCTAAGGGTTTAACGACAATCTTATTAAAGATCTGAGCACAGTGCTTAACCTAGAGTAAGCACTTGGTGGAATACCACTTAGATGCTATTATTATTATTATTATTATTATTATTATTATTATACCTGGAATTGAACACACAACCTCCTGCTTGCCAGGCAGGCACTGTGCCACTGAGCTATGTCCTCGGCTATTAATTATTTTCAAATTATCTGTTCCTCCTATAGCTCTTCTCTGCTTTAACTGTATTTCCCAATACTGCCTTGGGACTTTTGAGTCTGTGTTCTGACATATGCCATGTTTCTCACAATGTGAAGGAAGAAAGGTAGGAAGGGAGGAAGGATGAAAAGAAGAAAGGAAGGAAGGAAGGGAAAGAAAGAAAGAAGAAAGAAAGAAAGGAAGAAAGAAAGAGAGAGAAAGAAAAAGAAAGGAAGGAAGGAAGGAAGGAAGGAAGGAAGGAAGAAAGAAAGAAAGAAAGAAAGAAAGAAAGAAAGAAAGAAAGAAAGAAAGAAAGAAAGAAAGAAAAAGAAAGAAGGAAGCAGGAAGGAAGGGAGAAAGAAAGGTGAAGGATGGGAAAAGAAGGAAGAGGAAGAGAAGGAAAAGGGAAGGAGAATGGGAAGAGCTGCTTTGTCTGGTCAAATGGTTGGGCAAGGAGAATTCCAGTCACAAAGTGTCCTGACCTGTGCTTCACAGCTGGGCACCTGCCAATTGTCAGATGCTCCAGCAGTGCATCAGTAATGCCCAGCACCATCACAACTACTATTCATAAACAAATGGGAGTAGGCAAATGGTCCAATCACCCACAGCAGCGTCAGTGAAGCCCTGTGGTTCCCATTCTCCACCCAGTGTCATACAAACTACAATTGTGATTCTATCCCAATCCCAGGAAGTCACCTAGTAACAGCAGGCACCCCAAGGAAGTACCTTCTCTTCCTGTGAATTACAGTGTGCAGGGGAGAAAAGGAGCCACAGCAGCACAGAAGACTGAAAGAGACCAGAAAAGCATTGCAAAGACTAAAACCTGCACTGCTTTGGAACACTGAAGTTGGAGAAAGCCACAGCTGTGCTGGGGTTTATGCAAACTGGCTTGAACAGTGAAATCCTAAAGAGATAATAAGCAGACTCGCTCAGGAACAGGCACTCATTCTCCCCACCCCCCAAATACTGGGCAAATTATGCGCACAAGATACCCCGTTCACAACCTACCACCCACCATCAGGCACCTGCATGGGAGCCCCCACCAGTGTCAGCTGGGAACTGATGAACCCAGAAGACCCTGAGGCACCACCAGTTTTACGGGGCAGGAGCGTGGTGCCTTGCAGAAAGCAAGGAAGGAAGCACCCTGGACAGAGGGTTGCAGAGTGGTGGGACCTGTGGCACATTTGTCAGAAGGGTTGTAGAGGGAGAACACAGAAGCAACTGTAGGGTTTGGTGTGTAGGAGAAGAGAGGAGATAAGAGCGCCTGTGCAGAAATCAGAAGAGGGGCTGGTGAGATGGCTCAGCGGTGTACGCGCCTGCCTGGCAAGCGCGAGGGCCCCAGTTCGACTCCGGGAACCCACATACGAAAAAAGGGCCGGTGATATTGCTCAGCAGCACGGGCCCCTGCTGGCGCACGAGGTCCTGAGGTCAACCCCCGGTACCCACACAAAAAAAAAGAAATCAGAAGAAACCTGAACACCAAGCCCACCACCCTATACCACCCCTCTGAGGGTGCCTGATCTTAGGACAAAAGCGTAGCCCTTTGATCAGACCTGCCTAGCTGCAGGTTGCCATAGAGAGGCACGCTCGTTGTCCATCCAGATCACCATGGATAGGCAAATGAACAGGTAATAGGAGAGGATCAGCCCAGAGGCCAATGGGAGCTGGCTGTAGACTGAGAAGGGTGAGGAGAAGCATCCTGTGGTCACAGTGATGCTCTGAGGAGGGCAAAGGTGTGGGAAAAAGCCAAACCCAGTAATCCATCAAGACCCCCTGTACAGGCCAAAGCTTCCTCATTTGTGAATGTGGGGAAAGAGCTCATTGGTTGAACCAGGACTTCAAACTAAATAGGATTATGCAGACTCTTTACAGTAATTTTGTGTTTTTGCAACTACATGAATTGTTGTTGTTGTTGTTTCTGTTTTCTCTCACTTTTCATTTCTTTTTTATTATTCTTTTATCTTCGCTCTTTTCCTCTCCTCCTTTTATCTAGCATATATGAGAGGTCTCTGTATCTGTGCAAGGGAGAACGAGACTTAACCAGTGGTTTAATCTAAATAGTACCTTTCATGGGCAACTGAGGGTAACCTCTACTAAAATTGTGTATAGGGGATCCAAGACAAGCCATCAGCACATTTTAAGTTTCCAACCTTCTCATAGCTTCCCTAAATCGCAAATTATACTTTGCTCTCTCTGCATCATTTTTCCTTCCCCCTACAAATATTATCTCAAACCTCCTCTCCACCAGCCCTCTATTTAAGATATAAAAAGTATATCGACAGTGTTCAATTTTCCCTCTTTCTTTCAATTACTTTTTTCCCTGTTCTCCTTTCATATCTAACCCTTGCTTTTCCCCTTCCATTTTCCTTCCCCTACTGACAATATCCCAGTCTACCTGTCAGTAGTATATATTACAGACAGTCTTTATGGGTCATTCATAAAAGTGTAAAATTGTTAAAACAAGTTTTAAGGTACATAAGTGATGAATGGTTGCATTTGTTGATTTTGGTATAACTAGTAAGGATTCTATCTTTACAACACAGCCACCAGGTCTAATCATATTAAGTTGAGTAGGTTTAAGAGATAGATAAATACCTAAAAGCAACCAAAGCCAAGGTCACATGCCTGGGAAGCAGACACTAATTAGAGATCTCCGTACTAGCAACAGTCAGTACACTCTAATAAATCCCCAACTCTCAGCACACATATAAATATAAAAAGCAGTAGAAACATAAGAAACATGGCAACAAAATGCCTCCAAAAAGTCCTAACTTCCCCAAAGTTGATCCAATGGGCATCAATGAGGAGAAAATAAAAAATCAAATGGCTGAAAGATATGACATGACTAAAGAAAAAACCAACAAAATGATGTTCAATAATGTGTTCTGTAAGATCAAAGATGATATAACTAAATAGATAATGGACAAGTAACAGAATGATCAGTGAGTTTAAAGAAGATGCAAATAAAAAAATTAGCTGAGCTAACCAAAATGATAGAAAATATGTATGACCACTTTAGCAAAGAATTAGAGTCCACAAAAAGTTACCAGACAAAAACCCAGGACATAAAAAAAATTCTATTGAAAGTATGGACAGCAGAAAAACACCAAAAAGAAGGAGTGTCAGAACTAGAAAATAGAGCTGACGCAGATGACTGTATACTCTTTCATACTGAGATAACTTAAAAACAACAAAACATAGGAAATGGATTCAATTGCTGTTAGGTAACTCAAAGAAGACTAACATAAGAATAATATGAATTACAGAAAACATGGTAAAAATGGTGTAAAAATTGTTTACAGAAATTATAGCAAAAACTTTTCCAAGTATGGGAAAGAACTCACCATACAGGTAAATGAGGCATACAGAATCCCAAATAGCCATGATCAGGAAAGAAACTTTCCATGACACATCATAGTTACTTTGCCAGAAGATAAAATAGATGAAACTCTGGAAGACACAGGGACAGGCAAAGCCTTTCTGAACAGAGCTCCAATTGCACAAGAAAAAACACCAAAAATCAACAAATGGGATTATATCAAATTAAAAAGTTTCTGCACAGCAAAGGAAACAACCAAGAGAATGAAGAGACAACCTACAGAATAGGAACAAATTTTGTCAGCTACTCTTCAGAGGATTAATATATAGAATATATCTATATATAAATTATATATTAATATGTAGAATATATATTTTTCAATATTAATATATAGAAAAACTCAAAAAATAGACCCCTCCAAATAAAAGACCCAATCAAAAAATGGACAAACCAATATACTTAAAAAAATAAATAAGCAAATTCATAGTTAGCTGTATACAAACTCAATACTTTCACTGTAGGTAACTGATAGAACTACAAGATACCAGATAAAAAATCAGCAAGATACAGAAGTACTTTATCACACTGCCAACTAACAGGATCTAATTGACATTTGTGGGTTATTCCCAACAATAATAGAACATACATCATTTTTGAGTGCCTATAGTATATTCACTAAGAAAGACAATACCCTGGGACATGAAACAAACTTTAATGAATTTTTTAAAAATTAAAATGATACAGAAAATGATAACCATTACACAAACAAGTTGCATGGATGTACTGTCACCTCACAACTTCATGTTCTCTTTGTAGCCATATCTGCCCCTTCACCCCTTTCCTCACTACTGGCAATTTCTCTTGTCTTCTATTGAACTCTGAATATTCTTTGTATTTTCTAAATACTGGTTCTTTGTTGAATACTTTTTTTAGTCTGTAATTCATCTTTTGATAATCTTATCAGGACCTTTCATAGAAGAGAAGTTTTTTAATTTTGATGAGTTCTGTGTTAGTTTTCTGTTATTGTAGCAAAATACCTGAAATAATAAACTTAAAAGAAGGAAAGTTTAATTTTAGATCACAGTATTAAAGATTTCACTCCATGGTCTTTTGGTTTATTGCCAATCACAATTTGTAATTCTCAAATGCTGAATGATCATATACAAAAACCAAGTTGTTATTTCACATTTACATGGGTAAGAAATCATTCAAGTCACCCATTACAAAATAATTTTCTATCCCTATTGACTTTACATGGTTTCAATCATAGAAAATATTATTAATCACAAATTATTCTCAGTAAAGGATGTTTAGAACAAATCAATATCTTATGTCTTACAGAAAATTATTAGTGATAATACCTTCCCCCTACATGCACAAAGTAAATATGGGCCAAGTAAAGGGGGAAAAACATAAGGGCCATGTAGGGCTGAATCTTCAAAGATTTAGAGATTAGTTATTCAATGTGCACTTGTAAAGAACTAGGAATTCAAGATTGAAAAATGATTTAAAAAATAGACTCTGAGAGTCCCTCCTGCCAGTTGAAGCAGATCTGTGACATTTTGAGGACCTCTTCAGGGGAATATTTTATACCCCATGAAATAGAAAGCTATTCCCAACATCTGTCTTAAACAAGCAGAAGACTTTTTGACTTCTAATAATATCTCCAGAGTTTTTATTTTCACCAAAACTTAGGATTCAGGGAAATATTATCTATCCTACAGCTTTTTCTTAATGGGGGAAGGGGATATACCACTCAAATAAGTGCTATGGACTCAGTTTTGCACACACCCCCAACATATGTTGGAATTTTGACCTCAAAATGTCACTAGATTTGGAGGTAGAGCCTTTAGCAAACAAAGTTAGATAAGGCCATAAGGAGAAGCTTTAATCCTACAGGATGGGTGGCCTTATGAGGAGAAAAATGATTGCTCTCTCTTTAGTACCCCAAAAGATCATGTGGTCACATGGAGAGAAGGTGGTAACTACAAGCCAAGAAAGGCAGCCTCAACATGAAATCTTCCATGTTGGTATCATGATCTTCGAATTCCCAGCCTTCAGAATTGTGAAAAAATTAATTTCTGTTGTTTGAGGAATCCAGTGTATGGTATATTGTTACAGCAGCTTGACCAAACTAAGCCAGTGAGATTCCATGGGGTCAAGGTTGGACAAAAAGAGTCCCTCACAGGAAACCACATAGACAGAGTCTAAGATTGGCAATATACAGTTATTTTGAATAAGTCAACAAAGGAGATGATGTCTAAGAAGTCAAAAAGGATTTCTGAAAGGCCAGCATCAGATATTCAATGCTGGGATGTGTTAGATAAGGATTTGGGAGCAAAAGTAGTGGATCAAATACAAGTGGAGGTGGTTCTAGCCAAGGGGCTCATGCAGGGGAACTCCTGAGCTGGAAGGGTGAGGATTAAGACGAGCAACTCCTGCCAGCAGCATTTTCTTGATTTTGCAGTCTCAAGAGTCTCTGAGGTCACCTGGTAAAAACACACTAAATACTATATCTCTTTGGCTTGGGATGGAGTCTCCAGTCCTTCTTTTCAACCTCTAATCTTTCCAGGAAGCTAAGCAGTAGGCTGGTCTGAATGATGACTGGATCATAAAATTTCTTATTCTCTCTCATCTCTCTCATCTTATCTGCCCATCCCAATTACCTGGGAGCTGTAGAGAGCAGGGCTCTCATTTTCCAGGCATAAACAGAAGTGTTTAAATATGGATGGGGAAAACATGTAGAAACTCCTCTCTGACCCCTGTGTGACAACCTATATGGAAGTCATAGACAACGGAGTACAGACAGATATGAAAGTTCTTTCTAGAACCAAAATATGACACAGAGACAATATCAGAAGTTGAGTAACTGGGAAAATTGTGAAAACAGATTTCTTTGATGTTTAAAACATCAGTTAGGCTGAGATGGATTAGGGTTGGTGTAAAGTATGACACTGAACATTTGGCAAAAACATTCCTCTTATAACAACTCAGTTGTGAATTCTTGTCCTCATAGAACATCAAAAGCATTGTAAGTTGAATGTAAGTGGTCGTTCAAATCAATGGGATCCATTTTAAGCTCAGGTCAAAAGTGTCACCACACAAGAAAGTGCCACACCTCTTCAGACGATGCCTACATGTCTGTGTGCACTTTGAATTGTGTAAACATAAACACTGAACTCGATGATGGGATTTTCCTCAGAAGAAGAACAGCATTACACTGAGTAGGGCTTCAAGCCCAGGGTATATCATGCAACGGCTCACAGCTCTCATGCTGGAGTCACACAGACTTCAGCTGCAAAATCTGCTCTGAGCTGTACTTTCTGAAACACCCCAAGCAAGTGAATTAAATTCTGTAAGCCTTGACTTCTCATCTGTAACATTAATAATAATAGCTCCTGTCTCAAAGAGTTGGGTGACTACTAAATAAAACAGTATTTGTAAAGCTGTTATTACAATGTCAGTCACAGAAGTAAACACTCATAAGTATTTTATAACTAGGATATGGCTTGATTAAAACAGTTAATAAAAAAGGCCCTGTCAAACATTGAACCAATTTCTTCATCCTATGAGAAAATTTTATCCTCTTTCTTCTTAACCCTAGGTGCTGAAAAAGAAAGCTTAGGGCTCTTGCCCTAATCTAATTTTGTTCATGTGTTGACCATAGGAGTTTACTTTCAAAGCAAAGTTCAAATGTTGTCCTTTTTAATATGCTTTGGTATTCTAGCAATCACCTTTCATTCTTTTCTTCCATGGCTCACTTCCCTTCCAAAAAGTTATGTTCTCACTACACCATTTAACTGAAAACTTTGCTGATTCTCACAGCTACCTATACAGGGAACTTAATGACACTTAAATAAACATTTATGATGCATTTTGGCCTTTTTGGTCTATCCAGATACAAAATCTTATTATTTTACTATTAACTGTGCATTTTTTAAAATTTTATTTTAGAGAGAAAAAAACAAAATTTCAAAACAAGATAATAGGAGAGTGACAATGGTTAATACATTGCCTATTGCTATCTTTAAATTAGTTACTTAGAGTACAAGATATAGGCATTTAATTGTCCAAACAATATTAGCACAAACCTTTCTTTTCAATGAACTAAGAGAAATTAGTAGTATAACTATCTTAACTACATTGGATATATATATATATATATATATATAGTTTTTTTTTGCTTTTCCCTAACTGCATTTTTAAAAGCTTAAACCTCCTTGCTGACCTGAAGATAAAGATTAAATCTTCATGTTAGTAGAGCAATTCCCTTACTTCCTCAATCTTATTAGAAACACTAATGACGTTTCCTCATCAGTCTCTGCTACACCGGTCTGTTTTAAGTATCCACTTTTTACAGTGCTTGGTTGTTTTTCTGAATGGAACATTAATAAGAAGCGTAAGTATCAAATAGTTGTGAAAGGTGTTCCTTTATAACAACCAATACAGAATCAATCCTCTAGCCACCAAAAATGAAAGATATCTAAAAGAAAATGGCTTTCCTTAAGAGAAAATATCCTGTATCCAAAAACTCAATAGTACATGTGAAAATAAAATGAAAAGCATGCACAGTTTGTTAACAAAAACTTCTTACAACCTTCAAAATTATATACAAAATAATATTTGAAATTTGTAAAAGTTACTTACATCCTGGTGTGGATTTTCATTCCAGAATTTGGGGTAGGACATAGAAGACCACAGAACTTGCTTTCCAGGGGGCAGCTGCCCGTACCACTGACAGACAGGGAGTCAAAAGCTACAGTGCAGAAACAAGAGAGTTGGCCCTAAAACGCTAGTACTAGACCAGAATGAGCAGAAAGTTGGATGCCCCATGCCATTCAAACATGAAGCTAGTAAATAGTTACCAAGATGTCTGCAAGTGTGCAGGAAAATAAAAACAACTTCCAGATCAGAGTTGGCAGGGATAAGAGAAGATGCAGCAAAGATACATATGCTTTACCCAGTCTCTCAATCCTCAATGAGGGCATATAATTATAGAAAACTTGGCACTTACCGTTCTTGGAAAGATGGAGGTACAAGTGCAGGACAACACACAAAGAAAGGTATACCAGATTGTGGACCCCAATTCAGGTCCTCCATGCTCACCAGTATATTTCCAGTGAAACTAGGTAGTACCTATGGTTCAAGTGTTATTCCTAGTTGTCGACAGAATGAAACATCACAATTAAATGGGATTGTCTCGGTGTCCTTCCCAAAGGAGCCAGACATAGAATGTTGTGGGATGTAGTACTATTTGAAATACTCTGCTGAGCTATTGTGTTTGTTCCTAAAATTATTAAGCACTAAGTCTTTTTACTTAACTAATTCATAGATGCTTATTGATATGTTTATATAACTGAGACGTATACCACTGGGTGTCCTAGCAAGAACAGAACGGAGATTAGACATTCCTCCCCAGGGCAGGATATGGTGGCCTTCTAGATCATTTCGATTGCTTTCTACTTGTACCCTGGCTGTCTTCTGAATGTGTGTAACCAGGACTACTTTTTACGGCACTTCCCTGGGTACAGATCATGTGCAAGGCTAACATCAGACAGGGCTTCCATCTGGTAAGAAAACTAGAATGCTCTTTTGGTATCTCCTCTTCCTCAGAAAGTTCTTCTGGAAAAAGCAATTTCACAACCTCTATTGATAATCTGTTCTATTCTTAACCTCCTGCTGCCAGAAAGATACCTAGTTATGGCCAGCTCAGTAAATTTGTTATCAGGTGGTAAAATAAAAACCTTTTCTGTTCATCCTAAATAGGGTAAATTCACTGACAGAAAATCCTGGACTTAAAAAGAAAGTCTAACAAAATAATTTCTCTATAGGAAATAAATAAAGCTCTTAATTAGCACAACGAACGGTTTGATTACTAGACAAGAACTTGAGATATAAATAAAACACACACCTACACACACTAGCAACCTTCATCTTTCTGTAAGATAACTGATATATTCTTTACATTATCTTTTTCCTTGAATGGGTGATAGAGAAGATTTTAAAGATTGTTGTGAATAATAAATTTAAAATGAGTTTCAAAGTGCTTTGGCAAAACTTAATGCCATTGAACTGTGCGCTTAAAATGGTTAAAATACAACAATGTCGATAATATGCAAGGTAGAAGCAAGCACTCACACCTGGAACAGGAACAGAAGGAAAGAAGGTGAGTGAGACCAGGGTTGCTCCTTTACAGCCATTCTCTTGTAAGATTTTATATGGATAAGTCTTGACATTACTGCAGCCATCTTGAGTTATAACCACCATGATTGCCCCTGAGTAACCTTAGGTTTTCTTGAGTATTTTCCCACTACAATATAAATAGACAAAACCATTAGAGTGCTTTGTGCAGCTTTACCACCAGACCCTAATGCCAGGAATGTGCCTGACTCTCATATTGCCTTAAGGAAAACTAGGCATATTCCAGGTAGGATGAAGTCATTTTGTCCTAACCAATATATGCACCATTCCTTCTGGCCAAAATTTCAGCAATTCACCTGGTCTTCCTGCCACTTAGGACTATTTTCTATCAGTAAGTGTCCCAATAAATTGTACTGAATGGAATCCCGGATGTGCCTGCTTCTTTACTTTGGTCTCACAGCACCTTGGTGCTGGTTCTTGTGCAACAGGGCTGGGTTGTTCAGAAACAAGGAGTCACACGGTTCTTCTGTATACTAAATAAAGGAACCTGTAGGCAGTATAAGTTACAATAATTCAATGAATAATAATTTACATTAATAGGTGAATAACATAGTACAATAGTCACTGCAGGACATTTAGTTTTGCTTGCAAAAGTTGTACATTTTTTAATTGTATACATATATAAGATGGTTAAGATAGATACACTACCAATTTTACTTAGTTCATTGAAGAGTAAGGTTTGTGCCAATAATGTTTGGACAATTGAATGCTAATGTCTGGTATCCTGAATAACTAACTTAAAGATAATAATACATAATGCATTAACCACTGTTACCCTCATATTATGATGTTTTGAAAATTTGTTCTTTTTTTGATTTGTTTTGTTTTTTCTTCTCTTTAAAATAAAAAAAAGTTGTACATTTTTTATGTTGACAATTAAACCTTTTTTTTTTTTTTTTTTTTAATGTGGGTACCGGGAGTCGACCTCAGAACCTCGCGCTTGCTGGGCAAGCGCTTGTGCCACTGAGCAATATTACCGGCCCTTTTTTCCTTTATGTGGGTTCCGGGAGTTGAATTCAGGACCTCGCGCTTGCTGGGCAAGTGCTTATGCTGCTGAGCCACCTCAACGGCCCTAAACCCATTTTAAATCTATATACTGAGTATTCCCGAGGATTGAAATAGATACAAAAAATTCCAGGAGAAATCAATGAACTGTGATCAGCCCTGGAGTTTTATGCACATTGTGGGCTGGTGCTTAGTCTGTTGGTACCAGTATTGCATGTTGGAATTCTTGTTTTCTCTAGAGATCCCTGGTTTGTTGAATTCTTTCAGAGCTATAACAACATCCTTGTGATATAGGAAAAATACAGCTCCCAAACCACTAGATGTCAAATGTGTCAAGTTCATGTTCCCCAAAATCAAAGAATGAATTCCGAGGAACAATTTAACTAAAACTGGCATAGCATGCTATCAGATTTAATAGTTCTAAAAAAAAAAAAAAGCCTTTAATTTACTTTAACGAATACTATTATCTCATGCTGGAATTTTTTAAGTCTAATTTGAAATTCAAAAGATGAGACTGAAATGCAAAACTGATCATCAATTTTCCCCTTTCCTGGAGCCGTACACCTTAACCTCAAGGTCTAGACTTAATAGAAGAGAAAAGCTGCATTAAGGAAATGAAAAAACAAATGATTGAGTAGGGTGAAATTTCAAAATGTTTTCCCATATATTTATATTTAACTAGAGATATTGGAACATTTATTTGAGTGTTAGAAGTGCCCTGATATCCTGGTAGGGAGATGCATCCTGGAGGATTTGAAAAGCTCAGCGACTGTTTAGTAGTGCTATCTCCATGATAGCAGAAGCCTAGAAATAGCTCATTTATTAAGTGGGAAGCATTTATTAATGCAGGGGCCACTGAGGCATCTCTCTCTCTCCTAATAAAAGGGTTTATTTTCCATTGTCTGTATCTCGCTTCTCAGCTGGGGTCTGACCGAAAGCACAGAATTAGGCTTCAGTTCCAAGGCTAAGCATGTGTCAGTCCGGGCTTGTCAGCAGCTTTGACATAATGCAGGAGTCACTTGGGGCTCACACATCATTTCTCCAGAGCATCCTTCTGCCTTGGCCTACCATCATGCCACCTGCCTCAGAAACAAATTCTCCTGAATTTAGCTTGTTAAGTCAGCAGCAAGCTTCGGAAGGAAGAGCTGGGGAGACTAATTGCTGGCAGCTGGAGGACCTGTGACTGCTGGAGCTACTTAAAATTTTGCTTTGCCAACAGCCCTAGGAATCACAGTGTCATGTACAGAGGAGATGTCAGGAGACAGAACATATTCTGGAAGACAGCTAGCTGCTGCATATGAGTTGGGTTTGGATACTTTATTCTCAGCTCCAGCCCCTAGTGCATTGGTCAGAATCCAGGGCTGCCTCAGCCTCTGGGAACTACCCCAAGGGAGACTCCTGGGCTTTCTGATTCTGGGAAGAGAACCACAGGACGCCAGTCACCATATTTTATGCAGCAAATATTAGGACTCAAGATCTAACAAAGGATATTTTTTAATATGTGGAAAATTATATGAGTAAGTTGTGTTTATTTATTCAAATTATGATCACCATTAATCTGAGCAGAATTAAGAAGCAGAAACCTTGATAGACATTCCAGGGGTATAGGAAATTCCCTCTGGATAACACTCACATACAACAGCACCATCCCCACTGCCACCAGAAAGCTGGGTCCTAACACTGCAAGAAACTGGCCCCTTGCTCCTTTGTCCTCAGTTCTGTGTGCCTTTAATGAAAGAATTCAGTCAAGACACATAGGTGACCATGTAGAAGTATAGGTAGAATTTATTGTAATGTAGAAATAGAGTTGTGCTTTTAAGCAAGAAGATGAGCAGTACCAAGAAGGTATCTGCTTCCGGTGGAAGTTGGGGTATCTTTTGACGTACAGGAGGGTCATTCCTGGGGTTCAGGAAACTATGGTGATTATCATTGTTTTATTTACACAATGTATATGCTTATTGACATTTTCCTTAGAGGTTACTTTTGAATGTCAGTTATCTCAAAAATATCTTTTTTGTTCTTTTCAGCTTGTCAATGTTTCCTCGGGGACCTTAATAAGGAACCTAGTAAAGAAATTTAGGAAAGATAAATTCTAATCTAAATCAGGTCTCAGCCCAAGGAGGGAGGGTCTTTAAAGAATCCTCCACTTTGGGGTATTGGCCATAGCACCCAGGAATGCTGTATGCCTCGTTTTGGCAAATAAATATCCAGGTGACCAGTTATGGGAAGGAATGTGCACAATGTGTAGCTTTAGCACATCATTGTGCTTTGTGGGGTCACTTTGGGTCTGAAACCTAACAAATGATTATAATGAATTATACACAAAGGCCTTCATTTCTTCATTTAACTAAAAACTGGCATAGCATGCTATTTGCACCCCCCTTTTTGTTCCTCAGGCCCACTAATATCTAACTACACACCTAACAGCAACAACTCTGTGAGCATGTCATCCAGCCATCAGCTTCTGATCAGCAAGACAGCCTCTGTGTGCCTAGGATTCTTTGCTCTCTTGCTGATAGGCCCACACAGAGAATAGCATCTTGCCTGCAACCATGCTATCATCTTTAGTGTTTCTTCCTGACATAGAGTCCTAAATAAGAGTCATACTTGGGTCCCCATCAATCTCACTGGCCTTTGCAATTATGGGGCAATGAGTGCAGGTTCTCAGGCTATGACAATTGAAGGGCCTCATGTCATCAGGTTGCAGGCCTTTTCAAAGCCTGACTTCCTGGAAACTAGGGTTCCTTTGCAAGCAGCAGCTAAGCCGGAGCAGACTTGGAAAGGTAACACAGTTGTACAGATGCAGGTTTACCACTCAAGTCAGCAGAGATGCTCTCATCAGCAGGACCTCAAAGCTGTCTTAAAATCAGATTAAAATTAAACTTTTGCCCAAGAATTTATATGTGAACTTAATGATTTCATTTTCTTCTGCAGCAGCTACCAATCCCAAACTCCTCCCTAAACTTTGTTCCAGGTGAAACTAACTAGACCAGAATGGCCTTACCCTATTGACTATTCAACAACAGTACATGCATTTGTAGCCTTTGGTGGTATAATAACAAAGTAAATTATGAAGTGCTGCACAGGTCCTATCACTTGACCTGGTGACCTTCTTGCTCTTGCAGTTAAGATGATGCAAACCACTTGTCATTGTCCTCCCTTTGTTTGTCTCTCTCCCAACAGAGAGGCTGTCTTGTGCGGTCTCTCCAAATGGTGCTGAACTAACATCCTCTTTTTATCACATAAATCCATGTCTTTCCTGTCTTTCTAAACCAAATCTAAACCCATGAACATATTTCCCTCACCACCCACCTCCTACTGAGGCTCGGACCCTGAAGCAACCTATGCTTCAACAGCTGAGCCAGAGGTCTCAGGATGCGTTTCTCTGAGGCTGTGGCTGCCCCCCTGCCGCACTCTGCTGCAAACTTCCCTTGGATTGGGTCTTAGTACCCCGGACTCATCTACCACAGCCTACCATTATCCTTAACACACTCACTTTTAATTGCTTCCTTTCTCCTCTCTCTAACCCTGATAGACCAGAAGCCTTTGAAGACCACCAGCTATAATCTGCTTACCACAGTACTTTTAACATTTAAAAGTATGCAGCAGATGCAAAATGACCATCAATATTTATTAAAAGAAATAAAAGGGGAAAGTGGAGTAAGGGGAAGTATTCTTGGCTTAAAGCCCCCATAAAGAGCTGCTCTGGGCTCATTCTTTCCTCCTGAAAGCCAGTGATAGAGGCACTGGGACCTGAGCACTCGTGTTCCCCACAGCCTCCAGGCTGCCCAACCTCAAAACAGATGGAGCAGGACACGGGAAGAAACCAGAGCTCTATGTCCTGATGGGAAAATACACTGAGAATTCTTAAGATAACTGCAGTTATTATGTTGGATAGATCCAGAGAAAAGTGAAAACAACTCTCTTAAAGTCTCCCCACAACCTGTGGTGAGGGGATATTTTCTTCCTGCCAATCCTTCCCTACTTTTGAATCAGTCACATCCACTTGTATGGAAGGAAAAAGAAAAGAAAAATATAAACAACCAAAGGTCTTTCTTTGGTCTGGCCATTCCCCCTTCAGATCAAATAACGCCTTTCCTTTCAAGAGTCCCCATCCACATTTTGTCACTGATGTGACATAGGACTCAAAGAAATGACTGTCACACACTGCTTTCTCAAGTGTTTTTTCCCCAGCCTGGCTAGCTTTGAAGGAAATAATATTTTCCTACAGCCTTTGAGACAAAATTGCACAGATATCTTTGTGACAGATTCCTTGTCTTTCTCATTAAAATTTAGTAAAATAAAAAAGTAATCAATGGCAGTCCATCACTGGACTGTCAGACAGATAAGCAACATTACTGATATTAGGCAGAGATTGCTTCTTACTCAAAAAGTTTTCAGATAATTCTAATATAAAATCTTTCCACTTCCAGTTTATTTTGTTATTAAATATCTTGCTAAGTAAAATAGTCATTTTTCTTATCATCTAATTTGTGGTTTTATTTTGGTTTGTTTTGTTTGCTTTGTTTTTTGAGACAGAATCTCACTATGTAGTTCAGACTGGCCTTGACCTCGCTATGTAGCCTAGGCTGACCTGAAACTTGTCATCTTCCTGCCTCAGTCTCCCAAGTGCTGGAATTCAGGCATGCACAACTATGCTTGTTTTTAGCATCTAATTTTATTCTACAATTTCAACTTGCATCCACAATAAACCAGTCATTGCTGGTCTTTGTTGCCCTGAGGGAAAACAAAAAGAAATAGCCCAACTTGTTTTACATAAATGTGTTTGATAATTTTCTAATCAAGTCTCCACATCAGGAGGGAGAGAGAGAGGGAGGAACAAAGAACTGGGGATGTAGCTCAGTGGTACAGTGCCTGCCGAACATGTTTGATGCCATGGGTTTTACCCCAATACTGCAAAAGAGTGTTGATCAACTTTTTGTGTGTGGTGCTGGTGATTGAACTCAGGCCCTTGTGCATGCTAGACAAGTGCTCTACCAGTCAACCACAGCCTCAGCTCAAAAAAGTGGAATTTAATAAACACTATATTTATAAAAGTAAGAAAATGTATTTCCGACAACTGTGTAAAGCAATAGCCGCCCAATTCTCAGCAACCATAACATTGCTATTGTCTACTCTCTAAAGGCAAGTGAATGAGAAAAATTTTTTCTAACCATTGTTGAACATGTTGGTATACATCAGTAAGTGTACTGAACTTTAATTTTTTATTATTTATTTTCTTAAATTTTATGAATAATATTTGCTCCAAATAAAAACATTTTAGTAATATTTAAATAAAATATTTTGAGCTATATCAGCCCATAGCTGCTTGCTTGGGCTTTTATTAAAACAGAGACAGCTGGGCTTGGTGGTGCACCTCTGTCATCCCAGCACTTGGGAGGCAGAGGCAAGAGGATTGCTGAAAGTTCGAGGCCAGTCTGGGCTACATAGTGAGACCCAAAAAAACAAAACAAACAAACAAACAAAAAAAACCCACAAAAACAAAAACAGGGTTTTATTTTGTTATGGCTTGTATCTAGATGTTCCTCCAAAGTTTCATGCACTCATAGGTGGGGCTTTCAGAGGTGGCTGGATCTAGATTGTGTGATACCGGGATTAAGGGAATGTGATAACTAAGTGGGTTTAGCAGAGTTCTGGGTTTTGGTAATGGATTCCCCACCCTGTGTATGGGTGACACCAATCAATAAAGGCTTATAGTTTGGAAGGAATAAAAAGGAAGAGTGGGAAGGCAGGCTTGATGCTGCTGCTGCTGCTCCTGGTGCTGCTGCTGCTGCTGCTGCCTGCTGCCTACTCCCTGCTGCCTACTGCTTCCTGCCTGCTTTGCTGTGGACTGTTTTTCCTCTGTCATTTCCATGAGCCATGATGCTTGGCCTTGGAGCCAGCCGACTATGAACTGAAACCTCTACTAACTGATCTGAAATAAACCTTTCCTCTTTTAACTTGGGGGTGTTGGTTATTTTGTCTTAGCAATGGGAAAAAGTAACTAAGACACTTTTCCATGCCCTGATACAAACAGTCATGAGTCCCTAGATACTGTTGCACAGGGCTGAGCAGAAGGAATCAAATCCATGACCTAAGTTGAATACTCTCCTATATCTATCCAAAAGGAAAGCTTTAGAGCTGAATCAATCAATCAGCAGTTGTGTTAGTCAGCTTTCTATAACTTGACAAATGTCTCACATACATAAACAAAACAATGAAAGGTTTATTTTTGTTCACAGCTTTGGAGGTTTGGGTCCATAGTTGCTTGTTCCTGTTGCTTTGGGCCTGTGTTAGCACAGTATATCATGGTAGAAGCACATGATGTGTTGGAGGAGGTCTGTTCACTTTATGGTACCTGAAAAGCAGACAAAGAGAGAGAGAGAAAGAGAGAGAGCTGCTCCCAGAGATTTAACTTCCTGCCAGTAGGCCCCACCTTTTAAAGGTCCCACCACCTCCCAGTAGTGCCACAGCACAGTAGCCAAGCCTTTAACATGTGAGTCTGTGTGGGGACTCTCCAGATCCAAACTATAGCAGCTAAGAAAGGATATGCCATTTTCTCTGTTTTTCAGAGGTCTGAACAGAAGGCAGAGACACCAAAGTGTGGTTGTACTTCAATCACAAACCAAAAATGATACAGCAAGATGGAAATAGAGATAAGTTGAGGAAGCTGTACATTTGGATCATATACTGTATTTCCATTCAAAGGGAAGCCCAGGAATGAAAATACATGTTTTTTTCTTCCATGTGTAGCCTCGTGGCCAGGGTAGTATTTTAACCCAACAGAGTCATACATAATATAATAGCCTCCCCCTTCTCTGTGGAAGATACATTTCAAGTCCCTGGTCAGTGCCAGAGACTGAATCACACTGAAACCAAGATAGACTACGTTTTTATCTGCACATACATATGATGAAGTTTATTTTATAAATGAGATACAGAGATTGTTTTACTCACTTTCCCAACTCTAAGACAAAATATCTGACACCCACAATTAAAAGGAGGAGAGTTTTATTTTGGCTCATGCTTTCAGACGGTTCAGTTCATAAGTCATTCCACGGTTTCTAGGCAGAGATAGCACAGTGGAAAGGCATGGCAGAGGAAAGAAGCTCAATCCACGGCAACTAGAGAGCAGGGAGCAAGAAAATGGAAGAGATGGGAACAAGAACACACCCTTCCAGGTCAGGCCCCAGAGACCTACCTCTTCTAACCAGGCTCCGCCTCCCATCAGCATACTCAGCTATGAACTCATTAATGGATTAGTCAACTGAGAAGTAGAGTTTTCCCATAATTCAAACTCCTCTGAACGTATAAGACTTTGGGGAATATCTTAAATCTAAACCATAATTGAGATTAACAGTAACTACTAATAAAATAGATAATTATAACAATATACTGTAATAAAAGTCAGTTAAAACTTATAAATTGGGGCTGGTGAGATGGCTCAGCGGCGTAAGTGCCTGCCTGGCAAGCACAAGGTCCTGAGTTTGACTCTCGGAACTCACATACGAAAAAAAGGGCCAGTGATATCGCTCAGCGGCACGGGCGCCTACTGGCGCATGAGGTCCTGAGGTCGACCCCCGGTACCCACCAAAAAAATATATATATATATATTATAAATTACTTATTTCTGAAATTTTCCTTTTAATATTTCAGACCTTGGTAAACCATAGGTAACTAAAACCATAAAAGGTTAAATGGTGGATGGAGATCAGGGGATCACTGTATTATCAAAAGACAAAATTACCAAGTCTTAATTGGCTTTCATTCACAATTATAGAATAAGGGAGCCCTCCAAATCAGAAGAGGTTCTGAAAATACCATGGATACCACATGGTCAGACAGAATTTATGGTTAGAAAATGGAAGTTAGGTAGACAGAATTGAGATATAAAGCTAGATTTGTCCTATATGAAACAGTTGTCCATCTACAATTGACTGAAACTCAATCACTGTAACTAACTCAATAGTTAGTTTCATTTAGCATGAAATAACTCCATATCAGTTTGGTCCACTGGGCCCAGTCAGAAAATTAGACCAAATCGATAACCCCCAAAAAGTTTTATTTAATGGTATAAAAGGGGGAAAATCCAGTAACTCGCAACAAATATTCCAGCCTCTGTGCATTCTCAAATACATTCAGAAACCTGGCCAAATAATTTGAAAACACATTTTAAATGTTCTAAGATAACTTGCTCAGAACAAATAAAATATGTTTTACTTAATCTTTTTTGTTTTTTAGTGAAAAGTAGCAAAGTTTCTCAGAATTATTAACAGTTCTCAGAAGTATTCAAAGTTCTCAGTAGTGCTCTTAAAAATCAGGCCAGATAAAATGCCTCTTCAACTTTATTTTTTTTCAGTGATTTCCCAGTGTTAAGTTCTATTTTGCAAGTGCCCTCAGAACTGTGACTAACCATGATCTCTGTCATAATACTGTAGATTATAATGATAAATGTCATATTCTGGGTAATTTTTAGGAAATGTGAAAAAAATGATGTGGAATTTTCCTTAAACTTTTACCAAAGTTTTAGACTACGATTCAAACTTCACTTCAAAGATGACTGTGTTTCTAGATGTCTCATTTAGAAGTATATGTTCCCCACACCTTTGGACGTTAAGCTGTGGTATCCAAGGCCAAGTCTGGGGGCTGATGCTTCGTGTAAGCCTGAGGTGTCTGCAGCAACTCAGCAGCATTCCGAGGAACCAGACAAAGGAGCTGGGTGGGACCCTCTCTGCCTAACTGCCTGCTCGGCGCGGCACCAGGTGTGGATGGCTGTGAACACTTGCTAATCTGTTTGTTTGAACATTAAATCCATTCAAGCATTTCCCAGCATCCTCTGCTAGTTGCAAATGATCATGCTGCTTTGAGTATCTCCAGTTCTTACCATTGAACAGCAGAATTCCAAGGGCTGGGATGTAGCTCAGCGGTAGAGCCCTTGCTTAGTACAATCAGGGCCCTGGATTCAATCCCCAGCACCAAAAATAAAATTAAATAAATAAAACTACTCTATACATTATTGTTCCCAGTAAATTATATTTTCCTTGAAGTGTAAGACTAGTGATCATTTTGTATTCACTTCTAACAGCTGGCTACAACAACATTTTGTATCCAATGAAAGCTGAATAAAATCGAGTGCCAGGTGAGTATATAATTCTTCCCCAAATTCTCTTTTACACTTAATTTCCTCCTGTCTGTTAGCACTCTCACTGTAGAATAGCAAGTCAGGTCGATTCCAGGCACCCAAGACCCTGAACAGCAGGCACATTCATCCACAGATGCTGCTGGAGAGGGCAAGCAAAGATATGGGGGAGACGGCCACGAATGCCATGATAGAAGAGGATGTGAGGAGGAGGTGAGAAGAGGAGATAGGAGAAGGTACTTTGGACTAGTTGCAAACTGTGAGCCAGATGCTTGTATTCACACCCCGACTGGCCATTCATGGCAGTAGGACATGTACCTGCTCTGCTTCCATCTTCCTTGGGTGCAGAATAGAGATAAAACAGCACAGCTCTTGTAGGTTTGTGGTAAGGATTGGAAGACAACAAGGGTAAGTAAATTTCATAGTATCTCTGGCATATACTAAGTACACATAAATGTTCATTGTGATCAGAGAAGTTGAGTTAGAATGTAAAGGGTATGGAGGTCATGGGAGAAAGGTGAGTTTGACACCTATCTATCCATTTCTAGCTCACACTTTATCAAGAATTGGTCCTGGTTCCCAAGTAACACTGCCTCACACTTGATAGCACAAGTAATACAGGAAGGGACATGGAGTCACATGGATTTTTGTTCCAGTTCTCATTTCTCAGATGACTGGCTGAGTCCTTTCCCACAAAACCTCTCTGATCTTCAGATTTCTCATCTGTAGAAGACAGGGAATGGAAAAGGAAAAAAAGCACATAGCTTATAACACTGACAAACTACATGGTCCAAGCAAATGAAATTCTCTCAGTACCTCTCTCTCTCTCTCTCTCTCTCTCTCTCTCTCTCTGTATATATATATATATATATATATATATATATATATATATATATGTATATATCTTTGCAAAGATGTTAGGGTTTAGTGAACAAAAACTTTGTATTTAGTTCTTCAATCCTAGCATCCAAGCCAATTGGAAATAATAGAAATAATTAAAGCTTGTGCTGCTTGTGTTAAGATCATGCCAAAAGCCCTGGTCCATCACTGGTGTCACTGACATGATGACATACTTGGCTGAAGCCCCACGCTCCAGGATCCCACCCCAGCTTGGGAGGTACTACTTGGCACAGAGTCTTCCAGAGCCCCAGTGGCACAGGGCATCATGCGCCTGTTGGTTGGTTTGATGGTTTTGCCTTTCATGTGAGCTGTAGGAATACTGGTCTTTGCTCCTGTTGCTTGGCTTTGTGTTGCTTCTCTTTGTTTTTTCACATCACACTCAGGGATCGGAGTGATGACCAAGTATAACTGGTGTTTCTGACAGTATTTGGAGATTCTCTATGAAAAGGAAATCTTATTCCTTAGAATGTCATTGGAAAGACAAACAGCCACCAAAATGATTAAAAAGCAGGCAAATTATTGACTAAAAGTTGAAATCAAATTTTCCGCAGGTACATCAAACTGCGTACATGTGTCCAAATTTCTCTGACTCCCTAAGAGTTGAAAGGAAAATCCAGAGGCCGTGATATAAACAAATGCTCCTGTGTGTGACCCACAAGCACAGGGCCTGCCAGCATGGCTGTGCCACCTAGCAGGCCACACTTGCCACTCTTAGCACAACACCACAGAATAAAGAGACCAACATGAATGAACACATGGATGTTCTGGAGAACACAGATCACTTGTGCCAACTTGAGAGTGTTTTTTCTAATATATGCTAATTAGGTTTGTTTTGAAATAAAACCGATGTTTCTTTCTCTTTTCTTTTCCCAAAGTTTAGACATAGCTACAAAGCTGAGATCAGTGCTGCTTGTGTTACACCTGCCACATGCTAAGGAAGAAAGGGAATTGCACCTAGATAGGACTGTGCTGGCTAGCAGAACAAAGCAAGTGGAGAAAACTGTAAAGAAGTAGGCGGGACATTTTGGAATTGTTCTCCTATTAGAAAAATTAAAAAAAGAAAAGAAAGAAGAAGAAGAAAGAAAGAAAGTGCTATAGTTCAGATTTTAAATGTCCCCCAGAAGCCCACGTGTTAAAGGCTTTGTCCCTAAGGTGGCGCTATTGGGAGACAGTAGAATTTTAAGGGATTGGATCCATCGGGAGGCCCTTAGGTCTTTGGGAATACGCCCTTGAAAGGGACTGTGGGAACTCAGCTCCTCCCACAACTCTCTTTTGCCTGCTGTTCATAAAATTAGTTTACTCTGTCATGGGCATCCCACCATTGCCATAGGACAGGCTCACCAGAGGCTCAAAGCAATGGATCTGCCCAATCCAGGACCTGAATATAGATAACCATGATCAGAAATAAACTTTTTCCTCTCATAACTTAATTATCTCAGGTATTTCATTATGGCGCCAGAAAACTGACTGACATATAAAGAAGGGAAGATGGAAGAAAAGAGGGAGGGAAAGAAAACTCAGTCCCTCCTAAAAACAGTTATTGAGAAACTAAAAGTTGTGAACAACTACAGAACAGTAGTCCCTGATAGAGAAAGGTAGAGAATGCAAGGAAATAATTCTTGTGACTGAACAATGGAGTATCTAGACTTGGTCCAAAGATCAAAAAAATGTACAATAGATATTGTGAAATGGGCAGAAATTGTTCAAAAGGAAAGAAGAACTAGGGTGGGAGAAGGGGGAAAGAAAGGGGAGAGGAATAAAAGGATTTTAAAAAGGATAAAATGGAAACAAACTTTTGTAAATAGGGAGGGGAAGAGTGATTGATGGAAGGAGAGGGGATTGGGAAAAAAAGAGGAATCAAAATACATCATGTATGGCTACAAATACCCTATGATGAATATGATCATTATGCATATCTAAAATGTACCAACAAACTTAATTTAAAAATCAAATATTTAAGTGAAGTGAAAATAAAACACTCAAACTCCTATGAAATTCCCAAGAGGAAAAAGCATACATTTCTATAATTGAATGTGAATCTTCATTGAGACATATTATGCAAAGTAAATACAAAAGAGTAGGTAAAAATTAAATTGTAGGCAACTTCTTAAAGGGAAAAAATATATTATCACCAATAATTAGTACGAAAAGATCTCTGGAAACCCGTTTTTGAGCTATTATGCACAAAAGCTGCTTCTGTTTCACCAGTAACCACAGATAATATGTTCAACCTCCCCCTCTGATGTGGTTCATGTTCACTAACCAGTCTTCAGCATTATGATAGACTCTCACACTGGGACTGTGTGAGGGCATATACATAAAGCTGACAATCAATAATGCAAATCATTTTATGAGGCAGACACTGTACAGCTTTCATATAACACTACCAACACCCCTACAAAGTAGTTTGTTTACTACAAAGTCGTACCAAACAAAGTTTATTGTCACATCAACACCCCTACAAAGTAGGTATAGGTTAAATTTACCTAATGAAAAAATCTGAAATCCAAAATGATCAAAAATCTGAAACTTTTTGAGCACTGACTTGAGGCTACATTGGAAATTTCTCATTTGACCCCATGATGCAGTCAAAATGCAGATGCAGTTTGAGAATAGGAAAGGCACTAACGCATGTAACACCACAGTTCCAGGTATGACAAACTACCCTTGTGGGCACCCCACATTCATTCACCAACAAGTGCTGTGAAGGCATATGAAGCTCACCTGTCAGCCCAGTGTGCATTTCCCTAGGAGAAGACCCGTGGCTTCCTGAGATTCCCAAAGACCTCTGGTGTTGTCTCCATCTGCAACTGTAAGAAAAGGTTCAAAGCTGTCTGACGAAATTAAGGGAGTACATTCAAATAGGTTCTAGTCATAAACAGAGATGAGGGGCCTTTAAAAATTCTAAGATATTGTCTCTCTGGTGTAAGAAATTGAAAGAGTAAATAAGTTCTAAAATGTACAGTAGATATTGTGAAATGGGAAGAAATTGTTAAAAAGGAACTAAGATGGGGGAAAGTAGAAAAGAAGGAGAAAGAGAGGAAATGCAAGTCAGTTATACAATCAGTGTCTCTTAGCTCATAGAAAAGGAAGGTTTGCGCTAATATCGATTGGAGAATTTTTTATGCCCGTATCTTGTACTCTGAGTAACTGCTTTAAAGATAATAATATGCAATGTATCAACTATTGTTATTCTCCTATCATCTTGTTATGAAATTTTGTTTTACCTTTTTCCATAAAATAAAAAAAATTCTAAGAAGAAAAAATCAACAGAATCATCTGTTTCCCTCAGTGGTTTGCTGGCTCCCCCATGTCAAGAGATGTCCACTCAAATTTGCTATTTGTTTACCCCATAGGTGCCTCAAACTCCATGCCTGGATAAATGCACTCAGCCATAAACAAGATAAATTTGAGTCATTTGCAGGAACATGGATGCACCTTGAGACCCTAATGCTAAGTGAAATAAATCAGACACAGAAGGTTAAATATTACATGCAAAGGTGTAAATAATTTAAAAGTTTAAACAATTTAAAGAGCAAAATAAAGATGATAGGAAACAGGGAGATAGATGTTGCAGATATGGCAAGGAGATGTGGAGATGGGGGAGACAGGAGGCAGAGGTGGGGAGCGGGAAGTACAAAGGTCAAGATGTGATATATATGTGTATTATGTGCCATAACCCATGATAAATCTATTCATTATGTATCACATATACTTTTTTATCCAAAGAAAAAGAGAACTGCACACAGGAACTGTTCTCCAGACTTGCTTAGTCTTCCTTCTCTAGAGTGGGAAGTGGTCCATCTATTCCCACCCACTTACAAACACCAAGAGGCTGTCCTCCACTCCCTCTCGTCATAACTGCCCCCTCCAAGCAAGCTCCAGTCTGGAACCCACAAACTCTCAACTGTCTCACTCATCAACCCACTTCTTTCCAGTGTGTGCTAGACCCTGTTAACATCATCGCTGCCTGAAATCCTGCAGTAGCCACCTAATTAGACCATAAGAAGTCCCTCCTGCCTCCTCCAGCCCAGATGTTACAGAGCACCCAAATCGTTCTTTTTAAAAATCAAGTATTATGTTATTCTCCTGCTTAAAATCTTTTCATTAATAATCTTTGATCATAGAGGGAGAAGTCCAAAATGTACAATCTAGAAGTTTCTAAATAATCTGATTACTTTATGTGATAAAATGTGATGTGATAAAATCCTGGCTGATCTGCTTCTCCAACTATATTTTACATTCTCACAGTACCCCGTACATACGCTTTTATAGCACCACTCACACATGTGATTACCTGTTCATACCTGGGTTAGACCTAGAACAGAAGAGCTCTTAGGAAGCAACTAAATCTCATGCCTAACCACCTGTCCATGCTTAGCACTTGTGGTAGCAATATGTGGTCAATGAATGAATGAAGAAAATGATCACTGCCTTGCACACACATACTTATACAACACACCACAGACTCTAAAAGCAATTTTGATATCCCAAACAAAAAGACAAATGCTGATATAACCACTTATGTGGAATTTAAAACAACTGAACTTGTGGAAAAGAGGGTAGAAAGATAGTGTTTAGAGCCTGGGAATGCAGGAGGAGAGTGACTTTCTTATTTTTTTATAAAGAACAATTGTGCAGCATGGTGAATATAACCAATAATCAAGTATTGTGGGTTTAAATTTCATTAAGAGTAAATTTCAAATGTTCTGATCAAAAATATATTAAATATTTGAAGTGATGAATGTCAATTAACTTGACTTAATCACTCCATATTGTATTCAAAAGTTGTAACACTACTTTGTACCCCTTAAATAAATACAGATACAATTTGTCAATTAAAATAAAAAAGCAATATTGGGCCGGTGATATTGCCTAGCGGCACAAGCGCCTGTTGGCAAAGTCAAGGTCCTGAGTTCGACCCCCACTACCCACATAAAAAAAAAAAAAGCAATACCGAGCCCTGCTGGTTGAAAATAAAAGAAAACTTTCATGTGTCTCCAGCAGGAAGTAGATTGAATAAAATACTTCTCCTTGGGTCCTTGTTCAGACATAGAGCACCATTGTTTCCAAATTCCATAGCTCTTGGGGTTAAAGCTCTAAGAAACATTTATACAAAGTGTGGTAATTTACACCTGGACCATGCAGAAACATTGCTCAAAAATACCACTCTGGGGCTGGTGATATAGCCCAGTGGCATAAGCACCTGCCTGGCAAGCGCGAGGTCCTGAGTTCGACTCCTGGTACCCGCATATAAAAAATAAATAAATAAATAAATATATAAATAAAAATACCACCCTGGATTTCAATACTTACTGAATCAATTAATGGAAAGTCAGTAGCCCTTGTCAGAACTGAACTTTGAACATCACCTTCTGCTTCACCATGACCCCAACTTGACTATGTACACCCTGTGTACCCCTAATGTGCTCCTCAATGTGCTCATTTTCAAGGAAAAGCCTGTAAATACAATCATCCTGAAGTTATAAATGGCTTCAAAGGTACAGTGTGCTACTAGCACACTTGAATAAGAAAGAAAGCTTTAAGGCAAATAGATGTATTGTAAATCTCAAAGTCCAGGTATTGGCTAATTGACACTTAGTGGAAGAAAGAGTCCTTTCTGACACCTCTGACCACACAGGAAATGAGTACCTGCTTTCTCTGTGCATTTTGAGAAACCAGCTCTTCACAGTAAATTGCCTCATTTGCTGCTGCTGTTTCTAGCTAGTCAAAAGCTCAACTAATTAACCAACAGCTGTGCCCAAGAGCCTTCCTTCCCACAGCTCTCTTTTACCTGACCTCTGTTTCCATCGAAAGAGAAAGAAAAGAACACTCCAAAGTCACTTAATAAATACATATGTGTTGAGCCTGCTGTCTGTAAATATGTAAACCTCAATATTGGCCATGGTTTCTTTCTACCGAATGCTATGTTTGAACCATTAAATCATTCAATATCATAGCATTTCCACTATTTCAAAACCATGAAAAGAGTTGGCACTTTTACCACTCCTGGATTAACTCCAAATTAAAACTGAACCGTCTCTGTGAAGCAGTCCAAATGACATCACCATATCCTCTCTTTTTCTTTTCTGTGCCCATTGCCATGTCTGAGCAATGGAGTATGAAAGTTCTTGCCTTTTGTGGCAGACCTCTTTGCTGACAAGAAATAAAAGAAAAAGAAAAATTCAGCTTACTGGTTGCTCGTTATTGCAGTTAGTTTCGCATTTTAATTCATCCTTAGACTTGGCATCTTGAAGAACTGCTTTGACTTTAAGTAGTAGAATAGAGCTAAATCATGGAACACCAGGCTGGGGAGTTCTTCTGCATGCCACAACATGAGAGGGAAATTTGTGGAGTGTGTAAGGCATTAAAGAAACACTTTTGAGTGTCCGAGACATAGTTCTCTGTGTTAGAAATCCAGCCAAGAACAAGAAAATAGCAGTCCCTGCCTTTGTAAGCCTTCCCATCTAGTGGGCATGCTGGTGAAGGAGTCCAGTGTGCAGAAAGTATTGAATGCTTGGGAGGTTTGAAGTGAGCAAACATAAGAGGTATTTAAGCAGCACAAATAAGAGGCTCCTTGAACATGAGGGGAACAAAAAGGATGCCAAGGATGACTCTGAGGTAGTCTCAGGCACTGAATAAATGCAGTATTAGGAGAAAGATGGAACTTTTTAAGACTCTGGAGAGAAGTTGATGACGGTGACTTTGGCTATGTTCAGTTGAGGAAACATTATGAAATCTGGTTGCAGGTGTCGAACTGGCAATGAAAATCCTGGACCTAAGTTTGGGAAACAAAAGTTTGAGAATCTGTGAAACAAAGATGCAGGACACAAGGTAGAACCATCTCAGCTTGATCCAAACCAAAAGATAGAAAGGAGATTAGGGACACCAAGTTAGT
The DNA here is from genome assembly GCA_028451465.1 of Erethizon dorsatum. Taxonomy (NCBI): domain Eukaryota; kingdom Metazoa; phylum Chordata; class Mammalia; order Rodentia; family Erethizontidae; genus Erethizon; species Erethizon dorsatum. Next base: position 53,227,625 of record CM051828.1, read on the forward strand.
CTTTGCATACCACAGTTGAATTAAAATATCCTGTATTGTTTGTGTTCTACTCCTGTGTTTACACTATTGTGGTGACCATGAAATATTATGATAAGGACAGAGAAAAAAATCTATAATTTAGTGCATTCTGTCCTCCTTAAATGAATCAAAATCAGATGAATATGTGCCCTAGGAAGGGAAAGGTTGGCCAGTATTTCTGCTTGGGTCAGCTATTCATAAGAGCCCTTGATGGTCTGGAATCCCTCAGAGCGGCAGGTCCCAAGCTCTGTGTGCCTTTAATTAATAGAAGAGATCACAATGTTCCAGGTCCATGTTGTGTGAGAGAGATGTTAGACAGTTGCTGAATGTATTCCAAGGAAGAAATTCATGAGAACAGATGTCTGATCTCAACATTCAATTACTACTGCAAATCTTACAGAAAAGGTAGCTTTGCTTGAGTGTTGAGTGGCATTTGTCAGGGGCATGAAAACTATACACTACCACTGCCCTCTGAGATAGGACCCAAAATAAGGAGCATCTCAGAAACTACAGGTTGGTAGACACTGAGAAACTTAAGTGTGTTGAAAATAACAACCCAAAAGAGCATGGTATCAAAGAGCAACTTCTAGCCAACTGAAATGTTATACTGTTGTCAGGGTGAGGCCGAGGGACTTAAATCATTTGGGATGAGGACTATTCAGCCATATGTATACAAGACTCTTAGTTTTTAAATTGTTTGATGAAGAATAATCCCATATTTATGTTCAGCTGTGCTACTCAGAGATCACATGCATAAGCTATTAATATAAAATAAATATAATAAGTAGGACATTTAAATAAAGAAATATCTTGTTGGGTGGGAAGTGGAAACTAGAAATACAGTGGATTTTAATAAATCAAACATCCTCAAGTATTAACTCCCTATGGATTCCGTATATACTCAGAAATATATGAGTTTCTCAAAATATTTTTAATGCTCCCTAAGAACAGTATATCTGATGTTGTTACCAAATGGTAATGGCTGTTTCAATCCCTTTGACAAGGTCATGACAGCCCATCATGGTACTAGGTCACCTGCACTGTTGTTTAGAATGCCCCACTGGAAGCTGTGCAAAAGAAAAACCACAGTAACAAACACATCCAAAATCATGCGATAGGAAGAATTACTGAGGAGGCTTAGGTGTTTAGGCTAAGAAAAATAAGATTTAAGAGGAATACAGTACTGACGGCATATATATTAAAAGATGTTATATATTCTTTGTAACTATAAAGGAAAAATATAACCATACTCATTTGTTGTTTAACAAATGAGACTCTACTACGTGCTAGATGTTCGGTATACAAAGTGAATAAAAACACGTAATCCCTGTTCTCCGTAAGTATACATTCTAGGACAGGAGAGAGTAACCAACCAAACACCCACACAAGTGTAAGTGAAGAATTCTACAAAGGAGTGCGGGACACAGGGAAGCATACAGAGGGATTTGGCCTAGCCTCCAGTGAAAGAACTTAAGACACAGATATCACCGATCTTAATACATGGAATTTCTTTCTTTCTTTTGCAAACACATTATAAGAAATAATTTAAAGCTTACTGGAGAAATGTGAATACCAAGTTGTGTTTGATGATGTTAATGAACTGTCATTCATTTTTAGGTGTAATAATGACGTTGTTGTGTACTACACAGAGATTTGTTTCAAATTAATCAACATGGGGCAGTGAGCGGAAGTCCACCACACTCATTGTTTCCTGTCCTCACTTCTGTATAGGAAGGGGAATTTTCTAATAAAATTTTGTTTTTCTTCTTATCTAAATTATACAGAAGCGTCATCATTAGAATTACAATTAGGTGCAGGTATCTTTCAGTTTTACCAATGGAAAACAATGTAGACATAAACTCTTAGCTTGGTAAAAAAAAAAAAAAAAAAAAAGAAAATCACAAATGGTCTATTCTGCAAGATCCATAGAACATGATATAAAGCAAGTCTACATTTTCTTGTCCTTGATGGCTAGTGACAGTAGGATGCTACGACTCTATTTTGAGCTCTTTTCTCTATGGTTATTTGACTTTGAGATGATGAGAGAGTAGGAAGAAGAAGGCCAAAGAGGGGAGGGAGATGTAGATCAAAACACACTCATCCCAGGCTTACGGATGATCACAGACTTCTATCTCAGCCCGAAGTTCAAAGGGAAAGGACCATGGCAGAGAAGGAATAAATACTTTTGTTGTTCTGTTTTGTTTTGTTTTGTTTCTTCAGAATTGAACTCAGGGCCTCACACTTGCCAGGCAGGCACTGTGTCACTGAGCTATGTCCCCTGCCCTGATTTTTTTTTTAAACAAAGGATGCATCTTAATTTCTAGAAATTTACAATCCCATGAAGTCTGTAATGACTATGAAAAGATTTTATATTTTTCTGTACTAGTATATAATATGCGTAGCAAAGCAGCAATAGAGGAACTCAGTACTAGTTCATTCAGCCAATATTTATTAATCCTCTGTTAGATTCCAGGCCCAAGGTTAGGAGGAAGCTCTGACTGAGTAGAAGTATTGAATGGTTGTGTATAGACACATCTTTACAAATGCCCAGAAGTTTCTGGCTGTGAAAGTCTAGGCAGAGGGGTTGTGGCTCAGCACATATGAATTCTATGATTTTCCTCATTAGCTGGCTGCACCATCTTGCACTTTAGAGGCAGATGGCGTAGGCTTCCTCTCAACAGGCATTACGAACTTTGCTCCATGACGTCATCAATAGAGTTTCTGTACTGACTCAGTTATCACCAATGTCCATCTACACTCAAGAGAGGGATTAAGGTTAAGTATGTGCTCACTGCTTTCGTACCTCTTTTTCCCCAAAGAAGCATCCTTTCCTACACTGGCACCTCCAATTTTGTAACATCCAGGTTTGTTGTGGCTTTTAGACAGGTAAAATTCTTGAATTATTCTGTAGTCCTACAACCATAGACTAAGTGATATGGGCGCAGTATTCCACACCTAATTGCCTAAACCCAGTGACAGATTGCCATCCTGCACAGTGAGGGCGGGAGGCTGTACCCAGTGTTCTCCCTCAGAGGCGCACACTGAAATCTCCCCTCTGGAAAGTCCCCTGAGGGGATGTTTGTGTTTTCATGGACATGTCCCCAGCACAGAACCAGATGTTTGACAAATACTAGGTGTTAGAGAAATCTTGGTGGAATATATGAATGAATAATAAATGTGTGAGCCCAGTAAATCAATAGTGAGCTTAGTTTACAACCTGCTTCTTTGCTAGGGATACAAACAAATACACTTTGTGTTTATCCCAGTTAAAACTTGTGACTACAGCCCTGAACCATTTCATTGTTGTCATTTGAAATAATACAAATGCGACAGTATTAAAAAATAATTTAGGGCCAGTGAGATGGCTCAGCAGCGTAAGCGCCTGCCTGGCAAGCGCGAGGGCCTGAGTTTGACTCCCAGAACCCACATATGAAAAAAGGGCCGGTGATATCGCTCAGCGGCAGGGGCACCTGCTAACATGCAAGGTCCTGAGGTCACCCCCAGTACCCACAAAAAAAAAAATTTATAGTCATTTTGGCTGGTGTTAATTATTATTTATAGTACATAACAAAGTGCCATGAATTTAAGTGAAAAAAAGTTTAAAATTCTTGAAATGTCCTTCAGTGTTGAGTCTTGCACTCTTCTAAAGTTAGGAAGAAAACAATTTTATCTAGGTGCAACTAAAATGTTTTCTGATTCCTGGAATAAGGCCAGAGACTCATTATAAGGAGTATAAAGTATTTTGGTGGGGCAATCTGCTTTTTAAATAGAAAGCAGGTTAAGATTTAGAAATAAAAATTCTGAGATTAAATATTTTCTTTGAATTTTTCATATTTCAGAAGTTACCTTTTTTTTAAAGAATGCTTCTCTTTTCTTTTTTATTTAAAATATTTTCAAATAATTTATAAATGATAGTCTAGTTTCTCTCTCCTAATTATTTTAGTTGCTAGGGTACCAAAGTATAAACAGGCGCCAAAGTATGAAAAGAACATCAAAGATCAGAGAATCTCAGTGTAGGGCTATCAAACTCAGAATACTGTTTTCTTTTCAATAGAGTTGAATCCTGGAACATTCTTGAATTTATTTCTCTTTGTTTCTTCTCTTTCCTTCTTTCTTCCTTCTCTTTCTTTCTTTCTTTCTTTCTTTTGCTTCTCCTCTCTTTTTGAGCTATTACCTACCCTGAAATCTGAAATATGTTTAGACTTTGGACTTAGAACTCATTTTCTGAGTTAATATGGAGCAATTTCAAATAAATCTAATTAACATTTTCTAATTAGAAAATTGGAAACTCAAAATAAGTAAATGAACCTAATAAAAACTACATGAAACTTTAAGTAAATCTTTCTGGAGTCATGAGAAAGTAAAATTTCAATCCCTTTTTTCCTAATTCCAAATCTATTAACTAGAGAAAGACAACTTCAGTGCAAGAGACTTCCTATCAATTTAATCTTACCAAGCATTTTCTTGCAAACATTCTTTATGTAAGCTAATTTGGGAATAAGACTATAAATTACATTGTTCAAATAAGTTTACTTATTCGATTAAATGTATTTCTTTGGGTCCTGAAATAACGAATTTGCATTTTTATTTGTAATCCATGAGTAATAATTTTTAAATTTTAAGAGCCTCTCTTGATTATTTAAATCCCCAAATGGGATAAATTCAACGCTTCTGAAAAAAATTTACTAAGGTCAGGATTTTCTCAAAGTCTATGAATTAAAACCTCTAGTGAACGTGTCTTTGAGACCCAACAGGATTCAATCTAGAAAAACACAGTTGTCGGGAACGACCTTTCAATTTTCCACTTAACTTCTTTTTCCTGATTTAAAATAAGAAGAGTCATTTCCATCATAATTAAAAGATTTTAAGTAGCTGCATGGCTTTGTTCTTACAGTGCTCAAAGGAGTTTATTTTTTCTATAAATATGTAAACTTATCAAAGGAAACAAATGAACTTTCTGTGCCTTGAGATATATTAGCTCCGTGGGGACCGGAATCCAGCAAATACGAGCAGAGAGGGAAATAAACAAACCGGCACCCTGGTGCCCTGGATGCCTCAGTAGCTCCAAGGCTTTCTCCAGAGAGCTTTTCCACCGGAGAGAAGGGATAAACCTCTCATCCTTAGGGAAGTATTAATGTCTTCACAATGAAGCTCTTAGCTTCCTAGATAGTGATGAAATGAGAAACTGAAAAATGCATGCCTAGGGTCTTTTATGACCCCCAGAACTACTAGTGTAAATAAGAACTTGCCTTTGGAACTCTGAACATAACTCACTGATGACAATGTTTGAGAAGAGTGACCTCTGGACACCTCGAGGGTCTGTAGTCACCATCCTGCTAGGGGTTTCCCTCTGGGCTGCTTTCCTGCAGCAACATGTTGCCTCAGTTCTCACCAGCTCAGTCCTCTCTGGCTGGTTGCCAGCTGCCTCCAGTACTTCCCCTCATACAAGACCTCATCACCACTCTCCTAAGCAATCAAATGAGGGCTTGTGCATCCAGAAAATGCCCTTGCTCTCTCTTCTAACTGTACCTTATTAGTGTCCCGGGAAGGCACTAAACTGAGCCAAAAGTGACATGCACGGAGCTCATTAGAGCAAGTGTGGTTATGAAAAGTGCTCAGAAGTGGAAACAAAGGAAAGGGAGAGTGAGGTCCCAGCTTTGTTGTTAATGACTGCATTTAGCCCTGAGGACAAATCTTTAATCTCTTCTGGATCTTAGTTCCCTGTCTGTTACAGGAAGAATACAAAGAATACGTAAGGAATAATCTCTAAACAGCTTTCAGCTCAAATAAAGTCTTAATTCATACTAATGTATTAGGGGCTGCTCATGTGCCCTGCTCTCAACTCTGCAGAAGTTTTACCTACCAACTTTAAGGCTGTTTTGGTATCTTTCCCCTAATCATAAAACTTATCTATAAAAATATAAAGATACATATACGCTTTAGAACACCCTATAAATCGTACCACTCCCCAGTCACATTCTCCAAAGCATGGTATCTCCCTGTGTACAAACAGGGGGTGGGCCTAGAACCTCTGTGGTAACTACTGAATCAATTCTGAATTCAATTTTTGAGTGTTGACAACAGAGGATTATTTTTCAATGACGCTTATTTTAGGAAGTTGTAGAAACCCTTGGGAAGAAGTCAGTGATGACCAAGGCAAAGAGTATTGGAATAAATTTGAAAGGAAATTTTGTCAAGATACAACAATGCATTATTTTAGAAAGCAAATTTTTCAGGTATGAAGCTACAGCATTTAAGAATTCTCAAAAACACTTCAATATATCACAAACAGTGATAAAAACTAAGCAGGCTACATTCACACAATGAAATACAGCTTAAAATGTATATTTTTGGGCATTTGTGAAGAAAAATTACTATTATTACTATATAAATTCACTTTAGATATTCTATAAACTAATTAAAATCCATCCATAACTTTTGAGTGAGTCACATTTGGAATTGGATACAGAAACATTCACTGAAAAAGACAGATACCCAATGCAAGTCAATAATGGCAGGACCAATGAATATTTAAACCACTAAGGCATTTTTTATATTTTCTTCTTGATATGACTTTCTTCATATGTCTTTTATTGTATGCTTTTTGCAACCCCCATTGTGAGTTTTTTAGAGGCAAAAACTGAGTTCTGTTTATTTTGCCTCTCTCCAAAAATCACAAGGTAAAGGATCCCAATAGAAAAGGAGTCCCTGGGAGATCCTAGAAGCCATAGGCAGATGACCTTGCCCAAAGTTCAAGAGAACTATAAGGAGGTCACAGAGCATATCTAATTACAGGTCACAGAAGTAATAATGCAGAGCTGAAGACAGGCATGTATCAAGAAGCCATCCCTGGTCCCAGTGTCATATGGCCAACCATAGGAATATCTTCAGATCTTCTCTAGGGAATTGAACAAGAAATAGAAACTGCCCCTGAATAACACACATGGGGAGCTCTGACAAGGGCTCTTCTCACAGCCCCTCTCAGCTTTCCTGGACCAGATGGTGAAGGAGGAAGTACATCAGAATGAGCTGCAATTTCCCTAGGCACTTTACCCTAGAACCAATGGTCCTTAGAGATACCAGAGAGCCTTAAATACAACACAAGGATTAACCAAAGGTCTGAGGGTAACCAGAACCCTGTGACTACCAACTGCTTTCATACTGGTCCATCCCTCAGAAATATTGTCCCTGGTGCCCCCTCCTTATTTCTTATGTAGGAAACATACACATGTATCTGCTTTGTCTACAGCACAATCACCCATCCCAGCAGAGCAAGAACAGCTCATTCCACTATCCTCAGCTGTACCTTCATTTCACCAGCTGAACACCGGTCTCTAACTTCCTCTTCTATCTCCTATTCTTGGTGAAAACCATCACTCTTCAGCTCAGGCACCAGAATGGTAGGTCTTCCGTTTGATGTAAATGGGCTATATTAATCAACTTTCCTGTTGCTGAGACACAATACCTAATGCCCACAATTTAAAGAAGAGGTTTAATTTGGCTCATAGTTTCAGGTAATCCAGTCCATGGCTTTGTGGCTCCAAGGGAAAACATAATGGCAGAAGGGTATGGAAGGGCAAAGATGTTCAGTATGTGGCAGCCAGGAAGCAGAGCAGGGAAATAACGCAAAAGAGGAAAAGGCCTAGGGGCCATCTATAGTACCTAAGATCATGCCTCCAAGATCCACAAAAGTCAAAAGAGTGCTTTGCTAATCTGCTAGGCATTTCTTTTTCCAATCAAGTTGATATATCAAGACTGATGATCAGAAGACAGTCTTGGAGCAGTTTGTTCCTCCTTGAATGTGGTAAGATCTTTTTGTGTTTCTCCACACCTCCTCTAGCAAGACCCCGGCCACAGAGCCTCAGATACCTGCCAGCACCCAGGATGACAGTTTCCTCCTCTATCCTCCCCAGCATGTCAGTTTCCTCAGTAACCTCCTGAACACACTCAAGTTTGTCTTTCCAATATCTGTGAGGAGGCCAGGGATATAGCTCAGCGGCACAAGCGCCTGCCTGGCAAGTGCAAGGTCCTGAGTTCAATTCCCAGTACCAAAATAACAAACCAATATCTGTGAGGCTACCCCACCCTTTCTGCCTCTTCAAAAACTTTCTAAGGGTTCCCGGGGAGGATGCACACTAGCCCTTTACCTGAAAAATGAAGGAGTGATTTGGCCTCATGAAGTTGTGAACAGTGGCTTTGTTCTAACTCCATGGTACCTGGTGCCCCCTCCTTATTTCATGCCAGCAGGGGCAGGCATGGTGGTCTCCTTCTCTACACAGCTGATGTCCTCTTCTGCCCCTATAACCACTAGAAGATTCACAGCTTTCACTGCAACTCATAGGCCAAGTTTTAGATTAACAAAATTTCTACAATCTCTTGCTATTTCTGAATATGCAATCACAAACATGAAATACCTTGTCCAGTGCTCTGTCCTGAGAGATTGCTGAGACCAAACCAGCATTTACTTCCCAGAGCTTGCTCAAGGTCGATGTGCGTACATTGTCCTTGTGAGTTGTCTGGGGCATGGGTGGGATTCAAGTTCATCTGTGAAGCTTCCAGAAGAATACAAGAGCTAGCAGGAAGAAAATGTTCTTTCTTATTTTTTAAGTACTTCATTCTTAGATTTCAGACAAACTTGAGACAATTATTATCTTACCGAATAAGGGTAAAGAGATGAGGAAAGAATATAAGCTTATAAATATTTCTTTCCTTTCTAAACAAATAACACTGTACCTTTCAAAGAAGATGAGTGAAATTCAAAAGTCCAGGGTCTTGTTTCCAACTCGGTCACTTCACTCAGCTTTCATGGGTTTTTCACTCAGTTTTCGTGGGTTTTCACTTTATGTTTTCAAATCTTAGCCTGTCTATGATTTTTCTATTAAAAATATGGTGAAAAACAGCAAACACTTACATAACACCAGTCATATCTAAGCTCAAATCTTCATAGCAACCCTAAGAAATACTATCCCCATTTTATAGATGAGACAAATGAGGCACAGAGAGGTTAAGTAACACAGCCAAGGTCATCAAGGAACAGTGAACTGTGATTCAAACTCAGTGTCCAGCAGCAGAGTCTACGATCTATGATGTGGAGTGGATCTAACCACTCCAAAAAGCACTAGGCCAACCTTACTGCTTGGTGTTCCAAACTGAAATGTATAAAAATTTGCTGGGAGATAAGAGAAAACGTGGTACTTAATAAACAAAAATAAATAAGCCAAGAGAAGCAGGTACCTCTGCCCACCTGAGAAATTCAGTATGCCTCTGCAGCTATAACCCAGGTTTTAGCTGATGCTCCCCTGCCTTGTTGGAATGCCAAGATCTTGGCTTTAACCCCTAAACTCTACCCAAGATTGTCACAAATTTCTAGGTGCTTATAATATCTTGCAGTATTTGCCTTTTGCCTCTTTGAAGGCAGAATAGTCTATCCTCACAATATGTTTGTGGACAAATAAAGCTACATTGAAAATAAAATTGTTCCTGAAATGTCATCTGATCACCCTTCTCTGCCATTTTGCTGACTCTCCCTAACCTTAACCTCTGCATTTTCCTCTAGCCTCCTCTCGCTCCTTTTCATTTTTCCCTCTACAGTCTCCAACCAAGATCACCTCCAAAATACAACAAAGTTCCTTTGGGTCTTATTCTTAGCAAAATACTTGGGCTGTTTGGCCCTGCACATGAAAGTCTCATCCTCTTCCCTAAGTGTTGTATCAAACAAAGGAATTCTGGTGCCAGTTGTTCAGATAATAACAGCTGTAACCCTCATTACAACTTGATAATGATGTGAAGAAGTGATGAAAGAGAGTGGAGATACCTGTATAGAATTGAGAGACCTAAGAAGCCAGAGGATTTCCAGGACTGATGGACCATTGTTGTACCTCCACACAACCCCAATGAAAGTTCTAGAATAAGGTTCCCTAAAAGCAACAACATGACTTTGTCTGCCTAGACAGACCAATAGCACCTTGTGAAGTTTGCATCCTGGAAGGAGAGATGGATAATAAATAAACAAATAAGCATATCTTGCAACTTCATGTTAGGATAGCACCTGAAGGAAACTGGAGCAGATGAAAGGCATAAAGTAAAAGTATAAGGGGAAGTATTCTGAATAAGGTGGTCAAAGGAGATATGTCTGAGAAATTATGTGGGTGGAGGCCCATGTGGGTAGAGGTTTGAATGTTATTTCTTCCAATTATTTTGTCATGCAAGAATGTAGTCAGTCTGCTTCCCATACCACTTTATTAAGACATGCTTTCTTCGTGTTCATGCAGCATGAAGTATAACTTGTTTGGGCAAGGCCCTTTTGGTGGTCATTTAGCTTCCTTCGTACAATATGACACTACACATGGTTTATGCCCTCCTGCGCACCACACCTGCTCTCACATTGTTTATTCTTTCTCTTCCCTTTACAAGGTTTCCTACTTCAATTTCTCTGAATGTTGATGAAGCCCATGGGTCTGTTCTCTGCCCTCTGTTCTTGTAGCTTTATACAGTTTACAAAGTGCTCTAAAAATTGCTTTCCTGTATGCCAGTAATGAACTAGTAGAACTTGAAATTAAAAACACAATATCATTTATACTAATATTTTTTAAAATGAAATATATATAACCCTAACAAAATATACAAGATCCATATGAGGAAAGCTACAAAACTCTGAAGAACAAAATCAAAGGGCTCAATAAACGGAGAGGTAGTTTATGTTTGAATAGCAAAACTCAATATATTCAAGGTTTCAGATTTTCCCAGCTTAATCTGTAGATTCAAGGTAGTCCCAGCAAGTTACTTTGGGCATATCAATAGTTTGGCTCTAAATTGTACAGAGAGACAAAAGACCTAGTATAGTCACCACAATATTGAAGAAGAGACAAGTAGGGAGATTAATACTTACTCAATTTCAAGACATACTATAAAGCTATAGTAATCAAGAAAGTGGCTGTTGGTAAAAGAATAGGCAAATAAATCAATAGAACAGAATAGAGATCCCAGGTATGGAACTAAGTAGGTATTCTTATCTTTTACAAAGGGGCAAAGGCAATTCAATAGAGCAAATGTAGTTTCTTCAACAAATGGTGCTGGAACAGCTGGACATCACAGGCAATAAAAATAAATAAATAAATCTGGACACAGACTTTATTCCTTTCACAAAAACTAATTCAAAATGGATCTAAATTTAAAACACAAACTATAAAACTCTTTTATGATTACATAGGAGACAGCCCAGATGGCTTTGGACATGGCGACAATTTTCTAGATACAATACCAAAGGTATATCTGTAAAAGAAGTAATTGGTAAATTCATTAAAATTATAATCTTCTGATCTGTGAAAAAAAATTTCATGAGAGGAGTCTGGGGAAAATATTTGCAAAAGACATATCTGATACAGGACTATTATCCAAAATATACAAAGACAGAAAGGCACATATTGCATAATATCACTTATATGTGGGATGGAAAACAGTCAAACAGATAAATAGAGAGCAGAATGGTGGTTTCGGACTATAGGGGATTGGAAAAATGAGGAAATATTGGTCAAAGGGTACAAATCTTTAGATTGTAGGTGACCAAGTTATAGAGATCCAATGCATAGTATGGTAACTATAGTTAATAACAACATATGTACTTTAAACTTGCTGAGAGAGTGGCTCTTTAGTGTTCTCACCAGATGCACACACAAAGATAACTATATCAGGTGATAGATATTTTAATTATTTTGACTGTGGGAATATTATTAAAGGCATACTTACATAAAAACTCTTTTAAAAATACTTACATATAATACACCTTGAATACTTATATATCTTAAATGCACAAAATTTTTGTCAAGTATACCTCAATAAAGCAGGAAAGGGCGGTGAGATGGCTCAGTGGTGTAAGCGCCTGCCTGGCAAGTGTGAGGGCCCGAGTTCGACTCCCGGATCCCACATACGAAAAAAGGGCCGGTGATATCGCTCAGCGGCAAGGGGGCCTGCTGGCGCTTGAGGTCCTGAGGTTGACCCCTGGTACCCACAAAAACTAAATAAATAAATAAAGCAGGAAAAATAAGATAAAAATATATGTAGAGAATACTTAAAACTCCAAAATTAGAAAACAGATTTTAAAATGGGCCAAATATAAATGAGCTTAATTTTAAAATGTGCCAAACAACTTAACATCTCAGTAAGGCAGATATAGAGATGATAAACATAGGAAGAGATATCCTATGTCATTATGGAAATGAAAATTAAAACAGCAGTGAGGTACCACTTCATACATGCTAAAATGGTCAAAATCCAGAATACTAACAAACAAATGTGAAGATGTGAACCAACAGTAGCTCTCATTCATTCTCTCCATTTTGGAAAACAGTTCGACAGTTTCTTAGAAAACTAAGCATACCCTCATTGTTCAACCTAGAAACCATGTTCCTTGGTGTTTACCCAAAGGAACTGAAAAATATGTCCATACAGAAATTTGAACACGTGTTTATAGTGGTTTTGTTGTTAACTGCCAAAGCTTGGAAGCAACTGAAAATGGATAAACTGTAGTATATTCAAAAATGAGATATTATTCAGCACTAAAAAGAAATCAGCTAAAAACCATGAAAAAACATGAAAGGAACTTAAATGTGTATTACTAAGTGAAAGAAGCCAATATAAAGAGACTACTGTAAAATTCCAAGTGTATGACACTCTGAAAAGGTAACTCCATGCAGACAATAAAAAAGATCAGTGGTTGCCACAGGTTGGGCAGGAAGAGGGGTGAATAGGTAGAGCACAAAAGATTTTTAGGTCAGTGAAGCTATTCTGTAGGATACTGTAATAGGGGGTGCATGCCATTAAGGATTTGACCAAACTCACAGGATGCAAACACCAAGAATGAACACTAACAAAACTAATGGATTTTGAGTGATTACGATGGATCAGTGTAGGTCCATCGATTTTAACAAATGTACCACTCTGGTTGGGAAAGTTGATAATGCAGGAGGCTGTGCATGTATTAAGACAAAAGAAATCTGTACCTTCCTCTCAATATTTTTGGTGCAGGATCCTAAAGCTTAAAGATCTTAACTCTATAAATTAAAAAAAAAGCAGGAGCATGACAGGTCAGATCAACAGAACTGGTTAATGTACTGGATACAAAATGTGCACATAAATAGAATCCTTCCTTACCCTGCCCACAACAACCCACACTACACATTTGTTTCTTTTTTAAAATAATTTTTTATTTTACTCATACATGTTTGCAATTCATTTAGTTTACAATCAGCTTGGGGAATAGTTATATGTACATATTATAGCTTGTTTCTTTCTTTGTTAAATTCTCTTCCCCTTCCCTTCCCTTCCCTCTCCTTCTCCGGTTCCCCATCCCCTTTTTTTGTAATTGTTAATATTATCTGTCTTAGCTCATGTTATGGCATTAAGTGTTAATTGGGGTTATTAGGTTCCAGTACATGGCACATGTTTATTCCTCTCATTTGCCTCTCACCACCTCTTCCGGACTCTGCTCCCATCCCATCTACCCCAGGTACCTTCCTAACTCCCGTCCACAGTGACCTCTCCAGGCCAGACCCCAGCACTTAATCACATGTGGCCCTTCATGATTTAGTGTACTATTGCTTCATTATATTTTATATTTTATTTTTTATTAGTACATGCTTGCAGTACATAATGATTACATTTATCATGGGGTGTTTTGTATATGTACATAACACATATTAATTGTTATTTTTCATCTCTTTCCCCCACCACCCCTCCCTGCTCCCTCCAACTCTTCTTCTCCTTCCTACTTGCAAAAGCCCTATTTCCATTTTTTAACTCTCTTTTTTTAAAAAAATCCCTTTTTCCTTCCTTCCCTCACCCCTCCCTCCATCTCTTATTCCCTTTCCAATTGGAAAAAGACCTCCCTACCTCCTTTTATCTACCTTTTATTTTGCTCTTTATTTGTACTTTGGGTTTCTCACATAAAATAAACAGTGTGATATGTAAACCTGTATATCTGAACCGATATTGTTAATAAATTTTAAGTTGATGAATGTTTTCTCTCACCAACTACATCACCTGAACTCCCACAAAATTATTTCCCCAGAGAGTTCCTAGCATAATGTTTAATAAATAATTGTTTAAAGATCAATGAATTAGTCAACAGATTATCAATCATCACCTATATGTGCAAATTACCATCTCAGGTACTCAGTGAGAGTCAGCTTTTTAAGATTTCCTATGTATATGCGTATTTGAGAAGTTGGCTTGATGATCTTTGTTCTTATCACTAAAGTAAAATAGTTCACATCAGAAATAGGGCTCCTGAGAAGCTAAATTTTCAGATTAAATCAATAAGTAGAGTCAATTTATATTCCTTCTGACAAAACACAAATAGCAGCAGAAAAGAAAGAATGACAAGGATCCTATTTGCAGATGAGAGGAGAAGGAGTCAAACATGTAACATTAACTAAAGTATTCCAGACATCTTTTGATTCACAGCAAAGATAAACTATGTGTTGAGTCTTTAAAAGAAATGGGAACTTATTCTATGGGCTTACTACTGGAGATAATTCATTCTAGGAAGACCACTTTCATGGTGGTTGGTCAGGGAATTACTGGATAACCCACAACCTCATTTTCACTACCTATCTTAATACAGTTGAGCATGTTTTTGTCCCTGCTGTTTTGATCACAATTCAAAGCCTTTATCCATCCCATCTGCATCTTTTTCTTATCTCAGCACTTGCTATCTAAATGCAGTGATCAGTGTGTGTGTGTCTGGCCCCTGCCTGACTAGCTGGATCCCAAGCACATTAGCTATGAATCATTTGGGGCCGATCATTTGAGGTCTTGCCTTGCTTTCTCCAGTTGTTAGATAGGGATAATAATGGTAGATCCTCATCAGATTGCTGTGAGGATTAAGAGAGTTAATATTTGAAATAGACTAAGAATTCCACCTGGTGTTGAGAAATTGCTATGAAAATGTCAGCTTTGACTCATATTATACATTTGCAGACTGCTATTTCCCCAGCTGTGAAGTTTCCTGAGTCTTAAACCATGAATCTCATCCCTCATGTGACTATAGCTGATAAGTCCATTATCTATCCATCTATTATCTATCTATCTATCTATCTATCTATCTATCTATCTATCTATCTATCTATATCATCTATGTATATATCTATGGCTGCTGTTGAGGAAATAAGGTAGTGTTGTATAAGACAGAATTTGTCTGGCCTCTGTCCCCCATCCCTGACAGGCAACAGCTAAATTCTTGGTATTTCTCAAGCGATAGGAGATTCTGTGGTATCCATGGTGGATGGTTCAGACATCACTTGCATTTCTACTAATAAGATGACTCAGGATGGAGGCAAGACCAACCTCTTCCAGGGAGAGGAAGAAGACTGGATATTAAGTATAACCTGATGGCCAATGATTCAACAGATTATGACTGTACAATGAAACACCAATAAAAACTCTGAACATTGAGATCAGGTGAGCTTCTTTGATTAAATGTACTGCAAGTATTGTTACATATAGATGTACCTGGACGATGGTATGCACTGACTCCACAGAGGATACCCATAGCCTCCCATCTGGAACCCTTCAAGACCCCATCCAATGTATCTCTTCTTTTAGCTGCTCCTGATTTGTATCCATTTTTACTGTAATAAAATTATAATAATCAATAGAGTGTTTTCCTAAATTCTGAGTCATTCTAGAAAATTATCAAAGGGAAAAATGACAACTCTTGATTTACAGCCGGATGACCAGATGTGCAGGTGGCCTAGAGACCTCGGAGTTTGTGGCTGGCACCTGAAGTGACATCAGTCTTGCGGGAGACTATGCCCTCACCCTGTGAAGTTTCTCAGAGTTGTGTTGCAACTACTAAACTGTCATGAGTCAAGCCCAAATTCAAGTGAACTTGCCAGGCATGGTAGCTAATGTCTGTAATTCTAGTACTACAGAGACCGAAGCAGAAGAATCGCTGTGAGTTCAAGTCCAGCCTGAACTACAGGAGTTTAAGGCCAGCCTGGAATATACAACAAGACCCTGTCTCAAACAAACAGCAAAAAAGTTCAAGTGAACTTGAACTTACCTGGGATCTAGGGGATGTTCCTTTCTGCTCCACTTCAGAACCATTCCTTCCTTCATAGCACCTGCCTCCATTTATTACACTGCTCTAATTTATGGTGATTAATGTCTGCCTTCTTCATTAGTGAAGCAGGCCTACCCCACTTTGTTTCTGCTTTACTCCTAGCTCCTCTCAGTGATCAGAATTCAATAAATATTTTCCGATTTAGTTATAGAACATAACTGAACTAAAACCTTCTCCTGCCCCAATACACTTATATCCAGATAAAAAAAATTCAAAGCTGGTACCTACAAGTGATTCTCCTTACAGTGAGAAACATAATTAACATTATTAATTGTGAGAACAATTATTTTTCTAGGCCCGGATCTAGGCATCAGAAATGCAAATAGTCAGAGACCTTAAGGAACTCATAGCTTTTACAGAAACTCCAGCCTAAGGAACTGTCACATTTACTGCTATTTAAAGACAAGCTAGGGGTTCTTGCAATAAATTATAATCCCAGGGTGCCCCTTTGACATTAGAAATTTGTGCACCCTTGGGTGCCTGTCCATTAAACCTGAAACTATCATATAGAGAGGAAAAAGGCTGTGATTTTTCACCACCCAGAAGAAACAGACCTAAAAGAAGACCAAAGAGGCCCAGAAAAAGAAAACAAGATTCAGAAAATGAAAATGGAAGATTGAAATATGGAAGCTGTAGGAAAATGGGAAGAGTAATATTCTCATTTATTTAGTAAACATTTATTAAAGTTTATCACTTGCCCAGGATTGTGCTAGGCATTGGGATACAAAAGTAAAAAGCCATGGTCCCTGTCCTAAGAGAGCTTATAGCCAGGGAAGAACTCAGCAAATAAAGAACCATTACAAATTTATTGAGCTATAATATTAATGAATGTGTAGACCAAGTGCTGTGAAAGGAGAGACAATAGGAGCATGGAGGCCAGGCTGAATTCAAACCCGAATAACTTGCAGCTTTCCTGTGGCCAAGATAGAAGGTGTTCTGCCTGTAGAGATCCACACATTTATATGTAGAGGCTCCAGAGAGCACATGTATTTGTCTAAATACAGATAATGTTTAAATTCAAAGTGTGTGTGTGTGTGTGTGTGTCTTGGCAGTTATTGAAAATCTGGATCATAAAACACACAACGTAGTACAGTTTGGATTATAACTTGTAAATGAAAAAAAGTAAATATGTGAACAGATAAACCAAAAAATGATGTGAATAATTTGGAGAGTGGCATGCAGTCCTATAATGAAGTGAAACTGCCACGGTAATGAGGTAGCGAGATCCTGCAGTACAGCTAGCTATGTCTAGGGTACTGGGGACAGAGGACAAAGGACAAGAAAAAGCGATATTTGGGATATGGCATCAACAGACCTGCTGATGGTTGAGAAACAGAAGAGTAAGGTTGAGAAGTCTCCAAAGCTCCTGTGTGCATCGCCATATGAGTCATGGACCCATTATTTCAGATGGGAATGGTAAAAGGTGGTGGGCAAGTTCAGTGTGGAAAGTCACGTGGAGGCAGCTAATAAGCAGCTGGCACTAAGAGGCGAGGGAGTGCTGGAAATGAAGCCTGTCAGGCCGCCAAGTCTAGTGATGGCTGAGCTCATGGACCAAATAAACTTCATCAGGGAGAGTTCACAGAGTGAAAAGAGAGGAGACAAGGGTAGCCTATTCTGAGGACTTGGTGCAAACAAATGTCTTGAGCATGACATTTATTTACAAGGAGGCTGTTTTGAAAAGAAAACCAATATGGCATACGGTTTCACTCTGAGAGTTCTTTAGATTTTTTTTTTCATTCAGATTGCCTTGTTCTGTTGATTTGAAACTTCTATGTATTTTCACGAATAAATGTGTCAAACTACCTGTTATTTATACACATAAGCAATATAAGGGTACTACATAAGTAGTAAAAGAAAATCCATCTGACAATATGTTGATATAAATAGAAGAGAAATAAGTTGTATGAAATTTATTTGTGAAGTAGTCTAGTAAAACTAACTAATAACTACTAATATTACTTTTAAAGGAATTGACAAAATAAAAAGGAAAGATAAAAAAAGTTGCAGAGATAAAGAAATGGCAACTCATAAAGGGAGCAAAAAGCTGATATAATACCCTGCTTAAAAACACAGAGCCTACATGCAAAAAGATGAAGTTGAACATTGTTTTAGTTACTTCCCCATCACTAAGACACAGTCCCTGACACCCACAACTCTTAAGGAGCAAAGATTTACTTTACAGTTTGTAGAGGTTTCCATCCACAGTTGCT
Organism: Erethizon dorsatum; assembly: GCA_028451465.1. Lineage (NCBI taxonomy): Eukaryota > Metazoa > Chordata > Mammalia > Rodentia > Erethizontidae > Erethizon > Erethizon dorsatum. The sequence continues at coordinate 53,245,973 of CM051828.1, forward strand.
GGCTCCAAGGCAGGACAGCATTGTAGAAGGACATCACAGAAAAGAAACAGCTCAAAACATGGTAGTGGGAAGCAGAGAGACATCAAGGGAGGAAGAAGGGAGATGCACCCTTCTAGTCCCTGCCCCTAGGGACCGACCTCCTTGGAACAAGCTTCCGCTCCCACCATTACATTTAGTTATAAACTCATCACTGGTCTAACACGCCGATGAGCTGGCACCATGATCCAATCACCTCCCAGAAGCCCCACCTCTGTGCACATGAAGCTTTGGAGGGATACCTAAATATAAACCATAACAGACATTTACCTGCACCATATAGAAAAACTAACTCAAAAAAAAAAAAAAAAAATCAAAGACTATTGATTTGCCAATGATTTCTTGGATAGGGCACTAAAAGCAAGGGCAAAAGAGGAAAAACTAGAGAAATTATGATTTAAAATTTAAATTTCTGTGCCTCAAAGGACACCATCAGCCAAAGGAAAAGGCAATTTACAGACCAGAAAAAAGTATTTGCAAATCATCTGATAAGGGACAAATATTCAGAACATAGGAAGAGCTCGTACAACTCAAGAATAAACCAAGCAACACAATTTAAAAATTAGCGAACTTTATTGGCTGTTTTGTTTTTTTGCAGTATTGGAAATAGGACTAAGGTCTCCACATGCTAGACAAGTGCTCCACAGCGGAGCTATCTCCTCAACCCTGAGCGAGATACGTGAAGTCGTTTCTCCAAAGAAGATATGTAAGTGACCAATAAGTACATAAAAAGATGCTCAGCATATTACTCATTAGGAAAACAAACCACACTTTCATTAGGATGTTTATTATCCTAATGAAATTTTATTAGATTTAAAAATAGGAATAAGTGGGGGGAAATAGAGCCTTTGTGTATTACTTCTGGGAATGTAAAATGGTGCAACTTTGGCAGAAAATAATATGGCAATTCCTCAAAACATAAATACATAATTACTATATGATCCAGCATTCCAATTTCTGGGTAAATAAAAGAAGTGAAATTATTAGTTTTCTAGGAGTGTTATAGCTGAGTAGCATAAATAGCAAAATATTTCCTCACAATTCTGGATCTTAGATTTCCTAGCTAAGGTGTTGTGAGGGGTGATTTATCCTGAAATCAGCCTCTATCCTCACTTTGTGGATTGGTGGCTTCTCCCTGTGTCTTCACATGGCCTTCCCTCTATCCCTGGCTGTCTTAATCTCTTTCTATGAGATTCATTGGGTTAAGGCTCACAGTAGTGACATAATTCCAGCTTCATTACCTTTTTAAAGATACTATCTCGAAATACATTCACATGCAGATGTGAACTTCAACATATGAATTTGAAGGGAACATAATTTAGCTCATGACATCCACTTTTTTTTTTTTTGAGACAGGGTCTCACCATGTAGTGCAGGCTGGCCTTGAATTCGCTTATGTAGACCAGGTTGGCCTTGAACTGATGGCGATCCTCCTGCCTCAGCCTCCTAAGTGCTGGGATTGCAGTCATGTGCCGTCCACATTTAAAACAATGTTAATCACAACAGCCAAAGCATAGAAACATCCAAATACTCATGACAGATGAATGTATACACACTAAATGTGGTATGTATATATACAATGGAATATTGTTCAGCTTTCAAAAGGAAGAAGATTTTAATGTATGCTACAATTTAGATGAGTCTTGAAGACATTATACTAAGTAAAATAATCCAGTCACAAAAATACATATATTGTCTGATTCTACTTGTATGAGGTTCTAGAGTAGTCAAACTCATACAGACAAAAATGCCATAGAACTGTACACTTTAAAATTGGTGAAGTGGTAAATCTGGTTATGTATTTTCATACCATGATTTTAAAAGGATAGAAAAAACATCTTTTTTTAAGGATTAAGCTAATTGTTACATTTTTGTTTATAGCCTAACACAAGAACGTGTTTTTTATTTGGGAGGGAGTGATTTTGTTTGTTTGTTTTGCTATTTTATGCTCCAAGAAGTGCTAAAACATAATTTGACTAATGTGAAGTCTGATCTTAACAACAAATTTTACTGCCAGAATGGAGCCTTGCAAGAACTACTTTACTTGCAAGAAGTGCTGTTGTTTTTTTTTTGTTGTTGTTGTTGTTGTTTTGTTGTTTTTTGTTTTTTGTTTTCAACTGAGCTAGTCTTTTTATTATTTTGGTAATCTCTTCCAGGGTTAACCACTTCCACTGTAGGTGATGAAATGTATAAGGCTCCACTTCAAATGTTGGCACTGCTATGAAGAGACTTATGTTTGGCTCACAGTTTCAGAGGTTTCCATCTATGGTCAGCTGGTTCTATTGCGGCAGGGCAGAAATATCATGGGAGAGTTGTGTGCTGGGAGGAAAGCCGCTCACCTCATGACAAGGAAGCAGAAGAAGAAAGAAGTGTGTGGGGAGCAGATACACCATAGTTCTTAAAGCCATGCCTCACAGCCACACTCTTTAACTAAATTCCCACCTCTTAAATTTTCATCATATCCTAATAATCCCATCAAATTACCAATCCATCACTGGATTAACCCACTAATGATGTCAGAGCCCTCAGAATCCAACCACCTCCTAAAGCCCATCAACAACCAAGCCTTCACACCTATAACACTGCCAAACACTTCCACTGCCAAGTATTTTAAGGAAGTATTATACTGCATGTCACTAACCAGGAAAAAAAACACAATGCTAAATTTGAAGTCTGATCTCCACTAAATGTTTATTGCTTTTGCACTAACTTAAAATTTAAAAAAGTATAACTACAGTAAATAAGTTCTGGAGAGTCTGTAGATGTAAATCATCTGATTATCATTTTCTTCCATCATTGTTTTGATTTAAGGAAAACCTACCATCTATGATCTCACAAAACTCTTCAAACTTCCATTAGAATGCTTTTTTAGTCCATTGTAAGTATCATTTTACAAATGCATACCTGTTTGTACCTTTACTACAAACTCAGAATTTTGAAGGTAGTAAATATTCCTTGTTAATTCTTCCATGTCCAGTTTGATACACACTAAGAATTCAAAAATAGTCTTTTTAATTTTTTTTGTAAATGAAGAAGGGGAGGTAAGAGAAAAAGAGGAGGGAGATAGAAAGAAAATGGTTAAGTAAATACATTTAGAGATAGTGAATATTAATAATTTAAATGTTCAACTCACATCTAGTAAATCTGTAAGGCTCATACTTAAAACTTGAACCATGCTTAACTACTTAAAACGTGTTTTCAGAAATTCTCCAACTGGATGAGAGCTATGAAAATCCACAAATATGATATTTGATAAAAATTTAAAGTTTAGTGCCCAGTCCTTCCTTGAAACACTGCCCTCTGTGTATCTAGATGTGAGGAACTAGGCAGGTGCACACACCTCGGCAACTTCACAAAGGTTTTTTTGTAATGACCCTTTGGACCCAGCCAGAAATGTTCTTACTTGGAGATGCCACAAGTCTCAATAATTGAGTAATATAAAATGGAAATAAAATTAAATTATATCCATGTAAGAATAATAACATGATTTTTTATTTTTGTGGACATACAAACCACAGAAATGAACTTTTTATGTTCCTGCCCAAGACCTGCTATTTGACCTTTTTCTTCTTGATTTTTCTGGGCCATTACTGGGGAAGTGTCCTTCCTAGATAACTTTGGATGATGATCCTTGTGCTTCACTGTGGTGGTATCAATTCTTCCTTTAGTATTTGGGGATCAGGCCAGCTCTCCAGAGGAAAATCACCTGAACACACACAGGCACCCAAGACTGAAAATAACATTGAATAAAAAAAGTATTAATAAGTATATTTTTCCCTCAGGTTTCAGCTCAAAATTCACCAACTCAGAAAAGTCTACCCTGATCCTTCAAGCTAGATCAAGCTCCATACATTGTTCCTTCAAGACAATTACAATGCAGTTTCATGATTCTCATAATATATCTATTCATATGATTGTTTGATGTCTCCTGGCACAGATTAAGAAGTCCATAAACATGTGATAAATAAACAATGTTGAGTCATAATTATCAGCTAGGCATGGTGCCACGCATTTGTAGTCCCAGTTACTTGGGAGGCTGAAGCAGGAGAATCACCAGTGTAAGGCCAGCCTAAGGAACATAGCAAGACTCTCTCTCAAAAATAATTAATTAGTTAATTATTATCAGAGACTGCATGAGTACATGTTGGAGAAATATCAGAGTAAAGGTTAATTGGAGTAAAGATTAAAGATTGGAATTTTGTCCTAAATTAGAATATAAAATTGGTTAACAGAAGAGCGTATTGTTTCTCAGCAACAAGTAAAGTAGAAAAAAATTGTAAAGAATTAAAATTCCAACCAAAAAAAGAGTAAATATGTGTGCAATCTTGAAATTAATCAAAACAGACATTACTTAAAGAGGATTTGGTTTGGAAGATTGTAGGTCTTAATTTGTTTTATTTCTCTATGTCCAAAAAACAGTAAAATGAATAATTTCTAGGAGACAGTGGTAAAGCATGTTCTATTTAGCTATCATTTCATATGCTTTCCACCTGTTGGGAATAGAGCGTCTTTATCAGGCCCTGTCTGTTTTAGGTCAACATCGTTCTATTCATCACGTTGACGATCTGAAATGAAAGTCAGTGTTCTATTTGATTCCTGCTATCGTAATATGCCTTCAGCCACGGTCACCGTCCAATTGCTTTTTCCTAGAGAAGATTGCGATATGATAAGCTCACAGCTCCAAAACTTAATAAATCAACTGGCACAGAGATTGGAAGTGAAAAACGTACTAAAAGAGAATATCAGATCTCATTTATTTCTAATTTCACTTGTTCAGTATACATTTATCTTTTTTATGTTTAAATATAATCTTCAAATCATCCATTCAAAAGAGAACCTTCAAATTAATTTAATTTTCCTATCAAGAATGCACTAAACGAAGCAACAAAACAATCTCTCTGTAGCCCAGCCATATATTTTCTTTCTCGGAGGAACATCTGCAGATATTCTGCTACATGAACTTCTTTGGGGAATCAATGCACTATCTTAGAACTTTCAGGTTTTTAATGCAAACTTATACTAAAATAACTAGAAGAAAGTGTTCTAGGGCCTACTAAAAATTATAATAATCATTCATCATTTAGAATCTCTTCCTCAGAAGGTAACAGAAATTGCACATAACAAGGCTTTAAACATAGTTCACTTAGCAGAATTCAGAGGTTGACAGTCCCAAGGTTGATCTGGCTGGACAACAATGCCACCAAGGACTGAACACTCTTCAGTCTTTCACCCAGGATCCCCAGCATTTGCACCTTCACCCTCAGGGTTGTTTCTTTGTAAACATCATGTGCTTATACAGTAGTATTCAAAGGAAAGAAGGAAGAAGGCAAAAGGAGCTGCTTCCTTGCCCCACCTTCTCCTCTATAGACAAAATATAACTTTCCCAGAATCCCCAACAGAGTTCTCATTTCAACTAATTGATCAGTACTGGGTCACCTCCCACTATTCAAAAGGGAGATTTAGGTTTTCCAGATGAAAGCAGTCAATCAACCAAAAATTATGGTTAATTTCTCAAAGGCACAATTACAATTCTGTTTTTAGCAATTTAACTCCTTGAACAAGGACATGTAGTGAAGCAGAATGAGATCAAAGTGTAAAATATTGATAAAATATTAGCCCTGAATAGTTATAACTTTAAGAAAAGGTTAAGAGAGAGTTTTATTCTTACTTTGAAGATAATTCTAAGTATGTGATATTTACCTTAAAGTTTTCATCACTGAATATTAGAGATTTATCATTTTCCTTTCTTACAGTGACCTTTAACATTTACTAAATGACATTTGTTAAATTAAGTCAACAAATTCTCCAAAAGGAATCATGAAACTGTGTGAAAGTGTCAAAATGTTAATGTTGTAGGACCACAGAATAACCTTTATGTTGTCTCTGCAGAGGCTATTCATATAATATAACCTAGTTCATTACCACCCCACCCAGTGTGCCAGGAGTTCCTTCTTTTACGGTGTCACCACCATTATTCAACATTCCACACAAGTCACTTTCAACCACTTACTTAGTTTGCCTATCTGTGTGATTACATTACCCATATTTACCATTTTATCCACAAAAACATTAAAAGGACTTATCAAATCCTCACCTAAAATGGTACACAATTATGGAAGTACTTCACTTGACAATGAGAATATGTCCTGAAAAACATGTCATTTTGTCATTGCGAGAACATCATAGAATATAATTACGCAGGGTAAGACTGCTGTGACTTCCCTAGGTGATTAATCTTATGGACCTGTTATGTATGTGGTCTACCATTAATCAAAATGTCATGATGTAGTGCATGGCTATATATCCCAAAATAAATTCGTTCTGAAAAGAGTTTTCCTAAAAAATCTATGCCGACTCCAAGAAATCAGCTCTTCCTCTTCTAGGTTCTCCCTAACTGTTCATTTGAGAGTTGACCATGATGTTGCCCTGATTGAACTCACAATCAACAGTTTATGGTGGGTCTTCCTTTGCACAAGCAGTATATCTGCTCTTCTTTCCTTTTCTGGAGTATTCATGTTTTCATTGCTCCTCTAATGTCATATGGACTGTGTCAGAATAAGCCATCCCAATTTGTGTATGTCTTTAGACAAAATGCTTTGGGCAATAAAGATGCCATGAGTACACACTAGGAAAAGGATATCCTTAGCAAATAGTGTCAGGAAAACTAGTGATCCACATGTAGAAGGATGACACTGGAACCTTATCTTGCACTATACACAAAAATAAACTTAAGGGCCGGTGAGATGGCTCAGCGGCATATGCGCCTGCCTGGCAAGCGCGAGGGCCCAAGTTCGACTCCCGGATCCCACATATGAAAAAAGGGGCCGGTGATATCGCTCAGCGGCACAGGCGCCTGCTGGCGCGCGAGGTCCTGAGGTCGACCCCCCGGTACCCACAAAAAAAATAAAAATAAAAATAAAAATAAACTTAAATGGATTAAAGATTTAAAAGTAAGGCCTGAGGGCCGGTAAGATGGCTCAGCAGCATAAGCACCTGTCTGGCAAGCGTGAGGTCCTGAGTTTGAACCCCGGTACCCACATAAAAAAAAAAAAAAGTAAGACCTGAAACTGTAGGACTATAGTAGAAGAAAACATCAGAGGCAAGCTCTAGTACATTTTGATCTGGGCGAAGACATGACCCTAAAAGCATAAGCAACAAAAAGAAAAATAGACAAATGGGACTACATCAAACTAAAAAGCTTTTGTACTGCAAGGAAGCAATATAAATATAATTTTATGTAAGACTGAATCTACTTATAGAGATGTTAGGGTAAAAGCCATTAATACTTAGAAAGTTCTTAGGACAGTACCTGGTACCTAGAAAGTACTACTTAATGTTTATTAAATTAATTTTTATAAGAAAAGAAAGAAATAGTTGTGAATTATTACAGAACAAAATCTGAGTTATTCAGGACAGATTGGAGGTTGCTAGAATGCTACATTCTATTACATGTGGAAGGAAGAACTTGATCTCTGCCAACTAATGTCAGGCTGTGAGAAGCCCAGTCATGGCTGGGCAGAGTGAAGACGAGACTGGGGCACAAAGCTCCCGTGATCTCATGTAGACCTGAGGCAGGAGAAACTGACAGGCGGCATCCGTATCAATCAGAACGGAAGAAACATGCAAAGACACAGGCAGGTTGCTTCTGCTGTGCCATGTGCTGGGAAGCAGCTCTATGACTGCTGAATGACTCCCAAATGGCTTACTCGCAGTTTTTTTTTCATTTACAGCTCATGTAAAATCAAATTCAATTTTGTATTTGTACTATGGATAAGTGCAGCATAATAAGGGGTCATGCTACACTTGCTAATTGTGAACCACGTGCTGGGCGCTGCAGCATGCACTTTAAACACGTTTTCTCGTACTAACACAGCAGTGTTGCAATGGAGATTATGTGGTCTATGCTCTGCTCAGGAAGACCTAAGGCGAGGAAGACCAGTGACTCTCTCCACGTCACACAGCTGATATTCAAATGCAAGGCTTCTGTTTCCAGAGTGCTCCTGCAAATGCTCTGCTACACCAAGAAATTCAGGTCTTACGGTGGCAAATACTTGCAACTGAGAAGAACTTCATATTAGAAGATAGGGGAGCTTGCCTCTGCTTCTTCGTTTGCCCTAAACTAGCTCCACTAATTTTATTTGAATAAGAGCCAGAGGGGGCCAAGGATTTAGCTCAGTGGTGCAGTGCCTTCCTGGCAAGCATGAGGTCCTGAGTTCAATTCCTGGTCCCCCCTGCAAAAAAAAAAAAGAGTCAGAAAATTCCAAAGACCGGCTTTATATATTCAAGATATAGGTATTTAAATTCTAGTAAGAGTGAGGAGTTTGTCTTATTTTTATCATTGTACTTAATGCCTTATTTTATCTTGCCAAGTAAAAAGAATAAACCTAATCTGAAATTTCAGCTACAAGAGAAAAAATAAGGATTTAGCTCAATCAGAAATAAGGATGTCACTTAATGGAGATCTATAAGAAACAACTTCTCAGTTCTTCACAGATATACAGAGAGTATTTTTAAGAGTCAATCAAGTTGAAAATTAAACACGGAAATCCACAGAAAACAGTCTTCTGTTTTGCTGAAGGAAGAGCAGCCAGAGAAGCCCATTTGTGCGGTCACCAACTGTGTCTACCGAGGATCTCCACTAGGGGGCAGCACCCAGCCTCTGCACGCTCCCGCTCCAGTTCCAGGGCAGGTGATGTTCTGGGCCATGTTAGAGAAAGAATTCTGTTCGTGGGAGGGAACTGGAAACCCATTTGTCTTTGATAAATCATAAAGCTGATATTTTGACCTCTGCCTCTCCGTCTCTTGATGTCTCTTCATTGAATTTGAGTCAAGGAAGGGAAAGAGGTTAGGAGTAACAGCTAACATAATTAACGCTAAAGTGCCCCCCCCGAAATTGGCCTGTGGTGGCACATACATTGATTTAGGTATATGCTAGCAAAATGAAATTCATTGGCCTTTTTAAGTACAAAAGAGGATGTGAAATAGTTCATGTAGAACCATACAGAACCTATACTGAAGTTCATTAACACTAGTAGTCATTTCATCACTCAGTACCAACAAAGATCTTGATTTTTACTGATTCTCATTTCTGTGGATTTTAGAAATTCCTGTGCCCTCTCCTTCTCTCAGGAATGGGCTGGTCATGTGCTGATGTCTAATTATTTTTTAATTACGTTTATTGATACAATTTAGATATACATAATGATCATATTCATCACAGGGAATTTGTACCTATATATGATATATTTTGACTCCTTTTTCCCCGGTCCCCTCCCTTCCCTTCAACCCCTCTTCCCCTCCTTATTTACAAAGCCTTGTTTAAATTTTGTCCTACTTTTATTGTTTTTCTTTTCTTTTCCCTTCCTTTCCCCCTTCCCCCTCCCTAGTTCCTCCTTTCTTTTGAACAATTTCATTTTCACAATATCTATCATACATTTTGGTCCTTATTTACTCTTTCAGTTTCTCACACGAGGTAGACAATGTGATATTTACACATGTGTGTCTGATTTATTTCACTTAAGAGTATGGTCTCAAAGTCCATCCATTTAGCTATAAATGTTTCAAGTTTATCCTTCTTTATGGCTGAGTAGTACTCCATTGTATAAAAGAAAAACCAGATCTTTTTTATCCTTTCCTCATTTGATGGACATTTGGGTTATTTTCAAGATTTAGTTTTTACAAATTGTGCTGCTATAAACACGGGTGTGAGTATATCGCTGTGGTATGATGTCTTTAATTCTTCCAGGAAGATAACTAGAAGTGGAATATCTGGGTCAAACAGGATTTCTAATCCTATTTTTTTGAGGAATCTCCACACTGATTTCCACAGTGGTTGCACCACTCTACACTCCCACCAACAGTGGAGAAGTTTTTTTTTTTTTCCCACAGCCCCTCCAGCATTTGTTGTTGGTTGATTTCTTCATGATAGCCATTCTTTCTGGAGTGAGATGAAATCTCAACATTGTTTTAGTTTGCATCTCTCAAATGACCAGTGATGCTGAACATTTTTTTCATGTATTTATTTGCCATTTGTATTTCTTCATCTGAGAAGTGTGTATTCATCTCAGATGCCCATTTTTGGATTGGGTCTTTGAATTGATTTTTTTCAATTCTTTGAATGTCCTAGATATTACTCCTTTGTCTGAGGACAACTGGCTGAAATTTTTTTCCACTCTTTGTGTTGTCTTTTCACTCAGTGATTTCGTTTGCTGTGCAAAAGCTTTTTAATAAAATGAGATCCCAGTTGTTGATTCTTTGTAGTACTTTCCATAGGATTGGAGTTTTGTTCATGAACTCTCTGCCTACACCTATGTCTTCAAGAATTCTGCCTATTCTCTCTTCCAGCAGATTTGGCGTATCTGTTTTAATATTTAGATCTTCGATCCATTTCAAATTTATTTTAGTGCATGGTGAGAAATAAGTGTCTTGTTTCAGTCTTTGACATGGGGAAATCCAGTTTTTCCAGCACCATATATCAAAGAGGCTATCTTTCTTCCAGTGAACGTGTTTGGCCCCTTTGTCAAAGATAAAGAGGCTGAGTGTGTTTGGAGTTGTGTCTGCATCTTCTAATCTGTTCCATTGATCCTAAGGTCTGTTTTTTTGCCAGTACCATGCTGTTTTTTAACACAGTAGGTTTGTAGAATAATTTCAAGTCAGGGATTGTGATGCCCCCGGCCTTGCCTTTGTTGCCTAGGATGGTTTTTGCTATTCTAGGAGACCTTCTTCTGGTTCCAAATATATTTTAGGAATATTTTCTCTAGTTCTGTGAGGTATGCTAATGGTATTTTGATCAGGATTGCATTAAATCTGTATAATAGTTTTGGGAGTATGGCCATTTTCACTATGTTGGTTCTTCCTATCCATGAGTAAGGGATATCTTTCCATTTTCTGATATCCTCTTTGATAGCCTTTTTCAGAGTACTGTAATTTTCAATGTATAGATCTTTTACCTCCTTTGTTAGACTGATTCCTAAGTATTTTGTTTTTTCAATGCTATTATGAATGGTGCTGTTTCCTTGATTTCTCTCTCAGGTTGTTTGTTGCTTTTGTACAGTAATGTTATTGATTTTTGAGTATTGACTTTGTAACCAGCTATGCTACTGAATTTGCTTATTAAATCTAGCAGTTTTTTAGTGGAGTTTTGGGTTCTTCTATGTAGAATATCGTGTCATCTGCAAGTAATGATAATTTAACTTCTTCCTTTCCTATCTTTATTCTTTCTATTTCTTTTTCTTGTCTAATTTCTTTAGATAATGTTTCCAAAACTATATTGAATAGGAGCGGTGATATGGACATCCTTGTCTTGTTCATGATTTTAGAGTGAAAGCTTTCAGTTTTTGACCACTTAGCATGATGCTGGTTGTTGGTTTGTCATAGATGGTATCTGAGCACATTGCAATGAAAATGGAAATCAATAGCAAAAGAAACCACAAAAACTCCATAAACATGTGGAAGTTAACACCCTCCTGAACAATCAGTGTGTCACAGATGAAATTAAAGAAGAAATTAAACAGTATCTATAATTAAATGATAATGTTGATACAACATACCAGAACTTATGAGATGCAATGAAAGCAATCCTAAGAGGGAAATTTATAGTGATGAATTCTCACATCAGGAAAACAGAACGAGCTCAAATAAACAACTTAACATTGGACCTCAAACTTCTAGGAAAAGAAGAACAAATCAAATCCAAAGCTCATATGAGGGAGAAAATTGTAACAATAAGAGTAGAAATTAATGCAATTGAGACTAAGAAAACAATATAAAGAATTGATAAATCAAAGACTTGGTTCTTTGAAATATTAAATAAAAGTGATAAACCCTTAGCCAACCTTATAAAAAAAAAGGAATTAAAAGACTCAAATCCACACAATAAGGAATGAAAAGGATAAAAATCACAATGGATCCTGTGGAAATCTAGAAGATCATCAATACCTACCTTAAGAACCCATACTCTAATAAGATGGAAAACACAGAAGAAATGGGCAGATTCTTACATACATATGAATTGCCAAAGCTGAATTAAGAAGATACAAATATTCTACATACAAATATCAGCCAATGAAACTGAAAATGTAATTAAAAACTTACCAACAAAAAAAAAGCCCAGGTCCTGATGGATTCAACTGCTGAATTCTACAAGAAATTTAGAGAAGACCTAAGATCCCTACTCCTCAAACTCTTTAGTGAAATTGAAAGGGAACCAATACTCCCAAAAATATTCCTGGAAGCAAATATTACCCTGATGCCAAAACCAGGGAAGGACCCAACCAAAAAAGATAACTAGAGGCCAGTCTCCCTAAAGAACATAGATGCAAAAATCCTCAATAAGATACTAGCAAACAGAATACAGCAAATCATCAAGAAGATCGTACACCATGACCAAGTGAGATTCATCCCAAGGATGCAAGGATGGTTTAACATATGCAAATCAATAAATGTAATACACTGTATTAACAGAGTCAGAGACAAAAATCACATGATCATCTCAATAGATACAGAAAACCATTAGACAAAGTCCAACACCCATTCATGATAAAAACTGTACAGAAAATTGGAATAGATGGTCTTTATCTCAATGCTGATGTCTAATTATACTTTCAGTCTTCTTGTTTGAGAGGAACAATATTGTTCCATTTTTCTAAGAGACCATTTCAATTATCATCTCTTTCAGAATTAATTGACATTTTCTTTATTAGCCTCTTGGTTCAAGAAAAAGTATGTACTTTCAAAAAGCATCATCTCAGACTTGGAGGACGAGTGTGTTTGCCGGGTTGATTATGAATGACAGAGAAACGCCTCCCGATATAACCTCAGCATGCTTTGGGGATGGTTACAGTGATAAGCTATTCTGAGGACCCTTGCTCCTGCCTAATTAGGAATTCATATTTATTTGACAGATACTGCTCCAAATTCAACTAAGCATACATTAGTTGAATGGGACAAATTTACCAGACTCTCTGAATAAAGGGAACGGAACCTGGCTACTGAGAAGTATCTAGAAACAATTTTCTCAAGTGATAATGTAAGTTTAAAAACAAAAAGAAATCAATTTAATAACTGACCAAAATCACCAAAAAGATAAACTAGGAAGCATTTCTAACATTAGTAACTGGCAAACAACCCTGAATTATTATGACAGTAAAGGTATAAGTTAAGATATACATTTTATTGACTACTATATGAAATTGTTTGACAGGAATAGAATTCTGTCACCTTAAAATTTCTTGGTATATAGTTCTCACTATTCCCTACAGACTGGACATAGCCTACTCAAGAAGCAAATTTTGCAGGATGTTTTTGATTTAATCAGAGAATGCATAGTTCCTGCCCATGAGAAACTAGACAGATCTTAAAAGGAGAGAAAAGATCCAAATATGAAATACCTGTAAATAATTTAAAGCAATATATATACAGTTCATTGTATATGAAATGTCTGTAAGACATTTACAGCTTCCTCATCAGACTCAAATAAATCAAACATAAACATAAAAGCAAACTTTCTTTTTTTTTTTTTTTGTGGGTACCGGGGGTCGACCTCAGGACCTCATGCGCCAGCAGGTGCCCATGTTGCTGAGCGATATCACTGGCCCCTTTTTCGTATGTGGGTTCCGGGAGTCGAACTCAGGCCCTCGTGCTTGCCAGGCAGGCGCTTACACCACTGAGCCATCTCACCGGCCCTAACAATTATTTAAAGTAGCCAATTATTAAGGCTTAAAGAAAAGAAGTGACTCTAATACCATTTTAGTTGATTTTGCTAAATTTGGTCTCTATGCCGACATAATCCTGAGCAAGTCATGCAGGCATTATTGCTCAATTGATTCAATTTAGTTAATAACTGAAATTGTCAGTAATGAACCAAATAATTCATAAGGCTGATAGAAAGCGAGCTTATGTTCTACTCAGTAATGTATATTTATATCATCAACGTTTGTATAGATCTCATTTATCTTTGCTTTCTTAAAAACGCCTTCACCCTTGATTATTTTCTTCTTTTAAATGTCCTCCTAATCTCATTAATTTCAGGCATCAGTATCCAGTGTTCCTGTCCTACTGCCTTTCCTTCCTAAAAGAAGCAAGACTTACTGCTTATCGGGAGTGGAACCACAGATAAGATTCTCCAGGTCTCAGTTCAGCACTCTACGTAACATGATGACAATGCATTGATCAGTATTTTTATAGACATGAACCCAAATTTTATGAAGTATTTTCTTAATTGGGTCTCTCAGGTCAGGCTTCACATCCCAAATGCACTATTATTAAATGCATACACACAAAAAAGCCGAGGACGAAGCAGCCCAAGCTCCCTGTACTGACCACAGTGAAGTCTCCTGTGCTTTACATTCCTGATATGCTCTCATCTCATGCCTTACCATGTGTATTCCACGTGTATTTCTACAAAAGCATCTTCTGAATAGCTAGTTACTAGATATTATTGCTGTTTTCTTTGCTTCTAACTAGTCAGTCTCTCATATTCTAATGCCCTGCTACAGTTAATAATTCTTGCTCAACTTTCCCTGTTCACATTTCTGGGTGGTGTCTCTCTCCTGATGGGAACCAGACTGACACATAGAATGGTAATTATTAATGGTAGGGTCATGTCACACTAATACCCTTTAAAATTAACCAGTTAACCAAAGTATAGTGCTTACTTATTGTATTGTTATTATCAATATTTATTTTGATACAAAGATACATTTAAATTTTTTAATATTTTAATTATAAATGTCAAAGAATAGTTATTAATAATCACTGAATAATATGCAAAAAGTAAATAGTTGAGAATTTTTGGTTTTGTAAAAAAAGAGTGTCATCTTTTTCAGGGGGAGCTGTATTTTAATGTCAAGATTTGATCCTTAGCAGGTGTATTAACTTCTGGTTATCCTAGAAGTAGAATAGTTGTCTAATGGGTCCCTGTGGTGTGTGCTCATGAGGTGTCAGACATCAGAGTAAGGGTTTTACAAACATTGCCTAATTTGTTTATTTATTGGTGCTGAGGCTTGAACTCAGGACGTCCCACATGCTGAGCACATATGTTACTGAGCTATGCTACTCCTTCCCCCCAAAATTACCTGATTAGATTCTCTTTTAAAATAACACAGATTCATCTCCTTTGTCCACCCTCCCCCCCCAAAAAAACTCATGAAAACTATCCAAGATGTTTTAAAATGTAAATCCAGTCAAACACCACCCTCCCAAAGGCTCTTCTATGAGGAGATGGGGCCTGCAGGCTTGATCTGCCACCCTCCATGTGGCCCGTTAAATATCAAAGAAACTTCTCATTGTTTTGGACTTGGAAATCCCATTTTGCATTGTCCTCATGGGGGACAGCTGAAGTTTCTTCCAAATTTGTGCCCATTTTATAAATGAGGAAACTGGCCCTCAAACAAGTTACGTTTAAATTTATATAATCCAGCCGGGGATATAGCTCAGTGGCACAGCACCTGCCTGGCAAGTGTGAGGTCCTGAGTTCGATTCCTAGTACCAATAAATAAATAAATAAATAAATAAATAAATAAATAAATAAATAAATTCATATAATCCATAAATAGTAAAACCTGAATCCAAAATCAGATTGTATTGGGCTCAGAAGAAATTTTATCTTCCTACAATTCAAGGACTCCCGGAGGTTTCAGCTAAGTCTCTCACCACTCCATCATCAGCTGCACCAGAACAACAGCAGCTAGATCACTATTCCAGTGGGCTTTTCCTGCTCTTTTCATTCACTGAGTGAATCTGATTCCCTAGATATACATGCAAAATGATAGAAACTCAAATGTACATCTATTTTGGATGGCTCTAATCTCTTTTTTGTTGGGCAAGTGGAAACTTTCAATCAGAAATAATTCTCCTTCCTTTTTTCCTTGACAGATACACATTTCTGTAACAACCTACTGTCGCATGATTCCCTAGCTGATAATAAAAAGCAAATTTTGTATTTCATCCATACTTCTCTGAGAAACAAGCATTTCCTTTGATTACCTATAAATGAAACACCTATTAGAGAAGAAATAATCTCTGGAGTTGCTAAAATGTTTCAATGTTTTATCATCTCTTACTGAGAAGATGAGTATTGAAATCTTCTTTGTTTACAAATTGCAAAATCCATAAAAACCAAAGAAAAGTATCCAGGACTTGAATTTCAAATAAAAATTCTGTATGAGTAGGTTTGAATCTTAGTTCTTGATAATTGTTAAATGCTTACTAACTCGCATAATAGAACTGTCACTGCAAACTCAATACAGAACACACAATTACAGCAAAACACCAGTTCAGAATGAAGAAAAGGCAAAGGGGATCTGTTGTGCATTAACTTTCTCTTTCCCAACAGAGGAAACAGTACAAGCCATAGAATGGTTCAAAGAATGTAAAAATCTTTACACACAAGGGAGAAATGAGATAAAACAAACACCTGCTTGCCACAGCAATCTCATCAAAGCCATATAAGATGCTTAAAAACATAAATCTGTTCGAACAGCAACCTCCCAAAGATTCTGCTGACTTCATCTGCTCTCCTCTACAGGGCCTGCTCGATATCACAGAAACTTTTTCATCACTTTGGACTTGGAAGTCACCTTTTTCACTGTCCGTATGACAGAGGGCTGTAGTTTCTGATACTCAAGCTTCACAAGGTTACGCTAATGGCTTGGCCAGGTGACCTGTAGAACAAATTTGAACCCAACTCCTATATCATTCTTACAACTAATACTCAGTCCTAAATAATTCATTCAAGTAAAGCCAAGATAGAAACAAAAATAACCTCTTTTTAAAAAGTGTCTTATACCTTCTTTTCATAGTTTTAAAAAAAAAAAAAAAAAAAAAAAAAACCTTGTCAATTAAAATCAACCAAGTGTTCTGGTTGAGAATTTTCCTCAATACAATTTACATGATTTTAGAGAGCAAACTACCATAACTATGAAGTATAAAAAAGCTGAAATCAAGCTTCTGCTACGATGTAGACTTTGAATAATGCTTTCAAAACCTGATATCCAAAATGTATTCCAAAAGTTGTAGTCATATGTTTGGTCAATCTCAATGCCTTACAATTTTTTATTTAAAGTAGTTTGTCACTGTGAAATTGATTCTGCATTATTGGTGATCCACATGATGAAATAAGAAAATATTTTACAGGGAATATTAGGATAAAATTAAGGTCAGAGGATAATTGTCTGACTTGTGAGCTCAGGCCTCTATGATTTATTACTGAAGTCCAGTTCAATGCTCTTCAAATTTTACCTCTGTGACCTTAGAGCCTAGAAGTAGAATCTGAAATAACTTCAAAATTTTAAATTCTTCAAGTTTTATACTAAACCATAAGCATTTTCCATTCTTCCTCTGATACTGGTGGGTTTTTTTTTTTTTTAAACAAAGAAATATTCTCTAAAGTTTCAAGTACAACCAACTCTCCACCAAGATGTTCCCTGTTTGTGCTGTGGATTCTCATACCTATTGGGAAGTTCATATCCCTGCAGATATGAAACCAGTTTCAGGAACGCAGCTAATCAAATCAGGAGATCCCTGACTATCTTTGAAATTATTGTGCAATTGTTCTCAGAAGTTTTCTTTTTTGGTAAAAAATTGGGTACCGGTAATTCCCCATGAAAAAGCAGTTCATAAGAGCAGCTATCCATAGGGAGAGAACCTTAAAGAAAGATTAATCCAAATGTGCAAACAGAATAGTCCAGTGTGGGGCTTGGGGGCACCCAACCTGTTGCCCAGGTCTCTCTCCTGCCCAGATCAGCCCTCCTGTCTGTTTCTCCTCCTGCCTAGATTTCCCTTCCTGCTAGGTCTCCCCTCCTGCCCGTCTCTTCTCCTGGCCACATCTCCCCTCCTACTCACATCCACCCACTCTCCCCAAACAATGAATAGTCTGGAAGACACGATCTTGCCTCCAACCTACTTCTGTGTCCTTAAGTCCAAGATGGGATTGAAATCCAAAGCTCTCTGTTCCTGCATTTTCAAGGAATTGCTATCCAACAAGTGAACAGTGTTTTTCACATTTTTCTGTTTCCAACAGCAGAAACCTAACTGGCTACTTCACCACTTTAATCCTAGGGTTTAGCTGAGTGCTGGCATATAAAATATGAAAGCTCTATCTCCAAAAGAGACAAGATCGTGCAGAAGCCACCTAACTCCTCTAAGCCTTGGAGGACTGTTTTGAGGACTAATGAGATCAGGTACAGTGTAGTCATTATTGACTATAATTATGTTTCCCGTAATGTAGCAGAGAGCAGACAGGGCAAGGCACCACGTACACCACATGAAGGAGCTTGAACCTGGTGTTCCAGCTGAATGACCAACAGATCTTGTTTCTCTAACACAGACTGGTTTCCCTGGATGTGGACTTCCAGTGGTAAAACTGGGACAGTCCCAGGCAAATGAGATGGTTGGTCATCTCTTCTGGATCAGAGTAAAATGGAAAATATGCTGTAAAATAGGCTCCAACCTTTGAAACTATTTACTGTTTAACCTCCCAAAATGACATATTTGCATGGCTCAATCTAATAATTGTCAACTCCAGACATGGTGGATCCAGGACCCAACTCCTCAAGATGCTGGTTCCCCCTCCATGACATGTGATTTGCAACCATCAATTTCTTGTGTATGGCTGCTAGTGCTGACATCTGAAGTCTCTGGAAAATCCTGAGGATGCTTATCCTTGACGGGGTGGTCCCTGGCAGCAAGAGAATCTGATAAGTATCTTCAAAGTATCATCAAACTGCTTCAATCACTTTTTAAAGGAAATATTTACCTCCGAACCTCCCAGATAAACAAAACCTGAAGTAGAATTTCCCGAAGGAAGAAATGATTAATCTGGGAGATGTGCAAACCCAGCTGGTTCCTTTGGTTGTGTTAAAAGGCTGTTAGTTTACGTTATTGCTCTAAAGCCTGCCAGGTGATTTTGATCAGCTCATGTTGAATTTGGAGCCACTAATACTTTCTCTCCTGAGATCTCTTTTGAAGTAGGGACTTGTCCATATGCACTTGGAAACCCTCAGCTGTCTACACCACACATACATTAATTGACTAAAGTCAATTCATTTTAAATTACAAAGAATCTGGCAAACAAGGAAACCTACCAACTCTTGTGAATCTCTCTTATAGCAAAATGGCATGATCAGGGAGGCAGGGGGCAGCAGCTGAACTTGAATTTTCAGCTTGTTGTTTTGACATGATGTTTCCAGAGTTTGTGGAGTTCACTTTTTGTGAAATGTAGCTCTTGGCTTCCTTGGAATAAGAAGGCGTTGCAGTTGACATTCAACTGTAAAATGGATTTGGAGTTTTCACAACATACTCCCTGGAGCCTTTGAGCAACAGAAGCACACTAAGGCAGTGAGAAACTGTCAGCTCGGGAAAGGACTTGATATGATTCAATACCTCCAGCTATCCTGGAGGTGTCTGGGGGGTGAGAACAGGAGTCTGAAATCAGCAGGGACTTGTGAAGGCTTGAATCTGTCTTCAGTTGATAAGCAGAAGACTTTTGATGGGAGCCCAGCCAATCCATTGCTTTGTATTAGCATTTATTAAAAAACCAGGGGCAAAGATATCTCCTGTGCTGGCTATCTGCAGGAAGATGCTACAAAGATCTTTGATTCTTTTAACTATATACAGCTCTGTGCCCCACAGCTTTTCCCACCATTTTCTTTCCTCTCAGCAAACACATATCATCTTCTGTTCCTGCTCTTCCATGCCTCAGATGGCTGCCTTAGGGAGGTTACTTAACCTCCTCTATCCCAACCATTTTCCTCATTGGGAAAATGCATGTGATCATAGCAGGATGCTGTAAAGACTGAACAAACTAATGCACATGAAGTGCCTACAGCAGAGCTTGGCATAAAGTGAATTTCCAGTGAAAGATGGCCATGTTACTATTCTTCCATTTTCAACTTTCTCTTGAGTCTGGCAATTGTAAACTGTTTTAGAATATAGGTTTTATTATTATTTAGATATGTCAAGATCAAAAGATCAGGAGACACTCCCACTGGAGACATCTGTTGGTATACTCACAGATCCCAGGAGGAGAGAGCAAACCATATTGGGACCCACATAGAGACGCAGAGGGAGTGGGAGCAAAACTGGAGTGAGAGTCACTGTAGGCAGGCAGGGAAAGGCAAGCATGGCATTCATGTTATTTTGAGGTATTAACTCCTGGTCCCTATTGAGGTGGACAGTACAGCAAGTGATGGCTCCTTGCCTTGCTCAGAGTCACAAACAATCAAGGAATACTCAGAAGGAGAGACAGATGGAGACAGACTTATCAGACTTGTTGTGAATGAAGCTGAACCAGAAAAATACTATCTGCATCTAGGGACATAATAGAGCATCTACATCCTTCTATTGATGTGCAATTCCCCACCAGTTCACAGACAGCCAGAGGATGACAGATCACTCCATAGGGAAGAAGGAGCAGGTGATTCAAGTACAAGCTGTTCTGAGAAGGACGTAGTCCCAGAGATGTGAGCCATCCTGTTCAAGCTCCTTCTCCGGGCTCACAATGGGACCAATTTGTTCCTCTCCCTTGGAGACAGTTGATACAAGGCAAAGGAAGGAAGTAAACTACTTTCTCTAAAAACTTCACAAAGGAAGCACTTTATCTTTATTATATTATCATTATTCCTATTTATTATCTGCAGTTGTTATTATTGGCCAAGCTGGACAATGATGTGGCAGGACAAGAACAATGCTTCCTACAAATGTATTCATTCCATTCTGATTAGCAACCTCTACTTAGTGCTTACTGTGTACCAGCTTTGTGCTGGGTCCTGAGATAGAAAGATAGATTAGGTAAAGTTCCCTTCCTAATACTCATAGGCTGGCAAGGGAAACAAAGGAGAACGTAAAACAAACCACATAAAAATAAACCATAGAGCTATGCATGTATTAAAGACAACAATAGATACTCTAGATTTGTCTCAACTCACATTAGCCCAACTCTACTTCCTAAGACCTAGGACAGGATGGTTGTCGATCATCCCCCCACACAAACACATACGATGCTGTAAACACAGTGGCCATGTGTAAACCAGCTCTCCCAGAATCTCAGAAAGGCCATTTTATAAAGCAAACAATATCAAGCTTCTATACAATGGTCTGATGGCATCTGAAGAAATCCAAGCCACAATGTTTGCATTTTAAAAAGAAAAAGTAAAATTAATAAACATTTCAAAGACACTTATGTTAAAGGTAAATTTGTGGTGGTGAACTAGTACAGAAAACATAGGCAAGCAAAACAAGGAAAAATTATTGTAGATTGGCCTTATCGACATGGGCTTCCTGGAGGAGTCATGTCTCGGTCTAGACTTTAAAAAGTGTGCCTAGACACAGGAAGGGAGAGATTTTCTAATTGGAGAAAAAGTTACCTGGACATCCCTGATAAGGAGGATATAAAGCACTTTGGGGAAGGCCTTAGATTTGGTTGTCACTAAACCATGACATTATGTTTTAGATATAGTTTGTCTCCCAGAGGTTCACATGTTGGAAGCTTGGTCCCCAGGGTGGTGGTGGTGATGTGAGGGACATTTAAGATGGGCCTGGTGGGACACTATTAGATCATTGAGTGTGCTGCCTACAGAAGGCATTAATGTAGACGTCAAGGATCTGGGTCAGTTCTTAGGCTGGGAATTATGTGTTGTTATTAAAAGAACAATTCTGGCCCCTGGTCTCTCTCTGGCTTCCTGTCTCACCAGGGAAGCTCTCCCTCTCACACATGTCCCCATGTGGGTTCCATCTGCTGTGTTGCCAGTAGGCCCTCACCAGAGCTGAGCAGGTTGATTCCATGTTCTTAGACCTCGAGAACTGTAAGTTATCATAAATCTCTTTTTTATAAATTACCAAGACTACCAAGCCTTAGGTGATATGTTATAGCAGTAGAAAATGGACATACATAAGAAACATTAGAGTGTATTTCCTTCTCAGTTTGTGGACAGAGGGTCATCTGCTGGTCAAACTAAGAGGACAGTCCAATCTACCACATGATGGCCTGATGACTCTTGCAGGCAGCGCTGGAGGATTACTTAGCAGACCTGGGGCCAAAGGAGAAATACCCAGAGCAATCTTTCAACAGCCCAATCAAGATTGAGGCTGGCAAACAGTTTATAGTTGGGTAGGTCAACACTCCTGCATGTGCCACCCAACTGACCACTGTCACGAGTCCTACAGGGCACAGAGACAACCCAGTAATGTGCTCCTGCCTCACTTTGAAGGAAAGAATAGAATGGCATAGCGCATGCTAGTCAACTCAAAGCTACTTTCTAAAGGAGGACCTACATTCCCACCCTCCCAGGACACCGGAAACTTGAAGGTTACTTGTTCTCTTTTCATCATCACCTAATTATCCAGGCACAGTCTCTCTCAGCAAAGACATTTCTCTCATTTTGTGCATCCTCCCTTTGTGTTTTTATTCTGCATGATCATCCTTAGCTGGAATTTGGGTTGAGAGTTGAACAGCCTGCTATTGGTCCAGTCCTAATAAACTGCCCCAGGAAGCACATTTGGCAGCAAATCAATTTTCTTGACAGTTGTAAGATTTAATCTCCCTGTTGTTGGAGGATGCTATGCATAGGGTATGAAAAGGGTTGTTTTTGCAGTCTGTATGTCCCCAAAGCATTGCAGAATGACAGCTTCTCTCAGGAGAAGAATGAACCCCTAGAATGAGTCATTGCAACACTGGAAATAGGGCTCTGTGTGGGGTGCCATGAATATTTCACCTCCTGATAAACGAGCTTCCTCCAGAACTGGCACATTCTGTGCCATGTGACATTACCTCAAACTAAGTTTCCTGGTGAGTTTTCTTTTCTTTTTCTCTTTCTAATTGAGGTTTTGCCTGACAGTCTAGAAACTGAACATCACTTGACAGGTGATGCTATTTGGAGCCTCCATTACTGCTAGGATATGAAGAGGTGTGAGGCGTGGCCCCCCACAGCTTCGCTTCCCTCTGTTCTCAAAGAGTTTGTGAGCTTTCAAGAGCCCATCCATATCAAGTTCATGGCTTTTGTGTTTCCCTTTTCCCACTGCACAAATAAACCCAGGGCAGCAAACAGCTATATACAAGGGTCTAAAAAACACCTGCTACAATAAGGATGGAGGTGAACTTTCCCCAAGTGTGCACTGGCTGCCTAACCCTACATACAATCCAGAGAGATGCACTGCTAGGCTTCATCCTCCCCACAGTACTACAGGGTAGGTGCATTTTTACCTGCACTACACAGATGTAGAAACTGAAAGGTTGAGAACCTTTCTAGGGTGGTTGAGCCAGTCTGTGACTGTAGCTGTGGGTTCTCCACCAGGCAAAAGTTTGATCCCAGGAAACATTTGGTAATGCCTGCAGATGGCACAAAAGTTTAGGCTAGGTACCATTTGCACTCAGGGCAGTGGCCTGGAACACTGCCAAATACCCTGTAGTGCACAAAAGAGCTCCCACAGCAAAAACCTACTCTGCTCTAAACATCAGTAATATTGAGGCTGAGGAATATCATTCTATGGGTTATATAGTACTTCCACATGGAGACAGCAATAGTGTTTTCTGAACAGGCCTCCAATCTAGATTCTGGCTTCAAGGAAAAGGAAAAAAGGAATGTATTTTTTATCCTGTATGATTTGATCCTGGTCCACCTAGAACCATCTTGGAAGTGTTACATGTCTTGGGATGCAGCATGATCACCTCCTTAAGCACCATTGTATCTGTGGGGTCATCTAGAACTAGCAAAAATAGGCCCTGAGCAATGGCACTGGGAAAAATAGTGGCCCCTTGCAATCCAACCCATTCCTGACTGCAAACTGCAGGTAATTGTCCAGACCTGAAAGGTGTTCACAGAGAGGATATAGAAGCCAGGCAAAAGCACGGTGGTGGAGAGAACCCCACCCACCCACACACCTAGCACCAGGAGGGCATAGAGGGTCACCTACAGACACCAGCACACCTGTCTTTCCAAATAAAAACCAGAGAATACATATATAAGGGGCCTCCACCAACACCTTGTTGTTACCCCCTTGATTTTTCACAAAATTCAATCCATACTCAAATTCTACTTTATTATAATATTCATGATCAGTTTCTACCATTATCTGTGGAGATGGTTCTTTTATATTTTCAGCATTAGGGAAATGGTGGCACTGAATAAATTCATTTTAGGGCTGAGTGTACAGCTCAGTGCTAGAGTGCATGCCAGGCCTCGTGAAAGCAGGATGGGAGGACACAGAGACCCAGCCTCTCCCATTGCAGCTGCCTGGATCCAGTTGAACTATGCAGGAAGACACAGAGACCAGAGGAACCACTCAGTAGGGCCCCCAGCCAGGGCACACAGGACGGACAGGTGGGACTAGTGGCATGAAATTGTTGGAAGCATCAGGAACAATACAAGCCAACAGGTGGTAAATTAGGTGAACCAGTGTTGTGCTTGGGAACAAAGGCACACAGAATAGAAACAGGAGGATGGGGCTTCCTCTTTTCTCTCTCTCTCTCTCTCTCTCTCTCTCTTTTTCTTGTTCTTTTTACTTTTTACTTTTTACCTTTTTTTCCTCTTTTCTAAATGGCTGGAGAGAAATCCAGCAACAGAAAACTAATCCCATCCCCCAAACTCAGAGACCAAGTTCAGAGAATCCCTTGCTTACCCCTTCATTCTTTCTCTTCTGCCCTCTTCTCTAGTTTCCCAAAGCTTGTGTGATTATCTTTTGTCCTCCAGCCTGGCTTTTACTTTCTTTTCAGCTATCTTTGTTACATCACTATCTTCCTTAAATTTCCTCACCACAGGGTAAAACCACTCCAACAAAGGGGAAACACTTTGCATACAAGCTCCCAATTTACAACTGGTTCTGCAATATGATTGTAGATTTTGCTTCTATGGTTTAAGGTACAAAATTAATAGCTACCACAGTTTGTCAGTGTCTAAACTGTGCTAGATGCTATTGTTATTGCTAATTATACTACTTTAACTAGGATGTAATATCTGTTTTAATCAGTTGTTCTCACTTCTGTAATAATACTCGGAAGTTCTGGGGTAATAACCTCACCACACCCCAGCACCAGAGGACTGGGAACTAAGCCAAATGGATACCAAGATCTCACACTTAATTGGAAAGGTAAGATCTTGGGACAGATACAAACCAAGAACCTCTTACACACAGAAGACACCCCTGAAGAACAAACCTTGCTTAGAGAGGCCTTGATACTACTGATTTACCTACCTACTACAAAGACTTACGAGGATCAACACAGAAAACAAAATAAAAACTATTAAAATAGAAAATGACAAGATGCAGAAGCAAAATGCAACCTCAGAACTCCAGCCCACCCAGAACAAGTCCAGGAGACAATGAGATAGAGGAAAATGGAAGACACACACCTAACATTTCTGAAATGATAGCAACCAAAGTAAAGGAACAAATCCATTACGCTACAGAGGAAATCAGATCAGAAATAATCTCTCAGGTGAAAAAACAAATGTCAACATTTATAAAGGAATTGCCAAGCAAATCTAGAGCACAGATAGACTAAAAAATAGATGATGATAAGAAGAGGATGGAAACCGTGAATGATCAATATAGAAAAGAAATAGAATGCATAAAACAGATTCGAAAATATATCCATGAAATCAAAAATTCCATTGAAAACTGGCAAAATTGCTTCAAAGAAACTGAAGACACACTTTCAGACCTTGGAGATGGGATCTCACCTAGCAGTCATGAAAGGAAAGATCCCTTGAAAATAACAAAAGATCAGGAAATAACACTTCAAAAGCTGCAAGATGATGCCAAGAAAAATAATATAAGAATAATTGCTGTCAATGAAAGAGCAGGAGTCAACACAAATGACATAAAAAACTACTTGTAGAAGTAATAGCAGAAAATTTCCCAAGCATTAGAAAAGAATCTGACATACAGATCTGATAAATGAGGCATATAGAACTCCAATTAGCCATAAAAAAAATAAATCTACACCTAGATGTATAATAATCAAGATCCCAGAAATTCAGCACAAGAACAGAATATTAAAAGCTGTTAGAGAAAACAAACAGATCACCTATAAAGGAAAGTCCATCAGAATCACAGCTGATTCTCAACACAAACCCTCAAGTCAAGAAGAGCTTGAAGTGAACTATTTCTAGTCCTGAAAGAAAAAAACTTCCAACCTAGATGGATGTACCCTGCAAAACTACCTTTCAAAATCAATGGAGAAATAAGATACTTCCATGACAAAGAACAACTGAAGAAATTCATGGCCACCAAACCAACACTACAAATGGTACTGAAAGGTATTCTAGACAGGGATAAAAATGACCACAATTCCAAGAACAACAACAGAAAAAAGCCACCAGGCAGGGCAAACAATTAAACAGAGGGGAAAAGTAGGGAACCAACAGCAGGAAAACAATATGACAAAGACAAGCCAATACATATCAGTTATAACCATGAATGTAAATGGCCTCAATTCACCAATCAAAAGAAACAGACTGGCAGAGTGGATCAATAACAAAATCCAACAATATGCTGTGTACAAGAAACACATTTAACTCAAAAAGAAATCCATAGACTGAAAGTCAAAGGATGGAAAACAATACTCCCTGTGGCAGTAACCCAGAAAAAAGCAGGGGTAGCTATTCTGCTTGCAGACAATGTGAACTTCAAACCAAGAATGATCAAAAGAGATAAAGAAGATCACTACATACTTGTTAAGAGAAAAATTTAAGAGGAAGAGAAAACAGTCATAAATATATATGCATCAAATATAGTAGCACCCAACTATATAAGACAAATATTAATAGACATGAAAAATCAAATAACACAATTGTAGCAGGAGACCTTAATACCCCATTGTCACAAAGAGATAGATCAACTGGACAAAAAATCAGCAAAGAAATAACAGAACTGAATCAAACTTGTGAACAAATGGGCTTAGTAGATGTCTTCAGAGTGTTCCACCTCACGACATCAGAATACACATTCTTCTCAGCGGCACATGGGATGTTCTCTAAAATAGACCATATGCTAACCCATAGAACATGCTTAAGTAAATGCAAAGGAATTGAAATTATCCCATGCATATTATCTGGCCATAGTGCCATGAAATTGGAAATTAATGGCAAAAGAAACTGCAAAAATTCCATAAGCAGATGGAAATTAAATAACATCCTCCTAAACAACCAATGGGTCACAGATAAAGAAGAAATTAAACAATATCTACAATCAAATGAAAATGCAAACATAACTTACTGGAGCCTATGGTACACAATGAAAGCAGTCCACAGAGGGAAATTTATAGTGGTGAATTCTCACAACAGGAAACACAATGAACAAAAATAAATAACCTTATGCTCCACCTCAAGCTTCTAGAAAAAGAAGAGCAAGTCAAGCCCAAAGCCCATACAAGGGAGGAAATTAAAAAGATCAGACCAGAAATTAACACAATGGAGACTAAGGAAATAATACAATGAAGTAATGAATCAAAGAGTTGGTTCTTTGAAAGAATAAATAAAATTGATAAGCCCCTAGCCAACCTTATCAAAAAAAGGAAAGATAAGACTCAAATTCATGCAATGAGCAATGTAAAGAGTGAAATCAATACAGATCCTGTGGAAATTCAGAAGATCATCAGTACCTACTTCAAAAACCTTTACTCTCATAGGATGGAAAACAGAGAAAAAATGGACAGATTCCTAGAAATGTATAAATGACCAAAGCTGAGTCAAGAAGATATAAATATTCTGAATAACCCAATATCAGTTAATGAAATTGAAAATGTAATTAAAAACTTACCATCAAAGAAAAGCCCAGGTTCTGACAGATTCATGGCTGAAATCTACATGAAATTTACAGATTTAATGCCAATACTAATCAAACTCTTTAATGAAACTGAAAGGGAAGCAATTCTCTCTTAACTCATTCCTGGAGGAAAGTATTGCCCTGTTACCACACCAGAGAAAGACTCAACCAAAAAAGAGAGCTACAGGCCAATCTCCCTAATGAACATACATACAAAAATCCCCAATAAGATACTAGCAAACAGAATGTAGCAAATCATCAAGAAGATTATACACTGTGACAAAATGGGATTCACCCCAGAAATGTATTGATGGTTCAACATATGCAAATCAATAAATGTAATACACTATATCAACAGAGCCAAAGACAAAAATCTCATGATCATTTCAATAGATGCAGAAAAGCTTTTGATAAAGTCCAACATCCATTCATGATAAAAGCCCTACAGAATACTGGAATAGATGGTCTTTACCTTAATCTGATAAAAGCTATCTATGACAAACCCACAGCCAACATCATACTAAATGAACAAAAATTCAAAGCTTTCACTCTGAAATCAGGAACAAGACAAGGATGTCCACTGTCTCCACTCCTGATCAATGTAATTGTGGAAACACTAGCCAGAGCAATTAGACAAGAGAGAGAAAGAAAAGGAATAAAGATAGGAAAGGAAGAAGTTAAAATATTATTATTTTAACAGGGGACATGATACTCTACATAGAAGACCCCAAAAACTCCACCAAAAGACTTCTAGAATTAATAACCAAATTCAATCCCATAGCTGGATACAAAATCAACTCACAAAAATCAATAACATTCCTGTACACAAACAACAAACTCACTGAGAGAAATTAGGGAAACCACACCCTTCACAATAGCATCCAAAAAAATGAAATACTTAGGGATCAATCTAACAAAGGTAGTAAAAGATCTATACATTGAAAATTACAAAATTCTAAAAAAAAAAAGATTGAAGAGGATATCAGAAAATGAAAAGACATCCCTTGCTCATGAATAGGAAGAACCAATATAGTGAAAATGGCCATATTCCCAAAACTGTTATACAGATTTAATGCAATCCTGATCAAAATACCATTAGCATACCTCACAGATCTAGAGAAAACATTCCTAAAATATATTTGGAACCAGAAGAGACCTAGAATAGCAAAGGCAACACTGGGCTACAAAGGTAAGACAAGAGGCATCACAATCCCTGACTTGAAATTATACTATAAGGCTACTGTGATGAGATCAGCATGATACTGACAAAAAAACAAACCAGAGGATCAGTGGAACAGATTAGAAGATGCAGACACAACTAAAAATACACTCAGCCACCTTATCTTTGACAAAGGGGACAAACATGTTCACTGGAAGAAAGATAGCTTCTTTAATAAATGGTGCTGAGAAAACTGGCTTTCCACATCCCAAAGACTAAAACAAGACCCACGTCTATCACCATGCACTAAACTAAAGTCAAAATGGATCAAAGGTCTAAATATTAGAACAGAATCACTGAATCTACTGGAAGAGAAAGTATCTAGAAATCTTGAAGACATATGTGTAGGCAGAGACTTCATGAACAAAACACAAACTGCACAGGATGTGCTTCAAAGAATCAACAACTGGGATCTCATCTTATTAAAAAGTTTTGCAAATCAAAAGAAATCACCAACAGAGTGAAGAGAAAACCCACAGAGTGGGAAAAAGCTTAGCCAACTGTCCCTCAGACAAAGGACTTCTATCTAGAACATATAAAGAACTGAAAAAAATCAGGCCCCCCAATTCAAAGACCCAATCCCAAAACGGGCATCTGAGATGAATATGCACTTCTCAGATGAAGAAATTGCAAATGGCAAATAAATATATGAAAAAATGTTCAAAATCATTGGGCATTCGAGAAATGCACATTAAAATAACACTGAGATTTCATCTCACTCCAGAAAGAATGACTATCATCAAGAAATCAGCCAATAACAAATGCTGGTGAGACTGTGGGGAAAAAGGTACCTTTCTCCACCATTGGTGGGAGTGTAGACTGGTACAACCACTGTGGAAATCAGTGTGGAGATTTCTCAAAAAACTAGGATTAGAGTTTCCATTCGACCCAGCTATTCCCCTTCTGGGTATTTTCCCAGAAGAATTAAAAACATCATACCACAGCAATATATGTGCACCCATGTTTATAGCAGCACAATTTATAATAGCTATATCTTGGAAACAACCCAAATGCCCATCAACTGAGGAATGGATAAAAGAAGACATGGTATTTTTGTACGATGGAGTACTACTCAACTATAAAGAAGGATTAAGTCGTGGCTTTTATGGGCAAATGGATGCAACTCGAGACCATACTCATAAGTGAAATAAATCAGACTCGCATGTGTAAACATCATATTGTCTCCCTAGTGTAAGAAACTGAAAGAGTAAATAAGATCCAAAATCTACAGTAGATGTTGTGAAAGGGAAAGAAACTGCTCAAAAGGAAATAACAACTGGGATAAGGGAAAGGAGAAAAGAAGGAAGGGAAAATATATGTATATATATTCATATGATAGCTAAGATAATAATACTACTAATTTCTTTTAGTTCATTAAAAAGAATGGCTTGTGCTTATAGTGTTTGATCAATTTTGCATGCCTGTATCTTGTAATCTGAGCAACTACTTTGAAGATAACAATATGCAATATATTAACCATTGTTAATTTCCTATTATCTTGTTTTGAAATTCTGTATCATTGGTTTTTTGTCTTTAAAATAATAAAAAATTTTAGCAATCTCCAGCACTATATTAATTAATTAATTAATTAATGCCTTCAACAAACTTTATAAAGCTTTTGTGAGGAGCCAAGCCAAACTTCAGACACAGGATAGCCTCAATCTTCCATCATCCTCAGAAAGCCAAGGAAAGCAGAGGAAAGACAAAAAAATCAATTAAAATTAAAATAACTCTGAACAATAAAAAGAAAACAATGACTACTAACTACTTAACAGAGCTGTGAGAACCACTAGGAAGAAAATTTCAAGTTCAAGGAGAGCACATAATGAAGGTTTGTGCTTCTGAATTATCTGAATTAACAAGTGAGAAAAAATGAACAATTGTCAAAATGCTAAGCAACTATAAAAGTGCTATTCACTGACTGATTTCTGTAGATATTCCTGAGTCCTTAGGCATTGCTGTCTTCCACTTTTGAAAATAAATACTAATATAACCTTTACTTATTTTATTTTTAATTGACAAGATCACATGTACTTACTACGTAAAATATATTGTTTTGAAATATGTGTACACTGCAGAATGGCTTAATCAAGCTGATTAACATATGTATTGCCTCACATGATTATTATTTTTTGTAGTGAGAATATTAAATTATCAAGAATGCAATACAGCTGGGCATGGTGGCATATGCTTATAATTCCAGCAGTGTGGGAGGCAGAAGCAGGGAGCTCCCAGTTTGAGCCCAGCCTGGGCAATTTAGTAACATAGCAAGGCCTTGTCTCAAAACAAAATATTTGAAAGGACTAGGGCTATAGCTCAGTACAAAGGCCCTGGGTTCAATCCTCAGTGCAACGAAAAAGTAATACATTGTATTAACTATAGTCACTGTGTTGTACAATGGATCTCTTGAACTTATTCCTCTAGTCTAACTGAAATTTTGTGCCCTTCAACCAATATCTCCTGAACTCTATCCATATCCTGTCATTGCTTTCTTTTATGTAAGAAGACAATTTTCTCTATTGTAAATTCCTAGAGAATTCCTTTTTTCTTTTTAAATCAACTCTGTTGAGATATGCTTTGCATTCACTGAAGGGTAATGTGGTTTGGATCTAGAATGACCCCCAAAGTGCTCGTTTTCAGAAGTGGAGCTTTTAGAAAATGATCGGATTATGGGGGTGCTATAGCTGACTTGGGGTTAGGAAGTGAGTTCTGGTCAAAAGAGGTGGGTTGCTGGGGTTGGGGTCATGACCTGGAAAAGTATATCCACTCTCACTCTTGCTCTTGCTCTCACTCTCTCTGCTTTCTGACAGCCATGACATAAGCTTTCCTCTGCCAGTTCCTTCCATCATGTACTTCCTGCATTGGGCTGAAAACATAAGCCAAAATAAACATTTCCTTCTTTAAGTTGTGGGATCTTGGGTATTTTGTCTCAGGATCAAGAAAGTGACTAAGACAGATTTTGGTACCATAGAAGTGAAATTCTTGATGTGCTTACCTGACCATGTGGTTTGGAACTGCTTTGTGGGAGGATTTTGGAAAGGTTTGTACATAGATGTTGGCTACAGAATCCCTAGAATTCTGTAAGTCAAGCTTGATGAGCAATAGCTATCAGAGCAGAATGCTGATATAAATGCAGTCAATGAAGGCTGGGCTCAGGAGGTTTCAGTTGGGACCAAGGACTCCATTTGGCAGCTGGACTCAAGACCATGTGTATTATGCTGTGGCAGAACATTTATCTACATATTGTTCATGTCCTGAGATTTTGCAGGAGCCTGAGATTGAGGGTGATGGACTAATTGATTTGGTGGAGGAAATTTCAAAGCATTCCAACATGCAGTCTGTAGCATGGATACTACCGGCAGCCTTTAGCAAGGTTGATACTGAAAACCAGAAGCAATAACCCCATTTTAAAAGTTTTCAGGTTCACCAGAAAAGCACCTGTAAAGTTGAAGCAGAGGAAAGTTTGGTTGCTGAGAAAATTAGCATTAAAAAGAAGCCAAGTTCTTCGCATCAGGACAAAAATAGGAAAGATGCCTTGAGGGCATTCCAGGAATCAGCAAGACCTTATCCTTCCCAGTTTCAAAGGTCCAAAGGTAAAAGACTTTTCTTTGAGCAGGGAGCCCCGAGGTGCCCTGCTAGAGAAGGGTTGCCTAGGGAATTAGTTTGCCAGTACTCCACATTTGTTTCACAGTGCTCAGCTATCCAGGCACTGCAGCTGTGATTCAGCAGGATCTGGCTACTGCTTAAGCTGGTGTCTCAGTGAAGAGAAAGTGATTAAAGTGTATACCCATTTTCATCATACAGTTAGATGAGTTTTGACAAGTATCTACACCCATCTAACTATCACCATAATCAAGATATAAACCATTTCCATCACCCCAAAGTAAGCTCTTGCCTATTTGCAGTCACTCACCCAGTCTTAGCCCTGAGCAACCACTGATGTGCTTCATCCAATTTGTATTACCACTAATTCTCAGGCTCAAGGCTTATAAGATAAAATTTCCACCCAAATTGATTCCCCCAATTTGGTTTGTTGTGACTTTATGGAATGGGCAGCTGCCAATAAAAAAACTATGTCACTTGTGGGAATGTTCCTATTTAAAGGATAAGACAAAAAAACTATTGTGAAGCTTAGAGAAACACTCTTTTTCCTTCAGGGGAAGACTTGGGCTGGCATTTTAATGGCAGGAGGAGGCACAGACTATGCAGTATGAATTAAAAATAGCAAGATAAGAGCTGGGGATGAAGCTCAGTGATGGAGCATTTGTCTAACCTGTGCAAATCCATGGATTCAATCTCCACTACTGCAAATTCCCCAAGATGCATATGATTATTATGAATTGCAAACCTATACTAAGAAAACAAGATGGCAGAAAAGGGGCCCATATAGCCTCCCCAAAAGAGAAGCCCCTTTTTCCTGTCCCTGAGTCCCAGGTCCACTGCCCAGGGCTATGCAAATGGATGCTTTTGTCACTGCGTCTGGGAGAGATCCGTCAAATCAGAATTTTAACTTTCTACTGTGAATTCCTAATCTCCTTTCAAAAAAAAGAAGCCTTTACCACTCAAGTGGACAGTTTAAAAGGGCAGAAGTAATTTCACAGGAGAAAGATTTAGTTTAACCTTCATACCTGCAGCTGGTCCTGCTCACCTGAGTCTTTTCAAAGAAGAATGGATTACTGAGGACAAACTACCTGCCCTCAGGTATCTGTTGAATAGCTGTACCCTTTATTCCCTTTTTTCCTGATATTTGTTTTCCTCAGAAGAAGCAGTGAATCGAAAAGATGGATGGAAATCTCCTTTATGATGAAAATTGCTCCCAGTAAACAATCACTGGAAGCACGTATGTTATAATGGAGAAAGCGTCATTATAACGTGGATGTTAGGTATCTTGGCAACTGGCTTGTGCCCTCTTACATCTCAGTGCCCTGAATCTACCTCCTTGGCAAGTAAAATATAGACCTCAGAAAGCAACAGGAAGAACAAGGAGAGCTGATATACCTTGTGCTTCTGCTAGAATATAGAGAAAGTGTTCCTCTGAAAATTATTTCAGATAAATCCACAGTTATACATAACAGGCAGAACCAAATGAACAGCCAGATATTCTCCCGGACTTTCAGAGGAAATAGACCAGGTTTTTCACCTCCTTCACTTTTCCTAGAATCATTATCCTCTAATTGGCTACAGGCAAACATTTGTGATGTCTAAGCAGTGGCTGCTGACTGGACAGCACATTGCATCTCAACCTGACTGATGCCAGCCACATCACAGCCCTTACATTTTCCTGGGACAGATTCATAAACATCCAGCTTTCTCCTCAGTCCTGTGCTGGCGTATGTCCTAAGAGGCTCCATGATGTAGGAAGAAAGGTCATAAAAGTGGAGTTGGCAGGCTTGAGTAGAATCCTGTTTCTGCCATTTACAGGTTCAATGACTGGGGAGTTAGTTGACTATAAAACTGCATTTTCTCATCAATACTATATGGGTATAATACAACCTGTTTGAGCAACATCACAGGCTGAGCATAAGGAACAAATACAATGGAACTGCATGCAGAAGGGTCTTCATGAGCTCAAAAGCACAATTTTAAATTCATCCTCTGACCTCCTCACATGTTAGTTCCTGAAATCAGAATGCTTTTCCCTTTTCTTTGCATGTTTCATGCCATGCATCAGCATGACAGATGGGCACGTATGTTCACAGGCCAAACGCAGCCTACAGGACTTCTGCAGGGGTAGCTGAGAGGTATGACAGTCTTCCCTATATCCAAGCTGTTCGCTTGCAGTGAAGGGGGAGACCCAGTTCCATTTCCAGCAGAGAACTCTAGAAGCGCTCTCTCTCCAAATGCCATACATTCCTGCCTCCTGTGTTATTGCAGGAGGTTAGTTCAGCCTAGGTTGGGAGGATGATTCTCAGCCTCCCCCTCACACACACTTCTGGCCACCACCAGTCCTCTCCCTCCCCCCAGCACTGTCACATTCAAGCTGCTGCTCAGGCCAGCCCAGCCTCCACCTGCTTCAGGGGTGTCCTACCCCTCAGCACATGGGGACATCTGGCCCAGGAACTGTGGAGCTGTTTGGCCGGGGAAACCACTGCTCGGCTGAAGAGTGAGCACCTCATCATAGCCACGGCATCTGTTTTGCCTCATGGGGAAGGGAGAAGGATAGTTATTTTTTTTTTTATTATGAGAACACTAGTCTGTGCCAAGTAAATTATCCCAAGGCAGGGGAATTTTACAAACTACGTTTCTTCCCTCCTCGCCTGTCTTCTGCCCCTGCTCAATGTTTTCCTTTTCCCATAACTGTGTGTCTTTTCTCAGCATGAGACTGCAAATGCCATTTCTTGCCATAGTAGCTATGAAGAGGAATGAAAAGATACTTTCAATTTCTTTAATTATGTTCTAGGATTATTTTAAACAGATCTATCTCAATTTTAAGAGGTTTTAGGATGAAATTAATCATGCAAGAATTCAGATCAGTTGATTTATTAGCTGATCTATTACCAGATAAGTCCCTTAGTACAGTGAGGAAGGGTCTGTCACCTTTTCCCTTTTCCACCCAGGAAAATCTAAGTGTGAATTTTAGCAATGATCTGTACTTGCAAAACAGAAAACAGCATGCACAGGAGCAATTTCTTTCTTTCATGTGCAACCCTTTATCGGAAAACAACTCTTACAGACAGAAGCCTTCTTTAGACACAGGCAGGGGCTGCAGTATTAGTGCCCCGGCATCTGAAGTCTCTCTTCAACCAGGGGAAACACAGAAATTCTTCCCTCCCCACCCCCACAATCATGATGGGGCTCTGGCCACCTATCAGGAACATGTGGCAAAGAAAG
This sequence comes from Erethizon dorsatum, assembly GCA_028451465.1. NCBI lineage: Eukaryota > Metazoa > Chordata > Mammalia > Rodentia > Erethizontidae > Erethizon > Erethizon dorsatum. Next base: position 53,281,818 of record CM051828.1, read on the forward strand.
AAGGACAGGTAGAGAGGAACTGCTGGGTAGGAAACAGGACAGCCAGTTTCCTCTCACCCCTTCCATGGCTGGATTGAAATTCTACCCTCTTCCATGCAAGTGATCAGAGAATTTCTGCCTTATTTATTTTGTACTACTGATCTGTTCTTCTTGTCTCTCTTCCAATCAGCACCCCTGGATAGTGAGGAAGGAACTAGGCCTTTGGAACCTGCAGGTGCACATTGGTCCTGTGTGCAGGTTCCCAACCGTTTCCTTCTTCCTCATAGCTGTCTTGCAAGCACATGCTGTTCTCCCACTTCTGCCACAACAGTACCTGGCTGCTGCAGGACGTGTGACCTATAGGCCTGCAGGAACGACACCACTGTCTGGACCCTTCTGCACTCTGTAGCAGTAGAGCCTCCTCCCTCAGGTCCTGCTCACCTCTGCTCCTGTATCCCACATCTGGGTACCTCAGGCTCAGCTCCTGTGTCAGTCCTGTTGTCCTTCATAGCCACTGATCTGGCCTTATGCTGTCACAGTGACTCAGGTCCCATTTCATGGGTCCTGCAGCCATGGACAATAGGGTCACCATAGCCCCATGGAAAGGCTCCCAAATACTCACATAGTGGTTCTGAAATCTGAGATGGAGAATCTCTCCTCTGGGTACATAGGAACTCCAAGACACTTTCCAGACCGCCAAGGTCAAAACAGGCTCATGGTCAGTGACAGGTCCTTCTCTTCTGCCTAAATACACCAGTTGTCATTTATTTACTCTGGAGTGACTGCAGGATGTTTCTGGCAGAGACTTGTAAGATGGTGCAGTCCATCCCACCCAATGCCAGCCCATTTCTAAAGTGTGGGTTGAAGCAGGTGAATACAGCACACAGGCCTGGTGGCTGCCTCCCTCCACTCCCATGATCAACCGTCAGAAGGAGCCACTTACCCTGTCCCACCCCTCCATCTGTAAGTGGTATTGGCCCTGTCCTCTTTCCTGGAATAATAATGACTGATCGAGCAGAGGGAGAAAAAGAAAATAGCCTGCAGTTAAAAGAAAACCCCAAATAGTAACCCTATGACACTTCTTTAAAGCTGCCTAACACTAACAACAACAAGACAAAAGCCATAGCCATCGTTAAAGGAGAAAGGAGACATGGCCATCCCTCTCAACATCACTGAACTTAAGTAATCAAACACTATGCCAGAGAAATTTTTATAGTGACAAGTTGTTGGAACTAGAAGTTCCAGAATCCTAGAGAACATTTAGGAAATTGCCACTTTTTAGATGGGAAAAATTGTGGATTACTTTTTTTGTTGTTGTTGTTACAACAACACACCTAACACTTCACAGAACTTACTGGCATATTGTCTTACATTTCATCCTATTCTGATAGGAAGATGGAATGATACATTAGGTACATATACCTGGAATTTGGGCCTTCTCCATCTGAGTCTCAACTGCTTCTCTAGCTCCTCTGAACACCTCCGGTACACACTGCATGCTCTGGTTACATGGGGCTACTCTCTGGTACCTTGTTGTCATGCCATGCTATTTTTAACTCCTAACTTTTTCTATGCCTTGGGATGTTCCTCCAAAAATCATGCTTTCAACTCTTCTTCATCCCTCATCTCTCACTACAGTTGTCTGGCACCTGATTTTCAGATAATTATCTCTTGTGGTGGATTACATCCATGCATGGGCCTGCCTACATGCCAGATTCAGATTTATTACTTTGCCTACTGTGTTCTACTCCCCCTTAAATCTTGGCCATGGCAGTGCATTATCACATCCCATTGTCCTTAAAAAGCAAACCTTTCAGGTTCTGTTTATCATGTATCTTTTCATTTATGCCACAGTTTCTTAGTGCCTAATATGTGCTCAGAGTACCCTAAATTGGATAGAGTCAGTACCCTATGCTTTTGATCAAATTTTTGCTGGTTCTCCTCTCTTCAGTTCTGCATCTATGGCCTGTACCTTGTACTTCATGCCTAGTCCTCAGGTCCTGGAGACGTTGACAACATCCTGCCAATGCACAGCTGAACTCCTTTTTAATAATTTCTCTTCTGGGTTGGCCCCTCCCAGCCCCATCCCTGCCATCTCTGCCACGAAACCCATAAGAATAGGATAGATGGCGGCCCCTCCCATCGCCATCCCTGCTGCCACAATCCATGTGAATGGCGTGGGCCCCTCCCATTGCGATCATCACAGCTGTGACTCAGGTGAACCATGCCGGAAGGCCCAGAGAATGGCCTCTCCCCTTGCTGCTGCCACGACTGAGGTGAACCACTCCACAAGGCCCAGAGACCAAAGGGAACATCAGCAACACAGTAGGGTCCCAGGTAGGATGCAGGGGAGGGACAGGCAGGAGTAGTGGCATGAAAAGTCTGAAACAACAATAACAATATGAGCCAACAGGCAGTAAATTAGGTGAACCAGCATTGTGCTTGCAGGCAAAGACACACAGAATAGAAGCAGGCTGGTGGAGCTGCCCCTGTTCTCTCTTTTTCGTTGTTGTATCCTATTCTTTTCTTTTCTTCCTTTTTCTTTTTATTTTCTCTTTTCTTTTTTCTCTCTTTTCTAAATGGCTGGGGAGAACTTTAACCACAGAAAACTAATCCCATTTCCCAAACCCAGAGACCAAGTTCAGATAATCCCTTGCTTACTCCCTCATTCTTTCTCTTCTGCCCTATTCTCTAGTTTCCCAAAGTTCGTGTGATCATCTTTTATCCTCCAGCCTTGCTTCTACTTTCTTTCCAGCTATCTTTGTTTTATCCACTATCCTTCTTAAATCTCCCCACCACAGGGTAAAACCACTCTACCAAGGGGAAGCACTTTGAATACAAGCTCCTAATTTACAATCGGTGCTATTATATAATTGTAGATTTTGGTAGTACGGTTTAAGGTACAAAATTAATAGCTACCACAGTTTGTTACTGTCTAATCTGTACTTGAAGCTATTGTTATTGCTAATTATACTACTTAGCTAGGATGTCATATCTGTTGTAATCAGTTGTTCTCCCCTCTGTAACAATACTGGGAAGACGTGGGGTAATAACCTCACCAGGGCCCAGCACCAAATGGGAATATATCCCTTGCTCATGGATAGGAAGAACCAACATTGCAAAAATGGCCATACTCCCAAAACTGTTATACAGATTTAATGTAATCCCCATCAAAATACCATTAGCATACCTCACAGATCTAGAGAAAACATTCCTAAAATTCATTTGGAACCAGAAGAGACCTGGAATAGCAAAGGCAACCCTGGGCAACAAAGACAAGGCAGGAGCATCACAATCCCTGACTTGAAATTATACTACAAAGCTGCTGTGATAAAATCAGCCTGGTACTGGCAAAAAGAAAACAGACCTTAGGATCAGTGGGACAGATTAGATGATGCAGACACAACTAAAAACACACTCAGCCAACTTATCTTTGACAAAGGAGCCACACATGTTCACTGGAAGAAAGACAGAATCTTTAATAAATGGTGCTGGAAAAACTGGCTTTCCACATGCCAAAGACTAAAACGAGACCCACGTCTATCACCATGCACTAAACTAAAGTCAAAATGGATCAAAGGTCTAAATATTAGAACAGAAACACTGGATCTACTGGAAGAGAAAGTATCTAGGAATCTTGAAGACAGGGGTGGGCAGAGACTTCATGAACAAAACCCAAACTGCACAGGATGTGCTTCAAAGAATCTACAACTGGGATCTCATCTTATTAAAAAGTTTTCACACATCAAAAGAAATCACCAACAGAGTGAAAAGACAACCCACAGAGTGGGAAAAAGCTTAGCCAACTGTCCCTCAGACAAAGGACTTCTATCTAAAACATATAAAGAGTTGAAAAAAAAACAGGGCCGCCAAATTCAAAGATCCGATCCAAAAATGGTCATCTGAGATGAATACACACTTCTCAGATGAAGAAATATAAATGGCAAATAAAAGTATGAAAAAATGTTCAAAATCATTGGTCATTTGAGAAATGCTAATTAAAACAACACTGAAATTCCATCTCACCCCAGAAAGAATGGCCATCATCAAAAAATCAACCAATAAGAAATGCTGATAGGGCTGTGGGGAAAAAGGAACCCTTCTCCACTGTTGGTGGGGGTGTAGACTGGTGCAGCCACTGTGGAAATCAGTGTGCAGAGTCCTTAAAAAACTAGGATTAGAGGTCCCATTCGACCCAGCTATTCCCCTTCTGGGTATTTTCCCAGAAGAATTAAAAACATCATATCACAGCAATATATGTGCACCCATGTTCATAGCAGCACAATTTACAATAGCTAAATCTTGGAAACAACCCAAACGCCCATCAACCAAGGAGTGCATAAAAAAGATGTGGTATATTTATACAATGGAATACTACTCAGCTATAAGGAATGATAATCTTGAGGCTCTTATAGGTAAATGGACACAACTTGAGACCATACTCTTAAGTGAAATAAATCAGACTCGCATGTGTAAACATCGTATTGTCTCCCTAGTGTAAGAAACTGAAAGAGTAAATAAGATCCAAAATCTACAATAGATATTGTGAAAGGGAAAGGAACTGCTCAAAAGGAAATAACAACTGGGATGGGGGAAAGGAGAAAAGAAGGAAGGGAAAAGAATATATATATTATATATGTTACATGTTACATATTATATACCATATGTCATATATCATATATATTATCTTAGCTACCTTGTGTATACACAAGGTAGCTAAGATAATCATACTACAATTTCTATTAGTTCACTGAAAGGAACATTTTGTACTTAAATTGTTTGATCCCAGCATCTCTCTACTGCTGCCCTAACATGTAAAAGTCACTTATTTCTCAACCCACATATATGTATATTTTTTTTAACTGAGAAGTGCAAATCAAAAAATTAAATTCTTGAGAGTAGGGATTCCATCTGTTTAGTAGTCTATTTATTGTGTTATCCAAGTATGACTTGTATAGCAGAAGCAGGGCTCCTTTCTGTTTTGTTTTAGTTGGGTCGCACGATAATGTTTTCTGGCTGTGATTTTCATCTATTGCTGTGCTGCTTTGGTTTACCAAATTATTTGAGACAAGCTAAGACCATCTCTCAGTGTAACTGGGCATTTTCCAACAGACCAGTGGGATATCGTTCTTTGTGCTTTTAAAGTAACCAACACCTGCTCACTCAACAGCTCATGCCATCATGCCAGGTTGAAGTGGAGGGCAGGGAGGGAAGGGCCCTTAGACCCACTTTTCCTGTGATGGCATCATTCAGCCTATGGGGATATGGACAGTGAAAACAATTAAAGATTTTTTAGGTCACAAGGAAGTATCCTTTTGGGAAATGTTTGTTTTTTCCAACCTTCCCACTGGGTTAAAGTGGAACATTGATCGATGTACACATGCCACTGGACAGCCTTAACTAGCCAGTACTCCTCTGCGTAGGGCTCAGTATCACTGACAGACACTGGAGTAGTGACCCGGGCAGCCACACCAGCCACTATCCCTGGGAAGTATCAGAGCAGAAAGGGTATATTTAGCCTTCCCTTGTCTATTTATTGTGGTGAACCAAATGACAACTTCCAGAATTTTCACCCAACAATCATAATGCTAGTGTTTGGAGAAGTACACAATGTCAATTTTTTCCTTGCACAAAATTTCTTTATAGAATGGGAATAACAATTGTTATCATAAGGCCCAAATTACATAGTACACTTTAAATACCTAGCTGTTTTGTATGGGTAAATTAAGGAGGTGATCATAATGTGATTTCAGAAAACACACAATTTATTGCCATGCAAAGACATTTTATTTTATGTATAATGTTAAAGGAGGAGAAGAATGCAAACAAATATCATATCAGTCATATAGAAAACTGTGTTTGGAATTATTTCAAAGCTCTTTCACACTGGCCCAGTACTTGGCACAGAACAGGATTTTGACTAGTGGTGGCTTGTCTGCAAATATTTAAAGAGAGCTAGAAACCTGCCTCTGGTTTTCTCTTCTACTCTATCTGTTTCCTAAAGCAATAACTGGTTCCCATCTGGTATGAACCTACAATTAATCCTCACGTTTCCTAGCATAAATGATATGTATGTACATAGCTTCATCCAACCCCAGAACATAAACTTTGTATAAAGTGTTACTGAAAAGTAAAGAGACCAAGTCCCACTTGTGGTTATTAAACATATGTCCTTTTTCAGATCTCTGATTTGAAAATATATAATATCTTATAGAACTTCATTTTGTTCTTTAGATTTCCAAAAAATACTATCTTTACTTAAATTACAGCAAGAAATTAACTTTTAAAACAAATTTACCCTACCCTTTTTAAATAGTTCAAAAAGAACTAAGGTTACATGTTCAAAGATTGCCATGCAGCAATCTATCTGCCTTAGCCTTTGAGAAGATAGATACAATTACCCAATTATCGCAAAATGACCAAAATAGGCCAAACAAATAAAAAGAAGCATGGAGAGGACATATGAAACATAAAAAAGGAAGCATTTAGGTGATGGCTTATCTGTTGAAATGAACACTAAATAATAAATACTGAAAGATGAAACCACATTTCCCTACACAGCAGTTAAAATATTTTTCTACAGAATTACAAAAAGGGTAAATTCCTTTATTATAATTTCAAGTGATGAGCTTTTTTAACATCAGGTTTCTTTTTAATCTTCATCTTTCCTAGCCATAGTTTGCACAACATTGTACGATTTTCAAAGATATTACCATAGACTCTCAAGTTTTCCAAAGACCTTACCGTCAATCCATTCACCTACCAGCCTGATATGTGAGCCTATCCTCTGGCATCTGGCATCTGGGTGCAGAGTCCCTTGGCCTCTGGCCATCAATCACCACCTACAATAGCAAGTTCATTTCTTTCTAAAGCAGTTTATTCCACATTTATGGCTTTTTGCCTCCAAGTTATCTCATAAATATTTTACCTCTACCACAAGGCACTATAAATTGTACACCTGTAAGATTTATAAGCCTGATATAGTAGTCTATATAAATTTTGTCTCAACCTGCACCATTTTTTAAAAGAATAAAATGCCATCCTCCAAATTTGGGCCTGGTTCATGAAAGCAAGCATCACTGTGTTAAGAATGAGAAAATGATGTTAAAAAAAGCCAACAGGTACTTAAAGTCTCTTAACCCGTGAATACCAAAGTTGAAACCAGAACTAAAATTTCCTGCTTCCTAATAACTCCATTCAATATCTCATTGACAGCCAGTGGGCCTCCAACTCTTTCATAAGACGATGCAATTATGGTACAATATACATGAGGGATTCATTCCAGGATCCCCACTGATAACATCTGAGAATGTTCAAGACCCTCACATAAAATAATGTAGTATTTGCATGAATTCTATGTATATCTTTCCCTTTACTTTATATCATCTCTGTATTATTTTAATACCTAATACAATGTAAGTGTATGTACATAGTTGTTATACTATTTTTTTTTTAGAAAATAATGACAGGAAAAAGTCTGCATATATTCAGTACAGACATATTTTTTCTAATGTATTTTCAATCCACAGTTGTTGAATTTGAAGATACAGAATCCACAAACCCAAAGGGCTGACTGTGTACACAACAAATGGTGAGACTAGTTACAACCAGTGTAATCTTTTCTCCCTTGAAGGGAAGGTATGACTGCAAATAAAGCCCAGACTTCAGCATCTCATCTCTGAGAAAAATCAAATGGAAAAATGTGATAACCATTTGAATAAAAAGGGGAAACAGACTTAGCCTGTTTCGAAATTTAGTCATCAACAGACATTTGCTTTGTCCAACAGAGTTACTGGAATTCAGTAAGAAGGAATCTGCTCTGGAAGGGCTGGAGGGAAGAGGGCCTCCAAGATTCTTCATCAATTCTTAGAGTTTCTGATTCCAACGGTATGTTTTTATCTGCATGGCAATGAGGAGATAAAAGCTACACTTGATTTTCCAAGATTCTCATGTTTCAAGCGGAGTAGTGTTACTTTAAATATTATATAGGCATTTTTAAAATTTACATGCCAATCAACACCCAAATGAATTAGCCTCTTTGACTCATGAACCTCTTTTAAATAAATCTATGAACAAAATTAGCAAATTCTGAATTGTACTTCACTTTGCCTATGACAACTCCAGAAATTTCCTTCTGAGGAAATTTACCATTAATTATAAAATTACTTTAATTTGGCAGTATTTTAATGACACTGTATTATTCTGTGTCTCATATATCAGCAGGTGCTCACATTACTCAGGTTTTGAGTCACGGAAAAGTTAATTATAATAGCCTTAATTATTTCTCTGCAACAATAAAAAGGGATCCTGAGAAAAGAATACCATTGGGAGGTTAATGTTTGCCACATGAATAAAAATGAATAGTGATGTTTTTAATCTGCTACATTAAATCACATAATTAAACACAAAATTTCAGGTGCAATTTGTTTTTGTGGTTGTATTCTAAGTGGTATACTTTTTAATTATACACAGAGTTCAATGTTTATTCCTTGAATTTTTAAGCTCCAATTTTTCTTTTCTATCTTGGCTCCTTTATTCAGGTTTGCCTCTCTTTTAACATGAATTCTTTGAACCCCTAACTCAACAATAGATCCACAACTTCCTTAGTTTCAGTTGTGCAATGGTAAGATGGAAAGTACTTGGCTTGGGATATACAGCTGTCATCCTGGAGATAAAAGTAATAATAGCGTTACCTAATGAGAAAATGTTTTAAGAATGGTTTGTGGGCCAGGTGTGGTGCTGCACACTTATAATCCAACACTTGGGAGGTTGAGGCAGGAGGAGCGCTGCAAGTTCGAGGCCAGTCTGAACTACATAGTGAGTTCAAGGCCAGCCAAACTACATAGTGAGGTCCTGTCTCAAAAAGAAAAAAAAAAAGAAGAAGAAAGGTATATAGCTGTCCTCTGATAACTTTCCTTCTTTAGGAAAGGATCAACTGCCTTGCACACTTGCACAATTATCTGGGTATAGGGTGACAGTCACTAACATTCCTTGTCTTAACCCACATTTTAATACAACAGGAAGCCCACAGTGATGCTGTAAGAGCATGGCTGCCATCTCCTCAGACTGCAACTTTGTGGTTCTCCAGCTTCATTCAACTGGAAATATATCAGGGCCTGAACAACAGCTCATTCACAAAGCCCAAATCACATCAGAATGTTTTGGATGAAAACCAATTTACAATGGGAAATCACACTTTCTAGTATGAAATTCTGCTGGACATCAACATTAGGATCTGAATATATCTTTGGGAACATAGGTAATAACCATAATGACAGCAGTGGTAGCAGCAATAGTTGTTATCTAACAAAGGAAAAGACTGTTGTTTGGAAACAACTGCTAGGGCTGTGGCTCCATTGGCACAGGGCATCTAAGAACATATTGATCCCCAGTTTCCTTTCTGCTACAATTGTTCAGAAATTGAGTTGCTTTACCCTTTCTTCTGACTAATAATTATGTTGTCTTAAGGAGACACCCTAAATCTTCACTTAAGAAAGAAAAATTTTAATTTATAAAATTCCTAATGCAAAAATAAACTTTAATTTGTTATTTAAAGCCATGAAAAAACTTGAGACAACATAGAACTATGATAGGAAGATGAGCTTCAAAACTGCACCCTGTTACCTGGAAGCACACCCAAGTTCAGAATCACGCTTTCTTGCTCAGAAGCACACCCTCTTATGCAGCCTTGGTGCTGGCAGGTGAGAGTTGTGCAAGTGTCAGGTAGGCCATTCAAAACCAGGACTGCTTATCTCTAAAGCAGAAACCATAGCAAACAATGTTCAGAACTGTTGAACCATATACTGAAATAAAGGGGTTTAGTTAAGTAAACTATAGTATGTAGAATATATAGCCAATCCCAATCATACTGTGAAAGTGTAATTGTGTGGGAAGCTAGCCACAATCTATTAAGTGGAGAAACTCAAGTGACTAAGCAGGGCATTCGCAGGACCCTCTGCCTGTCCTGGGGCAGGGGGAGTCGTGACTGTCCACAGACTCCTTCTTTCTGAGTCCTCTACCTCCCAAATGCTAGTCTCTTCCAGATCCTCTTCCCTGTATTAGAAAAATGGTAAAAGGAAAGAAGGAAGGAAAGGAAGAGAGGAAATATAAAATATTGATAAAATATTGTCCTTGCTTCAGACTTGCTTTCTAAGGTTTCAGCTGGATAATGTGGTGCTGGGGGTACTAATGACGCATAACCTCCAGAGAGTGGGGATGTTCACTCCCCCCAGGTAGGCTGCTTATTCTAAAGGAGACCTTCAGCCAAGCAAAGGACCCAGTATTCACTGAGCAGAAACTGAGTATCTCTGCAGTGCTGGGCAAAGAATGCAGAGATAGAAAATGAAAAAAAAAAAAAAAAAAAAAAGAAAGAAAAGAAAAGAAAATGCAATCCAGCTCTCCATGAGAGCAAGGTGTTAGCAACACGATCCCCATGCACTAGAAGCCTTGAAGAAAGGAGCGAGTAGCTGTCTGCAGAAGCAAGAAAATCTTCGCAGTGGAGACAATTGTCCACAGGACTCTGAAAGCCTGAACAGGAATTTGACATGCAGAAAAGAGTGACAGGAAATTCCAAGAAGGAAAACTCAGAATATAAATGCTAGGCTCAGCTTACTGTGGAAACAGAGATAAGGTCCATGTACCTGGAGTATAGCGTGTGGGTACGCACCTTCGTCACAGCACTTCACTCGTTATTTTTAAATCATTAACTTATCTATCTCTCTTTCCAGACTGCGAGTTACATTATCTTACCCATTTTACCTCGTGGTTGGGACACACTAGGAGTGCAATATTTCCTGACTTAAGCTCAGGTGAGAGATGAGTGGAGTTGAATGTAAACGTCTCTACGGCATGCCAAGTGTGAACTCCATCCTAATCATAATTATGGCGAGTGAGGAAGCTCTGAGGAAGACTTCAAACAACAGAGAGAAGGAGGCATTGTCTGTCCGGTAGGGAAAGAGATCTGCTGGCTGGCTGTGTGCTGGGGGCAGCAGGGAACAGCTACTGTAGTGAGGGACTGGAGGCAGGAAGGATGGCAATGGAATTGTGGTGACTTCCCAAATCTTTATGCCACAGAGTTAATAGTGACCAAGAGACTGACAAAAAGATGAAGTCAAAACTAACTCTAGGGCCAGTGAGATGGCTCAGCGGCGTAAGCTCCTGCCTGGCAAGCGCAAGGGCCCAAGTTCGACTCCTGGAACCCACATATGAAAAAAAAAGGGCCGGTGATATTGCTCAGCGGCACGGGCGCCTGCTGGTGCGCGAGGTCCTGAGGTCTACCCCCGGTACCCACAAATAAAAAAAAATTAAAAAAATAAAAACTAACTCTATCAAAAATAGATGGCTGACAGGCATCCTCCATGATGGGGAACAGAGAAGGCTGATAGATTTTAAACTGGAGGGGACTAATCTAAACTGTGGATTAGCTTAAATTGACTTTAATGTATAAATCTCCCAGAAGTAGCTGATTGGAGACAACTGAAAACCTAAATCTCCCAGAAGTAGCTGATTGGAGGCAACTGAAAAGCTAAATCTCCCAGAAGTAGCTGATTGGAGGCAACTGAAAACCTAGTAGAGGGACTCTAGAAAAAATGGAAGTGAAACAGAGGTGGTAGATGTCCTGATAGAACTGGAAAAGAAGTTCAAAGATGTGACCAAAGTAAGCCACATGGAGCAGGCAAAGGTGGTGGGCAGGGGAGAAGAAGAGACAATGCAGCGTGCACAGGGCACAAGCTCTGAGGGGTCTCAGGGCATTAGGACCTCAGTGAGAAGGGGCCCCAGAACAGTTATTGTAACAAGTTGCCAAGTGTATTAGGAATGGGAGAACCGAGGTATGGAAAATTCTTAGAGAGACATTTATGGTAAACCAATGTCTGCATAATATATTGCTGCATGAAGATGGTCCTAACCTTCCTCATCCCACAAGTTCTTCTCCCTACCTTTCTGCACCTAACTTTCTTGCCTTCTGCCTCTGTTCTTCTCCAAGCCCAGGCTTTAAAGCAGAATCACCAAGAAATTACTCAAATTCCTCTATACAGAGCTGCAAAAGAAAGTCAAATCTTCCAGATAAGAGAATAAGGAGGGGGGATGCATCAGTTATTTGCATTAGTTGCTGACGTACATGGCTAGTTTTATTTAGATACTCCTTTATCTGTCACCGTGAGCAGCAACAATATTAAACAAACTCATACTGCGCACTGTTTCTTTCTGGGCATTTCCTGTTGCTCACATATAGAGTGTGGTTAGGTCCTCCTTTGGGTACAAGAAAGATAAGCCACTTCTGAAAGCAGCATTTTGAAGATAAATTACTTAGAGCAGTGCCCATATTTCACAGCCATGCATTCAGGTACCTCCACCTCCTTGCTCTTTAGCCCAAATGGCAGTGAAGAAAATTCACTTCCACTCTATTTGCAAAATTATAAATATCCACTTATTATAATAGGATTCTATAATAAGTGGAACACAGACTCATTGTCCTAATTTAAGGCAGAGCACAAATTTCCCTTTTATTTTCTAAATTTTTAACATGTTTAACTATGTTATTGTCAAAGTAACTTCATATTTCAGTTAGAGTGGTACAGGAAAAAGAAAACTCTCATTTCAGAAGAAAATGAAGACTGTCTGAGTAATAATGCTGTCACACTTTGAAATTCAAAGCAATGCATTTGCTATCTTTATCAAAAATATTAAAATGCCACCTTATTTTGAAAATTATTCAGAACTGAAAAACAACAAAGCAGACCGAAATGTCTTTTCTGTAATAAGATAGATTCAATTGATAGACTTTTAGAAGAGAAGGATTATAACCCTTCAAAAGTGTGTGATTTCCAGTGACATGTACACTTACATTTCATAGCTATTTTTAAAATAAACCTATATTTATGATCTTGTGTAGAACAGAGGGAAAATAAGAAAAAACATACACACATTTATTATTAATCAGATATTAACACTAAAGCCATATTTTGCTTCTGGTTGAAAAAGAGCTTCAACAAAAAAACCAAAGTCAAACAACAGAAAACTTTGCACTTCATTCAGGTTTAGATATTACACTGAAAAGTCAGTCTTTCTACTTAACCACACCTAATGTCAAGTTCAAGAGGAGATGGGATCAAGTATTTCTCACAAGTGGAAGCCTCTGAAAGAAAAGTAAAGCAGCTAAGAGATGTGATCTCATCATTGGTGACTCATATCAGGTCATTTCCAGAATGAAAAGGACTCTAAAATTTTTGCAGCTACTGTTCCTTTTTCCCAGAATGCTTTTCCTCTGGTTCTTTCCATTAGTGCATCCCTCTTATTCTTTCAATGAGATCCACTTCCTTAGAGAGATCTTCTTGAATTTTTTACCTGTATTGAGTCTGAAACAAATTATTTTCTCTCCTGGACTCCTGGTTAGTGTCTTGGCGTGATTTGGACATGTCCCCCAAAAGTCTGCGCATTGGTAACTTAATCTTCAAATTCATATGCTAACAGTACTTAGAAATGAAGAAGTAATTAGTATTACATGAATTATGAGGAGGGATACCCATCATGGCCTTAGTGGTTTTACAGGAAGAGGAAGGGGAAGGGAGATTCCAGATAGTACACTAGCTCTGTCTTGCCATGTTGATGCCCTCTACCATGTTATGATGCAGGAAAAAAGTTCTCACCAGATGCTGGTGCCACACTTTTGGGTTTTCCATCCTCTAGAACCACAAGCTAAACTAATCTCTGTTCCTTATAGATTACCCAGTCTGTGATACTCAATGATTGTTACCCCAAAAAAGGACTAAAATATTCTCCTTTTGTGAAATTAACTTATAGTCTATTGCTTCCTAGTATATTGTTGCTCTCCCTCTATAAAAAATAAGCTGTCCAGGTCAGGAACTGGGTTGATCTTATTATTAAGCACCATCAGAGCCTGGAGCAGACCCTGGAGACAGTGGACAGGCACTCGATAAACTCTACTGAATTTGTGCTATCAGCCACCAGAAAAAAAGTATTCATGCATCTTACCAAGTAGGCGAGTCTTCTGTGCTCAATTTCAGTTCCTGGAGGTCCATAATCCTACCTTGGTCATAGCTCTTCCCCAAAGGTGAAGCCTTCCTGGAAGAAAATGTTACTCCAAAAGTTGAAAGGCTGCCTGGCAAAGGTCTCTCACAAAGTCATCAGAGTTTGGGACCAAGAAGGCAGAGGACTTCTCAAGAAGAGTTCGATTCCACCATCCCACTGAGAGCCAAAGAGGCAAGCTTCTTGGAGAATCCATTCCACTTGCAGCTCCGAGTATCCCAGGGAGTAGCAGCTGCAGTTATCACTCTCACTAGTGACCCTTTCATCCCTGTGCGCTTCAAAGTAGCATGGATTTGGGAAATAATACAGGTGTTCTGGTTTGAGTGTACCCCTCAAAACTCATGTTGAAATTTAATCCCTACTGTGACATATTAAGAGATGGAATCAGGTTTGACCCTTAAGATAGGATTAGTTTGAGGACTTTCTCCTCATAAGTAGATTAGTACATTCATAGATTAATGGATTAGCTGGTTAATGGGTTATCTCAAGAACAGGTCTGCTGCAAAAGCCAATTCCTCTGTCACTTGTACACGCTCCTCTTGCGATGCAACACCCTGAGCAACCTTGAGATTCTACAAAGTCCCCACAAGCAAGAAAGCCTTCATCAAATTTGGTACCTCAACATTGGCCCTGCCAGCCTGTTAGATAAAAACTTTTATGCTTTACAAACTTACTAGAACAGAAAATGGAGTGACACTAGGTTTATACAGGGTAGATATTTCTTTTACCCATCTACATTTGCATTGCGATTCTTCCTAAAGCATGTTCAAACGTGAATATGTACTAAGGCAAGGCACTTCATCTAATCCTCACAGAAGTCAGACCTTTGTAATTTGAGCTTGTTCCTATGAGATAAGTTATATCTCTAGCATTCCCTGTTGCCATATTTTTTTCCAGTAGAGTTTGTTTCTGTTTCAGGTATCTCGCATTATTTGCACAAAAGCATTTTTCAAGGAAAGGAGACAAAATTGAAGCAAAAATTCAGTTTGATTATTGTCATCCTTCCCTTTCAGAAAGAGTAGAAATTATCCAAAGGAAGGTAGTAAAAGGGCAACATTTCTAAACTCTGACTTCACACAGAACATCTCAAGAATCCTCTAAGTGAACACAATAGCAGACCACGCGGTTTGACACGGGTGTGTAGGAGAGTTGTGAGCAATGCTGAAATCCGTTCAGGTATTTGCAGAACTTCTGAGCTAAAGCTAAAATTATCATTAAAAATACAAAGTATTTTTAACCCAACAGAAATTAATGATGTACCTATTCTGAATTCTGTTGTTCTTTTGATGATTATACTTTGGAAAATGTTTAAATAACTGAGATTTCCACCATGAACTTACAATTTCAAAATCTATGGTGTTTTTTGTGATTTTTTTTAACTTAAGGTATCTTTTATATTACCAGGCTTATTAGCAGCTAGCTGCTAAAATCTGAAATTCTCCCACTTTATACTTTAAACAATTGGATTATTTGTTAGTAATTGTGTTACCTATCTATTGGTCTATTTGTGAGGAAAGTTTTTCAAAAACACTTCAATAAAAATAATGACAGTGTGATATTTCATTTTTTCATTAAAAAATTTAAAAATGCAGTTGCTGGTCTCATGAGGAACATCCACATAGCAATATAGGAAAAGATGAGTTTAAAATCCGTAAGATTTCGCTAGACTTCAGGTAAAACTCCTTTAAAATAATCATTGTCTAAAGAGAAAGGTCAAAGAGTAAGATCATAAAAATACTAGCAATTTCAGGAAATTTCCCATTGTTTTGTTACACAAACAAGGAAAGTAAAGAAAAATGGGACTGGGAGGTGGCTGGCCCCAGGCTAACAGGATGGGGATGGGGTCTTGGGGGAGTCATAATGGCCTTTGAAGGGAATTAAAAATGCCAGGAAAGCAATAGATTGCTTCAGCATTGTCATGGAGACAGAATCATCACAATGAAACTGTTCTTTTTCATGCCTCAGGGATACTCCTTGTCTCTTTAGATAAAGCAGAGAGGCCTGTGGTGCTTTGGGAAAAAATATTTTCTCACCCAGAAGATACAGAGAAACTAAGCAAGAACCAGCCCCAAAATATAGCCCTCACACACCCCCAGCAGAAACCAGAACATTTGGGGTGACTTTAGATTAGTGCTGGCGAAACTTTTAGAGCTTTCAATGGTAACAAACAGCCCACTGTGGCATGTGTGCCATAGGTTCGCCACCACTGCTCTAGGTGATATATTATCAAAACTTCTAGAGCTAAGTGGAACTTTTATGTGTCTCAGATTCTAGCAACATAAATAGCTCTGGGTCTGCATATATGTCACGTCAAATGCTAACAACTTAAAATACTTGGTAAAGCCTTCAAAGACATGTTTTCATTTTGTGAAGCACTATTAATTGCCTAAGTGTTCCTTCCAATTTTCAGTGAAGCAAGAACTTGACTTTTTATATTTAAAACTATGTATGTCTTGTTTGATAATTAAGACCTATTTCAAAATAATGATTCATTCTAGAATTACATATAAGACATCACAGATGAATGTCCTAAATATACTAATGCATAAGTGCAGCTCGTTTGTTATTCTGACATAACCTGAGCAGGGATTTGTACTATTTTCCTTGAAGCTAAATTAATACCATATTTTTTTGAAATATAAAATCACTATATATTGATTTATATACTTAATTGCCTTATTGAGCTAAGATATCCACAATTTATTTCAAATTCTAATAAACTTTGAAGATCTTGAGTCCTACCTGAAATCAAATAAAAGTAGCACTGAGCCATTTCTAAATGGCAATCTGATTTTACACTGCAAATGGGGAAACTGACAGAGAAGTCCCTAGAACTCTAAGTTATGTAAAATGTCAACTTATTCCTAGATGGCTAAACCCAGAGTCTAGTCTAGACTCACTAGAAAATATAGTGGCAGAAAAAGACAATGGAGGCTACCAATTATAATCAGGAAAGATGAAATGAACAAGCATACGCATGGATATTCTGGGATAAAAATTTTATTATATTCAAATAGCATCAATTGTAATGTCAAGTTTAATCCTTTGGTCCCAGAAGCCTCTCTCTATATTTCGCTTGTGATAAATGTTGTACTAATGCTCAAAAAACCTCAGAAAGTTACTCTGATGAATTCTAAAACCAAAACAGGTCTCTTAAGCAAAAAAGGAGGAGGAAGAAGAGGAGGTAAGGAGGAAAAAGAAGAGAATCAAGCTATTTCTTTCATTAAAGCCATGTTAAGCAGCTAACATTTAACAGCTTTGTTAAGTGTTGTTATCGGGAGGAGATTGTGTCTAAAAACTAAGTATACAATGGTCAGCTTGCATTGTCAAACCAGTGATTGAACTTCATTTTTTGCTACTTTGTGTCATATATATGTGAAATATAAAAGAGTTTTCTAACATTCTACTCCCATTCTAGACATAATGCTTTCCTATCCTTCATCCAATCTTAAGAAATAGCAGCTTCAAGAATTCAAAGATGCTAAAAGTACACTGAAGAAAGAAGAAATCCCCTTCCTTTTATTCGATAAACTCCTGTTCTGCTGTCCCCACCTGCCCGCAGGTTCTAGCAGGGGAACTGTAGACCAAGCAGCACAGAAACTGCCCCCAGTACTGTGTTTAAGATATAGAAAATAGCATGTTTGTGAGATAGTCTAGTGAAAAGTAATCATAGCTGGTTTTGATTAAGTCTATTTCCCTTTTATATTTATAGTGAAACTGATGCCAAATAACTCTTACCAAAGCACATTATATCATTTCCCTTGTAAATAATATGTAATTGTTTCCTACTAACCAGTGGATCTAGTCACTGGATTAAGATTTGTAGCCCTCTAGAATCTGCCTCTGCTTTTTTCTGACCATATTTATCTTCCTGTACTTTTCAAAATGAATCATAGGTGGTTAGAGGTATAGTTCAGAGGTCGAGTGCCTGCCTAGCATGTAGGAGGCTCTGGGTTTGATCCCCAGCCATAGGGGGAGGGTGTTCTAAACTTCAGCCAAGCCAGTCTTATTACTGATTCTCCTATTTACAATTGTCTTTGCTCATATTACTTTCCAGTTTGAAATGCCCTTGATCTCTCCCCCGGCCCCTGCACAAACACATGCTCACTTTACACACATCCCAGCCCTGGGAGTCATGGAGACCTCAGCTTTTTCCCCTTAGTGGCTAGGGGAATGATACCAACTCTGGTCTCATGGATATCATTAAAGGAAATCACATTGGAAATGTGCTGGCACAAAGGAGACCACTAAATATGAATTTACTCTCTACCTTCGTGTATCAAAATCTCAGCCATCCTAACCGCATGCAAATGAAAGCGGTATTTCTTCCATAATTCTGCTATGGTTCAAGACATGTTTAGAATCCTTCTTGTGGAATTATCTTCAGAACTCTATTAAGAATACATTCAACTGTTCTTCCCAAATAGCTGGACAAGCAGATGCTTAATTAGTCAAAAACATATTTTGCATATAAAACAGGACATCTGGAGACCTGTGCCATCCAGGGGTAGGAAGGCAGCTCCATGAGGTGGTCAAGATCTCACCTCCTTCCATTGTTCCGCCCAACTACCCTTAGAATGTGGCTTTTGTCCTCAAGATGTCTTCATGGGTGAAATATGGCTGATACTGCTCCATGTCCTATACAAAGACACAGAACAAGGAAAAATATACAGAATCTTTCCCCACCTTAAGCTTTGCCTTTTCATTAAAGATGAAAACCTTCCTAAGAACTTCTACTTGCATTGCCTAGCCACCCCAGGCTGCAGAAAAAAAGCCAAGAGATTGAATATTTCATCCTCTCAGCCTCTATGATAAAGGAAGCCCAGGGCCAGACAGTTGAGATGCATGTTGTAAAAGCCAACCTCTTCATAGTCAATTTATAAGTACATACATTTATTAAAGAATTAGCTCTAAATCCACCTTGGAAAAATGTATCAATTGTGAATATGCAAAAGAACATGTTGTGTTCTCTGCAGTCAATTCCGAAAGAGGAAAGGCAAACACAGTTTTGACAATAGCAGCATTGGAATAATTAGGCTCCAGAAGTAATTAAGGTGTACAATACTCCTCTAGGTAGATGGCTTCTCTTATGTTTGCACTTGAACCAAGTCAACGGGTCACCACAGAGTGATATACTGACTCTTATTCCCATAGGTACATAGAGTCTACCAAGAAGGTAAGAAGCTCTTGGCTTGTGTTCTGTGCCTTTCCTTTAACCCTATTGCAGCCAACAGGACACATGATAAAATCCACAGAGGTGTATGATTCAACCCACTAAAGGCAAACAGAGCACCGCTTTATAAATGCGACTCTAAGGCTGAGCAACTGGAAGTTGCAAACATGTGCTGGCACATTACACCACTCTAATGTTATAGCTGCACTTAGCTTAGACCAAAGCTTGAATTGGATATGGGACACTCATTTGCCCCCAGGGTTAAACAGGGGTGGATTTCTATTCTACACATGTGAAAAACTGCTCTGTGAATGCGCTACTAAAACGTTTTTAAACTTTTGACATTGCTGTTCAGTTAGCAACTTCTCCACTAACTATGGGAGGAAATACAACTATAAATAGAAAGGGCAGCAACAGTACACAACTAAAGCTCCAGGGGCATCATTCACTTGTCGTTGATATTAGTGGCACCTCTGGAGCTGTTCTGTGTACAACTTCTGAGACCATTTGTGATGGCACTTTGGGACTATTCCCTGGACATAGCTACTGCCTGCACTGTCCTTATTTAATAGCTGAATGATGGCTTAGAAGGAAAAATTATTCTGCAAGAGCTGATCAGAATTCCAAGGCAGCCATTGCTGCTAAGTCCCTTGTACCTAGCTTCAGAAAGATGGAATTGCAATGTGTTGAGCAGCTCAGGAAATTCCACTGGAAAACATTAAGGGCTTTTGCAATCCAGTTCACAGTGTGATTCTAGCTACAACTTGGCCATGGTGAAACTGTTTTCACCAGAAATTTATTTTAGCTGTTTGGTAAATATTTATGAACACACCACCAATCACACATAAAATAGTTAGAGGCTACAGACTCACGCAGGTCACAGTCAAGAAAACCAGTCATCTCTAAGAAAGGTTATTCTAAGAGAAAATAGCCAAACTGTAGGAATAAAATAAAAGAGCAGTAAGTATTAAGTATCTATCCTGTGCTAGGTTCTGTGGAGATAACAAAGGAAGCCTAAAACCAGTTCTCTGTCTTTGAAGCGTTTACAACATCCAAACTGAAATGAGCTCATTCATTCATTGAGTAAACATTCACTGAATCCTGGCTGAGTGCCACATATACATCACCTCATTTTATCTTCAAAACCTTAAGCGTTGGTCCTGTAATTAGCTTCATTTTACAGATGAGGAAATGGAGGTGTAGAGAAGCTGAGTATATCATTCAAGACTAAACAAAAAATGGGTGGAACTGGGGGACAGCCCCAAGCAGCAGGAACACTTGGTGGTAATAACCACAGCATAAGAGCATAATGCAAGTGAGGGTTAACAGTATACAGATGTCCTGCCAGGGCCACTGTAGTACATCAAGGTCACCCTATATCCACAGGAGAACAGGAGATTCAGACAGTGAAGATAGCCATACTGGAAGGGGAGGAAGGAAGAAGAGTTCACGGTTGGTGTGAGCATGGGATATATTTTGGCCCATATTTTTGGCCTCAGGAGCATCAAAGACATCTCTAAACAAGCCTTCTGAGGTATACATTACAAATATCTTCTCAAGAGAGACTGTTGAGAGACAAAGCTTGAACAACTAGCACATCTATGTTGGGTTAAGGAGTGTGCATCTAAGCAGATCCCTGCAGAATTCCTTTTTACTTCTGTGTTGGGGTGTGGGGAGCTCAAGTCATTATCCCTACTTCCATGTTCCACAATTGAAATCGAAAACAATTCATATTTTCTCAGTGTATCAAAACATATTTTATGGGAAAATTACTAAAGCTCTGGTAGTAAAATTACACTCTGTATTTGTATCTGGTTTAACAGAAGCTGCTGCTGGAAATTATAAAACTCTATCTTAATACATCTAAAGACAGATGAAGTGTTAATAATTTTATCCGTTTGGTAAGTATGGTATCTTATCAATCACTTAATATCAATTTTAAGCTCTTTCGAAGCATGCTTCCCTACCTGCTAAGAACTGAATTATTTTGTTAGCCCTGTATTATGTCTCTCCACCCTGGCTCCAGCACAGCAAAGTTTTGCTATGTGAAATCAGATGCTTTTGGATTCAAGTGATGTCCTCTGAGATATATGAATGCTACATGGGTGAGCGTTACAAAAATAGTTGCTAAGGTTCTTATAGTGCTTTTCCTACTCACAAACTCCAAAACTGACAAATTTTCTGACTTTGTACATGTGTGTAGAAGGAAGCAGAGGGAGAAAAGAGCTTTTTGTCTGTGTGAATTGGGTAGAGAAAGATGGGGAGGAGCTTTCCCAGGCTCCTTTACTTCCTCTGAGAGCAAGAGATTTGGAAAGTGATTCAACTAGTTCACTTTGCAAATATTTCTTGACTCATTCCCACTGAGATAATAAATTATGACACAGCCATCCTAGGTTTGACTTATTGAAGAAGTCACAGTTAATGCCATCAAAGAGATAGATTGAAGTGTGGGTTCAAGATCACTCACCAAAAAATGTTTTTTGTGGTAATGAATATTTGGAAAAATACAAATGGCTAACATAAATTCATAATTAATTTTAATCATGGTATTATATAGCACATTGCTACCCAAAATCATGTATTTGAAGAATTCTGAATCCAGTGAGAAATGTCTCATTGTTGTTAAATAAAAAAGCAAAATATAAACTTTAGTATTCTAAATTTAAATAATAATCTGTGTATGTAAGCATAAATTTATAACATTTATAAGTAGTGATATTTTATGTATATTCCTCCCATAATATATTGCATATAATGTATAAACTAAATATGTCATCTCTTTAATACTGGGAAGAATAATTTAAATAGTATACATATATACTCTATATACTTATGTCACTATATGTTCATAATACATGCTATAAACAAAATATATATTTGTAAATAATATATAAATAGAATAGATATTTAAAAATATATAACATACATTTCATATTGAAACAATATACATAAAATGTTGCTAAAGTTATCCGAGTTTTTGCTTTTTAAGAAATTTTTATATTATTCTTCATATCTTTAAATATTTTTAATTCACAAATAAACACGTAATTTTGTAGTTAAAAAATTTAAGAAGCCTCTAATTAGTTCAGTAACTAGAATCACATCTTCCTAGACACACGTTCCTCATAACTTCCTCACTGCTTCCCTAACTAACTAACCAACCATCCCTCTTGCTACTCTCTGGTGACTATGGCGGCTGACTGACCAGCTCACACCCACCTGAGCCATCAGTACAGGCTGGCACATGCTCATCAACCACAGCGCACATGCAGAAATGTGTATGGCTATCAGGGGGAAAATGTGTTTGCCCCTAGTTAAGGAGCAGAAACTCTTCTAGACCGCACAGCAAAGATGGGAAGGGACTAGAGAAATAAAAGTGATATCTAGGAATTCTCTTCAAGAATTAAAATGGGTACAATACTGAATTCCTCCACATGATTATTTCCTTACCTAAGAAAGTGCCTTTCTAATTATGTCATTAGAAGTTTTGGATTCATAAATATATTATACAGTTAAAATAGTCTTTAAACTGTGACCCAAACCTAACATGCTTAAATTTGAGAGGTGGAGGAGGGCAGGCCATCTCAACATCTAATCAAGACTGTTTTGGCCCAGTCCCATCTATGAGTGTGTCCCACTGTGCATGTGCCTCCCTGAAGGGCCTCAAAGGAAACATGCACTGGCTATGAAACAGCTGCTTCTGGGAGAGTTTAAAGCTTTGTCCACGAGCATCTGTACCAGAATCACATGTGGTCCTTAGAAGTTAAGTTTCCAGGGCCAGTGAGATGGCTCAGCGGCCTAAGCGTCTGCCTGGCAAGTTTGAGGGCCCGAGTTCTACTCCCGGAACCCACATACGAAAAAAGGGCCAGTGATATTGCTCAGCGCCACGGGCAACTTCTGGCACGTGAGGTCCTGAGGTCGACCCCCGGTAGCCACAAAAAAATAAATAAATAAGAAGTTAAGTTTCCAGCTCCACGTCAGGGCCGCTGAGTCAGTGGTCCTATGTCTCAACCCTGGAGTCTACACTTCACCTACTCCATAGGCTATCCTCATGCACCCTGAGCTTCACATACTGCATTACCACATCAGATGCTATCAAATGGTGCCTTTTGCAGAGCTCTTCCTCATGTAATTGACTTTCTTTTTCTTTTTTTTTTATTAATACCTATTTATAATACGTAATGGATACATTCATCTGGGAAATTGGTACATACACATATCACATCTTAATCCTTTTTACTTCCCCTTCTCCAGTCCCTCATCCCTAAATCCTCTTCCCATCTTCATAAAGTCT
This sequence comes from Erethizon dorsatum, assembly GCA_028451465.1. Classification (NCBI taxonomy): domain Eukaryota; kingdom Metazoa; phylum Chordata; class Mammalia; order Rodentia; family Erethizontidae; genus Erethizon; species Erethizon dorsatum. Next base: position 53,305,310 of record CM051828.1, read on the forward strand.
ACATCCGTTTCCTATCATCTATCTTTTATTTTGCTCTTTATTTATACTTTGGGCTTCTCTTATAAAGGGAAATCATGTGATATTTAACATTCTCTATGTTTTAGTTCACTTAGTATTATGGTCTCAAGGTGCATCCATTTTCCTACCAATCACTCAAATTTATCCTTCTTTATAGCTGAGTAGTACTCCATTTTGTATATATTTTCTTTATCCATTCATCTGTTGATGAGCATATAGACAGCTTTCAAGATTTAGGTATTATGAGTTGTGCTGCTATAAATGTAGGTATGCATATATTACTGCAATATGATGCTTTAACTCTTTTGGAAAGATATGCAGAAGAGATACAGCTGGGTCAAAAGGACTTTCTATTTTTAGTTTTTTGAGAAATCTCCATACTGATTTCCATAGTGATTATACTGGTATAATTCCAGCCAACAATATAAAAGTTTCTTTTTCCCACAATCTCACCAACACTTACTGTTTTTTGAGTTCTTAATGGTAACCATTCTTTTTGGAGTAAGACAAAAATCTCAATGTTGTCTTGATTTGCATTTCTCTAATAGCCAAAGATACTAAACATTTTTTCATGCAATTATTGGTCATTTGTAGTTCATCTTTTGAGAAGTGTCTATTCATTTCAATTGCCCACTTTTGATTGTATCTTTTATTTTGTTGGTCTATTTTTTTTTAAGTTCTTTATATGTTCTAGATACTAATCCTCTTTCTGAGGAGTAGCTGACAAAAGTGTTTTCCCATTCTGTAGGTTGCCTCTTCACTCTGTTGGTTGTTTCCCTTGCTGTGTAGAAGCTTTTTAATTTGATGTGATCCCATTTGTTGATTCTTGGTATTATTTCCTGTGTAATTTGGATTCTGTTCAGAAAGTCTTTGCATATGCCCATGCATTCAAGAGTTTTACCTATTTCATTTTCCTGGAGATTAAGTGTTTCTCTTTTGATATTTAGGTCTTTGATCTATTTTTATTTGATTTTAGTACAGGGTGAGAGATATGGTTCTAGGCCCATTCTTCTGCTTGTATATAACCAGTTTTCCCAGCACTTTTTGTTAAAGAGGTTACCTTTTCTCCAGTGTATGTTTTTGGCCCCTTTGTCAAAGCTCAGATGTCTGAATGTGCCTGGGGTTGTTTTTGCATTTCCAGTTCTGTTCCATTGATCCAAATGTCTGTTTCTGTGCCAGTAGAGTGCTGTTTTTGTCACTATAACGGTGTAATATAACTTGAAATCTGGAATTATGATTCCTTTTTCTTTTCTCTTGTTGCTCAAGATTGCTTTGGCTACTCTGGGTCTGGTCTCTTCTATTTCCACATATATTTTAGGATTGTTTTTTCTAGTTCTGTGAAGAGTACTGTTGGTATTTTGATTGGACTTTCATTAAATCTACATATTATTTTTGGTGATATGGCCATTTTGACAATATTTTTTCTGCTTATCCAGGAACACAGGATGCCTTTCTATTTTTCTAATATTTTCTTCAATCCCCTTTATCAGAATACTATGATTTTCATTATAAACATGGTTATGGCTTGTGTTTAGATGTCCGCCAAAAGCCTCCTGTAGTCATAGGTGGGCCTTTTTAAGATGTGGCTAGATCTAGAGTGTGTGATGCTGGGATTGATTCATGCTGCAATGCTAAACTCAAGGGCACCAGGATTAAGGGTGTGAGTGCTACACACCCTGAGTAGCCTAGATAAGATATAAGGGATAGAAAGAGCTATGGTCATCCCTTGCTTGTTTTGCTACCTTCCTTCTGCCATTAACTGTTTCTCCTCTGTGAGGCCTGTCTGCCAAGCCATCCTGCATTGGAGACAGTGGACAATGGACTGAAACCTCTACAAACTGTGAGCCAAATAAACCTTTCCTCCCTTCATTTTGGACATTGGGTATTTCGTCTCAGCAACAAGGAAAGTAACTGAGAGATGTCTTTCTCTTCCTTGGTTAGGTTCATTCCTAAGTATTTTCTTTCACCTGCTCTATCTTACAGAAAACACAATTTCTGTAATGTAGTTTCTTACATGTAGTTTAAGAATTCAACGATATATCTCACTGGACCAGGACAATTTTCTTCCACTGTCAGTGAAGGTAAAAGCTCTTTAAATCTCTACTTGAAGTAAAAACATCAAAATTAAATCCAGCATTTAGTCATCCTGAGTCACTCTGGGGACTTGTAAGGCAGGTGTCCTGGAGGAAGAGGTCATGATGAGCGAGAGAGACTGAATACCAAAGCTGAGTGGAGATTAGAAGAGAGGCCTACATCAGGCAAGAGGCTGAACCCTGAAAATTACGGACTTAATAAGTAAAATGGGATCCATGCTCATTGTGCATGGCCTTTCCAAGGTAACTTACAACCCCAGAGAAATGGAAGGAGCAAGAGAGGTCAATAGGGCAAGATGACTGTGGCATCACAGGTCCCAAAACCCAAGAGCTAATTAGTAGCCAGGTTCCCTGTGTGGTCCTGGCTTCAGTTTCATTCTGTCAGGGAGTCTAAGTAGCTTCAACCCAAGGAAAATCTCGAGAGAGGTCCTACCCATCATCAATACCTTTGGGTTCTTTGGGAACTCCAATTCTCTTTCTTTATTGGCTCGTGTTTCACATCCTTGAAGGAATTCTAGAATACCTGTGTCGATCTAGTTTACTAAATAATTAGAATTAAATTCCTAGAAATTATTTCTTTTTTTTTTTTTTTTTTTGGTACCAGGAATCAAACTCAGGGCCTCACACTTGCCAGGCAGATGCTGCACTGCTGAGCTACACCCCTAGCCCTAGAAATTATATTTTTTTAAATGATAAGACATCCCGTAAAAGATTGGGACATCCCATAGAATAATCATGCTGAGTAACTCTGAGGTGGTAAGTTTGTTTTTGTTTTTGTTTTTGTTTTTGCGGGTACCAGGGGTCGACCTCAGGACCTTGAGTGCCAGCAGGCGCCCGTGCCGCTGAGCGATATCACCAGTCCTTTTTTCATATGTGGGATCCGGGAGTCGAACTCGGGCCCTTGCGCTTGCCAGGCAGGCACGTACACAGCTGAGCTATCTCACCAGCCCCAGTGGTAAGTTTTCTAAAAAGCGTAGAATCACGATATGTGAAAAATGTTTAACTATCTTATTGATCTTATGTATTTCTTTCATTTTAGTATTAATTCAAGATTATTCTGCACCTTCAACGTGCCAAGTAGATGAGAATAAGTGGCGAACAAAGATAAACATGATTTTTGTCCTCAAAGAGCTGTGTTCCAAGAAAAAGACAGGGAAGAATCAATCACATAAGTAGTGTAAGCTTTCAATGTTGACATGAACTAGGAAAGAAAGGCCTGATACTAGAAAAGTCAAGACCAGAGATTGACCGCACAGAGTTCATAAGAATATGATAAGGAGTACACTTAGTGTAACCAAAGAGGAGGTTTGAGACAGAGTTATGTGGGAGATAGGTTTGGTGAAACAGGCCAGATCAGGGTAGGTTTGAAGGCCTGAGGAAGAGGTTTACCTTTATTCCAAGGACAACAGGAAGACACTGATGGTGGCCACTGGGGGGGAAAAACATGGAGAAAGGGATATTGAAGCAGTAAAATGAGATGTGTCCATTAGGAATGTCAGCTTGCAGTGTACAGGGCAAGAGATCGTGATTGCTTAGCCCAGGTGGACATGAATAGCAGGTGGTCACTGAATTGCTTTGAAAGACCTGCTCTTAATCCTTCACTGCAGAAACGAGGACAGATGAGCAGATGAGTCAGCTGGACTTATTTTTTTTTTTATTTTAAAGAGAAGAAAAAACAAAACAAATCAAAAAAAGAACAAATTTTCAAAACAACATAATATGAGGGTAACAATGGTTAATGCATTACGTATTATTATCTTTAAGTTAGTTATTCAGGATGCCAGACATTAGCATTCAATTGTCCAAACATTATTGGCTCAAACCTTACTCTTCAATGAACTAAGTAAAATTGGTAGTGTATCTATCTTAACCATCTTATATATATATACAATTTTATTTTTTTCCCTTTCCCTTCTTTCTTTTCCCTATTCCAGTCTCTCTTTCCTACTGACCAGTTTCTTTTTGATTCACCGTGTCTATTGTACATTTTGGATCTTATTTACTCTTTCAGTTTCTCATACGAGAGAGACAATACGATGCTTACACATGTGCGTCCAGTTTATTTCACTTATGAGTATTTTCTCGAGTTGCATCCATTTACCTATAAAAGTCTCCAGTTTATCTTTCTTTATGGCTGAATAGTACTCCATTGTATAAAAATACCACATCTTTCTTATCCATTCCTCAGCTGATGGGCATTTGGGTTGTTTCCAAGATCTGGCTATTACAAATTGTGCTGCTATAAACATGGGTGCACATATATCACTGTGGTATGATGTTTTTAATTCTTCTGGGAAGATGCCCAGAAGGGGAATAGCTGGGTCAAATGGGACCTCCAACCCTAGTTTTTTGAGGAATCTCCACACTGACTTCCACAGTGGCTGTACCAGTCGACACTCCCACCAACAGTGAAGAAGGGTTCCTTTTTCCCTACAGCCCCTCCAGCATTTGTTATTAGTTGATTTCTTTATAGTAGCCATTCTTTCTGGGGTGAGATGGTATCTCAGTGTTGTTTTAATTTGCATCTCTCGAATGACTAGTGATGTTGCACATTTTTTTGTATATTTGTTTTCCATTAGTATTTCTTCATCTGAGAAATGTGTATTCATCTCAGATGCCCATTTTTGGAGTGGGTCTTTAAATTTGGGAGGTCTGATTTTTTTGAGTTCTTTATATGTTCTCGATAGTAATCCTTTGTCTGAGGAACAGCTGGCAAACATTTTTTCCCACGTTGTGGGTTGTCTTTTCACTCTGTTGGTGGTTTCTCTTGCTGTGCAAAAGCTTTTTAATAAGATGAGATCCCAGTTATTGATTCTTTGGGATAGTTCCCGTGCAGTTGAGTTTTTATTCATAAAGTCTTTGCCTACACCAATGTCTTCAAGGGTTTTACCTATCCTACCTTCCAGCAGATTTAATGTTTCTGTTTTAACATTTAGATCTCTGATCCATTTTGAATTTAGTTTAGTGCATGGTGAAAGATATGCGTCTAGTTTTAATCTTGGCATGTGTAGAGCCAGTTTTTCCAGCACCATTTATTAAAGAGGCTATCTTTCTTCCAGCGAATGTGTTTGGCACCTTTGTCAAAGATAAGGTGGCTTAGTATGTCTGGGGTTGTTTCAGCATCTTCTAATCTGTTCCATTGATCTTCAGGTCTGTTTTTTTGCAGGTACCACACTGTTTTTATCACAGTAGCTTTATAGTATAATTTCAAGTTGGAGATTGTGATGCCCCCTGCCTTGCCTTTATTGCCCAGAATTGCCTTTGCTATTCTAGGTCTCTTCTGATTCCAAACGAATTTTAGGATTGTTTTCTCTAATTCTGTGAGATATGCTGTTGGAATTTTGATTGGAATTGCATTAAATCAGGTCAGCTGGACTTATTCAGATAGCAGTCTGCTGGGGCCAAAGCCCAGCCTCCCAACCCTATCCACAGAGGCAAAGAAAGTAAAACAAGGCAACCTGTCCTTCACACTGCGTATCTAAAGTTAGTGCTCTTTAATGCGCTGGGCTCCTGGGATGAGATGGTCAAATTAACAACCAAAACCAGGCACAAGTGCAACACAACCCAGTGTGAGTAATGTGTTCAAGGAGCCATTTCTGAGGGAGCCCTACTACCTAGGCAGACACCCTTACCAAAGCACCTCTGAAACTTAATATTCTTGACAACATATAACTGTCATATTCATATAAAGCTTTGTATTTTAAAACAATTTCACTTATGTACAATTTCATTTGGTCCGTGTGACTTCTCTGGGAGGGCACTGGAACAAGTGTTCCTGCTTCCCTAACTGGGAAAACTAAGGCACAGAGAAGTGACCTGCTCATAGTTGCACAATCACAAACTCCATATGGAGGAAAAAGATAACCAAGACGTCTCTAGGTAGAGTAACTTTGAACAGAATCCAATGATACTTAGGCTTTAGTGCCACTCCAAGATCCTAGAAATGCATTCACACGAGCCTATATTTTATAAAATCATAAAAAGTGAGAAATGCTTGTACTTTTTTACTTAATGAAGTTTCACCAAGCTATGTGAATATCAGGTCCCAGAACACCTGGATGCATCCCTACTGCAAAGCTAAGCCACCTGGTTGGCACCTTCAGTGCCAGGTTTGAACCATGGAGAAACAAATGCCTTTCCAAAACTTCCAATATTACTCATCCAAACTTTTAAATTTTCCTCAGGCCACAGTCATCAGAAGTGGACAGTGCATTTAGTAGCCTTCTCAGCACAGTGGTGGGACCTAAATTAGACTAAATTAGTTACCAAGTGGTTTGCAGTAAACCAGCCATGAAAATGTCATGACTGTGTGAGCCATGGGAAACGTGGTATCCCGAACTTCAACGGGAAGGTTGCAGGAACTAGAGTTAAGTATGTGTGATGGCCTCGTATGGGACAGATGTTGCTGGCTTATTTGGTGGATGAAGCTGGATCCTATCTGTCAGATTTGAAAGCTCTCAAGTAAATGGGTGCGAACAGGTATTCCCCAACATCTAAGTGTCAATTCATTGACTTCTTCCTTTTGTGCAGCAGCAAATGACCTTTCATGCTCTCCCCTTTAATCACAAACAGGCCATGAAGATGGAGAGCAGAAGGAAATAAAGAAAATAAATAGTTGAAGCTTTCTAGAACAGGTCTCAATATAGCCCAAACCAAATGCCTGCTGGTGTTGAAGCACATACAAAAGATCTCCCCCATTGGCCTCATTTTCTTAAGCTGAACCAGTGAAAGGGAAGAGGGGAGATGAAAATTTCTTCCTCGGAATGAGGAACCTCTGAGTGCTGCGTGGGAGGAATTAGTGACAATAACATGATGTCTGTCAACTTTTTAAAAATTGGAATCAGGAAATCCAAAAGTCAAGTTGAAAGAAGACAAATTAGGTATATCAAGATTTGACACATCACTGAATACTTGCTAATGAAAGAAAAAAGATTTCCTTTAACTTTCTTATTGTCTTTATGCACAACACTTTGAAAATCACAAAACATTTTCATAAAAGCATAAAAAGCATTTAAAAACCCTATTCTAATATGAAGAGAATATAAAAGGCATGTGAAATTCATCTCTAAAAAAGGCAACAGCTCATTCTTGGGTCTTTTTTTTTTTCCTAAACTTTGCTCTGAATGATTCAGGTGGAATCAAAGAGAAAAGCCTTAAAACAGCTATTGTTATTCTGTTTTCTGTTGAAAGTTTCAAGAAGCGACTGCAGTAGAGCCAGAGATGTAGACTAGCAGCAAAAATGTGGATGGTTTTTCAATTAGAATTTCTTCCTCACGGGATTGAAATGCAGTTTGTCAGGGTAGTAGACTGGTGTCATTCTCTGTGTTCAGCAGATGTGATAAAGCCATGTGGCCACATGGCTTCATAAACTTGACTGAACATTTAATAATGTTGCTCCAGTGATCACTTAGAGATAACTAGTGGTTATCCGGAGCAGCTATCAAACCTAAAAACCCAAGAAGATCTCACTCAAAGCTGCCATGTTTGTGTTCCCATGCATACCAGGGCCATGGTTGAGTGCAGTTGGCCATGATACTTTATAGCTTTGAACACGTTTCCTGACACCCCCAGACTACAGTTTGGAGTATGTTATGAAACCAACAACTTCACATTGGCCCTAGTAGCACCTTATAACCCTAAGTAATATGTGGAAGATGTTAGGGAAATGGCTTAAGCAGCTGGAATGAGAACAAGGCCTTCTTACTCAAGTTAGGCCCTTTGCTCATTCTTCATGTTATGTTGGCAAAAGAAATAACTGAGGCGAAATATTTCTCAAAACATATGGATGTTTGATAATTAATGGAGCAATTATCTCAGAAGCCTCTTTAAAACTGAAGAATTCATATGTTGGCAGTTAAAGGTAGATAAATAAACATTCTAAGGTCTGAAACAGTCCAAGGTTTGAACTTCTAATTATAAATTATTCAGCTTCTCAGATTCTCTTTGTCTCTCTATACTCAATATTGGGCTCTCTTCTTTCTCTCACCTTTTCCTTCCTTCTAGAAAGATTAAAGAGTCATTCAGTCAACTTTATTCTCTATAGCTTTTAAAATTGCAGTGGAGGGCCTGTGAGATGGCTCAGCAGCATAGGTGCCTGGCTGGCAAGTGCGAGGTCCTGAGTTCGACTGCCAGTACCCACATAAAAAGGAAAAAATGGCCAGTGATATCGCTCAGTGTTGTGGACAAGCACCTGCTGGCAAGCGCGAGGTCCTGAGTTCAACCCCCGGTACCCACATTAAAAAAAAAAAAATTGCAGTGGAACTGCTATGGAATATTACATTAAGACAATGTAATAAGACACAAGAAAGTAAGTAATGCCATAAAAATTTAAAAAGGTGTTCACAAATAATAATATTAGGCATCTGTCACCTCCCCTATTAAAAAAAATCAACAATGAATCACTACTAAAAGATAATTTAGCACAGTAGTTTTAAATCGATACCTTAAAAATAGCTCTCACATATAAAATAAAAACCAATTTAAAATATAGTGGAAAAGAAGATCCTATCTACATTTAGAAAAGAAAACATCAGGCATAACCTTAATATAATTAAGAAATATATAAAATCTTTATAAAAATCATACAACATTCCTTTAAAAACTACAAAGTTTGATGGAAAATAGAAAGATATCCAACTTACCTTGGTTAAAAAAAAAACTCAATGTTATAAAGATTCCAGTTCTCCTGAAGTTGATTTCTAAGCTTAATATCATCTCAGTAAAATATCAGTAGCTTTTTTTCCCCCCAGTTTACTTAGAAGAACAAACAAGCAAGAGGGACCATAGAAATAAGACAAATGACAAAGAATGAAATTGTATTTCCCACATATACCACAAACACAAAGAGCTAATATCCTTTTTACACATAGTTCTGGGTGTGGAAGACTCACCCTAGGGAGGATTGTGGCCAGAATGGTATAAAAGGGAAACAAAGAAGGAAGGCTTGCTTCTGTTTCTTCGGTGGAGCTCCAGTTTTGACCTTCACACTGGATGTATTCTTCAGCCTTTCAGCACAGACCCTTTGGCTTCCTTGTACGGACTCACCTGGGACACTACAGTGAGCTTCAGGCCTTAGACTGGCTCCTTAAATCCCCAGTGCACAGACAGACCTTTCGCACTCTTCCACACCTGACTCTCTGGGCAGCCATTAGAAGCCAATCTTGTAAATTCTTATATATTTGTATAGCTAGTATTAAATCCATTTCTCTGGTAAGCATTGACTGATACAAAAGGGAAAATAAACATATTAAAATCTTTGGAAAGGTTTTCAAATTCTTTCCATGTCAAATGGCGTTGTCTGCCCTCACCTATCCTGAATAATAAGAAGAATATAAAACCTAAGCTAATCAAAAAAATTGCCCTCGTAGATATGCTACATTCTCCTCTCAGACTAAGCTCTCATTAAATTTTCAATTTAATAAGTAATAAAATCAGCCAAGAAGAATTTTGTCTTTCATTTATACAACAAATGCCGATTGCCTCCTATAAGCCAGACACCACCTCTTATCCCTTCCAAACCTACATCTTTGCAGAAGCAGTAGTATTATCCAATTTCCCTGAACACGCAAAGAGGAGAAGCAAGTGGGGAGACCTCCACAACCAGGGGATGGAATCAACATACAGAAATTGGTCAATGGTGAAGCTAAATGATTTAAATCCTACCCAGTGGCAGCCCAGCACATGTTCCTGAAGGTTGGCTGAAGGTTAGAAAATCCATTATCAACATTCTTTAATAGTGTTCCTCCCCCCCACACAATTGAGATTATTACCGTACATTTTCTGTTTACTTTGTACCTACACTGAGATTTTCAGGTTCCTCTATGGCAAACAGCTCTGCCAATGATCACAATGCTGAGGTTTTGTCAAGGCTGAGTCAACCCTGCCCAAATATATGACCCTCTTTTTGGAACAGGATCGGCTTTGACATTAGATTGTGCCTACATCCCAGTAGCACATAAGCAGCAAGCAAGCAACAAGATGACATTCTGGTGTTATGTCTTCCATCACTCAAGTCGGGTAAAAAGTTTGCAGAGGGTTGATTGCTTACCACCTCTCAAGAGGGTGAAGGCCAACATATGAGGCCCTCCCCTGTTACCAAGAAGGAGAAACATTGTAAATACTCTGCAATGAGACAAAGAGAAAAGGAAAAGGAAATGTTCTATACGTAAACATTTTACCTTACCTGGACAGATGCGGCACACAAGGGGAGTTTCCTGAAATGTCCGCATCTATATATAATTCAATCTGATACACTTTAATCAGAGTTTTGCAGGATAATTGGTTGCTTGGGACATTAAAAAGCAAAGCAGCCCAGTCTGTTAATAGAACATCAGGTGTTGGGCCTTGCATAATAGTTTTCACAGTCATTAAAATAGTTCTGGGGAAAACACCCCTGGACAACGTGGTGTCCATTAGGCAGTGTGGCCAGATTGGATTGACAGGCGTGGCATCACAGTGTCTGCTAGCAAGCTGGCAGCAGGCGGGAGCTCCCAAGCCTCTTGAGACTCTTCTAGAACTACTGTCCAGAGTCTGGTCTTTTGTCTAAAAACAACAAAGAGGAAGTGAACTGAAGGAGAACTTGAAAATAAAATGCCCTACAATGAAATACATTGATGGTTCCCAACTAAATGTGTTTATAATTTTAGAATTTCTTCTGCTTTCAAGTTTGAAGCCTTTCAACTTGCCCTCCCTTCAGGTATTAGATGTACTTAAGCTCACCCTAACCATGAAATGAAAGCTCAGCTTTATTGTACGACAGCACTCTCAGAGGCCAAGAATAAAGGTTTTGTTTCCTCCCCTGATCATCACCCAAGTCTGTTTTTGATAGATCCCGCTCACCAGGTTTGCCATCATGGCCTATTCTAAGAGACATTTATTTTCTTCCAAATACCATCACGGGCCTTTACCCCACAGCAGCAGTGAGAAGCAGTCTGTGATTGGAAACTGTAGGCAGATTGCAGACTCGGATGGATGACTGCAGCCAGTCTGAAAGAAGGGTTGGAAAGGAAGCTGTGTTGCTTTTCCACTGGGGGTAAAAACCCAGACGGTCCTGTGGCAAAATAAGCCCAAATGAATCCTTCTTTCAAAACACAATTTCATTTTTTTAAAGGTGCATTGTAAGAACTATTCATATCATTTTTTAAAATCTTTCCCTGATTTTCTCATGGGGCTCATTCTCAACCATCAAAAATTCATTTCCAGGTTTTTATGCAGCAAGAGGCAAAACACAGTTACATTAAAAATGTTGTCACACTCAGGGGAAAATGCAGCGAAGAGGTTCATAGAGGTACATGGCACCATCCACCATATAATTTCTCAATTCCCTATTACCTCCACTGATGAAGAGTAACATTATACTCCTTTCCTTCTTAGCCGCCCGAACAGGATATGTGTGAGACAAGCTCCCTTCGTGACTAATAATCAAGATTCCTTTTGGAATTCTCTGCAGTCACCTCGCCTGTAAGGAGCTAGGTTAATTTTCATAAAAGCTAAGAGGAGTTTTTCTTTCAGTTGATTCAACCTTTGTTCCAAAGCATCTATGATTTTCATTTCTTGTTCTATGTACTTATTAGTCTTCGTGTAAGTGGATAGTACTTGAGAATGCTGCTGTAAAATTAGCATAGTACTATTTGAGCTAGAACAAGGAGAGAGTACAAACATATGCAACTTAATAATTTTATAAAGATGGGCCCAGAGGTGGCTGTGTTACTGAAAGAGGGATGAGAAAGGTATCAACTGTGACAGCCAGGAATACAAGAGCTTAAGATGAAAGAAAAGTCCTAGTGGTTTCGGCATCTTTCTCTTCTTCTCTCAAATGAGAATTTTAGTTGTCTGCACATAGGTCTTATTCATAGATGTTACTTACATCAGTTCCTCTGTATAATACGTTAAATTCATTTCCTTGTAAAGTTTTTCTGATAAAAATGATACTGCTTTATCTTTTGATTAAAAGAAACACAGTACATAGGAAAATCGGCCCTGACTGCCGACAGGGTTTCTGGAAACAAGATACTCAGGTTTATATCAAAAATAAAGGTGAGGGCTAGTGAGATGGCTCAGCGGCATAAGCACCTGCCTGGTAAGCGCGAGGCCATGAGTTCGACTCCCGGAACCCACATACGAAAAACGGGCTGGTGATAGCGCTCAGCGGCACGGGCGCCTGCTGGGGCGTGAGGTCCTGAGTCCGACCCCCGGTACCCACAAAAAATAAAAAAGTAAAGGTGAGATCCGAATAGATGTTTCACATACTGCTGTTTCAGGATGCATTGCAGCTCCTCAGAAAAACACCAAACGCAAACACCAGTGCTTGTCCAAAGACAGGCACTATATCAAGGTTTATTTTGACTGAATTTTTTCACAAACAGACATAGAAAAATGATCCAGAGGCACATAAAATATATTCCTTGACATCTTTGTTAATTTACAGCTTATAATTCTAACTAACTGTTTATAATAGTAGACTACTATAAACATCTTAAAGATAAATATTCAACAGGTATTTGTTGAGTTATGGTAATTGTAATTCCAAGGAAATACGTTTGGTTGGGTCCAGTAGTATTTTACAAAATACCACATTGCTTCCCAAGAACAAAACCAAAGAAACTGTCTTCTGCAAAGTTTTTCCTTAAATATTGTATTTTTTCAGCAACAACAGAGAACCAAATCCTAGAAAGAATTTAAAAAGGACTTTTGGAAATGTGAGGGTCTGAGGAATAGGTAATCAGTCAAGTGTCTGCTTGGATGACTGCTTGCCAGGTAATCATTGGAGACTTCTGGGAGGTAAGGAGTAAATGCTCCTACCACCTTCTCTCCTCAAACTTGAACAATATATTGTTTATAGAGAGGTGAAGGACAACACTGCCCTGGGCAGAAACAAGCTGCAGATACTTTCTCCCCCAACCAACACATCACCCTTTCGTTTTACCTTCAAAGGAGACAAAGGCTGTTTCACACCATCATCACAGACAAATTACTTACCCCTCAACTTCTTTCTCTTCTCCTCTTTCCGTTAGAAGGATAGCTCTTAACAAAGTCAATATGATTTGTTAATCCAACTCTCTCCTTATCGCTTATATTTCTGTATCTCTACTCAGCCACTTACAATGTATGTGATTTTACATTTTGGTTGAATATTTCATATGTTTTCTTTTCCATTAGTCCTGTTAACTTGCTTCAACTTCTTGGTCTCAGACTTCCTAATAATAAATGGGAAGGGAAAGCTAGAAAATAGTTCATGGGTTTTGACGTCAGGCCCTCTACTTTTCTAGGACTAAGAAAACATAGTTTTCAAAAAATAGTTGGACTTCTGTTCAGTTTAACAAAGAATTGAGGGTCTATTGTGTGTGCAATGTAATTTTAAGCACAAAGAAGAGGGAATGGGTGAGTCACATTTCCCAAGGAATCTTGGAATTCCCATACTCCACAGTAGTGAGCACTACATGGGGTTGAGAATGAGCCAGGCAAGCATCCGATACCAAGATTTTTAATGTAAGAAAGAGATAACAATATACAATTATAAAAGTTAAAAACCATGTACTATTATAAAAATTAGTAATATAATAATTCATTTCATTGAAGTCTATGGGAGATAATGACCCTACTGATAAAAATAAGGCATTCTAAGAAATGTTTCTTACCCAAAAGAATCAGGACTCCTTAAAAAAATTTTAATAGGTCAATCGCAGGTTTGAGGCAGGATACATCTAAGAATCTGAGACTGCTTAACATGCCAGAAGGCAAGGAAGTTACAGGTAGTTGTGTCCCACCCAGGACTCACTTGAAGGAGCTCCCTCTAGCTGTCGATAATGTGAACACCAAAAACATTAATGCATCAGATTAAAGAATCAGAGCTGGGGATGTAACTCAGTGGGCAGAGTGCCTGCCTGGCAAGCGCGAGGCCTTGAGTTCGATTCCCAGTACAAATAATAATAATAATAATAATAATAATAATAATAATAATAACAGGGCCAGTGAGATGACTCAGCGGCATAAGCGCCTGCCTGGCAAGCACGAGGTCCTGAATCTGACTCCCGGAACCCACTTACAAAAAAAGGGCTGGTGAAATCGCTCAGCGGCACGGGTGCCTGCTGGTGAGCGAGGTCCTGAATTCGACCCCCGGTACCCACCAAAAAATAATAATAATAATAACAGATTAAAGAATCAGATATAGAGGCCATCCTTCTCTTTTTCCTGGTTTTAGAGGGAATGCTTTTAGTTTTTCCTCATTTAATATGATTGATGTTAGCTGTTGGCTTATCATAAATAGCTTTTATTAAATTCAGATATTCCTTCTATACATCTTTTCTTCAGGGCTTTTATCACGAAGGGGTTGGATTTTCTCAAAAGACTTTTTTGCATCTATTGACATGATCATGTAGTTTTTTTACTTTGCTTCTGTTTATATGATGTATTAAATTTATTTATTTACATATGTTGAACTATCCTTGCGTCTCTGGGATGAAACATTTTTGGTCATGATGTATGGTCTTTTTGATGATGGCTACATTCTATTCACTAACATTTTGCTGAGGATTTTTGCATCTATGATCTTGCCCACTATCACCATTTCTATTCAACATAGTACTTGAAACATTAGCCAGAGCAATCAGAAAAGAGAAAGAGAAAAAAGGGATACATACAAGAAAGGAAGAACTCAAATAATAGTTAGTTGTAGGTGACATGATACTCTACCTAGAAGACTCAAAGAACTCTACCAAAAGAAATGTTAGAATTAATAACCAACTTCAGCAATTTAGCAGGATACAAGATCAACATACAAAAATAATTAGCATTATGTACATCAACAATGAACTCAATAAGAAAATTATGAAAACAATACCATTCACAGTAGCTTCAAAAAAAAAAAAAAGAAATATCAAGGAATTAAGCTAACTAAGGAAGTGAAAGACACCCTACAAAGAAATCTGAAGTACTCTGAAGACTATAGTACTCTGATATGGAAGAGCACATAAGAAAATGGAAAAATATCCCCTTTTCCTGGATAGGCAGAGCCAACATTGTCAAAATGGCCATATTCCCAAAACTATTATACAGATTCATGCAGTCCCAATGAAAATACCAACAGCATATTTTACAGATCCAGAGAAAACAATCCTAAAATGCATATGGAACCAGAAGCAACAAAGAACAACAAAAGCAATCTTGGGCAACAAGAACAAAGCGGGAGGTGTCACAATATCTGACCTCAAACTATACTACAAAACAATAGTGATAAAAATGGCATGATACTGGAACAGAAACAAACACATGGATGAATGGAATAGAACCAAGGATACAGAAACACCCATAGACACATTTAGATACTTGAGAAATACATAGAATAAAGATATGCCAGGTACAAGAACCTAATAACCTCATTGAATGCAAACATTATATGCCATAAACATGAGCTAAGATTAATAATATCAACAAGAATGAATATGAGGAAAGGGGAATTGGAGCAGAGAAGGAGAGGGGGGAGGGAAGGGGAAAGAGATAAAAAAAGAAACAAAGTTATTACATACATGTCACCACTCAAGATGATTCTAAACTGCATGTACTGCAAACAAGTAATAATAACAAATAATTTTTAAAAGAATCAGATATATAAATAGATGAGTTCTTAAAATTCCAAATGAATGGGCCAGTGAGATGGCTCAGCGGCGTAAGCGCCTGCCTGGCAAGCACGAGGGCCCGAGTTCGACTCCCGGAACCCACATATGAAAAAAGGGCAGGTGATATCACTCAGCGGCACAGGTGCCTGCTAACGCACGAGGTCCTGAGGTTGACCCCCGGTACCCACAAAAAAAAAAAAATATCCAAACCAATAATATTTCATTCAACACTGATGTTAGTGTATTAATTTATGACTCTTAGAATGAAAAATAAAAGCATTCATCTGCCTTTACTCTATTCCCCGTATTTTACAGTACACAAATAGTGAATTCAGGAATGCTCTTCACATAAGGGCTCCAATTGATAAACACAGAAAAATGACAGAATTTAAGCAAAATATAACTAAGGAATAGATTCTGAGTGAGACCTA
The DNA here is from genome assembly GCA_028451465.1 of Erethizon dorsatum. Lineage (NCBI taxonomy): Eukaryota > Metazoa > Chordata > Mammalia > Rodentia > Erethizontidae > Erethizon > Erethizon dorsatum. Next base: position 53,321,465 of record CM051828.1, read on the forward strand.
GAAATGTTCCTAACTTTATGACCACGTATAGTCAATCTGTCTGCCTGCTAATGATCAGAGCTGAAAATGCTTACTATTTGTATGACAGTAGTATTGGTTTCCATGTCCACATTATTTTTGACCATATTAAAACCCAATGGCTTCAGAGAAACTCTTCTGCAGACTTACTATCCCAGTTAGTGACCAAGCACAACTTTCCTTTGGAGGCCTTAGATTTCTCAATCTTTACAATTTTTAGGAGTTAGCTAGGGCATTTTACCTTTTCCTTTTCCCTCATTATTTCATCTTGGCAGAGGCCAAGATGCTAGTGCTGGAGAAAAACAAGCTGTCTCCATGCTGAAGAATTTGTGGGACCAGACAGGGAGAAAAATGCCAAATAAATTAATTTTTGCATTCATCTCTCCATTCTTCATTAGGAGCACATCATTCCATCAGACAAACCATGAAAATAAGATTTTTAAAAGAATAAAGGAAAAGGAAGAACAAAACTGGGGAACTAAGTTAGGAAATATTAATGAATCAGTATCTCCATGTAGGACAAAGAATACAGGGAGGAATTTCCTATGTGTGGAACTAAAGTGACCCTGCCTAGTAAGAAGGGCAGCTATGTGGAGAGAAGGGAGGCTGTGTGGGCCAAACAGGAAAATACAACGGAAAAGGTGTGCAAAGGAGATGAGCAGAAAAGCAGGATAAAAGCCAAGAGTCATGAATGGGAGTGTTAATAAAGGAGTGAGCTACCTGTGAGCAAGAAGGATTCAGTGGGAAACCCACCTGTGGAAGTTCGCTTCCAGTTGACCATCTGGGTACAGGAAAGGCTTTTAGGCTTGCCATGCAGCTCCCACTAGCTTATCATATTAGTAATGAAATTTTGTTCAATTCCCAAGCAAAACATATTTTATTAGCTTATTGGGGTCTTTCTATAAAAATGCAAGAAAAACACAGTAGCAGCATCTTACTGAGTTTTCTTCAATCCAACAGGTGACTCCTTTGTGGCTTTTTGACTCTTGGTGACATCAACCTGCAGGATCACCAAGTCTAGAACACAGTCCAAACACTGGGCTTCTTTTTGCTTGGTATTGGTTCAGCTCCTACAAACAAAACAGCATTTGATTAGCAATAGGAAACACATTAAAGGGCAGAAGCTAAACTCAAAACAGGTTCCTAACCATCTTCTTCATACATGTGTAGGGAGAATACAACTCTTATTTGTAGCAATGCAAATATCGGTGATTAAGAACATGTGTACTACAGTTTTGCCAGGAATTTGTTCTTCCCTTGGAAGGATGAGACTCATATAGAATACACAGCTGAACGCAGAACTTCCATTGGCTTCAGTGTGAAATCCAGAAACACGAGTGGTGGTCACTCCAAGGAAAGAGGAAAGTCCTGTCAGAATAACCCTTTGTGGGAAACTCATGGGCCTCTTGTTCTGTAGTCTATGCTTGAAATTGTGAACATGTGTCTTCTATCACCAAGACTAGGTCTGCTTAAAAAATGCAAATATAACTAAGTGTATTTAAGAGAAAAAAATAAATTTCCAAGAACCGGTAACAACAGAATCATTTTGAGATGAGAAACTAAGAGGAAGGTAGGTACCAGGAGAATCTTCTGATGAGTTCTGTTATAACATTCTGTCTTCCCTTTTAGCAATCTTGATGTCTTTCACATTTAATTTCCCAAGCAAATACTAAATTTTATCTCAGAGAGGATATTTTTCCCCTTTGAGTTTAAAAAATTGACTTTATTCTGTCTAAGAATATGTAAGAAAAATACGAAAAAGTTGTGATTGGAGATATTTCTAAATTAATATCGGATAACTTCATGTTTGCCTGTTGGTTTTGTTTTATCAAATACAAGCCCCTTATGGATCTCCCTTGAGAATTACTGTGTTACTTTGTCTGTAGAAGTGGCTCCTTGAGAATTATTTAATTTCTGTGGCTGAAGTGGGGAGAATTTCAGTCCCTCTTCTCAGCCCTCATATTCCATGCACAGTCTATTTTGATGAGGCTGTCTTGCTGTAGAACACACTCTCTCTTGTTGTTTCAAACTCTTTAGCATCTATCTCAGACTCTTGAAGAGCCTTCTCCAGTCTCTTAATCCTCCATGGCTGTCGGCTTTTCTGTGTACTTATTATATACAAGGTTGCAGTGATGGATTATGTGTGGTCTCCTTTTAAGACACAGTTCTTCCCTTTAGAAGTCCATCCTCTGTAATCAGGCAGGGAGCCCCTGTGTGATATACTCCCACACACTGTTCTAGGCTTATAAAGGAATCAGATATCTAGGAGGTGCTCAAATAAGAATTAATGTTCTATTCTCCACAAGTCTCCAAATGTATAATGGGGCAAATAGGTAACTTATTAGTATATTTTCATATTAGTTTTTTAATGCGAAAAGTGAGAAAAAATATGCAACAATAAGGAAACTCCTGTGTTCATTTAATTTATTATAATTCAAGGAGAAAAGGACATAGTTAATGAAGTAAAAACTAAAGTACACAATTATTGAAATAAACTTGGAAATTGAATGGAGACTTATTAGATAGTGAGAAATGCAATTTTCTGGAAGGGGGATTTTTAAAATCCCCTTTGGATTTTACAAAAGCTGTAAGATTCACACAGGATTCATCTTCCACCACTATAAAACAATTCAGCAGTTGATTTAAAACATTCAAAGGAAAAATAATAATAAAACCAGAAATGACATAATTTCTAAAGGTACTTTTAATCAGAAACCAGAATTTTCAAGGAGATTGTATTTCTAGCAATGTGGTAAATTGTCTATTGTAGAGAAGGCCTCCATGCATTCACAGACGGACAGACAGACAGACACACAAACACCCACCCACCCACACACACAATCTGTCCACAAGCCTTGGAAAGCAGGATGAGTGTTATATATTCAGGACTCTGAATGTTGTTATATATTCAGACAAAAGCATCTATATACCTGCACCAATTCCCGTTCTGAAATTTTGCTTTCTGACACACAAATTTTTTTTTTTTTTGTGGGTACCGGGGGTCGACCTCAGGACCTCGCGCACCAGCAGGTGCCCGTGCCACTGAGCGATATCACCGGCCCTTTTTCGTATGTGGGATCTGGGAGTCGAACTCGGGCCCTCGCGCTTGCCAGGCAGGCGCTTACCCCACTGAGCCATCTCACCGGCCCCCTGACACGAAAATTTTAAGCTAATAAATGAATATAAACACTTCCAGAAACACTAATACCCCCACTCCCACCCTGTTCTCACAGGATCCATCAACAAACTGTCAAATAACTGCTCCACAATGTCACTTTCCAAATTAAAGCACTCCCACAGAATACACACACACACGCACGTTCACGCACATCTGTTAAAGATCTATTCACAACAAAAATCTACAGAATACACGGGGACATAGGTCGCAAAAAAGAGAAGCATTTCATGAAACATGCAATTTATCCCCCAAAGAACTCAACTTCATTGAAAATGCTTTGGAAGAGATTCAAAACAATTGTGTTTTAAATGATTAAAGATACAAATAATGACTGAAATGTTTTAGCAGCCAAGAAGAGCAATTTGAAAATAAAATAGTCTTTAAAAAGAACCAGGGCTGGTGAGATGGCTCAGTGGCGTAAGCTGCTGCCTGGCAAGAGCGAGGGCCCAAGTTCGACTCCTGGAACCCACATACAAAAAAAGGGCCGGTGATATCGCTCAGCAGCACGGGCACCTGCTGGCGCATGAGGTCCTGAGGTCGACCCCCGGTACCAACAAAAAAAATAAAAAGAAAAATAAAAAGAACCAAATAGAAGTTCTCAAAATGAAAGTTAAAAAATTATATAATCTTTAACAAAAAACTAAGTAGATAGAAAACAACAGATAAGAAATAGATGAAGACAAAATTGGCAAGTTGGAAGATGACTCAGAGTTATTGATCAAAATTCAACACAAAGATAAAATGTGAGAAAATATGAAAGAGTAACATAGCACTCAAAGAATGTATATTTATCTAAAGTGTCTCTAAATATAAAGCAGTAGGTCCCATTGTTGATCTGGCAAAATATATTACTAAGTATCAAAAATCTGGAAATAATGTATATGTTGTACTTTTTGAAATAATGATCAAACCAATTGCTTGGAATGTAGATTTTTTTTTACCTGAAAAGATGCCTACCTGCAGGTACAAGAAAAAGAATACTGATCCTACTAGTTTTAAAATACTTAATATATTGTTTAAAAATAAGTTTGGAGTAGGCAAAACTTTAAGAAATCAATGGCACTTGGGCCGGTGAGATGGCTCAGCGGCTTAAGCGCCTGCCCGGCAAGCGCGAGGGCCCGAGTTCGACTCCCGGAACCCATATACGAAAAAGGGGCCGGTGATATCGCTCAGTGGCACGGGCGCCTGCTGGCGCGCGAGGTCCTGAGGTCGACCCCCCGGTACCCACAAAAAAAAAAAAAAAAAAAAATCAATGGCACTAAACAAAAAATGATAAATTAGACTTTATATATTATTCAAAGATATTACTAAACAAGTTACATCTTGGGAGAAAATATTTACAAAGTATATATCTAGTAATGAACACATATAAAATATAAAGACCTCTTTTAATTTATTTATCTTAAAAATGGACAAAAGATTTAAACAGATGTTTTACCAAAGAACTTTCAAAAATTTAAAACTGACAATACAAAGTGCTAGCAAAAATAAACAGCAACAAACTTTCATTCATTGCTAGTAAGAATACAGAATGACAACTACCCCAAAAAACACTTTAATGTTTTCTTTTGACATCCATAAGCACCTAAGGTTTTAACATAACATCCCACCAATCCTACTCCCAGGTATTTATCCAAAATATAAAAACACCTGCAGGTAATCATTTATGGAAGATTTATTCAAAATTACCAAGAAAAGAGAAACAACCAAAATTTCCATCACTGGTGAGTAGATAAATCAACTACAATACACCTACACAATACTACTCAGCAATGCATGCCACAGTCTGGGTAAATCTCAAAACCATTATACTAAGAGAAGAAAGTCAAATACAAAAGGCTACATCATCCACGATTCCATCCATACAACATTCTGGAAAAGGTAAACTATGTAATAACAATTAGATTAGTGATTTCCAGGAGATAGGTGTTTGTCATTGTCAGGGTTTACAAGGGAATAGATTTAATACAATACACATAATTTATAGGATTATTTTATAATATTCACCCAAAATGTCAAATACAGAGGAGCACAAGAGATCTGTCCATGCACTAGAGACCCAAAGAATCCAGCTGAAGACCTAGATCCCATGGCAATGTCCTGCACAAGTCCAGCTGGAGGCCTAGAGCACACGACTATGTCTCGTGCAACTCTGTGTCAAGGATCTGCACTGAGAAGGCCCAAAGGTCAGTGGTGGAAGCTAGAAAGTCTGCGCCAGCAGGATGAAAGGTCTGTGCCAGCAGTCTAAGGGATCTGCACTGGAGCCAGGAAGGGACACTCAAGGTAAGGACAAGAGCTCCCCCAAGGAGAACCACAGCCATCCTCGGCAACACTGAGGACCTGAGCTCCTCCAAAAATGAGAACAGCTGAGTTCATGTCAGGAAAACCAGCATGACAAGCTTCTCCAGGAGAATCAACAGCACACCATTTTCCCCTCCAGTTCTCTTTTTTATGCTGTTGGCAACAATCCTCATGTAGGCTTTCCACACCCAGCATCATGCTGATTCAGTTCAGCTGGGTGTTACAAGTTGACCATTAGTTAATACACCACAGAGTTAGAGGGAGAGGATTAAATATAAAGGGGCAGGAGGGAGTCTATCATTGCAGTGATAGGAATATTCTACATCGTTATTTTGTTGCGGAAAAAATACAAACCAGGACCAAAAGGAAAACGCTCCTCACCAAGGAATTTGGAAGGCAACTTGTTCATTAATGCCAGTAGATTGATGGGAACCTCAGTTCCAAATCATCAGCTCAGGGTCAGTTTAGAGTTCAGTTTAAATACATTTCTGTAAGCAGAAGGTACATAGCTGATTGCAGGTTATTACATGATTGGTTACATGAATTAAATCATACATTGTCAGGCAGGCTTATTCTAAACAGGCTTACTTATAAGGAATTGTTTATTATAAAGTGGGAACATTCTGGGAAAGGGGGGAGGGCTTGAGCGGAGCAGGTAGAGTTAAATGTGTCCTTGACTGGGCCAGTCTGTTCTGTGCCCAAAGTCCTTGAAGCAAGCTGGAAAACTACAAATATATCCTTTTGCAGATATTACAGCTGAATGCAGTCAGGTTGGCCTAGTGCATCATCTGGGAGAAACAGCTGCACAGACAGTCAAGGCCACTAACTACATGACAGGCAGTGTGAGCTTGGGCAGAGGCTACTAACTGACTTCTAATTTCTGCTAAGAAATTTCAATAAATTTACTATTATATAACTTTGCTCTTACAATATATCATTTATGTAATTGCATATATATTTGTCCACAAAACTGATGGAATAGAGCACATAAATAGGGAAACTTTACTATATAAATATAAAAGAAAATAAATACACAAATATTGCTCAATGAACTTGACACTATTTTATATTTAATTGGCACATAAAAATTGTTCATATTTATGAGGTAAAATGTGATGTGTCGATACATGTATACTATGTATAATGACCAAATAAGAGTAATTAGAATTCCCACCACCTCAAATATTTACCATTTCTTTTTGGTGAGACCATCTAAACTCATCTCTTGTAGCTATTTGGAAATATTCACTACACAGTGATCCTGCTGTGCAGTAGAACACCAGAACCTATCTTCCCAACTACATGTAAATTGGCTCAAATTTTCAAAAACACTGGGAAGAAAAATATTCCCCAAAATACAATAGGGAAATAAAATATTGGCTAATCAAATATTTTGGTAACTAGGGAAAAATTGCAAAGGTAGGACAAAGCTCAGAACAACTCTAATAACCATTTACTCATTTACATGTGAATTTCTTCAGTTGCTTCAAACTTTAAACACATTTTAATAATAATTTGTAAATTTTCTGGTTTATTAAAATTCTTTTCTTGCCAAAAAGCAAAAGTTCTGTTACAAAAAAAGAAAACATTGTATATATTATCTTCCCACATAATGATTATTTTTCATACTCTCCAATGATTAAAAATACTGCATATTATATGAGAAATATTTACAAAAAGTGCTCATTAAACAGAAATTTCCTCAAAGGTTAGGAAAAATAAAAGATAATATCTTAAAAGAAAAATATGAATGTCACAAGGTTTCACTTATTGCCCTAATAATAATGGCCACAGGATTTACATTTCAATATTCTCAGAGACTTTAGTGATATAAAATTGCAATGGAAAGATTTCCTGAGACTTGATTTGAATTCCCTTCTGAGAAATTCCATTTAGGTATCCTCCTTGACTTTGTCAAATACTGTCAGAAAACAGACAGTCATATGTCCAGCAGAGGCAAGCTTCATTTCCATCAGGAATATATTATAATATCCTTCTACAAGATACACATCTAGAAAATGGAGGATATTAAAAGAAATACCAACTTTTCTTTCTCTTTAATGCTTGCTGCCACTAACAAACCTTCCAACTATTAAATCTGACCACCAGCCTTAAACACTGTAAAGTGTTACTGATCTCATACATTATGTACATTAACTATATTCCAGCCCCCAACAATTACCTGCTGTCATTACTATTTTCAAAGTTTTACAAAAACAAAAACAAAAAAAAATCAGGGCCGGTGAGATGACTCAGCGGCGTGACTGCCTGCCCAGCAAGCACAAGGGCACGAGTTCAACTCCCAGAACCCACATATGAAAAAAGGGCCGGTGGTATCGCTCAGTGGCACAGGTGCCTGCTGGCGCGTTAGGTCCTGAGGTCAACCCCTGGTACCCGCAAAAAAAAAAAAAAAAAAAAAAAAAAAAAATCAAGGAATGCTACAAAGAAAACGATATCAGGGACTGGGGTGTAGTTCAGTGGTAGAGTGCTTAGCATGTGCCTGGCTTGGGAATTGATCCCCAGTACAAAAGTAGAGAGGTGATAGGAAAGGCTAAATTTAGGCATTTACTTTGAATATATGCATCTGGCCTTTCCAAATTACACTTTTTTTTTTTGTGGGTACCGGGGGTTGACCTCAGGACCTCGCACGCCAGCAGGTGCCCATGCCACTGAGCGATATCACCAGCCCTTTTTTCATATGTGGGTCCTGGGAGTTGAACTCGGGCCCTTGCACTTGTCAGGCAGGCACTTATGCCACTGAGCCATCTCACTGGCCCCCAAATTACACTTTAACAATCAGACATGCTAACTTTAGGGAAGGATCCAAAACATTTGATTTCACTGGTTTATAAAAGGATTTCGGGCTGATGAGATGGCTCAGCAGTGTATGCGCCGGCCTGGCAAGCACGAGGGCCCGAGTTCGACTCCTGGAACCCACATACAAAAAAAGGGCCAGTGATATCGCTCAGAGGCACGGGCACCTGATGGCACGTGAGGTCCTGAGGTCGACCCCCAGTACCCACAAAAAAAAAAATAAAATAAATAAATAAATAAATAAATAAATAAAAGGATTTCAACTTCAGTTAAACCAGACCATATAATTTCCCACTTATGACTTAAATAACAAATGGAACAAACAAAGCTCTAAAGGACAAAGAGGTTATCAAAAAAATTTTAACTAAAATAGTTCTAGATAGTCAAGGTCCTGAGTTTGATTCCTGGCACCAAATTAATTAATTAATTAATTAATTAAATAAGTTTAGATAATAAACTTTTCCTTGTCTATCAGTCAACCAGTATGGAGTCTGTACCATACTTAAGTGAATTTTGTTATAGATGAATAAACAAAAACAACCAATTCATTAGAGGACAAAATGCCATACAAAGTTGATGAAAATCATCCTTGAGACTTATTCTCCTAGATAGACCTAACATGGCTTTTTAATAGGAATACAAAATATTTTCAAAATATTTTTTGTAATATTTGTCATTGTTCTGTTTTTTTCCTCATCTGCTTATATCCAATCAACTACTAACTGATGATTCTACAATCAGAGAAACTAGAAAATCTCCTTTAGGAGATTTCTTCAAATAAATAGAGAGAAACTAAGAAAATGTTGATGATTACAATGGTGCAGACTTTACCTAAGGTGCAAGTGCCAAAAGAAGGATACTGCGCAGACATTACTGAGGGGAAGGTATGTTCAATAACTAACCTCTCAAGGTTTTGGTCTTGTTCTGTTTTGTTAGCTGCAAGTCATTCAGTGTGTTTACTCCCAAAAATGTGAAAACAAGACTCAAAGACTCATCGTTTCTATATTCCTTACTTGCTTATAGTTCTCTCTCTCTCTCTCTCTCCCTTTTTTTTTACATCCTATTTTTCCCTTTTTCATTGATAACAGATTAAAGACTCTTCCTTTATATATGAAAGTAAATTAAATTCAAATACTATCTCCATGTTATTCTTTAAGTAATTAAAGAAAATAGAACAGTAGACATTTATCAGAAAAATTCCAAGCCCAAATGATCTTACATTAGAACTTTACAAAATAAACGAAGAATAATCACTACTTTATGAAAATTGTTTCATGGAAACTGCCAATTTATTTACTAAAGTGGGAAAAGAAAAATGTATTATACTTCATGCAGAGATGTAAAAATAATGAAAAATATGAAGAAGCTGGATGTAGGAGTATATGTGACATATACATAACATATGCTTCCCCTTCCCCTGTATAACCTGAAAAAGAGTATCTGTCAAAGCCTACAGCAAATATAATACTAAACCATAAAATAATAAGACCTCCCTTGGAAGTCAAGGATAAGACTAAAAGGGCTACTTTCACCACTTCTGTGCAACATTGCGCTGGATATACTGACAGTGAAAAGGACAGGAAAACTAAATTCCCATCTTACTCAAATACTAGGTAGAAACCTTAATTGAATTTACATGCAAATATGACTAATAATAAATACAAAAAGATAGCTATATACAAAATAGAATGAAATCAAGGATTTTCTTACAAACAAATCAATTAAGAAGAATATTATCATGAAGAAAGCTCTCATTCACAATAGCAACCAACAGTTAAAGGTGGAAAGAAATGCAATAAGGGCCGGTGAGATGGCTCAGCGGCGTAAGCGCCTGCCTGGCAAGCGTGAGGGCCCGAGTTCAACTCCCAGAACCCACATACGAAAAAAGGGACGGTGATATCGCTCAGTGGCACGGGCGCCTGCTGGCATGTGAGGTCCTGAGGTCGACCCCTGGTACCCACAAAAAAAAAAAAAAATGCAATAAAAGAGTTTCAAGATCTATATGAAGAAATTTACAATTTACATTTCTTTATGGAAAGACGCACAGGAAATCAAATAAATGGAGACATTTATCATGCCCATGGATAAGAAACTGAATACTTTGCAGTATGCCCTCGTTGAATAGAATAACAGTCAAAATCCAAATAAGAGCTTTGTGTTGAACTTTATAAGCTCTTCTTAAAATTCTCATAGAAGACATAGGCCGAGATATTTTTTAAGAACAGTGAGAAAGGGCTTGCCTTATCAAGCCAGGACATTGTTATAATTTGCAGTTAAGATGATATGACCTGGCATAGAGCAAATAGGAAAGTAAAGAAACAAAAAAACAGATCCACACATAACCAAAGAAGCATGTACTGTTCAAAAACTGAGATGGAGCAAGCACACTATTAAATTCTAGGTAACAAACAAAAATCAAGAATTAATATTATTTAATACTATTAAAATAAAATACAGAAAAAATCTTTATGATCTCCAATTTGGGCAGTTTTTTAACTTAAAAAATTTAATTGTAGTAAAAAAGCACATAATATAAAATTTACTATTGTAACGATTTTTGAGTGCACAGTTCAGATATTCTATATATTCACATTGTTGTGCAGCAGATCTCCAGAGATTTTCATACAGACTTTACATTAGTGGAAAAATACAGAATTTGTACTTTCATGATTGGGTTATTTCATTTAGCATGATGTCCTCAAGTTTCATCCAAAGTTGTAGCAAATGACAGAATTTTTTTTTTTTTTTGCTGTTCCATTGCAAGTATGTGCCACATTTTGTTTATTCATCTATCCATCGATGGACATTTCTGTTGCTTCCTCATCTTGATCATTATGATATGTCTGCTAAAGTGGGCAAATTTCTTTTTGTGATTCTAATATATATATATATTACCATATATATATCCCATAATATATATTATATATATTCCCAGAAGTGGCATTACTAGATGTATTGGTCAGCTTTCCCATTAGTGGACAAAATACCTGACACCTGTAATTTAAAGGAGGTGAGAGGTTTATTTGGATCATGGTTTCAGAGGATGCAGTCCATGGTAAGCTAGTTCCAAGGCATGAACATCATGGTGTAAGGGTGTGGTGGAGCAAAGCTATTTCCTTCATGGTAGCTGGAAAGCAGAGCAGGAGAACAGTGACAGAGAGAAAGGGACCAGAACCAGCTATGGTATTCAAATGCATGCCTCCATTACCTACCCAGACGCACCCACGAGTATACTTTACTAATCCCAAAGGTAGCTCTCAAGCCAATCAAGTTGACAAGCCAGCTTACTACACTGGATTACAGTTCTATGTTGTTTGTTGAGGAATTTCCATATTGTTTCCCATAGCAGTTGTACCATTTTACATTCCCACAAAGAGTCCACAAGAATTGCAGATTCTCCACATCCTGGCCAACACTTGTTATTTTTAGTGTTTTTTTAAAAAATAGAAGCCATCTTAATGTATGTAACATTTAAGCAGGAAACAAAAAGCAAAAATCATAAGGAACAGATTAATAAATTTGACAACTTCGTGGTTTGTAAATTAACTTCAAAATCCTAAACAGATTAAGAGAAGTTATTTGCAACACATTTAACAGGGCCGGTGAAATGGCTCAGTGGCGTAAGGGCCTGCCTGGCAAGTGCGAGGGCCTGAGTTTGACTCCCGGAACCCACATATGAAAAAAGGGCCGGTGATGTCGCTCAGCGGCACGGTCGCCTGCTGGCACACAAGGTCCTGAGGTCGACCCCCGGTACCCACAAAAAAAAACATTTAACAAAGGACTAGAATCTGGAATACATAAAGAACTTATATGAATAAAAGAGTTAAATCACTCAATAGGAAATTGCCAGAGAATATGCAGAAAAATAGAAATAGAAGAAATATGCGGAGAAATAGAAGCTCAAATGATTGATAAATGCATAAAAAGATGCATTTCACTTGCTAAGAGGTTAGTGCTAAATAAAACAACAAAGAGATGCCATTTCACATTCATCATATTGATAACAATTTTAATATCTGATAAGTTTTGGAGATGTAAAGAAAAAGGAACTTTCAATACTGCTGTTGGGAGCATAAGTTGATTCAGTGTCTTCCCAGAGCAATTTGCCAATAACTATTATGGTTAAAAGTGCACATTCCCTGACGTGCTGAGAATCCAAGATGGGTGTATTTCTTGAGCACTTGGAACATGTGAACAATGAGATACCTACTAGGATATTCACTGCAGCATTGTTTGAAATGGAAATAACCTAAATGTTCATAATAAGAGAATGAGTCATAAATTATGGCTTCATCATTCCAGAAGGCAATTAAAATGATTAAGCTAGAAATTCTTGTATTAACATGGGTAAACCTCAAAAACGTAATAATGTCAGAGGATGCATACACTATCATACCATTTAAAATACATAATATAATCTTGTATATGTCACAAGCTCAAAAAGATGAAATAAATATATAAAAAGATATAGATAAAAATACCCACATCCTTCAAAATTGTGGCTCAATTTTAAGGCAGATAGGGAAACAAAATGGAGGAGAAAGAGGGGAAAAGTGCTTTACCTCTTAACTCATACCTTTAAAAATGGAAATATGGCAATATTTATAATAGATATTGCATCTGAGTAGTGAGTATGTGTGCTTGTTTTATTACTCTCTATTTTTCTATAAATTTTATTTGCATGAGGCAGGGAACGTATGTGGATAAAATGGACATTTAAATGTGATGCTATTCCATGCGCTGGTGTCTGAAAGTAGGGCTTCCAGCTCATTTCCATAGATTGAGTCTCAATTTCATAGATAAACAACCTATACAGTGTTGTTAAAATTCATTTTACTCTTAGAGCTGGCTGCCCACTGCTGGCTGTCCATTGCAATAAACTGAATCTACCAAAAAGTATAATTTAACCATCATTTAAGAGATATCGAGGGTGTTTGTTTGTTTGTTTTGTTTTTTAGAACTCCTATAATAAACTACATTTTCTCAATTATTTTGGGAATTCAGTTTAAAAAGATGTGACCTCATTGGCACTTGTACATTTTACTTAGTTAAGTATGTCATAAGATGATTGCTTTTGGGGTGTATGGAAGAAAGTCTAATCCTCATTTCTTGACTTGGCCAGCAAGTCTGAATGCAACCTGTCTGCTGATTCATCTATTTATTCAACACATGTTTACTTGGAGCCTACTCTCCCATGGGCAAAAATAGAAATTAGCATCAAATACTACAACCGAAATTCTATGAAGTAAGCTTCAAGTGGAAGCAACTGTTGGGGTTCAACTGCTATCATTGCTGGCTCTCAGTACTTACAGAGTAAGTAGTCTGATCCATTCAGATTCAGGCAAGGAAGAGAAAAAAAATAAGGGGTTAATAGCAAGGCATGACACTGACATGCAGTATTCATGGCTGGTTCAATCATTTTAGAATTCAAAGTGTCCTCACTTGTTTTACAAATGAATAGACTGAGGCCAAAGACACTAGGTCATTTTTTTAGACTCTGAGTTCAGTTTCTTAACACAGCTTTTAGAGCCGCTAGCAGAACTCAGGGTTCCGAGAAGATTAGAACATGTACAGCAGGCCAGGTGGGCCCAGGGAGCTGCTGAGCTATGTCCCCTCCCAGGGTGGCCACAACTCAGCCCCAACTTGCATGTTTAAATGTGAATGAGAGCCCAGGCAAGAGCCACATCTGATCTCCAAAATAAGCTAGAAATCCAGAATTTTATGTAAGATCTCATATTCTTCAATGCTGGAAATGGATTCAAAACTTTAAAACATACCATGTGAGCCAAACAAAACATATCTGTGGGCCAAGTTCCAAGCATTGGTCACTGTTTTTGCAACATCTACTATAAAAAACTGGATCTGAGGCCTCCTCTTGGACGGTTTTTATGGCTCCTGAATGCAGGAAGAAAAAAAAAAAAAAAACAAGTTTCGTTCAAAGCTGCTCCTAATGTTTCAGGCATCTAAGATTAAATATTCACTGCCGAGACTATTTTGATGAAAAGCAGAAGTTGGAAACTGATTAGTTTATACCTCTGAAGATTACAAAGAATAAAATTGGCCACCTGGTCCATGCAAAAACAAAATAAAAAACACATGGTTGCCAGGGATCTATTATCAGGCACTGTGATGAGGCAGGAGGAGACAGGCCACACCCAACAATCCCAATGCACCCTGCTCCACGATCCTTCTCCTTCAGCTCCCCTCTCTTGTCTTGTCTTATCTGCTGTACAGCCTCATTCTCTCATCTCTGCTCGCTTTTTTTTTGCTCTCTGGGAGGTATTTAGAAGGGGGGCTGACAAGTGAGAACAGTGTACAGAAAGACTGGGAGCTTAAGCAGGTCCAGGCATAATTCTGCTTATTAAGAGAAACTCACACATAAGGACTCTTTAGTGTTTCTTACCATATTTTCAAAACTTTCCATTTAAACACTTAGAGCATCCTAGAATGAGGCATGACAAGCAGGCCTCCCTTGCAGATGAGGCTTAGAGAGGTTACTGGCTTAGCCAAGGCAGCAAGTAGCAGAGCCTGGACTCACCAGCTCCTTCCAACCCAAAGAAATCCCCAAAGCAGCTTTTCCCACCTCCCTCTCTCCTCCTGTTCACAGGATTTTAGCCTCTTTTATTCTCCCACAATATAATATCATTCCACTTCCTTAACCCAAAACCAAGAAAATATGAAGGAAGTAATATTGTGCATATGTGGGACTTTAAAAAAAAAACTAGCATTTTAGAGAGATTTAGAATCTGCCTTCTCTTTTTATTATGATAACAATAGAGTCTGTCCTACAGCAGCAAAAAGGTTCTGTGAAAGATAAAAAGATAAGCTCATGCCTCTAACTCCCATTTCTAAAGACTTCAAGATACTTAGAGCAAAAGAACTGTGTTCCCTAAACCATTGCTGCTTGATAAAAACTAGCATTTTCTCCACACTTCAAATGAAAAAGCAAGTGCTTACACACATGTGTACATGTGTGGTATATGTGTGTATGTGGTGTATGTGTGGTATGGTGTTTGTGTGGCACATGTGTGCAGTGTGTGTAGTGTGTACATATGTATAGGTGTGGTTTGTATGATGTGTATGTGTGTGGTAGTATGTGTGAGTTGTGTCTGTGTGTGGTATGCAGGGTATATATATGCTGTGCATTTCGACTATGGTGCAGGTTGTGTGAAAGGATTATGATGTGGAAGATATGTGTGTGAGATGTGTGGCATTTGTATTTACAGGGTGTACATGTGCAATGTATGATAATTTTTCAGATTAACCAAGGATCTGTGGTCCCAAGGTCAGTCTCAGCCACATTCATATATTTTTCCAGTAGACAATGTTTCTCCAAGTATGATCTGATGATCCAACTGCATGACCCTCCTCTGGGGATCTTGTCATTGTGGCCACTCCCGAGTCTTCCACATCATAGCCACTGGGTGTGGGCCAGGCCCCTGCATCCATTCCAATGACATCCTGCAGAAGACCCCTGCTGTGAGCTGTGGTTATGCACACACAGCCACGTGCATGTTCACTGGCCCCCTTTACACAGCGATGTGTTTCAACAGCCCCAGTAAAAGCCTGAACCTGAAGACAGAACAGAGCTCTATATACACGAGGTTTCCCTTGCACATACATGGCTATAACAAGATTTAATAGCCTCTCTGTCTCTCTGTCTCCCCACACACTCACACACACACCCATCTCTCTGCTTACACTGTACTGGGCCACAGCTGATCTTGGGTAATTGAAACCTAGAGAAGTGAAATAATAGAAAAAGGGAGGATTATATATTTTGATTATATATACGAAGCATCAAAGGGAAGAAAGGATTGGAGCATGGCGAAATTTTCCCTCAATTTTCTTATATTCACTAAATAAAAAGGGGAAAGAGTTTTATCCTGCACTCCTGCTATACATATGCATACAACCATGCACACACAGAAATACTGCTATTGCCTTTTGGATAGAAAGACTCCTTTCCACATTTCTCCTCTGCCCTTGCTTCTCTCTTCTCATGAAGGTTGACCACAGCATGCAGTACAGTGAGCCTGCAGCAGTAATCCATCCGAGAAGCACTGAGGGCCTGCACAGAGGCAGTAAGGATGGGGATGGAGAGGAGGCACAGGATCTAGAGAGTCTAAGGAGGAAAAGCCACCATGGCAGCTGAAGAAATGTAGAGATTCGGGGAGAGAGATGCTAGGATTATAAGCAACATTCTGATTTGAATGCCCAAGGTTCACAGATTGAGAAGCAACATGCCTCTAGGGCCAAGCAGGTAAAATATATTAGGAAAAAAAGCCAGGGGTAAGGTCCTTGTAGATTATAAGACCCTAAAGAGGAAGTGTAAAGAGAGCAGCCATTCCTCTGCTCCAGCCAATTGCTACCATTTCAGAATCAAGACTGATGCTCGATTCAACAGCTTCCAGTTTTCAAGACAAACCAGACATCTTCAGTTTCCTAAAAAAAATCTGATTTAAAAATCAAGAATTTGAGATGGTGAGATAGCTCAGCGGCATAAGCGCCCGCCTGGCAAGCGCAAGGACCTGAGTTTGACTCCTGGAACCCACATACAAAAAAAGGGCCAGTGATATCGCTCAGCGGCATGGGCGCCTGCTGGCACATGAGGTCCTGAGGTCGACCCCCGGTACCCACAAAAAAAAAATCAAGAATTAAATAAATAAGTACATAAATAAATAAATAAATATCAAGAATAAAAAGGGAGCCAATAACGGGAAAATAACAAGACAAGGGCAAGTCAAATTATATCAGTTATAACCATCAATGTTAATGGTCTCAATTCTCCAATGAAAGAAACAGACTGGCAGAATGGATAAAGAAGCAAGATGCAACAATATGCTGCATACAAGAAACACATTTAATTCAAAAAGAAATTCATAGACTGAAAAGCAAAGGATGGAAAACAATACTCCATGCAATGGGAACCCAGTAAAAAAGCAGGAGTAGCTATTCTATTTGCAGACAAAGTGGATTTAAAGGCAAGACTGATTATGAGAGGCAAAGAAGGTCACTACATCCTTGTAAAGGGAACAATACAAGAGGAAGACATAATAATCATAAATATATATGCACCAAATACCAGTGCACCTAACTATATAAAACAAACATTAATGGACAAGAAAAATCAAATAAGCACTAATATAATTGTAATGGAGGACCTCAATAACCCACTGTCACAAATATATCAACTAGACAAAAAATCAACAATGAAATATTAGAACTGAACCAAACTTTTGAACAAATAGACTTAGTAGATGTCTAGAGTGGTCCACCCCACAACATCAGAATACACATTCCTCTCAGCTGCACACAGGATGTTCTCCAAAACAGACCACCTAACGGGTCATAGAACATGCTAAAGTAAATGCAAGGGAATTGAAATTATCCCTTGCATATTATCAGACCACAGTGCCATGAAATGGGAAATCAATAGCAAAAGAAACCACAACAATTTCATAAAGACATGGAAATTGAATAACACCCTCCTGAACAACCAATGAGTCACAGATGAAATTAAAGAAGAAATTATGGGGGCTGGTGAGATACCTCAATGGCATAAGCACCTGCCTGGCAAGCACGAGGTCCTGAGTTTGACTCCCGGTACCCACATACGAAAAAAGGGCCAGTGATATTGCTCAGCAGCATGGGTGCCTGCTGGCACACAAGGTCCTGAGTTCAACCCCCAGTACCCACAAAAAAAAAAAAAAAAAGAAGAAGAAATTAGACAGTTTCTACTATTAAATAATAAGGCAAATACAGCATACTAGAACTTATAGAACACAATGAAAGCAGTCCTATGAGGAAAATTTATAGCAGTGAATACCCATATCAGGAAAACAGAGTGAGCTCAAATAAACAACTTAATGTGAAAACCTCAGGCTTCTAGTAAAAGAAAAGCAAGTCAATCCCAAAGCTCACACAAAGGAGGAAATTATTAAGATCAGAGCAGAAATCAATACAATGGAGACTAAGAAAACAATACAAAGAATCAAAGAATCAAAAATTTGATTCTTGAAAGATTAAATAAAATTGACAAACCCTTAACAAACCTTATCCAAAAAAAAAAAAAGAAAAGAAAGGACTCACATCCATGCAATTAGGAATGAAAGGGTAAAATCACAACAGATCCTGCAGAAATCCAGAAGATCATCTATACCTACCTCGAGAATTTGTATTCTAATAAGATGGAAAATGAAGAAAAAATGAACAGATTCATAGAGACATATGAATTACCCAAGCTGAATCAAGAAGATATGGAAATTCTAAATAATCCAATATCAGTCAATGAAATGGAAGATGTAATTAAAAACCTACAAAGAAAAGCCCAGGCCCTGATGGATTCTCTACTAAATTCCACAAGAAATTTAGAGAAGACCTAATACCACTACTTCTCAAACTCCTCAAAAAAAATTTGAAAGGGAAGCAATATTCATTCCAAATTCATTCCTGGAAACCAGCACTGCCCTGATACCAAAATCATAGAAAGAACCAACCAAGAAAGAGAACTACAGCCCTATTTCTCTATTAACATAGATGCAAAAATACTCAATAAGATACTAGCAAACAGAATGCAGCAAATTATCAAGATTATATACCATGACCAAATAGGATTTATCCCAGGGGTGCAGGGGTGCTTCAACATATGCAAATCAATAAATGTAATACACCGTATTAATAGAACCAAGGACAAAATCTGTATGACCATCTCAATAGATGCAGAAAAAGCATTTGACAAAGTCCAACACCCCTTCATGATGAAAACTATACAGAAAATAGGAATAGATGTTCTTTATCACAATCTGATAAAAGCCATCTATGACAAACCAACATCCAACATCACATTAAATGAACAAAAACTGAAAGTTTTCACTCTAAAATCAGGAAGAAGACAGGGATATCCATCGTCACCACTCTTATTCAATATAGTTCTGGAAACATTAGCCAGAGCAACTAGACAAGAGAAAGAAATAAAAGCAATAAGGATAGGAAAGGAAGAAGTTAAATTATCATTATTTGTGGATGACATGATACGCTACCTAGAAGACCCCAAAAAGTCCACAAAAAGACTTCTAGATTTAATAACCAAATTCAGTACTGTAGCTGAATACAAAGTCAACACTCAAAAACCAGTAGCACTCCTGTACACGAATAACAAACTCACTGAGAGAGAAATTAGGGAAACAACACCTTTCACAATAGTATCCAAAAAAATTAAATTCCTAGGAGTCAATGAAGGAAATAAAAGACCTCTACATTGAAAACTACAGCATGCTGAAAAAAGAGATTGAAGAGGATATCAGAAAATGGAAAGATATCCCTTGCTCTTCGGTAGGAAGAATCAATATAGTGAAAATGGCCATACTTCCAAAATTCTTAAACAGAGTTAATGCCATCCCAAACACAATTCCAACAGCATATCTCACAGAATTAGAGGAAACAATCTGTTGTAGTCAGGGTTTTCAAGGGAATAGATTTGATACAGGACATATAATTTATAGGATTATTTTATAATATTCACCCAAAATGTCAAATGCAGAGGACCACAAGAGCTCTGTCCACACACTAGAGACCCAAAGAATCCAGCTGAGGGCCTGGATCCCCTGGCAATGTCCTGCATGAGTCCAGCTGAAGATCTAGAGCCCAAGACAATGTCTCATGCAAGTCTGCGTCAAGGATCTGCACTGAGAAGGCCCAAAGGTCAGTGGTGGAAGCTAGAAAGTCTGTGCCAGTGGGATGAAGGATCTAAGCCAGCAGATCCAGTGCGAGGATCTGCACTGGAGCCAGGAAGCAATGCTCAAGGTAAGGACCAGATCTCTTCCAAAAAGAACCACAGCCATCCCCAGTGACAGTAAGGACCTGAGCTCCTCTGATGAGAACAGCTGAGTTCATATCAGGAAAACCAGTGTGACAAGCTTCTCCAGCAACAGCATGCCATCCTCCCCTCCAGTTCTCCTTTTATGCTGTTGGCAACAATCTTTAGGTGGGTCTTCCACACCCGAAACCACATTGACTCAGTTTAGCTGGGTGTTCCAAGTTGGCCATTATTTAATCCACCAGTTAATCTTATAATTCATTTGGAACCAGAAGAGACCTAGAATAGTGAAGGCAATTCTGGGCAACAAACACAAGGCAGAACGCATCACAATTCCTGACTTGAAATTATACTACAAAGCTACTGTGATAAAAATAGTACGGTACTGGCAAAAAAAAAAAAAAACATACTCAAGGATCAATGGAACAGATTAGAAGATGCAGAAATAACTCCAGACATACTTAGCCACCTTATCTTTGACAAAGGTGCCACACATGTTCACTGGAAGAAAGATAGCCTCTTTAATAAATGGTGCTGGAAAAACTGGCTTTCCACATGCCAAAGATTAAAACTGGACCCATGTCTTTCACCATGCAATAAACTAAAATCTAAATGGATCAAAGATCTAAATATTAAAACAGAAACATTAAATCTGCTGGAAGATAGACTAGGTAGAACCTTTGAAGACACTGGTGTAGGCAAAGACTTTATGAACAAAACCCCAATTGCACAGGAATATCACAAAGAATCAACAACTTGGATCTCATCTCACAAAAAAGCTTTTGCACAGCAAGAGAAACCACCAACAGCATAAAAAGACAACCCACGGTCTGGGAAAAAAATGTTGCCAGCTGTTCCTCAGACAAAGTACTATCTAGAATATACAAAGAATAAAAGAAACAACCCCCCCCCAATTTAAAGACCCAATCCAAAAATGGGCATCTGAAATGAACAGACACTTCTCAGATGAAGAAATAGAAATGGCCAGTAAATATATGAAAAAATGTTCAACATCATTGATCATTCAAGAAGTGCAAATTAAAACAACACTGAGATTTCATCTCACCCAAGAAAGAATAGCTACTATCAAGAAATCAACCAATAACTAATGCTGGCAGGGCTGTGGAGGAAAAGGAAACCTCCACTGTTTGTGGGAGTGTAGACTGGTGCAACCACTGTGGAAATCAGTGTGGAGAGTCCTCAAAAAAACTAGGACTAGAGGTTCCATTCGACCCAGCTATTCCTTTCCTTGGTATCATCCTGAAAGAATTAAAAGCATCATACCACAGCGATATGCAACCCCATGCTTATAGGGTTCTCAACATGCACACCTATGTTTATAGCAGCACAGTTTGTAATAGATAAATCTTGGAAACAGCCCAAATGCCCACTAACTGATGAATGGCTAAAGAAGATGTGTTTTTTGTTTATACAATGGAATAACACTCAGCTATAAAGAAAGATAAACTGGAGACATTTCTAGCTAAATGGATACACCTTGAGACCATATTCTTAAGTGAAATAAATCAGACACATGTGTAAATACCACATTGTCTCTCTGATGTGAGAAACTGAAAGTGTAAATAAGGACCAAACTGTATAATACATATTGTGAAATAGGAAGAAAATATTCAAATGAGAGGAGGAACTATGGAGAGGGGAAAGGGAAAGGAAGGAAAGGAAAAGAAAAGAAATGATGAGAAAAGAAGGAAAAATATGGAAGCAATGCTTTTGTAAATAGGGAGGGGAGGTAGGGTTGAAGGGAGGGAAGGGGAATGGGAAAAAATGAAAGAATCAAGTTATACCATGTACAGGTACCATTCCCTATAATG
This sequence comes from Erethizon dorsatum, assembly GCA_028451465.1. Taxonomy (NCBI): domain Eukaryota; kingdom Metazoa; phylum Chordata; class Mammalia; order Rodentia; family Erethizontidae; genus Erethizon; species Erethizon dorsatum. The sequence goes on from CM051828.1 coordinate 53,343,426, forward strand.
AATGTGATCATTGTGTATATGTAAAATATACCAATAAAGTTAATTAATTAAAAAATAAAAATCAAGAATAATTACTTTTGAATTATTAATTTTCATTTTTAAATTTGTAAATTTTTTAGAATTAGAAATACTATATAGACAAAATAGGATGTGCTAAGGGGGGAGGAAAAGTAGCAGGTGCTTCTAGTTTCACACCTCAAAAATAGATGATCATACTTCTCACCAGATATTATGGTTTGAAGCTTGCGTCTTCTCCAAAATTCATACTGAAATTTAATTCTCAACATAAAAGCAGTAAGAAGTGGCACTGTTAAGAGCTAATTTTGTTATGAGGGTTTCTTGCTCATGAATGGGATTGAGTCCATTATAAAAGAGGCTTCCGCCAAGATTTGGACCCCTTTTCCCTTTTTGTCCCTTTTGTCATGACAGGACACAGCATTTATCCCGCCCAGAGAATGCAGCAACAGGGCAACATTGTGGAAGGAAAAATACAAGACCCTGACCAGTCACCAAACATTGTAGAAGGAAAGATACAAGACCCCGACCATTCACCTGCTGGGGCTTCTGGCTCCAAAACTAAGAGAAACAAATTTCTATCATTAATTACAAAGTTTCCAATATGTTATTATAGCAGAACAGACAAATTAAGACACAAAGGTAAGAACTTCCTTCTCTCTCCATGTAATTTATTTTAAAATAAATTGATAATCTCATACAACCTCCAAGAAAACTCAAGATTAAACAGAAACCCACTTTAGTCTGATATGAGTATTCCTCTAATTCTTGGATTGTTTATTTTTCTAGGGTTCCTTGTGACCCTGAGATTGCATTACCCCAAATGCTGCAATAGCTCTGAGATGCACTGGTTTCCTACATTGCACATTGGAGTGCAATACTGTTGCCTTGGAACTAGTATGGTACCTCCTCTTTATCTCTTTTCTTAGGCTTTCCTCCTGAGATAACATAAGTGAGGATGTGATTTGACACTTATCTTGTTAAAATGAACAATGGATAATTTGAATGCCAATCAAGTGTAGAAAAATATTCTACATTTCTCAAATCATTTTGCATAATTGTCAAATCACTTCACTCTGTTGTTCAGATATAGGCCACACTATGAGATCCCCAGGGTTGTAAAAACTCAGTGCTTTTTAATGGTCTTTTGAAACCTCAGCCTAAATAAATTTGATCTTAAAAGTGATCATTTCATTCAAGAAAAATTTATTGAGTGCCTGTTATATATCAGTACCTGTACCATTACCTGGGGAATGAAAAGGAGACTATGGGAAGTCATTTCTGGGTTAGGAAAAGAGAAATGCACTTCTAGCCTTATTCTAAAGTAGAATAACATTAGTATTTACAGTAATTTGTCCATCCATATTAATGACAAAACAGAACCAGTACCAAACAATTTGAAAATACATTTTTAACTAACATGTTAATAGTATATGAAAGACAGCAAAATATACAAAATGCTTAGTGGTACATTTTATAAAATATACATGATATCTATGTATACTTAAAACTATAAGACTTAAATAAATAGAGAGATGTAATATGCTCATGGACTGGAAGACACAGCTATAAAGTCATCAGTTCTCCTGAAATTGATCTATAGATTTAATGCAATCTAATAAGAATCTCAGTGGGGTTTTTGGATAGAAAGCAATTTGAGCAGAAATAGAAGGAACCTTTATTGGACAAAACAATTATAAAAAACAAAGTTAGAGGGTGTACTATTTTTGGTTTCAAGATTTAATATAAAGCTAAGTAATCAAGACAGTGTGGAACACTAACATAAAGATAGAAATATTGATCAGTTGAACAAAGAATCACACAGAATTCAGAGAGAGATCCATATATATGTGGTCAATTGATTATCTTTATTATAATGCCAGGATGATTAAAAGGGGAAATTCGTCTTTTTAGTAAATGACTCTGGAATACTGAATATTTATTTTTAGGATAAAGTGAACTTTAGAGGGAATGACATGAACCCTAATCTCCTACTGGTCACAAATATTAATGATATGTATCAAAGACCTAAATATGACTACTAAAATTATAAAACTACTAGAAGAAAAGAGGACAAGAGGACAGTCTCTTCATGACTTGGGTATAGGTAAAGATTTCTTCGATATAATACCAAAAGCATCCTCTATAAAAGAAAAATTGGTAAATTTTGGACTCATCAAAATAAAAATATTTTGCTCTTCATGATTAAGAATATAAAAAGGCAAGCCTGACACTGAGAACAAATATTCACAATACATCTTTATAGCAAAGCCAGAATATATAAAGAAATCTTACAATTCACTCATATGAAAATCAAAACCAAAAAAAAAAAAATGGGGGAAATATTTTAATAGACACATCACAAAAGATATGAATGACTAGAAAGCACATGGAAAAAAAGAAGCTTAATGTTATTAGTCATCAGGGAAATGCAATTAAAACCATGTGAAATCACTACATGCTCATTAGAATGACTAAAATTCAAAATTGTGGTCAAATATAGTAATTGCCAGATGTCTTCCATTCACTGCAAGTGAATATATGAGAAAGGACAAATTTTAAAAAGAGATAGTTAAATTAGTTAGGTTTGAGATGCCTGGGGCACATACACAATGAGAAATAATTATGTAGATGAGAAACATCCTGAGCTGGAGAAAGACTTAGGAATAAGTAATATAGAAATGAGAGGGAAAGTCCTGGACTGGATACATTTTCCCAAGTAGAATGGATAATTTGAGATGAGATGAGCCACAGGACCAAAATATATGAAATATCTCCATTTAGGTGACAGACAGAGGAGGAAAAGTCCATGAGAGAGTAAGCAGGAACAACTAGAGAGGTCATAGTAAAAGACATCAGGGAGAACACCTGAAAGAAGTGTAGGGAATGGTGTGCAAAACAGAAGATCGGAAAAATAGGACCTGCACAGAAATGGGTTCGTTGGATTTCCATCTAAAAGGTTGTTGCTCACTTTAATTAGTATCATTTCATGGTAGTGTTAAGAACAAAAGCAAATATTATTGGAATAAAGAATTTATAGGCAATAAGGGGCTCTAATGAGAAAGACCATTCTTCAGAAATGTTAACTGTGGGGACAGAGTTAAGATAAATGTTGGGCAGGAAAAGAATCATTATATAATTCAAATGTGATCTTATTTTTTGGAAAACAGGAGAAATACAAGGAAGTTTTTATGTGTACAAAGATATAAAAGGACTAAGAAGCAACAAGAAAGCCAAAGCTGACAAGAGAGAAAGGAATAAGTGATGAGCTACTGCCCCCCAGCAGTGACCAGAGATCCCAGGGAAACTTCTTCCTCCAGCCCCCTGTCAGTCTGCCGCATTTCCCAGATATTCGCATGAGTTTGGGCCTGAGGGAGCCTGAATCCAGCTAAGTCTCACATTGAAAGTGGTCTAGAAATCTCCTTCCTTCTTGTCTTACTACCACTGCCCCCCCATCCCACCAAAGGCTTCTCATGTCAGGCCAGTTCCCCATTTACGCTCCCCTGCACCACATGTGTCTTTATTTATAGGCTTGTCCTGTCACTCTGCCTGTCCTAGGACTCTTCTCCTGTCCTCTCCACTTGTTTGACTCCTACCTGTCTGTGAAGACTCCAAATTCCCTGGCCCAAACACCTCTGATAACAATTTACGTTCCCTAATTTGCTCTGCTACATGTAACACATTAGACATTAATGCTACATGATACATCCCAAATAAAATAACTTGAAAAAATTTGTGTGTATTATCTAAAAATCCTTTTTCTAGTAACATCTTATTATAATTTTATAAAGCAGCTCTTTACTTGCAGTTATTATAAATTGTTCTACTATTGCAATTTTTGATGTGGAGCAAACGGTCTAGGTAGTCTATTTCCTTTAACCATTATCAGAAAACTCACTTTCTTTCATTCCTTGAACACTCTACACTAAGTCAATCAATGTATAGCTCCAAAAATAAGAGGCCAAAATATGACAATCCAGTTGAGAAAAAGTCATTTTGCCTTAGAAACTGAAGCTTAATACAACTCAGTAAAGGGGAAGAAAAAAGATCAAGATGTGATATGTACATGTACCAATTCCCCATGATGATGTGTTTATTATATAATCTCAAAGGTATGCTAATACAAAGTGCTCATTAATAAAGAAGTCTATACCAAGACACATTATAATCAAACTGTCAAAAGACAAAGAGAATTTTGCAAGCAGTAATGGAACTGCATCTCATCACAGGCAAGAGACTCTCCATAAGACAATCAGTAGGTTTCTCAGCAGAAACCTTGAAAGACTGGGACAATACATTCAAAATGTTAAAAGATTTAACTATGAACCAACAATACACCTAGCAAAAACTATCCCTCATCAGTAAAGAGCAAATAGACTCTTAAATAAATAAAAGCTGGGGAAATTCATCATCACTAGACCTAACTTACAAGACACATTAAAATGAGCATTTTAAGATGAAACAAAAAGATGCTAAGCACAAAAGCATAAGAAGTATAAAGCTTTCTGGTCAAGGTAAGTATACAAATACAGAGCACTATAATATCGTAAGAGCACAACATAAAGGACTTTTAATTTGGTACAGAATGTAAAAGACAAAGATATAAAAACCAACTATATCAATAAAACATTTTAATGGACGCAAGTACATAAAATATATAATCTGACAACAACATAAAGTGAAGGGTATGAAAATACAAATTTTTTATATGACTGAACTTAAATGGTTATAACCTTAAAATAGAAATATATAACTATAAGGTGTATAATGTGACATCCATGGTAACCACAAAGAAAAGATTTATAGAAGAAAAAATGAAAATGAAAAAGAAAGAAAAGCATGTCACTATAAAACGATGATTAGAAACAAAAGAAGACAGGAAAAGAGAAAAAGAGAAAGAAAAGAGCTAAAGACAGAATGAAAAAAATAAGCAAACTAGAAGTAATGCATCCATACCTATCAATGATTAGTGAAAATATAAATAAATCAACCCCCCATTCAAAAGTAGAATGGCTGAGTGGACTTTAAAAACCTAAACCAACTATAATATATGCTGTTTAAAAGAGACTCACTTGAGATTTATGGACATACATAAACTAAAATTGAAAGAATAGGAAAAGATGGCAAAAGCAAGCAGAGATGGCCATACTTGATCAGAAAAAGTAGACTTTCAATTAAAACTGTCACAAGAGATAAAATTTTTTCTTATATAATGATAAAAGGCTTAATTCACTAGGAAGGTAAAATAATTATGAATACATATGCACCTGATCTCAGAACATCTAAAATTATGAAACAATCATTGACAGAATCAGTTCTGAAGAGAGAAATGGACAATAAATTGGTAATACTAGGAAAATTGAATACCCCACTCTCCGTAATAAATAGAACATCCAATAGAAGATCAATGAGGAAAAGACAGGAGTGACACTAGAGTTCAACTAATAGATATATACAGAACATTCCACCCAATAGGAATAAAATATACATTCTTCCCAAGAGCACATAGAACATTGTCCATCATAGATCATAGTTTAAATCACAAAATAAGCTTTACCAAAATTAAGAAGATTTGAATTCAATTGACCACAATCTCATGCAACTAAAAATACATAGTAGAAAAGAAACTGGAAAACTCACAAAAACATGAAAATTAACATATTATTGAACAACCAATGAGTCAAAGAATAAGTAGAAAGTACAATTACAAAATATATCGAGACAAATAAAAACAAAAACACAATACACGAACACTTAACAGTCTATCGCAAAGTCAGCACAAAAAGGAAAATTTATAGCAATAAACTTCTGCATTAAAAAAGATCTCAAAAAAAAAAACTAATTCTGTACCTCAGAGAATTAGAAAATGAATAAAGCCTAAATTTAGCAGAAGGAAAGAAGTAATAAAGATTACAGCAGAAATAAATTAAGTATAGAATAAGAAAGCAATAGAAAATTCAACAAAACTGAGAGTTAAAGTTTGGAAAAGATCAAAATAGGCAAACCATAGCTAGACTAAGAAAAAAGAAAGAAGAATCAAATTAGAAATGCAAGAGGAGTCATTACAATTTTTTGTATAGTAGTCTGATTTATTTTATTAAACATTAATGGTTTCAAGGTGCATTCATTTTCCTACAGATGACTCAGATTTATCCTTCTTTAGAGTAAAGTAGTACTTCATGGTGTATAAATACCACATTTTCTTTATCCATTCATCTGTTGATGGATTTAAAGGCTGCTTTCAAGATTTAGCTGTTATGAATTGTGCTACTATAAACACCCATATGCATGTATCACTATAACATGATGTCTTTAACTCTTTGGGGAAGATTCCTACAAGGAGAAATGCTGTGTCAAATACAATTCTTACTTTTAGTTTTTTGAGGAATCTCCATACTGATTTCCATAGTGGTTGTACTAGTTTGCATTCCCACCAACAATGTAGAAGAGCTCTTTTTTCCCTACAGCCTTACCAGCATTTGTTATTATTTGATTTTTTTCACTTTTATCAGTATATATGTGCAGTACTTAATGATTACATTCACTGTAGGAATAGGTACATGTACATAACACATTTCAATTCTTCCCCCACATTTCCTCTACCCCTTTTATTTTTCCAGCATCAGACTCATTTTTTCAATCTAATATACAGGATGATTAACTGTATAAGGTCTTATAAATAAATGAGTCAATACAATTGATACCACAGAAATATAAAGGATCATAAGAGCCTATTTAACAATTATACCCCAATAAATTGCATAATACAGAGGAAGTGAATAAATTCATAGAAACGTATAACTTACTAAGACTAAATCATGAATAAACAGAAAATCTGAGCAGATTCATAACAAGTAAAAAGGTTTAATCAGTAACAAAAAAAAGCTCAGAATACTTCACTCATGAATTCTATCAAACTCACAGAGGGTTGTTGCAAATCTTTCTAAAATTTTACAAAAAAATAAAGAACAAAATGATTTCTTCATTTTGTAAGGCCAGCATTACCCTGTTACCAAAGACAGAAAAGACACTATGAGAAAAGTAAACTATGGACCAATATCCCTTATGACCATACATGCAAAAATCTCAAAATATAAGCAAACAGGACATTGAAAGGATCAAAACCACGACCAAATGAGATTTATCCCTAAGACAGAAAGATCGTTCAACATACCAAAATTAATCAATGTGATACACCATATTAACAGAATACAGAATAAAAAGCACATGATCATCACAATATATGTAGAAAAATCATTTGTCTAAATTCAACACCTTTTCATAATAATAGCGTAAAAAAACAAGTTAGGAAGACACAAAAATTACCTAAACATAATAAAGCCCATACACAAAAAGTCCACAGCTACTATCATACTCAGTTGTGGGAAACTGAAAGCTTTTCCTCTAAGATCAGGGCTAAGTAATAAATGCCCACTCTTCAACATAGTATAGAAGTACTATCTTGGCCAATCAAGCAATAAAAAGAAATAAAATGCACTTGAATTCAAAGCAAGAAGTAAAAGTATCTATTTTCCAATGGCATGATTTATATATAGTAAAACATAAGAGATCCACCAAAAAATATTGTACTAATAAATTCAAATGCAAAGTTGCAGGATACAAAATCAACATGCAAAAATCAGTTGTTTCTGTACTCTAATGAACAATCTGAAAAAGAAATTAATGAAAGTGATCCCATTTATAATAGCATCAAAAATCATAAAATACTTTAGAATAACCTTAACCAAGGAAAAGAGAGACTTTCACACAAAAACTACAAAACATTGTTTAAATGAATTAGACACAAATAATAGAAATGCTTTCTATGTTCAAGTATTGAAAGACTTAATATTATTAAATGTCCATGTCGCTTAACATGATGCACAGACAAGGTATAACCCTTATCAAAATTTCAACAGCATTTTTTACAATATTTAAATTCATATAGATCCACAAAGGACTCTTAAGTAGCTAAAATGATCTTTAGAAAAAAAAGAACAAACCTCATACATCCTGATTTCCAAATACCTCCACTACAAAGCTTTAATGTTCAAGCCAGTATGGCACTGGCGTAAAAACAGATATATTATCCAACGGAATATGATATAAAGCAAAAAATTTTTTAAAATTCATGAATTTATGGTGAACAATATTTGAGAAAAGTACAGGGAACACAAAATGGGAAAAGGATAGCTTCTTCAACAGGTGGTGCTAGGAAAACTGGATATCCACATGAAAAAGAATAAAATTAGACCCTTATACCATATACAAAATCAACTCAAAATGTGATAGAGATTAATAGTAACACCTGATTCTATGAACTGCAAAAATAAGACATAGGAAAAGCTTTGTGACATTGACCTTGACAACGATTTCTTAGATATGACACCAAAAGCATAGACAAGAAAAGCAAAAATAAATAAGTGGAATTGCACCAAACTAAAAAGATCCTGCACAACTGAGGAAAAACTGAGTGAAAAGGCAATCAGTGAAAAATGACGGAAATATTTTTAAATCATACATTGTTAAGAGATGAATATCCAAAATACATAAGGCAATCAAACAACTCAATAACAAACAAAAAAACAAAAACAAACATTTAAAAATAGTTGGAGTACTTGTAAGTGTACTATATTCCAGAGAATATATATACGAATAGCCAATTGGTGTATAGCGAGATGGTCAACATCATTAATCATCAGAGAAATACCAACCAAGACCATAATGAAATATTATCCCACACTGTTAAGGTGGTCGTTATAAAAAAATAAAAATAAAAACAAAGTCGCACCAGAAAACTAGCATTAACAAGAATATGAAGAAACTACAACCCGTGTGACTATTGGTGGGAATATGAATGCTACAACCACTATGCAGAACAGTGTGGAGGTTCCTCAAAACCTCCTTACTGTTTAAACCTTACAAACAGGGCTACCATATGACCCAGCAATCTCACTTCTCTATACCTACCCAAAATAGTTAAAACCATGATCAAAGAGATATTACATAGTAAGCTCACGTTCATCGTACTATTCTCTGTGCTGTGAGATGAGTTGATCTCATTCTTCTGTTTGTGACATCCAGCTTTCCTAACATCATTTTTTAGGATACTGACTTGTGCCCCATTTGATAAAATGACTATAAGTGCATTGATTTATTTCTGGGCTTTCTATGCTGTTTGGTTCTGCCTTCAATCTATATGTTTATTTTCATCCCAGTACTATGCTACTTTGACTACTATACTTTTGTATTATATTTTGAAATCAGTGTGAGGCTTCCAGATTTGTTTTTACTCAATAGAAACACAACTGATTTTTGTGTGTTGACTTTGCACCCTGCATCATTACTGAAGTCATTTTTTCTAATAAGGTTTTGGTGCCTTGTAGTCTTTTTGTTTTACATTTATGGCTAAGTTTGATCTATTATAAATAACTTTGAAAAAGGACTTAACATCTGTTTCTAGACTTAGTTTATGCATATAAAAGTCCAGTTGTTTCAGAACCATTTGTTGAAAAAATAATCCTTTCCCCAGTGTAATGTCTCTTTCTTTTTCTTCAAAAATCAGTTGACTAATTCGGGTTTATCTGGGCTCTGTTTCGCTCCACTGATGCATTTGTCTGTTCTTTTGCCAGTGCTAAATTCTCTTAGTTACTGTAATTTTATGGTTAAGCCTTGAACTTGGCTCCTGTCAGTCCTCTGACTTTGTTCTGCTCTTTCAATACTGTGTTAGCTATTCTGGCCCTTTTACCTTTCCACATATACTTCAGAATCAGCTTGTTGACATGCACAAAACAGCACTGGGATTTCGGTTGGATTGCATTGATCTGTAGATCAGGTTAGAAAGGATTGACATTTTGACAATATTGAGTCTTCCTATCCATGAAGAAGGAATATCTCCCCATTTCTTTAGCCAATTTTACATTTTATTTCATCAGAGTTTTCTTGTTTTCCTACAGATCTTGGACCTATTTTTCTAGACTTACACCTAAGCATTACATTTTGGGTGATAATATAATTGTTATTGTGTTTTTAATTTCAAATTCTTTTTCTCATCGCTGGTATAAAGGAAAGTGAATAACTTTTGTGTGTTAACCTTGTATCAGGCAACTCTGCTATAATTATGTATTGGTTTCAAGAGAATTTTTGCTGGTTATTTCTGTTTTCCCAAAAAATAATGTAATTTGTGTACCAAAATAATTTTTTATTTCTTTTTTGCAATCTCTGTATCTTTTATTTTCTTGCTGTCTTACCACATGAGGTAGGATTTCCAGTACAATATTGAAAAGCACTGATTAAAGTACAAATCTTTGCCTTCTTCCTGAACTTAGCCAGAAAAGATGAGTTTTTCTTCACCAAGTGTGATGTTGGCTATAGATACTTTGTAGGTAGTCTTTACCAAGTTGAGGGAGTATCTGTCTATGCTTACTGTACTGAGAATTTTAATCACTTATAGAGTTGGATTTTATCTAAGGATTTTTCTGTATACAATTATGTGAATTTTCTTCTTTAGCTTGTTGATATGATACACGACATTAACTGATATTTCACTGTTGAACTGTACTTGCATACATGTGGTAAATCCCACTTAGTCATGGTGTGTCTTTTTTATACTTGGCTGAATTCAGTTTGCTAGTATTTTGTTGGGGGAATTTGCTCCTATTTTCATGAGAGATACTGGTATTTAGTTTATTTTCTTAATTTGTCTTTATCTGATTTTAATATTAGAATGATACTGCTCTGGGAGAATTTAAGTTAGGATGTATTCCCTCTGCCTCTGTCTTCTGAAAAAGACTAGAAAATTGTTATAATTTCTTCCTGAAATATTTAGTAGAATTCAGCAGTCAACTCATCTGGGCCTAGCCCTTTTTTTTTTTTTTTTTTTTTTTTTAATGTGTGTACCGGGGGTCGACTTCAGGACCTCGCGCTTACCAGGGAAGCGCTTATGCCGCTGAGGTATCTCACCAGCCCTGGGTCTAGCCCTTTCTGTGTTAGAAGGTTAATAGTCATTATTTCAATTTCCTTAATAGATTTATACCTATGCTGATTGTCTATTTCTTCTGCATGAGTTTGCACAGATTTTGTCTTTTGAAGAAATTCATCAGGTTATCAAACTTACTTTACAGATTAAGTTCAAGGTATATATTTTTATCCTCTTTAATGTTCATGGTATATGTGGTCCATTCCCTCTGTGACTTCTGATATTAATAATTTCTACACTCTCTCCTTTTCTCTTAGCCTGACTAGAACTTAACAATTTTATAGATCTTTCAAAAAATTAGCTTTTGGTTTCATTGGCTTTCTCTATTGATTTACTATTTTAATTTCATTTATTTCTGATGTAATTTTTCTTTACTAATCTGTAAAAATGCTTATTAAATAAAACAGCCTGCTACATGTCAGAAGAAGTAGCAACTGAGGTTTCATTGTCAAGACACAAAATATATAGTGAGCGGGGAAAGTAGTTTTTTTTGTTTGTTTGTTTTGTTTTTTTGTCTTGTTTTTGTGGGTACGGGGGGGTCGACCTCAGGACCTCGCGCGCCAGCAGGCGCCCGTGCCGCTGAGCGATATCACCGGCCCCTTTTTCGTATGTGGGTTCCGGGAGTCGAACTCGGGCCCTCGCGCTTGCCGGGCAGGCGCTTAAGACGCTGAGCCATCTCACCAGCCCGGGAAAGTAGTTTTAAAGCAGTTTTTCTGAGTCTACTATGCCCAAACCTCTGTGAAAGGAACTACGTTAAGAACCCTTAAACCACTGAATTTACTTCAATGATCTATTAATGCTCAAAATCTCTTCAGAATTCCTAGCATTGCTTCAATTATAGACATTGTTTCTTTAGTGTAGGTCATCGTTTTTTAGTGTAGGTCATCTTTCATTCATTCAGTTACTTTTTTTGTGTGCCTCGTAGCTGGGACCTGGAATTTAAATTGGAAAACAACCAAAAGCAAATCAAAGTCAAGTTGTTAAATAAGGTTTGTGTTTAATGAGCCAACACAATTTTTTAACATGAGTGTTTTTCTGATGTAACTATTAAATTCTTTACGGCAATTCTAAAAGTTGTTATTAAAAATCAAGCTGCTCAAGAAATCATGTATTAGTTGCATTCATAGCTATATTTTCATTTAATCTGATGAGTCATAACATGACTTGTTTTATTCATTGTTTCATTTCATATGCTTAATACTAAAATTGATCTTTTCCCTCTCTGAAAGCTGAAGCCCAGATTTAGGAAGTTTCCCTCAAGTTTGTATAGAAACATTGTGTTTGATATTCTTCAGTTATTTCCTCTCTACCTCTCTCCCTCTCTTTCTCTCTCTCTCTCTCTCTCTCTCACACACACACACACACACACACGCATGCACACACACCTTTCATACCAGGTTACCTTCTCTTTCAAGGCTTTTATTCTATTGCCTGGGTTTTGAAAATGGGAAATCACACACCTTCTTTAAAATGAGAATTTAATTTATCAAACCATAAAAACAAATATCGTGTTCAAACTGACTTCACTTACAGCTGTTCTGCGATGGTGTTCTGAGCCCATCTGAAAAGAACCCCTTACCAGCGATGCACACAGTTACTTGACCAGCTCACTGAATCCCATTTTGCCAAGCGTGAGCTTTAGATTATAACTGAAAATAGGGAAGAGTTCCCTGCCTCTGGGAACTCCAAACATCTGAAACGTTAGAACATTGTGCTTTTGTGCTGAAACATTACACAATCGCCAGCATACAGAGCTGCTTGCTTCCACAACTGCTACTTTAGAGAGAGAAGGGCATAAAGAAGTAGCTCTCTGTAATAAAATATGTGTGTTTGGGTGGCTGGAAGGGGAGGAGATAAGGGGGGGATACTTTAAAGAAATCATTCAATTTAGTCATCTTCCATCCCAGAAATGATGGAGGAGGACATTTACAGCACTGTTTTAGATCCTTCCTTTTACAACACCTAAGACTTGAGCTAAACACTGCTCATCATCAGGGTTTTTTAAGTCATATTTCGTGGTCTCTGGGCTGAATCCCTGTGAGCTAATACTTGGCACCCTAGGAAGAGAACAAAGTAAGATCTTGATCTTGACGTGAAAATCAGAAATCTGTGGATTAAATGCTTGACGATGGATTCCCCTCCCGTGTTTTGAGGCTGAAGCACCTTTTGCCCAGAACATAATGTCAAAATCTATTAGGTCCTGATAAACATTTAAAAGATCATCAAAATGGATTCCTTTCACCCATTATTCCATTTGCATCTCTTCTGAACGCTGTCTCCTGAAAGATACGCTACCCCGTCCCTGTTTTCCAAATGGGAAAAGGGACATCTCTGACATTGCCACTAATTCAAATATTAAGAAATGAATACAGAAATGTATGACTTTTAGCTTTATTTTTTTTTTTTTTTTATGTGGGTACCAGGAGTCCACCTCAGGACCTCACGGTTGCCAGCAGGCGATTGTGCCGCTGAGCGATATCACCGGCCCTTTTTTTCCTTTATGTGGGTTCCGGGAGTCGAACTCAGGACCTCGTGTTTGCCAGGCAGGCACTTATACCGCTGAGCTACCTCACCGGCCCTGACTTTTAGCTTTAAATGAAGGAGCGATTGTCACTGATTTGGGGTATGCAAACAAGGTCAACCTCCTTCCACTTCATTCATTCACTCATTCATTCAGTGAGTCCATCAGCACACATTTTTGAGCATCAAGCCTCTCAAGAATCTGAACAGGCCCTGGAGACTAAGCACCCATTAACTCTTCCTAGGGGGCGCCTTTTCATTCTCTTCCTCCCCTGACATTTAAGGAGCCTCAGAGAACATTGCAGCCTCACCAAGAAACTTAACGCAAAGCAGACGTTAATCATTCATTCCAAGGGAAACAAAGTAGGCCCGAAGTAGGTACAAGGAAGCACCTCCCTGTCGAGAGGCCGAGGAACCTGGTTTGCCAGTTCTTGGGCTGGTCACCTGGACAGACTACACCTGAGTTTCTCCCATCCGTAGATCCAGGGTTTGGGAAAGACGATCCTTAAGCCCCCTTTGGAGAGTTAAGCTCCTTCTTTCCTAAGATCCTAAAGAGGCTTACCATGACCAATACCAGGAACCCTAAAGACAAACCATGTGGCACAGTCATTCCACACACACCCCTCTGCTTCCTACCCCTGAGTGTGTTTTTCAAATTCTCTGCCGAGCTCAGGCATGCAAGTGCTCAGATCTAGCAAGTCGTCTTTAATTGTAGACAGAATGTTTTCCATGCACTCGTTTTCAGGGCAAGGCAGCGTAGTCGACTTCCTTTACAAAGCGTGGGCAAGGAGAGAAACCCCTGAAGTGATGACAGGAGCTCTCTCCTGCATTAGGAGTGCGGGACCGAGGGTTGTGAGTTAGGAGCAGGAATGGACACTATCGCCCACCTGATGGGAAAAGTCCAAAAGAACTAAGGAGAAACATTTGTGTTTTGACCTTAAGAGGGCAAAAAAGCTAGTTCTTCAGGGCTTCCTCCCCCACCCCACCCCACGCTACAGCTCCGGTTTCCGGTCCCAGCTACAAGGCTGCCCCAGCCAGAGAGTCAGGGGGTGATCGGCGCCGCTCCTGGGTCACGCGGACGCAGTGTCCACCGCAGGCGGGTAAGACAAGCGGGCCCCGGGGGTCGGCGGTACCCCAGCCCCATCCCCGCGCTTCCAACGCGTAGGAGACCACTGCCCTCTAGCGACTAAAATGGGAGATGCAGGGCGGCGCGAGCCTCGAAGGAGCCGCGGGAGTACAGGCACCGCGACGGTTGGAATGGTGATGGGTCCTTTGCCGAGGATGCCTAGGGCTGGCCGGGAAAGCCCTGAGATTTGTTTTCTCTGTGTATCAGCCCTGGGCCTGTCTGTAGTATCTCCCTAAACCAGAGAGATAGATACATACATAAGTGGATAGATACATAAAAAATAGATGTAACATACATAGATGATGAACGGACATCGAAAAGTAGATGGACGATTGATGATTAAAAACATGTGGGGGGGGCTTGCTATATGCCAGGCACAAGGCTAAGGGATTTCGTTCATTATTCCATTTGCGTCTCTTCTGAACGCCGTGCCTCCCGAAAGACATACTACCCCTGTCCCTGCTTTCCAAACGGGAGAAGGGAGGCCTTCAACGCTGCGGGCAGCTCGCTCATTAGCCACCCCTTTGCGGAGCCAGGAAGCAGGGAGCAAGCTCAGCCGCAAACCACAGCCTCCACCGCCTGCTTTCGGCTCCCTCTGTGGAGCGGACGCGGGTCCCAAGCCCTGGCGACCCGGGCACAGGGTCCTCAGCGCAGTGACCACCACACTCCTGGTGCAAGGGCAGCGCACTCGCCCGGCGCCCCTCTCACTCCTCCCACCGCGAAGCCCCGGACAGCTCGCGGGAGACGCGGTCCCCGACTCCACGGGTCCCTCCTGCAGTGCCTGAATGGTGCGCGGTCCTCAGAAGCCCCTTCCCAGGGCCTGGGGTTTTACTTGATTGTTTGGCCAGGGATTACACGAAGTGGAAAGGGAGAATAAGACTCCCGGAAAGTTTTAATCGTTCATTTCTGTAACCATTAACTGAGCGCATACTGCGAGCCTATTAGCCGCTGCCGCAAAGAGCTCAGAGTCAAGGGTCGAGGACAGACAGTGAATAAATGACGACATTCGGGACGCTTGTGCTTTGGATCGGAAGGTCTCCAGCACACCGCAGAAATCTCCAGCACACCCCAGCCAGGCCATCCCCTTCTGGCCCAGTCTACAGTTCTAAACTCCCCACTTCGGTTTGTTCCCCGCGGTGCAATTTCAGTGACTGTATGGGGGGAAAAGTTGGTCCCACTTCCACTCCCCGCCCAAATTTCCCAACTTGCTTGGGTTCGTCACCCGACAGTAAGGAGAGCCACCAGGCGCCCCCGCCCGCAGCTGGGCGGGAGCGGGTCGTGCTGGCGCTGGGACTGACCCCTCCCGCGAAGGCGTCGGCGCGGGCTGGCGTAGGGCCTGCGTCAGCTGCAGCCCGCGGGCGATTGGGGCTCGCGCGCCTCCTCAGTTTGGGGCTAATTATAAAGTGGCTCCAGCCGCCGCTAGCCTGGGGACGACGAAGCAGGCGCTCAGAGCCAAGCGGCCCAGCCCGCCGCCCCACCGCAACCCCGCGGATCTCCCCGGTGAGGCTCGCGTTGGTCTGCGCGCCCTGGCCCGCTCCCCCCGACGCCACCCTCCTCATTCACACTTGCCTCCTTTTCCTTGCAGAGTCGCTGCGTCTGGGACCCGGTTGTTCCAATCAGACTGCTCCACTCCAACAGCGGCAACGTGAGTGAATTTGCCCTGAGCTCCCTTTTGCTGCGCGGGTTTAGGGACGTCCGCCAGCTCTCATTGTATGGGTCCCCCGACTTTCTCGTGGTTCCTCTTCGTGACCCAGTTCAGTGGGTACCTCCCCAAGCGCCCATTCTCCGGCCCTTACTCTCAGGGGTTCACAACAGAACATTATCCTAGGCTAAGGACCCCCCCAAAATAGTAGAGTGCCTCTGGCAACCCCGGGTTTGGAGGGTAACTGCGACAACCTGGGAGCCGCGAAGCGATCTGAAGCAACCCCAGTTCTCCGTAAAAAGTGTGGGGAATGCGTGGGGGGAGGGCGACCAGGAGCAACAGAGCCTTCAGCTCTTGCACGAAGGCACCCCAGGTGGAGTTGTCGCGGCAAGGGGTCCTCCGGAGGAGGGGTACTTCTGCGCCTGGATCACTGGAGCGCGCATCCTTCTCTCCTTCAGTCCATGGCGCGGTTCCTGAGACTTTGCACTTGGCTGCTGGCGCTGGGCCCCGGACTCCTGGCCACGGTGCAGGCGGAATGTAGCCAGGACTGCGCGACATGCAGCTACCGCCTGGTGCCCCCAGGAGAGCTCAACTTTCTGGTGAGTGTTAGGCACGGTGAGAGTCCACTGCGAGTCCGGGGACAGCCCGGGCTCAGGACCCTTGATAACCCAAGTGATCTGGTGTTCCCAGAACGCTGACCAAGTTCTACCTCTGGCTCTGAGCTTTTGGGGCCCGCGACTATCCGGACTTGGTAAGGGTGGATATATCTCCACACAACCCAAGTTTGTTTTAACCTTGGGGATTCTAGAACCCTGAAACATGCTCTTTTCAGCACCTCGGATAGCACGGGGCCTCCCAGGATGCCTGAAGGGAGATGTCCACTCTAGCTCCTACCCTCCCAGCTAAGGGCCCTTCGTGCACAACCGACCTTCTCGCAAATAATATAATTTTTTTGTTAATGACATTTCCTCTCCTTTTTTCCAGTTCTTTTCTTGAGCTCTCTTAACCTCGGGTTCCTCACCTGTGGATAAGAGTAAGAAAAGCGATAAAGAGATAAAGCCGAAGGGGAAGTAACAGTAGAAAAGAAAGAGTTTAATAATTGTTGTAAAAGCAAGTTAAGATGTAATTCAACATCTGTCATGATGGCAATTGTAATACTGACAAAAACAACAGTTAACTTGACTATGAGAGGGGGACAAGAGGCATGGCCAGTGACCAAAGAGGTGTGAACAGTCCAAAGATAAATTAGAAGAGGCTGGGGGAGGGGCTGATGATAAAATGACTCACTCTAATCATCATTTACGGGCTCTTAAATCACCTCTGGTGCTCTAGTGATTAGAATCTGGATTCGTGATTCAAGATGCTTCATTTTTGACTAGCTCCCAGAATGCCTGCCTTTGAAATTTGCTGAAATTCTGTAACACTTTAAAAACCCCAATAGAATGTAATGAACTAATCCAAGCTGCTTTATGTTCCGCTTGAGACTTTGAAGAAATTTAATGTTATGTAGATGCTTGAAGTGGAGGCGAAAACTAAGAAAGGGATTCCAAAAGTCCAAGGTATATATTTCATATATGTATTGTTTTATTTGAATATTTTAATTACTTGCTCTGTTTCATGATATGTGCTGATTTAGCTTTACAGAAAATATACATAATAATGTTTTATATTTCAAGTATGAGAAAAATGTTCCATCTTACAGGCCGCAGTCTCCTTCATTCATTTTTCTTCTTTCTCCTGTAGCCATGAGCTTTTAAACTATGCCTAAAATTTGACTGAATACTAGGAACATTAAGAATAGATGAGTAAAGAATTGTATATGCAGAAGGAGAAAAAGAAAATTAAGATACGCCATATAGGGGCTGGTGAGATAGCTCAGCGGCATAAGCGCCTGCCTGGCAAGCGCGAGGGCCCGAGTTCGACTCCCGGAACCCACATACAAAAAAAGGGCCCGTGATATCGCTCAGCGGCACGGGCGCCTGCTGGCGTGTGAGGTCCTGAGGTCGAGCCCCGGTACCCACAAAAAAAAAAAAAGATATGCCATATTGAAGACTTCATTTTCTGACTCCATCATTTCCCTCCCCCATTACATGTATTTTGAGCTTTGCCCTGTACTTCACGTACACCTGGATCAGCTTGTAGTCTAGGGTTACCTGCCACCTATATAAAGGCTATGTGAATTCTAAAAGTTTTTAAATCACACAACCTGATCTCAAAGTAGTAGCAGATTTACTGAAATTATATTATTCCATAAATCCATATAACCAGCTTTTTTTTTTTTTTTTTTTGGCATTAAGTCTGCTCACTTCACCAAGCTCCAAAATTGCTACTAATCTTTCTTTTCCATTGTTAAAGAATGTGGCAAATCTCAATGTGTAGCAGCTAGCCCTTCCCCGGATAGCACTAAACATTCTGACTTCTCTCCTTTCTCTTACCCTCCACTCAGCCTTTAATAGAGTTTGGGAGAGTGGACAAAACTAAGTCCTTTTCCTAACTTTTCCTCACTGCCTTTTGTAACTTATTATTATTTATGCTAATGCAGATGGTGGTACGGCATATGCAGTATGTGTAACTTGGGGGGAAAAGATAACAAGCCACCACTAATTTAAAAAATCTCTTAGGAAGGCATGTCGAATAATAACTGCCTTGCTTTCTGTTGGAGCTTACATTTAGAGTTGTTATTCTCTCAGTGACAAAAGATTTAGTTAATGCTGTGATTCTAGAATTGCTGCAGTTCTGGAATTTTAGCTCGGATACAACAGATGTAGGAAAAATGAGGTTGCCTGGCCAAAACTGAAGTAATTTCAATGTTACAAATATTTACCAAGCTTCCACCACTAATAAGACACTTATCGTAGTCCTGTGGTGGGTGCAAAGATGAGCAGGCATGCCTTGACTGATGTCCAGATTGAATTTACCAACTAATTCTATCTTCACCATAGAATGAGAACTGTGATAAATATACCACTAAAGACACATAGATGGCTATAGGATCTATAGATTAACATCACTGCTTTAGTATGAAAGTGCTGTTCTGATTATTTGCAACTATTTGTTTTTGAAGAGTTCTTAAATCGTATATTTTTTAAATCTTTCGATTTAATTACACAAAATATTTAACATTAATTTTTGGCAACATGAGCATGTAAATATCATTTTAGAATAAAAATATCATTGCCATTTGAATATCTTAAGATTTTAATGATATTTTGGTACCTTAATTAGATATTATCAGGAATAAAACAAGATCATTTTAATTATATTATCTTTAGATATATTTTTATGCTCACATTCTTAATTTTCTTAGACATAAAACTTAAATAATCATTAAGAGCTAATTAACTACATTTTCTAAAGATTTTGTTGCATGAATAACAGGCTTTCTTTCATTGTGAAAATAATGTGTATCTAATATTAATTAATATACCAGCACATTGTTAATAACAAAATATGTGGCTTTTCTGTCTAAATCAAGGGTTTCTAAACTGAGGCCTGTAATTAAAATTCAGAGAGCTATGTTAGGAAATAGTATATAGTTTTTGTACATGTTCATGTAACATTAGTACTCTTTTAATCATACGCAAGTGATCTGTTAAGCAGAGAAACTCTGAACAAGGTCATTAGAATATATAGCCTAAATTTTTCAATGATTTTGAATTTAATTATTATATAATAAAAAATGAAATAACTATATGCTGATCATTTCTATTTTATTAAATAGCATAGTTTCCATTATAAAAAACTTATTCTATACACCAAAGACTAAGTGTCAAGAAAATAAACACAAATAACTTGTGCATTTGCACGTATGTAATTTTCTGTCTGATCTCATCATTACCAACATTTGGTTCAAGATGATAAAATCTGTTTTAATCAACCAAGAAAAATGGGGGAAAAAAATCTCTTCTTTTAGCAAATCAATATATCAGAATCCAAATAATTCATCAGATTTAAATTCAGTTTTTAAAAGTCTTTCTTTTAACCCTATTTTGAAATCTTTGTTTTTCTTTGAAGATTGAAAGTGTTTGCAAGAATATTGAATAACGTTGTAGTAAAATGCTAACACAATAAAGCAAATAAATCTTATTCATATTGATTTTCTCTGTAAACAAAAAAGTAACAGGCATTTGGGGAAAATATCTCAAACTAGATAAACAAAAATTTTTCCCTTTTGGTTAGAAAAATCTCAAACAAAAATGATATCAGCAGAGGAAAATTGGTGAAATTAGATTGCGAAGGCAGCCAACCTAAGTTAAAATGGGGGAGGAGGGTCTTTTAAAATATTAACATTGCATGGTGTGTACAACAGGTTTAAAATCCAAAGACAGATTTCTAATGTGGTTCAGTTAATCCTTAATCCTCTACACACACATTTTTTTGGCAGTTTTCATTTATTTCATTTACGTATTCAGTGTGATGAAAAATTAAGATGAGAAAATGCAGATGACTCTATTCTACGGAAGACTGTAGTCTCCATAGCAAAGCATGTCAGGGTTCACAGTTCATACACTTAAGGAAATATGGGAAGCTTCTCAATACCATTACAATGAATTGTTTTCCCAGGCTTGCACGCTAGAGTGTGAAGGACAACTGCCTTCTCTCAAAATCTGGGAAACCTGCAAGGATCTCCTGCAGGTGTCCAAGCAGGAGCTTCCTCAAGAGGGTACCAACTTGCTCAGAGAAAGCAGCAAACAGGATGAGAGCCACTTGCTCAGCAAGAAGTATGGGGGCTTCATGAAGAGGTATGGAGGCTTCATGAAGAAGATGGACGAGCTGTATGCCATGGAACCAGAAGAAGAGGCCAATGGAGGTGAGATCCTCGCCAAAAGGTATGGGGGCTTCATGAAGAAGGATACCGAGGAGGGGGATGTCCTGGCCAACTCTTCAGATCTGCTGAAGGAACTGCTGGGAACAGGCGACAACCGCGACAGAGAGAGCCACCGCCAGGAGGGTGGTGACAATGATGAGGACGTGAGCAAGAGATATGGGGGCTTCATGAGAGGCCTCAAGAGAAGCCCCCAACTGGAAGATGAAGCTAAAGAGCTTCAGAAGCGGTATGGGGGCTTCATGAGGAGGGTGGGCCGCCCGGAGTGGTGGATGGACTACCAGAAAAGGTACGGAGGCTTCCTGAAGCGCTTTGCCGAGTCTCTGCCCTCTGATGAAGAAGGTGAAAGTTACTCCAAAGAAGTTCCTGAGATGGAAAAGAAATATGGAGGATTTATGCGATTTTAGCATTCTTTCCTGTCAGTGACCCCCAGACCCTCTATCCCAAGCTTCCTTCTATCCCAAAGTGAGCAACTGCCTCACCATCATGTTTTATTGTCATGTGTTGTTTGCACTGTATAGTTGACTTTATGGTCTTGATGATTATGTGGCCTGAAAGCTGTCATTTCAGGCTCTATGTACTTTTGAGATTCTGTAAGTTCAGTATTAGTCTATTGCATCTATCTTCTTTTCATGCTAAAATATTTTTGCTACCTTGTCCCCTTATTTTGAAAAGCATCAACAAATGCTTCCTTGTATATAAATACAATAAACTCATTTCCCCAACTGCACAATGTTCTTGGAAGTCTCTTCTTCTCCAAGACCCTCATTCCCATTTGGGAATCCTATGTTTAGATACAATGCAACCACTGCTTCTGACAAAATAGTCACTGACTTCCTTCCCTTCTCACTATGACTGCAAAAATATTTTCAATTTAATTCCTTATAAGCAAAATCTTAGACAAATAAGCACATTAGGACAAAATAAGATGTGAATATAGTGTAGTCCTGTTTTACACAAGAAGAAAATAAAAAGCCCACACACAAGTGAAGTAGTTGACACGAGATTGCTTAGCATTTGAAGAGAAGAGTAAACCCCCAAACTTTTTGTTCCCATTCAATATCCTTTCTACTCCATTCCCTTATTTTCTATCCATGTCACTAGCAAGAACTGCAAGAACTTGGGACTATATCTTGTTCACCACTGTACACCTTTACCCTATCATTATGCTACATTCTCCAGTATCTGATGAATGGATACATGGATAGAAGAATGAATGATTGAATGAATGAACGAATGAATGAAGTGGAATAGGCAAAAGAATGAATTTGGCAACCAGGTAATCAGTAAAGTTACTGTGAGTCTTTCGTAAGATCATTCCCAAAACACAAGGAGCTTATGACTTTCATATTACTGAAACCATTTGGGACAACATTCAGATGTAAGAACTGTAACATTTAATTTCCAAATTAAAACTATATGCAGCTCAAGCCCTATTAGGTCAGTTTTCCAGGATTCACACCCTACTGTTCTTCAAAACACAGAGTTCAGCATTTCAGTAAAGCGAAGGTTGAGTCTCTGGTCTGCAGTCCACCTGCATTGCCCACAAGATACTCATGCCCAGGCTCGTGTGCTCCATTCTGATGAGGCTCCATGGACTTGAGCAGTCCAGCCCTTTAAGTCCAGCCCTGCCAGGCCTCCTGGGATATCTACGCTAGAAGATCACTGCAAGGGCTCATGAGCTCCCAGCCTCAAGGAGTGCTCCTCCCATTTATCTTGCTAATCATTGGTCAACTAACTTTTTGTTCCAGGGCGAGCCCTGAGATCCCTCCTCCTTTGGATTAGAGATGCAAGTACAAGGAGTGAAGCAGACTGGGAAGTTAGTGATAGGGCTGTGGCACATTAGAGATATTATGTGTCTATTCAGTCTTAGCCAATTGTTTTACTTGGAAATGAAAGCTCGATATTGTCACTTTTGCAAAGAAGCATGAAATGTGGATTTTTAAACAATACCCCATGGGTTTTTTTTATTTGTCAAGTGACTCAATTTAAAACTCTGTGGGTCAAATAAAATCATCTTCAGATCAGATATGAGAGATGTCAAGACTAGTATATTAAAAAAAATAAGTCACTTAATTCTCTCCCCTGGGGCAAAGAATTCCCAAACTTTGGAAACAAAAATCTAGCCTACACTATCCAAATGCCTTCTTGACAAGATGATGCAATTATTATCTTACAATAACATGTTATGTATACATACATATTTGATATATTTGATAAATAACAAAAGTTCACGGTCAGATGAATATATTATCTTTCAAAGCAAGCACAAGTCTTTATCTAGGGGCTTTATCATTTGTATTATAGTGCAGCCATGTAAACCAGGTTGACCCATGTAACCATTTACCACTTCAGCTGAGGGCCACATGATGCTTAGGGTGACAGCACTATACTACTTCCTCACCACCACCACACCCCCCTGCCTGGTGCAGAACCAGGAAACCAGAGGATGTGCAAAATTGTTAAAAGAAGAGGGAACAGAGGAGATGATTGGGAAATGAGGAAACAGAGACAGGACAATTGGATAAAATGTCATTTTTACACCTAAGTTGTGACAGCACTGTGAGCCCTGGTGGATGATATCCCGTGACACAGGATCCCCACCCCACAGGGTCCTTAACATTAAATATGAATGGCTGACCACAAAAGTTGACTTGAGAGTGCTGTGTAAACCTCCTTCTGTCTCCAAACATCCTCCATGCTTCCTGGCCTTCAGTCTGAAATTCCACCATTAGCATTTTGCTTAACTCCCAAAGTCTTTGATGTTTCAAAGAATTTCCTATTTAAATTCTGAGGAGCATTTGCCTAAGATCACCTGGGATGCTACTTTTGTACAGAGAACTGGGCTCTGACTGTAGTGCTCAGTGTTGTTCTGCAACGGGAGGACTAGGGTTAGGACTAGCATCGGACTAGGATCTAGGTTAAAAGAAGCCAAAGCCACTGATGACTCGGGAAGGTCTAGAAGAAAACTCCTCAGAATGAGGAACAAAAATCCACACTACCTGCAGAGGGCGCTGCCGCACCATTCTATACCT
Source organism: Erethizon dorsatum (assembly GCA_028451465.1). NCBI lineage: Eukaryota > Metazoa > Chordata > Mammalia > Rodentia > Erethizontidae > Erethizon > Erethizon dorsatum. Next base: position 53,367,567 of record CM051828.1, read on the forward strand.
TTCCCTACTGCTTGGGCTCACTGTGCCCCGATCCCCACACTCTAAGGTCTTCCCAATCTCAGCTCCAAGCCTGAGTTGGGTGTCCTTTCCTTCTGAGCATCAGTAAGGTGTGAGCTCTGGGACCAGTCTACCTGAATGCCAGTCCCATCTTGTGAGGTGAAGTTCTCCCTGCCTTACCTTCTGCCTCTGCCTTGATAGGTTGTGATAATAAGTTAATGTGTCAAGTGTTCAAAATCTTTAAGCCAAGACCCGCACCCAGTCAGACTTATAGGCTTCGTTGTTACGATTGCTCAGCCTCCCAGTTCTTTGATTTGAATCCCAGGCTCTTCCCCAACTCACCCATCTTCACCCTAGGTCTTTCAAGGATGAGATGCTATGGATCCGGGCCATAGGGGTAGGATCCCCACCAGAGCGGAGGCTCCTTTCCTGATGATTGTGTCCCACGAAACAGAAACTACCTACACGGCCCCTTAATACTCATATTCATTTTCTCAGTTTTCTACTACAACCTGTAATCAAACAGTTACCTGCATGCCATTATACATCTATGTAAATCCACAGAAGGGACAACACCAAGAATGAACCTTTATGTGAACTGTGGACTTCGGATGACTATGATATGTCAGTATTAGTTTGTCAATTGTTAAAAACAGGTCACTATGTGGGGGATGCTGACAGCGAGAGAGGATACACATTTGTCGGGGCAGGAAGGGAAATCTCTGTAACTTTGGCTCAACTTTGCCATGAACATAAAACTCCACTAAAAAATAAAAATTGTTTAAAAATGTTATCCTAAAGCAAAACACATAAAGAGTCTGAGATACAAAGTTATCATCTTAGGAGAAGATGGGGAAAGAATGTAAGGCTTTGAATAGTTGTATTTATGAAGGTTTTTTCCTTTATTTTTCCCAAAATGTACATACCTGCCTGTCTTAATTACTTTTCTCTTATTGCTGAGACAAAATACCCAACGCCCAAAGTTAAAGGGGGACATATTTATTTAGCTCACAGTTTATAGAGATTTCAGTCCCTAATCAGCTGGTTCCAAGACAGAGTGGTGTGGCAGAGCAGAAACAGTTCATGGCAGTGGAAGACAGCAAAGGCAATAAGAGCAAGAGGGGGAGACAACCTCTTTCTGTCCCTTTTATCCGTATCCAGACTGCTGGGATTAGGGTGGTGCCAATCCAACCAGTGGACTGATCCAGCAATCACTCACCCTTATTCCCAGCACCCTTAATCTCAGCATTGCACTATGAATCAATCACAAACTCTAGATTCAGCTGCCTCTGTAAAGCCCGCCCCCCATGACCACATGAGGCTTTGGGGGGACACCCAGACACAAACCATAACGGCCCCACATAAGTGAATTCATTCTGCATCAAAAGGATCATACACCATGACCAAGTAGGTTTCATCCTAGAGTCATAAGGGTAGTTCAACATACATAAATCAATAAATGTAATACACCATGTTATGGCTTGTATCTAGATGTCCCCCCAAAGCCTCATGCACTCACAGGTGGGGCATTTTGGAGGTGGCTGGATCTATGATGTGTAAATATGGACTAAGGCTGTGTGATAATTAAATTAGTTCACCGATTGGTTTTAGTATAGTTCTGGGTGTAGATAATGGGAAGGACTACCCTGGGTGTGGGTGGCATAAAGAGAAAAGGAATATCACTTCTGGCAGCCTCCTGCCTGCCACACCATGAACTGTTTCTCCTCTGCAATGCCCCACTGCCATGCCACCCTGCCTTAGAGCCAGTCAGCTATAGACTGAAACCTCTATAAACTGGGAGCTAAATAAACCTTTCTTTTTTTCTTTTTTTAAAGAGAAGAAAAAAACAAAACAAATCAAAAGAAGAACAAATTTTCAAAACAACATAATAGGAGGGTAACAATGGTTAATACATTACATATTACTATCTTTAAGTTAGTTATTCAGGACACCAGACATTAGCATTCAATTGTCCAAACATTATTGGCACAAACCTTACTCTTCAATGAACTAAGTAAAAATGGTAGTGTATCTATCTTAACCATCTTATATATATATATACAATTTTTTTTCCCTTTCCCTTCTTTCTTTTCCCTATTCCAGTCTCTCTTTCCTTTTTACCAGTTTCTTTTTGATTCACCATATCTATTGTACATTTTGGATCCTATTTACTCTTTCAGTTTCTCATACTAGAGAGATAATACGATGCTTACACATGTGCTTCTGGTTTATTTCACTTATGAGTATTTTCTCGAGTTGCATCCATTTACCTATAAAAGTCTCCAGTTTATCCTTCTTTATGGCTGAATAGTACTCCATTGTATAAAAATACCACATCTTTCTTATCCATTCCTCAGTTGATGGGCATTTGTGTTGTTTCCAAGATCTGGCTATTACAAATTGTGCTGCTATAAACATGGGTGCACATATATCGCTGTGGTACGATGTTTTTAATTCTTCTGGGAAGATGCCCAGAAGGGGAATAGCTGGGTCAAATGGGACCTCCAACCCTAGTTTTCTGAGGAATCTCCACACTGACTTCCACAGTGGCTGTACCAGTCGACACTCCCACCAACAGTGAAGAAGGGTTCCTTTTTCCCCACAGCCCCTCCAGCATTTGTTATTAGTTGATTTCTTAATAGTAGCCATTCTTTCTGGGGTGAGATGGTATCTCAGTGTTGTTTTAATTTGCATCTCTCGAATGACTAGTGATGTTGCACATTTTTTTGTATATTTGTTTGCCATTAGTATTTCTTCATCTGAGAAATGTGTATTCATCTCAGATGCCCATTTTTGGAGTGGGTCTTTAAATTTGGGAGGTCTGATTTTTTTGAGTTCTTTATATGTTCTCGATAGTAGTCCTTTGTCTGAGGAACAGCTGGCAAACATTATTTCCCACATTGTGGGTTGTCTCTTCACTCTGTTGGTGGTTTCTCTTGCTGTGCAAAAGCTTTTTAATAAGATGAGATCCCAGTTATTGATTCTTTGGGATAGTTCCCATGCGGTTGAGTTTTTATTCATAAAGTCTTTGCCTACACCAATGTCTCCAAGGGTTTTACCTATCCTACTTTCCAGCAGATTTAATGTTTCTGTTTTAATATTTAGATCTCTGATCCATTTTGAATTTAGTTTAGTGCATGGTGAAAGATATGGATCTAGTTTTAATCTTCGGCATGTGTAGAGCCAGTTTTTCCAGCACCATTTATTAAAGAGGCTATCTTTCTTCCAGCGAATGTGTTTGGCACCTTTGTCAAAGATAAGGTGGCTTAGTATGTCTGGGGTTGTTTCAGCATCTTCTAATCTGTTCCATTGATCTTCAGGTCTGTTTTTTTGCCAGTACCACACTGTTTTTATCACAGTAGCTTTATAGTATAATTTCAAGTCGGGGATTGTGATGCCCCCTGCCTTGCCTTTGTTGCCCAGAATTGCCTTTGCTATTCTAGGTCTCTTCTGATTCCAAATGAATTTTAGGATTGTTTTCTCTAATTCTGTGAGATATGCTGTTGGAATTTTGATTGGAATTGCATTAAATCTGTATAACAATTTTGGAAGTATGGCCATTTTCACTATATTGGTTCTTCCTATCCAGGAGCAAGGGATATCTTTCCATTTTCTGATATCCTCTTCAATCTCCTTTTTCAGAGTACTGTAGTTTTCAGTATAGAGGTCTTTTACATCCTTCGTGAGGTTGATTCCTAGGTATTTCATTTTTTTGGATGTTATTGTGAAAGGTATTGTTTCCCTAATTTCTCTTTCAGTAAGTTTGTTATTTGTGTACAGGAAGGCTATTGACTTTTGAGTATTGACTTTGTATCCAGCTACACTACTGAATTTGCTTATTAAATCTAGCAGTTTTTTAGTGGAGTTTTGGGGATCTTCTGTGTAGAGTATCATGTCATCTGCAAATAATGATAATTTAACTTCTTCCTTTCCAATCATTATTCCTTTTATTTCTTTCTCTTGTCTAATCGCTCTGGCTAAAGTTTCCAGAACTATGTTGAATAAGAGTGGGGACAGTGGACATCCTTGTCTTCTTCCTGATTTTAGAGGGAAGGCTTTCAGTTTTTGGCCATTTAGTATAATATTGGCTGTTGGTTTGTCATAGATAGCTTTTACCAGATTGAGATAAAGACCCTCTATTCCAATTTTCTGTAGGGTTTTTATCATGAAAAGGTGCTGGACTTTGTCAAAAGCTTTTTCTGCATCTATTGAGATGATCATGTGATTTTTGTCTTTGGTTCTGTTAATATGCTGTATTACATTTATTGATTTACGTATGTTGAACCATCCCTGCATCCCAGGGATGAATCCAACTTGGTCATGGTGTATAATCTTCTTGATGATTTGTTGGATTCTGTTTGCCAGTATCTTATTAAGGATTTTTGCATCTATGTTCATTAGGGAGATTGGCCTGTAGTTCTCTTTCTTAGTTGGGTCCTTCTCTGGTTTTGGTATCAGGGTAATGCTTGCTTCCAGGAATGAATTTGGGAGTATTGCTTCCCTTTCAATTTCATTGAAAAGTTTGAGAAGTAGGGGCGTTAGGTCTTCTCTAAATTTCTTGTAGAATTCGGCAGTGAATCCATCAGGGCCTGGGCTTTTCTTTGTTGGGAGGTTTTTAATTACATCTTCAATTTCATTGGTTGATATTGGTTTATTTAGGATTTTTAAATCTTCTTGATTTAGCTTTGGTAATTCATACGAATCTAGGAATCTGTCCATTTCTTCTGCATTTTCCATCTTAGTAGAATATAAATTTTCAAAATAGGTATAGATGATCTTCTGGATTTCTGCAGGGTCCGTCGTGATATCACCCTTTTCATTTTCAATTGCATGGATTTGAGTCTTTTCTTTTCTTTTTTTAATAAGGTTGGATAAGGGTTTGTCAATCTTATTTATTCTTTCAAAGAACCAACTTTTTGCTTCATTGATTCTTTGTATTGTTTTTTTATTCTCCAATACGTTAATTTCTGCTCTGATCTTTATAATTTCCTCCCTTGTACGGGCTTTTGGCTTAACCTGCTCTTCTTTTTCTAGAAGCTCGAGGTTCACCCTTAAGTTGTTTATTTGCGCTTGCTCTATTTTCCTGATATAAGTATTTAATGCTATAAATTTCCCTCTTAGGACTGCTTTCATTGTATCCCATAAGTTAAGGTATGTTGTACTGTCATTGTCATTCAGTTGTAGAAAGTGACTAATTTCTTCTTTAATTTCATCTGTGACCCATTGGTTGTTCAGGAGGATGCTGTTTAATTTCCATGTGTTTAGGGAGTTTTTGTGGGATCTTTTGCCATTGATTTCCAATTTCATTGCACTATGGTCTGATAATATGCATGGGATAATATCAATTCCTTTGCTTTTACTTAAGCAGGTTTTATGAGCTAGTATGTGGTCTATTTTGGAGAACGTCCCATGTGCAGCTGAGAAAAATGTGTATTCTGATGTTGTGGGATGGAACACTCTGTAGACATCTACTAAGTCCATTTGTTCAAAAGTTTGGTTCAGTTCTACTATTTCATTATTGATTTTCTGTCCAGTTGATCTATCTTTTTGTGACAGTGGAGTATTGAGATCTCCCAATATAATTGTATTAGTGCTTATTTGATTTTTCATGTCCTTTAGTACTTGTTTTATATAGCTGGGTGCATTGGTATTTGACGCATATATATTTATGATCGTTATCTCTTCCTCTTGGATTGTTCCCTTTACAAGGATGTAATGACCGTCTTTATCTCTCTGAATCCTTCTTGGCTTGAAGTTCACTTTGTCTGCAAAAAGAATAGCTACCCCTGCTTTTTTCTGGGTTCCTGTGGCATGGAGTATTGTTTTCCATCCTTTGACTTTCAGTCTATGAATTTCTTTCTGAATTAAATGTGTTTCTTGTATACAGCATATTGTTGGATCTTGCTTCTTGATCCATTTCGCCAGTCTGTGCCTTTTGATTGGTGAATTGAGACCGTTAACATTGATGGTTAAAACTGATATGTATTGACTTGTCATGATATTTTCCTGTTGTTGGTTCCCACTCTTTGTTTTTCTGCTTTCCGGCTATTTAATTATTTGCCCTGCCTGGTGGATTCCTTCTGTTGGGGTTCCTATCTCTTTCTAGAATGTCCTTCAGAACATTTTGGAGTGCTGGTTTGGTGGTCATAAATTTTCTCAGATGTTCTTTGTCATGAAAGTATTTTATTTCTCCATCAATTTTGAAAGATAGTTTTGCAGGGTACATCAATCTGGGCTGAAAATTATTTTCCTTTAGAGCTTGCAATACATCATTCCAAGCTCTTCTTGAATTGAGGGTTTGTGCTGAAAAGTCAGCTGTGATTCTGATGGGTTTTCCTTCATAGGTGATTTGTCTCTTCTCCCTAACAGCTTTTAAGATTCTGCCCTTCTGTTGAATTTCTGGGATCTTGACTATAATATGTCTGGCTGAAGTTTTTTTTTGATCATGTCTAGTTGGTGTTCTAAAAGCTTCACTTATAGGGGTGTCAAATTCCTTTTCTCTTCCAGGAAAGTTCTCCCTGATTATGTCTTTGAACAAGGTTTTAATGTCGTTGATGCTATCTCCTGCTTTTTCATTTATGCCAATTATTCTTAAGTTGTTTATCTTTGAGTCATCTAGCAGCTGCTGAATTGATTTTTCATGGTCCCTTGCTATTTTTAAGAATTTTTCCATTTCATGATCACTAATTGCAAGCCTGTCTTCTATATCTGAGATCCTGTCCTCGCATTGGCTTATTCTGCTACAAATACTTTCAATGGAATTTTTTATCTCTTGGGTATCTGCTTGAATCTGCCTTATGGATTCCATTTCTTTCCTATGCTGAGCATTCATGGTTTCTATAGTTTTCTTAAGTTCATCTATTTTTTTGTCTGTATCAACTATAGTGTCCTTAAGCATGGTCTTCATTGTAGACATTATCTCTGCAGTTATCTGTGAGATTATTTCTGTTTTAATTTTTTCCAGAACCTCATTCAGTTGCTTTGTTGTTACCACTTCAGATAGGCCAGGTGGGTGGCTTTCGGATTGTCCCACCTCGTTGCTCCCTAGGTTTGCCTTTGGTGAATTGGATGTGTGGGGTTGCATCTTGTTTAAGTGTCGTCTCATTTTTTCTTTCTTTAATTCCTGGGGTGATGTTTGCAAATTACCTATAGTAGGTTACTTTATTGCTAGTGTTTAAGATCTTTAGAAGATGACTACTTCTCTGCAGTATCTTCCAAGTGGAGCTTGCTTTTAGGTTTTGAGCTTTCTGCCAGATCCTACCTCTTCAATTCGTTGGGTATGCGAAGTTGCTACCTGTTTGGCCCAGTCCTTGATTCTTTGGTACTGTGCCACTGTATTTTCTGTGTCCCTTAGTCAATCTCAATCATGAAATATCAGGAAGGAAAGATGTTTAGAACAATTATTTCACATTTGGCTATAATGTTAACTAAAGCATCAAACACAGCCTAGAAAATGACAGACTGAGCTAACCAGTTGTTTACCACTTTTAGCTGTATAGAGTTGCGGTTATATAACAAAATTTAAAACACACCAGAAAAATTATATGCAGTATACAAGTCCTGTGTATGGCAATTTTTCCCCTGAGGAGTTTAAATTTAAAATGAGTTAAGGAGGAAATAGAGTATTGGGAGAAGAGGAAGGAATTAGATGTAAGGTTAGAGGACCAAGAGGGATCCCACTAAAATTGGGACACTAGTGCAGAGGACAGGTGGTAGAAAGAGAAGGAAGGGATAAAAGGAAGAACAGATCACAACCACAATCACAAAGAAGTTAGAGGCGCTATTTACACTCATTTAAAAAACCAGAGAGAATAATGAAGGAAAGAGCAAATACACATACAGAAACAAAAATGAAGATAAAAACAATAAAACAGACAGATCAAACATATAACCCCACCAAAAAACAAAACAAAACAAAACAAAAAGAAAAAAAAAACCCTTCGCCAGAACAAAAAACAAATCAGTGAGAAAAAAAAAATAATAAAAAATAAAAATAAAAATAAAAAAATAAAAAGAATCAGTTCCAGGTGTTGACTCTGCTGTAGGCAGTTACCCTGTGGTGACAGAGTCCTGTTCTGTGCAGGTCCGTTCCAGTAAGCCAGGAGCGCCCTCTGGCGGGCGGTGAGCAGATGCGCGTACTTTCAGGCAGAGACCAGTCTAGCTCGCCTCCGCTCTCAGCGCCCTTTCACGATCCTTGGGCCTGAGAGGCTCAGCGTGCTGTCCGGAGCGCGGGTTCCCTGCACTGGTTCCCGCCGCTCTGGTTTTTCGCCACGCCCCCCACAATGGCGCCGGGCCAGTCGCTCTCTGGCGCGGGACAGGTGTGGCTGAGAGTCTAGTCTCGTTCGCCTGCTGACCTCAGCACACTTTCGTGGGCCTGAGAGGCCCCGTGCTGCCCTGTCCGGAGCACAAGTTCCCAGAGCAGTTTTCGAGCCGCTCTGAGTTTCGCCACACCCCCCACAATGGCGCCTGTCCGGTCGCTCTCTGGCGCGGGGCAGCTGTGGCTGAGAGACACTCACCGCTGGTGAGCGCCGTTCTCCGCCGCTCCCCTGCCCCGCCGCTGTCTCAGGATCCTCCGTGGGGGCTCCCTGGGCACCAGCTGCCACCGTGTGTCCGTAGAATTGAGCTTCCGCGGCGCTGCAACTCCCGGGATAGTGGAAGGTGCGCGCGTGCGGTCTGCTCCTTCTTTCCTTCTTCTTTGTTGGAAGTCACCCGTCACTGGTGCCGGGGGTCCCAGATTGCGCTTCAGAACTTCTCTGGGTTTCGGGGAGGCATCTCCCCCCCTCCTGCACTTTCCGGGTCGCTATATTCCCGTGTTCCAATGGTAACTTTTAGAGAGAGTTTCGCTGCCTGCTTCTTACTCATCCGCCATCTTGAGGTCCTCTAAAATAAACCTTTCTTCCTTTAACTTGTAGGTGGTGGGTATTTTGTTCCAGCAATGAAAAAGTAACTAAGACACACCACAATGCCAGAAGCAAGGACAACAACATTATCATATCAATAGGTTCAGAAAAAGCTTTTGACAAAATCCAACACCCATTCGTAATAAAAACCCTGATGAAAATAGATATAGAGCAGTGATGTCAAATGTTTTAGAGTTTTCAATGTTACAAACAGCACACTGTAGCACACGTGCCATAGGTTCACCATCACCATTCTTACCTGAATCTGATAAAAGTCACTTATGACAAACCAATGACCAACATCACATAAATGGGAGGAAAACTGAAATCTTTCCCTCTAAAATCAGGAGCAAGACAAGGAAGTCCACTATTACTATTTTTGTTCAACACAGTACTCAAAACATTAGCTAGAAAGTCAGGCAAGAGAAAGATAAACAAGGGATGTATAAGAAAGGAGCAAGTTAAACTATCATTATTTGCAGATGACATAATACCATATAGAGAAGATCCAAGCAATTCCATCAAAAAACTCTTAGAAATAATAACCAATTTCACCAATGTAGCAGGTTACAAAATCAACATACGAAAATCAATAGCATTTGTCTATGCCAATAATGAACTCAGTGAGAAAGAAATTAGGCAAACAATACCATTTACAAAAGCATCCAAAAAATAAATATCTAGAAACTAACTTAACCAAGGAAGTGAAGGATCTCTACAACAAAAATTACAGTACTCTGAAAAGGAGATTAAGGAGGGTGTTAGAAAATAGAGAAATGTCCCCCATTCCTTGATAGGACAAGCCAATATTGTCAAAATGGACATACTCCCAAAATGTGTGTGTAGATTCAATGCAATCTCATCCAAAATTCCAACAGCATTCTTTACAAATCTGGAGAAAACCGTATTAAAATTCATATGGAACCAGAAAAGTCCCAAAATAACAAAAGAAATCTTGGGTAATAAGAACAAAGCAGGAAATATCATAAGACCTGACTTAAAATTATACTAAAAAGCAACAGTGATAAAACCAGCATGATTGGGGCCCATGAGATGGCTCAGTGGAGTAAGCACCTGCCTGGCAAGCGCGAGGGCCCGAGTTCGACTCCCGGAACCTACATACGAAAAAAGGGCCGGTGATATCACTCAGGGGCACGGGCACCTGCTGGTGCACGAGGTCCTGAAGTCGACCCCCGGTACCCACAAAAAAAAACAGCATGATTGGGCCGGTGAGATGGCTCAGTGGTGTAAGCACCTGTCTGGCAAGTGCAAGATCCTGAGTTCGACTCCTGGTACCCACACAAAAAAAAAATAAACCAGCGTGATACTGGCACAAAAACAGACATGTAGGTCAATGGAACAGAACAAAGGATACATAAAAATCTCCAGATTCAGCTATTTGATCTTCAACAAAGGGGCCAAAACATACCTTGGAGGAAAGATAGCCTATTGAATAGGCTATATATTGAATAGGGGAAACTGGCTTATTTCAATAGAATAGGGGAAATGATGCTGGAAAAACAGTCTTGTCTACATGCAGAAGATTAAAGGTTGGACTCATATCTCTCACCATCTACTAAACTAAAATAAAATGGGTCAAAGATCTGAACATTAAAACTGAAACATGGGGCCGGTGAGACGGCTCAGCGGCTTAAGCTCCTGCCTTGCAAGCGCGAAGGCCCGAGTTCGACTCCCGGAACCCACATACGAAAAAGGGGCCGGTGATATCGCTCAGCGGCACGGGCGCCTGCTGGCGCGCGAGGTCCTGAGGTCGTCCCCCCGGTACCCACAAAAAAAAAAAAAAAAAAAAAAAAAAAAAAAAAACTGAAACATGAACCTACTGGAAAATAAAATAGGTAAAACACTCGATGTCATTGGTACAGGCAAAGACTTTCTGAGCAGAACTCCAATTTCACAAGAAATAAAAACAAGAAATAACTAATGGGATTATACCAAATAAAAAACTTCTGCACAGCAAAGGAAACAATCAGTAGCATGAAAGGACAATCTACAGAATGGAGGGAAAATTGCTAGCTATTCTTCTAGAATACATAAAGAACTCAAAAAAATTACACCACTCAAAATAAAAGACCCAATCAAAAAATCACAAGTGAAATAAATAGACACTTTTCAGAAGCACAAATGACCAATAAATGTATGAAAAAAAATTTCAACGCTTCTGGCCATTAGAAAAATGCAAATTAAAACAACACTAAGATTTCGTCTTATACCAGAAAGAATGGCCATTATCAATAAATTAAATAATAACAAATGCTGGCATGGCTGCAGTGAAAAAAACCCCTCCTATACTGTTGGTGGGAATGTAAACTAGTACAACCATTATGAAAATCAGTATTGAGATTCCTCAGAGAACTAAAATTAGAAACTCCACTTGACCCAGCTATTCCCATTCTAGGTATCTTCCCAAAAGAGGAAGTTATCATATTATAGTGACATATACATAACCACATTCATAACAGCACAATTCATAATAGCTAAATCATGAAAGCAGCCTGTATGTCCATCAACAGACAAATGGATAAATAAAATGTGGTGTCTATACAAAATGGAATATTACTGAGTCATAAAGAAGGATAGACTTGAATCATTTGTAGGAAAATGGATAAACCAGGAAAATTTGATGTTAAGTAAAAATAAATCTGACACACAAATTTAAATGTCATGTAGTATCTCTCCTTTGAGTAAGGCAAAGTACAAATAAAGAGCAAAATAAGGGATTTATAGAAAGAAACGGGGAGATAGATCTTTTGCAAATGGGAAGGGGTCCAAGAGACCAAGGTGATGGGAGGGAAGGAAAGTAAGGGAAAGTAACAAGATTTAAAATGTGTCATGCACATGTACCAAATACCCACAAGAAATGTAAACATTATATGTTGTAAACATGAACTCAAAATAACAATAATAATGAAAATGAATAGGGAATTTAGAGTTGGAGAGAGGGAGTTGGGTGAGGAGTGGAAGGGAAATAAAAAAGACTCAACAGGTACTATGTACATGTACCTACTCCCTAAAAACAATGTAAACTTCATATACTGCAAATATATACTAATAAAAAAAATGTTTAAAAAATAAATTCAATGAGAGAAGCTCTAATTAAACAAGAGAAATCCTAGACCCAGTTAAAGATTGCATTTGTTGGGGCCAGTGAGATGGCTCAGAGGCGTAAGTGCCTGCCTGGCAAGCGCGAGAGCCCAAGTTCGACTCCCGGAACCCACATACGAAAAAAGGGCCGGTGATATCGCTCAGTGGCATGGGAGCCTGCTGGCGCGCGAGGACCTGAGGTTGACCCCTGATACCCACAAAAAAATAAAAATAAAATAGTTCTAGAAGCATTAGCTAGATCAATAAGACAAGAGAAAAAATAAAAGGGATGTGGATAGGAAAGAAAGAAGTTAAACTATCATTATTAGATGATGACATTCTCCTCTATATAGAAGACCCCAAAAACTCCACAAGAGACTCCTGAAACTAATATCCAAATTTGGCAGTGTAGCAGTATACAAAGTCAACACTCAAAAAACAATAGTGTTCCTGTACACCAGTAACAAACTCACTGAGAGGAAAGGGAAACAATACCCTTCACAATAGCACCAAGAAAAATGAAATCCACAGAAATTAACCTAACCAAGAAAGTGAAAGACCTCTCCAATGAACACTCTGAAAAAGGGGCCAAATCCTTTTGCTGGAGCTAAGATACCCTCTTTAACAAATGGTGCTGGGAAAACTGGCTATCCACATGCTGAAGGTTGAACCTAGACCTATATCTCTCACCAGGCATTAAACTAAAATCAAAATGGATCAAAGTAATAAACACTAAAACAGAAACTTGGGCCGGTGAGATAGCTCAGCAGCATAAGCACCTGCCTGGCAAGCACGAGATCCTGAGTTCGACTCCTAGTACCCACATAAAAAGGAAAAAAGGGCCGGTGATATCGCTCGGCGGCACAAGCGCCTGCTGGCAAGCACAAGGTCCTGAGTTCGACCCCTGGTACCCACATAAAAAAAAAATTAAAAAAAACAGAAACTTAATCTGCTGGAAGACAAAATAGGTAAAACTCTTGAAGTGTGGCAAAGACTTTCTGAACAAAGCCCCAATTGCACAAGAAATAATATGAAGAATCAATAAATGGGATTACATCAAATCTTTTAAAAAATCTTCTGCACAGCAAAGGAAACCAATAACAGTTAAGAAACAATGTGAGAATGGGAAAAAAATTTGCCAGCTACTCCTCCGACAAAATAAAAAACCCAATATCTAGAATATATAAAGAACTCAAAAAAATTAGACCCCAAATTTAAAACCTAATTTGAAAATGACCATTTGAAATGAATACACATTTCTCAAATGAAGATAGAGAAACAGCCAATAAATACATGAAAAAATGTTCAACATCACTGTGTATTTAAGCAATGCAAATTAGAACAACACTGAGATTTCATCTCACTCCAGAAAGAATGGCTACCGTCAAGAAATCAACCAATGCTGGCAAGGTTGTGAGGAGAAAGGAACTCTTCTCCATTTTTCATGGTTCTGTAAACTGATTCAACCACTATGGAAATCAGTATGGAGATTCCTCAAAAAAACTAAAAATAGAAATCCCACTTGACCCAGGTATTTCCCTTCTGTTACAGTTTGTGTCTCAATGTCCCCCTAAAGTTTCATGTGGTCATGGGACTTTTTCAGAGGTCTTTGTCAGAGGCTGAATCTAGAGTGTGTGATTTATTTGTAGTGCAATGCTGGGATTAAGGGTGCTGGGATTAAGGGTGGGTGATTGCTGGATCAGTCCACAGATTGAAGTGGCACCACCCTAATGCTGGTAGACTGGATACAATATAAGGGACAGAAAGAGGCTTGTGTCTCTCTCTTTTGTTTGCTTGCTTTTGCTGTCTTCTGCTGCTATGAACTGTTGCCTTTCTGCCACATGCCACCCTGCCTTAGAGCCAGCCAATTATGTACTGAAACCTCTACAAACTGTGAGCTAAATAAACCTTTCCTACCTTAACTTTGAGAATTGGGTATTTTGTCTCAGCAATGAGAAAAGTAACTAAGACACCTTCTAAGTATCTTCTCAGAAGATGTAAAGACATCATGCCACAGTGATACTGTTTATGCAGCTTTGAACCCATGTTCAAAGCAGCATAATTCATAATAGCTAAATCTTGGAAACAGCCTAGAAGTCCACTGACAGACAAATGGATAAAACACTCTGGTACTTATGTGAAATAGAATACTACTCTAGCATAAAAAGGATAAAATTGTCATTTGTAGGAAAATGGATGTACCTTGAGACCATGTTAAGTGAAGCAGCTGCCTGACTGGGTGATCAACTCTCCGTTCCCTTCCCCCAAACCCTCCCTTTTCATGAACTCCAGTCCAGGTACCATCCTGCCAGACCTCAAACCAGGCATTCACCACTGGCTGCTAGTCCACTGCCACTCCTGGGAGGATAAGATTCTGGCCCAATCAACTTTCTCTTGGAGCCCAGAGAAAGCCAATCCACCATCTTCCTTTTTCCTTCCTCCCTGTTTTCTATTTGGAACACAACAAAAGGGAGATCTCTTGCACTCTGACTAAGGAGGATGCTTCTTTTCAGTGTGCAGGACAATCGCATCTGGCTCCAGGAGCCAATTGGTCAGGAGACCAATTGCAGGAGATATCCCAAGAACCTGTTTCCCAGCCTCAGCCACCTTTCTTACCCACCCATCATGGACGATTCTCCCTCAGAAACATTGGGAGACACCCCCTTCAACTATCTCCTGTGTAATCTTTCCAAATTGGGACTAAAAGCAGATATGAAACTGAAAAAATTGATCTTTTACTCCACTTCCATGTGGCCCCAGTAGAGACTCAATAAAGGGTCATGCTGGCCAGCTAAGGGCACTTCTGGTATTCAAATTCTCTGAGACCTTCACAACTTTATCCAGAGAAATGGCAATTCAACAAGGAATCCCTACATCCAAGACTTTTTTTACCCTCCATGAGTAACCTTCCCTCTATCCTACTCTTTTCTCCTCCCAAATTTTTCTCACTAAACAAAAAGCTCCTAACAAAAAGTGTAGCCTATTCCTATTCCCACTCCTGATCCAATATGCCTTTACCCCCCATCTAACCTCCTCTATGGATGAATTAAATACCACTGATGATCTCACTCATTACTTTCCACTTCCTCAACAACCTCAACCAGGACCACAACCCTCCCAACTGTCAACCCTCCCTCTTCCCAAGTGTTCCTCCTCTTCTCCAACATCCATCAGCCACCTGCCTCCTCCAGCACAATCCCCTCTTCAAACCCACCCTTTCTTCCCTTCAGACATGCTCTGGTGCTCTTTCTTCACACTTGATATGCCCCCAGACCTCTTCTCATCTTATCCTATCCCTCTGTGAGGTAGCAGGCATTCAGGGGCCTGTTTGCATTCATGTTTCATTTTCAGTTACTAATCTAGAGCACTTCCAACAAAGAATGGGGTCCTTCCCAGAAAATCCCAATAAATTCAGAAAAGAACTGCTCTTACTCACTCAAATGTACAACCTCACTTGGGAAGATATTTACCTTACCCTCTTGTCCACCCTTACTGATGATGAAAGGGAGCATATTTGGTGTATGGCTGAAAACTATGCCAAATGAGCTCCACTACCAACACCCTGACATTCACACTGAGGCAGCTAGAGCATTCCCCAAGGCTAAACCCTGAGACCCCGAGTGAAGATATCAATTTGGCAAATAAGGTAGGACAGATTGTGAACACAGGATCACTTGCCTCCTGGTAGGAATGGAAAAAAATAAAAATAAACAGGTCAACTATGAACACCTCAGAGAAACCACCCAAGAAGCAGACAAAAAAACAGCCCTCTTTATGAGCCACATTTCAGAGGCCATAATTAAATATACAACACACGTCTTTGGTGGGTGGACCCACCGGAACCACAGGACCCAGGACAGCTGGGCCCTGGGCATGCGGACACACACATGACTTTAGCAGGCAGACTGACTGGAACCCTGAGACCCAGAACAGCTGGGCCCCTGGCGCACGGGTGCACACATGCCTTTGGCGGGCAGAGTAATCAGCAAGACCAGCAATATGAAAGTATCTGAAGCAGCAGCAAAAAGCCAGCAGTTGGATTCTGGAGAACTCCACCAACAGAAGACCAGTCCCAGCCCCTACATCCACATGCCAAGATCAGTTCTATACCCAGCACGATTCCCATAGCAAACTTGGCTGGAGTACAAAGCACATTTCTGGGATCCAACGTGGACATTATCACAGAATTGTAAACACCAGAGGTATTTTACTACTTTTATTCTCTCTCGTTTGTCTGATTGGCAATCACTTGCCTTTCTGGTTGGATATTATCTTGTTTTATTTTGTATTTTGTGGTTATTTTTGTCTTTGGGTTTTTTCTTTTTCTTTTTTTTTTTTTTTTCCTTTCCTCTCTTTCTCTGGGGTCCATTTTTTTCCTTTCTTTTCTTCTTTTATTTTGTTCTCCTTCTCTTCATTCTTTTTTTCACTGATTAGGATTCTTACCTTTCTTTTTCCTTTTCTTCTACTGATCCTCTTTCTTCCCTCAGCTACTTCTTGAATTTAAACTTTCAAGTGAGTAAACATTGTCTCTTCCTTTTCTGATTACTCCTTTACATTTCATTTCAGTCTTTCCCTCCTGTGTCCCCCAGTTTCCCAAAACTCGGGCAATTATCCTTTGACCTCCAGCCTTGACTCTACTATATTTGAACTCATTCATCACTTTATCATGTCCCCTACCCATCTTAACTGCTCTACCCCCCACAGAAGGGTAAAATCACTCCATTAGGGGGAAATTCACTGCATACAAGAGCACGGTATATGTTGGATTTTGTTATATAACTTTAGAGTTTGCTCCTGTGGTCAGAGGTAGCAGGTTAATGGTTACCATAGTTTGACAGTAGTTAAGCTGTACTTGAAACTATTAGGACTAATTGTATTACTTTAGCCAGAATGTCACACATGTTAAAATCAGTTTTTCTCTCCTGTATGATAACGCTGTGATTGTATAGTGTCATAATCATCACCACAGCCCAGTACCAAAGGATTAGGTACTGAGCCAAATAGTAACTTTGCATCCTTTACAAATTGGGAAGGTAGAGTACTACTCAGCCATAAGGAATGATAAAGTGTAGACTTTTATAGGTAAATGGATGCAACTCCAGACCATACTCATAAGTGAAATAAACCAGATGCACATGTGTAAACATCGTATTGTCTCCCTAGCATGAGAAGCTGAAAGAGTAAATAAGATCCAAAATATACAATAGATATTGTAAAATGGGAAAAATCTATTATAAAAGGAAAGAGAAACTGGGATGGGGGAATGGAGAAAAGACGAAAAGAAAAGCAAAAAAGAAAATATATATATATATATGATAGTTAAGATAGATACACTAGGGCCGGTGAGATGGCTCAGCGGCGTAAGCGCCTGCCTTGCAAGCGCGAGGGCCCGAGTTCGACTCCCGGAACCCACATACGAAAAAGGGGCCGATGATATCGCTCAGTGGCACGGGTGCCTGTTGGCGCGCGAGGTCCTGAGGTCGTCCCCCTGGTACCCACAAAAAAAAAAAAAAAAAGATAGATACACTAATAATTTCTCTTAGTTCATTGAAAAGAAACTTTTCTGTTAATATTGTTTGGACAATTGAATGCCAATATCTTGTACTCTGAGTAACTAATTTAAAGATAACAATACACAATTTATTAACCATTGTTACACTCCTATTATGTTGTTTCAAATTTTTGTTCTACTTTTTCTCTTTAAAATAAAAATTAAACAAATTGGGAATGTAGGTTCTTGGGATAGCTATAAAGAACCACCTACATCTAGAGGACATCCCTGAAGAGCAGACATCTCCTAGGGAGCCTCAATACTAGTCATAACGCTATATACTATAAGAAATTGACAAGCATCAATGTAGAAAACAAAATAAAATAAAACAGAGAAAATAGAAAATGACAAGAGGCAGAAGCAAAATGCAATCCCAGACCCCCAGCCCACCCAGGACAAGCCCGGAACACAATGACATAGATGAAATTGGAAATCAAACACTGGAACTTTGAAATGATGGCAACAGAAGTGAAAAACCAAGTGGAAAAGGCTATAGAGAAAATAATCTGTCAGGTACAAAAAGAAATCATGCTTAAAATCAAAGATATTAGAGAAGACACAGATTAAGGAATAGCTGAGCTTAGAAAAATGATGGAAACAAAAAATGCCAAACAAAGGAAAGAAATGGAATCTATGAAACAGATCCAAACAGAAATCCAAGAGATTAAAACCTCCATTGAAAGTATATGCAACAGACTGAATGAAGGAGAGGATAGAATATCAGATCTTGAAGACAGAATTGCAGCTAGTGATCATGAAAAGACAGATATCTTAAAAATAGCAAGAGACCATGAAAAATCAATCCAACAGCTACAAGATGAAGTAAAAAAGAATAACATAAGCTTGATTGGGGTCAATGAGAAAGCAGGATGTCATAAAAATGGCAAATGCCACAAAAAAAAACTCTTTCCAGAAAAAATGGCAGAAAACTTCCCAAGCATGGGTAAAGAACTTGACATACAAATAAATAAATAATATAGAACTCCAAACAGCCATGACCAAAATAAAACAACATCAAGACATATAATAATCAATTTTCCAGAAATTCAGTACAAGAACAGAATATTAAAAGCTGTTAGAGAAAACAAACAGATCACTTATAAAGGAAAGCCCATCACAATCACATCAGACTTCTCAACACAAACCCTCAAGTCAAGAAGAGCTTGGAGTGAAGTATTTCAAATCCTGAAAGAAAACAACTTCCAACACAGATTGACGTACCCTGAAAAATTATCTTTCAAAATTAATGGAGAAGTAAGATACTTCCATGGCAAAGAACAACTGAGGAAATTCATGACCACCAAGCTAATCCTACAAAGGTACTGAAAGATATTCTAGACAGAGATAAAATGACCACAATTCCAAGAACAACGACAGAAAGAAACCACCAGACAGAGCAAGCAACTAAACAGAGGGGAAAAGCAGGGAACCAACAGCAGGAAAATAACAACACAAAGATAAGCAAATATATATTGGTTATAACCATCAATGTAAATGACCTCAATTCACCAATCAAAAGAAACAGCCAGGCAGAATGGATCAAGAAACAAGATCCAACCATATGCTGTATACAAGAAACACATTTAACTCAAAAAGAAATTCCTGGACTGAAAGTCAAAGGATGGAAAACAATATTCAATGTGACAGGAACCCAGAAAAAAGCAGAGGTAGCTATTCTGTGTGCAGACAATGTGAACTTCAAACCAAGAATGATCAAAAGAGATAAAGAAGGTCACTACATACTTGTTAGGGGAAAACTTTAAGAGGAAGAGATAACAATCATAAATATGTATGCACCAAATATGGGAGTACCCAACTATATAAGACAATTATTAATAGACATGAAAGCAATAAAATGAAATCAAATAAGCAATAACACAATTGTAACAGGATACCTTAACTGTCACAAAGATATAGATCAACTAGACAAAAAATCAGCAAAGAAATAACAGAACTGAACCAAACCTGTAAACAAAAGGACTTAGTAGAAGTTTTCGGAGTGTTCCACCCACATCAGCAGAATACACATTCTTCTTAGCTGCACATGGGATGTTCTCTAAAATAGACCATATACTACCCCACAGAATAAGCTTAAGTAAATGCAAAGCATTTGAAATTATCCCATGCATAGTATCTGACTATAGTGCAATGAAATTGGAAATTAATAACAAAAGAAACTGCAAAAACTCCATAAACACATGGGAATTAAATAACACCCTCCTAAACAACCAATGAGTCACAGATGAAATTAAAGAAGAAATTAACCAGTACTACCACTAAACAAGAATGCAGATACAACATATCAGAACTTATGGGATGCAATGAAAGCAGTTCTAAGAAGGAAATTAATAGCAGTGAGTTCTCACATCAAGAAAACAAAATGAGCAATAATAAACAACTTAATGCTTCACCTCAAGCTTCTAGAAAGTAAAGAGCAAGACAAGCCCAAAGCTCATACAAGGGATGAAATTATAAAGTTCAGAGCGGAAGTTAATGCAATGGAGACTAAGAAAATAATACAAAGAATTAATGAAATGAAGAGTTGGTTCTTTGAAAGAATAAATAAAATTGATAAACCCTTAGCCAACATTATCAAAAAAAGGGGAAAAAAAGACTCAAATTCATGCATTGAGGAATGAAAAGGGTGAAATCACTACAGATCCTGTGGAAATTTAGAAAATTGTCAATACCTACTTCAAAAATCTTTACTCTCATAGCATGGAAAACACAGACAAAATGGACAGATTCCTAAATGAGTATGAATTACCAAAGCTGAATCAAGAAGATATAAAAATTCTGAATAACCCAATATCAGTGAATGAGATTGAAAATGTATTTAAAAACTTACCAACAAAGAAAAACCCAGGTCCTGATCGACTCATGGCTGAATTCTACAAGAAATTTAGAGAAGATTTAATGCCAATACTCTTCAAACTCTAATGAAATTAAGAGGGAAGCAATACTCCCTAACTCATTCCTGGAGGCAAGTATTACTCCGATACCAAAGCCAGAGAAAGATCCAACCAAAAAAGAGAACTGCCAGCCAATCTCCCTAATGAACATAGATGCAAAAATCCTCAATAAGATACCAGCGAACAGAATGCATCAAATCATCAAGAAGATTATACACCATGACCAAGTGAGATTCACCCCAGGAATGCAGGGATGGTTCAACATATGCAAATCAATAAATGTAATGCACCATGTCAACAGAGCCAAAGACAAAAATCACGTGATCATCTTAATAGATGTAGAAAATGCTTTTGACAAAGTCCAACACTCATTCATGATAAAGGCTCTACAGAATACTGGAACAGATAGTCTTTATTTAAATCTGATAAAAGCCACCTATGATAAACCAACAGCCAACATCATACTAAATGAACAAAACCTCAAAGCTTACACTCTGAAATCAGAAACCAGACAAGGATGTCTACTGTCTCCACTCCTATTCAATATAGTTCTGGAAATATTAGCCAGAGCAATTACAGAGGGGAAAGAAATAAAAGGAGTAAGGATAGGAAAGGAAGAAGTTAAACTATCATTACTTGCAGATGACATGATACTCAACATAAAAGACCCCAAAAACTCCACCAAAAGACTTCTAGATTTAATAACCAAATTCAGTGGCATAGCTGGATATAAAGTCAACACTCAAAAATCTATAGCATTCCTGTACACAAACAACAAACTCTCTGAGAGAGAAATTAGGGAATCCACACCCTTCACAATAGCATCAAAAAAAATGAAATTCTTAGGAATCAATCTAACAAAAATAAAAGATCTATACATGGAAATTACATTACTCTAAAAAAGGAGATTGAAGAGGATATCAGAAAATGGAAAGATATCATTTGCACATGCATAGGAAGAACGAACATAGTGAAAATGCCCATATTTCCTAAATTGTTATACAGATATAATGCAATCCCAATCAAAATGCCATTAGCATACCTCACAGAATTAGAGAAAACATTCCTAAAATTCATTTGGAATCAGAAGAGACATAGAATAGCAAAAACAATTCTGGGCAACAAAGGCAAGGCAGGAGGCATTATAATCCCTGACTTGAAATCATACTACAAGGCTACTGTGATAAAATCAGCATGGTACTGGCAAAAAAACAGACCTGAAGATCAGTGGTACTGATTAGAAGATGCAGAAACAACTACAAACACATTCAGCCACCTTATCTTTGACAAAGGGGCCAAACATGTTCACTGGAAGAAAGACAGCCTCTTTAATAAATAGTGGTGGAAAAACAGGCTCTCTACATGCTGAAGACTAAAACTAGACCCATGTCTACCACCATGCACTAAACTGAAGTCAAAATGGATCAAAGATCTAAATATTAAAACAGAAACACTTAATCTACTGGAAGAGAAAGTAGGTAGAAATCTTGAAGACATAGGTGTAGGCAGAGACTTCATGAACAAAATCCAAACTACACAGGAAGTACTTCAAAGAATCAACAACTGGGATCTCATCTTATTAAAAAGCTTTTGCACATCGAAAGAAATCACCAACAGAGTGAAAAGACAACTCACAGAGTGGGAAAGAGTTTTAGCCAAATGTCCCTCAGACAAAGGACGTCTATCTAGAACATATAAAGAATTGAAAAAAATCAGGCCCCCCAAATTCAAAGACCTGATCCAAATATGGGCATCTGAGATGAATATGCACTTATCAGATGACAAAATACAAATAGCAAATAAATATATTTTTAAAAATGTTCAACATCACTGGTCATTGGAGAGATACAAATTAAAACAGCACTGCAATTCCATCTTACCCCAGAAAGAATGGCTATGATCAAGAAATAAACCAATAACAAATGCTGGCAGGGCTGTGGGGAAAAAGGAACACTTCTCCAGTGTTGGTGGGAATATAGAATGGTGCAACCACTGCAGAAATCAGTGTGAAGATTCCTCAAAAAACTAGGATTAGAGGTCCCATTTGACCCAGCTATTCCCCTTCTGGGTATTTTCCCAGAAGAATTAAAAATATCATACCACAGAGATATATGCCATGTTTATAGTGGCACAATTTATAATAGCTAAATCTTGGAAACAACCCAAATGCCCATCAGCCAAGGAATGGATAAAAAAAGATGTGGTATTTTTTTATGATGGAGTACTATTCAGCTATAAAGAAGGATAATTTTGAGACTTTTATAGGTAAATGGATGAAATTTAAGACCATACTTATAAGTGAAATAAATCAGACTCACACATGTAAACTTTGTATTGTCTCCCTAGTGTATGAAGCTGAAGGAGTAAATAAGA
This sequence comes from Erethizon dorsatum, assembly GCA_028451465.1. Taxonomy (NCBI): domain Eukaryota; kingdom Metazoa; phylum Chordata; class Mammalia; order Rodentia; family Erethizontidae; genus Erethizon; species Erethizon dorsatum. The sequence continues at coordinate 53,390,402 of CM051828.1, forward strand.
TCCAAAATGTATAATAGATATTGGGAAATGGGAAGAAACTGTTCAAAAGGAAAAAGAAACTGGGATGCAAGAAAGGAGAAAAGAAGGAAGGGAAAAGGAAAAATAAATAAATGAATATATATATATATATATATATGATAGTTAAGGTAGTTATACTACTAATTGCTACTAGTTCATTGAAAAGAAAGGTTTGTGCTTATATTGTTTGATCAATTTTTCATGCCTTTATCTTATAATCCGAGCAACTGCTTTGAAGATAACAGTATAGAATGCATTAACCATTGTTACTCTCCTACTAGCTTGTTTTGAAATTTGGTACTGTTTTTACTTTTTTCTCTTTAAAAAAATAAAATATAAATAAATAAATAAACACCCATCCTAACTCTCCTGAAGATGTGATTCTTCTACACCTACATTTCTCCCAATTTTATCCAGACATCCACCAAAAGTTCCAAAAGTTTGAAAATGGATACCAAGCACCAAAGAAGGAGCTTAGAAATCCTGACTTTAAAATTTTCAACACTGAGATGAGAAATAGAGAACTCTGAAAGAAAAACAGACTAAAGCCAAATATCAAATCTGGCCTCCCTAGTTTGATACCAGGCTGAAAAACTTGCCAAAATCTCCACCTCACACCCACCTAGCAACTGTTTTCACTGTGGCAATCTAGGCCACTGGGCAAACTTTGCCCTAACATCAGGCCTCCTACACAGCCATGTCCTCATACCAGATGGTGAGGTAACTGGAAAATCCTCTGCAGTAGCATATAAGCTACTCACTGAAATCATTCCCTGCTTCAGTCTCTTAACCTTTATCCAAACCAATAATGGACCTGAATGTACTTCACAGATCACCCAACAGGTAGCCTCCTCCCTAAATATAACCTGGAAGTTCCACATCTCATATCGACCCCAATCCTCAGGTAAGGTTAAAAAGGCTAACCACCTTCTTAAACAGAGCCTAACCAAGTTTTGCCTCCAGGTCCACTTAGACTGGACTAAACTCCTACCCTTAGCCATTTTCAACCTCAGTTCTCTGCCCTGCAAACCTCTTATGCTCAGCCTCTATGAGATTCTATATGGAAAATCCTCATTGCCTTCACTTTCCCTACCTCCAATTCAAACCTACCCTCCTCTCTTTCAAATTCCTTACTTAACACCCTTAGGCATCTCATTTGGAATTATGCTAACTCCACCCTCCCCCAAAACCCTCCAACATTCTAGACACTTTCACTCCTCCATCCCTACAACCTGGAGACTGGATATATATAAAGTCCCCCAACCCCTCTCAAGGATTAAAAATAAAACGGACAGGGCCTTTTCAAGTAATCTTGACCTCAGCAGTAGTGGCGAAATTGAAAGGTCATTCCTCCTGGATCTACTTCTCTCTATAAAAGCCTCCCCTTTTCCAGTGCACATCAACCAGACCCATATCCCTGCAGATCACCAAGCTGTTTTAGAATAAGTAACAAATCTTGTTTAGGTCCTAACGTAGCAATACAGCAAAGAAATATCTCAAAGGATAGTTTCCAACAGAACTAGTAAGTACCTGGCCCAAGTTACAACAGAAATTCGAGAAGCCCCATGAAGAAAGAATCTTGCACAGAAATACCAAAAATATTAATAAACAAAAACAATTTAAAACTGTTGATATATTTAGGTAAGTTGCTAAAAGAAAATAAAATGAAATTAGGTGAAATTATTTCTTGATCCAATATGCCAATCCTTACCTTTTAACTGAGATGTAGAAATCATTATATTTATCAGGGTTATTTATACAGGTGGGCTTATATGTGCATATTACTAGTTATTATAGTTATTTCATTCATTCTCTAATCTCTTTCCTCTTTCTGCCTACTGTTGGATTAACTGAGCATTTTTTTTCCTTTTGTTTACCTTGTTAGCTTAGTAGCTAATCTTTATTTTATTTTTTAGTGAATGGTTAGAGTTTGTAGTTATATTTAAAAACCTGTCACAGTCTACCTTCAAGTAATATTATATTTCTTCTGGTTAATATCAAAACTTTACAACATACTTTCATTTCTCTTCTCCTGACCTTTGTGTTATTGTTGTCATATATTTTACTTCTACTTATAATAAAATCTCCATAATACATCATTATTTTTAATAGTCTCCCTTCTACTTTCATGTCATCTTTAGATAGATAGATAGATTAGATAAATAGATAGATTTTTTCTTTAGATTTCACATAAGAAAGAAAATGTGCCTAGCTTATTTAATTTAACATGTCAATTATCTTTAAAGAGAGTTAAAACTAAGAAGGAAAAAAATATGTTTTCCTTGGTGCTAAATCCATCGTGAAGATTTAGATTTCTACCCGGCATCATTTCCTTTTTGCCTGAAGGACTTTCTTTAAGATTTTATACTTATTACACCTCAAATTCATGTGGTGATGATAAGTTCTTTCACATTTTGTATTTGTGAATAGTGTTTATATTGCCTTTATTTTTGAAAAGTACATTGGCTGGGTATATAATTCTAGTTTGATATAATTTTACTTTCTTTACTTTAAACATGTTGCTTCATTATGCTCATGCCTACATGCTTCTTCCAATATGTATGCTATCATCTTGTATTTTTCCTATATATGTAAGATGTCTTCCTCTGACTCTTTTTAACATTTTTCTCTATCACTAGTTTTAAGCAATTTTGTCATGATATGCATTTTGTAACTGTCTTTAGATTTCTTTGGATTGATATTTTTGATCTCCTTGAATCTGTAGGTTCTTAGTGTTTTGCATGTTTGAGCAATATTTGGCCAATATATACCTTCAAATGTTTTATTCTATTTTTTTCCTTCCTTTGGAGACCATACATATCTTGTTTAAGTTGTCCCACATTTCACTAATGCTCTATTGTTACCTCTGTATCAAATACTGTTAAGTAATTATTTGTATTATCTCATTGTCTTTCACAACAAACAGAAAAGTTAGGTAATATTATTACCTCATTTAGGGCTCTAAAGTTCACATTACTTGCCCAGTATTATATAGTTGTTGTAACTATTGTAATCCAGGCAATTCAACCCCAGAACCAGAAATTACCTCTATCTATTAAAAAAGAGAGGGCAAATCTAAGGGAAGCTCTGGAAACCAAGTGCCATTATCCTTTGTTTGTTTCAGGGATTTCCTATTCAACACATCTCAGAAGCAAAATCTGGTCATGATTCATAAGCACTCTTTCCAAGTCTTTGTACTGCTCTTTCTAAAATATTCAAAGTGCCTAATACTGAGTGTCATCAGCTATAAATTCCAAGCCGCCCCTGGTACCCATATTACAGTTCATCCCAGGTTCCAGAAAGAGCTGACAGGATAACTGGAGCCTGGCTCAGTCCATGAACCCCCACCAAGTCAATCCTAGACCTTTCCTCTGTTACATTAAAACTCATTATCAAAATAAACAGGGCTTATACCTTAAAATCCATCTACTGTCTCACTTATTGGATATATTTTGATATTTGTCCAACTTTGAAAGCTCAGAAAGGAGTGCCTGTCCAAAAAGAAATGATAAGTGCTAACAGGCACTTTGACATATATAAGAAAGAGTTAATCATGAGCCACATAAGTGCCAAATAAAAACTTATTTATATAATAACTAGACTGAAAATATGCTTCCAGGAATCTACAGGAGAAGGTAAAAAATCTTAAAGGGATTCAGATACAGGTAAGGCTAAATGTATGATTCATCCTGAGGCAAATTCCTCTCCCGCTGTGAGCCTGTGAAATCAAACAAGTTATGTGCTTCCAAAATACACTAGTGGGACAGGCAAGGAATAGACATTCTCATTGCAAAAGGGAGCAATACAAAGTAAAGAGTAACAGTCCTAAGTAATTTAAAAAACCCAACAAGGCAAACAATATTAACTCTTGAGCCTTGAGAATGATCTTCTTTGACCCCCGCCTTCTGTACACACCAGGGCAAAGGATGACAGGCAGTGTACCACAGGCAGCTCTACCCAAATGGCTTCTTTATCCTTTACCTAGTATCAAAGGTACTTCTACATTTTCAAGTATTTGTTATTAGCAATACCCCACCCCTAGTACCAATTTCTGGCTCTTTTAACAAAATACATTGGACTAGGTAATTTATAAATAATAAAAATGTATTTCTAACAATATGGAGGCTGAGCAATCCAAGATCCAGGTGCAACAGATTCAGTGTCAGGTGAGGATTGCTTCATGCTTCCAAGATGGCTCCTATCGAAAGTGCTGACTCATCCTGAGCAGGAGGCAGCCTCACATGTTTTGGGATCCTCCCTTCCCTGAACTTTTCTGCCTCTGATGTTCTGCATTCCTCCCCTAGAGCTAGGGCAAAGATTATCAAAGCTCAAAGCTTTGAAAATGTTGGTTGTGAATTTTCTTCTCATGAATTTTGTCCTCCTAAGGCATTGCTTCTGCAATGTAATTTATCACTTAACAACTGGAAAGTAGTAAAATACAAGAGCCATAGTCAAGTTGTCTGTCAGCCTCTGCATAATCTCAGGTGACCAGCAATGTCCCACTGACTCTCAGAGTTTGCACAGAAAAGCAAGCCATTGCCCAAGGTTGCAGTCATAGTGGGAAGTCACTTCTGCCTGAGATTTATTGCTCAAGCAAAGGGAGAATTAAAAATTACTTAACCAGAAAAAAGAGTCAAAATCAGAGCACTGAGTTGTGAAACAAACCTTTGAAGACTATGGTTGAGACTCAAAACTTACAGGTAAAACATTTTTTTGAGCTCATCAAAGTTGAGCTTGGAGAATTGAATCAACCAAGGAAATAAAGGACCACAGGATGATGCAAACACAAATGGATGCACCAGAATGAGAGGACACAATAACCATTTTTTGAAGAAACTGGCCTAGAGGGAACTCAGAGAGGGGTGTGAGGAAATATACTACATGGAACAGAATGGCATGTGTGATCTGGTCCCTGGAAAGAAGCACAGAAGGGAGACATCATAGGGTAGAAACCCACAAAGAATAAAATGATGTATTAAATCAGCATCAGAAGCCACGGAGAAAATCATGGAGAAGACCTAGGACTTCCTGTACTGTGTCAGTGCTGCCCAACGGCCTGGGGCAAGATGTAGAATTTTGAATTCAATATCCATCCAAAAAAACTAAGTTTTAACATAGAAGAAATAATGAATATTTTGAATTGATAAGATTAATTATTTGCCACTAGTGAAAATGGAGGCCTGAGACATTAGACAACTCTAAGGAAATTAATGCTATTTTTGCACATGAATCCTATGGTCAATCATGGCTATGTGGGAAGTAGTTACCCTGTGATGAAATGATTATTTATTTGTCAGTGGCAAAAATGAATCTCTTGGTGGGAATGGGGTTTTAAGGATAAACCTCCATAGACAGAGTTACGAAAAACAGAGAGTATGAGCCATCCATCCACCTGCCTTTCACTCTTCTGAGCAGCAGTGTCCAAGGGCCTCAGTAAGCTCAAACCTCCTCTGCATCAGGGCAACAGATTCCCCAAGGCCCGTGCCCACCATAGAGTAGACACTTGGTGCCTTGAAGTCAGTAACTACAACAGAAAACAAAATGATTCAGAATACAAACTCATAGTGAGAATTCAGTAATTACTGAATAAATGGCAAGCACTAAAAATGCCCAATACTATGCTAATCAGCACTATCTCTAGATGTTGCAAGAGAGGGACCTATCTAACTTGATAGCCCCACACTTGTTGGTACTGACCCTCATACCTTCTCCTCAGATTAATTTCAGACATTTCCAAAGAATTCTCAGAAGGCCAAAAGAAAAGTATACAAATAAATATATGAGGCTATACACAGATAATGCATATAAACCCATACGTATGTACTTTATGTGCATATGTTCATAAGCATGCATTTCTATGTGCATAGTGATTCTAAGTGCATACATATATGCACTTGTGTACATTATGTGTATACATGCATAGACATGTATATATTTTTATCGTATATGTATATGTGTGTCTCGAAATACTCTCTCTACAAAATCATATCAGGAGAGAAATTGGAAACACAAATTAAACTGGAGTTAAGCCAACTCTACTAAGGATTTCAAGGTAGAAAATGGAAAATTTTGCCCCAAAATGATTTCACTAGAATACTGTCCCTTCTAACAGAATGCTCATTTTACTGGAGGAGTAATATGCCCTGCTAAAAGATGATATTTTCCAACTTTCTTTAAAGATAGCAATGAAGATGTATGGCAAAGTAGCAGAAACAGCCTCTAAGAAATCTTTTTGTTTCTTGCTTTCCCCTTTTTCCCAGCTGAAATTCAAATGTAATTATTGAAGCAATAATAGCTACATTGTAAACCATAAGAAGAAAATCATGGTCTAAAAAGACAGATGAAAAATCCAGAAATCTAGAATCTTGATTACTTTAGGGAGCTATCATATTATTCCAGTACCACCTTGTCACTGTATATGTATTTATTTATATTTATAGATCAGTGGCTACTTCAATAATAAATAGCCCAACAGTGAACCAATCTTACATCTTCATTTCACTGGTTCAGCAAATACAGTCATTTATTACTTAACAATGGGGACATGGTCTGAGAAAGTTATTATTAGAATATTTCCTTCCATTAAGAACTTCCAGTTCTTTCCATTAAGAACTTTACTTACGTGTGCTTACATAGATGATAAAAATCACTCACTGGACATGCCTTTTGATACAATCAAGAGATGTGAACATGAGATATACAAGGCTGCTGCCATCTAAAGAAGGTATATTATTTTACAGCAAAGTGTTCTTTTTATGAGTAAAAAGAGTATGCTTTAATGATAGAAGTGAGTGTATTAAACACATAAACCTATTACACAGTTGTTTATTATCATAATCCAGTATTATCTACCCTGTATCAGTGTGTGTGCTATACTTTTACACAACTGGAAAAACAAGTTCAATTACACCTACTTCATCACATGCATGTGAATAATGCTTTGTGAATGTGAAGTTATGAAGAAAGTTTATGGGAATTTTTCAGTCCCATTATGATCTTATGGGATCACTGTGTATATGTGGTCTATTGTTGACAACATTAAGTAGCACATAACTATATTTATGGAGACCCAACTGGGAGTTACACCTTTCACTGGATCTTGGGAAAACAGAGGGTTAGGCCAGTCTTTTCCCTTGTACACGATGTTTACAGCAGCCTTTTTCACAACTGCCAAAACTTGGAAGGAACCAAGATATCTTTAAGTATGTGAATGGATAAATAAATTGTAGTATATCCAGACAATGGAATGTTATGTAGCAGTAAAAAGAAATTAGCTATCAAGCCATGAAAAAATGCAGAAATCTGAAATGTATAATACTAGGTTAAAGAAGCCAATCAGAAGAAGCTACATACTATATGAGTCCAACTCTACGACATTCTGGTAAAGGCAGCCCTGTGAAGAGAGTAAAGAGATCAGCGTTCATCAGGGGTTGGAGAGGAGAGGGTATGAACAGGCAGAGCACAGAGACTTTAGAGCAATGAGACTACTCTGTATGATACTATAATGGTGAGTACACCTCTACTCCAGTCCACTCTGGAAGTTGAAAATACAGTACAGCATGTCTGCCGTACATTGCCTACCACCAGCACAGCTGAAGCACAAATTCTCACGATCAACACACCTTTATCTGGCACTCAGAGAGATGCCAAAGGCGTAGGCAGACAAGCAAAACCGGAATCACTTAAGAGAAGCTTTTACCTGCTGAAGAGAGCTCTGTTTGCTTCTTCCTCCATAAGGACACCTGTGTCACCTGAGTGCAGCATTTGTGCAGGTAAGATTGGGTATTTTGAGCTCTTAAAAGAATATATCAGGTATCTGTTGTTGAGAACAGGTTCGCTGAGCACAATTTGGTACAGTTCCTAAATAGCAGCATGAACTAATTCTATCGTCATCTCCAATGATTCCTTATTCTTCTTTTCTAATGATTTTTTCCCTCACTTTCTAATGGTTTTGGCAGGTGGAGGGAAATATGTGTTGAAAGAATGAGGGAGAACTCCGAGAAGAGTTAGGGAAACTGCATGAGCTGGGATGCACCTATGTGCTGCAGTTCACCTTGTATTTGGTCTGCACTTGTTGTGGGTGCCAGCATACACGCACACACACAGCTGTGTGTGGCCTCTCAACAGTTCTTACGCTTACCCACAGGTAGCATAGAAAATGTAACCTGATTAACTCCCTTGCAAACTCCTCTTCGAAACCCTCCTCAGCAATTTGATAGCTGAGGCAGAACCCTAAACTACAGAGAAAAGCTTTCCATGCCTTGGCATGGAGAATCTTTTTAAGTAGCTGGCTGGCCTCAGACTCAAGGTCATCATTAAAGAAGCTTTTGTGCAAGTAAAATGAAGACTAATATTTGTGTGGCATTTCACAATTCATCAAGGGCTTTGTTACATTGGGTGTTTCACTTTGTGTAGCATTCCTGGAACATGGATATTATGATCACTTCACAGATATATAGACAATGGCTCAGAAATGCAAAACATGCCCAAAGTGCTCAAATAGTATTTAGCAGGGCCACTGGTTAAATCTGTGCTTCCAAAATTGAATTCTGCACATTCTAGCTTTAAGATTTATGTAATGATGGTACTAATACTTTATCCATTCTCACACCAATCCTTTAACCTGAAGCACTCAACACATGTCTGAAATAATGAAAGATGTTCTTCATGATTCGAAGCCCAATTTCCCAAAAGTTATTTAGGGAAATTACATGGTTAGGTCAAATTACAAGGTTAGGCTCCAATTCCATTTCTGTTTCGGACTGGTACAAGTCTTAGCAAGTTATGTCCCCACACAAGACTCATTCTTACCACACAGGGCTATTTTGAGGATTGAATAAAATAAGGCCCACTTGGGAGCAATAATCTATACTGACCAGCACTTCCTCATAAGGGCTCATGTATACTTTCCAACTTTTTTCCAAAATTGAATGCTTTTGATGATTCTGGAAATACGTTCTCTAATTCAGTGGTCACTTAAGCAATGAATGATAGAGAAAATGTCAAAACTCTTGTCTTTTAAGTGGTGCCAAGCATACCAATATGTTGCTAGAATTTATTAATTTTCATGGCATGATAACTGAATTTCTTTCAAGATAAATCCCATCATCTACCCTAAGAACAAACTTTCTTGTACAGAAAAGGTAAGAGGAAAAACCTACTCCTTATTTTTTTTCTATACAATAATCCTTTGGCTCAGAATGCCTTCTCTGTCATACCTCAATTTGTTTTGTTTTGTTTTGTTTAGAAATAATTTTCTTTTCGTAGTACACATTTTCTATACATAGTGAATATATTCATTGTGGGGAGTTGGTACATCCACATATCACATCTTAGTCCTTTTTACTTCCCATTCCTCTCTGTTCCTTTTATTATTGAAATATATATATTGCTGGAGAATTGTACTTGACCCAGAAAAGTCTACATATATAAGCTTAGAGAAGAGTGTATTGTCTGTATCTTCATCTCATTCCTGTTTGGAAATTTGAAATCTGCATTAACCTTTAGTGACTATTAAGGTAAGTAAGTCTCTAATTTTTTTCAAGGATAATATCTTTCAGAATATAGTTAATAATTTCCATAAATCCAAATAGGTTAATGGGAGATAGTTATAATGTCTTTTCTCTTTGCTACATCTTGAAGATAGACTTCTGGTAAAACTCAAGTGCAGTCCTCTTTTTTTCTTCACTCCTTACCGAGAACCAAACTCCTTGTCACACAACCCAGGCACCAAGCCCTTTGCTGAGATCATTTCCGAGGCATTTACCATGTTGCAACCTGAGTTTACCTATCAAGCTTTAGAACTAGACTCTTTTTCCTCCCTCAAAGATGAGAACTTTAAATTAGCATTTTTAAACCTCAACACCTAATGTTCTGATACTTTTTTTTTTCTTCTGAAACCTAAGTAAATATTTCCAGTGATGTTCTGGAAACAGTGCTATCTTATCTCAGTAGAAATTTCTAGCAAGACAGAGCCAAGGGCAAGGTGACAGCCACCTACATCTTTTGAAATCCTTCCTCAGGCCCCAGGGACATTTCAAAGTTAATTCCTGACTGACTTAAAATGAAGAAGTTGTTCAAAAGACAAATCTTTTTAACAGACCCAAGTGTTGCCCTTTATTGGGGGTAAGAGTTGCTATGTTTCTTAGTATTTCACAACCTGAGCGAAGTCATGATGTGGGTAAAGTTCATCCCCATTCTTGTTAATTGTGTGACCATGGGCTGGCTTACTTAGTCCTAATGACACTCTTCTCACAACTGTAAGCAGAGCAGCTATTGCAGGTGTTAAAATGACTTAATGTACTCTGAGCACTTAGAATTGGCCTGGCCCATGGAAAGAGTTCCACAGTATTATAATAATGGTATTGCTACAATTTATTCTTATTCTTATTCTTATTCTTATTCTTATTCTTATTCTTATTCTTATTCTTATTCTTTTTACTGTGGTGGAGGTAATTATTTCTTTCAATGGCTTTGGTCTATTTTAATATGGATTTTGTATACATTCATGTTGAGTTTTTACATAAAATGATTTTGTAAGGATGTTCAAAATGTAACAATATCGGGGCCGGTGAGATGGCTCAGCGGCGTAAGCACCTGCCTTGCAAGCACGAGGGCCCGAGTTCGACTCCCGGAACCCACATACGAAAAAGGGGCCGGTGATATCACTCAGCGGCATGGGCGCCTGCTGGCGCGCGAGGTCCTGAGGTCGACCCCCCGGTACCCACAAAAAAAAAAATGTAACAATATGATTAACAAAAACTAATGAAGTGCCAACAAATGCAAAAATCCTCCATTTAAAATAAAGGTGGCTCTAAAAAAAAGGACACATAAGCCCCAAGAAAAGCCTATGCTAATGGTTAAGACCTGGATACAATTCAGAAGACCTCTGCCTATTTTATTAGCTAGCTGTGTGACCTTGAAAAGAGCTACTCAATATTTGTTGTTTCAGTGTTCTCACTATAAAATAGAAATAATTACACATGGCTTGTCTCTGTCAGAGAGATATCATGGGCGCAGGTAAAATGTATAAAAGCTTTATTTGTGTTAAATATTATTTGTATTATAATAGTATTGCATATTATTGAACAACTGTATAATGTAAAGTAAGTTTCTGTTAGATACAAGATCAACAAGTATGTTCATATAATAGAAAAATGACTGGACTTGGAGTCCAAAGTCTTGTTTATTTGTCACATAGGGATGAGTGAGTCAAGGCACAAAATCTCCCTGTCTTTCATGGTGAAGCTATCCTGGTAACCTGTGACCCACATATCAGTCAATTAGATTATGTATTAAGAAAGTGGCCTGCAAACTGGAAAGGTTCTTGCTAACATAAAATAATCTCATAATCTTTATTTATTTAATTTTAAAATTCAATAGAGAATTAAGACAGAGAATTAAAGTCTCAAAGTTACATTCCCTTGTACTAACTTATTTACATGCACTGAAGTAGATGTAAAGTTATGAGCTTACAAGCTCCCTTTTCTCCTTCTCAGGACATTGCCTTCTCCAGTCAACCAACATGAATATGATACTGGACACTACCATGTTTTTGGGAAAATTTCTGTACTATGCTTTAGAATTCTTAGTTGTCAACATAATTCCGAAGAGTAAAAAGGATGTTGCTGGAGAGATTGTACTTATAACAGGAGCTGGAAGTGGACTTGGGAGGCTATTGGCCATGCATTTTGCCAGGCTTGGGGCCACTGTAGTTCTCTGGGACATTAATCAAGAAGCAAATATGGAGACATGTAGACTGGTCAAAAAAAAGGGCAGTGTGCATGTCTTTGCCTATAAGTGTGACTGTAGCAACAGGCAAGAGGTCTACAGAGTCGCTGATCAGGTAAGCTGATGAGTGTTCTTCACTTTAGTGTCCAAGGACATCCCATCTATTATGCACTTTCACAAAGACAGGACAGACATTTATCATAAGCTTCCTCCAAGATCTCTATGTGTCTCTGTGACCTCCAAAAAATAACAGAGCAAGTGGAAACTTGATCAACCTTCAGAGCCCAATGTTGCCACCCTTCTTTGCATGGTGACTCACTACTCAGCAGGAGTTGGTAGAAACTAGGCATAATCCTGGCTATGCTGCTCACTGGTTGTGGAACATTTACCGAATTACTTTCCTTCTCTCCATCCCTGTTTCTTTATCTGTAAAATGAAAGGTTTGAACCTGACGACCTTCAAGATCATATACAATTTTAACTTAGCTTTTTACAGTTCACAATTCTAATACCAGTTAAATTACACTTGGTCATGTGGTAATTTCATCATCATCATGTTCTGAGAATATAGGATAGGTAACATAGGATAGAAGTATTTAGCACACATTCAGACCAAATTTCCTTTTAGAATTAAAATACTGACATTTGTTCTAACCTCATACTAACTGGCAAAGATCCATTGCTTGGTTACCATGTACCCTAACAATACGCAAGCATCAGGAATTTTTTAACCATGGGGTAAGGAGCGATGAGGCCAGATGCAGATCAAAAGAGAGAAAAATGAGCACATTTTACAGCTTTGTTTTATTCACAATCCCCTAGAGAAGGCACAGTACATTGTACAGGGCCACTAAGGAAAGTATCCACAAAACAGGAGGCAGAGGGAATAGTAGGTAAATACCTTTATTGTACTTTCCACAGGAAGGAAAAATAGACGGTACAGGGCAAATTGTCTTAGGATTGGCCAACTGGAATAATCTCAGGGGACTCCAGGGCATAGGGGCTGTCCCTGGCTTTCTGGCAGCTGACTCTGGGGTGGTTGGGGTGGGTAGAGAGTAGCGCAGAGTATGAGAACACAGTAAAGGTAAGTGGTTGGATATGTAAACTTAATCACTTATTCAGAAAGGGAAACTGACCACCCTCTAGCCAGGGCCACAAAATTGGATCAAGACAGCACCAAAAAACACACAAACCAGTAAAAACAAAAAACAAAAGCTACATTAACTATACCACAAATCTCTCCAATTTGTGTTATCTAGCATGATGAATGCATAGGAGTGCATGGACCAAGAATTAGAAAATCAAGTTAGGGCAAGCAATGCTTTTTGTTTGAAAACAAAGAAACAGATTGTCATAGCTGCCAAAATACATATGCACACACACACACACACACACACACACACACTGTGAATCATGCTTAAACATGCTTCATGCTTTGCTCCTGGGTCAGGTTTAGCAAATAATTTGAAACATAATGGTAAAATGGTAGGAAAAAAAATAGCTCCTCTGGCTTTTCCTGAAGCTCATTTTCCCCAAGCAAAGTTCATGGTGATTTGTGGGTTGTGAAAGCTTGATAGGTGCACTATTCAGGAGGAAAGGGATGAGAATTTACAAAGTGGTGAGCGGCAGCACAGCTGTGGGGTTTGGGGGAATGCAAGTCACAGATGGCAACTACACTTGAGACAGACTTTTGGGCAGAAGTGCAGAGTGTCACAGAGCACTGGATCAAACACATCCATGTTTGAGATGTCTGCATTCTAAGAATGGACCCCGCCTTAGAAGGATGGGATTTGTCCCTGGCACCTGGAGTGGGGGAAATGACACCTACAGAAATAACCACCAGACATCTGCTGTGCTGAGAAAAAAAACCTAACTGCCATTTGAAGGAAGATGCCCAGAGGTGCACAGGGAGACAGTGTTGCTCCTTCTTTACTGCCGTTAATTGACCCAGCAAGAAAGGGCATGAACATAGTAGAACTAGGCAACAAAGAAAATATGCTGAGATATACAGCAAATCATCTCCACATAAAAATCAAGAATTTTTTAAACAAAATTGCCAAATTGAAATGTGCTTTTGTAAAAATTCTAATTGATCATAAAGTTACTTTAAAATTTCTGTACTACTTTATGGAAGATAAAATACCTAGTTTTAAAGAAACTAGAATTATGCATTGCTAAATGACAGGAACTATTCTGAGAAATGTATTGCTAGGTGATTTTATCACAAAGCATACTTATGCAAACTAAGATGGCTACAATGTCACCAGACAATATAATCTTGGGATTACCATTATATAAGTGGTGTATCATTGACAGTAACATCATTATGGGATGCATATTTGTATCTGAAGAAAAAACAGTGACTTGAGAAAATAAATACCAAAATGCGCCACCTCTATTGATTTATGTTTGCCTCACTTTTGGACAGGTTAGAGAAGAAGTTGGTGATGTGACCATCCTCATTAACAATGCTGGCATTGTGACAGGAAGTCCCTTCCTTGACATTCCAGACCATATGATAGAAAAATCATTTTATGTCAATGCCATCTCTCATTTCTGGGTAAATTTTTTTCTTTTTTTTAACTGCTAAGTATGAAACTCCCATGCATTTCTATAAATCATTATTCATACATGTCTGTAAATATATCATTTGAGTGTTTTCTATTGATGAACTGTTGTGATCTCCCCCTTAATGGGTTTCACCCTGCCACACCAGCTTGATTTTTCCTGATCTTGCCCTATTCCAAATTCTCAGGGAAATTACCTTCCTTGTACTGTCTCCAATTTGACTCTAAAAGTTACTAAGCCATTCAGATATCTTCCTACCCTAACACAAATTGAAATGTATCATCAATTACATGAGAGAGATTTAATTTGTTCTTGATCAACAAAGAGCTTTTGGGCTTGGGCTAGTTTTAGAGAGGTGACTTATGTACATCAAGACTGGATGATGAAGGAGATGAAGGTAACATTTATAGAGTACATATTGTATACTAGGTTCTTCAATTGCATCTACAGCCATGATGGCACTTACATCCTCATTTTAGAAATAAGGAAATTGGATCCCAAAGTGTTTAAGTGAATTCCCCAAGATGGGTAAATTGGTAAGTGGTGACTCATGCTTACAAAGGGAAGAAGTAAGAGAGGACAGAAAGAATATTTATAGGAGGAAAAATAGTGAATTTATAACTCTGGAATGTCTTTCATGAGCCCCAGAGTGGCTAGATAGCACTGCCTACCAGTAGTCAAACTGTCTTTGATGACAGAAATGTTCTTCATCTGTTTCCCAAAATAGCAAACAATAGTTATCTGTGGCTATTGAGCACTTGAAATGTGACTGGTGGGACTAAGGGACCAAAATTTTAACTTTATCATTTTATTCATTTAAATAAATATTTAAGTAACCACAGATGCTTAGAGACTACGGCCATGGACATTACAACTCTAGAGAGTGGATAAGAGAAGGAGGAGGCTGAGATTTCCAGAGGCATCTCCATTGGGAGGGCTTCCACTTGATGCTGTGGCAGAAAGAACAGGAACCAGCAATGGATGGGGCATGCAGGAGATACAGATGGCTGAATCCAGGCCTGTGGGACACATGGGGAATGATGGGAAAGGCAGGCCCTTAGTCCTCTGTTTCTCTGAGAGTAGGACCTTGGAATGGGTTTGCTTTTGGTGCCTTTTTCCACTCAACACTTCCATTTACTCTTCTAAGTCCTCAGAACTGTTTCTCTGGTCTTCTTTCATGGTCACTGAAAAGAAAATGGGAAACCCCACTGGAGCCCAACAAACCTATTTTAATCACTACAAACTGAACACCTCACAAAGTTCTTGACATATAGCATGTGTTCCATAAAAATTTGTGAAAACCATTGATTTTTTTTTCCTGTACTACCACACTCCAAAACTTTTCCTTTTGGTAAAAGAAAGCACCATGTTGGTAAATAGAGGTAGGATGCACTCAATTGTAATCAGTTCACAAATCCAGAAATCATCCTTGATTTCTCCCTTTCCATCAATACAAACATCCTCAGCTCTCCCTGCAAAATGTATTTAAGTGTACTTTTCTCCATCCCTGCTACCGGTCTCTGGTGCAAGCAGTCTTCATCTCTCACAGACAGATTTTCATGGAGTATATGTGAAAGCGAGGTGATCTTTTCAGCACAATCAAATCATTTCACTCTCCAGCTCAAAAATATTCTGAGGTTTCCAAAGACATTTAGACTAATATAGAGTTGCCTGTCATGACTTGTAGGCCCTGGTATGATGTGGCAATATCTACCCTTATCAGTCTCCCATCCCTCATGTTTTTATTTCCTGCTCACTTTCTACACTCCAAAGATCCTGATTAAATGCAGAACATGTCAAGCTTTTTCATCTGAGGGTCTTGCCCTTCTCTCTCTGACAAGAATGCTTTTTCTCTTGACTCACTTAGGAGCTCCTTCATATTCTGCAGGCTTCACATAATCATTAATCTTGTACTTTAATATTATATGTAGCATCTGTTGTTTGCCTTGAATAATTTATACAATATTAACAAATATATATAAGCTGTCTTGGTGTATATCAGCAAAGTTAGAAAGATGATTCTGAGCAGCCACTAAAATCAAAGAATCAGCTTCCATGTGAAGATAAATGAAAGGAATCTTCACTCACTTTTAAAATTTGAAGTTTTAAAATTTTTTTCTAATGCTCTGATTAGCTCAACTGTTCCAAAGCTAGGAAGACAAACTGAAGGAATATGTCCATGCCAGGCAGTTGATAGATTTCCATTATTTTAAAATATCCTTCAAAGCTGCCAGGGTTTCTGGACTGCTAGGAAATGACCTCCCTAACTACCTGTGAGTTGGGAAGGACCCTGTGAGCCACAGAACACGTATCACTCCAATATCCTGGGAAGGTGGCTTGACAACCATTGGTTCCACATGTGAACTACAACCGTTGTTCCTCAGGCGTGGGCTCATTATACGTGATGAAATGACACTCCTATGATCTGGTTGCCTTATCAAGCTTTTCCATTATATCCTGGCAAAAAGAAGATCTGATTCATACTCAACATATGTAAATAAGTGCATCATCATTACAAAAAAATGACTCTAAGTAACAATCATTATAATAGATTTGGCCAATGGCCTTCATCAGGTCTTGTGGACAAAAGCAATGAAAATCTTTCACTGAATCTACATGACTTGATTGTTTATAGATATATGGTGGTTAGCTAAGTCAAATTTCATTCCATATATTTTGCTAAGCTTAGTCCACTAAGATTCATTTGAATTCTAACTATATAATTATCATCATTTTTACATTCCTTTGATAATTCACCCTGTTTATAATCTAAATTCAGATTTCCCATAAGAAGGTTTTCCCTAAATTCTGGGAGTATCAGTTGGATTAAAGAGCATTCCAAAAACTTTCAATCCTGCCTGCATAAGTATAATTTCCTAAATATGTAGATCCAGAAGAAAGACAAAGTACTTCCTCATATATCAGTTAGAAAATAGACCAATAACCACATTAATGTCTCGCATTGATTCTATAATCCAGCCCTATATCATGTGCCTTCCATACCTACAGATCCAATCAACTGCAGATTGAAAATATTTGAAAAGAAAATGCACCCATAATGAACATGTATATATTTTCCTTCTCTTTATTCCCAAAATAATACTATAATAACTCTATTGTATTGGGTCTTATAAATAATCTAGAAATGATGCAAAGTGAATGAGAAGACTACATAGGTTATATGGAAATAGTATACTATTTTATATAAGGCACTCGAGCATCTTTGGATATTGGTGTCTTGTGAAAGGAATCCTGGAACTGATTTCCTTCTAATGTCAAGAACAATTGTGTAAGCAGTCCTGAGGACTAAACAGAGTCTCCAGCATAACTCCAAGCACTTGAGCCCTAACTACTTTAGTTGTGCTATTGAACTGCTAAATCAGATAACTAAAACTTGTCACATATGAATGATCTGAAGTCCTTTAATAATTATAATTATTATATTATTATTTACCTGTGTAATCTGAACAGAGAGCAAAGGTTCTTACCTTTACACAGGTAAAGAATGAACTTTAAATATCTCCTATTACAGCCCACTGAATATTTCAAAATCAATTTTAAACTACAAGATCCCTTGCTTTTATCATGAATAAGTTTCTTCTGCTACTTAATTTGTGTATGCTTAAACATACACAAAGGTACAGGTAGCTATGGAACAATGTCATTTTAGCTTTTAGTAATAACTTTAAGATATAATTCACTTTATCATTGTGTAAAGAGTTATGAATATATAAAACATTGGACTTATCATCTCAATTGAAATTTTACAAGAAACATGTCAAAATTGTGCTTGGTAACTCAATTCCTATTCTCTATGAATTTTAACCTCTTTAAAAATGTTATAGGTTACCCAAGAATTTCTCATAAATTTGCACAATTTAATATTTTAATAGTAGTAACAACAACTTACTAAAGTAGATACAAAATACTTGTTTGCTCAGATGTTAATATTACATGTTTTGTTTCCGAAATAATCCTTATTATATTATCAATCAAAAACTTCAACTAATAACAGATTTATTATTCACTTGTCAAACACACAAGTGAGAATCTTGAGGGAAAAATACATCAAAGGTGTATATACAATTATAGAAATTCTTATACATGTAGCATGCGAGATATATTTTACTACATTTTCCCATATTCTAGAAAACATTCAAATGTAGATAAGCAGGTTCTGACTATTGATAAAACTTTTCTAGTGGTTGAGGTCCTTCATTTTATTTTTTCATGATAAGAAAATCCGAAATTATTAGTGTTGAATTTCTCATCATGCATTTATCTAAAAACACAGTGAAAATCTGTAAAGGAAGGTTATAGAAGTTACAAATGTAAGTCATAATAGACAATTCCAAAGTACATATACTTTACTTGCAAGGTATGTTTACCTTGCATTGAAATTCACTTTTTCCTTGAGCAATTTCTGCCATTCTGTAATCCTCTGGGGTAAGGAAAATCTTGTTTATGTTAAAGTCTGGAAAGCAAATGGAATTAAATTTTAATACAAATGATGGGAAACTACGTGAAAGAATTCAGCATAGTATGATATCCAAATCTTAAGACTTTAGTCAACCATAAAAGTAAAAACTCATTTGATTCAATTAATAGACCTTCTTCCAAAGAAAAAAAAATCATATCTCTTAAAAATGAACACATAATAAGCTTTAAGCTCCTTGAGAGTGGTGGCTATTTGCTTCCTACTTTTGTGCTGCCACAAGATTTAACACGTATGACTGTTAAATAGATATTTGTTAAATGAATTTGTAAGTTCATCATATATTTACTAAAGAAATAAAGTAATAAATGGTTGAAATGATAACACAGTGTATATCTGTCTTCCAGACTTATAAAGCCTTTCTTCCTGCCATGATTAAAGCTAACCATGGTCATTTGGTCTGTATTTCAAGTGTAGCAGGAATGTCTGGTATTAGTGGACTATCAGGTGAGTACTTGATTTCACCATGTATCTTTTTATTCCTCAGTCAATAGCATCCACAAATTAGAACTCTTACAAGTAAAAGAGAAAGTTTTCGTGTCCCAGTGTAAATCCTGGAACATTTGGATCTGTTTATTTGCCAGGGTTCCCTTCCATTTCCCTACTTATAATGACAGTGGTGGAAGAAGATAGTCTCCTTCTTTGGAAAAAATAGAAGAATATACTTATTTGTTCATTGCTTTTCTTGAAGTAACAGAAATTGGAATGATTTCTTTTTGTTGGTTGTGTAGTATGGAGACAAAGTGAAGTGTTTGGTTGCATAAATTTTAGCAACAAGCTAATTTCAGGGACAAGCTGGATAAAGGAGGAGGTTTGTTTTTTGTTTGTTTGTTTTGTTTTGTTTTGTTTTAGATAATTCCAAGAATTAACTTGTCAAACTCTGTAATTAATAGTTCTTCACTTTGTTCCAGATTATTGTGCAAGTAAATTTGCAGCATTTGGTTTTGCTGAGTCTCTCTTCTTTGAATTACACTGCAAAAAGGAAAACAAAATTAAAACCACCATCGTTTGCCCCTTTTTCTTCAATACTGGAATGTTTGAAGGCTGTACAACCAAGTAAGTGAACTCTTGCAGCAATCCTTGCTTTTATAAAAGTCATCTAATATATGCATACCATCTTATAATTTTGAAGTTTTGAAATATGAGAGTGAAACAAAAGAAAAATAGCAATGATTAATGTAGTAAAAAATTTAATAAATATAAAATTAATAAATTTAACTTAAAATAATGATATACTTAAGAAATGTAGGGAGTGGTAAAAACTTATACCTGAAATGCTAATCAGAATATGACAGGATAACAGACAAATTGGTAATTAGAACTTATTAAAATAGTCAACAAAAAGAAATTAAAGTATAAACATCCTCAAAGAAAAAATATTTGTAAAATTGAGTAATACATATATGACAAAGTGTTAGAGTGATATTTTGTTACAAAGTTTAGACTTACCTTGAACAGTCTAAACCAGAAAGTAAGTTAAATATCAGGACTTTCCCAGTTATTACAATCATTTGTTAGAAAAACAACTGATGTCATCCAAATAATGTACATCAGCCATATTTTTAATAATGACAAACAGCTACCAAAAGAGCTGTCTAAAAGGCACAGAGGCTACTCAGACTCTAATGGAGTTATAAAATCCAATAGAAAGTTCCAGAGCAGATGGCAAAGAGTTGACAGAATATAGAGTGAAAAACTTTCTAGCATGGAGACGTCTACTGAATGAGTCAAAATTCACAAA
The DNA here is from genome assembly GCA_028451465.1 of Erethizon dorsatum. NCBI lineage: Eukaryota > Metazoa > Chordata > Mammalia > Rodentia > Erethizontidae > Erethizon > Erethizon dorsatum. Next base: position 53,410,953 of record CM051828.1, read on the forward strand.
GACGACAATTTAAAATCTTCACGAATGATCAAAATGCATGCCAAAGGTTGATGAGCATTGACACAACAAAATCTGTGGAAACCCATTCAGAATACTGGAAGGCCATGGCATTTGGGGTAATACTACATCTGTGCCTTGTGGGATAGCTCTTTCAGTGGGCTTGGCAACCAAGGGGCAATTTCCACCTTTCCAAAGCTATTCTATGTAGTTTAACATAAATGAGCACTGACAGAGTTCATTTCCAACTCCTTGCTGTAGAAGCCTGTGTGGAGTGGATAGCCTCAGGCAGGCAGAAATTTGTTCCTCCAACTCCTACTAGGCCGGAAAAAACTGAGGAGCAATGGTTGGTAAAAGAAGCAGTTTCTCTTTCCATACCAGTTGTTTTACGAGATCTGCTCCTATAAGTTCAGTAGTAAATGTCAGTTTCCAAAGCTCTTACGATAGAAGACTAATTTTAGGTAGATTTATTAGACAGTTAATATCACCAAATCTTACCATCCCAGGCTCTGGGCCATGGAAAAATCTACACGGTATGGTGGCAGCAGCTGAATGGTACAAATAGTTCCTCCCATCCACCTTCAACTTTTGTATCCTGATTTATAGGGCCAATTTGGGTGAAGTAATTAGTGCAGAATTATCACCCCATCTCCTCTGCCATAATACATGTTCTATTAAGTGAAGGCCAAAGCCAGTCCTGTAGACGGGCATCTCTGCCCCTGCCACAGCACCTGACTTCAATTAGATAAGACCATCAATCATAATATTTTCAAGAAAAATAACACAACCAATTAGCCAATTGTAGAGGTTAAAACCTGGGTGTTATATGAAAAGGAGCAGAGCAACCAGAAGTTTAACTAGAAGATTAGCAAAAGAGAAGAGTAAAAGATTATCAGCTAAAGCCACAGTCATCTCTGACAACTAGGAAAACTTTGTTTTCATGCCTAAGACCACATGGTCTGAGAAATAACATCAAAGCTACACACTGACAATAGTACAGGGAAATAGACTTCACTGAAGTAGTCTAATCAAGCCACTAAATAAGCAAGCAAACAATCGTAATAAGCCCCGTAAGACTGCACTATCTAGGGCTAGAGATATAGTTCAGCAGCAAAAGCACCCGCCTGGCAAGCAAAAGGTCCTAAATTCGATTCCCAGTACCAAAAAAAAAAAAAAAAAAAAAGAGAGAGAGAGAGAGAGCACTATCTAAAATATGTTATTGGAAATGTTCACTTTTAACAAAATTTATAAGTTATACAAGGGAATGGGAGAGTATGACCCATAAATTGGAAAAATATAGACAATAGAAAGTACCTTTAAGGGGACCTAGATGTTGGAGTAGCAAAATTCAAAGAGTTATTATAAATATATTAAAAGATCTAAAGGAATCCATGTTCAAAAAATCAAAAGAAAATATGATGTAAATGTCTCATCAAATATCAATAGGTAGAAAGTATAAAAATATAAATTTGAAAGTAGAAAAGAAAAATAACTAAAATAAAAGATTCACTAGAGCAACTAAGCAGATGCAAACTGGCTAAAAAAAATTTGACTTTGAAGTGAATGACATCTGATGATAACTCAAATCCTCAGGAAGAGATGAAGAGAACCTGAAATGGAGAAGGTTGACATAACAAATTCTATAATATTTACTTATTCTGTTTTATTCTCTCTGCTCCTTTATAATGTAAAACTTACAAGAAATAACAACAATGTATTATCTTACTTACAACATATATAGACATATATATAATTAAAGTGTGAAAGAGTAATTCAGCCATATAGGAAGAAAATTTCTATATCTCACCAAAATTAAGGTAGTGAGATTGTAAAGCAGATTCTGATAGGTTAAGATGTATATTGTATGCCATAAAACACCCTCTAAGAAAATAACTTGAGAAATATAGTTTAAAATTATTAAAGGATGTCCCTGTGATCAAAAGGGCATAGAACACAATAAATTAAGAAGACTTAGGAGACATTTATATGACATTTCACCCAATAATAACAGAGTACACATTTTTCACAAGAACCCATAGTGAAAAGATAATCCAGAGAGTAGAAAAAAAAATTTTTCCAGTTGTTCTTCAGACAAAAGACTAATACCTAGAGCATATAAAGAACTGAAAAAAATCAGACTGAAAAAAATCTCCAAATTCAAATACTCAATCCAAAAATGGGCATCTGAGATGAATAGACACTTCTCAGAAGAAGTACAAATGGCAAATAAATATATGAAAAAATGTTCAACCTCACTGGCCATTTGAGAAATGCAAATTAAAACAACACTGAGATTCCATCTCACTCCAGAAAGAAAGGCTATTATCAAGAAAACAACTAATAACAAATGCTGGTGGGGCTATGGGGAAAAAGGAACCCTTCTCCACTGTTGGTGGGAGTGTAGACTGGTGCAACCACTGCGGAAATCAGTGTGGAGATTCCCATTTGACCCAGCTATTCCCTTTCCTTGTATCTTCCTGGAAGAATTAAAAGCATCATACAACTTCTATATATGCGCACCCATGTTTATAGTGGCACAATGTCTTATAGATAAATCTTGGAAACAACACAAATGCCCATCAACTGATGAATGGATAAAAAAGATGTGTTTTTTTTTAATATAATGGAATATTAGCCATAAAGAAAGATAAAACTGCGACATTTATAGCTAAATGGATGGACTTTGAGAGCATAACCATAAATGAAATAAATCAGACATGCATGTGTAAATATTGCATTATTTCTCTGGTGTGGGAAACTGAAAATGTAAATAAGAACCAAAATGTATAACAGATATTGAGAAATAAGAAGAAACTGTTCAAAAGGAAAAGGGAACTAGGGAGGGGGGAGGGGAAAGGAAAGAAGGGAAAGAAAAAATGAGAAAAGAAGGATAAAATGAAAGCAAAGCTTTGTGAATGGGGAGTGATTTGAAAGGAGGGGGTGGGAATCAGGAAAAAAAGAGGAATCAATATATCAGGTACAAATACAAATTCCCTATAATGAAGGTGATCACTACGTATACCTAAATTGTATCAATAAACTTAAATAAAAATCAAGAACCCGTAGAACATTCTCCAGAAAAAACCCATGTGCCAAGCAACCATCAGTAAACTTGAAAGGAATGTAATAATATGAAGTATATTCTCCAAGTAAAATGGAATGAGAAGGAAATTTGAGAAATTTATAAATCCATGGAAATAGAAGCCACATGGTATAACTAAAACAAAGGGAAATTTATAACTGCAAATAATTACATTAAAAAGAAGAAAAGCTACTTAATAACTAGTCTTCTTCCTTAAGAAACTATAAAAAATAAGAGCACACTAAATCCAAAGCAAGTATAAGTAATAAATGTTGTAGCAGAAATAGGTGACTAGAGAATAGAAAACCAAAAAAGCAAAAGTTTCTTCTTAGAAAAGATCAACAAAATTAATACAAATTTAGCTATATTGACTAAGAAATAAAAAAAGAAGACTTAAACTACTAAAATTATGAATAAAGAGAGGACATCAATATCATTACAGAAATTAAAATGATCATAAGGAAAAACTATGAAAGATCACATGTCAGCAAAATAGATATCTTAGATAAAGTGCAAAAATTCTTAGGAAGACACAAACTAACAAAACTGACTCAAGGAGGAAAAAGACCTAAATATACTTAACACAAAGGTTTTTAATTAGCAACCCAAAAAATTCCCACACAATAAAAAATTCCCAGGTCCAAATGGCTTCCTGGAGAAGTCCATCAAACATTTGAAGAAAAATTACATACCAATATTTTGAAAATTCTCTCAAAAAATCAAGATGACTGAATACTTTCCAATTCATTCATGAATGCAATGTTACTTTGATACAAGACCAGATGATAAACCCTGAAATCCTTAATTAAATGCTAGCAGGCTGAATCCAGCAACATATAATAATGTTGTATACCATGATCAATTGGAATTTAACCAAAGGAATATCATTTGTTAATATTTTAAATAATATAATACATCATGTCAGTATAATAAGTGACAAATTTTTCATAATCATCTTAATACACAGAGGAAAAACAGCAAAATCCAATACACTCTTACAACAAAAACACTGAAGATACTAGAAATAATAGGGAGCTTCCACACTCTGATAAATGACATCAGTGAAAAATCCACAACTAACATCATAGTTAATGTTGAAAACAAAATGCTTTATCCCTAAGATCAATAATGAGATAAGAATGTGTGTGGAACTCCTATACAACAGGACAGTTAGGCAGAAGAGGAAATAAAAGGTATGCAAAGTGGAAAGGGAGAAGGAAAAGCTGTTCTCAAATGGCATGATCTTGTTTACAGAAAACTCTAAAGAATACACACACGCGCACATACATTATGTCTAAAAAGTAAATTCAGCAAAGTTCCAAGATCAATAAACAAAATTAATATAAAAAATAAATTGTATTTCTACACATTTGTAATGAACAGCCAAAAAATAAAATTAATAAAACAATTCCATATACAATAGCATGAAAAATAATAAAATAGGGATGCAGTTGTAGCTTGCTTGGTGGTATTCATGAGGATTTGGGTTCAATCCCTAGCACAATAACAATAATGACAACAATAATAATAATAAATACTTAGGAATAAATCTAAGAAAATACAAACTTACAAAATAAAAAGTATGAAAATTATTGAAAGAAGGCTTAAATAAATAGAAAAAAACTCATGTTCACATATTGAAAAATTTAATATTAAATTTCCAATGTACATGGAGATTCAGTGTAACTCCTATCAGAATCCTAGTTGCTTTTTTTAGAGGAATAGCCAAGGTGACCCTACAGTTTATAAGGAAATACAAAATACCAGAAAGCCAATGCCATCTTGAAAAAGAAGAAAGTTGAACTGAATCATACTTCCCAATTTCAAAATTGATACAGTACTAAACTGATCGAGACTGTGGTACCAACATGAGGATGGACATTCAGATCAACAGAACAGAGCTCAGAGTCCACAGGCAAACCCTTACATTTACCCTCTGTTGATTTTTCAGCTGCTAGGCCAAGACAATTCAAGGGGAGAAATAATAGTCTTTTCAATAAACAGTTCTGAGACAATGGGACAGTCGTAGGCAAAAATGAAGTTGAACTCCAAACCTTACATGATATACAAAAATTAAATGAAAATGGATTAAAAACCCAAATGTAAAAGATAAAACCATAAAATGCTCAAAGGAAAATAGTATACATCTTCATAAGGAGGAACCCTAAGACATTGCTGGTGGTATTGTAAATTAATGCCACTGCTTTGAAAAATAATTTGACAGTCCCTCAAAATGTTAGACATGGAGTTACCACGTGGCCCACTAATTTTGTACCTAGGTATATATTCAAAATAAATGAAAACACATAGCCCCCTGTAAAATTGTAACTGATGTTTATATAGCATTATTCATAACTAAAAAGTAGAAAACAATCTAAATATCCATTGACAGGTGAATGGATTAACAAAACAGCATGTTTATGCAATAGAATATATGTGATGCAAGAATTCAGCAAAAATTAGTGAAAGCATTCTGTGGAAAGTAATTAATTATATGAAATTTATAATAAAAATTAGTACATACTTTATTTTTATAAATCATTACTATACATGTTTTATATCAATATAATGTATATATATATTTATTCCTATGCATACATTTTTACTTTGTTTCTAACATTATTGTACAACAATATTAGTAAGAATTGATAATAAAGTGTGATTATGTGCTATTAACAGCTAGATTGTCAAGGTTACAGAAGAAAGTGACCAGCCAGTAACACTAGTTAGTGAAGGCTATGATGTTAAATGATGATTTTTATAAATTTGAGGTCCCTAAGTGCATAAAAGCTGACAATGAAGTCTCCAGAAAAGGGAAGATTAGTAATCTAAAAATGATGAAAGATGAAAGAAAAAAACTAATATTTAGATTATATTTGTAGATAAATGTTGGATACCTTTAGGCTAGAGTTCTAAGGAACTTTCAGGAGAAAAAGCTATAAGACTAATTGGCAATTACAGATAATTGATCAGATGCCAAGAATGAATTGAGGTAAACAGTATTTCTCAAAGGAAAGTGATTCAAATAATTGAGACAATAATGTAAAAATATAAAATGTCAAAGAATACCTTATGGGGCTTTATAATCTCATTCATTTCAATGCCTATTAATCTCACAAACACCTATTTCTGTTTAATGCTGTAACAGTGGTCTCCCTAAAATGATAATATTACACATGCTCAAGGGATTGTTTTGGTAAAATAATTTTTGCAATTTTGCTTAATACTATACAATCATTTGATGTTTGGGAGGAACAGAGAGGGAAGAAAGATACAAAACAATCTAAAATCCATTGCTTCTATATGTTCAGGTCATCACATAGGTCAATAAATGAAAGAGGGAGGTTGATTAGAGGAAGTTAAAAACATTAATATTGATACCAATATTGACCATGAGAGAAAACATTAGACAACTCCTTTTGGCATATTTTTAGTTGTATATGATAATTCCATGTCTAAATTAATAATTGATGTTCATGATTACTGTAAAAAATACTACTCTGATGATAAAACTTTTGTTATTGTTACTCCAGGTATCCATTTCTGTTACCCATAATGGAGCTAGAGTATGTGGCCCAAAAAGTTCTCAACGCTATTTTAGAGGAAAAAGTTTACCTCGTACTACCCAAATTTGCATATGTTGCATTCGTGCTTAAACAGTAAGTTAATAATGACCTCACTTTCCTTCTGGTTGTGAACAAATTGTCCAATCATCATTACTTCTTTGATCTAGAAAAGCAACTTCACTTTTGTGTGTGTGTGTGTGTGTGTGTGGGTACCGGGGGTCGACCTCAGGACCTCGCGCGACAGCAGGTGCCCATGCCGCTGAGCGATATCACCTGCCCCTTTTATCGTATGTGGGTTCCGGGAGTCGAACTCGGGCCCTCGCTCTTGTCAGGCAGGTGCGTACGCCGCTGAGCCATCTCACTGGCCCCACATTTTTTTAATGGTGAGAGGGAGACATTTGGTAGTGCAAGGACAATTTACAGAACTATTTCTAGCTGTGTCTTAGTTATTTCAGATATTGACAAAACTTAGCAACTCTTTAGGCTTTGCAGAGCACACATTATTTGTTCCAACACAAAAACAAATAGCACCAAAATTATTTGGGAGGCTTTGGTTTTTTGTCTGTTTGCTTGCTCGCTTCTTTTATATTTTTGGTTTTGTTCAATGTAGTTTCACTAAGGTAGAGTTCCATTTTGAAAAGGAAGGTAAAAATCCTGAGTGTGGCACTAAAAATTAATTGGCAAATTCCTCATTCACTTAGGGAAACAGTCCCTACACCTTCCTATGCAATGAGCCCATGCAATGAGCTGTGTGTGTTTATGGATAGATCAGCCTGAAAACCACATCTAACATTTATAGAATGCCCAATACATGCCAGTTACTATGTTGATGGTTTTCCATGAATTTTGCCACATTAGGGAATCTGAGGGTCAAAGAGTAATTTTTGTGTGGTTAAGTAGCTAATATGTATTGGAATGAGGTTTCAAACCAAGATTTTTATCTGATTATGGAGCCTAAACTTTTGCCATCAGCATCTATTCCTCCCTGATGTATGTACGTATTGAGTTTCTCATATCCCAAATGCTAAGCACCAGAAGAGTATAGATTTCAGATTTCTTCAGATTTTGGCATATTTGTGTAAACATAATGAGATTTCTTGGAGATTAGACCTAAGTGTAAACCAGAAATTCATTTGTATTTCAGTTACACTTTATACACATACCCCAAAGATAATTTTATACAATATTTTCAGTGTGTCTGCATTTTGACTGTGACCCATTCATTGGGTCAGGTGTAGAATTCTCCACTTGCGGTGTCACGTAGGTGATCAAAAAGTTTACAAAGTAGTCTCTTTGACCACTTTAAGGATCTTAACAGACAGTAACCTTTTCTCTGCTTTTATCTAGACTAATATCTACAAAAATGATGGTTGCCTTTAGTGAGTACCTTGGAGCAGACATGAGCATGACTACTTTCAAAGGAAGAGTGAAAGCAGATGAACCTCAGACTGAAACAGAGGAAATACTAGTAGTTGAAGCTCCAAAACTGGTAACCAAATTAAGTGTTAATGGATAGATTATTTCGAAGTCCTCCTAACACTTCAATCATTTCGTTCTACCAAGAATCACTGATGCTTTCAAAAGTGTCAAGCTTATTCCAGAAAACAATTTACACACTGATATTTTCTAAGCATTTCATTTATCTATCCAGTTTTCCTATCATTTTTCAGCCTGATAAGCATTTTCAATTGACTCTGAATATATATTTGTAAAAACACATTGATGTACGTTGGCCCTAGTTATTTCAAAATAGCAATATCAGATACTTTCAGGAAAGAAGTGACTATTGTTAGTGATCTTATGAATCAATGTTTTAGGCTGATAGTTTTTCAACTTGAGATTTAAAGTTACATGTTAATGTTGTATTTAAGAAAAATAATGTCTACTTTGCAAAGTGAAGGTTTATTTGTATTGCCTACCAATCCCTACTATAGTTAGACGGCCATATAAGTTGTCTGAGTGGATTTGAACCTGCTCATTAGATAAAATAAATCTGTAATTTAACAATTTTGTCTGCATATCAAATTGTTGAAAATCCATAGTTCCTTTGCTCCATGGGGGAAAAAAGGTGCACATAAAACTGCTATACACTGCTGGTTTGTGAATCAAAGTTATCTTCAAATAAAGTCAATAAATGATGTTTCAGTGTATAAACTTGAATACACAATCTTCTAAACATTTATATTCATGAGAACATGCACCATTTGGAGGCTGTGCTCAGAGTTCCTGGCTCTGTGGGCATGAGGACAGATGCCACACTTGTCTGTACCAAAGCTGGAATCCGAGGAGAAGTTGTGTCTGGACATCTATGCTGTGTGTACAGCTGCAAGTCCTAGCCCCTGGCCAAGGGGAGGAATGCCTGCTGCTGATTGTCAGTGCAATGGCCCCTTCTCCTACCCTCTGAGCCAGCTCCTACTCTCTCTTGTCTTCAGTCTGAATGTTGAACTGCACATAAAGTCTTCCTGGTGGATATTGGATTTTATCTTCATATTTCAGTATCTTTGAAACTTCAGAGTACAGTGGTGTCCATGAAGGATTGGTTCGGAGGTTCCCATAGATAAAATATAATGCTCAGGTCCTCTATATTAAAATGGCATCTTCTCATATGCTTTCAATTATCTCTAGATTACTTACAATATTTAATACAAAGCCTGCACTTTAGAGGTGCGGATTCAATGTAGCCCTCAACACCAAGGTGCAGTAGCTCATGCCTGTAATCCCAGCACTCTGAGAGGCTGAAGCAGGAGGATGGTAAATTCAATCCCAGCCTAATCAATTTAGTGACTTAGCAAGACCCTGTCTCTAAATAAGAAAATTAAAAAGGTCTGAGGATATAGCTGCAGTGTAAAGACAATTCTCAGTACCAAAAAGAAAGGAAGTACTGGGCATGTAGTAAATTCAAGTCTGCTTTTTGTAATTTCATGGAATTTTTTTCTGAATATTTTGTATCTATGGTTGGTTGTAACTGTAACTGCAAACAGAGGACCGACTGATTTAGTAGCTGTGCACATAACTTTGCCTTAAAGTTCACATATTGTTATGAAATCTAGCAAAAGCAGCAACACTGAATTGATTTCTTTCCACTAAGTTCTCTAAAAGTATTGAATTATGACAGAAATTGCCACCTCACTAGCAGTCTGCACTTAATTCATATTATAAGTATGTCAGTTTGGGAAAGTAAAGATTCATTTGGAGGTGTGTAACTTTGAAAATGAAGACTTATTCTTGCAATAGAACAATATTATAATTGGTAAATACCTCATCCTACAAAAGTCTTCCTAATTCATTGCATGAAAAATACTAAAAATGACAATGAAAATATGTGAAAACAGTATTTAATAATGAATAGCCATCTTAAACACTCATGAGACAGAAGATTGTGATGATTCTGATTGTGGAAATCTTCCAAGGATTTTGAAAAATTAGAGTACTTTTTTTTGCCTACATTCATTTTTTTAAAATAAGCCTTTTGTTTTCCTTAAAACTGGAAGGAAGATAGATTTTGGCTTCACATAAAAAGAAAATTTCTAATAATAATAGCTGTCTAAGGTTAAAATGACTGATTTGAATCTTAATGGAGTTTTCCATTTTTGAAAATCAAAGGAAGTTATTGACTAAATCATTTGGATAATTTCCAATCCTGAAAATCGTCGAGAGTAACAATTATTTTGAGCTCATTTTTGCAATAAATCTTTATTTAAAATCTAAGTGCAAAATGTAAATATTTATAAAATACCAAATGCACAAATAAAACTCAGTAAAAAAGAGGAGGAGATTTTGAAAGTAACTGTAGAATTTGGAAGAAAAACAATGAAAAGAAAGTGGAAAAGATAAGCAAATGGAGACTATCTTTTCTTAGAAGAATTATGGCTTAGGAGGAAACATGCCTTTTCTAGGAGAAACTTTAGAAATTTCATGGAATGAATCTTCCCTGAAATAAGAAGCAGAATCAAGAACAGCAGGAGGTCCTTAGCTCACAACCACCTTTGGTTTACTGAAGTGGGCAAATTTAGGGCTGGATCTGAATCATTTAAGAAATCAGAAGGGCTCTAGAGACTGTGAGGAAAGAATAGTGATAAACTAGGTAGATAAAAGAGGATCTTTCAAGAAGTGATACACTACAAAATGAGAATTTTATTGTTTCTGCTGTGTGTTGTGTGATATGGATTATCTTCCCTATCTATACACAAAATTTTCCAGTTAGTGCCCTGTAGAGATGACTGTGCTTTGGACGGTACAATTAGTAACATCAAGTATGGCCTTCAAGTGCATCCAGAATGAAAGCAAAGTCTGCCCATGAAGGCCTCCCAGACCTATCACATGGATAACAGAAAGAAAGAAAAGAATCGTATTAAAATGATGAGAAAATCAAAGAAAGTGCTAAGGAAAAGATAGTGTGGATGATACACAATTTTATCTCAAAGTGAAAAATGAAAAATGCCTCCAGAAAACCACAGGATCAGGAACAGGAGACAGGTTCCTGGGGCTCTGTGGTCCCCATGAGCTCTGAGGCACTCCAGTGAAGGGAGAAATCAGAGAGCTGGGGGAGAACAGCCACACAAAGAGGAATGAGGTGTAAAGCCCAGTACAAAATAAAACATGGGACCCTTTTTTCAAAAAGCAGGGGGAAAAGTGTCATAAAAGTCAGCAAAATTGATAACTTCTCCTTTAAAAAATTGTTTCACTTATAAAATATACTAATGATCATTCCAACAAATAGCGAACAACATAAATTTACAAGTGAGAAAAATATAATTGTTTTGTTTCATAATCTTATGCAATATAACGAATAATAACTTATGAATGTGATAAATTAGTCATAACTTTTCTGATTAAATTTGAGGGGTGTGGCACTGAGGATTGAACCCAGGGCTTTCAAATGGAGTTACATGTCCAGTCCTTTTTTATTTTTTATTTTGACATAGGGTCTTACTAAGTATCTGACACATTTTAGCAAATACATTTGCTACACCATCAAAATCTATAGTTCTAGCAATTTCATTTCATTACTATAATTGAAAACATCTGTCACTCTAGGTAAATAAAAGGTTGCAGATAATTTTTAATTTTGAGAAAGAACTTTCTGTTAATACTACTCTTAAGAGTGTATTACAGGGCCGGTGAGATGGCTCAGCGGCATAAGCGCCTGCCTGGCAAGCACGAGGGCCCGAGTTCGACTCCCGGAACCCACATACGAAAAAGGGGCCGGTGATATCGCTCAACGGCATGGGCACCTGCTGGCGTGCGAGGTCCTGAGGTCGACCCCCGGTACCCACCAAAAAAAAAAAAAAGAGTGTATTACAAATTAGGACAACATAGAGATACATTTCTGATCAATTACTTCACAATAATATATATATATATATATATATATATATATATATATATATATATATAAAACTAATGTATCTCACAAAACAATTTTTCTAAAAAGGTTTAACTCATCCATACCAGTACATATAAGTCTAACTGTAAGTACAAATTTACACAATAGCATTTCAAAGTCTCCTCTGATTTTTCCTGTAACTGGTGGATGTTGTGTGAGTTACCAGAAAGGACCTCATGATTTCTGTTTATGCATTTTGTCACTGTATCTTCAATCACAAGGAAAAATTAATTTAAAAAATTTCCTCAATAATTCATTCTTGTGAAACTTCAAATGAAAATAGTGGATTTTTTTCCATCCAATGCAACAACCTTTAAGTTTAACTTGTATCTCTTGGACTGTGAGCACTTGCTTTGCAATGCAACAACAATTTCCAAACCAGAAATTGTTAACTTTTTGAAGAATGCTAATGCCTCTTTGATATGCTTTCTTAAAATGTCTAAAAGTACAATTTTATTTTATACTGACTTACTGACAAAGTTTACTGGTTAAGCATTGGCAATTCCTGTTTTAGTGCTCAGATGGGAGAGTTAATATTTGTGCAGTTACATTTAACAGTGTTTGATCTTTGACAAAAGGGGACAAAAACATACACTGGAGAAAAAATAGTCTCTTTAATAAATGGTGTTTGGAAAACTGTCCACATGCAGAGGATTGAATCTAGACCCATATCTCTCACCATGTACTAAACTAAAATCAAAATGGAGCTAACTAAATGTTAAAACAGAAGCACTCAACCTTCCAGAAGATAAAATAGGTAAAACCCTTGACATAGTCAAGGACTTTCTGAACAGAACCCCAGCTGCACAGGAAATAGTACCCAGAATCAACAAATAGGATCACATCAAATCAAAAGCTTTTACACAGCAAAAGAACTAACCAACAGAGTGAAAAGACAGCCTACAGAATGGGAAAAATATTTTTACCAGCTATTTCTTAGACAGAGGTTTAAATCTAGAATAGGTAGAGAACTCAAAAACTTAGATCCCCCCAAAATAAAAGATCAATCAAAAATGGGCAAGTGAAATGAATAGACACTTCACAGAGGAAAAAGTACAAATAGCAAATAAATACATGAAGAAATGCTCAGCATCACTGGTTATTTGAGAAATGCAAATTAAAACAACACTGAGATTCCATCTTACTCCAGAAAGAATGGCTATCATCAAGAAACCAAATAATAACAAATGCTGATGAGGCTGCAGGGTAAAGGAACACTTCTACATTGTTGGTGGGAAAGTAAACTAGTACAACAACTATAGAAATAAGTATGGAAATTCCTCAACAACTAAAGCTAGAAACTCCATTTGACTTAGTATTCCCCTTCTACATACCTTCTCAAAAGAGTTAAAAATATCATGTGACAGTGATACATGCATTCCCATGTTTATAACAGAACCATTCATAATAGTTAAATCTTGGAAGCAGCCTAAATGTCCATCGACAGGTGAACGAATAAAGAAAATGTGGTATTTATACACAATGGCTTAATACTTTGCCATAAAGGATACCTTGAGTCATTTGTGGGAAAACCAATACACCATAAGACCATAAGTTAAGTGAAAAAAATCAGACACGCAAGATTAAATATCATATGGTTTCTCTTATATGTATGAAACTGAAATTATAAATAAAAAGCAAAATAAAAATAGATAATGTGAAGTAGGAAGAGAGATCTTTTTCAAATGGGAAGGGGATCAGGAGATGGTGTGAGAGGGGAAGGAAGGGAGAAAACAGATAAAAAAAGATGTGCTATGTACATGTACAAACTCTACACAAGGAATGGAAATATGTACTGCAAACACGTACTAATAAAAAAATTTAAATATGTATGTTTGTGCAGCTGCCACAGGGACAGACTTCAGAGGTAATAGGGAACCCGTGTTCCACCTTGGGTCTCAGTGCTACCCCTATGTGTATCCCTTCTCTCTCCTGCAGGCACAACCATTGCTATCACTGATTATGCTGCTGTTGACATCATGGCCACCACCAATCTGGGCCTAGATCCAGCCCAGTCACCTCCCTGGAGCCCAGTGGACTTTAGACTCCTCCAAGGCATGAACATGTGTTCAGAGTCACTCCTAGGTATGACTGCCTGCTGTGCTCAGAGTCCGAGCCACTCATGTGTGAACTGTGCCTAGACCACATCCCCACATACTTGGGGATGTGTTACTTGGGGCACCGCCTGTGCTCCTGTGTGTACCCCACAATGCAACTGAGCTTCATTGACAAAACACAAGTTCAGAGATAAGTCATGAGGAATTTTAGCTTACTAAAGGCAGAGACTTAAAGTAAGAATGGGGCCATTCTAAGAACAGGACTCTTTATAGTCTCACAGGTCCTCAAAGCCACCCTGCCCCTATGTGTCACACACTATATTAGATCTCCTTCAAGAACAGTCACCTGATCCAGTAAAACTCCCAACTTACCAACAAGGTGACATTTACCAAATTCACTAAGCCCCAGTTCTCTTACCTATAAAGTAGGAGTAATAACATGCCACAACTCAATTACTATAAGAATTGAGTTAGAACAATCCACATAAAGCTCTCAGCATAGTACTTTCAATATTTTATTAACTGTGACAAGAGGAGGAACATCATATGATTGTACTATTTGGAATGCAGTCCTGGTGCCAGCAATTGCTAACTGTAACTTTGAGCAAGTTACTCTCCCTGTATTTGTTTCCTTATCTGTAATAAAGCTCATAGATTCATTCGTGTAAAGAATTTAGAAAAATGTCTGGCATTTTCTAAATGTTAGCTATGGTAACATAAATGTTAGCTATGGTATTTTTTGTTTTCATACTTTATTCTTTCCAGTAATCAGCATTGGCATGTACAGTTATGCCCACTTTACAGATGAGAAACATGAAGCTCAAAGAGACCAATTAGCAGTTTGTTCAGCATCTCACACACACAATGAGGGACAGAGCTAGATCTTATAGCTACTCACCCTCTATCTAACTCAAGCTGGTCCCAGAGGATAACTGTATAATGCTTGCCATTCCCCAGTATAGAAAACTTGCAAAGCAGAACTGATCTGGTTAATTTGGGGTGAGGATACTATACTTTCTAACTTACATCTGCAAAACCAAAGCTATAAAATCTCTGAATTAAACTGATTTCCAAAGTTTTAACATCATCATATCCTTGACTTTTATACTTGGGAGTTTTACTCAACTGAGGTTTACACTAACACTGCAGTTTACACAGCATACACTGACATCCTCAATTACCCTTGACTGCTTAAATACATCAGTAGATAAGTAATGATGATATAGTCTTACATGATTATGCTGTCTATCAGCCTCTGAACACAACCCAGCAGTTCATTTTCCTCTTGGGTTTTTGCTGAGCCAGTGTTTAATAACTTTTAAGGCTATCTTCTTCTTCTCTCTCATCTTCCTTACCTGTTATGATTTGGATGGTAAATGTTCCCCTTATACTAAAGGCTTCATCACCAGCCTGTGTCACTACAGAGAGGTGGAAGAACTTTAGAAGCTAGGGCCTAGAGGAAAGAAGTTGGGTCCTTTGGGGCATGCCTTTACAGAGGATATTGGAACTTGGCCTTCCTTTCTTTCTTTGCTTTTCAGCCATCATGCAGTAAGTGGCTTTGCTCCACCATGTGCTCCCCACCATGATGTTCTGCCTCACTACAGGCCCAAAAGCAATATAGCCAAGAGACCATGGATTTAAATCTTGACACCATGAGCCAAAATCTTTCCTCCTTTAACTGATTATCTCAGGAATTTTTCCAGAGTGATGAAAAGCTAACACAGCACCCCTCCCCAGGACCCCACTACTCAGGAGCAGGTATGTTTTAGGAAAAGACCGGGCTGCATTCCAAGTTCACCCTCAAGTAGTACATGAGTAGGGACAGAAAGAGGGAAAAGGAGAAAGTCAGGTATACTGCTACCAGCCATGGCAGGAGTCAAGTGATCTTGATCACATTTTGGGGAAGATAGACCTTTCTGTGTGACAAAGCTAAGTAAGTGATTCTCCAGAAGTTATTACCAGTATCATTTTTTGAATTGTGAAGATAAGATCCAGACATGACATATGCAAAAACCATAATTATAAATTCTATAAGGAAAATGTTCTCTGTGAATGAATCTATTTCAAGAACATGAGTTTACTGTTAAACAGTTGAACAATCCATTAAGTCTAAAAGTTACAGGTTGTTTGACTCAGAGCTGGAGATTCCTGCTGCACATGGAGTGCTTACTGTGGGGATGAATGGAGAGGATGGAGAGAATTAGGATGGGGGAAGTGAAAGACTGGGAGTAGTGCTAAAACCCCTGGTGCAGGTGGGTAGGAAGAAAGGATGTTCCCTGCATCAATCTGGAGCCTCCTGTTCCTCCTCTGCCAAGGTTGTGGTCCACTGCCCTCTGTACATCTCTAGAAGCCAGCAGCCAGCCTCTAGCACTTCAAGTCCCAAAGGGCCCACAGGGAAAGTTCACACAGTCTGTGCCAAGCTCAGGCCTTTGTACCTAGATAAGAAAATCTTATGGGCTTGACATTATCAAACCCTGCCTTCATCCTACCAAAAATAACAGATGTTGCAAGAAACAGAATTCAAGAGATAGCATGCTATCCCACACACGATTGCCTCAAAGTGATTGCCTCAACCAGAGGGTTCCAGGTGGACAAAGAGCCCAGTTGCCTGCAGAAGCCACCTTGTCTGCAGAGATAAAGGCTAAACAATATTCTAAGTGGTAAACTGTTCACCTGGATGTCATCATCTTTATCAGAAACAATAAAAAAGATAAAACAAAGAATATTTAACTCAAAATACTTGTCATGATTTTCTTTTGGCCATAAGAAGCACAAGTCTTTTTCAAGAAATTTTTATTGACATAGAACATCAATTCAGAAAAGTGCACACGAGAGTATACAACTAGGTAGATTTTTACATAGTGAATACAACTATGTAGTTACTCCCCAACTCTACACAGAAATCAATAGCAGAACTCAAAAATTTCCTATATCCTCTGTCAGTCAGGACTTCCCAAAGGTAACCACTGTTCTTACTTTCATTGTACGAAACAATGAAAGGGTTTGATATTTATGTACGTGAAATAATGTAGTATGCACATGTATGTGTCATTCTTTGCCTCAATGTTATGTTTGTGAGAGTCATCCACAAGTTGTGCATAGTAGAAATTCATTCTTTTTCTTTTTCTTTCTTTTTTCTTTTTGGCTTAAATTGCTTTATATTTATTTTTTATTGGTACATAATTGCAGTACATAATATTTACATCCCTTGTGAAGAATTACATGTACATAACACATCTTAACTCCCTTTTTCAGCTGTTAAAGACAATTCTAGGGTGCAGAAACATGGTTTAATAGAGGAGAAACCATGTTGTAGTTACTCAGAAAAAACTCATCTAAAAACACAGGTAACTGAAAAAAAAAAAAAGGGACGGACATACATTCTGACGCCAAAATCATTCGAAATAAGAAGCTTGCAGATCAAACAAAACATAGGCGTAGAACTTTATAAAATGGTAAAGCAGCCCACAGGGCTGTCTGTGGGAACTCTGACTGTGCACAGAGCAGGAGCCATCATTCTGGAAAGTTCACAAAAATATTGATGGACTGCAATAGCACGGCAAATTCAAGCCATATAGGGTAAATTTGGGATATAAGGCCACTCATCTCTTTTGCCTTCCTCCAAACAGAGGACATTGAAGCCTGGCAACAAACTTCAATGGCACACTCAGGGACCAGTGACCAGGAAGGGGTGGCTCCCTCCCTGATGGGCTGCCAGTGTTGGGGACCACAAACCATAAACTGAGGATAGAATCTTTCTGAGGCCCATGCTTGCCCTGCCTTCTGGGCCAGTTTGGAATGTGGAAAGCCCCACTTTCTCCCAGCCACTCTGAAATCTTGATGGTCCCTGATGCTGTGGCACTCACAGGACAGGATGAGATCTGCTGAGTACAATACAAGGGAGGGCACTAGTACCCAGGTGTGGGAAAGGATCTTAACTTGTTTCTTTTGTGATGCTAAACTTGTTCATTCCACTACTACTTCTCCCTGTTCAAGGAAAATTACCCTCCCCACACACACACATATCACTGGAAAAAATAAAAGTGGGCCAGCCTAAGAGGTCTTTGTCTTTGCTCATCCTGAGGCACTGACCTCCCAGCCCCCCTTTTAAGCACTACTAAATTTGTTTCTGTTTTTGTTTCACCCTTTTCTGTACCCTTTGTACAGGCAGTTGCGGATCTTGGCCAGGTCTCTGGCATGCCATGGTTTTTTGTTTTTGTTTTTGTTTTTGTCCTGCTCCACAGCAGCTAACTGGAACCTCTAGCAACAACAAGGTTAGAGACCGCAGCTGTAGTGAAGGTAGAGAATGGGACAGCATCACCCCTTCTGACCTGCTCCCAGGGCAAGAGAGGGATGCAGGATTTAAGCAGGCTTTGGGCACCACAGTGGGGCCATGTGTGGGAAGTCAGCACTCCCTCCGCCCTGCTCCCAGTAGCGTGAGAGGAGACACAGCAGAGTGGAACAGAGGAAGCTGTACAAGGGCCAAGAAGGGCCAACTATGCATGGGACTGGGAGAAGCCCCGGGTTGTCTCTGTCTGAAGGCACCACAGCAACTGGAAGAGTGACACAGAGACACACAGATTAAGGGGACATGGGTGGGCCACCCAGGGACACACAGAAAGTGATGGATGGCTGAAGGCTTTGGCCCCAACCCCACAACTGGGGGCCAAGATCAGCCGCACACCCAGCATTAGTACTACTGCAGACTTGGCAGGGTTACCCAGCACAGATTTGGGCTCTGACTTGCACACTACCACAGAACTGAGGACACCAGAAGAATTTTATTTTGTTTTTGTTGTTGTTGTTGTTGTTGTTTGATGGCTTTATTTTCCTTTTGCTGTCTTTTTCTTTTTCTTTTTCTTTTTTTTTTTTTTGGTTGTTTAGGTTTTTATTTTTAGTGTTTCTTTTGTTTTGTTCATCCTTTTTTCTCTCTGTCCTCAATTATATTTCTTGATTTTTTATATTTTCATGAGGGTGAACATTGTCTCTAGTCTTTCTGATTCACTTCAATATCCTTTTGCTTTCTTCTTCATTCTTTCTCTCCTGTCCTATTCTCCAGTTTCCCAACGTTTGGGTGATTATCCTTTGTCCTTGCTTCTACTCTTCAATTACCAATATTTCTCTTCAATTATCTCTCTATTTTTCCCCTGTCCTTCTTAAATTTCCCTCCCACAGGGTAAGCTCACTCTACTAAGGGAAAACTCACAGCATAGGAGTGCCTGGTTTATGTTGGCTTTCATTATGTAACTGTAGATCTTGCTCCTATGGCTAAAGGTACAAAATTAATAGTTACCACGGTTTGTCAGTTTCTAGGCTGTGCTTGATGCTATTGTTACTGGTAATTGTATTATCTTTGCCAAGGTGTCATACCTGTTATAATCAGTTGTTCTTCCTTTTATGACAATACTGTGATTGTCTGGGGTTACAATCATCACCACAGTCCAGTACCGAAGGACTCCATGCTGAGCCAAATAGATAACAACTTCCTAATAAATTGGGAAGGTAGGCTCTTGGGACAAACACAAAGGCCAAAGTCAGTTACACCTAGAAGACATCACTGTGGAATAAATATTTCCTATGGGAGCCTCAATACAAGTGATAAATCTACCTACCATAGCAATTTACAAGCATCAACACAGAAAACAAATCAAAATTTAAAAAATAGAAAATGAAAACATGCAGAAGCAAAATGCAGTTCCAGAAGTCTAGCCCACCCAGGAAAAGTCCAGGGGACAATGAGATAGAGGAAATTAGAAGCCACCCACCTGAATTTTCTGAAATGGTAGCAGAAGAAGTAAAAAAGCAGATGAATGAGGGTATAGGGAAACTCAGACAAATAACAATCTTTCAGGTAAAAAAAGAGATGATGGTCAAAATGAAGGACTTGGGGGCCGGTGAGATAGCTCAGTGGCATAAGCGCCTGCCTGGCAAGCACGAGGTCCTGAGTTCGACTCCCGGTACCCACATGTGAAAAAAGGGCCAGTGATATCGCTCAGTGGCACGGGCACCTGCTGGCGTATGACATCCTGAGTTCGATCCCTGGTACCCACAAAAAAAGAAAAAAAATGAAGGACTTGCTCAGTGAATCCAGAGCAGACAAAGATTTTAGCAAATAGAGAAGCTTAGGAAAATGTTGGAAATCATGAATGCCCAACATAGGAAAGAAATGGAATCCACATAACAGATTCAAACAGATATCCAAATTTACAATTCCATTGAAAGTATATGCAGCCAAATGAACCAAGGTAAAGACAGAATATCAGATCTAGAAGACTGGATTGCAGTTAGTGATTACAAAAAAGAAAGATTTCTTAAAAATAGCAATTGACCATGAAAAATCAATCCAATAGCTGCAAGATGATGCAAAGAAGAATAACATAAGATTGATCAGAGTCAATGAAAAAGCAGGAGACAGTGCAAATGACATAAAAATCTTGTTCACAGAAGTAATGGCAGAAAACTTCAAAAGTATGAAAAACAAATTTGACATACAGATAAGTGAGGAACATAGAACTCCAATTACCCATGAATAAAATACATCTACACCAAGGCATATAATAATCAAGATTCCAGAAATTCATCACAAGAACTCAATAGTAACAGCTGTTAGAGAAAAGAAGAAAATTAACTATAAAGGAAAGCCCATCAGAATCACAACAGCCTTCTCAACCAAACCTTTAAGTCAAGGAGAGCTTGGAGTGAAGTATTTCAAGTCATGAAAGAAGACAACATCCAACCCAGATTGATGTACCCTGCAAAACTATCTTTCAAAATCAATGGAAATGTAAGATACTTCCATGACAAAGGACAACTGAAGAGCTATTCTACCAGCTCTACAAAGTGTTCTGAAGGATATTTTGGAGATAATGAAGATCACAATCCCAAGAACACCAACAGAAAGAGGCCACCAGTCAAGGCAAGCAATTAAACAGAGAGGAAAAATGGAGAACAACAGGAAAATAATATGTCAAAGATAGGCGAATACATATCACTAATAACCATCAATATAAATAGTCTCAACTCACCAATCAAAAGAAACAGACTGGCAGAATGGATCAAGAAACAAGATCCAAAAATATGCTGCATGCAAGAAACACATTTAACTCAAAAACAAATTCATAGACTGAAAATCAAAGAATAGAAAACAGGGCCAGTGAGATGGCTCAGTGGCGTAAGCGCCTGCCTTGCAAGCACAAGGACCCGAGTTCGACTCCCAGATCCCACATACAAAAAAGGGGCCAGTGATATCGCTCAGGGGCTCGGGTGCCTGTTGGCGCGTGAGGTCCTGAGGTTGACCCCCCGGTACCCACAAAAAAAAAAAAAAAAGAATAGAAAACAATACCTCATGTGACAGGAACCAAAAAAAGCAGGGGTATGTACTAATTGCACACAAATTGAACTTCAAGCCAAGACTGATGAAAAGAGACAAAGAAGGTCACAACATACTTGTTAAGGGAAAACTCCAAGAACAAGAGATAACAATCATAAATATATATGCACCAAAAACCAGTGCACCCAACTATATGAAACAAATATTAATGGACATGGAACATCAAGTAAGGACTAACACAATTGTAATGGGGAACTTAATACCTCTCTGGCACAAATAGACAGATCAACTAGACAAAAAATTAACAAAGAAATATCAGAACTGATTCAAACCTGTGAACAAATGGACTTAGTAGATGTCTATGGAGTGTTCCACCCCACATCAGAATACACATTCTTCCCAGCTGCGCACAGGACGTTCTCCAAATTAGACCACATACTGGGTCATAGAACCTGCTTAAGTAAATGTAAAGGAATTGAAATTATCCCATGCATACTACCAGATCACGGTGCAATGAAATTGGAAATCAATGGCAAAAAAAAAAAAACACAAAAACTACATACACCCATGGAAATTAAA
The DNA here is from genome assembly GCA_028451465.1 of Erethizon dorsatum. Classification (NCBI taxonomy): domain Eukaryota; kingdom Metazoa; phylum Chordata; class Mammalia; order Rodentia; family Erethizontidae; genus Erethizon; species Erethizon dorsatum. The sequence continues at coordinate 53,432,950 of CM051828.1, forward strand.
TAATACCCTCCTGAACAATCAATTGGTCAGAGAGAAAATTAAAGAAGAAATTAAACAGTTTCTACAATCAAATGATAATGCCAATACAACATACCAGAACTTATGGAACACAACAAAAGCAGTCTTATGAAGGATAGTTGTAGTGGTGAACTCTCACATTAGCAAGCTCTAATAAACAGCCTAATTTTGAACTTCAAACTTCTGGAAAAAGAAGAACCAGTCAAGCCCAAAGCTTGTACAAGGGAGGAAATTACAAAGACCAGAGCAGAAATTAATGCAATAGAGACTAAGAAAATAATACAAAGAATCAATGAGTCAAAGAGTTGATTCTTTGAAACATTAAATAAAGTTGATAAACCCTTAGCCAACCTTATCAATAAAAGGAAAAAAGATTCACATCCATGCAATTAGGAAAGAAAAGGGAGAAATCACAATGGATCCTGCAGAAACCTAGAAGATCATCAATATCTACTTCAAAAACCTTTATTCTAATAAGATAGAAAACACAAAAGAAATGCACAGATGCCTAGATACATATGAATTGCCAAAGCTGAATCAAGAAGATATAAAAATTCTAAATAATCCAATATCAGTTAATGAAATTAAAGGTGTTAATTAAAAACTTACCAACAAGGAAAAGCCCAGGTTCTGATGGATTCACTGCTGAATTCTATAAGAAATTTAGAGCAGATCTAATGCCACTACTCCTCAAACTCTTTAATGAAATTGAAAGGGAAGCAATACTCCCAAATTCATTCCTGAAAGCAAGCATTACCCTGATACCCAAACCAGAGAAGAATCCAACCAGAAAATAGAACTACAGGCCAATCTCCCTAATGAACATAGATGCAAAAATCCTCAGTAAGATACTAGCAAACAGAATACAGCAAATCATCAAGAAGGTTACACACCATGACCAAGTAGGATTCATCCCAGGGATGTAGAAATGGTTCAATATATGCAAATCAATAAATGTAACACACCATATCAATAGAGCCAAAGACAAAAATCACATGATCATCTCAATAGATATAGAAAAAGCATGTGACCAAGTCCAAAATCCATTCATGACAAAAACCCTGCAGAAAATTGGAATAGATAGTCTTTATCTCAACCTTATAAAAGCCATCTATGACAAAACAACAGCCAACATCATACTAAATGGACAAAAACTGAAAGCTTTCACTCTAAATTCAGGAACAAAACAAGGATGTCCACTATCACCACTCTTATTCAATATAGTTTTGGAAATATTAGCCAGAGCAATTAGACAAGAGAAAGAAATAAAAGGAATAAAGATAGAAAAAAAAAGTTAAATTATGAGTATTTGCAGATGACATGATACTCTACACAGAAGACCCCAAAAACTCTGCCAAAAGACTTCTAGATTTAATAACCAAAATCAGTCATGTCGCTGGGTACAAAATCGGCACTCAAAAATCTACAGCATTCTTGTACACAAATAACAAACTCACTGAGAGAGAAATTAGGAAACTACTCCTTTCACAGTAGCATCCAGAAAAATGAGATACCTAGGAATCAATCTAAAAAAGGAAGTAAAATAGCTCTATATTGAAAACTATAGTACTCTGAAAAAGGAGATCAAAAAGGATATCAGCCTGGAGACTCCTGGAATGTTCTACATATTATTTTAAAACTCAATGTTTTTAAAAAAGTTTACTATGATGAGTCTGATGACTTCTATTTCTGCTTATATGGGTGACTAGAAGTCCACAGAAAGTTTTCCAATATTGAATATAAAAATTATAGATTAACTTTTAAAAATATTTTAATTTCAGACTCATCTGTTATCATTGTACTTCACTTATGATCTTTGCTTGACGTAAGTATATATACTTTATGTAGTCATATCAAAAATTTATGCTGTTTTTGTCTTGCCTATCCCAGTAACAAAACAATTTTCCTATATTTTATTTCAATACTTTAATAGTTTCATTTCTTATTTTAACACTCTTTATTCCATCTGGGTGCCCAATGTCCTATTTCTGCTTTTGTGTTGTTTATTGAATTAGAGTTTCTTTGGGTTTCTGTTGGGAAGAATGCTCATGGTTGTAATACCTTCTCTGAGTGTGTTTTAGCTTACAATATCTTTTGCTCTGGTTTCTGGAAATGGTATCCATCTGCTTACCAACCTCTAGTCAGCCCTTACTAGTGGCCCCTATTTTTCTTTCTTTCTTCCTTACTTCCTGTCCCAAATAAAGAACAGAAGTGCAGTTTCTCCTACCTTTGGAACTGTCCCAGTTTCGGGTTGGCTAAGGCTGCCCCACCCGGTGAATTTCACACCCAATCTCATCCTCACTCCCTGCTTTCCCTTCAATACCCCATAATTTAATTTATTGTCATTTCTGCTCCTTGCCACCCACTAAACTCCACCCTCTATTATAAGCATTCCAGTGGTGATTTATACTCACTCCCTAATTTTATAAGTGGGTATTTGTCATTTTTTTCTGTATCATTGATACATATCGCTGTATCTTCTGAATCTTCACAACTAAGAGATGTTCAATAAACAAGTCAGAGTGCAATGTTGATCCTTACTCCATTTTTATTTCTCAATTCCACCTTCATAGAATAAATGCCTCCCTCGCCCTCTGCCCCTTGGCCCTTTGCCAGCGCAGTAACTACCACAGCCAGTTCCCAGCCACTTCAAGAGCAGCTCCCAAACTCAGGCCCAGGGGCCTTACTGACAAGGGCCAGGAAGCTGTTGACTTTGGATCACAGGTGAAGGAATCAGACACTGAGGATAAACCTCACACTGATGCTTTGCAATATACCAGGGTTTCCCCTCCGGCGGGGCGGGGGTCAGGACTTCCAACACAAAAATTCTGATTTAATAATCCAGGGTGCAGCCTGAGCACCGGAAATTTTAAACGTTAGAGAAATCAGAGTGTGCGCATCCAGTCTCCAAGATCGAATTTTCACCTTCTAAATCTCCCCGCTCGAGAAAAGACAAAAGGACGCTGGCCCAGCAGGCGCGCTGGGGTGCACCGTCAGCCCCACCCCAGACGCGCGTGGCCCCACCCCAGCGCCAGAGCTGCAGTCCCGCCCTTGGACTTGGGCTTTGGCGGGCGCCGAGATAAACGTCTGAACCTCACTGAGCTTCGAGCCAGAACCTCAGGTCCCCGGGGTGAACGACGCCGGTTTCTCGGGGGACAGTGAGGAGAGCATATTCCGGGGTGAGTTACCGAGATCGCCCATCTTGGAGGCTGGCCCTCGGAGGAAGTGGTGCGAGCCGGTTCGGTTCCTCTGCCAGGGTCTTGCGCATTAAACGCGGGGCAAGGGACGGTGCGTGGCAGCCGAATCCAGACAAGGGGCCAAGCCCGAGGCAGCGACCCGTCAGTTGGGTGCTTTTGGTGGAATCTTCCCCAAGCCCCAGCTCCCACAGTGGGGACCAGCCCCTGACGCGCGCGCACAGGAGTGAGCTGCCAGCCTCCCTCCCATCCTGGTGGCTTTTTCATCTCTTTTGCCCAGGTTCCCCGCTGTCTGCTGTTCAGTGCCTGCACCTCCTGCTCCTTTTTGCCACCTATTCGCCCTTTTCAGCAGAAGCTGTGGCTGGGAGTCCGTCTGCCTGCACACTCCCACCTGCCCCCCCTGGCCTGGGAAACAGTGTGCCTGCTCCCATTGCCTAGAGATAACTCAGCCTTTGTACTGCGTAGGCTGTGGCGTGAAGACACTGAAGAGCCCTGCAGCCTGATCAAACTTAAGATGCTGGTATCTTCCTAAGAAAGCATCTTTACAATAAGATGGAAATGTACACTTACTTTTACCTACAGTACTTACTGTGACTGACTTTCATTAGTATAGCCAGGAGAATTTGTTCTTGCCAGCGGGAGCAGCCACCATGGTTCTAGAGAGTAATTATTTTGCTGTCATTACATGCTTGGCACTGTCCTAGTAAGGCATCTACTTTATGGTCATGCCACCTTATAGAGACTGGGGAGTGGAAGGGGCGATGATGTGCAAGCTGGTAGCACTGAAATGCAGCCAGTTCCTCCTCAGTACACCGGGAGAGCGCTGTGTACAGGACCATGCCTACTAACACACCCCCGATTTGTTCAGATGTTTCATATGGACTAGTAATGACCTAATAATGCTTCTTAATATGCCACCTGTATTCTCTTTTACTCCTTCAACTCCCTCTGTGGTAAGTATTGGTATAAACTCTTAGATTCCCCCCTTTTTATAGGGAAAGAAACTGGGGCACAAAAGATGAAATAATTTTTACCAAAGTTGCAAATAAAGTCAGTGAGAGATGAAGAATTACAACCCGAAGTTGAATCTCTAAACATCACTGCCTGTGGAGGTGAACAGCAAACATCCTGAACCTCAGATGGAGGTGACTTCATGCTGCTAAGCTCTGAAGTACTTAGGAGCCTCTGCCATGACACGGATAAACCATAGATTTGTTTTAGGTCTCACAGCATAATAGCATTGAGATGGGCACACTGAAGTCTAGAATGCCCTGTCATTATGAGTTTTCATGGCACCCAGGTTAGTGATGAGACTTCTGACTGTCACCACGTGCTGAAGACCACTGAGTAGATCTTTGTCTTCTGGCATTGACTCAGATAGTGTTATGCCTAAAAGGCAGCATGGTGGCCTAGCTGTGTCATTCCATTTCCTAATGGAAGGAATATTGCACGGTGTATTGGTACTCCTGCCCCTTTCAGAGTTCAGAAGCCGCTACCAGGAACAATGTTTAAATCAGGCTTCTCAGTTATTTTCACTGTTTCAAAAAGTGGAGTCCACATACTAAGCAACTATCTTGCTTTTTAGGTGTCAGCCAGAACATGTCTTCCTACCTGAAAACAATGACAGAATTGCTCGTTTTGTTAGAAAAATCACTTTTTAGTGTTGTGGAGGCTCTGATTTTTACTTTAATTCCAAAGCCACAGAAGAATGTTGCTGGTGAGATTGTCCTCATAACAGGCTCTGGGAGTGGACTCGGGAGGCTCCTAGCCTTGCAGTTCGCCAACCTGGGATCTGTGCTTGTTCTCTGGGATATCAATACAGAGGCAAATGAGGAGACACGCCGGATGGCTCAGGAAGCTGGCGCCACAAGGGTGCATGCCTACACCTGTGACTGCAGTCGAAGGGAAGAGGTCTACAGAGTGGCTGATCAGGTAAATCATGGGGACTCACCATATTTTATGGGCAGTAAGACCCTCTGTAAATACTTTGGCATATATCACATCAGTTTTGTTGTTCATTTGCCATTCTCAAAACCCATTTGCCTGTCTCTAATGTTCCTTTAATTTAAAATATATTGTTCGGGAGTGGGAAGTAGTAGACATAGAGGAGAAAAGGTTTATTTTGGCTCGTGGTTGCAGATATTCCAGTCTGCGGTCTAGCTTTTAGGTAGAAACAGCATGGCACAGGAAGCTATTAATCTTATGGCAACCAGGAAGCAGAAAAAAAGAGCAAAAAAGAGCTCAAGAAAAGACATATCCCTCAAAGGCATGCCCCAAGTGACCCACCTCCTTCAACTAGGGCCCATCTCCCAATGGCCCATTCAGCCATGAATTCATAAATGGGCTAATCCATTGATGAGGTTAGTGCCTTCCTGATACAATCAGTTCTCAAAAAAGTCCCACTTCTGAACAAATGAGCCTTTGGGGGGACATTTTAGATTAAACCATAATAACACTATTATCTACCTTTCACAAGTAAGGGCAGGCATATAGCTTACCTGAGAAATACAACTAATAAATAGCTAGCTACAGCCAGGACTTAAGTTTGTTGAATCCTGAGTAGTGCTCCTTACCACTCATTGTCCTGACTGTGCTGATCACTTGCATTAGAGGTAGGAGAAGTAGTAGCATCCTTCTTTGAGAGTAAAGAAACAGCTACTAAATACTCTGCCCAGGGTCACAGAGCTAGTGTGCAACTGAGCTAAGATTTGCACCCACATTTAGCCTGATTTTAAATCGAGCATATGTCTACTCCACCACCAATGCTTCGCATTTGAATGTGTATTTTTCATAAGTAGACATAAGAAAATCAAAACACTTTACTTGTTCTAAGACTCTTAAATGCATTTTGCTTCTTTGGAAATACACAGATGCAAATATAAAGAAAGTTCCAGGAAACCAAAGCTTCAATATACCAATGGTAAGAAGGTTCTTGGTTCATAGAGGGACCACCTATTTCCTCAGAAGGATTTCTGTGCCCTCATATTGGCAAGCATATACCACAGGCCACTCTCCTGGCCACTTTGTTTGTGGCTCCCAAAATGGCTTAATTTAGCGAGAAGGGAGGAACCCCACAAGCCTGCTGTGAGCAGTCTGGCTACTTTGCAGGGTTCTACCACACTTTGTGGGCTCCACTGGCATCACCTTGTTGCTTCCTCCATCACTTTCTACAGGAAAGGTTCACAGGTCACCAGCAGGTGAAGTTTTATCTTCCCATTTCACATCTTTCTTATCACCAGCTCCAATCATATGTTTCCCAGTACAGCCAGAAGATCCAAAGCTGTCCAGCTCTCCCAGGCTTATACAGGGGCCACCCTCCAAGCACAGCCAAGCTCCTAGATTCGGCTGTTTATACATGAAGCACTGATCACCTGACGTGATTTATGCTGACTACAAAAGACTTCTTTGGCCAGACTTAAGCAATAGTTGGTTTATATTCAAACACTGACAACCTTCAGCTATGGGGACAAACTACTCTGAAGCATTTTGTAAATAACTGGCTCACTCCTCTCTGGATCTGTGCTTTAGTTCTGCCCCAACTGCTTGCTTTTGAAGTGGTCAAATGTCACATTACTAGCAACTCTTATCACTTTGTAGTCTTGGAAAGGATTAATGATATGCTCTTTTGAATTCAGAGGAAGTAAGTTACTCCACATCCTTGTAAGCCAACCATCTCCACTTCTTATTCTAGATGATGGGGAAATATCTGAGAATTTTTAAGAAGTATCCCCTAAAAGAATAATCAAAGAGAAAATCTTTAGGGTAGTATGCCAGTGTTTTATCTCTGCTGAGTATCTGATAACCCTGAGAGCTTATTTCCATTAACCACAGCTTGGTCTTGAGTTGAGGAAGTTAGAGTTGCTACATGGCACCCCGGATCAGAGGTTATTTTGAGCAATATACCTAAGAGCAAGCTGGAGGTAGTTAGTTGTCACTAATCCTTGTTGTGGCATGGGGAAGTGTCCTGAATTTAATGACTGTTTCATAGGCTGTGCAAATCAAAATCACTTTGACTTAGCATACTTCCAATTGCATTGTTACCTTCACCAGTCCCCCACCAAAAAGATAAAAAAAAAAAAACCCTAAGCTCTTGAATTTATTTATATGAAAATTTCTATAATACTGAATTCTAATGTCCAAGATTGTGGACTACATGATCATTGGTAGAAGCAGAACTTTCCCTACCGCCACTACCACTATCAGTTGTGGTTGTAAAACCTCATGTTTGGAAAATTCACATCAGTCACCTTGACATTTTACCATCAGACTCTGACACACACGGCATCTTAAGGGCCTCCCAGCAGGCTTTTGTTTTCATAGTGTGAACATTGATAGGGTGAGCCCAGCTAAATGATGGACACTGCTCATATGTAAGTTTTGCAAGAGTTATAATACAGAACTAAATACACCATTGCTTCACTCTTAAGCTAAGGAGAATAATGGATGCAAAAAAAAAAAAAAAAAATTCCAAAACTAGAATTTGTTGCATTCTCCCTTAGCTGTGACCCCTGGGCCCTTATAAAACAAGAACAGTACCAACAAGTTTATTCTCATTCCAAGCATGAGCGTTTTACTGTGTTGGTATCTCTCAGCAATAGCAAATTAGAGTACATGAGCCTATCTATTTCTCTTTGGTATAAGCTCTAGCTTTTCCATCCCTGACCCTGAGTTAGGACATCAGCCTCTAATACTGGTACTGTCTTCCACCCTAAATCTTTTTCTGGCTTTTGATTTTGCCTCAGGCATGGCAGAAAAATGTTGTTTGTACCGTTGACTGCTGTTCAAGTTGGATTTGGCAAAATATTTTAGCCACACACCAAATCAAACATGCAGATTGTTTCTGGTGCTTTTATCTGAAAACTCTAGCATAAAACATAAAGTTCCCTTAGTGTCTACTCCATCTTAAATGTTTCCTAAGCTACAGAGTCAGTTGGCTAGTGTAAATGCCCCAAACACAGTACCCTAATGCTGGGACCTAGGTCTTACAAAACAGCGGATGAGAAGATGGCAGCTTCTACTCGTCTCAGTGACACATGTTCCCCTACGCCATAGTGCACTAACACACCTTGTACCATCCACAGTGGCAAGTGCACATGCACATACACGTGCACACACATGCGCAGCAATACTGCTGTGAGCCTCCTCCAAGGCACAGGAGGAGACCTGTGCATCAGGGCCATTGCTGTATGATCTAAATTATGGTAATGAAATTCAGAACACAACCAAAAACAACCTGTCATTAATCCTGGAAAAGTCTGTGCCCACTTCTCACATAGGAGCTGAGATTATACTCTGAAGTTTCAGTAGAAGGAGAGGCTCTAATGTTCTACCTAAAATTTTTATTTCCTAAGAAAAAGTGATTAAACACCCACACCAGCCAGTATTGCAGCAAGAAACATGGCTCACAGATCTAAAGCTTATATGTTTTATCTTCTTCCTCCATTTGTTCCCAACTCTACCCCATCTCCATGTGCGCTAGATCTTGACCAATATGTCATTTGGTTATAAGAAAGCAATTCTTATGTAGCATCGTGCTGATTAAAATGATCTGCTACTAATATAGAGCATAGAACAAAGTTACTAGTCAGAGTATAAAAACAGTCTTAACTGTGGAAAGAAAATAGCGTCAGAATTGGATCTCTGTAGACCAGACTCTGCAAAAGAAAATAACTTTTATTCTAAAATAAAAGAACCATGGGAAAATAAAACCTACATCATATAAGGAAATATTACCACGGTGGTCTCATTCTTGTTTTTCAACTCAGGTTAAAAAAGAAGTTGGAGATGTTTCCATCCTAATCAACAATGCTGGAATTGTAACAGGCAGAAAGTTCCTTGACTGTCCAGATGAGCTTATAGAAAAGTCATTTGATGTGAATTTTAAAGCACATTTATGGGTAATTATTTTTTCTTCTCCTAATTAGTATAAAGTTATTCTGGCATTCTGAAGTACTGTCTTCTTGCTCTTTTATATTGCCAGTCTCTAAATAGGGCCCAGACATCAGAATTTTGTGTGTGTGTTCATGTGTATGTGCATATGTACCTGTGTATATGTGTGTGTTGCTAGTGACCGAAACCAGGACTCTGTGCGTGCTAGGTAAGCACTGTACCCAGCTATGTCCCCAGCCTTGATATTTTAATTTTGGACTTGCCCTGGTCCACCCAGTTGTCCTCTCTTGATCCAACTTAATCTATAGCTCCCAGAATCTCTCTTCAGGAGATCCTATAGAGACAAAACTATCTTCATGTTCATACTATTTACTGATTGCTGGCAATATTGGTGTCCCAGACAGCTCTCATATATAGTCAGCCATCTGCGTCTGTTGGTTCCACATCCATGGATTCAACCAGTCACGAGTCAAAATATTCAGAAAAAACTTGTGTCTATACTAAACACAGACAAATTTTTCCTTGTCATTATCCCTAAATAATACATTATAATAACTATTTACATAGCATGTATTTTGTGTTAGATATAAGTCTAGAAACGATTTAAAGTATGTGGGAGGATGTGCATAGATTATATTCAAATACTACACCATTATCTGTAAGGGATTTGAACATCCTCAGGTTTTGGTGGTTGTGGGGGGCCCTAGCACTAATCACCTCCAAAATATTGAGGAATGACTATAATCCTTAAAACAGTTCAGTGAGATACTTAAGGGAACACAGAACTTGAAAGATTTGCTTAAGGCTACATAGCAAGTAACTATACTTAGACTAACTTTACAATTTGCCTAAGCAGGGTTGCTTTCAAAAGTGAACAGGGAATTATTAATTAGCAAGTATTAATCAGGTCTATTTGGGGCGAATCAAGCCCTTACTTGGTACCTAAGTGGAGAAAGGAGAAGTTCTCTCAGTAGTAGCATTCATGATCAGAGCCCTGACTGACTTACAAAGTGATGCACTCACTTCCAGTAGTTACACTTTGCTGGCCTTTGTTAAATGAGACCACCAATCTGTGACCTCCCACACCTTATATGGCCCCTCACAGCCACTCCCGGCTTTTGATCCATTTGGTTCCAACCCTGCTCACTGCTCTTCATTTCCTGGTCAAGACTTTCTCATTTGGAGTATTAGCTGGAGATTTCTAAGCTCTCTTCTTTCTCTTCACACCTTGCCTAACTCCCCTTCAGCAGCTTTCAAATGTAATTTGGAGTTCTAGATTTTCTGTCCCCAGCTTTCTGCAAAAGGGTAGTGGTATTCTTGGTGTTCTGTAATGTTTTCAGGAGAGAAATAAAAAGATCGAGAACTTAGTGATTATCCTATTCCTACAGTAACTACTACTACAAATAATATCTCTTGTCCCAAATGTCCCTATATCCCTCCTCTTTGTAAGATACATACATACATGTGTATATGTGTGTTTAAAATGAAGAATTATATAATTAACTATATATAAATGTACATATAATACTTATATATAATTATACTTATGTATAATTAATATATAATACATATAATGCTTATATATAAAATGTATATATATGAAATTGTTATATATGGTTAAAATGAAGCCAAAGATCACAATCCCCTTAAATGTCTCCACTCCTGTGGCTTTTATATCTTTTTCCCACCTCTGTTTTTCTCTGGTCACCTTCGTCCCATTGACTTTGGGTATTTTTTATGAGTTAAAAAATTTAATCATAATAATCATATGGACAGCTGAGAAAAAAGAATACAATGTTCTATTAAATATTAAAGTTTTTTCTTTACTCTTCTTAGACTTACAAAGCCTTTCTACCTGCCATGATTGCTAATAACCATGGACATTTGGTTTGCATTTCAAGTTCAGCTGGATTAGTTGGAGTAAATGGGCTGACAGGTAAGAGAAATGTAATATTTTACAATTGAAGAATTTCTAATAACTTTAACTTACATTGTAGCTCTGAATAGTCAGCACTGACTTGATGTTCTAATAATAAAGAATAAATCAAGAAGTATAGTCAATAAGAAAAGGGGATGACAACTTCACGGTGCTACAAAACTGCCTATCAGTTATATTTACAGGAAGTTGGAATGTGTATTTTCCCAGGAGGTTGCATAAGACCTAATGATTCCAAAGGGCACAGTCCATCTTCATGTAAATATTCTTTTGTGCACAGTGATTAAATTCACCTGGCACTGTTACCAGAATGGTATTGAGGGCCACCCTGCCTTACCCTAAAGTTTTCATTGAGTGGTCTCCTCTGCTATGAGTTTTGAAACCATGTATTCATCTAAAGAAAATTAAAATTAACTTTTTTTCTGGTTGAAGACCTACAAGAAATGGTGGCCACTGTCATCTCCTTTGCAATACCCAACTGACTTGACAACAGTAGTGAGCAGGTGTAAAGAGATACGCAGAGACCTTTGACCAGGAATGGCCAGCTCAAGAGCTGACTCTGGGAGGAGCAAACATTTTGAGCTTTCCTACAAGGGGACCCTAGAACAACCATCCTGGGTCCCAGCTTGCATAGTCTTCTGAAACTCATCCAACAGAAACATAACAGCAATAGTCAGATGACGAAGAGGACAGAGTGCTGATCAGCCACTTTTGAACTAAGCATCATGGTTCAAGATTCACAAAAGAAGGGTTTTGAGGACCATTAGCCACCAAAATATTCTCACTCTATACTTTGTGAGCCCTGGACTTCCTTCCCTCTATTGTTCTTTGAATTCATCAAGGGTTATTATTATCTCTCTGTGACATGTCTGATACGCCAAAGTCCTTTGAGATAACAGACATATATTACAGCTATTAAACTTGTTTCTGAGACAACATCGCTGTCTTCAGATATGATACTCTCCCATCCCCAGCTCACCTGAGAAACAAGTGTAAGCATTTTATATTCCCCACAGTGTGTGTCTGGGCTCCCTGCCAATTCTGTGGGTCCTGGGCTCTTTCTGCTCATCAGAATCTTGGGGATCAAGGGTTCAGTGAGCAACATTTACCTCAGATAACTCAGATGGTCCTGGAAGCTTCTCTACCTTTCTCTCTAGCTTCTCACCCACTGTCTGTGGCACCTTTGGGGCCTGACAGTCCTGTGCCCAGTGCTTCTAACCTCCTTGCCAGTCATAGTAGCTGCTTTGTAATATAGCAAGTAGGCATACTTCTCTGACTATGAGGAAAAGGAAAGCATTAATCCTCCTAAATGCCATTACTTTTCCAAATCATTTTCCACCAAGAAATTGAAGATATAGGTATTTTCTTGAAACAAATATGATCAAAGACAGAATGCTTAAGATGAACATAAATGCCACTTCCTACTTCTCTGTATTTTTAAGGTATTTAAGAAGTGGAAGTTGAAGCCAGGAAGCCCTTTGTTGAGAGATTCTTAGAAGTCTGCATCTCGTGGAGGTAGCAGGCAATTCATTTTCAACAACAACATTGGACAGGAAGCACAGAGAGAGAAAAGAAGGGGCCAACATTTCAATATATACTTTAAAGTCATGCCCACAATGACTTCTTTCCACTAGGCCTCACCTTTTGTTTTTTGTATTTCTGTTTGTATATTTGTTTTGATGCTGAGAAGGAAACCCAGGCCTTGCATGTACTGGGCAAGCACTCTACTGAGCTAAACCAGACCCCTTTTTTAAAATTTTGAAACAGAATTTCACTCAGTTACACAGGTTATTCTTGAACTTGAAGTCCTCTTGCCTCAGCCTCCCAGGTAGCAGGGACTACAGGCATGTGCCACCACACCTGGCTAAGACCCACTTCTCATGGCTTCCACCACCTTCCAGAAGTGACACAAGCTGGCAACCAAGTCTTTAGCACAGGGGCCTTTGGAGGACATTTAAGGTTTAACCCATAACATTCTGCGCCAGGCCCCCAAAAGCTCAGGTACATCTCACAACGAAAAATGCACTTAATCCATCTCCACAAGTCCCCAAAGTCTTAACAGTGCCAGCATTGCTCAAAAGTCCAAGTCCAAAGTCTCTTTTGAGACTCAAAGCAAACTTTTAGCTATGACCCCCTATAAAAATCAAAAAACAATTTACATACTTCCATGATACAGTAGCACAGGACAAATATTCCCATTCCAAAAGGGAAGACTGAGGGCCAGTGAGATGGTTCAGCAGCGTAAGCGCCTGCCTGGCAAGCCTGAGGGCCCAAGTTCAACTCCCGGAACCCAGATACGAATAAAGGACAGGTGATATCGCTCAGTGGCACAGGCGCCTCCTGGCGCACAAGGTCCTGAGTTTGACCCCTGGTACCCACAAAAAAAAAAAAGGGAAGATCAAAAAATAGCAAGGAGTCAGACCAAGGCAAGACCAAAACTCACGAGCCCAAACATTAAATCCAAAGGCATACAGTGGGAAAATATGGGCCACCAAGGGCTTGAGCACCCTGCGTGACCCTGTGGACTTGCTGGCTGCAGCCCACGTAGTGGTAGCTCTGCTCACTGCCGGCAGCTTACCTCAGCAGACGTTCCATGTTGCTGGCAACTTTAACTTCCACTGCAGCTTTGGTTTCACTGTAACAGCTTCACACATCACCTGTCAGGGGCCATTTGCAAGAAATTCGTTCTTGGCCATATCCACCACACAACCCAAGTGAGTAGCATAGAGGGCAGCCCCTCCCATCGCCATCTCTGCTGCCACAACCCAGGTGAATGGCGTGGGCCCCTCCCATCGCGATCACCACAGCTGTGACTTAGGTGAACCACGCCTGAAGGCCCAGAGAATGGCCCCTCCTCTTGCTGCTGCCAGGACTGAGGTGAACTGCTCCAGAAGACCCAAAGACCAGAGAGAATGCCCGCGACACAGTATGGTCCCAAGTAGAGCACATAGGATGGACAGGCGGGACTAGTGGAATGAAAAGTCCGAAGCAACAATAACAATATGAGCCAACAGGTGGTAAGTTAGGTGAACCAGCTATTCCCCTTCTGGTATTGTCCCAGAAGATTTAAAAATATCATACCACAGCAATATATGTGCACCCATGTTTATAGCAGCATAATTTATAATAGCTAAATCTTGGAAACAACCCAAATACCCATCAACCAAGGAATGGATAAAAATGATGTGGTATTTTTATACAATGGAGTACTACTCAACTATAAAGAAGGTAATCGAGGCTTTTATAGGTAAATGGATGCAACTTGAGACCGTACTCATAAGTGAAATAAGTCAGACTTGCATGTGTAAACATTGTATTGTCTCCCTTGTGTAAGAAACTGAAAGAGTAAATAAGATCCAAAATGTACAATAGATATTGTGAAAGGGGAAGAAACTACTCAAAAGGAAAGAAAACTGGGACGGGGGAAAGGAGCAAAGAAGGAAGGGAAAAGAATATATATATATATGTATATATATACATGTATATGTGTACATATATATACACACAAGGTAGCTAAGATAATTATACTACTAATTTCTATTAATTGAAAAGAATGTTTTGTGCTTGTATTCTTTGATCAATTTGTATGCCTATGTTTTGTAATCTGAGCAACTACTTTGAAGACAACAATATGCAATATATTAACCAATGTTAATCTATTGTTTGAAAATTCTCTATCATTGTTTTTATTGTTTTTCTCTTTAAAATAAAAAAAATAATTCGCTTTTGCCACATGCTATCTGGCTGCCCAGGCTTTCCTTTGAAATTTCGGTGGAACCCTTTCTGATCCCCTACTTCTTTCATTCTGCATGCCAGCAAAACAAAGATTGCCTGGGCTTTGCCAAAGTCTGCTGCTGCCCCAAGCTTTACCTTGAACCATGATTGCAGTTGTCTCTGAGTGCTTGGATGGCTGAACCTGGGGAAAATAAATCCAGAGAAAACTGTTCTCTAATTGCCCTGGTTAGAACAGGGCACCTTAAGGGCTCTTTCCTCAAACAAAAGTGTTTGAGCTTGTGATAGGCGACATCTTGTTGACTCCTGAGATATCCTTGGGGCATCTTATGTATTGTCCTGGTGCAAAGTACTCTACTTTATTTTTTAAATTTATTTATTTTTTTAAGTAGCACAGTACTGATGATCAGATCCCAGGGCATTATACTATAACTTTTTTTTTTTTTTTGATAGGGTGGTCTTGCTAAGTTGCCCAGGCTATTGTCTAACTTACAATCCTCCAGACTGAACTTCCCAAGTAGCTTGGATTGCAGGCTTGCACCACTGTGCCCAGCCTTGGCTTCTTTTCAATGCACTAATCTCCTTAGCAACCACATATTCCTTTACCGCAACTTTAAAGGTGTTCCTTTTTTGGCCAAATGCCAGATTTTTTCACATTGCTGTTTTCTCCCAATTCTCACTGTAAATCTGGCTTAAAAATCAAGCAGTCCCCATGTAGTAGTCTGAATGCTGTGCTGCCTTGAAATTTCATCCATTCGATGTACTAGTTCATCACATTTAACTTACAAAGTCTCAAGGCGTGGACAAAATGTGGACAGGTTCTTTGCCAGAATCCAGCATGAATGATCTCTAGTCCAATTCCCGATAGAGTCCTCATTTCCATCTGAAACCATTAGCATGACCTTTATTCTGTGTGTTTCTATCAGCATTCAGTTGGTACAAATCTCAGCATCTGCAAAGCACAATATGGCAAAATGCAAGAAAGAAGGCATGTCTGTCTACATTAGTGTTACTTCTATTTCAGATTATTGTGCAAGTAAATTTGCAGCCTATGGATTTGCTGAATCTATGTTCATAGAAACATTTGCCCAAAAACAAAAGGGGATCAAAACTACAATTGTGTGTCCATTTTTTATAAAAACCGGAATGTTTAAGGGTTGTACTACTGGGTATGTATGTCTTCTGATTTCAAAAAAATCATATTGTTAAAATGATTGGTTATCTCTCTGATTTTGTTGTTTTTAAAAATTCTTTAGATCATATTTTTCTAACATTTGGCCTAATTTTAAAATGTTTTCAGAATTGTTTCTTTGCATGTGTTTTAGGTACTGAATGGAATGGAAATGGTTTCTTAAGGCAATGTCCAATTAGTAGTTGCCCTGTGGCTCTGGATCTGTCAGGTTGTCCTGGCCACAGAGCCTCTCTGCCACCCAACCCTATGCAACCCTCTTCCCTGATTCCAGCAAGACTGGAAATCACTGAAGGAAGTTTAGTCAGTTTGGGCTTCTATAACAGAACACCATATAGTAGGTGACTTAAACAACAGAAAAGTCTTTCTCAGAGTTCTAGAGGCCAGAAGTCTAAGATCCAGAGTCTGGTAAAAGCCTCTTTTTGGTTTTCATATTCTGCCTTCTCATTGTTGTACCCTCTCTTGGCTTCGGGAGTGGGAGTAAGAGTAGAATGTCTCTTTCATGGCTTTTCTTATAAGGGCACTAATAACCATTCATGAGGGCTCTACTCTCACAACCTAAAGACTTTCCAAAGACCCCACCTCCTAATGCCATTACATTAGGGATTAGGTTTCAACATGTGAGTGGGCTAGGAGGAGAGAGATACATCGTGTCCATTGGAGGCACAGATCCCTAGTTCTGCATCCCATGGAGACAGCAAGCAGTTTGTTTTCAGTGAGTTGCTTTAAAACATTAGACCATTTGTTTAATATGGTTTCACACTGATGTTTATTGTAACATCACCATATTAATTAGAATCGTCATTTTCCATTTCAGATTCTAGTTATGTTGTTACCAGGGAGTAAATATTAAAAGTACATAAAATATTGAAGGTAAAAAATTAAGTGGTACTGTCTTTCAATCTTTTTATCCCTGGTTTGATAGAATTATTTTTATTGACGTTAATTCGTGTTTTGCTTTGTTGTTTATCTTCTAGTAGCCCTACTCTGTTGCCAGTTCTGGAACCAGAATATGTAGTCAGGAAAATAGTAGATGCCATTCGTCAGGAACAACTGTACCTGTATATGCCAAAGTTTTTATACTTCATGATGTTTTTAAAAAGGTAATGATATCAGATTCTATTACTTCTCTAACATGCCAGTCAATAGTTTACTCTAAATCCCACCAGGAGGAGCCACCTAAAAATGTATCTCTTAAATTAATGAATTTTTAATTAATTTTATTGTTTTACCTTTGATATATATAATGACCACATTAATCATGGGGAATTTGTACCTGTACATAATATATCTTGATTCTTCTTTTTCCCCCATTCCCCTTCCCTCCCTTCAATACTTCCCCTTCCCATTTACAAAAGCTTTGTTTCTATTTTCTTCCTTCTATTCTCTTTTTTCTTTTCCCTTCCTTCCTTTCCCCCTCCCCCTTCCCTTGTTCCTTCTCCCACTTGAACATTTTCTTCCTACTTTAAAAAATAAATCTGGGGGCCAGTGAGATAGCTCAGCGGCATAAGCACCTGCCCAGCAAGCGCGAGGTCCTGAGTTCGACTCCCAGAACCCACATAAAGGATAAAAAGGGCTGGTGATATTGCTCAGCGAAGCAAGCACTTACTGGCAAGTGCGAGGTCCTGAGGTCGACTCCCAGTACCCACATAAAAAAAAAAAAAGGAAAATCTTCTATATGCTAGTGAACCCATCATTGGACCCTTTTGTTGACATAATGCCAAAATGGCACAGTTGTAGGGCCTGCCATGAGTCCAGGAGAAGGGCTGGACCCTCCCTTACTCTTCGGATTGTACTATTACCAAAAGGAGGTGGATTTATTGAATTCTCCAGAAACAGATTGAAATGACTTTTTAAAGAGAGATACTTTTTCTTGTGCTCATCATTGAATAATCACCTCACAAGGGTATCTCCCTGCAAGGAAGCACATTGTCCATCCTCTGCTGAGCTGAAATGAGTTATGTTTCTTGTTAGCTCCAGCTTTGTCCACAAGCTCTCTGTGCAATTCCACTCCTCTTTATAGTGACAGTTCTGCAGTTATTTGAACAGGGGTATTATACTTCACCTTCACTACATGTTTATCTTGCATTTGCAAATTTTTCTCATTAGTGAATTGTATCTACTTTGTGCAATGAACCAAAACCCATTTTTACATTGTACACCAGTAATGGTGAACCTTTTAAAGTTTTCAATAGTAACAAACACCCTGCTATGGCATGCATGCCATACATTTGCCACCTCTGTTATACCTTCTCCAGGCTTCACGTCACACAAATGACTGTGTCAGTGTGGCTCACAGAGCCTGTGTGAGGCAGAGCAAAGGATCTTTGACAAGCAATTTGAAATCCAGGGTTACGACCCCACTATTTACCAAGTCTGTGAATCCTTGCATGCCCTGTATTCTCCAGGCCTCAGTTTCTTCATTTACAATTTAAAGACAATGTTTGTGAGACTACAGATTAGTGTAATGTACTGTGTATTGGGCAGCATGTGTATTTACAGCACTGTGGGTATTGTCTTGCCTAATAGTAGAATGGAGTATAGCAAAGCCAATTCTAATAACACGGGACTTAATTTTTCTCCTCTGAACAACTGTAAAGATATATATGCTTTTACAGCACATTAGTTCTGGGCCATGTTATGAGAGGACTACATAGTCCTGAGAAGACTAGAGGAAATGCAAAGAGGCTCCATAAAGGGGAATACATCAAACTTTCTTGCAAACATTTATTCAGCTACATTTGGAGAGTGCTATGTGTGTGCCATGCATCATCCAAGAACCTAGGGATACAGCAAAGAACAAGACACACAGAAATTTGTATCATCATGGAAATTGTCTTCTTTGGGGTGGGTGTGGGAAGGAAGAAACACAAAAAAGTAAAAGAAGAAAAGGTACAATAGGGGTCATAAGTGCTATCAAGAAATATAAACTCAGGAAAGGAATGTCAGAATGGAGGTTATAAGGGAACACTTCTAATCTCTATTCTAAGATTCCTTTTTCTGAACCCAGCCAGATGCTTCTGCCCCCAAAGCCTGTGCTGCAAGCACTAGACTTCCCTGCTTCCTTTTAGTCATTATACAGGGTGGTGGTGCTTTGGAAACTGAGATGAGAAGTGAATTGAATAATATAAGTAAAACAGGGAGAGAGACCCTGAGCAGGTGAACCCTATATAGTGGACAAAGCCCGGCCACCCTGAGGTAGGTAGCACTGAGACTGCATAAGGTGTGCATGAGTGAATGACTTCACCTATGACAAGAAGTGACAGATTTCAGCTAAGCTGGTAAAGATGCTTTCACAAATAATAACCAAGAAAGTTACTTTTGTTTTGTATTCTCTTTAGTGTCCTGCCCATCAAGACAGGACTGCTTGCGTGTGACTATATGGGTGTCTTTAATGTAATGGATGGCTTCACTGGGCAAAAGAAGAAAGCCTAAAGACCAACTCTGTGACAGATGCCATCTAATACCCACAACTAAATCATAATTAGTTCAAAGAAGAGAAGTATTTTTGTCGAATGGTGGAATATATTTTGTGACAAGTGCTATTTCTACTCTGCTACCTGGACTAGAATCTTCAACCAATGTCTGAAAATGATATTACTCTCTGCTTTTTCTGTTGAGTTTTAGGGTTTTGTTGTTGTTTTTGTTGTTGTTGTTGTAGTTTCTTTGTTTTAAAAAATAAAGACATCCCATTTTGTCATTTCCATTTGCAACAGAAGTAAGAAAAGATAAGTTTCTTATGGGCTGCCCAAACTCTGGTCATTGTGGAGGTGAACCCCATAGACCAGGTGGCTGTGGTTGACTTCCTGGGATGTGAGGGCCTGGGGAGAGCATCAGGAATGTCCGGATAAAATGCCCTCCCTCCAGAGCACACAGAAGCTCTGGATTCTGCATCGCCTTGCTCTCAGCTTTGTCCATTCTAAACCCGGATCATCAAGCATAGAAAAGGCCAGTACCCAGGGCCTTCCTTTCCAAAGCAGTTTCACACTTACTGTTCAATGCCCTAGATACTCAGACCATGTGCCAGTTGTCCAGCTGAAGGTCCATTAGGTCCCATTGTGTGAGGGACTTGTATGAGCCTTTCCTGAAGGACACTCATGGGCAGTGATCCCAGATCAAAGCACTCAAATCAAATCACACTTTTTTCCTGCAAGAGAGCAAAGAATGATTGCTTCTTACTCTGAAAATGAAATTCTACTGACTTCATTTACTGCTACAAATTGATCTAAAAACCATATTCATGTGGTTAAATTTAAGTATTGAACTTGCCAGTTCAAGTTGGGATTCATGTTGATGTATTTTTTCCCAGAATGAACATTTTTACGCATTTGCATTCATCAGTGCAGCCCTCACCTCAGAGCTATTATGTTCTTACAGTTTAATCAACATACAAACTGCTTTCATGCTTTGGAGATTAACTATAGAAGCACGACTAAGAAAAATGTGTTAATTACCATACCCCTGGAACTCCTTCTCAGGCTGGTGGGGGCACCTGCCCTGCAAGGCAAACAGCAGCCTTTTTTCTCTTCCCCTCTTGGGGAGCAGGAAGGGATGAGAGGTACCTCAGAAGACTCCGTAAGAGTCTGAAGAATCAGGACTTTGAATATCTTGTGGGCAAGATTTTCTTAGAGGGACAAGGGCCTCCAGGAGTGTGGAGGATGGAATACACTGTGGACTGATTCATCTTGAGTGGCCTGCGTGTTTTTGACAATTCTGTTCCTCTATTTCCTTCCCTAAAAAAAACTTTTGTGATAATAATAATGATAGCTAATATTTACTTTGCCTGGCACCAAGCTAAGCACTTCACAAACATTACTCCATGAAACAAGAATATCACATCATGACTGAAAGAATGAAAAAAGTATTTAGTGGATGCCAAAGAACACAGGCACTTCATTTTAAAGAAAGGTATCCCACTCAACTGTAGACGTAAGCCACGAGGATCAAAGGCCCTCAGACTAACCAAATGATGTTCCAAATCCTTGGTTAACAAGGTTAATTAAGAGAGAGGCACAATATTGCTGCTGTATTACAATTCCAAGGGTGTATATTCTGAAAGCCTGTCTATTTAGTTGAAGAATAAAGAAGAGACTCTGAGGAGATTTAGCAGAACAAAAGTCTAGGGGGCAGAGTGGGCATCCACCACATCATAACAGCATTAACAGCAATTATTTCTAATTGGAGTACATCTCGGCTGGACTACTACAAAGGCCTGAAATTCAATTGTGGTTTTACAATATCCATAAAATTGTCTAAACAGATTGAGATTTACTTGAGGCAATCCTATGAGAAGAGACCACATGTAAATTAGAGGATTCTAGAGAGTAATAAATTACAAGGTGATTTAATGGCTCTGGGGAGTGAGTGCTCTCAGCATGTGCCTCATGCCTGTTTCCAGCTGAAATTGAGTGCTAATGAAGCCACCATCAAAGAGCCCAGCACCTAAGCAAGCCTGAATAAAGGGAGGGCTGCAAGGCCAGCACTGAGCCCTCTGCATTTCAGCGTGTATAACCCGGCATTATGGTCTCCCTGAGCTACTCAAAACCAAGAAGAATCCTTGCTATAAGGAGTTTGGCTGGGTGAAAATGTGTGACCATGTTCTCTTTTTTTAATTTTTTAACTGTGGTTTTACACTGTGATGCTGTCAAAGTTTAAGCTATCATAACAAAAACAATAGACTAGGTAGTTTAAACAACAGAAATTTATTTCTCACTGTTCTAGAAGCCAGAAGGTCCAAGATCACGGTGCCAACTGATTTTCTGATGAGGGCCCTCTTTCTAGCTTATAGGCAGCTAGCTTCTCACGATGCCCTAGTATGCCCTTTTAACAGGAGAGAAAGAGAGACAGAGAGAGAGACAGAGAGAGGCAGACAGAGACAGAGAGACAGTGTGCTTTACCTTATACGGACACTAATTCCATTTTGAGGGCCCCACCTTCATTCCTTTGTCTAATCCTAATTACCTCCCAGAGGCCCTACCTCCTAATACTATCACACTGGACTTCAGGGCTTCAATATGTGAATGATACTGTGGGGAGGACACAAACATTCAGTCTATAACCTTCCCACTCAGATTTCTGACGCTGAGAGGGTCACAGTTTGTCTAATGAAGACATTTGGGATCTTGGAGGCAGAGATGCTTGGAAAAGCCTAATTCCAACTTCTGAGAGACAGCATTTGAGAAGACATGACTGAGAATTTGGGCCATTAGACATGAACTAATGACATCCCAAGCAGAGCCACTCTGTGGAGAGAAAGTATGGTAGTGTAGGCACCTTCAGCTTTTTCAGACCAGTGATCTCTCTTGGGCCCACCCAAGCATCTCCAGCTTACTTCCCTTTCTGGCTACCAAATGATCTCCCATGCTGTCAGTGCACAAACCACAAGTGGGCCTTTGAAGAGAGCCTCTGGCCCAGATTGTTCTCTTTTTTATCCTGTCATCTTATTACCATATTGGGAACCAAACCAGTAAGAAGTACATCACTGGGTTTCATCCCCTGAGGAGGCTGCTTGTGAGGATGGAAATGACAAATCTCTGATCTGATCCCATGCAAGGTACAAGGTATGATCAAAATATACAGTGAATGTTTGAAATTTTAAAAATTTTATTACAGTAAAGAACTTTAATTCCCCTCAAAATACTTCTCTTCACTTTGAACACACTTATCCCATTGTTCTTGTCACTTTCTGAAGCAATTCTGAAAGTCCTTTCTTGAGTGTCTTTATAAGACATGATCAAAATTACAGCAAATGCTGCTGATGAGTGCCATCCATTGGGAAGGCAGGCTTATAAAAACATTACCACGTGTGCTTATCCACCTTATTCACCGGATTTGGGCCTGTGTAATTTCTGGCTCTTCCCCAACATCAAAATGACCATGAGAGATAAATGTCTTGAATTGATTCAGGGCACTGAAACAGCCACAGCAGTGCAACTAAAGACCCTCACAAAGGCGGATTCCGGAACTGCTTCAGAAAGTGGCAAAACAATAGAATAAGCATGTTTGGAGCAAGTGGGAGTATTTTGAAAAGGATGAATGGCAATGTATCTTTAAATGCAATTTTTTTTTTAAATTAAGCATTCACTATATTTTTTTATCACACTGGGTACATAGACCTGGATATTCTCACTGTGTGTGGTACCAGCCAGAGCAGTGGTAACAGTGTTCGTATTAGACAGCTCATCTCAGTGTATTGTTACTACTTCAACACCTAGGACTTGGTGTGCCCCATATTTGTCTTTACCATTGGATCTTACAAAGGGTAGAAATGAAATCCCCCTGCCCTGCCTGTGAAGCTAGGTAGGACTGTCATCCCCTTCTGCGTGTCTCCACTTGGCTTTGTCTCCTTTCCCCTGGTGGCCTTTCAGACATTCTTTGCTCTCAAATCCACTAAAATACTGTCACCTACTCTTTCTCAAGAGTATCATTCCCTCCCCATGCCTAGAAAATAAGCTAAAAAATAAATTTCCTCAACCCCTCAAACCAATACTTGCAAAGGCATTCATTTCTACCCCCCCATACGCCCCCTTCTCAGCTTTAGTGGAGGCAGTGAACCTGCTCAGTGCTGATCCTGCAATCAGTAACCCTTGCTTGCTGCCTCCAATGCTTCACTGAAGTTTTTCTCTCCCAATTCTCAACTCTTCAGCAAGAACTATTCCCCTGAATCCTATAGAAACACTAAAAATAGTGTGAAATTTAAAAATAAAGAGACCTTACAAAACCCCCACCCTGGGGTGACAGCAGCTCTCTCTTCTCTCCATTAGCCACATCATGTAAAGTGCAGCCTAATGTACCCACTCTTCACCTCACCTTGACTCCTAAGCCATCTTGTTTCCTGTCTACCTTTCACAGTGTTTCTTATGAAAAGATCTTCAAGAGTTTCATTCCTCATCATATTTTATTTCCCACAGTAAGCACTATTAATTTCTCAGCCCTTGGTCCTGGTGACCCCTTCTCGCTCCTGGCCTCTTCTGCTGCTGACACCTTAACTTTTCAGTGATCTCCTAGGTTCAATCCTTGGAGTCCTCACTTTGTAGATTCCTCTGGGGACTCTTAACCCTGCGCATTATTCCTCAGTCCAAGCCAGACCCAGGTGCAATGCTCTACTGTTGCTTTTACTTTGTCTCTCACAACCCTATCCAATTAGTAGTCAAATCGAGTCTGTTCTTTCTCTCAACCTGATGAGCATATTTTCCTTGCCATCCTCACTGCTGTTGCCATATTTCAGGCTTGTAACATCTGTTCCCTGATGTTTCAGTAGCTCCTGGCTGGCCTCTCTGCATCAAGGCTCGCCTGCTCTACTAGTGGTAATTGACAACTGCAGTGCAACAAAGCTTAAAGAAAGCAAAAGTGTCTTTCTCTCTGATGTTTAAATTGTCTGGTGGTAGCATTGGAGGGCTGTTAGGGTGCTTCACAGTGTCAGGGACTACTACAATTTGGATCTGGAATGTTCCCCAAAGGCCCATGTATCAAAGACTCAGTCTCCAGTATGGTGCTATTGAGAGATGATGGAACTTTAAGACATGGGGCTAAGTGGGAAGTCTTCAGGTCATTTGGGGTATTCCTTGAAGGGGATAGTAGGACCCCAGCCCTTTTTCTTGTTTTCTTTTACTTCCTGGCCTTGAGGTGAGCAGTTTTGCTGCACCACATGCTCCCACCATGATGTGCCACCATAGACCCAAAACCATAGGGCCAAATTGATCATTACTGAAATTTCTGTAACTGTGAACCAAAATAAATCTTTCCTCTTTGTAAGTTGATTATCTTAGATAGTCATTGTAGTACTGAAAAGCTAACCCAGGAATGAAGTTTTTTCTGTACACGTAATGAGTTATTTATAGTTCAAAGCCCAATTGTCAAGGATCCCTGGAACCTCACCCATTATGCTCACAACATCCTGTAAGAATCCAGAAGGCCAGATGCACTCCTGCACTCTCTAAGGACCATCCGTGGACATTGCATCCCTCACAAACAACGCATCCTGTGGCCAGGATTAGTCACGTGACCAAACTGATCTGCAAAGGATGCTGAGAAATATAGTCTACATTCTGCACCACCATGAGCCAGCTAAAGATCGGGAAGTCTATTACTGTGGAAATAGGTAACTATGGAGGTTGGATGTTAAAATTTCTGCTAGGCTCTTCTCCATATATCTATGCATCTTATTTCTATCAGGCAGAGCCTACAGACCATCCCCACCAAAAATTCTGCTTAACCACTGCAAGCCACAAGTCCAGACTCTACAGTGCTGGGCAGCACCTTCTATCAGATCACAATATTCATGGCCTAATGTGCAAAAAGGAAAAAAGCAATTTACCCTCATCACACTCATACAATGGTGCTTGAGAAGCAGGAAAGCTGCTCTTAGAGAAAGGCAAAAGGAAAGGGAAAGGCAGGGAAAAGAGAAAAAAAAATACTTCCCATTTTGAAACAGGCAGAAGAAAGATAAAAATGGTCCACAGTGATGCAGTCTTGCTGAATGGGAATCACAAGGACTCCTTGTCTCAGACAGCCTGCCTGATTTTGCTCTTTTGAGGTACCCTATCGTCCACTGCCCCCACATCGACCTAGAGGTTTCTTTGTTATTTAATATTTTCCAAGATCACGGCAGAGGTAAGCTTGGCAGACTACGTCCTTGCTCAAGACTGTACCAATTGTACTGTCTCAAACTGCAGGCATGAAGAATAACAGCCCGTTCAAGCCTGGTCTCTGTTTTGGCAAACCATTCTCCTAGTAACCCAGTAAGTATGTTTGTTTCTTCACACTCATTCAACTAAATACACTACTGTCAAAGATCTTGCCTAGATAAAGCTCCAAGCCTTAAAACTGTGCTCTGTTACTGGCACCTAATCTCTCTCGCTCTCTCGTTCTATCCCTCTTTCTCTCTCCCCTTCCCCATTTAGTCCGTCAGAAGCAAAGTTGTACTGCAGGGGATGACTGCACGCATCATTTGATGTTTGCTGTTATTCTGGATTTCCCGTATGGCAGATACTCCTTAACAGGCAGTACTGGGAAAAGGCTTGGAACTACCGTCTTACTCTGCTAAGGCCATTTTCTAGAATCCACATTTCTCTGAGGTTCCATACTGCCACCCAATCAGTCAAACGCGCTTGCAGGTAGAAAGGGCCACCTGGAACACAGCCACATTCCCTTAGGTCTCTGCTCCTACGCAATATTCTCCAGCCTTTACTCACTGCTATGACTTCTGCTTAAAGCAGCAGAACACAAAAACAACAACACCATCGTGAACTTGTCTACCCTCCCCTCAAGCCGCGATCGTACTCGGCAGATGTTGTATGTTCTGCAACAGAAGATCAAAGAAGGAATTCCAGAATTCTAGTCTGCAAGAGTCTGAGTATTTGCCATCTTGTACCTAACAACTTGTACTTACTTCTTCCACATATTTCCATCCTTTTACATGTAGCATCCCCTCCAGTATACTGAGCTTTGGATTAGTTTAAATTAGCTCAGCTAGCCGGGGATTTAGCTCAGTGGTGCAGTGCCTGACTGGCAAGCATGAGGTCCTGAGTTCAATTTCCAGTACCAAAAAAAAAAAAAAAAAAAGAAGAAGAAATTAGTTCAGCTATAACAGTGATTTAAGAACTATAAAATCCAGGTATAGAGGCCAAGAACTGTAAGCCCAGGACTCTGGGAGGCTGAAACAGAAGGATCACAAGTTTGAACCCAGCCTGGACAATTTAGCAACTTAATGACACTCTGTCTCAAATTTAAAATTTTATAAAAAGGAGGACTGGGGATGTAGCTCAGCATGAAGGCCCTGATTTAATCCTCAGTACCATAAAAAAATAAATAAATAAAAACGTACCCTTGACAGGTGGGAGTCCAGAGGTGGAAAAGCTACGTCTTCCATGTCCTTTTGGTTGGTTCTGCTTTGTGGATTTCCCAGAACTGGGTTCTGGCAATGCTTCACTTTGCCAACCCAAGAGTGTGGCCACCATCACTGTGGTCAAGACAGCACCTTTGACAGCCTTCTCTAGGCAGCAGATACAGGAAAAAAGATATGAAAGAGACTAAAGCACCAACTTGCCTTTTCAGAATATTTGTAGAAGCTGCCACACAATGTTCCCCTCAGATGGTAGTAATCAGATGCAAGGGCGACCAGGGATGGTAGGTTTTATTGGATGACTCCATCTAATAACTGTGGTGATTTCTGAGAGTGGGAAAATGGGAACTCATAATGTTGGCCACAGGCTCTCCCAAGACACAGACATGGATTCAAATCAATTTAGTTATGCAACTTTGGCCAAGTAATTTGAACTTTCTGAGACTCTTTTCCCATATCTGTAAATGGTTGTGATTCCTCATACAACTGTTATACAGAGTGAGCTAACAGACATAAAATATTTGACACAGAATTTTGTACATACTAATGTTCAATGAACATCAATCTCTACTATGTCCCCTTTCTAAAGATTAATTTTTTGCTGGTTGTTTTTGTTTTTGTTTTGCTTTTAACAGTACATGTTTGCAGTATGTAATGATTATATTCACTGTAGGTGGTTGGTGTATGTACATAACACATTTCAATTCCTTTTTTCCTCCCTCCCTCCATCCCCCATTTATTTTTCCAGCATCAGATTTATTTATCTTATAAGATCTTATAAAGTTAGTTATCATATATGCAATTAAAAATCAGATTAATAGGTCAAAGAACACATAAAACATGTAAGACAATTGTACTAAGTCGAAGTACACTTTTAGATACTTTGTCTGCATTAGATTAAAATACCTTTTTTTCTTTCTCTTTTTTCCTCTGAGTTATTTCATTGTATGTCTGAGTTATTTCATTGAATATTATGCTCCCAAGGTGTATTTCCTATAAATGACTCAAATTTATTCTTTTTATGGCATATTATTCTATTGTGTACAAATACCACAGTTTTTATCCATTCATGTGTTGATGGACATCTCGGCTGTTTCCAAGATTTAGCTATTATCAATTGCGCTGCTGTAAACATGGGTATGCATACATCACTGTGGTATCATGCCCTTAATTCTTTTGGGAAGATACCTAGAAGAGGCACCGCTGAGCCAAATGGAACCACTAGTTTTAGTTTTTTGAGGAATCTCCATACCGATTTCCATAGTGGTTCTATCAGTTTACAGTCCCACCAAAAATAGAGAAGTGTTCTTTTCTCCCCACAGCCTTGCCAACATTTGTTATTGGTTGATTTCTAGATAGTAGCCATCTTTTCTGGAAATGAACTCTCAGTGTTGTTTTAATTTGCATTTCTTGAATGGCCAGCAATGTTGAACATCTTTTCATGTATTTATTGGCCGTTTGTATTTCTTCATCTTAGAAATGTTGGGCCTGTAGTTTTCTTTTATGGTTGGGTCATTTTTTGTTTTGGAATCAGGGTAACGCATGCTTAGAGGAATAACTTTGGGAATAGTGCTGCCCCTTCATTTTCATTAAACAGTTTGAGGAGTACTGGTGTTGGATCTTCTCTAAACCTCTTTTAGAAATTTGGCAGTGAATCCATTGGAACCTGGGCTTTTCTTAGTTGAAAGTTCTCTTTTATTACTTCTTCTTCAGTTTCACTGACTGATATTGGCTTATTCAGGATATTTATATCTTCTTGATTCAGCTACAATAGTTCATATGTATCTAGGAATTTATCCATTTCCTCTGAATTTTCCATTTTATTAGAGTACAGGGTCTCAAAGTAATTACCAATAATC
Source organism: Erethizon dorsatum (assembly GCA_028451465.1). NCBI lineage: Eukaryota > Metazoa > Chordata > Mammalia > Rodentia > Erethizontidae > Erethizon > Erethizon dorsatum. The sequence continues at coordinate 53,461,610 of CM051828.1, forward strand.
TTCTGGATTTCAGCAGAATCCATTGTGATTTCAACTTTTTCATTTTTAATTGCATGGACTTGGGTCTTTTCTGTCCTTATTTTGGTAAGATTAGCTAAGGGTTTCTCTATTTTGTTTAATCTTTCAAAGAACCAACTCTTTGATTCATTGATTCTTTGTATATTTTTTAGTCTCAATTTCATTAATTTCTGCCCTAATCTTTATAATTCTTTTCTTCATATTATCTTTTGGTTTGGATTGTTGTTTTCTTAGGACCTTCAGGTACATCATTAGGTTATTTATTTGAGCTCGTTCTGTTTTCTTGATGTGGGCATTCACTGCTATGAATGTCCCTTTTAGGACTGCTTTCATCACATCCCATAGCTTCCAGAATGTCATACTAGCATTATTGTTTGATTGTAGCAACTAATTTCTTCTTTAATTTCATCTGTGACTCATTGATTAAGAAAGTATTATTTAATTTCCTTGCATTTGCGTAATTTATGTGGTTTCTTTTGCCACTGATATCTAGTTTCATTGCACTATGATCTGATACGATGCATGGGATGATTTTGATTCTTTTGCATTTAATAAAGCATGTTTTATTGGATAATATGTCATCTATTTTGGAGAGAGTGCCATGTGCTGCTGAGAAGAATGTGTATTCTGTTTTTATTAGATGGAACACTCTGTAGATATCTATTAAATACATTTGTTCAAATGTTGCATTCAACTCTGATATTTCTTTGTTGATTTTTTTTTTTCTAGTTGATCTGTCCATTTGTGACAGTGTGGTTTTGAGGTCTTCTATTACTATTGTATTGGTGTTTATCTGATTTTCATGGCCATTAGTGTTTGTTTTATGAAGTTGAGAGTGCTGGTATTTGGTGCATATATGTTTATAATAGTTAACTTTTCCTGTTGAATTGTTGCCTTAACTAATGTGTAGCAACTTTTGTTTTTTTCTCAGTCTTAGCTTGCAATCCACTTTGTCTGCAATTAGGATAGCATTTCCTGCATTTTTCTGGGTTCCCATTACATAGAATATAGCTTTCTGTCCTTTAATTTTTTTTTTATGTGGGTACCAGGAATCGACCTCAGGACCTTGCACTTGCCAGCAAGCGCTTGTGCCGCTGAACAATATCACTGGCCCTTTTTTTTTTTCCTTTATGTGGGTTCCAGGAGTCGAACTCAGGACCTCACGCTTGCCAGGCAGGTGCTTATGCCACTGAGCTATCTCACCGGCCCTGTCCTTTAATTTTTAATCTGTGATTATCTTTGAATTAAATGTGCTTCTTGTATGCTGCACATTGTTAGGTTTTCTCTCTTGGAGGGCATTTGATTTATTTTTAACTTTATTGGTACATTATAAATATACATAATGATCACTATCATCATAGGGACTTTGTACCTGTACATGATTATCTCGATTCCTCTTTTTTTTCCAATTCCCTTATCCTCCCTTCAATCCCTCTTCCCCTCCTCATTTACAAAAGCATTGTTTCCATTTTTCCTTTTCTCTTTTTTATACTTTTCCTTCTTTCTTTTCCCCCTCCCCCTCTCTAGTGTGCCTTCCCAACTGAGCATTTTCTTCCTATTTCATAATATTTAGCATACATTCTGCTCCTTATTTACACTTTCAGTTTCTCATACCAGAGAAACAATGTGATATTTACACGTGTGTTCAATTTATTTCACTTAAGAGTATGGTTTCACAGTCTATCAATTTACCTATAAATGTCTCAAGTTTGTCCTTCTTTATGGCTGAGTGGTACTGCACTGTATATTAAAAAAAAACACACCTTCTTTACCCATTCATTGGGAGATGGACATTTGTGCTATTTCCGAGATTTAGCTATTACAAACTGTGCTGCTATAAACACAGGTATGCGTATATTGCTGGGGTATAATGTCCTAAATTCTTCAGGGAAGATACCAAGAAGGGGAACAGCTGGGTCAAAGGAAACCTCTAGTTTTAGTTTTTTGAGGAATCGCCACACTGATTTCCACAGTGGTTGCACCAGTCTACATTCCCACCAAGAGTGGAAAAGGGTTCCTTTTTCCCCACATCCCCTCCAGCATTTGTTATTGGTGGATTTCTTGGTAATAGTGATTCTTTTTGGAGTGAGATGGAGTCTCAGTATTGTTTTAATTTGCATCTCTTGAATGACCAGTGAGGTTGAATATTTTTTCATGTATTTATTTGCCATTTCTACCTTTTCATCTCAGAAGTGTGTATTAAACTCAGATGTCCATTTCTGGATTGGGTCTTTAAATTTTGGAGGTATATTTTTTTTGAGTTCTTTATATATTCTAGATATTAGTTCCTTGTCTGAGAAACAGCTGGCAAAAAATTTTTCCCACTCAGTGGGTTGTTTTTTCACTCTGTTGATGATTTCATTTGCTGGACAAAAGCTTTTTAATACGATGCAATAGCATTTGTTGATACTTTGTAATATTTCCTGTGTGGTCTGGGTTTTGTTTATACAGTCTTTGTCTACACCTATGTCTTCAAGAGTTCTACACTGCACATGGTGGTGCATGCCTGTAATCCCAGGACTCAGGAGGCTGAGGCAGGAGGATCATCTTTCTTCCAGTAAGGGTGTTTGGCCCCTTTGTACAAGATAAGGTGGTTGAGTGTATTTGGAGTTGTTTCTGCATCTTCTAATCTGTTCCATTGATCCTTGGCTCTGGTTTCTTTTTTTGCCATACCATTCTGTATCTATGACAGTAGTTTGTAGTATGATTTAAAGTCAGGGATTGTGATGCCTCCTGACTTGCCTTTGTTGCCCAGAATTGTTTTTACTATTCTAGGTCTCTTCTGGTTCCAAATAAATTTTAGAATTGTTTTCTCTAATTCTATGAGCTTTGCAATTGGTATTGTGATTGGGATTGCATTAAATCTGTATAACAATTTTGGGAGTATGGCCAATGTTGGTTCTTGCTACCTAAGAGCAAGGGGTACTTTTTCATTTTCTTTTTTTTTTTTTTTTTGTGGGTACCAGGGGTTGAATTCAGGACCTCATGCGCCAGCAGGCACCCATGCTGCTGAGCAATATCACCGGCCCTTTTTTCATATGTGGGTACCGGGAGTTGAACTCAGGACCTTGCGCTTGCCAGGCAGGCGCTTATGCCACTGAGCTATCTCACTGGCCCCTTCATTTTCTGACATCCTCTTCAATCTCCTTTTTCAGAGTACTATAGTTTTCAGTGCAGAGATCATTTACTTCCTTTGTTAGATTGATTCCTCAGTATTTCCTTTTTTTTGATGCAGTTATGAAAGACATGGTTTCCCTAATTTCTCTTTCAGTGAGTTTTGTTGTTTGTGTATAAGAATGCTACTGATTTTTTAGTGTTGATCTTGTATTCAGCTACATGACTGAATTTGGTTATTAAATCTAGAAGCCTTTTGGTAGAGTTTTGGGGGTCTTCTGTGTAGGGTGTCATGTCATCTGCAAATACTCATAATTTAACTTCTTCTTTTCCTATCCCTATTCCTTTTATTTCTCTCTCTTGTTGAATTGCTCTGGCTAATGTTTCCAGAACTGTATCAAATAGGAGTGGTGGTACCAGATATACTTGTTTTGTTTGTGAATTTAGAGTGAAAGCTTTCAGTTTTTGACCATTTAATATGATGTTGGCTGTTGTTTTGTCGTAGATGGCTTTTATCAGATTGAGATAAAAACTATATATTCCAATTTTCTGTAGGTTTTTTGTCATGAATGGATGTTGGACTTGGTCACATGCTTTTTCTATATCTATTGAGATTATCATGTGATTTTTGTCTTTGGCTCTGTTGATATGGTGTATTACATTTATTAATTTGCGTATGTTGAACCATCCCTGCATTCCTGGGATGAATATTTCTTGATCATGATGTATAATCTTCTTGATGATTTGTTGCATTCTGATTTCAAGTATCTTACTGAGGTTTTTTTTCATCTATGTTCATAAGGGTTATTGGCCTATAGTCCTCTTTTCTGGTTGGATCCTTCTCTGATTGGGTATCAGGGTAATGCTTGCTTCCAGGAATGACTTTGGGAGCAGTGCTTCCCTTTCAATTTCATTAAAGAGTATGAGAAGTAGCAGCATTAGTTCTTCTCTAAATTTCTTATAGAATTCAGCAGTAAATCCATCAGAACCGGGGCTTTTCTTTTTGCTAAGTTTTTAATTACACCTTCAATTTCATTGACTGATATTGAGTTAGAATTTTTATATCTTCTTGATTCAGCTTTGGCAATCCATATGTAGCTAGGAATCTGTCCATTTCTTCTGTGTTTCCATCTTATTAAAATAAAGGTTCTTGAAGTAGATATTGATGATCTTCTGGATTCCCACAGAGTCCATTGTGATTTCACCCTTTTCATTTCTAATGCATGAATGTGAGTCTTTTCTTTCCTTTTTTTGATAAGGTTGGCTAAGGGTTTACTAATTTTATTTAATCTTTCAAGGAACGAACTCTTCAACTCATTGATTCTTTGTATTATTTTCTTAGTCTCAATTGCATTAATTTCTGCTCTAATTTTTGTAATTTCCTCCCTTGTACAAGCTTTGGGCTTGACTTGTTCTTCTTTTTCGAGAAGTTTGAAGTTCAGCATTAGATTTTTCATTAGAGCTTGCTCTGTTTTCCTGATGTGGGAGTTCATCACTACAAATTTTCCTCATAAAACTGCTTTCATTGTGTCCCATAAGTTCTGTTATGTTGTATTCGCATTATCATTTGATTTTAGAACCTGTCTAATTTCCTTTTTAATTTCATCTGTGAACCAGTGATTTTCAGGAGGGTTTTATTTAATTTCCATGTGTTTATGTAGTTTTTGTGGTTTCTTTTGCCATTGACTTCCAATTTCATTGCACTGTGATCTGATAATATGCATGGGATAATTTCAATTCCTTTGAATTTACTTAAGCATGTTCTATGACCCAGTTTGTGGTCTACTTTGGAGAATGTCCCATGTACAGCTGAGAAGAATGTATATTCTGATGTTGTGGGGTGGAACACTCTGTAGACATCTGTTGGGGACCACAAATTATAAATTGAGTCTAGGGAACATCCAAGCTTGTCCTTGTCCTGCCCTTTCAACCAGATTGGGATGGGGAAACTCCCTGCTCTTTTCTGGTCACAATTGGAAGCCCTAGAGCTAATGACTGCTGTGGTGCTCACAGGGCAAGATAAGACCCGCTGAAGATGATAAAGCACCTGGGAAAATAACAGTTTCCTCATTGCCCCCCTGTCTTAACATTATCCACAAGAATGCTTTGTTCCCTCTGTTACAAGCCTTGCCTGCCTCACTGCTTGTCTAGTACATCCAGCCACAGTCCCCTCACCATTTTCCTCAATGAATAAATGCCAGGGTTCTGGGTGCCTCATGGCATTTTGTTCCCCACGAACAAATGGTCATCCAAGATCCCTGCCTGCACCTCTCTTTTGTTTCTTGCACGTTCTTCCTACTGTGCATCATAACACAAGGCAGGAGATCAGGGACTCACTGAAGGCATCCCTCATAACTCAAACCATGGAAAGGGTCTCCAGTAGACATCTACTAAGTACATTTGTTCACAGGTTTGGTTCAGCTCTGATATTTCTTTGTTGATTTTTTGTCTAGTTGATCTGTCTATTTGCGACAGTGGGATATTAAGTTCTCCCATTACTATTGTTAGTGATTATTTGATCTTTCATGTCCATTAATATTTGTTTTATATAGTTGGGTGCATCATTATTTGGTGCATATGCATTTATGATTGTTATCTCTACTTGGAGTTTTCCCTTAACAAGTATGCAGTGACCTTCTTTGTCTCTTTGATCAGTCTTGACTTGAAGTTCACTTTGTCTGCAGTTAGAATAGCTACCCATGCTTTTTTCTGGGTTTGTGTCACATGAAGTGTTGTTTTTCATCCTTTCATTTTCAGTCTATGAATTTGTTTTTAAGTTAAATGTGTTCTTGCATGTAACATATTGGATCTTGTTTCTTGATCCAACCTGCCATTCTGTTTCTTTTGATTGGTGAATTGAGACCATTTATATTGATGGTTATAACTGATATGTATTGGTCTATCTTTGACATACTATTTTCCTGTTGTTGGTTTCCTGTCTTTCCCCTCTGTTTAATTGCTTGCCTTGACTGGTGGGTTGTTTCTATTGGTGTTCTTGGGATTGTGATCTTCCTTATCTCTTTCTAAAATATGCTTCAGAACATTTTGTAGAGCTGGTAGAAGAGCTCTTCCATGGTTCTTTGTCATGGAAGTGTCTTATTTCTTCATTAATTTTGAAAGATAGTTTTTCAGATAGTTTTTTTTTAACAATCTAGGTTGGAGGTTGTTTTCTTTCATGACTTGAAATACTGCACTCCAAGATCTCCTTTACTTAAGGGTTTGTGTTGAGAAGTCTGTTGTGATTCTGATGGGTTTTCCTTTATAGGTGATTTGCTTCTTTTCTCTAACAGGTTTAATATTCTGTTCCTGTGCTGAATTTATGGAATCTCAATGATTATATGCCTTGGTGCTGATCCATTCTGCTAATCTGTATCTTTTGATTGGGGAATTGAGACCATTCACGTTGAGAGTTATTGACTTATCCTGTCATTACATTGCTTCCCTGTTGCTGATTTCTTCATTTTATCCTTTTTGCTTAGCTATTCATCCTCCCAGATGTTTTCCTTCTTTTTGATTTATTGACATTGTTGCCTTCATTGCCTCTTTGTAAGATATCCCTGAGAATTTTTTGTAACACTGGTTTGGTGTTCAAGAATTTCTTTAGTTGCTCTTTATCATGAAAAAGCCTCATTTCTCCATCAATTTTAAAGGAAAGTTTTTGAGGATATATAGGTTGTGGCTAGAAGTTGTTATCTTCTAGGGTGTGAAACACTTCACTCCAAGCCCTCCTGGCCATTATGGTTTGAGTAGAGAAGTCTGCTGTGATTCTGATGGCTTTACATGTGCATGTGATTTGTTGCCTTTCTCTAACAGCTTTTAAGATTTTTTCCCTATGATGGACTTCTGGAATTTTGAGTATAATGTGGCTAGACAAGTTCTCTTTGGTCATGGATATTTGGTGTTATATATGCCTCACTTATCTATATGTCTATTTCTTTCCCTATATTTGGGAAGTTTTCTGCCGTTACTTCTGTGAACAGGTTTTTTTTATACCACCTGTATTGTCTTCTAATTTTTCACTTATTTCAGCTATTCTTAGATTAGTCTTCTTTGCTTCATCTAGCAGTTGTTGGATCAATTTTTCATCTTCTCTTGCTGTTTTTAAGGTATCTTTGAGTAGTTGGTCTTTTTTTTTTTTTTTTTTTTTTTTTTTTGGTGGGTACCAGGGGGTCGACCTCAGGACCTCGCGCGCCAGGAGGCGCCCGTGCCGCTGAGCGATATCACCGGCCCCTTTTTCGTATGAGGGTTCCGGGAGTCGAACTCGGGCCCTCGCGCTTGCCGGGCAGGCGCGTACGCCGCTGAGCCATCTCACCGGCCCCGAGTAGTTGGTCTTTGAAGATATCATTGTGTTCTAGTTCTGAAATTCTGTCTTTACATTGGTCCATCTTGCTGCCTATATTTTCAATAAGGTTTTTAATTTCCTGGATTTCTGCTGAAACCTTTTCATGCACTCTAATTCTTTGGTAAACTAGTCATTCATGTTTTTTACCATTTTGTTTAGCTCAGCTAGCTTTCTACTAGTGTCTTCTGAGAGCTCCTCCCTATTTTTAGTTATTACTTCCATTATATGTTTAGTTATATCTTCTCTAATCCTGATGAGTATCTCTTTGAGCAGTTTTCTAAATTCCTCTGCTATGCTTTCAACTACTTCAAGTGTGTGGCTTATACTATTCTGCCATTTGGTGCCCCCTGGGTTGCCTTTGGGAGAGTTGGGGATTCGGGGAGGCATTTTGTTGCCTTTTCTTCTCATGTTTCTATTGTTTTTGTTCATTCATTTGCTTGTTTTACTTTGTGCTGATGTTTGTGGATGCTTATAGTCTAAAGACTTTGTTCCTAGCATAGAGATCTCTTTAGTTGCTTTTTAGTGTTGTACTTTGGGCATAGCTAGCTGTAATCCTTTGCCACAGCCCCAAGATTTGACCACCTTGGTTACTTTGGGAAAGGAGGATGCAGTGTAGTTAGCCTAGCAACCAAGTTGTTTGGGAATGTACTCTAGTATTGTTAAGGTCACAAAGGCAATCTGAGTGTTGGCTTACAGAGAAAAGCAGCAATTATGTGACCCTGCTAATATCAAGTGAAACAGCTACAGTAGTGTTGCCCTAGACAAATTAGGTATTAACATTCCATGAAAACCAGTTATACACCACCTTTATTCCTAGATACTTATATTAAACTTCTGGTTTGTGGTTATGTGTCTGCAAGCACTTGGATTATCTTTATAATGACATTTTTATTTGCCTTTCTATGTGCTAATAGTATTTTGAGATTTTGCTATGGATAGTAGAGTGACACAATTATTAATTTTTACAGAATAAGTATTCATTTAACTCTTGGCAATTTGAGTATTTTCCTAACTCTCTTGTAGTATGTATTTTTAAAAGAAAATACAATGCCCAGCTTTAAGTTTCTACTTACGACACTATTTAGTGTATTCTTTGTAAGCCATTTATGTTTATATTATTTTGAAAATCTTTTAATCTTGGCTCCTTTTCTCTTTATGCTTCCTGCTTTTCCTCATTTCTTCCTCACTCTTTTACTTGTAACTTTTCTGCCTTCCTCTCTTTCTTTCTTCCATTCAGAAATATACACTGAATGCCTATTATTTTCAGTCACTTTGCCAAGCACTACATGCTAGATATGCAAATGTTTGTTATTGGATGTTAGATTGAATTTTTCTTTGTATCTTGAAAGCCACAAAGCTGAGGTTATGGGTAGCAAGTATCTTTTTAAAGGTACTCTACATATCCATACACAACACATTGAAAGGAAACAAAACCAGATTTCAAGTTTCATCTTCAACATTTAAATAGCTTAAAAGCCACCATTTCTGTCCTTCCAGTAGCAAAAAAATGAGGACAAAAAGAAAAAAAATCACTTTTCTTGGACCTATCAAAGAACAGAGCTTATACAGTAGTAAAAATACACTCTGAAATCTGGAAAAATAGCCTCATTTTCTTACCTGGAACAGAAATTGCCTGTAGCTGTAAACTAATAGGAATACTGAAAGTGTAATTTCAACAAATTTCTCGGAGCTGAATATGAATTAGTGTAAGAATAAAAATTCTTGCAGGTGAAAGTCTCAGAAGGCCCCATATTAAGCCAGGCTTCACCTCCAGGAATCCCAGAAGGTTCTCATAGTGAAGTTCTGAGAAAGATGCCCACATATTAGTCTCATTGTGTTCAAACTGCCAAAAATCAAAGACAAAATAAAAGTCTTTAAAGCCACTAGAGAATAAAAACTCCTTCCATATAGAGGAACAAGCATAAGAATTTCAAAGGCCTTCTCATAAGAAATTATGCAAAAAAAGAAGAAATAAAAATGAAATATGTATATTGTTAAAAGAAAAATTACATCCCCCAGAATTATACCTCAAAAGTAAAAAAGAAATAAAACCTTTTTCAGACAAATACTAAATTAATACATAACAAGTAGACCTGTCCTAAAATAAATACTAAAGTTTCTTCAGAAAGAAGGAAAATTATATAGGTCTGAAATTTGGATTACAGAGTAAGGGGAAGAGAGTTAATGAATAATTGAAGGTAAAACTTTTTATTTTCATTATTTTCAATAAATCTAAACAATAAGTACATATTTAATAATAACAACAATGCATTAGAAGATTATAGCATAAGGATATATAAAATGAGTGACAACAATAACACAAAAGTGAGAGGAAAGAACTGGGAATACTCTGGTACTCTGGTGTCTGTATGCTATATGAAACTATATAATGTTATTTAAGGGTAGATTTAAATTAGTTAAAAATTCATATTGTAAACTCTAGAGCAACCATTAAAAACTATTTAAAGAAGTATAATTGCTATGTTAGGAAGGAGATAATATCAAACCATATAAAATATTCAATTAAAACCAAAAAAAGGTAGAAAAAATGAGGGCAGGGGACAAATGCAACAAATAAAAACTAAGAGAGAGAGAGGGAGAGGAAGAGATGGAGAGAGAGAGAGAGAATATCTATGAAGAAAAGGGAGCCGGTATTTCAAGGTCTAGCAGAGACTTGCTACACTGCTGAATCATGGACCCAATTTGGGTACCGTCATCATGGTAGAATTTGACATGTGTCTAGGGGAATTTGGGGCATATGCAAATCTAATACTTGCCTCTTGCTTGAAGAATTCAGACTCGAGAGGCTGACTAGAGTTGCTTGAGATAGTAGGATCCAGGGAAAAGATTCAACAAATGGTCAAGAAGAAATGTCATTTAAGGGTCAAGAAGCCCAAATGAATGTTGAACCTTCCTTGCAGGAGGGTTGTCTGCTGGGGGGAAAATATCCTTGAAGAGTCTGTACACAGACAGCTAACGCACAGGAGTAGTAGCAAGTATGCAGCTCAATACAGGATTCAAGTACCTCATTAAAGAATGATGGCATAAAGAGGCCAAGTCCCAAGACCACCACAATATTTTGGCTTTTCTAGGTAGAGCACACCATACAGAAAGTTTCCCATCTTCACTTCTCTTATTTCTCTTTCTTTCAGTATTGGTTAGAATTTCCAGTGGTGAAAACAGTGGCCACCCTTACCTTGTCCCTGATTTTAAAAGAAATGTGCGTAGAGCTTCTTCATGAAATATAAAATCTACTACAGGTCTTTTAATTTACTGACTGTATCAAATAAAATTCCTTTTTATGCCTAACTTTCCAAGAGTTTCTAAAAACTAAAACTCTAGGAGTTTTTTAAGAATTTCCAGGAGTTCTAAGATAGCCCTACCATTGTGCCATATGACCCTAAATTTCCAAGAGTTTCTAGAAGCATAAGTATGATTTTTCAATTTTTTGATATAATTTATATAAAACTAGCATTAGTTCTCCCTTGAAAATTTTGTAAACTATACACACAAAATTGCATGGGTTTAAAGACTTTTGAAAGTAAAGAGATTTGATAATTATTTTCATTTATTTGGCTCTTATTGGCCAATTGGTGGATTAATAAAATTAATTCTAAATCTTGATTAATCATAATCTCTTTTTTCTATAATTGTTTCTCCTTTTTCTGTATTATGAATGATATTGAATCTAGTTCTTCTAAATGACTTTATTTTTATTAGAGTTTGAGGCTTCTGTATTTATTTTAACATCTGCAAAACATTTTTTCTAGAAAAAAAAATTAATAGAGCTTGGGATTTGCTGGGGAGGTTTTTTCACAGAAATGTTCACCATTGAGCTTCCCAGGACAAACAAGCAGCTTGGCTTGTGGTAGTTTGGCTTGTTTGAAGCTGGGGTTAAGGCAGAGACTACAGAAATAAATACATGAGAGGGAGAGAGAGGAGGTGTGAGAGGGAGAGATTAGGGTGCTACGGGCTGTTATTAGACAGCTTCAATCTATATAAAGCCTTTGAGCATGAGGAAAGAATCTTGTAATTGCTGAAAGTTTAGAGCAAATGTCACCACTGACTGCTGAATTTGACCTAAGTCCTCTCTGAAGAAAATGGGCCAATCTTTAAACCTCAGGAAATTTCATAAACACACAGGTACACATGTGTACATGCACACACATGCGCGCGCACACACACACACACACACACACTTCTGAATTCTAGCTCACCTCAAATCCAAGAAAGTATGATATGGCACTCTTTGCCATAGCAACATCCACTTTAAGGTATGCACCATTTCCCTTGGTCTGATGCTTACTTCTTTGTGTTGCCTGCCTTCCATGCAGATATGTACGTTTTTGGACACTTCACAATCATGAGTCCATCACCAAGTAACATACAATCTCCTGTACACAGACCATCCATCTCCTCTGGTTTATGGGCTGACCATCTCCACACATGCTGTCTGCTCTCATGAACCAGCGACAGTATTAATCTGTACCCAAACAAGCCCTATTCGGATCCTTACTTTTGAAAATGTCATTTGAAATCAAAGGTTGCTTTTTGCTCTCAAGTTTAACATTTAATTGTAATGAACCATGTTTAAATGTTTGCACTGCCATGAAAATCTTATTTCTAAAAATCTTACAGTGTGCTGGTGATAAATGATTTAAAACTTTTTAAATTCCCTTTAAAAATTTGAGGGAAAACTTAAATAAGTGCACCAAAAATATCAGGTGTTTCCTCCATGAGTAATATGACTATGGGTGATTTTTAAATTTTTTCTCTTTCCTGTGTCTTTCAGTTGTGGTGAGAATGCCATAGGTGCTATTGGTGACCTATCCAGCACTCTTTTAACCACAAACCCACCCATAGCTGCTGCAAGTGATTGCTAACAGCCTACTCCTGTGCTCTTTTCCCAGCACTCCTCCTTGCCTAACTAGAGTCAACAACACCCACCTCAATGGTCAATGTCTGTTTGATTTGTGATATAATGGGTACAACTCTGTGATGCACCTTAGCTCCAGACCGTCCCTCCATCCCTATCACATCGAGGCAGTACTTCATTTGTCCTCACCCTTGCTTAACACTTTCCCCTTCCTTATAAAACTTTCCTCACTGCCCTGCTGCAGATTTTTAACAACTGACCCATTTATTGGTTGATGTCTACATCACTAATAGTGTGAAGGCTGCCTGCCTTGTGTGGCCCAAAACCAAAAGTGGCTCTGTAGCAGAGCCAAGATATTGTACAGATAGCCCTACTATTGGGCCACACAACCCAGAAGATCTCATGATACTAGAAGTCCAATCACAGATACAAACATACCTCTAGGTTTCTGGAGGTATTCATAATGTGCTATCCATATTACAAATTCAGCTGCTGACATTCAGCTGCACATTGGTAGAGATGGAGCAACTGACTACAGGACATCAAGTAACTGTGTGGGCCAAACTTCCCATGGGGGATGAGGGTAGGCTCAGTTGGTACAAATCAAAAATAGATCGCTGCTGCACTGCAACCCACTCTGAGTATGAGTAGCTGAAATGTAGTGATGAATGGAAATCATTCTAATGGGCAGAAATTCAGGTAATTTAGATGGCTGTCCTTTTTGGGAGAAATGGTGCAAGACAAGGACATGCATGAACTCATGTGCACTGGAAAATGGCTTAGTGTGTGATTGGGGCCTAGAAAGAGTAATATCAGAGGTAAGGAAGTCCGGGGAAAGAGCACTGAGAAGGATATATAGGAGTAGTTATAAAGAGTAAGAATCTTTTTATTTAGGGTTAATACCTAGAAAGCATTCCCTTAGACAGGATGTCAGCCAGCCTATCAGCCTCTATCCTCAACTGCCCCAAACTTTGAATAATGATCAAAAAAAAAGAACAGCCATCATAGCAGTGAAGCCATTCATGGGCCCTACATAATCTCCTTTCACTGAGCTATTTTAACCTATCAGCTGAAAAGACTGACACTGAACCCTCCAAATATGGCACTATCCTTTAAGGAAAACAAACAGGCCCTTGGTGGCAAGTTGATGACAATGGATCCCTTATCTTGTTAAGTGTCTGAGTTTGGGGGTCATGGGTTGTGAGAGATTATTGGGCAGTAACTGACAGTCTATTCATAATTGTGGGTAAAGGCCATTCACTTGAGAGGAGCTGAGATGGCAAACTAGAAAAGGTGAAACTCCATTTTAAAAGGGCTTAGACAAGTTGACTCACCTAGAGAATGAGCTATGTTGTAAACCTGAAAGTTTCTCTCTCTTTCTCTCTCTCTCTCTCTCTCTCACACACACACACACACACACACATACACACACACACACACAAAAAAAAAAAAACTGGTAACAGAAGAATGTGGAGAATAGAGAGGCAACCAATGTCTAACAGATCTTAGGACAAAGGAACCCCAAATAGCCAACAGTAGCACACTAAAATGTGTTGGGCCAACTTGATAACACCAACAGAAGTAGAAGGGGCTGATCCACTCCTATGGAAGGTCAGTATCTGTGGTGGAGATGGAAAGGGCTTGAGAAGCCTAATCCTCAGCAATTACACAAATAGACCAGCGTTTCTTTTCAGAATAGGGCTGTACAATCAGCAGAAATTTCCAGGGTGGAATCAAAATGACACCCAAGAAAAACAATAGAAAGTAAGGAAAGAAAAAGCCCAGGTAAAAGACATAAAAGAAAGAGCCAGGATCTCTCAGAAAGCTGGCCATTATTTTTTAAACACTACAAGAAATATACATATATATGTTACACTTTGGAAATATATATACTTGGAAATATAGACATATGGAAAGTTGTGAATTTAGAAAAGTTACCCGGAATAACACCTTCTACTACTTTCTCATTTTAAAAAATGCAATAGAAAATTCTCTATCAAGGTTAAATCTGATGCAAAGTTACCTTAAGTAAAAAAAAGAAACATATCAAAATAGCATTCTTTAACACATAGAACAGGTCACATTACCTTCCACTTTAAAATTGACCAAAACTATGAAGAAAATAATAGCATATAAAAGGAACATAACCTGGAGACTAGAACTGAACTTAGAAATAAGTGGACACACCTAAGGACAGAATCAGCAAGTAAGCACAACTTATTTAAGAAGTGATGACTAAAAGAGAAGGAACAGAAGAGCAAATAAGTGCAACAAATAATATATTTTGTATTTTAGAGAGAAAAAATTATAAAAACGATGATACAAAATTTCAAAACAAGATAGTAGGAGAGTAACAATGGTTAATACACTGCATATTATCTTCAAAGTAGTTGCTCATATCACAAGATATAGGCATGAAAATTTGATCAAACAATATAGGCACAAATCTTTCTTTTCAATGAACTAATAGAAATTAGTAGTATAACTATTTTAACTATCTTGTATACACACACACACACACACACACATATGTGTATTTATTGTTCCTTTTCTTTTCTCCTTCCCCCAATCCCACTTTCTCTTTCCTTTTGAAAAGTTTCTTCCCATTTCACAATACCTATTGTGCATTTTGGATCTTATTTACTCTTTCAGTTTCTTACACTGGGGAGACAATACGATGTTTACACATGCCAGTCTGACTTATTTCACTTAAGAGTATGGTCTCGAGTTGCATCCATTTACCTATAAAAGCCTCGAGATTATCCTTCTTTATAGCTGAGTACTACTGCATTGTATAAAAATACCACATCTTTTTTATCCATTCCTCCATTGATGGGCATTTGGGTTGTTTCCAAGATTTAGCTATTACAAAATGTGCTGCTATAAACATGGGTGCACATACATCGCTGTGGTATGATGTTTTTAATTCTTCTGGGAAAATATCCAGAAGGGGAATAGCTGGGTCAAATGGGACCTCTAATCCTGGTTTTTTGAGGAATCTCCACACTGATTTCCATAGTGGTTGCACCAGTCTACACTCCCACCAACAGTAGAGAAGGGTTCCTTTCTCTCCTCAGCCCTTCCAGCATTTGTTATTGGTTGATTTCTTGATGATAGCCATTATTTCTGGGGTGAGATGAAATTGCAGTGTTGTTTTAATTTGGATCTCTCAAATGACCAGTGATGCTGAACATTTTTTCATATAATTATTTGCTATTTGTATTTCTTCATTTGAGAAGTACATATTCATTTCAGATGCCCATTTTTGGATTGGGTCTTTGAATTTGGGAGGTCTGTTTTTTTTTTTTTCAGTTCTTTGTATGTTCTAGATAGAAGTCCTTTGTCTGAGGGAGGGTTGGCTAAATTTTTTCCCACTCTGTGGGTTGGCTTTTCACTCTGTTTGGGATTTCGTTTGATGTGCAGAAGCTTTTTAATAAGGTGAGATCCCAGTTGTAGATTCTTTGAAGTATTTCCTGTGCAGTTTGGGTTTTGTTCCTGAAGTCTCTGCCTACACCTATGTCTTCAAGATTTCTACCTACTTTCTCTTCCAGTAGATTTAATGTTTCTGTTTTAATATTTAGATCTTTGTTCCATTTTGACTTCAGTTTAGTACATGGTGATAGAAAGTCAATTTTTCCAGCACCATTTATTAAAGAGGCTGTCTTTCTTCCAGTGAATATGTTTGGTGCCTTTGTCAAAGATAAGGCAGCTAAGTGTGTTTGGAGTTGTGTCTGCATCTTCTAATCTGTTCCACTGATCTTCAGGTCTGTATTTTTGCCAGTACCATGCTGATTTTATCATAGTAGCTTTGTAGTATAATTTCTTTCTTTTTTTTTTTTTGTGGGTACCAGGGGGTCGACCTCGGGACCTCGCGCGCCAACAGGCACCCGTGCCGCTGAGCGATATCACCGGCCCCTTTTTCGTATGTGGGTTCCAGGAGTCGAACTCGGGCCCTTGCGCTTGCCAGGCAGGCGCTTAAGCCGCTGAGCCATCTCACCAGCCCATGTAGTGTAATTTCAAGTGAGGGATTGTGATGCCTCCTGCCTTGCCTTTGTTGCCCAGAACTGCTTTTGCTATTCTAGGTCTCTTCTGATTCCAATTTAATTTTAGGAATGATTTCTCTAGTTCTGTGAGGTATACTAATGGTATTTTAATTGGGATTGTATTAAATCTGTATAACAATTTTGGGAATATGGCCATTTTCACTATGTTGGTTCTTCATATCCATGAGGAAGAGATATCTTTCCATTGTCTGATATCCTCTTCAATCTCCTTTTTGAGAGTATTATAATTTTCAATGTATAGATCTTTTATTTCCTTTGTTAGATTGATTCCTAAGTTTTGTTTTTTGTTTTTTGTTTTTTGTTTTTTGTTTTTTGTTTTTTGTTTTTTTTTGATGCTATTGTGAAGGGTGTGATTTCCCTAATTTCTCTCTCAGTGAGTTTGTTATTTGTGTACAGGAATGCTATTGATTTTTGAGTGTTGACTTTGTATCCAACTATGCTACTGAATTTTGTTATTAAATCTAGAAGTCTTTTGGTGGAGTTTTTGGGGTCTTCTATATAGAGTATCATGTCATCTGCAAATAATGGTAATTTAACTTCTTCCTTTCTTATCCTTATTCCTTTTATTTCTCTCTCTTGTTGAATTGCTCTGGCTAATGTTTCCAGAACTATATTGAATAGGAATGGTGATAGTGGACATCCTTATCTTGTTCCTGATTTTAGAGTGAAAGCTTTCAGTTTTTGTCCATTTAGTATGATGTTGGCTGTTGGTTTGTTATAGATGGCTTTTATAGAGGTAAAGACCATCTATTCCAATTTTCTGTAGGGTTTTTATCATGAATGAGTGTTGGACTTTATCAAAAGCTTTTTCTGCATCAATTGAGAGGATCATGTGATTTTTGTCTTCGGCTCTGTGAATATGGTGTATTACATTTACTGATTTGTGTATGTTGAACCATCCCTGCATTCCTGGGATGAATCATAATTGGTCATGGTGTATAATCTTCTTGGTGACTTGCTGCATTCTGTTTGCTAGTATCTTCTTGAGGATTTTTGCATCTATGTTCATTAGGGAGATTGGCTTATAGTTCTCTTTTTTGGTTGGGTCTTTCTCTGGTGTTGGTATCAGGATAATACTTGCCTCCCAGAATGAGATAGGGAGTATTGCTTCCCTTTCAATTTCATTGAAGAGTTTGAAGAGTATTGGCATTAAATCTTCTCTAAGTTTCTTATAAAATTCAGCTGTGAATCCATCAGGACCTGGGCTTTTCTTTCTTGATAAGTTTCTAATACATTTTCAATCTCATTCACTGATATTGGGATATTCAGAACTTTTATAACTTCTTGGTTCAGCTTTGGTAGTTCATACTTTTCTAGGAATCTGTCCATTTCTTCTGTGTTTTCCATCATATGAGAATAAAGATTTTCAAAGTAGGTAGTGATGATCTTCTGAATTTCCACAGGATCGATAGTGATTTTACCCTTTTCCTTCCTCAATGCATGAATTTGACTCTTTTCTTCCTTTTTTTTTTTTGATAAGGTTGGCTAATGGTTTATCAATTTATTTATTCTTTCAAATAACCAACTCTTCAATTCATTAATTACTTCAATTGTTTTGTTAGTCTCCATTGTGTTAATATCTGCTCTGATCTTTATAATTTCATCTCTTGTATGGGCTTTGGGCTTGACTTGCTCCTCTTTTTCTAGAAGCTTGAGATGCAACATTAGGTTGTTTATTTGTACTCATTCTGTTTTCCCAATGTGAGAATTCACTGCTATATTTCCCTCTTAGGACTGCTTTCACTGCATCCCATAAGTTCCAGTATGTTGTATCTGTATTCTCATTTAGTTGTAGATGTTGTTTAATTTCCTCCTTAATTTCACCTGTGATCCACTGGTTGTTTAGGAGGGTGTTAAATTTCCATGTGTTTATGGAGTTTTTGCAGTTTCTTTTGCCATTAATTTTGAATTTCATTGCACTATGGTCAGATAATATGCCTGGGATAATTTCAGTTCCTTTGCATTTTCTTAGGCATGTTCTGTGGGATAGTATGTGGTCTATTTTAGAGAACATCTCATGTGCAGCTGAGAAGAATGTGTATTCTGCTGATGTTAGGTGGAATACTCTGAAAACATCTACTAAGTCCCTTTGTTCACAGGTTTAAATCGGTTCTGGTATTTCTTTGCTGATTTTTTGTCTAGTTGATCTATCTCTTTGTGACAATGGGGTATTAAGGTCTCCCATTACAATTGTGTTATTGCTTATTTGGTTTTTCATGTCTATTAATAATGGTCTTATAGTTGGATGCTCCTGTATTTTGTGCATACATATTTATGATTGTTATCTCTTCCTCTTGAAGTTTTCCCCTAACAAGTATGTAGTGACCTTCTTTATCTCTTTTGATCATTCTTTGAAGTTCACATTGTCTGCAAACAGAATAGCTACCCCTGCTTTTTTCTGGGTTCCTGTTGCATGGAGTATTGTTTTCCATCCTTTGACTTTCAGTCTAGGAATTTCTTTTTGAGTTAAATGTGTTTCTTGTATTCAGCATATTGTTGGATCTTGTTTCTTGATCCACTCTGCCAGTCTGTTTCTTTTAATTGGTGATTGACGCTATTTACATTGATGGTTATAACTGATATGTATTGGCTTATCTTTGGTATGATATTTTCCTGCTGTTGGTTCCCTGCTTTTCCCCTCTGTTTAATTGCTTGCTCTGCCTGGTGGTTTCTATCTGTTGTTGTTCTTGGAATTGTGGTCATTTTTATCTCTGTCTGGAATATCTTTCAGTACTCTTTGTAGGGTTGCTTTGGTGGTCATGAATTTCTTCAGTTGTTCTTTGTCATGGAAGTATCTTATTTCTCCATTAATTTTGAAAGATAGTTTTTCAGGGTACATCAATCTAGATTGGAAGTTGTTTTCTTTCAGAACTTGAAATACTTCACTCAAGCTCTTCTTGATTTGAGGGTTTGTGTTGAGAAGTCTGCCATGATTCTGATGGGTTTTCCTGTATAGGTGATCTGTTTCTTTTCTCTAACAGCTTTTAATAATCTGTTCTTATGCTGAATTTTTGAAATCTTGATTGTTATATGTCTTGGTGTAGTTTCATTTTGGTCATGTCTGTTTGGAGTTCTATATGCTTCATTTATTTATATGTCATATTTTTTATCCGTGCTTGGGAAGTTTTCTGCCATTATTTCTGAGAAGAGTTTTTTTATGGCATTTGTGCTGTCTCCAGCTTTCTCATTGACCCCAATCAATCTTATGTTACTCTTCTTTGCTTCATCTTGTAGCTTTTGGATTGATTTTTCATGTTCTGTTGCTGTTTTTAAGATGTCTTTCTTTTTATGATCACTAGCTGCAATTCTGTCTTCAAAATCTGATATTCTATCCTCTCTGTTCAATCTGTTGCATATATTTTCCATGGGGATTTTAATCTCTTGGATTTCTGTTTGGATCTGTTTCATGGATTCCATTTCTTTCCTTTGTTTGGCATTTTTTGTTTCCATCATTTTTCTAAGCTCAGCTATTCCTTAATCTGTGTCTTCTCTAATATCTTTGATTTTAAGCATCATTTCTTTTTGTACCTGAGAGATTATTTTCTCTATAGCCTTTTCCACTTGGTTTTTCACTTCCATTGGTATCATTTCAGAAAGTTGCAGTGTTTGACTTCCAATTTCATCTATATCATTGTGTTCCGGGCTTGTCCTGGGTGGGCTGGGGGTCTGGGGTTGCATTTTGCTTCTGCCTCTTGTCATTTTCTATTTTTTCTGTTGTATTTTATTTTGTTTTCTATGTTGATACTTGCCTATTTCTTGTGATAGATAGCTTTATCACTAGTATTGTGGCTTCCCCAGGAGATGTCTGTTCTTCAGGGTTGTCCTCTAGTTGTAGGTGATTCTTTATAGTTATCCCAAGAACCTACCTTCCCAGTTTGTAAAGGTGGCAAATTTACTATTTGGCTCAGCACCCAATCCTTTGGTACTGGGCTGTGATGATGATTATGACTCCATACAATCATAGTATTATCATACAGGGGAGAAAAACTGATTTTAACATGTGTGACATCCTGGCTAAAGTAGTACAGTTAGTAATAATCCTTTCAAGTAAAGCTTAACTACTGTCAAACTGTCAAAGCTTAACTACTGTCAAAAAAAAAAAGATAGGTAGAGGACATGATAAAGTAGTGAATGAGGTCAAGTATAGTAGAGTCAAGTCTAGAAGTCAAAGGATAATCGCCCGAGTTTTGGGAAACTGGAGGATACAGGAGGGAAAGAATGAAATAGAATGCGAAAGAGTAATGAGAAAGGGAAGAGACAATGTTTAGTCACTTGAAAGTTTAAATTCAAGAAGTAGTTGAGGAAAGAGAGAAAGGCCATCAATAGAAGAAAATGAAAAGTAAGAAATATAAACAGTGAAAAAAAGAAGGAAGAAAGAGAAGGAGAACAAAAAAGAAATGAAAGAAAGAAAAAAGGAGCCCAAAGAAAGAGAGGAGAGGAAAAAAAAGCCCAAAATCAAAAATAACCACAAAATACAAAACAAAACAAGAGGACATCCAACCAGACAGGAAAGGGATAGCCAATCAGACAAACAAGGGAGAATAAAAGTAGTAAAATACCTCTGGTGTTTACAGTTCTATGACAGTGTCCATGTTTAATCCCAGAAATGTGCTGGCTATGGAGCTGATCTTGGTCTCTGGATGTGGGGGCTGGGACTGGTCTTCTGTTGGTGGAGTTCTCCAGAGCTCAGCTGCTGGCTCCTCACTGCTGCTTCAGACGCTTCCACATTGCTGGTCTCACTGATTACTCTGCCCTCCAAAGGCTTCTGCACATCTGTGCTCCTGGGCCCAGCTGTCTTGGGTCTCGGGGGGTTCCAGTCAGTTCGCCTGCCAAAGGCATATGTCAACAAATAATATCTTTAAAAAAAGGTAAATTTGAAAGAAAATTATAAAATTATAGAAATCAAAGCTAAATCAAAGATTTTAATGAATGTTCATAACAGCATATTCATCATAAATAAAAATATAGAAATGACACAACTGTCCATCAACTGTTGAATAGATAAGTAAAATGCAGCATAGCCATTCAATGGAACACTATTCAGCAGTAAAAAAGTGAAGTACATGTCATGATAAGAATTTACCTTGGAAACATACTAGGTAAAAGAACCCAGCCACAAATGACCATGTATTATCTCCTTCCACTTATATGAATAGTAAACCAGACAGAAAAGATTATTGGTTGCCAAGAACTTGGAGAGTTGAGGGTAATAGGATGTGACTCGTTACGGGTATAGATTCTTTGAGGCTAATTAAAATGTCCCAAAATAGATTGTGGCAATATTAGCACAATGTTGTAAATATAATGGGAACTGCGTATGTTAATTATTAATTATAAAGTATGTTAGTTATACCTCAATTTAAAAAGTAAATTAATAAAAAAGGATTTGAGAGAAATGGAGACCAACACTGGAGATAAGCAAAGAAAATATAACATATTACACAGTAGAAGACTCTGAAGAAGAAAATCAAAACAAAAGAATACTTAAAACTAAAATTCTAGAAAACTTTTCTGAAATATGTATTAGATTCAGAAATGTAAATTAAAACAACCTATCACATTCCTGATAATACTTATCTGGAATGACTTTTTTTTTTTTTTATTTTATTTTAAAGAGAAGAAAAAACAAAACAAATCAAAAGAAGAACAAATTTTCAAAACAACATAATAGGAGGGTAAGAATGGTTAATACATTGCGTATTACTATCTTTAAGTTAGTTATTCAGGACACCAGACATTAGCATTTAATTATCCAAACATTATTGGCACAAACCTTACTCTTCAATGAACTAAGTAAAAATCGTAGTGTATCTATCTTAACCATCATATATATATATATATATATATATATATATATATATATATATATACAATTTTTTTTCCCTTTCCCTTCTTTCTTTTCCTTATTCCAGTCTCTCTTTCCTTTTGACCAGTTTCTTTTTGATTCACCATGTCTATTGTACATTTTGGATCTTATTTACTCTTTCAGTTTCTCATACTAGAGAGACAATACGATGCTTACACATGTGCTTCTGGTTTATTTCACTTATGAGTATTTTCTCGAGTTGCATCCATTTACCTATAAAAGTCTCCAGTTTATCCTTCTTAATGGCTGAATAGTACTCCATTGTATAAAAATACCACATCTTTCTTATCCATTCCTCAGTTGATGGGCATTTGGGTTGTTTCCAAGATCTGGCTATTACAAATTGTGCTGCTATAAACATGGGTGCACATATATCGCTGTGGTATGATGTTTTTAATTCTTCTGGGAAGATGCCCAGAAGGGGAATAGCTGGGTCAAATGGGACCTCCAACCCTAGCTTTTTGAGGAAACTCCACACTGACTTCCACAGTGGCTGTACCAGTCGACACTCCCACCAACAGTGGAGAAGGGTTCCTTTTTCCCCACAGCCCCTCCAGCATTTGTTATTAGTTGATTTCTTTATAGTAGCCATTCTTTCTGGGGTGAGATGGTATCTCAGTGTTGTTTTAATTTGCATCTCTCGAATGACTAGTGATGTTGCACATTTTTTTGTATATTTATTTGCCATTAGTATTTCTTCATCTGAGAAATGTGTATTCATCTCAGATGCCCATTTTTGGAGTGGGTCTTTAAATTTGGGAGGTCTAATTTTTTTGAGTTCTTTATATGTTCTCGATAGTAATCCTTTGTCTGAGGAACAGCTGGCAAACATTTTTTCCCACATTGTGGGTTGTCTCTTCACTCTGTTGGTGGTTTCTCTTGCTGTGCAAAAGCTTTTTAATAAGATGAGATCCCAGTTATTGATTCTTTGGGATAGTTCCCGTGCGGTTGAGTTTTTATTCATAAAGTCTTTGCCTACACCAATGTCTCCAAGGGTTTTACCTATCCTACCTTCCAGCAGATTTAATGTTTCTGTTTTAATATTTAGATCTCTGATCCATTTTGAATTTAGTTTAGTGCATGGTGAAAGATATGGGTCTAGTTTTAATCTTCGGCATGTGTAGAGCCAGTTTTTCCAGCACCATTTATTAAAGAGGCTATCTTTTTTCCAGCGAATGTGTTTGGCACCTTTGTCAAAGATAAGGTGGCTTAGTATGTCTGGGGTTGTTTCAGCATCTTCTAATCTGTTCCATTGATCTTCAGGTCTGTTTTTTTGCCAGTACCACACTGTTTTTATCACAGTAGCTTTATAGTATAATTTCAAGTCGGGGATTGTGATGCCCCCTGCCTTGCCTTTGTTGCCCAGAATTGCCTTTGCTATTCTAGGTCTCTTCTGATTCCAAATGAATTTTAGGATTGTTTTCTCTAATTCTGTGAGATATGCTGTTGGAATTTTGATTGGAATTGCATTAAATCTGTATAACAATTTTGGAAGTA
Source organism: Erethizon dorsatum (assembly GCA_028451465.1). Lineage (NCBI taxonomy): Eukaryota > Metazoa > Chordata > Mammalia > Rodentia > Erethizontidae > Erethizon > Erethizon dorsatum. The sequence goes on from CM051828.1 coordinate 53,485,387, forward strand.
TGGCCATTTTCACTATATTGGTTCTTCCTATCCAGGAGCAAGGGATATCTTTCCATTTTCTGATATCCTCTTCAATCTCCTTTTTCAGAGTACTGTAGTTTTCAGTATAGAGGTCTTTTACATCCTTCGTGAGGTTGATTCCTAGGTATTTCATTTTTTTGGATGTTATTGTGAAAGGTATTGTTTCCCTAATTTCTCTTTCTATCTGGAATGACTTGATACCAGAAACTATTCTAAGGAAAAATAAAAAATGTTTGAACGTCTGGACAAAAATATCAGGTAATTTAGGTTAAAAAAAAAGTTACTTCTAAACCCTTCTAGAGCAATATTTACATAGGGAAAAATCAAGATAACACATTTAAGACACTGAAGAAAATGTGAACCACGAATTTTTATTGAGAAGAATGTCAGGTATAAAATGCACAGACAAAAATGTAAACAACCTGCTAATTCTCTTCCTGAGTCCTTCCTATGGACTCGATCCCAGAACAAGCTTCAGACAAGCAATAAAAGACTGTGTTCCTCCAAAGTGGCCTGACCTTTGCACTTGCCTTCCATAACCTCTAGTCTTATCTGGCCTGATGAGTGTCTTTGCTTACCTGGGAGCCCGGGATCACACAGGATATCTGGCAGTGTGATATAGGGTGGGGACTGGCCACACCACCAAGGCCAACAGTGTGATTACAGTGGAACCAGTTGACCTGGAGATCAATCGTGGGGACAATCGGTCAATCATGCCACGTGGTGGAGCTCCAGTAGAAGCTCTACACCGTGCATATTGTCACTTAACAACGCTAGGATAGTGGGAATTCTATAGTATTGCTTCCTCAGACTCTACCCCATGTGTTTCTCTTCTTAGCTTATTTTAACCTACATCCCTTCCGTACACTAAAACATAAAGAGGAGTATAATAGCTTTCTGTTGGTTCTTTGAGTCCTTATATAAATTCTTAAAAATGAGTATGATTCGGGAGTTCTTCCATACTTTCAGCTGGTGTCAGGAGCGAGGGAGGTGTGCGTGGACCTGTTCCACCTAACATTCGTAGTTGGCCAGCCCCCTTCAGACATTAACACAGGCACTGCTTGTAAGCATTACACATATGATTAGTATAGAACCAGGATTAAAAAAGGGATAAAGGGGGTAATGTGATATGTAATATCCCTTTGCTCAATCTAAATACAGCTATAAAATGGCAGAGAAACGGGGTGAGCATGTACACAAACTATTCACTCTTCTCAGTAAATATATTGATGAGGGTAGTATTGGTGCTGTTATTCTATAATGTAAGGGTGGTGTGTTTTAACAAATAAGTTAGTAATTGTTGGATATTCTAATTCTATAGTTCCTGAGTCCCTTAGAACCAGGATTCTTTATGTGAAGAAAGAAGATATACATAGAATGAAATGCAACAAAAAATATATTCTAGTCTGAATTTGAGTGTGTGTGTGTGTGATCTAGTCCTCCCATACCATATAATAACCATATCAGTTGGGGAAATCCTAGAAAAAATGAACCTTTACCAATGAAGTTTCCAGTTCCCTAGAATGTAATCTTGAAATGTCATTTCCACTAAGAGGAGCTAAGGTTTCTCGGAGCTGATTTCTAGACTGGGACATGGAATATACAAGCTGTGTTTGGGAAATTTATTATAACAGAGCAAGGAAGCTATCATGTCATGTCAAAAGAACTTCAAGCCAACCTGAAGAGGTTCCCACTGATCAAATATCGGACATTGGAGCGTCAAAAAGATCAAATTCATCAATATGCTAATATGTTTAAACTCATGAGTTCACAATGATATATTCCTTTAAACAAATGGATCATCCTTAAAGGAATGATGGTAAAGAAGTTATTATCTTGAAAACTGAGAGAGAAATGTCCTATCATTTATCCTTTTTAATATGAACTATACCACTGGGAAACCACATAGCGAAGGAAGCAAACTGTCTCTTAAAAACGTGTCACAGGATAATAAAATGTTTGACATACTAATACATATAGTTACTTACTGATGTGTCCTCATAATATATAAAGCTAACATATAAAGCTATAATTGACAAAATTAAAAAGAATAATATACAAGTTCATAATTACACAGGAGATTTTAACATGCCCCATTCAATAACTGATTGGTCAAGTAAATAAAAATCAGCAAGAACATAGTAGCCCTAAAAAGTTAAGCTAAATTGAATGGATATTTCTAGAACATTGTAACCAACAAGAACAAAGAATATTAGTTTTCTTTTGCTGTGCAACAATTAAACCAAAATTTAGCAACTTCACAAACATTAATCTTTCATTTTTAGCATTATTTTGCAACTTTCTTTTTTTAATATATATGTGGGTACCAAGGGTCGAACTCAGGACCTCGTGCTTCCAAGGCAAGCACTTATGCTGCTGAGCTATATCACCGGCCCTATTTTGTAACTTTCACAGAAATTTTACACTCTTTTGTTAACCTTATTCCTAAGTACTTTATTCTTTTTATTCTATTTCAAATGTTTTTAATTTATTTTTGAATTTTTCATTGCTAATGTATAGAGAAAGAAGGGATTTCTATCCTGCAAACTTACCGAAGTTATTTATTAGTTCAGATAGTTTTTCTTGGATTCCTTGGGAAGAAGTTCTTTTTTTAAAACACCTGTGCTCAGGCATCTGCAGAAAAATTAAATTTAAAAATCTGGCAATTAAACCCAGAGCATGGTATTTTAGAACATTCCCAAATGAATGTCATGTATGGCCAGAATTGAGAACTGCTGGCAGTATTAGAGAATGAATTACTCTGAAAAGTCCCTACAAATATATCAGGATTCTCTTCTCCACTCCTTTGCCTTAGTTCTCCTTGCCTGGAATGCAGCTCAGCCCTGACATTTGCTGAACTAAATCCTCTTCATCTCTGATGAGTTAGTTTAAGTAATGTTAATCCCAGGGAACCTTCCCTCTCACAGGTGGGGCTTGGTCCATTTTCTCGTGGGCTCCCATTGCATATTCTAATATCATAATAAGCATAATTGTGTACATAATATAATTATGTATCTACCGTCTTCAAATAAGGTTTGAGCTCTCTAAAGGCAAAAACCATAATTCATGCATCTTTGTATCCTCTGTGTTTAGAAGAGTCTGGCATATAATAGATACTGAGTGAATGATGATTGGATGGGTAGATGGATAGATGAATGGATGGATGGAAAAATGAATAGCTCAATCTTCTTCATGGTAGATGGGCCTACCTAGAGTAAGAGATTAGGATGAAGTCAGCATGTTGAAAAGAGGAGAATTTTGGAGACTGCCGCTGCAAGCCATCAAGAGACAAAAGAATCAAACATTGCAAATTCAGGAAATAAATGTCTTTACTGTAGTTAAAACATTGGTTTAACCATGAAATCCATTCTATGTGCAAAGTACTTTGGGTACTGTAGGGCTGAAAGCAATGAGCAAAGACCCAAAGACGATTTAGTAACAGTTGCAATGAATTATCAACCCTTTACACCTTAGTGTAAACAAAAGCTTTAAAGGCAGGAGAAGGGCGCCATCTACTGAGAAAATGAAGCCTAACAGAGCGTTGAGCAACTTCAGAGATTTCCCGTTTTAAATTTATTCCTAAGCCTTGTCCTAATTATTTGCTCTGTACACTGCATATCTTATTGAGTACTTTTATAGCCTATTTTTAAAACATTTATAGTTTTTAAAACTTTACATATCAATGAATATCTCATGCCTGCTAATAAATACATCACATTTTGTTCATATTCTCCTTAAAATTTGTAGTGTTTTTTTTTCCTAAATGATTTAAATTTTTTAAAAAAATAAAACTTAGTGGGCAGCATAGCTCCAAAGTTTAGACTATTATTCACTTAAAAACAGAACTACCACTTGTTTTGTTAATAAATTTGTGGGAGCAGAAGAATTTTTGACACAAACATGAAGTTCAGATATATATAAGGCAAAATGCAAGCAGTGTTCAATCAAATACAGTCTTAGAACTTTTGTCCAAAAAGCATCACCAGCGTTGCATTGGATGTAATGAAGCAGATGGAATCACCAGATCAGACCAATAGGTTTTCAGTCTAGGTGGGAAAACAAAACAGTGGATGCCACGCCAAACATACTCTCTAGTCCCTATGGGCACAGCATGAACGATCCTTGCCCGTTCACCAGAGGCTTACTTGGTATTCAGATTGGGGTTTGAAACAAACACACGGAGTTTGTTTTGTGACACCCCTGCTGCGTTCCTCTGAAAAGCCCCAACAGAAGCAGCAGCATTTTCTGAGCACTTTCTGTTTGCTGGTCACTAAGCCGGTGGATCACTTAAGCAATCATATGGAGTAGATTTGCTGGGGGGACTTTTGCTTTTAACTAATATGATTTTTAATTAACAAATCATGATGTTGCTACATTTATGGAATGCAATTTGATGCTTTGATACATGTATATATGTACGTGAATGACGAAATTAAGCTAATCAATGTATTCAGCAGTTCACTTAACATTTTTGTGGTAAAACACTTGAAATTTACTTAGTTATATTGAAATGTACAATATGTTATTATTGACTATAGTCACTGCTGTATAGTAGATCTCAAAACCTAGTCCTCCTTTCTAGCTGAAACTTTGTACCATTTGAGTAGCAATTTTCCCATTCTCTCATTACCCACCATCCCAGCCTCTGTAATCATCATTCTACTCTCTACTTCTATAAATGCAACTTTTTTCAGATTTTGCATATAAATGAGATCATGATGTTATAATGAATTTAGTGATAAATAAAAAGAGACTCAAAGAAACTGAAGGAACTCATCCAAGTTCACACATGTAATAAATTGAAATTCCAAAGCCAATCTCTTTTACTCTAAAATCTAATTTGTTTTTTCACTTTGCCTGGGCTGATACGTAAGGGGAGAGCAAACAGTCCAGCCAAGAAAAATACTTGCAGGCAGCATTAAAGGAGAGGCTCTAATTCTTAGACTGGTGATGTACAGTTAAGTAAATCCTCATTAATTTGAACTCTTTGCAGTATCTGTAAAGTAGTGTTTCTCAAAGGGTGAGCGCATCGAAACGATGATCCCTCTGTGCTCCGTGAAAAAGGGTGCTGCTTGTACAGTTGGGTTTGGGAAATCCTGCATCCAGTAACCGCCCCCAGGCAAATATACAGTACATCAGTATGTTGAACAGGTCAAGAACTGTTTACATGGTTTTTATACAAGGTTTCCCACAGAATTTCCTGTGACACATTTAACATCCCGGGAAACACCAGTTAGAAAATATACCCTAGCCAGTGAGGAGTCATTGACAGGGGCCAGACAGGGAAACACCATGGTTAGATTTGCATTTTTAACATGGGGTGCTGGCAGGTGGGTTTTGGGAGTGAGAAAGATTGATTCTGAAGATATATCTGGTAGAATAGGAATAAAGAGACAGGAACAATATGGAGAAAAATTTAGGAAGTAAAACAAATAGGATTTGGAGATGGATCAGATGTGGGAGAGAAATAAATAATAAATAGCCTACAAATTCCAACTTGGGTGATGGAATAAATGTTGTACCATATAAAAAAAATTGGTTTAACTTTTTAAATCTAGTGGTTTCCAAATTTATTGACCTCTAACGCTCCCCTTCCCATGGTACCAGTGTTCTATTGAACACACTTTCAGATCTTCTGCCGTAGGAGTAGCATGGATTGAAAAGGCAAACGGCCCAGAGAAACTGAATGATATCATCCAACTTCAATGGGGAAAAATACTAAGAAAATTTTATGGTGATAAATGAATTTTGCTAAACAGATTAATAGTGTCCATATGATTTAAAGGAATATATATATGTATGTATGTATATATATATATGTATATATATATATATATATATATATATGTATATATATATATATAATTTAAGAGGAAAAGCTTCTCTTTTTGTGGTCCAGTATATGATCTAGAGCAGAGGATTGACACACTGTAGATCTCAGTCCAAACTGAACCTGCCACCTGTTACTAGAATACAGCCATGCTTGTGTATTTGCATATTGTCTATGGCTGCTTTCATGCAACAATGTCATCTTTGACTTGTTTACACAGAGACTAAAAAGCCTACAAAACCTGAAATAGTTACTAACTGGCATTTTATGAAGAAAGTTCACTAACATATGCTTAACACATAGGTCTGCCTTTTTTGGTTGAAAAAAAGAGAGATAGAGATCAAGTTGATATGTTGAAATCTATTAATATGAACATTAATAAATTTGCAACCCAAGTTTCCACAGACTATGCCAGGTGATAAGTACAAAGAAATTACAACAAAGAAACCCAAAGTATAAATCTTCAGTTTGGCCGGGAATATAGCTCAGCGGCACAGCATCTGCCTGGCAAGTGTGAGGTCATGAGTTCGATTCCCGGTACCAAAAGAAAAAGAAAAAAAGTCTTCAGTTTGCCCTCTCACTCCACCCACAGAGATTTAGAAATTCTATCCCTAGTGTATATTGCTAAAGTTTATGATAACAGCTCTGATATAGGAGAAATATAACTCCCAAGCTGCTGGGTGTCGGGTACACCAAATTCATGTCCCCCAAAATCAAAGGATGAATTCCAAGGAATGATAGGGATTAAGAATAGGAAAGATTTACTGAGAGCTAGCTCCTGAGAGATAGGAGGGGTCCCAAAAGTAGGTTGCTACAAGATCATTTCCCTAAGAATATTTTATAGAGAAAAATCACCAGGTGGGTACAAAATCATGAGGTGAGTACAACATGGGTCAAACAATAATCAACCAATAATCAACCAATAAGATTACAAGTATAGCTGCTTAGCTAATATTGATCCAATAGGGAAGCAGGTCATGTTGCAAGAGCAAGGGTACATGGAAAGAAAGGCATTTTGGGGAAGGGATGGGTCCGGATGTTTTGGTCACCCATGTGGGTGACTGATGTCTATCTCGACTTTACTGGACCAGGTGATACCAAGTATAGTATAATCTCAAGTCATTGCTTATCCTCGGGGAGGCATGTAGGTCTGGTCATTACATCTTTATCTTTAGACCTGGCCTTCAACAGATGTGTCCCCAGCCACAGTTGTGTTGTGTTCTTCTCTTCTGCACTGGCTCCCTCGAGAGCCTAGCCCTGTCTGACTGCCTCTAATAGTTCTACCTAACTTAGCTGCTTATAATACTCTCCTGGTGACAACCATATCGCATCCCTCCCTTCTTCCCTCACACATGTGTGTGTTGCCTCTCACATCTGAAGCTCTAACTTCCCAAAGTGGGCTTGTCCAGATAGCTACCAACACCACCCCCGTGCTCCTCCGCTAACACATTTCATGGAGCTTTTGCCGGTTAAGAATGCATTCAGAAGCAAATAACAGAAATTCCTACTACAGAGGATTAATCAAAATAGGTTCTTGTTTACTCCCATTCAAAAAGAAATCTAGCAATAGGTATCCAGGGCTGATTCCAATTAGGAAGAAGGGAAAGAATAAGAGGAAAGTCAAAGGGCTAAAGGAAGCATTCCAGTGAACATTGTCTTTTTAAAAGCATTATCGGAAGCCTAACCTGATAAACTCCATTTACATCTCATTACCCATATCCAGATCACCAAGCTAACTTTTCTGGCAAGGAAATCTATTAAAGGTGTGCTAATCAGCTTTTCATTACTATAATAAATATCTGAGATAAATAAACTTATAAAGAGCAAATGTTTGTGTCTTAGTTACTTTTCTCATTGCTGAGACCCAACACCCAAAATTAAAAGAGGAAAGGTTTATTTTGGTTTGTAGAGGTTTCAGTCTATAGTTGGCTGGCTCCAAAGCAGGGTGACATGACAGAGGGGCACAGCAAAGGAGAAACAGTTCTTGACAGGCAGAAGGCAGCAAAGCAGCAAAGCAGCAGCAGCAGTGGCCTTCTTTCTGTCCCTTATATTCCATCCAGGCTACCTGTCCTTTGGGTGGGTAACACTCATACCCAGGGTGGGGCACCCTTAATCCCAGCATCACATCCTTAATCCCAGCATCACACACCCTAGATCCAGTCACTTCTGAAAAGCCCCATCTATGACCGCATGAGGCTTTGGGGGGACATCTAGATACAAGCCATAACAGTTTCTTTCAGCTCCCAGTTTTAGGGGTGTCAGTTCCTGGTCATTTAGCTCTATTGTTTTTGGGCCTGTGGCAGGGCAGAATATCCTGGCAAGAGCACATGGTACAGGAAGCCCATTTACCTCATGACTGGGATGGAAAATATAAGAAAAGACCAGTAACCCACTGTCCTCTTCTAAGGAATGCTCCAATAACCTAAAACATCCCACGAGGCCCCACCTCTCAAAGTTTTCTGCCATTTTCCAATTGTACTAAACTGAGAATCAACCCTTTAACAGAGACGGTTCAAGGACATTCCAGATACAAACTATAGCAGAGTATGTTTGAGCTTTCCCGCCTCTCTGGTAGAGGAAGTTGAAAAGATATTGGGAATGGCTAACTCAGCGCTGCTGCTTTTTTCCACTCTCCAACATGCTCTCTCCATTGTTTGGACAAGTGAAGACAATGCCTTCCATTCTCATGGGCTCCCCTTAGATATGGGCCTGCACAGTCCTGTCAACTACACTCAGCCACTTATTGCAGTGTGGAGACTATGATCTTCTGTGTGTATCACAGCCTCTTTTCCTCATGAGATTGCGCGTGGACAGTAGCATACTACAGAACAACCTGGCCAAAACCAACTTACCATATTAACTTTGCCACAACTCTCTCTTCTTACTCTAAAGCTTGACCCTGAAAATAATTTGTAAGTATGCCAAGCCTGTTAAAAAATTCTCCCCATGATGTTCCTATCTCAGATGGGTTAATCCTGGCAGATCTTCTATATATCTCCAGACATCGCTGAATCTGTAAGTTGTACACAGTATTTATGGAACACCTAGCACTTGCTGCAATTTTAATGTCTACATTTTAATTATATATATGTTGCTTATTTATAAAGCAGATCAGAAAGAAAGTCTTGGGAATATAATGACTAGTACAGCATCATGTCTGTAAATTTAATAAGAATTAGTACTTGGAGGTTAAGGGTAGCTCAGTGGTACAGCTCATGCTTAGCATACATGAGGCCATGAGTTCATTCCCCAACATCCAAAAAAAATCAGTACTTTGGTGTTTGGCTAGATGGATGGCTTTTATGCAAAATATGTTTATTGAATATTCTAAAAATTACCTGGATTTAAAAACAGAGTTCTAAATTCTCCAAATTAGACAAGTTATATTCAACTCAAGTGCACCATAAAATGAATATTTACCCTTTTGCTAAACATTGCATTGGTCATGTGTAAACATTAAGAATCTATTAAACATCATCAACTAACAATCATTAATTTCGGTGTAGAATATCCATTTGACTTACACAATTCACTCAGTTTTCTCTAGATTCATCACCTTAGAAACATAGTGTCTTTACTTATAGGCAAACTTTAAGGGGCACTGGTTAAGGCCATCCTATCGCCCCAAAATATTTTTGAAACCTGCTCACTAATGCTTGACATCTTTTGCTTGGGATGTTTAGATCCTTCATTTCACAATTAAAAATAAGACCAGTCAAAATTTCTATGGAACAAGTAATAATTCCACACAAAGGCATGAAAGTATGAATGTAGTGATTAAGAATTCAGGCTCTAGGTGGATTTGGTGGTGCAGCCTGGGCAATTTAAAGACTGGACAAGACCCTGTCTCAAGATAAATCATCATCATCATCATCATCATCATCATCATCATCATCATCATCATCAGGGCTGGGGATGTAGGAAGGCCCTGTGTACAATCCCCAGTACTGGGAAAATAAAAAAGAGTTCAGGCTCCACTCAGATGGGCCAGTAATAGTCAACCACTGTTGACTATGTTTTCTCATCTGTTTGTGAAATAATCATCTCTTCCCCACGTGGTTTTTTTCCCTAGGTTTACATAAAATAATATTTACAGAGTACTCTGTGAGCGGGCAGCTAGGAAAGACTCAATAGATGCTAGTTGTTGTTCTTGTTTTATTTCTGTTGTGCTGAAGAGAAAAGGAAAGAATACATAAAGAGAGCCGGGGATATAGTTCATTGGCACAGCACCTGACTGGCAAGCGCAAGGTCCTGAGTTCGATTCCTGGTTCCAAAAAAAATGGAGAGAATACAAAAAGAACCAAGTTACCTAAAGGGAGGGGAAGACATATTCCACAGTGGGGAAAAACACCAGAAGAAAAGAGAAATTCCTCTGGCATGTTTTGAACAGTCTCAACTTCCCAATTTTTAGCCCCCCCCCCGCATGAGCCAACCAAGGGCAGAGGGCAGTTCAGGACTCACTGGAGGAAGCAGTGCAGCAATTTCCCACCAGATGGCAGCATGGAGCCACCACCATTTCCACCCTTGAGCTGCATTAGGGTTAGCAGTCCGGTATGAACAACACAGCTTCCCAATACTAATTAGTTCACAACAGTGGAAATAGAAATTATGTCAGCCAGACTCACTCTATCATACCATCTAAGTTCTAAGTAATGATGTTTCTGAAATTTTATTTCAAGCTATTTTCCTCACTCCACCTTGCTGTTCTGGGGTATGTAAAACGACTAGCAAACCTGACTTTTTCCAAAAAAAGAATCATTTTACACACAAAGGAAAGAATTATAGGATCCACAGCAAGCATTTTGTCTGTTCTTTCTAAACCCATAGCGCCTCAACTATAGCTAAAAATGTTATTAAAAGAAAACATCCTTTTCCAAGCTTATAGGCAAATCACATTTTAACAATATCAGTTCAAAAGTAAAGATGCCTCAGAAATCCAATTTTTTGCAAAAAAGTTAAGCACAAGTCCATTAACATTTTTCAAGACCAATTTTAAGATACTTATCAGCCTATAATGGATTGGTAAAAATAAAGTATATTTTACCCAAAAACCCAAAGTTTTTATTAAATTTCATCACTGATTTAAAGGATTATGTTCCTATATAGCTACAAATAGGAATGACATTAAAGTGATCTGTCACAGATTAAAATAGTATAATATCATTTTGAATTCATTCATTTTTAATTGGGGACTAAGTTATTCCAAGGAGATCAAAAATATACACAATGTCCCCAAATGTTAAAATTTATGTTTGACTTGTAAATTTTAGCTAAGAGATGAGGAAAACACATATATCCAAATAACTCCTTAGAAAATATGCTTACACAGAAGCTAGAAACAACAAAACAGCCTTGCTTACATCAGCACTCACGTATATTTGAATTTCCCCAGACCTGCATTTATACTGTAATATAACCTGGGCTGGTATTACAGTTCCGGGCACACTCCTTTTCTCTGGAGGTGTGGCTAAACTTTAACGTATATTAAACGTGAGTGCATGCTAATTTAAATAAACATTTCAAAATAATTTTTAATAGTGATATGAGGAAGACAAAAGTATCTACCATTTAAAATATGCAGTCTAACTTTATCAGCATATTGACAAACTACATCATGTGCCTCCGGATCCAATTCACTGAGAACGCAAGAGCATTGCTCCTACTAAAAAAAACCAGGACCAGAACCGGGAGATGAGGAAATCATAAGCAAACCCAAGTGGAGGGAAATTCTACAACTAAATGTCCTGTACTGTTCAAAATGCCAGTCATGAAAAGTAAAAGAAGGGTGAGAAACTGATCTAGATGAAAGGAAACTAAAGTCACTGAAAACTAAATGCAACAACTGATTCTGGACTGTTTTTTTGACCAGCAAAAAATAAGTTGATGTATGAGACATTACTGAGAAAATCGGCAGAATTCATATAAAGTCTGTGTATTGGATGATAACTATGTACCTGTGTAAAGTTTCTTGATTTTGGTCATTATACATGGGTATGTAAGTGAATTTCCTTATTCTTGGGAAACGTACATTCAGGAGTAAAGGGTAATGAACTATCAAGTGGCTCAGAAAATGTATATATTCATATGTGTAAGAGGGGAGAAAGAGGGAGAGAGAGGATGAATATACTTTCTGTGCTTGTCATTTAGTGAGGGCTCAACAAACACCTGCTGAATGACAAGTGAATGAATGCATGAATCACAATAAAAATACATTTATGTCACTGTTTTTTAGGTAGAGCAAATGTTAACTGTGTTGTAAAAACTCATGGTATAGATTTTAGCAAAAATACTTTATGAATTGTCTGACCGGCTATTTTAGCACTTGAAAAGACTCAAACATTGTTTAATTTAGCTAAATCCCTTCTAATCTAACTCACACCTAGAATTCACTTTCTGCTTGAAAAGAAAACCAAATGCCCCCAACTCGATCATCATTCTCCCCCTCTTCTCTGTGTTTAGCTGGATGCCCAACTTCTTACACTATGGTTCCTCACATAGGCATCTCTGAGTCCCAGAAGCTGTATGCAGTCTCTCAAATCAGATGCAAAATCTAAAACCTTTTGGGTCTCACTGTAATCTTGAGTTTAGGGAAATCTGCAGGTCAAAGGTTGGGCACTTAATAGTGAGCATGAATTGGCCAGTAACTATAAACCTTTAGCAAATGGCATCATCTTTCCTGTTCTCAATATTAAAATAACTAAAACACAGGATTAAACAATTTCTTTTTTTTGCGTGTGGGTACCGGGGGTCGACCTCAGGACCTTGCATGCCAGCAGGCGCCCGTGCCGCTGAGTGATATCACCGGCCCTTTTTTCGTATGTGGGTTCCGGGAGTCGAACTCGGGCCCTTGCGCTTGCCAGGCAGGCGCTTATGCTACTGAGCCATCTCACCAGCCCAGGATTAAATAATTTCTAAAATCACCTTTACTTCTGAAAGGCTATGATTCTGTAGCCAAGATAAGTAAAAATGATAACAAAGAATCAAGAACAGAAAACTTCGAAATGCAGTAGAATGTAAATATGATCATGAAAGACATTGATTTATTTTAGGATTTAGATGCAGAAGTCAGAAGAAGACTTCCCTGCACAAACTGATAGAAGATAATTAGGTAATTATAGACTGGAAGTTTTAGAAAATGATAAATGACTTAATAAAACAGTTGACCATGATTCAAACCAGCTGTGATTGAGTGACACATCTCCAAATACTGTAATTAATACCTCTGAAACAATTCTAGCAATGAGTAAACTTTTCTTCCTTTATACTTCCAATGGCTTGGAAGTAAATGCAGGAGTTTTTTTAGGTTACTAGATCAATGGTCTGAAAGTGTGGTCTGCAAGTCTAGACCAGAGATCAAAGCATCTCAGAGTGAACAGACAAGGGCTGACAAACAACAAGTCCAACCCAAGGAAAGTGAGGACCAGGCTGGTTGAGTGGCTTGTCAAAGATCACACAGAACACGCAGTGGGCTCACTCCCAGAATTTCTGGCTGTGTATCTCCCCACCAGGCAGCTCATCCACAAAATACTTCTAACCAGACACTAAGGGGCTGGTCTCTGGTGCTTTTCTTGAAACTGTACCTGTATTTCACTTCTGACTTCGACTAATGCCTTCCATTCCTGCTTAAGTTTAGGGTCAGTCATGTACAGTGAGATCTTTTGCAGAGCTGGAGTCTTTTCCCTACTATGGGAAGGGGGTCAAGGCTGGGAACTTCCCACTTCCTAGTAGAAGTAAAATTTTTCTAAGAGTGTGTCTGGGGAATATACTCACAAAAGCTCTTCTAACACAACTATCTGAGTGTTCTCTTTCTATTGTTACTTCTCTGCAATGATAGTAGGAAAACAGGGCTACGTTGTCCTCCAAAGGCTTATATCTCCATCTAATTGTAGTTTGGAAAATCGGAAAGCCATTGCCATTATGGTACCTTGTACATGTTCTAAATTCAAACTAGGATGCCAAAGAAAAAAGAAGCCAATCCTCTCATGAACATTGAACATATATCTTTTCTGATTTTTCTGGATGGAGAAGACAGAGCTAAGCAGTACTCCCATGATGCAAAATAATTCCCGTCATTATATCTATAGGCAATAAAGACCGGCTTTTTTTTTCTTATGGTGATGGTGGTCTCCATTTTAGTATATGGTGGAACAGAATGAACATTTCAACACAACTGTTCTAGCATTGAAGTGAGCCATCTCCAGTTCCTCATGGCTACTTCCCAGACCCTGACAAAGCTAGATGAGAGCTAAGTTTTCATAGTTCACCATGCTCTGTGTAAAGATTACTCTATCCAAAGCCACGGGATCCAGAGAGATATCAATAGAACCTGCTATCACAGATCCCCTTGCCGAATTTTATTAGGAAAACAATACAAGAATTTTTAACCAGGTACAAAGCATCTTCAGTACAAATAAGAACGTAATTTCCTGTGACAAGGACTCTTCTACCCTCTCTATGTCTTTCCTAATCATGTTAGGACTCTAGACTTTGTTAGGTCATTCAAACTCTTTGTCATCCACAATATTTCAATGAAATAAAAGTATTTTCTCATCAGTTTAAAGGTTTGAGAATACCTGATCGGGATATGTGCACCAAAAATGGTATAAGGTCTAAGCCTTCTTTTTTCCCTAGAGAATCAAGACCTGTAATTCAATCTGTGAGATCATTCACATGGAGGGGAAGTAGAATCCTGAGGTTTAGTTTCCTTTGTGGGGAATCAGAACATCTGACTCTGGATCCCTGTTCTTTAACTTGCTACTCATGTGAATGTGGGTAAGTCACTGCACCTCTTCAAATCTCCTTTAGTTCATCCATGAAAACATGCCTTGAAACAAGTTTGATAAAAAGCAATCAATACATTTTAGCAATTATTATTATTATAAGTGCTGCTGTAAAGGTTTTATAGTTTCAATGTGTCTGTGAAAGTTCATATGTTAGAATCTTAAACCTCAGTGCGACAGTGTTGAGAAATGTGAACATTAAGAAGTGATTGGATCATGAAGGCTCTGTTCCTATGAGTGGATTCATATCATTATCCCAGGAATGGGGCAGTTATCATGGAAGTGGGTTCCTGATAAAAGGGCGTTTCTTTCTCTCTTTCCATCTCTCCTCTCCCTCCCTCCTTCTCTCCCTCTCCTCTCCTCCTCCTGCCAGTAACTCTCTGACACCCATCTCTGTGATGCTTTCTGTCATGTTATGATGCATCAAGATGGCTAACGCCAGATGCAGCCCCTCACTTTTGGATTCGCCACCCTCCACAACTGTCAGCCAACTAAGCAGGCCAGTCTGTGATATTCTATTGCAGCAGCACAGTGGACAAGGACAGAAGGCAATGTCATATAACATTTAGGCTTACAGGTCTGAAAATACATTGCCAGAGTTAAAATTCTGGTTCCATCCCGTACTAATTATGTGACTAGGGGCAAATTTTTTAAGCTTGAGTTACAGGATTTTCTCCTGTCATGTAAGGATGAGAGCTGTCATGAGAAATAAATGACAAGGAAAAGCAATGTATCCACAGAAATTGTGTGGCAAAGTGTTTGGTGTATACTAAGCATTTAAAAAATACTAGCTATTGTTATTATTAATAGTGATGTAGTACGAGCAAAAGCAGCAGTAGTGGTTATACTATTGCTCTGTTTGGGAGACAACTTGTAATTATTAACTGTGGCGTACCTCTGAAAAATGTTCTTGGCAGAAATAAGGTTCCCATTCCTGACTGGCGCTTATTACAAATACTCATCTCTGAACAGAGCAAGGAACTTTGAAAGAAAATTCTGAATGAACCAAGAGTTCACAGTAATATTCTACGTGGAAAATCACTTTTCCCTCCTGAGCTGTTTCATTTGCTCTGCCTAAAGTCTTATGCTATTTTAATAGTTGATATAATAATAAAAACAATTTCTCCCCATATATTTAATATGACATATTTTCACTGGTCTAATGTCATGAAAGTTAAAGTACTTACCTGAAGTCAATTTATTCTTGGAGGTATTATTATGTAATAGAAATGCACCCGACTGGAAGTTAAAACAAAACTAAATAAAGTATATATTAAATGCTCCTGCATCCACTTTCTTGGGTAGAAAATTGTGGCCCTGGACCATTGCTGAATACTCTTTTAATCTTAGTTTTCCTCATCTGTGAAAACAGAAAGCTTAGTATTTGCCCTGCCTTGTCTTCCAAAGTTGTTACTGAAGTACAGAGGAGAAAACATGGGGCTGAATTTTAATTGAAGCGCTTGTACCAATTTAAGTTAGTCTTATTTCAGAGTCTGAGCTCACCCGCAGAAATTATATTTGTGGATTTTGTTTGTACCCACTGAAAAACAGCTTATTTGGTAGGGTGATCCATTTACCCAAGGGACTTGAATGTGGCGCCCCTTCAGAAGGGTCGCGAGCTTCAGAACGTGCCCTAGGTGTGTGGGATGCACATCCGTGCTGCCTGAGCGGGGGCTGTCACTGTAGCTGGAGTCTTTCACAGCCTGCTTGGAGGAATTTTAACAGGCATTCTCAGAGCTGAGCACTTGCCAAAACATATATTGACATGATAAACCACAATGGATTTAAGTGTTTAAAGTCAAAAATACACTTTTAAAAATAAGTACTTAAGTTGGCTGATTGAGTAATACTACCTGAATGCTGAATTGAATTTATTTAGAATGAACCACAGGGTAAACTTTTTTATTTTAACTTTTTGAACCAAAAGCAAGGAAAACCGAAAGAGAAAAACACAATTCCATGAAACACTTTCTCGTTTCTACCTCTGGAAACTTGTAGCAGAGTGGTAGAGACAAGCCAACAAACCTTGACAGTCTCTGTAAAAATGTTTAGATTCAAATTAAAAATAAATGTGCTTCCTATGCCCTTGGCTGTTTCTGCTTTGTTCTGTTTTACACTTGCTTTTTACATCTCCTGTAATCCCCTGTCTGGTGCCCAGAAAATCTGTTGCAAAAGAATCCACCATACTTAAAAACTAATTGCAAAAAACTTCCTATACCTATTTTCCATTTATGTATTCTGTATTTGCCTGTTGGTGTTAAGATACGTACAGATTCTTTCTTCCTTTTGGTTATGTACAATTCATACTACACTTTTCAGCTGTCTCCATTGTTTTAATTTGGGTGGAATATTGTGAAATATTTGACTTGAATAAGCTCTTGTATGAGTGGGCTATCTAGAGAAAACTCCATCCAGTGTTCCAGTATATGGAGGTAATTCTGTCTTATTCATCCCATTCATTCGGACAGCACTGCCTGCAGCATATCTGAGAAGTGCGATGCCATCAACCCTCTGTATCTGCAGGTTCTGTATTACAAATTCTAGCAGCCACAAATAGAAAATATTTTTAAAAACATGTTGTCTGTACTGAACATGTACAGACTCCTTCCTTGTCAGTATTCCGTAAACAAGTTCTGTAAGTCATCTAGAGAGGATTTAAAGTCTACAGGGTCATACGTACAGGTTAAATGCAGACACTACACCACTTTATGTAAGGGAGTTGAGTGTCTATAGATTTTGATTTTTGTAAGGGGGTTCTGAAGCCAATTGCCCATGGATACTGAGGGATGACTGTATTGTTTGATTCTCTTTAAGCTTCCAATCACTAACTTGGAGCATCCAAGGGAAGACACTATTTGACTAGATAGATAGTTTGGGACCCTCTTGTCCTGTCATGGCTTCTAATGTGTGCGTGTTTATGAGATGCAGAGATCATGCTGCGGGTAGCCCCGAGAAGTTCTCTGAATTTGCCACCGTGTTCCTCGGCCTCCTCTGAATAGGTTCTCTAGTCCAGGGGTGGGATTTGAGAGCAGTACCCCAGTATGGCATAAACTTACAGCCGGAGACCAGAGGTTGACAAATTCGCCTGTGGCTGAAATGGGCACTGTATGTTTTGACATAGGCTCATTTTGTATGCTTGTGTCTGTTAGAGATGAAGTCCTCCTAAAAAATGAGATTAGTATAGCATGGCCTCCAGAGGCCAGGGCAATGGACAATATGTTTCCTAAAAAGTGCAGGGGGAGGAGTCTTTCTTCTTTCTACTGGAGATTGCACTATTCCAATCTCAAACTAATATTGAGATTGTTTTATATTAGCCTTCTGAACACAGGCCCAAGCTTGACTGTGAATATGCAGCATAATGTCCTGGAGAAAAGCAGTAAACTGAAGCAATCATGTAGAAAATTGGCATCACATCAGCAGATAGCTAACTGAATGAAGACCTTAGAATCCCCTAATTTTCCTTCAAAGATGTTCAGCATGCTATAAATTTATACTTGAACATGTTTTTGAACTTTATGCACAGACTTTATATTACTTGTGACATGATACCTACTCATTCCCTGATGTGTATTGTTCTAAAATTCATTGCATTTACTCATTGTCCTGGCATCTCTGGTGTCCTTTGCTGCCTGGAAAGCTTTGATGTTGCTATCTACTGGTGCATTTTCATTACTTCAATAAATGTGATTTCCAGGGTCTTCAAAGTCCTGCCCACACAGACATTTTTATTTTTATTTTTTTGTGGGTACCGGGGGTCAACCTCAGGACCTCGCGCGCCAGCGGGCACCCGTGCCGCTGAGCGATATCACTGGCCCTTTTTTCGTATGTGGGTTCTGGGAGTCGAACTCGGGCCCTCACGCCTGCCAGGCAGGTGCCTACGCCGCTGAGCCATCTCACCAGCCCCCCCACACAGACATTTATATGACCCCTTCTACATTGTAAACCCAGGAGATGCTCATTAGAAAAGCAAAGTCGGATAAGATAGCAAGAAGCAACATCAGCCATTTCATTTGAGTGGTGTCCCCAAAATTCCAGAGAGGAATGACTCCTACAATACTTAATACATCCATATAACTCCCCCTACACACACTGGTGTCTCTTTACTCCACTCCCCTAGCTCTCTAGCCTCTCAGCTTTAGCCTTCTTATCTTACTTTAAGGGTCTTTTCTTTCACAACTCTTGCAACATTCTAACATGTTGTCTAGTTCATTTATTGTGTTTATTGTGAATTGTCTCTCTCCACTACCATACACATTTAATACAGGCAAAGTTCTTTGCTGATTTTGTTCAGCAATGAATTTCAAGTTCCAAGGACAGTATAGCACATAGCGGGTACTCAATGCATATTTGTCATACAAATGAATAAGCACTGAATGATGGATATTTTGTTAATAGTCAGGTTATTATGAATACCCTGCTGACCTATAAATCTTTCCCTTGCTTGCTTTCCTCCTCATCAGGGTACAATACTTCGGTGAATTTTTAAATTAGACTTTCTTCTTGTCATTTTGGTCTCTTTCTATACCTTCCTCTCCATTCTTCAATGTCAAGAACTTTTCTTTAATCTACACAAATTCATTTATTTAGCCCACCCTAATATTGTCAGATTGCCCCATTTCAGTATATAATGTGTTCTTTCTTTTTGTTGCTCATTCCTTCTAAGTAAACCCATTCTATTAATTATTTTACTATTTAGAGAACTATTAAGAAGCTCAAAGTCTCAAATGTTTTGAGAAGAAGGTCTCTACTCAAACTCTTACCATTATGCCCTATCTTTGTGAATATGTTACCAAGTCTTCCCAAGGATTATTGAGTTGCCAAATCAAACAATCTTATCCAGCTAGCCCTCTGCCTTACTAGATACTAGGATAATTATAGTCTTGTCATCACTCATCATTAAAGAATTCTTACTCAAGACTAGGATGATATTTGGGAGCTCAACAACATAGCGGTAGATAGTATTGATCTATTTCAGCAAATAAAAAAATATATATAAGATCTCTGACTTTCCAGTTTTAAACCCTATTACTTAAATGTTGATTTCATGAGCACCTTTTATTCTTCCTTCTCCTCAAAAAGCAGAACTAGGGAACAATATCCAACATATTTTATTGGTGCCATGTTAGGCTTTCTGTAGGCATCATCTTACTCTATGTATAACCACTCTCTGAGGCTGGCATTTTCCAGTTTCAAAACTTGAGACTTTTAAGTTGAAAGAACTTATGCAAAGCCCTCAGACAGAAAGAGGTAAAGCAAGATTATAAATCTAGCCAATGAAACAGCAGAGGCCACACTTCCAACCACCACTGACACACCTCCCTCTCATACTATATCTTCTTCCCTCAGCTTTTCACATCTTCGCTCCCATCCCCCGACACCAAAATTAAAAATAAATAAGTAACAGATTAGACAAAGAGATAGAGGTAACTGACCCCAACACTAGTCAAGATGAGACTTTTGTCCTAGGTGCAGAGTGTCACATGCACGAGGCTCAAGATGTAGCACATGGTTACAGGACTACGGGAGAATTAGCCAAATGGAGTTTGTTTTTATGGGGTGGGGGGATTGGTTTTCCTGAGAGATAAGGAAATGTAATCTATTAAGGTTGAGAATGACATTCTTCAAAAGTAGAATGATATACAGAAGTCATCAAAGGATTGGAACGCTGTTCTACAAGGTGACATACATTTGAAGTGTAGGGAAAAAAAAGAGATGACATTCCCCTTGCCAAGTGTATGTATTATGAACTTAAAATGCCCCCATCCACAACTCCCCGGGTACTTAAGAAGCCCATATATGTATAAGGGAACTCTTTAGTACAAGAAATAAGAAAACCTGCTTGTGGGGGTAAGAGAGGGGTCCACTTTGCAGTGACCCTGGCCTTTTCCCTTATTCTTCCTTGCGATTTCATGGCATAGACCATCTTGTCATCTCTAACTAGTGTCACCTCTAAGACTTCAACAGTAGAGAAGAGGACAAGGTTGACAGTAGACATAGAATCAATCATTTTGGATGAAAAGATTTGGAAGACAATCAGTTATCCTATCAATGGCATTAACTAATTTGTAACTTCCTCCTAGATTATCAAAGTTCTCACTCACTTTTCCATCCACTACTGAAGTCTTTCATTTGTTTACAAACCAAATAAGTACTAACAGGTGCAATGAATGGTAATCTGAATAACAGTAACAGGAGCTGCACAGGAAGTGAAAGACACTGAAGAGGCAGGTTCACCGGGAGACAAACAAGAGCAACACGGTAATGTAGACACCAGGCAGGCCCTTTGAACTGCACAGGTCTCAGTCCTGCATCTCCAGATGAGGAAGAGTACTGACTTCACAGGGTTGTATGGTGTTTTAAATATAATCACATTTCTGGTAATTGTTTAAACTCCAAAACGCTAAACAAGTATGAAATACCATAATGGTCTCTGCCTTTGCAATGTATATTGAATATTTTAAACACAGTGATCATTTAACAGTGTATACTGCAGTAGTTTTTTATTCAGTATTGTGCAGCCATCACCATTATCAAATTCCACAACATTTTATCACCCCAAAAAGAAAGAGACATCCAATAAAGTCATTTCCTAGCCTTCCAATCTTACATCCACTTTTTGTCTTTATGGGTTTGCCTATTTTATGCATTTTATTTTATTTTCAAAGCCAAAAAATATGATTAAATAATAGACACAGTCCTAAGGACTTTCAATTAGATTTTTTTATTAGTATGTTTTTGATACATAGTAAATACATTCATCATGGGGAATTGGGCCATACATCGCATTTGATCCCTTTAAACTTCCCTTTCTTCTCCTTTTTCTCCCATATCCTCCTGGATAGACCTTCTGTCTACAATACAGGGACAAAATTCTAAGCAACAAAATATAGCACACAGAGTGAAGGAGACCTGTACTCAGTGCTAAGGGTCAGGGAAAGGGGAAGAAGCAGCTTTGTGTGAGGTTGAAGTTTCTTCAAGAACAGGACTAGGTGAGCTAGAATTACAACACAAGTGATGTCCTGGAGATGAGACAAGGCTAGAGCTGGTTCTGAACAGAAGAAAAGGACAGCTTTTGAAGAGAAAAGAGACACCTCCTGTTCGCAAATAGTGGGAAAATCTGTATAACACTGAGCTGCATTATGTGGGTCCTCCCCTGAATATTGCTGGACAATATTACATTTCTTCTCAGTGACTTGGTAAATATGTCTGTTTCCTTCTAGACTCTCCCCATTGCTTTCAAGTGAAACTTTTTGTACTTGTTCTTACCTACTGAACACTTCAGATGTATAAGAAGAACTAGAATAGCTACAGGGGGTAAAAGAGAAGAACATTATAAGGAGAGAATATTCTGGACCAAATCATAGACTAAAACTATAAAAGAATGGAATAAACAATCAATCTGACTTTTTGCAATCTTTCCTAGTAGAGGTGGAAATTTTTAGTTTTTATTGTTGGTTTCATTAGGGGAAACTTAAGTGGAGACATGAAGTAAGTTGGTTGTAGTAGCTGGTATTATGGCTTTACTGGGGTTAACCAAGGACTCACTAAGTCTTTCTCTTACGACAAATAAACCTAGTATCTACATACAGATATATATTTCAAATATTAACAGTGTCTATTTGCACAACACACGGACAACATTCCTTGGGTTTCACCAGTAAGTTACCAATAACCAGTAAGTTACTTTTTTAAGTACACATTTCACAGAAGTAAAGATGTTCAGTGGTACAGCAATTTACTCAAGACCATCTAAGCAGTAAGAGGCAGGGCCAGAACTCATGTCCCAATACAAAGCCCTCTCCACACGCTGCCATGTTTTATTTCAGTGTACTAGGCGGGACTTTTTAGTGTTGGTCCTGACATCGGACCTTTATTTCCATTGAGTGATTGTGTATCCATCGGGATGGTGACTCTCTGCAGCCCCTGCCCTGTGATCAGTTGAAGCACTACTCTTCCTTTCTCTGAGCATCTCATCGGTCCCTATCATTTCCTCTCTCTTCCCCTGCTTGACCTTCCTGGTAACTTTCCCCATTTCCCTCACGCCACCAAAGTGCAATGCTGCAAAAATCACTTCTTCTCTTCTCATTTGTTTAGGAGGACTACCCAGGCTGAGAGAAAGCATCCAAGGTGATCCAAAGCCATTTATTTGTGGTCACTAAACAATAAAAGGAACAGAAAAAATTGAGGGCACACTTAGGTGACTGTTGTAGCCTGGACTAACTTTTAGTAGGCAAACAGATTTTTAAATGTAATTTAATTTTCCCTAGAGGAGAGCAGGCGTTCTGAAGCACACTTGGCATTTCCTTGTGCAATAGCACCATCCAGTTGTCAGAAGAAAAGCCCAGCTGCTCTGTGAGAAATCCTTCAGGCTTCTGGGGGCTGAGTGCAGCAGGCAGCCTGGCTGCAAACCTCACAAGTAACACTCTACAGTTGCAGGCTGTCAACGCCAGACACGAGCAACGACAGGAGAAACCGCTCCTAAGACTGAAATTTGTCAATGGAAATCGTTCTTCTCTTTATAACTGAAAAGCAAAACAGTTCTGCCTCTGTTAGCTTCTCTTTCAGAATAAAGCATTTGATGCTTAAGCTGTATTTTTGGTGTTCCTCCTCTGAAAAATAAAAACAGAAGGGGGGAAAATAAAAAGTGCATTAAAGAGACTTCATTTGTTTAATCTTACCGTATCTAGTCCTATACCCAGCTACCAGGGCACGCAGTGTGATTGCCACTAATGAGATTGCTGCAGACTGGATAAAATGAAGAGGTGTGATGAATCCTACCTGGGATGCTGGAAAGGCTGCAGAGACAATTCATGTGAACTGAGCCTGAATGGATAGGACGCCTGCAGCAGTCAGGGTACGGCTATTCAGGCTCAAAAAAACAGGGTGCCCCTGGGAATGGAGAGTGTGGCAGGAAGATGCTGTGTATGAAAGGGATTTAAATATTTTCATGTCTCTCTACTGAAATCTAAAGCTATGGAGGATGGGCTGGGTTTGTTGGTCCAAAAAGAACCTCCAACCTGTCCCCTTCATGTGCCAGGTCTCAGAAGTGTTTTTAAACCAGAGCGGGGAAAAGCTGGGCCTTAGCCTTAGAAGGTTGGCAGGTCTTGGGAATTTCAAGCATAGGAATTATTGCATTCACATTTTAGAAAGATTTTCCTGCCTGTAGGAAGAAGAAACTGGAGTGGGACAAAAGTTGATGGGGGAAAATAGGACAGTTGCAGGGATCTGGAAACATTCTTATAACCTGTCTCAATGCTTCCAGAATAATTTTTTTTTTTTTTTTTTTGTGGGTACTGAGGGTCGACCTCAGGACCTCACACGCCAGCAGGTGCCTGTGCCACTGAGCGATATCACCAGCCCTTTTTTCGTATGTGGGTTCCAGGAGTCGAACTTGGGCCTTCACACTTGCCAGGCAGGCGCTTACGCCGCTGAGTCATCTCACCGGCCTGAGAATAATTTTTGAAACACAAATTGGATTAAACCCTCTCCATCTCAAAATCCTTCATAGCTTTCGCTTATGTACAGAGTAGGGCCTAAAGAACCAAGCAAAGCATTCAAAGTTCTTAATCTAAGCCCACTCTACTTTTCTAGTTTTTTCTTACTACCTTCCTTTACATACTCTGCTTTCAATCAGTAAGAGCGTTACAAATATGGCACCTGGGTGACCTTTTAGCTTAATAAAGCTGCTTACCCTCCTAGGAGTGCCCTACTATTCCTACAATGGTGCTATTTCATTCTCTTTTGCAACACAATGAAGTTTTCTGAGAACCAGGATGGCAACTTACTCATCCATGCTCCTTCGCAGTTAGCCTAACATTTTGCACAGGATGAGCACTTCACAAATATTTGTTAAGTAGAACTAAAAAACTGTAACAGCTGTACTTGGACTTTTTAATGTTTCTGAGGTTCAGAAACATAAAAAGAAAGACCGATGCACTTAATTAATGATAACATTAAACACTGCAGAAATTTTTTTTTTGTGGGTACTGGGGGTCGAACTCAGGACCTTGCGCTTGCCAGGCAAGCGCTTATGCCGCTGAGCCATCTCACCAGCCCCTGCAGAAATTTTTAAAAGTCAAAAAAATTAAAAGATAAACTGGAAATATACAGAATACTGTACATACGACAGAGGTAATTTCCTTAATATGAAAATGGTCTCCCATATTATTATTTACACCAATAATCTAAAAGTAAAAATGGGCAAAGGAAATAAATACACTTGTTCCATTTTTGACTCATCAGATTGGTAAGAATGAAAGACTTTTAAAGTACGCAGTGGGATTGAAGGGGCCAGGAAAGAAACACTGCTTTATTTATGGGAGTATAAACTGGATGTGCTTCTCTTTGGAGGGCAACTGATTTGTGAACACGTACAAAATTTTAAATGAAACCTTTAACCTAAGGATTTCACTCTTAGAAATTTACATTACTGATAAAAACATGCAAGGCAAAGACCCACATTCATGATAATTGTTGCAACTTTATTTCAGTAGGCCCATCAATAGATTTGTTCAATAATGGTACACTGTACAATGGAAAATGCAATTCCTGACAGAAATGGAGTAAATCTATAATCACTGGTTACAAAAGAATTATTCCAAACTATATCAGTAAGAGAAAAAAGCAAAGTGCCACAGCCACACAGCTCATGTACTATGATGACCTTTGGTGAAAAGCAAATATACATTCATATTCGTGGAAGATCTTGAAAGCTCTTGACATTGAGTGCTTCTAGGGCAGACTTATTGTACACTGTCTACACTTTTGCACTGTTCAAACCTGCACATTTTTTCAATTTTAAAAGCCACAACTACTCACACATTTACATTTGTTGATCATTTATAACACACTAGATTCAGACCAGACACTATGAGTATAAGCAGGAATGATACTGTTTATGTCTTCCAGGAACTTACAAATAAATACGGTGATTATCAAAAGGATTGCTTTTACATACTACGGACACAGTGCACCATCCCACCGAGAATCTGTAACGAGATGCTTCCTACAAGAGATGAACATGAACACAATAAAACAACTCATATGTGTTTTTGTTGACAGTGTATAACAAAGGCTTGCCTGATGTCAATTTTTTCACAGCACCCACTAACATCCTGACACAATTAATTTATCAAGTTAATTAGCTTCACTTCACCCAAAGCAGAATCCTGAGAAGAGAAATACGATAATCACAAATTTAACAGTAGTGATGAGTAAAATGCTTGAGACTCTGTCCCTGAAAGGTAGTATAATCAGATCTTGAACAATCAGGTTATAAGAGTATACTGAAGTTATCAAAGGAAGTATAAAGAAGCTAACTAGGAATTAGAGAATATTGTGAAAACAAATTCAGAATGAAACAGTTTTGCCTGGGTGAAGCTATTACACATACATATGTCACGAGTTTGCTGATCAAAAATTTCAAAACAATTAGTTTCTCATTAAAGCATTTCATACAAAACATACACAAAAACCAATCATCGAAGAGATATGCCATGGCTACAAAGTTATAGTAACAAGACAGTGTGGTACTAGGATAAGGACAGACATAAAATACCGTTCAATGGAATTGAAAGTAAAGAAAAAAACTCTCATATGTACAACCAACTAATTTGTAACAAAGATACTAAGACAATTCAGTGGGGGGAATAGCGTTTTTCAATTGACATTGCTGCAATAACTGGAAAGACACATGCAAAAAATCAACTCATAATGATCAGAAGCCTAAACGTGAGAAATAAAACTCATAAAACTCTTTGAAGAAAAACTCTTTTGTGTCCTTAGATTAGGTGATACTTTCTTAGAAATGGCACAAAGGAAATGAAAAAAATGAAATTAGTTATTTCATTCTGAAGAGATTAAGACTGTCTTCAACTTAAAACATTAATACTATTTAGCTTCACACTCACCAAAATTAACTTCTGGGCTGAAAAGTATACCATAAGGTGAAAATACAACTGACAGAATGGGAGAAAATTTTTGCAGACCATGTATTTCCTATCTTGTATCTATTATGCATAAAAAATTTTACAATTCAATAAATAAGATGACCCAATTAAAATGGGCAAAGGATCTGAATAGACATTTCTCCAAAGTTGCACAAGCAGCCCATATGCCCATTAAAAGATGCTCAACAAACATTATCAGCCATCAGGGAAATTCAAGTAAAACCACAAGAAGGTAGCAGTTCACATCCACTAACATGGCTGTCATCAAAGTCAGATTAACAAGTACTCATGAGGATGTGGGCAAACTGGAACTCTGATACACTGCTGGTAGGCACGTTAAATAACACAGCTACTTCAGAAAAGTGTCAGATCCTTAAAAGTTTAAAGAGTTACCACATGACCTAGCAATTCAGCCTCGCAGATACATACCCAGGAAGAAATTAATATGCACACAGGAGGGCACTTGTGGTAAGGCAGGCATCCATGTCTATATCTGAAATGCTTAGCAAAAAAAGCAAAAGTAATAAAAATAAATAAATGAAAAATAAGAGTTATATCAGGACAAATAGCTATACAATGAATGTTGGTACTGATGTGTACATTCAAAGAAATGACACAAATTCTGAACTCTTACACGTTTACATGTACTGAAATGTTTCTCACACATGTAGTAATTTTTTTCAGGTCCTATTTTAATCCATCATTTTACAGCAAGCAATACAAAAGAATTTTTGAAATAATTTTTTTTATTCAAATAGAATCACATTCAACAATCAGCAACTAAAATGAATAGACACTTCTCAGAAGGAAAAATGACCAATAAACACGTTGAAAAGTGTTCAACATTGCTGGCCATTAGAGAAATGCAAATTAAAACACTGAGTTCCCACCTTACTCCAGAAAGAATGGATATCATGAAGAATGCAAGTAATAAATCCTAGCAAGGCTGCAGGGGAAAGGAACCCTTCTATATTGTTGGTGAGAATGTAAACTAGTACCACTATGGAAATCATTATGAATACTCCTTGAAAAACTAAATCATAGAAATCCCACTTAATCCAGCTAATCCCCTTCTAGGTATGGTCCCAAAAGAATTAAAGACATCACATTACAGTAATATGCACATGTTTATAGCAGCACAATTCATAATACCTAAATCTTGGAAGCAGCCTCTATGTCCATCAACAGATGAATGGATAAAGAAAATGTGGTATATATTCACAATGGCTTACTACTCTGCCATAAGGATAAATTTGAATCATTTGTAGGAAAATGGATACACCTTGAGACCTTGTTAAGTGAAATAAATCAGACATACAAGCTTAAATATGGCATGATTTCTCTTGTATGAGAAACCAAAAATATAACCAGCAAATTAAAATAGATGAGGAAGTAGGGAGATATTTTTCAAATGGGAAGGGGATCAAGATGGAGGTAAAGGGGATGAAAAAGAATTCAGATGTGTTATGTACATGTACCACTTTACATAAGGAATGTAAAATTATGGACTACAAACATGTACTAATAAAAAAAAAACACTGAGAAAAAATTCAAGGTCACATGGCTTAAAATATCTGAGTTGGGTTTTGGTCTCAATTCAGTGTCACCAACCATGAAAATAATGTCCTTGACCAAGGACCAAGTGATAAGAAAGGATACAGGAATTTATTTTCACTGGTTTTCTAAAATACATTCTTTTACTAAAAGATGTATCTTTATGAAACTTGTGTAAATAACCTTGATTTTAAAAGGCAGTGGGTATAAGAAAAGTGGGTACATGATTCACCTCACCATGCTGAATATTATTATTTTGATATTATAAAATGAAGTTAAGCCCTAGTCTCATCCCAGTGATGAATTCTTCTGTTGATCTCCCATATCCTTTCTTGTCCATCTCATCCTGCAAATATAAATCCTACTTCTAAAGGAATTCATTTTTTTCTATTACCATGGTTCAAGAACTGAAGGCTCAGGTTACGCTAAATTTGTGGATTTTCAGTCCAGAATCCTGTACCTAAGCCTTTCCTTGAAGAGAGAACACTAATTCTTTTTCACATCTTTATTTTGGCCAATCTCTCCACATCCATTTCCCTCCTGATGAGTACATTAAACCTATTCAAACAAATATCAATGAGTGAAGTAAGTATAGAGATGTTAGGGCCTGGGACTGATGCCCACCGCTCATCTATCCACAACTTACCATGCCAGGTGGTGGTGCTGGGGATTGAACCATGGGCCTTCTCATTTACCCACATCCACAAGCCTTTTTATCTTTTAAATTTTGAGACAGGATGTCACAAAGTCAAAGTTTCCCAGGCTGAGCTCAAACTTATAATCCTTCTGCTTCAAGCTCAGAGTGCTGGGATCCACTTACTTTAGACATTAGGTACAACAGTCTAGATGCTCCAAATGTGGTTCATGCTTTCCTTCTATCATGTTGATGCTCACATCCTTTCCTTAGAAACAGTGCTTCCTGTCAACCCTATTAAGTCTTGTTTGTTCACATTTTTCCTTTTTTGTGACCCAGCACAGCAACTCAACTCCTACCGTTCTTTGATAATCCCTGGCACCTAGGTATAGCATCGCAGGGACATATCATCATGATGGCAGGGAGAGCAAATTTCAAGGATATAGGGCTAACTGAATTCTGTCTCCTTGTAATCTGTTTGGGTGAGACCAGCCCAGTCTTAAAAAGATTAATCACTTATAAAAAATATTCACTTGTGGGCCAGTGAGATGGCTCAGCGGCGTAAGCGCCTGCCTGGCAAGCGCAAGGGCCCAAGTTCGACTTCCGAAACCCACATATGGAAAAAGGGCCGGTGATATCGTTCAGTGGCATGGGCGCCTGCTGGCGCGCGAGGTCCTGAGGTCGACCCCCGGTACCCACACACACAAAAAAAATATTCACTTGCTTCTAGTTATATAATCAATTTTATTGCAAACATTCAATAAGGCATCTTCCCCATTGCTCCCAAGATTTCAGCTCTTTCTGCGGCTGTAGGCATATACGGCTTTACTCCATTATGTCTTCTTTCGACCATGATAGAATTCTGTGTATAGGCATAAAAGAAACCAGAATCAGTCAACTATTAAATGGTATATCATTTGCCAGTAATTTGCTATTGTTTGTCAAAAAGAAAATTCTAAAACTCCAGCTTAAGAAATCTAAAATCTAGTTCTGGGAGACTATATGTTTCAAACTATTAACATTTAAACAGAAGTGATTATTCCCACAGATATAATTGGGATAAGGAAATACTTCAGAAGTGCAAGAGCATAAGAATGTATATAGTCCACCAAGAGCTGCTGCATAATTGCTAAATAAAGCAACAGTCCATTTAGCAAAGGGAAAAGAAGTGGCTGGATCCAGAGCTCAAAGAAACAGAAATTACGTATCAATGCCTTGAGGAAAGTGGGACCATTTTAACTACCATGAATGGTAGTGAGAAAGGAGCCAAGAAATGAAAGTCTAATGTGGTGTGTGATAGCACACACATAGTAAACTAAAGAATCTTTGTTATCTACATTATGGGATAGATAGACAGGGGATATGGGATATATACTTCTTAATATTTATAGATATATACAATATATATCATATATACATTATATAGATATAGATAAATAGATACACATATATAGAACAAGGTTATTGCTTTATGGCCACAGATATTTACATAGCCAGGAAGACTCATTTATATTAAAACTGCCTTTTTGTAACTTAGAGTAGGAGAAAAAAACTAACAAAAACTCTCAAGGATTCTTTAGGGCTGAAATAGTACAAAGAAGGCTGGAAAGTTGTTTCCTTATGGCCTGCACTAGGAAAGAACTGTGGATACTAACTAATCTCAGGCTCAGTTTCAAGAGACAGGTTTTAACAGGAAGCTCACCAAGCCAGGCTTACCCAGAATCTCCGGCAGTTTTTGTACTTCAAGAAGTAACTGGAACACCTTTCCCTGTTATAGTTATTTTCATCCATACATCTGGTAGAAGCATCAGACTCCTTAAATATGTAAGACAGTAATCATTTATAAGGTAGAATGGGATCTAAAAAACACTAAAAACAGAAACTTCTGAAGCTGCTTTCCTCCTAAAGCTATAATGTGAAATGGTTCATTTTTGTTCAAAGAAGTAGACTAATAAAAACTGAATAATCTTGCCAATTACCCCAGAATTCATTCTGTTGGGTTAGACATCTTCCGTTTCATAATCTCAGCCAGTTTTCTGAATATCTGATCAAAGGAGTTTGAGCCAAAGCACTGGCTGTGATCATTTGATCCAGAAAGTGAAGCAAGACATAATATGCTTCAAAATCACTGCTGCACAGCTAGACTAAGAAACCAGTATTCCAACTCACACCGCAGCGGTCGGCTTTTCCCAGTTCTCATTCTGACTTGATGTTTGATCTTAATGCTAGCTTACAGATTCCAAGTAAATTGCTAATAAGTGGTTTACATCAATGAAACCTAAATTAACACCATTCATCTTAATGCATTTTTGGCTATCATTTACTCTACTATGCAAGTAAGTACAATATTATGTAAGCAATTTTAATAGTTATTAATATCACTTTAAACCAAACTGAGCAATACAGGGCTAGTCTAAAAGACAGTAGGTACCATTTGAGAATTAAATTTACACTGTCTGAACTGGAAGCAGACTGGATAACAAACTTCAAAGTGAAAGGTATTATGAAACATTGTGCAAAAGAAAGCTTTAAACAAACAGGCAGGTAATTTGTTTCACAGATCTCAAAAACATGTTCTATCCGATTTATTTACTAAAGCTGTTGAAAACTGACTTTAATATATTGAATAAACTATTTTATGAATATTACCAAATATTTTATGAGTATTTATGCATTTTTGACAAATGCATATAGGATTAGGGAGCACAATTCCTCAGAGCACCAATATGCAAGGGCAATGAAGCCACACAAAAGTTTTGCTAGTTGTCCAAATTAATCCAAACAAAAACTTACTCTGTTTATAAGATACCTTTATGAAAATCTTTAGGCTTAAAATAGGCTAATTTTATTATTGGCCTATTAACTACTCTTACCCAGGCTCTCTCAAGGACATGATGAAATTACTGCTATTAAAACTACAAATTTCAGTGGTAATTTAAAACTGTGGTACCTTCCAGTTTTCAATGTTTGAATTAAAGATTTTCCTCAGTATTACATATGCTTGTTTAGTTTTATGGTGACAACTCAACGTATGGTTTACAAATAAAACTAAAGAAGAATCTTTCTTACCTAAATTATGAACATCTAAAAATGCTCTAGTGAAATAAAATACGCTGGCCAAACATGTTTTAAAAAATAACTTTATTCAACACCTACGAAAACAGATGCCCAAAATGAAAATGAACAGCAAACCCTCCTACCGACAAGCAAGGATTTATGTCAGGATCTCTCAGTCGCTTTGTCACCAGAGGCATCCTAAGTCTTCTTACTGAAGGGAGACAGAACAAAAGAGTGTTAGGCAGTGGATAACAGAAAATAAACTTTAAAATCTCACTGACACTATAAGTACTTAAAAACTTTAATTTTGGCATAATGATCACCTAGCAAAAAACTTCATGTACCCTCTGTACTTTAACAGACTTAGATGTGTTTCTCCTTTGTGTTGCTAGGGTGCCTCAACACAAAGGCCATATCGAAATGCATCTACTGAAACTTGTTTGTGATGTTCAATATGACAGTTCAACTATAATTCAGTTGTAATTTACTCTCATATCTTAACTAGATTAACAAAATCTAATACTTCTTAGAATAGTGATCACCACACAAAATAAGCAATACTTTAGTACATTATGACTTTAGCAAAAACATTTATCAACTAAAGAAAGAGAGTGCTTGCCCTGTGGCCCACACTAGAGTAGTCAATACAACAGAAAACCGAATTATTACTTCGTTGACACTTTGAGAAGCCCCAGAGTTTTTAAAAAAGTAGCATCTGCTATTTAACTGGTAATTTCTGGGGTGAATGCTACTATGGTTCAGTAATCTTCCAACTCAAATCTTAGTAATACACCTTTGCAAGTTTATTGATTACAGATGATCAGTTCCCTAAGAAACAGTTATTCCAAGTCAAGTCATCTACTCATATAATAGGGATGTCAACCACATTCCAGAACAACTGCTTTCCAAAATGAAGTTTAATTACAACTGGTATGACTTTCATCTTTAAAATAAAACAAAAAAAAAAAAGAAAAAATGAGAAAATTAAAAAACAATGGTCAAATACATTATTCCCAAGTGATTTTTCTTTTTTTTTTTTTTTTTGGGTTTCAATGTATTAGAATACTATTGACAAACTACCCATTATACTTTAAAATGCTCGGACTAAACTTAAGGAGTTGTCCGGGCTTATGTTCCCAAATCCTGTTCCAGTTTAATCATTCTATCTAAAGATCAAAGGAGAAGCCAACAAACAATGTAATATGACCTACAAAAATCTACCGAATAAAAAAATGCACTGGGCAATATAACCAGAGGTCAAAATTTTTGTATGAAATGGCTTTAATGTTCCTTGTCCAAGATGAGATCACAAAAATTATGTTAAAAGATATAAAGTGCATTCAGGATAATCAAATTCCATGAGCCCCTGATAAGAAGAGGTATTCTCAATCAAGTTATCCAGATAAATTCCTTCTATTATGGGAACGATCAGGATATTTGGCTAAAGGAGAATAATCTCTGCAAAGGATGGAAAGGGGTTTGGTTATCCTGAGGTCCTTTAACTTTTAGTAATCTCTAATCATTTTATATCAGAACTTTTATTGAACATCACATGAAAATACCCAGCCAACAGAAACAGCTTGGCAGAAAGGAAATTCAAGATGTGGTTCAATTATATCTTGAAGCTTCTTCCTCACAGGAACACAATTCTTTTTGCACAATTCTTTTGCAGAAACCATGGCACTAAGAAAATTTACGTTCTTCTTTTTCACATCTATCCTGTGATGTGAGAACACAGAACTCTGCCTAGGTGTTCACACATCTTGGCTATAATAATCTCAACAATTAGGCACAGAACGGAAGTCCTGCGCTTTACATGAAAGTATCTGATTCTGTATTTCATTATCATTCAGTCAGAAATTCTTTAGAATTCACACTTAGATAACATCACATACACGCGGATCAGGCTTGCTGCATATATTTATTTGCATTACGTTTTCCTTCCAGATTCTAAATACAACTCTTAAGTTTGGATTTCCGAATGTCACCTCCTTTGCATGAATTCCTATGTAGTAACAGGAAAAGGAGAGGAAATGTCAATTTACAGCAAGAAGCAGGGATGAAGGACAAGAACGAGTGCACAACTGAAGAGGCCATTATCTACTTACTTTTTGAAGGCTAGGCACTAGACAAAAACTACAAGGCTCCATACTTGCAAAAGGATAGGCCGAGAGAAGCCACAAAAAGTAAATTGAGGGAAGGGTCTCAAAACCCCTGCACATCTGAGTAATAACTCTAAAATGCACTCTAACAGGCAACGCGGTTAACATAGTTCTTGATTTCTCACACAGCTGCTCACGGCCCCACTGCAGCTGCTCTGAAGAGGAAGAGGAAACGGGCCCTCACTGAACACGTCCATGCCCACTGGCTAGTCAGAGCCTAAGCTGGGTCTGTTAATTCGGGAAGCAGAAACACACGATGCTGTTAACCCCCTGCTGGGTGCAGAGGACCAGGCGCATGGAGGGTGCCCACCGGAGAGCGGGGAGGCCGAAGGAGAAAGTGGACGGATGCAGACTCGAGGCCGCGCGTGCTGCCGGTCAGCGTCTGATCTTGGACGCCGGGCACAGGTGAACACACCTTGCTTGGCCCTTCGAGGAAGACAGGCCGGGGACCAGGAGAACTCGCGAAACGGAGACGGGGAGGGGGAAGAAGTTGCAATCCCGCTTCAGAGGCTGGAGAGAAGGAGGGTTAAGAAAAACTAAGGGTGTCCGGACCGGGCAAAGGTCACCTTCCTTCCCTACCCCCGGCCAAAAAGACCCGCGTGGCGAGAGAAGCGACAGGAAGAAGCCCGTGCCGCGGCGAGGCCTGGTGGGAGTCTCTGAGCCGCAGAAGCGGATTCAGACCCCGCGGCGGCCCAAGTACGCCCCTCTCCTCCCGCTTTCCTGTAGCCGCCGCGGAGTGTAGGGCGGGGGACCACTCACCTCGGGCGGACGCTTCGCTAGCGCCCGGGCAGCCTCCAGTTCCAAACACGTCAATAGCTCACGCAGCAGGACCTTAAGTAGCGCGCATCCCAACGTGCTGCCCCCGCTGCCCGGCGACCGCCCGCCCAATCGGCGTGCCCCGCCGCCAGACTGACAGGCGCGCAGGGCTCTGCGCGTCGGGGGCGGGCATGTCACGCCCCGCCCCCTCCAGGAGGGAGGAGGGCGGAGGCGGAGGAGTGGGCGGGACGGTGCTCACGGAAACGCCCCACTACCGCCCCGCCGCGCCCCCCTCGCCGCGGCCTGCTTCTTAACACTTCGGCTTGATGGGCAGCACTTTTGACCAATGAGCGGGCGGATCCCCGGCGGCAGCGGCGTCCAGTGGTCTGTCCCGGGGCGGAGCGCGCGCAGGGGGCGGGCACAGCGGCGGGTGGGGGCCAGGGGCGGGCCGCCGGGAGGCGGGGGCGGTGGCAGAGCAGGACGGGGGAGGCGGCGGTGGGCGCGACGTCGGCGGCGGCGGCGGCGGCGAGCAGCGGCAGCTGCAAGTTGGGCTGCAGGGGCAGCGCATACACTACAATGGCTGCTGGAAAGAGGCGTAAGGAAACAATTTCCAGGCCCGCCGCGTCCAGCCCGAAATATGAGAAAAAAATTATTAGAAATTCCGCGGGCGGTGTAAAGGCGGCGGACGGGCCGGAGGGAGGATGTTAAAGCCCCGCGGTGAGTTCTCCCGGGGTCCGGGGCGGCGGAGAGGCGTTTAGCGGGAGAAATATCAGGGTTATTTAAATTATGGGACTAGCCGAGGGGGCAGAGGAGCGGCGGCGGCGGCAGGAGGAGGAAAAGTTTGTGCTACTCTCAGCCCCTGCTCAGGACCTCAGAGAGAAAAATAATAATAAAAATAAAATAAAATGATGAAGTGGGGCTGCGAGGACTCCCAGAGTCGTTTCTGACAGGGCAGGGGGCGATGCGGCTGGGGACCCGAAGGTGAGGTCGGTGGGAAAAAAAAAAAAAACGTTTATTCAGGGTCTGGAAAGTTTGAAAAGTTTTCCTCCTCCTCGTCCTCCTCCTCCTCTCTGGTGCTGTGAATATTGTGACAGCGGCAGCGGCAGCAGCGAGAGCGGAAGACATTAGAGACCCGAAAAATAAGGGAAAAATTAATATAAATTCAGTTTTGAGAGTAAACTCTCCGCATTTTCCACCAAAACATCCCGGAGGAAGGTCGCTTCCCAAGGGCCTGGCGAAAACCCGCAGTCGGCAATATTTGGGGGGCACTTTGAGTGACTTGGGGTAACTTTGCCCCTTTTTCAAAAGAGGTTTTTCTTTTCTGGAGAAATGAATTTGTTTTTGCCCTTTCCTCAGGTGGGCGAGTCGGGGTCGGGGTGCGGGGTCTGCGGGGAGGTGTGAGCCCGGAGTGTGTGGCTGCGAGGGGGGGAGGGGAAGGGGGTGCTAAATGAAAGCAGGAGATCGGCACAGAGCAGGGACAGCTTGTTGTCAGTATCATAAACAACCAAAATGGAGGGAGAACTCAGGCATATAACCAAATAAAAATTTTTAAAAAATCGCAAAAAATCCCTAAAAATCCGGGATGCTCCCCCTTTTCTCGCTGAAGGTAAAAGTATGAACCGCCTTTCCCCTGAAGTCCATTTTGACTTTGCAGAGACCAAGGAGTTAATATTTATTTATTTTTTGAAACTTTCGAAGAGCAAAAGCCTTTTATAACTCAACCGACAATGAGAAAACGTGAAAATCCGATGCTAGAGAAGCAGGGGGAGGGAGGGGGGAGGTGGTAGTGCAGAAACTGCTAAACTTATTGGTAATGTGGACTGATCTGAGATAAGATAAACACTGTATTTGCTATTTTATAACTCCTTTTTAATGATCTTTGCAATGTTAGGGTTTTTTCTTTTTTTCTTTTTTTTTAGTGGAAAGAAAGTGATGCCATTTTCTTAATAGAGTTAATATGTGTGATTGGAAGAATAAACCTTT
This sequence comes from Erethizon dorsatum, assembly GCA_028451465.1. NCBI lineage: Eukaryota > Metazoa > Chordata > Mammalia > Rodentia > Erethizontidae > Erethizon > Erethizon dorsatum. The sequence goes on from CM051828.1 coordinate 53,522,112, forward strand.
CCGGCTTTAGGTCGCATTTTCGTCGCATTTGTGCTTCAGGTTTTGTTAGTGGCTCCCTCCTTTCTTTAAACTGGGCTCTGGAGAAGAGGGGTAGAGAGGTGATACTGCACAGAGCGACTGGAGAGCGAGACTGGTGTACCTTTTGGGGAGGGGTGGGGAGTTGCTTGGTTTCTCCCTTCCTGACACGTTTGCTTCACCTGTTCATCCTCACTAAGGAATGTTAGGCTGAGGTTTTCTGGCTTTATCTATATAAAAGGATGATGCTTCTTGCATCACATTGATGTTAATGGGAAAGTGCTGCTGATGTTGGTTCCACGTGGGATATGGGACAGAGCAGGGTATTTTAAAGGGACAGCTTCTCTTTTCTTAGGTTTTCATCACCTACACAGACTCACTGTCAGAGGACCTATGCAGAGGTGCTGGGAGGGTGTGGTGGTGGAAGAGCTCTTTCCATTACTCAAGTGCACCCACCTTTAGGAATGATGGAGGGAGAGGGGGGATAAACAGGCTGAACAGAAGATGGATATGTGTATAGCTTAGTTTGTATCCAAGCTGTTCTTTTGTGTAGCAAGCCCTCCCAGGTACTTTTCGTGTTACATTGCTTTGCTTTGGAAGCTTGTTTGGGGAGGAATTGTGGAAAAATGGAAGTGGTTTAAGGTGTGTGGTGTAATGGTATAGCATTATTGAACAGTTATGAATTCTGTGCAGTGAGATCAAAGAGCTATGTATGCCTATAATATGATTTTACAGCCATTTTGTAAAAGCTGTAAAATACCTAATAATCAATTTGGCTTCAAGTACATTGAAGGCTTCTAGTTGGAAATTGCAAACAGTGGTGAAGATTCTTTCACAGTATAAGCAGTAGGCATTCGAGGGGGCACACACACCAAGACCATGGAAAACTTTACATATGTATATTCATTTATAAAGTCCAGCCTATACATGTGCTGTAATTTCTTGCCTTTGAACTGAAAATATTTTAAAATCCTGAGACCTGTCAGTTTGCATCTTTTGAATTTATTTGTTATTTAACAGGAAATGTTTACTCATTGTAAACAACTATCAGCTGTCTTATGTTTTAGATATCTGTAGTGTTTTCAAAATTTAAAATATGCTATATAACTTGTTAACTGTTCTCTATTGGGATCAAGGTTAATCTTGAATAGAAATTATTTGTGTTACTTTTTCACAGGTATATGGTGTTTCTGAAATAAACCCCAATTTTCCTTTGTTTTTACGGTTTATGGAAATGGATTAAAGTTATAGCTGAATTGTTAAACTTCTTATATGAGTGGAGGGTTTTTCTGCCATACTGTATAAACAAATTTTATAGTCTATGATATAGTAACTTGTATTTATAATTGAGCTCTTCTCAGTGCCTTTTTGTAAATATCTCCGTAACAACATTACGTCTAAAGTATTGGAGTACATCATCTTGTGGTTTCTCATTTTGGCAACAATTACAACTTTCTAAGAATTCATTTAAAAAAGTAATGCCATGTACCACTGTTAAATCAAAATTGATTAGAAAGGGATTAACCTATTAATTGAGAAGACAAACACTCCTCACATAATCTTCTGCCCAGAGGTTTCAGAATGCCATCAATACTTGAAAAACCTTTGAGTTTTATCTTACATTTTCATTGTTTTGGGGCTCAAGACTATTTTACTGGCTATGGTCAAAATTACGTTTTGTGTTTAAAATAAACGAGACTTTTAGATCTTGAGTAGTTGCCACTTTGACAAACCAGATGCTAATATCAATAATTCAGTCTCTGTAGAAGTGAAGGGAAAGTATTTCTTCCAGTTATATTAGATCATTGAGTGATTTAGGTTGTTGAGATGCTTCAAGTTATGATTGGTTTGTTGTCACCCTAAAATAAAAGTGCTGATATTGTGATTTTTTTTGTTTGTTTGTCACATAGTGTGATATAAAACTTCATGTTTGGGTTTTACACAACTAGCTACTTGTCTGAATTAGAAAATGTACTCAGACTGCAGAAATATAAAATCTGTAATTCCTTAGAGAGTCCAATTTAGGTAAGGTACAGCACCATATCTTATTTGAATTGTTTGTATTAAGGGTTTTTGATGCCTTAGAAATACTAACTGTTGAACAACCTTTGTTTGAAGCTACTATTAAGTTATACCAATAATCTTGGGATATTATATAGTCCAAAATTTATTTCAATTAGAATTAGAGAAACTTCATAGAGATTCTTATTTAAAATTTATGTGCTTAATTTTGCTATTCAAAATTCTATAAAGAATTTAATGGTTGTGGAAGATGATGTTAAGTGCAGGTAATACTGATAATATTCTATGTATATTTATTGTAACCAAAATATTTTAATAAGCAGACATTTTACACCTAAATTTATTAGTGAATTTGCTTTTCACAATGTAGTTTAAAATTTTTAATGATACTTTTCATGTTTTAATATCAATAAAATATGGGGACTTTTCCTTCATTTTTAACATAATCCTGGTTGTTACTATATACATTTTGGTTTGGCATTGTGGAAATTTATCTTTCCAAGGATTAAATTGTTCTTTTCTATATTAAATGTTTTGTTTCTCTCTTAACTGAGATTTGAAAAGCCAGGCAACTAAAACATTTTTCTACACCTATCTTTGAAGTTTTGTTTCAGTAGTCATTTGTCTCTTGAACTGTGTAATCAAGCTGATTATCCTTCTAGGAATGTTTTAGTATCTTTTATTTAGAATCCCGTTCTTTGGGAAATTAAAATAATGTGAAATTTTATCTATCACATACACACACAAATACACACTCAAGAAAAGTTTTAATGAATCACTTCACTTACACTGTCTGAAGTACATGTGCTTTTTGATATGTTTGCAGATGTATAAGAAATAAATATAAATTTATTCTTTTTATATTAATAACATCTTAGATTCCTTAGTTACTTGAGTGAGAAAAGTGTTTCAGAAGGAGGAGAAAACTGAATCTGTCTAGCAAAATCTAAGATAGTGAACATTTTCAAGGTGAAAGGGCTATAAATTGCCCCTTGAGCCATTTTTAAAATGTTTTAAGAACCTGATAAACACCTTTTCTAAAACAATCAATACTTTAAAAGTATATCATCACTACCAAAAAACAAAGGTGAAACTTCAGTTTCTTTAACAGGAATTAATGTAGGCAACATATTTAACCAATTAGTATTTAGGTAACCTTGAAAAAGTATTTACAAATAAGTTAAACGCGAGGGCAGGGTACATCCAATTGATGAACTGTAAAGTTAACTATGATTTTAGAATTCATATATGGGAATTCTTTTCCATTTTGCCATAAGAACACTTTAGAGGTAACTGAAATTGCTTTTTATATTTATTTCATTGTCTAAATTTTTTGAAATATTTGAACCAGAAATCACCATGTTACTTATTTTCCTTTATATCAGGGCAACCTTTATATATCCTTTGCAAATTTAATTTTTAAATTTAATTTGAGAAATTAAATTTAAAAATTTAGAATATTTTATAAAAGTAATATAGTTACTTTTATAAAAGTATATTGTTATTAACACTTGAAGTTATAAAAAATATATCTGAATGAAAGATCTAGAAATTATTACAGAATCATAATTTGATTTCTACTTTTAACTTGACCCACTGCCCCATGGTTTGCATTCTGCTTAGTGTGTATACCTATCCCTGCCTTCTTTTTGTAGGGTGGTATTGATCAGGACATGGTAGGGTGGAACAATAAAAAGCACTTGAGTATTTTTGTTTTGTGTGTGCATTGGTACTTTTTGTCTTAAGGGTTTTGTTCTTTTTAAAAAATGATTATCAGAATACCAAAAAATTATAAAAAATGCTATCTCGTTTTTAAAAAGTGAAGTGGTGTGATATTGCACTAAAATTGTTAGTGTTTGAAACTCCCTGGATGTCTTGTAAACAGAGTTACTATAGGATCATGGTATTAAAACTAACCACAGTGTGTGCTGGGAATTTGAGATGACTCCCTAAGAAATTATATGCATATGCAGAATGGGTGAACTTATACAATTATATCCTGGGTTAATAGGAAAAGCAGCTAGCATGAAGTATTTCCTTGCTGTTTTTAAGTGAAATCTTTTCCTTATTTAAAAACATAGAATACCTAGAAATGTGAAGGTTTAGGAAGCAAGTGTCTTTTTGATGTCTTCTAAAAATAAGAGTTTTAAACAATGAAAAAGTATATAAGAACAATAAAAATGTAAACTAAAATGTTTAAAATTGATGGTAAAGTACTGGGTAGACAACAATTTCAGAATAAAATAACAATTATGGCAAATTTAAAATTCAACCTATGTGAATACAGAATAACCAGAATAAAGCAAAAGTTATAAATTTTAGTAAAGGAGAGTGATAATTGGGGGGAATCTATAAGAATATTTTTAATACAAACTGCTGGATTCATAATGACCTTTAAAAAATAAATCCCCAAAGCGTTTTCTCCTTGTTTTAGATTTGGATTAAACTAAATTAAATTGCAAGAATGATTTGTAATGATTATTTGGAGTTCTTTTTAAAAAAAATAAGAAAAGACTATTTTCTACTATTTTTAAAAAAGATTTTAAAGATTGTTTTAAATGTGTACTTTTCTGAAGTGTTCTGAGAACCTTAGAAACTATTAAAAATTATTTTCTTCATTGTTTATTAGAATGCTTAAAACTTTCCTTTAAGTTGGCGAAGTAAATTTTAAAACCTTAGTCTAAGAATGGTTTGTTCTGTGGACTTTTTTAGGGCAATTTAAGTATTTTTCTATAGACTTATAACATTTTAAAAGCTTTTCATAAGACAAGATAAGAACATTTACCAACAAAGTTCTTAATTTCTGGAATGTTTTTAGGTGTATGCTGGTGATTAAAGGAATTTTTCTTTATCATTTATTAATTAGCTATTGCTTTTTCTGAAGGAGAATTAAAACCTGTTATTGTTGTGTTCCAGAGTGGAAGTTGCCCTTAGTATTGGAAAATACTCTTGAGTGCGGGAGGCATCTTTTCTTTAAACTGTTAGAGTCCTCTACAGCTAGTGGATGATGTAACATTTCAGAGTCTTGAATTCTACCTTTTTTTGAGAATAAGAACCTCATTTTAAACTTTCAGTTATTAATATTTGAATTATTTTCCCAAACCAACATTGGAGTTACACATGTACAGGTTGATTATTTATGAGTTTCTGTCTATTCATTTATGAATATGACAATATTAATTCTTGAAATAAATGTTATAACTAAAGGGCTGCCATCTGACTTTTCAAAAAATTGTATGTCTGTAATCAGTAGTTACACATTAGAGCCTTTAACTTTGAGATACATTTTGGAGACTCAGATTAGAAATCAACTAGAGAATGAGAAATTTAACTTTTTGACTAAAAGGTAAAATTTAAAAGTGTCATACTCAGTTTTGTTTCCTAGAAGATACATTAGTAAACACTGATTGAATTATTTTTGATCAAGAGAATTTTAAGAATTTAAACCTGGAAGGAAGGTAGAGGTAGTTCAAGTATACAGGTTCAAAATAGCACTAGTTAAATTTTAATCCACTAGATTTTCTCAATAACTTGATCTTATTTTCTTGTATTGTCTTAATGCTGAAATTACATAGCATTCACATTACTTTTCATCATACCCTAAGAGAGTTATAAGTAGGTTTTATTTTTATCAAGTTTAGGCAATGAAGTGAAAATACCATTTTATATAATTCCTTTTCTTATGTTACATTTTTGCATTTCCTGAATATAATTTCTTTAATTTTTCCATTCCAAATAAGGGAAATTAGCTGCATTACTTCAAAACCAAATTTGTATAAATTCGTAGTTTATGAGAGAGTTGTCATTTTATCTATTTGGATAAGATTTATCATAACCTTAAAAATAAATATTGACATAACTAGCATATCTCATTAAAAGCTACATCTCAAATGTGAATTTGTTTTCTTTGTACTTTTAAAATCCTTTTCTAGATCTAAGTAAATGTTTTTTCATGTCTTTTGATATTTTACTATTGTTTGAGGTAATTTGAGTAAAATTTTAATCCAGGTTGTGTTTCTCTTCCAATATTAGTAATATTTTATTTGAAAATCACTATTCAAGTGCATAACAATTTCAGCATTAAAACAGAATTAGACATTTAATAAAGTAGGTTAATTACACCAAGAGTAGTAGAAGCAGCCCTACTAGTTCTTTTTTTTTGGAAGAGTTTAAAATATTTCAAAGAAGGATAGTGCCTGTGAGTATAGGTCACACCCAATGGGGGTTAGTGACATTTTATGCGTTTTTTTTTTTTTTTTCCTTTTTGGCCTCATAATACTTGAGCATCCTCAGATCTAGTTATCATGCAAATAACTGATATGTATCAGACTTAGCCTTTAATATGTTTTGCTTCACCTTTCTAAGAAAAAGGTCCGAGACAGATACTCTTTAGCAATAATTTGGCACGTATCACATTTTAAAACATGCTATATGTAAAACATATTGCCATAATTGTTCACCCAAATCAAAATGATAGTAAATTATCAAATAATAAATTTGGTTAGACATAGAATGAGGTTTTAATGTTTACCCGAATAACTTGATTTACTGCTAAACTATGAGGAATAGAAGTTTGTAAATGGAGTGAATACATGTAAAAATCTGGTGGTCTGTAAAAGGTCTTAGGCATGTACCCTTTGGCAGTTAATAAAAATCCTTTTTTTTTCAAATGGCAAAAATGACTTCAAAGATCTTAATATATTCAGTTACTTTCATTATTTTTCAAAGAAAAGTGATGAATGAGTTAGTACTCGAGTGACTGTTGTTTTTGAATTTTTAATCATTAAACATTTATTATAGTGATTTTCAGGATTTTTAAAACAGTAGTATTACAGATATTTTCCTTGAAAGTCCTTCTTTTAGGGCGTTATAATCTAATTCGAATAGTTACTTTGCAACTCTTAATTCTATAAGTAGTTTAGTTTTTTTAAAAGTATTCCTGTTCCTGGGATCATGTTATTGTTAAATTCCTGTCTTGGATCACTTTTAATCATTATCTTAGGTTATTTTTAAATATATACTAGAGATACAATTGCTGTACTTAAACATTGGATCTGATGCAATGCTTGAATTTAACTATACTCAGTTCACCTTCAGTTGGCCAGTGCAGGAAGAGGAAGAGAAAGCAGTTTTATTGTAAGAGAAGTTCAATTGATCTTATTCAGAGGTTCATAATAGCTTTTTTATAATGCATGATACCACTGCCAGAATTAAAAGAAATTTCTTAATTAAACCCAAAATACCCGTATATCTAAAAACTTTTTTTCTAATCAGATTTCAGGCACACTTTTGTGCTTCCATTGGCCATTCCAAGTGTTCTTGCTGTTTGGATCTGTTTTGTTCTCAGTGCTGCCACCCTGTGTATAGTAGTGCCTACAGTACATTTTCTGTACTTTATTATCAAGCGATAACATCCAAAACCATTACTGGAAAATGAACGTACATGTTGAAGTTAATATAAAGGATATCATGATATACTCTTCCTTGTTTATGATGTACTAAATCTAGATTTTTAAAAGTTACACAGTTCAAAAGTATGATATTTAACTGCAAAAAATGAATTTAGGAAAATTTTTGAGGGTAACTACCTTTATCCATTTCATTTCATCTGTCATTTCACTAAAATAAAGTAGAAATGGGCTAGTCTAAATCTAGCTTGAAATTGCTCAAATAAGGACATAGGGATTCTGATCCTTTAAAGAGGAGAGATGTTATAAGATTTTTAAAAAATTTTAGCCAAGTTTTATTCAAAAGTTCTTTCTAAAATCAAAACCAAAAATGAGCACAAAAAGAGACTGTTTCTGCTTAAAAGAAAAAGAAACTTAACTTAATTGGTTAAATTATTCCCTGAATCACTAGCCAACATGACTTTTGAATTATATCACCCCAAATATTTTGAGTATTAATGCTCTGCTTCAGTCATAAAATAGTTTGGGTGGATCACAGTCTTTTGCCTTTACTACCTATATTATCTCATTTCATTTTCACAGCAGTCTGTGAGATAGGAGGTACAGACAAAATGTGTATGCAAGAAATATTAATGATTTCAGAAACTTGAATTCTGTTACTTTTTATAAGTAAAATTTTAGAATGGACAGACAGTAGAAGCTAATTATTATAAATTAATTTATTAGTATAAACCTAAATTATGTCCATATTGAGATAATATAGCTATAAAATAATGTTTGTTGCAAAAATTAAATGTTCAGGCATAAAGCTGATACCTAGTAACTTAAGGTAGAAAGTGCTATAGGTCTATTTACTTTTAAATAAAGAATAAAGGGAAAATTTATTAACTAAGTTAAAGGATGTTTTAAAGATAGAAACCTACACTTTATTTTACAGTAAGCATCTTAGGCACAGTTTTATTACTTTTTACTTTAAAGCATTTATTACAAAGCCATATGATTTCAGAATAATGAATTGGCATTTCTTCCTGAATTTTTAATGGTTTTAGTTCAATAAACAATGTAATTCTGTATGGTAGCAGTTCAAGGTATTATTTAGTTTGTTTAATTTTAGATGTTAGGATTCCAAAGTAGAAGTGATCTTCCCACCCAGGCGGTCTGAAAGAATTTAATACAGCATGTGGTATTGCCCCAGTGATTATAAAATTCTAAGTCCAGGTTGTTCTTCATGTAATTCTTTCCATAGGTTTACATAGGTTTAGAGAATTAGGAATTTCTTTCTTTCTTTCTTCTTGGCTCCCCCACAATACATAAATAGCCCTTTGAAAAGTTTTTTTAAAATTTGATTAATATGGGAAAGGTGATTAAATATTGAGTCAGGATTGGAGTATTATTACCTTGAGACAAAGAAAATTTTTAGAAACTTCTGCTTTATCTTATTCTTTATTTTTTATAGCAACCTTAATGTACGACTGGATCTGCTAAACTTATTTCAATAAAGCAATATAGGAGTTGTAAAGACTGTTTGAAATCACAAGATTTTAGAGAGTGTTAAAATATGAATACAGACTCCGAGTTTCTTTTGCCCAACTTCAGAGAGCCATGCTGCTGTTGAGAATGATTAGTTGTATGTTGTCATCTGTTCTATTGTCACAAGCAAGTTCTACACATTTATTTTCAAGTGCCTCTTTGCTACAACTGTCTGGATGGCTCTCAGCATGCCAAAACTTGCAGTTCTGACTTAGGTAATTTTATTAGTGGTCCTAGGATTCTCAGGCCCCTAGTAACATTTCCACCTTCAGTTGGAATTTTAATCTCTCTGTTGTCCAGCCACTGTTGAAGTGAACATGGACAAGAAGGAGAAGTGAAGTAGACTCACAGAGGAGATGGCCCTGGAGCAAGGCCCTGGAAGAAGAATGAGCAACACACTATGCACAGCACATGTGGAGTTCTGTCCTGCCGCTGAGTGTCAGGAGACAGGAGCGAGCAGGCAGATGGCAGAGAAGGCGAAACTAGGGCCAGGTGTATCAGATCTGGAGGGCTTTTGTTCTGTTGAGAGAAGGACCCTCTAACATAGCTGGATCTTTAGTGATATAATGATGCTCTTTTTTACCTGTATCTCCATACTCAGTTCTAGTGCTCATTTTGGTTTGGTTTTTGGTTTTGGGGGTTTTTTGTGTTTGTTTTGTTGGTTTTTTGAGACAGGGTTTTGCTATGCAGTTCAGGCTGGCCTTGAACTCACTATGTAGCCTAGGCTGGCCTTGAACTTGCAGTGATCCTCCCAACTCAGCCTCCTGAGTGCTAAGATTACAGGTGTACACCACCATGCCCAGCTTCTAGTGCTCATTCATGTTACTATTAATCCTCAATACTTAACCTCCTGAAGCCATCTTTCCCCCACTCTGTCACCAGATGTCTTGCCTGGTTCCCAAAAAAGACTGGGGCCATCAGCACAGCTCCTCACTTGGCTCTTCTTTCCCTCCCTCTGGATTCCTCTGTAGCAGTGCCACGCCTCTTGGGGGGGGGCCTCAGGGAAAGTTGGTCTTGTCAGGATGCCTTAATCCCATAGTTGTGCATGGCATGTGCTGTGGCTACTCAAGCCACAGGGTTACTCCAGCCCCACTTGAGTGCTTGAGATATCACTCACTCCTCAGATCCTGAAATTTCCTATTTCTTCCTTTGTACCTGAAAGGTATGTTCAAATCTTCTTCCCCTTCGATAAAACAAAACAAAACCCAAGACTTTTGCCTTCATCTTGTCCCCTCCTCAGGTATCCTTCTCCTCACTGATGCCTTACTACCTGAAAGAATGGTCTGTGTTCAGTCTATTCCCTTCATCTCCCCTTACTGTATAACCATCCTGCCATTTTGAGCACATATTTGGAGAGAGCACCCATAAGCAGCCCTCAGTGCCAAATCTAGTGGCATCTTTCTATTTTATCTCTATGTGACTGTTCCTTGGCTCTGCAAACTCCTGCCTCTTCTTCTTTTCCATCTCCTGCTGTTCCCTGGCACTTCCTTTACAGTTTTCTTTGATGGCAGCTATCTTTCCACCTGTACTTAACCACCAGCATCCTGGCATTTCCCAGAGTTTGCAGGGTTCCCTAGTCTACTTCCCCTCTTAGTGTCTATGTTCCCTGACCACCAGCTCTCTCTCGTGTGGTTCCTTTGACTTGCAGCTTTGTTCTGATAAAGATTCCATCTCTGCCTGTCTCTTGGTCCTCAATGCCTCTTTTTCTTTTGACTCCATCTCTACATCTATGTATAAGGATATCTTTCCTCCTGTGTCTTATGCAGGTTGTGCAAGTACCTGCCACGAGTTAGGTACTCAGCCAGATCCCACCCTTGTTGAGCAAAGGAAACAGGCAATAAACAGAGTTCCTTTAGATTATAGCAGATGGCAGGAAGATAGTAAGAAGAAACAGAAGGATGAAGAGTGTTGAGGGTCTGGGCAAGAGGGACTCTTAGAGACGGTGAGCAGGGAAGACCTCTAGATAAAGGAACCTTTGTGTAGAAGCCTGAGCAGTGAGACAGATCAAGCCATGAAAAACCTGGAGGGATGCTTCTTGACAGAACCCCTGACATGGTACAGGACTCTGCACATTGGAGGCAGAGGACCAAGTAGGGGACTGGCCAGAGAGCCACCTGGCCAGACATCTTCTGCCCTCTTTGGAGACTGTCAGCCAGAGTGTGGTGAAACTCCCGAGCAGTGTGGGTTGTCCTTTACAGGCTAGCAGTTACCTCTAGCCTTGGCCTCATCCTTATCCTGCCATTCTCTGCCAATGGCACCATGAAAAGCATAGCTCTCTGGGATGAGTGATCTCCCCACACATGCTTCCTCATTCCCTCCCTCCCCTGTACCTTTGGGAGCCCTAGCCCACCTCCCTCAGCTGCAGTGACACTGCCGCACGTACTCAGGTACCTTCTCACCTGCTCCAGAGCACTGCTCAGTCCTGTGCATGTCCAGCATTCTGCTGGGCTGATGCTGGAGGACAAGGGTCTTGAACTCCCAACTTTCTCTTCCCCACTTTCTCTGAGAACTGGACACACTAAATGCCTGGGGAGGAGGGCTGTGTTATTAGGGGTAGTCTAGAGGGGGATTGTGGTGAAAGGAAGCTAAGAAAGCCTTGAGCAGCAGTTAGGGGCTCATTTGCCCAAGTGGGTGTCACAGGAGAGCATTAAACCCACAGAGAGGTCAGCAAGAAGAGAGTTGGCTTGGCACCTTAGAGGCAGCTAACCTCCTATTAATTGTGCAACTCAAAAGACAGCAAGGTTGAGTGGTAGGGTTAGCTTGTCTTGTCTCATCTCTGCTGTTCCCCACCCTCCACATACCCTTCATCCTTCATGGCTAAGCCCTGCCCAACATGTATTGACAGACCCCTGACCACCACCAAGCAGGCAAGCTGACCTTCACTCACAGCCAGCCTTTACTGGGGACTGTAGAGACAAGTACACATGCCCCAAAGACACATGAGGGAGGAGGATGTAGACACATGTGGAGCACCCAGAGCCAGGAGAAACCCAAAATCCTAGAGAGACACACACACAGACTTAAGTACAGTGGGGATGAGAAGCACACTCACCTAGAAAGATTATATCGGTCTCTGGAGGTCCATGTAAGTTATGTTTGTATTTATATTTCAGGAGAGAGATGGGGAGAAAGATGCATGGAGAAGAGAAGACATACACACAGCTCATACCCAGAGAGGGAAAAAGAGATACACAAACCACTCCATGTCTCTTTCCCCTTCTTGAGAAGGAACCCAAAGCGGAGGCAGACATCACCAGGATGTGCTGTGAGACACTAACACCTCATTTAGGAGGTGGAAGGTCAGGGACACAGATGGGCAAGAAAGAGTTACTCTCACACCAGGATGTGAGAGGAGATACACACTCTCGCCCCTTTTGAGGAGGAAGGAAACACTAGGCTCCCACCATCCCAGAGGGCCTACACACACACAGTGGTGTTTGTGTGTTACCAGAGTCCTCCTGTGGTACCTGTGTGATGACATAGAACACCTGACCTGCCTTGCCTTAAAGTTGGCTATATCAGGAGTTGGTCTTGTCTTGATGTTACCTCTCACCTGCACACCATAAGCATTTAGGAAGTTTTATGAGCTATAACAGTTGAGAGAAGAGATTCATGCTGCTGGCTTTGGGTCTTGTCTTCTCACCAACCCACAACTCTTGGAGAGCTGGCTCCCTCCTGGCTTGTACTGACCCCATTTCCCACAAAAAGCCCCTCTAGGCTTAGAATCTCCTGTGTCCTTGGAGTTGGGCTGAATTGGCTTTAGGCAGGGCAGCCTGCTTAGCACTGTCTCAGCTCTTGGATGCAAACTCGGAGTCTTCCTGAGTCTGTCTCCCCACCTGCAGCCTCTCCCAGTCCTTGATGCAGGCTCTGTTGCCCTCCACCAGTCTCTGGCCACCTGTTCCCTGCACACACTTCCCACTGGTCTAAGGAGGCTGTTTCCATGAAGAATGCAGGTTACCAATAAGGTGAGTTACCGCCCTTCTCTGGAATAATAGTACCTGGACCTGATGGAGTGCTTGCTCCCTGCTCACTGTTCAAGGCATTTATACATAGTGATGCTTTTAAATCCTCCCAACAGCTCCCTAAAATCCTAAAATGGTGTTGTGGTTATTTCTGTGGTTCACAGAGGGAAAAAATGGTACACAGGGAATTTAAGTAACTAAATGTAAAATGAGAGCAGCTTAGGAAAAAATCTTCATCATAGTGCCTGACCATTGACATGCTTAAAATGTTGTTGTTTTCTGAACAATCCTGTCTGTTCTCAGAAATTCTAGCTAATAATTACACTAGTTATCTTATGGAATTGTAATTGCTAATAGTCATTAGGTAACTTTACCCCATGTCCACTAAGAAAATTGAGTCTATTGGATACATATTGTTAACAGTCTGCTCCCTACCCTCCAACCTTATTGGTACTCCAGCCTCTGCCTTTCTTGGCTCTGGAACTTTGTTCTCCTGCCCATGGCTCATCATCTCTTTCTCTGTCCTATTGAATATGAAATTGTGTTCTGCCAGTGGTGGTGTTTGAGATTCTTAGACTATAATGGTTCACAGCCCTTGTTGGGCTCTGTCATCTCCATCTGGCCATCCCCTTTCTCCTACGGGGTTTTATCTCCTCACTTTCTTTCCCAAACCACACCAATTCAGGCTCCCACTTCACCACTTCACTGAAGCAGCTTTGGCCAGGATCCCATTTGGCAAAAGCTTCTTGACATACATACACCACGTCCAAGTCCTGCAGGTGCTTTCCCTAGTGCAGGGTCTCCCTACTCCACGATTTTGGTCTCTACCCCTGTGCAACCATTGCTTGCACAACCACCCCACAGCCTGACACAGCTCCTTAACCTTGCTGTACTAGTTTGTTTTCCACCTTTATTATAGAGTTAAAAAGCACCTAGTCATTATATGCTAAATATTGCGTGACAGGCTAAAGATTCAAGCTCTCTCCAGCAATATTTGCTGTTAAAAAATAATGTACATATTGAAGGCCATGATTGCTAAAATTATTTGTTACTGTGTTGCTTGTACATCAGTCTCAGATTCTTAAGAAGTAACTCTTAGGCTTAGGTAGCGTAGAATATCAGTTGATTGGCCTATTTGCTTTGTGGCAGGGTCAAGGTTTCACAAATGCTCATGTATATTTCTTAGTTCCCAGAAGTTGTAAGCATCATACATTGTATGTAAATTATTTCTGTCATCACTGTCAACCTGTTTTTAATAGACACCCACAGGGTTTGTACCATATATATATATATACATTTTAAAGAAAAAACAACCAGAAGGATATATCTGTTAGTATCTAACATATGTTTTATGATGAGAACCCTAATATTGCACCAGAAATAAATATGTATATAGGTTTACTCTGTAAGGCTAACTGTAATTCTATCTTTCACAATAATTTTTAACTTTTTATTATAGGATAGTTTAAAGATATACAAAAGTAGAGGAAATGGTAGAATGAATCTTCATAACCAGTTTCCACAGCTGCCAACTCAGGGCCACTCTTGTTTCCCATGCCCCTACCTAGAAGCATCTCCTCTCCTGCAGATAATTTTGATGTGAAGTTATTTCCCATCATTTGTATATTTTTTTAGTATTTCCAGTAATACAAACTCTTTTTAAAGGTATAATCACAATACAGTTATTCTGCCCCAAAATACAATAATTCCTTAATATCATCAAAATAGTTAGTGTTCAAATTTCCACAGTTATCTCTTAATTTTTGTTAAATCAGTTTGCATGATTCAAATCGAATAAGGCCCATACCTACAGTTAGTTGATGTATCTCTGTGTCTCTTGTTATTTTTGATCCAAAGGTTACACCTTCTCATTCTTTTCCCTTAAACTTTGTTTGTTGAAGAAAAAGAGTCTGTTACTGTTTCGATTTTGATTTTTGTCCTATAGCATTTCCTACAAGTCTGCATTTTGTTCATTACATCCCTGTTGTATTTTTTACATACTCTCATAGCCATCTGTTCTGCAAGATTCAGGTTCCGCATTTTTAGTCTTCTAGAAAGAAAGTTTGGAAAAACTTGATGTGGAAGAAATAAATATTGAATTGAGTGCCATAAGCAATTGGCATAACAAGGCCATCGGTGTAAATATAGTAAATATAGCTGTATGGTATTTATTTCTGGTGCAGTATTAGGGTTCTCATCATAAAACATATGTTAGATACTAACAGATACATCCTTCTGGTTGTTTTTTCTTTAAAACTGTGTAATACTTTTTTAAAATTGAATTGGGAATGTCCTTGTTTTGTATCTTAACTTTTTATATACCTCGTGTGTCTATAGGTTATTTCCTATTTGCTTATGTGTTACTTCTTTGTATTCTTCAAAAGTTGGAACTTGGCAAATGAGCACCGCAGTTTATTTTGCTTTCTTCTAGTTGTCCATGTTGGTTGTTTGCAGTCTTCAAATAATACATTGATGAATGACCTTTTGCATAAATCTTCATGGGCATTTCAGGTTATTTTCTTCAAGTTCTTAAATGTGAAATGAATGGGAAAAAGATAAGCACCTCCCTTTTTTCTTGGCAATTGCTTGGCCATTTTGACCTCCAGGAAAGACTTCCAGTCACCAGTAGTACATGGGAGTGTCCATTTCTTAACTTTCCCCAACGTGGCCATAGTCGCTTAAAGAAACATTGCCATTGTCTGTGCTTTTTACTTTCTTTTTTCTATATTTATCTTTCATATGTTTTCCCTTTTTTGTAGTCAGCCGTGTTGCCATCAGCAGGTTTGCCTTTGATCTAAGGCAGATAATTTTCTCTGCACCAAAAACTCTGGTAACTGAACTTGTTACCACTTTGCCTGAATTACTGGCACTAAAGGCACATGGTATGCACCTTGATAATAAAGTGTGTGATGGGTGTGGATTTTTAACATCTACTTTGTTCAGCACCTGTGTTCCTTTGTTCTGGTTCTCCCCTACGTTTCAGAGCATTGATGTTACTGTTGTGTGTTTTACAGTATTATAAGTTTGTGTTGATGCAGAGGAAAAAATTAATTTCCAAACCGAATCAGGATTTGCAAAGCAGATAAATTAAGGGAAAAATTATTCACATTGCCCAACAATTTGCTTTAAAAAAAAAAAAAGATTGAAATTGGCACCTCAACTATCTAAGGGATGTCAGTTGAAAAATCTAAAGTATTAGGACTGTTCAGAAGTTGTAATCAAGGTGCTCTGAAATTCCAGTACATTACTAAAAATACTTCACATTCACATAATGGCTTGCAGCGTACCATCATTGCTTGGAACCACCCTAAAATGGTCCTTGCTGACCGTAGCCTCATATCCTT
Organism: Erethizon dorsatum; assembly: GCA_028451465.1. Taxonomy (NCBI): domain Eukaryota; kingdom Metazoa; phylum Chordata; class Mammalia; order Rodentia; family Erethizontidae; genus Erethizon; species Erethizon dorsatum. Next base: position 53,538,393 of record CM051828.1, read on the forward strand.
TACCTTTGCTTACTCCCTTGTTTCTATCAAGTCCTGCTTCTCTCTCACCATGCTTTTAAGCTTTTAGCACGTACTTTTCTCTTGCCTGTGTATTCCTGCTGGTCTCACTTGCTTTTGCTCAATGCCACCCAGCTGGCTCTAGCTCGTGTTCTAGGCCATTCTACCCCATCAACTACCCTCTATATCTACCTTACTACTCCTCACCCTGGAGGAATTCTTTGCCTCTGCCTTGTTTGTGTGTGTGTTTGTTTGTATCTCCACATGACTAGGGACAGTGATGTTACTAGGTGATGTAGAAATAGTATGAGTAGTGAGCTCAGGCCCTGTCAGGATTTGACCCTCCATTACCCTCTAGCTTTGTCTTGGGACATTCTATCCCTTCCTTCTTCCCAACACCAACTTCCCAAGGTCCTCTAGCTCACCAGTCTGTATTTCTCATGTCTGCCCTCACCTCTGTTAGAATGTTCTTATCTCCAACCCCTATTCATCTGTGAGCTGCTTAGGAATCATCTTTTCCTTAATTATTGTCTGTGCCCTCCTCCTGTGCTGGCTACAGTCTCTAGTTCAGCATCGGCACATACCTCCTTATCCTGCCCTCTCTGCATGTAACGTGGGTTCTGTCCCTTCCAGTTCATTATCCTTTCTCTGTTGGCCTTTCCTTCTCTACGGATCCGTCCTGTTAGCATTTCTGCCATCTTTGAAAAATAAAAACCACAGTGACATAGAGCTCTCTTATTTCCATACCCTCCTCTTCAATGGATATCGTTTCTCCCAAGAACAAGGAGTGCTTAGTGCCTCGATTTTTCCCACAGCACTCAACCTGAAAAGTTTTTCCATGATTACCAAAAGCCTACATGTAACTAAATCAAAAGGAAGCAGCGTTTATTCCTTATCTTCACTGCTGCCTCCTGAAACATTCTCTTCCTTTTGCTTCCATGACAGGCAGCTGTCAAATAGGTTGCCATTCAAGGTCTTCACCCTATGGCTGTTGGTTAAAGTTAATAAAATTCTTACTGAGTGCTGCTCGCTGTGGTAATTTTTTTTTCAAACAATGTCATTTATTCCTCACAACTCATTAGGGCTTGATTATCTCACATTGCAGCTGAGGAAACTAAGTTGAAAAAGGGTAAGTCATTTACTCGAAACCACAGAGCTAGTCCACATGACCTTGTAACCTCTAGATGAGATTACTTCCATAAACACAGCAAAGTCTAACCAATTCCTTCTACTGTTAAACTTGCAAAAATAGTGGCCCTCCTACTGCTTCCAGTCTGGTCCCATTCCACAGCCTTACTTCTCACGCTTTTCTTAGGACACTATCAGCTCCAATGAAGGAAGGTGTGACCTGGTTGTCACTGCCCTGGTCGGCACACTCCCCAGGCCCTGCCTTGCTCTGCTGCTCCTCTGGGGTACACGCTCCACTTCTCCGTGCTAACCTGCACAACTTCACATCTTACCTCCTTTCCCCCTCTGTTCAGTTGGCTATTCCTTCACAAATACCCTTCTTTGAAGTTATGAAGAGTCTTTTCTTCTTGTGAGTTTTCATTGTACTTAATCTACACTTATTTTGTGGCATTTTTCTAGCTTGCTAGTTTATGTTATCAACAGTGATAAAGAATATTCTTGTGGCATACCTCCCCTAATAGGCTACGAGCTCCTTGATAGTTATGAAATGAGACTGAGTTATCTGTAAGTTTGTTCTTACAGCTCATTCCCAGCACTTCTGTGCAGGTAGGGGGACTATCTGTTGAGGACGAACTTTCTAGACATGACCACAAGATGGCACAATGACTGCAGCATTTTCATATCTGTTGAGAGTGCACCAAGTCAGGAAGGAGCAGTGTCTTCTTGATTGCTGGATACTCAAGGAAATCCAAGAGAATTTTTAAATTTAAAGCATTCTGTCAGTTCCTAGTTACTCACTGAGGTAATCAAATGAATTTGGCAGCTGTTTTCTTCCATGAATCCACTTGGCTAATAGGATAGAAAGCTCCCTCCCTTGCCTGCTCTTCTTCCTTCTGTTCATTTAACAAATATTTCACTGCCCCCAGGTGTATCCATATTCTAGGTTGGACATACAGAAATGGGCATTAAAAGGCAAGGTCTCTGCCCTGATGACGCTTATATTCTGTGGCATTCACCAAGACCGACTGAAGGTACTGTACTGCAGACCGAACCAAGAGTTCCTCTGCTGTTTTTGTTGCTTCCAAAGTTTTTCCCCTCTTCTCCAGCATTGATCACCTCTCTTCTGCAGCATGGGTCAATCTATAGTTTTATATTGTCCAAATGGATTTCAGTTCAGCAAGAGAAAGGACCACCAGTCAGCATATAGCAATGACTAATTCTGTTTCAGCCATGATTATTTGTGGGCTTCTCCCCTACTTCCCAGTTACCTAATCAAGAATTAACTGTGTTTTCTTTATGGTTAAAGATAATGAGGGGGGCCGGTGAGATGGCTCAGCGGCATAAGCTCCTGCCTGGCAAGCGTGAGGGCCCGAGTTCGACTCCCGGAGCCCACATACAAAAAAGGGGCCGGTGATATCGCTCAGTGGCACGGGCGCCTGCTGGCGCACGAGGTCCTGAGGTCGACCCCCGGTACCCACAAAAAAAAAGATAATGAGGTTCAGAAACATCAAAAGTTTTGTGCAATGTTGCACAAGTAAATACACGGGAAAGTATACACTCTGGTCTGTATATCGTTCATTCCTTTGTGATCAATACCAGTAAAATTATTTAAAGCAAAAGAAAACAATCCAACATAGTTTAGAAACATTTCTTCTTCAACGTGTAAGCAAAAGTGTAAAAATTACAGAAGTATAATCATTTAGAAATGTCAAATACCATACATTATTTCAACACTATGAGAAGTTACTGCCTGGTAGAACAGTCCTCTTCGTGGTAGGAGTCTTAGTTGAATATTCATTTTTTTTCCCAGGACTGGCTCCACATGTCCCTGTGCCTTCCTTCCATACCTATTCCCTCCACCAGCCTGGCTCTGGGAGACAAGATTCAGTTTTACACAGCTCCTGCCAACCCTTGCTTCAGTTTCAGGAGGATGAGGGCAGGGGATTAATTTGAGAAGCTATGTGAAAGAGACATTCCCATGTTGTACAATTCAAAATGTGGGATCTTGATTACTATGTGTTTCAGTAGAGCAGATTTTTTTTCTAATATGTATCTGTTTTCCCTTGTTTTCAGGAATTATAACATTTTCACAAGTACATTATAATCTTTTACCAACCACAGTTAAGCCCCCAAGCAGGAGTCAGTCTATCTCTGGATAGTCAATAATCACATATTGTCCAGATTATCATTCAGTTTAACTTGTAAAACAACTGTGGCTTCACATTTGTTAGTTTTATCTGAGTTGTAATTAGGGTTTGTCTGTGACCATGACGACCATAAAATTTAAGATGCACCCTGCCTATGTGACAGAGATTGAGAAAGTCAGAAGTATACTACTTCAACTAATCGTTTTTAATATGAATCTTCCATTATATATGAATGCATAGTCTTTTTCACATGAAATATTCCTCTTGTTTGTCTCTCTCTTGAACCTGTGGTATGAGATGGGAAGGGTGTTCCTCTTTTTTTTTTTTTTTTTGAACCGGGAATCAAACTCAGGACCTCATGCTTGCCAGGCAGGTGCCATGCTGCTGAGTTAGATCCCCGGCCCCTAGGTATTCCTTTTTTTAAATTCCATATCAGGCATTTTGGGGCAGCACTTATTTCTGAGTAACACACTGAATATGTTGTGTAAGTCATTGGTTACTGTACTGAAAATGACTATAGAAGGGTTGTGTGAGTGTACTTCTGTACCATTGTAAAGTCAGGAAATCATAAATTGATCTTTTATAAGTTGTCTCTATTTAAAAAGATTATACAGAGGCTGCATTCAGACACTTAGTGGGCACTTCCTTTGGTATTTGATAAATGGATCTTGTCCCAGAACTATTTATCATCCACAGGTCTCAATTCCAGTTAGAATGTATTCCTGGAGCCCTTAAATCATGTAGTGTGATATAGAAGTTCATAACCAACAGGTGAACTGCCCTGGCTTCCTGCAAGTTTGACAGCTGAGAATGTGGCTCTTAAAACTGCCTTGATATGTATCCTTAGCAAGGACTGAAGGCAGCTAACATTTAAACTGATATTCCTCACATTTTTTTTTTTCTGTATGGAGAAGAGATTTTAGTCAGTTTGAATCATTTCTCTTATAAAGAATTTTCGCCTATCAATTCTCAGTTTTTTTCATGTTTTAGTAAATTCATATGTAGATTTCTTTCTCATCTTTATTAATATTGGGGTTTTTTCCAATATGAAAACTTGGCCATTTTTTTTCACAGCTTTGCCCAAATATAATTAATATTTTATGAACTGTACACATGTGAAGCATACAAGGTTCCCACTTGGGACATATGTATACATCTCTCAAACTATCACTACAATCAACATTGTGAGGATATCCATCATTCTCAAAAGTTTACTCATGTGCCTTTGTGAATGATCCTTCCCTTTCCTACCTCCTGTCCCCAGATACCCATGGATCTGCTTTTTGACATTGTGGTGTATTTTTAATTTCCTAGACATTTATATAAATAGAATCACCTAACATATACTCTTTTCTTACCTGACTTCTTTCATTAAACATAATGACTTTGAGGTTTATCCACATTATTGTATGCATCAATATTTTGTTTCCTTTTATTACTGATTAGTAGCCTATTATGTGAATCTACTATAACTTGTTCATCCATTCACACATTGATGGAAATTTGCATTATATGTAGTTTTGACTATTAAAATGTTGCTGTGAATATTCAGGTACAAGTCTTTGTGAAAGCATATATTGCCAAATCTCTTGAGTACATACATTGATATGAAATGGCTGTGTCATATGGTAGGCATATGTTTAGCTTTTCAATAAAAAACCCATCTATTTTCCAAAGTAATTGTACCATTTTTACTTTCCTGTGAGTGGCAGATAGAGATTCCACTTGCTTCACATCATTATCAGCACATTATATAGTCAGATATTTAGTGTTTTTAATTTTGGCCATTCCAGTGAGTAGATATCATTATGCTTATGAACCACAAAAGGATCTTATTGTGGTATTAATTGCCTTTGGGTAGAGACCAGTGATGTTGAGCATCTTTTCACATGCATTCTGCCATCCATATATTTTCATTGGGAAAATGAATGTTCCGATTATTTGTTCATTTTTCAAATGTTTGTTTTCTTATCATTGAGTTTTGCAAGTTCTTTATTCTGGATACAAATTCTTTATCAGATATACACTTTGTAAAGGTTTTGTTCTAGTCTTCTAGTGGCATTTTTTTTTTCATTCTCCTTAACAGTATCTTTTGAAGAACCGTTTTAAACTTTGATGAGATCTGATTTATCAGTTTGTTATCTTATGGGTTGTGCTTTTGGTACTATAAACAATTTTTGAATGACTCAGAGATTTTCAGTGTTTTTCTTCTAGAAGTTTTATAGTTTGGATTTTCCATTTAAGTTTGTGATGTACACAACGTTTTGTATATGGTGTGAGATGCAGCTCTAAGTTCATTTTCTTGGTATATGGACATCAAATTTTCCAGTAGCATTTGTTGAAAAACATTATGTTTGCTAAAATAACTTTTCTGTTTATAAAAGTAAAGACATTTGTATGACACAGTAAAGTATGAAGCCTGCGTCTTGTCAGTCTTTTAATTATAACTTGCCTAGATATATTCAAGGGTACTAGTGGGGAAGAGGCCTAGTTTCAAGTGCATTCATTTCAAATTTGGGATCGTAAGTGTACCCATTTATTGTGTGCCCTGCTTTTTAAATTTTTTAAGTTATATGTGCTTTCCTATGTGATTTAATATTCTTTAACTGCTCTTTTTCATATGATTTAATGTTCTTAAACTGCATGATTTTTAACAGCTACATGGTTAGTGTATCATAGACACACAGTCATATGCTTTCACCCTTTTTATGAGACTGTCAATTTTATTTTAAAATATACTTTGATCATGAAGCAGGCCCTTCTCAAAAAAATAAATATACTTTGAACATCTCTATACTTAAATCTTTTCTCATTTTTGCTTTAATTTTTAGAATTATCAAGTCAGTATATATGAACTTTAAAAAAGCTTTGATTATGTATTTCCAGAATGTATTGCAGAAAAGTTTCAACAATTTACATTCCCACCAGCAGTAACTAAGCAATTTCACACTTTCTGGCAAGCTCTGTTTATTTTGGTAAAATCCTAAAGGATGCCCTGAACACCTCTCTGCTTCCCTCAGTGGCTGTTTATCCTCTGGCCAAGTGCCTTGCTCTTTATTCTTACCAGACACTGGACCCTTCTCAACCCTGACCAAGGTGAGCAAACTCCTTGCATTTCTTGCCTCTGCTACCAGAAAATTTACCAGGTTAAACATACATCCCTCCTGGGTCTGCAGTGACCAAAACTTCACCTCCATCTCTGCATCCTGTTCTGCCTTGTTTCTTCAAGAATGTTCCATTTTTTCCCGCACTTCTCTGGGATCCTGATTTCCCCTTTAGCTACCCACCATGCTTTTTTTAGGTGTGAAGTTCTTCAAAAGAAAGCATCCTCTCACTGGAAGTCCTTTACTCATCACCCAACTAGCTCTCCTGTTTTACATGTTTCTCTTCTCTCTTCCTCCTCTTCCCGGTCTCTCATTCCCTCCTGTTTCACCCAATATTCTTACTGAACATTGAGAGTCTTCATGTGTAAGTGGAGACTGCTTTTCAAGAATTTTAGGGTGATCCTGTACCCCTTTACAGCTTTATCTGTGTGTGGGTTTTGTCACCTTTTTCTTCCTTGCCCTTTTTCCCCTTTAAATTACCTACTTTTATCTCTGAGTGGTAGTTGTTAGGTTCCAGGATGAGTTAACCGGTAATCTGGTTTGACTCTGTCTGTGAAAGTAAGCTATACAACTATCTTTGTTTTCCTTCCTCTTAGATCAATGGGTTTGTAATGGCCAGACTGTAAGTGCCCTTTCTTGGAGGAAATGATACTTTCACTGGTTTTGGTCTTGACTTTGGAATTCTTTTTCTCATTTAAACAAGCATTCTTTCTCCCTTCCTCCTCCTTACCTCCCCGGGTATTTGTTATTTCTCAGTGGTTTTGATCCATTCAGTGTTTTATAACTGCCCCCTTTCTTACCATGAATGCATGACTGTGACATGTTCAGGCCATAGAGGATTCAAAAGATTCACTCATTTGAATCTTTACAAAATCTATACATTACAAGACACTACAGCCAAAGGGTCATTTTAGAAACCACAATAATCTACAATTCTGACTCATGGTGATTTCTTCTGTCAGTCCCATTTCTCAGGTACACACACACACACACAACCTTTTGGGGACTCTGTTGGGGGAGGGAATCTAGGGATGGAACCCAGTGATGCTAGGCAAGCACTCTACCACTGAGCTACATCTCCACCTCTTTCTAAAATTTTTATTTTTAGATGGTCTCACTAAGCTGCTTAGACTGGCCACAGGCTTCTACTTTGGCCTCCCAAGTAGCTGGGATTTCAGAGTACACCATCATGTCCAGCTTTTTTGACCTTCCTTAATTATAGATTTTTCAAGGCAAAAAGACACACAAAATCCCTAGTATTCTTTTTATTTTCTGACCTTTTATGGTACTTGTTTATCCCACATATTATTATTCTGTTGTTTTTGACTGTTGATCTGTCACACTAATCAGCACCAGTACCATTGTATTTCTTTTATTTATTTTTTAGGGCTGGGGATATAGCTCAGTGGCACAGCGCCTGCCTGGCAAGTGCGAGGTCGCGAGTTCGATTCCTGGTACCAAAATAAAAAAACCTTTATTTATTTTTTATGGGGAGAGGTTGCTAGGGATCAAACCCAGGGCCTCAACCAAAGATATACTCTGCAGCCACAATTAGCTTGCATGCTCCTAGAGAACAGGGATCATGTTTGTTAGTACCAACTGTAACTCATATTAATACCATTGGTAATACTTATTATATCAGTATCAGATATTTATCTTCATAAAAGGGTAACTGTGTAAAATTGAGCATTGACACTCTGGTTTAGGGACATGAAATCCTGGTTTCTGTATAGAATTTCTGGCATTCCCTTTTTGTCTTGATTATGGACCTAAAGGTTAGACTTCATAATCTGTACCAATAAAGAGGATACTTAGGGTAACTCAAAATATGTAATACTACAAAATTCATTTTTCTTTGTATGTTGTTGAAGATGAACCTGGCCCTGGGAATTCACTTAGTAACACATGTTAGTCACATTATAAAGATGAACTCAGGAAATAAAAATCGACCCTGGTTCTTTATTCTACCTTCACTTTAGGACACTCGGTGGTTTGCATCCTTCTCTGGTAACAGAGAAACCAAGGAAAAGCACTCGTGGGGCAGGATTTCTCCTCAGCCATTTTTTAGCACAAGATAGGCAACTCTAAAGATTTTTTCTGAAAACTGTGTTACAGTAAAGATAGTGGATGTGTTTAGAATATAAAAAAAATAAGCAGCCAACTTGAGAATGACAGTAAGCTTGGAGTAATAGTTTACTGAATAAAATGTGAATAATCTAGGTAACTTTGATACAAGGGGAAAATACATGAACCTAGAGATATTGATATGTTTACTTTTCATTTTTCAATGTACTGTAAATATTTCTAACAGAATTTAAGGTAGATTTTTCAATAAATACAATGACTATGAATAACTGATGATAAATAAAGAGTTTGGTTCATATGCCATTAACTAGGTTAGGCCTGACTTTTGGAATTTCAAACTAACTCTTCTTTTCTTTTTAGGTTGCCTCTTGGTGCTGCCTTGGCGGTATTTGGCACCCAGAATGCTTCATTCTGTGACGGTCTATTAATAAGATTGCCTTGTTAGAGTTTGGAGCAGAGGGTCTCAGGTAGGTGGCTTTTATCATTATATGGCATGACTTTCAAAGTGGTCCATTATTCCAGTTCCTAAATAATTCAAAATATAATACTAAAAGCTTTGAAAAGCATGCCACATAATAAGCATGCCACTTACAGTCTTAGGGTCCATCAGAATGGATTGTGATCAGCAGGACTTCAGTAATAGTTATGGTCTAATGGAAGGCTAAGAACAGTCCTCTTTACTCTCTGCACAAAATACATAGCTGCGGTAAAGGCTTATTTGTTTGTCTTTCCCAGGGAGCCCCCAGATGAACTCTTAATTAAGTCCTTCCTTCTCTGGATCTTGCTCATAGTGGTAGATTATGCCTGTTGCCACTGTATCTTCTTCCATGTTCTGGGAAGGATCTGATTAACTGTGGGCAGGTGGAGAGGAAGATTAGATCTGCTCCCTGGGTTGGGGCAGATGGTACAATAAGGAACCCAGCATGACAAGAGCAATTCGCTAGCATTCTTGGGAAGAGGACAGACACAAGCATCTAGATTTCCCAACCCGTAGATGCAGCTCAGTGGCACAGTACTGGAAATCCAGGCACACACGAATTTGGCACCAGCAGGTAAGTCTGTCAGCGGGACCTCAAACACTGGTTTAGAGACCAGGACCCCCAAGCCTAGGATGGGGAAACTGGAAAAAACAAAGGTGAGTTGGGTGGATGTGGGGATAGAACCTGGAGTCCCAGCACTTTGAGAGGCTGAAGCAGGAGGGTTACAAGTTTGAACCTGGGCTAGGCAACTTAGCAACATTGAGACCCTATCCCAAAGTAAAAAACGAAAGGATTGGGGATGTAGCTCAGTGCAGAGGCCTTGTATTCAGTACACAGTACAACATAAAGAAAAGGCAAAGGTGGGCATGCCAGGGGATGGGCTCAAGTTTCTAAACTTTCCACTGACTTCAGGCAGAGACCATCACCCTGGTGAAAGGAAGACTTTGGCTGAAGGCTACATAGGCCCTCACAGTATATATGAACAGAGCTTTATAATCCAATTAAAGATGCATAAATTAATCTGGATAAAATTTTATATTAGTAAGCATATTCTATGAAGATGAAGCATTTAAATCAAGTTAGCATAAATTTTTAGCCAGCTGTGTGCTATAAATATTTTATAAACTAAAAGAATGTTAATGATGTTTGAGAGTTGTAAGTTGCAGTTTTTCTTGTTCTTTTCTTGTTCATTGTAGCTTTCAAACTGTTTTTAATGAAGCTATATTTAGTAGCTAGAAATTTTACTGAGCCACTCTCCATTTATGCATATTTTTTCTTTTTTTATTTTCCTACATCAGTAATCAGTCAGAAAATTTCTAGTATTTTCAACATTATCCTCATATTTTAATTTCACATGAAAAATACTCTCTCTAAAGATTTAGAATTTTATTTTGTTCCCTTTTCCTTCCCATAAAACTTCATTGTCTATTTCCAAACAAATTAACATCAGTGATTATATGTTCTTTAGGTTATATGTGCTTAAGGAATTATTAGAACAGAACATTTTAAGGCAGAAATATTCTGAAAACACTCACCAGGTTAGGCCCCATACTCATCAGACCTCTAAGTAGCACATACCGAGACCCCAGCTTCCCAGGCCTGCTGAAGCCAGGCCTGCTGTGGGGGACTCAGAAGCCAAAACTCTCAAGTAATTGTGTTGCACCCCCAATTTCCACCCCTCTGCCAAAGCACACTAACCATTTAATTCTATTGGTTTTGTCTCCTGAGCTTGCTTTATAACTGATTAGGGATTTCAGGAGCCTTGAAGCATGTCTACCTGCTCGCTTTCATTCCTGAAATTCTCTTAAAAGGACTACAGTTCTGTTCAACAAATATTTATTAAATGTCTACTACATGGCAGGCTACTGGCCAGGTGCTGAGGACATGAAGAATAACAGGTTCCCTGTAGATTAGTTTGTGGTCACCACAAGAGAGTCAGTTTAGACAGGTCATTTCCAGAAGAGCCACCATCCACACTGGCAGTAAAAGGCTTAGAAGGATGATTTTGAAATTTATTCCCACACAAGAATTGGTCAAGGAATATACAGGTTCCGACCCTTCTAATGGTGCCAGCTAGGGGTGTCCACAGGGACCTCTGAAGGCCGAGGAAGTAACAGCCACCTCTGACTGGACACTTTTGCCTAGAACCAATCTTTCTTTCTTTCAACTGTGTGGGAATAAATAGAAGTGGTTATTTTAAAATTGACTTTATCCTGGACAGCTCCATGGGCATAATTTAAGGAAGACAGCACGATGGTATGTGCAGAGCTTTATCTGTATTTTCATTATGTTTTTTATATAATATAGATATACATTATATCTGTATATTCATTATACAGAGACTATATTTTCATTATATTTTTAGTGCTGCTTGAGCAACAGCACGTCAGGCAACATTTATACCTCCTTGTAGAGCATGAAACCTTTTAAAGCACTCATTTCTTTGAGACAGCTTAAAACTAGTTCTCCAAATGAACTTTTAAAACTAAAGTAAATCTTGTTTCCTTAGCACTTTTCTTACCTCACATCTGATTTCTACCATTTCATTTGAAATTATAGACAGATTCGGTATGGGTGATTGAGAATTCAAACATGAAACCTGGGTTATTCCGTATTTGTGATTTTAATAGCATTAGGCAAATAGCCACACATGAATGATTGTTTAGGGTCCTTCAATGTCCTTTATAGTTGGTGTCACACAGACTTAAGGAATTAATGGTAATAAGATAGAAAACTCATCACAATTTGGGATATATGACCTGTGGGCTATTTCATAGTACTAGCTACATATTGAATATTTTGGAAATGTTTTATACAAATTGTTTTTTAAAAGCCCAGGAAATCCTCTAAAAATAACATTAATCTTACCTCGTAAAGATAATAAATTAATCTTACCTCATATTGTTGTAATTTTAGTTATTTGCTCTTTTCTCTCTCTCCATTGTTCTCTCCCTTTTGCACAATTCCTCTCTCATTTCCTCTTTGCAAGTACTAATTTCCCTATGTGAAGAAAATGAAAATATCCAACTGTATTTTTTAGTTTTCTTATTTTGATAAGAACTTACAGTCATGGGGGACCCTCTCTCTCTCCAACCCACCACATAACTGTTTCAGTTGGTAAAAATGTTACCAACTGTATACAAATGCTAGCTTCTAAGTTAATGAGACAGCTTTTAAAAAAAAAAAAAACTTTTTAACTCAGCATGGCATTTTTCTCCTTAAAATAAATAATGAAGGAAAGTATTTCTGAATTGGAAGGTAACATTTGTTTTTACTATTCCATTTTCATCAGGTTGTCTGTTCATTTTGTCTGGGTATCCAGAGAATATATAACCTGAGAAAGAACACCATAAATGTATGGAAAAATAGAAGTGATTTGGGGGTTCTCAGAACATTGGAATGTCAGTTTTGAAATTTGTTGACATTTTCCCTTTGGTTCTTAAAAGCAAATAGATTGGCAGTTTTCCTTCACTTCTCTATTACTTATTATTATTTTATATTAAAAGACATTTCTAAATATCGGTACGACTTTTTGATAAATTTTAAAAACGATTGTCCCAGAACTACATTTGAATGAATTACTCAAAATCAGTTGAAAATATCAATTATAGCAATTCAAAAAGTCATCTTTTTGACACTTAATAGAGGAAAATAAGTACTATAGTTGTCTTAGGCAAAGTCTGTCATTACTGAGACAAAATACCTGATGCCCAAAATAAAGGAAGGAAAGGTTTATTTAGCTCACAGTTTGTGGAGGTTTCAGTCCATAATCAGCTGGTTCCAAAGCAGGGTGGCATGGCCAGGGGCAACACTTCAAGGTGGCAGAAGACACCAAAAGCAGCAAGAGCAAAAGGGGGAGAAGAGCAAGCCTTTTTTCCTCCCTTATATTGTATGCAAGCTGCCCGCCCCCAGGTGGGTGTCACACTCATATCACCTCAGTGCCCTCCCCATACACAGGCTCAGGATGCTTACACAGTGAGTACCCTGGCCCCCTGCTGAGTGGCTTAAACTTCTCAAGTTGACATAGTGTATCAACCATTACAATAGTTTTTCATACTCTGGTTATAAATGAGTTATTTGAGGACCTACTATAACTCGGATGAGTTGGGTGTGCCTCTCTCCTGTGTTTCCTGCTTCTGGGGCACTCTGGCTCCTTTTTGTTCTCTGTAGGGATCAGCAGCCTATCCTGTGTCTTAGCATCTTTCCTGCTCTGTGCTGAGCGCATGTTTTCACTTTGGAAATTTTCATTAGAATGGAGACTTGATTGATGTTATTTACTCATGCTCATTGGTGCTTAGTTGATTCCTTATTACTCACGCTAGTTGATCCTGAGATCATCCAGAGAATACTTATTTTCTGAAGCAAAATAAATATTTTAAGGAGCTCTTTATTATTATAAGTACTATTATTTTAATCTAAGACTTCAAGTGGCTAATTTTCAACAAAATACCTGTTGACTTATTCAGTTTGTTGAACCAAATTGTATCCGTACTATTTTATCTTTGACTTGAATATATATATTCTGTGTCTACTACTGCAACTGAGTAAGCCAGGTCATTATATTACTGGTAAACATTTGCCCTAATTTTTTTTTTTTCATTCATTAAGCAGTTATTTTACTACCTTCTGTGGGGAACAGCAGTGAATAAAACTGACATGGTCCTGCCCTTCGCTGCCTGCAGTCAATTGTTCATTCTTAGATTTTTATAATTGCAAGATAGTTTTTATGCTTTACTAATAAGTGATTTTACAGACCTATGGTAATTGACTGCTGTAAGCATTTCCAAATTATACATAATCCTTGAAGTTGTCTTTTAAAAATGTTCTGAGTATGTGGTTGTCCTTTAAAATTGACTCTCTTCATTTGTTTTCTTGTTAATTCCTTCATATTATTCAAAACTCTTATTAGTGTTTTATACACATAAATTAAAACATTATCAACTGGTAAGTTCCATTTTGTAAATAATCTACCTTATTTACTCTCTATGGAAAACATGTTTTAAGCAAATGTTGACAATTCTGAATTGTTTGCTAATAATATTTTATGATTAGCATAAGGGAGAAAAAGGTTTGATGATTAGATTACATATGCCCTTAGCACAATCTCTTTGACTTTTAAATATGAAACAATTTTTGATTCAGGTAAGTGTTGTGGAAATTTGCAACTGGTAACAAAGTGACTATCAAAATTGTAGAATTTAAACTTGGTTAGGTGGTGAATGCCTGTAATCCCAGCACTCTGAAAGCCTGAGGCAGGAGGATTGCAACAAGTTGGAGGCCATCCTAGGCTACATGTGAGTTCAAGGCCAGCTTGGAATTTATAACAGGACTTTCTCAAAAAAAAAAAGTAGAATTTAAAATATAGAAGTTTAGCTGCAGGTCTATTCCTTGGATGGCATCTCAGAAACTGGTCCTATTTCTGATGTGTAATTCACTTTTGATTATTCTTCTGTGTGAGTCACTATTTTAGAATAATGTAAAACCTAGGAAGATAAACCTGCGTATGTGTGCGTGACCGTGCACTGTTTCCTCTACCATTTCTGAGTAGTCAGTGTCACTGTGGCAGGAACAGATGCCTGCGCTGGTACCCACAGAAACTGGAGGGGATCTGAAACACTGTTCCATCTGAGAGCAATTTTAAATGGGTGCCTGTATTTTCTACTTTCTTCACAATTCTTCAGACCAAGGCAAAGAATTTTCATCACTTGAAAAGCTTCTTTAACTTTTTTTTTAAAAGTACAAGTGTAAGTTTTGTAGCAGACTTCACAACTGTAATCCCAATGCTTTTAAAAGGTTTTTCTTTGTCCTATAAAAGAAAATACACAAATAATTTTAGTTGAAGTTTTAGTTAGAATTACATAAATACAAGATAGACAGACAGTCCAAATAATAGTTCATTCTAATTAACTCCTTATTTCCTTCATTTTGGGAAATAACAGTTGATTATTTGGCAACTCAAAAGAATTCAAAATGATTGAAATTAGGGAAATTAACCATAATTTGGGGGTTATGTTTTAAGATAACTAACTTAAAATTTTGGCTTTATTATTTTATTTCAGATGATACAATATATAGCAGGGATAATTTGTAAACTGTATTGGAATATCTCCAAACAAAATATATAAGTTTAAACTATATTAAAATACTTAAAGTATTTTTATTGAAAAATATCATTGAATAGTAGTTATAAATAAAAAATTATGGGGCCGGTGAGATGGCTCAGCGGCTTAAGTGCCTGCCGGGCAAGCGCGAGGGCCCGAGTTCGACTCCCGGAACCCACATACGAAAAAAGGGCCGGTGATATCGCTCAGCGGCACAGGTGCCTCCTGGCGCGCGAGGTCCTGAGGTCGACCCCCGGTACCCACACACAAAAAAAAAAGTTATGAATGTATTTGAAAATCAATAAAATTTATATTGATTGAGAAAAGAAAAAATAAGTTACTTAAAGTTTACTTTATAAACCGTCTTCAAACTTTCTAAGTCTTAAAATTTATTTCCTTTTAGAGATCATAGCTGGAAGCTCTGAAGAGAAAATCGATATTGTCCCCTCTTCTGATCCTTTAAGTGTGGTGACAGGATTTATCTGTTTGCAAACATGTTGGCTAAGCTGCCCTTGTCCTAAAAGGCACTAGAGTAAAAGCGAAATAGTTTAAGGGCATAAGCCCCCCCCCTTTTTTTTTGTGGGTACTGGGGGTCGGCCTCAGGACCTCACACTTGCCAGGCAGGCGCTTATGCCGCTGAGCGATATCACCAGCCCATAAGCCCCTTTGACACTACAAATGCTATCAAATTTTTGAGCTTTTATGGCCTTCAATCTAAAATGGCAATGATGGTAAATATATCCATATCCCACATTCACTGAACTCCAGGAAGTTACTGTACTAAAGTTGAAAATACTATGCTTGTGAAGTACTTACATTATTAAGACAGCATAATACACAAAATGGTCTTTCATATTCTTACCTACCCCACCAAAAACTATGTGCTCTGGGCAAGTAAGTATTTACAAAGTTAATTTTACTGTTTTTGCAATTTTGATGTGCAGAATTCCGTTCTTCCATTTATGCATGTCCTATGCTTTACAAAGGAATGGAGCTTTTGCTTTTAACTTTTTTAAATCATTTATTGGTCTAACTTTTTATTTTTCTTGTCTTTTACACTGTAATAATAACACTGTTTTCACATATCTCCCTTAGTAATTTTATAATGATGCTTGAATGTCCTCAAATATTTTATTTATATATCATCAAATTCTGAAGGAATGAAATTTTATTTCAAAGGAAATTATTAGATTGGTGTTTGAGCTTTGAAGTTATTTTTACTTAATCTGTCATTGACACATCCTTTTGTTATTGTATTTTATCTATTTGATTTATATTACCATCTCAAGTTCTTATAATAATTTCTAAATGTTCATCTTCCAAGTGAGTTTACTAATCTGTATGCTTTGTACTCTCTATAACAGATTATTTTAGGTCTTTCTGTCTTTTAACTTTTTTTAATGCTTACTAGCACAATCACAAATTATTAACACATTTTTTTCTATGTGTGCTCTCAGTCTACTAAAAATCATGCTTCTGTTAGGTATTTTAAGCTATTTTAAGATTTTTCAACAGTGATCTAGTAAAACAAATCATGCTTTCTAACACCTCCTGTTCCAGTATCAAAACTGTATTTAATTTCCTTTGCATAATTTTGAAATCTAAACAGCACACAATTGTTGCTACACTTCACCAATCCTTACAGTATTGGTAAAAATAAATTAGCAGGTAACAAAAATGGGGCTCCAAGAAACCCACTTGCACAAATGTGCAAGGTGGGAGTGCTTTCAGCATGAGACAGATGCAATTCCAGATGCGTGCTCCAAGAGGGAACTGAGTTTATTTCTTCCACAGTATTAAGCTTAATGAAATTTTGATTAGCTTAGTTCGCAGACAGTAACCCTAATATCCATTTCTCTTGGTAGGCAAGTTAGGTTTTTTAAATATTTAAATTGAATTTGGGAAACAAGTGGGGAGTCATTCAGCATCACAAATGGCCATTTATCTAGGTGATACTATTTTACTTTTCTGCATTTATTTGGTCATGTAAATGTGCTTAGAACTAATAAAAATATATGCAGTTGGTGAAAATTAATGCATGACTTGTCAACAGAGTAAGGAATGTAAGCATGTGCCATGAAATTGCAATCTTTCATTCTTTATTTTCTTTCTATCGTTCACGTGCTAGTTCTGTTTAGAGTATAGTCCATTCTTCTTTTTTTTTTTTTTTTTTTCCCCTACAGATTGGCCAAAATGGGAAAGATTGGATTCCACTCTCTTCCACGAAGAGTTAATGGGACTGGCTAAGATCAAAGTCTGAGGCTTTTTCCATCTGTGATCAGGTAAGCATCAAACAAAAATCACTGTAATTCTATGCATGCACCTTTAACATATTTAGTTGATATACATATTATGAATGTGGTCTTTTATTAGATGTTGAGTTTACAGCATATATTTATCCAGTAGATTTAAGTGCACCTGTGATAACTAATTTGAGTTCTGTAATTTATTAAGATAAAAAGGTATTAGCCATGAAAAACTTTCAGCTGGTCTTAGGAAAGTGTAATATTTGAAATCAGGGCAGTTCTTCATTGCTCAGTATGTACATCCAAAGATAATAATTCATCTGTTACTCTATATTGAGTATGATCAGTTTTAATATAATCAAATGTTTGTGAATTATTTTATGATGCACGCTTAATACATTTTTTCCAGTAACATAGAAGTAATTTTTTTCAATTAGGATTCTCCACATTACAGTTGGATCTTGTAACACAATGGCAATTATGACCAATCTTTGAGATTTTAGTTATATGCAAGGATTTAGATACTTTGCATCCCATTTTTCTTCTACAGTTGAAAAATGATCTTCTAAATAGGTGCATGAAAGCATCATGCTAGGAAATCAAATAATTGAAAATCACTTTTTTCTCGTGCCAATACAGAATGCTTTATAACAGTTTACAGTATCAACAGAATGGCTGTAATTTATGACGGAGGCAGAGAAGCTATCTTCTGGACAAGATTATTAACAGAAAAAGAACAAGTACTTTCCTCTTCTTTTTCAAAGAATAAGAAAATCCAAAACCAGAGGGAACATACAGTGTTAGCATTGCTAATGTCAGTTGCATTATGTAAATGTCACTCTTAAACTGCACAGAGGACTTTCAGACAATTTGAACAACATGAAGGCCTTGCCTATATCTACCTAATCAAAAAGATACTTGACTAGCTTTACCTATATGCTTTTACTACTGTAATCAAATTAGTGGGTCATGGCTGTATTTTGTCTGCATAGGGACAGCCTCTACGTTAAAATACAAAAAGACTTATTATAACATACACTTAATTTTTTAAAATATAGGTATTTAAAGCTTCTGTAAAAGTATAACAAATCTGTGAAAGTGAGTGTACCTAATTTGTGAAGACAATGTCAGTCCAATGCCAGAACAAAAGTGATATAAGAGGTTGGTTTTTATTTTTTAAATATATGATAGCATGGAAATCTAATCAATTAGTAATTGATAAGTCATTTAACCACATTCAAGTTTTCAATTTAAAGATCAGATTTTTTTTAAAAGAGGTTACTGTTATTATCATTTCTGTAGTCTCTCAGAAGTACCTCTCTAAATCACCTTAAGGAAATTTTAAGGAATCATTTAACTCATATTAGCTTTGGATTTTAGAGAAATTTGTTTTCCTAGTCTGAGAAAGAGTTGATAATATTTACTATGTCTTGTCTATGTAGGTTTCAATTCAGTTTTAATTTTTTGTTTAAAAAGACATACTCTTTGCTGTACAGTATATACATTTCATTCTTTCTCACAGCACCAATAAATGAATTGAAACTCTGACACATCTTTTTACCATCCTGAACACCTCTATGATGATGCATTTTTGCACAGATATTGTGCGGTATCAGAAGTCACAACAGATGTGCTGTACTCGGGTTACAGGTGTGTCAAAGGCTAGACCCTCAGCTACTGGGGAGGCCTAATGACTCCAGCTTATCTACTAACCTCAGTGTGCCCAGTGAACATAATCATTCTCTATGATATAAAAAATGTTGAGGAAAATTAAGCATATCATTTCCCCAAAATGACAAGGAACCATATTGTTCACCTCATATAACATCAAAAGGTTTTACCAGTTTAAGAGTATATATTTGTTAAGATAAAGTATGTATACTCTTGACTCACAAATCCCTCAGACAATGATGATACTGATGTAAAGAATAAATTGTCACTCTGGGTGGTACATTCAACTCTTTCAGGCCTCTAGTGTCTGGGCTTTAAAGTACTTCTTTTATAGACTCAGTGGTTTGTAAGGTACTCAAAACAGTTTTCATTTTTTATCAGTTCCTATCACAGAGTGTAACTACAGCTGACATGTACAAATTAAAATGATTTTCCTGAAACATTTTTATATTTTTAGTCAGATTTATGTTCTCTAATCCCTTGTGAAAACTGAAGCTTAATAATGCCACTATTAAGTCATGTTTTGATGCTTCCCGAGAGTTCCCACAGTCATTACCGCTATGCCTAAGTACATTTGTCAGACAAAATTTCAGGGTTATGTATGAACTGTTCATTCTGAGCAATGCGATAATATGTGTTTTGACAAATAATAAACCTACAGATATTACATTAGACCAGCTGAATCCATTTTATAGTTTCTTTTTTAATTCAAAAGCATCACATAGCAAATAAAAAAAATTTTTTAATTAAGTTTAGTTACAAACTAGTTGTTTCTTATTTTTTTTTCCAGTCCCTTTTTGCTTTCTTTTACGACCACATGAAACTTGAGAAGCCACCTAAAGCTATATCATTTAGTGGAGTTGGGCAGTTCCCAAGTGTCCAACAAGAAGGCCTGGTTTAGGCTGCGATGGCCACTGTCATTCCTGGTGATTTGTCAGAAGTAAGAGATACCCAGAAAGTCCCTTCAGGGAAACGTAAGCGTGGTGAAAACAAACCAAGAAAAAACTTTCCTTGCCAACTGTGTGACAAGGCCTTTAACAGTGTTGAGAAATTAAAGGTTCACTCCTACTCTCACACAGGAGAGAGGCCCTACAAGTGCATACAACAAGACTGCACCAAGGCCTTTGTTTCTAAGTACAAATTACAAAGGTATTAAACTCTATTTGTCTTTCAGATTATATTTTCTCTTATGTTGGCCCTTTGAAGCCATTGTAAACGTATGTATTTGTATACACATTTTTCAGCTGATTTGCAGAGAGGAAATGTTAAGTAGATTAGACCTTGGCTAGTTTTTAGTATTCTAATCACATACTTTTATGTGTTAGTGTCTTTCAGTTTTTTTTTTAATAAAATGCTTAATGACAGTACAGTTTCCATTTGTAAAAAGAATTACAACAAGAAAAGGGTATTTACGTGAGTATATTCAGTCTTGCTCATTTGCTTTTGTAATGATAGCTAAGAATCAGCAAAAACTAAAGTGGCTATTTAAATGGCTCAAGTTTTGTAGTATTTAGGTATATTAACTATCCTTTTGGTATGTTTTAAG
Source organism: Erethizon dorsatum (assembly GCA_028451465.1). Taxonomy (NCBI): domain Eukaryota; kingdom Metazoa; phylum Chordata; class Mammalia; order Rodentia; family Erethizontidae; genus Erethizon; species Erethizon dorsatum. Next base: position 53,558,897 of record CM051828.1, read on the forward strand.
TTACGCGGTTTCCATTAGTAAGGGAGTTCTGTGTTAGCATGTTAGTTAGCTGCCCATTTTAAAAGTGTATATATACACCATTTTTGTTGTGGTAATTACTTACAGACTATATCTGTGTTTAAAGGCACATGGCTACTCACTCTCCTGAGAAAACCCACAAGTGTAATTATTGTGAGAAAATGTTTCACCGGAAAGATCACCTGAAGAATCACCTCCATACACACGACCCTAACAAAGAGACGTTTAAGTGCGAAGAGTGTGGCAAGAACTACAATACTAAGCTTGGGTTTAAACGACACTTGGCCTTGCATGCTGCCACCAGTGGCGACCTCACCTGCAAGGTGTGTTTGCAGACTTTTGAAAGCACAGGAGTGCTTCTGGAGCACCTTAAATCTCATGCAGGCAAGTCATCAGGGGGTGTAAAAGAGAAAAAGCACCAGTGCGAGCATTGCGATCGCAGGTTCTATACCCGAAAGGATGTCCGGAGACACATGGTGGTGCACACTGGAAGAAAGGACTTCCTCTGTCAGTACTGTGCACAGAGGTTTGGACGAAAGGATCACCTGACTCGACATATGAAGAAGAGTCACAATCAAGAGCTTCTGAAGGTTAAAACCGAACCAGTGGATTTCCTGGATCCATTTACCTGCAATGTGTCTGTGCCTATAAAAGATGAGCTCCTTCCGGTGATGTCCTTGCCTTCCAGTGAACTGTTATCAAAGCCATTCACAAACACTTTGCAGTTAAACCTCTATAACACTCCATTTCAGTCCATGCAGAGCTCAGCATCTGCTCACCAAATGATCACAACTTTACCTTTGGGAATGACATGCCCAATAGATATGGATGCTGTTCATCCCTCTCACCACCTTTCTTTCAAATATCCATTCAGTTCTACCTCATATGCAATTTCTATTCCTGAGAAAGAACAGCCATTAAAGGGGGAAATTGAGAGCTACCTGATGGAGTTACAAGGTGGCATACCCTCTTCATCGCAGGATTCTCAAGCGTCATCATCTAAGTTAGGGTTGGATCCTCAGAGCGGGTCCCTAGATGATGGTGCAGGGGACCTCTCCCTATCAAAAAGTTCTATCTCTATCAGTGACCCCCTCAACACACCAGCATTGGATTTTTCTCAGTTGTTTAATTTCATACCATTAAATGGTCCTGCCTATAATCCTCTGTCAGTGGGGAGCCTTGGAATGAACTATTCCCAAGATGAAGCACATTCTTCTGTCTCCCAGCTCCCCGCACAAACACAGGATCTTCAGGATCCTGCAAACACTATAGGCCTCGGGTCTCTGCACTCACTGTCCGCAGCTTTCACCAGTAGCTTAAGCACAAGCACCACCTTGCCACGTTTCCACCAGGCTTTTCAGTAGGATTCTGGGACGTGGGTATATTACAGAAATGTATGTGCAGCCCTGCCCTAGATGACCATTTTTATTTTAGTGCCTACTTTAAGACAGTATAAAAGTTTCTGCTTTTGTATAACACCAGTTTTCATTAAGCCAGTATAAAATAGAAACTAGCTTTTTAGATGAGCTTTGGAACCATTCATGTTGTTATGTTTACCTGGGTATTTTGTACTGACTCACTGCCAAATGTCATAGTCTAAAAGTTTTATTTCATATAGGGAAGCCATTTTTATTAATAAAGTTTTACAAGTCCCATGTTCAGATTACTTTTAGATCTTAAAATTTTAACTTTTGCCCAGTAACAGTGGCTCTACCTTTTGACATTTGGCTCCTTAAAAACTTTTTGCAATACAATGTAAATTTTATAAAATCCATGTGAATAACTCAAGAGTTTTAAAAATTTTACTAGCCATAAATGAATTCATAATCAAATGTTTTAAGTGAATTCATTTTGGAAAAATAACAGATATTTCTTAAATATACCATGATTTCAGTTCAGTATATTTTGAAGACTTGCTATTGTCTTGGAAAATATCTGCTAAAATACAGAATGTGTAAGGAAAACAAAACTAAAACACAAAGTACCAGGGTTTGTAGGAAAAAAGAGATTCCTAATATGGTGACATGTACTCTACGTTACATAATAGTTGGCCCTTAATTATTAGGACATGGCCTCTTTTGCCACAGTTCAACCTTCTTGACTTGCTATCTTTCCATTTAATAATATTAATAGTATATGGCATCCGGGGTCTTCAGGGAAAGTATATGTAAGTAGCTCTTTTTAATCTTTTCTGCCTTTCACAGCCAGATGGTGGCTCAAGTGCACCAGCAATATTTTTTTTATTGGTCCACAGTCCAGAATCTAGAACTATTATGAAACTATAGACAGTAGTGTGTTAATGTCAGAGTGGACTGTCTCAGCCTCTAAGGTGTGATAAACTAACTAGGAAGTTAGATGTAAAGTATACAGTTAAACCTTGGAACTTGTATAAGGATCGTGTCTGCTATTGCCAAGGTTGACAACTAGACTCTTTAGGAGTAAAGTAAGAGCATATCACTTACATCACTTCTTGCTGAATATGATACATGTTTCTTTAAGAGCCAAAAGCAGAAAACAAAAAACAACATTCTTGCCCCATGGTATTTTTCTTAGTAAATGTGAATCCATCTTGCCCCTGCTGTTTTCAGATGGAAAAGTTGAAGTTAAAACAATTTGAGGAATTACCACAAAGTTTTAAGCAACTAAAAATATATACAGTAAAACCCCACTTTTACACATCTCTGGAAAATGGGAAAAATGTTGCAAATAAGTTGAATTTGTAGAGGGTAGCAAAGTAAAGTAAAACAAGCACTATCATCTTTGTTAATGTGAAGATAATCAAGAATATTGTTTCACTGAATAAAATAGTTACAGGCTTTCTTCACTTTAGGCAACCTCAAAGGTCCAATTATATTTTTCAAAGGGTCATTTGGGACATCAACCTACGAAACATATCTAGTAAGCACGTGTTAACACCTTATTTTGGGACCTCGTCCTTTGGGGCGGGGGTGAGGGGGGAGAGGGTTATAGAAGAGTATATATCTCTTTAAAAAAAAAAAGAAAAATATTTCTAAGCACTCATTAGCCCTATATGGGAACAACCTCCCCTTTTGTAGGGCCAGTTATCACTGCAGATTGCAATGTTTACCAAGAATTTCTAAAAATGAGTGCAGATTACTGAGTATAATACATTATTTAAAATATTTGGGAGTAGTATAATTTGTGGAGAAATGTAAATTGTAATAATGTAAATGGGGGTTTCACTATATATATTATATATATACACACATATCGCACTTCATAGAATCAAAGTTGCTCTCTGAAGGAGCTTTGGCTCCTGATATTTTATCATGCTCCTATTTTTCTTTTAATCCTAGGAGCAGTAGTTTTTATACCTATGTATTTAAATTTTATTATGAAAAATTACATTTTATTAAAGTGTGTTCCAAAGGCATTAAAATTATATATGTTAATAAGGAGATGCATTTTTAAATTTTTCAAACTGCTCCTAAGCTTTTGGTTAGGAGAGTATTTGCTCTGAAAGTAGGCTTTTTGCTCTGCTTCATTACCGCTTCCTTTAGTTTCTATGAAACAGATTGCTTACCTAAATCTAATTGAATGATTAGTGTTCAATATTGCTTTAATCACCATTAAAAAAGAGAAAAGAAATTTGGTGAGAGAGCACAAGTACATAGAAAACCTACATTTAAATAGCAATCACAGATAGCAAGTGTGGAAGCACTACTTTATCCTATCTAAAATTTGCCTAAACTGAGACGTTGGCCTTCATGGGCTGTATTTCACTGCTAATTAAAAAAAAAAAAAAGGGAGTATCACAGTTCATGCAATAAAGCGTTTTGGAAATGGGGAATGACGCCATCTATCTCACCCTGCGTGGAATTTACACACACGGAGGCACACCTTCCAAGGCACCCATATCAAAATTGTGATTATGGGGTCTTAAATCTCCTGTGTACACCATTTTGCCTATTGCTGCCCCACAGACTTGAAATAACACTTTAAGAGGGAATTCAACTAAAATTTTAATTGTATTTTTAAATTGACTGCAGTGGTCACTAAACCCTTTTTGATAGAGTTGCTATTAAAGATGAGGCAGATTTGTTTAATTGCACAGTGTTCTCACAAGGATGTAACACAGAATTGGCTTTTTTTTCCTAGGAAAAAAATATCGTTTGTTTTTGTCTGTTTTCATTCGTCAGTGGCTGCTGTTTTCATTCTTCAGTGGCCAGAATCATCCTCTTTGAAATTCCTGGTAGTGCCTTAGCTTGGTTTTAAAAAAGGGATTAACATTAAATCAAAATATTGTAGTATAGAATTTGGACCTCAGACAAGATATTGAACCTCATTCAGTTTGACTTCCATGTGTGTATACAAACTAGATCCCCAAACACGGAAGTATGAATGTGGAAAGATCTTGGCACTGTAAGCAATATTATCCACTGATTTATACAAATAGCATATAGTTATTGGTCACTGTTAAAACTTTCCTTTTGAAACCCTGTTACCAATTTCAGTTTTTTAAAACTTCAGTTGTCCTGGCTGATCATACACCACTCTTTGTGCAGGCTTTTAATTTCAATTAGTGTTTCAAGCTGTGTATTTTTGCCTATTTGTCGCTTGTGCTTTATTTTCCTTAGTCATTTGTGGAATATAGTGATCTATTGTGTTAAATTGGACAGTAGCGGTTTTTAAAAACCATATACTGACTGAAACATGAGCCAGAGCTGATTGCTTTATTAAGCTAATAATGAATGTTAGAGTACATATTTTCAGGATCATTCATCTAGTGAGCAATACACATATTTTAGGCCAATATATTTTTTTTTAAAATAGAGCTTGGTCAACCTCTATACTACACATATTACAAGATATAGCACTTTCAAAATGAATCTAAACCTTTACAGAAACTTTGTTATTGGTTATGCCTTTTATTTTAAGACTTATTATAATGTCTCAAGTGCCATTAGATGATATATATGTAGGCCTTTGATATATAATGCTTTGTGTACAAAAATGGTAGATGGTATTTTAAACAGGTACATTTTTACAGTGTTTTCTTATCAATTTGCTATATTGCACAGAATCAGTGTGTGTCTTTTCATGCGGTTTTACAATGGTTTATTTTTTTACAAGGTTTACGTGTCTCAAAGCACACTGTCTTCCCAGTACGTAAGTTAAGAAATACCAGTTCACCCAAGTTGCTTCTAGCCTACTGAGATCCATGTGACATTGGAGGAGATCTTTAAAACGTTGAGTATTCAGCATTAGCAATGGCAAATTGTTTTCTCTGACAAATGAGTGCCTGAGTGAGTTTGTCTTGTTTTTCTCACTCTGTGTCAGCCATGTCTACAACACAGTCTGTTTTGATTACATAGATCTACATATATTGTGCTGTGTATTTTCATGCTAAAAACCCAGAGAGCTCCTTTGGGATCATATAAAACAAGATATCCTTGTTAATGGCACCTTTAGATCACCATTAGGCCTTTCCACAACATTATCAACCCTTTGAGGATGGGAGGCCATGCCTTTTGATAAGTTATCTAGCTCTAGAAATGACACAGAACTATTGCTATTGTATAAAACACTTCATTGTATAAGCTTCAGTGGTACAAATGAACCAGAATGAATGTCTGTCTTCTCAGAAACACTCCTTCAATGTTCTATTGGATCATGCTGCTAATGTAACATGGGATACAACTCTTCATGGTGCTACAAACTTCTCTGTCTTGTTCAGTTGTATTTTTTTATCCATAGGAAAAGGACTACATTAGGTGTAAAGGTGTACAATATATTTTTATACTGTGACTTAATATGTCATTAACAAACTTTTACACCACCACAGTGTATTTGTGTGCACTTGCAAAAGGAGATCTTGGATGTGCAGATGTTACCAGAACAAACCCAGCTTTTGCCCACAAGGTGACTGTAACTCAGAATGGAAAGCGGGCTTATTAAATAGGGTGTGGAGTGAAGAACATGCTGTAAATTACTAACAGCCCTTTGAATTTAACAAAAACTGGGAATCCATTAGGAAATGGATTGCATCATGCCTGACCATAAGCTGGACTGCTGAAATTGTATTTTTAGCTAATGAAAAAGTGTTTGGACTAGTACTCTAAAAATGTTCTAATGGTGAAGTTTTGAGTCATAATAGAAAAGAAAACCTGCATTCCAGACTGAATTTTGTATATTTTTATTGCATTTAAAATTGCTATTCTGTGATATTGGAAAATCAAGTGGCTTATCATGTATATCATGTACTTAAAAATGTATTCACAAACTACTGTTGTATTTGTATAAAATATAGATAAAGATCATATTTTTGTGTGTGTGTATAAGCTCTGTAAAATAGCAATCACGTTTTGAAGCTGCAGTGATACTACATTTTAAACATTCACATCCAAAGAAGAAGGCTATTTATTGTCCAGATACCCAGATTTAAAATATTAATTTGCTGCTAATTAAACAATAATAGTACTGCAGCTTCTTGTGGCCTACAGTGTTATGTTTGCTGTAAGAAAAAGATGTGAATTCCACAGAATACCTGAATAAAATTATAGAATGACTTTAGATAATGTAGATCTTCCTGAAATTTTCATAGGTGATTCTTTGTGACTTTTTTTTCATTCTGAGTATTTTTTTCATTTGATAAATATAAGATTCTTATTGCTGGATCTAAGATAGTTCTTTGTTGAAATGTAAGGTTCTAGGCAGTATTGTTTGTTTTAAAACTTTTGTGTCTATAAGGACAACAGTTGTAAATTTTTAAGAAGTCAAAACATCAAAACTTTAATCATACTGAGTTTAGAATTCAAAAAGGCTATCAGGATGTTTCTTGTTGAGAGTGAGGTAAAATTGGCATTTAGCATTCCTTTAATACTTATTGTCTGTCAATACTATAAATTATCCTTTTGATTATCCCAAGTTCCACTCAGGTTGTTTACCTAAAATTTTGCTTTAAAAAAGCACTCTTGACATTCATGTGGACCAAAGGTTATCACACATCTATCATTTCAGCTAAAACTCATCCATTAAATAGCTGGTAATACATCTTCCAAGATAGGGATATTAATTCTAAAAATTCAGTTAATACCTATCCAGGAATCAATTGTGGAAATGATGTGTATTTCATAGTACCTCTCTCGGTACAATAGATTCTTCCTTTTTCTTCAGCTCTACTACTTTCAGAGGGTAAAGAAAATGAAGAATGACATCAGTACTGGTAGTTCCTCTTTTCACTTAATTCCAGCAGATCTAAAAATATTTCCACGTTAATTGAAAGAATTAACACTAAATATGTATTTATTTAAATCCATTCTGGGGCCGGTGAGATGGCTCAGCGGCTTAAGCGCCTGCCTGGCAAGCGCGAGGGCTCGAATTCGACTCCCGGATCCCACATACGAAAAGGGGGCCGGTGATATCGCTCAGCGGCACGGGCGCCTGCTGGCGCGCGAGGTCCTGAGATCAAACCCCGGTACCCATAAAAAAATTTAAAAATCCATTCATATGAAATATTCCAAGAAGAGTTTACGAAAGGAAAACGCTTTTGCTTTTTATAGTACTCAAGAGTAGAACATTCTGAAGAAGTATGGGTTAATTTATTGAATGTATAAGATTAACGTGTAATCTCCTTTATGGAAAATCAATTAGAAATGTAGTTTACGTATTGCATCATAGACCCGACGGGGCTGAGAGACTTTGTCAGGAGGTTTTAAATGAAAAGTTCGCGCTGATGGTTTGCCAGTAAGAGGAAAAACCAGTCTGTCTATAGACAGTGTGAGTTTTAAGTCATTTTTCATTAACTGAACACTTAACAAATTTCTTTTTTTTTTTGTGGGTACCGGGGGGTCGACCTCAGGACCTCGCGCGCCAGCAGGCGCCCGTGCAGCTGAGCGATATCACCGGCCCCTTTTTCGTATGTGGGTTCCGGGAGTCGAACTCGGGCCCTCGCGCTTGCCGGGCAGGCGCTTAAGCCGCTGAGCCATCTCACTGGCCCCCTTAACAAATTTCTTAATCAAAAGTGCACCCCTTTGTGCTGACTTCTAGAGGTGTTCCAAGAAGTCAACAATAGAAGTTTGTTCCCTGTCAAGCACCTGAACGAAAACAGCAACAGCGTCGAACTATGGGCAGGCAGCTTTACTGTTCCCCTTTTTCATAGACCAAAAATGGTCAAATATGGGCAATTTCAGTATAAACAAAATCAGAAAGTCATAAGTTCAACTGCATTCTATTCCATGAAGAAGTAGTAATCACTAATATTTTTATTCTAAGGATGTTGACTCTTGACTAATGGCTCGTCCTGTCGGCTTGTCTGGGCCTCCATACCCAGTTTCTGGTCAAACACCATTTGGATGTAACCATGAAAACATCTTTTAGATGTGACTGATACTTAAATCAGTAGACTAAGTAAAGCACATTACCCACAGTGCTATGCGAGGGCCTAATCCAGTCACTTAGCCCTTACCAGAAAAGACTGAAGTGCCACGAGTGGAAGGGAATTCTAAACCCAGCCTCAGACTCAAGCAGCAACATCAACTGTCCCCTGTCTCCTGCCCTGTGGTTTAGGACTTGGCAGCCACCACAGTCACACCCAACTCCTTAAACCTCTGTATGTATACACAATTTACTGGTTCTGTTTTTCTGGAGAACCCTGTCTAATACAGCTTGTTTCAATCATCATTCTGTAGGGCAGCTGGTTTTACCTTGAAGGAAGTGGCAACACTTCTGTGATACGTTGGTACCACAGAGCACATAAATTTACAGTTTCTGCCTACTTTAGAAAAGCAATAGAAAAGATCACCTTGCTTGGAGGTGATATCCATGATGTGACTCTCAGAGTCACCTTTTCTATGCTCATAATCTTTGGCTACAGATGAAAATGGTTTTCTCCCAATAAGTTTTTTTTTTTTCTTTTTAATAGAAGCAGCTAACCTTGCTTTACTCCATAGATGCATACTTGAAAGCCAGTGTCTATTATAAATGCACAAATAGGAATTTCTGTAAATTGAATCTTTCTGAAAATAGGCAGATTATCCATTTATAATACCACAGTAAAAACCCCTGGGGTTTTGAGGGGATGAGACTAGGAAGAATAGAAGTTTCTCGTGTAAGATGCACGTTAAAAAAAAAAAAAAAAGATACACATGTATCTTATGGTATTAGAATTTTTGAAAGGGTTTTATTTTTGGTGTATTCCATTTGTCACTAGACAACTTTATAATCTTTCTTGAGGCTTCTTTCAGTGTGTTGCGAGTGCAACTGGTAGTCCTCCTGGCAAACTGCTGTTTCTAAAAGTACTAATTGATCTGTTGTTATTATTCACATGCACCTGATGACATTTTCTAAGCAGGTTTCTGTAAGCAGATTTTCATGCCCTAGGAATATTAGTTGTGTAAGTAGGTTAATAAACCTCAGCCATGGTGCCCTATTTAAAGATTTTAAGGCCAGTGAGATGGCTCAGCGGCATAAGCGCCTGCCTGGCAAGCGCAAGGTCCTGAGTTCGACTCCTGGTACCCACATAGGAAAAAAGGGCCAGTGATACAGCTCAGCGGCACAGGTGCCTGCTGGAGCGCGAGGTCCTGAGTTCGACCCCTGGTACCCACAAAAAAAAAGGAAAGATTTTAAGGTATGTCAGCCTTTCTCACCCCAAAAATGAGTGGTGATCAGTGACTGCAACAAATACAAATCCAATATGCATCTTGAAGATCATTTTATTTGAAGGCAGGAAAATGAGTTCCCCAGTCCCAGTTTTCTAAGTAAAATTACCTTTTGCAGGGATAAAACACTACTCACTATAATTTTTTTCTGGCATAAATTCTTTCACATTTTTCCGTATTTATTACGAAGTGCTAGCCGTGACGGCTTCAAGTTAGTGATTTGAAGGACCCGGAAAATTTCCTTCCATTAGTATCTGCCCATTTCCTCCTTACCTTCTGCATTCTCATATGGAGTTCTTCCCTGGTCCTTAAAATGACAACTATGCTCTCCATGCCTTTGCCCTTTGCCTGTCCATACCTACCCTGTTCTCCACCCTTAGAATGCTTTCTTTTCTCCTCCTGCCCAGAATCCACATAATGAAATCTTACCCATCCTCCAGCCTTTTCTTAATGGTCTCTCTTCCATAAGGCAGCTTCTGATCTCACCCCCTGAATGTATAAATGTCCCTCCAAACATTTATTGCAGTTCATTAGATCTCAGGATGTTTTATCACCTAGGCATGCGAGTATAAATAGTTCTAAGCACATGGCAGATAGTAAGTACATACCTTTTGGATAAAGGGCAAGTAGAGAGCACTCTTAACTAAAAACTCAGCCATTAGGAAACATTTCTAAAAAGACCTTTCCAAATTTGATCCTAGAAAGTAAAAGAACATAGCAATTGGGTTTTGTTTTGTTTTGTTTTGTTTTTTGTATTTTTCAGACAGGGTTTCACTTTGCAGTTCAGACTGGCCTTGAACTCACTATGTAGTCCAGACTGGCCTCGAACACGCAGCAATCCTCCTGCTTCATCCTCCCAAATGCTGGGATTACGGGCCACTATGCCCAGCCTGGTAATTGAGTTATTTCTGTTCTATGGATAAGTATTTCACATGTTTTTTAAAATTATGTAAACATACTTAAAACCATTTTGTCCTGCTTTCTGCATGAGAGCAAGCAAATTTTGCAACTTTGTACTACGATTTCTTCAGCAGGAAATCACTCAACTGGTTGACTACAATGGAGTAAAACTAGATATCCTTAAGGATTTTAATTCCTATAACTTTGTACTTAAAAACTCTAGCCATACAGCCTTTAACTCTAAATTATGAGGATGGGGGGGGGACCATAGTTCGCAGGTACCTACAAATCAAAAGGGATGGAGACCTGACATCAGCCTGCCCTGAAACACACAAAGGTGGAAGTCAGTGGAGCTATATTAAATCCAGTTGTTAAACAGGTGTTCAAGCAAGAGGTGAATTCTGGTATGAGAGGATTCCAAAAGCAAATTATGCTCTTACCATAAAATACAAATAATTCAGAGAAGCAAAAACTGAATTAACATATATGTGTCTCCAGAAAACAGAAGATCATAAAGAAGTGTTGAACAATGATACTAATAATTCTTGGTCACATCTAAGTTATTAATAATTTTCTAGAGAATAAGTATTTTCATAAGAGAGATCCTAATGCAGTGCAAATATTCTCAAAACACAGGAAAGGAGGAATAATAAAAGGTCCATTAACCCTCTGGTGACACACATGAATCCACATAACAAGGTCCAATGGAGTTTGTTAGAAAATTCTATTTGGGTGGAAAGTAGTTTAGAGCAAAAATAGTATTAGAGAAATTTAACTTTTTAAAGAAATCTAAAGAGATCTCCAAATTCTTGTTAGAAGTAGGAGAAGGCAGTAATGACTACCCTTTATACATCAAAACCAACTGCAGGGTTGGGAATTAAAAGACAATTCAGGTTTGGGGAACTGGATTAGATGGCAGGAATGACTCATTATGCCTGCTCAAATATGAATCCTTGACAAACAGGATCCAGTCATTCATTCTACAAACATTTACTGGAAATCTTTGCCCCGGACATTATTCCAAGTGCAGGGAGTACAGTATTGAACAAAACAACCTATGTTATATACAGTATAGCTTATGTTGTTGGAATGAGTTCCCAAGGAGTAAAATAAGAATTGCCCTGCTCCTGGTCAGAATGCTCCCCAAAAACATATTCTTCTTGACTTAGGATAGGGTTATGTCCCAAAAAGCACACTGAAAATGGAATTTAATATAAGCCAAAAATGCATTGACTATACCTACCCTCCAGAGTGTCCTAGCTCAGCAATACAGCACACTGTTTTCTCTCGTGACTGACTGTGGCTCACTGTTGCTGCCAACCACCATCATGAAATGAAAACTAGGGCATAAACAAGGAAGGGAGCAACCCCTCTCCTCCAAATTCCACCTTCCCTCACTCCCCCCTCACTCTCCAGTCCCCCAAATCTTAAGCAGAAAGATACTGGGAGGGTACCAGTTTCCCAACTCTTAAACTGATGCAAATGTAACAATGAGCAAGACCAGGACCAGGGCCAGGATGGCCAAGTCATCAACACATACAGGGGGTGGAATGTCAGGAGGCTGTGTGAATGGAACTTACTAGCTCATCAGTATCAACTAATTTTGAAGCTTTCATAAGACATGAAAATTGATCACACATACAAAATATAAATTCCCCCCAAAAGATTGTGGGATAATTCAAAGGACATTGGCAGAATTTAGTATATCCTGAATCCTCTTAAATTCTAATAAACATTGCCTGATTGCTCTCCAAATGTAGCAGCACCAATGTACATTTGTTTACTTTTTTCCTAATTTTTGAAGGTGAACCCTTATATGAACTTATGCTTCTCTAAATACCTATTTGTAGGTGTTTGCTTTTCCAGATGGATATTTTTATCATCACTTTATTTTTATTAAGATCTTGAAATATCCCAGCAATCCGGGGCCATAAGAGGAATGTATATTACCATTGGTACAATTTTTCAGCTAAATATGTAATGTAAAAGTGTAATCTTAGTACTCCTGCACTGCTACAATGAAGTACATGGACTGGGTGCTAAGAAACAAAAGAAATTTATTTGTTACAGGCTAAAATCCTGGACCAAGGAAGCAGCACAACCAGGTTCTGGAGAGGGCTTCCTTCTGGTTTGTAGACTACAAAAATCTCGTTACATTCTTACGTGGAAAAAAGGGTGACTACTTCCCTAACCTCTCTTTATAAGGACACTAATCCTATACATAAGGGTTCCTCATCATGACCTAATTATTTCCCAAAGTCCCCACCTTCAGATGCCATCTCATTAGGATTAGGGTTTCAACATAAGAATTTGGAGAGACAGGATACAAGCATTTAAAATTTTTTTCTTAAAATTTTTTTTCTTAAAAAGAAAATTCAGAAATTTTTTCCTAAAAAGTTACTAGTACAACTCAATAAAACAACTGTATATAATACATTAACATTAATCACTGACTACAAATATATGCAAATGAATTTGCTGGGGATGGGCAATCTTTTCATTTCCAGTTCTTGACCACTGAGAATGATGCATTAGTAAACACCTTTGATCATGGGTCCTTTTAAACTGATCTATGGGATACATTCTTAGAAGTGGAATTTGTTGAAAGTTATTTGAAATTTTAATTTCAAGAGATGTTTTTAGATTGCTTTCCAAGAACATTAAAGTTCAGTAGCTGTAACAATTCCCATCTGAAACATTCCTATAGCAATATGTAAAAACACTGTCCTTCATCTTCCTCTAGTAAGTCACAGACATTACATTTCTTTTCACTTTTACCTTTCTGACAAAAGTGACTTTAATTTGCATTTAACTTACTATTGAAGTTGAACATCTTCATATATTTATTTGGTAGCCATTTGGCTTTCTTTCTGTGGCTTGCCTATACTTGTTCATTTTCATATTTGTTTCTGGTCTATTTGTAAGACGTTTTTGTTGTTTAATAGAAAAATTAACCAATTGTCATCGGCATTATAAATTTTTTTCAAGCAATATTGTTTTCCCATGCCTTTGGCATGAAAAGATAACACAGACACCATATTTTAAACTTTATATAGATATTTATGATTACATTTTTTCTATGGCTATGGAATTCCAGGCTTTATTATATGGGATAGATTCCCAGGAATAAAATTCTTGGCTGAAAGATAACTGTATCTCACTTGCTTACAAGTTTAAATTTTTATTTTTAATTTTTATATTTAAACTTCAATCTATTTGTTTTTATATCAGCTGTTAAGATGCTGATAAGTTTTTAATTTCTTCCAGACAAGTAGGTGATCGTGCTGGCATCACAGGACTAACAGTCTATCAGTACCTCCACTGACCCCCCAGCCCACCTACTACCACACTGGTGATATGTCGACCTCTCAGGTAAACCAGAGTCTAATTCCAGATTTTCTATCCTGTTCTACTGATCTGTTTACCCATTAGCATATAATACAATTCACATGCTTAAAGCGACTTTTTTCGCTAGTCTCATAATCATCTGTTCATCACAAAAAAACTTTAACAATATTTTATTCAATCCTCCCCCCCCAAAAATGCTGTTTTACCCTAACCGTATCGTCATTGGGAACTGCAGTACATTTCGATGTTAGTTTTGAGAAAAGTGACATAATATGAATAAAATTCTAAATCCAAGAACACAAGAGACTGTTTCACGTCTTCTAATATTGCAGATTTGAAAAATTGGCTTTCAGTCTTCCTTATTCAATTTTTTTTCTATGTGATTTTAAGTTTGTCTTTCCATTCACATCTAGATTTTTATTGCTAGAACATGAAAAAGCAGTTGATTTATTTGAACGTGTATCACCTATATACTTAACCAAGTATGCATAATTATTCAAATTGATTTTTTCTCTATTCTGTTGGACCTATCTAAAATACGTATTTCTATCTATTCTATTGGACTTATCTAAAATATGTATTTCTATCATCAGCAAACTGATACTTTTATGTATTTTCTAATATCTATATTAGTCATTTCATATTTTTGTTTGAGTGCATTCAGTAAATATCTCTGAGAAATAATTAATAATGCTGATAGGCACTGGTGTTTCATTTCCGATGTTAACTGAAATGGTTTTAGTGTTTTCATATTAAGATAGTTGCTGACAGTTTGGGGGAAATCTAGACGTCTCTCCTATAAACTGATCTCTTGCTGAAAAACTTTATACTCTGGGTGGGGGGGAAGGCCTAAAAAATAACAGGGCTCACGGCGCGTCGTGTTAGGACAACTGAGGGCCTCCAGCCGGCGGACTGCTTCGCGACCGCAGCGCCCTAAGCACCCGCGCCCAAGACTTGGGGCTGGCGCTGGCGCTGGGCTCGCTGACCCCCCGGGGGGCGGGGCCGGGGCGGGGCCGGGGGTCTCGGACCCTCCCAGGTGTGCAGCTGGCGGGGCGCGTGCGCGGGCCTGGGCCAGCGGCGGAGGCTGCCGGGTCCCCAGAGGCGGGTGCCCTGGAGTAGGTTCGCCCTCTGCGGTGCTCCGCAGGCGCGCAGGACTTCTCTGCACCTGGCTGCAGGCTCCTCGGCCGGGGGTTCTGGGACCGCCCGGAGGCCAAGGTCTGCCGGGCCCCTGAGGGGACATCGCCGAGCCGGGGGACAGCATGACGCCCGCGGCAGCTCACTCCTGCTGCAGAACCACTTTGGCCTGTGTTCCATTCAAGGAACTAAGGAGTCTGGCGCTGACTTCTGGGAAGTGCCTTTTGAGCATCTGTTGCTACGTCCCTATGGATTTTCTCTTTTAGTTGTTTGATAAAAATGTTTCCATTTTACGTCGAAACACCTCGGAATGCCTGCAGTAATCCCTGCTTGTCATTGATACATTACTGGATTCTATTTGCTAATATTTTGTTTAAACTTTTGACTCTATATAAGAATTTATTTGAGAAACAAAAACACAATAGAAAACCATATACACCACTTTAAACAATAAAATAGATAATAACGTAAATTTTTGCAACATAAATATTCATATATTAATGACAATCACATGGTATAATAGTTTTGAGCAGATAAGTCATTCATTAAAAAATAAATCTTTCACCTATTAAGCAAAATATGTATACACATATCACCAGATTGGTAATTGTGTTCATTCAGCTTTATAACTGCAGTCATCTGAAACACTGACAAAGTAAGTCTTTTGATAAGGGCAATCAAAAACTGTGGTGGGTCACCACATGTATGCAGTCATCCAAAGAATCGTGATTTCAAGAAATTTTCTTTCACAAATACAAATGTCCCAAAGGATATCGCTTCATCTATGGAGGAAGTTTAAATGTTTTTGTGGACATACACAATGCTTACACTCAAAGTCAAGATGATGGTAATGACCTGTTGCGGAATCAAATTCACAAAATAAATGCATAAAATAAATCGGAACTTTCTAGAAGTCTTCACATAATTTATTCTTCCAGTATTGGAAATAGTGCAGAGATGAAATACATGGCATAGCAAATCGTAAGAAATAATCCTGACAATTTAAAATAGTGGAGAAAAACAAAAAAGAAGACAAAGAAAAAGGGAAACAAAAAACTAAAAGGAAAATTAAACTCAGAATTTTAATATTCAGGAATTTAACCTTTTGGGATTGTGATCTTTCAGGATTTCAGCATTCTGAACTATGATGTTCAGGATTGTGGCTTTTGTGATTATTTCAGGATTACTATTGCCACAACAGTGATCAGTCTTTTTCATAGCATATATCTTTGATATAATGTGATGAGAATGGCATGTCGCTTGTGTGGTCTTCCTTACAAAAACCAATAACCACAGTATAGTTGTGAAAAGAAGCATCAGACAGCTCCCAAACAAGGGACATTCTAAAAATACCTGGTCAGTACTCTTTAAAATTGCCAAGGTCGTCAGACACAAGAATAATTTTTAGGGCCGGTGAGATGGCTTAGCGGTGTAAGCGCCTGCCTGGCAAGCGCGAGGTCCTGAGTTCGACTCCTGGAAACCCACATACGAAAAAAAGGCTGGTGATATCGCTCAGCAGCACAGGCGCCTGCTGGCACGCGAGGTCCTGAGGTCGACCCCAGTACCCACAAACAAACAAACAAAAAAGAATAATTTTTAAAAATTGCCATACTCAGGAACAATCTACAGGCCAGGCGTGGTGGCACACACCTGTAATCCCAGCACTTGGGAGGCTGAGGCAGGAGGATCACCAAGAGTTTGAGGCCAGCCTCGGCTACATGGTGAGTTCAAGATGCCCTGAAATACACAGTGAGACCGTGTCTCAAAAAAACAAAAACAAAAAAAGCTAAAAAAGAACCATCTATGGAGACATGTAACTAAATGTAATGTGGTCTCCTGAGTGAAATCCTGGAAATAAAAGGGGAGTTAGGTGAAAACTAAGGAGGTCAAATAAAGCATACATTTTTAGACTGTATCGGTTTTAGTCATTGGTTGTAATAAATGTTCCATGTTACGGTAAACTGTTACTAATAGGGGAAATTAGATGCAATGTGTTTGGGAACTCTCTGTACTATTTTCAGATTTTTCTGTAAATCTTAAAACTGTTCTTTAAAAAAGTTTATTTAAAATTCTTTGTTTTCCTTTCTTCTCTTCCTTGTGAAAAGATCATGGTGAGGCCTCACCTCACCTAAACTTCATGACCCTAAACCTGAAATGGGTCCTCAGAGTTATCTGAAAATCTTACTGCTTTGTCCTAATCGATTTACTCTCTCATCCTCCAAGTCACATCTCCCCTCTCCTTGCATCTCTCACACATTCCTCCCCTACCTGGTCCCAGCTGCTGGTCTTGGCTCTGATTTTACTGAGAAAATAAAATCAAAATTGAAGAGAAAGTCTAACTCTTTCAACCACCATATCTAAAAATCAACCTACATGTACATTCTTTCTTCCTTTTAAAATAAATTCATGAAACTCACACCTGTCTAAGATAAACTGCTCCATTTCTGCACTGGGTCATACTCACTCTGCATCATTACTATTCCCCCTTTGATAAGATCATCAGCATACAACACATTATAATGTCTTGATTTCATACTTCCGTCCAACTTTCCCCCATTTTTCTATTTCTCTTAATGATAAAATACTCCAAAAGTGTCGTCTATACTCAGTATTACCATTTTTTAAGATATAATATATTAATAGAAATTTTGAGGTATGATAAGGCCAACAGATCAGAAAGCAATAACCATTGAAAAGATGGTTTGTTGCTTATAGTTCCCAAAATGAGGGGCACACCATGTCACAGAGAGCCACCAGGGTTTATTGGGAGGCAGAGGGAGGAGGAGAGCTGAGGATGAGATCCTTTATGTGGTCACTACAGGAAGGGACAGGGGAGGTAGGATAAGCAGAGACTGGCTACTTTGAATCATTTTAGGAAGTTCTGGGGTATATGACTGCTCCTGGCCACCTGTTACTTGACTCTGGGTTATTAGGGTAGGAGGACAGTGTCCTGGTGTATGACAGTTGGGGGCAAGGGCTCTGCATAGGCTCTGAATAGGTATTCGAAAAGTTTAGCAATTGATTGACCCTGGGATTAGCATTCTCTCAGCAAGGCCCATAAATCAAAGCATCAGAATCAAGAAAACAAAAGACACTTGGTACAACTGTTGTCTCACTCATCATCTGTTTTCAATACATTCAAATCAGGCATACTTCCCTTCCACTGTTGATGTCCTTATGCTGGTAAGGACACTTCCTCCTCATTGTCTTTTTACCTCATGAGCTTCTTCTTCTCCACTTCCTTTTCTGAATCTTCCTCCTCCACTCCATTTCTAACAACTGAAATACTCCTAGGTTTAAGGCTCTTCTTTTTTCTGTCTGCACCAGTAACTCACGATTTGTGGTACATGGCCCATTGGATCTCTGAAAATCCCTTTCAGGAACTCTACAAGATCAAAACTGTATTTGTCTTTTTCACTCTAAATATTTGTACCTATTATACCAAAGCAAAGACAGATAGCACTGCAGGTGCTCAAATCAAGCCCATAGCACAAAACTGTACCAGTAGCCATTGTTCTCTTCACCACCACCACCACCACCACCCCGCTATGCCCACCATGCAGAGAAGTAGCTTCACTTAGGAATGTCTGATAAAGTACTAAAAGGTTTTACTTTTATGAAATTTCAACCCTTGAATCCATATTACTTTAATGTTTCATGTGATTAAATAGGATGCATGTGTAAGGCACGTCTGGTGCACAACAATGAGTGATTCTTCTCCCAAGGAACAGCATTTGTGCAGTTGTTAAAGTTTCAAGATGAAATTCTTTTTTCATCAAACACTATTTTACTGGAAAGAACAAACTAACGATGGTTAATCAGAATTGGGTATTTAGCAGATGTTTTCTCAAAAAAGGATGAAGTGAGTCTATTTCTTCTAGAAAAAGAATCAAGAGTATTTTTTGCTTATAATAAAACTTGAGGTTTCAAGAGAATATTTAAATTTTGAAAAAGATTTGCCCAGCACATTGAACTTAATGGTCTCCTAGTATTTTCTTAATAAGATCAGTAGTGATATTGACAAATGTGATTTCTTGATATTGTATAAGGAAGTGTGTCAACATCTGGAGGGGTTGCATACCTCAGTGAACTAGCATTTTCCAAATGACCAAATGTTATCATTTCCAAATGACCAAATGATGTTACAAAATCATGCATGTGTAAACTATCCACTCAATGGAGAGGAGAGACCAATGGATTTTAATGTAGCAGAGTACAAAACATTTTAAGAAACCATTAACATTTTAAAAACTACCACATGCCAAGTTTGGGTATAGTATCAAAGCAGAATACCCACAGTTATTTGAAAACACTAATTTTTAAAAACAGCAACTGCATTACTGAGAGACAAGTTTTTCTCAGTGTTCAACCAAAAGGAGGTATCATAACAGAATGAATATAGAAGTGTGTATGAGAAGCTAATTGTCTTCCTCTAAACTAGACCTTTAGTTAGCGATACAGTGCTAGTCTCCTCAAAAAAATATTTTTTGCTTTGGAAAATAGCTTTTTATTAAAATACTCATTGCGCAACCCACTCGGGACCCCTCTGTCTCTCTCTCGGACAGAAGCTTTCTTTCCCCCAATAAATATATTCTATTCTTTAAAAAAATAATAAAATAAAATACTTGTTAAAATGTAAAGGATTTACGGTTATTTTTATATGTATGTATTTACAAATGTATTATTTCAAAATAAGCACTGATAATCCCCTACTTGCAACTGCTCAATTTAGGATATTTTACTTTATGGTGGTGCAAAAGAAATATGCATTCAGTGGACACCATACTTGGAATTTTTAATTTCGATTTTTCCCCAGTTGGGTCCCCAGGTGGATCCTCAGCAAGCCACAGCTCCAGGTCAGCCACGCAGCCAAAAAGGAAACAAACGAGACTTTACAGTGTACTGTGTTGCTAAGCTAGGATGTTTAGTAGGTTAAATGGGTTAAATATATTTTCAGCTGACAATATTTTCAATTTACAATGAGTTTATCAGAATGTAACCCCATTGTCAGTTGAGGAGCATCAGTACATATGTTTAACTTTTTGCACTTTTAATTTCTAATTAAAAGATTTTTCTAATAGATTTTTAAATGTTACAGCTATAACCCATATAAATCAAAGTTATTTGGAGGTCTTTATTAATGTTTAAGAATGTAAAGAAATCCTGAGCCAAAAAAGTTTGAGAACTGCTGATCTACACTTGCACCAACCTCCTATGAACCAGAAGATGGTACACTGTAGTCAGCCACAATCTCACATGATGAAATCGAAATTATTCTGTTGATATCAGGGTAAGAAAACTCTTATCCCTCAGGATGAAATCCTTAAAAAGATAAATAGTGGACCATATTGGCATTCATACCAACAAAACAATTAGCCAAACAGTGACAGGGCCATTATGACAGACCATCACACCAAACTTTGGAATCCCTAAAACCCACAAAGAACAAGGACACAGCATTGCAGCTTTTCCTTCCTAACTCCTCATTGCTCCTTCTTCTCTCTGTCCTTTCAGAAACTTTTCTATTTCTTGATCCATTTGGTACACACTAATCAAGAAATTCCAGGTCCAGCTTGCTTAAGGCAGGAAAGCCCCCATCAGGTGGGATCAAGAGACCTAAACGTGTCCATGAATTGTGAATGGACATCCAGTCCTCTGGCTGGTGGCACTTCATGCTTACAGAAGCTTCTTCTGACCTGCTTGCCCCCTCAGCATTCTCAGGGCAACTCACTGTGGTCCATTGCATGTACCCTCTGCTTGTGAACTTAGAGAATAGAACATTTGATTCCACATTTTAAGTAAAACTCTGTGAAGTCAGGGTCTATCTCTTCAATTCATCCCCATTCTTTCCCAGCTGGACCTAGAACAACAAAGCTCTGAAATGATTCTAATCTCTAGGAGTGTTTCACAGGCCCCCAACCCTGGAGTTAGGGGAAGCCCCAGCTGGTTCAGAGCCAGTTTGGGGATACTAGAATCCCCTCCCTATAGGCTTCCTTCCTCCACTCTTGCTTGAATCCAATCCATTCTCCTATCACTACCAAAAAATTCTCTAAAAATGCAAATCTGATCATTCTGGAAGACCCTTCAAAGGTTCCACACTTTCCTGAAGGTAGTGCTGATGAGCCCTGGCCTGATGCCCCCTACTTCCCCACCCTGTAACAGCCCTAACCAGGCAGCTTTCTCCAAAATGAGCTGTAGCAAGGCCACTGGCGCCCAGGTTCCGGAGCCCAAAGGCACAGCAGACACCTCCCACAAGTCTAATGCTAGCACAAGCACAAGCCAGACACCACCTGCCAGTGAACTCCACTCTGAGCTGTGCTGTCCTTCTTCTGCAACTGGAAGTTTACAGTCTTCTAGCTCTAAGCTCTACCCTACCTTACCTCCCCAGACCTCATCCCAACCCAATGGCCCCCTGCATGGGATAGGCTTCCTTGCTTGGCAGTAAAAACTATTTTTCACTCAGGGCTTAATCTTTGGTTTCTATTAGTCTCTATTTTTATTTAGTAATTGAAAATTCTTTGAAATGGCTTAAAAGGCCCTTCACAATCCTGCCTTTACATTTCCTTCAACCTGTTTAAAAATTCTCCACAGTTCTTAGATCTAGACGATCGGTTCTAGACGATCTCTAGTAGAGTACTTCTTTCAATTCTTGGAACCAACATATTCTTCTCTTTTTCTGCGTCTTCACAGATGTCAGATTTTTGTGTTAAATGTCATTTCTTCAGGGATGCCCTCCTAGTACCAGGCTCAGCTTCCCTGCTGAATGCTCCCACAGCACCGTGCTCTCTTTGATCTGAAAAGATCTAAAAGCCAACTGAGAAGGACCCATATTTGAAAATACACTCAAAGGCAGACACGGTGGCCTATGCAACCATGCACGCATTCCCAACTCTTGCCTGGCTCTAATCAGGGAGCTTTTGGAGAAAAGCTATATATCTAACTTTCTTTGTTTGTTTGCAGCTATCTTTGCAGCTAATGGCAGTCAGATGACCTAGTTGTCTGACTACCAAATGAGTAGGATGAACTACTTTCAAAAAAGCTGGCTCTTATACCCTCCAGTTTTCTGCCCTGGATGTGGACAGTGTGCCTGAATCTCCAGACATCACGCAAACATAAGTGGGACACTTATGTGACGTTAAGTATTCTAACAGCGCTGACTGACTGCCTAATACTGTATTTCTTGTTACATAAAATAACTAATCACCTTTATTGTTTAAGCCAAAGTAGTGAGTTTTCTATGATTATAAAGTAAAGTATTCCATCCTGATATAGAACCCCACACACACCTGGGGACAGGTAGAGAACAGCCCTCTAAAGAACAGGAATTCTTACAATTTTACTTGGGTGAATACAGTTTCTCTTTGTTCTCTTTATTCATCTCAGTTCCGAACAGCTCCTGTAAGACCTCTTGAGGATGACAGAGTAAGTGGGGCTAAATTTAGGGTTTCTTCTCAACAAAACAGTGCTCCGAGTGTCCCACATGGTCCTTTCCCCATCTCCTCCCAAAGGGTCCTAGAGGCCACAGTGGGGAGAAGAGGTGGCCCTGGGATGTACACTGCTGTGTGTGTAGTGTCACAGCCTTTGTTTGATGAATCCAAGTGAAGGTGTTAAGTGGTGTACAATTCGGAAAATAATATTTTTAATATCTTATAATTGCTATTAAATCATAAATTTCCTATAATTAATAGAACTCAAAAATAATTGGTGGCAGTGACATTTTGCAGGATCAGCTCTGAGCCAGTGGAATAGCACAAACACCCCATGCATCTCATTGATGTTAGAACTAGTGTTTCTCTAATGACAACTGCACACCCACGTCTCCCACCCCCAGGGCTTTAGCTCTCCGTCAGTCTTTGTGCTTCTTATGGCAAAATTTGTTTTCAACTAAACAAACAATTCTAGATAATTAGTAGCCTCAACCACTTTTCCAAATTAACTGCTGTAATGTTAATGTAATGTTTAATGTAATGTAAAGAAATATCTTGGAACATTCATTCAAAACTTAAAACTCCTGAAGGCAGCTTTGACTTTGCCTTCCCCAGCCCTGTGTATTTGAATATGGTACTCATCAAATCCAGTACAGAGAATTAACACATTGAGCAATGTGTCTTATATGTGGGCACCATACTTTAATCTATTTGAGGGTCCAACACTGAGTGCCAAGATCTATGCACATTCAGCACATTCCTGATTCTTCCTCATCACTGTAGGATGAAGGGGGCCAATGGATACAATCTCTAAATTTTACATGTTGCGCCCTTAATTGACTATGGTTTAATAAGATTTCATGAGTCAGATTTCAAATAATATACTTACCTAAACTTCTCAAAAAGAGTAGACCTAAATGTAGAAAAGAATTATTAGCCATTCAGAAGTGGGAGGTGGAAGGTGGGAAAGCGGAGGCTGAATTTGATTAGTACATACTGTATGCATATGTTGAAATTTCACACCAAATCCCATTGATATGTAGAATTTATACATGTTAATCAAAAAGTAACATAAAACTCAAAAAAATTTTAAGTCTGGGGAAATTTGATTCAGTCAATCTTTGAGCAACCTGAAGAAAAAAAGCTTTCTATTCATGAGGGTAAAGAAAAGCTTCATGGATTACAGTTTCATTTACTGTCTCCTACTCCTCAGAACCACAGATTGTCTTAAATCAAAGCCCTTGAACTTGGACTCGTGCTCATCCTGTAACTTCCCAATAGGTATCTGCTTTCAGAAGAGGAAGAGGCCAGATGACCAGGGAGTTGCCACCTTCCTGTGGGCCACATTATTGAGCCAGCTTTATTAAAAAGGTTGAAAATTATTCCAGTTGGTGCCAGAACTGGATATTCAAATGCCTCCCCAGCTAGCTGAGCAACTCTGCCACTATCTCCTGGCTGATCTGTAGTATCCCCTGGGGAAATTCCAATCTAATCACGTAACCCAGCAATTAAGCCATGAAGATTTCACATTTCCAATCTCTACAAAGAAAAATGCTGAGATGCTTCTTATGAACACTGGTCTCTTAAGAACACTCCTTATAACAATTAAGTTCTAAATATCTTGTGTTTCCCAGCCACCTCCATCAGAGCAAGACACACCATGAAGGTTGCAACCTGACTCAGGCTTACTGTGTCAGTTCCAGGAGAAATTTCAGCTTTTGGGCACCTGGTCAATTCCCTATTTGTTCCTTCTGGCTCCTGTCTTCTAAGATGTGAGGCCTTGTACTTTGGTTTAAGTGTGTCATCCAAAATTATGTGTTGGAAACAAATCCTGAAATCATATGTGTTTGGAAGGTAATTAAGGTTAGATGGATCATGAGGGGAGGGCGCCTATGATGCGGCTAGTGGCTTTATAAGAAGAGGAAGGAAAACCTGAGTATTCATGTTCCCTTGTTCTCACCATGTGATGCCCTCTCCCATGTTATGGTGCTGTAGGAAAGTCCTCACCAGATGCCACAACCTTGATATTGGACTTCCCATCCTCCAGAACTGTGAGAAAAAAATCTTTTCTTTATAAATTACCCAATCTCAGGTATTCTTTTATAGCAGCAAAATGCAGATTAAGACATTTAGGTTCCTCTCCCCTGCTCCACTTAGACAGATAAATGTGGAGCCCTGCTCAGCAGAGTCCTGAGAACTGCATGCAGTTAGCGCTTACCGTGGAGGGGTCTCCCAGAATCTACCCTCTGAAGGGATGCATATCTGCCGTCTCATTACTGCAGGGAATTCAAGCTAAATGTACTAATACATAAACTGTGTGTTCACAGATTGAAAAAGAGTGTACAGAGGTATCAAGATATATAAATACCAATTTTCCCCTTAGGCATAAACAGAATTTAAAGTACCTTAATCAGGGATTCACATTCCAAACTTAGAAAACTAGCGTATAAAAATTAAGATGGAAATATACATAAAATGGTTTGTTGAGGGATATCAGAGAAAATTCACTGATGAATGAGTGTCTTTGAGACATGCTTAGTTATAAAGACCCTATAGATCCCATAGGGCTTGAATGAATTAAGGCTCAGAATTCAGAAAACCTAACAGCCAAAAACTGTTGTGATAGTGTCCAAGGATCCTTTCCCTTCCAGAAGGTGTGGTGGAACGACTTGAAAGTGATGGCAGCAGAATGGGTCTGCCAGGGTGAGTCTATTAGTCAAGGTATCTGAGAGCACTGGGCTGCACTGCCCATAGCTTTTGCCAGGACTCAGATTCTTCTCCAGTACTAGAGTCCCCCTGGCACAAAGTCCTCTGAAGTCAGCCTCCTTTGAGAACTACCTCGGTGGAAAAGTGCCACCTTGCTCAAAGTCGTATCTCCCAGTTCCAGTCCCCTTGCCCCAACCCAAGACATTTCTGAAGGGCTATCCTAGCTCCAGAGTCCTCCATGGGGTCAGTAGAAGCCCCCGGTAAGACAGCTTGACTTATTTATCTGTCTAATCCTGCTTCTTTCTCTTCTCTTTCCTTCCATGGATGTTGATCCCAAGAACATTTTCTAACAAACATCCTACATAATAATCCCCACGTCAGACTAGTTCCTGAGTAATTCAACCTGCTACAGTTGAGTCACTAGTGAAAGAGCAAATACTAAGGTGGGATATTGTGCTGGATCACCCTACCTGCTGACAGTGAGGAATCCCTCAAAAGAGAAGGAGTAAAGGTGGGTACAGGTACAAGGTAGCAGAGCAATTCTTAAAACTTTCACCTGTGACAAACCGGGATGCTATGGTACCATGAATTCTACCAGACATTTGAGAAATATAAGGAAAATATTAACTATAAGAACAGTGAAATTGTGTTTCTACTGCTAACTACAGTAGACTCTGTGACAATAGATGAATAATTCTGGAAGTGATTATTTGCAGTTAAATGCTAAATGTGGAGGCCAAAGGGGCTCCTTGGTAACAAATATAGAGATACTCATCAAAGATTACTCCATTCATGTAGGTCTTCCTTAATCTCTTTAAGCAAGGTTTTATAGTTTTTAGTGTGCAGATCTTACATATATTTTGTTAAATTCATCCCTGCTTTACATGTTTTCTGGTGTTATTGTAAATTAATCACTAGTATAGTGACCATATATCCTGCTACTTTGTTAAATTTATTATTTCTAGTAAGTTATATAGATTCATTAAAATTCTTTATATATATCATTTCATCTAACTATAACGAAAGTTTTACTTCTTTCTTTCCAATCTGTATGCCTCTTTTTCTTGCTTTATTTTGCACTGACTAGAACCTCTTGTATAAAGTTGATTTAGGAACTAAAAGTGGACATCCTTCTCAATCTTTGGGTGAAAGAACTTAGTCCTTCACTGTAATGTATGATGTTAGCCCCAGGTGTTTTGTTAAATGCATTATATCAGGTTGAGAATATTCTCTTTTATAACTAGTTGGCTGAGATATTATAGTGTTAAATGTTATCATGTTCTTTTTTGCATTTATTAAAATGATAATATGATTCATTGCTTTTGTTCATTTAATTTTTTAACTTTATTGGTTGACTTTTTAAGGTTAAATCAACCTTGGATTCCTGGAATAAATTACAGTTAAAGATTATGATGTAGTCACTTTTGCATATCTGGCTGAATTTATGTTGCTAATAGTTTAATAAATTTTATGTTCACAAGATACATTGTTTTGGGTCGGTGAGATGGCTCAGGGGCATAAGTGCCTGCCTGGCAAGCATGAGGTCGACTCCCGGAACCTACATAAAGGAAAAAAGGGGCCGGTGATATCACTCAGCGGCACAAGCGCTTGCTGGCAAGCGCGAGGTCCTGAGGTTGACTCCCGGTACCCACATAAAAAAAAAAGATACATTGTTTTGTAATCATCACCTCCTGCATATCCTTCCTCTCCTCCTCTGCCTTCTTTTCAATGTCTTTGTTTAGTTTTGTCAGTAGAATGATACTATCTCCTAACATGAGGTGGAAACCTGTTTCCTTTATTTTCTAGAGACTATCAATAAGATTGGCATATTTTTTTTCCTTATATGTTCAATACAATTTACCAATGTAGCCATATGGTCTTATAATATTCTTTATGAGGATACCTTTAACTACAAATAAAAATTACTTAATAAATATAGGGTTATCCAAATTTTAACAATAAACATAGAGCTGTTTCTTCCTGAGTGAGTGTTAATTTTTTTCTAAAGAAATATATACATTTTATCTAAATTGTTAAATCTATTAGCATATAATTGTTTTGAGAACAAGTCTGACCTGACTGAAGCCATCTTGCATTATAACCACCATGATTGCCCCTGAGTAACCCTGGTCTGTTTTCCTCATAATAGTTTTCCAGCATGCTATAAATAAACAAAATGATTAAAGTGATATATGAAGTTTTACAACTGGACTCCAGCACCATCAGCACCAAAAATGTGGCTCATTTTTTTTTTTTAAGCAAAAAGGTCACACCATGTTGCCCATCTGGTCTCTAACTCCTGAGCTTAAGTGATCCCCCTGCTTCAACTTCCTGTGTAGCTGGGTCTATGGGTGTATATCACTGTTTCCAGCTTGCCTGATATCTTTACCAGCAGTTTTAGATAAACCAAATATATTCCAGCTTGGATAAAGCCACTTTTTTTCCTGGCTTCTATATAAATCCTCTTCCTTTAATCCAAATTACAGGGACCCACTGGTCTTTCTGCCACCCATGATCACACTTCTGTCAGTAAGTTTAAAACAAACTGCACTCAGCAGCATCCCAGATCTTTCTGCTTTCTTCTTATAACTGGTTCTCATTCACTGAAACCAAATTTTTGCACAGCAGTTGTTCACATTATTTCTATAATGCCCCTCCCCATGCCCAGTCCTGGAGCTTGAACAACAATAGCAATAAAATCGAACAATTATAACAATATAGTGTAATAAATGCTACGGGACTGTGATCTCTCTCTCTCTCTCATTCAAAATATTTTATGCATTCAGCCTTCTGCTCCTGGTGATGATGTAGGACAATACACAGTCTATGTGATGAGAGGAAGGGAAGTGAATGACTAGCCAGGTATCACACACTGTGGCTGCAACTTCTGCAGTCGGAGGTACAAAAACAAAATTAGAACAAATTTCTTTCCCCTTCTTCATGTTTTCATGGGTACAGGATTCTTACCATAGATCTTGCTAGCCTCAGTATATGATTTTTTTTTCCTTAGAAGTCAATAATTCACCTTTTCACTTGGAGGAAGCACTTTACAGCTTCTCTTTGGCATATCTGAGCTCTCAGCAACACCACTTTTGTGCTTTAGAGCCAAGGTTCACTTGAACACAAGCACTGTGATACTGTGACAGTCATTCTGATGACCAAGAGGCTAGTGACTAATGGGCAGGTAACATATGCTGAATCCTGTATATTTAAAGTTCAATCACTGAATGTAGATTGCCTCTGTGGGAGGGGGTGTGACTTTGTGCAAGGTGGCACTAGATTTTTAATTATTGATAAATTTGGGGTTAAATATATCATGTGCTTTCTGTCATATAGATACTTTGTTATTTTTAATTTTAGAATTTTTAAAATATCAGCTATTGATTTATTAGTTACACCTTTTTGTCTCATTGTTTTAATGGTTCTACAAACATTTCAATATACATTTTTGGCTTATTGTAGTCTCTACCTTCATATATTATGGCACTTCAGTTATAATGTGAACCTTTCAAGAATGGCTTCCATTTCCTTTTCCTCTACTTTGTGCCATTGTTATCAGGCTTTCTACATCTGTTCTAAACCTAAAAATACACTACTCCTACCACTACTTTAAACACTCAGTTGTGTTTTAAAGTATTTTTTTGTTGTTGTTGTTTTGCTTTGAAACAGGCTCTCACTGTGTAGCCCAGACTTGTGATCTTTCTGCCTTAGCTCCGTGAGTGCTGAGTGAGATTACGGGCATATGCACCACCCGAGCTTAAGACAATTTTAAATTAAGAAAAATATTTTACTTTAGCTACATATTCACCACTCCCAGTATTCTTATTGCTTTGTATAAATCCATCTGGCACCATTTTCCTTTCTGTGGGATAGAACTCCCTTAACATCCCTTTGTGAGATGGAACGCCAAGCTTTGAAAGTGCAGCTCTGCAGGCAAATAATTTTCTCAGCTTTCATTTGCTTGAAAAAATCTATTTCATCTTCACTTTAGAATAATGCTTTAGCAAGATAAAGAATAACAGATTCATGCTTACTTTTCTCTCTCAACAGTTTAAAGACTCCTTTATCTTCTCTCTTGAATAGTTTCTGAGAAGATGTCTGTGAAAGCAGAAGAAAATTGTATTAATTATAAGAAGCCTTACTACAGTCCTGGCCAAACCTAGATTGCAGTGTTGTGAGATCCCTAAGTCAGATGGCCCACTAAACTACACCTAGAACATGGCTACATGAAAACTATGAGACGATAAGTGGGAGACCTAACTTCCATTAAATTTGGAGTGATTTATTATGCGGCAATAGATATTTAATTCAGAGGATATCTTAAAAATTTCCACAAAGAAAAAAAATACTTACATGCAAAGTACCAGGAAGAAAGCATTAGATTTCCCAACAACTCTTCTTAAAATTGTGAGGGGAAATTAATTCCAATAGATGACTTGAAACAGTCAAATTCTTAATCAAATGTCAGAGTAAAATACATTATCAGATATGTAGGGACTAAAACAAATTATCTCCCAGGCACTCTTTTTCAGCAAATTATTGAAATATATATTTCACCAATGTTATTGCTTGTATCTGGATGTTCCCCCAAAGCCTCATGCAGTCATAGATGGGGCGTTTTCAGAAGTGTCTGGATCTAGACTGCATAATGCTGGGATTGATTCATGATGCAATGCTAGGATCAAGGGCTCTAGGATTAAGGGTGTGAGTGCTACCCACCCTAAGTAGCCTGGATAAGATATAAGGGACAGAAAGAGTTGTGGTCATCCCTCGCTTGCTTTTCTACCTTCTGCCCACCATGAACCGTTTCTCCTCTGCAATGCCCCTGCCATGCCACTCTGCCTTGGAGGCAGCCAACTCTGAACTGAAAACTTCAGTGAGCTAAATAAACCTTTTCTCCTTTAACTTTGGGTGTTGGGCATTTTTTCCCACAACGAGAAAGCAACCAAGTCAACCAAAATAAGAAAATTAGCCAGAGAAAATAAAGCATGGAATTCAGGAACGAGTGTATCCAAACCAATATGGTGGCAAAGAGAATTCCAGGAATAGAAGCAAAGGGAAACCCCAAGATGTTAAATATGTAATCTGCCAGAGTAGCCATCTGCTTTGAAATAGGGAGCTAAAGAAGTGTAGCATAGAAGATAAAGAGCTGAATACACAGTTTTTAAAAAATTAAAAATAGTTACTTGAGGATGGCAAGAAGTAAATGAGAAAGGGATCTGGGAATTAGCAGGATGGCTCATGCCTCACCGACCTATAAAGAAATTCTATCGCAATTGCCCTCAGAACTCTCCATTTCCCCATAGGCAGTTTGTTTACTGGATCACAGTATGTATTCATAAGCTCTAGAATTGTGCTCGCTTCGGCAGTACATACATACAAGTTCTAGATCCACGCAGAATTAGTCCTAAAAGTTCAAACACTGCTAAAAGGTGTCCATGTTGTCTTCACTAAATCTTTGCTCTGCTTGACTCTTCATTCACTTCACTTAGGCAAACTCACTCTCAAAGACATTGTTTATTCATTGCTCCAGAAAATTTCTGCAACGCGACTCACTGTAACTCATAATCAAATCATTATGGTCAAGAGAAAAAAAATACGATGTAGCTGGGTGTGGTGGCACACTCCTGTAATTCCAGAACTCAGGATGCTGAGGCAGGAGGATTGCCATGAGTGCAAGGCCAACATGGGCTACATAGTGAGTTCAAGGCCAGCCTGAATTGAACAGCAAGACCCTATGTCAAAATCAAAATGAAACATAAATAATAATAATAATTATTATTATTATAAAAAAGAATATGATGATTAACCAGGCCTGGAGACCCTAATTAGTAAATGTAAAGAATCCCATAACCCTTAGGACTTACGGAAAAATAAGTGAGTGTTCAAAATGACTGATTCATGCTAGTACTCCAAAGTGGGCCAACTAGAGCTGGTGAATTACCCCGTGATTGTTTTCCCTTACCAAGAATGGTGTAAGAGTTGATTTAGAATGGCCTGGGGGAGAGGGTGTGAGAAGGAGAAGGAAAAGGAGGAGGAGGAGGAGGAGAAGAGGAAGGGGGGAGGGGGAAAAGGAAGAGAAAGAGGAAGAAGGGGAGGGGAGAGAAGAAACAAAGTAAGACTACATTTTTTTTATGTGGGTACCGGGAGTCGAACTCAGGACCTTGTGCTTGCCAGGCAGGTGCTTATGCCACTGAGCTATCTCACCAGCCCTAGACTACATTTTGTAAGGTACTGGTACTAGTTTCTCATCCATACAGAAGTTATTGTAATCCTCTACTTCAACTCAAATTAAAACCAAAATAGCAGAAGTGGCCTGGAGGACTGAAAATCATCACAGATGAATACATGAATCAGATATACTAGAGCAGTTTATACCCCACCCCCACTGTCCTGATCTTTGGCAAAGATTGGTCCCCAAGTGAGTGAAAAGACATTTTTCACCTTTGGCTGATCCAGCCTTTGATTTCCATATGACAGATTACTCACCAAATGCTCATGGTCTGATAGAAGCAGTATGTCCAAGTGTCTGCCTCCACAAGAGAAGCCAACAGGTCATGTCCTATCTTTCTCCACACTTACTCAGCCTGGGAGTCAGAAAGGGAACAGAATTGGCTGATGGGCTGCTCCATTCTGAGACTAAAGAATGGTTGAGGTGGTTCCCTCGCTATACATTTCAACTAGGCTGTTGCAGTGTCTTCTGCTTCCTAGTTCACTAGATGAGTCTTGGTTCTCACCCCCTCTCCAGCCATGGCACTTTTGGTTCCCAGAGTCTGTGATCCTGCAAAATCTTTTGGTGTGTTTCTCTTCGCTTAAGTTTGTGTAAATTGTGTTCTGATTTGTCTAGAACCTAAGAATGAATCTCAACTAATATAGGAGTTAACTATGTATTAGAGTAAGTTGAATAAGGCCAATCCTGATGTGTTGATGCTGTGCCTACTTTTTTTTTCTATATTGAAATATCATCCAAAGTCTCTCCCCAGGTTTTGTAAGCTTTTATGAATCAAACCAGTACAATATTTTTTCTCTCTCTCAACACCACTGACAATTAGTAATAATTTAAAGTGTATACTCCCCAGCTTTGTATCATAACATGGTACAATGATGTAGGAAATGAATGGCCTAAACTAGATCCAAATATAAATATCCATGGCAATAATAACATATTGATGAGGGGGGATACAAACATGGAAACAGGGTAAAAGTTAATTATGAAAAAAAGAATGCAGAAGTATAAGTTGAAAGAAAAACAGAACTTAACAAGGGACAACACAAACTAAAACCTGAAATCATTCAAAATAGTTAGAAGTAACTTTTTTTTTTTTTTGGTACCAGGAATCGAACTCACAACCTCGCACTTGCCAGGCAGGCACTGTGCCACTGAGGTATATCCCCAGCTAGTTACAAGTAATTTCATATCTTATAATATGTTTTCTTGTCTTCTTTTGACATTAGCTGGAGTCATAGTTCTACTTCAGCTAGATCAACAATCTGGCTAATGTAGTAACTCATCAGTATTTCTTTTGGTGGAGAAAATAATAGAAGTTAGAGAATGTCTGCTATCCCTTATGGGATTATCAGGGCAAATTACAGGGGAGCCCTCCCATGCTTGGGTTGAGCTGAATAGGACCTCCTCAGGACCATCAGGAGCTCAAGTTATTAATGACATTTGGTCATGTAATTGGACACTGGGTGCAAGAACTGAAGACTGTGGGATTATATTCAATTGTGGAAAGTACAAATCTGTTCTTTTTTGGCAATTTGGTCATTTTGTATAAAATGGTCATTTTGTACAAAAACCATTGATAATAATTGAGATATATAAACCACAAATGAGCCTCCAGCTCATCATTTCATAGATAGCTAAAAATTACACTACAATGGTCTAATAGATATCAAAGCCTAAATACATGTTTCTGTGAATAAGAGGGGCGCATTCTAGTAAGTGTTCACTGCTATCCTGAGCTGAGGCTCAAGGATATAGTTGGAGGAAGATTCGCTCCATCCCTCCCAGAGGCACCCACAGCTCCCATGTGACACAGGCACCCTTCTCAAACACGAGCTGCTCATAGCGCCTCCTGCACAGAGAAAGGTTATTCTCAGAAATGTTCTGGACTGCCCAGTAAAGGGGTTGCTGAAGTTACTAAATGCCTCATATTTGTTTCTCTTATTTAGAATTTTAAAAGACCAAACAAAACTTGAAGATCCTAAGACAGGGGAGTTGCCTCTCCATTTCTTCTTTCTGTGTACAAATTAGTAGTATAGTCACTCTTCTCTTAATGATGGGGACACCTTCTTAGAGATGCATTGTTAGGAGATTCCATCATTGTGCAAACTTCACAAAGTACATTTACACAAACCTAGATGATCAATCACTTGACATAGCCTCGATATAATCAAGATAAAATGTTTCACTCTTATTCACAGAAACATGTATTTAGGCTTTGGTGTTATTAGACCACTGTAGTGTAATTTTTAGCTATGAATGCACAAAATGGATTGGATGAGGCTGCTGTTGCTCACACTGCACATTATTTTGCAGTAAACTTTTTATAAGTACACCTAAAAATGATAAAAATAATAGTATGGTAAATACGCACACCAGTGACTTAGTCATTTATTAAATCTTATGTACTGTACATATTTTATATGCTATATTTTTACATGACTGGCAGTGTGGAAGTTCTGTTGACACCAGCATCACCACGAACATGTAATGCGTTACACTAACAAGACACAGGAATTTTCTGACTCTCTTGTAAAGAGAAAGATGAGGCTCTAACACAAACTGCCAAGAAAGTGGCTAAAGCTTCATTAAAGATGAGAAGAGAAGCCCTCCAAAAAGTTCTCCTTCTGAAATGCAAATTAAAACAACACTGAGATTTCATCCCCAGAAAGAATAGGTATCATCAAGAAATCAGCCAATAACAAATGCTGGTGGGGCTGGAGGCAGGGGAGGTGGGGAATCTTTCTTCATTGTTGGTGGGAGAGCAAACTAGTATAACCACCATGGAAATCAGCATGGAGATTCCTCAAAAAATTAAAACTAGAAATTCCATTTGAGCCTTGTAGGTACCTTCCCAAAAGTGTTAAAGACATCATACCACAGTGATGTATACATACTCATGTTTATAGCGGCACAATTCATAATAGTTAAATCTTGGAAGCAGCCTATATGTCTATCAACAGATGAATGGATA
This sequence comes from Erethizon dorsatum, assembly GCA_028451465.1. Lineage (NCBI taxonomy): Eukaryota > Metazoa > Chordata > Mammalia > Rodentia > Erethizontidae > Erethizon > Erethizon dorsatum. Next base: position 53,593,250 of record CM051828.1, read on the forward strand.
AAGAAAATGTGGTAGTTATACTCTGCCATAAAGAAGGATAAATTTGAGTCATTTGTAGGAAAATGGATGCCCCTGAAACCATAACATTAAGTGAAGTCAGACACATATGCTTAAATACCAAATAATTTCTCTTGTATGAGAAACTCAACATATAAATTAAAAAGTCCAAAAATTAATTAATTTTTTTGAGGAATCTCCATACTGATTTCTATGGTGGTTATAGCAAAAGTCCAAAATAAAAGACAGACAATAGGAAAAAAGAGAGAGAGAAAAAAGTTATTGTAATCCAGCATGGACAATGTATAATTGTACCTTGATTTAATATAATTGTCTCATGTGTTTTATTTGTTTTTTGGCTTGTTAGTCTGGCTGCTAATCTGTATATGTGATAATTAACTCCATAAGGATTTAAAAAACAAATGAATCTGATGCTGGCCAAAAAAAGGGCGGGGGAAGGATTGAGATATGTTATGTACATGTACCAATTCCCTACAATGAATATAATCATTATGTACTGCAAACATAAATAAATTAATAAACATTAATAAAAATTAAAAATTAAAATAAAAGTTAAAAAAACCTAAAAGGATTTTTTCCCATTTCTTGTCCAAATATAATAGTACTCAAAACTCATCACAGCAAGAACTAAACACCTTCTAATAATGCGGTTCCTCCTCCTCCACTGTCCCCAGTATCACCTAAACTCAACTTGTGTGGAATTCTAAGTTTTGTGATGTTCTATTTGCAAAGATGCCAGACAGCAATGCCTGAAGCTTTGCTGTGAAGTGCTTCTTAATCTCACGAGATTAAAGTGCCTCCTAATTCCATATAAGATTAAATCTCAAAGCATCAGCACTAAAATCCTCAAGCCTTTAAGAAGGCACCCCCTAGAAATAGACTATTTTCTGTCTAGTAAAAGCAGAATTTTGAGTGTTTTAGAATAGATGAAAATGAAGTAACTCTTTCCTCAGATAAGTCTAGATTGCAGAAGGCCAGATTAGAAAGGAATTGTTTGTATAAAAAAAAAACTTTGTCAATTGAGAAGATACTATTCATATAGTAATACATATATAAAGAAAAATTATAGAAAGGAAAATTAAAATTCTAACATTGGCATACAAAAAAATCAATTTAGAGAATCATTTGGGTTTATACATTGTAGACTTTGGTATCGTATGATATTAGTTGGGAAGAAAATGCTATATATTATAGAGAAAATTCAAAAAGGAGAAAATAATAAATCTTAAAAGCTTCAATACCATTTAATATTTACTAATAATACTGGAACATGAAACTATGTAGGTCCTAATAGTAACAAAAATTAAGTAGTAAAAGACAGAATTGGTTGTCCATCCAGAGTTTGCACATAGGAATTTTATAAACTTCATACTGCACTTGGTAAATACAGTGCATCAAATAACGGCTAAATGCAATATTCATGCAGAACCTGTAAAATTCACTTGCTTGCTTTCTCCTTCAACTTCAATCTCATAAGATAGACTTAAAACAGTTTTCTACCATGCTCCAGGATTTGAATATCACAAAACTTAAAAATCTCTCATTTGAAAACTACTGTCTTCTAAGAAAACTGCCAACTAGGTGTACTGACAACCTCCCAGAATTGAAAAGAAATGAATCATAGAAGACATGTGTAATATAAAAGCCTTATAGAATGAGGAATTAAGACTCTGCAAGTAAATAATTTGACTACATATTTTTAGGACACTGTAAGGATAAAAATAACAGCCAAACCCTTAAACTTCATTTAATAAGTTTTTCAGTTAACAAATAACTAATTATATTAATTTTGCTTGGAATCAAGACTTTATGTCTAAAAGCAAGGAGAGAGAAACAATAAAATCAAAATGTTTTAATTGGGAACCAAAACGTTCGAAATGAATTAGAAACATCAGTAGGAACTCCTGCCTTTTAAAACAAAGAAGAAAGTTCATTTTCCAATTCTGTTGCTAAAATGAGCTAAAAAAAAAAAAAGGTTCTTAAGAAAAATGAACCTAATGTGTGAACTTGAAGTTGAGATCATGATTTCTACTGCCATCCTTCTGGGATATCCTGGAGAAATGGCCATTTCAAAAAGCCATTAGGAGCCTGTGGCAATCTGGTGTACAATAGATAAATAATTGAGAATAAATGGGACCATGTTAAAAGAACACAACAGGGTCCCCTCACTGGTCATAGTGGGTTAGTTTGAGCAATATACACAATAATTATTGTAGTTTATAGAATCTATAAAAAGCTGAGTCTACAATGATACAAAGGAGAAAATTTTGCATAAAGTTTAGTAAAGTTGACAACTGAACAGACCATATTACTTTTGAATCCTTTAATCAAATATGCTATTTTGACTCATTTACTATCAGTAATAAATGCAGACTTTAGTAAATATTAAGTACACAGAGACCACTTCCTGGCGTGAGAGAGGATGCTGACAAAATGATCTCGTAAGTTGTGACCACAAGTCGGACCAAGGTGTTTAGGATTGCCAAATTTCAGTTAGATACATTCAAATATTCAAGAGCATTTTATGGTCAAGAATCTGAGAAAATTGCAAGCTATCATTAAACACAAAGATTTCTGAAACCAGTTTGAAAGACATTTGCATGTCTTAAAATCCTGTCAGGTTACACGGTATTTAGAGAGGTAGAAAATATATTTACACATCTTAAAAGTCAAAATCCAAAATCAAAGTGATGAGCCCAGATAGCAGCGCTCAAGCTATATGAAGAGACAGAACCCGGTGGTGTGCAGAGGTCACACCCAGGGACGAGCTTCACGCGACCCACAGTCCCACAGGATCTGCCCTTGACATTTTATGTTGATCACAGAAAAAATAAGTAGCTCTATATGGACTTTACTGGCATGGAAGCATGTCTATGTTGTATTGCTAGGTATAAAATTCAAATTTCAGAATATCGGTAGTATAATGCCACTTGATTAAACAAAATCAATGACATGTTCAAGATTGACTATAATCTTTGTATTGGAATTATCACTAAAACGTATTATTCGTCTACATTTTCATTTTTTGGTTCTAATAAAGGCAGAAGTGAAGTTTTCACGTTTGTAAATATAAATGCAACACATCAACTATCGCAATACTACCCCTTCACATTTCCCTGTCCTGAACTCCGCTGCAACCCGAGCTCGCCGACGCGGCCCCCACCCCGCCGCGCTCCGGTGCGTACGCGGAAACGTGGCCGTCGCCCTTGCGGCGCCGCCGTCCTGCGCGGTTCCGTGGGTGCTGGGTTGCGCGCCCTTTTAAATATGTCCTCCGAAAGGTGACGTGGTCACTCCGAACTTTAAAGAAAAGTGATTGTGTACCCAGAAGGGGAGCTGAGCGCACCCTTGGCGGTCTGTCGCGGGGAATGACGGCCTCGTCCACGTGGTTCCTGCCCCCGGGCGGGCGAGCGGACCTGCAGGGACCTGGCGAGGAGCGGAGGTCGCCGCCTCTACCTCCGCCCTGCGCGCCCCGAGGGGACTCTCCCACCACCGGTGTTCCTCGGTCTCTTAATTAGAATACAATTAAATGACTATTAATTTTGCAGTCTGTGGTCACCTCTCGTGATAAATACGCTGTTGTTTGCTTGGTATTGAAACATGTTAACTAAAAAGAGCAGAAATGTGAAGTCTTGCAGCTGAGAAGCTCGTCGCGAGGTGCCCACCGTCCCTTTACTTTCTCTCGTTTGTCTCCAAGTTCCAGGTGGTGCCTGCCCTGCTACCAACAGATTTTTTGCTCTTAGCCTTTGGGGAATCACAAAGGCTTACTAGATTTGATCGAAACTCCGCGTTTTAGGTACATACCAGTGATACAATAAGCTTTTATGTCTTTTAGTTTAAAATGTAAGACCAGAGAAATACTCAGACTTTAAAGTTTAGCTTATAATGAAAGGAATTACTTCAGCCCTGTAAGATACTTCTAAACTAGTATTACCTAGCAAGTTTGTGTTTCTTACTGATGGTGTAAAGCCATGCACATTGATTTTTTATGAATGTCATAAATAATAATTAGCATTTAGGTGTTATCGCCTGTAAATTCTGCTCTAAATAAAACTTGAAGCTCTGTTAATCCTCCCAACAATCCTGAGGTGGGCATGTTTACCTCATTTAGCAGATGAGGAAACTGAGGCAGAGGGATGGTGAGAAACCGAGGCCGTCTAGCCCTAGCGCCTCTGCTCTTTGCCACAGTGCTCACGCTCAGGGGTTTTTATTTCTGAGAACAAGTATTATGTAGTGCATATATTTGTGGTAACAAAATCAGGATTAAAATTTAAAGTTAAGCAATAACATAATATGAATTTTTGTATTACAGGGAAGAAAATATCAAAGATCAATAAAAAGATCAACTCTAATAGATTTATAACATAATTTTTTTACTTTTTAAATTTTCTCTACTTATTATCATCCTTTTATAATTCGGGTTTGATACAATTGCACAGAACTGTATTTCTACTGAAATATTACATAGGTTACGTTTTTTTCCCCTTTGAGAGAAGGTCTCACTGTTTTGCTCAGTTTGGTCTTGAACTTGTGGGCTGAAGCCATCTTCCTGCCTCAGCCTCTCAAGTAGCAGAGATTATAGTTATATGCCAACACACTCAGCTATGGTTTACCTTTTTTTTTTGTTTTGTTTTTTGATTAGTTATTGTTAATCTGGACAAAGTTCCACAACTTTTATTTCCAAAATAAATTCATTTTAATAATAATTATTATTATCCTGTTTTCTTAGATGAAAAGTTTGAGGCTCAAATAGGTTGAATGTACATAAGATGACATACTAAGCCACAGAGCATAGAATAGAAATCCTTTTCTAGGACTAGATGGACTTCAAATTGCTTATGCAAATGGCTTATGTTTATTAACTTACCTTCAGAACCAATACACTTCAGAGCATATAATTATCATAAAAACGTGGCTACAAAGCACCTATGTGCTTTTGATTAAAAATAACAATTTTAACAATTTTGTGCTTATTTTAAAAAATAGGGTAATATTGTTAGTCTTTTATCCAAAGATATGGTACAAAATTAATTTTTATTATAAATATTAGAAAGGAAGAATTTATGGTTTGGTGCCTAGACCCCGAATTTAATTTTAATGTCTTGTTTTCTAACATATATATGATTCTAACCTATATATGTATATAGTGACTCTGTTCCATTTTTATTTCTTCAGAAAGGAAGAATTTATGGTTTGATGACTAGACCCTGAATTTAATTTTAACATCTTGTTTTCTAACATATATATGATTCTAACATATATATGTATGTAGTGATTCTGTTCCAATTTTATTTTTCAGAATTTTTCTCTTTTACAATTCCCCCATATTTGTTATTATTTGAAGCTCTGATCATCACCTCAATCGTTTTGATTGTTTTTATTTTCTTCCCACAGCTATGCTTTAAGACTTCTGTAATTCATCTGTGCAGACTCTCTCTTGCAAATGAGTCCACTAGGTGGGCTGAGTTGCATTGGAAAGGAAGGATTTTTAGGAAATCAATATATTGCTTAAAAAAAGTCTTACAAATTTGCTTTATAAACAGAATAGCAAGTCAGCATTTTCCTTTCCCCCTGATGAACTTCAGTGGTGTATGTTTCGACCTGAGTCAGTGATTCTATTTAGATCAATTACCTTGTTTCAATTTTTAATTCATATGAATCTTGTACCTAATTATCCTAGTAAGTGGTTCAACAAATGTCTGCTGATTGTATTTCAACTCTTGCAGCCAATAACTGCTGGAAGTGATTTAATGCAGCTGGAGAATAATGCTAACAATCATTATAGCCTGCAAAGTGTGTAACAATTTCATTGTACTTTTGTAGCCTCTTCAGTGTAAGTCCTGATAATATTCATTGGATGAGACTTGAAAAAAACATTTTATTATAATTAAAGAAATAGTGTAAAAGGGGTGAATCCTGGGGCAGCTCAGGGCTGTTTATGTGGTGAGAGGCTGTTTTAATAAGAGTTCATGTTAAGTGTGAAATTCATCTGAAAGGGATTGTCATGGGTCATGCAGATTTTCCTCCATCTGATAACCCTTGCTGAGTGATAGCACAGATGTAGCTCATTTGGAAAAAACAAGGAAGAGGAGAAAAGGGCTAGAGTGGAGTAAGGGGTGAAAAGCCATGCTTCTAAAGCCCGGAGTCCTTTGCCTCTCCTGGTCTTTTCACTTGCCAGAGTGCCCCTTGGGGAGTGTGATGCCTTCACCGCTGGCCCTGTGCCACTACCTCCCTAGGGAGCTGTCCCCATCAGTGGACTCTCGGCCCTGCAGCAGCCCCTCTGAGCTCCCAGGCAAGGCAGGGAAGCTCTTCCTGGGGGCCACTCCTCCTCGGGCCCCACGGCTGCCACGCCGGCTGGCCTGGTGCTCCATTGACTGGGAACATGTATGCTTGCTACATAGGTTGGGAGCTGGAGGGTTTGGCTCAGTGTACAAGGCAACTTACCGTGGTGTTCCTGTTGCCATAAAGCAAGTGAACAAGCGCACCAAGAACCTACGAGCATCCCAGCGGAGTTTCTGGGCTGAACTCAACATCGCCAGGCTGCATCATGACAACATAGTGAGGGTTGTGGCTGCCAGCACACGAACGCCCGCAGGCTTGAATAGTCTGGGTACCATAATCATGGAGTTTGGGGGCAACATCACTTTACACCAAGTCATCTATGGTGGCACCAGCTACCTTGAGGAGAAGGCAGGGGAGCCTCACCACTGTGAAGGGAAGCAGTTAAGTTTGGGGAAGTGTCTAAAGTATTCCCTAGATGTTGTAAATGGCCTGCTTTTCCTTCACTCACAAAGCATCGTGCACTTGGACCTGAAGCCGGCAAACGTTTTGATCAGTGACCAGGATGTCTGTAAAATTGGTGACTTTGGTTGCTCTGAGAACCTAGAAGATCTGCGATGCTTCCAGACTCCTCCTTATTACCTAGGAGGTACATACACCCACCAAGCCCCAGAGCTCCTGAAAGGAGAGCCCATAACGACCAAAGCCGACATCTATTCTTTCGCCATCACTCTCTGGCAAATGACCACCCAGGACGTGCCCTACTCTGGGGAGCGGCAGTACGTGCTCTATGCTGTGGTGGCTCACAATCTCCGCCCGTCCCTGGCAGCGGCTGTCTTCATGGACTCTGTCCTTGGGCAAAGGCTGGAGAGAATCATCGAGTGCTGCTGGAGGGCCCAGGCTGTGCAGAGACCCAATGCAGAGCTCCTTCTGGAGGACCTGAGCTCTCTAAAAAAGCTTGTTGCAGTGGACTCCAAACCTGTATCCAGATAAGCTTTTGTCTTTGTTTCTATTTGTTTTTAAAGAAGTAGAGATGTAAAAGAAAACATATTTGTAGGATTCTTAGAAAATAAAGTTGCTAAAAACTCCTTTAGTTGCAAATGCTTTTTAAAAGAAAGATGGCAGAGCGATAAGTCTTGTAATTGTTGTAGTACTGTTAGTAACTAACTTTATTCCATAATATAGTTTTATGCTTTTTCAGAGCTTGTGTACTTATTTTAATAGTTCCATAGTATTACACTTGTTCAAACTTATTATTGATAAGAACAGTTTGTCCAAAACAGAATGCCTGGAAGAAATGCTAAAATTGTGTATAAATAGACAATATATATTGCATGTATCTGGCCCCTACCACCTAAATTCAAATCAGCAACTGTTTACTTGATCCAATTCCCAATCCACAAAAACTTTTAAACAAATTTACATGTTTTTTTTTTCCTACTCCTTCCCCTATGAAAATTTCTTTTGGGAATGACCTTCACACATAAAGTTTGAAAACTGAACTAAATTTATTTTTGAAGAAATACCTTAAATGTCTTGTAATATTTTAAATGTGTGAATTCTCATGAGCAGAAAATTTTTGCTAAAATACTTTGGGGTTGTTTTGCTTTGTGTTTTGTTTTTTGCAGTACTGGGGATCAAACCCAGGGACTTCTCACTGAACTACATCATCAGCCCTATTTATTTATTTCATTTGGAAACAGGGTATCACTAAGTCATTAATTTGTTCAGGCTGGCCTTAAATTTGTAATACTCCTGCTTTAGCATTCCAGAGTATGCAGATTACAGGCAGGAGCTACCAAATTCAGCTGCTAAAATACTTCTAAACCGGGTATCTTTTACCTGTTTTTTGGGCTCACAAGTAGATGACAAAATAAAGATGATATGACCTGAGGAAAAAATGATAACACTGAGGAATAGTAAAACTTGTATTTGACAAAGGACAGCAGATAGGTGGAATCAGATTATTTCTCCTAGATATCAAGAGCAATGGGTGCTGTACATAGGAGTTAGAGAAAGCAATAGCTGGTTCTTGTCGTTGGGACAACTTTAACTTTCTTTTAGTGACAGCAGTGTCAGTGCATGGTGGGAGGCCAGGCCCGGCCAGTACAATGCCCAGGAGAGCTCAAGGGGAGGGCTTCAAGTGGAAGCTGCAAGTGAGTGACTGTGAAGGAAGGAGGGAGGGGAAGAATTCTTAAAACGAGACAGGAGACACAGAAACGTGTCTGGATTTTTGGTTTTAGGATGAAGGAAACAAGTTTATTTGTGGAAAAAAGCAGAGGAGACAAATAATTATTAATGTCCTAAAGAGAAGAGGTGAAAGGTAGTAGCTATGGAAAGACTGTGGTCTTGAAGAGAGAGGGCATCTCTTCCCAGGATGGGAACCAAGGAGGGTGACACAACTGCCATGCTAGGTAAGTTCACAGCAGGGAAAGGGGAGGCGGGGCAGCCCACATTTAGGGACCTTGTTTTTTCTGCCTAGAGTGGTTGAGAATAGGGGTGTACAGAGTGAAAGGTGGTTTAGAACTGTTCCTGAGGGAAGATAGAGCTCTCTATGGCCATGTACTACTGACAGTGCTGCCAACACTGCCCAAGTAGCTTGAGGAACAAACCATCCAGAAAGCAATAAATATAGTCTTTGAATTATGATGTTCTTAAACAATTATTTACTTTGTGATGGTATAAAAGCAATAGGTATTCGGGAGAAACCATACCTCGAATTTTGAATTTGGATCTTTTCCCTGGCTAGGGATATGAGGTCTGATCCTTTCTCTGCGATGGGCAGCAGCAGTGAGCTGCATCCCCCATCAGCCTCAAGATCATGAGGGAAACAGCCAATGCTCTGCAGTGTGCTGGGTTTTCTGGATACTGCTACAGTCAGCCCTCTACATCTGTGGGGTTCCATAGCTGTGTATTCAACCAATCATGGATCAAAAGAAGTGTATTCAGGAAAAAAATTGCAAAACTATATTTGTACAGACTTTTGTTCCTGCCATTGTTTCCTACACAGTACAGGATAACCATTACTTGCCCAGCATTTGCTTTGTATTTGGTATTACATATAAGTAATCTACAGATAATTTAAGGTGCCCAGGAAGATGTGCATATGTTATATGCATATACTCTGCCATTTTATATAACAGACTTGAGCATCCTTAGACACAGATTTTGATATCTGCAGAGAGTCCTGGAACTAATCCCATTTGGATACTGAAAGACAACTGTATTCGATAAATTATAAGATAGTCAACACTATTATAAAATAGGCTTGTGTTAGGTTAGATGAGTTTGTCCAACTACAGGCTAATATAAGTGTTCTGAGCATGTGTCAGGTAGGCTAGGCTAAGCTATAATGTTCAGTAGGTGTGGTGTATTAAGGGCATTTTCAACATATTTCTGACTTATGTTGGGCTTATCAGACCTAATGTCATTGTAAGTTGAGGAGCATCTGTAATTCATCCTCTGTTTGTTGCAGCAAGAGTTATATGTGACCCCATGTAATGTTGGTAAGTTTTAAATAAAATAGATTTAAAAATATGTAATTGGTCAGATGGGTTCCATTAGGTGTGTAAAAATGATATTCAAACTATGGTGAACACTTCATTAGCAAGCTGTTAGTGAGCTGCATAAAGATGTCCTATTAAAGGCATGAAAATCCAGAACTGGATTCCAGAATAAATACAGTCATAGCCCAGGTTCAAGTATCTTCCCTTCTCCTGAAAACCACACTAAGTGACAAAATAAACAAGGGAGAATAAAACCTGCCAACTTCATAATCAGAAAGCAAATTCTAGAATATATGAAGTGATGCCCACGGACTGTACCAAGCCCATAGGAAGAAAGTAGGGGATAGTAGGAGAAGCTTATGGAGAGACCCAAGGGACCCATCACTGACAGGTCTCAGAGAGGCCTACAGAAATAGATACCCTGGAGAACAGGAGCCCACCGGGAAGTACAATAGTTGGAGGGAAAAACTCCTGAGAACAGGGCTGAGATCATACAGAGCTGAGCTTCCCAGAATGGATAGAGAAAGATGAAGAGAAAATGTTACAGAGGGTCCAGGCAAATGGCAGCAAAACTCAGCTCCAGAACATGAGAGAGTCACCCTGGGGGTGGGTCAGGAATACGAGAGGCTTAGATGTCTCCTGAGCTCAGTTTACTTTTGAGGAGAAGTTGTGGCTGTAAGCAGAATACACAAAAAATGCTAAATTTGAAGGGAATGAGCAGATGAAGGAAGTCTTTGAATTGTAGAAAGGCCACCCTGATAGGAAGTACAGTAACTGCATGGACTACTCCCTCAAAGAGCAAAGAGTCAAAAGATTTTACTCAAGACTGAAAAATCAAGTCAGAGGTAAAGGCATATTTAACAAATACGCAGCTCAATATTAGGAAAGATAATACTACTGACTTAGGGTGGGAAAAAGGAGGGAGAGGACAGGTGAATAGATACAGACGGTCAATGCTCAGAGAAGCAGCGAGCAGGTATTATCTAGGATTAAGGGAATTATACACAGGCAAGTAATAGACCAAAAATACAACAAATATCCCAAACATAAAAAAAGGGACAAAATTGAAATTTCAACAAAATTAGAAAAGAAAAAGCCCATTTATTTGGAAATTTTAGAACTAAGTAACTATGGTGTGTGTCAAAAGAAAATACTAATCAAAACTGTAGGAATTCTTAACAAGAATACTGAAGGCATAAATACTTTAAAGTATACATGTATACTTTATTATCAAGGGGATAAAAATAAAGGAGATGAAAAGTCATAGTCTCAAGTAGTAGTAATATGAATTTTTTAAAAAAAGAATAAAAACAAATTTAGCATATTCATTGAAGAAGGGAAAGAACAAAAAAATAAGCTAAGGGAAATTTTAAAACAGGAATTAAAGCAGACATAATGAGTTAACAGAATTAGAATAAGCTGGACATTGTGTCCCCGTATGCCTGCAATCCCAGCTATTTTGGAGGCTGAGGCAAGAGGCTGACATATTCTAGGCCAGCCCGGGCAAATTAGCAAGAAATGAAAAAGGGCTAGGAATGTGGCTCAGTGGTAGAACATGCTGAAACACAGTCTCCAGAAACACACACACACACACACATACACACACACACACACACAGTAAAACACGTTAATGAAAATATAAATGAAATAGTTCGTTAAATATCAACAAAACAAACTACTAGCTAACTTACAGGAATTTAAATCATATATACACAAAATTAGAAATAGAATGATGATGAAAACAGAGTAACTGTCCTTCTATTTTAGAAGAAAACTTTGCATAACTATAGAAGTAAATTTGAACACCTGGTGTGGTGAAGAAAAAGGACACAGAAGCTAGCTGGAAGGGTCTCTCACTGGACAAACCTGAGATAACTCAAATATTATAATAGTGATAGCAAATAAATTAGGAACAAATAGTCATACTGAATGAAATAGAAATTAATACTGGTAAAAATAACTATGCAAATAAGATGGGAGAAAGGAAAACTCAACTTTATAATAGAATACCCACTAATATTGTTAATAAGTACAAAATACTTATTATCCTCACAGTGGAGAAGTCCTGCCAACATTATTTTACAAGTGATGTAGATAAATAATGGATAGATACTTTTGTCGAGTTTAATATTATCAGTAACAGAACAAATCGACATCATGTGCCCCGGATAGGATGTACTGTCAGGGACACAGTGCCACTTCTCTGGTAGGTCTTCGAACAGTGGAAAACCTGTCTCAAATATGAGGAAACGATGTGCCAACCCAAACTGGCCTCTACACTTCAAAACTATCAGGGTCATAAAAGATGAGGAAAGACTGAGGAACTATATTATTTTATGTCATATTATATTTAACAAGACATTAACAGTATATTTAACAATTATATTTAACAAGACATATTTAATGTCAACTTTAACAATTGGAGGATCTTTGTTGAATAAACAAAAATTTGGAGATCTTTGTATCATTCTTGCAACTTTTCTCTAAGTTTAAATTATTTCAAGCTACAAAATTAAAAGAAAAGAAAGTAGACAAGGCCAGGTGCTGCCGTGCATGCCTGTAATCACAGCACTTGGGAGGCTGAGGCAGGAGGAGCACTGTGAGTTTGAGGCCAGCTTGGGCTACAAAGTGAGTTCAAGGCCAGCCTGAACTTCATAGCAAAACCCTGTCTCAAAAAGACCCAAAAAAAAAGGAGTAGGCAAGCCTAAAATAATGTGTAAAGACTTATGGGGGAAATCTTTAAAACACTCTTACAAAATATAACAAAGGCTTCAAACAAAAGAAAAGACTATATTCTTAAATAGTCTTGCAATAAAGATGGCTATTTCTTTAAATTAACTTAGAGATTTAAAACAATGCCAATTAAATCTACATATTATCAATAGCTTTAATTTGGAAACAAAGCAAGCTGAGTGTAAAATTTATATGGAAAACAAAGAGGCAGAAAAATTCAGAAAGAGACAAGCAATCAGGAAGCACTAGTTCTAGCAGATGTTAGTATGTACTATAAAACTACAGGGGCCGGTGAGATGGCTCAGCGGCATAAGCTCCTGCCTGGCAAGCGCGAGGGCCTGAGTTCGACTCCCAGAACCCACATACAAAAAAAAGGGCCAGTGATATCGCTCAGCAGCACGGGCGCCTGCTGGCACGTGAGGTCCTGAGGTCAACTCCCAGTACCCACAAAAAAAAAAAAAAGAAAGAAAAAGAAAAAGCTCCTGGGATTTGGTAAGAAAAAGACCAAAGGGTGAACCATTAGTTCACAGAGATAGAGACAGAGAGAGAGAGAGAGAGAGAGAGAAAGAAAGAGACAGAGAGAGAGAAATGATCTTTATGTACAGTATACGCCAGAATTCTGGTGTGCTTAACAAAAATTGAGATACCGATGGCAATTCAAAGATGATATATTTTAAACTATCAAAGCTAATTGCATCTATCCATTGCTACCATGCCTAGATCAGGATACAAGAACAAAATTTTTCAGGTGGTAAAATATTCAGTGGGGTTTCTATCCTCCACCCCACTCTGACTGGAAGAAGGAAAGAAGGAAGGAAGGAAGAGAAGAAAGGACAGTGTATATGAGAATTGATCATTAAAGCTGCCCTGTTTTACCTTTCCCAAACAAAAATCAGATGGCCAAAATCTAAAACTTTGACAAATATAAATGGTGAGTGCTGGAGAAATGAGCTCTCTCATTTATTGCTACTAGAAATCCATGTTGGTATAAACTTTAGGGAAAATAACTTGGCAACATCAAAATTATAAAATCGCTTGCTTTGTGCCTCAATATTTCTACTTCTGGAAATTTATCCTGTGTATTTACTCACAGGCAAATGAACAAATTGTGCATTGCAATATTTTTGTAAGAACAAAAGATTAAAAGCAAGTCAAGTACCCATCAATAAGGAAAGGTTAGATCATGATACATCCATATAATAAAAGACTATGCAGATGAACAAAATGAATAAATAAGCTTTTTACTGTCACTGAAAAATCTTTATAATTTACTTTTAGTTAAAATTCAGGCATAACACTAATGAATGTAACTGAGCATGCCACACTATGCCTTCTTTTGTGAAAGAAGGGAAATAATATATGTTCGGATTTGTTTGTATTTGCCTAAGAACTCCAGAAGGAAAAACAAAAATAAAATAAAAGTCATTACCCCTAGTAAGAAAAAGAGGTACATGGAGGCAAGTATAGGAATGAGAGTTTTCACTGTATATCCTTGCAATTCACCTGATATTTGAATAATGCCAGTGTATTGCTTAATCAAAAAATTAATAGTAACAAACATTAAGCATAAAGTGAAGCCTCAATCTGCAAGTTCGCCTTATCACACTTGAATCCACTTTCCCACTGCATATCACACTGCTGGCCATCCCCTTCATCCAGTTCTCTCAAGCTGACTGAATCATGGTAAATGTGCTCTGGACTGTGCCACGAAACTCATTTCTCTCTGATTAGTTTCTTGGATTAAAAGCAGAAAGCAGCTGACGGCAATGGTCTTTGAAGAGAAAAAGACTAAAACACACCCAGTTTAAGTTGCATCCCCCTGGTAAACTTTCCTCTTGTGCTGTACTACTCCACAATATTCATCACTCTTGTAATTACTTTCTTCACTGCTCAGAAAAAAAATCATTATCATCATCATCATAGCTGAAATTCATTGAGAATATTCTGTGCCAAGAATTGTGTTTTACATAGATAATCAAACTAAATATTCACAACTAACCTAATGCACTTACTATTATTATTTCATTTTCAAATATCAGGATGCTGAGGCCCAGGGAGGATAAGCAACTTGTTCAGGGTCACACACCCAAGTGAGGGGGTCAGATCTCTATGGCTCCACCACACTTTATGTACACTCCACCACCTGGGATAGTGATGGTGGAAGGAAATACCCTACTTTTAGCTTCATTATTTCAAATATTTAAACTATTTACTTTGCCTAATCCATAAAAATTAAGAAAATTATTATTGAAGGCATTACTTATTAGAAAAATGTAATTGAAACAGAAAAGATATAAGAAATATAGTGTGGGGCTGGTGAGATAGCTCAGTGGCATAAACACCTGCCTGGCAAGTGTGAGGTCCTGAGTTTGACTCCTGGTACCCACATACAAAAAAAGGGCTGGTGATATCGCTCAGTGGCACAGGTGCCTGCTGGCGCACAAGGTCCTGAGTTCGACCCCTGGTACCCACAAAAAAAAAAAAAAAGAAATATAGTGTGGAGCACAATCTTGAGCAAAAGAAAATATAGTGTGTTTTTATTCCTTTCCCTCATATAAGCCTGATCATAAAATAATTCTTATCCATGTATTCACAATCATACATCATCCATTATATCCGCAGGACCAGGCCAGGCACAGTGAAGGAAAGCAAAAGTACAAACAATGAAGAATCATGCAATACTAACTTTAAGATTTTGTATGGCCGGTGAGATAGTTCAGCAGCATAAGCGCCTGCCTGCCAAGCGCAAGATCCTGAGTTCAACTCCCGGTACCCACATACGACAAAATGGCCGGTGATATCGCTCAGCGGCACGGGCGCCTGCTGGTGCGCAAGGTCCTGAGTTCGACCCCTGGTACCCACAAAAAAAAAAAAAAAAAGATTTTGTAGGTACAGATGCCCCTCAACTTACAGTGGATTACATCCACATAAACTCACCATAAAATGAAAATATAGTATGTTGAGCTGAGGACATAACTAAGTGGTAGAGCACTGGCCTAACATGTGCAAGGTCCTGGGTTCCATCCTCAGCACCACCCCTCCAAAAAAAGAAAGAAAAGAAAAAACTATCAAATGTTGAACATGCATTTAATATACTTCGCCTGCCAAACACCGGAGCTTAATGGCACAGTAAACTGTGGATGGTAGTTTCCCCTCAGAGTCCCTGGCTGGTGGGAGCTGTATGTGCTACTACCCTAGCATCATGAGAGAAAATGGCACTGCGTATCACTAGCCCTGGAAAAGAGCCACATTCAGGTTTTGAAGTATGAATTTTTACTGAACAATAGAATTTCACCTTCACATCAGTGTAATATCAAAACATTATAAGTCAGGGACATCCGCACTGATTTCATTATATTGATATAGTGATTTTCAAAATTTTAAGTTGCCCACCAAAGAATCTTAGAAAATAATGGAATTTCCACTGAATGATGAAGGGTGAAATTATCTATATTCCCTCCTAAAATCCCCAATATGAACAGTAAATTAATTTTTTATGATATTAATTCACAAAGACAAAAAGGATGAGAGAGAAAATTATAGGACCAAAATTTGGACACTGGTAAGTCCATTATGCCAGCAGTGGGGGAAACTGAGGTGCAACCTAGGTTGTACACAGAATTGCCAAAGTCTTGGCATTGGTTAGCTCTTGCAACTGAGCAGATACCCTCCAGTCAGGAAAACATGAATATTCCAAGAAAACAGACCTAAAGGCCCTGACAGTGGAAGTTCCCTAGTAAAACAAGAGAAGAATTTACAGTGACTTTTTCATTCCAAAAGGTCCATCCACACACACACAGTAAGCAAGCAGCTATTTAGTGCTATACTCTTAAATAGAAGCAGAGGGCCTACTTTATTTTGGAGTAAAACCTTGAATATGAAAGAGACAGATAAAAAAACTTGACTATCCTCAGAAATATACAAAAGCAGATACTGGCTACATAAAACAAAAGTAAGGTTCTATTTTACTTAAAACAAAACAACAACATCAACAACAAAAACCCCAGAAGATAAAATAATAATTACATAAATAAAAATGTATCAGAAAGAATTATTATGTAAAGATAAGGAAATCTTTCAGAAGGCAGAGGAAAAGTTAAACTGATTGGAAATAGCAAAGAGAAGACATTTGAAGGATCAGTCTAAGTCCAACATGCAAAAAGTAGAAGTTTCAGAAAAAAATATGAAAAGCAGAAAACAATCAAAGAATCACTTAAGAAGCAAAAGTTTTCAATTTTTAAAGGCTGTATCAATTTCTGAGACAGTAAATTAAAACAGATACTAAGAAGGTGTGTGTATTAGTCAACTTAGCATTACAATGAAGAAATACCTAAGATGGGCTACTTATGAAGTAGAGAGGTTTACTTAGTTCACATTTTTAAATGTTTAGGAGTAAGGCACTGGCATCGATTTATTTCTCATCTGTGTCATATCAGGACAGAGGCACACATGTGCAGAAAAGCTTACATCACTAAACAGGAAGTCACATAGAGAAGCTGAGGCCCCAGAGTCCTTTCCAAAGGCACACCCCTAAATAATCTAAGGATCTTCTACCAGTCTCTACCACCCAAAGGTTCTACCACCTCCCAACATGCCACACTGTGGGTCAAGTCTTCGACTACAATAGGCCTTTGGGGGAACATAATTAAATCATACTTAAACCATAGCAGCATATCATCTTGAAACTTAAAAATCTTGGGACAATAGCAAAGTCCAAAAAGCACCCAGAAATTAAATTTAATTAAAAAAACAGGTTACATGCAAAAGATAAAGATGCTAAGAGCCAATGGAGGCCACTGCCTCCAGAATTCCGAGGGAAAATCATTACCAACTTAGAATTCTATACCCAGCCAAACTATCAATTGTATTCACAGGTTGACTAAAGAATTTTTCAGATAAGCATGACTTCAAAAATTTACTCTTAAGTACCTTTTCTTAAGAAGTTACTTGAAAAAAAAAAAAAGAAGTTACTTGAGGGAGTATTTCTCTAGTGCACATGCATTAAACAAGAAAGAAGAAGACATGGGATCCAAGAAATGGGTACAACTCAACAGGGAGACAAAAGGAACCCCCAAAGATGATAGTGAATAAGAACAAGGGGTTGTCAATTATGTACCAGCACAGATTCAAGCAGGTAGTAAGACTAAAAGGATGAATTCCTATGTTCCAATAGATCGAAAGAACATTTCCACAATTTGAAGACACTTTGGGGTTAACTTAACAATGAACACAGAAAAAACAGAAGAAATAAAACATTTATTAACATTGGGAAAAATAAACAGCTTGGGAAACAAATGGAAAGCTTAGCAAATAGTACAATCCAAAATAGTCTTACATTGACATAATAATACCATGTTTGTTGATCTGAACAAAATTCTGACATACTGATGAAAGGATGAATGGAGAAGAATTGTGATTAGATGCACTGGGGATAAGAGTAAGGAAAAAATTAAATCCTCATTTTCCAGAGAGCGAAGCTGATGAATTGTGCTTTAAAAAATCAGGAAGCATCTAGAAAGTACGCTGTTTTGAAGTAAAGTTAGATACCAAAACCAGCAGCAAAAGGGAGTTGGAAGTGTTTGGGAGACTGCATAGATGGTGAGGCATCCTCAAAGCCTGCCTTTTATGCAATAATTCTAGGTGTAACTATTTGGCTCTTTAATGATCATGTATAGCAGATGAAAATTAAAACTGACTTGAAAAAATAAAAGAATGAGTACATAGATATGTCTTAGGGGGAGATAGGTAATAGGGACATATTTCAGTGTGCTTTCTCTATGAAATGTATCAAAAAAATTAAATACTCATTATGTGAAATCCACACTTTCTTTATAAAGCACATTGTCATAATACACTGTCCCTCAAAGAAGAAATCCTAAACAATGAACAAGCCAGGCATTCAGCTAAAGAAAGCAGAGCAGCTGAGGAGAGCTAAAATAAAGCAAGACAGCTTCTTGCACACTGCTGAATGGGGCATCAGATTACAAAGAGCGAAACCTAAAGGTCTATGGAATAATAGAGCACAGCCAGAAGAAATTTAAAGAGAAAGGAGGAAAAATTTGAGAGAATAATGGCAGCCGGTGCCAGAAGCATGTCCCCTCACAGAGGAATCAAGTTACAGAATTTCCCTGACTTAAGAACTAGAAGCAGATTTTCCCACTTTCAGGATCAGTGAATCATACTAGAACACATTGTACAGTCAGTCAGTCTGACCAAATATTTGTCAAACATTGAGTAATCTTTAAATTCTTATGAAATTTAGATTCCACTACAAAACAATCTGAAAAATAAGTTGTCAAAAAACCTAAAACAAGCTAGGCATGGTGACACATGCCTATAATACCAACACTCAGAGGCTGAGGCAGGAGGATTACCATGAGTTTGAGGCCAGCCTGGGCTACATGGTGAGTTCAAGGGCAGCCTGAACTAACTACATAGCAAGACCCTGTCAAAACAAAACAAAACAAACCTAAAAAACGTGTTTTTCTCTCATATTTCTCAAATGTTGTGAGAAGGGTCATGCTAGACTATATGGTAGATTGTATAACTATCACTGATAGTGTACTGGAGCATAGCTTCTCATAATTATTTCGTAGTTTCCTGCTATTATAACGTGAGCTAGAACAATTCATCTGTGGGAAAATTCTGTATATAAGATGGATTGAGGCTTCATTATGCAGTTAGTGGATTGTACAGGATTGATGCTTTTAGCCTTCTTTCTGTCCATGTTTGACTCTAATGCTGTAACAGAAAATGCCCCCCCACCCCCACCCCAGCCAGTATACTTCAGTTTCTTAGTTTCCCAGGTAATAGTTCCTGTTCCAGTTTGGGTTACTCTGGTCTCTTAGAAACGGCTGGTCACTGTGATGCACAGAGTATAAACCAATCCCCAATTGACAAGCCATTCGGCCTGGTACTTCCTGCTTGCTTATCCCATATAAGCCCAGAGATTGGGGCCTGATATTTTGGGAATGATCCCAATCAGTGCCCGTCGACGTAAATAAATCTGCCCCCAAATCCTGGGTGTCCTTTTGGTGTTTCTGCTTGCCATTGCAATGCTTGTTGCTTATAACACCTCACTAGGGTGTTATAAGTGAAAAGGATGCGGATTCATTCAACTATTTATTTTTCCGTTTTCTCACAGGACCAGCCTTCAGCATAGCTTTAATTATAGTTGAAGACTGCTTCTAGGTCTTTTTCCTTTGAACTCTCATTATCCTTTGTATTGCATAGATTGCCTGTTAGGCAATAAAAATTCCATTTTCACACATTTTGTGGGTTAAAAAAAAAAAAAAGAACTTTAAAAAGAGTCCCGGAGTCAGACCTGCAGTAGTGCTCACAACTTTAGGGATTAGAGTGGGCAGCAGGAAGACCTCATTAGAATTTTATTTGTACAAACTCTCAAAGGTTTTCATAAAAGTGATCCTTAAGAAGTTGGAGTAATACTTGCCCCTCTGCCAAATGCCTGCACCTCTCCATACACGAAAATCAGAAAGGCAACCAGAAAACAGTGGCTTCTGCTTGACTGAGGAGGAACTCTTCAAACGGAGAAAATGTCAACGCAAAACATCCCACGACTGCGGGAGGGATCTTTTGGGGGCACCTTCCAGGACAAATGACTGGTGGGGCGGTGAAGGGTATGAACAATTCAAATAAAAGCGGCACCAGGGGGCGCTGCTGGCCGGAAGCTTGAGGAGTCCCCCAAGAAGGCAGCTCTTCCCCTGACCGCGCAGACGTAGGGTAGAAGATGACATCGAAAGGAGACAAGGGAGATGGCACGATATCAGCGAAGTGTTATGGTGGTTCGTGCCTGCTGCCAAGGGGCACAGAGGGAAGGAGTGGGGAACCATCTTTCAGAACGCAGCTTGGGCTGCGGTAGCCGCGGAGGGTGTATTCATGCTTCTGTCTGGGAAAGTCAAGGAGACCCGAGTGAATAAAACATGCTTCCTGTTTTCAAAGAACTTCCAGCCTACCACCATTAGTTTTACTAAAACTATATTTTTTCAATAAATACTTTACATACCACACACCAAAATCATTTCCAGATGGATTAGAGAGCATATGAAAAAATGGAAGAAAATAGAATTGAAAGTTATTATAAATTTGAAGAGAGAAACGATTTCTAAGCATAAAAGCAGTGGAAAAACTAGAGCTTGCCAGATTTAATTACAAAAAAAGATAAATTTTGGATATTAAAATAGGAATAAAATACAGGCAATGGACTGAGAAAAATATTTAGTTAAATGTGACAACAGGTTCATATTTTTATTGTATAAAGAACATATACAAATAAAAATGAAAAATTATCATGCCCCAAAAGAGAAATGGACAAAAATCTTGAAAAGTCAATTTTCAGTAAAGAAAATGCATTTATAAGACAAACATGAAAAACAAGAAAATGTCATCCCACAGGTACTTGAAAACTTGCACATTAAAAATAAGGTATCTTTAAAAATACATACACATGTGTGCAAATAATTATTGATGCTAATGAAGTTGTGGTAAAACAAGATCTTCCATATATGGCTAGTAACAACATAGATTACTGCAACTTTTTGGAAAGCAGCTGCAGTTTGGCAATGTATCAAGAACCTCAAAAATGTTCGTGTTCACGAACTCTATAATTATGCTTCTGGAAACCTATCTATGAAACACTACACAATAAGAATTTTAATTGATGAAATATTCACTAAGAACAATTTAATATGGAAGAATTTTTGAAACAAGATAAATGTCCAAAGTTAGAATAGAATAATTTCTATTCTAATTTATTTAAGTGGTTAAATAAATTAGAACAGTGATTTGAAATGTTAAGATGACTGTGATGACATAGAAATGGCTATTCTATAAGGTCGAATTAAGCAGAATATAAAATTGTCTATTCGGTGTGATTATAGTTGCATCTTTTTAAATTCAACAAAATTTTTCTTCAAACATACAGAAAAAATGCTGAAAACAAAGTTTTGTTTTTCTGAGGCTAGTTGCATGGAAAATTGTATATATATTTATTTTCAAAATTTTCTTATTTTCTACTTTCTAGAAATTTGTTATAAGCACTTATTAAAAAACAAATAGCCACAAAATAACTTGTATCCTTATACATTCATAATGAATAATCTGACAAAGAAATTAAGTAAACAGTATCATTCACAATAGCATCAAAAAGAATAAAATATTTCGGAATAAACCTGACAGAAGAAGTGACAGACTTGTACACCACTATAAAACACTGCTGAAAGAAGTTAAAGCAGGCACAAATAAAGGGAAAGACACCCCATGTTTATGGATTGAAAGACATATTATAAAGATGACCACACAGCCCAGAGCAATATACAGATCCAGCGCAATCTCTATCAAAATCCTAATGGCATCTTTTTGCAGAAATAGAAATACATGTATTCTAAAATTCGAGTGGAATCTCAAGAGATCCTGAATAGTCAAAAAGGAGAACAAAGTTGGAGGATTCACATTTCCTGATTTCAAAACATATTTCAAAGCAAGGCTAATTAAAAGAGTGGCCCTGGCAAAGAATAAAATAGACAAGCAGATCCATGGGATAGAGTAGAGAGCACAGAAATACACCCTCATGTATGTGGTCAAATTATCTTCAAAAAGGTCACCAAAACCACTGAGGAAAGGGTGATCTCTTTAGAAATGGTGTTGGATGTAACTGTGTATCAGTATGCGAAAGAATGAAGTTAAACCCCTATCTTATCAAAATAACTCAAAATGGATTAATGAACTAATTGCAAGACCTAAAGCTATAAAGCTCCTAGAAAAAAATAGAAGGCAAAAATATCATGACATGGGATTTGGCATTTATTTCTTGAGTATGACACCAAAATAGACAAATGGGATTACATCGAACTTAAAATGTGAATGCGAAGAATAGAATGGAAATGCAACATATGGTATAGATGTTTTCATATTATATCCCTGATAAGAAAAACATATCCAGAATATGTATAACTAGTCCAGTAATATATCTATGTATAATAAGCTGATTTAAAATTGGGCAAAGCACCTAAATAGACATTTCTCACATAAGAAGATATACAAATAGTTGACAAGAATATGAAGAGATTTTCAACATCACTATCAGAAATGTAAATCAAAACCATAAGTAGTTATCACTTCACTTCATTATGGTAACCACTATTTTTAAAAAACATAAAATAACAAGTTTGACAAGGATTTGGAGAAATTGGAATCCTTGCACTATTTTTTTTTTTTTTTTTTTGTGGGTACCGGGGGGACGACCTCAGGACCTCGCGCGCCAACAGGCGCCCGTGCCGCTGAGCGATATCACCGGCCCCTTTTCCGTATGTGGGATCCGGGAGTCGAACTCGGGCCCTCGCGCTTGCAAGGCAGGCGCTTACGCCACTGAGCCATCTCACCGGCCCGGAATCCTTGCACTATTGATGAGAATGTAAAATGGTGTAGCCACTGGAAAACAGTATGGCAGTTTCTCACAAAATTAAAAATAGGGTTATCACATGACCCAGAAATCCTGCTTTCTGGGCATGTAGCCAAAAAAAAATTAAAGCAGGGTCTCGGAGATATTTACACACGGGTGTTCACTGCAGTAGTATTCACAATAGCCAAGAAGTGGAAGTAACCCAAATTTTATTGACCGATGAATGGATAGAGAAAATGTGGTATAGGGAGTCCTATCACATGCTACAAAACTGATGAACCTTGAGAACATTGTGTTAAGTGCAATAAGCTAGCTACAAAAAGACAGATACCATATGATTCCACTTATAAGAGTAGTCTAACTCATAAAAACAGGAAGTACAATGGTAGTTAATAAGAGCTGAGAGGAGGGAAAGGAAGTTGTTATTTAATGGGTATAGAGTTTCAGATCTGCAAGATAAAAATGTTCTCCAGATTTGTTTTACAAAAAATGTGAATATACTTAATACTACTGAACTATATGCCTAAAAATGGTTAAGGTGATATATTTTATGCTGTGTTTGTATCATAATAAAGAAAGTTAAAAAGTCAAAAATAAAAAGCTATTGGACACATACTCACTTTCATTTAAAAAGTTTTAAAGTTTGAAGTTGTCTCCACTTCAAGCTTCTCTAATGCCCTCTTGAAATATCTTGTATAAAGATTACACCACTGCTGACATTTCGTGAAATCAATGCTGAATTGTCTGTTTTCCTTCTTGTATTTTAGTAACAACCTTCTTAGGTTATGATCCACATACCATATCATTCATCTATTTAAAGTGTGCAACTCGATGGTTTTTAGTGTATTCGCAGAGCTGTACTGTTGTCATCACAATAGATGGCAGGGTATTTCCATCAGACCACTTCAAGTTCCCTGTGACAGTCACTCCACTTTCACTCCCTCACCCACTCTCAGACAACCATTAATCTACTTTTTCGTCTCCATAGAATTGCCTGATCTTCACAGTTCATATAAATGGAATCATACTGAATGTGATTTTTTTTTTGTAAGTGGTTTGTTTGACTCAGCCTAATATTTTCAAAGTTCTTCACTGTTGTAACATGCATCAATACTTAATTTAATTTTATTCTTAAATAACATTTCATCGTATAAATATAACACATTTTGTTTATCCATTCAGTTGATGGATATTTGGGTTGTTTTGGCTTTTTGGCTATTAGGAATAATCCTGCTATGAACAGTCAGATACAGGTTTTGTGTAGACAAAATATTTTCATTTCTCTGTGGTATATGGTAACTGTTTTTAACCTTTTCAGAAACCTTTTTAAAAAGCTTCCTAAGGCAGCTGAACCATTTTACAATCCGACCTGTAATATACAAAGGTTCCCAATTTCTCCATATTCTTGCTAACACTGTCATTATCTCTGTCTTGCTTTGTATGTAGACTTCCTACTAAGTATGAAGTGATATCTCATTATGTTTTTTATTTTCACTTTAATGGTTAGTAACATTGAACATGTCTTCAAGTGCATAATGGCCATTTTTATATTTTCCTTGAAGAAGTTTTCATTCAGATTTTTGTCCATCTTTAAATTGGATCATTTAGTTTTTGTTATTAAGTTCTAAGTGTTCATAGCTGCACATAGTGATACACACATGTAACCCCAGCTACTTGGGAAGCTGAGGCAGGAGGATTGAGAGTTTGAAACCAGCTTAGGCAGCATAACGAGTCTTTGTCTCAAAAAAAATTCACTGGTAAATTATAAGATTACATATTCTATACACAAGTTTTTTTTATCAGATATATGATTTGCAAATATTCTTCCCCTTCTGTGAATTGTGTTTCCACTTTCAAAAGTATTTAATTTTCACGAAGTCTAATTTATACTTTTTGTCTTTTGTTACTTTTGTTTTTGGTATCATAATCTACAAAGCCATTGCCAGATCCAAAGTCATATAGACTTATATTTTGTTCTAGAATGTTATAGCTTTAGTTTTTACATTTAGGTCTTAGGTACATTTTGAAATATTTTTTTTGTATATGATGTGAGGTAGTGGTCCAAATTTTTTCTTTTGCATGTGGAAATCCAATTGTCCCAGCACCATGTAAAAAAAATTCCCCACCTCCCTCATTGAATTATCTTGGCCTCCTTCTCAAAAACCAATTGACTGAGCCAGACGTGGTGTTACATGCCTGTAATCCCAGCATTCTGGGAGGCTATACAGAAATATTGCAAAGCTCAAGTCCAACCCACACAATTTATTGATATACTTAATAAAAAATAAAAAAATTTTAAAAAGGGCTGGGGATGTAGCTCAGTGTGAAGGCTCTGTATTCAATCCCCAGTACTGAAAAAAAATGTAAATACTATCAGTGTATTACACTAAGCTAGCTATATGTCAGTCCTACTGACACTACCACACTGTCTCGATTGCTAACTTACAGATTTGTAGGAAGTTTTAAAGTCTGGAACCATGAGTCCTCCAACTGTTTTGATTTTCCAGTATTGCTTACCAATTTCCACATGAGATTTAGAATATCTTGATAATTTCTGCTGGCATTTTGATAAGGAATTACATTGAATCTTTACATCAAGTTAGGTGGTGTTACCATCTTAACAATATTAAGTCTTCCAATTCAAGAACATTAGCAATATATCCATTTATTTACACTCTCTTTGATTTCTTTCAACGACTTGTAGTTTACAGAGTGTAAACTATAAACTACCAGTAAAATTTACTCCGAAGTATTTTATTCTTTTCATTGCTATTATAATGCATCTATTTTCTTAATTTTATTTTTGGATTGTTCATTGCTTGTGTATAGAACTACAATTGACTTTTGTATATAATTCTTGCACCTAACCTTATTGAACTCATTTATTAGTTATCATAGGCATTCTTAGTGTATTCTTCAGGATCTTCTATATGTAAGATAAATCTCATGTACAAGTAGAGATAGCATTACACCTTCCTTTCCAATTTTGATCTCGTTTTGTTTTCTTGCCTAACTGCCCTGATTAGAACCTACAGTGAATGTTGATAGAAGTGACAAGATAGAAAATCTTGTCTTGTTTCTAATCTTATGGGAAAATCTTTCACTATTCCACCTATAAGTACAATGCTAGCTGTAAGTTTTTCTTAGAATCCTTTTTATTAGGCTGAGGAAGTTGCCTTCTATATCTAGTTTGTTATTTGTTTTTATATTGAAGGATTATTGAATTTTTTCAAATGTTTTTCATTGTTTATTGAGATGATCATACAGTTTTTGTCTTTTAAAAATTGATCTCAGAGCCGGTGATATAGCTCAGCGGTATAAGCGCCTACCTGGCAAGTGCGAGGTCCTGAATTCGACTCCCAGGACCTGCATATAACAAAATAATTGATCTCAAATAATACATTAATTGGCTTTTTGACTGTCTGTATTCTTACCTGACTTCTCAACAATATTAACATAGTTTTCCCAGTCCGTCCTTTTAAAAATACTTTACTTTTTTCTTTTGGCTTCTATTATTCTATTGTTCTCCTACCTCCTTGGTTCTGAGGGGGTTCTGAGGCCTCTTCGCCTCTCTTCTGCACTCTGTTTAGATGATATGAAACTATTCTATGTATTTCTTTATCTTTCTAAAAAATATCCATCTCCTTCCCTTATGTGTACAGTAAGTTTCACAAGAGAAACCATGGCCTCAATGGTATCTGACTCCAAATAGTATCTGACACAGGGTAGATGCTCAATTCATATTTGTTGAAGGAATGAGTAGTATATGTGAAAGACATAATAAAAATAGTATTTTTCCAAAATAACTTATAGATTAGAAAATGAAATGTTTATTCATCATTCATTAAAAACAGTGCTCAGAAGCTGGTGCAAACCAAGCCTTTTGCTTGTCTTTGGGAGCACAAAGCTGCCTCACTGCCTGTCTTAGGTCCTCATCGTTACCTGCTTTAACTGTTACAATAATCTCAAAATTGTTAGAAGACATTTTCAAACATATACAAAAATTAAAACTGGTATCATCCATTCTGAGACCTATCAATTAGCACAGCTTTGCCAAGTATGTTTCATTGTTTTTCAAAATTTTTTTCTTTCTATTTTCTCTTTGCCAAAATAGTCTAAAGCAAACACAAGAGTCATGTCATTTTATTTCTTCGTCCTTCAGTAAGCGTATTTGAACTGTGAACATTTTCTGATATAATCATAATGTCATTATCATCTTTAACTAAAAAGAATGCCTTGCCAATATATAATAATGTACCAAAAATCAAATTTCCCTGTCTCAAAAACATGTGTTAATGGTTACTTTGTTCATGGCAGAATCCAAGTAAGGTGTATACATTGCATTTAGGTGTTTTTTTAGTCTAAATTAACACCTTCTTATCCCACTGTTCATTTGCAGAAAACAGATTGTTTTCTATAGACGGTCCCATTACTGATTTTGCTTATTGGATTCCTTGTGGTGACACTTAACTCTTCCTATTATTCTCTGTACTGCCTGTGAGTGGAAATTAGTTTTAGAACGTTAACTAATTTCAGGCTAAACCTGGAGAATATTTCGTATGTAGTGCTATAGCCTTCACCCCAGAAGGAACACATTAGTTTTTCCACATTTAGAGAAAATAAGATGGATCAATGGGTTCAGTAAAATCTCTGCACTGTAAGATTCCCCATCCATTATTATATGTTACCTGACACAAGTATTAATTATGCCTACTCTGCTTACTATTTGTAATTCTTCTGTTAAAAAAGAACCTTTCCGCATTATAAAGAGCTATTTGGTAGAAATACAACGTATATAAGAAAACTGAGATAAGGCAATGATATCCTAGTCACTATGTATCAAATGAGTTAGAGGCATTCTTTTCTTCTCTTTTTGTTTTTAGTTCTCTCTCTCTCTCATAAATTTATTGGTTTTATATATTTAATATCTATCAATTCTAGTCATAACTTTCTTTTTCTTTTTTGGTTTTTTTGAGACAGGGTCTCACTATGTAGTTCAGGCTGGCCTTGAACTCATAGCGATCCTCCTGCATCAGGGTCCCAAGTGCTGGGGTTACAGGCATGTGCCACTATGCTCAGCATAGTCATAATTTTTTGATGCTCAAATGGTTTCAAAATTGACTAATAAAAGTTCCTTCATATTGGCTCATCTTCTGACAGAATCCATTCATTTTTCTTGCTTTCTGATCCAACGAGGTATCCTAAACTCGTCCAACAAATTCCTGCCCAGATTAAGAATCAGGCATTCCTCTGAAGTTCCCTGAACTATGTTAGTGCCCAATGGTATCTAAACACTACAATCCATGCACTAGTTGTGTTCACTGCAATTGGTTGTCATTGCTTCTTATCCTCTTGGTTGGGCAGAGAAAAATGTGTGTTTTTGAAGAAAAATTGTGGTACCGTAGATTGAACCCAGTGCCTTCCCACTGAGGTATATCTCCAGCCCTCTTCTCCTTTATTTTTTATTTTGAGAGAGGGTCTCACTAAATCATTAAATTGCCCGGGCTAGGCTTGAACTTTCAATCCTCCTGCCTCAGCCTTCCAGAGTTTTGGGATTACACAGATATGCCATCATGCCCAGCCCATTGCTGAAAATTCAAAATAAAAGAATTTAGTAAACATTTGCAGTACATGTCAACTGCACCTCAAAAAGCCTATTAAAAACAAAAAACAAAAAAAATGCATATGCTTGTGCTCTATTTTAAGTCAGCATTGGCAAGATAAGGACAGAAATGTTTTATATGCACAAGGCATAGTACATGGCACACTGTTATGTACTGCTGAGAGTTCCATCAATAAATATTGACCCAGTATTTTCAAACAAGATATAAAAGAGATCAGGAAATTCTAAAATGATTTTTTAAAAGAATAATAGATAGATAGATATCTGGTAGGTAGATATCTGGAAAATAATTTGAATCTCCTTAATGTATCAGAATACATCTCAGAATAATCAAAGAAATAGATGTAAACAATAAAATCTCAGAAGTACTGAAACAAAACCATAGGAATTTTTTAATGAAATTGTGAGAGACAAGTATGATCCAAAACTCAAAGCAAGAACAAAATTAATTTTATAAAAAATATAAAATTTCTGCATAGTAAAAACTATGATGAACAAAATCTGAAGACAATTGACAAGCTAAATCAAAATAGCTGCAACTCAGATCACTGATTAAGAGTTAATCAGCATAAAACAGTAAGTAAATATCAATAATCTAGTAGAAAAAATTGGAGAAGGATATGAACAAATACTTCACAGAAAAGGAAATGCAAATGGTTCTTAAATATATGAAATGGTGCTAAACTCATTCATAGTAATAGAAACACACTTTTAGTTGTTTACTAAAATTAGTGACAAGCTGTAAAAGTAATTAATTTTTCTAAATCTTGATCTTGTCCTTTTAATTCCCCATGTGGTCAAAAGAAAACACACATAATGCCCTGTTGTTACATGCTCATGAATTTTGTTGTGTAAAGGAAAAGCACCTGTATTATTAATTGGAAGTGAATCAGTTTTTTTCTTCATAGTACATCATTTCTTTTTTTTTCATCTTATGGTAAAAAGGTAAAACAAAATTTCATAACAAAATAATAGGAAAATAACAATAGTTAATACATTGCATATTGTTATCTTTAAAGTAGTTATTTAGAGTACAAGATATGGGCATTAAAAGTTCTCCAATCGATATTAGCACATATCTTCCTTTTCAATGAACTAAGAGACACTAGTAGTATAACTAACTTGCATTTTTTTTTTCCCTTTCCCTTCCATCCTTTCCCCTTTCCCCTATCCTAGTTCCTTTTTCCTTTTGGACAATTTCTTCCCATTTCACAATATCTATCGTACATTTTAGACCTTATTTACTCTTTCAGTTTCTCACATCAGGGAGACAATACAATATTTACACATGTGAGTCTGATTTATTTCACTTATGAGTATGGTCTCACGGTGCATTCATTTACTTATAAAAGTATATCCTACTTTATGGCTCAGTAGTACTGCATTGTATTAAAATACCTCATCTTTTTTATCCATTCCTTGGTTGATGGGCATTTAGGTTGTTACCAAGATTTAGCTATTGCAAATTGTGCTGCTATAAATATGGGTGCACATATATCGCTGTGGTATGATGTTTTTAATTCTTCTGGGAAGATACCCAGAAGGGGAATAGCTGGATCAAATGGGGCCTCTAATCCTAACTTTTTGAGAAATCTCCATACTAATTTTCACAGTGGTTGCACCAGGCTACACTCCCACCAACAGTGGAGAAAGGTTCCTTTTTCACTACAGCCCCACCAGCATTTGTTATTGGTTGATTTCTTGATGATAGCCATTCTTTCTGGGGTGAGATGGAATCTCAGTGTTGTTTTAATTTTCATTTCTCAAATGACAAATGATGTTGAACAGTTTTTCATATATTTATTTGCTGTTTGTACTTCTTTATCTAAGAAGTGTGTGTTCATTTTAGAGGCCCATTTTTGAATTGGGTCTTTGAATTTGGGGGGTCTGAATTTTTTCAATTCTTTATATGTTCTAGATATAAGTCCTTTGTCTGAGGGACAATTGGCTAAAAGTTTTTCCCACTCTGTGGGTTGCCTTTTCACTCTGTTGGTGATTTCTTTTGATGTGAAAATCTTTTTAATAAGAAGAGATCCCAGTTGCTGATTCTTTGAAGTATTTCCCATGCAGTCTGGGTTTTGCTCATGAACTCTCTACATACACCTATGTCTTCAAGATTTCTACCTACTTTCTCTTCAAGCAGATTTAGTGTTTCTGTTTTAATATTTAGATCTTTGTTCCACTTTTTAGTTTACTGCATGGTGATAGACATGGGTCTAGTTTTAGTCTTTGTCATGTAGAGAGCCAATTTTTCCAGCACCATTTATTAAAGAGGCTATCTTTCTTCCAACAAAGGTGTTTGGCACCTTCGTCAAAGATAAGGTGACTGAGTGTGTTTGTAGTTGTGCCTGCATCTTCTAATCTGTTCCACTGATCCTCAGATCTGTCTTTTTTTTTTTTTTTTGCCAGTACCATGTTGCTTTTATCATAGTAGCCTTGTAGTATAATTTCAAGTCAGAGATTGTGATGCCCTCTGCCTTGCTTTTGTTGCCCAGAATTGCTTTTGCTATTCTAGGTCTCTTCTGGTTCCAGTGAATTTTAGGAATGTTTTCTCTAGATCAGTGAGGCATGCTAAGGTATTTTGATTGGGATTGCATTAAATCTGTTTTATAGTTTTGGGAGTATGGCCATTTTCACTATGTTGTTTCTCCCTATGCATGAGCAAGGGATATCTTTCCATTTTCTGATATCTTGTTTGATCTCCTTTTTCAGAGTACTGTAATTTTCAATGTATAGATCTTTTACTTCCTTGTTAGATTGATTCCTAAGTATTTCATTTTTTTGGATGCTATTGTGAAGGGTGTGCTTTCCCTAATTTCTCTCTCAGTGAGTTTGTTGTTTGTGCACAGGAATGCTATTGAGTTTTGAGTATTGACTTTGTATCCAGCTATGATACTGAATTTGCTTATTAATTCTAAAAGTTTTTGGGTGGAGTTTTGGGGTCCTCTATGTAGAGTATTACATCATCTGCAAATAATGATAATTTAACTTCTTCCCTTCCTACCCATATTCTTTTTATTTCTTTCTCTTGTCTAAATGCTCTGGCTAATGTTTTCAGAACTATGTTGAATAGGACTGAATGGTGGTAGTGGACATCTTTGTCTTGTTTCTGAATTTTTAGTGAAAGCTTTCAGTTTTTGTCCATTTAGTATGATGTTGGCTGTTGGTTTGTCATAGATGGCTTTTATCAGATTGAGATAAAGACCATCTATTCTGATTTTCTGTAGGGTTTTTATCATGAATGAGTGTTGGACTTTGTCGAAAGCTTTTTCTGTATCTATTGAGATGACCATGTGATTTTTCTCTTTGGCTCTGTTGATATGGTGCATTACATTTATTGATTTGCATATGCTGAACCATCCCTACATCCCTGGGATGAATCCTACTTGATCATGGTGTATAATCTTCTTGATGATTTCTTGCATTCTGTTTGCCAGTATCTTATTGAGGATTTTTGCATCTATGTTCATTAGGGAGACTGGCTTGTAGTTCTCTTTTTCGGTTGGGTCTTTCTCTGGTTTTGGTATCAGGGTAATACCTGCCTCCAAGAATGAGTTAGGGAGTATTGCTTTCCTTTCAAGTCCATTAAAGAGTTTGAGGAGTATTGGCATTAAATCTTCTCTAAATGTCTTGTAGAATTCAGACATGAATACATCAGGACTTGGGCTTTTCTTTGTTGGTAAGTTTTTAATTACATTTTAAATTTCATTAAATGATATTGGGCTAGTCAGAATTTTTATATCTTCTTGATTCAGCTTTGGTAATTCATACATATCTAGGAATCTGTCCATTTCTTTTGTGTTTTCCATCCTATGAGAGTAAAGATTTTCAAAGTAGGTTTTGATGATCTTCTGAATTTCCACAGGATCTGTAGTGATTTCACCCTTTTCATTCCTCAGTGCATGAATTTGAGTCTTTTCTTTCCTTTCTTTGATAAGGTTGGCTAATGGTTTATCAATTTTATTTATTCTTTCAAATAACCAACTCTTCAATCCATTAATTCTTTGTATTGTTTTCTTAGTCTCAATTGCATTAATTTCTGCTCTGATCTTTATAATTTCCTCCCTTGTATGGGCTTTGGGCTTGACTTGCTCTTCTTTTTCTAGAAGTTTGAGGTGCAATATTAGGTTGTTTATTTGTGCTCCTTCTGTTTTCCTGATGTGAGAATTCACCACTATAAATTTCCCTCTTAGGAATGCTTTCATTGCATCCCACAGGTTCTGGTATGTTTTATCTGCGTTTTTGTTTAATCATGGATATTGTTTAATTTCTTTAATTTCATCTGTGACCCATTGGTTGTTCAGGAGAGTGTTATTTCATTTCTGTGGGAACACCATTTCTTTAACTGAAGAAAAGACAAACTTACAGGCAAAATATGGTTATTTGGACATGAATATGTATTTAGTAGACATTTTCTCAAAAATGCATATAAGTGAGCTTGACACTTTAAGGAAAACAACTAGCAGCCAATTACCAATGATAAAATTTGAGATTTCAAGATAAAATTAGAATTTTGGAGAACATATCTGCCACCTTGAGTTTGACAGTTTCCCGATACTGTCAGTGTTTAAAGACTTTTCTAACAAGATCAGTAGTGATGTTAACAAATGTGATTTTTAGATCTTAAATGATGAAATATTAACATTTAGAAGATCTGCATAAGTCAGCGAGCCAATATTTTCCAGTGACCAATGCATAATGTTACAGAATCATGCATGGATGAAAGATGTGTCAAAAGTACAAGAGAGGCTAGTGGATATTAATACAATAGTATAAAAACTTCACTGATATGAACTTCCACATTCCCACTGTTACTAATCCTTAAGAAACTACTACTTAGACAATTTTTGTGTAATATCAAAGAAGAATAACCACAAAAATCTGAATAGGTTATTAAGTCTTCTTTTTCCAAGTATATATTTGTGCTTACACAGATGTTTACAAAAAACATACTTAAACCAAAACGTGTTAAGCTATATTAAATGCAGAAGCAGATATAAAAATTGAGTTGTCTTCCATTAATCCAGACATTAAAGAGACTTGTAAAAATGTAAAATCAGTGCCACTCTTTACACAAATTTTTTTGTTGTAGGAAAAAAATACGGGTTTTTCATTTTAAAATATGTTAATAATTTGTTTTAAAATAAATTCATAAATACTTAAATTTTTATTTCTATTTCTAAGGTAGTAAATATCAATAGTAAAGCAAAAGCATTTTTGTTGTAGTTTTCAATAATTTTTAAGTGTGTAAAGAGTACCTAAGATAAAAAAGTATGAATTGCTGTCCTAGTTAATTAACTAACCACAAAAGAGATATGAAGGCAAATCAATTATCACAGAATAAATTAAGAAAGTATTATTTATCCCTCAATAAAGTATGTATTCTACCAAATCTTTAAGGCACACATAAACACACAACTATATAAATCTTTACAGAGGATTAAGATAAGCTTCCAAATTTGTTTCTGTAACATCAGCACAACACATACACACAGACACACATCTTTTTTAAAAAGCGTTTTTATAATATACTTTGTGAGGAGATATTTATTCCAAGAAGGCAAAAATAAGGCTTAATATTAAGAAATCTATTTACCATATTCAGTGATGAAGAAAGAAAAGTCATATGAATAGCTGCTTAGTTGTTGAGAAGTCATTTAACAAAAATCTAAATTTGTTCCATAACAAAATCATAAAATTACTAGAGAAACTATGGAATATTTTTAAAAATATCAACATTGAAAAGTTTTTTTTTTTTTTTTTTTTGTGGATACCGGGTGTCGACCTCAGGACCTCACGTGCCAGCAGGCACCCATGCCGCTGAGCGATATCACCAGCCCCTTTTTCGTATGTGGGTACCAGGAGTCGAACTCAGGACCTCGCACCTGCCAGGCAGGCGCTTACGCTGCTGAGCTATCTCACCGGCCCTGAAAAGCTCTTTTTAATCTGTCAATTTCTTACTAAGTCTCAGTTCAGTGGGCTAAGAACATGGAAAAGCCTTAAGTTTTTTTCCAGTTACTGGTTTCAACTACACTGTGTCATGTCATCTTTTCCCATCTTTAGACAAAAATCTACAAAAGATTCTATTACCTTCTGGTAACTTCAGGTTATGAAAATTCAGCCCGGTTCATCTTAAAACTCTAAAATAATATTCAATTCAAAGACTTCTCCTCTGTTAGACTTGTGGTAGGGATTTAAAATCAAAATTGGTAAACTCCTAAATAAAAGTTGGCATTAACAATAAAAGCTTAGTCATGTACTGAGGCCGTCCGGGTCAAATGGGATAGATGGTCACCCTAGATAGATAGAAGGCCTTGAAAAGGGAGGAGGAGGGACCTTCCTTTGCTGGGCCTCTCTGCCCATGGATTTAGACCTCATTCCTCTAATGTTGGGAAGCAGGAAAGAGGGATAGAGAAGGCAAAAGCCATCTTGTGTATCTAGCAATATGCTGGTGGTGAAGAGATACCCTTGGATCTGTTGGTTCCGTACAATAGCCTTTCTAAGTTGGGAAATCAGCTGGTTATACATTTTCCTTTCATAAATGAGAAAATAAGCCCATGAAGATGATTTTGTGCAGTAGCACACTTCATAAGTGTTAAAGAATGGATTTGAGCATGTCCTGCAACACCTATCCATTGTCTCTTTTGCTCCTTCTCATCCACATATATATCACAGCCAGGACTGGGGCCAGGCCTTGGAAGGCACTTGCCTCAGACATAACATTTATAAGTGTGCTACCAAAACCAATAACCAAATAGATAATATCAGAGTGTAATATTGTAAAAAGGAAAAGCAAAGCAAAATAATCTGTAACAAAAGGTGTCAATTTTAAATGAAGATAGCATTGGTATTATTGATTTTTCCTTTTGCCCTAGCCTCCAGGAATCATAGGGCACATAACTTAGATGTCTAATATTCTTTCAGACTGAACATGTCTACAACAGAGCTCTCAGTCTCCACACTCCACTTAATCTGTTCCCAGTCCTCCCCATCTTAATAAATGGCCTGGTTCTTCAGGCTCAAAACCAGAGTCATTCCTGATGCCTCCCTTTTCCTCATACTCTATATGCAGCCCATTGGCAAGGCACACAGGATCTCCTTTCAAACTGCTCCCAATCTCTAGTAATCTTTGTATTCAAGGTTACCCCTCTGTACCTATTACCAAAGTCACCTTGCCTATGTCAGAAAATAGCTTCCTAACTTCTTGTTTCACTGTTACCCTCCTATAATTGCATCTCTTCCCTGCAAAAATCCTTCAGCGGTCCAGTGAACCAAATAGCGTCCCAAAAATGTTATGTCCAAGTCTTAACACCCTATACCTGTGAATATTTGGAAACAGGATCTTTTGGATGTAATTAAGAATCTCAGGATGAGATCATCCTGGATTTAGGGTGGGTCCTAAATCCAATGACTGGTGTCCTTAGAAAAGAGAGTGGGATTTGACACCGAGATACAAAGAGAAGGTAATACAAAGATGGAAGGAGAGATCGGAGTGATGAGTTTACCTGGCAAGAAACACCAAGGATTGCCAACAGCCAACAGAGGGCAGACATAGGCACACAATGGGTTACCCCCTCAGATCTCTGGAAGGAACCATCCCTGCTAACATCTTGATTTTGGATGTCTGGCCTCTAGAACTATCAGACAATACATTTATGTTGTTTCAACTTTATGTTGAACCAAGTTTGTGGCGTTTATATGTGTTACTGCGGATTGAGCACAGAGCTTTATGCACGCTAGGCAAACACTCTGCCAGCGAGCTACAGCCCCCAGCCTGTGGTGATTTTTTACAATAGCCCCAGGAAACTAACACAACAGCTTCTTAACGCATTCAGAATAAAATTCAAAATCCTAATTCTTCTATGATGAGATCACCTGGCTCCTTACTTCTCCACTTCTACTCCTTCCACTGTCCCTTATTCCCTGTGTTGAAGATAAATTAACCTTTTCTGTCCCTCTAACATGGCAAGCTTTCTTTTTCCTCAAGACTTTGCATTTGCTCTCTTTTGACTGGGAATCTCTTCCCCCAGATTACTGCATGGTTGGTCCTTCTTGTTGTTCCATCCTTTGCTCACTCACATGTCACCTATAGAATAGGCTTTTGTTATTCTTTTTGGTGACACAGCTGGAAAGGCCAAATATTCACTTTTCCAGCCTCCCTTGAAGCTTGGCCTTGAGCTCATGAGCTAGGCAATGCCTGTCAGATGTTTGTGTGAAGGAACAGGGAAAGCACATAGAATCCCTCCGGAGAGAGAGCTGACTACAGCAGCAGAGGTGGTGGCTTCAGTATAATGCTTGGTGACTGGAAGAGCCTCCTGTATCATTGAGACTCAGCCTTGTACAGGCTGAAAATCCTTTGTCCAAAATGCTTGGGACCAGAAGTGTTCCAGATTTCGCATTTTTTTTCACATTTTGGAATATTTGCCGATATATAATTAATATCTTTGGGGAAGGGACCAAGATCTAAGCACAAAATCCATTTACATTTCATACACTCCTTATACATAGCCTAAAGGCAAATTTACCCAATATTTTCCACACAGTGCATTTACATTTAGTGCTGTAGAAGTTTTGGATTTTAGAGCATTGTGGAGTTTAGATTTTTGGATTAGGGATTACATGCACAATCTATGTGACCATCAGGGCACTGCTCCTGCCGTGTACTCCGTTCAGGCTAGTTCCCCAGTCTTGTCACATATTCTTTTACTACACTGTAATCTGCCTAATGTAATTCAGAAGGAATTTTTGTAGCATGTCACCAAGAGCATGGACCTCTCCCGAGCCTTCTGGTGCCTTCCTCCCTTGCCCATGTAACCTAGCTCTGCCCACTTAGCTCATGTTGCTTTCTTTATAGAATTTATCACAGTCTGAAATTTTTCTTTACTTGTTTCTTAACTAATTATCTGCCTCTTTACACTAAAATTCACATTCTATAGGGCAAGAATAAAGTGTCTTACTTTCCAGCTTATACTCAGCACCTAGAATATGCCTGGATTTAAGCATCTGTGTAATAGCCTTTGTAAGAATAGTAGGAAAAAAGACAATTGCTAAAGTTTAAGATGATTTCAAATTACCAAGAAGCTCACAGCACAGAATCCTCCAAATTATAATGATGAATTTGGCTTTAAAAAGACTTTAAAGGTAGTTTTCAGACCACACTGAGGTCACTCATCAGCAGTCACTGGAAACAACCAGAGGCCCATTTTGCACCTCATGTTTTTGAGGAAGCTCAGCCCCTGTAGCACAGCAGGCTGGAAGTCTTTCACAAAAGCAAAAAGGAATTTTGAACAATGAGTATTTCTTATGCTGCAGCCTATAATTAGATATTCCCATAGCATGGACAAAACAGTCAGATACTGTCTATTCATATAATGTCCCAGGATGCCTTTTTGAGAGCCCCAGATGACATTCTAATCTGACGTTGTCAGTATAAATATGTGTACATACAATATATTAGTTATATATTGCTGAATAACAAAGTACCACACATGTAGCAGTTTAAACCAATGTATCTTTATTATCTCATAGTTTCTGTGGGTTAGGAATACAGCCATGGCTCAGGAGGATCCTCAGCTTCAGTGTCTCTCACTAGTGCCGCAATCAAGGTGTTGTTCAGTTCTGGGGTCCCACCTGATTACTCAGCTGAGGAGAGATGGTTTCTGCAGTCACATGGTGTTTGGCAGAACTTCAGTTCTTTTTAGGTGGAGCTGGGAGTCTCAGTTCCCTGGCCACAGACTCCGTCCCCCATCCCCCAACACACTTGTGACTCTCCATAGAGCAGCCTCCAACACAGCCCCTTGTTTCCTCAACACTATCAAGTTAGAATCTGCTAGCAAAACAAAGCCAGAATCTTATTTAATATACTCATGGAATTGGCAGTCCAGGACTTTTGTCAAATTCTAATATTTGGAAGCAAGTCAAAGATTCCTACAGTCAAAGGAGAAGGTTCCACAGTGCCCTGAAGAATAGGAGGTAGAGGGACTAGGTTGAGGGACAAGGGCCACACTAGGGCCTAGGGATTAGTCGATCACAGAAAGCAACACAGTAGAGTCAGTGTGTGAGGAGAGCCACAGAATCTTGTCATACAGGAGGCCAAGTGGTAGACATGTTTTGTAAAAAGTTATGTAAATCCTACACAACATAAAAAGCACAATCTCAGGAAAAGTGGCTGACAGGTACACATATTCCTGGCTCCCCTGAATGATGCTAGATCACAAAAGTGTGATGCAGGTCATAGAGAGTCAGGAACTGGCACCATAGACCAGTGACTTTCAGATGTATACAGGCCTGGAAGCAAGAGAGGGAGAGAGAGAGAGAAAAAAACATGCACTGAGGAGCTTGGTGGGCAGGACATTCAGCTCCATCCCCACAGAGAATTCTGTGACCTTTGCGGAGGAATTATGACAGAGTAATGTATAGAAAGCCTTTCTGTTCCATGTTGTTTTAACATAATAGGACCCTATAGCTCTCAGATGTATTACTGCTACTCATGATAAAGATAAGCACTAACATACTGATAGCTCGGCATGGTGGCTAACCATTCAGACTCTAGAGTTAGCCTGCATGGGTTCAAATGGTGGCTTTTCCTGAAACTTTGGGCAGGTTATCTAACTTCAGCTTCTTCCTAAGTAGAGAATGAACAACTGTGGTTCTTTTTCAGGGTCAATGTGTGGATCAAATAGACTGACAGAGCATTTGTGTCTGTGCTAGCCACTATCACGAGCTGAGTACCGTACTATGTCTTCACATGTAACCCTAGCAAGCCATGAGGAATTGCCTCCAGGTACTCTCCTGGACCAATGCAACATGAGCAAATACAAAAGAAAGCTGTAAATTCTCTTTTGTTTTGGAGACAGTGTCTCACTATGTAGTTCAGGCAGGACTCGAACTCACTATGTACCCCAGGCTGGCCTTCAGCTCACAGCAATTCCACTGTATAAGCCTTCTGAGTGCTGGAATTACAAGTGTGTCCCACCATGGCTGGCTCTCCTTGGTTTTTTATTCTTAACTTTCTGGTTGAATAAATTTGACATAAAAATTTTTATTTATATCCAAAATTCTGCAAATAAAAGTGTCTATAGAGATTCAGCCA
Source organism: Erethizon dorsatum (assembly GCA_028451465.1). NCBI lineage: Eukaryota > Metazoa > Chordata > Mammalia > Rodentia > Erethizontidae > Erethizon > Erethizon dorsatum. Next base: position 53,632,915 of record CM051828.1, read on the forward strand.
CACTCATGTGACAATTTTCCTTTATTATTTTGTTTATAAGTATACACATGTGTATCAGGAATTAAGCAGTTTTTCTACTGCTGTAAATTTCCTTCTTGGAATGGGATGACACTGCCATTGCAGCAAAAGGCCAGTAGGTGGCTGTCCACAGACTCACACAAATAGAGCACCTGCAGTACAAGTCTTCACAAGACAGTTCCGAGAGAACCACAAAAATTAATAAGAAAGGCTCTAGACACAGATGTTGAAAACATATTTTGTAATGGCCTTAGGAAAGTCTTTTAAAGGTAAAAATGAAACATATTTAATTCAATTGTTTTCACACTTAAAATCTCATTATATTATTGATGGAAGTATTTATTTGGGTACAACCTTCCCGGAGAGCAAGTTTATATCAAAGTATTCAAAATAATCTTGTTGTCCACCAAGGACATATATAGGAATCACACATAGGTACATATTGAAGAGGAGAGGTGGTAGTTTTGCCCCACAAGAAACATTTGACCATGACATCTGGATACATGCTTGAATATCAAGACTGGATGAGAAGGATTACTACTGGCATCTAGTTAGGTAGAGGCCAGGGATGCCAAACATCCTATAAAACACAGGACAGCTGGGCATGGTGGCACATGTCTGTAATCCCAGCACTTGGGAGGCTGAGGCAAGAGGATTACGGTGAGTTCAAGGTTAGCCTGAACTACATAGTGAGACCCTGTCTCAAAAAACAAACAAACAAAACCCTCCAAAGGACAGCCCCATCCCCCAACAAAGAATCATCCAGCTCCAAAATGTCAATTAGCCTGACTGTGAGAAGCCCTGATCTACAAGTATTTACTTCATGATATTGTTTCTAAGAGTAGAAGATGGGAAAAGAAACCTAAATATCTAAAAATAGAGGACTGGCAGGGCATGGTGGTGCACGCCTGTAATCCCAGCTTTCAGGAGGCTGAGGCAGGAGGATCACTGTGAGTTCGAGGCCAGCCTGGGCTACATAGTGAACTCAAGGCCAGCCTGAACTACACAGCAAGATCCAGTCTCAATAAATAAATAAATAAATAAAAATAGAGGACTTATTTACCAAATTGTGAAAGAATTCTCTAGATAATTCATGATTATGTAGTCATTAAAGGTATGTTGCAAAATACTATATTTATTTTGATAAAATACTAAATCAAATTGTACATAGAGTATGAGTCTATTTTTAAAAAGAGATATATACATTACCTGAATGTGTAATGTAAACAGTGTTTGTCTTGGAATGGTAGAGTTCATTTATTTTTTGCTTATTATTAATTTCTACTTTTTCTTCAATGCTATCTCACATCTAATATCAGAACACAACATCTTAAATAGAAATTTGGGGCCACGGCAACTACTAATTTTCAAGATAAAATACAAAAAATGTTTGAAAATAAAACTAATAAACTTTAAAATACTGATCCCGCCTCCCCAACATCTCCCCTAATTTCCCTGGCCCTTGCTCCCCAGGCCCTGGTAAAGACAATTCTAGCCTCTACTTCTATGAGTTCAGTCATTTTAGGTTCTGCATATCAGTGAGATCATATAGTATTTGTGTTTGGCTCATTTCATTTAACATGATGTCCTCCAGTTTCATCTCCATTAAATCAGGATTTTCTTCTTTTTACAGGGTGAATAATATTCCATTGTGTATATACTACATGTTTTTATTCATTCATTGATGAACACTTTTGTTTCCATATCTTGGCTATAATGAACAATGTTGCAATGAACATGGGAGTCCAGATGCCTCTTTAAGATATTATTTCAGGGCCGGTGAGATGGCTCAGCGGCGTAAAGCGCCTGCCTTGCAAGCGCGAGGGCCTGAGTTCGACTCCCAGAACCCACATACGAAAAAGGGGCCGGTGATATCGCTCAGCGGCACGGGTGCCTATTGGCGCGCGAGGTCCTGAGGTCAACACCCCGGTACCCACAAAAAAAAAAAAAAAAAAAAAGATATTATTTCAGGGCCGGTGAGATGGCTCAGTGGCTTAAGCGCCTGCCCGGCAAGCGCAAGGGCCCGAGTTCGACTCCCGGAACCCACATATGAAAAAGGGGCCGGTGATATCGCTCGGCGGCACGGGCGCCTGCTGGCGCGCGAGGTCCTGAGATCGACCCCCCGGTACCCACAGAAAAAAAAAAAAAGATATTATTTCATTTTCTTAGCATAGGTACCTAACATAGGATTTTTGGGTCACATGGTGGTTCTACTTTTAATATTTTAATGAATCTCCATACTATTTTTTGAAAATATGGTGATGTTTTTAATTACAATGGTCTAATATTATGCTACCAAGCCATTTCCTCAGTTCCAGGCTCATCAGCCAATTTCCCATAAATGCTTGGCATATTTTGCCCTTTTCTATACTGAAATTCCTTCTTTAATTGTCCAAAAAGTTAACATGTTCACTATTTCCTCAAGCACTTAAGGAGAAAAGGCCAATAATAGTTATGCAAGGTTGTTGTTGAAAACAATTAAATCTTACTTCTCAAGCACTGCTTGAGTTTCTGGGTGTCCTTTGAGCATTGGTAAGATATGAAGGCAAGAAAAAGAAATGAAGGCTGGTGTGCACTTTCCCTGATGATGCACACCCACTGTCCTTGGTGCTAATCCAGTATGGGTTGATCACACCCAGGGTGTTGGGCAGCTGCATATTTTTTGCTGCAGATAACCACACCAATAAGTTAAGGCCCCAAGATATGAAGTTTTGTTTGGGTTACAGCTACTAAAATAAGAACACAGGTTTCCAGACCTACTGCAAAAAAAATTTTTTTTTCTTTTGTGGGTACCAGGGGTCGAACTCAGGACCTTGCTCTTGCTGGGCAGGCACTTATGCCACTGAGCTATCTCACCGGCCCCGTACTGCAAATTTTAATACAGTATTTACAGTCAATGGATTACATTAAAAAATGACTGAAAAGATGACAGAAAATATCCAAATTTAACGTCTAAATTAATTGCTAAATGGCAGCAAAATCTGGTATATGAGTCAAACGAAGGCAGTTATTTGCCAAGTCATTTCAAATATAACTTCCCCTCCATGATCAGAAGATAACGCCTCAAGAAAGAGCCCTGCTGAGGGTCAGGAGTGCTCTGTCCCTCAGTACATGCAAATCTCTCCTTTGGCTCTGAGCTTTGACGGTAAAACAGACTGACATTATTTCTGCCTTCTGCCCTCTACTAAAATCCATCTCAAGGGTTTAACCTCGTCCTCAGCTTCTTTATTTTTATTAGTAATGTTTGCAGTACATAAGGATTACATTCATCGTGGGCAGTTGGTACAGGAACATAACACAACTTAATTCTTTTTACTTCCTCCTCCCCTCCCCTTCCCTCCATCTCTTGGTTCCCTTCCCATTTGCAAAAGATCTATCTCCCTGTTTCCTATCATCCATCTTATTTTGCTTATGTGTGGTGCGCTTTCCTCTGGTCAGTTGACCATTCTTGGGTTTCCAGGGTCCTTTGTCACATATTGGATTATGAACAGATGTTCAGTGTTAAGGAGATCTTGGAGGTCTTATCCAATACAATACTGCCGTATCCAAAAAGAGAGGAAATCACGTTAGAGAATGGGGAGCTACACTGTCCCAGGTCCAACCTCAGGGTACCACACTCCCACCCGCGATGGTGCGAACCCTGGCTGTTTACCCTCACATGCCCGGACTGAGAAGGCACGGTCAGGTCTCTTGCAGGAAATGAAGATGCTTCTGCCAGCCTGGGGGGCCAGAATCTGAAATATCACAAACGGACATTTCAGGCACTGATAAATTGCTGCCTACTAATTTTAGAAGTAACAATATCTGGCTTGTTGGAATTTTTTTCTTAATATAATCTCTTTTAAAATTTAATTAATTTATTGGTACTGTTTAGGTGTACATAATGATCATATTCACTATAGGAAATGTGTATCTGTACATGGTATATCTTGATTCCTCCTTTTTTTGCCATTCCCATCCCCTTCTTTCAAATGCCCTTCCCCTCCCCATTCACAAAGCTGTTTTCATTTCATCCTTCTTTTCTCATTTTTTTCCCTTCTTTCCTTTTCCCCCTCCTCACTCTTTAGTTCCCTTTTCCTTTTGAACAGGTTCTTACTATATAACAACACCTACTGTACATTTTTATTCTTATTTACACTTCCAGTTTCTCACACCAGAGAGATAATGTGATATTTACATGTGTGTCCGATTTATTTAACTTATGATTATGGTCGCAAGGTCCAGCCATTTAGCTATAAATGTCCCAATTTACCCTTTTTATGGATGAGTGGTACTCCATTATATTTTTTAAAAACCACATCTTTTTTATCCATTCATCAGTTGATGGGCATTTGGGTTGCTTCCAAGATTTAGCTATTACAAACTGTGCTGCTATAAACATGGGTGCACATATCGCTATGGTATGATGCTTTTAATTCTTTCGGGAAGATAATAAGGAGGAAATAGCTGGATCAAATAGGACCTCAACCCTGATCACACGGGAATTATCACGAAGAATTAACACTGGGATCTCATCTTATTAAAAAGCTTTTGCACTGCAAAAGAAATCACCAACAACGTGAAAAGACAACCCATAGAGTAGGGAAAATTTTTTTGCCAGCTGTTCCTCAGACAAAGGACTAATATCTAGAAAATATAAAGAAATGAAAAAATCAGAGCCCCCAAATGTAAAGACCCAGTCCAAAAATGGGCATCTGAAATGTATAGACACTGCTCAGATGAAGAAAAACGGCAAATAAATATACAAAAAATGTTCAACATTATTGGTGATTCGAGAAATGTAAATTAAAACAACACTGCGATTCCATCTCACCCCAGAAAGAATGGCTGTCGTGGAAAAATCAACCAATAACAAATGCTGGCAGGGATGCGGGGAAAAGGGAACCCTTCTCCACTGTTGGCGAGAGTGCAGCCTGGTGCAACCATTGTTGAAATCAGGGTGGAGATGGTTAGAATCTTTTTATCCCAAGGCCCGTGTTAATTAAACTCAGAATAGTTGCTCACTTGTTCAGACAAAAGCGAGTTGACTTGGTTTATGTGGAAAACAAAGTTAGAACTATGAAAACTACAATGGTAATCCGTACTTTACCAGTGAACAAGGGGCAGTGCGCCAGACTGGAGTTTCTCAGGTTTTAGCCTCGCTTGCCCTCTCTGCCAGGCAGCCAGAGAGAACCTAGTTAGCTGCGCTGGCTGGAGCCCCATCCTGAGGTGCTGTGACTCCGCCAAGAACAAAGGGGGCGCTCTAAGTCACGCCATTCCCGCCAACGCCGTGGGTGCTCCAGCCCGGCCTCACGCGGCCGCCTCCTTTGAGCGCGAGGACGTTCCTTTTCCGGGGCGTGAGAGACCCGGATGCCAACGTGCTATATAACCGCCGGTCAGGCCTCACCCCTTTCTTTCTGAGGAGGAGGTGGCCGTGTGGCTGTTTGGTGTGGGTGGCGTCCACTCCTGCTCCTGACTCACCGCTGTTCGCTCTTCCCGAGGAACAAGTCGGTCAGGAAGCCGCGCTGCCGCCATGGTGAGAACGAGCGGCGCCGCGCGTTTCGGGCTCGTGAGCTGCTGGGGCTAATGTTGGGGACCCGGCAGGCGGTGAACGCGCGCGCATGCTCGGGTTCCGAGCGAAGGGCTTCGGCAATGGTGGAGGGGCCGGGGGGGGCCACACGCGGGTTATGATAAACTGCTTTTTTTGTTATTTTCTTTTCTCGTTTATGTACTAACAGGCGTTTAAAGATACTGGAAAAACACCCGTGGAGCCCGAGGTGGCGATTCACCGAATTAGGATTACTCTCACCAGCCGCAACGTGAAATCGCTGGAAAAGGGTCAGTAGAGAGCGAAAACCGATGTATTTGACTTGTTAACGCACGAAATTGACTGGAAGTGGCAGATTGCTTATCTCACGAAGACAGGAACGGCCTAAAATTTTCAGTGCGTTTTTTTGCATGGTGGCAGTTAAACGTTTGGCGATGAGGAGACACCTATTGTGTTGAATTATAGTGATAGTTTTATACGCTATTCTGAGCCAGTAACTGAGTTTTCTTAAATTAGTTTCAATTGTTTGGAACGAACTGAGAGGTTTTTTTTTTTTTTTTTTTTAATTTCCCTGTAGTGTGTGCTGACTTGATCCGAGGTGCAAAGGAAAAGAATCTCAAAGTGAAAGGACCAGTTCGCATGCCTACTAAGGTAAAATGCATCTGGGGAACAGGAAGTAGTTGTCCACGTTCCTGCCTTGGAAGGAGTTTGGCTGCCAAAAAAATTTGTTGATGTTAACGGTACAAACGCAAATAAAAACTGCTAGTAGAACTTGGCTTATATTGAGTACCTAATGTTTAGAAGTGGCTGTTTAAAGTCGCGCTGAGTGTACTGTTCTGGCAGGATGGAAGAGAACTGGTGGCCTCAAATGAAATGTACTACCAACTTCAGAGTAACAGTTTTACACAAGTCCTGCGGATAAGCATTAAACAGTTGGTTTCCTTTACCTTATTTTGCAGACCTTGAGAATCACTACAAGAAAAACGCCTTGTGGTGAAGGTTCTAAGACATGGGATCGTTTCCAGATGAGAATCCACAAGCGACTCATTGATTTGCACAGCCCTTCTGAGATTGTAAAGCAGATTACTTCCATCAGTATTGAGCCAGGAGTGGAGGTTGAAGTCACCATTGCAGATGCCTAAGGCAACTGTTTTAATAAATTGATTATCAGTTGTTAAAATGTGTTGACTTTCATTTGGCATGTCTGTGAGGAAGAGGAATCCTATGAATTTTATTTCACTTTTCAAGTAAAAGCTAGACTGGTACATTGAAGAGATCAGTACACCAATTTATTCTTTAGACTATTTGAATCATTTGAAACTGAATTCAGACCATAAATAGTGCATGGAGCCACACTGATGAAAATGCCGTTTTGTATAGTGTAGTGTGACAGTTTGTAACTTTAGTCACATGTTGGAACTCTTCTGGAGAGAAGTGGTGATAGAGAAGTGTTCTATTGGCACCTAATGTTAACATCAGTAGGTCATACCTATTTAAAGAGATTTATAAATCCCTTGAAGATAACTTTTTACATAGCAGGTCTTTCTATACGAACCTCTGTTTGTATAGTGCACGCAGTAATGTGGGTGCTGTTCTACAGATAGGCTGGATTTAAGGATTCAGGTTGGCTGTTTCGCACTTCAGTGGCCTTGCTGGGATTTAAACAGGTTTGTCAAACAGTGTAGTGACATACAGATTTTTCCTATTAAGATTTATTATACCATTTTAATTTTCTTGGGAAATTTCCAGAAATATGTCTAGAAGGTATTTAAGCATTTTTACAAACTTCCCTGGAAAACTTTTTTGTTGTCCCTTTTGCTACTTAACAGGATTACAGTCCGTGGGCAATTCATGCTTTTCCTTCGGTTTTGGGCTTCTAGACTACCAAGTGTACTCCCGTTCCTTTAGTACTGTCTTAAAGTCAACAGAAATTTCTGTGTACGTTGACTGCAGCTCAAGATTTGACCTACCATTCATCTTTCCCAGAAGCTTTGTTCTGTGTCAGCCCATGGTCTACCATATAGGTAGACAAACTTGCCTCAAACTGGAATCCTTTGTCCCCTCCTGTTGCTCTTACCCAACGTTACCTTTATGTGTTTTAGCAGATCTCTTAAAATTTAGAGTAACATCAGGGATTCAAATGAAACAACTGAACTCTATGCCAAGTTGCTAAACTTGCATTAAGATCCAAGGATTTTTAAGTGTAAATTAGAACTATAAGTTTTTTGAGGTGAGCTGCTTTTCATTCTATCAAAATTATATAAAACTAGCTTGGGGGAGGTGACTTAAAAACAGGTTTGTAAATTTATTACTGTAATGTATTTAAAGAATGTTTACACGATATGGGGTAATTTAACATTCACTGTGCTAATGACACATTCCTGTCCTAGGGAAGCTGGTTTAAATGAAGTTATTTTATAATTTAATATAAGCTTGGTTTAACTGCAGAATGCTCAAGAACTAGGAATTAAGGCCTTTCTGTCCTGTAGCTCCATTTTAAGCATTCTGCACACGGAGCACTAGAGAGCTGTTAATAGTTACCTTAAAAATTTGAGTACCTGTAATGTGTGACTTACAGAAGTACAGAGAATCTTGGTTTTAATTATGTAAGTATATTGGAAGATAAAGCCTTTGGAATATACAGTATCCTGAGAACTAATAGATCTAAATTCTATGAAAACATTAAAAGTCACCAAAAAGAACAAACACTATGAAAAATCTTTGCTCAGTAAATCCCAAGGTAAACGAAAAACTTCATGTAATTGTGAACTTCAGTAATTGTATTTTTTTAAACCAATAGATGGAGTTCATTTAAAGCTGGAAGTAATAACTTCAAAAGCCTCTCATATTCATGAAATCCAGTCCTTCAAATCTGGGAAACTGCTGTTGCGTTCAATTTCTTACCTATTTGGAGACAGAAACTCTGGCCTGACTTTTGAATGTGAAGAAGGAAGGACAGGTTAAACTGGTAGTGATGCCAGTGGTTTTGTGAATGTTGGCCATCTTACATGGATGGAGAGTTAAAGGTTTACAGTGGCAGCCCCTCCAGTCATCTCTGGATTCAGAGTACTGTTCTAGAAATGTGACCTAGCAATTTACCAAGAGAATTGAAGCCAAGTGGCTGTTCATTGCCAGATCAGATTTCTTCACCTGACTTCCCTGGAGTGCTTGTGTGTGTGCTCTGTGGATGTGAAATGCACAGGAGGATGTGCAAGCAGAAAGCCCTGGCTATGCAGGCATAGTTCCAGATACACTTGCCTGGATATGAGGGCTTGATGAAGTTACATCTTTACGCTTGGGCTCATGTGCCAAATTAGGATAGTGGTAGTAACTATCTCGTGTGTATTTGGGTGTTCCGTTGTGTCTAGGAAATATTTTCCGATTAAACTAAGACTAGCTTGCTAAGGGCAGGGATTTCTTAACACCTGGCCCTTGATTCCCTGAAGATGTGGTATACTAGCTCGCCTGTGCTGGATTGTTTCTTAAAAGTATCCCCTGAATCCCCAGGGCATCCCCTTCCCTCTTTTTTTCCTCCTGTAAGGGGAATTGAACCCAGGGCCTTTGCACTGAGTTACATCCACAGGCCTTTATTTTTTTTATTTTGAGATGGTTCCACTTAAGTTGCCCACACTGGGGTTGAACTTGCCATCTTCCTCAGTGCCCCAGATTGCTGGGATTACAGGTGTGTGCCACCACACCCAGCTGGGGCATTTCTAACTGCATCCTCCACAAACAAGTGACCAAGCATGTATAACAGTATAGAGAACCTGGCAAAGCCAATTTTCTATTTTGAAAGAGGAGCTAAATTACTACTTCCTTTTTCCTAGAAATAGCATATTTTAGCTTAATAACAAACTCGGAACCAGTGAACTAAATCTTGGTTTGCTCTTGATTTTTTTTTTTTTTTTTTTATATGCAGGTACCGGGAGTCGAACTTGGGACCTCACGCTTGCCAGGCAGGCGCTTATGCCACTGAGCTATATTACCGGCCTGATTTGCTCTTGCTTGATGTATTGTAGTTACATTTCTTCATTAATTTAAAAACCACCCACCCTAAAAGACATTAATACTGTATTTCTCAGAATTTTTAATGTACATCTTAGAATATATAATCTAGTTATATAAAATTTTTGAGTACTTTTTGATACAAATGAGACAATACTAAATTACTATCATTAGTTCAGTCTTAAAAAGAGTTTTTAAATTGACAAATACTTATGAGGCACAGTGTGGTAATTTTATACATATATATTATGTGTAATGATCAAAACAAGATAATTAGTATTTCCATGTCTATAAACATTACATTGGGAACATTTGGACTACTGCTTCTTTATAAAATAATAGTAAGTTGTGAACTACAGTTACTCAACTATGCTGTAAAGTATTAGAAACTTACTCCTATGTAACTATATTTTAGTACTGGTTATCTGTCCTTCCCTTTTGTTAATCTCTAGTGACCTCTGTTTTGCTCTATGAGGCCAACTCTTCTTTCTTCAGATGTGGTCTCCCTATGTTCCCCAGGCTGTCTTGAACTGGCCTCAGACAGTTCCGTCTCAGCTTCCTGGGCTCAGGCTGCCATGTCCCAGTTGAAAACAAACTTAAAATTTCACATGTAAGAAGACAGAACCATATCTTTGTGTGCCTGGCTTACTTAACAGTGTCCTCTAGTTCTATCCATGTCACTGTACACGATAGAATGTCGTTTTTTATTGCTGAATAATATTCCATTGTGTATACTGTAAATTATTTTTGTCAGTAATTATATATCTGTTAGATGTTTCTATATCCACACATATAGAGCTCTACCTCATTCTTTTCAATGAATATTACATTGTATGAATGTGCTTTTATTTAACCAGATTCCTAATGGACTTTTAGATATTTAGTTGTGTTTTTTTTTTGTTTTGTTTTTTGTTTTTAATGTGGGTACCGGGGGTCGACCTCAGGACCTCATGCGCCAGTGATATCACCGGCCCTTTTGTCGTGTGTGGGTTCTGGGAGTCGAACTCAGGCCCTTGTGCTTGCCAGGCAGGCGCTTACGCCACTGAGCCATCTCACTGGCCCAGATATTTAGATTTTTGTTGTTATTAAAATCACTTTTAATCCATGTGCTTTTTTTTTTTTTTTTTTTTTTTTTTTTTGAGACAAGGTCTTGCTATGTAGTCCAAGCTGGCCTTGAACTTGCAGTGATCCTCCTGCCGCAGCCTCCTGAGTGCTAGGATTACAGGTATGCACCACCATACCTGCCTTTTCCATATGCTTTTAGTATTTTCTCACTTGTACAACTATAAGAAATATTTGTGGAAGTTAAATTTCTGAATTTTGGTTGTATTGTGGTATGAATATTTGGTATGTAGTGGCTCATATAAAAAAATTAGAAAATCATTTAAGAACACATTAAGCTTCTAAGTACGCATCTATAAATTTTTTCTAGGGTGGTTTAGTTACAAAATATGGGAAATTTATAGTTCTACCACAAAACTGCTGCCCTCAGTGACTCCTTATTTACATCCCTATCAGTAGTAGGAGTACAATAACATCTGTCTGAGGTGTGATACCATATTATTTTACCATAATTTCTGGTATATAAATTAAAAGATGAATTAAAAAACAGTTCAGCAGTAGTAAGCGTATTAGTACTACTGTACACAGATCTCTAGAACTTTTCATCATGCAGAATTGAAACTGCTTGTTAAATATGAGCTCCCCTTTTCCCTCACCCCCGCAACAATGACCAGTTTACTCTCTGTTTCTGAGGTTGACTACTTTAAATACTTCATATGAGTGGAATCATACAATATTTTTGCATATGATTGACATTTCATTTAGCATAAAGTCCTCAGAGATAATCTGTTGCATCATGTGGCAGTTTTCTTTTTTAAGATTGAATATATACAATCACATCTTTGTGTATATACATCACATCTTTACCCTTTCATCTGGTGAGGGGCACTTTGGTTGGGTCTACGTGTTGGCTGTTGTCAGTGATGTTGCAGTGAACATGAGTATTCAAATATGTCTTTTGAGAGCCTGATTACCAAGTGAGATTTCAGTATCATATAGTTCTAATTTTTGAGGAAATTCCATACTGTTTTCCATAAGCACCATTTTACATTCCCACCAAGGGTTCCAGTTTCTCTGTATCCTCACCAATAATTATTTTTTATTTTTGTGACTATCATCCTAATGGGTGTCAGATGATATCTCATTGTGGGTTTTTTTTTTTTTTTTGTGGGTACCGGGGGTCGAACTCAGGATCTCACGCACCAGCAGGCGCCCGTGCCACTGAGCGATATCACCGGCCCTTTTTTCATATGTGGGTACTGGGAGTCGAACTCAGGACCTCGCGCTTGCCAGGCAGGCGCTTATGCCGCTGAGCTATCTCACCGGCCCCCTCATTGTGGTTTTGACTTGCATTTCTGTAACAGTGAAGTTAAGTATCTTTTCTTATGCTTGTTGGCCATGTCTCACCTTTGGAGAAATGGCCTTGTTTCAAGTCCTTTGCCCATTTTAAAATTGAGTTATTATTACTGAGTATGGTTCCTTATGTATTATAGATATTAACCCCTTATTAGATACATGATTGTAGGTATTTTCTATTCTGTTGGTTTCCTTTCCACTCTGTTTATACCTTTACATGCAGATAAGTTTTTAAGTGTGATATAGAACCATTTTTGTATTTTTGCTTTTGTTGCCTGTGCTTTTGGTGTCATTTCCAAGACATCACTGTCAATCTCATGAACATTATTCTTTATATTTTCTTCTATACATTTTAAAATTTTAGGCCTTACAGTTACATCTTTATTTTTGCATATAGTGTAAGTTAAGGTTCTGACTTTATTCTTTTACATGTGGTTATCCACTTCTTCCAACATCATTTGTTGAAAACACTCCTTTTCCCATTCGGTGGTCTTGATATTTTTGTTGAAAAATAAGTTAATTGTATATACAAGGATTCATTTTTGCTTTCTAATCTGTTTCATTTGCCTACTTTTTTGTCTTTATGCTACTGTCACACTATTTTGATTAATATGTCTTTGTAATGTTTTGGAATCAGGAAGTACAAGTCTTCCAACTCTGTTCTTTTTCAGAATTACTTTGGTTACTTGGGATTCCTTGAATTTTAGGATGAATTTTTTCCATTTCTGAAGAAAGGTAGCATTGGGATTTTGATGGATACTCTGTTGCATCTGTAGATCACTTTGGTTAGTATTGACTATAATATTAAGTCTTCCAAACTGTGAATTTGGATTCTTTTCATTTGTTTGTGTCTTTTATTTCTTTTTGCAATATTTTATAGTTTGCAGTACACAGGTCTTTCACCTCCTTGAGGTTATTTCTAAGTTGGTTTTTTTTTTTTTTGCTACTATAAGTAGATTCCTTTTTAGATTGCTCATTTTTAAGTGTATAGAAATATTCCTGATATTTGTGTTAATACAAATATATTCCAACTTTGCTGAATTTATTCTAACAGTTGTGTGTGTGCGTGTGTGGTATCTTTAGGGTTTTCTGTACATCTCATATGATGTCATCTGTAAATGGAAACCATTTCAATGCAGATACCTTTTATTTCTTTTTCTTACATAATTGCTCTGGCTAGTACTTCCAGAACTATAGTAAATAAGTTGAAAGACTAGGTATACTTGCCTTATTTGTTCCTGATCTTAGAGGAAAAGCTTTCAGTCTTTCACCTCTGAATATGATGTTGGCTGTGGGCTTTTCATGTATGACCATTGTTATATTCAAGTAATTTCTTTCAATCCTAGTTTGTTGAATGTTCTATCATGAAAAAGTATTAATTTTTTTCAAATTCTTTTTCTGCATCAACTGAGATTATCATGTGTTTTTTGTCCTTTTTTCTGTTGATATATATTACATTAACTATTTTTTGCATATTGAACCATCATTGCATCCCACAGATAATTTCGATTTGGTATGCTGTATGATTATTTTAATATGCTATTGGTTTGCTAATATTTTGTTGAACAATTTAAAAAATGATTAACCATAGTTCTCTATAATGTTGAAGGTTTTTACATCAATATTTATCAAAGATGTTGGTCAGTCATTTACTTGTAGTTGTCTAGCTTGGTATTAGGGTCATGCTGACCTCACAGAATGAGTTTGAAAGTGTCTCTTTTTTTAATCTTTTAGAAGAATTTGGGGAGGATTGGTGTTAATTTTTCTTTAAATATTTTAGAGTTTTCTAGTGAAACCATCTGGTTTCAGACTTTTCTTTGTTGAGAAGTTTTGATTATTTATTTAACCTTTTTACTAGTCATAACTCTTTTCATATTTTTTTATTTTTTCATGATTCAGTCCTAGCAGGTTGTATATTTCTAGGACTTTATCCATTTCTTCTAGGTTATCCAATTTGTTGGTATATAATTTTTCACAGCTGACTTTTATAAATCTTATTTCTGTAGCATCAGTTATAATATCTCATGTTGTATTTCTGATTTTATTTATTTATTTACTCATTCATTCATTCACTTATTACCATACATGGGTTGAAGCCAGGGTCTTTGCACTGAGCTACATTTCCAGCCCTTTTATTTTATTGTTTTATTTTTTGCAGATGGGATAACACTAAGTTGCTAAGTTGCCCAGGCTGGGCTCAAACTTGCGATCCTCCTGCCCTGTCCTTCCAGAGTGTTGGGATTATGGCCTGAACCACCATGCTCAGCACTGTTCTTTTCTTTTCCTTTTTTTTAAATTTTTTGGAGGCAGGGTCTCACTATGCCATTCAGGATGGCCTTGAACTCATTGTGTAGCCCAGGCTGGCCTCCTCAGCCTCCTGAGTACTGGGATTAAAGGTGTGTACCACCATGCCCACAGTGCCCAGCACATTTCTGATTTTAGTTAGTTGAATCTTTTTTTTCTTAATTAATGTAACTGAACATTTGTCAATCTTTTTTCAGAAAACTCTTAGCTTCGTTCATTGTTTCTATTTCGTTTCCTTTATCTCTGTTCTAATCTTTTTATTTCCCTCTTGCTAATTTTGGATTAGTTTTTTTTTTTTCTTTATCTAGTTTCTTGAGGTGTAAAATTAGATTGTTTGAGGTCTTTTTTTATATAAACATTTGCAGGTATTATATTCCCTCATTACTCATATTGATGCATTCCATGTTGTGTTTTCATTTTGATTTGTTTCAAGATATTTTCTTATTTCTCTTGGGAGTCTTTTTTTGTTTTATTTCCACATAAGTGTGGATTTAGTTTTCCTTTGGCTATTTCTATTTTTATTCCATTGTGGTTGAAAAAGATGCTTCGTATGATTTCAGTTTTCTTAAATTTGTTAAATCTTATTTCATGGCCTGACCTGTGGTCTAACCTGGATAATTTTCCATGTGCTTGAGAAAGAATGTGTACTCTGCTGTTATTGGGTAGAGTGTTCTGTATGTATCTTTTAGGTCTAATGGGTTTATAGTGTTATCGAAGTTCTCTCCTTCCTTACTGATCTGATCATTCTGTGCATTACTGAAAGTGGAATGCCGAAGTCTTCTACTACCATTGTTGTCTATTTCTCTCTTCAGTTCTGTCAGTGTATGCTTCATATATTTGGTAGCCCTGATGTTTAGGTGCTTGAATATTTATAATTATTATATCTTCTTGATGAATTGACATTTTATCTTTTTATAGTTCTTTTGTCTCCTGTGACAACATTCAAATATTTTTTTCTGACACTAGTGTGGCCACCCGTGTTCCTTCAGTTACCATTTGCATGGAATTTCTTTTTCATTTTCAGCCTGTATGCATCCTTACATCTGAAGGGAGTCGTTTGTAGACAACATAGTTACATCTTTTTAAAATCCATTCATCCAATCTATGTCTTTTGATTGGGGAGTTTAATATATTTACATTAATCTGCAAATGACTCAGTATTGTTATTTTGTTGTTTTTGTATATCTATAGCCATTTTGTGTCTGTTTTTCTCAAGCTGCCTCCTTTGTGGTTCATGATTTTTGTAGTGACACGCTTTGATTCCCTTAGTGTTTCCTTTTGTGTATCTTCTATAAGTATTTTCTTTGTGGTTACTATCAGGATTATCTAAAGCATCTTAAAGTTCTACTCTGTTTCAAACTGATGCAATTTAATTTAATCATATAGAAAAATTCTGCACCTGTACATAACCACCTTATGGTGAATTTTTCAATTCAGTTATTGTATTTTCCCGGCCTGTTATTTCTGCAGAATATCTTTTTCTGGTGTCTGTCTTCAGTACCGCATTCTTCCTCAGTCAGCTCATGTAGCACTCACCTTTGTTCCCAGCAGTCCCCAACTTAGCATCCAAGCTATGAACCTTTTTCTCCCACTACAGTAAGTCAGGCAAGATAGAGTTGGTCCCCTGGGCAGTTTTCTAAAAGGCCAGTGTGCTGGGCCTATGTTTCCCTCCTTCTCTCCTGAGGGAGAACCCAGGAGTCAGGAGTTTTCTTCCGATTACTTCGTACTGTGTAGAGCACAGAGAGGGCTTATGGTGGGTTAAATGTGAGAGACTTTTCTCTCCACCTCGATTTAATTCTTAGCTTTGCACTCATGTGGGTGCTGCAACTTCTTTACTGATTTCTGGAGTTCTCTCAAAGACAATGTGATTAATATATTTTATTTTGTTTATTTTTTTGGTACCAGAATTGAACTCAGGACCTTGTGCTTGCCAGGCAGGTGCTGTGCCACTGAGCTATAATCCCCGGCCCAATATATTTTAGTTAAGATGGTGTCTTCATGGGAAAACTAGGGTCTGGAGCTTCCATTTCTGATATGCTGCTGCTGTCTAGATGATGCTTTTAAAAATACAACAGACAGGGCCGGTGAGATGGCTCAGCGGCGTAAGCGCCTGCCTTGCAAGCGCGAAGGCCCGAGTTCGACTCCCGGAACCCACATACGAAAAAGGGGCCGGTGATATCGCTCAGCGGCACGGGTGCCTGTTGGCGCGCGAGGTCCTGAGGTCGTCCCCCCGGTACCCACAAAAAAAAAAAAAAAAAAAAAAAAAAAAAAAAAAATACAACAGACATTATTATACCTAAAAATAATTTCTTAAAATCATTAAATAGTAGGTTCAACTTTTCCTCTTTTTTTTACTGCTTGAGTCAAGATCAAATTTATTGTTGTTTTTCACATTTCTTTTAAACTAATGGTTTATTTTTCATCTAAGAAACCAACCAGAGAAAAGGAACATGTACAATAAAAGCATGCAGAAGGTTCTTAATAATTAATGGGACACCAGGCATAGTGGCGCACACCTGTAATTCCAGCACTTGGGAGGCTGAGCCAGGAGAATTGCTGCGAGTTTGAGGCCAGCATGGGCTACAAAGTGAGTTCAAGGCCAGCCTGAACTGCATAGTGAAACCCTGTCTCAAAAAGACAAATAAAAAACAAAACAAAGAAATAACTAATGGGAAAAATATATTGTTCTATGCCCTTTAAATTTTTTTTCAAGACATTAAAATGTCTGTTAGGGTTGGGGTTGTGGCTCAGTGGTAGAATTCTTGCCTTGCATGCACAAGGCCTGGGTTCGATCCCCAGCATCACAAAAACAAAAAAACAAAAAACAAAAAAAGTCTGTTATAAATATAAAGGGAAATGAAAAATAATAAAAACAAAACTAATACTGAGTACACTGTAAACATTAGTAACATTGAAAATTATTCTATTTCTTTGTTTAAAAACTCAGCAATCATAGTTCGAGCAGTGCTTATTTTTTCTTATGTAGCTTATAAATATTTTTTGTCTTGACAAATTATACTTCTAACTTAGAATCAGCTTCCAACATTTTATCCTTTTTGCCTTCAAGGTCATGAAATATTTCTAGATTTTCATTAATATGAAGTTTGTTGATGGCATCACTTCTGGGACATCTTCATCCTTTTTGTTAACAAGTGCAGTTATACCTCAGTATCCATGGGGATTGGTTCTAGGACTCTTTGGAGATGCCAAAATCTTCAAATGCTCAAGTCTTTTTGTAAAAAGAGGTAGTATTTACATATAAACTACATACATCTCATATATTTTAAATTATCCTTTTCTGCATTACTTGTAATACCTAGTTAAAATGCTATGCAAATATTTGTATTGTTTATGGAATGACAAGAAAAGTCTTTACAAATTCATTACATATGCATTTTATTCTTAATATTTTCAGTCTGCAGTTGAGTTAAATCCATGAATATGGAACGCATGGACACAGAGCCAACTGTACTTCTCTCATTTAAGTCAACCGGGTTGCTTCTGCTAACTGCCCATCTAGAGCCTCCTGAATGTTGACAGTGTCAACAGTGATTAACTGTTTCGTATAACTCCATTTACGTTTCTTTCAGTTGTTTCTTTGATGCATTTACATCTTTATTGGCTGATTCCCTGTTCTGTTTTTGTGAAACATCGTGTGCATTCGTGACTGGGGAGCGAGAAGGCAACACAGCTACACACTTCTGGCTGTCGTGGCTGTCTCTGCGAGACCTGAATAATAAATGCGTGATGACCAATTGCTAGACTTCGAAAGAAGTAATAAGAATGATAGTTTTGTGCATGCTATTTACTTAGTTATTTGTGGATGGAATAGTGAAGTTTGTACTTTATGCAGTTACAGTCATGGTGATGGATACTTAAACTGTGTTTTTGGACTGGTATAATTTACCTACACTGTAGTAAATGAAATTCATGCTTAACAGCCTTGAAAAGTGAGGACTGTTTTAGGATTATCTCTGGTTCTTCAGGGGCAATTGTCTTTCTTTCTCTCTCTCTGGAATTACTGTTTCCCATATATATACAGGAATCTTTATTCATAATTAAGAATTAAATTAAGTATTTTTATGAATAGTGGTCCAGATTTTCTCTGTTGTTACATGAATGTGCCTGGTTCTCTTACATGCCCTTATTCTGCACGAGAAGGGTTTGCATTATCTTCCTTTAGGCTACATCTGGAGGGAGATTCAAGTTCTACTGGGGATACTTTCCAACAACTAAAATCAAAAGCAGCAGTCCTCATACTTAAGACCTAAGCTCTTCCTAGTCAATGTATTTATGGGTACAGGCTCCTTTACCGTTGTGAAGCAGGTGGGGCAACACAGGTGTTTCATTAACACACTTCCAATTTTTAAATCCCTGTTTTTAGCCTCCTTCTAACTCCTCCATCCTGCACCAGACTTCTGACCCAGACATGCCAGTATCCTAGGGAGAGCAGTTCCCACCACCACACCCTATCAGCAGCACATTCTGGGGGTAGGGTTCCCTTCATTCTGTTCTTCCTTTTGCCAGCCCTCCATCCACTTTCTGAATTCCAGAAAATAGCAGAACTTACAAGTCCATTTCCATTCTTTTTTTTTTTTTTGTGGGTACCAGGGGGTCGACCTCAGGACCTCGCGCGCCAGCAGGCGCCCGTGCTGCTGAGTGATATCACCGGCCCCTTTTTCGTATGTGGGTTCCGGGAGTCGAACTTGGGCCCTCGCGCTTGCAGGTAGGCACTTAAGCCTCTGAGCCATCTCACCGGCCCTCCATTCTTTTTTGTTATTGATTTATTCTTTGGTTTTTCTATGTAATGATTTCAGTAAAACTCTTGGCAGAGATAAAACAAGTATCTGTACTCTGCAATTCTGAGCTGAAATTTAATTGATTCTTGAAGTTCTTCAAACATCTATTTCATATAGATAACCACCATGGGGCACTTCTCACTGTGGAAAGAGAGAGTGTGTAGCTCAGTGCTTCAGAGCAGGGCTCCTGAGCCAGACTGATAGATCATCTGTCCCAAGTTTGCCTCTGCTCTTTCCCCTGGAGACTTTGGATATGTTACTTATAGTCTTGCATATTTCAGATTTCCATTCTATAGCATAAGAAAAATGCCTCATGGAATTGTCTGAAAAGTAAATGAATTAAAACATACTTAGGACAGCACTTGGCACAGAATAAGAAAAAATATATATATATATATGGAAATGGAACCTTTAGAATTTCTTGTCTCATATCTGGTACATTGTTCCCTAAACATAAAGTTAAAGAAATTATTTTTTTCTGCTTAGAAATCAAATAGGTTCATGGATGACTGTTTTTGCACCTAAGTAGGTAGTTAATGAAAATAAATTTGTCAATACATTTGAATCCCTGAGAAGACACTTAGGCATCTTAGTAGCAACTGAAATACTTTACCATCTATCCAACTCATAGAAGCAACAGAGACAACCTGGAAAAGGAAACACCCAATGAAACAAGTTCTAAATATTTGTTTGCTTTATTTTTATCAATTATTGCATTCTCACAATATTCCAGCCAAAGCATGAGGAAAGTAAGAACTCTATTTAAATCTCAACAAAAAGACCTTAATAAAATATTCCACAAAAGATATACTTCTAACAAAACTACAATTTAAAAAAAAGAACTGTTGATTTTGTCTGTAAGCTGTGTGAGATATTTTTAAATCATATATTTTTCATTATTGCTCCCTTAAGATTTACCACATGCTACTCAAGTGTTTTCAGTTCCAAAAGAATCAACACTTAGAGTTTGAATTTTTCAAAGATAAATACCATGAACTTTGCTTTAAAGAAAATAAGGATAGGCCACAGGAGCAAAGAGAATGTTGCCTCTTAATAATTGAGGAAGAAGAAACCAGTGCTGTAAAAACTCTTTGAGTCTCATTTATCGTAATTCAGTCAATTGTTACCAGTGTCAGAAAATAGCGTTGACTGCCTAGCAAGCACAAGGTCCTGAGTTCAATTTCTGGCACCAAAAAAAAAAAAAAAAATAGTGTTGAAAAGCATATTGTATTAGTTACCTTCCCATCACTGGGATGAAATACCTGACATTTACAACTTAAAGCAGGAAGGATTTGAGTCATTTCAGCATTAAACCATTGACTGTAGTCAACCACCTCTGAACACATGAGCCTTTTGGGGGGACATTTTTTATCCAAATCATAACAACACACACACATTCCTTGAAGAGTTCTTTTTTTTAAGATCCTTAAATTTTGAAACAATCTCAAACTTACATAAAAGTTGCAAGAACAGCACAAAGAAACACTTTTTCAACCTTTTAGGTGTAAGTAGCCAAGATGGTGTTCCATATGTCGCACCCCACTTAGATCCCTGCTCTTTCTCAGGGCTGACTCCTGCACATAACACCCTCTCCCAGGCTGCCTTCCCACCGGGTCGTAAACCCTATGGTGGACCACCTTCATCGCCGCTGCCACTGCAGGGCACTGTCCCCACCACCTGTCAGGGCTACACCCCCTCACCCCGTGCCTCCCCACGCAGACGCCTGCACGTGCTCCCAGGGGCCGCCTCGCACATCCGGCTTACAGTCCCAGGCTGACACTCTACAACAGGGCCAACAGGCTGAACTGTTCAGGGCAAGAAGGGAAGGGAGACAAGGAGAAAAGGAAAGGGAAGAGCTTTAACTAGATGTGAGAAATACATTTCAGGATTTGTCTAGATATGAACTGTTAGCAAATAAGACTTCCAGTCAGTTGGTGACTTGATGTCATTTTACAAAGAAGAAGCACAGACCTTAAAACAAAATACATTTCACCATATATTGTAAATACCAGAGGAATATTTTGGGACATTAAAATGAATCATCATATTTGACTCCCAGGGGAAGGGTTTCCTGAGGACCGAATCCAAGGCCTCACCCGTGTCAGGCAAGCACACTACCACTGAACTGTATCTCTAGCTCTTTTTATTTTATTACGTTTTGTTTGTTTGTTTTGTTTTGTTTTATTTTTGAGACAAGGTCTCTCTGTGTAGCTCAGGCTGGCCTTGAACTCACTATGTAGCCCAGGCTGGCCTTGAACTCGAAGTGATCCTCCTGCCTCAGCCTCCCAAAGGCTGGGATTACAAGGGAGCACCACCATGCCCAGCTTTTATTTCATTTTAAAATCTTGAGACAATATCTCACTAAATTGCCCAGCTAGCCTGGAATCCCAAAGGCTGGGATTACAAGGGAGCACCACCATGCCCAGCTTTTATTTCATTTTAAAATCTTGAGACAATATCTCACTAAATTGCCCAGCTAGCCTGGAACTTGAAATCCTCCTGCCTCAGCCTCCCGAGTAGATGGGATTAGAGACATGTGCCACATGCTTGGCTTGACTATGATTATTAAAAACACATGGAGAACTCAGTGTTTTAAACATTTTGTGTATGTACATAAAAGTGATTTTCAGCCTACCTTGCTGACACTGGAAAATGAAAGCAGGAAATTGTTGCATAAAGCATTTAAAATAGAGATTATGAAATTTGGAGTAATATTCTACAACCACAAAACAGGTGGTCTTGTGATTATTATAACAACTAATTCATTCCTCTGTGTAGGCTGTTGCAGTAGCCACCTTTCTGTCTTGTTTTCACTCTTGCCCTCACTCCCAGGCTCATTCTATTTTTTGCATAGATGCTAAAATGATCTTTTAAATATTTAAATCAGATCATATCTTTTTTTATTTAAATAGAGATTTCTAGTTTCTTTTTGGGATATAAAGAACCAGAAAGGGTCCCTTGTACCCTCACAACAAGAAAACCTGAATGAGCTGTAAGTTCACAATTTTCTTGAACTCGACAAGGAGCTGAGGTCTTTAATTAACCAATTAGCCTGAAATCTAGGGAGAAACATCTGCCTGCTACCAGAGACAGGCTGCAAGCTCGTACTCACCTAGGGTAAAAGCAGCTGCTAAGAAGAATCAAACGTTTCCCATCTTTTCTGATTTCCAGGTGTTCTCTGCATGTTAGAACATCTGCTATGTACTGATACAGTAATTTGTATAGGTCAAGTTCTAAGCAAGTTTGATCTCAGAAGTTTAATATGCACTGTCTTAATATTCAATAGTTAAGTACAGAAACATCTCAGTGAAGTCTGTTGCATTCTGAAACATAATTTTCAGTAATTAAAGTTTAATCATACTCTTCCCTGCTTCATTAAATAGTGTATACTTATTGTTAGGCTTTTATGGGTTAGAGGGTCATGCTTAATCTCACTTGCTGTACTCCATGAGAATATCTTGTATTCATTGAATAGCTAGAGATGCTGTTCTAGCTATTCTCTTCCTTCTGGAAAGCCTAAAAGCCATCTTCCCAAGTGACATAGTGCCTAGTGGGAAAGCCACTTCTTAGAAAAAGCAAGGAAAGAGTCTTGTTACCGTAGCTCTGGATAGAAGAGACCAATAGATGTGGCATGGGCAGGAACCCATGTAGGTCCCTTTCAGATCATGTATGTGTACTTGGCCACCTGCCCTTCCAAGGATCCCTTAGCTATGATTTCACTTTTGTGGTTTGAGTAACCTGCAGCCCAAAAATATTAAACAGAAAATTTCAGAAGTAAACAACTCATAATTTTTAAATTGTGTGCCTTTCTGAATAGCATGATAAAATTTCTTGCCCACTCCATCTCACTCAGGACATGAATCACTCCTTTATCCCTTTATGGATACAATGAATCCATGCTGTATATGCTACCCACCTATTAGTTGCTTTGTAGCTATCTCAGTTACCAGATTCACTGTTGCAGTATTGCAGTGTTTGTGTTCAAGTGACCTGCATTTTACTTAATAATAGCCCCAAAGTCCAAAAATAGTGATACTGAAAACTTTATTATAGTATAAGTGCCCTATTATATTGTAGATTATTTTTTTAAACTTCTTACTGTGCCTAATTTATAAATTAAATTTTATTGTGGATTTGTATAGGAAAAATTATGTATAATTTTTATATATAATAACATATATAAAACACTGCATGTCATATCTATAACTATATATACTAGATAGTATATATGGGTTTGGTACTACACAAGGTTTCAGGCAAGGTTTCCAAGAACCCGGGAGGTTCTTGGAATATATCCCCCAAAGATAAAGGAGGACTACTGTACAGGTGTGTGGGGGGTTCTACATACCTAATAAACTCAGGAGAGTGTGCATGATCATCCAGGTGTAGGTATGATGCTTTTCTAGAATTTTATATGTTGTTGTACCATGAGTTCTTGCTTTACAAAGGTCTGTCAGGATCTTTAGTTCTCTAGAATCGGTTGATGGGCTCCAATAAATTCACTTTGAATTTAGAAAGTCCAGTATGGTGACTTATGTCTGTAATCCCAGTAGTCAGGAGGCTGAGGCAGGAAAGTCCTGCATTCAAAGCCAGCCTGGACTGTATGGTAAGACCCTGTTGAAGAAAACAAAAACAAAAACAAAACCCTGAAGTTTTAGTTGGGAATGATTGTGCATCCCTGTAATCTAGCATTCGGGAGGCTGAGGCAGGAGGATTGTCATGAGTTCAAGGCTAGGCTGGGCTACATAGTGAGACCCTGTCTCAAAAAACAAAAACAAAATAAAAAATGAAATGTGAGACAAAATTTTGTATATTTTATGTATGATCTTTCTATAGAGAAGAATGATGACTTTCACTGGATTCTCAGAATGAGATGACTGAGATGTTATCGTTCTAACTCCTAATAACATATATTGTATTTGTTTCTTGTCTGTAAAATGTATGTTCACATTTATTCCAATAAATTATATTATTTTTAGAAAAATAAATACGCACAATAGTAAATAAGGTAGATTCTGATCATTACCTTCAGGCAGCATAAACGAAAATCAAAATGTGTGTTAACAGTTTCGTAAGAGCAGCACTCACGTTGTGATTTTGTATATCTGTCTCTACATCTGTATCTATCTCTGGCAACAACCTGTCCATCTACAAACATCCGCTCAACATGAGCTGTGTAGGTTGCAGGACTGGGCACTGAAAGACATGGGTTCCAGGTCCTGTTCTTCCCTCATATTTATTCTTGAGGAAATAATCTTTCCTTTCGGGGACTCACATTCTGCTGTATAAATTATCTCAGAATTACCTTTCAAATTTGAAATTCTAGGCCGGTGAGACGGCTCAGCGGCTTAAGCGCCTGCCTTGCAAGCGCGAAGGCCCGAGTTCGACTCCCGGAACCCACATACGAAAAAGGGGCCGGTGATATCGCTCAGCGGCACGGGTGCCTGTTGGCGCGCGAGGTCCTGAGGTCGTCCCCCCGGTACCCACAAAAAAAAAAATAAATAAATAAAACAAATTTGAAATTCTAGAATTCTATGACTGTACTGGAAAGTCTTTCTTCTATAATTTAATGGCTTTGATACTAACTTTCTCTTATGGATATAAAATGTAACTAGTAGTAGTGATGTTATGCTCTGTAATTATAAGAGATCTTCCTCTTGTTTTAATTCTGACTAGTGATCTGAACGTTAACAGGCTTGGAGAAGTATATGGACTTTTTATGTTTCTCTATAGCAAAAAATCTAGTAACATTCAATAAAATAAATTTTTTTCTTTGTTAGAAAGTTCTAGTAACTAATAGATGCTAATGTATTTTTCATTTTAAAATAAATGTGTACAGTATTTTCAATCCAAAAGATGTACAAAACTACAAAAACAATAAAGATCAGTGTGAAGAAAATATGAATGACTTTAAACTAATATCCTGGCCTCTATTATCTTTTATATGTGAATCTAGCTATTAGTAAGGCTGCTTATACACCCTGGTTTGCCTGGGACAATCCTATTTTATGTCTATATCTTTATTCCATGTAATAAATGAAATCTCTTCTACTCTGAAAAATTCTATAGTTTGGGATGCTAATTCAAAGATTATCCTGCTCTTAGTAGATTCTTTTTTTCCTTTGCTTTATTCCTGAACCTGCCTTAAGATATTCTTCCTCAAATTCTCAAACGTTTTACCCCTTCAGATGGGTCTTAAGAAAATCAATGGAAGCCAGAAAAGTAAGCTTTCATTGTTTTTTCTCTTTCATTTCCTAATGTAATTAAGAGTCAAATTTGTAGTGGTAATCCAACGTGCTTATTTTAAAGTAGTTTTCTGCTCTTCCATGTAGGAATTTAGAAGTCTGTTTTCCTTTCCTAACAAGAAAAAGCTGAACAAACTGAAAATCAAAGACTTTTCTTAACTCACCAGAGACCTGAGTCACAGGGCAGACCGTCACTCTGAAATCTGAAGAGTTACTGCAACCAGAAAGATGCCTGAAGTAACAGGCTTCATAAGTTGATAGAATATTTAAATAGGAACTTTGATAGTTTTTCTGGGGTCCGTGAAAAGCTGCCAGGGGCTGCACTCATGAGGGAGACCCATGTTTACAGCCTTTTCCTTGAGGAACTCCACCAAATTCTCACAAGGAAGGTCCCAGAAAGCTCACCACTTCTCAAGGCCATACCTTAGATAACAACTAAAAGACTGAGACCTAATTTAAAAATTAGTGAATCCCTTCTCCACTACAATCTATCTCTACATTAACAGTAATAATGGGTCAGAGTTTAGAGAGCTGCAAAATATTATAGTAGATCAAAGAGAAACTTCAAAACTCGGGGTGGACACACCAGAAGAGTGTGAAGTCTCCACTGTCTGTTTATAACTGTTACAACACTAAGAAACTAGCAAGAGCTCAATTCCTAGTAAGAACAGTATAAATCCTCATACAAAGGCTTATTTTCCTAAGTCCTCATTACTTGATAAAACTAATCTAGCTTTCAGCAAAAAATTGCAAGTTATGCCAGAAAGCAAGGAAATACAGATATAAAAACAAAGCAATCATCCAATATAACACAGATGTTGGAGTTATCAGAGAGCAAATTTAAAATAACTATAGTTCATATGTTAAACTCTCTAATGAAAAAATAAATAAATAACATGCAGAAAGTAGCTCTAAAAAGAATCAAACAGAATTGCCAGAAGTCAAATCACAGTAACATAAGTGAACACTGTCTTTGATGAGCTCATCAGTACACTAGACATAGTTGAGTAAAGAATTAGTGAGCTTGAAGATGGTTCAATAGACATTTCTTAAGCTGAGGTGAACAAAGAAGAAAAAAGGATGAAAAAAAGAGAAAGAAATCCAGAGAATCCAATAACTAATTACAAAGGTGTAACATGGATGTAGCAGAAAACGTATTTGAAATAATAATGTTTGAAATTTTTCTAAAATTAATGATAGACACCAAACTACAAATCCTTGAATCTCAGAGAGCAACAAGTAGATTAAATACTAGGAAATATACAGCTAAGCATATCATAAACTGCAGAAAATCATATACAAAGAAAAAACTGAAAGAAGCTGGGGGAAAATGGAGTGGCGTGGGGCGTCCCTTACAAGGGTGAGAATCACGGTTGATGTCTTCTCAGAAACTTTGCAGAGTAGTAAAGAGTGGAGCGAAATCTTTAAAGTGTTGCCAAAAAAAAAGCTATCAATATAGAACTCTATAGCCAGTGAAATATTTTTTCAAAAATAAAGTAGAAAGCAGGTGTAGTGGTGCATGCCTGTAATACCACCATTTAGAAGCCTGAGGCAGGAGAGTCATGAGTTCAAGGTCACGCTGGGCTATATAATGAGAAACTGTCTAAAAAAAAAGGAAAAAGCAGAAGCAGAAACAAAAGACTTTTAGACAAACAAAATCTAAGAAAAGACATTAAAATGTCAGGAAAGAAAGAAAATAGATTACGAGTAGAAAAGTAGATTAAAAATTTAGATCTACATAAAGCAAGGAATATCAGAAAAGGAAAATATGAAGGACTCTTCTGAATTTTAACTCGTCTAAAACATAAATGTTCAGTGAAAAAATAGTAACCCTGAGTTGGGTGCTTCTTAGCATGTGGATGTGCAAAATATATGCCAGCAGTATGCCAAGGGGTAGAGGAGAGGAGCTGGACATAACCCACTATGAGAAGTCTGTCCTCCAGGTGCCTCGTCCTTTCCTTCTCATGGAATCAAAGGCTCCTGTCCACAGTGTCCCTGTTCCCCTCTGCCTCCTGACTGACCATGGTGCCTCCCTATGTGGCCCCCAATGGCATGGCACAACCCCTCTTCTTAGGGACTGTGAATAATACACTATTTTTTCAACAGCAATCATCTCCTAACCATGTTGGCTTTATTGTACCCACTGTTTTCTATTAATACACTGTTTTAAAAACATTCAGATACATAAAAGGTAAAAGCTTGGAAAAGACACACTCTGCTAATACTCATCAAAAAATCTGGGTCACTATATTAATTTTAGGCAAATTATAGTTACTTGAAGGTAGAATGAAGGCTTATAAGCCATTGTGGAAGCATTATGATATGGCAAGATTTCTGTAATCCTTTGCAATTAAAAAAGAATCCTTTGTAATTTCATGTTCCTGTCTACCAGCATAAAGTATTAGACTGAAAAAAGTTAATTAATTCTTTATAACTTGTTTTCCCACCTGTCAGCATCAGGCTTTAGTGAAAAAAATGTGATTATGTTTTGCATTTGGATCTGGTGCATAAAAGCATTAAAGGTGAAGGTGAAGATGACCTGAGTGTTCCAGAGAGTAAAAAGAATGAGAGCAGAGGCATCGCAACAAGTGGGAGATCTGCTGCACTGCATGGGGAAAGAGTTTCCTTTCACACTGAAATAGCTGGGGAAGACAACTCCCTTTTCATCACTTGCATTGACAATGATTCAAATATGGAAACAGAATAGAGTCAGTATTCTTTTTTTCTTGTGATATATTACTTGTGCTCAAATGTTGTTGGACAGGAGTAAGGGATCTGTGCCAGGCAAGAAGGGGCCAAATAAGAAATACTTCCTTTTTGTGGAAGCAAAATATTAGAAAGAAATTTTATATTTTAGAGCTCTGAGGTTATAAGTCTGAATCCTATGGTCCTGCCCACAAATGAGCAGGCCATCAAATGAGAGTTTGGTAAGGAGGCTTACCATTTTACGTAGTGGATAATAGTAAACAAGATTATTCTATGTACAAGAACACTAACCTTTGCAATTAATTATAACTCCCATGAAATAAATAGTATCAACAGATGTTCGACTCCATACTCCTTTCTGCTTCACCTATGAATGCTCTTAACTGTCCCAAATATCTCCTTTTGTGACTTACTATGGTCCTCTCTTAAACACACTTTTTTCCTATAATGATCCTAGAAAAAGCTTCATTTTCCTTAGTTGGATCTGCAGATTCTATTATTCGTCAGTTAATCCCATAGAATTGAGTTGACCAAAAGGTAGTAGCATACCAGCGCACAGCTGGTATAAGTTGGTTACTTTGTTGGTAAACTGTCAGCTTTCTCATCCTTTCTTTACTCTTCCGCTTGTATTTTTTAAAAGTCTCTTTTCTTTTCATTTCCATATCAACTCTTCCCTCCTCCAACAAACAACAACAACAACAATGAAAAGTTCATGATTTGTCTTTCTCTATTTGATGAGAATATGCATATAATAAATTAACACAGCTTCTGACATAGAGGGCCAACTGTGGATTTCTATCCCCTTCCCCTTTGGGGAGATAAAAAAAAAAAAAACCAACAGCCGACCTTCTTATTTTTTGGCTCTCTACTGAATGCCCCTTGGAAGAAGGGGCCTCTGTAAGAATGAGAATAACCTGACTTTGTCGGGAAGTCCTTCTCTCTCGGCCCTCATGTGGTACCTCAGGACCCTCACGGGCTGCCCCATCTCAGCCCAGAGTTTTTTTTTTCGCTTTCAGAGCCCTGACCATGGAGCTTCTTCTTGGCCCAGCCTGGCTACTGGCCTGAGTGTCACAGTGTTGTCCTTCAGCTGGCAATGTCACTTCCTTCTTCGCAACTTCCTCAGTACCCCCCTGAACTTAGTCCTGAGGAAGATTTCCACTCCACTCTTCATCCAAGGTAAATCTTTTTTTAAAAAAGTGCTTTACTTGAAAAGAACTGAAGTTAACATGAGATTTGGGGGAAAGCAGACAAACCCAACTCGTGTGCTGGGGCTTCTCCCCTCCCTTCATCACACACACAGTCCCTAGGTCCTTCCCATGGCTTGTAGAGCCTCTTTCTGCCATTGGAAATACTGGCATCGGGATGGGGTTTCCTGCACCACACACTAGTCTTTTCTCTCCCTCCTCATTCCTGGCTGGGAAGAAGATCTTTGAAAAGCCAGTGTGAAGAATCATTCAAGTTCAGGTGTCCTATAAGTGTTCCAGGAAGTCTTTTACTTACTCCCTTCTGACAAATATGCAAGGCCTCTCAACCCACTCTGTTTGTTCTAGGTGCACAGTACAGGCTCATTTTTAACCTTGGAAGGAGGTCAGCTGTCAGCAGGACTGAAGCCAACAGGGACCCAGGAGGGGACAAATAAGCCCAGGAGGTAACTAACTACTAAAAGCCATAAGTCTCTGTGCCATATCATTCCATTTCTGGAAGATTTTAGAACTGACAAAACTCCAGTTACAGAAGGTAGATGAATTGTTGCTTGGAGCAGAAGTGGGAACACAAGAGAACCTTTGGAGATGATGAAAATATTTTGCATCTTGACTGTACTCCTGATTACATGGTGGCAGGCACACCACAATTCATTACACATTTAAAATTATAGCTCAATAATTAACTGTTTAAAAAGAACAGTGTAAAACATCATCCCTTAAAAAAGCAGGAAAGCCAAGGCAGGAGACCGAACTGGCTACATCTACAAGGGATGACCAAAAAATATGGTGAATGAGTAAATGTTAAAAATTTACTAGAGTAAAAGACACACCGCCACTATTTGCCCTCATAATACTTATCCTCTCTTTGAACACACTTATCCCATTGTTCTTGCCACTTCTGAAGCAGTTCTGGAAGTCCTCTTTAGGATCTTTACAATGATAATCAAAAGTATGGTGAATGTGACTGCTGTTTACCATCCAATGGAAAAGCAGGCTGTGTGTCCCCACCCACCTTACTGACTGAATCTGGCACCATGTGACTTCTGGTTCATCTTCCAAATGAAAATAACCACGAAAGAAGCATTTTGAACCAACTCAGGACATGCAGCCAGCCATGACAACGCAACTAAAGATACTTGTATTATTTACTGCCTCTCCTAGGGTCTGAATTCCTTCCTTGGGAACCCGCTGATGTCCTGCATGTTCACAAAGAGAACAGGCCCCTTGGTGTGGAGCAGAACTGCTTTACTGGTTTCCTCTCTTTCTTGTGTTTCTTGAGGTTCCGGTGCTGCTGTGGACGTTGACGGCGATACATCGTAATAAGAAAATCTGTGAATTTGTCTCGCACGGAAAACCCCAGATCCTATCCTCCCAAGTCCTGAACAGGATGTTACGGCATTCCTTCCCATTTGTTGTTTTGTTGGGACTGAAGGACACAAATGCTACCCTGGTATTCCCTGGCCTTTGTAGGGAGTGGTGCATCAGACCAGACCTCAGGACCCTGATTGCACTTTCTGCCTGCCCTGCTGCTTTAAGAATGTCTGCAGGTGTGTGTCGTGTTTCAGACCCCACTAGCAGCACAGTGTTTTTGTTTGTTTGATACAAGGTCTTTCTGTGTAGGCCAGGCTGGCCTTGAACTCACTACGTAACCCAGGCTGTCCTCGAACCCATGATCCTTGCATCAGCCTCCTGACAATGTACCTTTCTATGTTTTTAATAATCTCAATGATTCAGGATTGACATAAAATGTATTAAAGCAAAGTAAAGTCGTTACATAATTTAACTTCAATTTTGAAGAGGTTTGGAGGGCGACTATTTTCCTTGAAAATTTAATAAAATAGCTCTGTGGACGTTAATCTGCGTGGGCATTCAGCGAGTGCATTCACTCCTGCAGTGAGGTACTCTCCGGACCTCATTCAATTATAAATCTCTGTGACCTTGACCTACCTACCCTGGCACTGAATGAAAGTCACTTTAAATTACTCAATTCTTAAGGGATATCTTTATAACTTCTGTTATGTATAAAACTTTGCAAAATCAGTGAATTAATTCCTGAAGTTATAAAACAAACACCAAAATGATGGCGAGTTGTGTTAAAACTTAAATATGACTTCACTCAATTAATGAAAAAGTGCTTTTATTATCTATAATTTTTATTTATTTGTAAACCAATTTGCAAATGTTGGTTTATGAAAGGCCACTATTGTAAGTCTGTTCATAAATGTCGTTATGAAAAGAACTTGCTCAAGAAAAATTCCACTAAATCTACTGTTCTTTGTGATGTTGGGAGTGAAAGGGAGGTGTGTGTGCTGGAAGCTCGCTGGCTCAGGAGACCAAGAGGGAAAGCAGAAGTCCGGTGCAGCTTCTACTTCTAACTCAGGCTTTGGGCACTACACACCTGGGGCCGCTCTGTCAGAACTTTGAGGCTTATTTCATAATGTTTACTTTCCTGTGATAAGAAATCTTAAAACAGAAAATGCCTTATAGTTACCTTTGAAGATTGCTGAGGAGAATTCTGTTTTGTAGGACAAAAAAGCCCCCCAAATGGACCCAGTGGTGGCAGCATGGAGAGGAAAGCATCTTTGGGTGTTCTTGGGCCCTTCAGCAAGAGGAGAGGAGATTACAGTGCAGGAGAGGGTCTGAGGTGCAGGTAAGGAGTGGAAAGTGCTCTTGTGTCATGGCCTGACAGCTGTTGGTTGCCTTATGGAAGAGGAGGGAAAGCATATTTTGGTTGGCTGGAGCCCCACCTAACACCTGGCAAAATATGCCTATTGGTTGCTGTATTAGGGTTCTCCAGAGAAACAAAACCAATAAGATTACACCCATACACACACACACACTATTCTGAGAATTGACTCACACAATTATGGAGGCCAAGGAGTCTCAATAGTCTGCTGGCCAAAAGTTTGGGTTGGGAGGGATCAAGGGAAAGGCTGGAATAAGTCCTGGAGTTTGAAGGCCCAAGAGCCAGGAGCTCTGATGTCTGAGGGGAGAAGAGGACAGATGTCCCAGCTCTTCCTTTGCCTTTTCCTTCTACTGAGGTCCTCAGTGGCCTGGATGATGTCCACCCACGTTGGTGAGGGTAGATCCTCTTTACTCAGTATGCTGATTTGAATGCTAATCTCTTCTGAAACACCTTCACAGACACAACCAGAAATATTTTAACAAGTTTGTGGATATCCTTTAACCAAATCAAGTTGACATCTAAAATTAAGCATCATAACTCCAAACTTTGTCAACTTGGTGCCCATTTACATCTCCTTAAACCATACTTAAGGTCTTAGTTACTTTTTCTCATCGCTGAGACAAAATACCCAACACCCGAAGTTAAGGGAGGAAAGGTTTATTTTGGCTCACA
This sequence comes from Erethizon dorsatum, assembly GCA_028451465.1. NCBI lineage: Eukaryota > Metazoa > Chordata > Mammalia > Rodentia > Erethizontidae > Erethizon > Erethizon dorsatum. Next base: position 53,665,500 of record CM051828.1, read on the forward strand.
GTTTATAGAAGTTTCAGTCCATAATTGACTGGCTCCAAGGCAGGGTGAGGTGGCAGAGGGGCATCACAAAGGAGAAGCAGTTCATGGTAGGCAGAAGGCAGCAAAGCAGCGAAGTAGCGAAGAAGCAGCAAGTAACGGCAGAGACCCTCTTTCTTTCCTTTATATCTTATCCAGGCCACACACCCTTAGGATGGGCAGCACTCACACCCAGGGTGGGGCAGCCTTAAACCTAGCATCACACCGTGAATCATTCCCAGCATCGCATCCTTGATCCCGGGATCACACACCCTTGATCCAGCCACCTCTGAAAAGCCCCTCCTATGAACACATGAGGCTTTGGGGGCACATCTAGACACAAGGCATAACACCTAATCACCACATAAAGACAGTAATAAGGTCATACTTTTGCCTAATATAATACAACTTTCTTGCCTGCAATGAGGGCACATAAACCCCTTCTAAAACAAAAAGATAAGGTAAAGTCCTAGAATGATGGTGAATCTTCTCCTGACATAATTTAAATACTATGATACAAAATTAACAATATTTAAGTACTGATATAAAGCCAACACACCTTATGTTACATGATAAGAAAATAAGAGGGGAGGCTGGTCTCCTTTCCTCTTTCCAAGTACCAGAACCCTTGACCCCAAGAAGTCCTAAGATGGTTAAATCTATGAAAATGATCAGAATACAGAGCATTTCTTTTTTAAAAAAATTTTATTGGTACATTTTAGATATACATAATGATAACATTCATTATAGGGAATTCGTACCTATACATGACATATTTTGCTAATTCTTTTTTTCCATTCTCCTACCCTCCCTCTTCCCCTCCTTATTTACAGAAGCTTTCTTTCTATTTTTTCCCTCTATTCTCTTTTTTTTCTTGTCCCTTCCCTTCCCCTCCCCCTTCTTGTTCACTTCTCATTTGAACATTTTTCTTGCCATTTCCAAATATCTATTATACATTTTGGTCCTTATTTACATTTTTGGTTTCTCACACCAGAGAAACAATGCAGTATTTATACATGTGCATCTGATTTATTTCACTTATGAATCTCAAGGTGCATCCATTTAGCTAGAAATGTCTCAAGCTTATCCTTCTTTATGGCAGAGTAGTACTCCATTTTATTGAAAAACCACATCTTCATTATCCATTCATCAGTTGATGAGCACTTGGGCTGTTTCCAAGATTTAGCTATTACAAATTGTGCCGCTATAAACATGGGTGCACATATATTGCTGTGGTATGATGTTTTTAATTCTTCTGGGAAGATACCCAGAAAAGGAATAGCTGGGTCAAATGGAACCTCCAATCCTAGTTTTCTGAAGAATATCCACACTGATTTCCGCAGTGGTTGCACCAATCTACACTCCCACCAACAGTGGAGAAGTTTCCTTTTTCCCCACAGCCCCTCCAGCATTTGTTATTGGTTGATTTCTTTATAATAGCCATTCTTTCTGGGGTGAGATGGAATCTCAGCATTGTTTTAATTTGCGTCTCTCAAATGACCAATGATGTTGAACATCTTTTCATATATTTATTTGCCATTGTACTTCTTCATCTGAGACGTGTGTATTCATCTCAGATGCCCATTTTTGAATTGGGTCTTTAAATTTGGGGGGGTCTGGTTTTTTTTAGTTTTTTTGTATAGAATACAGAGCATTTCTAATACAAGTTCCAAATTTACACCATGACTCATACTTTTATTAGACTGATAATGTACAAGTAGTTCCAATCTTGTATTCATCATGTCCTGGAATTTGAGAAGAAAAAAATAAAATTTCCATAGTCATAAAAACTGTGTTTGGTGTAAAATTAGAGTTGACCTCTGGTTATCTTAAAACTCCCTCTCTTTTTGAAGCCTGGAAGGTCCTAAAAGTGTCCCCTGGTACCTTAGGGCAGTGCATGGCTCTGTTTGGATATTTACCCCAGCTTGTACCTTATCCTGCTTCACTAAGGAAGGACAGTAACAGGACTGAATGATGACAGTTGTTCTTACAAGTCCATGTTGTGAAAAGGAAAATGTTTCTGAAAAGATCTAAACTAATTGTGGCCCAGTATAAGTTGGCAGGAAGAAGACCCTAGGCTCTTATGCCTAATGACTTTTGGAGGAACTTTGACTGCATGGTGCTGTCTTCCTGATTATTCTTATAGATATTAAATTAACAGGAAGCACTGGCTTGAGGCTGTCTCTTTAAGTTTCTACATAACAGGCTACAACCTAACTTACTATCTAAAGGAACCAAAAAGCTAACTTAGCAGAAAATTTTGGGTAATTAATAGCTGGATTTCAGCAAATCACAAACAGCCAGTTTCAGCAAGTCATAGCTTGTCAACTAACAGGAGAGTGTCCAAACAAGACACGGCCTGGCTCTAACCCATCAAGCTACATCTGCACTTTATTTCCATTTTCTGTCCATCTGTGCTTACAGCCTCTGTTTCCAAGCAGAGCTCTCTGGACTGCTTTTGTTCTGAGTGCTGCTTGATTTGTGAGTCATTCTTTGCTCAAATAAACTCTACTAAATTTAGTGTGTCTAAAGATTTTTCTTTTTTTTAAACACAGGTTACCTGTGTCCTGGGTGTAGCTTTTGCACTAGCTTTCCCCATGGTCTAAACTGTTTACAGCCTCCCAGGAAAAGATTTATGAATCGTCATAGCTTATTTCCAGGCAGATTCCTAACCCATATCAAAGCCATTACCTGTCAGTCCAGACAAGCGACGGTCTCAAACTCTTTACAGAGCCCCTTTCTTATACACCTTCGCTTTTTGTTCATTTTTATCACCACCACTATGAAAAGTATTTGACCTTTTCTTTCCATATAAGGGGAAAATCACCTTTGTTTGTGTTATCTCCTAAATGTCACATCGATAAGATGAGATCCATAGAACGAAGCTTGGCTGACTGGGGCCTGTGGACAGTGCAAGGTACCTGTCCCAGGTGCTCCTGTCTCCTAGGCCTTTGCAGCCCCGATCCTGGGGTGGATCTGTATGAGGCAGGAGTAACTCTCAATGGGATGCAAGTTGCAAGTTTCCAGGTAAGAAGGGGTCAGAGCAGTGATGCAGTTGGACTGCAGTAATATCATAATTATTATTATTTTTTTCTTTATGTGGGTATCGGGAACCAAACTCAGGACCTCGAGCTTGCCAGGCAGGCACTTATGCCGCTAAGCTATATCACTGGCCCTATCATAATTATTTTGAAGCTAACGTTTTTAGGAAAAAATATTCTATAATTCTCTGCTATGTAATACATGTCTCAGAACATTTTTGCTTTTTGTGTTCACTTTTTTTTTTTTGTGTTCACTGTTTTTGTTTTTGTGGTATGGGGGATCAAGCTGAGGGCCTCAAGGGGTCTACCACTGAGCCCTGATTTTTTTAAATAGCTGGATAATTTTAATATTCCCTGAGCAAATACATCAACAAATGGGGCAAATTATCATCAGACATGTCATACTCATGTATCATCACTTAGAGTGAGCAGTAAGTTGCTTGATTTTAGGAGGACTTTTAAGCTCCAAACCTAAAAGAAATTTAAATGGGAAAAGCCAAACCCAAAAGAGTTAGAATAAATTATAATTTGGTTTTATTTCCATCAGTGCCTTTAGGTTTTCTGCCAACTAAATCTTACTGAAATGTTGAAAAACCAAACAAAGCAACAACAAAACCTATCTTACCTGGAAGATGACTTAATGCAAGGACAACCTCTTAATCCAAGATGGGAAGACAATGATCACTTCAAGGTCTGTGGCCAGAAGAGGGTAGGAAATGGCATTCAGTACCTACTGAGGCTTCCCCACCTATTCTATATGCTGAGTGTATGGGAAGTTAGAGGTGCATTTTTAGCGTTTTTATTGCAGGAAAACTGCCACGTTGGTTTTTTGCAATGGGGCATGCCAGTTATTTCAGTTGTGTTTCTTTCTTTTTGTGACACATTTTGAAAAATGGTTCAAGTTCAAAAAACAGTGTATTTGATTTTTGCCTCCCCGAGAGACATTTTAGACCTTTATTGAGTTCATTTTTATTGTTTATTCTTAATAAAGGAACAACTTTATGAATAACATTCTGATATTAAAATAAACATGGACTTATTCAGCAAAGGAACCTTATGTAATTTGAATTAAAATTAAATAACAATGCTAACTTTCATAGCTTTGCCATTTCTTGAACTGACACTTGGAACTGAGTGTTGCTACTTTATAAGTCTTAAGTTATTTTCTAACTTTTAAAGAGTGACTCTGTTATACTTTTTTGTGAGTTTGTATTTCCGATAAAATTTTCGAGCACATTTTTGGACTGAATTTTTGAAGAGAACTAGGCATTTTGTACATAGAAGATTCTAGGATTAAGTTATAAATGAAAACAAATTATTTAAATTAGATTACTCAGGAGTCACTTCAGATTACGTGCATTTTCTAAGGAGGAAATATACTTTCGATCATTGTTATTTTCTGTTTGGAGAAGGATTTAAGGTTCTGTGCAGCATTCCAAAGTAACCAGAACCACATTGGCTCATTTATGCAACAGGACACTAGATGGCGCTGTTCCCCGGGGGAATTGACAAGAATTAATACCTGATCTTTAAAGCGTATTTCAGGAGTTGGTTGATTGTGTGTTTTCCAGAACTGAGAAAAAAAATATTCCCTTTATTTTTGGCTTAATGAAGTTTTAACTTTATGAATGCACATCCGCAATTAAAACAAACACGGACTTATTAAGTAAGATCATTTTCATTGTTGTTGACAAGGTGGCCTTGAAATCCTGGGCTTCATGTTCCCGGGTATCTGGGACTAGGCCCGCTAATAAGGTCACTCTGTAAGTTAGATGGTGAGTAAAGGTGACAGGATGGTGGGTGGCGAGTCTATAGTTTCACGGTACTAAAGTTAATTCACAGATTATTATGTGTTGTTGTCAATACACTTATATAGAGGAGTTACACAGAACAGTTTTAGATCTACTAAAAAATTAAGTAGAGATTTTCTGTCTGTTCTGTATAGTTTCCTCTATTAGTACATCCATTGTGCATTTGTCACACACAAATATCACACACAAATGAATGATGTTGAGATACTACTATTTACAGATACTATTAACAAAAGCCCACACTTCATTTAGATTCTCTTAGTTGTCCCAGGATCCCACCCAGAACCCCACGGTCCACTCAGTCGTCGTGTCTCCTCCCCTCCTCTTGCAGTTTCCCAGACTTTCTTTATTGCGAGTGGACTTGAAGGTTCGGAGAGTTTGGGGTCTGGTCTATTGGAAAACGCCCCGCTCTTGGAATTTGATGTTTTCCATAAGTAGCAGGAAGTCACTGGTGCTGGGAAGAAGGCCACAGGGGCGGAGTGCCATGTCCCTACATCAGGTCAAGGGTGCATACTATCAGTGTGGCTGCTCACTGTGGGTGTTGCCTCTGGCACCTGGCTGTGGAGGTGCCTGCCAGGTTTCCACGCTGTGCAGTCCTTTTCCTCCCTGCCTTGCTGCATTCTTTGAAAGGAAGAGCACAGTGAACCTTGAGCAATTGTGCTGTTAGGCTTCACCCGTGAAGGTGGCCTCTCTATGTGAGTGATCCGGACCTCTTCTGCATTTATCTATCTAATTAATTACTTATTTAATACCATTGTAGACTTACGGATATTTATTTTAGTATTGGTTTTAGTCCAACACTACTTCATTTATTTATTGGTCCAGCTTTGGCTCCTGTGTCTCCTCAGCATACCCTTGTCATTGTGGAATTTTTTTAGCAACTTATTTACTTTTTAATAGATTTTGTTCAGTCTTCAAATAGGATTTAGCCCCATTATTGTGGAAGTGTGTCTCTTTTCCACTACTAATGTAATATACAAAAATGAAAATTGAAAGATACATGAAAGTAGGAAGAAAAAAAGAGCACAATTTAATATTTATTATGACTTCAATGTGTTCTCTTGGAATGTTTTTTATTTTTCTATTTTTATTATTTTGCTTTCTTCCATTCTTTTAAAAAATAAATTGATTCATTCTTTGACAATAATTACATATGCTGATTATTTCTGCCTAACAATACCTCTAGACATTTTCTCACCTTTTTTACATACACAGCATTACAATGTTCTACATTGTTCAGTTAACCTTTCCTTTATAATTGACTAAAATTGACCCCTAAGTATTCTCAGTGCATTGCATAATTCTGGATGCATAGCAGACTTTGAATATATCATGATTGAACGAATTAACCATTTAGAAAGTTCCTATTTGTGTGTGCATGTGTGTGTTGTTAGGGATCAAACTGAGTGTCTTGTGTATGCTAGGCAAATATTCTACCACTGAATTATAATCCCAGCTATAGTTTCAATGTTTTGAATAGTGATGCAATGAGAATATTTTAGCCTAAAAGTTATTTAAGCAGTTTTACATTGTTTTGAATGTTTAAGATTTCTAGACGTGGAGCTGGGTCCAATAATAACATCATTATTTTTTAAACTCTTGATTTATAATTAGATTTTACAAAACTGGGTAAATGGTATGAGGTTTACCCACGGAAAGACAGGAAAATATATTGTCAAATATGCAATTAAGCAAGTTGAGAGTCTAAACGAAACCAGCTGACTAATAAGAAGCACTGCTTTTCCTAGAAACAATGTCTAATTCAGAGCCTGGATGCTGCTCTTCTCAGCATGCACTCTCACTGCTATGCTGAGTTGGGAAGAGTTGTATTCCTGGTTTGCTCACCTCAGCTCAGCACGACACAGGAGAAGAATACAATCTATGCTTGGAGCAGTACTGGCCGCCTGACCCTCTCAAGAGCTGTCCCCAGTGTGTAGAACAGTGGCAGGCCAGTCTTCTCTGAGGACTCCCTCAGATCACTGCTTAATCCTCTTCCTGGGCTATGCCAAAAACTCATTACAAAGCCAGCCCCATGCTGAGAACACTAGAAGCTAGACTCCTGCGTCTGATAGGAAGTGAAATAGTAAAAGCACAGCAACAGATTTCTGTCAGTTTTTAAAAATGATTTTTCTCTCCGAGCAGGGAAGTCTACTCCTTATTTTGCATACCTTGGTGTAATTTCTTTGGGGGATTTTGCATTCAGATGGTAAACTATGCGCATTGCTGAACGTTGGTTTGGGATGTGTTTCAAAGGATCATTTGTAATATTACTGATTAATAGGGAGAAAAATTTTCCGATTCAACTCTTTGGAGTTGCTTTAATCAAACATTTACTTCCCATACTTCCTTTTTCCGTATTCCCTTCTGCACACTGAGCAGCTGTCTGGAATGTGCTTTGGATATTTTTGCCTGTGTGCTGTTCAGGGAGCTAAGTGATGGTGCCCATCACTATTGAATTAGTGGTGTGGGGTGGGGGAGGCTGCTTGTGTCTAGGTGCTCTTTAATATGAAGTACAGCTCAATGAGTCCCAGCACTCAGCACAGTGCCCGCCACACACCAGATGACCAGCAAATGATAATTGACTGAATACCTGGGTCAGTGAGGTTCTGGTGTTTTACGGTTATACAGTCCCTACAACTAAGAATAACTTCACTCAAATTACCTGTGCCCAAGTTCTAGTTTCTTTAGGAGAGGGAGGTGGTTTTATTTATTTTTTTAATCTTTATTTTTTTCAGGATAATGCCTTTTTTTCTTTAAAAAATTTTTTTTTCATTAGATTTTATTGGTACATTTTAGATATGTGTAACTATCACATTCATCACAGAGAATTTGTACCTGTACATGATATAACTTGTTTTTTTTTTTTTTTTTTTTTTTTTTCTCCCCTATTCCCCTACCCTCTCTTTAACCCCTCCAGGGAGGTGGTTTTAAATGACATCATTGACAACAAAATACCATCATCTTGGGCTGAGGGTGTAGCTAGTAGTGCTTGCCTAGAGTGTGCACGGCCCTGGGTTTGCTCCCCAGCATCGCCAACAAAACAAAGCAAGAAAACTCTGAGGACTGTGGTAAGAAATCACAGGACTTCTTTCTCCTAAAATAACTTGATGTTAAAAACAGAAACAAAATGTTTAGAATACCTACATGTCCCTTGGAATAATGACATTGTGAAAGCTGACTGCTTCTGATATAATTACTACCTGCGTGCAAGAGTGTGCTCATGAATGTGGCTCAAGATGCACGTGTACAACATATTTTCCACAAATCATATTTACCTACAAATCAGAGATGAGCCTGGTTGTGGCTGCTGCTGCAGCACCTCCCACCCTCAGAGATCCTCCCTCTGGTGCTGCCTGGCTGCCCGAGCAGCTGGCCCTGGGCCCGGTGGGACAGACTCAGCACGTGCTTAGGGTGCCTGAGGAGTGTTCTAAGCAGTGCAGCCCCTTGCTTTTGATGGTTTCTGCTTTTAATTTCCTGCCTTAGAACTGTCCTTATTTTGAATCCCTATCCAGCAATCAGTGATACCAGCCCCCATGGCAGGCTTCCAGTCACTGTATTTTCCTCTGGCTAAATGCACATGCTGTCTGCACAGTGGCTTTGGTGACAGCCTTTCCCACTTCCTGTGACTAGCTGTAGACTGGATGGTGCTTTCAAATCCTTTTTCTTAGTTAATAGGTGGCAGCTTGAAAACTTGACAGAGTAGGTCTTGAGGAAACCCAGCTTGGAGAGGTTCAAAGGCCTTGGGGAAGGCAGGAAGGTACGGTGCAGTCCCATACTGCTCTGACCAGCATACTGCCTGTAAAAGGGGCCTGTGGCAGTGACTAAACTTTGAAATCCTCCCAGCTACGGTAGGGAGAGTACAGGAAAAGGAGAATGCCCTAACTGTGCTCTGCCCTGTCAGTGCAGTTTAGTTCTGTAAAGTCAATATTAGCTTGGATTTGTTTCCCAAGAGACTGGGTGCTATGGCCTGGAATGAGCCCAGATTTATACACTGAGCTCTTAACCCCCAGTACCTCCGCATGTGACTGCATTTCAATACAGGGTCTTGGCAGAGGTAGCTAAGTTAAAATGAGGTCAGGAGAAGGGGGTCTTGACTGCTGAGCTTATATGATGAGGAAATTTGGATATAAACAGGAATGGAGAGGGAAGACCATGGAAGACACAGAAAGAAGTCCTCTGGAGAGCTGTTTCAGTTACTTTTTGTCACTAGGACAAAATACCCAACACCCACAACTTAAAGTGGGAGAGGTTTATTTCTGCTCACAGTATTGAGAGGGTTCAGTCTACAGCTGGCTGGCTCCATGGCAGGAAGGGCATGGTGAAAGATTTGGCAGAGGAAAGCTGCTCATATCATGGCAGCCAGAAAGCAGAGAGCAAAGGGAGATGTGACCTTCTAGCTCAGGCCCCGTATCTGGCCTCTTCCGACCAGGCCACACCTCCTAACAGCTAGTGAGCCATGGACTCATCTCCCCAGACCCTATCACCTTCCAAAAGCCCCACCTCTGAACACGGGAGTCCTCTGGGCATCATTTCAGATCCAACCAAAAAGAGCCAAGCCAAAGAGAGACCTCAGGAGGTCACCACTCTGCTGGCACCTTGATCTTGACTTCCAGCCTCTAGATCAATGGCAAAATAAGTACCTGTTGTTTAAGATTCCCAGTCTGTGGTGCTTTGTTATGGCAGCCCCAGCACACTAGGCAACGAGTTTTAGCAGGGTCCTTCGTGTTAGCTCACATTCCGAATACCCCAAGCATTCCTGAAGTGAGGTAGGCCCCCTCTTGGAGGTGGTTAGATCATGGCTTCCAATGTCCATAAGGTTACTGTACATTTGGCAATTGCAGAGAGCAACCTCCCAGCAACCTCAGGCAGCCTGAGGTGGAGGCACTTGCTGGAGCTCTGCAGCATCCTTCCTGGTGGATGGCTGATCACACCAGTGTACCGTGGTGTGGGATTTCTGTTCACTCATGTCCCTCACACTCACCTCTGCCATTCCAAACCCTCTGTCTTGTCTTCATGGCTCAATTGCATGGCTTCCAGGAGATGGCAGTGCTGATGTTGTGGCGGGGTGGGATGTACGCACCGCTCATCTGGAACACACAGCTACTGGGGTTGTAAACTCTAGGTACCAGTAATAAAGAGGCAGAGTTTAAAATAAAGGAAGAAGGTTTGTTTGGAAGAGGGTAGAAAAAGAGAGGATAGACAGCTATTCTGGAAGAGTAGGGGTATCAGAAAGGAATATCTGTGATTTTTGTTCTCAGCTCTTTTTTATTAAGACTGGTGTCCCTGTCCCATGTTGGGCACCTGAAACTTGCAGCAGTTGGATTGGCTCTCTGGCTGTCTGTGACCATAGCCTGGATACCTCTGTCTATATCCTTTTGGCCACTTGATTCCTTCCTGCCCTTTTGTGATGGGTAAGTGTGGGGAGGGGGAGCCTCATAGAAGGGCAGCTTAGAGTTAGAAATTAAGTCAAGGGGACATGTGTGTATCTGACGCAGTGGTATAGTGATGTTAAGTGACAATATACGTATAAGAATATATGTATAGGTGTGTGTCTTTTATATATTAAATAAGAGTCCTTAAGTGGCTGCCCTTTGTCTCCTTTGTACTTTATCAGGTGAGAGTGGGGGCTGGTTATCCTGGTCTTTCATCTTCCTGGCTACATCCCTGCTTTTTTTTTTTTTTTTTTGTGGGTTCCGGGCGTCAAACTCAGGACCTTGCGCTTGCCAGGCAGGCGCTTATGCCGCTGAGCCATCTCACCGGCCCTACATCCCTGTTTTGCCTGTGGATTCTTCCTGCTAAATTCTTGTGTTAATTGTGTTACTTGGCACCTTTCCAGGTCTGGTCTCTCTCTTTCTTTAGCTTTGTCTTCTAATTGCTGGAGTCTAACTGCAGAGGCAAAAGCTGCCTTTAGTAAGATTTCCTATTAATTTCCTTAATAAAGCTCAATGAAATCCTAGTTCACCCTTTTTTCTGCCTCTGACCCCGTGTCCCTACAGTACTGCCCCTCTGCTGCACAGACAGAGCCTTCATCTGGCCACCAACCCCTCGCCAGTGTCTCTGCCACCTCAGCAGGGGACATCCTCCTTACCTCCTTCTTCCACCACTTTACAGAAACAGCTGGGGTTGAGAGCTCTTGCTAGGTGCTGGGGATAATCCCCTGCCCTCAAGGAGCCCAGGGCCCTCATTCCAAAGGCAACATCTCTCCTGCTGTTTTTATCCTCCTCTGCCTTATTGTTGCACTTGACACTGTGCCTTAACATGCTTTTTTCCATACTCTGATGTTTTGACATTTAGGGCCTTGCTGAAAGTGGTGGAGGGACTGCTTGCCGATCCCAGAGCCTGCCAACTGATTCTTAGAGAGTGCTCAACTCCCTCAGTAGCTCACCCTTCATATGTAAACTGCCCAACAAGAGTTTACAGATGCCTCCCACCATGGTCACTTGCCCTTTTGTCTGGGGTCTGGGTGGCACGGTATTTTGTGGCAGGAGAACATGGCAGAAGAAGCCTCTTCACTTTATGGTGGCCAGGAAGCAGAAAGAGAGAGAGAGAAAAGGAGGAGGAGGAAGAGGAGGAGGAGGAGGAAGAGGAGGAGGAGCTGTGGTCCCAATATTCCCTTCAAGGATACACCCCCAGTGACCTATTCCCTTTTACTGGCCTCCTAAAGGTTCTCCCACTTCCCAATAGCACCATGGGTAGGGGACCAAGCCTTTAACACAGAGGCCTTTGTGGGTCAATTCTAAACCACAGCACCCAGCTTCCCTCTTCCTGATGGCAGATTCTCCCAGGTTGCTTTATTGACCACTCCTATAATGTCACTAGGGTGCTGCATTAATTTGATAGGACTGCTATAACACAGTACCACAAACTGGTTGGCTTAAATAGCAGAAATTTATTGTCTCACAGTTCTGGAAGCCAGAAGTCTTCGATCCAGTGTCAGCAGGGTTGGATACCAAGTCTCTTTCTTTTTTTTTTTTTTTTATTTTAAAGAGAAGAAAAAACAAATCAAAAGAAGAACAAATTTTCAAAACAACATAATAGGAGGGTAACAATGGTTAATACATTACGTATTACTATCTTTAAGTTAGTTATTCAGGATACCAGACATTAGCATTCAATTGTCCAAACATTATTGGCACAAACCTTACTCTTCAATGAACTAAGTAAAATTGGTAGTGTATCTATCTTAACCATCATATATATATATATATATATATATATATATATATATATATATATATACAATTTTTTTTCCCTTTCCCTTCTTTCTTTTCCCTATTCCAGTCTTTCTTTCCTTTTGACCAGTTTCTTTTTGATTCACCATGTCTATTGTACATTTTGGATCTTATTTACTCTTTCAGTTTCTCATACTAGAGAGACAATACGATGCTTACACATGTGCTTCTGGTTTATTTCACTTATGAGTATTTTCTCGAGTTGCATCCATTTACCTATAAAAGTCTCCAGTTTATCCTTCTTTATGGCTGAATAGTACTCCATTGTATAAAAATACCACATCTTTCTTATCCATTCCTCAGTTGATGGGCATTTGGGTTGTTTCCAAGATCTGGCTATTACAAATTGTGCTGCTATAAACATGGGTGCACATATATCGCTGTGGTACGATGTTTTTAATTCTTCTGGGAAGATGCCCAGAAGGGGAATAGCTGGGTCAAATGGGACCTCCAACCCTAGTTTTTTGAGGAATCTCCACACTGACTTCCACAGTGGCTGTACCAGTCGACACTCCCACCAACAGTGAAGAAGGGTTCCTTTTTCCCCACAGCCCCTCCAGCATTTGTTATTAGTTGATTTCTTTATAGTAGCCATTCTTTCTGGGGTGAGATGGTATCTCAGTGTTGTTTTAATTTGCATCTCTCGAATGACTAGTGATGTTGCACATTTTTTTGTATATTTATTTGCCATTAGTATTTCTTCATCTGAGAAATGTGTATTCATCTCAGATGCCCATTTTTGGAGTGGGTCTTTAAATTTGGGAGGTCTGATTTTTTTGAGTTCTTTATATGTTCTCGATAGTAATCCTTTGTCTGAGGAACAGCTGGCAAACATTTTTTCCCACATTGTGGGTTGTCTCTTCACTCTGTTGGTGGTTTCTCTTGCTGTGCAAAAGCTTTTTAATAAGATGAGATCCCAGTTATTGATTCTTTGGGATAGTTCCCGTGCGGTTGAGTTTTTATTCATAAAGTCTTTGCCTACACCAATGTCTCCAAGGGTTTTACCTATCCTACCTTCCAGCAGATTTAATGTTTCTGTTTTTTTTTTTTTTTTTTTTTTAAAGAGAAGAAAAAAACAAAACAAATCAAAAGAAGAACAAATTTTTCAAAACAACATAATAGGAGGGTAACAATGGTTAATACATTACGTATTACTATCTTTAAGTTAGTTATTCAGGACACCAGACATTAGCATTCAATTGTCCAAACATTATTGGCACAAACCTTACTCTTCAATGAACTAAGTAAAAATGGTAGTGTATCTATCTTAACCATCTTATATATATATATACAATTTTTTTCCCTTTCCCTTCTTTCTTTTCCCTATTCCAGTCTCTCTTTCCTTTTGACCAGTTTCTTTTTGATTCACCATATGTATTGTACATTTTGGATCTTATTTACTCTTTCAGTTTCTCATACTAGAGAGATAATACGATGCTTACACATGTGCTTCTGGTTTATTTCACTTATGAGTATTTTCTCGAGTTGCATCCATTTACCTATAAAAGTCTCCAGTTTATCCTTCTTTATGGCTGAATAGTACTCCATTGTATAAAAATACCACATCTTTCTTATCCATTCCTCAGTTGATGGGCATTTGGGTTGTTTCCAAGATCTGGCTATTACAAATTGTGCTGCTATAAACATGGGTGCACATATATCGCTGTGGTACGATGTTTTTAATTCTTCTGGGAAGATGCCCAGAAGGGGAATAGCTGGGTCAAATGGGACCTCCAACCCTAGTTTTCTGAGGAATCTCCACACTGACTTCCACAGTGGCTGTACCAGTCGACACTCCCACCAACAGTGAAGAAGGGTTCCTTTTTCCCCACAGCCCCTCCAGCATTTGTTATTAGTTGATTTCTTAATAGTAGCCATTCTTTCTGGGGTGAGATGGTATCTCAGTGTTGTTTTAATTTGCATCTCTCGAATGACTAGTGATGTTGCACATTTTTTTGTATATTTGTTTGCCATTAGTATTTCTTCATCTGAGAAATGTGTATTCATCTCAGATGCCCATTTTTGGAGTGGGTCTTTAAATTTGGGAGGTCTGATTTTTTTGAGTTCTTTATATGTTCTAGATAGTAGTCCTTTGTCTGAGGTACAGCTGGCAAACATTTTTTCCCACATTGTGGGTTGTCTCTTCACTCTGTTGGTGGTTTCTCTTGCTGTGCAAAAGCTTTTTAATAAGATGAGATCCCAGTTATTGATTCTTTGGGATAGTTCCCGTGCGGTTGAGTTTTTATTCATAAAGTCTTTGCCTACACCAATGTCTCCAAGGGTTTTACCTATCCTACTTTCCAGCAGATTTAATGTTTCTGTTTTAATATTTAGATCTCTGATCCATTTTGAATTTAGTTTAGTGCATGGTGAAAGATATGGATCTAGTTTTAATCTTCGGCATGTGTAGAGCCAGTTTTTCCAGCACCATTTATTAAAGAGGCTATCTTTCTTCCAGCGAATGTGTTTGGCACCTTTGTCAAAGATAAGGTGGCTTAGTATGTCTGGGGTTGTTTCAGCATCTTCTAATCTGTTCCATTGATCTTCAGGTCTGTTTTTTTGCCAGTACCACACTGTTTTTATCACAGCAGCTTTATAGTATAATTTCAAGTCGGGGATTGTGATGCCCCCTGCCTTGCCTTTGTTGCCCAGAATTGCCTTTGCTATTCTAGGTCTCTTCTGATTCCAAATGAATTTTAGGATTGTTTTCTCTAATTCTGTGAGATATGCTGTTGGAATTTTGATTGGAATTGCATTAAATCTGTATAACAATTTTGGAAGTATGGCCATTTTCACTATATTGGTTCTTCCTATCCAGGAGCAAGGGATATCTTTCCATTTTCTGATATCCTCTTCAATCTCCTTTTTCAGAGTACTGTAGTTTTCAGTATAGAGGTCTTTTACATCCTTCGTGAGGTTGATTCCTAGGTATTTCATTTTTTTGGATGTTATTGTGAAAGGTATTGTTTCCCTAATTTCTCTTTCAGTAAGTTTGTTATTTGTGTACAGGAAGGCTATTGACTTTTGAGTATTGACTTTGTATCCAGCTACACTACTGAATTTGCTTATTAAATCTAGCAGTTTTTTAGTGGAGTTTTTGGGGTCTTCTGTGTAGAGTATCATGTCATCTGCAAATAATGATAATTTAACTTCTTCCTTTCCAATCATTATTCCTTTTATTTCTTTCTCTTGTCTAATCGCTCTGGCTAAAGTTTCCAGAACTATGTTGAATAAGAGTGGGGACAGTGGACATCCTTGTCTTGTTCCTGATTTTAGAGGGAAGGCTTTCAGTTTTTGGCCATTTAGTATAATATTGGCTGTTGGTTTGTCATAGATAGCTTTTACCAGATTGAGATAAAGACCCTCTATTCCAATTTTCTGTAGGGTTTTTATCATGAAAAGGTGCTGGACTTTGTCAAAAGCTTTTTCTGCATCTATTGAGATGATCATGTGATTTTTGTCTTTGGTTCTGTTAATATGCTGTATTACATTGATTGATTTACGTATGTTGAACCATCCCTGCATCCCTGGGATGAATCCAACTTGGTCATGGTGTATAATCTTCTTGATGATTTGTTGGATTCTGTTTGCCAGTATCTTATTAAGGATTTTTGCATCTATGTTCATTAGGGAGATTGGCCTGTAGTTCTCTTTCTTAGTTGGGTCCTTCTCTGGTTTTGGTATCAGGGTAATGCTTGCTTCCAGGAATGAATTTGGGAGTATTGCTTCCCTTTCAATTTCATTGAAAAGTTTGAGAAGTAGGGGCGTTAGGTCTTCTCTAAATTTCTTGTAGAATTCGGCAGTGAATCCATCAGGGCCTGGACTTTTCTTTGTTGGGAGGTTTTTAATTACATCTTCAATTTCATTGGTTGATATTGGTTTATTTAGGATTTTTAAATCTTCTTGATTTAGCCTTGGTAATTCATACGAATCTAGGAATCTGTCCATTTCTTCTGCATTTTCCATCTTAGTAGAATATAAATTTTCAAAATAGGTATAGATGATCTTCTGGATTTCTGCAGGGTCCGTTGTGATATCACCCTTTTCATTTTCAATTGCATGGATTTGAGTCTTTTCTTTTCTTTTTTTAATAAGGTTGGATAAGGGTTTGTCAATCTTATTTATTCTTTCAAAGAACCAACTTTTTGCTTCATTGATTCTTTGTATTGTTTTTTTATTCTCCAATACGTTAATTTCTGCTCTGATCTTTATAATTTCCTCCCTTGTACGGGCTTTTGGCTTAACCTGCTCTTCTTTTTCTAGAAGCTCGAGGTTCACCCTTAAGTTGTTTATTTGCGCTTGCTCTATTTTCCTGATATAAGTATTTAATGCTATAAATTTCCCTCTTAGGACGGCTTTCATTGTATCCCATAAGTTCCGGTATGTTGTACTGTCATTGTCATTCAGTTGTAGAAAGTGACTAATTTCTTCTTTAATTTCATCTGTGACCCATTGGTTGTTCAGGAGGATGCTGTTTAATTTCCATGTGTTTAGGGAGTTTTTGTGGGATCTTTTGCCATTGATTTCCAATTTCATTGCACTATGGTCTGATAATATGCATGGGATAATTTCAATTCCTTTGCATTTACTTAAGCAGGTTTTATGAGCTAGTATGTGGTCTATTTTGGAGAACGTCCCATGTGCAGCTGAGAAAAATGTGTATTCTGATGTTGTGGGATGGAACACTCTGTAGACATCTACTAAGTCCATTTGTTCAAAAGTTTGGTTCAGTTCTACTATTTCATTATTAATTTTCTGTCCAGTTGATCTATCTTTTTGTGACAGTGGAGTATTGAGATCTCCCAATATAATTGTATTAGTGCTTATTTGATTTTTCATGTCCTTTAGTACTTGTTTTATATAGCTGGGTGCATTGGTATTTGACGCATATATATATATGATTGTTATCTCTTCCTCTTGGATTGTTCCCTTTACAAGGATGTAATGACCATCTTTATCTCTCTGAATCCTTCTTGGCTTGAAGTTCACTTTGTCTGCAAAAAGAATAGCTACCCCTGCTTTTTTCTGGGTTCCTGTGGCATGGAGTATTGTTTTCCATCCTTTGACTTTCAGTCTATGAATTTCTTTCTGAATTAAATGTGTTTCTTGTATACAGCATATTGTTGGATCTTGCTTCTTGATCCATTTCGCCAGTCTGTGCCTTTTGATTGGTGAATTGAGACCGTTAACATTGATGGTTAAAACTGATATGTATTGACTTGTCATGATATTTTCCTGTTGTTGGTTCCCACTCTTTGTTTTTCTGCTTTCCGGCTATTTAATTATTTGCCCTGCCTGGTGGATTCCTTCTGTTGGGGTTCCTATCTCTTTCTAGAATGTCCTTCAGAACGTTTTGGAGTGCTGGTTTGGTGGTCATAAATTTTCTCAGATGTTCTTTGTCATGAAAGTATTTTATTTCTCCATCAATTTTGAAAGATAGTTTTGCAGGGTACATCAATCTGGGCTGAAAATTATTTTCCTTTAGAGCTTGCAATACATCATTCCAAGCTCTTCTTGAATTGAGGGTTTGTGCTGAAAAGTCAGCTGTGATTCTGATGGGTTTTCCTTCATAGGTGATTTGTCTCTTCTCCCTAACAGCTTTTAAGATTCTGCCCTTCTGTTGAATTTCTGGGATCTTGACTATAATATGTCTGGCTGAAGTTTTTTTTTGATCATGTCTAGTTGGTGTTCTAAAAGCTTCACTTATAGGGGTGTCAAATTCCTTTTCTCTTCCAGGAAAGTTCTCCCTGATTATGTCTTTGAACAAGGTTTTAATGTCGTTGATGCTATCTCCTGCTTTTTCATTTATTCCAATTATTCTTAAGTTGTTTATCTTTGAGTCATCTAGCAGCTGCTGAATTGATTTTTCATGGTCCCTTGCTATTTTTAAGAATTTTTCCATTTCATGATCACTAATTGCAAGCTTGTCTTCTATATCTGGGATCCTGTCCTCGCATTGGCTTATTCTGCTACAAATACTTTCAATGGAATTTTTTATCTCTTGGGTATCTGCTTGAATCTGCCTTATGGATTCCATTTCTTTCCTATGCTGAGCATTCATGGTTTCTATAGTTTTCTTAAGTTCAT
The DNA here is from genome assembly GCA_028451465.1 of Erethizon dorsatum. Taxonomy (NCBI): domain Eukaryota; kingdom Metazoa; phylum Chordata; class Mammalia; order Rodentia; family Erethizontidae; genus Erethizon; species Erethizon dorsatum. Next base: position 53,683,686 of record CM051828.1, read on the forward strand.
CTATTTTTTTTGTCTGTATCAACTATAGTGTCCTTAAGCATGGTCTTCATTGTAGACATTATCTCTGCAGTTATCTGTGAGATTATTTCTGTTTTAATTTTTTCCAGAACCTCATTCAGTTGCTTTGTTGTTACCACTTCAGATAGGCCAGGTGGGTGGCTTTCGGATTGTCCCACCTCGTTGCTCCCTAGGTTTGCCTTTGGTGAATTGGATGTGTGGGGTTGCATCTTGTTTAAGTGTCGTCTCATTTTTTCTTTCTTTAATTCCTGGGGTGATGTTTGCTAATTACCTATAGTAGGTTACTTTATTGCTAGTGTTTAAGATCTTTAGAAGATGACTACTTCTCTGCAGTATCTTCCAAGTGGAGCTTGCTTTTAGGTTTTGAGCTTTCTGCCAGATCCTACCTCTTCAATTCGTTGGGTATGCGAAGTTGCTACCTGTTTGGCCCAGTCCTTGATTCTTTGGTACTGTGCCACTGTATTTTCTGTGTCCCTTAGTCAATCTCAATCATGAAATATCAGGAAGGAAAGATGTTTAGAACAATTATTTCACATTTGGCTATAATGTTAACTAAAGCATCAAACACAGCCTAGAAAATGACAGACTGAGCTAACCAGTTATTTACCACTTTTAGCTGTATAGAGTTGCGGTTATATAACAAAATCTAAAACACACCAGAAAAATTATATGCAGTATACAAGTCCTGTGTATGGCAATTTTTCCCCTGAGGAGTTTAAATTTAAAATGAATTAAGGAGGAAATAGAGTATTGGGAGAAGAGGAAGGAATTAGATGTAAGGTTAGAGGACCAAGAGGGATCCCACTAAAATTGGGACACTAGTGCAGAGGACAGGTGGTAGAAAGAGAAGGAAGGGATAAAAGGAAGAACAGATCACAACCACAATCACAAAGAAGTTAGAGGCGCTATTTACACTCATATAAAAAACCAGAGAGAATAATGAAGGAAAGAGCAAATACACATACAGAAACAAAAAAGAAGATAAAAACAATAAAACAGACAGATCAAAAATATAACCCCACCAAAAAACAAAACAAAACAAAACAAAAAGAAAAAAAAAAACCCTTCGCCAGAACAAAAAACAAATCAGTGAGAAAAAAAAATAATAAAAAATAAAAATAAAAATAAAAATAAAAAAATAAAAAGAATCAGTTCCAGGTGTTGACTCTGCTGTAGGCAGTTACCCTGTGGTGACAGAGTCCTGTTCTGTGCAGGTCCGTTCCAGTAAGCCAGGAGCGCCCTCTGGCGGGCGGTGAGCAGAGGCGCGTACTTTCAGGCAGAGACCAGTCTAGCTCGCCTCCGCTCTCAGCGCCTTTTCACGATCCCTGGGCCTGAGAGGCTCAGCGCGCTGTCCGGAGCGCGGGTTCCCTGCACTGGTTCCCGCCGCTCTGGTTTTTCGCCACGCCCCCCACAATGGCGCCGGGCCAGTCGCTCTCTGGCACGGGACAGGTGTGGCTGAGAGTCCAGTCTCGTTCGCCTACTGACCTCAGCACACTTTCGTGGGCCTGAGAGGCCCCGTGCTGCCCTGTCCGGAGCACAAGTTCCCAGAGCAGTTTTCGAGCCGCTCTGAGTTTCGCCACACCCCCCACAATGGCGCCCGGCCGGTCGCTCTCTGGCGCGGGGCAGCTGTGGCTGAGAGACACTCACCGCTGGTCAGCGCCGTTCTCTGCCGCTCCCCTGCCCCGCCGCTGTCTCAGGATCCTCCGTGGGGGCTCCCTGGGCACCAGCTGCCACCGTGTGTCCGTAGAATTGAGCTTCCGCAGCGCTGCAACTCCTGGGATATTAGAAGGTGCGCGCGTGCGGTCTGCTCCTTCTTTCCTTCTTCTTTGTTGGAAGTCACCCGTCACTGGTGCCGGGGGTCCCAGATTGCGCTTCAGAACTTATCTGGGTTTCGGGGAGGCATCTCCCCCCCTCCTGCGCTTTCCGGGTCGCTATATTCCCGTGTTCCAATGGTAACTTTTAGAGAGAGTTTTGCTGCCTGCTTCTTACTCATCCGCCATCTTGAGGTCCTCCTCTGTTTCTGTTTTAATATTTAGATCTCTGATCCATTTTGAATTTAGTTTAGTGCATGGTGAAAGATATGGGTCTTCGGCATGTGTAGAGCCAGTTTTTCCAGCACCATTTATTAAAGAGGCTATCTTTCTTCCAGCGAATGTGTTTGGCACCTTTGTCAAAGATAAGGTGGCTTAGTATGTCTGGGGTTGTTTCAGCATCTTCTAATCTGTTCCATTGATCTTCAGGTCTGTTTTTTTTGCCAGTACCACACTGTTTTTATCACAGTAGCTTTATAGTATAATTTCAAGTTAGGGATTGTGATGCCCCCTGCCTTGCGTTTGTTGCCCAGAATTGCCTTTGCTATTCTAGGTCTCTTCTGATTCCAAATGAATTTTAGGATTGTTTTCTCTAGTTCTGTGAGATATGCTGTTGGAATTTTGATTGGAATTGCATTAAATCTGTATAACAATTTTGGAAGTATGGCCATTTTCACTATATTGGTTCTTCCTATCCAGGAGCAAGGGATATCTTTCCATTTTCTGATATCCTCTTCAATCTCCTTTTTCAGAGTACTGTAGTTTTCAGTGTATAGGTCTTTTACATCCTTTGTGAGGTTGATTCCTAGGTATTTCATTTTTTTGGATGTTATTGTGAAAGGTATTGTTTCCCTAATTTCTCTTTCAGTAAGTTTGTTATTTGTGTACAGGAAGACTATTGACTTCTGAGTATTGACTTTGTATCCAGCTACACTACTGAATTTGCTTATTAAATCTAGCAGTTTTTTAGTGGAGTTTTTGGGGTCTTCTGTGTAGAGTATCATGTCATCTGCAAATAATGATAATTTAACTTCTTCCTTTCCAATCATTATTCCCTTTATTTCTTTCTCTTGTCTAATTGCTCTGGCTAAAGTTTCCAGAACTATGTTGAATAAGAGTGGGGACAGTGGACATCCTTGTCTTGTTCCTGATTTTAGAGGGAAGGCTTTCAGTTTTTGGCCATTTAGTATAATATTGGCTGTTGGTTTGTCATAGATAGCTTTTACCAGGTTGAGATAAAGACCCTCTATTCCAATTTTCTGTAGGGTTTTTATCATGAAAAGGTGCTGGACTTTGTCAAAAGCTTTTCCAAGTCTCTTTCATTGGCCTGTAGATGGCTATCTTCTCCCTGGGTGTCTTCACATGTCTTCCCTCCTTGTATGTGTGCCTCTGGACATGGTAGTCTTTTTACAGACATCAGCCATATTAGATTAGGGGGCTTACTCTACTTCAGTATGACCCCCACTTGACTGATTACAAAAATAACAACCCTATTTCCAAATAAGGTCACATTTTGAGGTCCTGAAGGTTAGGATGTCAACATATCACTTAGGGAGTATACAACTCAACCCATGATGCCTGTTAACTCCAAAATCCAATTCCTTATTTGAATTTTTTTCAAATTTATGACTTGAATAGTTAAATCGGAATTACAGTGGTACCTCAGTTCACGAACTTAATTTGTTCTATGATTCTATGGACGATGGCTGCGTTCACGTTCAAGCAAGGTACAGGGAAGATGGCCATAGTTGTGTTTGTAACCTAATAAGGATTTCACCAATGGGAAGCAAAATTTTGCCAAACTATTCTGTTTGCAAACTGAATTGTTCACAAACAGAAACATTTGTGAACTGAGGTATTACCGCATAGGAGAGGGTGGTGGTTAAAAAACACAAGCAGATTTCAGCACCTTACCCCAAATCTATTTTTTTTTAATTTAAAATTTTTTTGGTTTTGACACAGGGTCTTGCTATGTAGTCCAGGCTAGCTCATCCCAAATCTAGAGAAACCCCAGCTCTGGGTGTTCAGAGGGTCTGCTACTATGGTATTTTCCATAACAGACCCAAGTGTAGTTTGGGTTCTTGTTTTTCCTCCATGGGAACATGCTTATTGGTTGGTTTTCTTGTCCATCTGTCCCTCACACCATTTGCTGACTGGACTTCATAATATTTTTTTCTGACATCACATCTAATGTCTTGATTCAACAAACCTCTTCATATCACAAATATATTGACTTAACTTTGTGCCTAGTTTATATTAAAATATTCTTGCATCTATTCCTCTTAATAATCCCATGACATAAGCACAATTATCATCCCCACCTTGTAGCTGAGCACAAGCAGAGGTGGGCCCAGTAACCAGGTCACGTGGCTCTGGAGCCCATGGTGCACTCATTGTGCTGTGCTCCCCAGCACTGTCTAAAAGTCCCCTTCTCATCTGGGAGGCTGTATTTTCTGAGATGTGGTCTCATTCTGGTTCATCTGGTTTCCATGCCTGTGAGCACCTTGCCATCCCCTGGGTCTCAAAGGGTGGTTTGGGACTAGCAGTATTAGCTGCTACTTTCAGGTCCCATCCTGTAGGGTGGGCCCAGTGGTCTCTTATAATGAGCATTTTGGGTGACTTTGAGGCTGTGACCCTCACTTCCCTATGTGGGTGCCCCATCCTTTGATGCGTCCATACTCCTCTACCCAGCATTTCCCCTGCTGCATCTTTCTTTGAAGCTTCTCCCTGAAGACTGCTTTTCGGCTGAGTGCCCTGTCTGATGTTGAAGGCCAAACTTGAAGGCCGCTTATTTTAGGAAGCTTTTTATTTTTATCTATATCTTTTCTTGTCCTTCTAACCAGCTCTGTGATCCCCTCAGAATGATCTTCCTCATACTTTGTACCTGTTTTTTCTCATTTAGAACAGTTTCCTTGCTTTACCTTCTGTCATTGTTGTACTTGTTGCCATCACATAAGCAATTTAAGGTTAAATGTTCATGTCCCTGTTATGGCTTGTGTCTAGATGTCCTCACAAAGCCTCATGTGGTCATAGGTGGGGGTTTTCAGAGGTGGCTGGATCTAGAGTGTGCGATGCTGGGATTAAGGGTGTGTGATTACTAAATTAGTCCACTGATTGGTTTGGCATAGTTCTGGGTAAGGATAAGGGGAAGGCCCCCCTTAGGTGTGACTGCTACTTGCTCTAAGGGTGTGTAACCTGTATAGAATATAAGGGACAACTTGTTGCTTGCTGCTTTGCTACTTTGCTGCCTTCTGCCTGCCACGAACTGTTTCTCCTCTGTGATGCCCCTTTGCCATGCCACCCTGCCTTGGAGCCAGCCAACTATGAACTGAAACCTCTACAAACTGTGAGCTACAATAAACCTTTCCTCCTTTAACTTTGGGTGTTGCATATTTTGTTTCAGCAATGAGAAAAGTCTCTAAGACTGTCCCTCACACATCTGAGGTTCCTATGTGACAACAAAATGCTCTATAAAGCACTGTACTGAATGACTACTATTAGCCCAAAGAGAACCCAATATAAAGTTAAGTGCATTGAAAAAGAAGTTTTACAGAGGACTCAAAGCATAATTCTTTGACAGGGCAAATATTTTAAAAAAGATTTCATTCCCTATCATCAAATAAAGAAACATCTGAGCTATGGCTGCCGATGGCTCCCTGTCCTTTCAGGTCACCCACTGCCCACACCAAAGTGAATTGCCCGGAGCAGTTGAGATTGGAGATCCACCATCAGTTGTTCAGAAGTGAATGCTACATTCCCATGTGGTCTAATGTCCATGTGATGAGAGAGCGTCTCATTTTGCACGTGACCTAGGAGACCCAGGACCACACCACTTAATTCTCTTGACTCCCAGAAAAACTTGTGGATGACTAAAACTGCCAGCCTTTCCCCCAGTTGAACAGCTGTTCATCAGACCCTCCCGAGATAGCATTTGCAGAGATTATATTAATAATTGACTATTGTTTCAAAGGGAAGTGTAAATATCTTGTATCTTTTCTTTTTGTATGTTGCATCCTGCCTACAGTGTTTTAAGCAATCGTCATCTGGATGTGCTCCATTTGAATCCAGTACAGCACTGATACTGAAAGTTCTTATATATTCTGCAAGCCACGAGATACAGATCTATGTCTCCTGTCCACAATCTGAAATCCAAAAGACTGGAAACACCCGAAGATTTTTAAAGAACTTATTTGGTGGCAAAAATTGAGCTGAACCTAATAGACTATATTAATCTCGCTTATGTATGAATATTCAGGTATTTTTCTGCACAAACGTTTTACTTGACTAAGTTACTTCTTTGTGCTCACTGGGATTTTACTACTAAATATTCAACATATTCATCCCATAAATCTTTAAAAAAAACTGAAATTTAAAACACAGCAACTCTTGGGAAGCAGATAAGGAATTAAGGACCTATCATCCATACTCAGTGTTAGGCTAATAATAAACAAAATCTACAGATAATTTTCTTGGCTTGTGACATGACATCTACTTTTGGTGCTATTGTAAATGGGGTCACTTTTGATTTCAGCAGTTCTGAGTTAAGATTGCACATTAGCCAATCCGGATTATTTCTAAAGTCTTTCCAATGACCTAGAGATAAAGTCACAGCGATTGTTCCTATCATTTCCATATTTAAGGTAAATATTTAAGATCACAGTATAGCCATCTTGGTATCCTTATGACATTTTTGGCACTCTTACCTTAAGTATTTAATAGAGTCATAAGAACAAAGGAAATTAAATTGGAAGGCTTTCTTCTTATACAGGCATCAAGTTAGAAGTTTTTGATATAAATTTGTATCCATTTTAATACATCTTAATGAAATAGAGCAAAAATGTTCTTGAAAGTTTTATTCAAAAGTGTAGTCCCTACAAATTTTCTTGAAAAGTGTGAGTGGTAAGCTTAGTTTATACAACTTTTTGTCCTCAGTACAAAAAATTATGGAGATTTCTCATCATGTCTATGAGAACTCTGATAACGAATTTTGTAAATAATACCCTTTCTTAGAGCACCCAACTGTCACAAAGGTGTTTCATTAGTTTTGTGTCACAAGGAAACAACATGAACCGAAGACAATTTATTCTTTTTGTGGCTTTAAATGCACCTGACCTTCCAGCTATGAAATATTGATAGCATTTTCCAGATCTTCCAGGGTTGCTGTGTGAATTAGGACTAATTTTTATAAAGTGCCAAAGCACAAAAGAGAACTCTTAGCAAATTGTGAGTGTGAAGACATCTTCATTGTTTATAATCATCATTTCCATCAGCAAGAATAGCAAGGCTCAGTTTTACTTCATCTAAAAACTTCATGTAGTAGAAATGTGGACACTCCCTTTAACCAGGCAGAAAGAAAAAGGGAAGACACTAAGAGGGAGGGTAGGAGCTATGATCTCACCTGAGAAATGCTTTTAGTTGATGAGGCAGGGAACATTCATCAGTTGACTGTGGAACCTGGCAGTCAAAATCAGAAGAGCTGGGGAGCCCAGCAGTAGGGTGAGCATTTCATTTAATTCAGTGGAATGTATCAAAAGCTGGTGTTTTGGCATTGAGCACTTTATAGCAGCTACTGCACCTGGATGTAGTTTATGAGAATAAGGGGAAGCATAAAGTGAAAGCAGTCACCACAAGCAGAACTGGAAATTAGTTTATGATTCTTTCAGTGCTCTTGATCTATCCACTGTGTAAAGAGACAGTCCCTCCTTTCATTAACTCTGTATGTGCATCAGGACGGGGCTGCCTGCTTCCCTGCTTAGCACTTCTAGAGGAGGGCTTGGTTAGTGTGCTTTTCTGATGGCTGCTGATGAAGGAGACACGTGGAGGAAAGGATCAAGTGCTTGATTGAGGGGAGAAAGTCAAATGGAACATGGAATAAGGAAGCTGAATTGAGAAAGGCAAAAAGAGGGCAAAGATAAAATTTTAGTTTTCTAGAGAATTCTTTTTGCCTTAAGGATTCTTTACACTTCTTCACCATGTAACATACTGGGTTCTGAAATAAAATGTGAACAGGGAGGTGTGGGTAGGAAACTTACCATTGTGAGTTAAGTATCCAGCTATGCAGACATTATATGATGATTATATTCTATGTTTGTGACCACGGCAATTGTGAATTGAGAATTTTAGAATACTTCAGAAAGGACATTGAAAAAATCACACAGGAAAATGAGATGTTAAAATTTAGGAAAAGTAGACTATTTGATCTCTTCCCTTAGGCAACTGAAACCTAAACAAAACATAAGAAGTAAAATTTTGATGATGCCTGAAAAACTTTTTTCAAAAGTAAATCCTATCTAGCTGGACATGATGGTGCATACCTGTAATCCCAGCACTCAGGAGGCTGAGGCAGGAGGATCACCATGAGTTCGAGGCCAGCCCAGGCTACATAGTGAGTTCAAGGTCAGCCTGGACTACAGAGCGAGACACTGCCTCAAAAACAAAAAAGTCCTATCTGGCTCCCACCAAGGGATGTTGAGGAATCCAAGCCACCAACTCCTCGGTTCTCCGGTCCGAAACACTCAAAGGTTGGCGGTAGAACTTCACAGGTTTACACCATCTAGCTAAATGGAGCTGCTTCTCATCCCCTCCCACCAACTGGTACTTTTTTCACATTGCCAATAGTTGGAAATGTTAAACACAAGAAAAAAAGCCGAGTTGTTATTGGGCAACATATATTAAAATAAAATAAAAAATAAAATTATTAGGTATATACACAACAGCAAGAGTGAAATGATGGGACACAGCAGTTTGCATTCAAACTACAGTACAAAAACCCCGCCAACAAAACCTCTCGACTCTCTCACCACAGCAGCTGAAGGAGCTGCCTGACTTTATTTTCTTCATATCTTGGGTATAAATAGTCTCACACAAATCTCATACAATTTAGAAAAGATCGCTGAATCACAAAAATAGCCCAAAATACGGCATTTTTACTTTCTAGAGTAGAGCTAAAATTAATATTTGATCCTTAAAGTAATGTTCAAATCATATGAAGCAAAAAGGAAATGCTTGTTTTAGAAAAAGCCCTATAAGGCTCTGCAGAGATTAGAATCTTACTGTTCTTCCACATGACACTGCCAAAAAAAAGTCTTTATCTAGGAAATCGAGGAATTAAAAAGATTAGACAGTTAAAAATACTCCTCCATAAGGCAGAGCAGTTCCCGAGGCTCTTCCGTCCCTGGGAGGTGAGGGCAGACCTTGCAGGTCGCGGTCCCGGTTCAGGCTCCACTGTGGGACCCAATGGCCCCGCGTGCCACAAGCGATGCTCCTGCAGGGGGCACATGTGTTAGCCAGGCTGTCATCTGAGCAGTAAATCTGATCAGCTGCTCCAGAAGGAAGATGTTTAATGGTCTTGGACTTTGAGGGGTGGGAAATAAAACCCCTAAAACTGAAACACTGAAATCTGGGAAAGACAATTTTAAGCTGCTGATCTCACCTGTAAAATCTAACAGGTTGGGTTAGTAATTTTTTTTTTTTTTTTTGTGGGTACCGGGGGGTCGACCTCAGGACCTCGCGCGCCAACAGGCACCCGTGCCGCTGAGCGATATCACTGGCCCCTTTTTCGTATGTGGGATCCGGGAGTCGAACTCAGGCCCTCGCGCTTGCAAGGCAGGCGCTTATGCCGCTGAGCCATCTCACCGGCCCCAAGGGTTAGTAATTTTTAAAAGTCAGTCAAAGCATAGAGAAAATGCAAAGTATCATGCTATGCATCTGGTTATTCTTGCTTTATAAATGAGTTACATTCCGCTATTATTGTAGATTTGTTGTGACAGACTCTGAACCTTTGAGTCACACATCCAGTTGTGAACACAGGGCCAGTGTGGGAGCATATTTGGAGAGAATGTGTGTTTTCTTAAGAGGTTGTATTATGATATTGGTCACACAAAGCAAGATGATCAGCTGAGGTGCAATCCAGGCTCGTTCCAACGGACATAAGTCTACGAGAACAGAGTACTTTCCTGTGGCCAGGTTGTTCTTCCTGAGAAACGCAGCCTCTTCTTTCAGGAACCGGATGTGGTAGATGACACAGCACACGAGGTAACTAGTGCACCAGTGATGGCTACTTTTTTCCTCCAGTGAGGCAACCATCCCTGTAGGATGGACAAGTCTCCCCATGCGCTATGGCTGTTGCTGATACTGCCCCTCCGTGGCAGTGTAGAAGTCATCCAGGACGCTCTGTAGGTAATCAAATGTTGGCCTCTCCTCTGCTTTTTCTTTCCAGCACATTTTCATGATGTCATAGAGCTCATCAGGGCAGTTCTCCATGCGGGGCATCCGGTAGCCCTGGGACAGTGCGGTCATTACGTCTGCATTCGTTCTCCCTAAGGCCAAAACAACAAACAAACAAACAAACAAAAAAATGCCATTTAGGAACCAGACCGGAGGGGAACCACTGTGAGGGTCTTTTTGCTGCTCACACCTGTAGCTATGATGGAAGAGAGCTTTCTGTGTCTGTTACGGGTTGAAGTGTGTGCTCCCCAACTTCACAGGTTGAAGTGCTGACCTCCAGTCCCTTGATGTGACTGTATTTGGAAATCAAGCCTTTAGAAAGGTAATTAAAATAAAACGAGGCCATGAGGGTGGGGTCCTAATCCAGTACGTCTTGTGTCATAGGAAGAAGAGATTAGGACAGAGACGTGCACAGAGGAAAGACCATGTGAAGTCCCAGGGAGAAGATGGCCACCCACAAGGTAAGGAGACAGAGCTCTGCAAAACGCTGGTCTCAGACTTCCAGCCTCCAGGCTGTGTGAATTAAATTTCTGTTGTTTAAATCACCCACTCTGTAGTATTTGTTATGACTGCTCTAGCAAACTAATATAGAGAACTAAGGGATTTCTTTAAGTGGCTCAATAAATACACTTTAGTATGGGAAATAAAGACTGAATTCAGTTTGCCAAAGCAAAACCAAGCTAATATGGTGAGTAGAAGGCAAAGAAATTTGTCTTTAATGACTAAAGGATATTGGACTAGACTGACCTTTGAAATTAACCATGCAAACCCAATCTTAATTCCCAATCTCAATTTCTTTGGTAAGGTAGAATTATTATTATTTTTTAGCTTCTACCTATAACACATTTATTAAAAAATTATTTTTGCACACATTATCTCATGCTTTTTTATTTTTCAAAATTTGGCTTTTCATTGTAAATTTAAAGTCAGCAACTAACCAGACCAATTGATAAGATGATTGCCAAATGACTACAATTCTAAGATTGATTTGGAAAGGGACCATGGTTTGGACCATCTGAAGAACAGTTGTCTGTAGTTTATGCCCTGTCACTTGTGGGACCCTTTGTCTTCTAAGAGCAAGATAACGACAGAAGGAAAACTGGCTGTAAATCATAGCCCTCAAGTGAAACTACTTCACGTAGAGATTAAATTGTCCCAGTCCTCAGAACTTGGCCAGAGTTGAAGTCCATCCTGAGCCTGGAATTTGCATGTTCTCAACATCTGGTGAGGAATAATAAGGTGCTCATTATTCCTACGGAGCCCTGCAAGAGGACTGGTAATGGAGGATGGATTTAACATGGTCTCAGGGTGAACTGTAGGCCTTTGATACTAAGAACAGGTTGGGGGGGGAGTAATAATAACATTTTCTCCCATTATTGAAGTGGGATAGAAAATGGGCTGTTTTAGCAGTTTTAGCCACACCTTATCTATATATTTTGCGTATATTTTGGATATATTTTCCATAGAGATATGAGTTTCTCTAGATATGATTTTCATGCAGAACATATATAATCTTATATAATATCTGGCATTCATCACAGGCAATTTCCATAGCTATAGATCTCTCTTTCTCTTTCTTTCTTTCTTTCTCTTTCTTTCTTTCTTTCTTTTTCTTTCTGTCTTTCTTTCTCTCTTTCTTTCTTTCTCTCTCTCTCTTTCTTTCTTTCTTTCTTTCTTTTTCTCTCCCTTCCTTCCTTCCTTCCTTCCTTCTTTCCTTCCTTCCTTCTTTCCTTCCTTCCTTCCTTCCTTCCTTCCTTCCTTCCTTCCTTCCTTCCTTTTCTTTTTTTTGTGGTGCTGGGGGTTGAACCTAGGGCCTCAGGCATACTAGGCATGTGCTCTATCCCTGACCTACATCCCCAGCCCACCACTGCTGTAGATTTTAACAACAGCGATCGCTGGAAAAATTCTAAAAGACAGGTAATAATTTTAGGGAAAATAGCTTTACTAGAATTCAAATAGAAGCTCTAAAATTTTTTTTCTCTAATCAAGGTTTTTCAAACATAGGTTGCTATCCAGCTGGTATCAATAAATTAACTTTTCAGGGCACTACCAGTATTTTTTTAAAAATGAGTTACAATAAATTACGTAGAAAAGATACAAGGTGGGTTTCTGTGTGCTTCTCACAATGGGCTGTAATCAGTGACGTCTGAGACCCTGGGCCCTTAACAGACCATTTTCAGGACACAGTGACTGAAGAGCCCCTCCTGGGTTTAAAGCCCTGAAAGAAGACATGGTTGTCTATGTGTTGGAGGAGCTCTAGGTTTTTTTATTTTTATTTTTTGTGGGTACCGGGGGGTTGAACTCAGGACCTCGCGCGCCAGCAGGCGCCCGTGCCGCTGAGTGATATCACCGGCCCCTTTTTTGTATGTGGGTTCCGGGAGTCAAACTCGGGCCCTCGTGCTTGCCAGGCAGGCGCTTACGCTGCTGAGCCATCTCACCGGCCCCGGAGCTCTAGTTTTTAAATGGAAAGACCCAAGTAAACTTTGTAATCATTCCTTATCCCTTGAGAGCTGTTCACCCGGTGAATTAATTTTTCTGAAGTTTACTTCTGGAATACCATTTACAAATATTTGTGTAACTGGAATTTTCTATGTGGAAGATTTTGTTTGATTTTCACCTCCTGAAGCTAGAAAGTGGTTTGCATTCCTTTCTTTATTTGGAGTTTGGATTTCCATAAAGTGATGTGGCTTCAGCATTACTCTGATTCTTGTAACCAGCCAAACTCATCTGAATAAATTTCTGAAGAACTGTTTTTACCCCTGCATGGGCATTGAGCGAAGTTCTGGGATCCTGGTGGGGTAACGCAGTAGCAATTGGACCTGCCACCTGGTTGGGAATATCTTTCACTTCCTTTCTGGAGAATCCCCGGTTGTGTAAAATGTCAGAATATGCCCACAGAAGGTAGAGCTTTCTAGGGTCCCCCAGCCTCACTGCAGATGTGTTTGACTTGTTTTAACTCTGAAGAAAACTCTCTCAGTGATGCAGATGAAGGCTAGGATGCTCTGTCCTGCCTAGGGAACTTGACTGATTAGTGGAGTTAGAAAAAGAGAATCTGAAGTCTGTCTTCTTGTGCACAAGTGAATGAAGAAAGCAGAGCCATTAAATGACAAGTCTTAGAGAAGAAAGAAAAAGAGGGAAAGAGAGACCCTAAGATGACACGTGATAGCTGGTGCTTGGTCTGCGGCGAGGTTAGACACCCACTGGCTGGTGGTCTGCTGGAAGGCAAGCACTGTCATGGTCCGTCCTTCATTCTTTCAGCAAGGACTTGGTGCTAATCACCACGGGTCACGGGACAGCACTAGGCTCTGAGAGAAGCAGAGATGATTAAGACGGAATGTTATCCACAGATGTCACCTCCCTCACCAAAGGGAGGTGGTGAGGATGTGATGTGGCATCTGGAGTGAGCAAGAATTAGCAGAAACTATAAGTTGGTGAAGGATGATAGGAAAGAGGAAAATATGGTGCATTGTGAGTAGGAAAGGAATTGGAGGTTAGTGACGGGAGACCAGCAGCTACCCAGACCTCGCCAGTCTTTAAAGACCCAGAGTTCCCGTGTGTGCTTCCGGAGGGAGGGAGGGAGGGAAGGAGGGAATGAGGGTATCAGCTACCCCGAGACCACAGTCTCCCACCCAGTAATATCCTTTCCAAAAGGGCAAACTGCTTTTTTTGCCCCGACCACTGCTTGTGGTTGAGACAGGTGTGGGCAGAAGGATGAATTTTTGATCTGGGTCTACACATAGCATTAAGATCCTGCATCTCTCCTGCAGGAAACAGCCAGGAAAAACACGATGCTTCAGAAATCTTGTTGTGATTAAATCTCCTTTGTCTTTATAGAAGCAAAACAAAACTCCAACCACAGGGACTCATCTTTTTTCTTTATAAAGTTCCTACAGAAATAGAATCACAGTTCTTGTTTTAAGATAGTGAAATGAAAATCTTTTACCTCCCTTCTTATTTTCTCCCTGTAACTCACCCTAAAACAAAACAAACAAAACAAAACAAGAACAAGAAATAGAAACTTAAACTCCCCCTTTGGTGAAACTAGCAGCCATCTGGCGGCCAGAGGCAGAAGTGGTTTGAGTTGAGGAGAGGGAGAAACCAAAGTGCCCACAGCGAGGGATGGTCCCTGGAAGACTCCCTTTGGCGTGGCCAGCACCCCTCATGGGAGGATGAGGCCCGGGGTTGCAGGCAGGAATGGTACCCAGAGCCTGCTTGGCAGTGCCCAGATGAACACCGGAGAAACTGCTAAGGGGTGAACATGCCCCCCATATTGGAATTTGATTGCCATTGTGACAGTAAGTAGGACAGTAGTGACAGTAGTGACAGTAGGAGGCAGGGCTGCAAAGAAGTGACTGGGTTGTTAAGAGCGATCAATGACCTCCTCATGGGAGCGGGTTCTCACTCTCCGGGGACTGTACCCCTTGCCGGGAAAGGAAGTTGTACTATGAAGTGAGGCTGCCCCTCTAGTTCTGTCTCTTCTTCACGAACCCACTTGCCCTTCTGCTTTCTGCCACAGTGCGCTGAAGCAGCACAAGCCCCACACCAGAAGCTGAGCATATGCCGGGGTCACGCTCTTCTCAGCCTCCAGAATGATGAGCCCAAATAACTCTTTCTCCTTTCAAAGTTATCCAGCCTCAGCTATTCTGTTATAACAGCAGAAAGCAGACTAAGACAAACTTGATCAGAAGCACTAGGTCCAGTGGGTGGGAGGGGAATCAGGAGGAAGGATGCAGACTCAGCATGAAAAAGCGAGACACTGTATGGGAAAAAAGAAAATGTGAGACACTGTGACACATACCACTGGTGGAATAAGCCAGATACAAAGGGTGGAAGCTGTATGATTCCATGCTCATGAAATTAGTAACAGTGGTTGTCTATGGTGTGGCAACTGCATAGCTGAAGAACAGGGATGGACGCTTTTCCACTCGTATCTTCTATCTCTTGCATTTTGAACCACGTGACCGTATTCTTATTTAATAGTAAGTAAAATGCAAACCCCCTACTTTATTAAAGATTTAATAATATAATATTTATAACTATGAGCTGTACATACTAGAATAAATAACTAAAATTCCTGAAAGTGGTTTTCTATGAGAGCTTCGAGAGGGTGGGCCCTGGGTAACACCTTTCATTAGAAGCTTTTTGGCACTACCTAGCTTTTTAATGTGTGTGTATTACTTGGTAAGAATAATGTCATTTAATAAAAATGTCATTGTAAAAAATTCAGAAATTTACCAAGAAGAAAATTAATATAACTTATTAATCTTGATTGTCAATTTGATTGGATTGAGAGACTCCTAGGAGATTTCTAAAGCACATTTCTGGGTGTGTCTGGGGGGCGGTCATGGGAATATGGCCTTGGGAATTATATCTTATCTCTGGCCTTTGCTTCTCAAGCTCTCTTTTCCTGCTCACTCTGCTTCCTAGGTGCCATCAGGTAGGCAGCTTTCTGCGGCCATAACCTTCCATCAGCTGACTAGGGACCGAAACTGAAACCTTGAAGCCAAAATAAATTTCTCTTTTGAATTGCAGGTGTCAGGTATTTTGAGCAAAGGAAGGTGGATCAATAAACTTATTATTTCTTTGCCCAATGCTAATAGGTAATATTTTAGTAAATTATGCCTTTTAATCTTTTTTCTTTTACAAATATGTGTCCAGTTCATATGTGGCTTTACTATTTCTTTTGTTTTCCCCCCTCTTTTCTTTAATTTCCTTTTTATTTTGCAAAACTAGGTACATGGTTTCTAAAGCACTTTTATTTATTTATTTATTTATTTGTAGGTACTGGGCGTCGACCTCAGGACCTCACGTGCCAGCAGGCACCTGTGCTGCTGAGTGATATCACCGGCCCTTTCTTCATATGTGGGTTCTGGAAGTCGAACTCAAGACCTCGCACTTGCCAGGTAGTCGCTTATGCCGCTGAGCCATGTCACCAGCCCCTGAAGCACTTTTAGAAAAGACCTTAACATATCTAGTGCTTTGCTGGGCAAAGAGAATCTTCTCATACAACTCAGTTATGACAGAAATCTCTCTATGAGCAGTTTCATAAGTGATGGGAAATGGCATATTTTGGCAATGTTTATCAATTTCTACAAATCCTCTGATATGTAAGTAAATAGAATTGATTCTGCTCATCATTCCTAATGCTCCCATGATTATTGATGCTTTCATAATTACTGATGCAGACCTCCCAAAGGGATCTCACGTCCACATCCCTTGAAAAGCACAAGCTAACTGGGGAACAGACCTAGCAATGGTTTTTGGCTGGTTTAACTACATACTTTTTAAAAAAGACTCTTACCATTTTCCTAATGGTTCTTTTATTTTTAAAATAATTCTTCACCCCAAATATTCCCAAATCCTGGGCATTGAGCACACTGGGTGAGGGACAGACATAGGAGGGATACAGGTCTCTGTGAGAAGCAGTTCTGCCACCAGCCAGAAGCTCGGTCACTTCTCCTGAGCCACTGAAGCCTGGGCAGGACACGACATGCAGCACATTGTACATGGACGTGACCTTATTATGTGAGGTCATATCTTTATCAGTTACCAGATTATACACATAATCTAAACAGATCATCTTTTTCTCCCTACAAAGACATAAATACAAATAGAGATGTAAGCACATATAGAGATACTGCTGGGGAGGTAGCTCAGTGGTAGAGTGCTTGCCTAGCATGCCTGAGGCCCTGGGTTCCATCCCCAGCACAGAGAGACAGAGAGAGAGGGAAGGAAAGAGAGAGAGAGAGAGAGAGAGAGAGAGAGAGAGAGAGAGAGAGAACATCAGACATTAGGGCTGATCAGAAACATTGTCACACTTTACAGCAGTGTTAATTCATTAACTTTAGTACTTAGCACAGGGAACAGTCAGAATACAAAACACTAGCATGAAAGGGATTTCCTGGACCATCAGCCCACTGCGCAGGTACCACCCGAAGATCTCTGCTCTCAGCTGCTCCCCATCGCGGCCTCTCTGCGGGCCATCCCCACGTAGCAGTGGGAGTGATTGGAGCATACCAGTCATGGTGCTGTTCTGTTCAAAAGCCCTCCCTGGCTCCATCTCATGCTGAGTGAGATGGGAAGCTCTTGCGTGGCCATTAACTCTTTTGGGCCACTATGGCACTCCAAGTCAATGGCTTCCTCTGCTACTCTGTCCTCCTCCTTTCTCCTCCATGGGCTGTAACTTGAGATTAAATGACCTAGACAAGTCATCCATTCATTCATCCATCAAATACTCATTGAGGCCCTAACCACACTGGTCTCCCAGTCCTGTTGCCCAACCTCATGATCTGGCTGATCCCCTACGGGACACTCAGCCCGCAGAAAGCCACAAGTGTCTCTCCTTCATCTCCTTGAGTTCTGGCTAATACCAGGACCACTAGATAAACTAGCAGCTTTCTCAACCTTACTTCCATGAGTACTCGTTAACTGCTTCACACACTCACAGGCGCCCCTAGCACCCCACAGGCTGAATATCTATTTGACAGTCATCGGTCTCTGCCCATGGGAACATTTGCTGCCAAGGGCAGGAGCACAGACTGCTGCATCTTTAGTCCCTTAAGAGTGCCTGACACGCTAGATAGTTACTGAATGAAATAATGATTTAAATAGTAAAGGTAGAATTTTAAATTCATCTTACTCATAGATTTTGTTAGAAGTCAAACATTAACAAGAAAGTGAAGGATTTGGAAGGAATTCCTCTTTGAACCAGGACAGCGCATACCCAGGAGGAGGGAGGGGCAGGCTGGATCTGGTTCTGAGGGCTTCAGGTGTTAGGAGTCTGGAGCTACTGACCAAGGTCTGCACTGACACCAGCAAGACAAAGATCAGAAGATCGTTCACTGATAAACAAAGACAGTTATTTCCTGAGGAGGGAGAGATTCCACAGCACTTACATAAAACCTCTGGTCCAAGACTAACCAGAAGGCACTGGAAATCCCCATTTCCCCATCTCTTTCCTCTTCTGTTGCTCCCTTTGGGGAGCACCTGTGTCTACTCCAGTTTCATCTCAGCACCCACAACAGCACCAAGCACACTCTGGGCCCTGAGTAAGTGGTGGAATGAAGGAAGGAAGGAAAAGAGGATGCACGCAATAAAATTGATGGCAGAGAAGTAACTAAGCATATTGTAGCACAATTTCCACTAAGGGCAGGGAAAATCAAGTTCTGATATGAAGTGTTAATTCTTTACTTTTGGATAGAGGAGGCTTTTTAAAAATGCCTTCTGCAACTTGATGTTTATGTCATATATATCACCTAAATGGAAACGGATAAGCAATACCTGGGTAGGGAATCTTTCCATAGGTGACAATTTCATACAGGAGAATTCCAAAGGACCACACATCGGACTTGATAGTAAAACATCCAAAATTGATTGCTTCTGGAGCCGTCCACTTAATAGGGAACTTAGCACCTAAGGAAGAAGACATGTGATTCTTACCTGGGCATCTCAGCTTAAACAAAAGTGTTATGAATGTGGGATGCTTTGCTCTTTTGATTAAAATAACTTAAAACATTTTTTAAAATTTTGAATACATAACACACACAATACCAAATGGAAATGGTATAAAATATTATACTAAAATGTTTGCTTCCTTCTTCTGCTTCCCTTTTGAATATTGCCCTCTTTGGAAGCAAAGTCTCATGTGTAGTCTCCTTCTGAGGGTAGGAAGTATTATAACCAGGCAACTTTAAACATCAAAGAACATGATAAAGAATACAAAGAAATTTACTCATTATTCTTAGTGTATATGTTTGTACCTCAACACTGGCCTCTAAAGCATAGATTGTTAGTGTTCAAATTTTCTTTAGAACCAGGCATGGTGCATGCTTGTGGTCCCGGCTACTTCGGGCATTGAATCAGGAGGATCACTTGAGCCTAGGAGTTTAAGGCCAACCTGGGCGACATAGTGAGACCCCACATCAAAAGAAAAACATGTCTAGTTTTTCTCTAATGAACCCATTTTATGTTTACATGGGACATAAATGACTTTTATTTCTCATTGATTGATGATTGATTGGTGTTGGGGACTGAACCTAGGGCCTCACACAGGCTAAGCATACACTTACTACTGAACTGCACCCTCAGCTCGAATAGAAATATTTTTTTAATGTGTATGCTTCTGTAGATACATATCTCTAAGCTGTACCAATAGGAATTTCAGATGCTACTCCAAATGATAATATCCCATTTTTTCATTTGCTAGGACAAAACATATTAAAGTTTTAGGATTGAGGAGAATGATCTGCCTTGAATGTGGCAATGGTGAAATAATGTGTCCAGGAGTTGCCAGCGAGCTTGAGGAACCAGGGACAGACCTGTTGACCTGGGATAATGTGGAGGGCCCTCTTGAGGAAAGCAGGGGCTCAGGCATAGACCGTTACAATGGCACCCTGAAAAGGCTAGGGGCTTCTCCCAACCACTTAAAAGACTGCTTTTATTATGTTGTTGCTTGAGAATTTTTTGTTGTGTCTGACCAAAACTGGAGTAATAATAGCACAGAGGGCCTGGTGGAACAGCCGTTGTGTGCTGGGACTGTCACACATTCCTGCACAGTCCTCTGTCCCCATGACCAGGGGCACGCAGGGTGGGCAGCACTGGGGCTGGGAGTTTGGGTCTTCAGGGCCCAGGACTGAATCTTGGCTCTGCCATTTCCTGCTTGGTGTGATCCTGGCAAGTTTCTTCCTGTCTTTGGGTCTTTTTGGTGCTTCTACCTGTCAAATGGGGAAACACGTGAACCTCTCCAGATTGTGGTGGGGTCCAGTGGGTTGGTCCATGTGTGTGGCACAGTGTAAACACCAGTGAAAAGGCAGGCACTGTGATGGAGGGGCCCAGATAAGCCAGGGGATGGCACACTATCTGACCTGGAGCACGAGCCTTCTGCACTGTGCCACGCTGTCCCGAAGGACCTCACACTGAACTATATTCCCAGACCTTTTCTAACTTTTCATTTTGAGACAGGGTCTCATTAATTCACTAAGTTGCCTAGGCTGGGCTCACACTCACAATCCTCCTTCCTCAGGCTCCCAGGGTGCTGGGATTACAGGCATGCACCACTGCACCCAGCACGCTACACACTTTTTGTTCACATGTGCAGTACGGAATGTGGGCAAATAAAGGAATGTATTTTTGTAATATTATATTTAATTATCTGTGTAGGATAATGTCCAAAATATACAGCATAGAACATAACACACAAATATTTTCTCTATAGTTAAGGAAAGTGCATACATTTCATCATTTGAGTGAAAAGCTCTCACTGTGTAATGTAAATAAAGAATCTTGATTGTGTCAGATCTATTTTTGTTTTTCTTTGCTTAATTAAAATACAAGTAATAGCATTTATGAAGCTATAAAAGAATCACCTGGAGTTCATCAAGAAAGTACTTTTTAAAAAATTTTTTACAATAGAACCATTAAGAGACCCTTGTGGTACATTTGAATACTGTACTAAATAATTTTTTTTTTTTAAGTGATGACTTCACAGGGCACAGGGGCATATGCTTGTAATACCAGTTATTTGAGCAGCTGAGGCAGCAGGATCACAAGTTTGAGGCCAGCCTGGGCAACTTAGTGAGACCCTGTCTCAAAATAAAAAATAAAAAGGCTGGAGATATTCCCCAGTATGAGGCCCTGAGTTCAAACCCAGTACTGGGAAAAAAAAAAAAAAAAAAAGTAATTGCTTTGTTAAAAACAGACAAGAATGAAATAAAATGAGACAATAACAGAGCACTTGAAAATGGTTACTAGAACTAGAACACACCTTCCCTTGCTGTGTACTCGTTGTCTTCGATTACTCTAGCGAGGCCAAAATCTGCAATCTTGCACATGAGTGACTCAGAGACCAGGACATTAGCTGCTCGCAGGTCGCGGTGAATGTAGTTCTTACGCTCAATGTAGGCCATGCCCTCCGCAATCTGAAATCAGAAACAGGCTCCCATTGTTTTAGGTAGGCTGTAGCAATGCGCCATGAAGGAAAACCAAAACCAACCAACTGGCCAACCAACCAAACAAAAAATCTTGCGTTACTGAAATTTTGAGTTCTTCATCTTCTGATCGTTAAAGTTTTAGAAAGTGGTAAATCAAAATCTCCATTGTAGAGTAGTCCTTTCTAAAATTAATTGCCCCTGCCCCAGACAAAAGTCCAAGCACGGCAATTCTCTTTTTTATTATTCTTTTCTTTTTAAATAGCAGCATGTCTAAACGTTTACTAAGGTGTGGCAAATCTCTTTAAAACCCTACTAAATTTTCATGTTGATATACAGATATCATTCTCTCAGTTTTTCAAATGAGAAAACACATGCTATGGTCTGAATGCTTCTGTTCCTCAAATTCATATGTTCCAATCCTGATCCCTAATGTGATGGTATTAGGACATAAAGCTGTTGAAAGATGATTAGGTCATGATGGCTGGAGCCTCATGACTAGGATTAATGCCCTTACAAGGGAGCCCCAGGGAGCTGCCTGGTTCTTGCACCAGGCAAGGACACAGCTTTCCTTTTCCTTTTCCTCTTTCTTCCTTTCTTTCTCTTTCTGTTTTGTTTCTTTTTTTTTTTTGAGACAGGGTCTCACCACATAGTCAGGCTGGCCCCGAACTCTTGATCTGCCTGCCTCAGCCTGCCAAGTGCTGGGATTACAGGCGTGTGCCACCACGCCTGGCCGAGAAGATTGTTTCTGTCAATCAGAATGGGTCCTCACCAGACACTGAATTTGCCCATACCTTATGTTACCCTCCGTAAGTCCCTAAAACTATGAGGTAAAAATGACTGATCAAGCCACCCAGTGTAGGATATTCTCACTTAGCAGCCTAAACTACAACAATAGAGCTGGAGAAAGTGACATGCTAATAAGAGTAAGTTAATCGGATGTCAAGAACAAGGTGACTTTGGTCAACAGCATCCTCTCTGCCAGATTAATCAACAGCCCATGGAACTGGCTTTCTGGATTCTCTGTACTTGGTCCTCCAGGTTGACCAGGAAGAGTTGCCACAAAGCATGCCAGCAGGAAAGAACCAAAGATTTCAACAAAACCAAAATACAGGTGAGGAGAAACTGCTACTCGTAGTTAACAGAAAATTTGACATGGCTCCAAAATCAGGCTTTTTTTTTTTTTGGGGTACCGGGAGTCGAACTCAGGACCTCGCGCTTTGCCAGCAAGCACTTGTGCCGCTGAGCGATATCACCGGCCTGTTTTTTCCTTTATGTGGGTACCGGGAGTCGAACTCAGGACCTTGCGCTTGCCAGGCTATCTCACCGGCCCCAAAATCAGGCTTTTAAGGAAGACCTTACCAAATTATGTTAAAAGATAAGGAAGGACATGAGGGAGGGTAAAGAAAAAGTAGAGAAAGAAAGAAAGAAAGAAAGAAGTCATTTAGCTATATATATTAATCAGAAAAGATCACTGTAATTAGAATTATTTCACAATACAAGTGAAAGTTTAAATTAAAATTTATTACAGTAAGAGACACATTGCCATCAATCCTCCTCAAATATTCCCCCTCACTTTGAATAGACTTATGCCATCCTTCTTGCCACTTTTTGAAGAAGTTCCTGAAGTCCTCTTTTGTGAGTGTCTTTACGAGGTGTGATGAGAACGTTTATGAACGTTGCTGCTTAGGCCACCCAACAGAAAGCAGGCTCATAAAAGCATTATGGTGTGTCCTCATCCATCTCATTTTCTAGATCTGGCACTGTGCAACTTCTAGATCTTCTGACCGGGAAAGTTAAACATTTTGAATCAATTCAGGATGAGACAGCAAAAACAGCACAATTAAAGAGGAAAGGGCTTCCAGAACTGCTTTGAAAAGTAGGAAGAATGATGGGATGTATTTAAAGGTGGGGTATTTTTCCCTCAGGCCTTATAGCATCAGATTCTTCCTTGAATTGCAAGTGGCTCAGCTCAGAAGACCCGATTCCCCCTATCCTCAGCAGCCTCCTTCACTCTCACACCGGTCAGGCCCTGATTCCAGCCCTGCTGCTCAGCAAAGAACCTGCTCCTTTTTACCAGGTCTGCTTTTCCTTCCCCTCTGGGCCATTTCCTCCATTAACTTCTGCCCAGTGAGCCTTCCCTCAACTCCTCCTCCATAACCTCTCTCCACTCACCCTTAGATGATCGATTTGTATAAAAGTCATTTGCAGCTTCTGATCATAGTTTTGCCATTATTTGTATACTGTTTAATTCACTTACTGCCATGCTAACCAGATGATAAATACAGTCAGGGCAAAAGACACACCTTACACTTTTGTAGTCTCACTTGTGTCTGCTGGAAGCTTCAACCTTGTCATCAAGTATTTAAATAATGTTCTGGAATTTCGATACTACCAGAAAACCATGTTGTTAGCACACTGCTACAGGGATTTGGCAGGTGCTACTTTTGTGACCATAAAAGTCTTACCTAAAATAGTCAGTGTGTTGTACAGCCACCTCAAAGTCTAAATCATCCCGCTATTCACTTTTGATGGGGACCAAGGACTGTGGTCCAAACTCCTTTAACATTGCTGCCAAGGCCCCGCAGGGTCTGGCCCCTGCTCATCCCTCCTGCCTCCTCTCCATGACCACCTTTCTGGTCTCCCGGCTTCTATATCCCCATCCTCTGCTGTTTGCTCCCTGCTCCTTCACCTGATTGATTCATTCTGTGTGTCTTGGTTCAGATGCCACTTTTCTACAAAACCCTGCCAGCACTCCCTCTCCTCCCAGGAGTGTGTCCCAGGGCTCCCTGCTCCTCACCTGTGTGCCAGTTTAGGATCACTGCAGCAGTGTGAATCCCTGGGGGGCAGGTGTGGGGCTTGTGCAATCAGCACAGTGCAAAGCATGACGACACAGGCGCCTGTTCTTGTAAGGAGTCTTAGTAGTGGGACGGGTGCTGAGCAGAGTGTAATACCATACAGTGACAGCAGGACAAGGTCAGGGCAGACTGGACAGCAGGGAGGGTGTGCCCTGCCTCTTCCCCAACCCTCACAAGCCTGTGGCACTCATAGATGCACTACCCTATCCAACACTGGAAAATATTTGGAACAGTCTCTAAAGGAAGTCCGCAAAAGGTGGGCTGTAGGATGCCCAGGGGAGGGCACAGCACCGGCAAAAGACTCTGTGGCCCAGAGAGTAGGGTGCGGCACAGGAGGACAGTAGGAATTCACGGGCCAGCTCGCTCTACAGTGGGCATTACTGAAATCAGTGATGTGGCAGTGCGATTGATTTTGCCGGAGCTGGAGACTGGTGCCTCTGTTTCTGTTTGTGTGCTGGTACCTCAACTTCAACAAGACTTACTAGAAAGAGCCAGAAAAGCTGGGAAAAGTGGAGTGGCGATCAGGCTGAGCATGTGTGAAAGAATGAGGGTATACACTTACAAAAAGATGGAACTGAACACGCGGCATTTTGGAGGCAGGGAGATGCCTGGCTGAAATGGACTGGTACTGGCTCCTATGGCAAGACAAGGTGAAAACAGCTGGGCAGGAATAGATGACACTGTGTGATCCTCTTTTTTGGACTCCTTGGTAGTTTCGCCTTTTTGAATTCTTAGTCTTTAGATGCTTATCTGTGTAACATTCCAGTAATTATATATAAACTATCCCAGGATCTCAAAGGAGCTGGAATTGGCTGAGAGCACAATGTAGGCTTGAAATTGCAGTTGACAGCGGCAACCAGCAGGTGGCTCTGGACGCTCCACCCCACAGAAGTGTGCTGGGCCTAGACGGCCTCAGAGGGCAGCAAGAAGTCACAACGTGCTGGGTGACGGAGCACAGTGATCAGCTCATTCTAAGAACATTCCAGGAAATTGTTAGTAAGGCTTTTACTGCGCCTACTCGAATTCTGCATTTACATACGTCTGAATAGATTTTTAAAAATGATTCTATGAAATGACAGACTTGGAAGAAATCTTGTTTATTTTGGTTTTCTTTTCCATGCTAGAGTGCTTTAAGGAGCTTAGCTTCCAAACAATAATGATGATTTACCAAGACAAGATTTGAAACAATAGCATTAGCCAAGTTGAATAAATAGGTATGGGTAGAAAATAAAAGGTTTCAGATGTGACTTGGTTTCAAGATAATAAATATCATAACTCTGTTATATAAAATTATTTCATTCTTTTTCTTCTCCTTGGCTATTTGTACTGTTGTTTCTTGGCATTTTAAAATAAATCTTAAGGGGGGGTGTGTGTTATATTTCCTTTGACTAAAGCAAATCTGGCTCAATTTCATAACACCAGGAAGAAATCAGAGCCAACTTTGGCTAATCAAATCTAAAATTAACTCTTCTTTCATGGGTTACCTTCTTCCCCTGCTAGGGCTACTTAGTATTCACCATGGTGGAAAGAGATGTCACATAAATACCTCCAACCAAAACTCTATTGTCCTGGGAGTCCTGTGAGAATGAATCCCAAACCTCCCACTTTCTACTGTTCCAGTAGCTCAGAAAGGTGACTTGTATAGGAGTTCTATGGAGTTGGTCAAGTCTGGTGAGAAAAGATCTGTTTGATTCAGATTTTTTTTTTTTTTTTTTTTTTTTTTTGGCTGTCTTGTACCCGTAAGCATTGTACTATGATAGTGATGCCAGGTGAATAGGAAGGTAGGCAGCTATTAATAATCACCACTTCTTCTATCACTAATTGAGTTCTTATTATATACCAGGCCCTGTTTTATATCATGTATAACTAATTCATGTTTCATCTTAACAAATTTACCAGGTAGTTTTTACTTCTACTGTACAAATGCAAATGAGGCTTAGATAAATGAAAGAATCTGCCAAAAGCCACGGAGTGAAGGTCAGCACCAGGATTTACACCATGTGTGTCGCACCTCAAAGTCTTCACTACAGAATGTCACACCTATAAGTGAACTTAGAGTGGACAAATGACTAGGTAGACAGCTAGATGCTTCTGGGACCCAAATTTTTCATGGAGAGAATCTTCTTTATTGAGAAGAAATAAAAATGGCTTTTGAGTTTTCCTCCCAGAATTCATTATTCATGAGCCCAAACTTTACCCTTCAGAAAGGGTACAGCAAACTCCCAGTCTGCTCAGGACTGCTTGCTTTGGGTTTGCTCTGTCTAGAGTGGTGTTTCTCAACCTTTTCCCTTCCATCCGTCCTTCCTCCCTCCCTCCCTCCCTCCCTTCCTTCCTTCCTTCCTTTCTTCCTTTCTTGCCTTTTCTTCCTCTCTCTCTTTCTTTCATCATTCCCCTAAGGAGAAAATTTTAATTCGATTTAAATTTAAAATTTAAATTGGGTCTGAGGATGTAGTTCAGAAGTAGAACACCCTGCCTGACATGCACGAGGCCCTGAGTTTAGTCCCTAGCACTACAAATAAAATAAAATAAAATTTAAATTGAGGTTGCTATCCTTGACAGGGAAAATTAAATACAAAGAAGTAAGACTGTGTTAGGCAAGCTTGAATTTGGGAGGGCCCAGACTATAACAATATCTAAGATTTCCTTACCCCTCAAGATCCAAGTTTTGTTCCTTTGAAAGGGATCTTATCCCCAGTGCAAAGCCTTGGTCTGGAGGTACTGTATACCCTGAAATTCATGAAAATTCATCTCCAGTGCAATACTATTTAGGAGGTGATCAGGGCATGAAGGCTCCCTCCTCATGAATGGGACTGAGGCTTTTATAAAAAAGACTTTGCACAGAGTCTGGCCATTGTCTGCCTTTCTTACTTCTGCCATGTGAGGACACAGCAAGAAGGTCCTTACTGGACCAAGTGTTGGCATCTTGATCTTGGATTTCCAACCTTCAGAACTAAGAGAAATAAATTTCTATTCTTCATAAATTACCCAGTCTATTGTATTTTGTAACAAGCAGCAGAAATGGACCGAGCAGTGGTGGCATGCTGCCGTGGGCTGTTTGTATCATTGAATACTTTAAAAGGTTCGCCATCACTGGTGTAAAGTATGCTAAATAGAATGAAGATAGATTAAAACCAATTTTGTCCTGACTCAGAAGGGGGAAATAATATGGATGGTGACATATTCTTGGTTAGAATGAGGTCAAAATGAAAACGGTCAGGCAAAAATTAAGCAAGGAAATATCATTTATTCCAGATAGCCCTATATGTCATAAAAAGGAAGTAGCTGTCATATACTTTGGAATTTTGATGGGGTCAAAAGGAAATTATTTTTCCAGAGTCATGCCATAGGTTAGTGCCATGATTTGGAAGTGAGTTTAATTTCCCTTCTGTGCATTTTGCAGTTGAATTAAATGTTAACTCTTAGGCCAATATTTTTTAACCCTGGCTGTGTGCTGAAATCACAAAGGGAAATTTTATACATTATTCACTCTGGGCCCCACCCTAACTAATTAAATTTGAATCTATAGAAGTGGGGCCTCTCAGGGGATCTTGAAGTGCAGCTCAAGCTGAGAACCCCTGTAAGCCCTTGAAATAGGAAGTATGGTCCTTTATCAGCATGTTAAATTTGAGAAGCATGGTAGTAGGTCATATGCTTATGATTCAGGTTATTTCAGTCTTCAAAGTTCTAGATAAAGTTTGAACAAAATCTTGGTTTCAATATGTTGCCCACAAGCAATCTCATATATGGACTGTTGTTCTCAATGCAACTCAGCTTAAATAAACCGTTAGCAAGACATGTGTGGCTGTCCTAAAGAGCCCAGCCAAGAAGGGGGCATCACAATGGAGACCAAGTGAGGTAAGGTGAGAAGTGACAAAGGCACTCAAAACACCACAGCAGAATTTCTACCATGACCATGACCCAGAGTCCAGGGTGAGGACCCAAGCACATTTCCTTCTATATTATGGCTCTGGGGATGGAGCCATTACTTGAGAGTCTGCAAATCTTGTTCAATCTTTTGTTCCTAAATCTGAAAGCTGTTCTTCATCGTGGGCCACCCCAGTAGCACCACGCCAGGCCCAGTGGTATACAGACATCAGAAAACCCCAACTTTCACAGCCACCTGCTAAGGCCGAGGAAGTCATTGAAAACGTGTCTAACTGTGAAGCTACTGGAGATGCAGAGTAAAGAGCATCCCTGTGACAGTCTGCAGTGAGAATAATCATGTAGGAAGATAATGTTAGTGAGGTTTCTATGGGCTTAAACCCAACTGATTTAATTGAGATATGCTTGCATTTCTGTGCTCCTCAGCTCAATGAGCATGCCGTGCATATCTTTAGTTCCTCTTTTTGCACCTTCAGTGAAAACATAAGGACATTTGCTCCCTTTGGTGATTCTGTTTATTTCTATTTTGAAAAAGTGGTTACTGAGCAAAGCGATCAGGATGCTGAAGGAGGTACTCGACGACCATGCTGCAAATGTAGAGCACAGTGGCTGCAGCTTGAAAAGGCCCACGACTGAGGCAGAGGATGCAGGACGGGCCCAGGCTGAGTGAGCGGCTGTCCTGGGAGGAGGGACAGAAGGACTAAGATGGTGAGCAGTGGTCCACACAGGCCAGCAGCACTGAGTGCCCAGTGAAAACTCGGGGCACAAAGAAGATCACAATAATGAGGCTTCTTGAGTTAACAGCAGCTGTATCTTGCTAGATAAATAAACTTCCAGTAAGAAACTTGAGTCCTACAGAGCGCTCTTTCCACTGCATGTGGGGAGGAAATGAGCGAACCATCAGCCCCCCTCTTCCCCAACCACCAATTGGCTGAACACATGCACTTCCACAACCAGAGGCCTGGAAACACACATGGGGCCAGAGGGAGGGAAAAGGAAGTCTCCTGACCACACGGGTGTGGAACGGGAAGTGCCAGAACTCCAGGAGCAACATTCTCCAGGGCCTACAGCAGGTGAGAAAAAGGTTTTGCTCTCTGTAGGTAAAGAAGAACCAGCTCTCAGGGTTGGCAGGAGAGCTGGGTCAGCGCTCATCTCAGGCCACGGCCAGCATCTCAGAGGAAAGTGATGGACCCATGCTACACAACCACATGCAGTGCTGCCACTGTGTCTCCATACTTCAGTGTACTCTTATTCTGTACAATCATGAGACACTTAAAAAAACGGTATACCACAGATGAAGGGAGCTACAGCATCACGAGGCAATGTGATTTTCTTTTTAAGTACTGGGGATTGAACCAAGAACATCTGCACTGAGCTGTGTCCCTCGTCCTTTTTTATTTTTATTTTGAGACGGGGTCTCACTAAATCACTAAATTGCCCAGACTGGGCTCAAATTTGGGATTCTACTGTTTCAGCCTCCCAGAGTGCTAGGATTACAGGTGAGACAGTGTAATCTTATGGGACCATGGTTTTATCTGCAGCTGGGCATTGACAAAAGCTTTATTTGTTGCATGACTGCATGTGGTTTCTCACACAGAACAGTCCTTAGAGCATGACAGTTTTGTTCCCTCTACTCATTGTTTTCCATCCCCCGCCCCCCACACACTTATTGTAGGCAAGATAGGGAAAGAATATAAATTCTAGAGTCCTGCTTACTGGTACTTTTTTTACTCTACCTGTGAGGACAGAGATGTTAAATCAGACCAAAGCATCTTAGTGGAGTGTACTCATTTAAATCCCCTATTCATCAATGCCATTTACATAAAAAGCCCATGTTCCCATGAGCAGTCTCAGCAGGCCCTCTTCACACTCCCCTGAAGGCAACACTGGCCCCTTGGTCCTAATGACCTTGAGCTTCATATCATCAACACATCCACTGGAAGGTTGCCTGCGTTCATGCTGGGGTTCACATTACAGTTCTTCTTGGGCCCAGCCCCTTGGTAATGCACATGATGGGCTTCTTTTACGTGGAATTCAACTCTAGAGGGAAATTTGTCGTATAAACCAAAGAAGGGCTCAACTAATTCCCCTTGCAAGTGGTTTACTTACTAGTAAAGACCCCGATTCATTCTCTTTTCTACTTTTCTCAAACACCCTATGAAGAGTCTCTCAGGCTCTTGCCCCAAACCATATAGTTTCCAGCAAGGCACCCCCCCCACCCCCATGTGGAGGGCCTCCAAGCCAAGCCACCAGCCGTCTGCCTTGCATGCGCTCAGTGGACTCTGCACACACTCTGCCTGGTTGCTATCACCCGGAGGCTGCGTGACGCTGTGTGATGCTGTGGATGACCTGGCTCTGGAAACCTTTTAAGTGCTCTTGTGCTCCTTCTAATTACTGTGGCCTTTCTGAGAAACTGGCAAATAACAGGCTATCTAGCTTGGTGAACTAACTTGCTTTCCTTCTTTCTCTCTCTCCTTTTCCTTTCTTTTCCACTTTAATGAGAAGCACCCATATTAAAAAGGAATCAAAGGACCCTTACTGAGGCATTGAATGTGATCTCTCAAGCAAAGCTAAAATCTGCCCCAGGAAATTCTAGCCTTAATGAGAAACTGGAACTGAAAATACAACCTGTCTTAGAATCGGTTGCTGGAAAACATTTGCCATCTAACCAGTGAGAGAAATTAAACAAGAAACCTGCCAAAAAGCAGGAGAGAATAAAAATCTGGTTTTTATGTTGCCTCACCTATTCTCACAGGCTTTGTCTGCCTCCCTGTCTAGACACGTATTTGCTTCCTATGCTTGAGAAAAAGAATTCAAATAATTATGCTCAAAATCCCTAGGAAGCTTTTGAGATAATGGTAACATTAATGAGTTGGAAGTAAAAAATGAGTAGCAACTGAGTAAGCCCTATGTAGTTTGTCTGAAGGATCCTTTCTAACAGGGACTCCTGGGGTCAACACTATAACTGAACTCCAAAGACCATTGTTACATTTTAGATCTAGAATGTACCCCGATGTCTCATGTATTCAGAGGTGGGGTTTTTGGAGGTAACTGAACCAGGGGGGCACTCTATCTATCGGTGAATTAATCTACTGATATATTCATAGCTGAATGTGCTGTTAGGAGGTGGGGCCCAGTTAAAAGAGGCAGGCCCCTGGGGGTGTGACCTGGAAGAGTTTACCTCCCTCCACTGCCCCTCTTTCACTCTGGCTGCCATGGATTGAGCACCTTGTCCTCCACTACGCCCTTCCGCCATTCTACTTCTCTCTTGGAGGCAGCCGGCCATGGACTGAAACCACAGCCTACAAAACCTCTTTTCCTTTAATTTGTGAATGTTGCGTATTTTGTCTAAGGGACAAGAAAGTAACTAAGACAACCAGTTAATGACAACATGAAGAAAAATGGGGTTCATAAAAAAGAATATTTAAGTAAAACTGCATCTCCTCTGTGTATACCAAGTATGACAGCATTTATTCTATAGCATGTAGTTATTACAGAAACACTTTTCTATCTATTACTATTCATCAATTCCTTACACTTTTTAACCTGTCACATGGATGGAGGAAGAGATGGAAGAGAGAGATCATTCATTGCTATGTTTCCATTCTTACTGGTTTGGGGTCAAAATTTCTTGGAAATTTTATTTTAGTTGTATTTGGTTATTATAATTTTTTTTCCCCCAAACAAATTTTCTAAGAAATAGTGTATTCTATACTTTGATGATGATGATGGCTACCATGCATTAACTCTTGCTCACTCAGGCACTTTGTTATTTATAACAGTTAAAACAAGCCTGTGAAATAGTCACTATTCATACTAAAGGAAAAGAAGTTGAGTCTCGGAAATGTTATGATGTTCCTAGGAAGGTCAAGATTTGAATCCATGTCTGACTGGTCCTTCTATTTGTTCTTAACCATTCATCCATATTGGCTTCTTTTTTAAAAAATGGAATGTCTGCAGTTGACAGCAGGAAAAAAGAGCACTAGATAATTTAAAACTTGGCCAAATTAAAGCTTGCAGTCTATTGGCCTACCTTCATAGCTCAAAGATGAGGGCAGAGTTTGGCATAGGTAAATATATTCAAAGATGAGAGCTGGTGGAGGTTTCTGTGAGTAATCAGAATTTAATCAACCTGACAACATGCAAGGACCCGCAATGCCTCAGGGAGACATGATTTCTAAAAGATAGCTCCACTAAGCAACTATAATTAAGTCAGTAAGTTTCAATGAAAGAGCATCACGTTCTTTAGCAAAACAAATCAATTTGAAAAGGAGAAAAAAGTGTCAACTAATACTCATAGACTTGTATAAAAACTCACTAACTGCTCCACGCTCATTGGGATGGATAGGACCAAAAAGAGAGAGAGAATAACAAGTGCTTGTGAAGATGATGAGAAATTGGAAAGCATGTCCACTGCTAATGGGAATGTAAAATTGTGCAACTGCTTTGAAAAACAACATGATCGTTCCTCAAACAGTTAAAAAGAGAATTACTAGGGCTGGTGAGATGGCTCAGCAGCATAAGCGCCTGCCTGGCAAGCGCGAGGGCCCGAGTTCAACTTCCGGAACCCACATACGAAAAAAGGGCCGGTGATATCGCTCAGCGGCACAGGTGCCTGCTGGCACGTGAGGTCCTGAGGTCGACCCCCGGTACTCACCAAAAAACAAAAAGAGAATTACTATATGTTCCAGCAATTCCAACTCTTTCAAATGAAATGAAAACAGGGACTTGAAGAGATATTTGTAAACCAATGCTCATAGCACCATTATTCACAATAGCCAAAAGGTGGAAGCAACCAAAGTGTCTACAAATAGGTGAATGAATAAACAAAATTCGGTACAGACATGTAATAGAAGATTATTCAGCCATGAATAGAAAGGAAATTCTGACCTCAACCTAGATGAGCCTTGAAGACATTAGGCTAAATGAAATAAGTCACAAAAGGTCCAGTACTGTTATAATTCTACTTACGAATTATTCAAATAATCAAATTCAGAGAGATAGAAAGTGGAATGGGAGCCGGTGAGACGGCTCAGCGGCATAAGCACCTGCCTGGCAAGCGTGAGGTCCTGAATTCGACTCCCGGAACCCACATACGAAAAAAGGGCCGGTGATATCGCTCAGCGGCACGGGCGCCTGTTGGCGCGCGAGGTCCTGAGGTCGACCCCCGGTACCCACAAAAAAAAAAAAAAAAAGAAAGAAAATGGAATGGTAGTTACGAGGGGCTGGAAAGAGGGGACTATAGGGAGACTGTGTAACAGATACAGAGTTTCAGTCAAGGAAGATGAAAGAGCTCTGGAGGTGGATGGTAGTGATGACTGCACAACATGAATATACTTAGTGCCACTGAGCTGTATACTTAACATGATTTAAATGGTATATTTAGTTATGTACATTTTACTCAAACTAAGAAAATAAAGATAAGGAACTTTGCCGGGAGCTTGCAGCTGGAGCAGAATCTAACGAAGGGAGAAGAGCCAGGCTTATCAGTCACTCAGCTGCAGCAGTGCAGTTCACCACTGAGGAAAGGGTCCAGCAGCCCATGGCAAGCTGCACAGAAAGTATCGGTCCACACCGGTACAGGACCAAGCCAAACTGGGGAGGAGCTAATGTGCTTTTCCTGTAACTTCCTTCCTCTAAGTAGCTCCTCAATCCAGTCTCCAAACTGCCAATAAACCTGACCATGATGTGAATACATAATTAGGGGTTAGCAGGACACAGACAGATTACTGATAACACCTCAGACTTCAACACTTGTGAATATCCATCAGGTACTTTGGAATGAGGTAGCCTGGGCTTATAAAAAAAAGGGGACGAATTGCCTCTCAAAGTCTCAATGAGACTGCAAAGGATAGTGCAAGATGGCTCAATGTGCAACGTGACAGATATTATTACCATTATTGTACTAATTGTACTATTTTTTTCTGAAGTGTGTGTGTGTGGGGATCAAACCCAGAGCCTCATACTTGCTAAGCATGTGCTTTACCACTGAGCCACACTGCCACCCCAGCCCCTGTACTATAATTAATAACAGAGTAAAATCAAGATTTGGCTCATTGTAGTGAAATGACAAATAGTAATCTTTCAGAGTCACACTGAGGACAGTTTGGTTGGGAGAGGCCACACACAGGTGCACAAGCCCAGCTTCAGGCACCTGGCTGGCTGTGGCGTGGCTGGTGTGTCCGTGGACTACCAGTCCTCAGTTTTTCCATCTCTGTTTTCCTGACTAGCTGCTGTCAAACTCAGATGACACTCCAGTCTCTGCTTCTACTGAGAGTGTGACGAGGCTGCCTCACACAGTACCAAGTTCATAAAGGTGTAAAGGAGATCTGCTGCCAGTGCCTCCCTGCCATTCACAAAAGACACCTGCCACTTCTATAGATCAGGACAGGGCAGTACGTAAAGGATGCTTTAGGATTAGAAATTTCTTTGGCTGGGTCTACCATGACCTGAACGACTTCCCTCTTGATTTGTAGTTAATGAGCCATGCTCATCACTTTGAAAGGAGAAGAAGGCAGGAAAGAGTTTTCAACTTATTCTAGTGAGGGGGCAACCAACAGAAAAGCCATTCCCCTAAAGCTCTTGCTTCT
Organism: Erethizon dorsatum; assembly: GCA_028451465.1. NCBI lineage: Eukaryota > Metazoa > Chordata > Mammalia > Rodentia > Erethizontidae > Erethizon > Erethizon dorsatum. Next base: position 53,717,996 of record CM051828.1, read on the forward strand.
GCAGGGGCAGGCACGTGTGACCAGCTAAATCAAAACTGTCGCTGATGTGGAATGTTAACTAAGCCAGCAGGTAACTCAAAACACTTCAGAGTGAGAAACAAGCCTCTCAACTCAAATGCCAGCATTGCTCGGTGGAAACAAGCTGTGAACGTCGAGACATTTAAAGACATTCATACCCTGATCTTGTTATCTGGCTACTAGGGCATCTGTGGTAAGGAAATCCAGTGAAATAAGTAAAGAAACATTCTGCATGATTATTTCTCTCAGGGAGAACCTGGAGATGATCTAAATGTTTGTCTCTAGGGGAATTTTAAGGAGATTATAACGTACTCATAAGAATAGAATATTATACAGTAATAGGTATATACATATTTATAGGATTTTTTTTATAAAAATGAAAACTATAATATTGAGTTAATGCTTACAAGTACATAGTAACACACATACAAGTCTAATTAAAAATAATAACAAGGGATGGATGGCAAACAGCAAATAGAAAAGACGTACAAAGGGCTTACACAGTGTTCCTAGAAATATTCACTGCAAGTAACAAAGAAGTATAGGAAAAGATGCTAGGCCCGATCCATAATAAAAGAAAAGATAAATTACAATGATGAAATAAAAAATCTGATCTAATGAATTGGATTAGAGAAAAATAACAACACCTAGTTTTGGCAAGAGGGTGAAGGAAAAAATACTCAGTTTTTGAAACACTTTGGGGAAAACTATCAGAATTTAAAATGTACACACTTTTGGTAAGGTAAATCTTCAATTTGGAATTTATCCTTCAAACATACTTGTAAAAGCATGCCAACATGCATCTAGAAGAATCATCACTATGTATTGTTTGTTATGATGAAAACAAACAAATGCAGAAAACAACATGTATGTCCATCAATAAGGAAGAGAATGGTTAAATAAATCATAAGACAGCTATATAAAAGAATACTAAGCAGCTTTAGAAGAATGAGAAAAATTATACTATAGTGATATGAGAAGATGTCCAAGATATAGTAAACTATAAAAGTACAATATAATATATATTGTATAATTTCATCTGTGGGGAAAATGAGGCCATAATTTATGCTGGTATCTGGGAAGATACATTAGAATTATTAAAACTGGGCCTGAGGAGTCAGAGTATAAGGTTTTTAGTTTGAAAACTACAATGCAGTTTGATTATTCTACTTTTTAAATCCATTATCAATGTTAATACTTAAAAAATTGTTAGAAAAATAAAGTAAAACTGAAATATAGTATAAGAACACAAAAATATTTGTAATAGCTGCCTTTGGAATCACAGAATTTAAGTACTATTTTTCAATAATTCTATAACAAACATGAGGATTTCTAGGAAAAAAACCCTTATTTTAAAAACTAAGATTTGACACAAATTCATATTTTCCCAGAATTTCTTCAAGCATGGATACTTACTATATGTATTGTGAAGGACCCCCAGGGTTATTCGATAGCTATATATTCATGTTCATATAATCATATCAATGCCAAGAGTTAACAGAAAACACTTTGGAGTGTAATCCAGAGTTCTTATGTCATTTATAGTTTCACTAGGATGCTCTTAGTTGATTATTGTTACTATTATTATTATCATTATCTTATTTGATGCTGGGAATCGAAAACAGAACCTTGCTCATGCTAAGTATATGTTCTACCACTGAGCTACAACCCAGTCCACTCTTGGTGTTAAAGCACTGAAGGTCAAGGTACTTCTGAGGCGTGGTCTTCCACTGTTTCAGGGGACTGCCATCCATCCATCCATCCATCCATCCGTCCGTCCGTCCGTCCGTCCATCCATCCATCCGTCCGTCCGTCCGTCCGTCCGTCCGTCCATCCATCCATCCATCCATCCATCAATTCATCCATCCATCTGTACACAGTCCTGCCTGTCTACCATGAGCCCCAGTCTGTTCTAAGGGAAGCGGTCACCTAATTGCAGTACTTGCTTGTAAAGTTTAATGCCTCATGGGGGAACACAGACAAATAAATCAACAAATAAATATTTACCATGCAGACAGCTAAGAAGCAAGGAGAATATATAGCAGACACCTGTACTATATTTCAACTAAAACAAAAATACCTCAAAGACTTGCGATTTTGTTTAGGCTGAAAAGAATTACTATGCAAAGTTAGCACTTGGGCTCTGAAAACAATCCCCAATTTATTTGTCCTGTGACAAGGGCAGTCCATAACAAGTTCATAATCAATTCCAAGTATACATGAAGCAGATTTGCAATCATCTCTATTTATATTTCAACCCCTTTGAAGTGAGTTTTCAAAATAAGGGGTTGTTTATAGATGAAGCCTGTGAAGTTTCCCCTCTTCGGTGGCTCCTGCATTTTCCTTTTCATAAAACTAAGGCAACAAAGCAGGGGTGGAGGCTGCACCTGAGGAAGAAGCCGGCAACTCACCAGGTCACATTCCTCCATGCCCAGTGACTTGAGTAGACAATTACTGTGCTTCAGTAACTTAAAGCAGTGACAGAAGTATAGTCCCTCCCAGGGGCTGTAGCTTTACAATGAGGAAAAAAAACCATGCTTTTGTAAGAGGTCTGACCCCCAAAACCGCTCACGTGCTCAGTTCAGCAAGTTCTCTACAGTGGTGTTCCCATAACTCATCCAAACCCATAAGACACCTTGGCTTTTCCTGGGTTATCAGACCCACAAATCTATAGGTTTTAAACAAGATCTTAAGATGAGTCTTATCATAAAAAAGTATGTGAAATCCTGAAGCATAGATTTCCATGAAAATAAGAGAATAGGAATTTATGAAAATCTGGGGGTATAGCTAGTGACAGAGCTCTTAGCAAGAGTGAGGTCCTGGGTTCAGTCCCTAATACAGCCCTCTCCCCCCAAATAAATTTATGAAAAGAGGTAGCTAACGTTTGACATGACTAACACTGCAGGCAAATTCCCACTGTAGAACTTTAGCCCATGTCCAGAGTGAGGCAAAGAACAACCAGTGGGCTCAGAGCAGGAGGGCGTTGACCAGATACATTCTTACATGCAGGCCCTGGTTGCTGTCCTACCAATGGGCTTGGAAGGAGGCAAGAGCTGAGGCATAAGACCAGTTAGGCAATTATTAGGTAATTCACCCAGAGAGACTGCTGGTTGGAGTTGGGTCAGAATGATGATTGGGGATGAGTTAGGAACAGGAATCCACTTCTGAAGGTAGAACCAAGCAGGCTTGCTAAAGGACTGGATACACAATCTAAGAGTCAAGAAAAACTTCAAGACTTGAGGTCTGGCAACTCTAAGGATAGTGGTGCCACCAACAGAAGGGGAGAAATCTATGGGTGGTGCAGGTTTTGGAGAGGGAACAGGTACTCAGTTGGGCCTATTGAGTTTGACACGCTTGACGCACACCCACGTGGAGAAGCTGAATATGCAGTTAACTCAAGAGAGCAGTTGGAGCTGGAGATACAAACTCCAGAGTGGTCAGAGTGTGACAGTTGTACTAGATCAACAGTGTGTGCCTCAAATTATGACCACCTGAACCACCTGACTTTATTTGGAAATGGGATTTTTGCAGATTTAATTAATTAGGGATCTTGAGGTGAAATCATATCTTGGATTTAGGGTGGACCCACATGACTGTGGTCTCTACAAGAAAATTAAAGAGGGAGGTTTGAGACAGGCAGAAGAAGTGGCCACAGAAAGATAGCCACAGAGATTGGAGAAGTGCTGCCGCAAGCCAGAGAATGTCACCAGGAGCTGGAAGAGGCATAGAAGACTTTTTCCCTAGAGTTACGGAGGGAGCACAGTCATAGTGATGGTTTATTCCAGACTTCTGGCTTTGAAAACTAGGACAGGATAAATTCCTGTGGCTTGAAGCCCTCGGTCAGGCCTAGGAGACTAATACAATACTTTCAACAAAATCACTTAGAAAATGAGTATAGAGAAAGGAGGTTGGAAGACCAAGTTCTGGGACATTGCCACATTTAAATGTTGGGGATATGGCTAGTGAGGTGGGAGAAGAGCTGAGAACAGTGCTGCAGGAACCAAGTGAAGAAAACATATTAGGGAGGTGAGAGATCAATTGCATCAAATGCAGCTGTAGGCCATCTCGGAGCCACTGACAAATGCCCTTGGACTTAGTGTCCCAGAGGTCACTGATGACTTGTCATGATCTACTCTGGCTGGCTGGTGATTGATTCAAGAGGGAGCAGGAGGGGAGGAACTGGAAATGGTGAGTCTAGTCGTGCAAGGCCTTTTGCTGTGAAGGGGAGGTGACTGCAGACGGATGTGGAGATACGGAATGCTTTATTGTAATCCCTGTGGCGATAATACCAGAGCAATGTCTTGAGACACTGTGAGGACTTGGACAAAGAGGTGAAGAGCTGGGCTTGCACATGGCTGGGATGACGACAGAGGAGGCAGAGGAGTATGAAAAAGGTAGGGGAGAAGAGAAATATGAGGTAGGTAGAGGCAGAGGACAAGAAAAGTGGGATGCACTGGAAGAGCTGGGGAGGAACTGAGGTTGTTGAGCTGGACTAGAGAATAAGCTGGACAGAAGGGAGGTGATGGAAATAATAGAGGATGCAGAGGTATTAGTCATACCATGGAGTGGCTCAGTCAGAGAGAGAACAGAGTCCTGGAGAAAAAGAGGTCAAGAAAGAGGCTTGAGTTTGAAGGTATGGATCGCTAGGAACAATGACAGGGGTGGGCTGGAGTGAGCCAGTGAGCCCAAGGATCCGAAGACAACTGCAATGAGGAGAGGTCAACTGATGGCCTGGACTTGAGGGCTGGGGGTCCTGGGAAATGAGGTAGAAGGTCTGGAAATGGTAGAGAATCAAGTGGTACAATTTCTTGTAATGTATCAAGGAGATCTTGGCTCATCAAGCACCCTTGGTCTTACTTGACAAAACTAGTACACACTTATACCATCTTAATCAGTAACCATGCAAGAAGTTGGTTCTGTAACATACAGCATGAAATTATGTTACAGATGTTGAGGAATTGGGTGGGAAAATTACTAGGAATTGGGAATCTAGACTTTGCCCAGTGTCAGGTCCTGCTCAGCACCAAGAGAGAGGCCATGAAAGGCTCTGGATAATGCTAAGGGAGAAAAAAACCTGTTCAGTTCTGTTCTTTTCTCCTCCAAATTAAATGCATCTGCACTGGCTTCAGTGCCAAATTCTTCACTTTTAATTTCTCATCCCTCCTGGTTTTTTTATGCCATGAGGAATGTGAAACAAAGTACTTCTTTGTTTTTTTCTTACAGGTCCAGATATTCATGTTCTATTTCCTTCTTCTCCTCTCACTTTTTCTTCAACCAATAAGGTAAGTTTTGTGTAGGAAAATAAACCCACAGTTACAGGAAGGAGAAGAAGAAAATGCTTTATTCACACCTGAATAGTGACTCAGAAACCTTTAAAATAACATACATTCTTCTAGTTGCTTGTTCAGAGCTGAAGGAAGCAGTGAAGCAAGAATTTACTGTTTTAAACCGAATATAGGCAGCCCCCACTGTAAGTGGTTAATACATGTATCCAGCAAGTATTTACTGAGGACCTACTATATATAAGGCATGGTGCTCAGGGCGGAAGATACAAAGGTAAACAAGAATTTACGTAAAAATTTTAAATTGTGGTACATACTAAAAAGAAAGGGACAGAAGTCAAGACAGAGAAGACTAGTGTGGGCAGGAGCTTTTGGGTGGATGTGCCTTAGTAGTCAGGAGAGGCTTCCTCAGGCAGGAGGGGTGGGGTAGCAGGTGGCAGCTTCCAGGAAGCGGGCTTGAGAGAGGCACTAAGACAGGAGGGAGCTGGGTGGGCTGCAGAGCCGAAAAAGGTAGGGAGCCGGGGGTGGGTGGGGTTAGGTGGTGGCACCCGTGGCAGGAGCTTCGCTGGCATCTTCTGCACCTGGATGAGCTTCCTCTGGGAGCCCTGTGGCCATTCTGGTGTCCCTCAGCCCCCTGGGCAATACTTTAAGCAGCTGCTGAGGCAGATGAGGTACCTCAGAAATAGCAGAGGAGCCAGGAAATAATTTCCCAGCAGGCAGTGCAGAATTAAGGTAAAGTCCCCCAGGGAGGAGGCCCTTGAACCTGACCTGAAGGAAGCTAGAGAAAATGCATTCTGGGTACCACCTGATCTCAGGATAAACATTCAAGTAATACTGTTCTTAGGCTGTGGGAAGGGCTACTTTCAGTGATTCAATTTCGGGACAGTTTTCCTATTGTATTTTCAAAGCCCCAGTATTTACACAGCTACATACACAAGTGTCTTAAAGTGCATGTCCTGAGTATGAGGAAGAAAGTTTTTCTCTAAAGAAATGTACAAAACTTTATTTTTAAAAAGATGAATAATTTAAAGCCACTCTTTATGTAATTTCACTTCAATTTTTCTTTCCTAGAAAAAAAAAAAGAAAATGAGTCTATTTCAAAAAAAATAAGAATAAGGACTATAAAAAAGTAAGTTCCCTTTAAGTACAAGTAGAAATCAAGTTTATTTTCAAGAATGTGGTACAGGGAGTGGTTGGAGAGGGGCCAAAAGGAAGAGGAAGCAGAAAAGAAAGGAGAGAGGAAAATGGGGAGGCAGAGTCAGGGAGGTTAGCTCAGAGGCTGTGGAGACCAAGAGCAGGAGGGAGGAGACAAGGACCCAATAAGGGAAACTGCCAAGTCCCCCCACATTCCTACACTAACAAGGGCCTAACCCAGTGATGGCGAACCTTTTAGAGCTTGCAATGATAACAAACAGTCATCTGTGGCATGCGTGCCACAGGTTCACCACTACTGGTGTAGCCTCTTCCAAAGATGTCCTTGTCCCCAAATACAGTGGAAGTTTCTTTGTACTTAAAGTATCTGAACTCTGCCTCCTCCTTAAAGGATGCTATGCTTTTGGTGTCCCCAACCTGCCCTCTGTACCCTAGCCTCTTAGCCCTATTTCTGGTTCTGCCCAGGGCCACCTTGGCTCCTGCATACATTTCCTTGGGGTCCTCATCAAAACCACATTTGAATGAATATGCACAGCCCAACCTCCCAAATCTCTCAGCACATGCAGTGTATGTTTCTTTTCCAAACCCTGGATTCCACACCAAAGCATCTGACACCCAGGACACCTCTATCTGATGCCCATGACATTGCAAACCCAGCAGAATAAAAGTGATCTCACCAGCCAACCCCCACCCACCCTAGTGCTCAGGATGCCAGTTGCTCTGTGACCCAGCCCAGCACCTGAGCACCCTGCTTCATGTTCTACACACCTGCAGGGCAAGCATGAGCTTCACTCAGCCCCACCTACTCTCCTGGTTCTTGGACTCTCAGTTTTCTCCTGTATTAGTCAATTTTGTATGACTACAATGAAATACTGGAGACTGGGTACTTATAAAGAAAAGATGTTCACCCTTAAATCAGTGTGAGGCTGAAAGTTTGAGCAGCAGAGTGCCAGCTCTGACAAGGGCCCCCTTGGCTACATCACCTCATGGTAGATGGCGTCAGGGTGGGAGTGTGTGTAAGAGAGAAGTCACATGGCAAGATGGAAGCCAGGGCGTGGGAAGGCGCAGTCTCATCACTTCCCATAAGATCCTGCTTAAAGTTCCTACCACCTCTAAACACCACCGCACTGAGGACCAAGCTCCCAGTGCAGGAATGCTTGAGGGCCACACTCAAACCATAGCCAGACCACAGCACCTCCTCCTGATCATTTTCGTATGCAGTGGCCAGAAGAATCTTTAAAGCACAGATCTCATCATATCACATTCCCACTGAAATGCTCAGTCATCCCCAGGATGAAGAGCAAGGTCCCACCAGGCAAACTCCCATGGTTGTGTCTCGCACCTGCTTCGTGGGCAATGTCAGCACTCCACTTAGTTGAAAGCTTTCGCTATCTCCAAACACAGGGTAACTCCATCAGGTTTCCATGCCCTGACCAAGGTACTTTTTGGCTGTAGCAGGGGCAGGTTCTGAAAATCTAATTCTGAATTGAAATACTTTAGAACGATTCCTGTTTTGTTTTTGTTCTTGTTTTCCAGCACTGTCAAGCTCTTGCCTAAGCATGGACTTGCCCACTTCTCTTCTATCCCTTCTTTCCTGGTCTCAGATTTAAAAAACAAAGCAAAGACAAGCAAACAAACAAAAACTTAGGAGTGCAAAAGGTAGAGAGCCCCATGGTTCCCCAATAGTCAAAATGGGCCAATGTGTGTGTGTGTGTGTGTGTAAATACATATTACAAGTGCCCTCGACAAAGGTTCACTGGAACTGACACTGCTGCGCCCTTCAGAGTGCTATGGTCTCTGTTTAATGTGAGCAGCTGGCAGTGACCTCTGCCTACTCCTAAGCCACTTCCATTTAATTGTAGCCTCACAGGGTAACATGATTAAGTAACCAAAGAGGAAACTATTCTGTGACTTAACAGTAGCTCTTCCCAGTAATAGACACCTTTGTACAAAATAATATCTGAGAAGGGGCAGATCTGACACACAGGCTGAGTACCACTTCCCCTTCCCATGTTAGATCAAAGCTTCTAATTGGTGCTAGAAGGTTGTCCAATCAAAATTAAAACAAGAATAAATTCTTCTGTCTTATTTGCTGTTTTACAGTTAGTGATGATTCCTCTGCTTAAATAATATTCTAAGCATCCCCACCCTTACTCACCAAAAAAAAAAAAAAAAAAAAAAAGGAAAGAAAAGAGTTCCTGTTTTATAATATTTTTATTTTTTGGGGGGTACTGGGAATCAAACTCAGGACCTTGAACTTGGCAGGCAGGCGCTGCACCACTGAGCTATATCCCCAGCCCATGTTTTATACTATTTTTAAATGACAGTTGTCTATTCTTTCAATGTTTTTTTCAGAAGGAAATTGCAAATGATCTAGTTTTGCAATTCTGATAATGACTTTATTTTCATTTGTCCATTTTGTAAGTTTTCATGTTTATGTCACAGACATATAACTTACTATTAAAAAAAGTAATTAGAATTGAGTGCAAAATTACAGTTAAATAGGTGGAATATACTCTAGAGCTCTACAGCATAGTAGGGTGACTATACTTAAGAATAATTTAGGGCCAGTGATATAGCTCAGCGGCATAAGCACCTGCCTGGCAAGTGCGTGGTCCTGAGTTCGACTCCTGGAACCCGCATATAAAAAAAAAATTTACTGTGTTTTACAAAATTGGAGAGGAGAGATTTTGAATGTTCCCAACACAAAGAAATGCTAAGTGTTTAAGGAGATAAAAGTGCTAATTATCCTGGTCTGATCATTACATCTTGTATACATGTATAAAAATATCACACTGCACTCCATACATGTATATGATTATTATGTATCAACTAAAGTTCTTTTTAACTTAGAAAGAGTATTTATGAGCCTGACATTAAAATATTGTATTAACGCGGTATCTTTATGTCCCTTTACAAAATCTTGTGTCAGTGTCATCTGAGTCATTAATCGTAACTCGGGAGTGATGGCTGTATGGAGAGTATCAGTGGGTGTTTGCTTAGTCATGGAATATTAGAGTTGAGGCTGTGGGAAACCTAACCTGTGCCTGTCATCTTCCAGATGAGGACACCAGAGCCTTGAAATGGCTTTCCCCACGCAGAAGCAGGCTTCCTAGCTCTCAGCTCAATGCTTTATCCACCATTAACATCATCTGCAGCTCCATTTATGAAATTACAGCAATATTCTGTAGCAAGAGGTAACCCCAGAGCTGTACACTGGGAAAGCTACGGTTTTGAGCAACAGCTCCTTACTGACGCACACCGAGGGGCCATTGTGTCCTGATCACCATGTGGCCCCGTATCTAGAGCAGTGTCTAGCTCAGATTACCTTATGGAATTAATTAATTCTCACTTCAGAACTGACCTTTTCTCCTTCTGAGGAGGCTCCTGTGCATGACAGAAGAGCAGGGGCCTCAATAGAGAAGCAGGTATTAGCATTCTTGCGTAAAGAGGTGAGATTAAGAACCGGGGAGGGGACGTGGCCTCCTGGTGGAAGCATAAGCCAAGTCAGTAACCTGAGGTTTCCACTTGCCTCTGAGACTGATTCACTATCCCAATGCTACTCTTCCATTTAAGAAAACCTAATGTGATGACAACAGGCTAAAAAAGCTCTGAAGTTAAAAGGGCTTCCTACTCACAAGGGTTGAAAATTACAAAGTAGGCTGAAGTTTCTTCCCTTCCTCATTTACTAATTTCCAGCTTAACATGGGACTTAGAATTTAATACTGGGGCAAAATATATCCTAAGCATAATCACTACATGATAGCAAGATCTATGTCTTGGCCATAAAGATTTGGGGGCAGGAGAAATCATTAACTCTGATAGAAAAAACTCTGATAGGGGAAATATGTCCATCACTACAGCGCTGGATACAAAATGATCAGAAGAACAACTTTAACTCTGATCATGGGCAGCAATTGGTGCAGAAGAAGAGCCAGGAACAAGCTGCAATAATTCCGTCTATGAGCTTAGTAAGGCTAGATGACTCCAAGTTCAGTTACTTTTCTATAAAATGTATAATACAACAATATGAATGCATTCAAGGGCTCAAATTAAATGATGGAGATAGAAGTGCTTTATCAACTAGAAGGAGCTAAAATAAATGTGATTTGTTGCCATCATTACAACAGTGACTTTTTGTTCACAAATAATTGTCTGTTTTGTTATTCGTTATTTTTCCACCAAAGAGCAATAAATGCTTTGTTTTATTTGACTTGAATGACAAGATGATTTATTTGACCTCTATGGTGCCACTGTGAATTTTGCACATAATTTTCCTCTCAGTTTTCCAAGTGTGTGATTCCATCTTCTTCTCTTATCTGTGGTAAAAGCTGGAGGGAAATTCTACTCAGTCCCACTGCACTGAAATGTCAAACTTCCTTTGCAAAAGGGGTCATTTTCCTATGTCAGTACTGAAGGCACACAGTTGCGTTACCTAGTGCAAGGAGAAACGCAGTGAGTAAATCTGCTGTAGTTGAAATTTCTTCATCTCTGTTGACTAGAGGGAGAGGCTTGTGGGCTAAGGGATGGTCAGAGAGTGTAGACTACTTATGCTCTGACAAGCCTTTCAGAATTTAACCTGCAACAGGAGGTGAAGCAATCAGTTGTCACATGAGCAGGGTAGCTATCATGTGCACCCGGCCATTTCTTACTGGGGTGTCTGGAGAAGGGAAGGTGGGGAAAGTAGAGCATGAGGAAGTAGGTCATGGGGAGAGGAAAGAAGAGACCAAATAAACAGTGGGAAAAGTCCCAACTCTGTCCCTTACCCTGTCCCCTGTGATTAAGTAAACTGAATTAACTCTACTCCAATAGCCATTCTTTGCTGTGAAAAACTGCTGGATTTAATAATACCCTTAGTGAACATAACTCTTGATCTACTGGCAATGCTTTGAGAAGAAAGCTAGCATCAATATATTTTACTACTAATTGTTTAATTAGAGCTCAAACACTAAATGGACTTGTGTTATTCTTCTGTTGCTTTATCCCTAACTCTCCACCCTAAATAGTAAGGTGCAGGAAAGGTCTAAGAAGGTTGGGTTATCTCAGTATCTGGACACTAGCTATTAGCTTAGGCCAACATTACCAATATTTATTGTTCTCATGTCATTCACTATGGAAAAGTGACAAAGTTAATCTAAGGCACATGATGGAAAAGGAAAGGTGAAAAAATACAGAGATGGCTTTCTTGGCACAGAGGGAGAATCTCAGAGAGGTACATGAAAAATGAGGCATGTTGGGTAGTACTGGTCATAAAGGGAATTGAGGGCCTTACCACGTGGTGAGGTACTGAGTATGGTTAACGGAAGACAGATATGGGGAGGACGTGATTTCAGACTGAAGGTGAAGAGCACAGGCCCCCTCCTGGTTGCCAAGGGGAAGGCCCCCTCTTCAGTTGTCAGTGCTATAATAAGAAAAGTCACAAGCAAGTGAAGAAATTATATTTCATGGTGGGGAAACAGGCAGTCTCATCAGCTCCACATTGAAAGAAAGATCAGGAAAGTCTGACTGAGGTTTGTATATTGAACAAAGGTGAACTAAAAGGAGGTAATGTTTGGTTGTTTTATAAAAAGAAGAAGAATTTCAACTGGAGGTGCGGCTTGGTGGTAGAGCATGTGCTTGGCATGTGCCCAGTCCTAGGTTTGACCTCCAGACCCAGTCTTCCTGCTACTCTTCTGTAACTCTCCCCCTGGCACTAAGCCATCTATTCACTTAACTAGATGTTCCACCAGTTCACCCCTGGCCACTGCCCTTAAAGGTACCCCAAACTCACCTAGCATGAGCTGGATGTGGTCAACGGGTTTGCACAGAGACCAGCGGCTCAGCTGCCCCCAGCCCATCCTGTCATGGAGCAGGCCCAAGCCCATCACGGCAGAGCCACTTTAGTGCCTGAAATCCAGCCTTGGAGGTCATGGCCAACGTCAGGCTTCGTGATCATCTTGCTTGCAAGTCACAAAGGTTTAGAAAAGAACTGCCCCCCCCACTTATTTCTAAGTCAGAAAAAATTATTTTTTGTAGTCACAGTAATTACGAAGTTAGAACATAATCACAGAAGCTTTGACTTGGGCCTTAAAACCTTTGACTATGACAAGGTAATTCTTCATAAGATAAGCTAGACAAAGTCAAATACAAAATACACCTCAACAAAAGGAGGTCATTCTCCAGGTATAATACACACCCTGATGTGTGTCTAGTCTACTCCACAGGGTTGTGGGCACGGATTAGGCCCTCAGACAGGCTGGTACAGCACTGACCACTTGGGCCTCCAGGCCATGTGTCACACTTTTCCATATCCTTGTCCTGTGTTACAAACCTTTACCATACTCTTCAAGGCTCCTATCCAAATAGGAGACACTCAAGCCACCGCCCAAGCAGAGGGCCTCATTTATCTGTGTCAAGTCGATATAAGTTTATCAGACTTCTGCTTTCTCCATTTCCTATCCTGCTATCTACCCAAGATCCAGAGCTGTACCCAGCCATGCTACCTTTCCTCATATTACAGAGGAATGGTCTTCAGACTGTGGTCCCGCAACCTCTGGAGTCCCATGGAACCACTCAGGGCCAGCATGGGGAATTTGAGGTCAGCATGCCTGGTGGATCCTTTTCTTTCCCTTCTGCTCCATGTCAGCAATTCTGCTTCTGTCTATATCAGATGTTGGGATTCTTGTTCACATTTGCATTTCCTACTCAGATGAGGAAGCTACGAAGCTCACCGAGTTCTGGCAGATGAGGGGAGGGGTGAGTAGACTGATTTCCTGATTCACTTCTACTGGAAAAATGGGGTTTCCTAGCTTTCACCAAGAGGCTCTGAAGAGCATGAGTCCATGATAGCTCCTTTGATCTGAACTTCATTATCTCCTTGAAGTAGGAATTAACATTCCTGTTTTATGGGCAAGTAAACTAAAAAGGCAAAGGACATTCTGAAGGTGATATGGCTAGGACACAAACTCTGCTCATCAGATGTTAAACTCCACCTCTGCCTGAAAACTCTATTGCAAAGTATGTATTCTGGTCCCATTTTACTTGAAGTACCTTCCTTGTGTACTCATTCATTCCTTTGATCTTGTCTTCCCAAGAAGGCCTTATCAATTTCCCAATTGAAAGAATGTCTGAGGGAAGAAATAGACAAACTTTTTCTAGAACATCTGTAAAGCTTCTGTGCACTTACGATGGATTATATGGTGAACAGCCTTCCTGGCTGTGAGTAAACCACTTACGGCCAATACTGAGGAACAAAATAAGCAAGTTACTGAACATGACCAATAGGCACAATGAAACTATCGAAAGTCAGTAGTTGGCATCACTCATACGTACTTTTCCTTGATATACCAGGCACATGGCTATGCTCCTAGGTAACTTGTCTCTGTGCTGAAATACATCTCAGGAGACGTGATTCCAAAACAAACCAATGAGTGACCCATAGGTTAGTACTAGCAATATTACCATGGGTATTTTTCAGAATGCTAGTGACACAATGAACAAGAAAGAATGAGAAGGGGAAGGACAGGAAAGGAATATAGTTCCTTTTTTTAAGAATGCTGAGATCTTAATAGTATCTGTACTTTAGATTCATAACTTAAATAAAATACAGGCATGATTTAAAAGTTGCTGCACTTACACAGCATGGAAATGCTTTTCTAAAGTGCTGAGCAAAGGGATCGACTCAGCCACATTGTTTCTAGGACTGGTGGGGAAATAGTATCAGCATGAAGAGGCTGACCTGTGTTATAAAAGATGACACCCAAGTCAAATCTGGACACACACACACACACACAGACACACACATTCTGTGTGAAACTCCTATTATTGTCTCCAAGGAAGTGCAGTTTGGAAGGGCTTTTTCCTCACAACCGCATTTGGAAACACTCAAAGGAAATAACTTTTCTTCAAAATGGCAATTTCATCCTGAACTTGAAGCAGGAAGGTCTCCGCAAATTTACATGCAAACTGGGCTTTTTAATACCTTACCTGAGCAGAAAAGTCAATGAGCTTCGGGAGCAGCACTTTGCCTCCTTCATCACTCTTGAGGAAATCCAGCAAACTGCCTGTTTACACAGGAAGAGCAAGTTAGTGCAGGTCCAACACACAAGAGAGAAATCCAAACAAAATTCAGATACCATTACCACTGGGGGAAAAAATCCACAAAATGATTGGCTTTGCAGTTCTATATGGTCTTTTCCTGAGATTGGTCAAACTCAGATCCTTCTAATCTTTTTCCTTTGACCTGATGTTAAATACAGCATTTGCTCCAGGTGAGGAAGGATGATGGTGGATAATGCGTTTCTCTCAACACGTGTGTGAAATAATACATGTCAAAGTACCTGACTCATAATTAGCTTCCTGTAGCCAGGTCTTTAGTGAGCGCCTCAGGAACAGAAAGCCAGCAAGCAAGTCCTCATAGGGAGAGCCTTCCGCAGACACCAGGCTAGGCTCATTCCCAAACGCCTCCAGCAAAAGGCACAGAATTCTGCGCAGGCCGTAGGTGCTCCTCAGTAGTATCTGAGGAACCAACTGTGCCCTGGACAAAGGTCAGACCTACCTAAGTAGGAGTGTGCTGATAGACAAACTCTCCTACTTCCTGGGTCTCATCTCTAGAACAGGACCTGCTGTTTCCCTGGAATCTAAGTACCAATCTTCTGAGTAGCTTTGGTCAAGTCACTGACTTCAGCTAAGTGTCCATAACATGAGTGGGCAGGGTAGCTCTATTGGATTCCTTGTACAGATGTAATCAGGGATGGATTTAAAGCACATGACATGGTGTTTTGCAGGCAGTAAGTGCTCAATAAATGTTATACTATCTCATCTATGACACAGAACAATAGTACTCAGCCCTTGTGCTGCTTAAGAGAGATCACCTGTGGAAGGTATGGAGAACAATCTAGGAGGTAGAAGGCTCAATAAATGTTAGGTGTTGTTATGAAGAAAACACTGTCGCTATATTTATGGTTAAGAATAGTATTAATTAATTCAACAACATTTACTGAACCACAAAGCATCTGGCCCTGAGCCTGGTTTCTGTGATCTAGCAACCCAAGGTATACAGGTTAGATTTGTTTGTTTTGTTTTTAGAAGGTCTTTTTGGAAAGAATCTGAGTAACTGCTATTCCTAAATGTTAACAGATACTAAATAATAATTTATCTTTCTAACCTCTTTGGCTATATTACACTATAATCTCCATTATGTATGACGGATTATTAATTTTGAATTGTTCATGTTGCTTTCTTCCCTTCACTCATTATTTCTGAAAACGTTTTTCTTTTCTCAAATCATTTAAAGTTTATTAGGGGCCGGTGATATAGCTCAGCGGCATTAGCGCCTCCCTGGCAAGTGCAAGGTCCCGAGTTCGACTCCCGGTACCCACATAAAAAAAAAAAAAAAAGTTCATTAGTATCTCTACAAAACTGGATGGAAGTGAACAAAAGAAGGATGGTGATCCAAAGCCTTTTATCTGAAGGTGATAACAATAGAAGAAAAGATCGTTGTTTGGAACCTCTTCTTTGATGTTCCATAATTCCATATGAATTTAACCTCCAAGTGTTTTAGATATATTAACTTGTTTTTGAATTCTAGCCAATCACTCTACCACTGAGCCATGTCCTAAGCCCCCATATTCACTGTAAACCTGAACATTTTGATAATGCTAAAGAAAAAAATGAACTGGTTGTATCATTTTGAGTATTCACCTTTTAAGCGTACAACAAAAATATTCTCCTTTGAAATTCATTTATTTGACAGATATTGTATTTATTAGGGTCTCTTCTGTACATGGTACTATTCTTGGAGCTAATAGGCATATGCATGCAGATGCAGAGAAAATAGAAGAACTATATATCAATTTTATGACATGGGTTAAGTTCTCATGAGTAGATTTATAAAAATGCTTTGTTTTCTCATTTTTTTTAGTTCTTCAATAACACGTGTGTTATTATAAAATTAAAACTGAGTGTTCTCTGAATGTTTATAGTTTGGTTTTTGAGTCTGAAGCCTTTTAAAGATACGGGCAGTTTGGAAATATAGCTTAGTGGCAGAGTGCTGGCCTAGCATGTGCCAGGCCTGTGGTACAATCCCCAGCACCTCGAAAGAAAGAAAGAAAGAAAGAAAGAAAGAAAGAAAGAAAGAAAGAAAGAAAGAAAGAAAGAAAGAAAGAAAGAAAGAAAGACACTGGGGGTTACCCACCCTTGGCCATGTATTCGGTGATGATGTAGATGGGCTCCTCCTTGGTGACCACGGCATACAGTCGCACTAGCTTGTCGTGCTGCAGTGTCTTCATGAGATTGGCTTCCTCGAGGAAGGCTTGCACCGACATTGTGCCTGGCTTCAGGGTCTTCACGGCCACCTTCGTGCTGTTGTTGTAATAACCTAGGAAAGAAAAGGAAAGTGAGGCGTGCTGTGTCAGATGGAAAATTCAAAAATTTCACTTTGTAGATGCAGAGTTAGAAAACAATCTAGTTATAAAAAGAGAAAGTCTTAGATTAAACACTGCAGTGTTAAAATTAGGGATGGCTGGATGAAGGGTAAATGGGAATGTTCATTCTTTGTAAAAAGTCTAAAATTATTCCAAAATAACAATATTTTAAGTTAAATAACAGTAAAAATGCTAGTTGCACTCTATGCAATCACACACACACACACACACACACACACACACACACACTTCCATAGTCCCTGCTTAAGAAATATAAGCATGTTTTATAGACACACACAGAGGTAATGATGTGGCAGAAAATATGCCAAAACACACACTGAATACTGGCTATCTCTAAAGGTTAAGGGGAATTTTAATTTTGTTTGCCATACTTTTAACCATTTACCAAGTTTTATAAAATGACTACATTATTTTTATAACCAAAAAAAGTGCTATACGCATATACACAAACTTTGGCAAAGTCAGATGAGCATTTCCCAGAGTTTTTAGAGACCCGGGGTCAAGAGCCTCTCTGTGAGAAAGGGTCCCGTACTGAAAGGGAACACGACCCGCCACCTCTCCGTGCCCAGGGGATGCAGCAGGCATGTTGGGGTCCTTCCGAGAAGGAACCTGAATCGATTTGCCTGTGGTTTCCACACTCGCTTGACCATAGAACACCTGCTATGTACCTTGTCATAGCTCACGGGATGCCCTCTGTGAAATTCTGACTCTCTGATACAGTTCCCTCAAAGCACCATATTTTTGGAAGCTGCCTCAATGAAGTGCTTAATTTTAATCCTGAGTTTTCTCTTGGGAAAGCCTTTTCTCAGTGGTTTGGCAAAGCAGAGATGTAAATAATTACGCTCTATTTTCCTTTTCTATTTTCATACTTCTCTTGAAAGTGCAAAAAGTAAAGGCAAGGAAGGAGGAACAGCTGGTGCTATCACACTAATTTCCCCAGCTGGTCACTGCCTTCTGGTACACTGCAGTTTTGAAGAACCTGCCTGATGAGAGGTGACATGCGGTTCCCAGTCATAGTGTCACCTAAGTGTGTGCAGCATACAGAATCTATTGGAAGGTGCTCAAACAGTAACAATCACCTTTTGAGTGGCAGAGCTTTTTTCTCTTGTTCTTATTCTGTTGTGATTCATTTGTCAATGAGTATGTACCTTTTTAAAATAAATTATGTTTTAAAAGAAAATAAGCTAATTTTCAATTTCCAAGCCCACAAATAAGCATGAAAAAGTATTAGTTTATAGTCACTTAGTCACGTCTAGCCACTGAGTTTTCTTCTGGACATTTGGATTGATTTCTCAGGGCTGGTGATGTAGCTCAGAGTTAGAATTTTTGCCTAGCATGAGCGAGGCCTGGGTTTGATCCCAGCACTGTCCCTCCAAAAGATGGACTTATTTATTAAAATGTTTCCTTTTCAATTCTGCTTATAGTAATAGTCTGTGGTATTTTATGGCAAAATGAAGAATTCAGTATAAAATAATTATTTGAACATATGGAGAAGACAGTAAGAGAAAGCTGACAAAAAACTGTCCTAGATACTTCTTGAAAGCTACATCCTACACAAAATAAAAGAATAATACATATACTAAGTTGATTTGCCATCCAAATGAACAATAAGTGAGATGACCTTTTCAATAGGTCTCAAGAGTAACTTTCAGGTAAATTCCATCAGCAGTAGTTTAAAATTACAAGAAAACTCCATTATAAACTTTTTATTAATATATAAATAGGTCTTCAGTTACATGAGTATATCAGTAGCAAAGTGTAGTCTATGAACAATTATGAATTAGTAAGTAAAATAGAAAAGTATGTAAGGCTTGGATGGGTATTTCAAAAAAGAAGAAATTCCAGTGACTAATAGGTACTCAATTTTATTAGTAAATGGAGAAATACACTTTGGAAAATAAGCTAATAGTATTTAGTAGAGATGAAGATTCACAAGACAATCTGTGGGGAGTTGGCCCCTGGCCCCCTTGTGGATATCAAAATCTGAGGATCCTCAAGTCCCTTACATAAGGTGGCATAACATTTACATCCAACCTACATACTGTGTATCTTAGATTATCTCTAGATTACCTGTACCACCGAATACAATATAAACGCTGTATAAGTCATTGTTAATACAGTACTGTTAGGGAATGACGACAAGGAGAAAAGCCTGTACCTATTCTTCCCAAATATTTGGGAAGTTTGCTTGAATCTGTGAATATAGAACCCAAAGATATGGAGGGCTGAATCCATCCCTAGTTACCCTACAAAAACTCATAGGACATATTCAGAACACATTTCTCACAGTAGCCAAAACCTGTGAGCAACTCTAATTTCTTCAGTAAAGAGTAAAACAAATGAATACATAAACTGTGTATGCTTTGGATAAATACACAAGCAACATTATAAGGCAATGAAGACAGATGAACTATATCTACACTGAAAACATGGATG
This sequence comes from Erethizon dorsatum, assembly GCA_028451465.1. NCBI lineage: Eukaryota > Metazoa > Chordata > Mammalia > Rodentia > Erethizontidae > Erethizon > Erethizon dorsatum. The sequence continues at coordinate 53,737,308 of CM051828.1, forward strand.
AATCCACACAGATTTCTGGCAAAGCATATCTCGCATTCAACATGAGTCATTTATATAAAGTTCAAGAACAGGCAAAGCTGGACAATAGCGTTTGGAGATATATACATTGCCATATACAAATGTACTAAAACTATATTTTTAAAAAACCAATGGGGATGCAGCTGAGTAGTAGAGCACCTGCCTAGCATGCAGAATGCTCTGGTTTCAATTCCAGCACCATGGGATAAGGAGAGGGGAAGCCAGGAAATTATGACAGAGGTCAGAATAGCAGTTGTGTCTGGGGGGCAGGCGAGGCTGCGGTTGGGAAGGGACAAGGGGGACTCTGGAGCTGGCAAGTTTCCTCTGTGAGCTCTCATGGTGGCCACACAGGTTTTCATTTTGTAATTCTTTGTGAAATTGAATACTTATGTGCATTTTTCTATCTGCTTGTTGTATTACATTGTAATAAAAGTGCTCCCTTTTTCTCACTGTGAAAACAATAGAGCTCATGGAGATCTTAACATATTTTCAAAGGACGAAGAAAAAGCATGCTTTTCAAGGGAAAGGGAAAAGTTATCAGGAAACATTGCAGCTGCTAAAGACGTTAAAAATGCTGATAAGGAGCTTGAGATGAACAGTGATTAAACAGCTGTGACCCACAGCTTGAGGATGGCAGCAGCTTCTGCTAAATGATCTCTCAGGGCTGCCACCCTGAAGAGCACAGGGCAATCTTCATCCTCACCCCAAAGGCACAATTTTTATTTATTACTAAGGATCCAATCATACCTTATCCAGATATTCCCCAGTTATCAGAAGCTTCCTTTAACCTCGCCAGGGACATCTGATGGTTGTTACAGAAGGAAAATGGTTTGAAAAAAAGATATTTTCAAGGTAGTAATGGACTTCTAGTGAAGTGTGACTTTGCCACAGTTAAAGAAAGCTGATGTGACAAATTGAGAAACTTACAATTCCAGCAGTGACAGGCTCATCAAAAAGTGCCCTCGTACCACAACATGGGAGATGGTTTAAAAAAATGCATGGAGTTGATATTGGAAGTTAGCTGGTGATGAATTTCGGTACAGTTGGCTCAAATAAGAATGCACCAAGCAAAACTGAATTAAAAATGTTTCCTTTCTTTATGAACTCTTTTCATAGACCAGGCAGTAAGAGGAAACATCATCTGTCTCCTCACTGCTGAGAGGAAGCATGTCACCCAAGTCAAATGTCAAGTGGATCACACAAACAGGAGGAAGCGGCTCGAAGCAAGGACACCTCTGTCTTTCATCCCCCACTCATACCCTTACCCCCAAAGGACAGGTCATTTCCTAGTATTTGTTCTCTGCATTTCAGACCAAAGAAATTCCGATCATAAAATGTCACAGGTAGTCTGTGAGCAATTCATCATGTTTAACAAACCTATTAACTTATTTGGTTAACCATATAATTTTAATATTTTTCCTGTCAATGAGAAAAGCTAGCCTGCTTATCGCTCGAGAAATAAAAACTAAATTCTGGCAGCTGTATATTGTACATGGCTTGCTGTTACACCCTCAGATGGTCAGATCAAGATGACACACAGTGAAGAGGGGTCATCCTTTGAGCTCAGACTCATCACAGTAGCAGCAATCACTATTTCTTTTATTTATTCTCAGTATTCTTCTGCTATATGTATTCAACAGATTGAAATTATTTCAGTAGCTAAAGGGCTGTCTGGTTGATAGCCAAACTCACAGGTCCTATCAGCAAAAGAACTGAATATTCTTCACATTGCATATTCTTCCTTTCCTTCCTTCCCTTCCCTTCCTTCTTTTCTTTCTTCCTTCCATACAAGACTAGAAGGAAAAAGACACAATTGAAAAGAATAACTATCAATGTCAATATCCTGGTGGTGATATTGTATTATCCAAGATTTCTAAGATGTCATCCCTGGGGGCAACTGGATAAATGGTACCTGGGGTCTCTTTCTTTTTTTTTTTTTTTTTTTTGGTACCAGGAATCAAACTCAGGGCCTTGCACTTGCCAGGCAGGTGCTGTACGGCTGAGCTACATCCCTGGGCCTGTATAATTTCTTTTATGTACATATATATACCAACTTTATTGAAATATAATTCACATATCATACTGTTTATCCATTTAAAGTATAAGGTTCATCAGTTTTTTGCATATGCAGAATTTTACAACCATCACCACAATCAACTTTAGAACATTTGCATTACCCCAAGGAGAAACCGAATGCTCATTAGCAGTCATTGAAACTAGGCTCTCATCTCCCCTAGGCAACTAGTCATCTACTGTCAGTCTCCATAGATTTGCATATTCTAGATGTTTCATATAAATGGAACCATGTTATATGTGCTCCTCTGTGGCTGGCTTCTTTCACTTACATAAGAGTCATCCATATGTACTAAGTGTTGGTTCATCGATTCTTTTTATTGTCAAATGACTGAGTTTCACAAGATTTTTACTCCCTTTCAGACTGTTTGAATAAAAAGTAACATTATGGTTAGAAAAATTCAGTATTTTCCAGTGCTCCAATTGTCCTCTTTTCTAAACCTCAATTTCTCCCAGGAACCACCTGGGTACATGCTAAATTAAAGTACTCTAAAATTGTTTCGTTTTTTTGGTTTGGTTTTTTGAGACAGGGTCTCACTGTATATTTCTGGTTGCCCCTGAACTCACTATGTAGCCCAGGCTGTCCTCAAATTTGCAGCAATCCTCCTGCTTCAGCCTCCCGAGTGCTGGGATTATAGGCATGGTGCCACCACTCCCGGCTAAAGTTCTCTAAAATTGAAGTGCAAACATTGGGCACATAGCCCAGTGGATGCCCATGAATAGGAAAGGGTGAGAAAGAAGTAGGGAATTATAGTATTTGCAAGTGGAAACAAAGACATATTCTCAATTCCAGAAAGGACCAATGTGGCTGAGCTCCAGGCATACAACAGACAGACAGAACTGGGACAGAACTGGGGCTGTGCACAGTTCTCTTCAGAGAACTTCCACCACTGCCTTGCTCTCAATTTCCTGCTGGCTCAACCTTCAGTTTTTTTGGAATGAGCAGGCTGGGTAGTCAAATGGCACCTCTGTGTACTGCCATCATGGAGTTGGTAAAGAGTTTACCAGTCTACTTGCTTGTAGTCCTGAAATTTTTAAAAAAACATGCAAGACAGCTATCTTAATCTCTTTCCCACAAATTGACAACTTCCAAAGGTCAGCAGAGTGGCTAGCCAATTTCCTGTTTCACTATTATACCCCTTAGCTTTCTAACCCTTGCTGCTACTGACACGGGTACAGGGAAGCATATGCTGAGGTTACTCACCCTTACCAGGAAGCTCCTGAAGCTGTATGACCACACTGCTGACCACAGCACTTCTGATGCCAGGCACCCAGCACAGCAGCAAATGTACTTTTAAAGCAACACTGAGATACAACTCACGTACATGCAATCCACTCTAGCAACTGAATTTAGGTGTACTTGGTTGGCTGTTACTTAGTTCTCAGCAGGCACTTCTGTCCTTTTACACTGGCTTCACAGCTGGTCATGGGAGGGGTGAGGCAAAATTCCAAGCTATCACTTTACATTCAGGGTGACCGCCTTACAGTGAATGAGTACAGTGCAATTAAACTACTCTACATATTCTTCACAACACATGTGCATTTCCCTCACCAGCACTTATCCACAGAAGGGTCGAGTTGCATGATTTATAGTTTGATTTCATAATTAAAACTAGGAAAATTCCATCGAAGTATACCTTCTGGTAATTAGAGTTAAACACAGAGAAACAAAAATAATAATACAAACAGAGCATGAAAAGCCAGACTGGATGGTAACATAATCTTGTTCTCCCTTTCAACAACTGATGAGGTAGTCCTTTGTCCACTTCATTGATGTGGAAACTGAGGCTAGAGAAGTCAAATTTACTTGTAGATGCCTTCGCAATGGAGTCTAGGTCTCCCAGATACAAATCAGCTTGACTTTCTCACTGCTTAGAATGGCCTTGAGCAGCTTCCTTATCTAATTTCACCAAAGGACAATAAGGTTTCTCTTACCGTGCTACTATGTTGAGTGTGAAAATGCACCTAAAACAGAATGTGCAGAGGCAGTTCAACCCATACGCTCTTTTCTCTTCTCTTCCTGTCTCCTTCTTCAGGTCCGCACTCACAGTTGCAGTTAGTACATAAAGGAAAGAGCACTCAGATGCACTCAGAGGCTACAGCACAATGAAACGCAATTACAGTAATGTTTTCTCTGCCAGGGCTCTCAATAAAGAGATTACCCTTGCACGGAAAGGCCAGGGAGAGAAGGCAGAAGGCCCTGGCTCCGGAGGCAAGTTGGTGAGTCGGAGCAGATCTGTGTAGGGGGCAAGGGAGGAGGACGGGGGTAACGGCTTCACAGAGATGTGGTAGCTTCTAAAAGAGGGAAAATTAAAAATGAGCAGACTATGATAAAGGCATCTGGGGAAAATTCTTTTTACACAGCCTTAAAGAATCTCCCACAGATTATTTATTAATTATAAAAGTGGAGAAATCTTGTGTGTCTCCTTTAAAGCTAAACAGAACACTAGCAAGAACAGAACCAACGTAATGAGTCTCCTGATAGAGGTCTAAGAACAGAGCATCGTTTGGGCACTTAGATGCCGTTCACAAGGGCCCAACCTGAGCCAAATTACGAGAAGCATCAGAAAAACCCAAACTGTGGGACATTCTAAAAAAAACTGACCTGTGTTCTATAAAATGTGGGTGTCATGAAAGATGAAGATAAGATGTGGGGCTGTTCCAGATTAAAGAAGTACACATATGTTATCCTAGGTTGGGGAAAATAGTCACAGGACATTATGGGGATAACTGTGTACGTTTAAATATGAGCACTATATTAAATCGCAATATGTATTATTGTTAAATTTCCAAATGTCATCATTGGATTATGTAGGATAACTGTCCTGCTCTGAGGGAATGCACACTTGAGTATTTCAGAAGAAACAATCATCGCATCTGCACTTACTCTCAACAACATGTGTGTGTATGTGTGTGTGTGTATGAGAGAGACAGAGGGACAGAGAGACAGAGACAGACAGACAGAGACCGAGAAAGGCAGAGAGAGAGAGATGGAAATAGAGAGAGAGAGGGAGAAAGAGAGAGAAAGCAAATAAAGCAAAATACGAGTATGTATTAACAACTGGTGAAATATATTATTCATTATACTATTCCTGTCTTTATTCTGTAGATTTGGAAAAATAAATAAATATTAAGAAATAAATAAAAATATCTCAAGGGGAAAAGTGAAGAAGGCAAGTCATTTTTAAATGAGCAAACAATAACTTTACAGTTCCTCAAAAAAAGTTCAACCCAGACATACCACAAGACCCAGTATTTGCACTCCTAGTATGTATCAAAGAGAAATGAAAATATGTGTCTACACAATAAGTTGAACATGAAAGTACATAGCAGCATTATTCCTAACAGCTAAAAGGTGGAAACAACCAAAATGCTCATCACCAGATAAATGGCTAAGCACATGATGCTATATTCATACAATGGAGTATTACTCAGCCACAGAAAAGGAAACTTTGGTATATGCTGCAATATGGATGAAACTTGAGAACATTTTGCTAAGTGAAATAAACTAAATGATACAATAGGACGAATATTCTATGACTCCACTTACATGAGTCCCCTAGAATAGTCAAATTCAGAGAGGCAGAAAGTGGAATGGTGGTTGCCAGGGACTGAGGGAAGAAGGGATGGGGAATTGTTGGTTAATGGATACAGTGTTTCCTTTTGGTGTGGTAAAAATAGTTTGGAACTAGATGGAGGTGGTAGTTGTACAACATGTTAAGGTACTAAATGCCACAGAAGTGCTCACTTTAAAATGATTAATTTTATTTTATGCTAATTTCACATTAATTTTTTTAAAAGAGAAGAGAAATGAGGATGACGATGTGATGTAGGCAACAGAACGCGTCTGGGAAGAGACAACGTCTAGTGTGAGCACCGCAGCCCACAAACCTGCTGACAGGTACGAAAGCAGAGTATCTGCTATGCGATGCCAGCTGGTTCTGAGCTATGCCAACCAAAACCGAGAACGCGATGCGGTATGACTACGATTTACCTGAATTCTGCAGGTCATGTGACTTACAGCACAGTATGAATTAGTTATAGGCTGGGTCAGTAGCCAATGGAGTCTAGGTCTCCCAGATACAAATCAGCTGTTGGGGTGCCAACAGCAGAAAGCACACAATGCCGTATCCTGCGGCCCATCTTTCAGAGGGAAATCTCTCCCTCCCGAGTCTCTGGTTGTGGCAGTGGTGCAACCACATGGCTGCACCAGGCTAGAAGTCCTCGGGCCCTGCTCAGCTGGGGCTGAAGCATTTTAAAAAACTGACTGCACCTTCTACCTGGAAATCACTTTTGCTTTCACTCACACAAAATGGGTACAGAGAAAATGACTTAGTCAGCTGTGTCTGATCTCCCATGCCACCCTTTCCAGAAGCAACTGCATTTTCTCGTTACAACCATAAGGAGAATACGATGGCTTAAAAATTTTTTTAAATTCTTATCATAAAAAAACAGATGGGCCAAAAGAATGCCCTGGAGAAGTCCCTGCTGTAAGTTTGTGTACATCTTGGCAGCCTGAGAAGGTGATACTTAACCCTAAGGAAGGGCTCACTAATGATGTGACTTTGAGAATCTTTGGAAACTTTCTTGGTGACCCTCAAATTGCAATAAATGTGAGGTTTCTTATTAAGCCAGTGGTCCTAACCCTAAGTGTAGCTTTCCCTGAGATGGAAGCAAATTTCCTATGCTTCAAATGTGCATCCAGAGAATCCAAGGATGAAAGAATTATGAACGAGTAGACAGAACACCCTGGATAAATACCTACTGTTCCCTAACTTACAGAGAATTATTAAGTCACAGGGAAGAGCAAGAGTTGAAGCAAAAAGATTTTGCATGTCAATCTGTAGTCCCAAGTAAACAGAAGAAAGTAAAGAATGATGCTTCCGACACCATTCAGCGGCTGGCTCAGAAGTGGAAAGAAACTGGCTTGAGCCTTCTTCATCACTGTCCCCAGAGTAGGACACTGGCCCCAGACACACTCACCCATCCAGACTTCCCCAAACTGTCCAGCGCCGAGCTTTTTCACCAGCTTTATGGACTCCCGGGGGATTTCCCAGGCATCTTTATCCCACGGCTTCTGTGGTTTGGGACTAATACATGCCTTCTCCAGTCTTCTGCACAAGCCATCTGCCTGCTCTAATTTGAAAGAGAAAACCAAGTTTAAGAAATGCAAATAGTCTGTGTCCAAAGAGGATGGTTCTAGGACAATCCATTGTGAACCAAAATTCATAGATATTCAAGACATAAAATGATGTCATATTTGCATCTAATCTATGCACAACTTTCCATATACTTTGGGTCATCTTTAGATTTCTTGTAATATTTAATGTGATATAAATGCTATATAAAAATGTTGGTATATGTTCAATACAGATTCAACTTTTAAAAATATTTTCTATCCTTAATTGATTGTTGAATTCTCAGATGTAGAACCTACAGCTGTGAAGGGCCAACTGTACATACTTTGTATCTTACCAGTTTCTACAAAGAAAAGCTTGGACTATTAATTTGGTAACATCCAACCTGCCACAGTCTACAAACCTAAAATGCTGACATAGCTATCTCTTACATAATCATGACTTTTGAAATTCTTTAGACAATTTGAAACATTTTATTTTTTCCATTAATACTGCCAATATATGAAAACAGCAAAGCAAAACAGCAAAGCAAAAAGACACTGACTGATTATCACACTTAATGGAATGTGATTTCAGATTCTTGAGCCCACATAAGTTCCACAGGGCACAAAGGTGAGGATGTAGCCTTGTCACCCCTGGGCCCCCAGCTCAGAACTGTGCCAGAGCACTGCAAGAGTTCAACACATGGGCCAGACACATAAATGAAAGAGGATGAGAGGGAGGGGATTCCATGAAATCTGGGATCCTTTGCTGTCTCTGTATTTTGGGTCCAAAGCACACTTACAATGTGTATTCTCTTAGAGACCATGGCAGAAAGAAGCAATAGTAATGACCTCTGCATCCAATGCTAGTCACACAAGAAATGGACATAAAGGTCATGGGTACAGGCTTCCCAGGGCTAGAAAGTGACACCAGAGATAAGAAACAATGACCTGCCACTGTGAGTGGTACTATTTCTGTTTTCTTTTACCAAAAGTATATTTTACTGCTACACATGACATATGCACACACACAAACACAGATCTGCAAAACTGTATGCTGGTTTAAAACATTTGGATCCATCGTAAAAATACCCACTGTACAAAAAAAAATTTTTTTTCTCTAATTGTGGAACATTAAATATCAAATAGCATTGTCTAGGCAGGAAGGACTAGTGTAATTATTTAAAAAGATCAAATCTCACTTGAATGTACAGTCTCCAATTTACAACAGTTCCATTTAGGATTTTTTACTTTCTCATGGTAGAAAAATGCACCTGTACAATCATTCTGGTTTTCTCTTTCAGTACAGTGTTAAATAACTTAATGAACTTTTCAACACTTTAATATAAAATTGGCTTTGTGGTATTAGATGATTTTACCCAACTACAGGCTAATGTAAGTATTCAGAGCATGTCTACTGCAGGCTAGGCTGAGCTATGTTGTTTGGTAGATTAGGTATATTAAATGCATTTTCAACTTGCATATTTGCAATTTTTAATGAGTTTATTGGACTATAACTTCATCATACATTAAAGACCACTTGTATATGTAGTCACAGTTAAATTTAGAATCAATTATAAAATATAACCTGCCAGCTTTATCTAAGATACGATACATAAAATGTTTTAATACAAAAAATAGTATCTGACATCTTATACTTGTCATAATAAACGTATTCTGTCTTGTTCAACCTTCGGTTTTTACTTACTTTGGTAATGCTTAATCATGTCACTGATACAGGGGAAAGTAATTCGTGGAGAGATGTAATAACCCCCATTGTCCAGACTTCGAATTTTGTAGTGCTTAATAACGTCGCCATGCACAGGATCATAATCTCTGACAGACAGAGAGAAGCTTCCTATGGGAAATAAGTGTAAGTAAAGGTGCATGTTTATATTTTACAAATAAAGTTTGCATTGTACAACACTGTGGTACACATTTTGTCATAAAAATATTCAAAATATAAGTTAAACATGTACATAATGCATAATTTTAAGTCTTATAAAAAATTCTAGTTGACAAAGAAAGCTAGTATTTTCTTTGCTGCCCAAGTTGCCAATATGTTATTTTACTTCCCTGATAGTTTTTTAAATTACTTAGGGGAACAGAAGAGTTATTTTGATTTCCTTCCTCTTAAAATTTTAAGATTCACTCTAAATAGTAATGCAAGAAACCCAGCAAACATAAAGCATGATAAGAGCTGGCCATAATTACACCTGCTTCCCTTGTTCTTTTTAGTAGCAAAATGAATCATTTGAGTTTATTGTTATCGAAGTACAAAACTTTCACTACCAGAACCCACTATATCCTTTTTTTAGTAGTTCTAGAGTATTTTCTAAATGCTTGTTTCCTAAGTAGTGTTTATAAGAGATCCTAAACCACTTCCTACCTTTTAATGTTTCACTTTCTCTGATGAGAAAAGCTCCTGCACTGTTCCCTGGTGCCAGGAGCTGTCGTTCTGCATCTTTCCTGGTTATATCCTTGAAAAACCACCTGTGAAGACATTTTAACATTTCATAGGCCTTAAGTTCCAGGGGAGGCAAACAGTGATGAATAAACAAGTACTTCAATGCCATGAACACCATCCTCGGAAGTGACAACAAACAGAGACTCACTCTTCCGTTTCCAAGGTGTTGACCTTGGCCACATAGTTGCTGGGGATGAAGCCTTCTCTCTTGGTTGAAAGGGACTTAGCTTTCCACCACTCTCCATGTCTGGAATAAAAATAAACACAGAAAAGTGTTTATACCCAAGACCCAAGGGTTAAACAGCAAATATCTTAGGGCATTTGTTTGCAAGGCAAGGGAAGGTGGGGACAGAGCCCACTGGGAAAAGCCACTCCTCTTTATATTACAAAATTGTTTAGAGGTGGAAGCAAAGGAAAACAGGCTTACAACTTAAATGTGGGTCATGGTGCTCAGTGCTCCATAAAAGGGGGTTAGTAAAAATGGATCGTATCTTGCAGAAGCAAAACATTTGTCATTTCCTCCAGGCCAGCTGAGAAATGCTTTAGGACCCTTATAGAAATAGAGGTCAAGGGAATAATGGGCCACAGTTCATGTGTTAGAATTCCCTTGTTAAAACACCTAATTTCCATGGAGATGGATGACATGAGTCGAAGAAACAACCATAAAACAATTCCAAGCAGGTTGGCCTCATCCTCAAGCCACAGGGCAGGCACAGAGCTAGGTGGAAGCGTGAGCAGGACTGGAAGGGGCTCACGCAGGATAGGCTCCTGCTGTGAGATGTGGAGGACAATACAACTTACACTCAGCTACTGCCTACTCTGCACCTGTACAATATTTACATATACAGTTGGCCTTTCATACCCATGGGTTCTGCATCTTCACATTCAACCAAAGTAGACTGAAAATATCTTTTAAAAATTGGGTCTGTTATTAAACATATACAGGTCATTTCCCTTTTCATTATTCCCTAAATAATACAGCATAGGAATTATTTACATAGCATCTACATTGTTTTAGGGATCATAAGTAATCTAGAGACAATTTAAATAGGAGGATGTGCAGAGTTTTATGCAAATACTGCACTATTTTATGTAAGGGACTTGAGCATCTGTGGATTTTAGTATCCAAGGAGACCCTGGAACCTGTCTCCTGTGATGCCCAGCGGAGGCTGTACACACACACACACACACACGCACACACATGCACACACACATGCCATGCTTATGACAACTCCATGATCGAGAGACTGTCATTCCCATCTTGTAACTGAAGATGTAAAGTTAGAGACTTTGCATAAGTTTTCAAGGTCACACAGCCATCCAGAGGAAGGGCCAAATTTAGGCTCAAGTTTGTGCTCAACCCGAAAGCAACATTACTCTCAATCAGTCCTTAATAACAGAGTCCCCTCACCCTATGCGGCAGGTCAGGACGACACTGCATGCCAAATCAGTAGGAAAAGTAAGCTAGAATTAAAATATTCCGAGTTCCTTATTCTTCATGCTGCCCTGTACCCCTGGGGCCTGAGAAGGGCCGTACGTCTATGATCACCATGCAGGGGTCAAGGAAACAAAGCGTCCAAGCATCTTCCTGGAAGCATTGTGCTGCTGAGCAGGGCATTCCCAACATGATGATGCTGTAGCACTGAACCCAGGAAATCTAACCAGTTGGGACATAAACCCAGTGTAATCTGAGCAATAAGACTCGATTACAATAGCCACCTAAAATACAATAACCTGCAGATGTCACACAGACCCAAACTTCCCAAGGCAGAACAGCCTGGTGAAGAAACTGGTATCTGCTTCAAAGGGCAAACTTGTGGAGAGTGCTCACAGCTGGACTCAAAAGGGAAACTCCTTTGGCCCTGCTCCTTCCACTGCTAAATTTACTGGCAACTGAAGGGTTGGGAGGCCTCATGCTCACTACAAGAAGGGGGTCTGGGTGTCATTCTGGCCCTGGAAGCAAAACAAGGGGGTATCCTGCAGGTGCCTGAGTGCACTTACTCCTCCAGGACTTTCATCTTCTCTCCCTTCTTGAAAGACAAGTCATCTGGGTGGATGCCATCATATGGGTACAAGGCCACCACGATGTCCCCTTGCTCCTCTGGATCTAGAAATGAAGAACACAAGCAAAAGCTTTTAAGACTCAATCAGTAGAAGTGATTTAACAAATCCTATGGGCACTAAGGACGTGCAGAAGCACTGAAGAGAGTGGCGAGTGGGATGCGGACACACCTTACTACCTGGGGGAAGGGGAGCTGAAGTCCACAGAGCAATGTGCTCTACATATTGTGCACAGTATTCATTATCAGAAGTCACGTTTGCCAGAACTATAATTCCAACTCTGTATTTAAGAAATGATGTGTCTGAATGCTGTCAAGGTTGTAAGGAACCCTTCTATATTGTTGGTGGAAATGTACAACCACTATGGAAATCAGTATGGAGATTTCTCAAAAAATTAAAAGAGAAATTCCATTTGACCCAGCTATTCCTTTTCTCAGTATCTTCCTGAAAGAGTCAAAGTCATCATATTACAGTGATACATGCATACCACTGTTTATAGCATCACAACTTACAATAGCTAAATTATGGAAGGGGCCTATATGCCCAGCAACAGATGAATGGATAGAGAAAATGTGGTGTATATACATGATGGATTACTATTCAGCCATAAAGAAGAATAAATTTGTGTCACTTGTAGGGAAATGGGCAGATCTTGAGGCCATAAGGCTAATAAATCAGTGAAATAAATATCTCATGGTTTCTGTTATATGACAAACCCAAAATATAAATAATTTAAAGGTTGAAATAAAAGAGAGATGGTAGGAAACAAGGAGGCAGACTTTGGGGAGATGAGAAAGAGATTTGGAGAAGGAGGAAGAGGGAAGGGCAGGCAGGAGGGAATCAACAATGATTGAGACGTAATATGTATATGTACCAATTCCCCAAGATGAGTGTAATTACTATGTATCACAAAGATAAACCAACAATAAAATTATGTGCCTGTGTTCATCAGAGCATCATTCACATACTTAAAGGTAGAAGTGACCCATATGTCCACGGATGAATGAATGATAAACAAACTGTGGCATAGCCACACAGTGGACTATTATTGAGCCTTAAAAAGAAATGAATTTCTGACATACGCTACAATAGCAATGAACCTTGGGAATGTTATGCTAAATTAAATAAACCAGGCATCAGGGCTGGTGACGCAGCTCAGCAGCATAAGCACCTCCCTGGCAAGCACGAGGTCCTGAGTTCGATTCCCGGTACCCACATAAAGGGAAAAAAGGGCCAGTGATATCGTTCAGCGGCATGGGCGCCTGCTGGTGCGCGAGGTCCTGAGGTCAACTCCGGTACCCACAAAAAAAAATAATAATAATAATTAAAAAAATAAATAAACCAGGCATCAAAGGACAAATACGTGCTTCCATTTATATGTGGCACCTAGAATAATCAAATCCACAGAGACGGAAAGAACAATGGTGGTTCCCAGGAGCAGCAGGGGAGTGGATATGAGGATTTAGTGTCTAATGGGCACAGAGTTTCAGTCTGGGATGATGAAAAAGTTTTCAGATAGATGTTGGTGATGGTTACACAACAACTTGAACATACTTAATGCCACTGAACCTGACACTTAAAATGGTTAAAATGGTAAATTTTATGTTATATGTTTTTTCCCACAATAAAAAATAAATACATCCTGGACAATGACTTTATAGCGGCTCTAACAGTAAGGGAAAAAATTAACTATGTTGCTAAGAAAACATACCTTTAGCTTGAAACCTTTGTCCTGGTAAAAGCTGAGATTCTGGAACCTACAAGAGAATATTTATTATAAAGAATGATTTATGCTTAGCTTTTTCTACTCACATTCATTTGTGTATCATTTTCCTAACAGTAGCAAGTGGGTTTGAATTTGCTAATTGAGTAAGCTGGAACAAGGGCAACACACAAAGAAAACTCTATGGAGTGAGATCGCAACCTACATGAGACACTGCTCTTCCTTCTGAAAGAATCACTTGCCTGCGCTGGCAGACACTGAACAGACTCTGGGCAGCGGCTGTTACATGCCCACCCCATTGTAGTTTTCCCTTTTATTTGGTAACAGAACCCTAATATTATTTAATGTGGCAATTTGCCCAGCTCAATGGTCTCCTCCAAACTTCCAGCCCCCATGCAGATGGGGAGGGAATGCCCAACGGCTCAGTGGCCGTGCGGCATTTCCAGCACCTCATCGTTTCTCTTGCTTCCTTCTTTCTGCTTAGTCACGAGGGAAAGCTAGAGCCCCAGCAGCCATGGAAACCAAACACCAGGGACAGCAGAAGGAAAGGCAGAAGCAGCTGGGTCCTGGTAATTTTGCAGGATTATCACACCAGCCCATCTCCACGTTTCCTGGACTTGTTGAAAGGCATGTGGCCAGGGCTGTTATTGGCAGCTGGGAGCAAATCCTAGCCGGTCCAGGTTCTCCTTGGGCTGACCCAGACTCCACTGTGGACACAGAGGGCATCTCCAGATATTGTAGCTCTGGTAGCGGGGAAGTGAGTTGCTGGGAAGGGGCTGAAGGCACAACAGGCCACCTTTTCCTCCCAAAGTCACAGTGAGGCCCTGTGAGGTCTTGTGGCCTCTTCTAGGGAAGGTGCTGCCAGGGGTCTACACCACAAACTGTGAACTTTTCTGTTTCTTGATTAAATTGATATCATGGAATGGGAAGAAAATGGATGATACTTAAATTTAAATTTTTTATGAAAGTCAGCCTATAAAATCTCTAATTCGGCGAGAAGGGAAAATTACTACACTGAAGGATCAGAAAATCCATAGGTCCATATTATCCTTCAAGACTTATTTAAAGAAGATCTATACTGATTTAAAAAAAAAATTCAGTCATTTAGATTTGCATAATTAGGAAATACGATTTATTTTACATGATTCAGAGGCAATATTTAGATGAGAAACTAATTAAAAGCAGCAAGAGGATTTGCAAATATCAGAGACTTAACTTACAAACATTGTTAGTGCTTTTTTTTCCTAACGAGACCTCACTGTTAACCAGGCTGGGTCTTGAACTCACAGGCTTAAGTGATCTTCCTGTCACAGCCACCTGAGTAGCTGGGGCTACAGGCACGTGGCTCCCCATCCTGCCCATTTTAATACCTTTTGTAAGACCAAAAGACATATACTGTTCATGCCTCTTACACCATTGGTCTGGATCTTTCTTTAAAATAGCTTTTCCTAGAGTGCTGTTGGATTTGCAGCAATCCAACTTCACCTCTTCATTAGACCCAATTACAATCAGTCCATGGCATGCGTCTGGCACATCTGGCAGGACTAAAAGTGTTATTTATGGCCACAGAGGCCAAACTAACTGGCTCATGCAGCGAGGGCATCTGTGACCACAGAAGGTACAAATGAAAACACTTATGGTATATGTGAGGGAATTGAAAGATCTCAAACATGTTTACATCTCTGCTTTCTAACTTGAGTTTTAATCTCCCTTACTCTGAACAAGAGGAGAAAATGGATGTAATTTTGTATGAGTCTCCTTTGTTTTTCTGAATAAAGACATCTTCATTCATCATTGAAGAACAAAGCCAACATAATACACAAACAAACAAAACAAACAAACAAAAAACCTTGGGTTTAAAGCACATAAAACTATAGCATTTGGTTCCAGAAACAAATAGGTCCTTTTAAAGAGACCTCTGAAGTCTAAAAGAAGACTATCTGTGACTCAAATTCCTCTTATTTTACTTTCTGTTAATCATATTTATATACTATGCAGTTCTATAACTAAACATCTTTATGTAATATGTTTTAAATTTTTATATTGAAGCTGGACATGGTGGTACATATGTGTAATTCCAGCACTCTGGGAAGCTGAGGCACGAGGGTGGGAAGTTAGAGCCCAGATTGAGCAACTCAGCAATTAACTGAGACCCTTTCTCAAAATAAAAAGGGGTTAGGCATATATCTCAGTGAAAGGCCTTGGGGTCAACCCTCAGTATCACACACTCACAAATTTATTGATACATATTTATCATCAATAAACTATTAAAGCTACTAATAATCTTATACATTTGGAGTAGACACATTTTTATCTGTAATTTTACATGTTGGAATGGTAATTTGTATATCCAGAAACATCATGTATTTTTTTGTGTGTGTGGGTATCAGGGGTCGAACTCGGGCCCTCGCACTTGCCAGGCAGGCATGTACGCCACTGAGCCATCTCACCGGCCCAACATCATGTATGTTAATTTAGTAGTATAACCTACTTTAGCTTCTGATGTGAATCCAGTATTTCCTTTTGTTTCCAGACTATGGTGCTAATCTCATTATCTTTTTTCTTTTCTTTTTTTTTTTTTTTTTTGAGACAGAGTCTTGCTGTACACTTCATGTTGAACTCACTATGTAGCCCAGGCTCGCCTCAGACTCACAGCAATCCTCCTGCCGAAGTACCACCACACTGGGCTTCACTACCTATCTCAAGCCACCAGTAACAGGAAAGATGGTTTTCCTTACACAGGAGAATGTGACCAAATACCTATTTATTGTCCAATAATTGGCTTAGTTTTCCTTAACTGTTTACATCTTCTTCAAAGGATTAAGTTATGAAGCATATCAGAAGTTATTCGGGGCCTAAGTAATCAATGTGATTATTTGCATGCATATATTACAGATGGGGGATTATATATCGCAGCCACACTTCGATCCTGCGGTGGGAATTCTCCCCTGAGACTATCTACTTACTGGCCTTTGCTGCTTATTGGACGTTGGATCTCTCACATAAATAGTTCGGTCAGTATTACGTACTGGTTGAGTCTTCAAATCTATTCCATCGTCATTCAGATTGTCTTTCCTTTTTGATTTTATACATCCCATATTTCCTGTTGGAATATAAAAACAATGATATTGTTTTACTATTCCAGACCTGGCTTCAAGTCATTAGAAATCTCTCCACTAAAGAAGAGTAAAAACAATATATTTTCATTCTTTATCATACACAAATACACCCAAAGGTGGATAGTTCACAAACAGGTTTGCTTGCTCATTCATTCATTCATTCATCCATAAATATTGATCATTAATTTTTTGTCATCCAGACATGATTTCTATTCTAAATATTTTTGTATTTTTGTGGCAAAGATGTATGAATTTAAATTATGGCACCAAGAGGCAAGTCAATGACAGGCTGCATAAGACCTAAGAAAAGACATCTAACTCAGGCAAGAAGAAAAGCAGGAGGCCAGGGAAGCTTCCTGAAGGAGCTGCTCCGTGAGTTGAGAGAGGAGGGACATGAGCCAGGTGTCAAAGTCAGCAAAGGGGCTCCAGGAAGAAGGAACTTCATGTGCAGCACAATGACAGCAGGATGACGCGGCCACTTCAGGAACCAGTTCAACAACAGTAAGCCCTTTCCTCTAGACGCAGGCAGGAAAGGCCTGGAGTTGGGAGGTGGAGAGGGAGGCACATGCCGGGCACAATGCTGGTGACTTGATTTTTACACCCTGATACATCCTATGTGCCTCAGGTTGAACCTATACTTTAAAAACAAAATATCTGTATGATTTCCATCAGAAGGTCCAACAGGGCAGTGGTTCCTACAGAATAGATTCTTTGGACACATTCTAGGAAATTCGTTTGGGGCCCAGTGGGGGGTTGGTGCTCCCCATTCTGGAGCACTGCCAAAGCTGGGGGCCAGTTCTTAGAACTTCAGAAAAAGAAAAATGACTTAGAGCTGAGGAGAAAAGGTGTGAATCAGTTAGTACTGGGGGAAGAGCTATGCTAAGAAACCTCCGGAACTCTGTCCCCACCTCCCTGCTGCCACTCCACCGGCTCTCTGTCTTGTTCTCCTGCAGGCTCCCAGCTGGCCTGGGGACTAGGACTTGTTTATCATTTCCTTTGCTAGGTATGAAGCTCTAAAGAACAGCCACGCCTCTTTCTGAAACTAGCCAGGGGTAGTTCCCAAAATAAAGGGGAAGCAAGTACTTCTTTGATTCAAAACAGCACTCTTTTTTCTGTATGTTAAAGTTTCTGAAATGGAGATGAGTTTTAAAGGTGGTCTGTAAATAAGCAACATGAGTTTTAGGATTGATTATAAATGAGCATGTGAGTTCTTTGTTTTTCAGCTACCTCCCCTAACTGATGGGCCCTTAGAGGGCTTTATAAATGAGTAAATATGGTAATAGGAAAGTCCTGGAAATGCCGAACCCTGTGCACGTGGCAAGCTCTTTGCAGAGGAGCCTTGGGTGGGTCCCCCTGGATGACCCTGTACCCCAGCCCTTTACATAGTCCCACTCCCATCCTGCTTCTGAGCCCCCTGACCCCTTGCCTCTGTGTGTGTGTCTCTCTGAGTCTCTCTCCTCCAGATCCTACACAAAGGTTACTGCCCCAGACAAGTGAAAGAAAGAGAATGCTCCACCCGTAACATCATGATTTACAATTTTTTTGTGTGAGTGTGGTACTGTGGATTGAACCCAGAGCCTTCACACTGAGCTACATCCCCAGCCCTTTCTGAAAACCTTTTATTTTTTAACAGATCTTGTCAAGTCGTTAAATTGCCCAGGCTGGGCTCAAATTTGTGATCCTCCCGCCCCAGCCTTTCAGAGTGCTAAGATTACAGGTGTGCACCACCATGCCTGGCTGCCATTTACACTCTTATTTGTCATATTGCCACCTAGTTCCATTAACAATCCGTTTCTTTTCGGTCAGCTCTCCCAGCTAGAATGGAAGTGGTTGGGACACCAGTCATCTCCCTGGCTGCCTACAGTATTTCCAGCACTAACACAGCACCCACAGCAGGTACTCAGAGCACAGCTATTGAAAGAACAGACAAATGGGTCAAGTGGCTTGGGCTGCCATGCTTGGGACAGCTATAGGCTCGTCAGGACCAAAAGTTGCAGGAGGCAAAAGAAAGGGGGCAAAACCCACCTCAGGCTGTCATTTTAAAAGACAGCAAGTGAAGCAGAGGCCTCTAGAACTCACTTCAGGTTTGTAAGAAATACAGGAGAAAGAGAGGAATAAGATGCTTGGACAAATCCAGAATGTGCTGTACACTAAAGATGAGTAGCTGAATTTGTCTATGGGAGGGGCAGGGGCAGAAGAATTCCACATGGAAAGACTGCAGGGCCAGCTGGTAACTCAGTGTTGGAGTGTTTGCCTAGCATGTCTGACACTCTGGGTTCTGTCCCCAGGACAGAGGGAAAGAGACAGAGAGAGAGAGAGATAGACAGAGAGACAGAGAGAGGGGGAGAGACAGACACAGAGAGACAGAGACACTGAGAGACAGAGAAACAGAGACATTATGGGGATAATGTGTGAACCTTCACTGGGTCCCAGGGACTGGAAGCGCATAGCTGAGATAATTGGGGACATCTGAGTTGGTTGCAGAAAGACACCAGTGAACTGTTAGGCTTTGTCGGGTGATAATGGTATTGTGGATGTACGGGGACTCTACATCGCAGAAGATGCAGGTGGAGGTGAAGGGGATAAGGGTCTCAGCAACCTTTAACACTTCAGCCACAATGGGTGGGGGGAGCGAATGTGTCCAAATGTTTAAAAATTAGTGAATCTAGGGAAGAGGATATTCTTTCATTGTTTTCTGCAGATTTGAAAATTTCAACGCAAAAAGTTGGATGGGAGAAGAGGATATTAAGAACAACTCTGTAAAAGCATTCTTCAACATGTTAGAAACCCAGTGGAGCATGTGTGTGTGCATGAAAGCCAGAAGTGAGATTAGCAAAGCTCCTTGTCAGGCGCTCTTGCCATGGCAAGCCAAGGAGCCTGGGCTTTACGACAACAGGGAGCCACAGAAAATTCTAACTGGAATGACGCCTGGAGTCCTCTATTTCTGAGAGAGAACTCTAGGAAACAAGGAGGGCTGGGTAGACCAGCATGGGAAAATCTGCCCCCTAGAGTCCGAAAGTGTCCAGAGGAAGAGATGAGGGCTACAGTCAGAGGGCAGTGGTCTTGGGAACAGGAATGATGGAAAAAAAAAGGTGAGTGCAGGGTGTCAACCAAGAACGCCATAGTAATGGACTGTTCATGCTTAGTTTGTTTTTCCCACTTGCTATCACCATGGATAATTGAGAACCAAGTGTATGTAGCATAGATGAAAACCAGAAACAGCACTCCATGTGGAGAATTAGCACGACCCCATGGCTTAGACAGAGCTGGCCTCTTGTCACCCCCACCAGGAGCAGAGCTCAGGTTTGAAGCCCTGCAGTTCAGAAAGAAACCTCCAAGAGCACTTCTTATCATGTGGCGCTCAATAACCCGAACGCTAACCAGGTCTTGCAGTTCCCTGTGCTGTGTGAAAGTGTCAGAAGAGTAGAAAATACAATCCATGCCTAACCAAGACTAAGAATGCAATTACACATTTCCAAGTTCTATGAACTATACTTTGCAATGATGTGCACTTTAGTATTTTTTAATTAAACATTTATCACATGCTGTGCATCTCATTTAAGGCATTATTATGCCTACTTTTCAGAGGCTTAGTGAGTGCAAAAGCTGGGCCTCATTCACATTCCACTTTGGTCCAAAGTGCAAGGCTAGGACTAACTCCATAGCCTGCACTCTTACTGCTTTGCTATATGACAGCTATTTGGCAAGTTGTGTTTCATTAATAATGCTTACAAAGAGATTATTTTCATAGCCTACCTTTCTCAAATAGATATGAAACTCTTTATCACAAAAAATCAATAATGAGGTTAATAAAATGAAAACAGAAAATGAGAAGCAATGAAAAGAGGAGAGTGTGAATGTGGTTACACTGTGGATAACACATCTGTGTAACTGAACTGCACGTTTGCCCGAGTTTGCTGGCAGGAAGGGCCAGAG
This sequence comes from Erethizon dorsatum, assembly GCA_028451465.1. Taxonomy (NCBI): domain Eukaryota; kingdom Metazoa; phylum Chordata; class Mammalia; order Rodentia; family Erethizontidae; genus Erethizon; species Erethizon dorsatum. Next base: position 53,757,824 of record CM051828.1, read on the forward strand.
GATGCATGAGTCACCCAGCAAAGAGGAAAGGGACTGAGCTCTTCATGGGGAAGTGTGGCCCCAGCAAGAATTCTGAGTTCACTGATGGTAGACATAAGTGCTGTGGATGATACATAGCTAGCAATGCCTCCAATACTGTTTTATAACAGCAAATAAAGGTACATTTTATATGGGGAGTTTGGGGGTTAAAAATAATCCTAATCACTGAAGGGGTGACACGCAAATACAACCCTGGGATGTTCCTTGAGAATGCTCAACAATATGGTCTGAAGAGATCCAAGCAGCTGGGCAACCCCTCTGCTCACGAGGGACACACACATCAACACCTTTGCCAGCAGCTGCAACAATGAGAAGTTGGTGACTTCTCTTTCCAGAAATTTTCTCATGGGAACAAATATCCATTAGTGGTGGCTCCTCCTCATTTAAGGGCCTTAGAATATCAAAAGAATGATTTAAAACAAAAAGTAACCCAGTGTAGTGGCACACGCCTGTAATCCCAGCTACCTGGGAGGCTGAGGCAGGGGGATTGGAAGTTTGAAGCCAGCCTGGGCAACTCAGCCGGATCCTGTCTCAAAATAAAAATGAAAAGGGCTAGGGATGTTGCTTAGTAATGGAGCACTTGCCTAGCATGTACAAGGCCCTGGGTTTAATCTCTTGTACTAAAAAAAAAAAACAAAAAAACCAAAACAGCAACAACAAAAAGCAGACTCTGGAACAACAGACCACAACCACTTGTCACCACCCTGCTGCCTTCGGTAGGCTCCACGGCACCTTGAGACTGTTCACTGCTCCACGGAGAAGCAGCTGTGCACCCCGACTCTGCTTCTGGGGACCTGCACGGGCACCAAGATCGCCGAACTAGCATCACAAGCTATGAACAGCCCATCTACATGTTCATCCGTCTTTCATCAAATTTGGGCAAACTGGCAGGTATTCTGCCCTGTATCTAGCCTTCTCTTCTCTGCCACATAAAGGTTTTTACATTAGTCATCATTCACATTAGCTGAACTTAAAGGAACCAGAAACAGAAAATTGGATGTCACTTTTCACCTATGAAGAAAAACAGACTACCCTAGAGTCTCCTTCCCTCCCCACCCCTCCCCCCTCTCCTCTCTGACCTGTTCTATAACCATAGAATACTAGAATACGAGTCTATGAATTGTTCATATAATTGTAGATCTTAACACTTTAAAATGAAGTTACTATGATTTGACTCCTCATGATGTAAATATCTTGCCTTATAAAAAGCCATAAAATAAACTGTGTTGGTATCAGGCTTGTGTTTATTGTGACGTACATTTTCAGCTTTTATTCTTGCAGCCACCAAACCCCTCTTTTTCCCCTTCCCAAAAGGAATGCTTTACTGTCGTTGGATCTTCCCAGCAACAAGTGAATTACTCATCAAAGGCTCCTGGAAAGCTCTGCAGTCTGCTCTCCTCTCTCCTGACCTTGCAACACCAAGCAGCCACTTGCCACTTGCTTACTTGCCTACAGCACAGCAACCATAAATGTCCATGAGTCCGGAGACCATGTGCTCAAGGGAGAGAAAAGGGATGAATAGGTAAGTGCCTGCTCTGGACTTGCATTTCACAGATGAGGAAAGTGAAGCTCAAACAGGGCCCCATGCCAGAGAACTTGGTCCATCTGGCTTCAAAGATGGAATATATATATACATAAAATTTTATGGAAAAAGTAAAACAAAATTTCATAACAAAATAATAGGAGAATAACAATAGTTAATACATTGTGTATTGTTATCTTTAAAGTAGTTACTCAGTACAAGCTATGGGCATAAAAAATTCTCCAAACAATATTAGAACAAACCTTTCTTCTCAATGAACTAAGAGACACTAGTAGTATAACTAACTTGCATTTTTTTTCCTTTTCCCTTCCTTCCTTTCCCCCATCCTAGTTCCTTTTTCCTTTTGAACAATTTCTTCCCATTTCACAATATCTATCGCACATTTTAGACCTTATTTACTCTTTCGGTTTCTCACACCAGGGAGACAATATGATGTCACAGATGTGAATTGATTTATTTCACTTATGAGTATGGTCTCAAGTTGCATCCATTTACCTATAAGTCTCCAGTTTATCCTTCTTTATGGCTGAGTAGTATTCCATTGTACAAAAAGACCACATCTTTTTTATCCATTCCTCAGTTGATGGGCATTCAGGTTGTTACCAAGATTTAGCTATTACAAATTGTGCTGCTATAAACATAGGTGCACATATATTGCTGTGGTATGTTTTTAATTCTTCTGGAAAGATACCCAGAAGGGGAATAGATGGGTCGAATGGGACCTCTAATCCTAGCTTTTTGAGGAATCTCCATACTGATTTCCATAGTAGTTGCACCAGTCTGCACTCCCACCAACAGTGGAGAAGAGTTCCTTTTTCTCCACAGCCCCTCCAGCACTTTTTATTGGTTGATTTCTTGATGATAGCCATTCTTTTTGGGGTGAGATGGAATCCAGTGTTGTTTTAATTTGGATCTCTCAAATGACCAGTGATGTTGAACATTTTTTCATATATTTATTTGCCATTTGTATTTCTTCATCTGAGAAGTGCACATTCACCTCAGATGCCCATTTTTGGACTGGATCTTTGAATTTGGGGGGTTCTGATTTTTTTCAGTTCTTTGTATGTTCTAGATATAAGGCCTCTGTCTGAGAAACAATTGGCTAAAATTTTTTCCCACATTGTGGGTTGTCTTTTCACTCTATTGGTTATTTCTTTTGATGTGCAAATGCTTTATAATAAGATGAGATCCCAGTTGTTAAAGCTGCACTTCTTTACCCACCCAAGACTGCCTGTCAGTGCAGGAAGCCTCATCTGCAAAAGTTTCCTAACTTGGGAGCTTAGAAAGATAAAATTCCGTAGGAATTCATACAACAAGGCCCTCCAACTCTCACCCTTGCACTCCAGTATCACTTCTATCACTCAACAGACTTACTTTGCCCCCAGTGCAGAAACCTTCAGACCCACTTCAACTGCTTTCCTTCTTACTTCACTTTCAGAAATGAGACAACCAAAGAGTTGTCATGCTTTCTCCAAACTACCTATCAAAGCACCAGGTAGTTTGGTGCTTTGAAAAGTAGTTTGACAGGAAGCTTTTTCCCTATCAGAAAAGCTTCCTTGCTAGCCTAGGGGTGACAGAAGAGGACAGAGTACCAGAACAAAACTCCACAACCAACCCCATTAATTCCTGTCTCAAGTAGTTCATTCTTTCGTCAATTTTTCTAACTCCCTTTTGAAGGAGAGAGATGAAAAGCATGTGGCCGGACTCTCTACTTAAGCAACTAAGATTTTTCTGCTTTTATGACAGGGAAATTGTTTCCAAATCCTCTCTGATACGTTTCCTCGTAAAATCTCCTTGAAACCTGGCGCTGACACTGTTGCTAAGCTGGTAATGTTACCTGTGGTCTTGCTGTGTTGGTCTGGGCCAGAGAGTGGCTGCTGAGGTTTCACTGGGCATTGCTGAGTCAGGGACTGTTATGCGGACAATGGGGAACTTCTGGATCCTTTGAGAAGCTTTTGCAAGGAGGAGAGCCTTGGACACTTCTGACTCTTCTGTCTCAATACTTTCTTTCCTTACTTCTTTCAGGTATAAGACAAAAAGTGAAGAAAGAAACAGGCCCTTTTTTCAGTCTTAAAGATGTCCCTCCCAATTACCTCACTCCAGACAGATTTTCTGTTTGTCCAGCTGCAAAATCCACACTCCCTAGGGTTTAAATGCTGTAGGTCACAGGGACAGGGTTTGGAGGTGCTCAGTGTATTTGTCAATCCCTCAGAGGACACAGCTTCTCGTATTATGTGTCACTTGCAGTCTGTGAGTGAGGTTGAGCCTTCAGGCTCCCCTAAAAGAGAGGAAGTTATGATTTACATGAAGTACTTCTTTGGAAAGAGTGGAAAGACTAGGATAGAACCTGCAACCAAGAGGTCTACTAGTCCTCACCCAATTTTACTATTAGGGGTCAATGGGAAAGAGTGTGGGGTGGGAGGTAGCTTTAGGAATCTCTAGATAAGTACAGGGTCCACATTCCTAGACACAGAAGGAGGACTCCTGGTATGAAGGAGGGACCTGCTTCTCGCTTCATTCCTGTCTGACACTGGGAGAAGCATGGAGGAAAGAGTGTCATGACAGAAAAGCCAGGGGCACCTTGGGGCTCCTCTCTTTCGGCCTGTGCAAGGTTCCCAGGGGATCCAGAAGTTCCTCAAAGTCAGTATAATGTCCCCCAAACCAGGAGTGCCCAGTGAAATCTCAACAGCCAGTCTATGGCCCAGACCACCCTGAAACCACAGCCACACACAGGATGGCGAGAATTGGTGGCGTCTTCCTGAACAGCCAGAAAGCAACCCTGTCCCTAGCCAGATAGCATCCTAGCAAACAGCAAGAGAAATGTGAGGAACTAAGCTTGTATTTTCAAGAAGTGGAGGGGGAAAAAAAAAAAAAAGAAGTGGAGAGTAGAAAACAGGTTATTTCAACTGGGAAAGAGTTGGACGCTGTTGGCAAATTAAGGATGCTTCCTCCGCCTGCTGCTCTTCTGAGGGCTGAGGAAGGAAGAGTCACCAAATGTGTTTTCTTCTCCCAACAGCTGAATGGCAATGCGTAAATTTGGCAAGACTGCTACGTATAAAATGTGGTGGGTTCTAGAATTAGAGAGGGGTGATGATATACAATGTTGAAAATATAGAAGCACTGACCTGGATATTTAAAGATGAGTTTTACAGCATATGAATTTTAATTAATAAAAATTTAATCTTAAAATGTCCCCATTACAAAAAAGAGAGCTATGACACAGTAAAGCTTGTATCCTCTTTATTTTTACTTCTTTTAAAAATTTAAAATATTTAACAGATAAAGACTATGTTTATTCAATGAGCTTCCTTCTTATTAATTTGCTTTATGTCTTTGTCATCCAAATCTTATGTTTGTGGAGTCTTCCTGTGCTTTGAAGACATTCGTAGACATCTGAAGACAGGAGCAGAGCCACAGGAAGAGCCACGGGTTACAGTTACCTATGACACGGGTGTTTAGCGGGAACAGGGAAAGCTAACCTGATACTAAGATATTCTGAAATAATGACATATAAAAACAGCAAACTCTCTGTGCTTATCACAGCCTTAATATAGCACTCAGTACAGTTTTAATCACTGAATTTACTAGAGTGGGTCCAGAAAAGAATTGCAAGATAATTAAAGAGGTGTATGAGGTAAACACTGGAAGTTGGGTTTCTAGAGCACAGAAATGAGAAGAGTAATTTGGCTCTCGCATGGAGACGACGAGAAGCCGAGGAGACAGACGTGCGGGAGGAGTCGGAAGGCGGGCTGACGCATCCAGTCGTAAGTCCTTTAATAGGGGACACAACCGCACTCTCTACTCCAGACCCCATTTTCTCACCATGAAATGCAACCACTGAGTTTGACATAAGAGGGTAAATGACACAATCTTTACATGTTAAAGTCCTTTGGATGTACGCCCTTCTTAACCCAACATTATCACTTCTAGGAATAAATTATTTCTAAGAAATTACTACAAATTACACAAATGTTTGTATAAAGGATACTTATTATGGAACTGTTTGAAAGAGCACACAGAAATATGCTTGTTTGCCAAATAATGGGTCATTGGTTACGTAAAAATGGATCAGTTCTTAAACTTGATTTCACCAAAAGTCAGTTCTCTCAGGGTTTCAATTTATAAGATGATCAATTCACCGAAATTTATATCTTTTAACTACTGTGAGGCTTATGTAATTTTACATTAGGCAGGATAGTTTTATCAGCATAAGATCATAACAACTGGTATTAGCTGGAGTCATTTTAATGGTCTAAGAGTATTATATAATAATTTTTTTTTTTTTATGTGGGTACCGGCAGTCAAACTCAGGACCTCATGCTGGCAAGCAGGCACTTGAGTGATATCACCGGCCTTTTTTTTCCTTTATGTGGGTACTGGGAGTTGAACTCAGGGCCTCGCGCTTGCCAGGCAGGCGCTTATGCCACTGAGCTATCTCACCAGCCCTATATAATAATTCTTATCAAATATAATTATTTTAAAACCTTTTGAGAATTTGTATGTAGTCTATTAAGGAATGTCCTAATTTTAAAAGCTAAGAGTTATTGAGTCCACTTAGGACAGTATTAACCTAGATAATAGTAATTAGTAGCTTAAGTTTTAATATGAGATATGATCATTTTTGTAGCTCAGTTTATTAGCTTATTTCTTACTTTACAAATCCTTATATTTTTAGGATTTTGAACATTCTTAGGGTCGGGGATATAGTTCAGTTGTAGAGTACTTGCTTCTTATGTGTGAGGTTCTGGGTTTAATCCCCAGCACCACACACACACACATACACACACAAGAAAAGGATAGTCACAATATATTTAAATAAAGGAAATGTTAAAATAGTATATATATATATATATATATATATATATATATATATATATATCATAATACCATTTTTGTGTGAGAGAAAAGGAATAAATGAGTACAAAAAAGTCTAGGGATAAATGTGCTAAAATCTAATGTTCACCTTACAGGTATTTTTGTTACAGGTATTTTTGTTACAGGTATTTTTGTTTTCTCAAATTTTTAAATTTTCTCATCAAAAATATACATTTTAAAATCAGGTATTATGGCACATGCCTATAATCCCAGTACTCTGGGAGGCTGAGGCAGGAGGATCCCAAGTTGGAGGCTATCCTGGGCAATTTAGTGACTTAGAAAGACCCTTTCTCAAAATATTTAACAAAGGGCAGTCTGAAGATGCAGCTCAGTTCAAAAGTCCTGCGTTCAGTTCCCAGTACCATCCAAAAAGGAAAAGAAAAAAGAGGAAAAGAAAAAAGTTATAAACATTTTTGTTTTTTACACATTATATATATGCATATAATGTATTTTTATTATACACATATAAATATACAAGTTGTATATATGTATATAAAATACAATGTGTGTCTTATATGTGCATAATATATATGTGTATAATATACATATATGTATAGCATTTATAAGTTATGCATATAATATATACAGTAATACATACAAATTAATGTAATATACTATAAAGTTATATAGTATATATACAGATATTCGTTGTTTAACTACTGAGTTCCATTCCTGTGGCTAGGTTGTTAAACGAATTGGTCTCTAAATGAAGAGTTGTATACAGTATGTACATTACAATATTCAGAACAAAGAAATGGTGAAAGGAAACTTCAACTTGATGACTTTGCTTCTATTTGCATAACTCTCACATGCAGTACTTTAATGTATAACAGAACACAAAAACTACAGTAGTGTACAGTACAATCAGCAAAAATCGCAGTACTGTAGGAGAAGCCACCATAAGGCCTCGCTGGCACTCCTGTTCCTGCGTAGTAAGCTGGTACGCAGGTCCTAAATCCAAGGGGCTCCTAGGTCGAACAGCATGCCTCAGCGGGACAGTTGTTGAACAGGTAGGTCATTACATGAGGAATATCTGTACTATATCCAGTACCCATGTATTTTATTTATATGTAATATGTGAGATAGAAAAGCTATATGTATATATACAAGAATGGAAAACTTTTTAAAATTTTAAACAAAATAGGAGAATCTGAACCCATGGCCAAAGTCTTTCAAATGTTGGTAGTCTGACTCAGAGAGGGTGCAGCTGGAGCCAAAGTCTTTGCTAAGAATTTAAAGAAATGAAATATCATTCATGAAGACTTTTGCTAGACATGAGGGAAACCCTGGACACTGAAGAGGAGATGAGCCTGGATGTGCTGCACAGGCATGGTGAGAGACCAGCCAGGGACCTCAGAAGGGGAATCAGGAGGAACTGTCCTGCCACACGGAAGTCTTGCCACTGGAATGAGCTGCAGGGCAGAGAAGGAGCTGGGCGCCTGGAGCCAAGGGACTAGTCAGAGGAACCTCTCAGGAGAGCTGCCACCAAATCCTTCGTAGCTGGGGTGACGGTACCCTACCACAAGGCTCATCTCCAGTTGCATAAGCCTTAGTTAAGAAATTTCACAGGGGAAGACAGTGGATTGCTGAAACGAGTGGGGTTTTTTGTTTGTTTTGTTTCTCTTAACAATAAAAGGGAACATTATGAAAACAAGATGAGCTCATAGAAACTGAGGTATGGTAGGGAACTAGGCCATTTAAAGGACCTGAGGGGAAAATAGAAGCAGAGCCTGAATTATGTACACGAAATCATTCAAGAAGTAATACTAAACATCGACTTTGTTTCCAGACTCAGAATTTTATGATCAACTATCCAGTCACCTATATTCAGATATATATAAAATTTTGTTTTTATGGTCCATGTTAAAACAGCTTTCATAAAATGCATGTAACATAATAGACACTATTATGAAATCAGGAAATGTGAAACTGAGCCTAAGACAACTAAAAGATTGCTGAATGTTAAATCATACTCTAAGTTTCTATACAATTGTTAGATACAGACATTAAATCTACAGAAGCCTAGCTTATCTAGAGGCCAATGTAAAGAGGAAAACATATGCAAGGATATAAATAAATCTACTTCTCTGCAGTAGGGTTCCTCAACCTCAGTACCATTAACATGTCAAGCCAGAAAGTGCTTTTTGGGGGGGACTGTCCTGTGTATTAGAGCATATTTAGGAGCCCCTTGGTCTTTATCCACTAGAAGCTTGTAACTTTACCCTCCCACTCCCCAGCTACCACTGTGACAACCAAAAATGTCTCCAGGCACTGCCTAATGTTCCCTAATGAAATCTGCATGGCAGAAAAATCTGCTTTAATTGCTGGTAAAACTTCAAGTGTTTATATTTCTGTTACAGATTGGAACAGAACAATACGTTTTCTTAGTAACTAGTAAAAGATAAGATTTAGATAGATAGATAGATAGATAGATAGATAGATCTATTTATAGTGGTACCTTGGTTCAGGAACTTAATTATTCCACAGTTCTGGTTGCAAACCAAATTGGACAAGAACCAAACCAAACTTCCCCAATAAGGTCAACATTCAACCTAACCACTGAATTTGATTTGATTCTTGTCCAATTCAGTTTTCGATATATATACATAGTATAACAAGAAATCTTGTGAAATAGATACCTGTTACTACCTATGAAACATATACAGACCTGTACCTGTTGAAATAGGCCCAGAAACTTTTAATGGGAAATTCTATATGTTTAAATATAGACTAGTCTCATGAGATAAAGAGAGAAGAGACAGAACAATCTATTCTGCCGACTCTCCATCTTGTGAGGACACTGTGAATCAAAGAAGTCAAATCAAGATTAGTTACGACAGATTTTATTTTCATTTAAGGTAACAACAACAACAACAACAACAACAATAGACTTATTTAAATGAATACTGTGAACAGCATAAAGCCCAGAAATAGAACCTCACACATGTAATTGACTGCTCCTTGGTAAAGGAGCAAAGGCAATTCAATGAAAAAAGGACAGTCTTTCCAACATACAGTGCTGGAACAACTGAACATCCACATGTAAAAATACAGTAATAACGATGATAATAAAAATAATACAACCTCAGATCTCATACCATTCCCAGTCACAGATCTAAATGTAACATACAAAACAATAAAGGTCCTAGAAGATAACACAGGAGAAAAGCTAGATGACTACTAGTTTGGTAATGGCTTTTCAGATATAACACTAAAAGCATGATCTACAAAAGAAAAATGCTTAAGTTGGACTTCTTTAAAACTAAAAAGATTTGCTCTGTAAAAGACACTGTTAAGAAAACAAAAAGGCAAGCCACAAACTAGAAGAAAATCTTTATGAAACATCTGTCTGATAATGGACTAGTACCCAAAATATACAATTAACTCTTAAAAATTAATCTTAAGAAAACAAACAACTCAATATAAATTGGTCCAAAGACCACAACCCAAATGTCCATCAACCGAGGAATGGATAAAAAGATGTGGTATTTTTACATAATGGAGTACTACTCAGCTATAAAGACGGATAAACTTGAGGCTTTTATAGGTAAATAGATGCAACTAGAGACCATACTCATAAATGAAATAAATCAGACTTGCATGTGTCAACATTGTATTGTCTCCCTCGTGTAAGAAACTGAAAGAGTAAATAAGATCCAAAGTGTACAATAGATACTGTGAAAGGGAAAGAAATTGCTCAAAAGGAAAGAACAACTGGGATGGGGGAAAGAAGAAAAGAAGGAAGGGAAAAGAAAAAAAATATATATATACATATACACACAAGACAGCTAAGATAATTATGCTACTAATTTCTTTTAGTTCATTGAAAAGAACGATTTGTGCTTATATTGTTTGATCAATTTTGAATGCCTATATCTTGTAATCTGAGCAACTACTTTGAAGATAACAACATGCAATATATCAACCATTGTTAATTTCCTATTATCTTGTTTTGAAATTCTGTATTATTGTTTCTATTTTTTCTCTTTAAAATTAAAAAAAACTAATACACTAGAAAAAAAAAAAAGACCTTAACAGACACCTTAACAAAGATATTCAGATATCTAAGCATGTGAGAAAATGCTCCATATACTATGTCATGTGGAAATTGCAAATTAAAATGATAATGCAATACCTACACACACAGTGGAGTGGCAAAAATCCAAAACAGTAACAATACCAAATGCTGGGAAGGATATTAGAGCAATAGTAACTCTCTTTCAATGCTGAGGAAGGATAGAATGGCCCAACTACTTTGCAAGAAAGTTTTAAAGTTTCATACAAAATTAAATATACTCTTACCATAAGATCTAGCAGTCATGCACCCTGACTTTTTTTTTTTTTTTTTTTTTTTTTTGGTACTGGGAATTGAACTCAGGACCTCGTGCTCTTCAGGCAGGTGCTGTGACGCTGAGCTATATCCCCAGCCCCTCCATGACCCTGATATTTACCCCACAAACCTGAAAACCTGTACGTGGATGTTTATAGCAGCTTTATTCACAATCACCAAACCTTGGAAGCAACCAAGATGCCCTTCATTGGATAAATGGATAAATAAATTGTGCATCCAGACAACAGAATACCATGGGCACTAAAAGGAAATGAACTATCAACCCATGAGAAGACATGCAAGAGTCTTAAATGCATATTACTAGGTAAAAGAAGCCAATCTCAGATGGCTATATACTGTGGGATTCCAATTATATGCCTTTCTGGAAAAGACAGAACTATGGAGACAGTAAAGAAGAGGAGTGGTTGTTAGGGATTTGGGAGGAGGGAGGACTGAATAGACAAAACACAAGATTTTTAGTGTACTGTGACTATTCTGTATGATGCTGTTGTGGTGGCCACATTTCATTATACTTCTGTCAAAATCCACAGAATATAAAATGCAGAGTGAGCCCTAATGAAACCTGTGGACCTAAGTTAATGCATCCACACTGGTCCATCAATTGTAGCACATGGACCACACTAATGCATGAGGTCATCATATGAAACACTGATTAGTAGGGAAGGGGGTTGGGAAGGCTATTTGGGAATGCTGTACTTTCTTCTCAATTCACCTGTAAATCTAAAACTACTCTTACAATTCTATTAATGGCCAGGCAAGGTGGCACATGCCTGTAATCCCATCACTCAGGAAGCTGAAGCAGGAGTATTGCTGTGAGTTTGGGGCCAGCCTGTGCTACATAGTGAGTTCAACATCAGCCTGGACTACATAGCAAGACCCTGTCTCAAAAAAACCAACGAAACAAACAAACAAACGAACAAACACCCCAAAAATATAGTTGCAGGGTGTGGTGGTATGCACCTGAAATCCCATCTACTGGGGAAGCTGAGGCAGGAAGATCTCTAATTCAAGGCCAGCCTGGGCAACTTAGAGACAGCCTCTCTCAAAACAGTTTTAAAAAGGCTGGGATGTACCTCAGTGGTAAAGTGCTTGCCTAGCACATGTAAAACCATGGGTTCAATCCCCAGTGCCACAAAAATAAATAAATAAATAAATAAATAAATAGCAAACAGCAAACAGCAAACAGCAAGCTATTTATATACCCCGTTCATTGGATCCCAGTGTGACCTCTCAGACTTTCACAGTAACTGCGAGACCAGCCCGGTCTACAGACGGCTCTCTGTCTGCTGCAACGCCTTGCTGTTCCAGCTGTCCTGATCCCCATGTTATACCTCACGGGGTAATAACAGCAGCATTTCCCTGGAGTCACACTGGAGTTGAAACATACCGTTAGGTGACAAAGCACAGAAAATTCCTTTTCTCTCAAGGTCTGGCACATACAAGAGGTGGTAGTGGTAAAGTCCAAGAGTTATAAAACCAAGCAATGATTTGAACCTGGGCCAAGATTCTAAACACCAAGGAAATAAAGCGGAGTAAGAATTGGAAATCCTTCTTTGGACTAAATGGGAAACCAATGTAGTGACTTACCAACTGGTTTATCTATGTAGTACAGGAGTCTGAAGCAGAATTGTGTCCTTTAAATGCTTCCTAGGAGTTTCAAGATGAGAAAGAAGAAACTGGAGGACATGGCTGTATCCAATCTATTTTCTTAAAAGTAGGGATGGTCCAGAAGTGCCATAAGATTATGGAGAGGGAAAAGAAATGCACTAGAACAGCCTGTATCATGGTTCCCAAATGATGTGCCGAGGTAGCCCAGGGTGACCTGTGAAGTCACAGGGGTGTGAAAGGGTATTTTAAGTTTTCAAAAGAAATGCAATGACGTCTTGTCAGACAGCATCAGTGCTCCTAGTTCAAGTAAGTTCAGTTTCAACATTAGATCATTCTGTTTTCCTTTTAACAACATCATACTTTCATGAAACCAGGTTTTCTGTGGTTGCTATGATGAAAAAGCAAGAGTTATTTGAAAATCAGCAGGGAACAAAAGGATGGTGACATCCAGTATGGTTCTAAGGCTGCAGAAGCTGGTGAAGGTTCATTCATGAGCAATTATAGTCACTTAAGAATAACACAGAGGGCCGGTGAGATAGTTCAGCGGCATAAGTGCCTGCCCAGCAGGCGCGAGGTCCTGAGTTCGACTCCCGGTACCCACGTAAAAAGGAAAAAAGGGCCGGTGATATCGCTCAGCAGCACAAGTGCCTGCTGGCAAGCACAAGGTCCTGAGTTCAACCCCTGGTACCCACATAAAAAAAAAAAAAAAAAAGAATAACACATGGATACGATTTTTTTCTTTCAATGTCTGTATTACTTTTTCAGATGGTACTATATATCCCTCTAACCAAAACTTATTAAGTTTTTGGACCTCACTACACACCAAATGAACTTTTTTGCATTTCTTCTGCTCTAGGGTTGCCTTGAAAAAATTACACTCAAAGTACTATGCACCAAGAATATTTGAGACCCTGTGAACCAGTAGCTTTTAAAAACAGGAAGTAGCAGCTAGGGGGTTGGGACAGAGCAGGTGAAAGCTGTAGCTTGAATAGCTGGGGGGAAAAACAGTAGTGTGTGGGGTCACTGGGCAGGTGCACCCCAGGAAGAAAGACAAGGCTCCTGGCAAACGGACCTGCCACCTTCACCTCTCATATTGCCTATACCACCAGAAGGATTATTGCAGTTGCTACTACCTGGACCCTGGGGCACAGTCTTTGTGCTACTCTTGATTTTCAGGAAGGATTAATAACTTAGAGGACACCCCAGTTAGGCTCAGACATCTGTTTTTTTCCCCAGGTGAAATAGAAAACTTTAATTCTTTAAAGTAAAGGGACAAGTAAACATTTCAGGTTATCACACAATGTTACCATAAAACAATTCCAGCTGGGGATGGTGGTGGACGCCTATAGACCCAACTGCTTGGGAGGCTGAGGTAGAGGATTGCTTGAGGCCAGGAGTTCAAGACCAGCTTGGGCAACACAGCAAGATTCCTTTCACACACACACACGCACACACACGCACACGCACACGCGCACGCACGCTCGCAAACACAAATTCCAACAGTAAAATGAAATGCATTATCACTTTGTGTCTCTGTACTATATCAAAAGTTTCAGAAATTTTCATATCATTTATATAGCATAACAGAAAATTTTGTTGAATTTACATTCTTTATGGAAAATTTCTTATTTTTCTCACTGTAGTAAATCACCCACAGCTCAGAATCGCAGTCATCTTTGTCATAGAGCTCTGTGTCACATTTTATTGATTAGAATGAACTGCAGCAAGCCCTGTCACTTTTGCAATACAATTATGCTCGGCTTCTAGGCTTAGGAAGACAGCGTGCAGCAGAAAAATGACTTTAGATTTTCTGTCAACTTTGGTCTTCTTTCAAGGCCCGTCTTCGGGGTGACTATTCTGGATTGTTGCAGTTGCTACTAGCAAGTGGGCGGTCTTTCCACTATCATTATGAATTGTATTTCCGTATTGTCACTTTATATGCAAAATTCTTCAGAATATCTATTATTTATCTGAATTGATGATGCACACAAAAACAGGCTTTAAAACTGTGATGTCCCCTTCCTCATATACTCCCCACCCACCGCTCTCTTTACATTTATCTATAACATCAGTATAAAAATTTACCTATCTGATCGTGTATCTCACATAAATAGGAATCCACAAGAGCAGAGATTTTTGTATTACAGTAAAGATAGAAAGCTTGGCACTTGTAAATGTCCTATAAACATTTGTTGAATAAAGAATGCCCAGTGGAGTAGATGCAAAATAAATCTTAGATATTATTATTACTATGACACCAACACATCTCACACTGCAGCCAACACCACTGCCATTTCCAATAGAATAAAATCTCAACCAACCTGCCACTCACAGCCCCTGACCAAATGACATCCGCTTTGATGTCACCTGTGTGGCTCCAACCGTAAGACTTCTGTCACAGGCAGATGATTCTATAATGAACATGGCGGCATCATCCTACAGCCCTCATTGAGAATTTTGAGAACATTATCACAGATATTCTTCCCACTGAGGCAAATCCTCCTAACCCTGCAAGCTCAACTCAAACCCAGCCCCACCTGGTCTCACAGGTATCTCCCTCTGATTTCTTCTCTCTATAGTCTATCTGGAACTTAGTCACAAGCCCGAGGATGGTTCTTAAGATACAATTTTATTTCAGTTATAGAGCTTGTGTTAGTTAGCTTTCTGTTACTGTGACAAAGGTAACAACTGATAAGGTGGAAAAGGTTTATTTTCGATCATGGTTTTGAAGCTATCAGTCCACGGCTGCCCCCAGCCCCATTGCCTCTGTGCCTGTGTGGAGGCAGAATATCATGGCAGCAAGGACACAGCAGAGGAAATTGCTTATGTCACTGTGGCTGGGAAGCAAAGAGAAAGCCAGGAGGCACCAAGGTTCCAACACCTCCTTCAAGGTCACAATCCCAATGCACTAGTTCCACCTCCTAAAGGTTCCACCACATTCCAACAGCACTGCAGGCTGGTGACTAAGACCTGGGTCTTGAGGGCATACTTATCCAAAGTCTAGCAGAGCTCTTGAATTGTGTATCTGTGAACATGAACACTACCATCTTAACTAGACTGTAAACTCCTTCAGGGCAGATACTGTGCTGGGAAAACCAAGTTGGACTCGATTTCCCCACTTTCTAAAGCCCTTGACTACTTTACTTCAGGAAAGTTATTTTTTTTGAGACAGGGTCTCACCATGTAGCTCAGGGTGGCATTGAACTTGCAGCAATCCTCCTGCTTCAGCTTCCTTCCTGGGTTCTGG
This sequence comes from Erethizon dorsatum, assembly GCA_028451465.1. Taxonomy (NCBI): domain Eukaryota; kingdom Metazoa; phylum Chordata; class Mammalia; order Rodentia; family Erethizontidae; genus Erethizon; species Erethizon dorsatum. Next base: position 53,773,487 of record CM051828.1, read on the forward strand.
GATTACAGGCATATGTCACCATGCCTGACTGGAAAATTTTTTACGTGGGAGATTTTCAGCCCAAATTTTCTGACTTTTAGAGAATGGGGAGGATTCTGCTTATTTTCTAAAACACCTCTTTGTAGATCATCCTACTACCTCCACTACCAAAACACACATGGTACAGCTATTCAGTTATCAAGTCATTTTTTGAATGAAAGCACCTTTGTTTGAATGAAAGCACCATTTTTTTTTTTTTGTGGGTACCGGGGGGTCGACCTCAGGACCTCGAGCGCCAGCAGGCGCCCGTGCCACTGAGCGATATCACCGGCCCCTTTTTCGTATGTGGGATCCGGGAGTCGAACTCGGGCCCTCGCGCTTGCCGGGCAGGCGCGTAAGCCGCTGAGCCATCTCACCGGCCCTAAAGCACCATTTCTTAAATGAAAGTCATCTTAGAAATTCCATGGACCATATTTTGTGGTTAGCAGCAGAACCTATTATTTTAATTAACCATAATCTCTGGTCTGTAATAAATGATTAATAAATGCTAGTTCCCAAGATTATTATAGTTCCAGTCATATCTGCACCATAAAAACAAGCAAAATACCCCCCATTCACTAAAAATCTGTGAGCATTCAAAGAATTTGGGCTGAAAAATCTCTCACTGGAAAAAAATAATTTTCCTGAAGTATCAAAGAGTGTTGGGAAAGGAGGAAATAGAGTCCAACCTGGTTCTCCCATTTTAATAGACCATATAAACATCAGCAAGTCACTTAAGCTTTACTTTTTTTAATGTGTAAAATGAAGATATTACTCCTCTTTTAAGAGCTACTCTGAGGACTAAATGAAATAGCAGATATTAGATGCTTCTCCCAAAGCCAGTAAACAGTGTGTTACTTCTCCGTTTCCGTCCCTGTCCCCTAAAACAAAGACAGCCAGATTGTAGTGACACTATCATACTTAAGAGAAGAAAATCTTTTATGATCTTTTGTACACACAAATATCCTAAATAAAATTTGCTAACGAGCCTTCAGGAGTCTGTTAACAACTGCAGCACTACAACTTCCACAGCACTCTGCGTAATTCCGAATGTGCCCCTCCCCGTCTCTGCCTCAATGCTAGCTCTCTGTTGTCACTTACTGGAATTTAAATGGTCCAGATTTCAGGTCTTCTCCATCTCACACCGGCCTCCCTGCAATTAATCTGCTACATGGTTTTAGTCTATTTACAGCCTACCCCATATTTGGCAGGAAAATGTCTTCTGTACTTGCAGATGTTTCTTTTTCAATTGGCTTTCACATTTTCCCCTGATTTTGTCCCCAAGTGAGTAAAAAAATTATCTATTTTTTCAGCTTTAAGTCATGTTAAATTGAGGAAGAGACAAAGGAAGAGCTGGGACCCCAGACAAAGACGCACAGTCCTTCATTTTCCCAGGTGGTCAGAGAATTACAAAGCTTCCTCTCAGCAGCCCATGCCTCACACCTAAGCTACTCAACTCCTCAGCACCCTGTGGCCTCTTGGATGCCTCCCAGCCAGGCTGAAGCTGAGCAGGAAGGGGACTTGGCCTCCTGAGAGGAAGATTAAGATTTTCAATTAGCCCCAGGAGGAGGAAGTTACTTGTTCCCACGGGCCTGCGTTTTTCTTCCTTTGGGTGTGTTTTCTCTTTTTGAAACCAGGAAGCCAAATTTGCCTAATGTTAAACCCAAAAGGATTACAGATTCTTTCTTTAAGAACTCATAGCCTATCCCTTCATGTTAAAATCAGTCTATTTCCAAATCACTCTGACAGAAGAGAGGATTTCCAGACTTAGTGAAGCCTGTTCTAGTCCATTCTTTTTTTTCTCCCAATAGGAGCACTAGGGATCAAACCCAGGCCCTTTGCTAAATATGTGCTCCACCACTGAGCTGCCCTCCTTAGTCTATTCCATTACTTTTACGAAAAGTATACTATTATCAGGTCATTTATTTATTTATTTATTTATTTATTTATTTATTTATTTTTTGTGGGTACCAGGGGGACGACCTCAGGACCTCGCGCGCCAACAGGCACCCGTGCCACTGAGCGATATCACCGGCCCCTTTTTCGTATGTGGGTTCCAGGAGTCGAACTCGGGCCCTCGCGCTTGCAAGGCAGGCGCTTACGCCGCTGAGCCATCTCACCGGCCTTATCAGGTCATTTATATTTCTATATTTCCCATTCTTATCAAATTCCAACAATGCAAACACTACATTATATCTCAATTTTCTAAAAAGACAAAATCAAAACTTCATTTTCTCCTCTATTCTTTCTTTTTCCTCTTTTAAATAAGCTGTTAGGTTCCATCTTGCACACATCTACACCTTTCATATTTCCTTTAATTAGCCTGAAGGCCCAGAAAGTTTTGCATTTCATGCTGTAACTGAGATCCTCTTTCTCTTGTTCTCTCATCTCCCTTGGCAACACATACTAGCATCCAGCAGTTCTTGCTGTCAGAAACATCTGGCTGATATCATTTTGGCTGTGGAAGCCCACCTCTCCCAGTTTTGTCCTCTATACACATGGAGAATCCACACCCAGCATAGCCCTTCATGGGCGCCCACCTGGAGAAGCGGTCAGGATCCTGGCAGTGTTGGATGACCCAGTGTTGGTATTTGCCAAAGAACTATGGTCACAGGCTGAGTTTGAATCTTAATCTGCTGGTTGATCTTGGGAAGTTACTTAATCCTCCAGCCTCAGGTGACTTATTTGGAAAATTAGGGCACTGCCCTCCTGGCCGACACGGTCGAAGTGAGGATCAGCTGAGATAGTACCCTCGGACATAGCACCCACTAAGCACTCAGTCTGGAAGCATTCTGGTCAACATCTCCTCTGTGCAGTGACCTACGAACGCCATGTTGTTGCTTAACAATCCTTCCTTCACTTAAACACATTCTCAGCCTCACTGGTTACAGCTGTATATTCTGTATTTTTTTCTAGCAACAAAAAAGGCCATGGTTCTTGGTACAACATGGGATTTTTTAAAGATAAATTCGCACACCCAGATTTAAAAATACTGGTGCTCGGGCCTAACCTCCAGAGACATCTCTGGGGGTTAACCACCTCTCTGGGCCCCAGTATTTTTAAATCTTCACAGACAAACTAGCAAATATGGATTTTTCCACAGTGAGAAGGACAAAGAAGAAAATGAAAGCAGGGTAATGCGAGGGAGGGACAGACGCGGTGGACAGTCCAAGGGGCCTGGGTAAGCACATCCTGTTTCCGCTGAGACCTCCACGGCAGGAAACAGCAGAGCCTCCTATTTGAGTCAGAGACAGAGTGAAGAGTAGTTTGTGTTGAGAATCACAAGCTGCTGTTGCTGCTGCCGCCACCCCAGTCCCCCTGGTTCCTTCCCGTCACACTCTTGCTTGGTCAGCTGTTCCTTTGGTTTTGTGCAATTTTGTGCAATACTTCACTTCCCTCCAATAATTTCCCCATTTTTGCTGAAGCCGGCAACAGGTTTCATAGAAACTCAAAGAATTTTTACTGGTACAACATGTCATTTACTCACAGTAGTCTTAGTTATGTGGTCAGATTTGACAGACACGGAACTTCAGCCCAAGAGACTTGGAGAAATCTGTCCCAGCCTCTGCCACTCTACATCCTGAATATATTTGTAACTCTTCCAGGCCTCCACCTTTGCTTTACTTGTAAAACAAATAGATCACACAAAATGTTCATCCCTTCCAGCTCAAACTCTGAATCTGGGAGCATTTTCACTTTTGAACATTACAAGATAACAGACACTAAGGACTAAGTACCAGGACAGGATGTTGCGTCTATTACAACTCCACGTTAATGGAGGACAGCAGAGTGTTCGGGTTTAGGGAATTATTTTTCTTCCTCCTTGCTAGTTCATCATCACTCATTTGCACTATCTTCATCTTCTCCACTCCCTCCACTCTACAAATTTGACAAATATTATTAGTGTATCCAAGACACAAAAACTTTGGAAGAGAAGTTTCAAAATAATAACTCTCTCTGACCTCAATGGTCATTCAAATTCTTAAAATCAGGGCCGGTGATATTGCTCAGTGGCACAGGCGCCTATTGGCACGCGAGGTCCTGAGGTCGACCCCCAGTACCCACACAAACAAAAAAAAATTCTTAAAATCAACAGAAATCTGATACTTAATTTTTCTATCTAATGTGATACCAACACACACACCATATTAGTCCACTTTTTGTTACTGTGAAGAAATACTTGAGGCTGGGTAATTTTAAAAATAAAATGGGCTGGCCAGTGGTGGTGTATACCTGTAATCCCAGCACTTAGGAGGCTGGGACAGGAGGACTGCCTCAAGTTGGAGGCCAGCCTGGGCTCCATAAATGAGAGTTCAAAGACAGCCTAAAATACATGTCTCAATAAATAAAGAAAGAAAGAAATAACTGGGCTTATTTTTATTTGAGAGGTTCAAAGTCGAGGGGCCATACCTGCTGATGGCCTTTTTGCTGTCAGATTCCCAAGGTGGTGCAGGACAACATGGGGCAGGAAACAGGGAACACATCTGTGTGTGTCTATCCTGTGGTCTCCTTCTCCTTATAAAGCCACCAGGACCCAGTGATAGGATCTCCACCGGATGATCTTTTTAAGTCTAATCACCTTCCAAAGACCCCGCCTCTGAGCACCATAGTTAAGTTTCCACCCTCTTAATACCTACTAATGGACATTAAATTTGAACACACGAACACTTGGAGGACACCCTCAAACCATATCCAAACCCTAGCACACACACAACATAAAGAGCTGCCTTACCCTTCCTAGACACACCCCTAGGATAAGCCCGACAGAGGTCAGTGTGCTCCTCCAGTGGAGGGGTGGGGCAGCATTGTGCAACTCAGAACATGATGAGCGATTTATATCTTCCTTCACATCTGGCCCTCAGGAACCATGTCAAAGACAGGATACCCATCTAGAACAATTGTCCCAGCCTCACAACCTGCAGGGCTGCCCTCAGATATAAATACATGTGTCCCTTGTATCTGGGATCTACATTTGCACACACCCTTCCAGAGCAGACTCATGTTCTGAGACCAGGCATAGTCTTTCAGAATCACCAGTGTATGGAACCTGACAAAGTTCAGAAGTAGAAGGTGTTGCCTTAGGAACACTACTTTTAAATTGGAAAACAGGGTTATCAACAGCATCCAAAGGGAAACACACCTCACCAGATTAAACTGAATTAAGAGCACATTAACATTGAACACATTCAATTTTCTCCCCCTCTCCCCTCAAAAAACAATATAAAGTGTTTCTTTAAAAGCAATAAATGCTACTTTTCTAGCCAATAATCAAAAATATATAATTTTTTGTGACGATTTAGTTTACAATTGGCCCTATCACAGAGATAATTTACCATAAAGTGGAATTACCAAGTTGACTTACTCAAAGTTCTATATTTTACTGAACCTAAGATATCACTGATTTTTATACCATTATTTTATGTGGCCTTTTACAAATAAGAAAAAGAATGGCTACCTTTAAGTTTCCATTAACTGTGAGTTCAGGGGTATTAAAATGCAAAAATATACATCTTAGACCTTGTGAGGTATACACTAAGTGGTGCTTACTTAACATTCATTTCTTTATTCTAGAGATCATAATCTATTTTCTCTTTCTTTCCCCCTCCCCTCCCCTCCTCTCCTCTCCCCTCCCCTCCGCTCTGCTTTCCTTTCCTTTCCTTTCCTTTCCTTTCCTTTCCTTTCCTTTCCTTTCCTTTCCTTTCCTTTCCTTTCCTTTCCTTTCCTTTCCTTTCCTTTCTTGTACTGAGGATTGAATCCAGAGCATTCACATTGAGCTATACCCCCAACCCTCCCCCTTTTTTTTGTTTGTTTGAGACAGGGTCTTGCTAAGTAGTGCAGGCTGGCCTTGAACTCACTATGTAGCCCTGGCTGGGCTCGAACTTGCGGTGATCCTCCTGCCTCAGCCTCCCAAGTTCTGGGATTACAGATGTGCACCACCACACCCGGCTATCCCCCCCCCCGCTTTTTTTTTGAAAAGAAAGGATCTTGCTAAATTGCCCAGGCTGAGCGTAAACTGGGCAATTTAAGCAAGACCCTGAATCATCCCCTACCACCACCACCAAAAAAAAAAAAAAAAGGAGGGGAGCAATCTGCAGATGAAGCTCAGGGCAAAAACCCTGTATTCAATTCCAAAGACTACAAAACAAAAAACAAAACAAACACACAAAACGGCGTGTTTTATCCTTAATGTCTCCAAGGGGAGAGGGCAATGCCACTTCATAGTCAGAAGTTAACTGTTATTAAAGTAAGTTTTAATGGGCTTAAGTAAGAAGCGACCTTTTTGCCAAATTAATTGTGAAAGTGAATACTATTTGAAAAGTCTGACACAATAGTGTATTAGGATAAATATGTTAATGTCATCTCTGCTCCAGGCTGAACTTGTTTTCCAATTCAAACAATTTTATTTGACACTATGTACCTAGTACTAAGTTAAGCACTTTACATGATTCTTTCATTCAATCCTTGTAATGATCCTTTCTTTAGAGGCTATTATCCCCATTTAACAGATGAGGCTTACAAAGGGCAAGCTACTTTCCCAAGGTGACAGAAGCAGACAGCAATGAGACAGAGTTGGATGCATGTTCTTGGGTAAATACCATTTGGTCTTCAGTAGATATTGCAAAAATAAAAGAAAAGTCCACACTGTGAATGGCATAGGATATAGCCTTCATGTACTAACATGGGCAGGACTTCTTAGTGGACAGGGTAGGTGGGTCTAGCAGAAAAACAATCATGGGAGTGTGACTGCCAGCAGGTTGAAGGAACAAAAAAGAATATTTACATAATACACCTGGTGCAAATTGAGGGAGGAAATGGATGGATACAAACATGTGTAACAAAAATGCTAAAAATCCCCACCTGATGATTTAAAGAGGAGCATGGAATCAAGATTCTGGAACTGGAAAAGACTTCCACTAAACTAGCAAGTCTACCCTAGCAAATTAGCATCTCTTGGGGACGAGCTAGAAATGCATATTCTTAGGCCTTACCGCAGGAAGGCACAATCTAGCCCCCTGAGAAGAAGGCTGGCAGTCGGTGTTGAGGAAAACCTCTGGGGAATTCTAAAACTTGCTAAAGTTTCACTTCTAGCCTTTTTATTATACAGAAAAGACAGTACTGCTGAGGTCCAGCAACATGGACATGGCAAAGAGGGAAAAACCCAGAATTCCAGGTTTCAGGATCTCAGATTATTTCTTCACTGTTTAATTCTGAGTTGACAGTATTATTTCCAAAAAATTCTAACTTAATAAAGTATATGTAAACAAACCAGCTAACATCATTAAAACCAGAGAGCAGAGGTTGAATAGCTGGAACTGAGGTATGTATGTTCACAAAAGACCAGGCAAAGCAACACAAGAGCTGCAATTCGGAAGGCAGACAGCATTCAATTCTAGGAGGCCACAGAGATTGGGCAGCTGTAACAGCATGATGGAAATGGGCATAAGAAGACAGATTTTCAAAAGGAACAGCGGATGATAGAGAAGGCTTGAATACAGAGTGCAACCAAAGTCTTCAATCCATGGGTAATCTGGTAAGTACCATCAAATGTAACTTTTACATCTAATTAAGAAACCATTTGTAGCCTCCCAGTCTAATTGGGTATGATTAGATGGTCCTAATACAAAGCAGGTAAAAGCCAGGCACAAGAGATGGTGAACAGCCACTTTCAAGTTTAGCTGACCTTGACTCCCATTTGAAACAAATCCATCAGCATTGTTCACCTACATTGTTTCACTACATTTGTTTGGAACTTGCCTCCACCATTATCAACAAAATGATCAAGGGGTGGAGAGTCACAGTAATAGCGATTTCCTTGGTCTTATTTTACCGACTAGGTCCATCTACAGGATTTGTCCGGAAGTAATACTTTCTCACATCTGGAAGGACAGCAAGGCTGGTAGAAATGAGGCACAAGGAATGCAACCAGCACAGTAATACTGCCTTCTGCATTCCCACCTGAGTTCCTAGAAACGAAATGGAGGCCTTAGAGAAAGGGCTCAGCTCGATCAAGCAGGTCACAGAGTGCAGAGGCTATTTTAATTGTAAAGGAAATTTTAAAAACTTATATTTCTAATACTAGTATATTTCTAACACTACTGAAGGATAAGACTGAGAAATGAAGCCTGTTCCCATAATTAGAAAGCTACAGAACTTAACAAGCCTTAACATTCCAGGTGCCAGCTGCAAGGTAAGTGTAACTCAGCCAGACAGTGATGTTTTGCTTACTTTCAAGTCCCAGAGACATCATTTCAAGGATGGCTCAACTCAGTCTAAGACAGTGATTGATTCCTCCTGCTCACCCTAGCCTTGACTTCCCTGTTATAGGATACAAAGCCCCCAGTTAACTTGCCTGAACAAAACCTGCCTAGCAACGTGTGACAAGACATATGTAACCAACTGTAAAATATCATGTTGTCTGGCCTTTTGTATTTCCTTCTGAAAACCTACATAAGAAATGACCCTACCCCAAGACAGCGCTGATGATTTGAGACCTGATTCCCATCAGCCCGCTAGCGTTAAAATAAAGGTTGCCTTCTAACTCCTCAGGTGCAAAGAGTCTTCCATTTGGTTTGATATCAGGTTTCTGTAACATTTCTTGGTGCACCGTTGGCCGGGAAGACACTGTGCAGACTGCTTAGGTCACCGGTGAGGGGGCTGCTGGCTGCAGCAGGGACGCATCTCTGACCTGCAGATGAGACGTCACGCCCTCCGATCTTTTCCTCAGAGTCTCCTCGGCGGTCGGGGGAGGGAGCCCTTGTGCAGCAGCAGAGACCTCATTGGACCCACAGGAGGAGAACTGAACAGGTCCAGTCCTTTGGATAAGGGGCGTCCCTCAGTCAGCCTGTCAGTTTCTGTTCCGGTTTCAGCTTGTCGGTTCCATCCCCTTCGTGGACAAAGTGAGGACCTGATCAACCCTCGAAGCCTATGCTACAAGCCTGTGTTAGCTAGGACAGTCAGTCAGTTTCTGTTTTTTTCAGTTTCAGTCAGACTTCACCCCTGGGGACTGGGTGCTAAAATATATTAGTGTCTGTGTGCCTGTGTAAATGTGTAAACTGATGGTGAGTGGATGACATAAGCAATAGGTCGTTCACCATCTTAAATGCATCTTCTATCTAGACACCTACAGGTTCTTAAAGGAGCCACTGCAAGCCAAGAATACAAGAATGGCCCACTGTGAAAAGACTCTCAGAGAGTCAAAATTGTGGAAATAATCCACAACAGGAAAAACCAAAAATCCCATGCCAGAATAAAAACTGGGAAAAATATATATGTATATATGTATGTATGTATACATACAAAATAAAGTGCATGAGTCCAAGGTTACCTGGGACTCAGCTGGGAACTGGGAAAAAAATATAAGACAGAGCCCAAGCTCTCCTCCCAGCTTCAGAAGCTCCAAGGCCAGCCCTGACATCACCAGCCTGGCACTGCCTGCAAGCATCTAAGGAAGTTTTACAGGTGAAATCAAATTACAAATTTTAACTAATTGGTAATTATACTTTTGGTTTTCCGTTTGAATTGATGTGCATAAAACATTTCTTGTGCACTACAAACTCCTAAATGGCAATTATAAGGTTAACTTGCTCCCTGTTCTGTTGTTTTAAAATCAAAACACTGATTCAAGGTTACTCAGAGGTCTATTGGCAGTTGGCCAAGTTTACTATCTGAGAAAGAGAAAAAAAAAAAAAGGGGACACTTTAAAATCCAAGTGGCTACAGTCAAGTTTGTTGTAAAAGGTTGTAGTAAATAGGAGAGAAAAAAAATATTAAGAAGGCTATAAATGTGAGAGAGATACTTTTGACATGAGAGGATTCTGTGTGATAAAAGTCTTGTCCTGCTAAAGAGATAAAAAGAGAGATAATGACAAGGTTAGAAAGCTCACATATGTCAAGGAAAGCTGGTGAAAGTAATTTATTACAGGAAAAATATATGTATGGTTACTTGTTAATTTGGTGGAGCTCAGGTTGTTCTTTCTAAAACTCCCATGAAAAATGGTCAAATCAACATGAAATTACCAGTCAAATAATAACCCTTAAAAACTTATGTGATGTATACTATTCTGTTCTGTAATGTTACTGTGTGTTACTCTATTCACTAGTAAGACAGACATTTAAATGTGTTGCAAAAAAAATAATGTTATCATGATTGTCATGCTGAAATACTATGTGTGGCTTTTGACCTCAGGTTTTCTTTGTAGAACTATATAACTGGTATCTGTTAACGTTCTATAGAGATTCAACTGCTAGGACAACCATAATTGATAAAAATAGCAGTCCTTTGCAGTACTTAGTATTTAAAAGTGCTTGATATTTAGATGAAATTATAATAATTAAACCCACTTCAATACTAATGCCACTGACCTTCCCTTCTGGGTGTTCAACAACTAAGGTTTAGAGGCCAAAACTGGAAGGGTGACTAAACTGAGAGGACAACCAATATTTTGGTCTGGTCTGCCCAGGTCAACAAGGACCCAAGGCATGAGGATATAACAAAAATGCCCCCAACCAGTACACTTCAGTTTGTTAGTTGCCCAGGTAATAGCTCCTGTTCCAGATCTGGTTGCTCCTCTCTCTTAAAAATGGCTGATCACTGTGATACATAGCTGGTTACTATAATGACAGACTGTCAAACTGCTAAAATATACCTCTCCTGCCTGTAAAGCCAGTACGAGATTTTCTGCTGCCATATATGGGTGACAACCTGAATCTGCCAGGGTCCCCACCGCCCCTAGAAGCAGCTCCCAGCCAGCCACCAAGTGCACCACTCCCATTGCCGCTAGCCATTCTCTCAGACTCTATAGTCCAGTCCCTGCCACTGCAGGCACTTCCTGTTCCTCAGGCAGTTCCATCTTTGTCATCTGCACCATCCCTGGCTCAGCTTAGTCCCCAAGGGTCCCCTGAACCAAGTCCAGTCAACTGCTGGCTCCACTCTGCACATCTTCAGATGCCTCTCCGAGGATATCCCAGCAGCCAGAGGGGACCAAATCAGCAATCCACTATGTACTGTCAGCCTTTCAGCTCCACCAATCTCCTCAACTGGAAACATCACACCCCCTCCTACTCGGGAAAGCCACTCCCAGAGAAATCCCAGGCAAATCAACCTTGCTGCCAGGGAAAAGATAGCAAAGCCCCACAGGGACCCCAACTCGAGACAGGCAGTCATTCCTACGCTTTGGCTCTGAACCAATGTGCTCAATGTAAACAACTGGGACATTGGAAAGACAAATGCCCCCTCTGCTTGAGGGATCAAAAAGCCTCTGGGGAGCCAAACATGCCCTCTCCACCTGAATCTTGTTCCTGCTTTATGACAATGATGCATAGGGATGATCAGGCTCTGCCAGATTGATTCTGGGCCCCTGGGAGCCTACAGTCTCTGCTAAAATCGGGGGCAAACCTATAACTTTCATGGTGGACAGTGGGGCAGAACATTCTGTGGTACCTCAGCCCATTGCTCCTTTAACCTCCCAGAAGATTCAAGTAGTTGGTGCCACAGGAACCCCCACTGAAAAAAAGTTCTGCCAGAGCAGAACCTGTGAGATTGGGTGGACATTTTGTCAAACATGAATTCCTGTACATGCCTGAATGCCCCATCCCTCTTCTGAGATGAGACCTTCTCTCAAAGCTGGGGGCAACTATTTCTTTGCTCCAAAACTAGCCAGTGTCTCTCACACTTAAGCCTGTGGCTCCAGACTTGATATTGGCACTGACTATGCCCCGAGAAGAAGAATGGCAAATATATTAGTCAAACAGGCCCAAAGACGGTAATACTGAGGTTTTAAAAACCACATTTCCGGGGCCGGTGAGATGGCTCAGCGGCATAAGCGCCTGCCTTGCAAGCGCGAGGGCCCGAGTTCGACTCCCGGATCCCACATACGAAAAAGGGGCCGGTGATATCGCTCAGAGGCACGGGCGCCTGCTGGTGCGCGAGGTCCTGAGGTCGACCCCCCGGTACCCACAAAAAAAAAAAATAAATAAAAATAAAAAAAAAAATAAAAACCACATTTCCTAATGTATGGACAGAAGACTCGCCGCAGGGGCTGGCCTGATAATTGAACTCAAGCCCAGTGCTTCTCCTGGTGCCAAAAAACAATACCCAATGTTGAGAGGAGCTCACCTTGGGATCCTGCCCCACATCTCCAGATTAAAGCAGGCAGGGATTTTAATAGACTGTCAGTTGCCATGAAACACTCCCCTGCTCCCAGTAAAGAAACCAAATGGTGCCTTTTGCCCAGTGCAGGATCTTCAAGTTGTCAATGCAGTCACTGTAACTTTACATCCAATGGTCCCGAACCCATACATTCTCCTGGGTCTGCTTTCTCCTGATGTTGCCTGGTTCACCTATTTGGACTTTTGCCTGCAAGTGGCCCCTGCCAGCCAACCTTTGTTTGCTTTTAAATGGGAGGACCCTCAAAGAGGGCAAGAGGGGCAACTCACACAGACTCGCCTACCTCAAGGGTTCAAGAATTCTCCCACGCTGTTTAGGAACGCCTTGGCGGCTGATCTAGCTAAGTTCCCCCACAAGAGATTTCACTGCACAGTTTTGCAGTATGTGGATGATATCCTAATTGGAAGCCCCTCCGAAAAAGACTGTTGGAGGAAAACTCAAGCACTCCTCCACCACTTTGTGATAATGGGTACGAAGTCTCCTGGAAAAAGGCTCAACTTTGTAAACAAAAAGTCAGATATTTAGGGTTTGACTTAGAAAAAGGGGCCCCGACACCTAGGCCACACCCCAAAAAGACAGCCATTTGCTCCATCCCATGGCCTGACTATAAAAGGGGACTCAGAGAGTTTTTAGGGACAGCTGGTTTCTGCTGAATTTGGATACCTGGTATGCTGAAAAAGCCAGGCTGCTTTACATGTTAATGAAGGGAGCCCACGACCAAAAGAGATGTAATAAATTGGACTTTAAAAACCAAGGCATTCAAATGAATCAAAAAAGCTCTGGCCTCAGCTCCAGCTTTAGGAATCCCAGATGTGACTTGCCCCCTTCAACCTGGTTGTGGATGAGAAACAACATGTTGCCTCAGGAGTCCTAACTCAAACAGTGGGACACTGGGAAAGGCCAGTCGCCTACCTGTCTAAGACATTAGACTTAGTATCTAAAATATGGCCTCTCTGTTTGCAGGCACTTGCAGCAACAGCTCTAACCTGACCAAGAAAGCAGACAAATTGACTCTGGGATGAAACCTGACTGTCCAGGTGCCACATGATGTTCTGAGCTCCTCAACAGTCAGGGACATCAATGGCTTTCAAACAGCTGCATCACCCAGTATCAAGGACTGCTTGTTGGAAATCCCTGACCCTCCTTCCAGCCAGTTAAGGCTCTAAATCCAGCCACCTATCTGCCCACAGAGCTCAGACAGCCTGACCACAATTGTCTTGCATTGACAGATGAGCTCTTTGCCAGCTGGCCTGACCTCCAGGTGGAGCCTTTAGCAGATGCTACATACACCCTGTTTATGGATAGAAGTAGCTCTGTTAAAAATAGACAATGTAGGGCCAACTATACTGTTATAATCACCGAAGAGGTGCTCCTAGCTGGACCTCTTCCCCAAAATTGGTCAGCTCAACAAGCCAAGCTCTGGACACTCATACAGGCCCTCAATTGGGCAAAAGACAAAAAGATAAACATCTATACAGGTTCCAGGTATGCCTTCACTACAGTGCATGTCCATGGGATGCTATACAAGGAACATGGACTCCTGATGGCAGAAAGAAAACCAAATAAAAACAAGGATGAAATCTCTCAACTTCTGACTGCAATTTGGAAACCTAAAAAGGTTGCCATTATCCACTGCAAAGGACACCAAAAAGTAAAGAACACTATTACTCTTTGCAATCATAAAGCAGATGAGGCCTCCAAGATGCTCACCAAAAAGCTTAAAAAGACAATTATTTAGTCCAAAATTTAAAAACTCTACATAGGGCCGGCGAGATGGCTCAGCGGCTTAAGCGCCTGCCCTGCAAGCGTGATGGGCCCGAGTTCGACTCCCGGAACCCACATACGAAAAAGGGGCCGGTGATATCGCTCAGCGGCACGGGCGCCTGCTGGCGCGCGAGGTCCTGAGGTCGACCCCCCGGTACCCACAAAAAATAAAAAAAATAAAAACTCTACATAAAATACCACCAAAAACTGTTCTTAGCTTGCGCTGAGGTCCCCTACATTACACTGAAAAAAATCAAATAAAATGGATACACAAAAAAAGAGCTCATGCAGACCCAAATGGTGTCTGGGCTGTACCAGAGGATCGAATGATCATTCCAAAGGAACTAGCCTACACCTGGGTTAAATGTCACCATGACATCACCCACGGGGGAAAGACTGCTATAGTCCAGCTTCCGGGTTGCTATTATTATTATTATTATTATTATTATTATTATTATTATTTTTGTGTGTGTGTGGGTACTGGGGGTCGAACTCAGCACCTCACGTGCCAACAGGTGCCCGTGCCGCTGAGCAATATCACAGGCCCTTTTTTCGTATGTGGGTACTGGGAGTTGAACTCAGGACCTCATGCTTGCCAGGCAGGAGCTTATGCCGCTGAGCTATCTCACCAGCCCATGGGTTGCTATTATTATATTTCAAAATTGACACCAATTTGTGCAACTGTCAATAAAAGGTGCCAAATCTGTGCAAAGACCAAGGCCTCAATGGGCCCCCGACCACCACCTGGAATCCAACACACAGGACTCTCTCCTTTTGAAGATCTTCAAACAGACTACTGAAATTAAGCTGTGCCGGAGCTACAAGTATTTGCTAGGCCTTGTTTGCCCTTATTCTGGCTGGCCAGAAGCATTCCCCACTAAGACTAAAAAGGCCTGAAAACTGTACAAATAAAATGACAGAGATCTAGCCCTGGATTCACCACTCCAGGATCAAGCAGGCTCATAATCATGACTGCTGGAAGGCCTATCCTGATGAGTCGCCCCCTCCAAGACCACCCTGAAGAGACAACGCACTCAAAGCCCTGCTCTCATCACTCGGGAAGCTGATGAGTCAACGCATGGCTGAAGATTGAATAGACATCATACACAGAAGCACCTGCTCTAACTGACTCATGTTCTGTTACCCAGTTTGGTTCTTAGTCCTTTTTCTCTCATTGATCTTGGTGCTTGCTATAGAACTCTGGGCTGTATCCCTGAAGGCCTGGAAGGTTCCCCACAAAATTGCCTTTGTTCTTTTCTATTTTGGTGTAACTGCTGGACTGAGTACTCTTGACTGCCTCTCCAAGTTTTAGAACGGCTGTTATTTTCTTCCTGTGTTCATCCCTACTGACCGCTTAGTTTAACTCCTATTAAGCTACCATATAATGGCTTAACTATTATTTAACTGTTATTCTGTTAGGTTCCCAGTTCCTTTTCTCCTGTCATTTTCAGTGTTAGTTATTATTCTCTGGGCTGCAACTCCGAGAGACTAAAACCCCACCAGAAGGCTGCTTTTGTTCTCTGTTACAAAAATATAGTGGGTGACTCTTACTGGTGAGGATTCCTGGACTTTCTCCCCTCATGGATGATAGCTTTACTTGGGCCCTTAATGGCCCTCCTAACAGTCCTTTTTCTAGGCCCTTATGTGATTCACACTCTGACTTGCCTCCTGACTGAACGCTTTAAAGCTACACACCACCAACTCCTTTTAAAAGTTACTTCCCCTTACCAGCTCCTTAGTACTACAAAAAACTGAGGAAACTGAGGAAACTGAGGAAGAAGAATCTTCCATAATAAAAAAGGGGGGAAATGTAGAGGCATTTTAATTGTAAAGGAAATTTTAAAAACTTATATTTCTAATACTAGTATATTTCTAACAAAACACAAGGATAAGACTGAGAAATGAAGCCCGTTCCCATAATTAGAAAGCTACAAAACTTAACAAGCCTTAACATTCCAGGTGCCAGCTGCAAGATAAGTGTAACTCAACCAGATAGTGATGTTTTGCTTACTTTCAAGTCCCACAGACATCATTTCAAGGACAGCTCGACTCAGTCTAAGACAGTGATTGATTTCTCCTGCTCGCCCTAGCCTTGACTTCCCTGTTATAGGATACAAAGCCCCCAGTTAACTTGCCTGAACAAAACCTGCCTAGCAACATAAGACAAGACATATGTAACCAACTGTAAAATATCATGTTATCTGTCTTTTGTACTTCCTTCTGAAAACCTATATAAGAAATGACCCTACCCCAAGACAGCACTGATGATTTGAGACCTGATTCCCATCAGCCTGCTAGCGTTAAAATAAAGGTTGCCTTCTAACTCCTCAGGTAGAAAGAGTCTTCCATTTGGTTTGATATCATATTTCTGTAACATGAGTACATGCAGATGGTGAAAGGGCTGTTCGCTAACCAGGCCTGACACCCTGCAGGTGCCTCTCTTGGCTCTGCAGAAACCAGAATCTTCTCATATTAGCAAATAAACATTCTCTCATTTTTTTCTTCCACTGTCGCTGTCAGGGAGCATCTGCACCCAAAAGTATGGAGATCATTTTAGCATACTTCTTTATTTTTTCTTTATTTAACTGATATGTAACAACATGAAAATTTGGCCATGCATGGTGGCATGCTCTTGTAATCCCAGCACTCTAGAAGTCTGGAGCAAGAGTGTAGAAAGTTTGAATTCAGCCTGGGCAGCTTAGTGAGACCTTGTCTCAAAATAAAACATAAAGACAGCTAAGGATGTAGCTCAGTACAAAGGCTCTGGGTTCAAACTCTGGTACTGCAGGGGGAAGAAACATAAAATATGATGTTTCAATACATGTATGCATTGTGTGATGTTTAAATCAAGTTATACCCCAGTTCCCACCCAAATTTGCTCCTAGGTGCCAATTCTACTTTCCATCCACAGTCTCACCTCTGGATCCTACTGTACCTAACCTGAACTGCAGTGAAAACCCTCTGGCCTGGCCTTCCTTTCCAGTTATCTTTCCAAAACCAACTATAGCTTTATCTCTCCCATTTCCTCATGCCTTTTGCTCCTACCACTGAGCTTCACAGGCAACTTCTCCACAATAACCTGTCTTCCAGCTCAGGTATAAGCTGCTCAGCTCATTCTGACCCCCTAGACTAGGGCGGCCACAGGGACAGCCAGTCCTCCCGACCTTCCAGGCCTCCTCATGGCCTATGCACCTGCTGGCATCCTGGCAGACTCTATGATCAGCTTTGCCTACAACATCCTCTGGGAAAACTGTTCTCAGCCCCCAGGCAACATCACACATTCCTTCTTCCCTATTCCTGCTTATTCCAAATGCAACACTGTATCTTATTCCTCTTAGCATCTTTGGTACCTAGCACACTGCCAAGCCCCTTAGAGATACTCCATGCACCTTGCTGAATTATTTTATTTCATTAATGAAATATTTTTGTGCAATTATTTTTCCTTCAATCCTTTAAAAGTCTTCTTCATGCATAGCTTTCTTTAATAGTTGAGACACAACAATTACAACTTTAATCTTTTTCTTCAAGCCAGGGTTATCCAGATTTGCCAGCTCACAATAACAGCTATGGTATTCATGAAAAATACAGATTCTTGGGCCTTGTGGTAGGCAGACCCCTGAATTAGATTGCATCTGCCCATACAGTGTTGCAGGCATTTGCATTTAGAGCAAATAATATAGGTAATTATTTTTTTTCTATACACACACTCACATTGTTTTTGTGGTGTTGGGGATGAAATCTAAGGCCTCGTACATGATTGGCAAGCACTCTACCACTAAGCTACGGCCCAAGCACCTAAGAGAAATTCATGTATAGACTCGTTTTGAGTGACACATTGTCCCTTACTAAAATGTGAGTACTTTGGGAAGAGAGAAGCATACAAAACTTTATGAACTGTTTATACTGTAATGTGAATTATTTAGGTAAAATCTCTTGTTAGCAGATTTTTAATGGAGAGAGAGAAAAATAAATAGGTCATGGAATGTAGCCAGTTTTAATGTTTGCAAGACATCTTCTGGGTATGAGGCCATTTTGTATCCACATTTAAGCAAAATACTTATCTAATGAAGTAACTTCCACTAGTAGATCTTCCACTAACTATATTACATGGTATACAATTTATGATAAATAGCATCAATACTTCTAGCAGTTCAATGCTGTTAATACCAGATACAGATCTAATTGAGGAATTCATTACTATATGTGAACAAAGTCAAGGTGAATAAATAGTTTACACAGGGCCAAATAACATAAGAAGTTATGTTATTTGTGATCCATTTTTTAAAATATTTATCTGTTTAACCAAGAAGTGCAATACTATAGTTGTGCTTTATGCATACTAGTTTTTTTTTCTCCTAATGAAAGAGTTACTTATTTGGATTAAAACTTAAAAAAAAAAAAGTATAGATAGGGTATGGTCCAATTTTAGTATTATATTTTATAATATATAACTTTATAAATATGCAAATATAATTAGTGACTAAGACACTTTTGAGCCTAATTTTTCTCCTTTCCTTGACTGTCCACATAGCCACTTCATTGCAGAAAGTTTTGTCTCCTTATGCCTAGTGATGTACCCTTAAAGATACACAGAAACCTGTTATGTAATGAAATATTCTTTAGTCTGATTCCTTTGAAGTACATTTATTTTTATTATAACTTCTTTCCTTAGTGCAGGTAGCCTAGGTGGGCTTTAAATGTTCATTTAGAAGGCAGCTTTCCCTCGGTACCTTGTGCTCTGAATTCTACCTCTCTCCTAATGTACTCAAACCCAGTCCCTCTGTCTTCTCAAACCTACTCCCTCTGTCTTCTCCATCTCTATAAAGGGCACCACTGATGCTGGGGTCTAAAACCTGGAAGGCAACCTTGGTTCTTTTTCTTGCTCTCTAAATCCAATTCATCAGCAAAGGCTTTCTATGGAAAAGCAAAATCTAACCCCAGCCTGACCTCTTCCCTGTCCCCTGGCTGGCTGCTCCTAGGGCTCTGTCTCAAGGCATTGGCAGATAAATACAGGACACCCAGGCCCACTGAAATTGCACAAATCACTCTGCAGTGTAAGTATGTCTCCAGTATTGCATGAGACATACTAGAAGTGTCCATTGCTTATCTAAAAAAATAGTTTTTGGTACTGGGGGTTAAACTCAGTGCCTTCAGACAGTATTACATCCCCAGTCCTTTTAAATTTTATTTTGAGACAAGGTCTTGTTAAGTCTCTAAGTTGCCCAGGTGGAGCTCAAACCTGGGATCCTCCTGCCTCAGCCTCCCGGGGGATCACAGGCTTATGCCACCACACCCAGTGCCTATCTGAAATTTAAATTTAACCTGGCAGCCCTTCCTAAATCAAGCAACCCTATCTCCCCCCCCACACACACACCATTTATTTCTCATAGAGCTGAACCGCTACTGATTAAAACCCTCTCACAAGGGCTAGGGGGTGGGTGGGCATACTCAGTGGCAGAGCGCTTGCTAGCCTATGGTAAGCTCTGGGTTTAACCTCCAACAATGAAAAATAAATAAATAAATAAAATGCTCTAACAGTTTTCTTAGAATCTGGAATAAGACTTCCCTCCTTTACCAAGGGCATCAGGACCTTCTCTCCCCCTCTGACGTCAGCCAGAAAACTGTTCCTTCCTTTCTGCAGACACCACGCTAGACCTACCTCAGGACCTTTGCCCTTGTTGCTCTCTCTGCCTAGAACTTTTTCCTCCTCCTCCCTGTTGTCTACCTCATAGCTAGGACAGCTCCTGCCAGCCTAAAAGTAGCAACAGAGCTGTGTCTTTTGTCCGCTGTCTCTGGAGAACAAAGAAATGAATCTGGCATTTAATAAGTGCTTAATATTTATTTGCTAAAAAATGAGTTTCCTATCTATAAAATACAATTGCTTTAAATTCTAGGCACTCTTCCCCTTTGCATGCCCAACATTTTAAAAAATACGTTGACGTCCCTAAAGAATCATTCCTGCACCGAATTCAGACCAATTTCCACCAAGAAGTGACTGCACATTTCCACCTGCTGCCTGCTGGGGCTGCTGCCCCTAGAAATGCAGAATCACTAGGAGGATCATGTCAATCTACATAAAGTGATGGCTTGTGCGATTGACTACTTGAGTGTTTCAGTACGTTTTAATCTTGCAATTAAAAAAAGAAATCTAGTAGAAAGGCAAAAAACAAGATGTTGAACTGCAACAAGATGAAAATCTCAAGGTAGACTAAAAGCAGATGCTCCTCAGCCTTGACCAAAGCATTCTTTTTGAGTAAAGCGATAGCTTTATTGTGAAGATAATACATAGAAATAAAGGCCAAAGATGAAACGTCGGACATGTCCTGAAAATCATGTCTAAGTGGCAATCCGTGATTATAAAGGGTATAACAGTTTAGCAGCCAAGGAATGGTAGCGCCATCACATGTAACTCAGGCTTAGGAGAAGTGTTGCCTGGGATCACCAAGGTACAGAAGAGGAAAATAATTGTAGCACAGGGACAGGCTTTCTAGAAGGATGCCCTTTCCCCATCTGGCAGTTGAGACGGAGAGTTGAGATGGAGTTTGTTTCATTCCATTTCTTTTTAAACAAAGCCCTTTCACATAGTCTTTCACAGTCAATCCTGATTAAATCCTGACAAGGAATTTTAACAGGTGGTGAAAGAATGGCTCAGAGATAAGGTACCTGGCCAGAGGTCACAGGGCAACCTCACTATCCCAGCCTCTGCCTAACCAGGTATTCCATCTCTGAGCATATCTGATGACTGCTCGCATGTAGCAGAGACAGAGAGAGAGAGAGACAGAGACAGACAGACAGACAGACAGAGACAGAGAGACAGACAGAGAAACGGAGCTATGATGAAAGGCCCTGCACTTCACTATTGCCCAGTGCACCCTCTTTTCTCACTTCTGTGCTGCTTTGCAGAAGTCGAGAAGGAGAAAGCCCAGAACTGATGGAGCCATGTCCCAGGAAGAGGACAGTTGGCCTCTTGCACAGAGAGACAGATACTCCAGGCCTGAATGGGAAGTCCCCAGAGTGACAGGAGCTCTGTGTTCTCCCACATGGCCTCCAACACAGCCAAGCAATGCTGTTTTGGGGAATGAGGTTTTCCCAACAGGACGCACGTCCCTAAGTATGCAGGAACAATTGGGAAGAGGAAGCGCTCCAACCACAGACTGTCCACCCTCCCAATCTGTGCCCGCACTGTGGTCACCTCTCCCCAAGGTGATCCAGAGGCAGCCTTTCAAGCTAGGTAGTGAGTCTGGACACATTGCAGTGTTCCAGGACATTGGACATGCTGATGGGAACTGACAAAGTATTAACAGGGTCACCTTAATTCACTGATCTGTGTGTTTTCTTACTACAGCCTAAAGATCCCCATGATGGCTGGATCTAGTGATACACTTCTCAATCTTGGTCCACAAGCAGAATCATGGGGAGAACTCTACAAAGTACTGATGCCTAGTCCTCCAACATTCTCACTGCATTGGTTAAGGTAGAGCTCAGGCCTGGGGAGACTGAAATTCTCCTGGTTGATTTTAATAAGCAGCCAAGATAGAGAACCACTAGAAAACCCCTACTCTCAGCCTTGCCAGCTTTTCAAAAAAGAATAAAGTGCACAGTCCAGCGGGGTAAGGAGCCTTACCAGACCCTGACCTGCACTGCAGAACTGAAATCACAGCAATAGGAAAAATGGGTCGTTCACTTCAGGCACCTTTCTGGGTAAACGTCTCAGTATCCGTCTCAGGGGCACTACAATTTTATGACCTACAATTTTTATGACTACAATTTCATGACTCTACAAGAGTAGAGACTGGAGTTTGTCCACTGACAGTTTCAATCCCTTTTCTGAACTTGAAATGGAAAAAAATCTGAAAAAAAAAAAAAAGAAAAAAAGATTTTTGATAAATGGAGCCCACAGCTGTAAATGCATTTGCTAGTGTTCAGTAGAGTTCAGTGAAGCTGAATTTCGTTATCATATTCTCTAAACTTTACTTTTGTTCTGTAAATCAGACAGCAAAAAAGGGAAATTTACTTAGTCTTGAATTTGGTTGTACTATAGTAATAAAGAAAATGGTAGTATTTACAAAGTATTAGCTTCCAGGTATATTTTACATAGTTTAGAGTACTTATCTGTTTCTTTTATCATTTTCCTTTAAGGCTCATTTTACACCACTGTTATAACCAGCTCTCAGAGGACAAATATTTTTATTATTGGTAAGACAATACTACTTTCTGTTTCAAAACTCAAGATCAAAATTATAGTCCCAGTAACTTGGGAGGCTGAGGCAGGAAGATTGCTTGAGTCCAGAAGTTCAAAGCCAGCCTGGGCAATATAGTGAGATCTTGTCCCTTAAAAAATAAGTAAAATGAAATCTCAAGGTCTACATAAAAGATAAAACACATTAAATGCTACATAAAGAAATAATAGGTTAATTGTAAGTAGATAAATTATCTATTCAATGGGACAGTCTCAATCAAACACAAGTATTCAGACTAGATTATGAAAACAGAAGTAAAAAGTGCTTACAGCCAAGAACAGCTTTGCAAAGAATAATGTATCCCCTGATCTTTTTTGTTTGTTCATTTGTTTGATTTTGTTTCTCGAGAGAGGGTCTCCCTAGGTAGTCTAAGCTGGAATTGAATTTGCTATCTAGTCCATGCTGCTGTTGAACTTCTCTTCCTCTTGTCCCAGGCTCCCAAGTGCTGGGATTACAGGTGTGATTTTAGAGGGGAAGGTCAGAACAGCAGAAAACTTCCAGCTTATTCATTTCATGAACAAGTAAGCATTTAAAATAATTTCAGTTCATTATTGTCCTCTTTTTGAAGTGGACTTCATCTTTTTCTACTGTCCCCCATAGGTCTTGATATAGGTACCTTATAAATTTTCATTGTTTCCCACTAGATCTCTCTCTCTCTCTCTCTCTCTCTCTCTCTCTCTCTCTCTCTCTCTCTCTGCTGTACTGGAGATTAAATTAAGCTGAGAGCCCTCACACTGAGCTGTGTACATCCCCAGCTCTTTTTATTTTTTATTTTTTTAAATTTTGAGACAGGGTCTTGCTAGATTCCCCAGGTAGAAGTCTAACTTGAGATCATTCTGCCTCAGCCTCCCGCAGTGCTGGGATTAAAGGCATGAGCTCTCTCTGTTCCTTTGAATACCTTAAATAAACACCTCCAAGAAGGGCTCCACTTGTCTGTCTACCCTACTTTAACAACTCCTTTTTGGTATAAATACAATGATAATATATTTTTTAAATAATGATACATCATCACATATTCGCTTGGTTTCTCTAACACCAGATTCTTTTCCATGTTTGACCAGGCACAAATCCATTTCTATTCTGGGGTAGTATATTAACTCTAATCATAGTCCAAAGGACACTCTGGCTTAGTTTTTTCTCAACTGTTTGCTTCTGATTGATCAAGCTGGGAAGTATAACTTGATAGTGGCTCAGCATACGCTGTTCAGCTGTGATGCCTCTCTTCTCTCTAGCCCTGCTGGGAGAGATGTGAAGAGGGTGGTCTGGGATGAAGTGGTGACGGGCACAACCCCGGTTCTCACACACCCAGCACTGGATTCACACTGAGGGTCAACTGGGCTTACTCCTATGTTCCTTCCAATTCAGCATTAAAAATACCAATACAATGATCGTCCCAGCTATATTCCCAATCCCTCAGACTGTAAGAGCAAAACCCTATCTCTACCCAACATCAAGGCTTAAATAACTATATCTGGGGATTATCAAGCCCAGAAAAATTACCAGAAGTGGTTTCAGTTAGGCTACAGGTATACAAAAAAAAGGATCCTCCATATGAGCCCAACAGCAAGTACAAGAGCTGGTATTAAGATTAAACAGCTTGATTAAACGATTCCCTTCATATTCAGGTCAATGTCAAAAAGACTTCTGCTTATACTGACTTCAGTGAGACAAGAGACAATTGGGGTCTTATTTAATGAAGCATTTGACACCCTGAGCAATGAAAAGAGTAAAAGAATCTGTACACATTCTCCTTTTTAAAAGTTAAAGTCTTACACATTTTTTTTTAAAACTGCTATTCTACTTAGAGAGCTATCACTGAAGAATGGAGCCATCCCTGTAGGAAGTGTTACAAATGTCCTTCAGGAGATATTTACCCACAGAGAGCCCAAGTGTTGAGCAACCCTCGGGCCATAAGACTTTACATCACGTGCCAGGAAATAAAGAAGTTTTGTTCAGACATTGTAGACACATCGCCACAAACACCACAGAGAAACTCGAAGGGAAAGGAGCTATGTAACTCACTTGATCCACGTACGCTTCCTTTTGCTATTAGTAATCTATTAACTAAAACCCTAACAACTTTTCAAAGTCCAAGGCTTTGTAGCAACATTTTATGGTAAGAAGTAAGAAGAATATGAGGTATCAAACAGCAACTATCCAATGGGGAGAAAAGCAAAGCTAGGTGAGTATTCAGCAGAAGAAAAGCGTGAGATACATACTAAAGAAAAGGTCTCATGCAATCATGACCAGGTCCCAGCTACACAACCAATGCTTTGCTTTGCCAGAAGAAGAAAATTACTTGTTCCCTACAAATGGGGTCAACTAAATAGATATAAACTGAGTCATCAGCTGAAGTTAATGAAGAAGATGGCTTCATCCTGACTGTGACTTAAACTCTTGATTCAATGCTCAGATTTTCAGTACATTTTCAATGAATTTTTTCCTTTGAAAAACAAAAAAATAGTGAAACTTGCACCGAGTTGGAAGAACTAAGAGCCATCTTGCTTTGGCTGTTCTTGCATTTTTGCTGTTCTGGAGGTTCGTAGCCTCCAGCCTGTTGTCTTCCAGAGTCAGAGCACAGCGGCTGAACATTAGATTTGTAGCCGGACTTCATAGGTTGAGGGCCAAGCTGAGAGCCAGACCTCAGATTCAAGGACCAGATCTGCCTCATATGACAACATGACAGTAGGCAGGTGAGCTGACTTTTACGTATCTACAAAAAACAGATGATAATTGTTCCTATATCCTAAGGTCATTGTGAAGATTAAATCAATCAAAACTTGCAAGTGTTTAGATTAATGAATGAACATTGTATGCTCAATAAATATTCACTGCTTCATTATTATTCATCTCTCAAAGTCAGCTTGATAAACTGTCAAGGACATTACTTTCCACATATTATAATCATGCTTTCTTAAAAAAATAACCTCTTAAAGTTATGTTGTTTGGGAATCAGGCTGACTCGTGTTCCATTTACTCAGTAACTAAACAAGAAAATTATTATCTCCAAGCCTTAGATTCTTTAGCCAACAAGACTGTCGATAATATCCCTTCTAAGGAATTGATCACCTAAAAGAGGATGTGTATTCAATAAATGTTTCCTGTTTTATTGTATTTTTGTTAAAGTTAATTATTACCTGATATAAAAGTAAAACAAATAACTGTGCTGGCATCATTATAAAATTATTCCAAGTAAGAAACTTGTTTTCCCTTCTGTGGCAAAACTAATCATTTCCCAGCTTCTTTTTCTCCTTGGTCCCCACAGATTAATTTTTCATCTAAGGAAAGAAACTTTAGATTGCAGTGTGTGGCACATCATCAGCTAACGTGCAGTAAGGAAGTACAGAGGATCGTCTGCGTCCTCAGACTGGTTCAAGTTCTTCCTGGGAAGGATATGAAGGCCTAAGAGACAAAAAGTTCCTTTTGCTTCCTATAGAGGCTAAACAATGCATGGAAAACAAATCATTCCCACGTGGGTTTCTCCTTGGTCCATCTTTGTTCATCTAAACATTCTTTCCCTTTTAGCAACACACTTTGTTTTTATGCTTCGGCAAATATGTCAAAATATAATGCTGGCTTAAGTATAAGCATGGGTCTAGGTTCAGATGACCATACCCTTTGCAAGAGGCTTTACTTTTCGCAAATTAAAAAAAAAAAGTATGAGAAGCAGGCACGGTGGCGTGTGCCTGTGGTCCTAGCTACTTGGGGAGCTGAAGCAGGAGAGTCAGTTGAACACAGAAGCTTTAGACCAGCCTGGGCAACATAGTGAGACCTTGTTTCAAAAAATAATGTATGGAAATCATTTTTAGTAATTTCCATAAAATTGCACAGAAAATACTCCATTACAGACCCCTATGGTCTAAAAATTATTTCTTTTAGCAAAAAGATAAATATTAAATATTTGGGAAGCCTCTGTTATATTTGGAGTACATCCGCACAAGTAATTACAGAGAAACTTCAAAACAACCTTCCATTATTTATCGCCAAGTAAAGATGGCCCCAGGAGGACAATGAGATGCTAAGCAACTTGCTCAAGATTACATCTCTCCAGCAGAGAGACCATGCGCCTGCAAATGTGGAACCAGGTCCTACCATACCTGGTTCTGCATGATATTGTCTCTCATCAAGAAAGGAATGACTGTGTAGCCTGCAGGAAGCAATCACCGTTTCACTAGCTCCACGTGGGAACACTTAGATGCTGTCATCATGTCTGTTTTCTGGGTGGAGGAGTTGGGGCTCACAGAGACAGCTCCCCCAAAGTAAACACAGATGTTAGGGCACTGTCACCATCCTTGCGCAACAGTGAAGATTAGGCAGCAGAATGTGGCAGGACAAAATGCCCACGGCATTGCCCTCAGATTTAGAACTGAGCCTCTAGAAGTAGGATGTGGCTCAGTGGTATTTGCCTAGCATGTGTGAGGCCCTAGGACCAATCCCCAGTACCACAAAAGTATTTACAACTCAGCTTCTCTGGAGTCCCTCCTAGTGACCTTCACTCCAGGGTGACCACCACTGCCTGTTACATTTTGGAGGATTCCAATAGGTAGGGATTTTTTTCAGTAAAAGATCAAAAAGAAAAAAACTATTTTACTCAAGTGTTCTTGATAAAAGCACAATAAGGATTTTTTTCTCCAACAATATTAAGCTTTACAGAAATCACATTATAAATTATACCTTGAAATTATGCAAAGTCACATTAATAAAATTGGAAAGTGTTCAATGTGGGAAACATCAAAAGCCATGTACAAAACATTAAAAAAAAAAAAAACCAGTTGCCTGGAATTTATTATCAATAAAGTGGCTAGACAGGGCAAGGGAAAGATCTGTTTTTACTATTTTATGTACTAGGAAAATGAGGACTACAGAAGTTAAAGAATATCATCTAATTCCCAAGATCAGTATTTAAGAGTGTGGACCAGAACCCAATTCCTGAATCTCAGTTTGTAGTTATGAGATCCCACTTCTCAGACACTTTAATATTCACAGTGTACTTACAAGCTACTATCTTGGTACTAACACATTCCCCACATTCTTTATCAAGATAAGTAAGGTCCATCCAAGTTACATCCCCATCTTTTCCTCTTTGATTTCCAACTGAAGAACTCACTTCTTCCCTTGTAAATTACTTTGTTCCTAGGTCCAACATTCCCCTCCATTCCCACAATTCACTCCTTGTTTAAATACTCTAGCATCCTGCAGTTGCCAACAGAGACAAGCAGTGAAAATGCAGCTATAACAAGCAACAGCATTTGTGGCCAGTGGAGAAAGAAGCCGGGAGTTTGGGGGCTGCAGACACTCAAAACCACAGGCTCAGCATCTCCTCCTGGGAAGGGCTGTTCCCTGCCTTGACCTGGAGCATACCTGAGACTTTTTCACATGAAGATAGGTTCCTCAGTATGGCCGGAAGGTTCTTCATATTTTTATGTGAAACAAAAAAAAGATGTGTGCTCCTCAATCTGTTTTATTAAATGTTTTAATTTTCTGAGTATAATCTTCCCTTGGTAGCTTGCAGGGGTTGGGTTAAAGCCTCCTTATGGATATCAAAATCTGTAGATGCTCAAGCCCCTTATATAAAATGGTACGGTATTTGCATATAACAGATGTACATCCTCCTATATACTTTAAATAATTTCTAGAGGCTGGGGAGTAGCTCAGTGGTAGAACATGTGCCTAGCATGTATGACCTAATCTCCAGCACCAAAACCAAGCAAGTAAGTAAACAAACAAAACTTGTAGGTCACTTGTAATACTTAATACAATGGAAGTGTTATGTAAATAGTTGCCTGACTGCAGTGTTTAGGAAGTAATGACAAGAAAAGATCTTGTCATTATTGTATTTATGGCACAATATTATTCAAATATTTTCAATCCAAAGTTGGTTGAACCTAAGAATACAGAACCCGGGAATAAGGAGGGTCAATTATAGGTATGGAACGCCTCTGCCATTGCGGGCGAGTGGATGTGAACGTAAGTCACACGCATGTGTATTTGCGAGTATCCAAGATATGTTTTCTGAATGATGAATAAATAAAACATTACTTCATGGGTTAACAAATCCCACTGATCAAATTATGCCTCTTTGTCTCCCCAACAAAAATAAATACCAAAACTACATGAAACAGAAGCTGCCAATAGTTGGTAATAGAGGTACTATGTTCCTTAACATCAGAAACATGAGTCCCATTTTACCAAAGAAATCACTGAACACACAGAGTCCTTTCATACTTTCCAATGCCTGCGCAGAGACAGACACAGTGTCCTTGAACAGGATGTGTGATTACAAGTGGGCCAGCGGAAACCACCTTATCCTACCTGCACATTTGCACTTATAAATTATATAGCTGCATAGGCATGGTTAGGAAAATAAGCTATGAAAGGCTTGTGCCAGCAAATTTTAATAATGAATGAATGAATAAAAAGGTGTTTAAATAAAGCTCAGATCAAACTCAAGTGTGAGAAACACAGCAACTGAATAACCAAGGTTTGCAACAGCACAAGGACTCGCTCTCCAGTAGAGTGGCAGTAAATCCAACATGCGGAGAAATGCTGGTGGCAGCCAAACCCGCAGCATGAAAACCTGTTTATTTGCCAAACCAACTGGCTTTGTATTGCCTTCCAATTCTTTATACTATATTATTTTACAAAGCCTACATTGGAAATTAAATTAAAGCTAGAAGCACGATGGCAGATGCCTTTCGGGAGATAACACTATTGAAGAAATAACATACAAGGTGTAAGCATCATTATAGTTTTTGATCTGTGGGTGGTTACACAGGGTTTGCACTGAACTAGACTTCTCTGTATTTTTCTAAGTGTGTGTCATACTTAAATTAAAACAAACCAACACATTCTCACATTGGGTACATTTAAGAAAAAAAATCCCCTTGAAGCCTATGAGGAAGAACTCCATTAGAAATAATCTTTCCAGATGGAGATGTAGCTCAGTGGCAGAGTGATTGGCAAGCACGCCCAAACCCTTGGGTTCAATCACCAGCACTGAGGAAAAGAAATTGGAATCAATGCATACACGGCTAGGAATAGCCGTATTATCAAACCAGAAAGTAACTTTTAGGACTACCTAACCCAACCTTCTTTAAAAGGCTCTGTGGGACAACCTCTTAGCCTGTGGTAACAGACCGCTAATGATGGAGAAGGACCGCACTACATTTCACCTGGGTTCCCTTAAGGTAGCCTTAACTATTAGAAAACTCTTCCTTACTTTCTAGTCCACGATCTCTGCCTTTATAAATTTCTCCATTATTGTGCTCTCTCACATCACAGTCAGTTCAATATTCTGTCGGCCAGAAATCCACATGGCCGTCTATGAAATGATAGGGCTGAAGACCCTGTCATATCTCCCACCAAAGAGTCCACATCAGAGCTTAGTAGGTGAATTGTCAGCCAGAAGAAAGGGAATTTATCAAACTTAATGAAACATCATTAGGATGGGTCCCTGTCTATTTGTAGACATTTCTGTTCATCAACTTTCATCATTTTTTAGAATTATGATAAAATATACATATCATAAAATTTACATCTTAACTATTTTTAAGGGTATAATTCAACAATCACCATCATCCATCTCCAGACTTCTTCATCTTACAAAATCAAAACTCTGCCCATCAAACAATAATTCCAATTTCTACCTCCCTACGGTCCCTGGCAGTTACTATCCTATTTTCTGTCTTTGTGCATTTGACTGGTCTGGGTATCTCATATAAGTGGAATCATAAAATATTTGTCTTTTTTGACTGGCCTATTTCACTTAGCAAAACGTCCTCACTGCTCATCCATGTTGTATTAAGTATCAGAATTTCCTTCCTTCTAAGCCTGAATAATATTCCATTATATGGATACACTACCTTTGTTTTACCCATTAATATACCTCACTCCTACTCCCTGATTGTGAATAATTCTGTAACAAACATGGGTGTTCAAATATCTCTTCAAGCTCTCACTTTCCATTCTGTTGGGTATAAACCCAGAAGTGGTATTTCTGCATCATATGGTACTTCTATATTTAATTTTTGAGGAATTGCCATATTGTTTTCCTTAGTAGTTGCCCCATTTTATATTCCCACCAGCAATGCCCAAGAGTTCCAATTTCTCCACATCCTTATGACTATTGGCTATTTTGTTTGCATTTTCTTGGGGGGTGGTAGTAAAGCAACTTTTGATAATAACGATGACTACCACTAGCTACGTGCTTCTCATGTGGCTAGTTTGGAATCCATTACAATCTGGACCCTCACTACCAACTTCTAGAGTTTAAATACAAGGTCCCAGAGACTAACAAGCCCCGCAGCCCACAGCTAGGAAGAGATGTACCTGGGACTTGAGCACAAATGTGATAAACTCCATATCCTGCACTCTCATCACCTTACTGCATTGCCTTCCTTCTTACTATAACTTGTGAACAAGAAGGTAACTGTCCAACCCGCAAGTACAGCAAATTAATTTGTTGACATTCTGGTTTGTGAACAACCCAGAGACAACACAGCACAATAAACTCCTCCAGGGCAGGCGTTTACTACTCATGTTTATATTTCCCCAAAGCATACACAACAATGCCTAACACACAGTGCTCAATAAATATACATGTTTTAAAGTAAATTGTGATCAGAGAGCCCAATTATCATCAACTTCACACCAGTCTGTGTGAGTAAAAGACACATGGAATGGAAAACCACACACTGCATGTTATGAATTAGCAATCAAGATCACTGGCATTATTTTCCTTCCAATTTTTTACCTCTGACATTGCTTTTCTGTTTCATTATCCTTCATCTATTCTCTCACTTCCCTTTTCTCTTCCCTCCCCAGTTCTTTTTCTTTTTCTATTTTAAGACTATCTATTGAACATGACTTTATTTCACAGATTACCCTCAAATCCAAAGCAAATCTGTTCATGAACCAATCAGAGAAGAACAAGAGCCTTGGACCAGTCTGGGCCGTGTGATAGACAGGGATGGGAAAACCGCTGCTGAAATGTTCATGGAGAGGACGCATCTCAAGAAAGCTGGTTCTGTTAGGACAAGAGAAAGGGCGATATTGTTGGTGGGGGGTAGGGGGACATTTGGTAATATTCCCAAACATCCTGTCTTTATAACCGCAGAGAGTAGTTACTCAGTCGATCCAACAAGGGAAGACTTCAAATGTGTAAAACAGGCCAGAGGGCAGAAATAGACCCAACAGGCAGACATTATAAGTATAGCCTTGTCAGTGGTATGTGCCTGTGGGCCCAGCTACTCAGGGAAGGCTGAGGCAGGAGTATCACCCACAGCAGACGCTAACATTTGAAAGCCAGTGTTCAAGGGGAAGTGACTGTCTCCGAAGAATTATGTGTAAGACACACTACCAAAATCTCTTCACTCTGTAGAAGTCTATGGTTCTAATACTGGATGCCAACGAAAGTAGATGGTGTTGAGTCCAGAGGTTGACCCTGGATACCAGAAGGGGGCAAGGGACTGATTAAATTGGATTACATGATAAAATTTAAGTTGAACAAGTATCATAATGACAGCAACAATGTGCCATTTAAAAGTCATTTACTGGGCCAGTGAGATGGCTCAGCGGCATACGCGCCTGCCTGGCAAGCGCGAGGTCCTGAGTTCGACTTCCGGTACCCACATATGAAAAAAGGGCCGGTGATATCGCTCAGCGGCATGGGTGCCTGCTGGCGTGCAAGGTCCTGAGGTCGACCCCCGGTACCAACAACAACAAAAAAGTCATTTACCAAAGCATTTGGAAATTGTTTTTCTACCAGACTCTTGAAGGATTATCTACTTGAAATGGAATTTAAGGAAAATTGTAGTTAAACCCTCATTGTGTGGTTATCTTTATTTAAAACTTCAAAAATAAATGAAAAACATAAAGTAAAGGATATGCCGAGAAATCATGGAATTTACCATGCTAAAATCTCCTTTTTATATATTTTAAACAATTAAAAAAGTTGAAACAATTCAAAAAGTTAATATGGCCAGGTGAGGAGGCACATGCCTGTAAGCCCAGCTCCTCAGGAGGCCAAGGCAGGAGGGTTGCAATCTGAGGCCAGCTTGAGCAACTTAGTGAGATCCTGTCTCAAAATTTAGAAAAGAAGGGCCAGTGAGATGGCTCAGCAGCTTAAGCACCTGCCCGGCAAGCGCGAGAGCCCGAGTTCGACTCCCGGATCCCACATACGAAAAAGGGGCCGGTGATATCGCTCAGCGGCACGGGCGCCTGCTGGCGCTCGAGGTCCTGAGGTCGACCCCCCAGTACCCACAAAAAAAAAAAAATTTTAGAAAAATAAAAATTAAAAAGACTGGGGATGTAGCTCAATGGTAGAGGACCCCTGGATTCAGTCTCTTTTTAGAAAAAGAAAAAGAAGGTAGCCAGGGTTGGTGACACAAGCCTGTAAACCCAGTACTCTGGGAGGCCAAGATAGGAGGATCTCAAGTTTGGGCTCAGTCTGGGAAACTTAGTGACTTAGCAAGACTCTGTCTCAAAATAAAACATAACAACAACAACAAAAACATAAAAGATCTAGGGATGTAGCTCAGCGAGAAGGCCCTGGGTTCAATCCTCAGTACCACCAGGAAAAAAAAAGAAAAGAGTGATCCAGAAAGACAAAAGACAGCTGTTACAGTGCCACATTTGATTCTACCAATAACCTTACACTCTATGGTACAATCACTTGAGTCAGGGATTGTGTGTCCATTTACTGAATTTGCTTATTACTCTACAAGTCAGGAAGCCTCTCGTTTATTTATGCAGCCCAGGCTAAAGAACTCCTCTCCTTTTTGGAATCCCCAGGCTCTTTTGCACCTTTGCTTTTCCCTTGAAGGTCTCCAACTAGAAAATTCCTTCTTCCCAAACTGGTTGGAGCTCCCTGATCTCCCTACCCCAAGAGCCCTTTCTTACTGCATGCAGAACTCTTTGTACACACATCTAAGAAAGTACTGTCCACACACTAGATGTCCCCCTGCCTTCTCTACTTAGGGTATCTTTGGGTGAGAGACCACACTCCTAACTGCAGGCTCTGGGCTCTCTGCACTTCTGGGCACTTGGGGGTGTGCAGAGTAGAAGACCTGATGCTCCATCACACAGTGACTGTGCCAGGGAGGATGGGTGGTGGCTGCTTCCCCTACTAGACTCTGGACCTTCCTTACTCTATATCTGTTTGTTGATGGAAAGAATAGAGTTCCTTCCCTCTAAAGTGGAAGAGGAGTAGTAAAGACAGTCTAGTGGAAGACTAGGAGTAAAAACAGCTACCTTTTATTGCACACCTACTGTGCACTGGAAACAATGCTAAAGATTACTGTTTATCATTATCACAAACTTGAGAGGTAGGTACTATCATCTTCATCTTATAAATGAAGAAATAATAAGTAACTTGCCCAAAGCTGTAAGTGGGAGAACACAGGAACTCAGATCTAACTTGGAAGTCCATTTTCCTTCCATATTATACTATTGCTCCTCAAATTTAAAATGAATAGTGCCTCAGAGGTATTGAATGTGGTAGACACTCAATATGTTGTATCTGATTATGCAGGTAGTTGCTTGGTTTTGACCAAATATTGCCATTCCAAGATACGGTGATGCTTTTGATAACTATAAATCATAAGAATCCCAACACCATGTTGTTGCATTATGACATACTCTCCTTCTCTTAAATCAAATAAAAAAGACAACACCCCAGAAATTTAGATCTCCACTCCAAATAGCTTATTTCTTCAATAATGTTGCCAAGATCAAGAAGATTCAGGCAAATGTTTGTGCAAGATCAATATAATTTAGGGCAAGTATTAAGTAGCTACTTGTGGATGACCAGTACAAGGTTAAGCCTTCTGTCTCATAACAAACACAATAAATGTTTTCTAGCTCCAAGTTAATCTCTGGGGAAGTCCCTCTGATTCTCTCAGTTAATCATCTACCTGTTCAAAGCAGTAAAGTAGTGTCAATGTCTTTTCGTTCTTTGACTAAGTAATAAATGCCTTGTTAAGAAAAAATGTAGCAAGAAATTGCCTGTGATGACAAAAAATTGGCTTCTCGGTAAAAAGCTCCAAAGATTCCCTTTCCTTTATTATAGCCAAGGCCTCTCCAAGCCAACTGTTGGTCAAGCCTTATCCCTGCTTCCTACAACAAGTTCTGGGGACATAGAGAGATCCCAGCGCACTCCCTGCAGGATCCAATCCTGTGCTTTCTCACTAATCTCTTCTTTTCCCATGTATGTGGGCCTCCCCCTTCAAGATTTCCAACAACATGTGCAAATTTGTACCTTAACTCCTCACACTCTGCCTGACTCCAAAAATGTACTCAGGGATGTCACTCAGTGGTACAGCACCTACCTAGCATGTGTAAGGCCTTGGCTTCAACCCCTACCACCTCAAATAATAATAACAATAACAACAATAATAATAATAAAATGAGAATGGTTCACTAAACTGAACACAGTTCACTGAACTAAACAAACATAGTAGTGAAAGCTTCAGGAAAATATTCTATTTCCAACATTAATGACACACCGGTTCTCCTGGGGCAGGTTTGCTTACAATTATCGTTGGCTTTC
Source organism: Erethizon dorsatum (assembly GCA_028451465.1). Lineage (NCBI taxonomy): Eukaryota > Metazoa > Chordata > Mammalia > Rodentia > Erethizontidae > Erethizon > Erethizon dorsatum. The sequence goes on from CM051828.1 coordinate 53,808,221, forward strand.
CATATCCATACATTCCACATCTACTTTTTTTAACCAACCACAAATATAAAATATTCAGAAAAAAATTGCATCTGGGGCTTGGGTGTGGCTCAGTAATAGAACACTTACCTAGCATGCTCGAAGCTCTAGATTCCATCCCAGCACCAGGGGAGAAAAAAGGCATCTGTGTTTAACATATCCAGACATGGTAATCTAGTCTAACATCTATTTGCACAGCACTGTCATTATATTAGGTACTATACGTAATCTAGAGGTGATTTAAAGAAGATGTGCGTAGGTATACAAATACTATTCCATTTTATATAAGCGAGTTGCGCATTTCAGACTGGTAACTGAGGGATCTGGAACTATACTCCCAAAGACACCTGGGGATGACTGTGTACACCCCTCTGGCTCCAAAGTTCTCTGACTGCTTTTACCGGCATGACTGCAGGAGTCACACTGGCTTTATTTCATTGCTCCTTATCTTGTCATTTTAAAACCATATATGATACTGGTTCTTTCAAAAGTAAAGATAAGGGCTGGGGGTGCCGCTCAGTGGTACAGCACTTGCCCAGCATGTGCAAGGACACAGGTTCAAGATCCAGCACCACAAACAAAAATAAAGATGTACAAAAAAAACAAAACATAAGCGATAGCATTCAGCATCATCCAGAAACAGTAACTACTAAGACATCAGCATAAAAATATTTTATACATAGAGCTTATACATGATATGTCCCATATATGAATATTTTATTTCAGAAATTGTATCATATCACCTACTTCAGCTTTTTAAAGCTTTTTTTTTTTTTTTCATATGAGGAAGTCTAATTGAAAGGTATCTTTTGGGGCATCTATAAGGAATTCCACTGCAAGGGGGTATCTTAATTCGTATTTGTTTTTTGCTTATTTGTTTGTTTTTGTACTCTTTTGTGCTGGGGTCTTGTGCTGTGGTGACTAGGCTGGCCCTGAACTCCCATGCTGAAAGCAACCTTCCTGCCTCAGCCTCCTGAGTAGCTGAAATTATGGGTGTGTGCCACAGCACATGGCTTAATTTGTATTTGTTCAATAAACCTCTTACCTAGACCAGGCTTACAAAACCATTGGATTCACCTCTGCACATTTTGCACCGTGATGGAGCCTGCTAGACTGGCTCAGGACTACTCTAGACCCAGACAAATAGGATGTGCTCCTTCACCAGATATTTTTTGCCTTTTTTGTTTTTGATTTTATATGCAGATAGATGTCTATTTTGGTACAAGTGAAATATCTTTCTTGATAGGGGTTGTGGCCTAAGAAGTTTGACAACCGCTGCTATATCCCAGAAATTTAAAGGGTCACAGCTTAAGCAGTTTTAAAAACAGCCCTGAAGTACTATTGTTAGGTTTAACAAATTTGGGCCAGTGAGATGGCTCAGCAGCATAAACGCCTGCCTGGCAAGCGCGAGGTCCTGAGTTCAACTCCTGGTACGCACATACGAAAAAAGGGCCAGTGATATCACTCAGTGGCACGGGTGCCTGCTGGTGCGTGAGATCCTGAGTTCAACCCCCAGTACCCACCAAAAAAAAAAAAAAAAAAAAAAAAGGATTAAGAAATTTGTATACTGCCCATCAAAAGACTTTAAAATATCTGCTTAGATTTCACAATGGTTTCCATAGTGGAGAATTTCAAAATGTACATCTTTCTGTTGCTGGCAAATCAAGGGTAGCCAAAGTGAGCTCTGCCTTGGAGGGACTTACATGGATGACTGTTTACTTATCCTCCCTCTGCCCTCCCAATTCCCTCTTCCCTTCTTCCTTCCTTCCATGGCAAACTAAAACTGGGGAAAAGCAACTCAGGATGGTCAGGAAGGCGGGGCCCAGCTAAATGACCAGGCCCAGGAGCAGGGCTTGGGGGCAGGGGAAGTATCACTTCCTTGCCACCTCCTCCCTTAGGCTACAGTTCTGCTCTGGGTGACATAGCTTTCCCATGGAAAGCAGAAGTGGTCCTCTCCACAGGGCCTCTAGCAGCCCAGCTTCTCCATTCCCCTCACCCCTGTGGGGGTTAAGATTTACAGGAAGAGGGAGGCACACACAAGGCCCAAATACCAGGCGGCCACCATGGCTTCAGGTGGAGGCACAGAGAATGCAGACCCAACTCTGCGACATCCTGGACTCTCACTGGTGCCCAAGGAGGACCCAAAGAAGTCAGGACAGCTCCCACTGTATGTTTCATCTAGAGAGAGGAAAGAGAGAACTGGAGAGACAGGTTCACAAGAAGCTTCCAATCAGTAAGGTTTGATATCAATAAAGGATGGTGAGAAGAACTGTGTCTCAGAGGTGGGACACACAGGCAGTGCAATATTTGGCTTTGTCTGAAGCATGAAGTGTAAAAAAGGAAATGAGACAAACTCAAAGCCCTCTGAGCTAAATACCCGTGAAGACTTCTTCCCTTTGTTCTACAACTCAACAACAGCAGAGTCTGGACCATTAGGAAACTGCCACTCAAACTCATTGTGTAATTTTATCTCCGTGTGTAGTTTAATAGGACATCATTTAGGGATCTCAGTATGTGAATAATGAAAGAATTTACAATAATGAGGCTAACGAGTAATCTCTACCTATAACTGGCCAACTCACATCATGTCAGTTCCTGGTTTGCGGAAGTATTTGTAAGATTGCAGGAAAAGATCTAAAGAGGGGAATGGAGAAGGGGGATTGGAAATACGTTGAGGGTAATAAAGCACAGTGAAATAAACATCCCTTTGGAAGAGTCCTGTACCCATGAAAACTACATTCTGATTATAAATACAATTTCTAAGAAATAGCTTTGTGGAAAATAAAGAATGTTGACGGCTTATTCAGTGAGAAGAAAAAATGCAGTACGGAACCAAAATGAAAAAGAAACCCAAGAATGAATAAAAAGGTATTATGGGCCCCTGCACTTGTCATCATGGATAAATCTTCTTAATTTAAATTTAGTTATTTAAATTTGCTATTTTAAATTATAAGAGAGTTCTTCAGCTAACTTAAGCCAAAAACAAGAGAAGACCCAAGTCTTTGAACTGGGCTGTTACAAAATTTCTAATCCCTCTTTGGTAGATTCCCATACCATTTTCTAATCTTGGGTATCTCCCCAAAGTGGGAACTTAAAATAAATTTTAGAAATGATGATAGAGTGCACTCAAGGTTTCACAATTTAAGTGTCAGGAAACTAGGCAGCTGTAAGAAATTTTTCAGTATTTCTGAGTGAAAAAAGAAACTTCCTCTTCTACATCCTTCTCTTCACTAAACTGCAGAGATGGGAGGCCATGAATGTACTTTATAGAAATGCTGGCTTAGGACAGCACTCTGTACCCAGCATGCAGTCAGAAAATGAAACACTGTACTACTCTATGTCCCATGGGCCCCATCTCCTAACTTCATGCTTTTACCTCAAATGATGCTCTAATTTTGAAAACAGTCACATGGGAGGGGGTTGTCTTAGGGAGGAACTTCTAGCAGAGGGTGGCAGGAGTTCTTTTGCCAAATATACCTTAGGCCTTTTGTATTAACCAATAAGTAATTAAGCAGCTACTGACCAAGGTGGTCACTACAGCCGACTGAATGGTAGTCATATAGTTACCTTAGCAGTTACTAGAGATCCCTCTCCCTACCCCTAAAAAGAAAACAATGCTGAAAAACACAGAAATTCATTTCTAGAAGATAGTCCTCAGCTTGACGATATCTGCTCCTGTTCAGCGCACTTAATTCAATTATCAAGTGATACAAGAGAATTATTTCATGATTCTCTATTTCACTTCTAAAATGCATATTAAATAATAAATTTGCTTCTTTGCTTTTAAGTAACTGAGTACCTACTACAGGTCCAAAAGTAGAAAAATGGGAAAAGCCAGAAAACACACCTACTGTCCCAAATGGTATCACTTAGGCTGTGACCTTGGACCAGCCCTGAATCCCCCCATGTGTATTTGACCCTACCTATCAGGGGCCATGATAAATTGAAATGAAGTCAAAGTTCAGGAAGTTTCAAAGCCCTGCACAAGCAAAGGTATCTCACCCATATTATCAAAAAATGCCCAGGAAAGATCTGATGTGTCATTGAACAAAGTCCTACTAATGATTATGGTGACCCTTCAGTGTTAACTCCAACCTACGTATCATAAGCATCATCACCTGTGTATCATAGACATCATCACCTGTGTATCACAGACATCATCACCTCTGTATCATAGACATCATCAGTACCAGGGAGTTGTAACCATGCCCTACACTATGGGCATGTACACATCATATCTTTATTTATAAATCAGTATGCATCTGTATACAGTCATAACTTTTCATTTTGCTAAGTTACAACTCTACATATTTGTGGGAACCAACTGGATTCTCAGATGTTTTGGTGATTTATTCCTAAATATAGGTGAAACTCGAAAGCTTCGAAAGTCATTGATTCATAAAGCTGCTGGACCACTTTTCTGCTAAAAATCAATTACCACAAGTAGAAGGAGAGGGATCTTATAAAGTCTTCATATACCTCTGCAATATCAAAGATGCTAAGATGGGGGGGCTGCCTTAGCAGGAGACATTTAATGCTCCTCATTAAGACCTCTCTCCCAGCCACAGAGCGAAGACTGGTCCCGAGCGGAGATTCCCATTTAGAACACTAGAGCTGGTCAACATATTCCCTCAAATCCCCATTATAGGGACCAGGCCAGAAAGGGACAGAAAACTCCAAATGCTTCAGGAACCAGCCCAGTTCCTTCATCTCTAGATGTCCTTGGCAGACCTTCCTCCCTTATTCCAAGTAATCTCCAATGAGCACCTAGTGTGTGCCAGGCACTTAGCTATCATTTTGGAGAAGACAAATCAGGTCGCCCTCCTAAGTGGTGAATGCAGTCTGTACATGTGTGGACAAATCACAATTTAACTCCTGTTCTGCTATGAATGAAACCCTGGCTCAGTAAATGGTCCAAGTGACTTATCCCAAATCACAGTGTGACACAAGGGCAAAGAAACCAACTCAGGTTTCCGGGCTCCTGGTTTGTCTTCCTTCACATTTGCTGCTCTCTACCCTTCACTCAGAAGAGTCACCTCATCTACAGCCACAGAGGCCCAGTTACCCAGGGCTCTAGGGATCCACTTAAATTCCTTCGAGTAGGAAAACGTTTCCCCCTTACCTCCAAACCAGAACCGAGGAACAGACTGGGTCCCCTAACTGGATCCCACCCTCTCCCAGCAGGGTAACTTAGGAAGGACTCGTGAGCTCTGAGCCTGCTCCCCTAAGCAACGCTACAGGTAGACACTCCTACAGCTACCCCGGAGCAGCAACAAACCAGGAGTCTAGCGTCCTTAGTGGCTAGCTCTTAGGGGCACTGGACTGATAGGCCTGCTGTGGGACAGCAAATTCCCTCACATAATTACTAAGCAGATTTACCAGTAAGGTCAGATGTTAAATCAAACATGTAGTCTTACGTTTAAAATCACCAAAACACAAGAACCAAGAAGCCTCGGTTTCATAGATAAAATTCACTGCAATAAGCAACAGTAACAGCAGTGTTTACGGAATAACCAGTGTGTTCTAGCGGCTTTCTGTGTACTAAATAGCGCGGGCTGGAGTTAAGCTCTTTCAAAGATGAGGAGACCCAGACAGGGAATTTCACACAGCTGGGAGACTGCAAGGCCTTGATTCCAACCTGGGTTTCAGCGGTGGCAAGAAGTTAAGATGGATTTGGGGACACACACACGCTCACGAAACGCGACACAAGCAGAAGTCCACAGTGCGGTGGGGCTGCTAGAAAGACCAATACAAATGTACAGACAGCACGGAGACGACGCCACAGCCCTCCCAGATAACTTGGGAAAGTGGGAACTGGCGCTTGCACCCTTCCCCCAACGCGAAGGAAAGGCAACCTCTGAATTCTTAAAATAACTCTCGCTTCCTCTCGGCCAAGGCATCAGACTGCTAGGCTGCAGGCTGAGAGGAGCCCGGCTCTGCGGGAGGGTGAGCACCAGCCGCGGCCGCGGCCGCTCGACGTCACCATCCTGCCCGGGGCCACCAAGGAGGGGAGCGGTCGCCGGCCTCCGAGCGGACCCGGGCCGAAGCCCATGCATCACCTCTGGGGACCCGGATTGCTCAATCCGGGGAGTCCCCACCGGGATAGCTGTGGCGAGCCCGCTGCCAGCGGACAGAGGCTTCCCCCGCGCGCGGGGAGTGGCCCGATCGCGACCGCAGCCGCCTCCCGCCACGCCCCTGCGCGGCTGGCTGCGGACACCTGCGGCGCCGCCGCCCCCACGCCCGGCTCCGCGGCCGGTCACCCCTGCGGACGGCGCTCGGTGCTCTATCCGCCGGGGGCGGGCGCCAGTGAGGCCGCGAAGCCGTGCGCGACCTCCGCTGCCGCGGCCCGCGCCGGAGCCCCCGGTCCCGAGGCAAGCCCGCTACCCGGGCTGCAACCCGAGGCACAGCCGCCGTCCCTGCTCACCTCCCCAGGCTCAAGCCCGGAACTCACCCGCTTGCGGTGAAAGTTTCGAGGCGGTAGCGCCGGAGCTCCACGGTGACTTGAGTTCAAAGCGGGGGGCGCGACGGGACGGCGCAGCGGGGCCCCCTGGGGAGGGGCTGCGGGCGGGGAACGCGGGACGCGCGGCCAGGGGCGCGGGCTCGGGCCGGGGTGGCGGCTGTCTCGCCTACCGGGGGCTGGAGGCGCCACGGCCGGGCAGTGAGTGGCAGCGCGGCCCGGCACGGTGGGAGAGGAACTGGCTGTCGCCTGGCTCGGCCGAAAGGTCCCAGCTACTTCCTGGTGCTCGGATTTGCATACTGCGCCCAGAGGGCGGGGAAGTGACCGTTTTGGTTCCTGCCCAAGGTTTGGTATTTGGTGTGGCAGTCGTGCAGGGCTGGGAAAGCAAAGAAACCTGGAGACTCTGCGTGCAACTTGGGAGACTGAGGCAGCCTCGGGTCCAGCATTCTTCCCTAGGGATGCACGGAAGATGTGTAGAGGCTTCAGAAGGTCAACAAACCCTCTCTCACCTCCTTGCCTTTCCTCTGACCTAACTGCTCAAGGTGTGAGAAGTGGGATGGATGCTCTTGAGACCAGAGGGGCGCTCCCCAACCCCGCAGGGATAGTTCTCAAGAGAGAGGTAGATGAGCTCATTGATGCTCAGAGTCTCATTTTGTTCTTGATAATACAGACTAACTTCTTAAGGGTGTATACGGCGAAGTTCAGGACATTGATTTGGGGGTGAAGGGCTGTAAAGTGAAATAGCCCGGCAAGTACTCACACTTTCTCAAAGCCACATTTTCCTCCAAGGAAAATTAAGATAAGGGTGCCTAACTTGAATGAAATACTTTCTGCAGAGGCTTACAGTGCTTAACATGCAGGAATGGCAGTGCTTATTCTTTCTTACTAAAGCCCTCTTGCTTCCCTGCAAGTAGCACACAGTTTGGCACACAGTAAGCGCCTGTTGCTGAATTAAAGACAGACTGCGTGTTCAATTTATGTTTCAGCTCGATAAATTCCGCTTATCTTAGTTACACATGTAAGACTTACTTACACATGTAGGACTAATCTCAGATGTAAGATGTAAGACTTGGGGCCGGTGAGATAGCTCAGCGGCATAAGCGCCTGCCTGGCAAGCGTGAGGTCCTGAGTTCAGTACCCACAAAAAAAAAAAAAAAAAAAAAAAAAAAAAAGATGTAAGACTAATCTCAGTCACTGTGGATGCCCGCTTGTTCTAAGCTGGCACCTGTTTGCTGGAATCCCAGCATTGGGCTACCTTGTAGAATTTACAAGGAGACAAGTGGGACACCATGGGAGACTTGGTCTTTGTATTAATAATAGCAAACATTCAGTGCCAAATGCTGCATCACTTTTCCTTTATTAACATTGTTCTTAAGAGGCTGGCCTCAGCTACAGTCCAACAAGCCAAAGCAGCTACCCTGTTACATGTCTTAGTTACTTTTCATATTTCTGAGACAAAATACCGGACACCCAAAGTTAACAGAGGAAAGGTTTATTGTGGCTTACAGTTTGTGTGGAGGTTTCAGTCCATAGTCAGCTGGCTTTAAGGCAGGGTGGCATGGCACAAGGACATTGCAGAGGAGAAACAGTTCATGGTGTGGCAGAGCAGGCAGAAGGCAGCAAAGAAGCAAAGTAGCAGGGCAGCTTCTTTCTGTCTCTTTATATTCCATCCAGGCTACCTGCCTTTTGGGTGGTGCCACCCACACCCAGGTTAGGGCACCTATAATCCCAGCATCACATCCCTAATCCAGGAATCACACACCCTAATCCAGCCACCTTTGAAACTCCCTACCTATGACTGCATGAGGCTTTGGGGGAACATCTAGATACAAGCTATAACATAACAAAATCTAATACAGCAGTTATTTTGTTTCTCATAAGAGAGTACCAAAGTTTTCAAACTACAGCCATGGGCTGCATAATGATATTTTCATATTTCAGTCTACCACAGATCACATATATGAAGGTGGTCCCAGATGATTTTTTTATTCAATAGGAGATACTATCTGTTTCAATACACATTTCTTAAATAATGACAGGGTTTTGTCCTTTTTATATATTTTTATTAAGTTTATTGGCACAATTTGGATATACATAATGATGACATTCATCATAGGGAATTTGTATCTGTACGTGATATATCTTGATTCCTCTTTTTTTCCCACTCCCCTCCCCTCCCTTCAACCCCTCTTCCACTCCATATTTACACAGCTTTCTTTCCATTTTATCCTTCTTTTCTCATTTTTTTCTTTTCCCTTCCTTCCTTTCCCCCTGCCCCCTCCCTAGTTCCCCTTTTCTTTTGAACAATTTCTTCTTATTTCACAATATCTATTATACATTTTGGTTCTTAATTAAGCTTTCAGTTTCTCACACCAGAGAGACAATGCAATATTTACACATGTGTATCCGATTTATTTCACTTAAGAGTATGGTCTCAAGGTGCATCCATTTACCTAGAAATGTCTCATGTTTATCCTTATTTTTGTCAGAGTAGTACTCCACTGCATTAAAAAACCACATCTTTTTTATCCATTTATTAGTTGATGAGCATTTGGGTTGTTTCTAAGATTAGGTATTACAAACTGTGCCACTGTAAACATGGGCATACATATGTCACTGTGGTATGATGCTTTTAATTCTTTTGGGAAGATACTAAGAAGGGAATAGCTGGGTCAAATGGGACCTCCAGTCCTAGGTTTTTGAGGAATATTCACACTGATTTCCATGGTGGTTGCACCAATCTACACTCGCACCAACAGTGGAGAAGGGTTCCTTTTTCCCCACAGCCCCATCAGCATTTGTTATTGGTTGATTTCTTGATGATAGCCATTCATTCTGGAGTGAGATGGAATCTCAGTGTTGTTTTAATTTGCATCCCTTGAAAGACCAGTGATGTTGAACATCTTTTCATGTATTTATTTGCCATTTGTACTTCTTTATCTGAGACGTGTGTATTTATCTCAGATGCCCATTTTTGGATTGCATCTTTAAATTTGGGGGGTCTGATTTTTTCAGTTCTTTATATGTTTTAGATATTAGTCCTTTGAGGAACAACTGGCTAAAGTTTTTTCCTATTCTCTGGATTGTCTTTTCACTCCATTGATGATTTCTTTTCCTGTACAAAAGCTTTTTAATAAGATGAGATCACAGTTGTTGATTCTTTGTAGTATTTCCCATACAATCAGGGTTTTGTTGGGTTTTGAAAATAAAACAAAAAGTCAAGCAACTGTTTATGTTAACAGAAAATTTAACGAATATACATATTCCAAACATTAGTACCAAGTGATTGGTTTTGGAATATTTTAGAACTCCATAATCACTGATACCAAGTCTCTCCTACACACAAGACTAGTAAATTCATAGCTTTAAAATTTACATATTATAGTTTTTTGGAAATCTACAAAGGAAGAATCATAATTCCTAGACCATAAGATTATAATGGAGCTGAAAAATTCCTGTCACCTAATGACATTGTAGTCTTGTAACATCATATAGCAAGGCAGTACTCAAGTATTTGTGAAGATGCTGGTATCATCAAACCTATTAAGTTGCCAATCACATAAAAGCGTATCACAGACAATTATATACAGAATAGAACACCTGATCATGACAATAAATCATTACTAGTTTATGTATTTGCTAAACTATACCTATTATTATTTTAGAGCATACTCCTACTTCTAAAAATGTTTACTGTAAAACGTATGCCATTTTATGCTGGCAGCAGCCTCATCCATATCACGTTTACCACATCTCTTGATTGCATCAAGAAGCTACCTTTATTGATTAACCTAGACCAGCTCAGTTTATGCAAGTTATAGTCCGTGACATTCAAACAAAGATAAAATCACATAACGATGCACCTTTCAGCATGTGTTCCCATCATTAAGCCACACATGACCATCCATCCTTAAAAGGAAAAAAGTAGGGTGGCTACACCATGTAATGTTCACTAGTATGCAGTCAGTCCCTCGTGAAGAGTACTGGGCGGGCTATCTTGAGATGGTGTCAGGCATGTGAGTTAAGTCTGTTAAGGATCCTATAAAGCAACTCACTATAAGGACCACATCCTGGACTTTTCTCCAGGATAATGTCTCAAATATATTGGCCCTAAATACAAGTATCTACTCATATGAATGAGTCCTCCATACTGGCTACAGGAATGTAGCAAATGACACTAGATGTAGAATATTTTGACATTGGTTGATCCATCCCAGATGTCCTGTCAGTGTTTTTGGTAAAGTGCCTCTTGGGGTGGGAAACAAAACACCAGGCACACCTGAGTTTGCATTCAGCCTCACTACTCTTAACTCCTGACAAACAAGCATCCTAGCTAAGGCTATCTCTTCATTCTTATTCATAAATATTGTCCTTACCACTTCTTAGCAGCATTCATATAACTTCAACATGTCCTCTTATTCTCTGTAGCTGTTTTTCCTCCTTAAGATCCAATGAAAATTCCACTTCTCAGGGAAGCTTTCTTTAACACCTTTATTATTAGTAACCTTTTCTGGACATCTTCAGCACTCATAATGTGCAATTCTTCTAAACCAAACCCAGGTACAGTACTTGGACATTGTCCTCATTTCTGCTCTTAGCCTTCTTTCCTGAACTACCAGTGAATAGTAAGTTGTTTTTTTGTTTTTTTTTTTTTTTTGGAAGGCACTACTTATATTTATCTGTTTTTCCAATGTACCTCCCCAAAGTTCTGGAGGGTACTTTAAAATACTTCATTGGTACTCACTGATTGGTCAATTGACTTGTCTCAACAATATTTTTTGAACAGTGCACAATGGAATGATCAGAGGCAGGTTGCAGATCAATAAAGGCTGCCTTGACAGGGTAGGCAGGCCTTTGAAGAAAGAAAAGAATAACACTGGCATCATGGAGGGGTAAGTATAGAAGTGCATAGCTATGTATAGCACTTCCTTATGTTTGCAGAAACATATTTGTGAACTCACCTACTTGTTATAATTCACACTCCACACTCAAGGTGCTTTCCCAGACAATTAATTATAGGCATGTACATCACAGAGCAGTGAAAACTTTTCTTCCAATAGGCATCCCCAGTTGAGGTAGACAAGCTGACACTCTGCCTTCTCTCTTCTACTCTTGTACTATAAACACGTCTAATGCTATGTTTGCAATGTTTTATGCTTTTTATTGGTGGTTTCACTGTTTAAAATGGCCCCCAGTCATAGCACTGAAGTTCTGTCTAGTATTTCCAAGCACAAAAGCTAGGATGTGCTTTATGGAGAAAACACGCGTTGTTAGGTATGCTTTACTCAAGCACAGGTGTCCTTAAATGGAAACACATAAAACATCTGATCAGTTGATGAAAACATTGTAGCCAGAAACTCAGAAACCTAGCCTATAGTCCCCTCTAGGAGCAATGGCTTCGTAGTCACTAATTCGGTGTTCACAGTGATGTTATAGAATGTGACTACCACACACAATGAGAATCAACTACATATGAGAACATCTCATCATCTGTTGGTAGGAAAATAAAATGTCTAACCTGAAGAAACTTCTCTTTTAAGACTGTTATCGTCGGATGCCTGTTTGTGGTACACTGACTGGGCATCCTCAAGGCACCCTTTCACAGCATCTTACCTGTAGCTCATCCCAATGCCATGGAGTAGACTGTCTCTAGCCCTTCTTCCCCTCTTCTGGAAAGGAGGTCTAGATTTCTCCCTCTGGGGTTCTGGACTCCTGAGCCCAGCACGGTGACTCCTACAGATTGTTTGCACAGCCCCCTGGTTGGCTTTTTGGGAAGGGGCCAAGTGGACACTAAGACTTTCCCTCTGACGCTTGCAAACATAGACACAAACCCAAGTGGCCTGAATAGCAAATACTGCAGAGCAGTGGCACTCAGTCCTGGAGGAAAGTTAGAATCGCCTGAGCAGCTAGAGTATCTCCATGGCCAGGACCTCCACGGACCAATTAAATCAAAGTCTCTGCAGGGGGTCCTCACCAGAGAGACTTTCAAGTCACTGGCTAGTTCTAGTGAGAGCCACTGGGACATAAATGCAAGCAAACATTCTGGGAGAGTATGTGGCATATTTGCCAGACAAATGGTTTCTATTTATTACTAGCCTTCCCCCCAAAATGCAGTATAGTCCTTTCATCTGAGTCATTTGGCAGTACTACATCAAAAAGTTCTTTAATGTGGAGAAATCCTTAAAATGAAGTAAATTTGTCTTTAACATTTTAATTTCAATTTTTTTTCCCAAAACCACTCAAATGTTTTAATATACTCCTCCAGGGCCCCAGGTATACCCCAAACCCTTAAATAAGGCCAAGGGCCAAGCCCACCACCCTGTGGTTCAGGTCAGCACTCTGCAGTGCAATGGCCCACAGGAGGCCTGGCTGACTGACCACAAGGCTCTCACTTCGGGAGGGTCCACAGTTCAGATATTCAGAGGCTACCTAAGACTGAGCTAGCTGCCTGCCACTCAGCCTGACTGCCCCATCCCTGCAGCTGCTTGGCTTCCAGAAAACATGTCCTGAGGTGAGAGAGGCAGCTCGGTAAGTCACCATCAATTCAGGACAGGTCTGGGGCCCCCTCAGAGCAGGCGGCAGGCCCAGAACACTGGCCACAGGCTGGGCTGTGTCCCGGTGCTGCGGCAGGCCTGAGGGAAAGTGTGTGAGTCATATACACTGTACGAGGTGCCACTCCAGGACAGCCAAGTCCTGAGACACAGAGACTTTCTCCAGAGAGGTTCTCCTGCCTCTGCCTCCTACTCCAGACCCTGGCAAAGGTCATCGAGGGACTTCCTGAGCCACAGGCAGAGACTCCATCAAATGGGTGTCAAACCACCCTACAACACTACAAATAGGAATCAAAGGCTGGAGAGAGGTAGAGCATCTGCCCAGGTCACCAGCAAGGGACACAGCAGCTAGGTCTTCTCTAGGGATAAAGAGGAAGGGGTTCTTGCCAGTAAAGGCCTGCAGGTTAAAAGCTCAGGGCTTACAGCCCAGCTGGTGGCCTGGGTAAGGGCCTGGCTGAGAACACTCCAAGGGGATGGGCAACAGGAGGGGCACAGGAACCTGGAGGCCATCCCAACGTCACTTACAAACTGTGCGACAGGGGATGGCTCTGGCCGTCTAGCAGCTGTGGGCAGGTCCAGAGGCCTTGTGGCTCCACTTGGGCAGTGCCAGGCCATTGAGCTAAGCGGTTTCCAGCTGGGTATGGAAGTGGGCCCCCAGGGTGGGGCCTGATGGGCTGGCGCTGACAGTGGGGGAGAGCGCAAGGGTCCCATCACCCCTCCATCCCCAGCAGGTGCCTCTGCTTTCTCTGGGCCAGGACTTCCTGGTAGCTTCTTCCTGGGCTTCATGACCCTGAAGGCCAGTGATTTCTGAGCTAGGGCTGGGCCCTCTGGCTCATCTCTTGCCACAGTGGGCTGTGAGGGAGACACAGTTCCAGCCTCAGTGCCAAGGTCACCAGCCTCTGGTGGCTACTGGGACTGCCCATGCTTACACAGCTGGTGGCAGACACAGTCACGGCACTGTAGGCCCAGCAGGTCAGAACAGATGTGCAGCTGAAGCAAAGCCAACAGCTTTAGCACGCGTAAGGTACAGTCTTGCATGACACGCTTCTGCAGTGCTTGCTAATGTGGTGGGCCATAGCTGCACTTGGTGCTCCTGCAGCAGTGGTCTATTTAGGAGGTTGGGCATCTGTGGGAAGAGCTACTCTTTCAACAGGCGGATGGGCATGAAGATGGTACTGGCCCATACCACGTGGGGTAAGAAGAACTGCTGCATGCTCACAAACCTCTGCAGCTAGGATAGCTCCTTGTCCGGCAGGCCTTCCACAGCCTGGTGGTCTTGCCACACAGCCTGGCTCTACAGCCCAGCCATCTCAAACCACTCATGCAGCTTCTCTGGTGGGGAGGGGCCACAGAGTTAGAGATGGCATCATGCAGGGACATGTGCAGCCCTGTAAAGTGCTGCTCTTTGGAGTCTGCAGCTGTCATTGGAATCCAGGGCAAGGCAAAGCCGCAGGGTCAGGGGATGGAACTGAGCATAGAGCAAGGGCAGGGGTAGGGGCCAGAGAGGCCACAGCTGGGCAGGGCCAGATTGAAGGAGGCCACCAGCAAGGGCTGGATGAGAAGCTGCTGTCTCCCTGGCACGGGTGGCTGGCTGGGTGTGATGGGGTGAGGGGGTAGGAGGTGGGGCAGCTGTGGACATGTCCATGACTGCAGGTAAGGGTACCAGACAGAAGATCTTGAACTACCAGAACATGAAGGCCACAGAGCTGTAGAAGTTGGTCTTTGGCATGGCCTTAGTGGTCACCCACATCACAGGTATTCCAGGGACACTGGTCCTTGGCCCAGTCCCCATGGTACCTGGCATCCCGGCTTCCTCTGTGAACATCCTTTTCAAGTCTGGCAAAATCAACACTGCTTCTCATGGGTGGCCCATCCACAGTTGCTGTGGGCTTGGAGTGCACTGCAGGACCGGGACCTCTACCGGGCACTTCTTCACACTCAAGTCCAGGGCCACCTTTTGGCTGAGTGAGCAGCGCAGTTCCTAGGCCCCTGTGGGACAGACAGGGCCCCCCCTGCAGTCCTTGTGTGGGCTCTCACTGCTGGCTGGGGCCGAGGCCAGCTCAGCTGTGGCCTCAGGGCTATGTACACCCAGGCAGTCATGACAGGAGCCAGGTTAAAGATGATGACAGGCATTGGCAGAGAGCTGGGCCATCTGACACTCTCCTTCTGTGGAAGAGACTGGTGTTCTTGGGCACACAGGCCCAGTGCAGGGGAGGCGCGGGAACAGGGCTGTCTTGATTGATGATAAGTGCCCTGGGGTGCTCATTGCGTGGTAGCTGAGGCTGCTTTTTCCTGTAGCTGGACAGCCAAGTCTTCTCAGCTTCCTGTGCTGGCTTTCCTGCTGGCCTCATGGGATCAGAACAAAGCCTGGCTGGCAAAGGCTGGCATGCCCACTGGAAGGAACTGGGCTGTGGCAGAGGCTGCACACTGTTCTGGGGAGGTAGTGCCCCTCCAATTCCTGGGGATGCCCGTGTAGAGAAAAAGGTCATCCTGGGCACATGGGAAACCCAGAGTCTGGGGAGCAAAGTCCAGTGGGCACCCTGGGACAAGAGGGGCTCCAACTTGAGGCCTGGTGGGAGGTCTGAGAGGGGGCAGAGGGGCAGGAATAATTATCCAGCCCCTATGGGGGCACATAGGGGGGTCTGGGCCACCTGCTGGGTCACGTAGGGGCTGCCTGGTCTGCCAGCCCAGTGCCGGGTGCCCTTATGGGCTCTCAGGGCTGTGTTGGGAGCCCTGAGCTGTAGCTGCTTCCCAGGATGATGACAAGCTAGGGGACAGGGCAGGGCAGGGCAGGGGCTGAGGAAGTGGGGGCAGTAGGTAGTAGGTGGGCATTGTCTCCTGGCAGGATGGCCACAGAGGCTGAGCCAGCTGGGTCCACGGACTGAAGGGCCCTTTTGTCACTGCCTGCTTGGGGTCCCTAGAGTAAGAACCTGTGTACTTGGGGCCCAGGACGCCTGTGCTGTGCATGGCCCGCTATTTTTCCAGGAACACCTGGCACAGGGGGAAGCCCAGTGAGGTATCTTTGCCAGGTCCCCCAGCTGGCATCCTGCACAAGAATGCACCATCCAGGAACTGGCCCTTACCAGGAGCAGGGGTCAGAGAACAGGGCAGGTCTACTGAGGGCAACAGGGTCACAGCCACCAGGGTCCAGTTGACATCCAGAGGCCTCCTCGCTGCCCTCTTGCCCAGGCAATGGGGAGCCTGTGGCACAGGCTTGGTAGACTGGCTTGGGCACTGCCAGTGGCAGCCTGGGTATGCATAAGCCTGGGGGCTGAAGGGTAAGAGCTCCACAGGGCCAAGTCCTGCACCTTCTCAGAGCTTTCTGTGGGTAGAGGAGGCAGTTGGTCAGCAGGCTGTCTGCCCAAAGCAGGGGTCCTGCCATGTTGGTGAGGTACAGGGGTGGGTATGATGTCCAGGATGCCAGCTGCTCTGACCCTGCTTTGGGCTGCCTCATCCACCACCAAGGTGCAGGAGAAGTAAGCCCCCTTGTAGTCACAGCAGTCCTGGCTGCCAGCAGAGAAGGGTGGGCAGGGACTGGACCCTGAGTCGGCCTCCAGGCAGGACAACTTCCCATGCATCAAGGGTCCATCAAAGGGTCCCCAGGGGCTGCTTCTCTGCCATCACAGCAAAGGTGTCAAAGTCTCCAGAGCCCTTTCTACTCAACTGTGGACCTGCAAGGTGCTGGGCCTTGAGCTGCATCCTCCAATGCTGCCCGAGATCCCTGGTCCCCATCTGGTTGGGCCTTCCCGGAAGTCCTGGCGATCACCAGCTGGGAGCCACCCAAGGCTCTGTGCTTGGCACCTTTTACTTCAATTTCAACCTAACCTGTATTCTTTTATTGCCAAAGTCTCAGGTAAGGTCAAGACATTCCCTCTAGGCATGAGTCCCCTACTTGACATGATGTGTCTTTTTTTTTACTTAAACCACACCCACAATACCTCATCTCTAATTTCTAGTTACAGCTTTGCTAAACCTGGGAAACGGCTGC
Source organism: Erethizon dorsatum (assembly GCA_028451465.1). Taxonomy (NCBI): domain Eukaryota; kingdom Metazoa; phylum Chordata; class Mammalia; order Rodentia; family Erethizontidae; genus Erethizon; species Erethizon dorsatum. Next base: position 53,825,235 of record CM051828.1, read on the forward strand.
AAAGCCACTTTTCCCACACACTCTTATCATTCACAGCTGCTTCATCCACACCTAATTCAGCAGAATTTTTTGTGTTTACCAATTTACCATGACTGTTTCCAAATATTCAACTACATTTTACATAGAAGCAGCTTTTTCACTCATATTTTTAAAGTTTCCATTTAATTAAAGTGCTTATTTGTAGCCCAGACACAACTGGCCAAAAAACAACTGGCTTTGAGAAAAGCATGTTCTACGGCGGGTTCACTTTGCGGGAGGGATGGAGCTGTGTTTTGCAAAGGGAAATAGGAATGTTAGTTCATCCAGAGTCTGTTGGGAAAGTTCATTTCTGAGATGTTTTCATGTGAAAACTTCCTACTTGATCCTCACAGCTGTATTCTATTTTCTACTCTGTATAGATAAGAAAGCCTCAGAGCGGTAAGTGGCTTGTCCAAGCTCACTTTGCTAAAGTGAATGGCTTGGATTTGAACTCTTGCTGTGCTGGCTGGCTGACTGACATCAAAGCTTGCAACCTTAAATTACAGCGCCATTTATCAAGTTTGGCTTTCTCAACCTGAAAGAACACATAAACAACGCAGCATTTCCAAAAGCACACGAAACAAAAATCTAACTGCAATCTCTCAATTCTTTGATATTATAAAGTAACAAAAAAGCTACATGAACAATAAATTATTAAAACTGAGCCACATGGTGACAGCAATAGCCTACTTACAGTTTGAATCTTATTAATCTTACAACAAAGATGATATGTCATTCAATGACATACAAAATTGTGCTACATGGCTATTAGAACAAAGTAGTAAATTACTCATTAAAAATTGATGCATATGTCAGATTAAAGGTTTTGGGGGTCTTCTGGGGAATATCCAGAGGATAAGAGGAAGGATCACTATGACTGCATTTCTGTTTCTTTTTCAAGAAGGTGCCTAACACCATGTCTCCCTCCCTCTCTACTTTCTGATCTTCAGTAAGCTTGTTTGACCCCTCAAATAATGCTGACCTCAGAACCACAATATCTGCCCTGTCCCCAGTACTAATTATAGAAGTGCCAAACCTGTTTTCTAGGTGCTTTTTACTTCTCTTTTTCTTTTTTCTTTTTTCAGTATTGAGAATTGAACCCATAACCTTGCACTTTGGCTTTTCATATTTACGTAATTTTAAACTCACAGAGAGTTTCTAAAATAACACAAAGAATCATCATATATCATTTAATCAGATTTTCCAACTCTTAACATTTAACCACATTCGTGTTCTAAACATTTTTCTTTTTCCTGCTCTCTCTCTCTCCCTCTTTCCCACCCTATCTATGTATAAATTATTTGAACTTTTGTTTGTCAGTTACAAACATATGATCCTTTACCCTGTAAACATTTCAGTGTATATTTCCTAAAAATGAAACTTTTTCTTATCAGCAAACTAACATCAATGTAACACTATTAATTAACCTATAGACCCCATTCACATACCGGCAGTTGTGCTAGTAATATGCTTTATAGCAAAGATTATACTGCATGGCTTAGTCACTTTTGTCACGCCTAGGACAATATACCTGATCCCCAAGTAAAAGGAGAGGTTTATTTTGGCTCATGTTTTAGGAATTTCTGTCCTTGCGTGGTCAACTGGCTCCAAGCATGGTGGCATGGTGGAAGAGTCTGGTGGAGGAAAGTTGCTCACATCGTGGTGGCCAGGAAGTAGAGAGAGAGAGAGAGAGAGAGAAAGGATGACGCTGAAGAGGGAGATATACCCTTCCAGGGCACAGCTCCAATGACCTGTCTCTTCTGACCAGATCCTACCTCCTAACAGCAAGCCCCATAATCCAGTCACCTTCCAAAAACCCAACCTGAGTGCACGAGGCTCTTAGAGGACATCTAAATATAAACCATAACACTGTATTAGTCACTTTTTCATTGCTGGGACACAATACTCAACACCCAAAACTAAAAGGAGGAGTTTATTTGACTCACAGTTTCAGAGGGCTTAGTCCACGGTAGGCCAGCTCCAAGGCAGAAATGGTATGGGGGAAGGTCATGGCAGAGGAAAGCGTCTCAACCTATCACAGCCAGGAAGCAGAGAAGGAAGGGAGGCCACGGGGTCAGGATACACCCTTTCAGATTATCCTCTATGACCTGCCCTCTCCAATCAGGCCATACCTCCTAACAGCACATGAACGCATCAATGAATCAATCCATGAGTGTAGCACCTCCATAATCCAATTGCCTTCTGAAAGCCTATCTCTGAATATATGAGACTGTTTGGGAACATTTTAGATCTAAGCCATAACACACACTTTGCATGTAATTGTTGTGTGTTTTTTTTTTATCTGTCGGTATCTTAGAATGTTCCTCATGTCTTTGTGCTTCATGATATTGACACTTTTTAAAGAATATAGGCCAGTCATTTTGTAGAATTACCTCCATTTGAGCTTGTGTGATATTCTCCCAATGAGATTCAGCTTATCCCTTTTGTTAGGAGAACCTCTGTTGTGAAATGCTGCTGGGTTCAGCTCAGTGCAGTGTTTCAGGAGGCACAGAGAGTTATTCTCTGCCATTACTGGTGAAGTGAACTTTAATCACTTGGTTAAGGTGATGCCTAACATCATCGTTTTCCCTTTTTTTTTTTTTTTTTTTTTTTTTTTAATTTTTATTTTAAAGAGAAGAAAAAACAAAACAAATCAAAAGAAGAACAAATTTTCAAAACAACATAATAGGAGGGTAACAATGGTTAATACATTATGTATTACTATCTTTAAGTTAGTTATTCAGGACACCAGACATTAGCATTCAATTGTCCAAACATTATTGGCACAAACCTTACTCTTCAATGAACTAAGTAAAAATGGTAGTGTATCTATCTTAACCATCTTATATATATATATACAATTTTTTTTCCCTTTCCCTTCTTTCTTTTCCCTATTCCAGTCTCTCTTTCCTTTTTACCAGTTTCTTTTTGATTCACCATATCTATTGTACATTTTGGATCTTATTTACTCTTTCAGTTTCTCATACTAGAGAGATAATACGATGCTTACACATGTGCTTCTGGTTTATTTCACTTATGAGTATTTTCTCGAGTTGCATCCATTTACCTATAAAAGTCTCCAGTTTATCCTTCTTCATGGCTGAATAGTACTCCATTGTATAAAAATACCACATCTTTCTTATCCATTCCTCAGTTGATGGGCATTTGGGTTGTTTCCAAGATCTGGCTATTACAAATTGTGCTGCTATAAACATGGGTGCACATATATCGCTGTGGTACGATGTTTTTAATTCTTCTGGAAAGATGCCCAGAAGGGGAATAGCTGGGTCAAATGGGACCTCCAACCCTAGTTTTTTGAGGAATCTCCACACTGACTTCCACAGTGGCTGTACCAGTCGACACTCCCACCAACAGTGAAGAAGGGTTCCTTTTTCCCCACAGCCCCTCCAGCATTTGTTATTAGTTGATTTCTTAATAGTAGCCATTCTTTCTGGGGTGAGATGGTATCTCAGTGTTATTTTAATTTGCATCTCTCGAATGACTAGTGATGTTGCACGTTTTTTTGTATATTTGTTTGCCATTAGTATTTCTTCATCTGAGAAATGTGTATTCATCTCAGATGCCCATTTTTGGAGTGGGTCTTTAAATTTGGGAGGTCTGATTTTTTTGAGTTCTTTATATGTTCTCGATAGTAATCCTTTGTCTGAGGAACAGCTGGCAAACATTTTTTCCCACATTGTGGGTTGTCTTTTCACTCTGTTGGTGGTTTCTCTTGCTGTGCAAAAGCTTTTTAATAAGATGAGATCCCAGTTATTGATTCTTTGAGATAGTTCCCATGCGGTTGAGTTTTTATTCATAAAGTCTTTGCCTACACCAATGTCTCCAAGGGTTTTACCTATCCTACCTTCCAGCAGATTTAATGTTTCTGTTTTAATATTTAGATCTCTGATCCATTTTGAATTTAGTTTAGTGCATGGTGAAAGATATGGGTCTAGTTTTAATCTTCGGCATGTGTAGAGCCAGTTTTTCCAGCACCATTTATTACTGTGCTGGCTGCCAAACAGTATATCTGCGACTTTTGAATAAAGAGAACTTTCTGGAATTTTACTGTAACAGTCATAGGAAGTTTAGGGAATAAGTGGCAGAATTGAGAAGGGCATAAGACCCCATTAATTTTCAGGGAAGTCTCAGTGTGTAGTTTAATCTGAGAGCTTTATTAAGGTCTATTAGCATCTTGAGAGCAGCAGTTTGGATGAAAATGGCAGAGCAATGGATCATGTGTTAGATGGTCATGAAGGAAGGTGGGGCTGGGAGAGGGAAATCAGTGTACTCTGGAGGTAGGTGCCAGACCTAGAGGGGGGCACTGGGTGGGAAAGGGATGCAGAAAGAGACCTCCCCACAGGGACAAACTTGGTCTGCTCCTGCAGATGTTGGTCTCAAAATCTGGGGGCATAACTTAAATGCTTCTGTGAGATGCAGCTCCACTAATCACTTGTAATGTTCACAGCGACAAGTCTATGAAGAAGGTGAAGGGGTGCCAGGGTGGAGTGGGGGAGTAGTCTCCATGAGCAAACAGACCATCAGTCCCACTTAAACCGGACAAGGCATCCACCCAGACAAGTGTGGATAAGTAAATACTTGGCTGTAGTACTTATAGGCTATCCACTAAGTTTTCTACTCAATTTGCCTTTTCTCCTCCTCCTCTTATTCTTTCTTCTTTTGTCCTCTCTCTGCCCTCTTCTTTCTTCTTTCCTCCCTCCCTTCCCCTCTCTCTCCCTCCCTCCTCCAGTGTTGGGGTGGAACTCAGGGCCTCACACATGCTAGGCAAGTGCTTTACCCCTGAGCTACACTTCTACTACTTACTCTTTTAAGCTCCACACTCCTTGATGAAGGAAAGGCCACCAAAGTCAGTTCTGTGTGGCAATGACATACACTTAGTCCCTGGAAGGAAGTCTCACTTAGTGGGTTGGATTCTGCCCGAGATCTGTGGGGAGTGGCCTTGGGTCCAAACTCTCTGCTTCCAGCTCTGTATATGTCTGGAACCTGACCTCAGTAGAGGTCTTCCGGCTACTGGTCTTTTTCCTTAAATACAGGTCTGTCCTGTTCTAACCATGCTCTACTGTATATGCCAGAGGGTCACTTTTACTTCATAAGAGTGCTCTGCCATCCACTGGCCTGGAGATAGCCAGTCTTCCCCCCATGACTGCTGGACTATTGTCCACCCAGGACTCTTGTGTTTGAGAAAGTAGCATGTGTGTATACTTAGTGTGTGTAAAGTGATAAGGATTAAAAAAAGTTAAACCTGTATTACCAGGGAAAATGGTAAACTTTGGCACAAATGATTACAAATCCCAGGGAATTAATTTGAAAAAGAAGAAAGATCATCAGAACCCTTTCAGGCTACAGAAGAATTTTAGCAATCTTTAGATCAGATTGGTATGAAGTACTGTTTATGCATATATTACTGCAAAAACAATTTCTCAAATGTTGATAGAGCATTAATGTGTGTCAGATGGAAAATGTACCCATGGTCAAATAGGATTGGAGACTTTGAGTTAAGCCTGTTTCACAAGGCTCTAGGTGGCAAAGTGATGTTGTGGATCTTCATGGAAGGGCTAAGTGTGTATTGTCCCAACTCCCAGGTGATGGGTATGCTGAGATGCATCCAGAACCAGATATCAAATAGGAAACATCTTTATGTGAGTAGAGACTTTCCAGAGCTACAAACTGAACATTACACCCTACACAGAATTCAGAAATGTTGGTTGTTCATGAACTGTTAACTTAGGACAGAGTCACTACTGACAAGCCAATGGTGGCCAGGAATGTCATGAGTCTTTGAGGTTCCTGAAACCATACTCTCTGATGTGCTGCTTCCTTGTTCACTGTTACAGATATGATGGCAAAATTAAAGTGTGAATATGGACATGATGTATGTGGGTGTCAGAGCCCCATTTCCAGTCTTCTTCTTCTCCAAGCTTTGTGCCAGCCCATGTTGTTCATGAATCATTAGGGGTCCTTTGGGTTTGGGATAATGCCATTGCCTCTCATTCATCTGCCAACCCTCTCATTCAGCCGTTGTTTCCATTTCCTTGTGCTGCCATATGCCAGGACAAAGAGGCAGTGCTTTATTCAATTCTGCAAAAGCAGTTTGATGGCAGCCATCGTGAAGACAGAGCTAGATGAGGATGTTTATGTGATGTTGATAATGAGTGTATATTCTGCTAGCATTCTTTATTTGCATCAGCCAGTGTGGTATCATTTTGTGCGTATATGTATGCATACATGTACATGTTGGATTTGATGACTATCTAGGAAGATTAGTTTCTCAGGCCAGGCTGCCCTTGAATTAACTTAGCCTCACATGCTCCTTCTATTTTTTGTCTTGGTAGGAGGCATTAACTGAATCTGGGACAACTATAGAGCTGGTCTGATGGCATGCTTTAATCATTTTGTTACTTCTTGTCCATGGCCACTTTTGGTGTGAGACAAGAACTATTTCATGGGAATCGGTAGATTCTAAATATGTGTGGAGAGGCGCTGTTTTGCTTTAACATGAACCTCAGTGGTGTGTCTTCCCCAAATGTGTTAGACCAACAACACAGTAAGGCCATGAGCCCAGCTGAAGTGTTGTGGAGACCTCCACGGCTTTATTGTAGTCATTTTAAATTCCTTACCACCAATCCAGAGAAATGCAGAAAATTCGAGCATTCCTCTAGGTCACTAGTGAAACTTCAAATGTCTTCTAAAATGTAGACTCCAGGGCCGGTGAGATGGCTCAGCGGTGTAAGCGCCTGCCTGGCAAGTGCGAGGGCACGAGTTCAACTCCCGGAACCCACATACAAAAAAGGGGCCGGTGATATCGCTCAGCGGCACGGGTGCCTGCTGGTGCGCAAGGTCCTGAGGTCGACCCCCAGTACCCACAAATAAAATAAAATAAAATGTAGAGTTCATCTCAGGATGGCTTTATGGTTTCCTTTGATGCTGGGTGTGTCTCTTTGTTGATCTAAATAGTTTATGTGTGTCTGTTCCTTGGAAGTCCTGTTGTTTTTATCAGTTATCGTTAGCTCTGAGATTAGAGCTACCCTAAAAATATACCCTCCTCTGACAGATAATATTTGGCTTTTACTTAGAGAATCTTTAGATCAGATTTTGGGCAGGATTCAATGTCACATGAGGGAAAAGTTAATTCATAGCTAGAATTTAAGACCATACTTACTTACCTTACAGCTCAACAGGAACATTTTAACTGAACGAGTATGATTTTGAACCTGAATTGCTCATTTCCATGGCCCAAGAGTGTCAGAAGATCTTTCTTCTGGATAAACTATACTTCATTTGGCCACTTTTCATCTGTTCAGTGACTTCCATTTAGCTCATACAAGTCATGGGAATGCAGATAGCTTTGGTGAATGCCTCAAGGACTCATCCGCAAGGGCAGGCACCATCACTGCTGTTTTTTTTTTTTTTTTTTTTTTTTTAAAGAGAAGAAAAAACAAAACAAATTAAAAAAAAAGAACAAATTTTCAAAACAACATAATAGGAGGGTAACAATGGTCAATGCATTACGTATTATTATCTTTAAGTTAGTTATTCAGGATACCAGACATTAGCATTCAATTGTCCAAACATTATTGGCTCAAACCTTAAGCTTCAACGAACTAAGTAAAATTGGTAGTGTATCTATCTTAACCATCTTATATATATATATATACAATTTTTTTTCCCTTTCCCTTCTTTCTTTTCCCTATTCCAGTCTCTCTTTCCTATTGACCAGTTTCTTTTTGATTCACCGTGTCTATTGTACATTTTGGATCTTATTTACTCTTTCAGTTTCTCATACTAGAGAGACAATACGATGCTTACACATGTGCGTCCAGTTTATTTCACTTACGAGTATTTTCTTGAGTTGCATCCATTTACCTATAAAAGTCTCCAGTTTATCCTTCTTCATGGCTGAATAGTACTCCATTGTATAAAAATACCACATCTTTCTTATCCATTCCTCAGTTGATGGGCATTTGGGTTGTTTCCAAGATCTGGCTATTACAAATTGTGCTACTATAAACATGGGTGCACATATATCGCTGTGGTACGATGTTTTTAATTCTTCTGGGAAGATGCCCAGAAGGGGAATAGCTGGGTCAAATGGGACCTCCAACCCTAGTTTTTTGAGGAATCTCCACACTGACTTCCACAGTGGCTGTACCAGTCGACACTCCCACCAACAGTGAAGAAGGGTTCCTTTTTCCCCACAGCCCCTCCAGCATTTATTATTAGTTGATTTCTTTATAGTAGCCATTCTTTCTGGAGTGAGATGGTATCTCAGTGTTGTTTTAATTTGCATCTCTCGAATGACTAGTGATGTTGCACATTTTTTTGTATATTTATTTGCCATTAGTAATTCTTCATCTGAGAAATGTGTATTCATCTCAGATGCCCATTTTTGGAGTGGTTCTTTAAATTTGGGAGGTCTGATTTTTTTGAGTTCTTTATATGTTCTCGATAGTAATCCTTTGTCTGAGGAACAGCTGGCAAACATTTTTTCCCACGTTGTGGTTTGTCTTTTCACTCTGTTGGTGGTTTCTCTTGCTGTGCAAAAGCTTTTTAATAAGATGAGATCCCAGTTGTTGATTCTTTGGGATAGTTCCCGTGTGGTTGAGGTTTTATTCATAAAGTCTTTGCCTACACCAATGTCTTCAAGGATTTTACCTGTCCTACCTTCCAGCAGATTTAATGTTTCTGTTTTAACATTTAGATCTCTGATCCATTTTGAATTTAGTTTAGTGCATTGTGAAAGATATGGGTCTAGTTTTAATCTTCGGCATGTGTAGAGCCAGTTTTTCCAGCACCATTTATTAAAGAGGCTATCTTTCTTCCAGCGAATGTGTTTGGCACCTTTGTCAAAGATAAGGTGGCTTAGTATGTCTGGGGTTGTTTCAGCATCTTCTAATCTGTTCCATTGATCTTCAGGTCTGTTTTTTTGCCAGTACCACACTGTTTTTATCACAGTAGCTTTATAGTATAATTTCAAGTCAGGGATTGTGATGCCCCCTGCCTTGCGTTTGTTGCCCAGAACTGCCTTTGCTATTCTAGGTCTCTTCTGATTCCAAATGAATTTTAGGATTGTTTTCTCTAATTCTGTGAGATATGCTGTTGGAATTTTGATTGGAATTGCATTAAATCTGTATAACAATTTTGGAAGTATGGCCATTTTCACTATATTGGTTCTTCCTATCCAGGAGCAAGGGATATCTTTCCATTTTCTGCTATCCTCTTCAATCTCCTTTTTCAGAGTACTGTAGTTTTCAGTGTATAGGTCTTTTACATCCTTTGTGAGGTTGATTCCTAGGTATTTCATTTTTTTGGATGTTATTGTGAAAGGTATTGTTTCCCTAATTTCTCTTTCAGTAAGTTTGTAATTTCTGCACAGAAAGGCTATTGATTTTTGAGTACTGACTTTGTATCCAGCTACACTACTGAATTTGCTTATTAAATCTAGCAGTTTTTTAGTGGAGTTTTTGGGGTCTTCTGTGTAGAGTATCATGTCATCTGCAAATAATAATTTAACTTCTTCCTTTCCAATCATTATTCCCTTTATTTCTTTCTCTTTTTTTTTTTTTTTTTTGTGGGTACTGGGGGGACGACCTCAGGACCTCACGCGCCAACAGGCACCCGTGCCGCTGAGCGATATCACCGGCCCCTTTTTCGTATGTGGGTTCCGGGAGTCGAACTCGGGCCTTTGCGCTTGCAAGGCAGGCGCTTAAGCCGCTGAGCCATCTCACTGGCCCTATTTCTTTCTCTTGTCTAATTGCTCTGGCTAAAGTTTCCAGAACTATGTTGAATAAGAGTGGGGACAGTGGACATCCTGATTTTAGAGGGAAGGCTTTCAGTTTTTGGCCATTTAGTGTAATATTGGCTGCTGGTTTGTCATAGATAGCTTTTACCAGGTTGAGATAAAGACCCTCTATTCCAATTTTCTGTAGGGTTTTTATCATGAAAAGGTGCTGGACTTTGTCAAAAGCTTTTTCTGCATCTATTGAGATGATCATGTGATTTTTGTCTTTGGTTCTGTTAATATGCTGTATTACATTGATTGAATTACGTATGTTGAACCATCCCTGCATCCCTGGGATGAATCCAACTTGGTCATGGTGTATAATCTTCTTGATGATTTGTTGGATTCTGTTTGCCAGTATCTTATTAAGGATTTTTGCATCTATGTTCATTAGGGAGATTGGCCTGTAGTTCTCTTTCTTAGTTGGGTCCTTCTCTGGTTTTGGTATCAGGGTAATGCTTGCTTCCAGGAATGAATTTGGGAGTATTGCTTCCCTTTCAATTTCATTAAAAAGTTTGAAAAGTAGTGGCGTTAGGTCTTCTCTAAATTTCTTGTAGAATTCAGCAGTGAATCCATCAGGGCCTGGGCTTTTCTTTGTTGGGAGGTTTTTAATTACATCTTCAATTTCATTGGTTGATATTGGTTTATTTAGGATTTTTAAATCTTCTTGATTCAGCTTTGGTAATTCATACGAATCTAGGAATCTGTCCATTTCTTCTGCATTTTCCATCTTAGTAGAATATAGATTTTTAAAATAGGTATAGATGATCTTCTGGATTTCTGCAGGGTCCGTCGTGATATCACCCTTTTCATTTTCAATTGCATGGATTTGAGTCTTTTCTTTTCTTTTTTTAATAAGGTTGGATAAGGGTTTGTCAATCTTATTTATTCTTTCAAAGAACCAACTTTTTGCTTCATTGATTCTTTGTATTATTTTTTTAGTCTCCAATACATTAATTTCTGCTCTGATCTTTATAATTTCCTCCCTTGTACAGGCTTTTGGCTTAACCTGCTCTTCTTTTTCTAGAAGTTCGAGGTTCGCCATTAAGTTGTTTATTTGCGCTTGTTCTATTTTCCTAATATAAGTATTTAATGGTATAAATTTCCCTCTTAGGACTGCTTTCATTGTATCCCATAAGTTCCGGTATGTTGTACTGTCATTATCATTCAGTTGTAGAAATTGTCTAATTTCTTCCTTAATTTCATCTGTGACCCATTGGTTGTTCAGGAGGGTGCTATTTAATTTCCATGTGTTTAGGGAGTTTTTGTGATTTCTTTTGCCATTGATTTCCAATTTCATTGCACTATGGTCTGATAATATGCATGGGATAATTTCAATTCCTTTGCATTTACTTAAGCAGGTTTTATGAGCTAGTATGTGGTCTATTTTGGAGAACGTCCCATGTGCAGCTGAGAAGAATGTGTATTCTGATGTTGTGGGGTGGAACACTCTGTAGACATCTACTAAGTCCATTTGTTCAAAAGTTTGGTTCAGTTCTATTATTTCATTATTGATTTTCTGTCCAGTTGATCTGTCTTTTTGTGACAGTGGAGTATTGAGATCTCCCAATATAATTGTATTAGTGCTTATTTGATTTTTCATGTCCTTTAGTACTTGTTTTATATAGTTGGGTGCATTGGTATTTGACGCATATATATTTATGATCGTTATCTCTTCCTCTTGGATTGTTCCCTTTACAAGGATGTAATGACCGTCTTTATCTCTCTGAATCATTCTTGGCTTGAAATTCGCTTTGTCTGCAAAAAGAATAGCTACCCCTGCTTTTTTCTGGGTTCCTGTTGCATGGAGTATTGTTTTCCATCCTTTGACTTTCAGTCTATGAATTTCTTTCTGAATTAAATGTGTTTCTTGTATACAGCATATTGTTGGATCTTGCTTCTTGATACATTTTGCCAGTCTGTGCCTTTTGATCGGTGAATTGAGACCGTTAACATTGATGGTTAAAACTGATATGTATTGACTTATACTTGTCATGATATTTTCCTGTTGTTGGTACCCACTCTTTTTTTTTCCCCCTTTCCCATCACTGCTGTTTTTAAAAGTCAAAAGTGATTGAATACTGGCAAATGTACATGGTTCAATGGACTACAAAAGTATTGTACTTAATATTAACTCTATCTTAACTATAAATACAGACAACCTTTTAATCTATTCTGTGATAAATAAAATATAAAGAAAATATTGAAAAAAATAAAGACTGGAGATGAAATGGGATTACTATGTAACTTCTCTTGGAGCTTAGTGCATGAAAAATTAACTTGGAACCAATACAGGTGGGATCGGGAACATGGAAATGCAACTTAATTTTTAAACTCCTGTCTCTTACTTACTCTGGTCTTGGTGATCTTTGGAGAATGTCTGTTACTACACAGATTTTGTTTAAGTAGTTGGAAAGAAACATGGAATAATATGATAGTTGTGATAATACTGGGATAAAAAAGACACAATACTATTTTCTAATGCATTATTTCACCACTCTTGATAAGAAATCTAAGAGATAGGGAAGGTAGTTGTGATTTCCTCTTCATTTTTTCAACAAGAGGGAAGATAACCAACAGGTATGGAGTGATAGGCATCATTTAAGGGGCATTGCATATATTAGGTTATTTAATTTTCAAAGCCACACCAATACATGTTAGTCAGATTTCCATTGCTATGACAAAATACCTAAGATAAGCAACTTTAAGGTGAAAAGATTTATTTTGGCTCATGGTTTCAGAGGCTTCGATCCATAGTCTCTTGGCCACATTGCTTTGGACCTGTGATGACAGTGTACTGTGGCAGGGAACATGCAGTAGATGAGGCTGTTCGTCTTGTGGCAGCCAGAAAGAAAATCAGGAAGGGATGGGGTCCTAAGACCCCCTTTAAGGGCATGACACCAGTGACCTAACTACCTTCTGCTAGGCCTCACCTGCTAAAGCTGCCACTATCTCCCCATAGTGCCACAGGCTGTGGACCGAGCCTTCCGTACATGGCCATTTGGGACACATTTAAAATTCAAACCATAGTATATGGCTCATTTTAGAGATGAAATTGAGCATTGTCCAAGGTCACACAACTAATGAGCAGGCCTCTGGGAACTGACTCTGGGCTCCTGAACCAGAGCCGGTGTGCTTCGCAGTGACCTCAATGCCATCATTCAACTATGATCCTCCTCATCTGTCCATTCTGTGCCTCAAATATAGGTCGCATCCCACACTGGTGTGGCACAGGCATAACTAAGATGATCCTGTGTTCCCTCAAGTCGAGGACAGTGCTTTGCTCGTCTTTGTATTCCCATGCTTACTATAGTGCCAGGCCAAGAATGATGCTCAGTGAGTATCTGTTAGATGAGTGAGTAGTTCAGTATATTAAAAATTATTTCTATAAAAAATTTGTATTTTTATGTATCAATAAATCCTAAGTTATCTGGAATGTCAGCTAGCCACAAAACAAGTAGCCTTTCTTTAAGAGCAAGAATATTGGAAGGCTGAGGCAGGAGGATCTTAAGTTCAAGACCAGTCTGGGGTGCATAATGAGACCCTGTTTCAAAAAACAAATGGTTGGGGGGGGTGTTGGTAGAGGAAGAGGGAAGGAACATTGTACAGAAATTCTAAGATCTCTGTGTTGGCCTTTTGACAGCATTTGTTAGCTGTGGAATCTTGGTTTCTCATTTTTGTAAAACAAGGGTTGCCCTAACAGCATCTCTAGTAACTTGTAGTTCTCACATTCTATGCTTTTCACAGAAAAACTTACCATGAGAGTTTTTATCTTCAGTTCAAAGCACTTTACCTTAGAAATAATTCATTGTAGCATAGAGCAATGAATCAAGCAGTATAAAGCAATTTTTGCTTAGGCCAATTCAAAAGTGGCTTTTCATTTCGGTGAGGAAAAACATTTGGTGGTCATCTGCAATCAAAAGAAATGGTAAGAAAATTGCATGCAGTAAGGAATTTTAACCTTCACTAATTTTTATAAACCAGTCCAACTGGATACCTCGGGTAAATGGATAGAAAGAAAACCTTAGGGTGACTAGAAAACCAACACTACATCTTCTAAAGTTCCTTTAAGTAAGCACATTTGGAGATCTGAACCTGAAAGTTCAGAGCACTACTGAAGTGTACAGCACACAAACCCGATTGAGAACAAATAATTACAAGAGATCGTTGTTCAAGTTTTACTTATTCCTTTGGTAGACCTCAATTCCTTTGGTTGACCCCAAGAGAAAAATGTACCAGAGAAATGGGCTCAGAAAATGATTTTGAATTAATCAAACTATAGTAATCAAATACCTTAGGCTAAACATAGATTGAGGGAAAAAATAGAAATTTTAGGACAATTTATTAAAATAAGTTGAAGTGAGCAAACTTATGTGTGTCCTGTATATGATACATGCTATGGTTTGATCTTAAGTGTTACTCAAACGATATATGAAAGTCTTGGTCTCTAGTCAGTGGTAACCAGGAGGTGGTGGCACCTTTAGGAGGGAGGACCTCATGGAAGTAAGTTAGGTCACTGAGGGTGTGTCCTTCATGGGGATATTGGGACCCTGCCTCCCCCTCCACACACATACACAGAATGAAAGCAGCTTCGCTCTCCCGTATGCTCCCCACCCTTATGTGCTGCCAACCCCCCATGGACTGAAACCTCTGAAACTCTGAACCAAAATAAACCTGCCTTCTTTTTAAGTTGATTTTCTCAGGTATTTTATCACAGCCAGAGAAAGCTGACCAACAAGATATGTGTGACAGGGCCGGTGAGATGGCTCAGCGGCATAAGCGCCTGCCTTGCAAGTGCGAGGGCCCGAGTTCAACTCCCGGATCCCACATACGAAAAAGGGGCCGGTGATATCGCTCAGTGGCACGGGTGCCTGTTGGCGCGCGAGGTCCTGAGGTCGTCCCCCCGGTACCCACAAAAAAAAAAAAAAAAAAAAAAAAAAAAAAAAAAAAAAAAGATATGTGTGACATAAGTACAGAAACAAGAAATAGGAATGGGGACCCCTGAGAAAGCTCTACTGAGAGCCGCTAAAGGATTCAGGCAGCATTCATGGAGCAGTAGATTTCAAGGCCCAGACAGTACCTGCAATGCTCCCCTCACAAGAAGTAGGGGGATTCAAACACACCATCAGTTTTCTGAACACTGGATTCTATTTCCAGCTTTCCATTAATTAATACATCTTGCTTGCATGCCTTAGGTTGTACTAATGACAAACAGTGGCCTTGCTCATAGCTAATGTCAAATGGAAAAATAGCTATAGGATTGGTGATAAAATGAAAATGAACCCTATAGCTATTAGGGCTTTGGAGACTTTAGAGACAGGGCTTAATTGGAAGCTCCTGATACTTTCTGAGTTATCATCATCTCCATAGCCAAAGTTTCCTTCACTTTAAAAAGAATCATATCAGAAAGCTTTGTATTAGGACAAATATAACTATAGATGCTTTTATACATTTTGTGCTGTATATGCTACACAAAGCAATATGTTAGACATCACATTTTTTTTTTTTTTTATTGTGGGTACCGGGGGGTCGACCTCAGGACCTCGCGCGCCAACAGGCGCCCGTGCCGCTGAGCGATATCACCAGCCCCTTTTTCGTATGTGGGATCCGGGAGTCGAACTCGGGCCCTCGCGCTTGCAAGGCAGGCGCTTACACCGCTAAGCCATCTCACCGGCCCAACATCACATATTTTTAATAAAAGCTTCATCTGTATAAAACTGTGATATATTTGACCATAGACTGAAACCATCTGTATATGGTCATAACACTACTTTTTTCCCCCAGTGAAAATCAGTGAGACATTTCCACTTTTCTCTTTGGTGGCATAGCTGAAGAACCAGAGGAGGAGGAAAAGCCAGGAAAGGGCACAAAAGGCAAGGAATGGACTGGGCATATCACCTGCACATTTTTGTTTCATCTCACTACAGTGAAATATCGAGAAACAAAGGGATGAAATCGCTGTCTTATGTCATTTAACTAGCAAGGGGTTCTGGACTGGAACACAAGCTGTGTTGTCCAGGCTGACTCCAAACTCCTGGGCCAAGGGATCCTCTTGCCTCAGCCTCTTGTGTGACTGGGGTTATAGGCACACACCACTGCACCCAACTAAATGTTTTCTTTTTCCAGGGTTGAGGGTTGCACACAGGCTTTGCACATGTCAAGAGTTCACTCTACCACTGAGCTGCATCCCTATCTCTGAACACAGGCTGTTTGAATCCAGGGCTTAGGTATCACCCCCTGCTTTCTTCATTTTCATCATATGCCAAGCAGGATACTTGCTTTATATTGTTGTATTTGCTGCTCATAAAAATTGTTTGCAGTTGGTATTATCAGTCCCTAGCTCGCAGTTGTGGAAGTAAGGCTCAGAGAAGATAAGCAACTTGCTCAAGGTCACACAGCCAGTAAATGACAGGAAAGAATAATTATCAAATTCATGCATTACTTTTGTGTAAATATATTATTACCTGCAACTTCATGTTTAATCAAGTTTAATTACAAGTCTGTTTTTGTACTAGGGTGGTAATTGTAACTTTCTGGTATGAAATTCTATGCTCAAGAAATTTGAGGGTGCTCAGAGCAGCTCAGTAATACAGCACAAAAGCACAAAGCTCTGACTTCAATAATAGCAGCAAAGAATACTGATGATGGTGATGATGATAATAATAATAACAAAATGAAATAAGTTTGAGGACATTTGTGAAAACCAAATACAATTAGTTAACATTTGCTAATGGTCTTTGTCATCATTTGTAGCTAAAGAAACCACAAATTTTATTTTTTAAGCAAAACCTAAATAATAATTTAATTTGTTGATTATACATTCTTTCTATTTCTATTAGTTAACTTGTGTCCTATTCTTGTGAATCCTCAACCGTTTAACTGGTGGCCTAGTATGCTGCTGTGTAGTATCTGATGGTTCATCATTGTATTGGAAAAAAGATAAAATCATTTCAAAGAAGGTATGATAAATACGAATAAAATTGTATGCCATCAAAACTAAAGAATCTATAGTTAATAGATTAATAGTTAGAGAGATTCCTATTTTCCTATTAAATAAAAAAGTAATAGCCTGAATAAAACACACGTATAGAGTGGTAGCGAGGGGAGAGAGAGTACAAATGAAAAAAAAGTCAGTAGAAAGGGGATTTGTGCTCTAAAATAAACATCGAGGTGGGGATGTAGCTCAGTGGCAGTGTATTTGCCAAACGTGCACAAGACCCTGATTTCCATCCCCAGCACTGTGAAAGGAGGGTGGGGTTTATTTTGTAATGATGTTATCAGAAAGAGTAGTTCTGCAAAAGAGTCACTAAAATTCTCTTTATTTTCATGCAAAATTGCACCTATAATTATAACATGTTCTAGTACTTGGCTAAAGTTTAGTTGCCTTTGCCTCTTATGCAGAGCCAAAAAAGAAAAAAAAAAAAAAAATAGAAGCATGGAAAAATTGCACAGCCACTACAGGATGTCCTGTTACATTTATCTGCTTCGACAGACCCATGACTCACTATAGAATTTGACACATCGGAAATGGTTTTATTGTGCAGGGTTTTTCTCTCCTCATAAATATTAAACACATAGATTTGAAGATAACGAGCTATATTTGTCCTAATATAAAGCTTCCTGACATGATTCCTTTTCAACTGAAAGAAACTTTGGCTATGTAGATGATGATAACTCAGAAAGTATCAGGAGCCTCCAATGAAGCCCTGTATCCAAAGTCTCCAAAGCCCTCATAGTTCTCCTTCTTGAGGGGATGATAGGAGGTGTTGTGAGGGAGACATCGCTTGACTGAATGCCAGTGCTTTGCCATTATTGTGCAAAGGCGGGATGGCACCTGCTCAACTAAAAGGCTTCTTCCACTCTTCACCCATGGGAAAGAAATGTATTCTGGGCTGGGGATGCAACGCAGCAGTAGAGAGCTTGCGTAGCATGTGCAAGAACCTGGATTCCATGCAAAACTTTAAAAAGAAAAAAAAAAACTTACCAAAAATCTAATAATAGTAATAAGGCAAAGAAAAGCAGCTTCATGTAAAAAGGAAACACAGCACACTGAATTATGTAATCATTTGAAAAATGAAACAAAACGAACACATGGAGGAGTCCTCTTCCTCTTTAAAAAGCAGTTGTCTGCATTCTCTTGTTTAGGGAGCTGAAAATGTCTCCTCTGCACAAGAACATCTGAGCGCATTACCTCATATGATCTTTCTACTCTCGGTGTAAATCTATTGCCAAACCACATAATTAAAAAGAAGAAGAAACAGTTTAACAAAGGAAATTTTCTCAGCCCAGTCTCTGGAATGTTAAATGATAAAGTTTGGCCTTTGTCCTTGCATCTTCCATCCATGTGCAAAGCAGATATTGACCTCCTTGTGCACGTATGTGTATGTGTAGGGTGTGTGTATAGGTAAGTGTGTGATACATAGAGTGTGTAATTAAAGGTGAGTGTATAGGAATGCTATTTGTATGTGTTGTAGGAGAATGGCTTTTTGTGTACTTATAGGTGTGTGTAAAGACGTTTGTGTATTCCAGGAACATGTGTACAGGCATATATATGCACACAAATGTGTACACAGGGTGTATATACAGAATACTGGTGTTTTAGGATATATGCTGTCTTCAAGGGGGTGGGGGTGGGTAAGTATGTATATATAGGTGTGCTCTGTGTGTTTGTGTGTGTTTATGTAGAAGTATGGGTGTGCAAGCATGTGAATGATGTATCATATGTGTGTATAGATTTGTCTCAGTGCAGATACCTGTGTGTATATGTGTACACATACAATTTAGGACAAACAGCTGGGTTTGATGACTGGATGTCGGTCCACTATGCCAACTAAAATAATGCTGGCCTGTGCAATCCACCCTATAGTATAAGGATGGTATGGGTTGGTTGGTTCACTAGATTTGTGTGTGTAGGGAGTATTCTAGGGGAAAAGCTTTAAAAATGAATCAGCTGTGGGGAGGGGTTAAGACAAAATTAGAAAATAAAATTTACAGAGTGGTTGAGGGCAGATTGTACAGTCTTCCAAATGGAGGCAAGGGGTTGAGACTGTTGAGTGAACAATGGGAAGCCTCTGATGATGCTAGCAGGGGCAAGGAGGTGGAAACACACATACAAACGTGTTTTAAAGAATCAGTATGGTGGGGCTGGGGCTGGGGCTGGGGCTCAGTGGTAGAGTGCCTGCCTAGTGTGCATGAGCTCTGGGTTTGATTCTCCAGCACCAAAAAAAAAAACCACAAAACAAAAACAATACAAACTGGACATGGTGGCACATGCCTGTCATCCCAATACTCGGGAGACTGAGGCAGGAGGATCAGACTGACAGTTGGAGGCCACAGGGAGACCCTGTCTCAGAAAACAAACACAAAGACTCACTGCAGTTTTGCTGTTTCTCGTAGATTGAGGGATTGGATTTGATGATGAGGTGGGAAGTGTGGGGTGAAGGGAGGATAAAGATCCTGTTTATCTGCAGCTGAGAGGTCCCATTTAGAGCTGGACAGAGGTTCAGTTTTCTTCATCCAGAGGACTGGTACTGAGGAGGGCCTTGACCCAAATTTCTACTCTTACCACGTAAAAGCTTGGGAAAATGGTTAAACTCACAAAAACTCAATATTTGAGTTTTACTTGTTTAGCGCTGAACCCAAACTGGTTCTTCCTGTGGTGACAGGGAAAGGATGACCTGCTGCGATGTAGAAGGAATACAAGATACATCTCCTGGACAAAGAGCTGGGTTTGATGACTGGATGTTGGTCCAGCATGCAAATTAAAATAATGCTGGCCTGTGCAATCCACTCTATAGTACAAGGATGATATAGGATGGTTTGTCCATTGGGTATGGATTGTAGTTTGCTGTGATTTGAATATGTCCCCCAAAAGTTCATGTACTGGGAACTTAATTTCTAATTTGTCTGTTGATGGTGTTTGGAGGTGGGACATTTGGGAGATAACTGGGTTAGATGAGGTAAAAAAGATGAGGTCTCCATGATGAATTTAGTGGCTTTGGAAGAAGAAGAAGAAGGAGGAGAAGAGGAAGAAGAGGAAGAAGAAAAAGAAGGTGGAGGAGAAGGAGAAGGAGAAGGAGAAGAAGGAGAAGGAGAAGGAAAATAGGAGGAGGAGGAAGGGGAAGAAGAAGAAGGTGGAGAAGGAGGGAAGAGGGAAGAGGAAAGATAGAAGGGGAGGGAGGAAAGAAGGAGGAGGAGGAGGAAAGGGAGGGGGAAAGATACCTGAACTGACACCCTCCCATTGTCCTACCATCTGAGGCCTTCCACCATGTTATGATGTAGCAAGATGGCCCTCATAAGGTTTGGTTCCTTGATCTTGGACTTCCAGCCTTCCAAACTGTGATAAATACATTTCTTTTCTTTATAAATTATCCAGTCTCAAGGACTCTGTTGTAGCAACACAAATTGTACTTAGACAATTCCTTTGATTTTTTATCTTATGTTTTATATAAATTACTTAATCTTTTATACAAACATTATAGACTGAATTTTTGTATTTTCTCAAAGTTTATAGGTTGAAATCCTAATTTCCAATGTGATGATACTAGGAGGTGGGGACTTTGGAGGTGATTAGGTTTGTAGATGATTTATGAGGATGGAGCCCTCATAAATGGAATTAGTACCCCTATAAAAGGGACCCCAGAGAGCTCTATTGATCTCTTACTTTTTTTTTTTTTGTGGGTACCGGGGGGTCGACCTCAGGACCTCACGCGCCAGCAGGCACCCGTGATGCTGAGCGATATCACCGGCCCCTTTTTTGTATGTGGGTTCCGGGAGTCGAACTTGGGCCCTTGCGCTTGCCGGGCAGGCACTTAAGCCGCTGAGCCATCTCACCGGCCCTTGATCTCTTTCTACCATGTGAGGACACAGCAAGAAGTATGAAGTCTGCAACATGGAAGAGGGCTGTATCTGAAAGCTTTGCATTACTGCAGCAAAATGTCTGAGGCAGCTAACATTGTAAAGAGTAAAGGTTTATCTAGCTCACAGTTTTAGAGGTTCAAGATCACGCTACCTGCAAGGGCTCAGTTCCAATATGGATTTTATGATGAATGTCAGATAACAGGTGGCAATGGCAGGAGAGCATGTTGGGGCAGGTGGTCACATATCAAACAGGAAGCAAAGAAGATGAGATGGGGCCAAACTCAGGGTTTCATAACAATCCACTCATGAGAACTACCAAGAGGACCCAGGAGAACTATTTTCCAAAACATACTCCCAGTGATCTAAGGACTTTCCAAAGATTCTACCATCTTCCAGTAGTGCCACCCTGCATGTTAAGCCTTTAGTTACAGTTGATCCTCGAAGGTCACTCAGACCACACCGAAGACAGCAAGGTCTCTTTCCAGAACCCAACTATGCTGCACCCTGACCTCAAACTTCCAGGCTCTGCAACTGTGATGAGCTTCTCTTGTTTATAAGCCATACAGTCTGTGGAAATTTGTTATGGCAGCCTGAACTGAGTAAGACACCCTATATATCTATAAATAGGAAGAATAAAATTTGACATTTATTTTTCTTTTTCTCCTGCCTTGTCTTCTGGTTTTTCTCCTTGGCTAATAAATATTATTTTTGCATCCTCAAGAGAAAGTGCTGAAGCTTTTGCAAACATTCGGTCTTTTGAATTCATATGTTTATTGCACATGAAGTTATTAGGGAGCATGGCTGTGTACTAGATTCCCTGATAAGTGGAGATGACCCCCATTTTGTAGCAGAGAAAACTGGGTCTCAGCAATAGAGCAACTTTCCCCAGTAGCCCAGGGGCAGGTGATGGAACCTAGCTCTCAGCCTGAGCTGTTGCATTGCCCGCTCTCATTCTCAGCTTGGACAGCTGAGTCAACGCAGAAACCTCTCCTGATGAACAGAAATTAACCTTGACCAGAGGACAGTCAAATAACGCTTTTATTTTATAAAGCATAGAATGCAAATGAGAATGGGATGTCCCCAAACAATGCACCTCTTCAGTTACCTATATACAACATTCTGTACCCAAAATGCTGCCTCATTAGAACACTGAAACTCTAGTGGGAGGACATAGTCTCTGGTTATTTTCAAACATTGTGCCACAAGAAAGAAACAACAGAGATTAGGAAAGAAGATAACCCATTATATGTTTAACATGAAATACAATTTTAAATTAATGATAAAAATTAAAAATTTTTTCTTCTAAAAATAACTTTCTCATTGACTTTGAGGTTGTTGGTAAGTTTTATTTTATTTTATTTTATTTTTGTGGGTACTTTGGGTCGGCCTCAGGACCTCGCGCGACAGCAGGCGCCCGTGCCACTGAGCGATATCACCAGCCCTTTTTTCGTATGTGGGTTCCGGGAGTCGAACTCGGGCCCTCGTGCTTGCCAGGCAGGTGCTTACGCCGCTGAGCCATCTCACTGGCCCCTGGTTGTTGGTAAGTTTTAGACTAATAAATACTAGTTTGTAAAAAGAAGTGAGTTGGAACTGAATGAGAGTAAGTTTGTTTCTGATATGGTCAGTCTAGTTTAAGTGATTTTTTAAAAAGTGAAACTTTTTTTTTTTTTTTTTTTTTCCTTTATGTGGGTACTGGGAAGCGAACTCAGGACCTCGTGCTTGCCAGGCAGGAGCTTATGCCACTGAGCTATATCACCGGCCCCAGAACTGAAACTTTTGATTGCATGTAGGCCTTACAGTTGGGGCAAGGTGGGTGTAATCCCAGCTACTTGGGAAACTGAGGCAGGAGAATCACAAGTTTGATGAAAGCCTGGGCAACTTAGCAAGACTCTGTCTCAATATAAAAATAAAAAAGGTGGGAATATAGTGGTATACTTGCCTAGCATGCTCAATCCTGAAAGAAAGAATGAATGAAAGAAAAAAATCAAAAGAAAGAAAGAAAGAGGGAAGGCAGGAAGGGAAAGAGGAAGGGGGAGGATGGAAGGAAAGAAAGAAGAAAGGACAATGCTGTGAAACAAGGGAATCAAATTTTTAAGAAATAGAAATCTCTCAGTATTGTATTTACATAGTTCAGGACAAAATTAATGCATTTTAAATAAATTAACAATATCTAAAAGCATATTTCTCAAGACATTCAATGCAAACTTAAAATTACAAATTGAATGTAACCACACTACAAATATTGTGGAGAATAAAGTAACAGGAATGCTCAAGCCGGCCCTAGAAGGGAAGGAGGTGGTGAGCTAAGGGCAGACTTGCCTCACTGCACAATTTAGGCTGAGCTTCCCCTCTAATGGGTATGGGGATCATGAACTTGTTTGTTTCTAAATATTTATTATTGCTTTTGTTTCATTTAAGACTAACTTCTTTTGATTTAGAACACAGAGTTTTGCCAAAATGCACACTGTTTTTTTCAGGTAAACCAGCTATTATAGACTGAATCATATCCTCCACAAATTCACACGTGGAAGTCACTGAAGTCACCAGAAAGTGACGGTACTTGGAGGTGGGGTCTTTAAAAAGGTGATTAAGTTAAAATGAGGTCATGAAGTCAGGCCCCCATCCAATATGACTGGTATCCTCACAAGAAGAGGAAGTGGGGACACTGACAGTCACAGAAGGAAGATCCCACTGCAGACAGACAGAGGATGGCCACCCACAGGCCGAGGAGAAAGGTCGCAGGGAAACTCCTTGACCTAGGACTTGTAGACTTCAGACATGCGAAGAAACACATCTGTGTCGTTTAAACCACCCAGTCAATGGGACTTTGCTGTGGCAGCCAGTGCAGCGCTATAACAACCAACCCATACGACAATAAAAGTCAGAGAAGACCCAAATGCTCAGCATCCCCAAACCAGTGGCAGCATTTCCCCTGTCTTCTCCTTCTGCGAAGAGAGAACCATAGATTAAGGAGATTTAGACAGATGGAAAAAGAGTGTGTTACATGTGTGTGCATACACGTGCATCTGTGTGTATAAATGCACGCATATGTGTGTACATAGTCATCCCTTCCTACTCACCAAGAAGGCCTGGGAGCAACAACAGTCCAATCAAAATGCACACACAAGGGCCCAGATCTTGCCTCCTAAACACTGATCCCCTCTGAGAGGATGTAGGACTCTGGGAGAAGCGCGGATTGATTCCAGAGAGGAGGCCAGGCAGGCACAAGTCAAGCTCAGAGCATCTTGTGGAGGCAGAGAGTGAACACTCAAAATGTGATGGGGACAAGGCCAGGAGCCTGCCCTAGAGGGGCTCCCACAAGCCAACGCTGTTCACCTGGAATATAAAACACTGAAAGTAACAATACTGGATTATAACTGACAGAATAAAATAGAAACCACAGGCCTATGCTGTTATTTAAATGACAATGTTAATGTTTGATGAGGAACAAGATATTTACATAGTTTTACATAGTTTCAAAGTCTCTTTCCACAAAATGAATATTGATTATAAAGGGAAAAAGGTAAACATTCAGTGGAAAAGCTTGGCAGATGTAATTTTCATCAAGCGACAAAAGTAACAAGGCGGGCCAGTGAGATGGCTCAGCGGCATAAGTGCCTGCCTTGCAAGCGCGAGGGCCCGAGTTCGACTCCCGGATCCCACATACGAAAAAGGGGACGGTGATATCGCTCAGTGGCACGGGTGCCTGTTGGCGTACGAGGTCCTGAGGTCGACCCCCCGGTACCCACAAAAAAAAAAAAAAAAAGTAACAAGGCAAATTGGTGAAGATATGACATTCTAGGACACAGGGAAGGATGTGTCATCACTTTGATCGTATTCTGCCAGAGGCAGAGCCTGAGTGTAATGAGAAGAAACGTCAGACAGACCCAGATTGTCTATTTTCTATAAAATAACTGGCCTGTAATCTTCCAAAAGGCCAAGGTCCTGAGAGTTAAGGAAAGACGGAGGTACTGTTCCATTGTATACGACCTCAGCTCATTGTGATGCCAGATTCTCATCTGGAATTTTTTTGTTCTAAAAAACATTCTTGAGACCATTGGAAAAACTTGAAGCAGGTCTGAAGATTAGGTGGAAGTAAATCATTGATATTGATTCCCCACGTTTTAATTTTACTTCCTTTTTATGTTTTTTAAAGTCCTGGAGATTAAACCTAGAGCCTCATGAATGCTAGGGATGGACTGGCTGTATCACTGAGCCAGTCCTAATTCTCCACTTTTTATAGTTGTTGTGTAGTTAGAAATTGTATACAAAATATTCAACTGTGATGGAGCTTTAATATAAGGTTTATCATTATTTAAATATGGTGAGCTAACAGAGCAGGGAACAACTGCCATTGGAAAGAGAGATGGTACCCAAGAGGAGGTGCTGTTTATACTCTATCTTATTTTGTTGAAAAGAAAGTTTTGTGTTATTATCTGTTCATTATTATCTTTTTGTAAGAATCATTTGGGTTTATGTTTTTTACTCTACTTTTGAAGATAATGATACATAGTGTGTAATGATTATTATTCTCTTATTATTTTGTTATGAAATTTTGGGGTTTTTTTCCATAAAAAAAGAGGAGATCCCAGGCCGCACTATGGGCTGGAGTGAAGGGCACCGGGGGAAGCTCCAGGCTTAGTCAGGAGGTTGAGAGAACAACAGGGAAGATGTAAGACCCTTTATTATGGTTTCCATGGGAGAAAACAGCAAGGCAGATGCACTGGTTTCAATCATTTCAGCAGGCTCAGGGGCATAGGGCTGGGCCTAGTGGCTGTACGTGGCCCTGGGGTGACTGGCACAGGGGTGTTGGTGGCCTTCAGAGTGATTGTTGAAAGCGTGGACCATGGATTAGTGGGTTTGAATATGGAAGTGAGCTCCAGGTGAGTTGCTTGCCATGTTAGGAACTGGTTGGCCTTGGGAATGGGTGTCCCTCCAGATTGCAAAAGAACCGGAATCCAGAAAATAAAGAACATGGTCCATACAGACGGAATAAGTGCTCAGAAATTTAATGTCAGCTGCTTGAAGGAAATGTCTTTGTGTCATACTTGTAGCTTTTCTGTAAATTTAAGATTATAGTAAGTCCCTGATTTACAAATGAGTTCTGTTCTGGGAGAATGTTCCTAAGCCAGATTTTGACAAAGTGAGTCTTACACACCATTGAAAGAAATACACAATACACAGCATAAAAACACCAAACACACACACACACAAACACTGTAAATAATCCTACGCTCTGATTGAGCACTGTCCTGCTGCACACCGTCGCACTGTACAGTGAGCACACAGCAGCACACCCGTGACAATGTCCAGCAGATACGTAAGCTACTTCTGCGATTTGTTTACGTCTATAGATGTTTGTAATTTGAGGTCTGTTTGTATCTGTGAAAGCTCACAACTCAAAT
Organism: Erethizon dorsatum; assembly: GCA_028451465.1. NCBI lineage: Eukaryota > Metazoa > Chordata > Mammalia > Rodentia > Erethizontidae > Erethizon > Erethizon dorsatum. Next base: position 53,851,317 of record CM051828.1, read on the forward strand.
GTTTGTAAGTTGGGGACTTAGTGTATTTTGAAATCAGGAGAAAACAAAAACAAAATACTGAGAGGGAATGATTTGCAGTTGTCCCCCTTCCGCATTCCCTGGAGTTGCTGGAGGGAAAGGAGGAAGTCTTACTCATTGTGATTTCCCCGAGGGTCCAGAGCATCCCAGCACAGAGTATGAGCTCAGTGTGAGATGAAGGAGAGTAAAGCACAAGTGAGAGTGAAAGGAAAGGTCTTGCTGGCTTCTTTTGTGTGGTCACCTCTGATGCTTCCAATCAAAGATCTGGTCCTCCCTGTTCATGTAGAAGATAATTGGTTGTCACAGCTTGCATTTTTCTTCTAAGTCATTCTCCTGCATTCTCAAGATTTTCTATCAAGTATGAGCAGTCAGAAGTAAAATCAAAACACCATAAATCTATTTCTCTGGCCCCATTTTTTAAAATTTATTTTTATTTTGCTACTTGACATCTTCTTAGACCCTAACAAGTACAAGATCAGAATTATTCTTAGAAGTGCTAACAGCAGCTTTCTTGAGTTTCTTTACTGGACAAGTAGCCATAAAATCTAAAACAAGTTAGGTCTGGCAAACAGAAAATTTTAATCAGGACTTTCAGGAAAATATGGCATTATATTTAGATGGGATGAGTGGAGTTTCTGGCATGAGTTGTAGAACAGAATCACTGAGGAAGGGGTGGCGAGATAAGGCGGAGGAAGAGGAAGGAGGGAGCGGTTGGTGAGGTCATTCATCTTTCCTTCCCACCCAATGGCCCATCCACTGGTCCTGAGTCTGGACAGGCTGAGGGAACGGGGAAGAAGAGGGAGGGGCAACCAAGATGCTGAGCAGGGAAAGGAAAGGAAGCCTGTGGTCATGAAGCCATCTGTCAGGGACCCCGCACCCTGGTCTGTTACTATTTAAAAATAATGTGCTGGGCACATCTGTAATCCGTCTATTCAGGAAGCTGAGGCAGGAGGATTGAAAGTTTGAGGGCAGCCTGGCCAACTGAGCAAGATTCTATGCCAAAAAAAAAAAAAAAAAAGTTGGGGATATAGCTCTGAGCTCCTTGGGCTCAATCCCCAGTACTGAGAAAAAAAGGAAGAAAAAGAAAAAAGAAAAGATAACAGACTGGGGTATTAGTCAGATATTAGTCAGAAGCAATTAGAGCTAGTGAAGGACCACAGTGTCACCTGCAGGGATACCCGGAATGATAGATACTGATTAGTGGTTGTTATGTGAGGTGAGGGGTGTGAAGACATGGTTTTCTCACTTTAGATAGAGTCATGGTAGAACCACAGTGAACTATTCTGGAATTAAAGCGTTCAGAAGTGTATGATGATTTGAAGGTGACACGAAAGCAGAAGTATTCAATAGGTAACCCGTGTGGTTCCACAGGGCGCTACAAGACAGGGGCAGGACCAGGAAGGAAGGATGAAAGGAAGGGAGGGAGGGAAGAGAGAGACGTCACCACAAATTTGACAATCGGGAAGATCGAGAATGAAGCTATTTTGTTTTAACATACATGTATTTCTATATTTTGTGTCTTACTCTTCCACTGCATTTGTTTTTTGTCAAATTCGAGGCAGACTACAAGGGCCTGCAACCCCAAGAATGCCGAGCGAACATCATCCGTTCGGGGAGAGAGCTCACACGGGTGGGAGTGAGACCTCTGCGTGACTTCACTTGTTCCTCTGCTTCTCCCCGGAGGTGTCCACCCTCCCCCCAAGCTCTGAGATACGCTCATGTGCCACCAGCCCGAAGGGTGGGTGACTCCTGGTTCATCCCTCTGTTGTGCTGAAGTGACACCTAATTCGCAGTGCTCTCTATGTATGACCAGCTGATTCCTCGCCTAGAACCTTCCCAGACGGTTCGCTCTGTGCCGGAAATAATGCTCCGGGCCACTTGGAAAGGAGATGGTGCGTTATCAGGAGCCACCTGTGTTTGGGTGTTGCTGCTGGTTTCCTCGTGGTTCTTTGATCAGGAACTGCCTTGGCCAGGGCTGTGCTCTTGGCAGTCAGGACAAATCTCATTTCCTATAGCCTTCTCTGACAGTCATACCTCTTTCATAAATCTACAGCTATCTTTATGCCTCGTTCTAATATTTGAATGAAAAGTTAAAAACATTTAATCTCTTCATCAGGCTTTTGAGAGTAGATGCTAGGACCATTTGCATGTTTCCGGATACTCAGCTGCTCAGATCATGTACACAGTCCTAAGAACTTGTTCTTTCTCTCCCTGTCTCCTTCACATACCAGGGAAAGTCTGACGCAATGGGGAGGTCATGGTGAAAGGATCAGTTTTTACAGACACAAGGAAGAAAAGGAAGTGAGTGTTCCTCCTTTACAGGCGTCAAAAGTGGCTGAGGTGCAGCTCTGAGGTAGAAGGTTTGCCTATCGTGCACAGGGCCCTGGGTTTGATCCCCAGACCATACACACACACACACACGCACACGCACACACACACACACACATACCCCGGATAAACAAACAAAAACAAATTAATTAAAAATGTAGGCACTCAAAATTTGAATTAGATAGAAATCTAGACAAGACTAGCACAGAGACACCAAGATTTTGGGCTCAGCATTACTCTCACTGTCGCTGTATTGTTTTTGGTTTGTTTATTTGTGTGTATGTGTATGCGTGTGTGTGTGTGTGTGTAGTGGATGGTGTATATGTGTTACTGGGAATTGAATCGAGGGAGCACTCAGCTTATATTCCAGCTTTTTAAATTTTTTATTTTGAGACAAGTTCTTTTAAAATTGCTCAGGTGAGCTTGAACTTGTGATCCTCCTGCCTCAGCCTCCCAGAGTGCTGGGATTACATGTGTGTGCTGCTGCACCTGACCTCACTCTTTGATGTAGGGCAGCCTAGAGCCTTCATCTGGCAAAAGAGTGCTGTGCCATGTGACCTATAGCTCCTCTGTATATATGGTGACATTCATAGACTGTATCAGTAGGATGGGTTGTTAAATTCAATACAGGAGGCTACTGTTTTAGACTAAGAGCCTGCACTGTGTTCCAACAACCAGACTAAAAATCAAAACGGGGTCACTTGTGCTAAAGTTCCAGGCCATCAAGCTGAAACTGAACTGTTCTTCTGACCTGCTGAAAAATCAGAGTTAGAGATTTAGTTGAATTTTCCCAACAGGCCAGTTTTAACTGGCATAGTAATGAAGTTTCCTGTGCCTTAGTGTACAAAGAGGCAACCTAAGGAAGTCAATTTTACTAATTAATTATTTTTCTATTGCTCTATCTCTACTTTACAAGGAGACAAAACAAAAGACCAATCCACTCGTGTTCTTTGTTTCTGCTTTCTTCAGCCTTTCTCTGTCTATAAAACCAATCTCTTCCACTCGGCCCATCAGAACACTCATTATATTTTATGGAATGAGATATTACCTGATACTAGAATAAAAAATAAACCAAATTCAACGTCATCATTGTAATCCTTTCACGTGGATCTTAAGTGTTCAGCAATAAACACTTATCTTGGATACTACATTTTCTTTGGAAAAGATCTGAGATAGATGTGGGATTATGACAGGGGAAGGGACACTGTAATTTTCATGGTGTGACCTTGGTGATTATCAAATGGTGAAGGCAGCCTAGAAGGGGCGAGAGCATTCTCCGGTCCACAGACGGTGTGGGATCTGAAGGGGCCAATCTCTGTTGTCTATTTGACTGGCTGTAAATGAGGAGACCGCCTTGGACTGAAGAGCGGAAAGGTTATGGGAGGGAAAACTCAACCAGAGAATTTTAATCCCTGGTTAAAGGAAAGCAGACGAATGCCTTGGAAAAAGCATCTGCCAGGTGGGAGATAAGGTTATTGTCTGAGCAGCACTGTCCAATAGAAAAGAAAGCCAGTGACACATGTCATTTTTATGATTCTCAAAAAAGGCCTGAGGTTGTAGCTCGGTGGTAGATTGTGTGGTTAGCTTTCACCAGGCCCTGCGTTCAATCCCCCACACCAACTAAATAAATAAAAGTACAAAGAAGCAAGTGAAATCAATGAAACCCTACATTTATCCCAAACATCCAAAATATTATCATAAACATAGAATTAGTATAAGAATTATTAACATATTTTGTGCTCATTTTGTACTAAATTGCTGAACTCAGGGGTGTGTTTTCTACTTTGGTCACATTTCTAGTGCTACATAGCCAGGCACGGCTGCAGCTGACCTTCAGGACAGCACAGCTGCTGCAGGCCGGGAGACCAGGTGGCAGTGGTGGCCCCTGGGATCCTGAGCTCCTCTTGTGGATGTAGAGGGCATGTCATCAGCACTGTCAGAATTTTTTGTTTGTTTGTTTTGGATTATAGTTATTTTCAAGTAGGCCCACTTTGCTTGTCCCATTCTTTCTTTTGTAAATACCAGGCTGCTGTGAGCATTAATTGTGTGAACTCATTGGCACCCAGTTATGCAGTGCTTAAAAATTAAGAAGTCATATTCTGAGAAATGCATCAGTTCATTCTGTCCTATGCAAACATCATGGAGCATGCTTACGCAAATTAAAGACAGCCATAATCTTATGGAGCCACGGTTATATATGCACTCCAATGTCGACTGATACGTCAACAGGGGATGCATGACTGTATTTAGCATGACTATGTAAAGGAAAGTGGCCTTGGACTGGGGACATGCAGGGAGGTTGATGAGAGAATCAGAGACACAAAAGGACTTGGAGGCTCAACCAAGGACTTGGAAGGGTTGTGCTGTCCCAGCCCACATAGAGCTCTTCCTTCCAGTGTTTTTGTCTGACTCCCGGGATACCTACACAGCCAGTGTCCTTCTGGTGGGTCCCCTAAGTGGGGCCTGGAAATAGACAAAGATGGAGAGGAAGAGAATGCAAAAATGGCAACAGATGGAAGACAAAGACCTATATACCTACAAAACTCAATATATGTATGCATGCAAATGCCACAGTGAAATCCATTAATTTGTACAATTAATATATGCTAGTAATGATAATATAATAAAAAGACACAGATGCATAGAAACGTCGAGTTTGTCTTTTGTAGCACAAAGCCTGTAGAAGTCATATGCTGTGACTGCCATTCAGTGTTGTGCAAATGATTCACAGTGTGTTGCAAACCAATGGAGAGACTAGATAAGAGTAGACCAGTAATTATGACAGAAGCGATGTTCTGCAGGGCACCACCTGAAGTAGCAGTCCAGGGAGCATTTCTGAGCCATTCAGCGTGAAAGTATACAGGGTGGTGTATAATTATAAAGCACTTGGGATTACCATCGCCAACAATAAAGGAAATAATTACACTAATCAATTGATTTGGACAAAGCTTTTGGCACTCTCCTGGTAATCAAAAGTAGAATCATAGGTAATGTATATAAAAAAAAAATGAAATATAATCCTATTGAGAAAGAAAATCCTCTTTGCCCAGATTCATTACAGAGCAGGCATTTGAAAAACGTCATAAACTATATAAACAGTCATTTCAATTGCAGGGAGCAGGCATTGGGATTACAGAACTTCGAAGGAAAATAGCAATTTAGAACTGTGGCGACTTGTTCAGAAGTTCCCACCCAGCCAAGAGCCCACAGTGGCTTGTAGGGCATATTGAGACCTGTTCTCTGGGCTCTGCACAGGCAGTGGCAGACTGGAGTGTCCCTGGCTTTCCTGCACAGTGGCAAGGAAGTCAGCAGATTTGGACACTGCCCGGGGGATGCCGCCCTTGGTTTACAGTGTTTTTCTCCTCTTCTCTTTCCACCAAACTCCCCTGAGTTCACATTCACAGGGAGCACAATAGAGCCTTGTTCACTGAGTCACAATGAGGAGCTTGTACGGATGACCAGGATACCTTGATATCCTGCTGGGGTTTCCCTTTGACATCATTCTGTGGTCTGAGACCAAAAGCAGGAATCAGCAAGATCTCTGGGAGGAGAAGATGCCTCAGAGAGGCCTTCAGAATTCCACAGTTGTCTTCTGTGGCCTCCGCCCCTCCCTTGCAGCCCATGGCACCATCCGAGTGGCAGTTGAAGCCACTGTCTCCCCCTCACCATCTCTCCAGTCTGCTCTGGATTCCTTATGACTCAGCCTGAAGCTGTACGATTAAGAACACAGACCATGAATTTACACTTTCATTAAAATACATTGCTGCACATTTCAGATATGTCTACACAGAAATAGCTTAACAATTCAAAGTGTTGTCCACTTCTGTATTCCTAGAATACTTTACATCTGCACATAGAAATTATGGAGAGACACTGAGTGGAAAGGGCTAGGGGATTGTTTTTGTATGCAGACAATTTGATTTCTTGCTTAGGGCTTCATTCACTCAGCACCTTTCATTAGAGAGACTGTGTCAGAGGTAATGTGCCAAGCACTGGGGACCCAAAGTCAAACCACTAGCTCCACCTGGTAAGGAAGTCAGTTCTTCAGGTACCTGAAGGAGGTCCCAGAGAATAAAGTATTAAGTGTGCACATTAGATAAAGTAGAAATTAGGCAGGTGCACTGCTACCTGGCAGATATACCTAGATAGTTTACAAAACATTTTGGTGAGTGATGAGGTTAGGAACATAAAGATAGAACAATAGTTTAGAAGTTCTTTAACTAGAAGTTGAAGAGTATTTTTGGATTTTTCTTTTAAGAAACTTGCAAGGTACTGCAAAAAATCAGATCCTAGTTACTGAAACTTGCAAGCTAAAAGTAATTTAATGATACCCTAAAGGAAAACATCCAAATTTGGAATAAAACAAAACAAAACTGGGGCATAGGAGAACGAATTTGATAGTTCTTCAAAAGCATCAAAGTTATCATGATCAAGGTTGGAGTGTTCTAGGTCTTCTAGGTGCCCACCTACTCTTGGCATTGCCTTGTTTTGCACCTGCCCTGGTCAGGGAAAGGGTGTGGCAGCAGGTCATCTCAGTGCCTGGGGTACAGATGGGGCTTCCCTGTTCTTTCCTGGCCTGGAAGCAGAGATCTAATTTTAATTTATTTTCCCAACTGTTTAACTTTTGGAAAAAAAAATCCCCTCACTAGCATATCAATCCTTTTTTGTTCCCTGTGTTTAGCAGCATCACCATATTGGAGCCTCCAAGAAATGCTGGAAGGACCCAGAGGAACTGGGACCGTGCCCCTCTGGCTCCCCAGAGAAAGCAGAGTTGAATCCAATAACAATCGGTCCTCCTGGCTGCAGTGTCTTCTCAGGTCTGCAGAGCACTGGCCAGCTGTCAGGCAGCTGGTCACTCAGGAGGAAGCCCAGGGAATGGAGAAGTGAGAATGTAACTAAGTGCACAGCCACCCAGATCGTGGCCGGAAAACCACGAGTGGAAAAAGAACAACTGCCCTGAAAAACCCTTTGAGAACTTGCAGTTAATGAGTGATATCAGGGCCAGAGCTTAATTTCCATACCTGAATTGAAACACACGAACATTTTTTTTTTTTAATTGCAGAGATCTTCCCCATGTGCTGACCCAAGATTCTGTGTGTCATGAAAAGCTTAGTGAGAAAGGTTTTTTCTGCTTGGTATATTTTGTTGTTGTTTTTTGTGGCACAGGGACTTGAACCCAGGGCCTGGCACAAGCTAGGCAAGTGCTCTACCTCTATTACTGCACCACACTCCTAGCACACATGCTATCTATCTGTCTCTCTAGCTGTCTTTGTCTCCTTCCTTTCTTTCTTTCTTCCTTCCTTCCTTCCTTCCTTCTTCCCTTCTTTCTTTCCTCCCTCCCTTCTTCCTCTTCTCATTCTTTTTTTTTTTTTTTGGATGAGAGCCAATGCTACCCAGGCTGGCCCTGAACTCCTGGGCTCAAGTGATCCTCCTCTCTCAGCCTCCCAAGTAGCTGGGATCACAGGCACATGCCGCCACCTCCAGCCTTCAGTTTGGTTTATTAAGGAGGACATAGGTGAGCTCAGTGGATGTAATTTATCAGGAGAGGCCTTGGATCCTGCACAGAATCTGCCTGGCCCTAGCTCTGGGACTTCCCTAGTCCTCGATGACTTCACCAGTGATGTGACAGCTCTGAGCTTAGTTTCTTTCTCTGCAAGATGTAGCCAGTAGGGATGCTTCTCTTCCAGCTATCGTGAAGAGTAACTGTGATTAGGTCCATGAATATCACTTTGAAAATCCTTACAGCACCATTTCAGTCTTTTATTAGCTGTTAAGCAAAAGAATCACTCACACAGAAATGTGAATGTCTACCCCAAACTAACTTTCCCCACTCTTTTCTCACTTCTTCTTTTTCATAGAATCAAGCTACACATTTTGTTGCTAAATTAAATTGATAAACATCTGGTGAGTTCCATATAGGACATCAAGCTAAATAGGCATAGGCTGAAATGCTCTCAAGAGCCTCATAGTAGTTGGGAAAAAACACGTGAAAAGTTTTAAGTGGAACTCAGCAGGGTTGGATTCTCTGGCTTCTCTCCTTGCCTTGCAAATGGACATCTTCCCCCTGAGATCTTGTTAAGTTGTCCAGGCTAATCTCAGACTTTTGGGTTTAAGCAATCCTTCTATCTCACCCTCTCAAGTAGCTGGGACTACAGTTGTGTGCTATAGCACCTGGCTTTCCAGTCGTCCTTTAGCATCCAAGGGAGACTGGTCCCAAGACACCCTTGGATACCAAAATCCACAGATGCTCAAGTCCCTTAAATGTCTCCATAGCCTGCAAACTATTTGGATATAACCTATGGACATCTTCCCATGTACTTCATATCATCTCTTGATTACTGATAATACCTAACACACTGTAAATGCTATGTCAACAGTTGTTATACTGACTTGTTTAGGGACTAATGATAAGGAAAACAGTATGTTTATGTTCAATACATGTACAGTTTTTATTATTTATTGGTACTGGGGATTGAACAGGGCCTCATGAATGCTAAGCTCACAGTTTACCACTGAGCTATACCCCTAGTCCCCAAACGCAATTAAGGAATAATTTTCCACCCACAGTTGGTTGAATCCACAAAAGTAGAGAGCTTGCTATATAAGCATGTTCTCTGAGGCCTAGGCTCTTTGTACCACCTATGACATTCATGGCTGCTTCTGGCATTTAATTATCAGAATTATACTCAGTTGCTGAGCTGGTGTGGGCTTTACATACACATCCTCACACACACAAAGACACACAGTTCAGTGACGGGTCTTTATATGAGCATGTTAGGAGGCATCTGAAGCACTGTGGACGCTGTGAGAATGATACTGCCTTTCTTGTAAAAGAAAGCCTTTGGAATTTTGATTCGATTTATTCTAGTCAATAGGCTTGCCTTGCTGCTAAAGCTAATAAAATTCAGGAAATACTCAAACAACCTCTGTTAAAATCCTGAGTGTTTTAGCTGATGCCTCCCATTTCATTTCTACAGTGTGAATTTCAGTGTTATGCCTATTCTAAAACAGTTGTTGCTTTCTGAAGGTTTCAGAGACAATAATGAGAGAAAATGTATATTTCTTGGCTTATAGGATAGATATGAACACTTTTTCTCCTGGTTTCCCTTTCTGAGTCAATCCTAAATATTGACAGATGAAATTCTGAAATTAAATTTTCACTTATAGCACCACTGACAAATTTAGAATTCATCATATTAAAGTGAGAGGGTTCCCTGCTCTTTAAATTTATTTGTTTTTGTTAAATTAATATAAATGGAAAGGGAACTGTCCAATAGCTGAATTTTGCTCTGTAACCCAAAAGGAGCCAGAGAAGAGTGTAAATGAATGCGCTATATTCTACGAGTGGGCTACGTTTCAATAAAACTTTATTTGTAGACATTGAACTTTGAATTTCATCTAAATTTTATGTGTCATAACATTTTCTTTCCTTAACCTCTTATAAATACCATTCTTTAGGTGATAAGACTCTTACTTGCAGACCCCTGACTTAGAACTGAGAACTTTCAAACAGGACACACTATCTTCTGGTTAATTACAGGAATTGAAGGATGACTGCTTATCGCAAGGGAAGTAGGTTGAGGCATAATGAAGGGCTGGTGGGGGAGGAAGTTTCTCACTTTGTGTGTTTCTAAGCCCTGACTTTGGCCACAGTGAGCCTGGAGCTGTTGGTCCCTTAGTTGCACCGCTGCTTGTTGTGTGATGGCTTTCTGCCAGGGACACAACATGTTTTGAGTGAGCAAAAACACCTGCTTACAGTGTAACCAGACTAAAAGGCAGAACGCATAGCAAATAAATCTTTCCATCCAAGCAGGCTTTTCCGGTAGTGAAACCAAAAAAGCAGCAGCTCATACTGATGAATCTGTTTTCACATTTTGACTTGTGGGCACAACCAGGTGACCATCCCTGGGGATGCCCCCACCCTGAGTTGCTGTGCTGAGCAATCCAGGAGGCTTCCCATGCAGGGAAGCTGCCCTGTAAAGGGTGATATCTGCTGGGAAGCTGGGCTCCACATTGAGTCCTATTTCTTAAGAGTTCCTTAGGAAGTAATAGAATAACAACCTGCATTTTCTTAACACTTTCATGATACTGCAGCACTGTTATCATCAACATCCTCATAAACATCCTTATGCTCCGAGGCGATATGGTGCTTGCAACAGTACTAAGAGCTATCAGCCTCATGAAAGACTGATAAGATATGCTTTCGATTCACAGTTTAAGGGAGACACTGGACTTTAAATATAGGTGTGTGAATCACTCCACACTGTTTTTATCACTATATACACTCTTAATTTATCCCCCTGGTAATTTTGTGAAGCAAGAATTATTTCCAGAGCCAGACATCAGGAAGCTGAGACAGGCGGATCTGAAGTTCTAGCCCATCCTGGGCTACATATCCAGACCCTGTTTTAAAAAAAACCAAATAAACAAACAAAAAGTAATTGTTATTTCTATTTTAATAAATAAAGTGTCAGAGTCACTGAATAACTTGCTTGAAATCATAGCATAAGGGCCCAAACAGAATCAAGTTACCATTTTATGTGCCAAGTCCAATATCAAAACTTCTTTACTTTTAAAGCAATGTAATAGGGAAGGTGAGGATTTTAGGATTAAAAGTGAGCAGATACAATAACTCTAACACACAGGCCTCTAACTTTAGTTGTTGTTATGGTTTCTGTCTAGATGTCCCCCCCAAAACCTCATGCAGTCATTGGTGGGGATTTTTAGAGGTGGCTGAACTTAGAGTGTGTAATTGATTCATGGTACAATGCTTAAAGTAGGATTAAGGTCGCTAGGATTAAGGGTGGGTGATTACTAAATCAGTCCACTGATGGTTTGGTACCGCCCTAATCCTGGTAGCCTGGGTATAAAATAAATGACAGAAAGAGGCTTGTCTTATCCCTTGTTGCTTTGCTACCTTCTGCTCACCATGAACTGCTTCTTTTCTGTGAAGCCACCCTGCCTTGGAGCCAGCTGATTATGGACTGAAATCTCTACAAACTGTGAGCTAAATAAACCTTTCCTCTCTTAACTTTGGGCGATGGGTATTTTTTCTCAGCAATGAGAAAAGTAACTAAGACAGTTGTTTGCACAATGAAGAAAAATTCAAACATTTTTAGGAAGACAATTTTATGTAATGAAAATAAAGTTTCTCATTAGCACTCTTGACTTCTCATTTTTCCTTTAGAATAATAATGGGAGCTGGGTGGAGTGGTGCATGCCTGTAATCCTAGCTGCTCAGGAGGCTGAGACAGGAGGATTGTAGGTTCGAGGCCAGCATGAAAAATTTAGCACTACACTCTGGCTATAAGTAAGTAAGTAAGTAAGTAAGTAAGTAAGTAAGTAAGTAAGTAAATAAAGCAATGGGATGCAGCACAGAGGTAGAGCCCCCCCTGAGTGGGTACTGAACATAATAATAGTAACAGTATTGTTATGTTACTATTTGGTCCCAGAAAAGACCAAAATTCAAAATTTGAAGTATGTTTTCTACTGAATGTGTATTGCTTTTGTACCATCACAAAGTCGAGAAATTTTCAAGTATGTATGTACATATGTGTGTATATATATATATGCATAACGTTTTTATTGTGGTAAAATAAAATTTACATTTTAATAAAATACATAAAATTTACACTTTAACCATTTTAAAACATGCAATTCATTTGCATTAAATACATTCACAGGGTGTGTAACCAATGTCATTCCATCTCTTGGACCTTTTTTGTGATCCTCAACATGAATGTTGTGCTGTTTACACAAATTCCCCATTGCCAATTCCCCCCTCCCCTGATACCTTCTGTCTCAATGGATTTGACTGTTTTAGGTCCTTCATATATGCAGAATTATCCAGTATTCCACATGCATAAATATATATGCAGAGAAAGCACCAGGAACTATGAATACAAAGAACAAGTTATGCCTTGCTCATTTCTTTCTTCTTTTTCTTGCTTTTCTTCACTTTTAAATAAATCATGTTTTTTTCTTCCCCCAAAATCTATGCGGGCAAGTACATGGAATTTGGGGCATAAAAGCGGTAGAAAAAGAATAGGGTAAGAATCACAAGACAGGAAGAATGGAAAGTCATTAAGACATAAATCACCCTCGTAAAAAGAGTAGTAAGGTGAAGAAAGAAACCCTTCCCTTCTTGTTGGCCCCTCCATTTTCCAATACTTTGATTTTTCTTTTAAGACATTTCCCCATGTAATGGTGGAATTAATTAAAGTCATCTCTGATAGCGGTTTTTAGGTCTCTATTGATAGGCACAGATTTATGGATAGGAACTTGATGACCACTCTATATATTTACTTAAGGTATCTTTATTTGGGAAAAATAAAATATATAACCCAATTGAAATTTCCTTTCAGTAATAAAGGAACTTTAGAACGAGCTTGATTCCCAGTTCAAATAAAATTAAAAAAAATAAAATAAAAAGCCTAGGGCCGGGGTTATAGCTCAGCGGTACAGCACCTGCCTGGCAAGCACGAGGTCCTGAGTGCAATTCCTGGTTCTGAAAAAAAAAAAAAGTCTATCAGCTGTGTATGTTAGGCACAATTGGACGTGGCTCATAGAGGAAAGATGGCTGCTTCCCATCCATATACACACCCTGCCTTCTTGTTGACTGAAGTGATTTAAGATTATCCATTTCAGGGCCGGTGATATAGCTCAGCGGCATAAGTGCCTGCCTGGCAAGCTCGAGGTCCTGAGTTCGACTCCTGGTACCCGCATATAGAAAAAAAAAAGATAAAAAAAGATTATCCATTTCCTCTCCAGTCATTGAAACAGGCAGATGGGATTATACTGCTTGACTCTGTCTACTTAGAGCTCACCTTCAGAACAGAGATGAGGGCCCACCTGCCCCAATCCTATGGCAGGGGATCCTGTCATAGTGACTGGTAAGTTAGTTAGAACCTAATAATGTCCTCTACAATAGTGCATGGGTTATTCACACAAAGGCATATATATGTTGAACTTCGTAGGGCAAGTTAGGGAATGCCGAGGCAGAGCTTAATGAAAACATCCCATGTCAAAAGTGCCCATATTATACATGGATTTGAGGTGTTTTAATTCAAGTGCTGATGTGAAAGTCTTCCTTCTGCTCTGATTTATAAACTGAGGGTTGGGCCCGGGTTTAAATGACCCAAACTGGGATGGGGATGTGGCTCAGTGGTAGAGGTCTTGCCTAGCACGCACAAGGCCCTGGGTTTGATCCTCAGCATCCTACACACATGTGAAACAAACGACTCAAACCGAAGTTGTGGCTCTAGCTTCCTTTTTCTTGGTGCTGGGGATGAAAACCATGGCCTTGTGCATGTTAAGTGTGTGTTCTACTGCTGGGCTCCTTACCTTTAGAGGGTGCCCCATGCCATCAATAAGGGGACACAGAAAGCCACAGCACATGTGGGCCTCCCTTTTTTCTCTAGGGAGGAGTAGAGCCTGGCCACAGACTCATGGATTACCTCTCCCTGTCCAGTCATGTGGAAACAGTGATCACACTGTCTTGGACCCTTGCAAGACAGCTATGTGCAGATACCTGGGCAGGACGGTAGCACCTGGGCCTTACCACACAATCTCTGCTGGGCTTCGGTGGAGACCACTGGTGGGTTGTGTCAGAGGTAAAGTCATGGTGCATAGTGTGGAGACACAGCCTGGGCAACAGGTCAGAAGGAAATGCTGTGGGTTTGAGCAGGGCCCTATGAAACGGAGGGAGAGAAAAGGAATAAGAGAGCGAGGTGTCATACATGGGGACCTCTCACATCATCGACATCAAAAAAGAGAAGAGGGAGATGGATGACAAAACCCAGCAGATCCTGTGCATGCTGGAGAAGGATGATTTCATTAGTGGCCCTGGGCTGAGGAAGAACACGTGAAGCATGACTGGCTCACTTGGGGTGGCTTTTTAAAGAAGGAAATAAGAACTACAGGTTAAGGCGTGGCAGGGAAGAGAACATGGAGGTGAATGTGCCTGTCGCAATAGAGAAAGAAAAGCCAGGAGATGAGGAAAACAGGCCAAGACAAAGGCTCGTCTGAGAGCAGCCAGGAGACTCCTGAAGGATGTGAATATGTTGAGGCAGAGGTGCCCAGGGAGCTGAGCCTCACCAAGGTTGAGAAGCTGCTGTTTCTCCAGCTGCTGGATGCCCTCCCTGGCCAACTTCCCACTCAAGACATCGAGCCTGTGGAGATGGAAGCACAGAGCAAAAATAAAGCAGGAGAAAGACCAGGAATGCTCAGGCAAAGCCAAACTGGTAGAGAACTCGCACCTTGGCTGAACTGACAAGCTAGATCAGCAAGGCAGGGAAGGTGTAGCTCCTCCTAGGCAAGGTGACTCTGGATGGGATGGTGGGAACCACCCACTGTTTGCTGTAGGAGCTGGTGTCTGTAGGCCTTTGGGACAGTAGGAGGGGGGAGATGACAGTCCTGGGACATGTGCAGCACAAAGTTGTATGTTCTCCTGATTTTGAATCCCTCTTGGATAGCAACACTGGTAAAATGAATAGGAGGAGGATGGTGATTGTACCCACAGTGCAGCCTGTTCCACACATTTTGTTGTTGAATACATGTGACCTAGAGGGGCCTGTTGAGCTCACCCACCCCAGCCTTTGGTAGCCATCATCCAGTTTTTCCCCCACCAGGTCCCACACAGCTCCCTCACCCAGCATCTGTGAAGGAATAATGGCCTCACACAACATCAGTAACAGAGGACATATCCTTCATGCTGGGGACTTGTCCCTGCTATTTGTTTTTATTTATATCCTAATTTCCTCAGCTGACTGCATCCATCTGGGGGGTGGGGTGGTGTGTGCAACTGCAGAGGCTGGAAGTGAAGTGCGAGGGCTATGGCTTCAGTTCGAGCCCCTGCTTTTCTCCTGGGAGGCAGGTAGGGGAGAGAGCAGGATGGAGTCTAAAACTTTGTCACTCAGTCTCAGCTTTGTGGTTCCCAGTTCTCTATCCTTGGACAAATGACCTAACCTTTCTGAGCTTGACATTCCTCATCTGACAAAAACAGGGATGATACCTACCTCGCAGGGTTGACAAAAGGATCAAGTGGAACACTGGATGAAAACTCTCTACACAAAGCCAGACATACATACCTGTAGGTGCTCAGTAAACTTTAGTTCATATATACTTGTAGATGCTCAATAAACATTAGTTTCCCTTAAAAATAAAAAGACATGGGGAACTGCGAAAGCACTGCACAGATGTTAATTATTGCCATCATATCCTCTGGAAGGATATAAACCGCTTCACTGGTTTTGGTTTTCAAGTGCCCAAATAGTTTTGATTACATTTTTTCTGATTTGTGGCTCAGTTCTTCAACTTGGGTAGGTCACTCTCCTCCAGAGACATTCAGATAGAAGAGCTCCTTAAAACTTCTCCAGTGGCCAGCTACCACAAACTCAAAACCGCAGACTACTTCAAAATAAATTAAAACCAATAAATTTAATGTAAATTTTTTAATCAATTGAAAAGTAGAAAAATTTGATCTTTAAAACATCTTTTCATGTATGAACAGAAAAATTTGACAGAGGGCTAGAAAGTGAACTCAAAGTTGTCATTTGGATACTGATCACAATGTGATGTGAAAAATGAATTTTCCATCATTGTTTTCATTGCTAGAATAGTCAAAGTAAATTTACTGAGAGTCTGTTGGATATGCATCTTTCAGATATGGTGCAAATGTCCATCTAAAAACTTCTGGATAAAAGTATTTTAATGTAATACAGTATGAAAGCACATTGTATAGTTTCAGGTTCCATGTTACAACTGATTTTTTGAAAACATTCTCTTGTCAAGTTTTGGCATGGTAAAATGTTTTGCAATGATATGAAAAAGTAAATATTTCTTCCTTTTCTAAGTATGTATCTCTCTGAGGTTAGATTTTCTTTATATATTTCCACTAAAACAACATTCTTCAACAAATCAGTTGGAGAAGCAGTAATGACAATCCAAGTGATTTCTATTCAGCCAAACATTTAAAAACAAACAAAAAAAGACTTCTGGTCAAAGCTGTTTGAGGCGGGCCAGTGAGATAGCTCAGCGGTGTAAGCACCTGCCCGGCAAGTGAAAGGTCCTGAGTTCGACTCCCAGTACCCACATAAAGGAAAAAAAGGGCCTGTGACATTGCTTAGTGGCACAAGCACTTGCTGGCAAGTGCGAGGTCCTGAGGTTGACTCCCTGTACCCACATTAAAAAAAAAAGTCTGTTTGAGGCCTGTACAGTGTTTTGTAATGTGGGGTGGGAGTAGCCATTCTCATCAGCTGGGGGGAGAGATCAATCCACACAAAAGCATAAGTAAGGAGAAGTATTACCAGGAGTTTGGGGTAGAAGGCAAACACTCAAAAATTGTGCATACGGTTCCCAATTTTGAAACTCACTTGTCTTGTGATTGTGAGCTAACCTCAAAACTGAAAATTTTCTCTAAACTGAAAAGTGATTCCATAATACTCACTGTATATTGAATGGAATAATTTGCAGGAAAACAATGCTTGTCATTTTGGTATATTTCCAGGAAAAACAAAGGTCAGCAACATTTCTAGCTGAACCTATCAAAGACTGTGATTAATAAAGGGTTTTCACATTTTAGCTGAGATTTTCTACTTAATGCTTCAATGCAAAGACGCGGTCCATAAACTCATAAGACAGAGTGAAGGGTCTGCCAATGAATAGGGCCAAGATTTCCAGGAGCTCAGCAGAGGAATGACCCTACCGCAGGTTGAAGTGGGTGGCAAGGAAGGCATCCCGAAGTGAGGTCTGAACTGACCTAAAAGCTGAGCTGGTTTTAGTGAAGTGCATACAGCTTATGGGCAGGGCATTCCAGCTGAGGAAATGGCCTACGCAAAAGCCTAGGGGAACTGAGAGTAGGAGGGTCAAGGGCTAGACGGTAGCATGAGAGAAGCCTTGGGAAGGCATTTGAGCCATATCATGAGGGCAGCTTGAGGAGGATTCAGGGGTAATACTCAAGATTTGCACTTGGCAAAGACATGCATAATGAGCCATTAAAGAGGTTATTCATTCATTTATTTAGGACTGTGTGCGTGTGTGTGTGTGTGCTGGGGATGAAACCCAGAACCTTATACATGCTAAGCATGTACCTTATCAGTGAGCTGCATCTCCAGTTAAGAGTTTTGACATATTTACTCTGGCTGCAGAATTGGAAGACAGATTGATGGGGAACATCCCTGGAATAACAGTCGGAAGTTATTATAAGTGTAAGAATAACAGTAGAAATTGATGCTAGAGATGAAGGTGGCCTAACTAATATTAGTACAAATAGAGTGTACTAATAGAGTGGAAAAAAGATGGCTTATCAGTTATTGAGAAATTCAATACTCTTATAAGTTGGATGTGAATGATGGGAAGTCAAAATCCAGCTTCTATTGCGGTCAACCAGGTGGACACAGCAGGCCCTTCAGCTTGACTACTGCAGTACTGGTTATCTGTTGCTGTTGCACCTATCATCCAGACTCAGCAGGCTGGCATGACTTACGCCTGTTACCTCAGTTTCTCTAGGTGAGGAACCTAGGCGCAGCTCAGCTGGCCATCCCGGCTCAGGGTCTCTTGGGAGATTGCATTAAACTCTTGGCTGGAGCTGCCGTCTCATGTTGGCTGCACCGGGGAGGAACCCAACTCATGTAGTTGTTTGCAGGCCTCAGCTGCTCGCCATGTGGGCCTCTCAATGTGAAAGCTGGCTTCCCTCAGAGTGAGTCATCCAAGAAAGTGTAACATGGCACCCAAATGGAAGCTGTGCTGGTTAATCTGAATTGTCAATATGGCTGGATTAGGAGACTCCTGGAGAGGTCAGCAAGTCTAGGCTGACCTAGAGGAGGAGGGGACTTATACAAGAGTGTGCACACCAGGAGGGAGGGTCACCTGGAGGCCATCTCAGACTGCTTGCTGGTTAGTAACTATGCCTTACATTAAAGATGTCACTTAATCAAGTATTAGAAGATACTTTGTCAAATGATGCTAAATTCCAAAGGAAAATAGGAAAATGCAAATCACTTTTTAATGTCTCCTAAATGATGTCAATAAGATGCACTAAGAAATACCTTAGATCTACCACATACACTTTTTATTATTTCACCCATTTTCACCTCTTCTCCCTCCCTCCCTTCCTTCCTGCCTCCTCCTTTTTTGTGATGCTGGGAATGGAACACAGGGCCTTGTACATCCTTTACAATGAGTACTCCACCCTCAACTAAGCTACACCCTCAGCTCTCATTTTTGTTTTTTCTCTTTTCATATTACACTGTTTGCTGGTTTTTATCTTCATATGGCACAGCATAAAATCTAAAGACAAATGTCTCCCACTTATAATACTCTGGTGAAATGCCACTAGAAACCATTTCTCTTTAGAGTGAATCCTGATGCCAAATAGGGTGATTGTCATTAGCAGTCTGACAAGAATTTAAAAAATTAAAAACCCTTTGTTGTAAAATTCAATTCTGGGGGAGCTGAGCCACAATTACTTCAAAGTGGCTCACATTTTCCCCAGGGCCACCTTGAGGAACAGTATCTTTTTGAGCAAAACTGTCCACTTTTGTGACATAAATACACGTGGTGAGCCCAAGCAGTGGGGCATAGAGAAAAGAATAAACTGCCCACGTGGGCTGTGGTCTCAAAGAGCAGATCTTGAAGTGACCCCTTTCAGCTCGCCTTGACTCTCTTGGGCCCTCTGGTGTCGGTCTTGAGGTTGAACAAAGACAGCAGAACAGTATAAACATGCTGGTCCGACACACAGTCACTATAGTAACTGTTTACACTGATTACATGTTGAAATATTTTGGATATAATTAACTTATTTTTTCACTTTTTAAACAGTTACTAAAAATACAGTTACATTTATACACTCTATTGGAAAGAGCTGACCTACAAATACTCTACAGAATGTGCAGTCAGGGCCTGAGCTCATTAATGCTGGCAACTCAAGCTCCCAGGGACAGTCAATTGGGCCTCAAAGAATTAGGAAAATTCATCCAAGGTCATAGCCAGTTCAGGGCCAGAACAAAGTGGCTGTAACAATCTCAAGAAACCTTTAGCACACACAAATTATATTTATACAATTTTACTTACCAGTTATTCTTTTTATCTGAAGGGTTAAAGAATCATTAATTGACTTGAGACAATTAAGCTGGAATGAACTGATGAGCACTGTCACAAGCTTCATTTGGAACTTCCTAAACTCTTAGTGAAATACTGTGGGACACTGGCCTCTGTGCTTCGAAGTATTTCATCCTTTATGCTACAAAATGAAAATCTAGTCATTTCACTTCTCATTTATAGGCCGGTGGCTCCCTATTATCTAAAGATGAAACCTAAATTCCTAATCACTCTCCATTTAATTGTAAGGTACCAAAAGCCTCCAATGCAAAATAATGCTTTTTGTTCTCCAGAAATCTATATTTGCACTATCTAAATAGGAGCCATTAACAAGGAGCCACACGTGGCTACTGCATACCTGAAATGCGTGTGGTACAAGCCAAGATGTGCTGTGTTTAAAACACACAGTAGACACTGAAGACTTAGACAAAAGTATGATCTCTCATTAATAATGGTTTATATTGATTATATGTTGAAATATTTTGGATAAATGTATTAAAATTAATTTCCACTACTTATTTTTGCCTTTTAAATGTAGTTATCAGTTACATTTATGGTTCGTGTTATATTCTACTAGGCAATACTGATCTAGACGATTCTCACTAGTAATATTCTCCAGTATTTCCACGGGGTACCTCACTTAATTACAGAATGGCTTCCCATTCAAACCTGGAGCATTAACCTACTTTCTCTTGCTGAAAAGACAGCTTTGTTTTACATGGTCTCTAGGAAGTGATGGTGGGTTGGAAAGAGTGAGTGGGGCATCCATGGCCCACAGGGCTGATGCAAACTTGCTTCTCCTGGGAGCTTTGCCTCCTTCGCCTCTCAGCTCTGTCCCAGCCCCAGTACTCACCGCCCTGCACATCACTGACTGATCAGGGCTCCCCCTCACCTCCCTGCTTCTGGTCTGGTCTAGCTCTTTTGTGTTGGAGAGCCCTCTTTTAAAGAGGGGCTCCTCACTTAGAATGTGCAGATCTCTAAGAGGCTCATGGATAGAATTCGGCAGTCTGTGAATGTGGATGGAAAACATTTAACAAAAAGCAAGTTTCTTGGCTGGGAATGTAGCTTAGTGGCAGAGTGCCTGCTTAGCATGCGTGAGGGCCTGTGTTTGAACCTCAGCACAGCAAAACAAAAAACAAGCCTCTACTAATACTTGTGCTTTGCCATTGATAGTAATTTATTTTCATTTGCTTGTTCCATTTTCTTGAAATACTGTTTACATATATCACTACTTTGAAATTACAGTAGTTAGTGGATCTTCCATTAAATTTTGCTATTTAATGTAGTAATAAAAAAGCACATGTTTAGTATTCCACAGATTTGTTCTTGGTATTTTAATAACTACTTTGATATAGTAGGGTTATTTTGGAATCCTAGGCTTTTGTTTTATGCATTTAAAAGCATTTTTTTTTTTTTCCTGATAAGGGACCCTTGGTCTTTACCAAGCTCCAAAGCCTAAACAACTCCCCGTGCTGAGGATGCAACAGATAATCTTCAGCTTGGTAAAGGAGACCTGGCTTCAGCCATTTCTCTGTGAATTTAACATTAACTGATGTGTAAATATCCTTGGGCTTCTTTTCCTTTGTCTTCTAAATGCTTTTCCTTTCGTGGAATGTCTTGTCCCACCTTGTCATTTTGGAAAACTCCTACTCCGCTTAAGTGTCTCCTTTGATAATTTATCATAGTATTCATACCATGGCTTATCATACTATGTCACTTTCTAGCTCCTTGAGGGACAGTATGGGTCTTTATCATCTCCCACCCACTCTATACTGTTTAGCAAAGTGAGATAAGTAGCATTTTTAAGGTAGTAATTGGGTATTTTTCATATTAATATACAAATGTTAAAGGGATAGTTTTTTTGTTGTTCTTTTTTGAGACAGGGTCTTGCTACCCAGTTCAGGGTGGCCTTGAACTATGTAGCTCAGGCTGGCCTCGAACTCATGGCGAGCCTCCTGGCTCAGAATCCTGAGTGCTGGGATTATAGGCATGCACCATGATGCCTGGCCATGATTTTCCTTTTTATGGTAATATTTGAAATTCCTTTACAAATCAATTTTAAGTTTTAAAAAATTAGCTGATTTAAAAATTAAGTCAGTAATAGTATGTATTGATAACATGATAGTAGCAGATAACTTTGAGTCTTTTGAGTTCTTTAAGATAATAATATTTGGAAAGATGAGTGATGTAAACACTCAAAAATTCTTTCTGCTATTTTTCCAATTTCTTTTACAACTTAGATAATATTCCAAAATGAAGTCAAAAAACAGAATTAAAACAAATATCCTGAAATAATGAACTAATTTTACGTTATTGTCAAAATCTAAATGAATGGGTATTTTCCAGGGAATTATAAATTATTAAAAAAAACTCATGAAGGCATTAAAAAACTTGAATGAAAAGATAGCTTACAAAATTCTACAATCAAAACATCTCCCTTGAAAGTTACTATGACCAGTTTTCATGGAATTTCAAGGATTCAATGAAGAGATATTACCAATGTTGTTTAGGACTCAAAAAATGAAACTTTCTAAAGCATTCTGCCAGAATAGTCTAACTCTAAGGTGTACAAATTAGAAAAACAATCAAAAGTAAATTTACTAAGTGAAATCCAATAATGAACTAAAATAATACATCTTATGGTTTAAATATGAAGTTTCCGCAAAACCTTACGTATAGAGAGGGCTTGTTCCCCAATGCGGCACTGTTTGTAGGCAGGGCCTAGAGAGGTGACTATATCATGAGGATGCTAAGCTCATCAATAGATTAACCCATTGATGAGGTTAGTGTCTGGATGGATGATTAGACCTATTTGGAGGAAGTAGGTCACTCGGGGTGTAATTTTGAAGGGCATTTCTTGTTCCCTTGCTCCTTTCTCTCTGGCTTGCTCTCTGCCTTCTGGCTGCCTTGAAGTAAGCAGCTCTATTCCATCACATCCTTCCCACCACATTGTCCTGCCTTACCTCAGGCCCACAAACAGTGCAGCCAACTGACCATGGACTGAAACTTATGAAGCCGTGAGCCAAAATAAACTTTTCCTGAAGTTGTTCAGGTAAAGTATTTTTTCACAGTGACAGAAAACTGACTACCACAATATGTAACGATACAATAGGATTTAATGACAGAAATGCACGTATGGTTGAATAATTTGAAAACTTGAAGTAATTTGGGCTTTACTACATTAAATAACAAAAAACTAGGAAAGGTCGTATCTTAATTTTAATACAAGCTACACAGAAATGCTTCTAACTTTCATTGCAAACTAAAATGCAAGAAACAAATGCCATTATTACAACATTCCTGGCAGTCCCAGCCAGTGGAATAGGAAAAGAATAAAAATTAAAGAGCCATATATACTGGCAAAGAGAAAAACTTACGTGTAGATGCCATGATGGCTTATTCAGAAAATCTAAGTGAATCAATTGAAAATCTATTGGAAGAATTATTAAAAAGAATTCATTACATGATTAGAAATAACAAACAGAACAGCATTCTTATACAGATAGTAAGCCTATTAGAAAAATGTAAGAAAATAAGATACCTGTCAAAATCAAGCAAAAAGTATGAAATACCAAGGAATAAACTTGGCAAAAAATAATATAAGATTTATACAGTAAAATGGTACAGCTTTAGTGAAATACATAAAAGATCAGGATAACAGAAGAACATTAGTTAACAGAACAAGTATTTGGATAGTAAGATTCAATGTTGTGAGAATACCACTTTTCCTAAACTGAAAACTGAAAACACCCAGAGATAGTACTTGGGAGGCTATGGTGGGAGGACTGGAGTTTGAGGTCATCCTAGGCTACATGGTGAGTTCAAACTGGCTTGGAATATTTAGCAAGACTGTTTCAAAAATCAAACAAAAAATTCCCCGAAGAGGGCTGGGGATGTAGCTCAGTGGAAGAGCATTTGCCTAGCATGAGTGGGGTACTGGATTCCATCAAAGAACTGTGTGTGGGGAGGAGATCCCAAAGGATCTTCAGAGCTTGATTCTGACAGATTTAATAATAGGGGGATTCACATCCATGAGCACATACAACAAAGACTACGGTAATTAAAAACATATAGCATAGGAATGGACAAGGGGATCAAAAGAACAAACTTCGGAAACAGTTAACACTAGTTACACACACATGCACACACACACATGTGCATGGTTAGATTTCAAATTAGAAAAAGATTGGTTCACTCAACAAATAGCACTAGTTATTCATTTAGCAAAAAAGAAAAAATTTTTTTGATAACATGTTTAGCTAATATATGAAAAATTACTCATACCATACTAGCAAATCAGTAAATACCATTAAAGCAACTTCATTATTTGACCAGATTAGTAACAATAAGTGAAAATATAAAATGGTTTTGAGGGTATGAGGAAAATGCATACCCTAGTGGTAATATGTATTTTTGGAGACCAACTTGACACTATATACTCTATTAAAATAAGGATGACTGTTGATTGAAAAATTTCACCTCTGGGAAGCTCTCCTGGAAATATACCCTGCAGGCAGCACTAGCTGCAAATGCAAAAGCTGTTAATTTAAATGTTCATAATTGGGTCATGGTTAAAGTAATTCTTATTGATTTGTGTCTGTTAAAACTGACAGCAGTTATATACGCACTGATGTAAAAAAATTGACAAGACAGTAAATTACAAACATAATTCAGAGTGTAGCTCAATGACAGAGCATGTCTAGGGTTTTTTTTTTTTTTTTTTGTGGGTACCGGGGGGTTGACCTCAGGACCTCGCGCGCCAGCAGGCGCCCGTGCCGCTGAGCGATATCACCGGCCCCTTTTTTGTATGTGGGATCCGGGAGTCGAACTCGGGCCCTTGTGCTTGCCGGGCAGGCGCTTAAGCCGCTGAGCCATCTCACCGGCCCATGTCTAGGGTTTGACCCAGCAGCAAAAATAAATAAAATTTCAGAATAATATAACCCTATCTCACCCCAAAGTGTGTGTGCACAAGACTTTACTGCACAGGGAAATGTGTGAAAGGATAAACATCAGTGTTATGCATTTGTTGTCTTTGGGAAGGGGAGTGGAAATGTGGCAGTTGGGAGAGGAGAGGAAGGTTCAAGGGCGAGGTTCACTTCTCAAATTGTTCAGTTTGTATTTAGATTGTTAAAATACATATTCACTTTTATAAAATAATTCTTTTAAAGGTTTTACAACTTAATAAGAAAAAAAGAATAGGCTGCATTGGAATGGGCTGCTAACTTCTTGATTCTTGTTTTATCCTAAGTAGCTCCATGATCTTTTATTTTTAATCTATTTTACATATTTGGGTTCTTGGTAAGATTTTATTTGAACAAGACTCGCACAATAGACAATAACCTTTCTGAAGTCCCTTTGAGCACTAACAACCTATGAAAGTGTATAAATTAGTTATTTCCCCATGTGATTAGTGGACAGGAATACTTCAGTCTCACAAATTTGCTTGTCGTCTTTTATTTTTGTGGACCAGGGGATTAAAACAAGGGGCATTTTACCAAGAGCTATATCCGCAGCTCTTTTATTTTTTATTTATTTATTTTTGCAGTTCTGGGGATCGAATCCAAGGCCTTGTGCATGCAAGTCAAGAACTCTACCACTGAGCCACATCCCCAGCCACTTTAAAAAAAAATTTTTGTGGGCCAGTGAGATGGCTCAGCGGTGTAAGCGCCTGCCTGGCAAGCACGAGGGCCCGAGTTCGACTCCCGGAACCCACATACGAAAAAAGGGGCTGGTGATATCGCTCAGCGGCACGGGCGCCTGCTGGCACACGAGGTCCTGAGGTCGACCCCTGGTACCCACCAAAAAAAAAAAAAAAATTTTGTTTTGAGAGAGGGTCTTGCTAAGTTGCCCAGGCTGGTGTTGAATTTTTGATCCTGTCTCAGTTTCCAAGTAGCTGGGACTATAGGCATGTGCCACCACATCCAGCTGATAAATTAGTTTTAGTAATATACAACTAAAAATATATACTGTGTAAAGAAGTGTATACATTAACGTTTGTGACAAAAAACTGAAAAATAATTGGTGATTTCTTTTACTCCATTTGTCAACTTTTCTAGTTTTAGGGGCTGTGTATAGAACTGCTGATGACCAATGCTTATGTTATCCAAATCATTAACAAGTGTATGATATAAACACTAATGTTATGTCAAAAAGTATAGAATTCAAGAACATTTGGACAGATTTTGATATTACAAACTAATAAAAAAGTAATTTATCACTTAATGACCAGCTGAAATGCTTGCAGGGCACTCAGGTACACATTGTAAAGTTTTAAGGACTAATTAATGTTAGCATACCCAAAAGTTGGCTTTGCTCATATTTATTATTATTTAGTACTGGGAATTGAACTGAGTGCCTTTTGCACATCAAGCACACACTCTAAAACTGAGCTATACCCTCTTCCCTAGCCTTATCCCAATCAAAATACTGTTTTAATATTTCACATGCTCACATTATTAAAAGATAAAAGTCCTATATCTAATCCTAAAGGCTAAAGAACTGTGTCACTCTTCTTACTTGTAAAACTGAAAGGAACACACTTCAGTTGAATAATTAAGCAACACTCCTCTTTTCATTGCCATTTTAATAGAAAAAGAATATAAACTTCTATATTACAAAATATATTTCACATTGAATTTGCAATGGAAATCTCAAAAACATCAAATTTATAAAAGGATGTTCGAAAGCAAGTTCCAGATGATCCAAAGACATGAAAACAGGAAAGCTCTCCAAAAGGCTACAAGTGAGCCCAATTTTACTGAGGCAATCTGACTTTGTCTACCAGAGTTAAAATGTACACACTTCTGGGTGTGATTGTGCATGCTTGCAATCCCAGCACTCTGGAGGTGGATCACAAATTTGCGGCCAGTCTAGGTGTCATAGTGAGACCTCAAAAACCAAACCAAAATACAACAAAATGAAAACAAAACCCTAGCAATCTAAACTGCTAGACATTTACCCAATGGATACGTGTTCAACAATATGCATTATACTTAAGTACAGTGCAGAACAGCTGACAAATGCAAAAACCTGAAAGCAACCCAAGTGACCATCAATAGGCAACTAATTTAATTATGGTATATCCAGAAAGCAGGATACAAGAAAACCATTAAAAAGAATGAGGTAGGTCTCTATGTATATACTGATATGGAAAGGTCTTCAAGATATATTGGTTAAAAAATTATATTAAATAAAAAAGGTGGAGGAGTATTACACAGTGCATTAATGAGGAAAAACATGTTAGGGTATACTACAATTCCTTTGTATCCTAACACAGTTGTGATTATCTTTAGGTAGATGAATAAAGGGTAGAGAAGGGGGTGTGAAAGTTATTTTTCTTTTTGTATCATTCTGTACTGTTCTAGGATTATATTATACCTTTTCAGCATTAAATGTATAACATTATTTCAATAGAGGTCAAATGGGTGGATAAACTATCATCCATTCCTTTTTTCTTTGTATTTTTCCACATTAAAACAATTATTTTTATATAAACATATACATCTATACGTGTATGTATATATACACAAAGAAGCTAAACAAAATACAAAAAATGTAAAAATACACACACAGACACGTGCTGAGATTAAGCATAGGAGCAACCCTGTCCTCTGTCCATATCACACTTACTATCCTAATGTAACTTCATTAATGTAACCCAAAGATCTCAAAGCACTTCATTAATAATATTCATCAAACTCATGTAAGTTTCTGTATCATGTGCTGTTGGAAGAATATGTGTACAAAGTATCAGTGAACACCGAAAGACATTTCCAGTGTCTCCTGTGATCAATGTTCTGATTACTACATGATCTTTTTGTCTTTATGTTGCCTCACAGTTAGGTTTCAGAGGCTGGTTTTCGGATCAGGTCTCCAAAATAAGCTGTGATTGTCTTCAATTTATTGTTAAGAAAGTTCTGTTCTATTTCCACTTGTCCCCCGGGCCCAGCTAAGGATGCCACCTAAAAAAGATGAACAGAAGAAAGTTATACATCCAGAAGCCTGATTTCAAAACAATTCTTACTGCTTTATCAAATAACAGGAAGACTTCGGTTTTTTAATTAAGTTCCTCAAATAATCAGGCATCTCAAATGTTCACTGTTATTTCCCAGATAACCATTAATGCAATATTTGGTGGTATTTGTTGTTTCAGACCCTTTTGATATTAAGATCAAGGCACTATGTTTCATAAAGACTTGATCACTCCAGTGTCATAAGCTAAATAACTCAGAGGAAGAGAAATAATGGATCCTTCCCAAATCTCAGTCAGGTTTATTAATGTAAGTCATTTAAAGAAAAATTCTCTTTCCTGAAAGCCTTTGTCTTATTCACCTTTATTAAATCTTCCTCTTACCCTTTCGATTGCTCAATAGTATTTACTGAGTACCTGCTATGCAACACTATGAATGCAGCAGAGAGCAAGATAGGTATGATCCGGGCCATGATCCTTACTCTTATGAGCAGCTGAGCTTCTACTAAAATTTTCTTCCTTCTCTAACTGATCTCTTTTGCTGGTCTTCCCATGTGGACCACCTTGTCCACCTCTTGCTCTTTTATGTTATTTCACATCTTTTTAAAAAAAAATCATGGTAAAATACACTGCTCTTTTTGAGGTCTACTGGAACACAGTGACCAACCCCCTTATTAGGGAGCACAAAGCACCCTCCCTTCTCACCTCCAGAGTCAGCATCAAGAGGACGCCAATCAAATAACTACTCAGTAGGCGTAATTAGCTGCCAAAGATTCTTTTGCTCCTAACAGTATGTTTGCATTGGTCTTTGTTATACTTCAAACTAGCAATGTTTTACCTTAATTTCTTATAAAAGTAAGTTTTGTTTCAGTCCAGTATTCTTTCCCCCAACCAACCTCTTAGAATGGGGCTTGTGGGTAGTACCATGTGTGGTGCAGAAGAGCTGGGCTTCCCTCTCTTTTCTATTGACATCACTGACTGAGAAAATTTACTCACAGTACTAAAGGAAATATAAGCTTACGCTCAGAATCATTTCGGCAAAACTGCCTTTGTCTTCTCACCTGACTTAGGAGGCCTGTCAGTTTCACAGCTTCCCTAGAGAATGATAAATTATACCCTACAAGAACACATGACACTACTCTAATTGTGCAGCATCATTTCTCCTAGGGGAAGGCCAGCTAATAAATAATAGGAACTGATCACATGTTTATCCTAAATTGCAATACAATTACAGTTATTTTATTAAGGACAGAGTTGATCTAGACACCTGGGTGACCAGTGACTAGAAGGGGTAAGAGAATACTTATAGCAGATAAGGCTCAGCCAACTAGTGCTCCCACTATGTCATGAATTTCTAGCCCTCTGCTATCTTTCTCACCAAGCAGGAATGGACCAGCATTGATTCAGTGGAAATTCTTTCATATTTCCTTTTGTTTTTCTTGTTACTTCACATTCTAATCACTGCCTGAATCTCACGGTAAATTACTCCTGTAACAAGAGGTGAATATGTTTCTTCCTGGCACTGAATATGCTGTCAGTGGGAGACAGTAAGGTAACGCTGCCATTGTAGCAGAATGGCGACGCTGATCACTCAGTTTCCCTAGCTTACTCATCAATAAAATCAGTCTGATAACATGACATGCACACTCCAGAGTGTTATAATGATCCAATGACATGTGCAGGGGAACACTATGAGCCCCAAGTATGCCATTCATAGAAGAAACACTGCTGAAGTCCTATGTTGTATGTATACGTGTATATATATACACATACATAAACAAATATATGTGTATATATATTATATATATTGTGTATATATATGTATATATATGTGTATATATATATATATATATATATATATATATATATATATATATAAAATGCAGCACATTGTTAGTTTACAAATGCACTTCTGTGTGCTCTGAGTTGAAAAGGCTGGCTATTTTCAATGTTACCTTTGTTCTCTGTACTGAAATGGATGAATATACAAATACAAGTGCCTTAATTTGAACTGAAAAGTGCAAAAGCTATTACTTTTCTGAAGCTAGTTATATCTAGTTAGGAAATTAAACAAGAACAAGGAACTACTGTTATCAAACAGACCAGGGGCTCCTCCTCTCATAATTCCAGTGTGTGGCTAAGAGAGAAAACTTCATGTTAGAGATTCCACCCACACTGATTTTAAAGAGGTGGTGCTTGATAATTGCTCCCCGCAGCTTCCATTTGGAGACTAGTCAGGCTAGCCTGCCCAGAGGCTCTCTGCTATTGTTTACTACTTAAAAGAGAAACTTCTCATGTTTGCAAAGCACAGTAAATCCAAAGCTAGAATTGTATGCTGGAATTCTATAGCTGTCAAAGGAAAGAAATGCGGAAAAGCACAGCAAGATAGAGGCAACAAGTAGATACAAATACATTTATTCTGGGCTCTTTGAATCGAGTCTCCAGGTTTTGATTGTGATTTTAGAAAATGAGATATATGTTACAACCAAAGAGCATTTCAGAAGATTTTTCACATTATTTAGTTCTTGGGTTTGACAAAGAGAAGATGGATAGCAAGGGATATGTGTCCTGGAATAATCCCCTGAAATTAAAAGGGAATTGAAGATCAAGATAATAGGGTAGCTAGAAAAATATTTCACTGGACACAGAGAACAATTAGCAATATTTCATACATGGAATGACTTCAAGACAAGTTATAGTTGTATCAAGTCCATACTCAGTTTAGGATAATATAGGATAATATAAGTACTAGCTAGAGTATAATTTCCCTGGATAGAAAGTTAACTGTCTCCTATAGACTTTTCTATGGGGAAAATGCAGGCTGAATTTCAAACAGCAGACTCAAAACTTTGGGAACCCTGCTACGTATTTTACACGTTCAGATTCCTTAAAACTTATTTCTCTCACTCTTGTATTAGTGTCTCCTCTCATTTTAAATATCGTACATATGGTGACATTATCTTTGTTTTAAAAAGAAAAAGTCAATTTTCCACTGTAATTTCATCTAAA
Organism: Erethizon dorsatum; assembly: GCA_028451465.1. Taxonomy (NCBI): domain Eukaryota; kingdom Metazoa; phylum Chordata; class Mammalia; order Rodentia; family Erethizontidae; genus Erethizon; species Erethizon dorsatum. The sequence goes on from CM051828.1 coordinate 53,881,738, forward strand.
TCTAATACCAAACAAAATAATGTACTTGAAATCTCACAAGTTTCTGACTTCTATTTTCTAGTGTCTTTACTCCCTCTAGAGGCAGGAAACATGAATGAAATACCAACCCTAATTCTGGCAGGTTTTTTTTTTTTTTTTTTTGTGGGTACCGGGGGTCGACCTCAGGACCTCGTGCACCAGCAGGCGCCCGTACTGCTGAGCGATATCACCAGCCCTTTTTTCGTATGTGGGTTCTGGAAGTCGAACTTGGGCCCTCGCACTTGCTAGGCAGGCGCTTACGCCGCTGAGGCATCTCACCGGCCCATGGCAGGTTTTTAAAGTAAGCCACACATACACAAAAGAAGTTAAACACTCTCCTTGTGAAATGTTAACTAGTTGAAACTTTTATGGGAAACAGTGACTTTCCTATTGTTATTTACCCAATTGAGCCTATCACGTGTAACTTAAGGATCATGATGTAGCTCAGCAAATATGCAGTCTGTTATGTGACAGTTATGAAACATAATGTTTACTATGAGAAAACTAGTAATTATGGTATCAGTAAGCTCAGCCTTATCTGGAAGTCTAGAAATAGCTGAGTCACGTGAGTAGCTACAGATCTAATATCAAGTTTGATATTAAAAACTCATGATATGTGGGATAGTGCTTTTTTATATTTATAAATAGTATAACATACTATTTTAGGAGGCCTAATGTCTAGAAAAAAAACAGATCACAGATGATAGGCAGAAAGATCAAATTTCTTTTTTCTTTTTTTTTTTGTGTGTGGGTACCGGGAGTCGAACTCAGGACCTCATGCTTGCCAGCAAGCGCTTGTGCCACTGAGTGATATCACCAGCCCTTTTTTCCTTTATGTGGGTACTGGAAGTCAAATTCAGGACCTCGCGCTTGCCAGGCAGGTGCTTATGCCACTGAGCTATCTCACCTGCTCAGAAAGATCAAATTTCATTTCAAGTTAAGTCAAAGAGTAAGAGCTCAGAAAATTTCATTTATTCTTCCTTTACCCCAGAGAATCCCAATGCTGGAGCACATTACAATTACTTGGGAAGCTTTAAAGCAGTTATGCTTGGATCCTATCCCAGAAAATAAATCAGAGAAAATGTTTCCAAGTATATCAGGTTATCAATAGCTTTTAAAAGCCATTCAGTTAAAACTATACAACTCTTAGTTATGACACCAAAAGCATAGGCAATGCGCGTGCGCGCGCACACACACACACACACACACACACACAGATAAGCTATATTTCATAATAGAATGGCTATACCTGAGCTGAAAAACAAGGCTGAGATAATCTAGAAGGAAAAAAGGGAGGTCCAAAACACCAGAAAATACAGATATAGAAGAGCAATGCATAATAGATATCCCAGAAAAAATAAGAGGTGGTGAGAACACAGTTGAGAAAATATTGGAAATATATTTAAGAATTAGTCTTGGCTAAATTAAAGGTCTTGTCTGACACAATAACTTTGGCTAGGCTATATTCAGGAACCCTTGAAACTCGTTCTCAAGGGATGTTTCAGTGAAGGCAGATATTGGGTAGTTGAGCTGTGCAGCATTTGAAATGCAACATAGTCCACTGTCCTCCTAAAGTCTAGCATGTTTTATTTGTGTCTATGTACATGAGGAGCTATGGAGATGAACAGGATGTAACAGACACAGATCTAACTGCCAGGCACTTGCAGTTGCTAACAACAGTTAATAAGTCAGGGACTTCTCATGTACCGTTCTGAGACAAGAAAATGACCTACCTTTTTCTGCCCATTCTTAGAAACACTTAAGCCAGAGGCCCATAGAAGGTAATGGCTTACCTGGTCAATATCAGCATTTCTTGGCAGAAAATAAACAATATTATTAGTAATCTTCTGAGAAAGTCTGAAAATTTCAAAGGTGGAAAGCAGTTAAAGAAAAAAAAGCAGTTTATTTCTGATCAAAAAGCAATATTATTTACAAAAAGCGATATTCTTTACTTAGAATGCAAATATATTCTGCTATATAGTAAAAGGCACAAATTTAAATTCTGTAATGCAGTGGTGGTGATGCAATGGCATACGTACTGCAACGGGCTATTTATATCATTGAAAAGTCTAAAAGGGTCACCATCACTGCATGGAACCTGAAAGAGAATCAAATATGAGATTCGTACTTCGGCAGCATAGAGTCCCTGACACGCCAGAGATTAGTGGAAGTTAAACTTATTTATTTAATTATCCCAGTGGTAGACAGCCAAAAGTCAGAAATAAAAAGTTTTCTGTCATTTCCTAATTGAGAAGATAGAATAGGGAACAGGAAAGCATGATACCACCTTCTTCCAGTGAAGAAAAAAAATCAAGATACTCAACAAAATAGCCCAAGTCAGGGAGAACTGAAGAAAAGTTATGGGCTAGTCACTCCATGATTCCAGGGATAGGTTTTGAGGACATTTTCAATTTGCAAACAATGTATTCTACTTGTTTTATATTAGTACAATTAGACAGTATTCAAGGGACATATTATTTCATGTTTGCCATTACTTTTGGAGATCAACCACATCATTTTTACGTATTTGTTTTGTGTACGAAATTAACTGGGATCTATCCAATTCTACCAGCTAATATCACCCCTCTTCACCACCTTCTCACTCTCACACATACATCCCCCTTCCGCTCCACATGCACTGTTTGAGTAAACTCTCAGGACATGCAAAGGATATCCATCAGGACACATCATTGTCCTAATGTCAAAGGTCTCTGCAGTAGCATAATCTGGCCCTCCCCAAGGTGGGCTGAGGAAGACAACATCAGCCTTTAAACTAGGCGCCAGCAGCAGGAAGTCTCCGCAGATGAACTCTATCTTATCCGCTATCCCATAAACTTCTGCATTATTGCGAGCAAGATCAATCTTAACAGGGTCAATATCAATGGCAATCACTAAAAATGGGAAAGGAAAAACTAAGTCAGTTGACACATATTATTAGTTATATAGAAGAGTTCACTTTTACAATAGTCTGCTTATCTTATGTAAGAAAACCTTTTTTAAAGACTAAGAAACATTTGGTTTTTTTTTTTTTTTGTTTTTGTTTTTTGTGGGTACCGGGAGGTCGACCTCAGGACCTCGCGCGCCAGCAGGCGCCCGTGCCGCTGAGCGATATCACCGGCCCCTTTTTCGTATGTGGGTTCCGGGAGTCGAACTCGGGCCCTCACGCTTGCCGGGCAGGCGCTTATGCCGCTGAGCCATCTCACCGGCCCCGAAACATTTGGTTTTTATACCAGAGATTTCAGTTAATTTTCAGTGACCAAGAAATGAAACTGTTACTGAAAGAACTGGTTTCAAAGTTTTCTCACTCAGGCAGCTTCACCTAAATAAGTGCCAATCGTTGCCTAAAAGTATCTACAATCCAACTATGAGCTCAGCCTTTGCTGTGCTAGGTACAGCCCAAGTAGCAAATGCTTACAAAGGCCACTGCCGACATGTAAAGCCTCTTGCTAGCTTTAAGAAAAGGCAAATTTTCGTGAAATGAGTCCATGCCTAAATGAAGGCAAATTTAATAACTTCTACAGAAAATCACAACAAAATATATTTTTAAAAATCTATACAGCAAGGCTATGAATAAGAAATGCAAAGACAACTGTTGATGTTTACTGAGACATTTTTAGGTAGAGGAAGAGACAATATCATGTTTTCCCTGATGGGCTTTCATTTAACCCACTGCACTTTCATAATTAGCAATGCAAACTTCAGTTAATTAGCTCCCTCGTATCTATAGTAAATTATTCCAGTGTGCCTATAAATGCACAAGTGTGTGATGACAGTATTCTACACATGAAAGGGCCAAATGTAATGCAGCACGGTTTCCATAGAAATGTAGCTATTTTCCAGAAAATGCTAGTTTCAAAATTTGTTAACATTTGAGAAATAATGTACTGAATCACTTGAATAATGAACAGAAGCACCAGTCATATACTGCAAAACCAGGCATTTACAATGCTATTTTTGCACTGTAAATAAACTGTATTCACATTTATGAGAAAGGATTTTTTTAGTTGCTCATTCTACTTTTATAGTTCAGACACAGACGAAAAAATATGCTGACAACACTAAAAGTTCAAAAGAAAAAGTCACTTTCAATGTCATATCTGCTCAAGTTTTCCTATTTTCTTCTATATTTCTTTTGGAGGCAAACTTTGTTTTTAGACCTGACGGCATGTAAGTATTTGTTAACATTTGGTACCTAGATGTCCCCCCAAAGCTTCATGTGCTCAAAGGTGGGGATTTTGGAATGTGATTGGATTATAAGGGCTTTTATGACTGCCTTTTAGGAGGTGGAGTCTGTTGGAGGCAGGTCAGGGGGTGTGACTCGGTAGGGTCCGTCTCCCTCTCCCGGTCCTCCCTTTGCTCTGCTTCTCTGCCACTGCGCTGTGAGCAACTTCTCCGCCACATGCCTCTACCCTGCTCTGGTGTACTACCATATACCAGTACACTACGGCCTGAGACCTCTACAAGTTGTGAGCCAAAAATAAACCTTTCCTTAAGTTGTGGGTGTCAGGCATTGTGTCTCAGTGATAAGGAAAGTGACCAAGATAGTACTCTATTATATAAATGAAATGCTAACAAACGTCTGATGATACTGTATAGACTGTGTTGTCCAAAAACGGTAGCTACTAGCCACACATGACTATTACCTTTAAGTTGATTAAAATGAAATAATATTAAAAAGAATTTAGATCCTTACCCACACTGTTAGATTTCAAATGCTCATGATCTCCTTGTGCCTAGTGGCTACCATATATGATAGCACAGGCAAAGAACATTTCCATCATCATGGAAAGCTCTACTGGGAAGTACTAATGTTGAACTACCATAGCACACTAAAAGATGAAAAAAATACCTTTAACAGCAAAACACAAAGTCTGTATTTGTCAATGACTGACAAATCATTGACAACAACTGAGTAGAAACAAATTTGACACAAAGAGATGTCAATCATATACTAAAGCCATTTTCTCATGTGCATATATGAACACATGCATACATTATGGCAGGGAATTCAAAACAGTTAAGTGTGACTATATGTGTGCATGTATACACATGTACACAAAAGCAATTACTCCGTAACTGTTTTGAATTTCTTGCCATAATGTAGTCAGTTCAACTACTGCGGAGGGGTTTGGGAAAGAATATCTATAACTAATGTTCATAGATCACTATTAGCAACCATTTCTGGTTTGCGGAGCAGGTCATGGGACATCACCATACTGGAAGATGGACATCACATGCTGGACATCACATGCTGGAAGATTCCTAAGCTTCCAGTGTCACAGAAGTCAGGTCATGAAAGTACTGGGAAGGCTCAGTGTTGGCAATCTGCCTCCTTTTCTCCTCAGAGGCTGGCAATCTGTAAGGGTGGATGCTGTGCGACACTTGGGCTGTAAGGGGAGCTGGCCCGTGAGGACAGAGAAGTAGTCTCCTGTTAGCTTGGGACCCACATTAGATATCTTCCTTTACCAAGTGGGTACTAAGCTATAGAAAGCCTTGCCAACAGATTTCTACTCACTGAAGTACAAATGTATGATCTTCAATTGTTATTATATTTCAAGGAAATTTCCAGATCTATTTGCTACCTTATTAAGGGGCATATATTTTAACTACTGTGTTATGATACAAAGCTAAAACAAATGCTACTTTTACAACTTGAGGATAAATCATTTTCAGGCACATATACTGATTTTGAGTGCATAAGAATGGCTTATCTGGCAAAGTCTGAGAAGAAATTTGAGAATACACAGTGAATTCAGGGGAAACAAGAAAATTACCATTCTGGTAAATAAGAAAAACAGCTTTTATCCAGGCTGTTAGGAGACCATATAAAGTTAAAAATATCATGCCTGGAGCAAAGGTGTAATTAAATAGTAGCCACATTTTATCAGCACTGGGTCTTAAAATCAGTGGTAAGATTTACTTCATTTTTGAACTTCCATACTATGATTTCCAGAATCATATTATGCTTTCCTAGTTAACATTAAAAACTTTATATAAATTACTGAGATTCTGCTAAAATCTGTTGAAACAGGTATGATTACTGATTGATAGGTATACTATGAAGGCACTGAAAAAAATAAGCATCTTCAGAGTATGACTTGACAATGGATGTTTTTAAAAATGACAAAGATATTGTCAGAAAAAAACAGTAGAAACTGAGCCCTGATTTCAAGACTCAGGTATGTTACTTTGGGCAGAATGTTCCATTTCTGTAAAGCCTTTTTCCTGGGAAAAAGCGCACTACCTATTTGACACAGTTACTGGTAGATACACAGTAATGGAGGTTTTCTTTCTCCTAATTCCAAAATTAAATACTCACGAGGATGATATAATATTTATTTAAAGGATTTTTAGATTCTTAGTATACTGTATGAAGGTATCACAAGGTTTTTTCAATTCAATGTCTCCTTTAAATTAAGGTTAAATGATGGGCAAAGTCATAAAGATAGTGACTGAGTGGCAAAGCTGGGATTCCTTGTCCAGTGTTCTTTTTTTCTAAAGAACTATTTTAGTATTTTTGGTTTTACACAATGTTATGATCTTGGCTCCGGCAGTTAGTAGGTGTGTCTGTATAATCTTGTATAAGTTATACCTGATCTCTTAATGTCTCAATCTATCTGTGAAAAGCAGATGATAAAAGACAAATTTCATAATATTGCTGACTAAATATATTAATACATATTAAGTACTTACACCAGTATGTGATATGAACTGTGTAGCTATATATACAAGCTACTATTTTAAACATTTGCTATGAAATTATTAATTATACAATCTCAGCAAAGACAGACTGAAATAAAATTACATATTTACTGAATAAATGGGAAATAAAAGTTCTCTTCCATTGATAGCTATTACCTCTTTTTCCTGTTAAGGCAAACTGAATGGTATTTCCTCCAACTCCACAGAACGCGTCCACTACAATGTCACACTTGAAGCACTGACTGACACGACCAGCAATGTGTTCAGCAATCTTTTCAGGTGTAACTGAAAACCAGCCCTCTGCAACGGAAGAACATTTGTTAAGATGTTCAATTTCAAGAAACCAAGTCACACGTTAATAGCATACATTACTGTAATATTACATACTTGCAAAAGATTAGTTTTCCCTTTCTAAAAGTTATAAAATTACCTAGTTTTAAAGAAAAGTTCTGCATTCCCATTTCTAATTTCTATATAAGTAATCACTCTAATTTTTAACCCAATTCTTCATAATATACCCTTATCTTTCTAGTAATGACATGCAGCATTGATTTTCTGAGACACTAACTACTGCTTATCTACTATGGAAAATGGAAAGTCAGCTTTTCTAATTGGCCAGCTCCCCAGGCTCCAACAAGTTTCCCAATTATTTCATTCCTAACAGAGAAGCAATAATCTAGATTTGTATTGGACACTGGAAAAAATGTGCATGTTTTTAAGGGCCAGAAAAAGCAAGGAGCTGAAAGCAAATGGCTATTACTGCAGGAGTTAGGGTAGGAATAGCAGAACCCTCACCATTATCAGAAACGAGGTCCTGTGACCACTCCAGAGGACAGGGAATATTGCTCTCCTTTCGCAACAGAAAAAATTAGCATTTTTCCAGAAAGATATTTTGTTCTCTGAATAAAATGTGTGCCAATTTTCCCTTTCCCATCCCTTACTAACACTTTAAACGGCTCCTGATTACTGGAAGAATAAGAGTACCAACTTATTACATAGAATTTCAAGTTTTTTCCTAGTCTTATTTCTCCTAATAAACTCCTATGTACTTTCCTCAATACACGACAGTTTATAAATTATTGTAAGAGCTTCAGAGAATGCCTGAAATTCCACCAAGGATCAAAATCTCCTGAGTAGCTCCAATAAGAAAGTGAGCACCAGCTTGTAAGACTAAGTAAGGTGTTCAAGATCAGAGAAGAAAAACTCAAGAAAGAACTCAAAGTTTTCAATGTTAGTTAAATTATAACTTTCTGCATTAGGCATTTCTTCACCAGATGCTCTTTTTAATAATCTATCAATTATTTTTGCTATGTATCCTAAAATGCTACAAATACAGATTAAATCTATCAGAAAGTTTTAGAAATACATATATATCCAAATTGAGAGACAGTCTAGATAAAATAACTGGCCATCATCCCTTTGAAAAATGTCAAAGTAGGACTGGGGGTGTAGCTCCGTGGTAGAGTGCTTCACTTGGCAAGGCTGAAGTCCTGGGTCTCCAGCACTGGAACGGCAACAAAAACAACCCCTTAAAATCAATCAATCAGTCCAGATTAAAGAAAATTAAAGAAACATGAAAACTAAATGCAACACATGATCCTATATTGGAAGAAAAAAGATTCTTTAAAGGACATGACAGGAAGCGGGGTGAGATGATGCATGCTTGTATCCCCAACACTTGGGAGGCTGAGGCAGGAAAATCACTATGTTTTTGAAGCCAGCCTGAAATATACAGTGAGACCCTGTCTCAAATAACCAACATAAAGAAAGAAAAACAGAACAAATGAATGGACCGACATGACAGGACAACCGAACAAATGAGGGTATGGATTGCAGAAATAACTTTTGTTACACAGAAAAATCCTTGTTCTTAGCAAATACATGCTTAAGTATTAAGCGGTAGTGGTATGTGTCCAACTGGATCAGAAAAAAATACTCAGAGAATGATAAAGTAAATGCAGTAAAATGTTGAAAATAGATGGATTTTGTTAAAAGGGATATGAAAATTCTTGCAACTTTTCTGTACATTTAAAGAGGTTTCAAAATAAAATTAAGAAATACACATACACCTTACCTCTATCTAACTTAATCCCATCATCAAAACGGGAAAAGAGCCGGTATCTCTGGGCCCAGTACTTAATTAGCTCAGGAACAGCAGCTATCTCAGGAGGTATGCCACTTATCTTTCTGTTCTTCTTTTTCTTCTTTTTCTTTTTAATTTCAGCTAAAATAAAATACAAAGGATACAAATGCGCACTATTAAAAAAGAAAATCACGGGGAACTTTATCTAAAAGTGCAGCCATATCAAATAATTACAATTTTAGACTATATTCCAGAACATATATGTAACAATACACCCAGAGACAACGGAGAGAATGATCAACACTCCAATGGCTTTGTATCTCTGCCTCCATTTTGCTACTTATTGACTTTGAAACTGGAAAAGCGACCCAGGCTCTGTAAGCACCAATTCTTTATTCCTACAAAAAGAATTAATTAGTAAACTGCATTTTACTAATTTCATTTACAGTACTGACAAAGACACAGGCTAAGCATACCTAACCTGAAATTCTAAAATTCTCCAAATCTGAAAATTCTGAGCTTTGACATGACACCACAAATGGAAAATCCATACCTGACTTCATCTGACCAGTTGTAGCCAAAACTCAGATGCACTAAGAATATAGTATAAAATTACCATCAGGTTATGTGTACATGGTGCAATGAAACACAAATGAATTTTGTGTTAGGATTTTAGCCCTACCCCCAAAATATCTTGTTATATATATGTAAATATTCCAAAATCTGAAAAAATCCAAAATCTGAAATTCATTTAGTCCCAAGCACTTCGGATAAGGGATACTCAAGCTGTGTAGATAAGTACTAATATAGGTATAAAAGTTATTGCTTCTGTTGGCCACAATACTGGTTTAGTTGGTGAATTTTAAAACGTAAATGTTTCTCACATCTTTAAAACAGAACCTTGCAGGGAATGATTAAGCTCCTGCCCTGGCCATATTAACAGTTCACAAAGGAGTTGTAATTCAAATGTCTTTCTGCTGGCAGCTCCAATCTGAATTTGATATTTCCTGGTGGCTTGAACCACAGGTGGTACATGTATGGCTGTTCCATTGGGTGGCTGGTACTGCTTCTTAGGGGGTCTTTGATTACAATAATACAAAGAAAGGTGTTGATTTAGCAGACCAGCTGTCATCATATTATAGTTCCTTAAGGAAAACATTAAAACGGTATAAAATAATTGTAATATAGCTAACTTGTGGGATAGCAGTTGTAAATGCATATTATATACACCAACACTGGGGTATATACTTGTAAGATTTCCATGTTAAAATTTAGAGAATTATTGATAAACTTCACAAATATAAATTTCTTTTAATTTAATGAAATAAATTTGTGGATTATCGGGGTAATTTTTAATTGGTATAAATAGTATTAATATTCATATTTGGGTAGTAATTATCAAAATTCAAGCAATAACTAGATTCAGTTCATTTATAGTTTTTTTATGAGTTTTTTACTAAAAAGACAAATAAAAGTAGTTAGATCCATTTGGACCACCAGTGGTTCAAGTTGCTGGATGGGAGAGTCATGCATGTACCACTGGTGGTTCAAGCCGGCAGGTATATGTTAATCTTAGAAGACATATGGCATCTGAAAAATTGAAACATAGGTAACTAATTCCATTCCGCAGAAAAGGATCTCAATCATTCACAGACTAAATGAGCTCCTTTTCTTAGATAAATGACTACTAGTTTTGATTATTTGGCTTCAGTTCCAAGCTGATTTAGCAACATAGAAAGATGAGAGTGCTGTCACAGTTAAGGATAAAAATAAGACATCATAGTTGACAAAAAATAAAGGTCTATTACATTTATACACAGCCCTCAAGGATAGGACTATGTCTTATACGGTTACTAGATCACGGCAAAAACCATCAAGAGCAAATTGTGGTGTTTTTCAACAGAGACAATGATGATAATTTTGGGTGACAATGACAATTCTTTGTTATATAAGACTATCTTGTACATGATCTAATGTTAAGTAACCCAAGTACTAGATGCCAGAATTCCTCAGATTATTCTGACAATCAACATAATCCAAGTAAGAATTACTAGCATTATGCTAACTGTTGCTTATGGAAGTATGGGCCTTAGGAATCAGAGAACTTGGTACTGAGTTCTAGCTATGCTACTTTCTTTGGCCACTTTCTAATTTCTCTGAGCTACTTTCTGTATTTATAGAATGGAGAATAAATCACCTACCCATTGGGCTATCCTACAGATTAAATAAGAATAAGGTACCAGAAAACATTTCAGAAATCTGCAAGTGTTATTCACATGAACATCAGTTGTTATAACACTGATTAAGAAAAAACAACAAACTATCCCAAGTATGCTGTTAAGAAAGGGAAAGAAATGTGATATGCAGACTATAGGTACATATCCACATCCGCAGAAAGAAAAAAAAAAAAAAAACACAAGACTCAAGGTATTTTCTTCAATACTATATTAAGAAAGAAATGAAGGATCACAATAGGTATAGTTGTTGCATAAGGACAAGGCTGAAATACTTCATCAATAACCTGAATATGACAGGAAATGAAAATGTTTAAAAAAAAAAAAGCACGTCTGGGGGCTGGTGAGATGGCTCAGTGGCGTAAGCGCCAGCCCGGCAAGCGCAAGGGCCTGAGTTCGACTCCTGGAACCCACATACGAAAAAAGGGCTGGCGATATTGCTCAGCGGCACGGGCGCCTGCTGGCACGTGAGGTCCTGAGGTCGAACCCCGGTACCCATAAAAAAAAAAAAAAAGCACATCTATGTTCTACTGGATACAATTATTATTTGGAATTATAAAGGAACTTTTGTATAAAAAATTCAAATAGTACAAAAGGACATAAAACAAACCTGTTATTTGTTTTTAACTCATTACTGCCAACTACTGTGAATACTTTAAATCAATGTATCATGAAAACAAACAAACCAAACTACCACCATCAACAACAACAAATAAATGAAGTATCCACAAAAACAAAACCTGCACTACACCAAACTTCAAGGACAGGCTACCTCCAGCCCATGGGAACAGAGCCCAAGCTCTGTGGTCAGTTCTCGAACGCAGTCTTCTCACACGCTTCCCCTCTGCGTTGTCTTTGCTGAGCTCAGAGGAGAGTGCTGGGGGTGCAAGTCACGGCCACTTACCCTGCCTTCTCCCAACTTAAAATAAGACAGCGGTAAACCCTAACGTACAGGTGATTCAGAAGTGAGAACTAAGAAAATACAAATGAAAGAGAAATCCACTAGAAGCTGAAGCAGATTTAATCTTACCTTTAGTGTCTACCTGGGGCAAGTCTGGTGTTTCCTGAGCAACACGATTCTGCGTCTCTGGAACAGCTGCTGCGGGGCTGTCTTGTTCATTCTTTTCTATTTCAGGCTCACTAGATGAAGAGATGGCCTGACACTTTACGGGTTCTAGACTTCTAGTTTCCATTAGGTCACTGGCTTTTTTAACAGACACGTCTTGTCTCTCTGAATCACTGCTGGTGCAACTGTCTTGTATATTGTCGTGAGAAAATGACTCCTGTGATGCGTCTTCATCCACCGGTTCACTAATCCACTTTAGAAATTTTTCTACCTGAAATTTTAAGATGACATGATCACGAATTCATTTTAAACTACAAAGAATCTTCCCCACCTTCCACAACTTGTGACTAGACTTACAACCTGTCATAATTACTAGTTCTGAGAAGTACACTGCATCACACAAGCTAATAAGTAATTCTGGGCTAATTGGAATTTATCTGGGCATCCCATGACCTTATTAAAGAATTTTTCAAAAAGAAAATGTCAGATTAAACACTTCCTGCTATAAATTAACATTAAGAGGTAAAGCCAAACTGTCCCAGTAGCTTTCCATAAAGGCTCCTAACAATATAATTGTCCTGTGATATTATCATTACAAACGATATCTACTATCACTGAATAATGGTATCTACTTATTAAGTCATTAATTTCAGTTTTTCAATTTCAACTTACAAAAGCTTTCTGCAATGGTCTATGTTAAATGTTAGATAGTATCAAGGATGAACTCTAAAAGATTTAGTGCCAATTTGTCTTTAAAAGTAAAATCAGTGCTATCTTGGAAAGAATAAACGCTGCCTTTTAATAAGAGCAGAGCCAATAAGATGAGCCCTAAAATTTACATAAGTTTATTTGTTGAAATGTCAACAAGGCCCAAGGTCAGATGATAAGACTTCTTTGTATCTTCTTTGTATCCCTTTTCCCTTTTCTCCCTTCCCTCTCCACCCATCTCTCCAGCCCTTCACTTTTTTTTTAAGGTGTTTTTTATCCTGCAAGACAAAAGGCTAACTCATCAAACCAAACAATATTCTCAACACTTTTGTTTCCCAAGTGGCAGGTACAGAAAAGTCTGAGATAGTAGATATGAATATTTCAGAGTACAAGGTAAGTCAATAAACTAGCCTTATATTTCATGCTATTGGTAAGACTTATAGTAAAAGACGTATCAGAATTTGGACTATCAGGATACTCCTTAGGCTGAAACAGATAAGAAATTCCCTTGCCCTTGCCTGTTACTACATAGGCAAGTCAATTTGACTTACTTATCTTTCTAGACACCGCTAGTTTAGCTTTCAAACATCCCTTTTTCATATTGCCTCATTGTTTTTTAAAATCTAGTTTACACAATATATGCCTTCAGGAAGCAAGTGGAAAAGAATTTGAAGCACCCTTACATCTTGTAGAAACAAGCCTACCACTTGAATACAATAATTCTAAACAGTCATGCTCACAAAATATGATCCTTTTATAGTAATATAGAACAAAATTCATACATACCTTACTCAGAGCCTTGCTCTTCTTGAAAACTGGTTTTTCTGATTCTTCAGTAAAGAAGATGTGTTTGTTTTTTACCTTTATTTGTCTGCGCATGTCCAGATATTTTGACTTACGTTTCACATTCTTCTCTAGATACCTGACCTGGCGATGACTGAAATTTTGAATTCCACCATATCTGTGACCAGATCAAAAGTGATTCATACTTTAAAATTCTAGGAGGATGTTTTCTATTGGGGAAAGAGAGGAAAGCTAACAATTTTCACTAGCTTTTTGCTATTAGTAGCCACCATTTCAATTTTTTTAAATTACGAAATTATTCAAGTACAAATTGCAGAAGAGTTTATGGTCTGACTTTTATGTTAATTTTAAACCAAATATGAAACACCAAAGATAGAAATAACATTTTTAATGTAAGGAAGTAAAAATATATATAGTGGAATGCAATAAGGAAATAGCAAAAAGAAAAAAGAAACAAAAACAATCCCCTTATTAGGAAAATTTTTTCAAAAGCCAAAGCTCTTATCAGGACATGCTCAAATTACCCTAAGAATGGCCATTAAATTCTTAACCTAGATTAGTGTGAACTTACAAGACACAAATCCCTGTTAATAAAGTGATAAAAGCACACCTAGTCCAATCATCTGAATTTTTCCAGTCCTACAATGTATCTGCTATGAAGCATTCTTTGACTACATTAAGACTCACTTAATTCCTTTTAGCCATATTAGAAACTTCTTTATATTAAAAAGTAATCTTATCCTTATAAGTAGAATTGAATGCTCTAAACAGGACAATAGTTAAGTCAAATCCCGGATAACAAAATAGGTATCTTGGGGCCGGTGAGATGGCTCAGCAGCGTAAGCGCCTGCCTGGCAAGCGCGAGGGCCCGAGTTCGACTCCCGGAACTCACATACGAAAAAAGGGCCGGTGATATCGTTCAGAGGCATGGGCGCCTGCTGGCGCGGTGAGGTCCTGAGTTCGACCCCCGGTACCCACAAAAAAAAAAAAAAAAAAAAAAAAAGATATCTTATGAAGATATACTACCAAGAGCCACACAACTGTTTCTTGAATAAGATTATGTGTGCATAGCAATAAATTCTGCCAAAAATTAAAAAAAGTTTACATTGCTAAACTTTATGATTTTTAGCCTTAAATAATTATATGAACTTCAAATGTCTTGAAGTACTTCAAGGAGATAACGTCAGAAACTATTTGTGGTATTATAATTATCTGCATATACTTTTGAACTAATTTGGAGTCAATTCATACATCAACCATGAGATAGTCCCCATGCCCATCCTGATGACTTCATAATGTATGGTATCTATTTAAATTTTATAACATACAGAATAGGTAAGTAGGATATGAAATCTCAACACTTAGAAACATCAAAGACTAGTAATGGTTTGATCACTGATGTAAAATGACACAAATGGTATTCCTTCAGCTGGGTGAGGTGTGCACATCTGTAATCCCAGCACTTGGGAAGCTGGGGCAGGAGGAAAGAAAGTTCCAGGCCAGCCTGGGCTACATAGACCCTGTCTAAAAAAAACAACCAACCAACCAAAAAGTATGCCTTTAGTATGTTTTATCTACCCAGTTCAATTTTCCTGCCATATGAGATGAATATGAGATAATATTGTATAGGTATAATATTGTATATTGAGATAATATTATATAGGTATAATATTGTATAATACTGTATAGATAATTATATAATTACCTATACATTCACATTTCTTTTATATTTAATGCACATTTCCTTATATTTAATGCTTGGGCATTTAACTCCAGAAGAAACTTAGGTGTCTATACACAAATGTGCACAGCAATTTTATTTGTAATAGCAAAATACTGGAAACATTCCAAATACCCTTCAATAGGGAGATAGTTGGACAAATTTTGGTATATCCACACAATGGGGTACTCCTGCAATAAAAAGGAAAGAATGATAGTTTATGTAATAACCTGGAGGTACTGCACAGGCAGTGTTACCATGAATACCTTTCCTTGTTGGTTGAGGGAGAAAAGTAAACTGCAGAATATTTGATAGCATTGCAGTGTTACAATTAAGACCCTGACACCTCTTGTTAATAAGAATTGTAATTGAGATATCACTATACATTTGAGGTGTGCTTGTATTCAGTTGTACTTCATAGCTATCTGGTATTACTCCATTTCATAGATAAAGCAACTGCAGCTCACAAATCATTCCCATAGGTGGGCAATTTTTAGAGTTTGGCATATATCCTTCCAAATTTACTAGTGTATACATGCATTACTCCCCTTTTTATAAACACGGAAATGGGGTCATACTATACACACAATATTTCCCTATCTTTTCAGGGGAGGTATTGCTATCAAATACAGTATCATTTATTATCTATATGAATATCCAAGTGGTTAAGATTTCTAAAAGACAAGAACTTTCATGAATAATTACTTTTGTCCTGAGCCATGCTTGAATCCTAGAAGGGAACCACTGTCATCAAGGTCTGAATCCATATTTTCATCGATGTCCAGTTCATGGCTAAATAAATTTAAAAAAGTAAATAGTGATAAGCCATTACCTCCAAAGCCCACCAGTTCAGGCAAATATCAATAAGCAACCATAGTTCACAAATCTAGGGAGCCAGGAGAAAAAGTACTTTACAGGATTTCCCAAATGATTTAAAGTACCTAGCAGTGTTTGGAATTCAGTACTATTTTTACACCATGTCAAGTAATTATCTCTATTCCTGAATATGGTACATATATAGATTGCCCCATTTTCCTTTGGAAAAACACCAGGTAAAGCTGCAGCCTGAATCAATTTCCTAGAGTGATCTCTCTAGAGGTTCTTCATAAAAA
Source organism: Erethizon dorsatum (assembly GCA_028451465.1). NCBI lineage: Eukaryota > Metazoa > Chordata > Mammalia > Rodentia > Erethizontidae > Erethizon > Erethizon dorsatum. The sequence goes on from CM051828.1 coordinate 53,898,185, forward strand.
CAAACAAGGAAAGATGAGAAGTATCAATCTGACTAAAAAACATTTTTTAAAAGAAAAATGTCATTATGAAGAATTAGGTTGGGACTGATATACAGGATATTATATAACCCAGGAGAATACACTTACTAGGTATCTTTTAGCAACTCTAACCACCTTGATCATAGCCCCAAGTATATAAAAATGGTGAGAAACTTTACAAAGTTGGCCTTCCAATTCAATTAAGCTCACTGAATATTTTATTGAGTATCTACTGGGTCCTAGGAACTAATCAGAGAATTAGTAAGTAATGTCTAACACGTAGAAGGAATACAGTAGAAGCATGCTTTCTATACTAAAATACTAGAGCTACAGAGCTTGCTTACTATTTTTTCTAGAAGCTATATGGAGCACAAAAATCTTATGTAGATAACCTCTTACCTTATCAGAGAAATAAAAGGTTCAAATTTTGTAATAATTTACCTTTCCATGTTTTCTATAATCAATCTATTTGATTATGTGGTGGAATGACAACTGGTGGTCAACTTGTAAACACCCAGCTGAACTGAATCAGCATGGTGCTGGATGTGGAAGGCCCACCTGAGGATTGTTGCCAACAACATAAAAAGGAGAACTGGAGAGGAAGAGGTGGTGCTGTTGGTTCTCCTGGAGGAGCTTATCACGCTGGCTTTCCTGATGTGAATTTGGCTGTTATCATCGGAGGAGCTCGGAACCTTGTTGTCTCTGAGAATGGCTACGGCTCATTTTGGGGGAGCTCTGGTCCTTACTTTGAGCATCACTTCCCTGCTCTGGAAGGGAAGATGGTGTGCTGTTCAATCTCCTAGAGAAGCCTGTTGCGCTGGCTTTCCTGATATGAACTCAGCTGTTCTCATCGTTGGAGGAGCTTGGGATCTTGTCGCTGAGGATGGCTGTGGTACTTTTTGGGGGAGCTCTCTTCCTTGAGTGTTGCTTCCTGGCTCCAGTGCAGATCCCTCAGCCTGCTGGCACAGATCCTTCATCCCACTGGTGCAGAATTTCTAGCTTCCACTACTGACCTTTGGGCCTTCCCAGTGCAGATCCGTGAAACAGACTTGCATGAGACATTGTCGTGGGCTCTAGGCCTACAGCTGGACTTGTGGGGGCATTGTCATGGGCTCTAGGTCTTCAGCTGGACTAATCAGGACATTGCCATGGGATCCAGGCCCTCAGCTGGATTCTTTGGGTCTCTACTGTGTGGACAGATTTCCTGCCCTCTTTTGTATTTGACTCTTTGGGTGAATATTATAAAATAATCCTATAAATTATGTGTCCTGTATTAAATTGTTTCCTTTGCAAACTTTGACTACAACAGACTGCATTCTACTTCACATTACACCTTTCATGTGTATTGGTAGTAAATAGAAAGAACAGTGCCTGGGGAAGTGTTGGTTTGGGCTCTAGTTTTATATCAGCCATCATTATATAGCAACCGAATAAGATACTTATCTTTGTCTCAGTATTCCTATATAGTCAATGAAAGCCTCAGACTGAGAACTAGTTCAGCAATAAAAATACAGGATAATATATACCCAAACTTTTGAGAAAAAAAATCAGAATTCTAGGGGGAATATGTAATTATTAGATAAGAGTTATAATCCACTGATAGCTACTAAGGGTCAGACATATTACATGTTAGCTCCAGTCTACCCAATGATCTAACACTAAAACAGGCATCAAGCCCATTTTACAGATAAGAAATTTAGAAATGAATTTAGGATGTGTATATGGAAGAGCTGGGATTTGATAATGGGTCCAAAAGTTCAGGATCAGTAGATCTTGCCACTTTAGGGATTAGCAGTGTTGTACATAAAACAAAGATTTAATAAGCACCCGTGTAAGGACACAAATGCTTATGCTAACACATTCCTAAGAGAGAAGTAATGTGCAACTTACCTCCTCTTGAGCTTGCTAGGCTTATGCTCAGGTGGATCTTCTTCACTCTCATCTCCATCAGTCTGGTTGGTGTGTGGTTTTCCTTTGCTTGTGTTTGCTCCTGAAGACTCTTGCGACTCTAGAAAGGCATAGATGTTACAATGGACTTTCCCTTGTTGTGGCAACTTTTCTACCACTTACAAACATAATCAAAATCTCTCAGTGCCTTTCCTGCAATGAACTGTCTGTGTGCATCAAGCAAAGTACCAGGTTATATCTACCTGTGTTTCTCATACAGAGTTTGAGAAAACAAAATGTAGCTGTGTCTTATAATGTCTAAAAGTTTCTACAAGCTAACTATATAATCATGACGCATAATGATGTTTTGGTCAATGGTGGACTACATTTTACATAGTCAAAGGTAGTGGAAGATTTTATCATCTAGGAAAGTCTTAACTGTTTTAGCTTAAATACAGTCTAATGCTTGCATAGCAGTGAAATCTAATGATGCATTGCTCAGAATGTAGAGCCATCATTAAGCCACACAGGACAGTACTTTAAAAAGCAAACTAAAACTACTTCTTAACTATCTAAATCTACACAAATTAGGTTACAAAGTTACTTTTGCAAAAGCTGTTAGCAGCTGTATTCTCAAGAATTTTAATCAAAATGACTGATTAGAGACAGCATAACATTGATTAAATATAACTTCTCATTACAAAGCAAAATTATTTGCTTTAGTATAGTCTTAATAGTGGAAGTCATCAAGACAAGTGCTACCTTTAAAAAAAATACTTTTAACTGTGGGGGCTCCAACTGAGGCAACATGTCTATCTTTGTCCCGTATTTTTTCACAGTGAAGAGTGGGTAAATGAGACTAGAAGAGAGGTGTTCACAGGGTAGACAACAGGAAGCTCAAACAAAGGACAGACTCAGCAGACTACCAACTACAGAGGGTAGAAACAAACCTACATAGAAATGTAAAATACACCTCACATTGGATCTTAGTGGAGGAGCCACAACAAACCCAAATCTAAAATCTCCGAACTGATCCAAACAGCAGACACACTGGAGTGACTTAATGCAACGGCCAGCCTGTACACTTCACTGAGGCACTGGCAACAGAATGATCTGACTACGAAAAGGCTCACTGTGGTTGGAAAAAATTAGGAAAATGGGGGAATAGAATCAAAGACAGGAGCAAACACACTCTTCAACATGCACAACACAATTTTATGGTTAAAGTAAGGACAGAAACATATCAGAAATGTGTAGAATATCAGAAGGCTAATATAAAATGAGATTTAAAAAAAGGAGAAAATAACCTTTTGCTTCATAACAAGGCTGAGAAGAAAATCACTTTCTACTAGATTTTTCTAGCACCAAACATTGAGGATGCCAAGATTTTATGAAATTCAAGTCATAAAAATATCCTCTTCTCACATTTCCCTGGTACCATTAGTTAGTAGAATCTTCTTAGCAAGAATTTTCTCAACCCACCTGAACTTTTAACACTTTTCATCAGCTTACTTTAGTTCTAACAGTAGCATCAGTTTGTATACTACTTTAAAAAACAGAACAAAACAAAACAATACTTTAAAGAAAAAAACTTACTTAGGAGTCAACCAAATCCATATCCTGGGTGTTTTATTGATGAGAATCCTGAAATCAATCCATCCAGTTATAACTAGGATGCCCTGTTAATATTCTCTGCAGAGCAAGATTTCACTTGTCCTGAATGAATTCCACAGGACTCATGTTTGCTTGATGTCGAATGTATGCTGTTAACCACTGTCTAACTCACCTGCTCTGCAAAACTGCAGAAGTTCCAACCTTATTCTAAATTAGCTTTCTTAAGAGGTTTGCAAATTTTCCTTCTCTGGCCACCAAGGTACAAGAGGAAAGAATAGTTTTGAGGACCATATGCAAGTACTGTTATTAATGCAAATAGGTAATAAACCACTCACAATATAAAAATAAGATTACTAAAAATAATTAAAAACTTTCATTATTATAATACAAAATATAGCTGGTATTTAACTCCACCATGAAGGATTAGTGGTAAACATTTAGTGAAGTACATTTATTCTGGTAACCATTACTTAGCAAATGAGCTTAACTTACCTTGAGCTGGTTGGTCTGTGCTTCTATTCCCAGATAAGTTGCTTTCCTTGGTTCCTCCGTGACATGGTTCACTTTGGCCAGAAGCAGGGCATACCTTCCCACTGCTAACTTCACTTAGCTGCCCATCACAACTTACAGAATCTAATTGGTTCTGTTCTACTTCCTCTGAACTCAGAGTTATATTACTAATTCCATTAAGTATTTCATTATGATCACTTGAACCAGAGCTTTCTTTATCAATTGTATTAGGTAAAGACGGAAAAGATGTTAAGTCAATTTTTGTGCTATCTTCATTTTTTTTATTGTCAACTTCTGTTTTAGTTGCACAAGTATCTGTATCACAGCTTTGTGAGGCATCAAAAGTCCAGCCCTGAGCTTCCCAATACTGAAACTGTTCCAAATAAAACCAATAAAGTTGACTATAATGTTGTTCCCACTCTTCCTTTGTATCAGGAAAGTTCCAAGGTTCAGAACATAGTGCTTGATCTGGATGTTTTTCTTGCCAGCTTTGCCATAACAATTCTTCTCCATATTTATTCCAATACTTTTCCCATATCTCTGTAATTTCTTGTTTTGGAGATAATGTATTTTCAATAGGAAGATTTTCTGCTTCAATGTCCTTTTTGCTTTGAAGTTCACATGTTCTGGTATTCTCATATTGTTCAACTGAAGACAGATCATCTGAAAGCAAAAGGTCATCTTCTTCACATTCTCTTCTCCAAGATTCTTGCATAATTTCATCTAAGTACTTCTTTTGATGTTTTGTCTTTTTCTTTTTCACTTTATTTCTAGTGTTCATAGATACCTACATGAGATAAATAGTAACCTGAATATAAAATACACTTCAATATCTATAAAAGAAAATATAATCCAATCTACTTCAAGATAAGTCAAACAAAATACTTTCAAACTGACCCTTGGCTTTTTATTATGCAAACAAGTGATTTTTATTGAGTTCCCAAAGGAGGAAAAGTCACACATGGGACATATCATGACCTGCAGTTTTGGTTAACTTATTAATATGTACATTTACAAAGAAGTCTAGTGTTCTAATCATGAATGATTTGATTTGGGATAAGAAATTAATTGCTTATACTATTTTAGGGAGAAGACCTAGAAACAGAAATAATAAAAGTACATTAACACTTGCCTCAAAATTGTTATGTTCAGATACCCTGCCAAACTGAAGTGGCAATCCCATACTTCTCATGAGTTCAGCCTCGGAATTAAGTTCATTTCCATCCAGGTCCATGTCTTTGTTTTCAACTGACTCTGCAGTGCCATGGGAATAGCCATCTTCCTCTTCTTCTGTAGCCTGGTCTCCTACAGGGAACATTTGTTAGTTTAGTTCTAGAAAAAATTAAGAGGCTGGTTTTCTTACCCTCATTTTAAAGAAGAACCTGAGAGCCATAGTAACTACATGACTTGCCCAAAGTCATGCAAATGTTTCAATTTTTTAGGAAAATAAAAATTATTGATGGTAATATGGACTAATATAAAAGATAGTCATTCAAGAGTCAAGAAAACAGAGTGCTCTACCTCTCTTCTGGTTCTGCCTGCCACTATCAACCCACTGCCCATTTGATTTGCACTTACTGAGCATCTGCTTTGTGCCAGGCATCGTGCAAAGTACTGAGGATGGAAGTAAGAGGAGAAGGGTAGTATAACTGTGGGGAAAATATGTACATCTTCACTTGCTGATCTATGAAATTAATGAATTTAAAATCATGATTTGGGCCGGTGAGATGGCTCAGCGGCGTAAGCGCCGGCCTTGCAAGCGCGAGGGCCCGAGTTCGACTCCCGGAACCCACATACGAAAAAGGGGCTGGTGATATCGCTCAGCAGCACGGGTGCCTGTTGGCGCGCGAGGTCCTGAGGTCGACCCCCCGGTACCCACAAAAAAAAAAAAAAATAAAATAAAATAAAATCATGATTTGTGGAGACATGTTAGGGGTGTTAATCAGAAAGGTAAGAAACATGTCTTCAGGCCGCTTATAGACACTTCATTTCAACTGGGATTTAGGTCTTGGGATTCTGTGAAAGAGCTGATTTTATTAAATAGTCCTATTTAAAGTCTTAACTCCACAGAACCACAATTCTTTTAAGCCCCCTGATTCTAGATCTTATGGAAAAAGCATTCATTATAAAACAATAAATTTTATGTCACCCCAAATGACTATGGATATGTTGTAGTTTAGATCTAGAATGCCCTCTTCCCTAAGCCTCACATTTTCAAAGGTGGGCTTTTGGAACATGGGAATGTTATAATTAGCATATTAATCCACTGAGTTTGTAGCTGAATGTGCCATTAGGAGATGAAGATAGGTTGGAAGACACAGGTCACTCAATGTGTCACCAGAAATGTCTCTCTCTCTCTTGCTGGCTCATCCTGTTTATCTCTGCTTCCTCACTGCCATGGGTGGAATGAGCAGTTATCCTCTCTCCAGGTCCTTCTACAATGCCCTTTCTGCCTTGGAGCCAGTCAACTATGGACTGACACCTATGAAAACAGTGAGCCCAAATAAAACTTTCTTCCTTCAGGTTGTGGGTGTCAGGTATTGTGTCCCAGTAACAAGAAAATGACTAAGACAGATTTTGGTACCATAAGTGAGGTAGTTGCTGTGACTGTACCTGACCATGTGGTTTAGAAGCCTTTGGAACTTGGCTGCAGAAGTTTGGAAAAGTCTGGAGAAGCAGGCTAGAAAAATCCTAAAATGTTGAGTGGTGGCTGATTTGTGATATTGGTAGGATCTCAGAAGACCAGAATTCTGATAGAAAGGTGAACAATAAAGGCCAGGCTCAGGTTTTAGTTGGGAACAAGGACTCCACTGGCAGGTGAACTGTAGAGTATGTGTGTTTCTGATATAAAATTTGTCTACATTTGGCCGAGATCCTGAGATTCTGCAGAAGACTGAGATTAAGAGCAGCAGACTAATTTGGTGGAGGAAATGTCAAAGCAGCCCAGTGTTCAGGTTGTAGCATGGGTACTTGCTGGCTGCTGTCAATCAGATTTATATTGAGTATCAGGAGCAAACAGCAGAACTGAATAATTTGAAAAGTTTGCAGTTTCACCAGAAAGAAAGCCCCTACAAAGCTGGATCAAAGGACAACAGGGATGCTGAAAAGATTAGCATTAAAAAGACAGCAAGTACTTTGCATGAGGACAATAGGAAAGATGCCTTGAAGTATCTCAGGAATCAGCAAGACACCACCTTTTTAGGCTCAAAGGTGAAAACTGTGAAGCATTCATTTGAGAAGAGAGCTCCTGGGCCACTTGCTCTAGAAGGGCTGCCTAGGGAATTGGTTCCCTGAGTTCAGTTATCTAGGTAGTTAGAGGCCTCTATAACCATGATCTAAAGGGGCCAGATCCAAGGTCTGCTTAGCTAGGGCCATCCAATTTGTGCTGGTTTTACAGGCATGCAAAATGCAAGAGCTTCAGGGTCATGGAAGCTTCCACCCAAATTTCAGAAGGCCTCAGAGGCCAGGGAGTGTGCCTCTGAGAGGGCAGGGTAATAAGATGTGAAAGTAAAGCTAAAACGAGCAATGGAGATGCTAGGTAATTGGAGGTGCGGGAATGCAGAATATCTGCTGAGGAGAACAGAAAGCTGTCATGAGGTAGAGTACCTCAAAAGATAAGCCGTGTAGGCTATAACTGGCAATTTCATAGGGTGGGGCTGTCCAAGCCCTTTGGAGCTTAACTTGTCCCAGGTCCTAGACATAGAGCTACAGGATTTACAGTTTGCCATGAAGGGTTTTGGTCTTACTTTTGGTCCCATTCCTTTCTATCCTATTTCTCCCTTTTGGAATGAGAATGTTTACCCTATGCCATTGTGTATGGGAAGTAATTAACTTTTTTTTTTTTTTTTTTAACTGGGACTCACAGCTAAACATTTGCCTTAAGTCTCAGAGACTTGACACTTGAACTTTTCAGCAATGCTGGAACTGTTAAGACTTCGGTGACTCTTAGAAATGAATCAAATGTATTTTGCTTAGAGATGTGCACGAGTCTTTTGGGGCCAGGGTAGACTGTTATGATTTATATTTTGATGTCCCCCAAGACCTTAATGTGCTTATAGGTAGGGCTTTTGGAAGGTGGATTATAGCTGACTTGCTGTCAGGACATAGGTTGGGTTGAAAGAGGTTATCTCCCTCCCCATCTCCTCTCTTCTCTCTCTGCCTCCTGACCACCACAATGTGAGCAACTTTCCTCCACAGCAGGCCCTTCCACTATTCCATTTCTGCATTTGAGCTTGCCAACCATGGAGTGAAACTTCTAAAACTGTGATCCCAAATAAATCTCTCCTCCTTATAAGTTGCGGGTGACAGGTATTTTGTTTCAGTGACAAGTAAAGTGACTAAGACATTATCTAAAAAATTGTATTAGTAATTTGGAAAAATGCTATTCAAGTGCTTTATTAACTATTTATAGTGTGAGATAACAAAAATCATTTTCTATATTAGCACACTAAATTAGCGGTGAGCTGTATTCCAGCTTGATCTCAGGCAGCAGGATAGTGAATCCTGCATGGCCAAAATGGAGACTGATAGAAACTGCATGCGTGCAGTTTTACTGAAATAGGGCCCTAAAAAAGATAAAAAGATATCTAACTAAAAAAATAATGAAAGCAATTCCATTCATTATTCCATTCAGTAAACATATGAAAGGTCAAGAGAAAGCAAAATGGGGAAAATGAATCAGCTGAATTTTATGGTCCTCTAGAAGTGTGTATATCTTCATATGTTCAGTAGGACTCCAGCGTTCATAGAAGCCCTGTTTATATAGCATAGCACTGCAACCCAAACCAAATATCTAACCGAGTGTGTGATTCAAGAAACAGTAACATGATCCATCATTGTTAAAGGATTTTCTTTTTTTTTTGTGGGTACCGGGGGGTCGAACTCAGGACCTCGCCTGCCAGCAGGCGCCCATGCCGCTGAGTGATATCACCGGCCCTTTTTTTGTACGTGGGTACTGGGAGTCGAACTCAGGACCTCGCACTTGCCAGGCAGGCGCTTATGCCGCTGAGCTATCTCATCGGCCCAGGATTTTCAAAGGTGACTATGAAAGACTGTATTTGGGCTGATTGCAGCCTCTAACTTCATGCTGTAGTTTTGTCTGAGTCTAGGAACATAAAAAGGTCTATGTGGAAGGACAAATGGGCTGGAAGTCTGAAAGAGATCAAAGTGAGACCCAATATACAGACTGTGTTCTGTTTATTATTTGGGAAAGTTAGCCAAGATGAAATGGCAGCCTCTTTGCCACCCCATGAATACTCACTTGAAATGTATCCCGAATCATTTACCTATATAATAAAATTCTGATGAAATGACATGTTCTCTACTTTTTAGTTTCAAATTCCAGGCTGCTCTTATCTAATGGTGACAACTTAGGAAGGAACACTTCACAGGGCCACAGGGTAAACTAAGTTCATAAAATAAAACTTCTGCTTTGATAGAGATTCTAGAGCAGTGGGGGTGAACCTAAGGGACACATGCCACAGTGGGCTGTATCATTGAAAGCATTTTTTTTTTTTTTGGTACCGGGAATCGAACTCAGGACCTCGTGCTTAACAGGCAGGGGCTGTGCTGCTGAGCTATATCCCTGGCCCTGAAAGCTCTAAAAGGTTTGCTATCGCTGTTCTAGAGCCATGTTTTATATATCTGTATCTAAAATGACTGTCTACGATTAGAATTATTTTTCATTTATCGAATTTTATCTTAGCAAATTAATACAATATTATACCAAAGTACAAACACAATATCATGGTTTAATTTTAGCAAAAATAAAGGGCTATATAGTTTCATAGTATATTACCTGCGTTATTGCTACTGCCTCTGACATAGTAGCCTTTCAGTCCCAAACTGCACAATTTTCGATCCCTGTGAAGCAAAATAAACAGCCAATATTGAAATAAATTGAACTACCAATTTGAGAGGCACAGGGTGAAAAGAAAGAGCAAGAGACAAAATGGCAGTGACCAGTTGTTCACAGGGAACAAAAGGGCACAAGGCAGCCAGAACCTCGGTATTTATTGATTTACATCTGTGTCAAGGACAATGGGTCAAGGGCAGTGAGTGTTTCCAGGAACAGTAATGGCGACTAGGTGGGCTAGCAAGAAGAACAAAGCATTTTTGCAAGGTCGAGACACAGGTGATAAGGAAACTGTAGTTTCCCCAGGTGCCTTATCGTCCTCAGCAGGTCTTATCTTGCCCTGTGGGTGCCACAGTATCATTAGCCATAGGGCTTCAGCTATGACCAGAAGAAAGCAGGGAGTTTCCACGTTCCGCTCTGGCTCAAAGGGCAGGACAAGGATGACCTGGGACATCCCCTGGGCTCAATCTGTAATCTGTGGTCCCCACTAGTGGAAAGAGGGCTGCTGACATTGTGTGAGGCTTCTTTGCTACTTTGCTATTCTGCTGCTTTCTGCCCCCCATGAACTGTTTCTCCTGTGCTGCCCCTCTGCCATGCCACCCTGCCTGGGAGCCAGCCACCTATGAAATGAAACCCCTACAAACTCTGAGCCAAATAAACCTTTCTTCCTTTAACTTTGGATGTCGGGTATTTTGTCTCAGCAACAAGAAAAGTAACTGAGATACCAACATATACAAAATATATCATCTATCCTTGTATATCTCATAGGTGCCCCAAAATAAAAAATTGCATGCAAAATCAAATTCACGATCTTACTGCTGTCCCAAAACAAAACACACAATTCAGTGAAAGGCAGCAGTACAAGGCAGAAACCAGACAATTACCCTTCATCTACTCTTCTTCCCACCTTTTAACTTTCCTCCCCCCCATTTAATCCCATCATCAAAACCAGCAATTTCTCTGTCTTTCCCACTTTCTCCTGTCACCTATCCTAATCCAAGCCACGTAATTTCTTGCCTGGACAACAGTCTTCAGTGGTTTTCTGCCTGTCGACTGCCAGAATAATGCTGATCTGATCCTGTTACCCACTAGTTTAAGGTTTCCTTATACGGATGCTCTTTGATTTATGATGTGGTTATGCCCAGATTTGCTTTCTCCCACTTGAATTTACCCCAGTCTATTTCCTTTAGAACTCTCTCTGCATGTTACTTCCCAAAAGAAACCCCTGAGACCCCTGGAGAAAGGACATTACCAAAGCATCATGTAACTCTCTCAACATTTGTAACTACAATTAATAAAGTAGTTGTGTAACCAGCTGTCTTAATGTTGATCTCCTTTGCTAGAAAGCAAACTCAATGCATGTGGGCACAGGCTCTGTCTAATACCCAAGTGCCTACCAACATACAGTACTGATACACAGAAGCTCAAAAACCATTCACTGAATAAACCCATGCCTGACTACAAAGGAGCTAATAATTTTTACATTAAATTTAATATGCTGTTTAATGGGGGGGTCAATTTTCGATTACTTCACAAAAATAATAAAAAAGTCTTCAAATTTAAATTCTATTACATTGAAGATCTATCACATAAGATCTGGTTCCACAAGAATTTTAATCTAACAGGAACCATGTGAGATTAGGGTAAATACTAACATTTTAGAGATGAAAAAATATTTAAGTGGCTTAACTCACACATTTAATATAAAGAAAATCTCTAGATTTCAATTTTCTAGTCACACCTCCCCCCCACACTAGCTAATTTCCATACAGGGGCAATTTTAATCTGAAATAAATATTTCCACAAAACAAAGATAATGATATAAAAATAGTTAAGCCCTTTATCTGAAATAGATGATTTAGTTAAGTCCATTTGGGCTTGAGTAGAATTTTCCCCCGCAATACTAGAGAATGAACCCAAGGTTTTCACACTGAGCCACAGGCACTGCCCTTTTCTATTTGATTGAGACAAGGTCTCTCTAAGTTGCTTAGTAGCCCAGACTGGGTTTGAACTCACCATCCTCTTGCCTCAGCCTCCCGGAGAGCTGGGATTACAGGCAACGGATACCATGCCTGACTAAGCAAGTAACCTTGAGCAGATGTTAAGGTTTGAAAAGAGATGTCACCCAAAATAAATTACTCAACTTTAAACCTTCACCTTCACTTCGGTTAGCACTTTCATTTTACATCCACTCCCCACAACCCATACTAGAGATTGAACCCAGGGCCTCTGCATCACAAGCTACATTGCCCAAACTGAGCTGGAATTTAGGATCATCCTGTCTCAGCCTCCTGAAGCACTGGGATTACAGGTTTAAACCAACATGCCTGGCTTTCCTCCAATTTTTAAATGTCTCCTCTATTTAAATATAAAATGACAAATCGGTTACCACATCTTTTCGTAACAGTCTACAAAGACAGAATTAGTCTTTCACTTAATGGTAATAGGCAACCACTCTGTAAAGTCAGAATTTTTGTGGTTTTTGTGTGGTGCGTGTGCGTGGCAGTAGGGACTGAACCCAGGGCCTCGCGAGGGCTAGGCAAACGCTCTACCACTGAGCTACACCCCCAGCCTTTTAAAGATTTTTGGATCTCGCTAAATTGCCCATGCTGAGATCCTCCTGCCTCAGCCTCCCGAATAGCTGGGATTACACGCGTGCGCCACTGAAACTGTAAACACCATGCCCCAGGTCAGCGAACAATTACAACTAAGTTTGCCACACCTACACTCCGCGCGATAGAAATGATGAGAAACGTGTTCCTACTTACTCCACAAATGCCCGGGAGCAGAGGCAATGAATTTTGTAATCTTTCTCCCGATCTTCAATGAAGAGAAACATTTCGGCCACGTGACTCCACTTCTCGCAGCACATTTTGCCCCCTCACAGCAGCCCTGACGTACGCAGCCCGGGCTGGACCTCTGCTGGGTTACCTGAGACCGAAAGGAAGACTCCGGGTGCTATCGGCAGAGGTCAAAAACCCGCCCAGCACCTCCAGCAGGACACCAGCAGGGAATCTGCTACAGGAAGTGGCTCTTGGAGCCTACCGGAAGGGGCGGAGCGACGGGCGGTGTCACTGCCAATGCCGTCCGGACTCCTTTCCCACAGGTTGCCTGGAAAAAAGCGGCCGCGCTAGTCAGTGCGCCTCTCCCGGCGACTGAGCCACGGAGAGATCCGGCCGCCGCTGTAGGGTAAAGGTGAGCTGCCTTCCTCTTCCTGCTTGAGGTGCGTCGGTGCTGTCCTTGGCCTCTCCGCGCTCGGCGTCGCGTCAGTCTCGCGGGGCTGGCAGCGGCGAAGGGTGCGCGCCGGCTGTCCCGGGGCCTCTCCCGAGCTGGCGGCGGCGGGCGGGCTCGGAGCTGGGCTCGGCGTGCTGGACGGGCTGGGACGGGAGGTCGCGCCCGGGCCCCTACGAGCGTCCTCTCGCCCCGCGGCTCGCTCGCGCTCCAGACCTCCGGCTCGGCGCGTTTTGCCTAAAAGCCTGGTGGGACGAAGTGCCTTGAGTCTGAACTGGAGGCCTCTCGCTCGCCCGGTGACTTGCCCGACGCCAGGCGCCTGGTGGAGCCTCCCGTCCACAAAGGCTCGGGAGGCGTGTGGGGAGGAGGCCGCGTGGGTGCCGGCAGGCGGTGTTCGCGGCGGACCACGCCGGCTCGGGGCCCGGCTTACGCCCCTTTCCTACCTGTGTGGCTTGGGCAAGGGACTTAACCTTTCTGAGCTTCATTCTGATCATTTGTAAAATGAGGATGAGCAGCAGTATCTAACTCGTGGGGCTGCTGGATTGACTAAGAGAAACTTGTATATCTAAGCCTTCATTTGTGCAGTTAATAGTTTAAGACAGACCAGGACACTGGGAGTTTGCAACCTGTAAAACAGGTCTCTGTCTTCAGGTGGTAAATAGCTAATAAAAAATATAAATGTTCCCCTAAATAGGATGGAGAAAACTGGAATGGCACTGATGAATTGGGGAAAAAGACAGCCAGTGTTAGGTAGTGTTCCTTGACACCTCCCAGGGAACTTCCTCAAAGAAGCAAGTTCTTTTTTTTTTTTTTTTTTTTTGTGGGTACCGGGGGTCGACCTCAGGACCTCGCGCGCCAGCAGGCGCCCGTGCCGCTGAGCGATATCACCAGCCCCTTTTTCGTATGTGGGATCCGGGAGTCGAACTCGGGCCCTCGCGCTTGCCGGGCAGGCGCTTAAGCCGCTGAGCCATCTCACCGGCCCAAGAAGCAAGTTCTGACCTGAAATTTGTTGGAGCGCTTAGGATTTGTTTTTTGTCATTAATGCCTAAATGGCATTGGTATTTCTTGGAACAGAGCTAAAATCCAGACATTTAGAACCGTCATTCGTTCTGTTCTTTGAGATCAACTTTAGCTTCTACATGTAGTACAAGAATGTGTGAACTTTGTCTTTCTAACATTTCACTTAGTGTCCTGTAGTTCCATCCATGTTGCTGTAAAATGACAGACTTTAATTCTTTTTTGTGGCTGAATAATATTCTACCACATATACATACCATAGTTTGTCCATTCACCTGCCAAAGGACACTTCGTTGATTCTGTACTTTAGTCATTGTGAACCATTCTGCAGTAAACACTGAAGTGCAGATACCTCTTCAACATACTGATGTCATTTCTTTTGGTTATACATCCAGGAGTGGAATTGCTGGATTATATGATTCTAGTTCTTAAAGGAACCTCTGTGCTGTTTTTCATAATGGCCATAGTAATGTACATTCCTATCAATAGGTTAAATGACAGTTCCCCTTCCTCTGCATCCTTACTAACATTGTTATTTTTTTGCTCTGCTGCTAGGGATTGACAGGGCTTTTTGAGCATGCTAAACATGCACTCTACCATGTGCCAAATATACGCTCAGCCCTACATTTATTTTTTTTTTTTTTTGATAATAGCCATTCTAACTGGGGTGAGATGATTTCTCATTGTGTTTTTAACATGAATTTCCTTGATTAGTGATGTTGAACATTTTTACTTGTTTCCCATTTGTATATCCTTTTTTATACTTTAACTTAATTTTAAAAATTTGTACATGGTTGGGAAAAAGTCTGTTCAGGTGATTTGCCTCCCTCTTTCCCCCCACAACTCCTGGGATTGAACCTAGGACCTTCACATTGAGCTACATTTGCAGCCCCCAGGCCCTTTTTTGAGATAAGGTCTTGTAAGTTGCCCAGGCTGTCCTTGCACATGAAATCCTCTTGCCTCAGGCTCCTGAGAAACTAGGATTACAGGTACGTGCCACTGTACCTGGCATGTTTGCCCACTTTTAGATTGATTTATTTGGGTTATTTTAATGTTTAGTCTTTTGAGTGCCTTACATATTCTGAAAATTGACGCCTCCCTTGTTGGATGAATAGTTTGCAAATACAGTATTTTCTCTTGTTCTGTAGGTTGTCTCTTCACTCTGTTTCCTTTGCTGTATAGAAGCTTTTCAGTTTGATGTTATCTCATTTGTTAATTTTTGCTTTTGTTGCTTGTTCTTCAAGGGTCATATACAAAAAACTTTGCTCAGACCCTGCTCAGACCCATCTTGAAGAGTCTCCCCTATATTTTCTTCTAGTAGTTTTAAAGTTTTGGGTTTTAAACTTAAATCTTTTATCCATTTTGAGTTGATCGTTGTATATACTGAGAGATAGCTGTCTAGTTTCTTCTGCGTTTGGACACTCGGTTTTCCTGGTACCTTTTATTGAAGATACTGTTATTCCTCCAGTGTATGTGCTTGCTTTCTGGCTTTATTCAAAATCAGTTAGCTGTAAATATGTACATTTATTTCTACATTCACTATTCTGTTCAATTGTTCTGTGTGTGTTTTTATGCCAGTTGCATGGCTGTTTGGGTTACTATAGCTTTGTAATGTGTTTTAAGTCAGGTATTGTAATACCTTCAGCTTTGCTCCTCTTGCTTAGGATTGCTTTGGCTATGAGGTATTTTGTGGTTCCATATGAGTTTTGTGGGGTTTTTTTCTAGTTCTGTGAGGAACGTTATTTTTAATTCTGTGAAGAATATCATTGATATTTTGATATAAATTGCTTTGAATCATTTTGAGTAGTATGAACATTTTACCAACGTTCTTCCAATCCATGAACATGAGATATCTTTCCATTTTTTTGTGTCTTCTTTAATTTCTTTCATCACTGTCTGTTTTGTAATTTTTATTGTAGCAATCCTTTACTTCCTTGGTTAGGTATACTCCTAGATTTTTTTTTTTTCACTTATGTAGATATGATGCACACAGCTTGAAGGTAATTTTTTATGATATTTTTGGTGCACTGGCCTTTTAACTGCAGCTTGTCACATTAGGTCCAGTGCGGAATGTTCCACTTGTTATTGTTCAAGAAGTTTCTGATTTTAGAGCATTTTAGATTTTTGGATTAGAGATGCTCAACCTATGTAGAGAGTTCTATACTATCCTCAGTTTTCTCGTCTCTTCTGGTGGTCTTCGAACATATCCCTTGTGGATAAGGGAACTCTGCTATAATCTTATTACTGGTTTGTCTGGGAAAGTCCTAAAATATTGTAAGCTTTTATGTTCATATTAAAAACTGGAAACAAAACTAGATTATCACGAGCAGTTTTTTTAAGCAGTAATGATCAGATCATTAAAATGTTGATTGAGTCTAGGAAAAGTTTCTTTTGATGTCTATAAAAGTTTCATAAGTTTGTTATCTGTTAACAATGTTTAAGCACTTTTTTAAAATTCAGATGTAATTTACCATAACATTAAGCATTTTACTTCATACAGCTCAGTGTTTGTTTTTTTTTTTTTAATATATATTTGCAAGGTTGAACAACCATTGCTACTATCTAATTCCTGAATATTTCATTGTCCCAAAAACATTTTGTTTCCATTAGCATTCACTCCTCATTTTCCTCTCCTCCTCCCCTGGCAACCACTAATTTTTCTGTCTCTATGGATTACCCTTTTCTGGTCATATAAATGGAAGCATTAAATATGTGGCCATTTGTTTAGGGTTTTTTCACTTATACTGTTTCCAAGACTTACCTATGCATGAACCAGTATAGTACTGTACATCATTCCTCTTTATGGCTAAAAAATGTATTATATGGATATACCATATTTTATTTAGCCTTTCATCAATGGATGGACATTTGAGTTATTTCCAGTTTTTAGCTATTATGAATAATGCTGCTGTGAATGTTTTACAATTTTATATGTGCATATATGTTTTCAGTCTTCTTGGGCATATACCTAGGAATAGAATTATTCATGCTTTTTGAGGTACTGCCAAGCTAATTTCCACAGTGGCCATACTACATTCTCACCAGTAATGTTTAAAGAGTAATTTTTTACATTATCATCAACTTTTTTTACGTTCTCACCAGTAATGTTTAAAGAGTAATTTTCTACATTATCATCAACTTTTTTTTTTTTTTTTTTTTTTTTGTAGATTGTAGCTCTCTTAATAGGAAAAGCTCTCATTTTAAAATCTCTCATTCTTAAAAATACAGAATTTTGCACTTTAAATGATCAAACACTGGTGATTATAGTAATTCAACTCTTTAAGTGGACCAGTTAAAATATGATAAAAAGTAAAGCCCTGGTTGAAGGCTTAATGTATGCTGTGTTTATGTTCTGTTACCAGAACAGGCTCAGGTTTCTCACAAGTAAAGGCTGTTGGTTACAAGAAATTAAACTAAATTAGACTTCTGTCCCTGGAAGAACAAGTCAAAATGTCTGCCCTGTTAACAAGCCAGTTAGCAAGATAATCCTGGCATAAAGACAATATATGATCATTCTTGTGTGTCTCTTTTTTCTATCCCTTTCTTTCATTTATGCATTTTCTGCCTCAGCCACAAAAGAATTGAGGTGATTTTCATTCAGATCACATAGCATGGAATAATAGTAAGATTACATAATATGGAGTAGTAGTAAATTATCTCTAATAATAGAATCAGAACTAGTGAAAATATGAATGGAAGAAGATCAAGGAAATCATATGGGAAATTATGATCATAATGATAATATAATTATATCATTGTCATGAATGGCAAAGTTAATCAATTGCATATCCTAACTTCACACTTTGTTTTGTTTTCAAAGAAGCAAAGCTTTTATAGCTCTGTAAAGACAGATTCTTAGATGGGGTTTTACATAGTGGCACTAAATAGTTGTCCTTAGTAAAGCAGTGGTAGCATGGAGTGGTAGCATTGTGCCTAGGAGTGTAATCATATCTGTCAAACATTTGTGAATGTCAATTGCTATTTATTTTTTGGAAATTTTAACTCCAGGTGTTAACAGTTTTCTTCTGTTTTTATTTGTATATTCCATTTGTTAACTATATTTTTCAGGATACATACATTGGAGCTTGGAACAAGATATTTATCTAATTTTTGTTAAGTCAAGTGAGTGTTTTAGTTGGTTCATAAAATAATTACACAGTGGTATTCTTTTTTTTTTTTTTTTTTTTTTGTGGGTACTGGTGGTCAAACTCAGGACCTTGCGCGCCAGCAGGCGCCCGTGCCGCTGAGCGATATCACCGGCCCTTGTTTCGTATGTGGGTTCCGGGAGTCGAACTCGGGCCCTCGCGCTTGCCACGCAGGCGCTTATGCCGCTGAGGTATCTCACCGGCCCTACAGTGGTATTCTTAGTCACTTAATATTTTAGAGAAATTTTAGTGACTAAGATAAAAACAGTACTGATAACTTTAATCCATAACGTCAGAAGAAGTTAGCTTTTCTGTAAATTTGTTTCTCAATAAAAAGACAATATCCAAAAACGTACATCATTTCCTAAAGAATTTGGTTACATTTACTGGATCAGAGAGTGGTATTTTGTGAAGAACACAATTACTCTCAACATGACCTAGTTTAAAATCTAGATGTTCAACATGATCTACTTAAGATATGAGTCAAATTATTAAGGTCAGTCTGAAATTTCAGTCCTCATCAGCCTTTTCCTATCTCAGTTACAGCTTGCAAGTTATTTCAAATGCTAAACTCAGCACACTTCATGAACAAACAGGTGAAACCTTATAATTTTTACATTTAAATCTACCACAAAGTCAAGCCTTAAAAAGTCTACTCATTTTGGAATTAAGAAATGATTATAGTATTTATGTAAATAGCACATTTAACTTTGTTGTTGCTAGGAGAATAACTCTGGATTATTTTTCTCTTCTAGTGTCAAAATTAAAGACCTGCTATAGCAATGAAGAAAGAGATTAAATTCGTCATTTTCACCTAAAGAAAAATGATAGACAAAAATCAAACCTGTGCTGCAGGACAGGATTCTATGCCCTATATGACTTGTCTGATTCACATGCTTGAAGAATGGTTTGATGTGGAGCAATTGGAGGACTATTTGAATTTTATAAACTATCTCTTGTGGGTTTTTACACCACTAATACTTGTAATACTTCCTTACTTTACTATCTTTCTTCTCTACCTTACCATTATTTTCTTACACATTTATAAGAGGAAGAATGTATTAAAGGAAGCCTACTCTCATAATTTATGGGATGGTGCAAGGAAAACAGTGGCAACTGTGTGGGATGGACATGCAGCGGTTTGGCATGGTAAGCCAGGAATGCTTTCCTCTCTGTATTTTGGTATCTGTATGTGCCACTGAACTATATTGTCATTCCATCTTATTGATTTCCAATTTCATCGCACTATGGTCTGATGCTATGCATGGGATAATTTTAATTACTTTGCATCTACTCAAGTATGTTCTATGGGCTAGTATGTGGTCTATTTTGAAGAACGTCCCATGCACTAACATTCCATTTTATTCATTGAAAAGATACTGAAAAATACAGTGAAAGTGGAGTTATTCCTGATTGTGGATTTGCATGCATTGTGCATTGGTATATCTTTCTTAAAATTATTTTTTCCAAACACATTATTTTCCATTAAATGAAGAACCACACAGCTCTGAAGACTACTACTATAAGCTACAATAGGCAAATTAATATGTAAAATATCTAGAAGAGTAAAGAAACTAAAGCTATATAGAAACTTTTTTAAAGACTTTAAGTTATTTAGCATTTTCTTCTAGCTCTATTCAAAATAAGTTCAATTTTCAGTGTAGAGATTTTTAAAGAATGAAGTATTTACTAGTATTACATTAAATATAATTTGTACCCCAAGATTTGCTTACTTTTTATTTGATTCATCTTAGAGGTAAACATGTCTTTCTGAATAAATGTGATGGCAATAAATTTCTCTCCAGGAAATTAATTCTTTTATTGTTTGAGACACTGTACACATAATTATTGGGTCTTCCTTTGGCTATCATGGAAGTTGCCCTCTAGTGGCCTATTTTCAAGGGCTTGATATTTTTCCTCTATCAGAGTTTCTTTTTTTTTTTTGTGGGTACCGGGAATTGAACTCAGGACCTTACGCTTGCCAGGCAAGCGCTTATGCCGCTGAGCTATATCACCGACCCTCTATCAGATTTTCTGCATTCTTCCACCAGTACCTTATTTACTGGTTTCTTTTTTTGAGAACAATACAACAGTACTTGAGATTAAATAGGCATTGCTTTAGTCTACTTTTTGTTGATATACAAGAATACCTAAGACTAGGTAATTTATGAAGGTAGAACACTTGTTTTGGCTTATGGTTCTGGAAGTCCAGCAGCATGGTATTAGCCTCTGGTGAGGGCCTCATTTCTTGCTCCACGCATGGTGAAAAGGCACAAGGGCAAGCAGTACATGTAAAGAAGCAAAATGTGAGGGGTAACCTTACCTTATGAAAACACACTTATTCCTGGGAATGGCGTTAATCTATTCAAAAAGGCTCTGTTGCCATCACCCAAACACCTCCTGAGGTCCCTTCTAACATGGCTACGTTGAGGAATTAAGTCTCAACATGAGTTTTGGTGGGGATGAACCATAGCAACATGTGACAGAGATGTGGCTTTCTCTGTCATGTTGTTGAGGGTCGAAGTGGTTTTACAAAAGGGCGTAGAAGCAGAGACCCTGACATAGACACTGGAGGACATGTATCGCTGAAGTATGAGGCTGCTGTTAGCGAAGGTCACCAGTGACATGCTTATTATGCCAATGTGTTATCATCTTAATATACGTACTTACGTACTTACAAATCTCTTTTGAGGACTTACTTATAGCAGACACTTGAGATGCAGTGACTCCTTTAAACTTTATAATAGGATAGATACATTTTATTTACTATTTCCATCTTACCCATGTAGAAACTTAGCTCTAGGAGGTTTATTGTCCAAGGCATACTAGGAAGCAGAGCCCAGATACAGTATCTGACTTCCAGCTCTGACATTTCTGTTCTGTGTCATGCAGATTTCCAGGGTTGAGAATTCAGGGCCCAAAGTCATGGTATTCAGCAGGTTTGTAAATAGGAACCATATGCCTTTGATGTCTTTTTTTTTTGTGTGTGTAAAATATTTTTTATTAGTACCTATTGATTTTACAAAATACTGGGTTTCAATGTGGTATTTTCATACATGCATGTAATATATTTTGATCATATCTATTCCTCCATTACCCTTTCTTTCACCCCCTCCACCTTACTTCCTTTCTCTTATCTAATTACAGTCTCTCTTTTACTTTCATGTCATTTTTCCCCCTTTCATGTCATTCCCCCTTTTGGCAATAAGTATGATTTCTTAAAACTGTAGTTTGAAAAAAAATCCAGAATTACAGAAAAGTTACAAACATATTATCAAGAGTTCTTGTATATGTTTCACCCAGCTTCCCCTGTTAACATACAATCACTGTACAATTATTGAATTAACAATGGAACAGTACAATCTATTACATTATATATATTACTCAAATTTTATTATTTTTTTACCAGTGTTCTTTTTTCCAGAATCTCTTACTACATTTATTTGTCATGTCTCCTCTAGCTTGTGGCAGTTTTCTTAGTTCTTTCATGACTTGGACACTTTTGAAGAATATTGGTCGGTTATATCATAGACTGCTTCTCAATTTAGAGGTAGTATTTTCCATAATTAGATTAAGGTTATGCATTTTTGACAAGAATGCCATAAGTGTACTTCTCAGTGCATGATACCAGAGGGCTCATAATGCTGTTTTGTCTTATTATTCATGATACTAACCTTCATGGCTTCTTTAAGATGTCAGGTAGCTCTGTTATAAAGTTGCTAGTTTTCTGGACTGGGGCTATGGGTCACTAGTAGAGCAATTGTTTAACATGTATGAGGCCCTAAATTCATTATCCAGCATCACACCACTCACAAAAAGATACTTCTTTTTTTAAATTAATTGATAAATTACTTTGTAATTGATTTTCCAGTAGTTTACTGTGAAAGCTACTTTAAAACTTTGTAAAGAGCCTCAAATAAGATATTTAACTTCTGAATCTTTTATCTTCTAATTGGGTTATTTTAAGGATTCAGTGAAATGTCATGTAGTATTTAGCGTAATTTCTAAAGTTTCAATAAATGTTAGCTATCATAATTATGGAGCATCAGTCTCTGATCCTTCTGCCTCTTGGTCATTATTAAGTCCAACTTAACATACTTAACTGGGCTGCTGATATTTAAAGTGCACTCTTTCAAGCTGTCACAGTTTTTACTATTATTCCTAGTAAGAAAGGCATTTTTCCATCCAGTATACATATGCATGTTATCTACCGTTTCATGAAAAGTGTGTATGTTTCTACATGCAATCTGCTCTTATTTTACATTCTCTTTTATTTTAAAAAATGCTCTTCATAACTCACTAAAGTGATTTCATGATTGACTTTAAGTCGATTTCACAACTCATTAATAAATAACAACTAGTATTTGAAAATCACGAATCTATGTGAACATGTACTTACCTGTGGCATGATACAGGAACACAGACTTGGCAAATGCAGGTTTGCATCCTGGTCACACTTCGAGACTGGGAAAATGAGAGGGCCTTTTGACACTTAGGTTTCCTCATCTATGGAGGACTTTCTGTGAGTGTTTTGTGGTTATTGAGTCCAGTATAGTTTTTGGCATATAGATGCTCACTAAATGTTAAATAAATACTCCTCTTACAGGACAAAATAAAAACACTATTCACGGATAAGATAGCTTTTTTTTTTTTAAATGTGCGTACTGGGAGTCGAACTCAGGACTTCACGCTTGCCAGCAGGCGCTTGTGCCACTGAGCCATATCACTAGCCCTAAGATAGCTTTTCAACAAGGCTTTTAACATGTTCATGAAAGCCCTGTAATTTATATGTCTCGCAGCTGGGTGGCTTGAAGCACTGATGGTACATGCATGCTGTCCCATTCATGACTATACCATTTCAGTCACCATTGGTACAAACCACTCGATAGGACAGTCATGCATGTACTAGTGGGAACATGTTAAAGTTGAATAGGAAAAAAGTAACTATTTGCTACTACTGTATTTAGAGACTAATGGAGATGGCCAATGTTAAAGGAAAACCATGATTAAAATTGGTTCAAAATGAAGACAGAAAGAGGCAAATAATTGTAAAATAAATTGGAATTGTATCCAAAGCTTATCTCTTCCCTTCACAAAATACATGAGCCCGTGAGTTCTATCAGACTTTTAAGGAGCAAATGATATCCAACTTAAAACTGTTTCAGGGTGAAGAAAAAAATGTGGAGCTTCATAGTGTATTTCATAAGGCTAGTATAACTTTGCTATCAAAACTAAGGAGAACACACACAGAAAAGAGATTTGTAGTCAGCCTTACAGAAAATAATTTTAAAAAATCTAATGCTTAGGACTTAAAAGCTGTTTTTTAAAAGACATAAGCCAGAAGGCAGTTGTATTAGTCAGCTTTCCATTACTATGACGAAATACCTGAGAAAAGCAACTTACAGGAGGAAAGATTTATTTTGGCTGCTGGTGTCAGAGGTTTTAGTCTCCAGTCTGCTGGCTATATTGCTTTCAGGCCTGTGGCAGGGCAAAAACATCATGGTGAAAGGCTGTGGCAGAGGAAAGCTACTCACCTCATGGCAGCTGGGAAGCAGAGAGAGAAGGAAGGAGGTGGACACCAGATGTCATCCCCAGGATCATGCCTCTTTGACCCACTCCCTTCAACGAGGGATTGAATCCATCAGTGGATTAATCCACTGATTTTGGAGCTCTCATAATCCAATCCCCTCCCAAAAGCCTATCAGCTGCCGACCAAGCCCTAGCACACGGTCTTTGGGGGATATTAGAGGAACTACTTGATTTCTCTATGACTCACCTTCAAGTCCTCTCCTGAAAGGCTAATCTACATGAGAACCCAGAAAATCAGGAGCATGCCTTTTGAGCATGTGATCAGAGGAGAGGAGGGAAATACATTTGTATTCAATGACAACAAATCAGAAAGCCATATTCTGCAATGAAAGGAATATGGCTGTTAATGGAGCCTATGTGCCCCTTGCTGCACAGTGGTTGGATGGGCAGTGACAATAATTACCTTTGGGATTGCTTTCTCTCAGCTTCCATTGCTCATCAAATCCTCCCTATGATTGGCTCATCACAGGTGCTTGTTGGTAGTGCTGTACTGTGATACTGGAAAGGGCAAAAAAGTGACAGACTTGAGAGAGCTTTTAGAGGTAAAATGCACAGAATTTGGTGAATGAGTGTATTCTAAGGGAAGAAGAGTTAAAATACAGTATAATTTCTACTGCTAAGCAGGGAAACACAGGGCAATACATGTTCCAGCTAAGAGCAACTACATGAACAGAAGCACAAAAATGGGGAAATATATTCAGGGAGCCACAGTAGGTTCATGTAGATAAATGATGTCACTCAATAGGCAGTTGGGACTTAAAAGGCCTTGAAATTGTTGGACCAGGTAGTCTGCGGACGCATTCTGAGAAGGGAATGGCATGATCATAGCTGCGCTTTAGGAGTGGCACAGTAAAACAGATTGAGGCTTAATGCTCAGTGGCACCGTGGCAAATTTTTGTTAATAGTTGATTATTTGAATTTTTCTGCTTTCAACTAGATGACCTGGTAAATAGTTATTTAAATAGTTAAATTGTTTTCTAATTTTTAAAAAATATTCTGTATCCTTATGATTCTGTATGGAATATCCTTCCAGGGAGTTTTATTTCTCACAAAATGGTATAATTGATCCTTTTGGTAACCTTATATAACCTCAATAATTGTTCTGCAGAGCTAAAGTAAATTGAATAACTTGAATTAGAATTAAGTAATTGGATGGAAAATATGTAAGTTCTTTATGTCATACTTGGAAAATGGTGTGAGTGCATGAATAAAAACAGTCATACTGCTATCTAGAAAAATATAAGATCAAAGAATCATAGAATCTGTAAGGTTAAAATAAGTTCTAACAGACAATACTAGAACTGAAAACAATTTTAGGTTGATTATCAACTCTGAAACATCAAACATACTTTCTTGAAATGACTAGCTTTTACAGCTCTGTAACATGCTCAAGAAAAGTTAGCAGTTTGTTGACAATCTGGCCTTTTCTCACTGTAAGGAGGAAGTTAACTCTTGTGGCTACAGAGTTAATTCTAGTTCTCTATTTTTCTACATTTGTAACCCCTTCCTCCAATGGTGAGAAATCTGGCTCAAGTCATCCTTAATATGTAGACTCATTTGATCAGTTCCCCTCCATGTAACTAGTCTGTCATCATAGCCACCACCCCCTGACACTCACGGACACTCTTAGCCCCTGGGCTCTGACATCCGAGGCTAGGCCACCACCTGTGTGGTGTGGTACCTTCCTCGCCCGCCCTGGCTGTAATGCCCTACACCCGGTCATCTCTCCCACAGATACTTCCTCACCCCCTTGGCTGTGACCCTTCATGCCAGGCCACTGCTGTGTGTGGGGTCCTCCTTGTTTCACTTAGGCTCTGACTCCCATGCTTCTCTCACCGTGGGCTCCCTTTGTTTTCCCACTTTGCATCCCCAGCCTGTGCTAGGCTCTTTTCCACATGGGAACTGTCACAGCTCTGCCTTGGCTTTCGCTTCCTGCTTCTGGTTGCCTTACCCTGCATGAACTCCAGCACTCCCTCAGGGCCACCTCTTCAGGCAAGTGCGTATTTTATCCTGCCCCATGTTATGTCATAGGACTAATTTGTTCAAGGAATAAAAGGAAGTAGGAAGAGAGGAATAAAAGGGGAAATGAATAGTGAACCAGGAAAGTTTATGTACTTTTGTAAAAAATAAAAAAGACTGAGCTTTTGAATTATTAACCATTGTTTAGTACAAATAAATTAATAAATATATTTTAAGTGTCTGTATTTTATCTTTCAATAGGTTATGAAGTTCATGGGATGGAAAAAATACCAGAAGAAGGACCAGCACTTATAATTTTTTATCATGGAGCTATTCCCATTGATTTTTACTACTTCATGGCTAAAATTTTTATCCTCAAAGGCAGAACTTGCCGAGTAGTAGCTGATCACTTTGTCTTTAAAATTCCAGGTAAACTTTCACCAAAGGTAGTGATGTGAACGTGTTTAATTAACATGAACAAATTATATAATAGTCTGTCTTTGAAGTCTAGTGCCATTTGGAAAAGTTTTCTGTCATTTTAAGGTAACAAGCTTAGAACTCTAATTTGAAAGCATCTAATTAACTTGTTTAGGCAGTATATCTAAAAATAAAAGTATTATGGCCAAAAGTATTACCTACTTTCTTTCTTATTAACAGGTATTTAGTTTCATTTCATTTTTAAAGTTAAATCTTTTTCTCCTGTCTTTTTTGTTGTTTTTGTTGAGATGGCATCTCATTATGTGGCCCAGGCTGGCCTCGCACTCCTGGTCTCAAGGCAGTTCTCCTGCCTTCCCTCCTGAGTATCTGGGACTATAAGTATGCCCCAGTGCTCCAGGCTTAAACTTGAACTTCAATTTTGCATAGTTGGGGACGGTGCCCAGGGCCTTGCTCATGCTAGGCAAGCACTTTACCACTGAAAAATGTCCTTAGCCCAAATGTTAAACTTTAAAAATAAATTCTAATTTTTGCAAAACAATATATAACCTGACATAGAAGGTGATTGATTTTTCATATGATGAATTCTTTTGTAGGATATATATTGATTTTTATAGTTTAATTTTACTGTTAGAGTTTCACAGCTATCAGTTTGATAGCAAATCAAAATTAAGGAAGAAATTAACCAGATTATATTATATACAACTTTTAAACTTGATAAAAACTTTGAGCCTTTTTAAAAAGATTAATTAGCTAGGTGAATTCAAACACAAGACAGTTTTTTAAAAAGCCTTTTTTGGATTAACTCACTGATATTAAATCTATTTTCTTCTGCCACTAAATCATTGGAAACATGACAAGAAAGCTGATAGTATATTCTTTTAACAGTAGAAGCAAACTGACCCATCAACTAGGGAGACTCAAACCAAGCAGTGAATTAAGTAATGATCTCCTTCAGTGCCTTTCATAAAGGCTTTGTGTGTTGTTGTATCACTCAATACCCATTTGTACTTTGTGTATAAATTAAATTGGCTGTAAGACTTCCCTTTAAACAGTAACATGACTACTTCATAATAGATTTAGAAACTAGAGATCAGAAGAACATCATTGTAATCTTATTCTAACATAACCTCTTATTTTATTTTACTTTAATTTTAATTTGTACATTTTCAAATATTTTGCAAACAACTTTGTGGATTTTTAAAAAAAGATTTTACATTAGCATTAACATTTCACTGTTTTATAAGGAACAGTTTTAGTACGTAACTAAAATGTTTATTTATTTTTTTCTTTTAGAATTAGGTTGCTTTCTGTTTTCTCCTTTTTATAAATATAAAATGAATATTTTTTTAGCATTGGCTTTTTGAAAAAGTTTTCCTTTGTGATCCTTATAACATTTTCATACTGATTTACCTTAACTCTGTCACTGTTTTTGGAAGGTATGAAGTCATTACTCATCTTAGTGCAAGACAAATTTCATATTTTATCTTAGTAGTTTATGAAGTCCCTTTCATTCAGTCATCATAAGAATGCATTTAGTTAAATCAGTGAGCTTTTAAAATAATGTAGGTTGAAAACTTTTTAAACCTTAATGATAGTTGTAATTTTTGCTTCAGATCTTTAAACCACTGAAAAATTAGGTTAGTCTGGAGAGTTTTTAGTAGTCATCCCTATATTCCCCAGTCTCAAGAAGAAATGCACATATACTGTACAAATAGCTTTCTAAAGCTCTAGTCTAGGATTTGATTAAAATATTTAATTACTGAGAAGATTGTGTCTTTCATCCATAAATAGTTGTAATTTTAAAAGCTGTGTAACATTAAGACTTGGAATTAGTTATTCTTGAATCAAACACCCTTACTTTATTAAAAAGTCTTAATGATGTTTACTATTATTACTTTTTAAAAACATAATTGTAGGATTAGCATTATCTAAATTAATTTCAATAGATTATAGTCTTGCCTGTTTTGGTTGGGCTAAGCATAGTTAGATTTACATTCTCTTGAGTGATTCCTATAGGATTAATGTGAGATTAGATTTGTGATTGCTGATGGGATATCATTTCTGATTGCTGTAATAAATACACTTTAGAATATACTTGAACTTTGTACTAGATATACCTAAATGAGAATTTCTGCTCTGCCACTTCTTAGCTGTGTGACTTTGTGCTGCTGCCTAACTTGAGCCCAAGATTCCTCTATAAAATGGGGAGAAGAATCCCTGTTTTCCAAGATTGTTGTGAGTTTTAAATGAGTTTGACTATGTAAAGTAGCCAGCGTAGTATTCAGTAGCAGGTAATCAGTAAGATGTAGCTGTTACTTCACAAGCAATCTAATTTTTTTTTTTTTTTTTTTTTGTGGGTACCGGGGGGTCGACCTCAGGACCTCGCGCGCCAGCAGGCGCCCGTGCCGCTGAGCGATATCACCGGCCCCTTTTTCGTATGTGGGTTCCAGGAGTCGAACTCGGGCCCTCGCGCTTGCTGGGCAGGCACTTAAGCCGCTGAGCCATCTCACCGGCCCCCAGCAATCTAATTTTATGTTAAGAATTGTTTTATAAAATATAATTTTGCTGATAAAAGTATAGATAATAAATCATGTAGGTTGTGAAGATTCTTGTTCTTAAAGGGTTGAACAAGAAGTATTTAAGATTTATTTTTGTGATTGTGTTTCTTACAGGGTTTAGTTTATTACTTGATGTATTTTGTGCTCTACATGGACCAAGAGAAAAATGTGTTGAAATTCTGAGGAGTGGTCACTTGTTAGCTATTTCACCAGGTGGAGTTCGGGAAGCCCTGATGAGCGATGAAACCTATAACATTGTATGGGGTAATCGTAAGGGCTTCGCTCAGGTTGCAATCGATGCAAAAGTGGTAAGTCGTATAAAATTAATTCTTCAAGTAAACTTAGTTAAATGAAAAATAAATGCTTACTGAGCCAAAATACATAAGAACTTAGATAACAATTCGTAAGCTCTCAATAGAGAAATATTCCTTGTGCATGGGATATCATATTAAATAAAATTAATCTGGAAATTTAGTAAATTTTCAGCAAAGTTTATGTTTTTAAAGTTGAAAATCCAGCTTCTTTTCATGACATTTGCAATATTATACAAATAACTTCACCTATCCTTCAGTTATACTTTTTTCATAAGTATAATCAGCTCAATTGCATGTATTTTAGTCCTTTGGTACCTTCGATATGAATGATTTGATATATTTTAGTGATGGTTTTTGTTTCATAATAGTTCTTTTTTTATAATAAGACCCAAATAATGTGTGATTTCTATCATTTTTC
Source organism: Erethizon dorsatum (assembly GCA_028451465.1). NCBI lineage: Eukaryota > Metazoa > Chordata > Mammalia > Rodentia > Erethizontidae > Erethizon > Erethizon dorsatum. The sequence goes on from CM051828.1 coordinate 53,927,737, forward strand.
ATCAGCAAATGTGATAAGCTATGTAATAGTAAAAGATAATAGACACTGTGTAGTTTAGATATTTCTTAAAGACTTTCCAAATGAATTTGTCAATAAAGTGTTCCTCTATGGTGATTTACTATAATTATTCTACCTAATAGACTAAACAATGTGAATGTCATTTTGTGTTTTTCTTTTGCTTTCGGAAAGTATTTTTCAGCATTTTGGTTTTCATATTGTGCTTTATTCTATGAAACATTTATTACTTAGGAAATGTCTCTCCTTTGTTTTCTGTTTATTTTTATTTTAGATTGTCCGAAAATGAACTTTTATTACCTTTGATAGGGTGGTGGTGTTCTTTTTCCAGGCCTATGAGATAGAGACTGCTGCCATTAATTTTCGTTTCAGGATTTTTTTGTGTCCTAGCTGCTGCCACATAATGAGACCAGTCCACATCTTTAGCTTGACTGCCCATCTTTCAAATACAGACTGTTGAGTAAAAAAAGAAAGATTATAGACAACTCATTCTAACCAAAAAATAATATTTAAAGAATGGATATTTTTGTATTTTAATTACAAAGTTTATAGTAAAATAAAATGCATTGAGCAGTTCTCTTTCCTGTATATGTAACTCTTTGAAGTTATTGTTGTATCTTAATAATGTCATCCTAGTATAAGTGAATAGTCTTGCCCAAATGTTTAGGTAACATAACAATTTAAATAGTACTATCATGACAAAGATTTCATATTGAAATTGTTACTACAATGACCATCTTTGAATAGGCCTTAAATGTTTGTTTTATTGAATTGACTTTTTTTAAAACACAGACTATTAAGTGCAGTGAAAAGAAGACTTTTGAATTTAACTTTGTTAATGGTGTTAGTAAAAATTAAGACTAATCATAATGTATTATTAAAGCAATAATAAAAACTAAAAACCTAATTAAACTAAAACCTAAAGGTGATTCACTTTTTACATTTATATTTTGAAAGAATTAACTTCTTAAGATAACAAAAATAGATTCAAAATTACATCAATTTATCATGGAATTCTAATTCTTTATCCTTAAGTTTGTAGTTTTAAGTAGTATGTGGCTTTGAAGAGGTTTGAGAGTAAAGATTATAAAGGAAGGACTCTTTCTAATCCTTGAATTTCTGGATAATCAGTTAAAATAATCTCGATACTTTAGTTAAGGTTTTTGTATAAAACTTCAGAAAATTTAAGAAATAACCTTTTATACATTTGAAAACAAAACTCTTTAACATTGTAGATTCACAAAGTAACATTTTAAGTTTCATAAGTATTGTGCTGGCCCAACATTTTGTAGCAGCTTTAAAGACTGACCTTGGCAGTCCCATGTAATAAGGAGGTGACGTATGTAATTATTCCAATGTTACAGATGAGGAGACTCAGGCACAGAGAGATGGAGGGATGGAAGGGATCTGGTCACAAGCAAGGCAGCAGCAGAGCAGAGCACACAGTTCAGGACTCGAGGCAACGGTGCTGTTGCCATCCCTGACTGCATTTCACAGTGAGTCTGCTGACATCTGAGATCGAAGAGGTTTCCAGATACGTGAGGGAAATCTTTCAGTGATATATGGATGCAGTTGTAAATGACAAAGAAATCCCATCTGGAATATTCCTTAATTGCCCTCACAAAATTATTATAAGTTATGAGTAAAAATTCAAGACTATTGTTAAAGGGTTAACTACAGTTAAATTGTGACACACTGGGTTTGAGGGTGTAACTCAAGTGGTAGAATGCTTGCCTAGCAAGTATGAGGCCCTGTGTTCAGTCCCCAGCACTGCAATAAATAAATAAATAAATAAATAAATAAATAAATAAATAGTGATGTACTAACATAAATTAAGAAGGAAAAAATCCAGATTGTCATTGCAGTTCACAAAATATTGGTAGAAAATATGTAAGGTTCATTTGAAAGTAACAGACTTTTTTCATATATAGTATTAAGTCATTCTTATTTTCTAAGTTGCTGAGCATTAGGGCTTTGAAAAAAATTTAGGTAATTTAATATTTAAATAAATCGGCGAAAAATTATCTTTTTAATTGGAAAATAAATAACAAATAGAAAATAACATTTTGTTTCAATAAATTGTTAATCTGTATTATCTCAATCCATAAAAACTCATTGAGCTAAAGATAATTATTACTTATCTCCATTTTATACATGAAGATGTGTGGTAATTTGTCCAGTGTTTCTTGTTTTTAGTAGGAGAAGCAAGACCCTAGGAATATGCTAAACTGATTGCCCAAGAATAGTTTTAAAAATACACATTCTGTCTTACACATGCGTGTACACACACATACATAGAGACACACGTGTATATGTAAAAAATTGCATTGTAGGTTACTTACGCAGCTATTTTGTATATATAGTGTGTACAAGGAAAGGTTTAAATGGTTATACTACCCAGTCAAGCTGCAAAGAGCTAATGGTTGTGACTAAGTACAAGCTTGAATGCAAATTTAGAAACCGTGAGCCTGCTGGGGTGAACTTTCTCCTGTACTATCAGTAAGTTCTAGAAGTGTCTAAACTCCAGAGAGTTAGCTATTTAAGGAATGCTGTTGAATCTGAGTGATCTATGAAGTGCGTTCTTCATTAGATACTTCTGGGATCATGCCAGTCAGTAGACATAAGTCCAGCAGTACCGGTCAAGGGAGGTAAAACAGTGAATCTATGAGCTGAATGTTTTCTGTTCTTTCTTGGGCAGTTTAAGTTCTTGACTCTGAAGACATTTTATAACTATTTTAAACATTAGGATTTCACCATCTTTTAAAATATTTTTACAAACGCATTTCCTTTTTTTTTTAAAGAATTCAGTGTACTCTACTCTCTTATTTGTTAGCTTTGTAAATTAACTCCATAAAATTTTAAATTCTTGGGCCAGTGAGATGGCTCAGCGGCATAAGCGCCTGCCTGGCAAGCGCGAGCCTGAGTTCGACTCCCGGAACCCACATACGAAAAAAGGGCCGGTGATATCACTCAGCGGCACGGGCGCCTGCTGGCGTGTGAGGTCCTAAGGTCGACCCCCGGTACCCACCAAAAAAAAAAAAAATTTTAAATTCTTGACTGACTCCTTTTCTTTCCTGACTTCTCTCCTTCTTACCTGATTTGGAGATCACTCCGGCTATTTCTACTCTCTGTTTTCAGAGAATACAAATTAATTCATTAGAAGCAATGCCTGTCTGTTCTGTTTTTTTCATTCCTTCTTCAATTCATCTATCACTTTACTTTCTTTTAACTCCTCATCAATTCCAGATACAGTGTACTAGTGTTAGGGTTACAGCAGTGACCGAAACAGTGTCCTCCCAATGTGTTAGCTGTCTTCCTTTCTGCTCAGAGGAGAGATGCAGGAAGTGATTAGTTAGTTCTATGTGAGGTCTTAAGCTTTATGAAGAAATCTATACTTGTGTTTTCCTTCTTTTAGTCTATGAATAACCATGAGTTTTAAAATGTTAGCTTATTTAAATATATCAAACGCTGCTTTTTACAGGTAGTTCTATATTAGGCATGTACTTACAGTTCTGTGTAAGTAACATGATACTTGACACACACACATATAGACACAGTTTTATCTATTCTAAAACGTTTAATTTCATATATTTGTGTATATATTAAAGTGTTTTATCTATTTCGGTATTCTTAGTGGCATAACTTCCCTATATGATACTTCATGACATTTCAATATTTTATGATGTTTAGTTAATGCTTTCATTATTAAAATCATATTTAATCATTAATATTCATGGAAAAATAAAAAAATCATGATCTTGTAAGTAGAACTCCTCTGAAATTAATGGTATAAAAGAATTCTTAAATATATATTTTTAATTTTTTTCTTGGTAGTGAGTCTTATACTTACTTTTCATGAATGTTGAGCATTTTACATTTATAAGGCTTACAAAAAATGCTATTTTACTAATTCCATGAATTACATAACAGCATCTTGCCAAAACCTGTCATTTATATTTATATAACTTTCCCCTTAGAGAGAATCTTTATCTTGTAGCTTTTCTTCAGTGAGCATACTATTCAGTAGCCCACTAAAGCCAATGCAATTATACTGTAATCCCTATTTTGAGTTTTAAGGGTTTATGTGGAATGTTAGCAAACTTAGTAAATGAAATATTATATATTACCACTGGGGGGTAGTGTTTATATTTTTATAATTTATATTTTTACAAATGATTAAGTTGAATTTAGTCTGGTATATTTTTACAAATGATTAAGTTGAATTTAGTCTGGTAAATCACACTAGTTAAGTGTGCCTCTATTTTTAAAAATCTTATTTTTATAATTTCAAACAGGCCTTCAAAAGTTTGCCTTAATGACTCAATAGAGACATTGAATAGACTTATTTATTTACTTTTTTAATTCAAATTCTTTTCTTTAGCCCATTATCCCTATGTTTACACAAAATATTCGAGAAGGATTTAGATCACTTGGAGGAACAAGTAAGTTGTGATTCATATGGTTTTTAATTACAATATAAACTTAAAATATTTGGACTTTTGAACCCTATGAGGAATCCTTTTGAATTAACTTTATAATATGGATGTATTATTTAGATTTTATTATATAAAGTCTAAATGATAACTGGCTCTAAGTAATGGCAATTCTTAGATGTTATATTTTTGTTAAATGTATATACAGTGTACATATATGGGAGCTTATTTGTAGTGGGCTTTTTAAAGTTTCAAAACAATTTATCTAATTAATACAGTAGTATTACTACAATAGTAAACCATGTTAATGAGGTTTAGAAAAAACTTACATACTATCTTTTTAACTCAACCATGAAGAAGTTACAGCTTTAAAAAAGGATGACACTGTGTATTGAAATATGATTAACAACCTAAGCACATGTCATTTGTTCTGGTTTATTTCTGCCACTTTAAGACAAAAAATATATTTAAATCATAATATATTTAATTAAAAAGTTTTTTTTTTTTACCTGCCTTTGATTTACTGGTTAAAAAATAAGCTTTTAATCCAGTTATAGAAATGATAACAATTGGATATGTCTTTTCTTTGCAAGTGTCTCTGTTTTCTTATTTTGCAGTTTTCAGTTTAACCTATATTGTACTCAATCAGTTGTTTTATATCCCTAGCACTGTTATTGTTAGTATTTGTATACACATACAAGTGACTCCTATTTTGGAGAGCTTTAAATTGCTCTTTAATGTGTAACGTTGCTATTTTCTTCATACTCCTTTATGTAAGTCTTAATTTTCTTCTTTTTTTAAATTTAAAGTAGAAAGGCTGATTGTTGTTATAGTATTTAACCTTTCTTGTAGAGTTGTTTCGAATTTTCCCTCAGTCTACCTCTTCATACTTTAAATGGCAAACCAGAAATTATTCCAGAAATGCTTTCTTTAATTTTATTTATTTATTTTTTTTTTCTGTGGGTACCGGGGGGTCGACCTCAGGACCTCGTGCGCCAGCAGGCGCCCGTGCCGCTGAGCGATATCACCGGCCCCTTTTTCGTATGTGGGTTCCGGGAGTCGAACTCGGGCCCTCGCACTTGCCGGGCAGGCGCTTAAGCCGCTGAGCCATCTCACCGGCCCTCTTTAATTTTAAATTAGTGTTAAAATTCATTTGAACTGCTTTTTACTTTTCTTGACCTTGAAGCTCAGTATCAAAAATTAGTATCTAGTGTTTATTTTTTTAGTGTTACTCGGGGTCTGATGGTATGTTTTGCATTTTCATACATTAACAGTGTTTCCTACTTTCAGTAACAGTGCATGGCTATGTGGTACAGTCCCCCTGGCTGAGCTTTTATGGATTTTTATGGATTTTTAATGCTATTTTTAAAAACTTAGTTCATCAGTTTATCTTCTGTTTTTAACTACTTCATATTTAACCCTGCTAAATTTCAAACTTGGTCATTAATATTAGTAAGTTTTTGTTTTGTTTTTTCAGTTTACAATAATGTTTGTTAGTCTTTAAGTGGTTTATTGGTTTTGTAGTCTCTCAGGTTTACCTAAACTTATTTGTGCTCCTCCCCCTTGTCTTTTAGGTCACTTATTTTGAGTCTCTAGAAAATTTACCTTCTAGCATTTGGTTGTGCTCTTTACTCTTTGGTAATAATAATAATTGGTTTGTGTTTTCAGATTCTCATATTTAAAACCTTATCTTTTTTAAGGTAATAAATTTAAGGTTTAGATTTTCAGAAAAAAATTGAGCAGAAAGTATAGGGCATTCTTATATATTTCCTCATCATCCTCTAGTTTTCTCTGTTGTTAATATCTTGAATTTGTGCAGTACATTTGTTATAATTGATGAAAAGATCGTCTTTTAAAAATATTTTATTTTCAAGAAAATACTTTTGCCATTTTCCTGTAAATCTGCATAATTAATTTGAAAGCATACAGTTATATGCTTACAATATTTAACCAATAAATATGATTTTGTCTACTTTCAAACAGGGTTATTTAGATGGCTTTATGAAAAATTCCGCTATCCGTTTGCTCCAATGTATGGGGGTTTTCCAGTGAAGTTACGGACGTATTTAGGTGATCCTATTCCCTATGATCCAAAGATAACAGCAGAAGAATTAGCTGAAAAGGTAAATTATTTTCTTCTTCTTAGTCTTAGGACAGATTTTTATTTTCAATTATTTAAAATGACATTATTTATTTACTTATATATTTGACGAGCATGTTCTGTGTCAGTGGTTATCAGCCAGTAGTGATTTTGCCCAATAGGAAAACCTTAGCAATTTTTAGTGACATTTTTTATTGTCATGGTGGGCAGAAGTTGAAGGTGGCAGTACTACAGACATTTAGCGGTTAGAGACTAGGAATAAAATTGATAGTCACCTGCAGAATGTCTAGGAAGATATTTCTATATGTAAGGTTTTGGAAATATTGGACTAGAGTTAGGGAGCGAAGTCAGAGTGGTAGTGAAGATACAGAAGTCGTTAACTCTGACTTCTGTGTCTTGTAAAGCTCAAAGCTTCAGCAAATTAGAAAAAGAGGCCTGAGACAGCCTGCAGATGTGACATTTAAACTGTAGGTCAACAACAATTGAAGCCAACTAGAAGGGAACTGGCAGAGAAGGAGAACAGGTAAATTTGTGTGATAAAAGTCAGTGGGTGAACTCGGGCCTTCGCGCTTGCAAGGCAGGCGCTTACGCCGCTGAGCCATCTCACCGGCCCCACATACGAAAAAGGGGCCGGTGATATCGCTCAGCGGCACGGGCGCCTGTTGGCGCGCGAGGTCCTGAGGTCGACCCCCCGGTACACACAAAAAAAAAAAAAAAAAAAAAAGTCAGTGGGTGAGGTATTTAAAAGAGTGAAAATGATCAGTAATAGTTCTTACAAAGAAATCAGTGAAAATGAGAATGAGAAAAGACAAAATACCGAACATCCACTTTTTAAGGAGGAGAGATCCTTCCTGGCTCACCATTTCAGTCCACAGTTGTCTCACTTCTGGGCAGAAGGAGTACTATGGAAGGGCATGGTAGAGGAGAGCTGTTCAATCCCTGGCAGCCGGGAAAGAGAGAGAGAGAAGGGAGGAATCGGGCAGGTGATATGCCCTTCTACGTCATGGCCCCAGTAACCTGTCTCTGCTGGCCGGGATACACCTAACAGCACATTCAGCTATGAACTCATCAGTGGGTTAATTCACTGATCACTATAGCACCCCGTGATCCAATCACTGTTCAGAGCCCCACCTCTGAACATGTGGGACTTTTGGAAGACATTCTAGATCTAAACCCTACCTTCTGAGTGTACTTTCAGAGAGTTTAAAACTACAAAAGAGCAATAAATGTCATGTTAGTGAAACTCTTTAAATATGAGATGAATATGTTTTGGTTATGATTTTTATAGCAGCTTTTGGCATATACATCAGTCTGATTTATTTAAAAAATTTAAATTGCGATAGAAAAACACCTAAATTTATCATCTTAACCATTTTTAATCATAAAGTTAAGTACTGTAGGGTACATTCACATTGTTGTACAGTAGATCTCTAAAATTCTTTCATCTTACAAAACTCACCCTACTCCTCTTGTACACCAGCTTCTCATTCTCCCTCCCTCCAACGCCTAACAGCCACTATTCCACTTTTGACTACAGTGTTTTTGAGTGGAATGGTACAGTTTTTATCTTTTTGTGATTGGCCTTTTTTTTTTTTTAACCAATCTTGTAGCATGGGACAGAATTTTTCTTTCTCTTAAGGCATAATAATATTCCATTGTATGTATTTTGCACATTTTCTTTATCCATTCATTTGTTAATGGGCATTTGGTTTATTTCTACTTGTGTCTACTTTTTGGCTATTGTGAATAATGCCACAGTGAACACAACTGCGCAAATCGTCTCTTCCTGCTTTTAATTTTTGTGGATGTATATCCAGAAGCGAGATGCTAAATCATATGGTAATTCTATTTTTAATTTTTCTTGGGACCTCCATGCTGTCTTCCACCTTGTTACCATTTTACGTTCTTACATAGTACATGAGGGTTTTAATTTTTCCACATCTTTCTCAGTTCTTGCTATTTTGTTTTGTTTTTTAATTTTCAATAGCGACCATCCTGATGAATGTGATGTGATACCTCATTGTGATTTTGATTTGTATTTCGCTGATGATTGAAAATATCTTTTCATATATATGTTGACCACTTGTTATGTAGATATTTCTGCAAATAATGTCTTATTCAATCACCTGCCCAATTTTTAGTTGAGTTACTTATTTTATTGAGTTGTAGAACTTCCTCATACACCCCATAAATTAGCCCTGTATCAGATATATTTGATTTGCAAACATTTTCTCCCACTTTGATTGTTTTCTGTGATATGTAGTTAAATTCGTTGTAGTCTCATCTGTCTCTTCTTACTTTCTGTGCTTTTAGTGTGCTGTCATTACCAAACCCAATGTTATTATAGCGAGCCTTTCCGGTCCTTGTCGCGGTCTGGGAAGTTTATATTTGTAATCCCATGGAAAAGTTATTGGAATTCTAGTGAGTTAATTCCAATCTACCACTTCCACTGCAACCCACGGCGAGAATAAAGACACTAAGGCATATTTATAGTTGTGGGGAGCCAAGGGGTCCTAAGTCCAGCCAAGATGGTAGTTACTGCAACAAAGGCCTTGACCCAGGGCCAAACCCGGGTTTTATTATTTCTCGAGAAGGGGAGTGGCTTGGGGATGAGTGACTGTGAGTGGCAGGAAGAACGTGAGTATCATGAGCTGGGCTAGGTAGGTGGCCTGAAATCACCTTTGCAGTATGCAGAGGGAAGGATATGCAGAAGGAGTAATCTGCATAACACAATTCAAGATAGTACCTAATGTTTTGGGGTCGGTGCTTCAGCTCTGATGTGTAATCTTTTATGCCCTGGGAAGTCATAGCCTCTTTCTCAAGGCTTGATCTCAGCCGACAGCGTGGAGCACGGCTCTCCATCCTGCCAGGCTCAACCATGTATTGGGAGCAAAGGGCGGAGAAACACAGGCCTGTCGCCTTGCTTTAAAGACTACATATGAGGACCTCGGCTAGACCGATTTGCGTTGCTGTAAAGCCAGTTGAAGAGATAAGGAAAAGTCCTAGCCAGCTCTGTACATATCAATAGGTGGAAGTAGGGCCAGGTTCAGCCAAGATGGAGATAATTGCTCTTCTTTCAAGGAGAGCCGTCCAGGTGGTCGCTCACAGTTATGAAGCTTTAAGATCTAATGTTTTGGTCTTTGATCCATTTTGAGTTAATTTTTGCGTACTGTGTAAGGTCCAACTTTCTTTATACATTCTTTCATATACAGGTATTGAATTTTTCCCGAAATGATTGCAGAGAAGCCTGTACTTTTCCTACTGCATGGTTTTGGCACTTGTGTTGAAGATGATTTGGCTATATAACATAGTTTACTTCTGGGTTCTGGCTTATTTCTGTGGGTCTATTTGTCTGTCTTTATGCCAGTAGAATACTGTTTTGATTATCATAGTTTTGTAATATCCTTTACTTAAGAATTGTGAATACTGCTGCTTTTTTTTTTTTTTTTTAAGATTGTTTTGCCTATTCTGGGTCCTTTTAGATTCCAAATGAATTTTAGTAATTTTTTTTGCTATTTCTGCAAAAAATGCCATTGGGATTTTGATAGGGATTACATTAAATTTTTATATTGCCTTAAGTAGCTTTTAATAAGTCTTCTAATTTTTTTTTTTTTTTTTTTTTTTCTTTTTGAGACAGGGTCTCACTATGTAGTTCAGGCTGGCCTTGAACCCACTATGTAGTCCAGGCTGGCCTTGACCTGAAGGTGATCCTCCTGCCTCAGCCTCCCAAGGGCTGGGATTACAGGTGTGCACCACCACACCTGGCAAGTCTTCTAATTCTTGAGCACAGGAAGTCTTTCTATTTGTTTTTGTTTTCTTTAATTTCTTTTAGTTTTGTAGTTTCCAGTGTCAAAACTTTCTCCTCCTTGGTTAAGTTTGTTCCTAAATATTTTACTATTTTTTGATACTATTATTTTATAATTTTGCCATTTTTATTTTAATTAAGATTGTTTCCTTATTTTCTTTTCATGTTGTTTTATTTTTAAGGTAGTATATAGAAACCAACTAATTTCATGTATTTTTATATCTTCCAACTTTGTTGAATTTGTTTACTAGTTTTTTTAATCTTTAGGGTTTTGTACACAGAACGTATCATTTGCAGATATAGTCTTACTTATTTTTTCCATATATACATACCTCCACATCATTAGATCTAATGGTTACTGTTTTACACATGGGAAAACTGAGTATTTAGTCAGCATTGCTGGGTTATGCTGTGGTAACAATCTACTGCAGAGCTGGATGTGGTGGCACACTCCTGTAATCCCAGCACTCAGGAAGCTGAGGCAGGAGGATCACGTTGAGTTCAAGGCCAACCTGGGCTACATAGTGAGTTCAAGGCCAGCCTGAACTGCATTGCGAGACCCTGTCTCAAAAAACAAAACAAAACAAAAAATCTACTGCAGAATGTCAGAGACTTATGGTAGTAAAATTGACTTCTTGTTCATGTTATTTTTCCCCTGAGGCTCAGTTACAGCTTTGTCTGTGTCTTCATTGCTTTGGGATTTAGACTGAAAGTAGAGCCTCATGAGATGTTGCCATTTGCATGGGAGAGGGAAAAGGTCGGCAGTAGAAACATGAGATGGCCCTTGAAGCTGCTCTTCAGAAGTAACCCACTTCCTCCCACTGGCATTTTCTTGACCAACACAGTCAGACTAGACTTCAGTGAGGTAGGACCTGAAATCCTCCCACAGGGATGGGTAGGAAGAGAGGGTCCTGGCAGGGAGAAGGAATGAACCCTGCTGTACGGGCTTAGTACTAACCCTGCTGTACGGGCTTAGTAAGTTAAGTCACTTAGAAAAGGATGTGCAGCTGAAGAAGCTCTAATGTTACGTTAGATGAGATGATTTGCGTGAAACAGTTGATATGGAGGAAGTTTCACAAAGGAACCATTAATGATGTGTTATACGCTGCTCTGCTGTCCAGTTATTCAGGTGGTTCATTAAGTTTACCCCAGTTTTGTTCTATCCTATGTCCTGAAAGTAAAACTCTATGACCTATTCTTCAGACAGCCGAACTCTCCTCTCATTCTGAAATAGTGCCTTCGCAAGAACTTCACGAGCTCAGCTACACCAGGGCTCTGAACTGGCTCTTTGATGTTACTTTTGCCGACATACTTTGTTGCTAATATAACATATTTCTTTGCCATTCCCGGACATATGCATTCTTCTTTAGGACGTAACTGAATTATATTTTGTTCTTCTACATTTTTTTTTCCTTCCTGTTTATTAGGATTTAAGTGGGTCAGAGCTAGTTAGGAACTTTTTTTTTTTTTTGCAAAAACTATTTTTATATGGTCAAAATCGAATGTAATAGAGAGAGAAAAAATCCTGGACTGAAAGTTCAGGAATTTGCATTCTAATTCTTTCTGTGCCACTAGGCTGCATTGTCACTGGGTAAATGGCATATTCTTATGTAAATTGACATTATTGAAATAAAGTATACTTGAAATCAAGAATACTTGAAATTCTTCTTTTGTGAGTATGTTGTGATGCTTTTCCAATTGTCTTCATTATTAATACAAGCACAAACTATAGCATAATAACCCCTGGATTATCACAAATTTGTAATCATTAACATCCAAATTAATATTTATATATAGAAATGAAAGCTTATTTTTTAAAATGGACGATAGACTGTTCAGGCATTTGATTGTGCAGAAGAATCATTTTTAAACACCATCTAAATATAAATTAAAATATGCTGTAATAGTGCTGAAGAGGGCACTAGGGATATTTCCTAAAAGCTTTCCTAGTCTTAGTCTCCTTGCTGTTCTGCTTCTATGTTTTCTGTGTCTATTTCTGTCTCCGTCTCTGTCTCTGTCTCTCTCCATTCTTGTACATACACCAACATCCACATGTAAGTACAGATTTATGGGTATATACATGTATTGCTAAGATGGAGAGAAATGGAAAGAAGTGGATAGATCTGAGTCTTATTCAGGGGTAAAACTAATGGGTACTGCTCATAGATTGGTTGGTATGAATGACAATCAGGAGTTGTTAGGGGTGATTCCTAGGTGTGGACTTAATTGGCTAGATTTGTGTTAGTGTCATATACTGACACAGAGCGGAAACTCAGAAAAGGACAAAATAAGAGGGAAAATGTTAATTTAGTCTTAAATTAAGCATGTTGAATTTGAGATGTCTTTAAAACGTCCAAAGGAAGTCGTATTAAAACTGGGAGGACTGAAGATGAATGGTAATTGAAGCTGTGAAAATGAATGACATTATTGAGTCTTTGGAGAATAAGTCAATGTTTGCTTTTGGGAGAATGAGACTGGAAAAATCAATTAAAATCAGAACAGTGTCAGTTCCAGAAACAAATGGTATTATAAGAAAGGAGTGGCCACTGACAATTATGAGGAAAAGTAAAATGGAAATTGAAAACATATCCAGTGGATTTAATGACAGAAGGAGATCCATCAGTGATCTTTGCAGGAATTGTATCTTCTTAATCCATAGCCCTCATATTTCTTCAACCAAAAATTCTTGGATACCTCATCATACTAAAAGTCTGTACTCTATCACTTGATATTTAACTTTCTTCATGATATAATTGAACCTAATTTGAAAGCCATATGCCACCCAGCTTTTAAATATGTATCTGAAGCACCAGTGAAATAGACTAACTCATCATTCCTTTAATGGTTGTCTTCCTGGGGTCTTTGTTCTTCATGCTTTTCTTTCATCAGTACTAAGATCTCACTAACCTGTAAGGCCCAGTCCAAAGTGTACCGTTTGATGTGTCCTGCGCTGCCCACTGCCCACTGAGCGGCTCTTCAGTCTGAACTTCCGAATACTTCCTTTTCACTTTTCAGACGATACATATCACAGATGATCTCATATTTTGCTTACTTTGTACTTGAATCTTCCTGTAAGCTCCTTAATATTAGAGACTTGTTTGACTAGCATTATAGCTTTTAATACATCTAATATTTCCAGGATCAGTGAATGAATGAATGAATGAATAATAAAATTTTAGAAATACACTTACTAGAAAATAACCTGTGTGTCAGTCACTGTGGTATGTGAAGATACCATTTCAAGTTCATTTAATCCTTAAGTAACTATATGCAATAGTACTCATTTCACAGATGTGACAAGTGACATATTTTTAAAATGTATCTTTGGGCTAGAGTTTATTGGTTTAAAGGTTAGGGTCTAAATTATGTGTGTTCATGAATATACTATGTACATGTATAAATAAAAAAACTAAATGGAAATAAACTGATTCGGAAGTAAAAATTGTTGATATTTGCCATTAATTTACTAGAAAACATAGCTTTAGAAATGTCTTGCTATATTCTAATTGACTTTTCCATTGCTATGACTTAACGAAAATACCTATTGAACTTTATAAATTGAGGCCAGTGAACTGAATTAAAGTATGTTAGTTCATTCCTTTTTTCCTCACTTTTTTCTATTACATTGCCTGCTATAATTGTTGGGTGTGTAAGGTGATAAGTGAAAAGGACATTGGAGTTTATTAATGGCTGAAAAGGAATGAATCATCCATTTGCCTGCTAGAAATTTTCTACTACTTTTTTTTTCATATTTTTTTTCTTCAGTTCATTTTAGAGTTTATCATGTACAAAGCATTTCTGTGTTCACAAATGGAAAAATACTAAGATGTATCTTAAGGAGTTAATAGTTTGGTATAGAAAACAGCCAAGTGGACAGTAACTATAATTTAAGGCTTAATAAAATAAGTATAAGAAATATGAATGGATGCATTGAGAAGGAAATCATTCATTCTGGGGGGGGGCCAAATTAAGGAGGACTACTTAAAAGTAGTAGTACATAAAATCTTAACATTGTTACTAAAATAAAAATGGTTTCCTTTTGTTTTCTTAATAGACCAAGAATGCTGTTCAAGCTTTGATTGATAAGCACCAAAGAATACCAGGAAACATTATGAGTGCTTTGTTAGAACGTTTTCATAAAAAACAAAAGATCAATTAGAAGATGATTTAATATATCTACATTAATATGTTTGTGACTGTAGTACTGTCTTTTGAATTTTATAGGTCTTATAATTAGTATTTTTTAAAAATCATGTTAATAAGCATCTTTCTTAGAATTTCTTTAAATTTATATTGTCAATTTTGTTTTGCAATCAATTGTGTCAGATTTAATCAGTAACTTGTTACATGCCTAATAATTCAGAAAATGATCATATTTCATTTGTAAATTCTTAATAATATATGATAAACATATAGATTCTTAAAATTAAGTTTTTTAATAATAACGGTGTAGTTTAAGCAAACATTCCTGAATAATATATCTAATTTCTGTATCTGTTGGACTGAGCTAATTTGGAGAGAGGGTATAAGCTAGGGTTTAGCATAGTTGATGAGTTAGGAAAGAATGCTTTTATCTGTCCCTCTTCAATGTTTTGGGTGAGTCATGTAATGTTTTTGTGCCTCCATAATTTACTTCTTAAAATCAGGATAATATTATGGTGAGGATTTTTTTTATTTTTTTACTTTTTTTTGATACAGTGTCTTGCTAAGTTGCTAAGTTGCCTGGGCTGAGCTCCAGCTTGCCATTCTTCTGCCTCAGCTTCCCAGAGTGCTGGGATTATAGGTGTGCACCACCACACCTGCCTAGAATGTTATTTAACTGGTTTATATTTACTGCAATTGATAATTGTTGAGCCAGAATTATAACTAAATAATTAAATAATACCAAAATCCTCTAGGAGATATGTATATATTTTATCCATCAGATGTTGCAGTTATTCCCATAGGTATGATGTCCAGTTGCCAAGCACAATGAAAGAGATGTACTGTTTTTCAAACCAAATAAAAAGAAATTAGGTAAATTACAATTTCTAACTGTTATTTTTATAATTTATTATATTTTTAGCAAGAGCCTGTAAACAAGCAATATAGGATGGATTGTCAGCCCTGTAATAAACATTTAGTAGTGCAAGAATAGAAATCACTGCTGTGCTCTGCCTTCTGTGTTAGAAGCTGATTCTAGGTTGAGGAAAGCAGAACTAAAGAAAGTTCTGCTTTTGCACAGTATTGTGGCTCATTCCGTTTGACTTTGAACCTAGTCAAATGGCATATTGTTTCAAAAAAAAAATACTTGAACAATGAATTTATGTGAACACAAAGCCCTCTAAAATAAAAGTTAATGGCTTTTGAATTGTTTCCTTGAAAATTAATTTTAAAAAGTATTCAAAAAATATCAGAAATCAAATGCAGTATCTTCTCTCCTTTTTAGATGTTAAAGTACTTGGGTTTTATATAGATTTTTGTATTACAAATGTATACTTATGTGTAATGTATATAAAATTAAACAATGTAAAAATAAAAATAAAACTGAATTGTAGTTCATTTTCTTGTGAAATTGTATATATGATATTTTCTTGTCATTTTAAACTGATTTTTTGTTTTATTCGGAAGATTTTTGATCAATAATCATGTCTTAGCCACAATGAATAAACCTTATTTTTCAATGTAGTAAATACATTTCAGTGAAAAGAGTCAATTTGCAATTTTTTTCTCCCTCCAACATGAACAGTGATTCAAAGTGGATCAGTATTTCTAGAATGAATGAATAAATGATCAGGGAATAAATAAGAAAACTTTTTGGGAAATAGTTGGGTTTTAAACACTGATGAAGGAACCACACTGGTTAGTAATGTAGCAAAAGCTATTATTTTTAGAGTATGTAAAATTTATTGCTTTACTTAAAACCTTTTTGTTCCCTGATACACTAATAGGTAGGTTTCCTATCTGTAGTGATAAGATCTTTATCTTTGTTTCTTGAACTTAAATCTCATTTAGAAGAATCGGGGAATACGACTAAATATAGAAATATAAGTAATAGTGGAAAGCGGGTATTTTGAGGCTTGGCCCTTTTTTAGGTAGTGCTGACAGTCAGAACTTGATGCAAGCATAAAGGGACTTTCCAGAAGCATGAATATGGTATACTTTTAGGGGAAAGTTTTCATATCCTTTTTAAAAAAACTTTAATTTTGAACCCATTTCAAACTTATAACCTTGCAACATAGCTCCATGTACTTTCACTCAGATTCACCCATCGTTAACCTGTCTCATTTGTTTTATTCTCTATTCTTTGCCCTCTTGCCACATACATAGCTATACATTTTTCTTTTCTCAATCCTCATAGTAAATTGCAGATACTATGCCCCTTAACAATACCTTGACTGTGAAGTCATCCATTACAGAACCATAGAACAATGATCAAAACCAGGAAATTTATCATTGATGTAACATTATTATCTAATGTACAGATCATATTTAAATTCCTCCAGTTGTCTCAATAACTTTTAGCATCCTGTAGGAATTATTCTCAGAAGTTCGAGAGTATGATTTTCTAAACTGTATTAATTTAGATTTATTAGTCTATAAAGAACTTTCCAATTTGTTTCCCCCTTCACACAGGTACACTTTGAATGCAAGGTTTTTATCTTGTAGTTAAGGGTTACACATACACTTCAGGTTTTTAACCACAAGACTGTCTAAAGCCTATGTTTCCTATTTGATGAAATAAAATGTTTATAGAAGTAAATGGGGCATACTTTCGTATTTTTCAAAAATGTTTTTGTTACTTTTTATTTTAAAATACATATAACATCAAATTTACCATTCTAATGCCTTTTAAGTATACTATTCACTGGCATTAAGTACCGAAACCCCCACGGAGGATATCAGTCTCCCACCCAGCAATATGGCACACGGATGGAAAAGAAAGACAAAGAAAGTTCTGCAGTTGAGGAGCTCTGGGATGACCCAATGGTCTCTGGAACAATGGGCCACAAGTCCAAGAACTGATGGCTTTTTTCAATCGGAGGTGGGTGGGGGTTGCGGCAGAGAACTAAGAGAGAGAAACTTTGCAGGCATGGTTGTATGGAGAAACAGAGCACTTTTGCACCAGGCACAGAGGCCCTCCAGTTAGCAGTGCAGCGGATAGCTTGATGTATGCAAGGCTGGCACCTTTACTGCCAGGAAGGTATAATTCTCTTTGAGTCCCATGGCCTCAGCTAAGATGTTATCTCATGTCTTAGCCCTGGAATCTTACAGGCTTTTATTCGAGCCCCCATTCCAGCTGTCAGCAGCAGGGGCAGTTCTCCCCCATGTTTTACAATGAGACACGTCAGTGTCTTGGCCGGACTCGATCACATTCTTTTAGCCAATTAAAGGAACATCTGCTTCTATAAAGCCAGCTCTGTAAATAGTGTTGAAGTAAAGGTCAGGTAAAGATGGAGGCAAGGGGCTTCATTTCTCAGGGGAACACAGCTTGGCAGTCTCCCACAATTAAGTATATTTAAAATGTTGTGGGATCACCATCACTAATCTCTTTCCAGAGCTTTTTCCTAATCTCAGAGACTGTACCAGAGGCAGGAGAAAGACTCAACACTATTCAGAGGTGATATTTACTTATTCTTTCACAACTGCTCCAAATAATGATAATTCCTTGCTTAATGAACGGCCGGTTTAGCAACTGTTGGGACTTACAACTTGGATTTGGACTTAAGATGCAAGAACATGAGTGGCAGTTTGGCCTTATGGTGGCTTCTACTCTACTATAATTTATACTGTACTGTAGTTTTTTAAATTAAATTTTTATTTAAGGAATTTCACATGTACTTCCTTCAGTACTCATCAAGATCACCTTAATGAGGTACTCTGTCTTCAAGATAGCCCTTTTTTTTTTTTTTTTTTTTTTGTGGGTACCGGGGGGTCGACCTCAGGACCTCGCACGCCAACAGGCACCCGTGCCGCTGAGCGATATCACCGGCCCCTTTTCCGTATGTGGGATCCGGGAGTCGAACTCGGGCCCTCGCGCTTGCAAAGCAGGCGCTTATGCCACTGAGCCATCTCACCGGCCCAAGATAGCCCTTTTTAAAAGAACTGATGCTTCATCCATTCATCCTACCTGCCCACAGTTCTTTTTTCTCCACTTGAATTATGGAGAATGACAGCTTCAAAACTCCTGGGATCTTAGATCCAAACTTCTTCCAGCAATTTACTTTAGTACTGTAGTTTTATGTTCTGTTATTAATTACAGTACTGTATGTAAGAGTTATGCAAGTAAATAAAAGTCGTCAAATTGGAGTTTCCTTTGACCATTTCTTTGTTCTGAATACTGTAATGTAAATACCATATACAGTTCCTCATTTAGTGACAGATTCATTTAACAACCTAGCAATAACTCCATTCCCCCCCTTTAGTCTCTGATAACTTCTTTCTGTCTGAATATATTTGCCTAACTCCTCAGTACCTTATATAGATGGAACCAGTATTCATCTTTTTATGTTTTATTTAGCATTTTTTTTTCTTTTACACCAAATATGTCATTACAACACCATTTTTACAACTCTCCAACACCAACTGGGTGGCCTACAGTTCAATTGCATTCTGACATTAACTCCTGGATGTTACCATAGACCCCACAGGGGAGGACTCAGTCTCCTAAGGCTGCTCCCACTTTAGATGCCTACTGCAATTGGGGGCCCCAATTGTTGTTACTTCTGCCTGGGGAACAACCAATTTGAGGATTTCCATGACCCCCAATTATCAGATTTGATAATTCACTAGTAAAATTCACAGAACCTAATAAAATACTATACAAATTTTATTATAAAGAGCACAACTCAGGAATAGTCACAAAGGAACAGGGCAGGTATGGGGTTGGGGGTGCCAGCTTCCATGTCCTTTGTGGGTGCATTACCATTCCAACACATCCATGTGCTCACCAACACAGAAGCTCCCCCAGCATCAGTGTGTAATTCATTGACTCATTGAGCCATTGGCCATCAATGATTGAACTCAACCTGTACCCCCTGGAACTTCCTTTCTGGCGAAACTCACAATGTTTTAAATCATCCTGCTGGGCTCTTTGCTCTTGATTTTCAACATAAATCTGGCTAAAGGCCTCCAACAATAGCCATGCCACTGCCTCAACATTCCACTGCCTTGAATTTTTTCTGCCAGTTTAATTAGTCTGCCGCCCTTCGTCTTAGTCTCAGGCAAAAACTCTGGACATGAGCAAATGCAGACAAACTTTTTGCCAAGCCATAACATACATCGTCTGGAGTCCAACAGCCAATGCAGTTCTTCTTCCCAGCAAACCTCCCTAGCTTGGTCTTTACCTGCCAGATTTCTATCAGCCTTCTGGTCTTCTGAGCTCTGACCAGAATCTCCCATACAGAACAGCCTAAGGCATTCCAGCACTACGTTTCTGGGCGACATCTCCGAACCTTTCCAAACTCTTCCCACAAGCCATTCCCAAAGGCTCCTGAGCCACATGGTCAGCTATAGTCACAGCAATGACCCCACTTCTCTGGTACCAAATTCTTAGTTACTTTTATCTCTTTGCTGAGACAAAATACCCATTGCCCAAAATTAAGGAAGGAAAAGTTTTATTTAGCTCACAGTTTGTGGAGATTTCAGTCCATAATCAGCTGGCTCCAAGGCAGGGTGGCATGGCACAGGGGTAATAGTTCATGGCAGCAGAAAACAGCAAAAGCAATGAGAAAAAAAGGAGGAGCATGCGAGAAGACTCTTTCTGTCCCTTATATTGTACGTAGGCTACCTGCCCTAGGGTGGATGTAGCACTCACACCATAATCCCAGCACTAGACAATGAATCAATCACAAACTCTAGATTCAGCTGCCTCCAAAAAGCCCCCCCTTCATGGCTGCATGAAGCTTTGGGGGGACATCTAGACACAAACCACAACAGTACCCATGTTGAAAAGCATTTGACTTACATATGTAAGTCTTTATTTCTAGACTCTATTCTATTCTGTTGGTCTATATGTTCTTATACCAGTACCATACTGTTTTGATCATTGTAGCTTTGTAGTAAGATTTTATGTTTTTTTGTTTTTTGAGACAGGGTGTCACTTTGTAGTTCAGGATGCCTTGAACTCACTATGTAGCCCAGGCTGGCCTTGAACTCACAATGATCCTCCTACTTCAGCCTCCTGAATGCTGGGATTACAGGCATGTACCAACATTATCCAGCATTTTGTAATAAGTTTTGAGATCATGTAGTGTCACTCTTTCAACTTTGTTTTAAATATTCAAATTCTTTTTGAAACCATTGTTTTCAATTTTTTTTTATTTCAGAGTTTCTTGATATTCCACACAAATTTTAGGTTGGATTTTTCTATTTCTAAAAAAAACAAACGGGGGATTTGATAGAGATCGCACTGGATCTGTAGATGGCTGTTGGTAGTATTGTCATTTTAACAATATTCTCCAATCCATGAAAATGGGATATTTTTCCATTTCTAAAGAGATTTTTAATTTCATTGAACAATGAAATGTTTTATTGTTTTGTGTATAACTATTTCATGTCCTTTATTACATTTATCATTAAGTATTTTATTCTTTTTCATGCTAATATAAATAGAATTGTTTTCTTATTTAATTGTTCTTTGTTACTGTATAGAAATGCAACTGATTTCAGTTTGTTGATTTTTGTATTAACTTTGCTGGATTTGTATATTAGCAATACCAAGTTTTTTATTGTGTGTGCATGGAATCTATATATGGAGTTTTCAACTTTTAAGATCACGTTACCTGTTTTTTTTTTCTTTTTTGGTGGGTACCGGGGGTCGAACTCAGGACCTCGCACACCAGCAGGCGCCCATGCCGCTGAGCAATATCACCAGCCTTTTTTTCGTATGTAGGTACCGGGAGTCGAACTCAGGACCTTGCACTTGCCAGGCAGGCGCTTATGCCACTGAGCTATCTCACCGGCCCCCCATGTTACCTGCTAACAGAGATAATCTTACTTCCTTCTTTCTGATTTGGATACATTTTATTTCTCATGCTTGCTTAATACCTCTGGCTAGACCTTCTGATATTATCTTGAATGGATGTGAAAGCACACATCACTGATTTTTATTACTTTCTCACTTTCAAGGTGATGGCTACCTGTATGTAGCTGTGAAAATTGTCAGAATCAAAATGGAGTAATTTGTGTTAACCTTAATTAAAAATAAATAAATTAGCCAGTCAGGGTGGTGCATGCCCATAATCCCTGCACCTGGGAGGCTGTGGTAGGAGGATTGCTGCGAGTTCAAGGTCAGCTTCAGCTACAATACTGAGTTCAAGGCCAGCCTGGAATACAGAATGAGACCTTGTCTCAAAAAGCCAAAATAAAATGAAAGAAGGAAAGAAAGAAAGAAAAAAAAAAAAAAAGGAAAAAGAAAAAGAAAAGAAAGAAAGAAAAGAAAAAGAAAGAAAAGAGAAAGAAAGAAAGAGAAAAGTGGGCAAGTCATGAAGCTGGGAGGTTATGAAGGAAAGGTTCTCATACGTGACTGCTTGATAGTAACTATCACAAAAGACTTTGCCAGAAACACAACCTTATACAAAGGCCACTACAACCTTATACAAAAAAATACTTTCGCAAAGACATCTGCCCAACAATTGTTCACTTTGGACTGACACCACCCTTGTTATTAATCCTTGTGACCAAGGGATTATTGTTTCAAAATATCTTATGTAACCCTCTCCATTTTTTCCTTAAAAATTTTCCTTTACCTTAACGCTCTTGAATACACTCAAAGTTTACTATGGCCTGTATATTCTCATTGAAATGCTGTTCTCAAATAAATATTGTACTTTAAAGGATCTCTCTGGCTATTGTTTAGATTGACAGAATAGAAGTAAACTAATAAATCTCTTCTATATTGCACACATTGACTTCCACACATTAAATTGGCTTGTGATGTTGGAGTTATTTTCATGTTCTGGGTGGCTTTATAGGATTATTTTATATTATAATTCAATACCTGTTAACACCCTTCTTTTGTCTTATTCAACATATTTAATTCACTCTATAGCATCTATGTGCTTATCCTATCATTACCTGTTCTCTAACGTGAGCTGGGTATTTGATAGATTCTCTGAACCTAGAAATGTATATATTTTATTTCTCAATGATTTCTCTTTTGTTTTTAGACTTTAAATTTTTAAATTATAAAATATATAAAATACCTAAAAATGACTATAATGTATATGTACATCTGACTTTAATTTTTCTTTCCCATACTTCTGTCAGATTTTAATATCAAGGTTATTCTGGCTTCATAAAACTCATAAAAATGGGCTTTTCTATACTTCAGAAAGATTTATCTATTATTGGCATTTCTTCCTTAAACAAATGGAGAAATTCATCAGTGAGGCCATCTGGTTCAGGATTTTTCTTTGTGGAAGGATTTTACTTACACATTTAACTTCTGTAATAGAGATGGTTGCTCTTCTTGGTAAGGTTTTCTATTTCTTCTTGATAAGTTTTGTTAAGATGTTTACCTAGAATTTGTCCATTTACCTATAATTTCAATTTATTGTCATCAAGTTGCTTGTAATATCTTATAGAATTTGTAGTAATTTTCTTCCCTGTGATACCTGATATTCCCACGCTGTGTTTTCTCACTCTCTCTGTCTCTGAATATCTCTGACTCACGGTCTCTGTCTCTGTGCTTCCTCTCTTTTTGCCTCAATACCACAGACTAGGTGTTGTCAAACTTTTTCTGTAAAAGTGAACTTTTATAGTAAATGTTTTCAATTTTGTGTGCTACCAAGTATTGTTAGCTGATACAGTGAAGCTCAGTGATTATAAACTGATTTGGTTGCCTGTTTATTCAGCTTTCAAATTTTCAGTCAGCAGTTAGTTTTAAAGGGTCTACTGTGTGTTCAAGAATTGCTATGTCAAGGGTTAAAAGACTTCTATAAAGAGTCAGGTAAAAAATACTTCAGATTTTTCAGGTCATACAATATTTGTTGCTGTTGCTACTGCTCAACTCCATTTTGTTGTGAAAATAGCTATGTACTACATGTAAACAATCATACCTATGTTCCAATAAAACAATATTCATGGACACTGAAATTTGAATTTCTCATGCCACAAAATATTTTTCTTAATTTTTTCCCCAAACATAAAAACCACTTGAAAATGTAAAACAATTCTTAGTTGATGGACCATATAGAAATGGTTGTTCAAAAACAGATGTTGGGTGCTCACTTCAGCAGCACATACACTAAAATTGGAATAAAAATAGATGTTGGGCTGGATTTGGCCATGAGCTAGTCTGCCAATCCTTGCTATAGAAAATTCAGTCTTATTTTTTTTTTCTTCAGAACTTTCTTTTTTTTCTTCCTATTTATTTATTTTTCTTCCTATTTATATTTATTTTCTCCTTTAGTAGTTTCTATTATCTCTTTCCTTTTTCCTTTTTATTTCTTAAGTTTAATTTGTCAACTATAACTTCTTGAGTTGGATACTTGGGTTGTTGGTCTTTTTAGCCTCTCTTTTCTTATATATTAATTTAAAGTAATAACTTTCTGTCTAAGCACTGATTTACTTAAAATTTTTCACAAATTTTGATGTTATTTGTGTGTGTGTGTGTGTGTGTGTGTTTGTGTGCGCTATTGAACTCAGGGCTTTGTACATGATAAGTCCACCAGCAAGATATATCCTTAGTCTCAATGTCATTCTTTAAATCATTCAATTTAAAATGTATCCTATTTTTATTATTCTTTGATACTGGGGTAATTAGGAATACATTGCTTAATTCTCTAGTTTTAGATTTTCTCATTTTTTGTTTTTAGTTATTTCGAGCTTTATTACATGATAATCAGTGAACATAATTGAATGATTTCAATCATTTGGAATTTACTTAATGACCTAGAAAATAGGTAATATTTGTCAAATATTCTATGGGCATTGACAGAGAATTTTAACCCTTTCAGTCTTGTGTGTTGTGTTTTATATATGTTATTAGGCCAACTTTGTGAATTGTGTTGTTCAAATCTCCTCTGTCAGTGGATTTGTTCACTTCTCATTTTAGTCATATATTTGGAATCTATGGGTTGTTGTTGTTATTGTTTGTTTGTTTGGTTGTTTTCTTGACACAGGATCTTGCTATGTAATCCAGGCTGGCCTTAAACTTGCTAAGATGCCCAGGATGGCCTCAAGCTTGGGATCCTTCTGCCATAGCCTTCTGAGAGAAGGAATTCCATCTGAGATGGAATTACAAGGCATGTGACACCACACCTGGCTTCAAGATATGTTTTTAAGCGAATTTACATTGATGATTTTTATACTTTCCTAACAAATTAATTTTTTTCATTATGAAATACTATTCATTATTTCTAGTGATATTTTGTCTCCTAAAACTGACTTTTTCTATTAGTATAGCTGCACTAGCTTTCTTTTGGTTAATGTTAACCTTTTTTCAATTCTTTAATAGTCTGTTGTTCTGTAGCCTTCTATTTAGTTGTGTTTCTTGTAAGCAACATGGTTAGATCTTATTTTATAATTTGTCTACAATCTGTATTTTGGTAACTGGTACATTTAATTTCACTCATTTAAAATTAACATTATTACTGAAATATCTGGGCTTATGTCTGTGAACTTACTTTTTTTCCTTTAAAATTTCCCTCCTGTTTTATATTCATATTTTTTCTTTGGTCTTTTTGTTTAGATCAACTGAGTGTTTTTATTAATGTACCCCCTTAATCTACCCTTTTCTGTTGTTCCAGAAATGAACAGGCATATGTTAGAGCTCTCCCTTATCCCTCTGTAGATGTTATTTTCTTTTCATATTTTCCTTCCCCTTTCTCTCAGTTCTTTGCTACAAGCAGTTTCTTTTGAAATCTAATCCAATTTACTGATTTTTGCTTCGACTGTGTTTATTCTTGTGTTTAACACATTCATTGAGTTTATACTTTCAATGATATTTTTTATTTTTATAAATTCAATTTTTTCACCTTTTGCAGGAAAATTCTGCTTGATCAGAATTTATAGCCCCTGTTTCTTGTTTTTTATTAGTTAAGTTTATTGTACATTTTATAAATACATAATGATCACATTCATCATAGGGAACTTGTACCTGTACATGATATAACTTGATTCTTTTTTTCTCCATTGCCTTACCCTCCTTTCAATCCTTCTTCCCCTACTTACTTACAAAAGCTTTGTTTCCATTTTATTCCTTCTTTTTTTCATCATTTTTTTTCTTTTCCCTTCCGCCCTTTCCCCCTTCTACCTCCCTCGTTCGCCTTCCCATTTGAACATTTTCTATTTCACAATATCTATTATACATTCAGGCCCTTATTTACATTATGAGTTTCTCACACCACAGAAACAATATGGTATTTACACATGTGTGTTCAATTTATTTCACTAAAGCGAATGGCCTCAAGGTGCATCCACTCAGCAAGAAATTTCTCAAGCTTATCCTTCTTTATGGCAGAGTAGTACACTATTGTATAAAAAAATCTTTATCAATTCATTGGTTCATGGGCGTTTGGGCTGTTTCCAAGATTTAGCTATTATCAACTGTGCCACTATAAACATGGGTGTGCATATATTGCTATGGTATGATGCTTTTAATTCTTTTGGGAAGATACAAAGAAGAGGAATACCTGGGTCAAATGGAACCACTAGTCCTAGTTTTTTGAGGAATCTCTGCAATGATTTTGACAGGTTGCACCAGTCTACACTCCCACCAACAGTGGAGAAGGGTTCCTCACAGCCCCACCAGTATTTGTTATTGGTTGACTTCTTGATGATAGCCATTCTTTCTGGAGTGAGATGAAATCTCAGTGTTGTTTTATTTTGCATTTCTTGAATGACAAATGATGCTGAACATTTTCTCATATATTTACTTGTCATTTGTACTCCTTCATCTGAGAAGTGTATATTCATCTCAGATGCCCATTTTTGGATTGGGTCTTTAAATTGGAGGGGTGTCTGAATCTTTTTTGAGTTCTTTTTATATTCTAGATAGTAGTCCTTTGTCTGAGGAAAAACTGGCAAATATTTTTTTCCCACACTGTGGGTTGTCTCTTCACTCTGTTGGTGATTTCTTTTGCTGTGCAAAAGCTTTTTAATATGATGACATGCCAGTTGTTGATTTTATTTGTGACAGTTCCTGTGTGATTAGGGTTCTGTTCATAAAGTCTTTGCCTACACCAATGTCTTCAACTGTTCTACCTATTCCATCTTCTAGCAGATTTAGTGTTTCTATTTTAATATTTAGATCTTTGATCCATTTTGATTTTAGTTTAGTGAATGGTGAAAGATATGGGTCTAGTTTTAATCTTCAGCATGTAGAAAGAAAGTTTTTCCAGTACCACTTATTAAAGATGATATCTTTCTTTGAGTGAAGGTGTTTGGCACCTTTGTCAAAGATAGGGTGCCTAAGTGTGTCTGCAATTGCTTCTGCATCTTCTAATCTGTTTCATTGATCCTTTGGTGTGTTTTTTTTTTTTTTACCAGCACCATGATGTTTTATCACAGTAGCTTTGTAGTGTAATTTCAAATCAGTGATTGTGATGCCTCCCGCTTTGCCTTTGTTGCCCAGAATTGCCTTTGCTATTCTAGGTCTCTTCTGATTCCAAATGAATGTTAGGAATGTTTTCTCTATTTCTGTGAGATATGTTATTGGGATTTTGATCAGGATTGCATTAAGTCTGTATAACAATTTTGGAAGCTATGGCCATTTTCACTATATTGGTTCTTCCTACCCAAGAGCAAGGGATATCTTTCCATTTTCTGATATCCTCTTTAATCTTTTTCAGAGTACTGTAGTTTTCAACATGGAGGTCTTTTACTTCTTTCATTAGATTGATTCCTAGGTATTTCATTTTTTTTTTTTGGATGCTATTTTAAAAGTTGTTGTTACCCTAATTTCTCTCTTGGGGAGATTATTGTTTGTGTACAGGAAAGCTATTGACTTTTGAGTGTTGACTTTATATCCAGCTACGCTACTGAATTTGCTTATTAAATCTAGAAGTCTTTTGGTGGAGTTTTTGGGGTCTTCTATGTAGAGTATCATTTCATCTGCAAATAATGATAACTTCTTCCTTTCTTATCCTTATTCCTTTTATTTCTTTCTCTTATCTAATTGCTCTGGCTAATGTTTTCAGAACTATATCAAATAAGAGTGGTGATGGAGGAGATCCTTGTCTTTTTCCTGATTTTAGAGTGAAAGCTTTCAGTTTTTGAGTGTGATATTGGCTGATGGTTTGTCATAGATGGCTTTTATAAGATTGAGATAAAGACCATCTATTGCAATTTTCTGTAGTTTTTTTTTTTTTAATCACGAATGGGTGTTGGACTTTGTCAAAAGCTCTTTCTGCATCTATTGAGATGATTATGTGGTTTTTGTCATTGGCTCTGTTAATATGGTGTATTACCATTATTGACTTGCATGTGTTGAACCATCCCTGCATCCCTGGGATGAATCCTACTTGGTCATGTTGTATAATCTTCTTGATGATTTGCTGCATTCTGTTTGCCAGTATCTTATTGAGGATTTTTGCATCTATGTTCATTAAGGAGAGTGGCCTATAGTTCTCTTTCTTTGTTGGGTTCTTCTCTGGTTTTAACATCAGGGTAATGCTTGCTTCCAGGAATGAATTTGGAAGTATTACATCCCTTTCAATATCATTAAATAATTTGCAATGTAGCAGTATTAGGTCTTCTCTAAATTTCTTGTAGAATTCAGCAGTGAATACATCAGTGCCTTTGGCTTTTCTTTGTTGGCAGGTTTTTAATTACATCTTCAATTGCATTGACTGATATTGGTTTATTTAAATTTTTTTATATCTTCTTGATTCAGCTTTGGTAATTCATATGTATCTAGGAGTCTGTCCATTTCTTATGCATTTTCCATTTTATTGGAATACAAATTCTCAAAGTAGGTACAGATGGTCTTCTGGATTTCTGCAGGATCTGTTCTGATTTCACCCTTTTCATTCCAAATTGTATGGAGTTGAGTCTTTTCCTTTTTTTATAATGTTCACTAAGAGTTTGTCAATTTTATTTAATCTTTCAAAGAACCACCTCTTTGATTCATTGGTTCTTTGTATTGTTTTCTTAGTCTCCATTTCACTAATTTCTCTTGTGATCTTAATAATTTCCTACTGTGAGCTTTGGGCTTGACTTGCTCTTCTTTGCTAGAAGCTTGAGGTTCAACATGAAGTTGTTTATTTGAGCTCACTCTGCTTTCCTGATATGGGTATTCACTGCTATAAATTTCCCTAACAGGGCAGCTTTCACTGTGTCCCATATGTTCTGGTATGTTGTACTGGCATTATCATTTAATGTGAAAACTGTCTAATTTCTTTCTTTTTTTTTTTTTTTTGTGGGTACCAGGGGTTGACCTCAGGACCTCGCATGCCAACAGGCGCCCGTGTTGCTAAGTGATATCACTGGTCCCTTTTTCGTATGTGGGTGCCAGAAGTTGAACTCAGGACCTTGCGCTTGCCAGGCAGGCACTTACGCTGCTGAGCCATCTCACTGGCCCCTAATTTCTTTTTAAATTTAATCTGTGCCCCATTGGTTGTTCGGGAGTGTGTTATTTAATTTCCATGCATTTATGAAGTTCTTGTTGTTTCATTTGTCTTTGATCTCTAATTTCATTGCACTATAGTCTGATAATATGTGTGGGATAATTTTAATTCCTTTACATTTACTCAAACATGTTCTATGAGCTAGTATGTCGTCTATTTCGGAGAATGCCCTGTGTGCAGCTGAGAAGAATGTGTATTCTGATGTTGTGCGGTGGAACACTGCATACATCTATTAAGTCTGTTTATTCAAAAGTTTGGTTCAGTTCTAATATTTCATTGTTGATTTTTTGTCTAGTTGATTTACTTGTGACAGTGGGGTATTGTGCTTATTTGATTTTACAATTATATTTGTGCTTATTTGATTTTTCTTCTCCATCAATATTTGTTTTATATAGTTGGGTGCACTGGTATTTGGTGCATATATATTTATGACTGTTATCTCTTCCTCTTGGATTGTTCTCTATAGGAGGATGTAGTGACTTTGTCTCTCTTAACCAGTCCTGGCTTGAAATCCACTTTTTCTGCAAATAGAATAGCTATCTCTACTCTTGTCACATGGAGTATTGTTTTCCATCTTTTGACTTTCAGTCTATGAATTTCTTTTTGAATTAAATGTGTTTCTTATATGTAGAATATTGTTGGATCTTGCTTCTTTTTTTTTTTTTTTTTGTGAGTACTGGGGGTCGACCTCAGGACCTTGCGCGCCAGCAGGCGCCCATGCTGCTGAACGATATCACCAGCCCTTTTTTTTCGTATGTGGGTTCTGGGAGTCGAACTCAGGCCCTCGCGCTTGCCAGGCAGGCGCTTACACCGCTGAGCCATCTCACAGGCCCGGATCTTGCTTCTTAATCCATTGTGCCAGTCTGTTTCTTTTGATTAGTGAATTGAGGCCATTAACATTGATGGTTATAACTGATATGTATTGACTTATCTTTGTCCTGTTATTTTCCTGTTGTTGGCTCTCCTTTTTTTCCTTCTGTTTAATTGTTTGCTTTGCCTGGTGGATTCATTTTCACAGGGTCCATCCATGTTATCTCTTTCTAGAATGTCCTTCAGAACATTTTGAAGTGCTGGTTTGGTGGTCATGAATTTCCTCAGGTGTTTTTTTTTTTTTTTTTTTGTGGGTACCGGGGGGTCGACCTCAGGACCTCGCGCGCCAGCAGGCACCCGTGCCGCTGAGCGATATCACTGGCCCCTTTTTCGTATGTGGGTTCCGGGAGTCAAACTCGGGCCCTCGCGCTGGCAGGGCAGGCACTTAAGCCACTGAGCCATCTCACCGGCCCTCCTCAGGTGTTCTTTGTCATGGAAGTATCCTCTTTCTCCATAAATTTTGAAAGATAATTTTGTGGGGTACATCAGTCTGGGTTGGAGGTTTTCTTTTAGGGCTTGAAATACTTCACTCCAAGCTCTCCTTGACTTGAGGATTTGTGTTGAAAAGTCTTGCATGATTCTGAATGGCTTTCCTTTATAGTTGATTTGTTTCTTTTCTCTAACAGCTTTTGATATTCTATTCTTGTGTTGAATTTGTGGAATCTTGACTATTATATGCCTTGCTGTAGATTTTTTTTTAACATGGCTCATTGCAGTTCTACATGCTTATCTGTATGTCAAATTCTTTTTCCCTGCCAGGAA
The DNA here is from genome assembly GCA_028451465.1 of Erethizon dorsatum. Lineage (NCBI taxonomy): Eukaryota > Metazoa > Chordata > Mammalia > Rodentia > Erethizontidae > Erethizon > Erethizon dorsatum. The sequence goes on from CM051828.1 coordinate 53,958,274, forward strand.
AGTTTTCTGCCATGATGTCTGTGAACAGGTTTCCTAAGTCATTTGTGATATCTCCTGTTTTTTCATTTACTCTGATCAATCTTATATTATTCCTCTTTGCATCATCTAGCAGCTGCTGGATTGATTTCTTATGGTCCCTTACTATTTTTTAGAAATCTTTTTTCATGATTGCTAGCCACAATCCTGTCTTCTATATCTGAGATTCTGTTCTCACATTGGCTTATTCTTCTGTGTATATTTTCAATGGAATTTTTAATCTCCTAGATATCTGTTTGAATCTCTTTTATGGATTCTATTTCTTTCCTGTGTTGGACATTCATGATTTCCATCATTTTCCTAAGCTCTTCTGATTTTTTTATTTGTATCTGCTCTAGAGTCACTAAGCATGTCTTTCATTATGGTCACCATCTCTGTAGTTACCTGAGAAATTATTTCTGGTTTGATTTTTTTTCTAGATCCTCATTCATTTGTTTTGTTGTTATCACTTCAGAGAGTGCAGGTGGGTGGTTTTTGGATCCCTCCACCTCGTTGTCCCCTAGGTTTGCCTTTAGTGAATGGACGTTTGGGGTGCATCTTGTTTGTCTTCACATTTTTTTTTTTTTTTTTTTTAGTTTAATTCCTTGGTTGATGCTTAAATCGCCTGTGGTGAGTAGCTCTATTTCTAGTATTTAGAACCTTTGGGAAATGACTACTTTTCAGAAGTGTTTTTCAGGTGCAGCAGGCTTTTGGGTTTTGAGTCTGCTGCAAGATCCTACCTCCTCAATTTATTGGGGATGAGAAATTACTGCCTACTTGGCCCAGCCCCTGGTTCTTTAACACTGGGCTATAGTATTTTTTATGACCCTCAGGCAATCTCAGTCTTGGTGTACCAGGAAGAACAAATGTTTAGAGCAATAATGCCACTTTGGCTAAAGTGGTACAATCAGCAATAACAACAGCATCAAACACAGCCTAGAAAATGACAAACTGAGGTAACCATTAACTTGCAACCTTTAACAATATGAACCAGATTTGTGGTTATATAACAAAATCTAATACAAACCAGAAAATTGTATGCAGTAAATAAGCCCTCAATATGGTGATTTTATCCTCAGGGGAGGAAATTTAATTTAGGGGAAAAAAATAGAGAAACAGAAGAAAAGGAAGAGATTAGAAGCAAGGCTAGAGGACAAAGGAGAATTATGCAAACTTTGGGAAACCAGTGCAGAAGACAGGAGGAAAAGAGGGAAGAAAAAAAAGAACAGAACAACAACAATAAAAAAGTCTAGAAAGCATGTTAATACTCATATAAAAATAAGAACAAAAAATGAAGAAAAGTAAAAAAAAAATCAAAAAAATGAAAGATAATAAAGAGGAAAAGAAAAAAAAGAAAAGAAGAAAAGAAAAGAAAAGAAAAGAAAATGTCTACTTCAAGATGTGTCCCTGCTGCCACCTTTATACAGTGTGGGCAGAGTACAGATCCATGTCAATCAGTCTCAGCAAGCCAGCAGCAGCTCCACTGTGGGGTAGTGGATAATCCCAGCGAGCCTGCACCCCTATTTCCACTGAAGTTTAGGCTGGCCTCTGGTTGTGAGGCTGGAACCAGTACCATCCAGCCCACAGCTGTCCCCAGGCCCCCTGCATTCTTGAACTGGGCTGGGAGCCACTAGGTGGAGCCAGCAGCCAGTCCAAGTCCGGAGCTCAGTTGGCCTCTCTTCAAGATGGCTCTCAGCCAATCACCCTCTCCTGCAGGAAGTCTCAACAGGAACAACTCACCACTAGCCATTTCAGTCCACTGCAGTCCACAGCTCTGCTCCACTGCTGTGCTTCTCCATGGAGGCCTCTGGGGTTGCCAGCAGTCACCAGGCATCTGCATGTTCGAGCAGCCCCTTTCATGCAGTAAGTCTGGGCTCAGGGAGAAAGCACTGCCTCCTCCTTCTTTGTTGAAGTTTCTCTCTTCACTTTCCCTATGGACTGTAATTCTACCTTCAGATCCTTCCTGGATCCCAGTAACTCACTTCCCTCCTTCTCTTCCTCATGTTGCTACATTCCAATGTCTGAACACCAAATCTCAGAGAGGCTCTTTCTCTGCTGCTCACCACACCACTATCTCATCCCCTGTTTCTTGACTATATTTTAAAGCTTTTCTTTAATAATTAGAAGCATCTTATTTATTGAATTTAATATGCTGAGAACCCCCAAACATGAAGAAATATAATATCTCAATCTACTGGATGTTCTATCTCATTGTTCTAACTCAGTGGTTCTGAACGAGTTTGTTGTAGTCAGGGTTTGCAAGGGAAACAATACAATACAGGACACATAATTTATAGAGTTATTTTGTAATAGTCACCCAAAGAGTCATATACAAGAAGTGCAGGAAATCTGTCCACACACTAAAGACCCAAATAATCCAGCTGAGGGCCTGGATCCTACAGCAGTGTCCTGCATGAGTCCAGCTAAAGACCTAGAGCCCATGGCCATGCCCTCATGAGTCCAGCTGAAGGCCTAGGGCCCATAACAATGTCTCATGCAAGTATATTTTATGAATCTGCCCTGGGAAGGCCCAAAGGTCAGTGGTGAAAGCTAGAAAGTCTGCACCAGTGGATGAAGGATCTGTGCCAGCAGGCTGAGGGATCTACCCCAGAGCCAGAAAGCGATGCTCAGAGTAAGGACCAGAGCTCCCCCGAAAGGCACCACAGCCATCCTCAGCGACAACGAGGTCCCGAGCTCCTCCGACGATGAGAACAGCCAAGTTCCTATCAGGAAAGCCAGCATGACAAGCTCCTCAAGGAGAACTGACAGCACCCAACTCTTCCTCACCAGTTCTCCTTTTTATGTTGTTGGCAACAGTCCTCAGGTGGGCCCTCCACACCAGGCACCACGCTGATTAATTTCAGCTGGGTTTACAAGTTGACCACCAGTTGTCAATCTACCACAAAGTTCAATATTGCCCTCAGACAAGTCTGGAGACATTTTTGTTGTCAAAGTTGGGGAGCAATGGTAGAACTGGTATCTATTTGGCATAAGCCAAGGATACTGCTAAGCGTATTGAACAAAGCATAAAACAGTATTGAGACAGGAGATTAGGGCATGAAAACCCATCAGGGCAGTTGGGCATGACCTGTCAATCACAGAGACCTGTCCATCATGGCTGGATCACATGCACAGAGCAGCTACAGAGCCCTGCATGAGACAGCCTGGATTTGAGGTCAGAAGGAAGATGTAAAGGACAGTGACTGCTGGCCTTGTGGCCATTGTCTTCTTGTTCTTACAGTGGCCCATCCTGTGTACAGGGCATATTTTCTCTTTTTTTTCTTCAGGGTATGTCTTCAGAGCTCTCTTTTTTTTGCAGCTTTTCATCTTTTACCTTAAATAAATATTGAGCTTTTACATTCTTCAGTTGTCCCAATTCTTTGAACAGGACAGTAAGAACCTGGAAAGAACAAATGGACCCTCACTATCAAGTAACTACCATACAATGAATTGTTCTGTGCAGTATTGCCCAGGTTAAGAAACTCATGAAACATTGCTTCCTTGGGTGATTTGAGCTTCTGACTGAATTTATATACCTTGGAATTTTATCTGTGGGAATTCTGATATGTCAAGTTTAAATTTATTTTCTACCAGAGATAATTAGTTGCCTAAAGACTGTACCATTCTGGAAAAACTCCAATTTCTCAGCCTTAGAGTTTTTGGAAAATGTTAAATGTCAATTTGTAACACCCCCCCAACGAACAAAACAATTTGTAACACCCCCCACCAAACCAAACCAAACCAAAAATTCTGGAGACCAATTTGTGGTTACCTGTTCTAAGGAAATTCTTTTCAACTCCCAGCATCAAGATCAAGACAGAAAGAATGTCCATTCTGTATAATGAATTATGCGAAGGTGGCCACCCTCTGAAATTGCAGCTTTGTGGAGAAGGCTCTGTTAGTTTCCTTACCTTGAGGACCATCTAAGTTTTATCCTGTGTTCTGTGCAGTGATGAAAAAAAGAAACTAGTGGGTGAATTAGATGAGGGATAAATAATACACATAACTGCAATGTGTCTGTCCATAAATTTACTCATTACAAAGGGAAAAATGGTAATGTTACAAAGAAGAAACTGGTGGGTGCTGTTTTAACCAACTAATCAAAGTCAATGAGCAAGAGTAGGGGTTGGGGGTGGGTGCTTTGAGAGTAGTCCCACCATTCAGAATGCAAATTTGCAATTGCCCCCAATTTTCAGAACCCCCAATTCCCCCTCCCTGTTGTAATGAATGCTCTATCCAAAAGCTTTCTAATTCAATTTATGCATGGCGTAAACCTCAATTTTGCTTCCCAGAACTTTGATGTATCTTCCTCTTCTGGCCACACTCCTCCACCCTACTTTCTAAGGCACTCAAAACCATGGTTCTTGATCTTTCTGGTTTTTTATAATAAGAATCTGCTTGCTTTCTGTTGGCATCATTTTCTTGAACACTTTAAGGGTCAGCCTCCCCTGCTGCTCTGTCATCCTGTTTCTACCAAATTTGTGAACATAGCAATCCCAGAGACATCTCCCATTCCCTTTGCCTTTCAATATTTTAAAATACATTTTGCTATTATCATTTTTTTGTAGAGTTTTAGGAGCACTAGGGATTATGAATTACTGTTAAGTTTAAGTGTAGTGGGTGCTGGAGACTCATCCTTCAACCCATAGTTTTCAGGAAATACAGAATTCCCAAAAATGCTCTCTAACTTTTCAACATTAAATTACAAAATTCTAAGATCATAACAATACCTACTCAGCTGGAGAGAATTGTGCCAACTTTTCTTTAATATTTTTGAGTTTTTGCCAATCCAGGTGAGAGATTCTGAGAACCTGAATTTAGATAGTTGCAGCGAGTATGAAAAGGAGAAACTTATGAGAGAGTTAGGAGGTAGAAATGGTAGAAATTATAGAATGAATGACAGAGGGTGAATCTAGATGGTTTGTATGACTGCCGCTTGTGGGAAAAGGCATTGTAAGAGGAACTGATGGGGGTATTTCAAATGTAGTTTTATTATTATTCAGCTATGGTAAGGCCAACAAAGATGACTGCCATTGAGAAGATACTTTGTAATACTCCCATATCCCAAGACACTGCATAATGGAAGACCACTTGGAGAAGCTCCACAATCGGACAGGAGGCAATGGCAGGAGGGGGTGGAGGAACCATGGATGGAAGCTTTTGTAGCGGCTTCCAGGGAAGGAACAGGTGAGGCAGTGTAAGAAGTTTAGGATTGGCTAGTTGAAACAGATGGTTTCAGTGGGTTCTGAGGCATAGGGCTATCTTTAGTTGTCTAGAACCTGTTCCTAAGGTGATTTGGGCAGGGTGTCAGTGGCCCTGTATAGAGCTTATTACAAGAGGTGCGGATCAGTTGCATTTGAAAAAGAAGCTTCTGGGCAGGCTACTCGTCATCCCCAGGAGTTAGTTGACCTTAAGAGGGGCAATAATTCCCAGGGGACAAGATGCAAAGATATCAAAGCAACGCAATACAACAAATAAAAAGACATCATGAGTACAGGTAGAGAGATACGAATCCACATGCACATGCTGAGTTTCAGGTGTCTGTGCACCTCCAAGAGATGTCTGCATGCAGTTGGAGCTAGTTTGGAGCTCAGCAGAGAGGTTTAATCTGGAGACTGAAATTTGGGGAACAGTAGCTCAATGGTAGGTAAAAATCACAGATTGTTTTACATGACTAATTTAAAGCCACAGATCATCTGCAAAGGGGGTGAGAATTCACACCTCTGAGAATTGTGCTGGGCATGATAGCCATTGTTTCCTTCTTTCTACTGAACCCCACTTTCCTTCAGATATCTAGGAAGTCCAAATGTCTTAGGGAATGCTGAGCCCACATTGCAATTCCAGATGTGGTACAACTGGTCTAAAGGTAGTCTCATGCCCTTGTTCCATTAATGAATAATTTTGGCTCAGGGGATGGATGAATATATGTGCTGAGCCATCTGGAAAGTTCTTCCTCATTTTTCTGGGCAGATTCCTGGAATCTCTTTGTCTTCATTTATTGCACTTGTATGGGAGTGTTTGTACTGTTGTGGCCACATTATCTTTGCACTAGAGTGAAGCTGAGCAGAGAGATTTGCAGGAAAATAGAGACAAGGCCATTAGATTCAGCCGACCCTCAGTGCCCCTCTATATGTGGGCTTCCAATTATATAAGCCAACCAATGTCTCTCTTTTAAAAACCTGTTCCAGTTGATTTTTTTATTACTTCCAACCCACCTGCTCTGACTGGAGGCGATGTGGGAATTAAATGATGTAATATGTAATTTGTTATATGTTAGTTTCCTTTCTCTCTCACATGGGAAGGTAGTATGCTGTGGTGGTCACGTGCATAAGCTTTGTGTTTCAAGGTTCTCAGATAACTACCTGTATCTGGCTTCAGCTCTTCCCAGCTGTTTGACTTTGAGCAGAATTACTTTCTCTCTAAGCTACAGTTCACCTCTGAGAGAATCAAGGGTAATAAAATCTGTCTCATAGGTTTGCTGAGAGGATTAATGAAGTCATCCATGCAAAGAATTTAGCACTTTATGCCCTCTAGTTGCATAATGGATAAGGCACAATGTATAGGGCCTGGCTCATGACCACTACTCAGTAAATTCCAGCCATTATTATTTACTTTTCTAGTTGTAGGTGGTGTGCGTGCATGCACACATGTGGCTGAGTGTGTGTGAAACTTAACTGTTGGATCTTTATTAAATATTTTGATTTAATCTCTATTAAGTGTTATGTTCTTCATCCTGTCATTCCAAGCTGTAAAATGATCCCTCTGTCTCTTATCATCCAACATGCTGGTATTTCTTTCTTTTTTGGGTAATATAATTAGATTCACTTATTTATGTAATTATTTTTATAGCTTTGTTGAGAGAGATGATTGTTTAAGTTTTTATCAGCTACAGATTTGATAGGCAAATATTCTCTGGAGCTTTGTTATTATTCAGATCAAAATGTCCTCCAAAAGTCTCGGGGTGCTAACCTCATCAATGGATTTTTCATTGATGAATTCAGGGCTGAATATGCTGTTAGAAGGTGGGGCTGAGGTGGAGGAAGTAGGTCACTGGGACCATGCCATTGAAGGGTATATCTGGACCCCAGTCCCTTCTTTTCTGGCTCTTTCCCTCTCACTCTGCTTCCTAACTGCTGTGAAGTAAGCAGCTTTCCTCTGCCATGATGTTTCTGTGCTAGAGCCAGTGGACTGAAACCTTTGGAACGATGTGCAAAATAAACCTTTTCTCTTCTAAGTTGTGTGTGTTAATCCAAGTCATTAGTAAATGTGTTGGCATAGCCCATTCATCTTGCTGCTAGAGTTTTTCTTTGAGTGTTGTTTTGATCCTATCTGATTTCAAGCCCTGTGTCCTGCTTCTCTCCACTGTTCAAGTCACCTGAATCTCAACACCTACTAGAGTCTATAGAGGGTGGAGATGTGCTGGTCAGAAGAGAACTAACATCCTTTAAGCACATACTCCATGGTAGGTACTTTGTGTTTTATGTCTTTTGATTTTTACCCTTAGTGCAATTAGCACAACCAGGTCCAGTGAGCTCAGATAGGTATCAGACATATATGGGGTTGAGCAGAACATCTGGACCATCCCTTTCCAAAAATACCTTTGTTCATCCCATATACCCTTGCTACATGACTTATTTACCTATTGGATCAATACTAGCTAAGCGGCTATACTTGTAATCATATAGGTTGATTTTAGTTTGATCCATGTTATACCTGTGCTGTAATTTTGCTGTATAAATTACCCCAACAAAGAACCTCAGTGGCCACCCACTTGGGACCCCTCCTGGAAATCCAGGAGCTATTCTTCCCCTTATTTCCAATAAAACTCTCTTGACTTCCTCCTTTGGTTTGTGACTTCACTCCTTGATGTTTTGAGACCACAAGATTGACACATTTGACATCTAACAGGTTGGGAGATATTTTCCCCATAACAAGATCACTTGTTAGCAAAGAATTGATCCCTACAAATGTTCATGACTTGCCAACCAATTCCAGTGCTATCTCTGATTCTAGTTGTGCTAGTGGTCTCAGAGGGTTGTAGGCAATTTTCCTGGGTACTGTGGAGCCTGGCATCAGTGGTGCTTTTCGTGTAGTCCAGTCCCTTCCAGCACAAGGTGTTGCTTCCTCTAGCTGCAGCAGGCTCAGAGCCACTGTCCCCTGCCCTGCCTCTGCTGAGGGACTGCAGCATCACCTCAGGGCACAGCGCTCCCCAGGCCTGCAGATCACAGCCAATGACCATACTACAATTCAGGATGCCTGTGAAGCGTCACTCTGCTCTAGAGCTATTCCTGGGATTGGTGGGGCCCTCAGGCGATGACACCACAGTTCTACATCTCCTTTGGGTTCAGCATCTCTCATAGGGTTTCTAAGTGTTTGCTACACCCTGGATGTTGAGTGTCCTGCAAAAGCCCATGCGTTAAAGTCTTGCTCCCCAGGGTGGCAGTAGTGGGAGGTGGTGCAACCTTTGAGAGGTGAGGTCTAGTAGGAAAACTTTACTCCTTCAGGGACCAGAGAACAGAACCTCTGTGTGCGTTATAATCTCCATCTTAGAAGCCATCCACACTGCTTGCCAATCCCTGAATATATACCATTTCCCTTTCTGTCCCAGGCTTCTCATGCCCTTAGTCCTGTGTCTTTTTTATCCCTCATCTTCAGCCCCATAGACATATGCCTTGAGCTCACACCTGTAGGAGCCATGCTTCTAACCCCCTGATTTGATGTATGCTTCTTTCAGATCACCCACTATTTTTTTTTTCCTTTGTACTAGAGATTGAACCCAGGGAGCACAGAGCTACTTCCCCAGCCCTTTTTTAATTTTATTTTTTATTTTGAGACAGGCTCTCACTAAGTGGCTAAGATGCCAAGGCTGGCCTTGAACTTGCACTCCTCCTGCCTTGGCCTTCTGAATGGCTAGGATTACAGGTGTGAACCATCATACCTGGTTCACTGTTAGTATATTTTCCAGATGATGGAGTATGACTTGTTCTTACCAAGTGGATTCTAGCTTTAGTGGACAACCACTTCTTATTAATAATCATATACCACGTACTTGGCCAATAGGACTAGGATTAAAGTGTAGGATTTCAGTTGATTTATATGCCCTGGATGTTGAATGCCCTCCAAAACCCCATGTGTTAAAGGCCTGCTTCCCAGGGTGGCATTACTGGGAGGTGGTGCAAATTTTAAGGGTTGAGGCCTACTGGGAAGACTTTAAGTCATTGGGGGTATGCCCTTGAAGGGGTCCTGCCCCTTCCACCTTCTCTCTTTGGCTCCCTGGCTTGTGATGTAAGCAGTTTTGCTCTACTATGTGCTTGTGTTATGATATGCTGCCTCATCACAGGACCAAAAGTAATGTGTCCACTTGATCATGGACCCTTCTGTGAGCCAAAGTAAACTTTTTCTCTTTATAAGTTCACCAGCTCAGGTATTTTGTTGTAGTAATGGAAAGCTGGCTATCATTGTGTTAAAACAATTCATTTAGCATTCAATATCTGTGTTTTTATTTTACTTGTTTGGTGTCTCAGAACCTTTCCCCACTTTGGGCGTTTATCAAGGTTCCCTTGAAAATTTGTTCCTCAGACTGCTGTCCAAAATCCTCTGGATATTATTAATTATAAATTCTGGTTCATCTGTACCAGGAGACTTGAAAATATCAAAACAATTAGAAATTACTATGTTTGACAAACACTAAAGCATAAATTCCTTTGAAGAAAGTTTATTTTGAAGAAATTTTAGAGACATTTTCTTTTTTTGAATATTACTAAGATGATTTATTTTATTATTTTTTAATTAAGTTTATTGGTACATTTAGGTATACATAATGATCACATTCATCATAGGGAACTTGTACCTGTACATGATATATCTTGATTCTTTTTTTTTCCATTCCCCTACCTTTCCTTCAATTCCTCTTCCCCTCCTTATTTACAAAAGCTTTGTTTCCAGGTTTTCCTTCTTTTTTTGTTCTTTTCTTTTCCCTTCCTTTCCCCCTCCCCCCCTCTACTTCCTTTTCCCATTTGAACATTTTCTTCCTATTTCACAATATCAGTTATATATTTTGGTCCTTATTTACACTTTTGGTTTCTCACACCAGAGAAACAATACAGTATTTACACATGTGTGTCTGATTAATTTCACTTAAGAATATGATCTCAATGTGTATCCATTTAGCAAAAAATGTCTCAAGCTTATCTTTCTTTATAGCAGATAAGTACTCCATTGTATAAAAAAACCACATCATTATCCATTGATCAGTCAATAGGCATTTGGGCTGTTTCCAAGATTTAATTATTACAAACTGTGCTGCTATAAACATGGGTGTGCATATATCGCTATGGTATGATGCTTTTAATTCTTTTGGGATGATACCAAGAAGGGGAATAGCTAGGTCAAATGGAACCTCTAGTCCTAATTTTTTGAGGAGTCTCCACACTGATTTCCACAGTGGTTGCACCAGTCTATACTCTCACTAATAGTGGAGAGGGTTTTTTTTTCCCCCTATCCCCACCAGCATTTGTTATTGGTTGACTTCTTGATAATAGTCATTCTTTCTGGAGTGAGATGAAATCTCAGTGTTGTTTTAACTTGCATCTCTCGAATGACCAGTGATATTGAACATTTTTTCATATATTTATTTGTCGTTTGTACTCCTTCATCTGAGAAGTGTATATTCACCTCAGATGCCCATTTTTGGATTGGGTCTTTAAATTGGAAGGGGGAGGTCTAATTTTTTTTGAGTTTATTTTATATTCTAGATAGTAGTCCTTTGTGGAATAGCTGGCAAAATTTTTTCCTACACTGTGGGTTGTTTTATTAGACAACCCAATCTAGTAGTCTTTTGGTGGAGTTTTTGGGGTCTTCTATGTAGAGTATCATGTCATCTGTAAATAATCATAATTTAACTTCTTAATCATTTCCTATCCTTATTCCTTTTATTTCTTTCTCTTGTTTAATTGCTCTGACTAGTGTTTCTAGAACTTTATTCGAATAAGAGTGGTGACAATTGACATCCCTTTCTTGTTCCTGATTTTAGACCAAAAATTTTCCATTTTTGTCCATTCATTATAATGTTGGTTGTTGGTTTGACATAGATGGCTTTTATCAGATTGCAATAAAGACTATCTATTCCAATTTTCTGTAGGTTTTTTTTTTTTTATCATGAATGGGTGTTAGACTTTGTCAAAAGCTTTTTCTGCATCTTTTTCTGCATCTCTGTTGGTGGTTTCTTTTGCTGTGCAAAAACTTTTAAATATGATGAAATGCCAGTTGTTTATTATTTGTGATAGTTTCTGTTCTTTTGGGGTTTTGTTCATAAAGTCTTTGCCTACATCAACGCCTTCAACTGTTCTACCTATTCTATCTTCCAGCAGATTTAGTGTTTCTGTTTTAATATTTAGAGCTTTGATCCATTTTGATTTTAGTTTAGTGCATGGTGAAAGATATGGGTCTAGTTTTAATCTTTGGCACGTGGAAAGCCAGTTTTTCTAGCAGCATTTATTAGAGAGGCTATCTTTCTTCCAGAGAAGGTGTTTGGTACCTTTGTCAAAGATAAGGTGGCTGAGTGTGTTTGGAGTTGTTTCTACATGTTCTAATCTGTTTTATTGATCTTTGGGTATGTTTTTTTTGCCAATACCATGCTGTTATATCACAGTGGCTTTGTAGTATAATTTCAGTTGTGGGATTGTGATGCCCCCTGCCTTGCCTTTGTTGCCCAGAATTGCCTTTGTGATTCTAGGTCTCTTCTGGTTCCAAATGAATGTTAGGGTTGTTTTCTCTAATTTTGTGAGATATACTGTTGGAATTTGATTGGGATTGCATTAAATTTGTATAATAATTTTGGAAGTATGGCCATTTTCACTATATTCATTCTTCCTGCCCAAAAGCGAGGGATATCTTTTCATCTTCTGATACCCTTTTCAATCTCTACTTTGTTAAAGTACTGTAGTCTTTTACTTCCTTCATTAAATTGATTCCTGGTATTTCATTTTTTTTGGATGCTATTGTGAAAGTTGTTGTTACCCTAATTTCTCTCTCAGTGAGTTTGTTATTCATATACAGAAAGGCTATTGGTTTTTGAGTGTTGACTTTGTATCCAGCTATGCTACCAAATTTGGTTATTAACTCTAGAAGTTTTTTGGTGGAGTTTTTGGGGTCTTTTATGTAGAGTATCATGTCACCTGAAAATCATAATTTAACTTCTTCCTTTCCTATCTTTATTCCTTTTATTTCTTTCTCTTGTTTAATTGCTCTGACTAATGTTTCTAGAACTCTATTGAATGAGAGTGGTAACGATTGACATCCCTCTCTTGTTCCTGATTTTAGACCAAAAACTTTCCATTTTTGTCCATTCATTATAATGTTGGTTGTTGGTTTGTCATAGATGGATTTTATCAGATTGAGATAAAGACCATCTATTCCAATTTTCTGTAGGTTTTTTTTTTTAATCATGAATGGGTGTTAGACTTTGTCAAAAGCTTTTTCTGCATCTATTGAGATGATCATACGGCTTTTGTCCTTGGCTCTGTTAATTAAAGATATTTTCTAATGAAGAAGATGAAATTTAAATTATAAATGAGTGGTTCTGCTGCTATTAAATATTTAGTACCCACTTACTTCATGGGCACTTTTATATACTGCTAAATCCTTTATAGACATGACTTAATTGTAATAATCTTACCAGGTAGAAGTTATCTCCATAACAAAGCATATAAAATGGTTTCATTTATATAGAAATGGGAATTTAGGCTCCTTGCCTATGGTCATGACACCAGTCAGGAACAGAGGGGTGTGTCCAATCCCAGCTTTCTCTTTCTGCCTAGAACTTATTCCCTCTATACTGCCACATGCTGCTTGGACTGATCACTAGGCTACCAGTCCAAGAATGGATCTGTCTCTCTCCCTTTCTTGCTGTTTAGAAGCCCTTTCATTGTCCAAGATTGTCAATTTTACGTGTCAAATTGATTGAGCCATGAGATACCCAGGTATCTGGGTGAACATGATTCTGGGTGTGTCTGTGAAGTTATTTCTGGGTGAACATAATGTTTGTATCAGTAGGCTGAATATAACAGATGTTCTTGCCCAGACTGGGTGAATATCTCTTAATTCGCTGGAGACCTGGGTAGAACAAAATGTAGGGCATAGGAGAATTTGCTCTCTATCTGACAGCTTTCAAGCTGGACATAAGTCTCCACATGAAGCTGGACTACAGCTTATACCATGGACTCTCCTGGTTTTCAGGCTTGGGAGATAGAGTGAAACTATACCATGGGTCATCCTGGGTCTCCTGCTAGCAGACAGCAGAACATGGGACTTAGCTCCCATTGTGGCATGAGCTGATGCCTTATTATAAATCTCATCATATCTATACAGTCTGTATCTACATCTATAACTGTCCCTACATGTATATTTGTTTCCTGTTGGTTCTGCTTCTCCAGAGAATCCCAGCTAACAGGCTGTCCTGGCACCATCTTCCTGTTTGATGTTTCAGCCTAGAATGCTGACTAGAATTCCATATCATGCCATTTGGGGATCTGCTCTTGTACATTTGCCATTTTCTTTTATCTTTCCTAAATTTCTATTAAACTTTGAGTTTATCAGAGGCCAATTTGTATAAGTACATAGGTTCCAATATATACCTTTCCATTTCTTCATACTTTGTGTTGCTATCATGAGGACTTATTTTCTGAGTCACTCATGTCTTTCAAGCCATTTTGTAATGGCCTCCAAATACTGAATGAGTCCATTTTTATTTGAAGTCAAGAGTGTCTATGCTTAGAGTCTCCTTGCTTAGCTTACTACTGAAGATCTCATCACTTCTCACCCATCTGAACTGTTCTTATTGTTCACAACTAAGTTAGAAGAATTCTTTTATTAAAAAAGTTTTAAAATTTTTATTATTACGTATTCACAGTACAAAATGATTACATTCATTGTAGGGAGTTGGTACATGTACATAACACATCTTAATATTTTTTATTTCTGCTTCCCTTCCCTCCAGTCACCCTCCTTCAATTCCCTGTCTACTGACTAGGGGATATATTCGAGTTCAAGATGTGTACAGATTTATAAGCTGAATGTTTTATTTGTGTTTTTCTATTTGTTCAAATCAGGTCTTCAGTAGGGTTCATATTTCATGGACTTCTATCTATGTGGAGGAGGGATTATTTTACTTTTTTTTTTCCCTTTACCTGTATGTCTCTGCTTTATAAAATCTCTTCTCTTTCATTCTATAGCTTGTTAATTCCAAGGTCTTTAAAAATACTATGAAGTATACATTTTTCTTTTCTTGGGGGGAGAGAGAAAGAAGAAGGAGGAAGAGGAGGAGAAGGAGAAGAAGGGGAAGGAGAAGAAAAAGAGGGAGAAGGAGGAGAGGAAGAAGAAAGAGGAGAAGGAAGAGAGGAAGGCAACAAAGGAAGGGAGAAGAGGAATGAAGAAAGAAAGAAGAAAGGAAAGCAAGCTATAAAATGCACAAGAGATGTAAGGCCCATGTGTTAAATATTTAGTCCCTAGGGTGGTGCTACTGGGAGGGGGTGTGGAATTTCTGGAGGTGGGGACTAGTGGGAGGTCCTTAAATTGTTAGGAATGTGCCCTCAAAGGAATTGTAGAACTCCACTGTGCTCCTCTTCCTTTTTGTTTGTTAGCTTGCTATACAGGTGGGTTTGCTCTGTCACTCCTGCCATGATGTGCTGACTCAATACAGGTGCAAAGCAATGGAGCCAGTCAACCCTAAACTGGAACCTCCAAAGTTATGAGCCAAGATAACTTCTTATAATTACCTCAGGTATTTCATTATCATATCTCAGGTATTCCATAATGGTAATGGGAAGCTGACAAACACAGGTAGTAACCAAGGGAACATGAGAGGCCAAGCAATCTCTCAGTGACACTACTGCTTCTGGACACCTGCTCTGTGTTCCATGGCTTTTGGCTCAACACCCTACTCGGGAACAGTCTCTGCCTCTGCTTCATCGTCTTTACCTCATCTCTCAAGATTTAAAGTCCTAGGTGGGAAATACTCAATTGGCTAAGTCAGGTCATCTGACTGCACCAGAATCTTCTCAGATTTCCTTAATTTGCTTCTTTGGTTGGCTCCCTGTTGCCCCTCCACTTTTAACTTCATTCAATCTTTACATGGAACGATGCAGTATTTGGCTTTCTGAATGGCCACAAATGGGCTAGATGACATATGAGGGAGTTAACTCCCTTCGAGGTGACCACTGACAATAAGGAAATGAGAGATGAGTAGAAACTGGTCATACACATTCCCTTCCCCTCTCTCTACCATGAGTTATTCTGAGATGAAATTCCTCTTTGAAACCTTTCTCAAAAATGATGGGAGACAAATAAATATCCTGCTGAGTAACCTGCTACTTTTTTTTTATCATTAAATGACAAGGAGTAGCTCTTGCAATACTGCTGGTGAATCTCAGTACATTGCATCATATCTTAGCTTGCCTCATTTTTTTAGGTTAACTTCACTACTTTGCTTGCATTTCCCAAAGAAAGTATTAATACCTTAATCCTTGACTCAGGCTCTGCATTATAGAGAATCTGCCTGAAGACGTATTTTGATGTACTGCTTTATATAGAGTAGGTTTTATTAGGAATGGGCAAACACACGCTCATCAAATATCTGAATGAATCTTCTTAAATATCTGAGAAACTTGAACATCCTTTCTTGTAAAAGTAGATCACATTTCATTCAGAAGTTATAAAGAAAATAACTTTTCTAAAAATGTACTTATATAAACATTGTTAGCATCTGTCTCTAGAAATAACTCAACACAGAAATGAAGCAAAAGCAAGAGATGGATTTAATGCCTACAATACCAGTGGACTGACTCTGGTCCACAACTACTGATTGGGCTGACGTGCAACTACCGAATGAGACAGTGGACTGAATGGAGGCTCATTTCCATGTCCAACCCACTCCAGAAATCCAGGGAAGAGGTGAATCACTTGTCTCTTACTCCTAGCCATGATTTCAATAAATCTAGTCTTTCAGAATATATGGTTTTGATGCTATAAATTCACAAACCTGGGCAGCAAAGCTACACTTCTGGTACAAAGTTTGTAGGCAAGAAGAAATTTGGCATTTCAGTCATAGTAAATAGACCAAAAAAAAAAAAATAGAAGTGATAAAAAGTACAGTGAATATTTAAACTAAAACCACTTATTACCATAAAAGACACATTGCCAAGAAAGATGAAATAAATGTTTGATGCAAGAGGGAGTATTTTCTTTTGGGGGCATACCGTGGGTTGACCTCAGGACCTCACGTGCCAGTAGGCGCCTGTGCCGCTGAGCGATATCACCGGCCCTTTTTGCTTATGTGGGTTCCGGGAGTCCAACTCGGGCCCTCACGCTTGCCAGGCAGGTGCTTACGCCGCTGAGCTATCTCACTGGGCCCCTAGGGGGAGTATTTTGAGGAAGATTAATGGCAATGTAATGAATTACTGTAATAAATTTTTTAAATTGGGAAAAAGAAAGTTAAACATTCATCATATTTTTGACCAAATTACCTATCCTCTGGTTTTCTGTTATGGCAGCAGAAAACAGATGAAGACAGCTATGAGGCTTTTTTTTTTTTTTTTTTGTGGGTACCGGGGGGTCGACCTCAGGACCTCGCGCGCCAGCAGGCGCCCGTGCCGCTGAGCGATATCACCGGCCCCTTTTTCGTATGTGGGATCCGGGAGTCGAACTCCGGCCCTCGCGCTTGCAAGGCAGGCGCTTAAGCCGCTGAGCCATCTCACCGGCCCTATGAGGCTTTTTTTTTTGGGTACTGGGGGTTGAATTCAGGGCCTCACGTGCCAACGCTGCTGAGTGACATCACCAGCCCTTTTTTTCGTATGTGGGTACTGGGAGTCAAACTCAGGGCCTTGTACTTGCCAGGCGGGTGCTTACACTGCTGAGCCATCTCACCAGCCCAGCTATGGGCCTTTTAAACAGGAATATATGTAAAGTGCTTTGAGAAAGCAACCAGCACATGGCAGGTACTCAACAGGTGCTGGCTGTTACAGCATTGGGATCCTCAGTTAGGGCCTATGTTTACAATTAAGCCTCACAAGTGAGCCAAGCTGCTAGAGAAGACTCCTCAGGCTGTGGGAATGAGCTGGATGCATCAAAAGATATCAGCAGCTGGTAAATATGGTAGATTTGGTGCTCAGAGAATTGAAGGGAGACAGTTTCAAATGAGTCTCATTAGCAGAACCTAACATGCCTGCAGCCCAAGACAGCTATGGGCCATTGGTGATGAACAGCCACGTGCTATGATGGCTCGTTGGTTATTTATAGATTATGGGGCTAATAATTTTTAAATGTATCCATTTAATCTCTCTCACGAAGGTATTGCTTTTAGATGATTATTCTCCTCTTGACTAACACCACAGGCATTTCTACATAGACTAAAAACACAGCATTGCCATTGAAATTAACTTAATGCTCAGGTCCAGGGAAATATTGATATTTATTTACCTCAGCAGTGTGTTGTCCCCTTTGCTATTGTTGGTGAAGTTTTTATAGTTCAACATTTGAAAATCATTCTGCACAGCCATAAAACGCATACTTTCGAGTTCTGTGACAGGGAAATACTGGAGAGATTATGACTGCCCAACTCAGGGAGATATGAAGAGTCAGTTTCTCAGGTTTGGTGTACCGACTTAGTACTTCTTGTAGTTTATCTGCAAGCTTCCTTTGGGTTCAATCCTCAGTACCACAAAAATTAATTAATTAAAGAATATGTAAATATTATGTTATGCATCTATTAGAAAGGATAAGTCAGATCTGTACATATCCATTTGGAGGGATATTAAAGATACATATTTTGAAAGCAGGTTTCAAAATAATATTGATAATCAGGTCCTATGTTTGCAAAACGCAACACATGCCTCCAGACCCCTGAAGACCTCAGTCTCATATATACCTGAATATGTTTGTGCATGAGTGAGGAGCAGAAGGCCAAGGTGCTTTTTGCATCCACAGCAGCCACAGTGCATACCTCAGAGGCTCACAGAGGCTGAGGCACAGGGAATAATCAATTTTTCTCTTTGTATTGTTTTGGACTTGTTCATTACAAAAAGCAAAGTTTCCTTTTGTATTTTTGTAACATATTAAATAAGATTTAAAAGGACCCTACCTAGGGATTTCTATTTTTCCTTTTACTTCTATTATAAAATGATAATAATTGAAAAAAATAATTGAAAAAAATAATAATAATTGAAAAAAAACCCCTTTCTGGGCAAGGAGGATCTAAACGATCCAATGCTGTGTGGTACATTTTTTTTTTTAACGCTCTTTGAGCTAGGATCTTGCTATGTTGCTCACATTGGCCTCAAACTCCTGGTCTCAAGTGCTCCTCCTGCCTCAGCTTCCCCAAGTAGCTGGGACTATAGATGTAAATGGTCCAGCTTGATCTGGGCTCCTGCCAAGGGTTTCCTTCTTTTGAGGACAATGCATCCTTTTCAGAGCCTCATCTTCTTCTTTCCCAAAACTTTCCATGGCCCCACTGATAGCAACTCTGTCCTTTATTCCAAATCTCTCAATCATCTCTTGATGACTGAACTTGGTTATCCACAAACCTCTGGGTCCTGAATTAAGAACTGGACCTGACTTCTCATTACTTCTTCTCCATGTTAGAGTTGTGGCAGTTCATGTGCCTGAGTTGATCATGTTCCCCAGACCAAGTAAAATCTTTCATTCTTGGGGATTTCTTCCTTTGGAGTTTCCAAGTTTTACCCTTGCAGTACTAAGGATCAAGCCCAGGGTATATCTCATAATCATTTAAAAAAAAAAATTGAGACAGGGTCTTGCTAAATCACTAAGTTGTCCAAGCTGGGCTCAAAATTCCAATCCTCCTGCTTCAGCCTCCCATCCCAGTGTAATCCCAGGGATTACAAGTGAGTGCCTCTATGCCTGGCTCACCTCCTCCTTTCATCTAAGTACGTTGTGTCAGTTCTGGATGCAGGCTGTGAGTCCATAGTCACCCAGTAAGACTTCTCACTTCATAAGTTCATCAGGGTGGCCATGACAAGGGGGCTGTGTGCATTTCTGTGTCCTTTCTTTCATCTTAATTGGGACCTCGGCTTTTAGCTAGGGCCATGGCTACCACCCTTTCTTGCAGTTAGATGCGGTTAAGTACTGGCCATTGAAAGGAAAGCTAAAGCACTCTGTAGAAAATTCCAGAACTTCTTCTAAGGTGAGGCTCAGCCTCTGGCCTGTACCATTTCCCAAAGTCTAGACTACAGTACGAGGCCAGACATGGATCCCACTCAGCATGGACCATGAGCCCTTGCTGGAGCAGCTGGGAACCTGACTGAAGGTACAGGCCATGGAATTCTAAGAAGGGAAATGAAGACTAATTTCTCATGTTTTGAGGAGTTACTAGGGGTTTTCTGTCATAAACAGACAAAGTAGTCCTAAGTCACATATTGAAGTTTTGGGAAAGTTTATTTTTTTTCTCTTCTCTTGTCTTCTCAAGGGCCTGCCCTGCCCTGCCCTGCCCTGCCCTCCCCTCCCCTCCCCTCCCTTCACGTCTCTTCACTTCCCTTCCCCTCTTTTTTCAATGCTAGAGATTGAACCCAGGGCCTCATACATACTAAGCAAGTGCTGTACTACTGAGCGAGAGCCCCAGTACGTTTATAATCAGCAGTCTGTCTCACCGCCATGAGAATTTCTTCAATGTATGCTCGTGCTGTTGGCAAGGAGGGGAGTGTTGCCAATCACCAATACAACATCAAAGGCACCATGGTCCATATGCATTTTCCCCGATCAGTCAAATATTTTAAGTGATAAGGACAAGTTTTTCACAAATAAAGACGAAAGCCTTAGCAACTTATAAAACAAAAAGGGAAAGAGCTGCAAATGCAGGATGGTGGCTGCTTTGTTGGATTTAAGAACGACTATTCGTTCTATAACTTTGAGATATCTGAGGAAGTTGGAAATGCCAATGAAGAGGCTGGTGGATGTTCTCCACATGTTAATTTCTTTTTCTAAATTGATGCAAAAGTATTTGAATCTGTGTTATATTTTTAATATTGATGTAACACATCTTTATTAGAAGCAAGTGCTTTTGAAGAGCTACCTCTTGAGAGTGGATGTACAAGTTCTGGGCTGCAAAGGTGGACAGACTGTTTGTCCAGGGGTCACTGCAGGAGCTGGCCTTACCTACTGACCAGATGTTGATGTGATTTATAAACCAGAGCATACCCACTTTTTGTGATAATGCCTATGCCCTTCAAATAGCTGGGAATACTTGCATTATTTTCCTATTCAAATACATCTGCAAAGGCTATCAAAATGTGATTTTACAATGAAAGGTCCTAATCAAGAAGCAGAATTAGTTGTTACTAAAAAACATTTTAACCAAAAGGAGTCCAGTAACCCATGTTATGTCTCTATTTAATTTAATACATATGTCTCTAACTTACAATTTTCAAATTTATGATGGTATGAAAGAAATATTCATTAAGTAGAAATTGTCTTTTGAATTTTATTGTTTTTTTGGGCTAGCAATACTCTTTCAATAGTCCTCTTGATGCTTGGCAGCAGCAATAGCAAACCACAGCTCCTAATCAGCCCCATGATCATGAGAGTGAACCACCACGATTACATAGTGCCCTGAGTTGAAAGTAGTGATGTTGGGTAGGGTCAACTGTATTACATACATTTTTTTTTTTTTTTGTGGGTACTGGGGGTCGACCTCAGGACCTCGCGCACCAGTAGGCGCCCGTGCCCCTGAGCGATATCACCGGCCCTTTTTTCGTATGTGGGTTGCGGGAGTCGAACTCGGGCTCTCGCACTTGCCAGGCAGGCGCTTACGCCGCTGAGCCATCTCACCGGCCCTTACATACATTTTTGAGTTATGCTAATTTCAATGTCCAATGGGTTTATCAGGCCATAATCCTATCATACATCAAGGACCATCTGTATATTTTCTTTTTTTAATTTTAAAAAGAAAAAACAATAAAAACGATGATGCAGAATTTCAAAACAAGATAATAGATTAACAATGGTTAATGTATTGAGTATTATTATCTTCAAAGTAATTGCTCAGATTATAAGATATAGGCATGAAAATTGATCAAACAATATAAGCACAAACCATTCTTTTCAATGAACTAATAGAGATTAGTAGTAAAATTATCTTATTTATCATGTGTGTGTATATATATATATATATATATATATATACTTTTCCTTTCTTTCTTTTCTCCTTTCCCTCATCCCAATTGTTCTTTCCTTTTGAGCAGTTCCTTCTCATTTCACTTTCATAATATCTATTGTACATTTTGGATCTTATTTACTCTTTCATTTTTTTACATTAGGGAGACAATATGATGTTTACACATGAGAGTCTGATTTATTTCACTTATGAGTATGGTCTCAAGTTGCATCCATTTACCTATAAAAGCCTCGAGTTTATCCTTCTTTATACCTGAGTGGTAATTCACTGAATAAAAATACCACATCTTTTTATCCATTCCTTGGTTGATGGGCATTTGGGTTATTTCCAAGATCTGGCTATTACAAATTGCGCTGCTATAAACATGGGTGCACATATATCACTGTGGTATGATGTTTTCAGTTCTTCAGAGAAAATACCCAGAAGGGGAATAGCTGGGTTGAATGGGACCTCTAATCCTAGTTTGTTGAGAAATCTCCACACTGATTTCCACAGTAGTTGTACCAGTCTACACTCCCACCAACAGTGGAGAAGGCTTCATTTTTTCCCAACAGTCCCACCAGCATTTGTTTTAATTTGCATCTCTCAAATGATCACTTACGTTGAACATTTTTTCATATATTTATTTGCTGTTTGTATTTCTTCATCTGAGAAGTGCATATTCATCTCAGATGCCCATTTTTGGATTGGGTCTTTGAATTTAGGGGCCCTGATTTTTTTCAGTTCTTTATATGTTCTAGATAGAAGTCCTTTGCCTGAGGGACAGTTAGCTAAAATTTTTTCCCATTCTATGTGTTGTCTTCTCATTGTGTTGGTGATTTCTTTTGATGTGCAAAACCTTTTTAATAAGATGAGATCCCAGTTGTTGATTCTTTGAAGTGTTTCCCGCACAGTTTGTGTTTAGTTCATGAAGTCTTTGCCTACACCTATGTCTTCAAGATTTCTATATACTTTCTCTTCCAGTAGATTTAGTGTTTCTGTTTTAATATTTAGATCTTCGATCTATTTTGACATTAGTATAGTGCATGGTGATAGACCTGGTCTAGGTTTAGTCTTTGGCATATGGAAAGCCAGTTTTTCCACTACCATTTATTAAAGAGGCTTTCTTTCTTCCAGTGAACATGTTTGGTTCCTTTGTCAAAAATAAGGTGGCTGAGTGTGTTTGGAGTTGTGTCTGCATCTTCTAATTTGTTCCACTGATCCTCAGGTCTGCTTTTTTTGCCAGTATCATGCTGATATTATCACAGTAGCTTTGTAGTATAATTTCAAGGAATTGTGATGCCTCCTGTCTTTTTTTTTTTTTTTTGTGGGTACCGGGGGTCGACCTCAGGACCTCGTGCGCCAGCAGGAGCCCGTGCCGCTGAGTGATATCACCAGCCCCTTTTTTCGTATGTGGGATCTGGGAGTCGAACTCGGGCCCTCGCGCTTGCCAGGCAGGCGCGTATGCCGCTGAGCCATCTCACCGGTCCATGCCTCCTGTCTTGCCATTGTTGCCCAGGATTGCCTTTGCTATTCTAGGGCTCTTCAGTTTCCAATGAATTTTAGGAATTTTTTTTTACATTTGTGAGGTACATTAATGG
This sequence comes from Erethizon dorsatum, assembly GCA_028451465.1. Taxonomy (NCBI): domain Eukaryota; kingdom Metazoa; phylum Chordata; class Mammalia; order Rodentia; family Erethizontidae; genus Erethizon; species Erethizon dorsatum. Next base: position 53,981,047 of record CM051828.1, read on the forward strand.
TATATTGATCAGGATTGCATTAAATCTGTATGGCAGTTTTGGAAGTATGGCCATTTTCACAGTTTGTTCTTCCTATCCATGAGCAAGGGATATCTTTCCATTTTCTGATATCCTCTTTGATCTTCTTTTTCAGAGTACTGTAATTTTCAATGTATAGATCTTTTGCTTCCTTGTTAGATTGATTCCTAAGTATTTCATTTTTTTTTGGATGCTATTGTAAAGGGTGTGGTTTCCCTAATTCCTCTCTCAGTGAGTTTGTTGTTTGTGTACAAAAATGCTATTGATTTTTGAGTGCTGACTTTGTATCCAGTCATGCTGCTAAACTTGCTTATTAAATCTAGTAGTCTTTTGGTGGAGTTTTTGGGGTCTTCTATGTAAAGTATTGTGTCAGTAGCAAATAATGATAATTTAAATTCTTCCTTTCCTATCCCTATTCCTTTTATTTCTCTGTTTTGTCTAATTGCTCTGGCTAATGTTTCTAGAACTGTATTGAGTAAGACTGTGATAGTGGACATCCTTGTCTTGTTCCTGATTTTAGAGTGAAAGCTTTCAGTTCTTGTCCATTTAGTGTGATATTGGCTGTTGGTTTGTCATAGATGACTTTTATCGGATTAAGGTAGAGACTATCTGTTCCAATTTTCTGTAGGGTTTTTATCATGAATGGGTGTTGGACTTTGTCAAAAGCTTTTTCTGCATCTATTGAGATGATCATGTGATTTTTGTCTTTGGCTCTGTTGATATGCTGTAGTATGTTTACTGATTTGCGTATGTTGAACCATCCCTGCATTCCTGGGATGAGTCCCACTTGGTCATGGTGTATAATCTTGATGATTTGGTGCATTCTGTTTGCTAGTATCTTATTGAGGATTTTTGCACCTATGTTCATTAGGGAGATTGGCCTGCAGTTTTCTTTCTTGGTTGGGTCTTTCTCTGGTTTTGGTATCAGGGTAAAACTTGCCTCTAGGAATGAGTTAGGGAGAATTGCTTCCTTTTCTATTTTGTTTAAGAGTTTGAGGAATATTGACATTAAATCTTATCTAAAGTTCTTATAGAATTCAGCCATTAATCCATCAGGACCTGGGCTTTTCTTTGTTGGTAAGTTTTTAATTACATTTTCAATTTCATTCCCTGACATTGGGTTATTCAGAATTTTTATATCTTCTTGATTCAGCTTTGGTAATTCAGAATTTTGGTAATTCATGTTTCTAGAAATCTATCCATTTCTTCTGTGTTTTCCATCCTATGAGAGTAAAGATTTTCAAAGTAGGTATTGATGATCTTCTGAATTTCCACAGGATCTGTAGTGATTTTACCCTTTTTATGCCTCATTGCATAAAATTTGAGTTATTTCTCAAATTTGAGTTTTTTCTTTCCTTTTTTTGATAAAGTTGGCTAGGAGTTTATCAGTTTTGTTTATTCTTTCAAAGAACCGACTCAATTCTTTAATTCTTTATATTGTTTTCTTAGTCTAATTGCATTAATTTCTGCTCTGATCTTTATAATATCCTCCCTTCTATGGGCTTTGGGCTTGACTTACTCTTCTTTTTCTAGAAGCTTGATGTGCAGCATTAGGTTGTTTATTTGTGCTTGTTCTGTTTTCCTGATGTGAGAATTCACCACTACAAATTTGCCTCTTAGGACTGCTTTCATTGCATCCCAGGAGTTCCAGTATGTTTTGTTTGCATTTTTGTTTGGTTTTAGATATTAATTTCCTCTTTAATTTCATCTGTGACCCTTTGGTTGTTTAGGAGGGTGTTATTTAATTTTCATGTGTTTATGGAGTATTTGTGGTTTCTTTTGCCATTAATTATCAGTTTCATTGCACTATGGTCAGAAAATATGCATGGGATAATTTCAGTTCCTTTGCTTTTACTTAAGCATGTTGTATGGGCTAGTATATTGTCTATTTTAGAGAACGTTCCATGTTCAGCTGAGAAGAATGTGTATTCTGATATTGTTGGGTAAAACACTCTGTAAATGTCTACTAAGTCCATTTGTTCACATGTTTGATTCAGTTCTGTTATTTCTTTGCTGATTTTTTGTCTAGTTGATCTCTTTGTGACAATGGGGTATTAAGGTCCCCATTACAATTGCGTTACTGCTTATTTGATTTTTCATGTCTATTAATAATTGTCTTATGTAGTTGGGTGCTTCTGTATTTGGTGTGTATATATTTATGATTGTTATCTCTTCCCCTTGAAGTTTTCCCCTAACAAGTATGTAGTGACCTCCTTTATCTCTTTTGATCATTCTTGGTTTGAAGTTCACATTGTCTGCAAACAGAATAGCTACTTTTGCTTTTTTCTGGGTTCCTGTGGCATGGAGGATTGTTTTCTATCTTTTGACTTTTAGTCTGTGAGATTCTTTTTGAGTTCAATGTGTTTCTTGAATGTAGCACAATGTTGGATCTTGTTTCTTGATCCATTCTGCCAATCTGTTTCTTTTGATTGGTGAATTGAGGCCATTTACATTGATGATTATAACTGATATGTATTGTCTTATCTTTGTCATGTTATTTTCCTGTTGTTGGTTCCTTGCTTTTCCCCTCTGTTTAATTGCTTGCCCTGCCTGGTGGTTTCTTTCTGATGTTGTTCTTGGAATTGTGGTCACTTTTATCTCTATCTAGTATTTCTTTCAGTACCCTTTGTAGGGTTGGTTTGGTGGTCATGAATTTCTTCAGTTGTTCTTTGCCATGGAAGTATCTTATTTAATTTTGAGAGACAGTTTTGCATGGTACATCAATCTGGGTTGGAAGTTGTTTTCTTTCAGGGCTTGAAATACATCACTCCAAGCTCTTCTTGACTTGAGGGTTTGTGTTGAGAAGTTGGCAGTGACTCTAATAGGCTTTCTTTTATAGGTGATCTGTTTCTTTTCTCTAACAGCTTTTAATATTCTGTTCTTGTGCTGAATATCTGGGATGTTGATTATTATATGTCTGGGTGTAGATTTATTTTGGCTATGGCTGTTTGGAATTCTATATACCTCACTTATTTGTATGTCAGATTCTGTTCTCACGTTTGGGAAATTTTCTTCTATTACTTCTGCAAATAGTCTTTTTATGTCATTTGTGTTGACTCCTGGTTTTTCATTGACACCTATCAGTCTTATATTATTTTTCTTTGCATCATCTTGGAGCTGTTGAATTGTTTTCCTGGTCACTTGTTATTTTTAAGAGATATTTCCTTCATGATTGCTAGCTCCAATCCTGTCTTCAAGGTCTGAAAGTCTATCTTCAGTTTTATTCAAGTGGTTTTGCCAGCTTTCAGTGGAATTTTTGATTTCCTGGATATCTCTTTGAATCTGTTTCATGCATTCTATTTCTTTCCTGTACTGTTCATTCAAGGATTCCATCATTTTCCTATGCTCCTCTATCTTTTTTTCATCCTTGTCTTCTCTAGCTATGCTGAGCAATTCCTTCATTATGGTTGTCATTTCTTTTTTTACCTGAGAGATTATTTCTGAACTGATTTCCTCTATAGCCTGCTGGGTTTATTTCTTTATTTCACTTGCTATCTTTTCAGGTGTATGTCTTCCAATTTCTTCTATGTTGATGTCTCCTGTACTTGTTCTGGGTGGGATGGAGATCTGAGATTGCATTTTGATTTTTGCATTGTCATTTTCTATTTAAAAAAAATTCTTTTAAGTTTTGTTTTCTGTGATGATTCTTGTGAATTTTTGTAGTAGGTAGCTATATCATTAGTATCAAGGCCTCTTTAGGAAAAGTCTGTTCTTCCAGGATGTCTTCTGTGTATAGGAGGCTCTTAGTTTGTGTCTGTCCCAAAATCCAACCTTCCGAATTAATTGAGAGTGGCATATTTGTATCTGTTTGGCTCCATCCCCAGTCCTTTGATTTTAGGCTGTGGTGAAGTTATTACCTCAGAGCTTCCCAGTATATTTACAGAAGGGAGAACAACTGATTACAACAGATATGACATCCTAGCTAAAATAGTACAATTAGCAATAACAATAGCATCCAGCACAATTTAGAAATTGACAAACTTCAGTAACTGTTGATTTTGTACTTTAGACCACAGAAATAAAGCCTATAGTTATATAACAGAACCAATCGTAAATTAGGAGTTTTTATGCAAAGTGTTTCCCCTTGGTAGAGTGTTTTTACCCTGTGGTGGGGAAATTTAGGGAGGATATTTCATAAAGCAAAGATAACTGGAGAGGAGGTAGAAGCAAGGCTGGAGGACAAAGTATGATCATGCAAAGTTTTGGAAACTAGGGAAGGGGGTAGAAAAGAAGGAATGAAGGAGTATTCAAGGGATTACCTGAACTTGGTCTTTGTGTTTGGGGTATGGGATTAGTTTTCTGTGGCTGGAGATCTCCCCAGCCTTTTAGAAAAGACAGGAAAAAAATAAAAACAAAAGAAAGGAGAATAAAGGAGAAAGAAGGAAAAGAAAAGAAAAGAAAAAAAATGAGAAAAAATAAAAAAAAGGAAAAAAGTAAGATAAAAACAAAAATAAATCAAGGTAAAATAAAATAAAATTATTAAAAAAAAAAAAAAAAAGGAAAGAGGGCCACCCCCCACACTTGCTTCTATTCCATTTGTCTTTGTTCCTAAGCACAATGCTGGTTCACCTAACTTACTACCTGTTGGTCCATATTCAGTCTTTTCAATCCCACTAGTCTTGCCTGTCCATTGTGTGTGCCCTAGTCAGGGTCCCTATTGTGTGGCTGGCATTTCCCCAGTCACTGGGTCCCATGGTGTAGGGGGAGGGGCCAGTCACCCGGATTCCTCCTGTGGGCTGGTTGCCAAGTCCTGGATTCTTCCTGGGCTGGCTAGCCTTGGAGTATTGATGTGAATCAACTGTTGACTCGTATTGTTACTCCTGCTTCAGACTTTTCCAGGGTGCTAGTCCCACCTGTCCATCATGTGCACCCCAGCTGGGGCCCTCTGGATGGAGGGAGGGGTCACCGGCAGTCTTGCAGGCCCACCAGGGCCCTCTGGATCAACCATCTGAATGTTAAAAGTGGAAGAAAGGGGCCGGTGAGATGGCTCAGCGGTGTAAGGGCCTGCCTGACAAGCATGAGGGCCCGAGTTCAACTCCTGGAACTCACATACGAAAAAAGGTCTGGTGATATCGCTTGGCGGCATGGGTGCCTGCGGGCGCGCGAGGTCCTGAGGTCGACCCCTGGTACCCACAAAAAATAAAAAGGTGGAAGAAAGCCATTTTATTCATATTCAATTAATAAGTGAAAAATTAAAAATATAAGGAATTGCAATAAAAGATAAAAATATGGGCAAGTCATGTTTGAGTGATAAGATTGTGTGCCTTTGCTTTTAGGATAAAGTCCATGTTATCAACATAGTTTACAACCAAGTCTTATCTTACACTTTCCCTCTGTCCTCCTACCAATAGGTCAAACCACAGAGGTTTTTTTCCTTCTGGTTTTACTGTACCTTACACTTACTTTTCTTCTGCATAGCAGCATGATCCCATCATTGTCTCCAAGTTCCCTTGGATTTCCCAGGAAGCCTGGAGGGACCCTACAGCTAACCTGTCATGTCCTTAACAATCTTCTCTACTTTCCTGAAGCAATGGATACCTTATATTCCTTTTCTACTCCATTCATCACACATGTGATTCCTTTACACATCTCATCTCCTGGGAGCACTGTATCTTTGTGGTGAACAGCTTGTGTTTTATAGAGAGTCTGACTTGAAACTTGTCTCTTGCCTCTTACATTTGTTAGCTGCACTAACTTGAGCAACTTACATCATCTCATTAATTCTCCATTTTTCAGTCTGTAAATGGGGATTTTGACAATATTAATCACCAGTTAGAGTGGTCACATAAAAGACAGATGTAACTCAACACAGTGCCTGGAAAGTATGCTGGAGGCATGCTATGTATTGTTGGTATTGTCAATTATCAATGATTTGTGTTACAGACCAATGTATCTCTGGTTCCTTCCAGAATACTTACCAAATTATAAATACTTGTTGAATAATTGAATAAACAAATTAAAGTGTAGGAAAAGATTAAAACATTTTCTAGTGATAAAAATTTTTAACTCAATTCATATAAAAAAGCAATTCAATTGATCCGTTAAAATGCACCAATGTAATTAAGTCTCAAGCAACAAGTCCTAGCACTTAGGAAATTAGAATCAACTTAAAAATACTTTTGTCTATTGATTAATAATTTGATTAACCTAAAGATCAGTGTTCAGGTCTACAGTGAGTCTAGAATATAGACATAACAAAGAGATCTTTTCTGTAACATGTATCGTATTGAGTTTTCTGCAAATCAAAACTAAAAACTGTTCATTTCTATTGATTGATATTGGCATCATGAAATGTCATAAAGAGGTATCTAATAAGTGTCCCAGGGTACAATTAAATGAATTTTGTAAACCTCATGTGCAGTAAGTACTGGAAATGAACAGGATGCTAAGCAGTTATATTTCATGTGTGTTCAAGAAAAAGAGTAAGTGGTCTTAAATTCCACAACCATGGTATTGATTAAATTTCTTGAGCCTTGAAGTGATAAAGCACTATAATAGGCTAGACAAGGAAGCTTTGAATTCAAGGGAGTAAAAGGGAGTAATTTATTTTTTAAAAAAAGATAATACTGCATAAAAAGGACATTGTATCCGTTATCTCCCAGAAAATGTTTATTTTTCCTTATCCACCAGAGTCATGTTGTTTGAACATATATTCTCATCTCCCTTTCTTACTACCAACACTGATAGAGTTTTTAGCTTATATGAACAAATAAAAGGGCTACAAGATTTTTTTCTGAAATACTGGGGATTGAAACCAGGGCCTTTGTGCTGAGCTACCTACTCAGCCCTTCTTAATTTTGAGGCAGGATCTCACACAAGATTCTTTGTACACTCTAAATTCTCAAGCTTGCAAGCTCTTTCTCAGCCACCCCGTCTCCCTCAACTGTGACCCTGGACTCCCTACAGTTTCCATGTGAGTGAATCACTTCCTGTTCTGGGTTGCAGCTGGCCTTGATACTGGAAGTCTTCTGTTCCACAGCCATTCTGTTTCCTTCTTGCTAAGGAGCCATATTGGTTTGCATGTGCGCCTTTCCCCATATGGCTCCCAGGAAGCTCCTGGATACATTAGGGTAGTTTTGGCAATCTCCTCTTCTTTGCCAGTGAACTGTATAGGGGTTGGCATGTGACTGGTTTTAGACAAAGACCTGAGAAGGAAACTAGGTTGGGCCTTTCTATGAAAAGTCTTCATCACTGATTAAAAGTGACAAATAGAAAAAAAAGTGTCCCTATCTTCTGCCTCAGTCCATTTTCTATTGGTATAACAATATACCTGAAGCCTGCCATTTTATAAAGAAAAAACAGTTTGTTTAGCCCAAAATTCTGGAGTTTTAAGAGAATCGGTACCAGCATCTATTTGGCCCTGATAAAGGCCTTCTCTCTACATTACAACACAGTGGTGGAATCATGGTGGGAATTTAGGAAGAAAGGATCACACAGAAGGCAAGAAGCTAGGGAGATGCAGGGGCCAGGCTTGCTCTTTTTAGAGCAATTCATTTTTGTGGAGACTACCTGGTATCCCATGAAGACTACATTAGTCTCTCCCAAGGGCAGTGTCCCAGTGACATAGTTACTTCCTGCTAGACCTCACCTCTTAGTGGTTCTAACCACCTTGCAACATGCCCACCCTGGGGACCAAGCTTCAGTAATGAACTTTGGGGGACACATTCAAACCACATTCAAACTAGAGCTTCTCTCCTGACCATTGTTATGTCTGGATGCAACATGGGAACACAAGGACTGTCTTGCAACCCATAAGGTGTAACAGAAAATGCCCCCCCAGCCAGTATACTTCATTTTCTTAGTTGCCCAGGTAATAGTTCCTGTTGCTGTTCTGGTTGCTTCTAGTTTCTTAGAAACGACTGATCACTGTGATGCATCACTGGTCACTATGATGCACATTGTATAAACCAACCCCAATTGACAAGCCATTCTGCCTCTGTACTTCTTGCTTGCTTATCCCATATAAGCCCTAGACCACCAGAGATCAGGGCCTGATGTTTTGGGAATGATCCCTATCGGTACCCATCGATGTAAATAAATCTGCCTCCAAATCCTGGATGTTGTTTCAGTGTTTCTGCTTGCTGTTGCAAGGGAGCTCAACTGACAAGCTAGGGATGGCACAACAAAAAGCACACAGAGACAAAAACAAATGATGAAATGCATAATTAGCTAAACATGGAACCAGTCTCCCTCACATAAAAGAAGAAATCATCCTTCTTCTTATAATTCTGTTCAATCAAGGTTTTCTCTTTTTAATTATGGTGATTTTTAAATTATGATATTTCCTCATGATGAGATTCAGGCTATGCCTTTTGTTAGGGGTATCGCCGATGTGACATCCTGTTGTGCTCATCTCGGTGCTGTGACCAGGAGGCACACAGGCTGTTTCCCATCACAGGTGAGGCTCACTGACCTCTTGCTTCAGGTGGTGTCTGTCTGCTTCTTCTGCTCTAAGCTTATTATTTTCTTTTATATTTAACATCTAGGGAGGTTCTTTGATACTGGAAGTTTCCTAATCTTCATTAAAACTTTTACACCATAGTATTAGTATCCATTGATTCTTCTTGCTTGAGTCACTTATTTTTGTGACAGTTACCAAATAGTATATTCTATGACCTTTTAAAAAGTTTTAAAACATTGTGGTAAAGTATACATGGCACAAAATTTACTGTTTTAACTCATTCAAGTGTATAGGTGAGTGGCATTAAGTACACCTTCATTGTTCCTTCCAAACTGACAAAGTTCACTTCAAACCAAAACTGATCAGGATAGACAAAGAAAGCCATTATATATTGGTAAAGGAAACAATTCATTAAGAAGTGATAACAATCATAAATATACATGCACTAAATGTCAGCACACCCAATTTCATGAAAAAAAAAAAACACTACTGGACATAAAAGGACAGATAGACACCAATACAATAATAGTGGAGAATTTTAATATCTCACTGCAACAAATAGATCAACCAGAATAAGTCAACAACAACAATAGCCAGGCATGGTGGTGCACACCTGCAATTTCAGCATTTGGGAGGGTGAGGCAAGAGGATTGCCATGAGTTCAAGGCCAGCCTGAGCTACATAGTGAGACCCTGCCTCAAAAAACCAAAACAAACAAACAAAAAACACACAAAAAACCCCACCACCAAGAAAGTCAGAATTCAAGTATAGTATAGATCAAATGGAATTAATAGACATCTACACGGTTTCATCCAACAGCAGTAGAGTACACATTCTTTTCAGCAACCCACAGAACTTTTCCTATAACAGACCACTTTTTAGAACATAAAGCAAGTCTCAATAAATACAGAAGAACAAAAGTAATCTCATGCATCCTAGCAGATCACAATGGAATGAAACTAGAAATTAGTGGCAAAATAAGACACAGAAACTACACAAACACATGGAAATTACATAATACACTCTCAAATGATCAGTGGATCTCTGGAAAAATCAGGGGGGAAATAAAAAATTCCTAGAATTAAATGATAATTGAAATACAACATATCAGAATTTGTGGGATATGATGAAAGTAGTTTTAAGAAGGAAGTTTATAGCTGAGTACATACATTAGAGAAAGAAAGCAATACCAAATAAATAATTTAATGATGCATCTCACATTCCTAGATAAACAAGAGTAAGCCAAATCCCAAACCAGTAGAAGGAAAGAAAGAATGATGATCAGAATAGAAATTAATGAAATTGAGACTAAAAAATACAACGGATCAAAAAAAAAAAATACAATGGATCAACAAATCAGAGTTGATTCTTTGAAAAAATAAATGAGATTGATAAACTCCTAGCCAAACTTACGAAAGGAGAGAGAAGGCCAAGTTTAATAAAATTAGAGATGAAAAAGGTGAAATTATAACAGACACCACTAAAATCCAGAAAATTATCTGAAAGATTTTGAAAGTATATCCCAATAAATTGGAGAATTTAGGAGAATTTGATAAATTCTTAGACACATAAGACTTACCTAAATTGAACCAAGAAGATATAAAAATCTAATCAGATCAACAAAAAAAAGATTGATGCAATAATTAAAACTTTAGCAACTAAGAAAAACCTAGGATCTGATGTATTTATTACTGAATCTTATGAGACCTTCAGAGAAGAACTAATATCAATGTTCCGAATTTATTCTATGATGCTGACATTACTGTGATACCAAAACTGGATGAGTATTCAACAACAACAATAACAACAAAAGCTATAGGTCAATATCTTTGATAAACACAGATACAAAAATCCTCATTATGATCCTTACAGACACAATTCAACAAAACATTGAAAAGATCATACACTGTGACCAAGCTAGTTTCATTCCAGGGATGCGAGGATGGTTCAACATCTGTAAATCAATAAGTGTAATACACTATATCAACAAAATCAAGGATAAAAACCACATGATTATCTCAATAGATGCAGAAAAAACCTTTTACAAAATTCAACATCTCTTCATGATAAAATCTCTGGTGAAAATAGGCCTAGAAGGATCTTAAACTTATAAAAGCCATATGTGACAAGCCCGTAGCCAACATCATACTGAGTGGGGAAAAATTGAAAGCATCCCCTTCAAAATCAGGAACAAGACAAGGGTATCCGCGTTCATCACTTCTGTTCAATATAGTACCTGAAACTTTAGTCAGAGCAATAAGGAAAGAGAAAGAAATAAAAGTCATACAAATAGAAAAAGCAGAAGTCAAATAATCCCTATTTGTGGGTGATATTATTCCTTATATAGAAGATCCAAAAAACTTTACCAGAAGACTTGCAGATATGATAAACAAATTCAATAAAGTGGCAGGCTACAAAATCAACACACAAAAATCAGTGGTGTTTCTGTACACTAATAATGAATCCATTGAGAAAGAAATCAAGAAATCAATTGCATTCACAATAGCTTTAGAAGAAATAAATACCCAGGAATCAACTTAGCGAAGGAGGCAAAAGACATCTGCAATGAAAATTACAGAACATTGAAGGAAGAAATTTAAGAAGACATTAGAAAATGGAGAGGCTCCCCATTGTTCATGATTCAGAAGAACTACTGAAAATGTGAAAATGGCCATGTTTCCAAAAGAGATCTACAGATTCAATGCAATCCCTATTAATATATCAATATCATACTTCACAGAACTAGAAAAATAATCCAGAAGTTCATATGGAATCAGAAAATTCCCAGAATAACCAAAGCAATCCTGAGAAAAATGAGCACATGAGAGACATCACCTGTGTTTCAAGCATACAGCAAAGCTGTAGTAACAAAAAGATGATGACACCAGCAAAAAAGAAACCAATGGAATAGAACAGAAGACAATGAAATGGAATAGAAGACAAAGAAAGAAATACCACACTTGATTTTTGACAAAAGGTTCAAAACACATGTTGGAGAAAAGATAACTTCTTTAATAAATGCTACTGGGAAACCTGGATATTAACATGCAGAAGATTGAAACTAGATCCTTATCTCTCACCCTGTACTAAAATAAAGTCAAAATGGATAAATAAAAAGTCCTAGATATAAAACCAGAAACTTTGGAAGTGCTGGAATAAAACATAAGGGAAGCCCTTGAAGGCATTGCCACAGTCAAAGGCTTCCTTAATAAGATCCCAGAAACACAGGAATCAATATTAAGAATCAACAAATTGGATTACATCTAATTAAAAAGCTTCTGCACAGCAAATTTTAACAGAGTGAAGAGACAACACTCTAAATGGGAGAAAATCTTCGCTAGCTACTCTTCCGATAGAGGATTAATATCTAGAATATATAAAGAACTCAAAAAATTAATCCCAAATAAAAAAAATAACCAAATCTGTTAGTGGGCAAGTGAACTGAATGATCTTAAAAGAAGAAGTACAAGTGGCCTGTAAATATGTTACAGCACTATCATTCAGAAAAGTCAAAATCCAAATATTCATCAAAAGATAAGCGGATACACAAAATGTATTATGTACATACAACAGAATATTTTTCAGCCTTAAAAAGAAAGGAAATCCTGTCACATGCTACAGCATGGATATACCTTGAGAGCATTATGCTAAGTGAAATAAGTCAGTCACAAAAGGACAAATACTATATGATTACATTTATATTTGATACCTAGAGTCATCAAACCTATACATATGGGAAGTACAGTGGTGATCACCAGGGGCAGGAGGGGGGTGGAAAATGAGGAGTTAGTTTAGTGGGCACAGAGTTTTAGCTTGAGAATATGAAAAAGAGTTCTGGAGATAGATGGTAGGATGGGTGCAACAGTATATAAATGCTCTTAATACCACTAAACAGTACAGTTAAAATGGTATATTTAATGTTTTGTATGTATTATTCCAATTTAAAAATATAGCAGTGTTGGGCCAGTGAGATAGCTCAGTGGCATAAGCACCTGCCTGGCAAGCATGAGGTCCTGAGTTCGACTCCTGGTACCCACATAAAGGAAAAAAAGGGCTTGTGATATAGCTCAGTGGCACAAGCACCTGCTGGCAAGTGAAAGGTCCTGAGTTTGACTCCTGGTACCCACATTAAAAAAATATATATATATACTAGTGTCATCTGCAAAGGACAAAAAAGACATACATGAGAGGAAATTTGACCATCAAAGAGAATAATTATTGCAGTAATATAAGTGTATAAATTATCTTAAAACTTATACATTTATGGTACCAAAAGTTTCTCACTTACTGATCACTTTTGTATACTGTTATAGCACCAAATACCTCATTATTCTGCAAATTGGTAAATAAAAACAAAAGAATTACTGGAAAAACCAGGGAGAAATGTGTAGAGAGAAATAATATTTGCAGCTAGTTTGAAGGATCTGTCTTTTTGGCTTCCTGTTTTGGTTCTTATTGTCCCTGAAACCTGGTTATTATCATGTGTGTCAGCTCTGTGCCAGTCTAACAGATGAGGCTAGCTATGGCCATTCAAAAGAAAACTGATTGAACATCAATATGTTTGCTGTAGGGCACTAATCTTAGTCAGGAATGCAAAAATTATCTTTCCCTGTGATATGTAGCTCTAGTTGCTGAGAAAATATTATATGATTACTCTTCTATGATAGTCTGAAAGTGAAACTTGGAGCACTAAAGCTAGAAACCTTATAAGTTAGAATTTGAGTAGTATGAAACATATTATGTAAATATGTATAAATATGTATTTTCTTTTAGATTTTGCCCACATTTACTATCGAACTTTAAAAAAAAATTTTGCCTGGATTCTCCATAAACAAAAGCATCTTAAACAATAAAGAACATTAGCAACCATTTATACTTTAATGCCCATTTATTTATTTTTTAATTAATTAATTTTATTGGCATATTTAGATATACACAATGACCACATTCATCATAGGGTATTTGTACCTGTACATGATATGTCTTGATTCTTCTTTTTTTCCATCCCTCTCCCCTCCTTTCAATCCCTCTTCCTCTCCTTGTTTACAAAAGCTTTGTTTCCATTTTTTCTTTTTCTCTTGTGTTTCTTTTCCCTTCCTTCCTTACCCCCCTCCCCTCCCTGGTTCCCCTTCTCATTTGAATATTTTCTTCCTATATCACAATATCTATTATGCATTTTGATCTTTATTTACACTATCCATTTCTCACACCAGAGAAACCATGTGCTATTTGAACATGTGTGTCCAATTTATTTCACCTAGGAGTATGGTCTCAAGGTGCATGTGTTTACCTAGAAATGTCTCAAGTTTATCCTTCTTTATGGCAGAGTAGTATTCCATTGTATAAAAAAAACCCCACATATTCTTTATCCATTCATCGATTGATGGGCATTTGGGCTATTTCCAGGAGTTAGAGAAAACAATCCTAAAATTCATTTGGAACCAGAAGATACCTAGAATAGCAAAAGCAATTCTGGGCAACAAAGGCAAGGTGGGGGGGGCATCACAATCCCAGAATTGAAATACTACAAAGCTACTGTGATATAACAGCATGGTATTGGCGAAAAAACACACCTGAGGATCAATGAAGCAGATTAGAAGATGTAGAAACAACTCCAAACACACTCAGCCACCTTATCTTTGACAAAGGTGCCGAACACCGTTAACTGGAAAAAAGATAGCCTTTTTAATAAATGGTGCTGGGAAAACTGGTTTTCCACATGCTAAAGATTAAAACTAGACCCATATCTTTCACTGTGTACTAAACTAAAATCAAAATGGATAAAAGGTCTAAATATTAAAACAGAAATACTAAGTCTGCTGGAAGATGGAATAGGTAGAACTGTCGAAGACATTGGTGTAGGCAAAGACTTTATGTACGAAACCTAAATCGCACAGGAAATATTACAAAGAATCAACAACTGGCATCTCATCTTATTAAAAAGCTCTTGCATGGCAAGAGAAATCACCAACAGAGTGAAGAGACAACCCAAAGTGTGGGAAAAATTTTTTGCCAGCTGTCCCTCAGACAAAGGACTACTATCTATAAAGAACTCAAAAAAAAAAAAAAAAAAAAAAAAAAAAAACAGACCAAATTTAAAGAACCAATACAAAAATGGGCATCTAAAATGAATAGAAACTTCTCAGATGAAGAAGTACAAATGGGAAATAAATATATGAAAAAATGTTCAGCCTCACTGGTCATTCGAGAAATGCAAATTAAAACAACACTGAGTTTCCATCTCACTCCAGAAAGAATGGCTATTATCAAGAAAACAACAAAAAACAAATGCTGGCAGGGCTATGGAGAAAAAGGAACCCTTCTCCACTGTTGGTGGGAATGTAGACTGGTGCAACCACTGTGGAGATTCCTCAGAAAACTAAAACTAGAGGTTCCATTTGACCCAGTTATTGCCCTTCTTGCTATGTTCCTTTGGTATCGTAAAAGCATCATACTACGGCGATATATGCATACCCATGTTTATAGCAGCAGAGTACACAGAAGAGTAGCAATAATTACAAAACTGATTTCACTTACTAGTACTAGTAATGTGATAATTCCATAGATTTATTTATTTATTTATTTATTTATTATTATCTCTTTCAGAATTTAGTTTCTTAGGATTGCCACGATTCTACATTGGGGTGGGGCAGGAGAGCTATTTCAAACCAGCTGAGTTTATAGGATCTTATTGAGCATTGATTATTGGTCAGGACTCAGCATTCATTGTGCAGGTCAGGATTGTTAAATGTGAACCTCTATAATTGTGAGTCCTTTTTTTGCAATTTAGTTTCTCTTTTTTATACTAATGAGACATTTAATTACATATCTTTCTTTTATGAAGCTTTTCGTTCCTAATGCATCATGTATTTCTGAGAACTTTCACTTGTCCTGCATTTCCGAGCTTGTCTTAGCATCATGACCTCATTTCTTAATATTACTGGAAATTTATGGATGTCTTGCATTATATCTACAGCTCATGCAGTTTTCATCTGTGAATGAATGTGAGAATAGTTTCATCTTGTGACGCTGGCTAACTGATCATGTGGAACAATTATATGTGATTACAAGTACTGATGAACTGCTAGATGTTGTTTCTATCAGGGAATCTCATAGGTCCCTGAGGTCTTTTTAACTTTTTAAGTCTTTTCTCTCTATTTTTCAGACTGATAATTACTATGTTTATGCCTTTGTTTATTCTAATATCTCAACTCTTAATCTTATTCAATGAATTTTAAATGTCAAGTGTTACATTGTTGGACCTACAATTTCCATTTCATTCTTTTTTTAATGGTTTCTATTTCTCAGATGAGCTTTTCTCTCTTTACATTAATTATGAGCATATTTTCCTTTATGTCCCAGAACATAGCCCAAGTAGCTACTTTAAAATCTGTATCCACTAATTCTAACCTCTAGTTTGTCTCAGAATTAGCATCCACTTGTTATGGCTTAGATTTGGAATATTGCTCAAAAGCCTCATGTGTTTCGAAGGAGATTGGGTCATGAGGGTGCTACGCTCATCGTGGATTAGTCTACTGATGAGTTCATAGCTGACTTGCCGTTAGGACGTGGGGCTTGGTTAAAGTCAGGTCACTGTGAGTGTGACATAGGGCTATCTCCCTCTCTGGTTCCTCCCTGGTTCCCCCCTTTGCTCTCTGCCGCCTTGCTGCCATGACATAGGAAGCTTTCCTGCATCAGACCCTTCCACCATGCCATTTCTGCCTTGGAGCTACTGACCATGCAAGGTCTGAGAACTCTGAAACTCGGCCCAAGTAAACCTCTTCTTTTGGTTGTGGGTGTTGGGTATCGTATCAGCCATAAGAAAAGTGACAAAGGCTCTGCTGATTGTCTTTAAAGTATGGGTCATGTTCTATTTCTTTGTATGTCAAATAATTTTGCCATGTGTTTTAGATATTGCAAATTGTCTATTTTTTGTTGGTTTTTATTTTTAAAAAATTTTTATTAGTACATATTTGCCATACATAATGATCAGATTCATCATAGGGAATTTGTACCTGTACATAATATGTCTTAATTCTTTTTTCCCCATTTCCCTCCCCTACCCTCAATCTTTCTTCCCCTCCCCATTTACAAAAGCTTTGTTTCCACTTGCAAATGGTCTATTATATACACCCTGGATTCTGTTATGTGACTACAAAAAACATTGATGCTTTGTTCTGGCAGACAGTTAACTTATTAATGTCAATCTGCAAACTTTGTCTTCACTGCTGCACTCTAGCCTGGAGATGGGCTGTGTGAATGTGATTTAGAGGTTGGCAAGGGATTTGGGCAATATTTATGTGCAGAATTTATTTCTGTGGCTTTCTTGTTTCTGAGATATCTCTCCTCTTTTTCAACCACTCTTGCTTCTCAAACAGGCCTCCTATTCTTCAAACCGGTAAGATTTAAACTTACTATTTTTAAATCACTGTTTAGCCTCTCCTCCTGGGATGAATTGAGACCTCCCCTTCAGGCTAAAACCACAAAATTGGAAACTCACCCAGTGTCTTCTCTTCTCCATGTGTGGAACACTTTCTAGCATGCTCTTGCTTTAGTTTGCTCTTTACCGTATTCAGGTATTCTTATACTTCATGTAGAGCTTACATTTGTTATTTGTGGGAAGATTGGCCCTATAGGAACTATCCAGAACATCTTTTCTAGGGTCAAGGGTTCAGAGTAATTTTCCCAAACTTATCATGAAATATGTTTATCATTAAAACTTTAGTACATTATCAGAAATGATTGCAAGAGAAAGAGTTTTCTCTAAAAATCTAGTAGTAAAGAAGTTAGCTAAATCTTGTATAAATGTAATGTTATATTATTTCATAAGAAGTTATGGTGGAATGATCTATAAGGGGTGATCAAAGTATACAATGAATATTTAAACTTTAAAACTTATTACAGTAAAAGACTCATTGCAATTAATCCCCATAAAACATTCTCCTTTACTTCGAACACACTGATCCTATCATTCTTGCCACTTTCTAAAGAAGTTCTGGAAGTTCTCATTCATGTCTCTATGAAGTGTGATAAAAAAAAAATGGTTAATTCTGCTGCCATGTCCCATCCAATGGAAAGGCAGGCTCATAAAAACATTACTGTGTGTCCTCATTCATCTTATTCACCAGGTTTGGCACATAGAATTTTTTGCTCTTCCCCAAAATCAAAATGACCATGAAAGGTAAACACTTTTCATAGATTCAGGACATCAAGTCATCCATGACAATGCAACTAAAGACTCTCATGAAAGAGGACTTCCAGAACTGCTTCAGAAAATGGCAAGAACCATGGGATAAATGTTCACTGCTAGGGTAATATTATGAGATTTTATGGCAAAATGTCTTTCACTGTAATAAAATTTTTAAAAATTAAAAATTCACTATATCTTTAGTTCCCATCTCATATGTAGAATTTTTTTTTTTTTGTGGGTACCAGGGGGTCGACCTCAGGACCTCGTGCGCCAACAGGCACCCGTACCGCTGAGCGATAACACCGGCCCCTTTTTCATATGTGGGATCCGGGAGTTGAACTCGGACCCTCGCGCTTGCAAGGCAGGCGCTTACGCCGCTGAGCCATCTCACCGGCCCTCATATGTAGAATTTTGACTTTACATGTTCCCCAGCAATGATATTCTGCCCTGCCATGGGCCCAAAGAGATGGGGGCAATCAACCATGAACTGAAACTTTTGAAACTGTGAGCCAAAGTAAACTCCTCCCTCTTTTAAGTTGTTATCTCTGGTATTTTGTCACAGTGGTGGAAAGCTAACTAACATGACAGGTAAGCAGGCTTAGAATTGGCTAGTTTGAATAATTTCAGTAGGCTCTGGGGTACAGTTGTCCTTAGATGCCTGGTTCCTGGATCTGGGGTGATTAGGGTAAGAAAATAATTGTCCAGCGTGTGAGAGCCCAATGAAAGAGGTGTTGCAGTGTGAGCTCTGGGCTAGTTGGTCTGTATGTGAAAAGTGCACTCCTAGCCAGTTTTTCTCCTTGGAATTGACTAACCCTTGACAGAACAGTCCTTTCAGGTCACAAAAGGACCAGATGTCAAAGCATCAGAATACAGAAGATAAAAGACCTGGCTTATCCACTAGCAAAAGTTTTGGCCCCCAGCTGATGACGTTCTGCTTTGTGCCTATACCAAGCAGACTAGCTGATTGGTGCCTGCTGTGTTGAGCACAAATGACAAGATTCCTGGCATCTGGAGCAGAGACAATGGAACACATGAACCTCTTAGGTGTCTTTAACTGCATATTGAATCCCTGATATTTTCACAATAATGCTTTTGTGCGGGGTGTGTGTAAAAGGGAGGTGGTGGAGCGATCATTCCTCTGTAGCTTTTACTGCCCATGTGCCCCTCTCCACAGAGTGTTCTGTGACTGTAGCCACCCATCACAGGTGCTGTGAGGTCCTTCACCCCATTGGTGATGAGAGGACCATTTGTGTGCCCATACCCCTGATTTCATGTGCCCACATGTCAACTACTGAGGTAGCTATTATATTTACCCCAGCTTCTCAGTTATGGAAATGTAGACGCCAAGAGACAAATACTTTGCTTGAGATTATACAACTAGTGGATCAGGTAGAATGTGAGCCTTACCTAATTTAGAGATTGTCAAAGCCTTGTGCTTAGTAAGGTTGGAAAGTGGCAACATAGTTTCCTGCTGTGAAGTTTGTTTCTGCTCTGAGAAACTGAAGAAGCTGATTTAGTAATTCATATACATCATTTCAGCCCTCCATCTCTCTCCCAGAAGGATGGAAAATCAGTATATTTTGCAATTTGGCCAGCTGTTGGTAGTTTGGCTGTATGAAATTGGGATAGGTGGAAGAAGAGGGAAATCTTAGGAAAATTTTCATTAAACATCCCTCACTGCTGATCTTTAGATTTATGATTTTGGGGAGAAAAAGGAATATTGACAGCACACTCCCTGCAGCATCAACACTGCCTAAATTTTAGATGAAAAGTGATCCTCAGGCAGGAACCACTATTTGGCCTCTCCCAAAGCCACATTTTGTCCATCAGCCTGTCTTCCAATACTATATTCCTTTCTGACAACAGCCAGAAAATTAAGGTATCAACCTAAAGTTAGCCGTAAGTCAGGATGTTCATGGTCTTCACTCTGGCTATGGATTTTTGCTTTTCTGGAATTTAGGGAAGAAACTCAGAAGAGGAGGGACACATAACAATTTGAGCTTTATTGCTCCTGATTGTGGTTTTGCAATGATGTCTTCGCATCTGAAAGGTGAGTGAGAAATTGGAGAGTCACTGGACAGGTTCCAAACAAGTCTTTTCCTTTTGGTCCCTATCAGGTTTATTCTTACAGGCAAAATGATGCCAGCTGTAATCTTGTGTCAGCACTTCTGCGAAGCTGAAGCCGAGAGCGCAGATGAATATTCATGGTGTTGACAGTTCTCTTTGTTCACATCCCTGCCTCGAAAACAGGGAAGCTCACCACAGCACTGTGGCTTATAAGCATTATATTCTAGCTTGTCAGGAAAAGTTTTAATAAGAAACTCCAGGCAACTGAAAGTCAAATTCTCTTCCCCAAGGAACTAGAATATCTATTTCTGCAGGGCTGTCCCTTGGCATGGAGGCTTGCATAATGCCTGTGGCTCCCTGGCTGATCTTCCCAGTAAAAACCCTTACATTAATATGGCTTGGCCCTGAACCACACTGTTCACTTCCTGCTCCCTCACAAGTTCTTAGCCTCACAAGATCCAGACTGCATCTTAGAAATCTGTATGTATATTTCTAAGACACAGTCTGGAATATATATAAATATGTATTTTGAAGTATTGAGATTCGAACCCAGGGCTTCATGAATACTAGGTAAGGACTCCACTACTGTGCAATACCACTAGTCCTAAAAGTCTGTATTTTTTAACAAATCAAAAAAAGTTCAGATGGATAGTTAAGTGAATGCCACAGACATAGTATTATTAGGTCAAAGCAGGGAATTGTCCTTACAGAGAAGCTGGGAACACGGAATTAACTGTATTTTCTGTATTCTTTATACAGCAGTCTGCTCTTATCTGCAGTTTTGTGTTTCATGGCTTCAGTTACCCAAAGTTAACTGTGATCCAGAACATTAAATGGAAAATTCCATAAATCAACAATTCAACAGTTTTAAACTGTGTACCCTTTTGAGTAAAGTGATGAAATCTTGCATTATCCCACTGCATCCTGCCACCAACATGAATTATCCCTTTGTCCAGCATATCCATATTATCTAATGCTCCATGACAGTAAAGAAATAGAGAAACCATATTCATATAACTTTTATTACAGCATATTTTTATAACTGTTCTATTTTATTATTAATTATTTTTAATCATACCATCCCTAATTTATAATGTAAACTTTATCATAGGAAGTAAGTAGAGTAAAAGCAAAGTGGATATAGAGCTTGATACTCCTTGCAGTTTTGAGCATCTAGTTGGGGTCTTGGTACATGTCTTAGTCACTTTCTTATTGCTGAGACACATACCCAACACCCACAACTTAAAGGAGTAGATGTTTATTTTAGCTAAAAGTTTCAGAGGTCTCAATACTTTCATGGTTGGCTGTGTCCAAGGCAAGTATGGTGCAGTGGAAGGGCCTAGACAGGGGAAAGCTGCTCATGTAATGGAGATCAGGAAGCAGAGAGAGAAGGGAGGAGTCAGGGAGGAAGATATACCCGTTCAGGTTATATCCCCAGTGACCCACCTCTTTAGATGACACCTCATATCCCAAAAGCAAGTCAGCTATTGTGCCCCCATGATTCAACCACCTTTGAGCACATGAGAGCTTTGGGGGTTATTTTTATCAAAACCATAATATTCCACCCTGGGCCCCCAAAAGTTTCATGTGCATCTCTATGCAAAATGCATTTAGTTCATCTCAAAAAGTTGCCAAAGTATTAGCATTGCTAAGAAGTCCAAGTCCAAAGTCTCCTCTGAGACTCGAGGCAAACTCTTAGCTGTGAGCCCCTATAAAAATCAAAAAGAAAATTCAACACTTCCAATTTACAATGGCACAAAGGAAACATTCCCATTCTAAAAGATATGTATAGGATAGAAAAGAATTGGATCAAAGCAAGAGTGAAACCCAGCAGGGCAAACATTAAATCCTACAGCTCCAGGTCCAGCACCAGGGGTGGGTTGTGCAGAGATGTATACACTCAAATGCCTGCAGAGCCCCACCCCTATGGCATTGCCAGTTGTAGAACTCATTGCCTTTCTCCTGGGCTGGCTCTGTTCATTGTCTATGGCCTTCCTCAGCAAACATTCCACCTTTCTGGAATCTTCAACTTTTGGGGTCTCCACTGCACTTTCAGCTTTATCCTCACAGTTTCATAGACTGCCCTCTCATGGGCACACTGCCTAGCATCCCAGGCCTACTGAAATCTGAGAGAAGTCTTCCTGACTCCATAAATCTTACATTCTGCATGCCTGGAAAACCATTCAAGATGCCAAGGTCTGCTACCAGATCAAGCAGTAGCTGGGCTGCCTTGCATCATGCCTGTAGAAGTTTTCAAGTGCATGGATGCCTGAGCACTGTGGATTGAATTCCAAGGAAACAATTCCCCAGGCAGCGGTTCATAGGAAGGGTGCCCCAAGGCTCCCTTCTCAGTCTTTCACTTTTGCACCCTTGAGCTTCTTGCTGGTTCCTGAAATGCTCATAAGGCATCTCTCCTATTGTCCTAACTCAAAGTACTTGGTTTCTTTTTTAGTGCTAATCTTTTTAGAAACCAAGCTCTTCTGTGTTTCATCTTTTCTTCCTCTCTGGCAAAACTGAAAACTTTTTAAATGGGCTTTTTGCTCTTGACTCTTGCTGAAAACTGCAAGCAATACCCATCTACAGCTTGAACACTGAGTGACCTTGAAATTTCCCCCACCAGATTAATTAGTTCACTGCCTTTAATCTTAGTCTCCCACAGTCTCAAGACATGAGTAAAATGTGAACAAATTTTTTTCAGAGCATAACATACATGGCTTCCAGTCCAACTGCCAATGTCACTCCTTGTTCCCAGCTGAAACCTTTTGAGCCTGGTCTTTACTGTCTGAATTCCTATCAGCGTTCTGTTCTTCTGAGCTCTGACCAAAATCTCCTATCACTCTTGACTTACAGTATTCTACAGCTTCTCTAGTTGGCTTCTCCAAAACTTTCCAAACTCCTCTAATGAACCAATTCTCAAAACTTCTAAACCATATGGTCATATACATTCCTGGGAATGACCCCACTTCTTTGGTACCAAATATATCTTAGTCACTTTCTCATCATTGAGCCACAATACCTGACACACACAACTTAAAGGAGCTGAAGATTATTTGGGCACAGGGTTACAGAAATCTCAGTCCTTGCATAGTTGACCAGCTCCAAGCCAGGTATGGCAAGGTGAGAAAGCCTAGGCAGTAGAAATCTGCTCACATCAAAGAAGCTAGGAAGCAGAGAATGAGGGGAGGAAGTGGGAGAAACACTCTTTCAAGTTACAACCCTAGTGACCCACATCTTTTGACCAGGCTCAACTACTTAACAGCAAGTCAGCTATAGCACCTTGCTGATTCAATCACCTTCCAAAAGCATTGCCTCTGAGTGCATGAGAGTTTTGGGGGTCATTCTTATCCAAACCATAATAGAGCATTTACCTTGAAAAGTGTGGACTACTGTACTCTCACGTATGGGATCCTCACTAACCGTGAGCAAAGACTGTGCTTTCCAGGGTTGGCTAGTTCTTAGAAATAGCAAACAACTGTCCTGTGAGTCCATCTTTGGTATATAAACCAACAAGTACCAACCATATTCTCATCCTCCTCCTATAATCAGTATCATATGCTCTCCCTCTGTTCTGAATCACCCCAGGACTAGACCCCAGACAACTAGGAACTCCCCTTATAGCTCACAGCTCACTAAAGTGGTTCAAACTGTTCAACCCTAAATCTGCTCAGCTGCTAACCCTACCTCAACCATTTTCTTTCTCAGAAACCACAATAGTGGTGGGATGTATTTCAGTTGTAGACCGTTTGCCCAGCATGTATGAAGCCATGGTTCCATCTCCAGTCCTGTAAAACAAACAAACAATACACAATAAAGGCTTCTCCCTCTATCCCTCTACTTCCTGGATAATGCTGGTGTTTCCTGTGTGGCCCTTCAGTGTGTGGCATGCTCTGCTCTTGCGAACTCTAGGCAATAAGTTATCATCTAAAAATAATTTTATTTTTAATTGACAAATAATATTGCATATATTTATGCGGTACAATATGATGTTAATGATATATGTATACTTTCATTTATTTATTTATTTTTTTGGTTCCAGGAATTGAACTCAGGACCTTGCACTTGCTGGGCAGGCACTGTGCTGCTGAGCTATATCCCTGGCTATGCATACATTGAAGAATGATTAAATCAAGTTTTCAGTGGCTGATGTCTCCTAATCTTTTGTGTCACTATAAGTTAATAATAATAAAAACTTCATTTTATTTTTAATTTTTAAGCTTAACTGGTGCATTAAAGTTATACATGTTTATGGCTTACCATGTGATTTTTTTTCTTTTTTTTGTGGGTACTGGGGTTCAACCTCAGGACCTTGCGCGCCAGCAGGTGCCCATGCCGATGAGCGACATCACCGGCCCTTTTTTTCGTATGTGGGTTACGGGAGTCAAGCTCAGGATGTCACGCTTGCCAGGCAGGCGCTTATGTCACTGAGCTATCTCACTGGCCCCCCCATGTGATGTTTTAAAAGGTGTACATGGTGTTCATTATAAAACCAACATGTGGGTGAACTTGAATTTCCTTAAGTGGAGACAGTCAGTGATGACTAATGATAACTTAGGAAGATTATCACAATCTTGTCAATATTTTCACTGTTGAATTGGGTAAAAATGTACAAAGGATATAAAGATTATGGATGAAAATTTCGGATATGTTAGATGACAGTGTCATATTTTTAAAAGGATCTTGAGATCTTAAATTTATCACTAATAAAAGTGAAAGAAGTTGTAAAACGGTAAATGTGATGAATTCCATTAAGAGATCAATTGCTTAATAGTAGCTTAAATGCAGGTCATGTGAAAACATGGTAGAGTTGTAGGAAACTTGGTGCCTATAATAGTGCAACTGAAATGTGAGGTTCAATATGGCTGGTATTAGAGTCCAGGGCAATGGAGCACAGGGTTCTACGTGTATCAGACAGAAAAGGCTAGATCCAGTGTGAT
Organism: Erethizon dorsatum; assembly: GCA_028451465.1. Lineage (NCBI taxonomy): Eukaryota > Metazoa > Chordata > Mammalia > Rodentia > Erethizontidae > Erethizon > Erethizon dorsatum. The sequence goes on from CM051828.1 coordinate 54,005,657, forward strand.
CGATGCTTTTGGAGAGAACACCTTAGGAATTGGAATGTATCCATAAATGAATGACCAGATTTATGGATTGGATGCTATCAACAAATGTGGACCACTCCAAAATTTTAAGGGTTACATATTTATTCTGGTTAGGTACAAGGCCCAGAACTGACCCGCTGAAAAATTCATAGAGAAGTAGATTTTACCTTTATATGAGGAAAACTTTCTAATAATGAGTACTGTTAAAAAATGAAATAAGTTTTATTAAATCGTAGGAAGTATTCAAACAAGATAAATAATCACTAGTTAGAGATGATGAAAGCAAAGTTTCTACATTAGGTGGATGGTTAGCCTTGATCATTTTAAAGATATTTTCTAACTCTAACATTGAAAGCAATTGGATTTTTTAACCCCCTTGAGCCCAAGTTTTCTTGTATATGAGCTGGTATGGACCTCATAGAGTTTTATTAGTATATCTTCATTCTTTTTGTTATAAAAATGTAAAAAAATTTGAATAACCAGATTATTTTTCTCCAACCATATTGATAATACTTATTTGATCAAAGAATCATATACTGTATTTGTAGGGCATCACAGAATAAATCAGATTTTGATCCTGAAACTGGTGTTAGAAATAAAATGGTTAATCTCCTCATTTCCACTCCTAGGATCCACAGCTCAGCCCGAGCGCTCTGCTTTATCCCATCCTTTAGTGCCATGTTCTGTAACCGTGACTGGGGGATTAGTTGTGCAGGGTGAGATGAACAAGGTGCTTTCTAATTTTCTTGCTAACTTCTTATTATGTGAGGATTTTGAAACTAAGCCTCAACTTCTTTTATAAATTTTTCTTCTTTGTTTCCAACAAATTATGCAAAAATTAAACTGGCTGTGTCTGTTTCACCATTGGGAAAATTGTAAATCTTTTCCCTTCAGTTTTTGATTTGACAAGGATTCTCTGTTAACTTGCAAATAAAGAAACAAAGAAGTGAATAAAACCTATACTCAAACTTAACAGCTTAGGAGGTATCAGATGAAATAGAATTTGGATGTGGAAGGCTCTGAATTTCATCCCTGTACTGAAAAAGGAAAGAAAGGAAAAAAAAAAAAAGAGAGAGGGAAGAAAGAAAGAAAAAGAGACATAGAATCTGGGAAAGTTTGTGACTGATTTTATTTTAAATGTATTAGCTCCCACAAACTCCACTATCACAAATTCTAAGTGAGATACTCTAATTTTGGACATTTGAAATGATATTGTTGACCCTATAGTATGCAAATATACATGTTAATAAAATTTCTGAGCAAAGTGGGGCATAATGGCACATGCCTATAATCCCAGCACTTGGGAAGCTGAGGCAGGAGGATTGCTACAAGTCTGAGGCCACCCTGGGCGCTATGGAGCAAGACTCTGTCTCAAAAATCAAATCAAAACAAACAAATATGTGAGTGAAATTGGAGAAGCCTAGAATGTTTTATTGGCATTCTGGAGTTTTGTCCTAGTTCTCTAAGCCAGGGGAAAATGCCCTAAACTTATTTGGTCTGATAATGCTTCTCCATTAATATAGTTAGACACTAAAGTTAGTAAAACACCTAGTGAACATTTCCCGCTACTTGAATTCCTTGTGGTCTGTCATTGGAATGTCCTCTCTGGACCAACTCAAGATAGTAAATGTAGGTTACATTTAAACCTTTTATGAGACAATTTCTTTCCTAGATTGAATGGTACATGGAAGGATAGCCAAAGAAAATGATAAAGTCAGAATTATTGTGACTAAGAAGTCAGGAAAACCCTTATTTCTTGGCCTTTATTTTTCATATGAAAAGAAGTGGTCCATAAGTTGTATTGTTAAGTGGTTATGAACACATTGGCCTGTCCCATATTTATTAGTAAACAGGAAAATTCCTTATCCCTCATTTTAAATTACCAATTCATTCAGGATAGTCATCTGAAGGTGTTGGAAACTGATACATTTTGGACATGTATCAGTTGGTGTCAAGACACACAAAGTATATACCCCAGTTACCAATGTGTGAATATGATTTGTAAATTAATACCATTGTGAAATTCAAAATATGAAGGAGAAGAAGTACACTGAGAGGTTAGATTGATATCAGCTTAAAACAGGGATCTATTTTGCTTTTCTGTTACATCCCTTATTTTAAAAATGTACATTCACAATTTCCAAAGTTTTTAGTTGCATTAGCATTATACACCTATTTGCTGAAGCCATGGGTTTATAGTTATGAATAGAGGCAGTCTCAAAAGAAATCTGTTCTCAAATAGTGTCTGAAAGGATAGTTTAAACCAGCTATTCTAAAGACTTTCAGATCAACATTTATGAGAAATGCCTTTCAAAACTTAATTGTCTCATGACCAACAATTATGTATAGTTGGCTTAACTCATTTGCATAACCAAGGGTATATTTCTAACTAGTTTTGCATCTAATTTTAATTGGGCAAAATTGACTTAAGTGGTCAATTTTATCCCATTCTGTAGCTCTACATTCTTTAAATGTGACCAGTGAGATTAGGAGTTTTGGGTATGAAGTGAAAACTGTCACCAGGATGGCTTAAAATTAGCTATTTCAGGGGCCGGTGAGATGGCTCAGCGGCGTAAGCGCCTGCCTTGCAAGCGCGAGGGCCCGAGTTCGACTCCCGGAACCCACATACGAAAAAGGGGCCGGTGATATCGCTCAGTGGCACGGGTGCCTGTTGGCGCGCGAGGTCCTGAGGTCGTCCCCCTGGTACCCACAAAAAAAAAAAAAAAAAAATTAGCTATTTCATGGGTGACTCATTAAAGTTTTTTTAATGGCAATGGTAAGCAGTTTATAAGTCCCTTAATTTTTTTTCCAAGTTGAAATGATATCAGTGATATCTTCCAGGATGGAATTTCTGGATCCAGCTTTGAAGTAGGAACAGATATTTATTTTTTTATTTTTTATTTTTCTAGTACTGGAGATTGAATCCAGGGGCTTGCAAATGCTAAGCAAATGCTCTACCACTGAGCTACATTCTCAGATTCTTTAAAAATTTTGAAACAGGCTTGAGCTGTCCTGGAACTAGCAACCTCGAGCTATCCTGCCTCAGCTTTTCCAGCAGCTGGGAATATAGACATGTGCCATCACACAGGCCAGAACTCTGTTAACCCAAACTTGGAAACAACTTCTTGCTCTGTCTTCCAGTCTGACATGAATCTAATTATGTTTTTAATTTTATAAGATAATTCACACACACACACACACACACACATGCACACACACAAATGAACACACACCTCATATACTCTGGACTTTTGCCAGTAAATCTACCTTGCCATAACCTAAGGCTCTGTTTCAGGCAGAGAGGGATTCATCTATCCTTTCTCAGTTAGTGTTCCACAAAGTGTAGTCCCTAAGTCATCAGCATGGGGTCATTAAGAACTTCCTTAAAAATTTGAAGACCCTGGCCCCACTCTAGAAGGATGAAATCTACATTTCTCCAATAGAGCAAAGAGACCCACAGTCAAATGACCAGTGTCACCCCCTGAACTGAGAGACTGGGCTATCCACATTCCAAGTCCACTCACAACCAAGACTTTCCGTAGAACCATTTTCACTAATTGTGTTCTGGCATTAAGCCCTCAGAGATCTTGAAAGAAGTACATGTAGAGAAAACATTCAATTTTCTGGGGCTCTATAGCCCTCATACAATATCTAACTTCCTGCTTTCATCCCTGAATGTGCACTGTCCCTTGCATGGGCGGGAGCAATTGTCATGCTTGATTTCTTTCTTTGGCCAAGGTTGTCCCCATACTGCCTCACTGGGTCTCCAGAGTCTCAGCTCCCTTTTCAGTCATCGAGGAAATGCAACATTGCTGTAGCTATTGTAGGAACATTCTTCCACTTTGCTCAATGTGTAGTACATGATTCATTGTCACCTGGGATAATTTTCCTTAGGTCTCACAACTCCTGATAGCCATTGCATCTTCAGTAAATAACATTTGGTCCATCTTAAGGGCAAAAGGACCAGACTTTCCCTAACTGTGCTTTTAACTTTGCTTTAGTACTTAGGCAATTTGGCATTAAATGCACAGCCTACTTTTAACAATAAACTACGTAGGCCATTATGGGATATATTTCTATGTACTGATTTCCTTTCTTTTTATCTGATTATGTAATACCAATTCTTCATTTACTATGAATTTTAAATTCTAGGTATTTTTGCAGAAGAATTGAAAACATCATACCACAGCAATATATGTGCACCCATGGTTACACCAGCACAGTTTGTAGTAGTTAAGTCTTGGAAACAACCCAAATGCCCATCAACCGAGGAATGGATTAAAAAGATGTGGGTTTTTTTTTTTTTTATACAATGGAGTACTACTCAGTCATACAGAAGGATAAACTTGAGACATTTCTAGGTAAATGGGCGCACTTTGAGACCATACTCAAGTGAAAAAAATTGGACACACATATAAATATCGCATTGTCTCCCTGGTGTGAGAAACTGAAAGAGTAAATAAGGACCAAAATGTGCAACAGATGTTGTGAAATAGGAAGAAATTATTCAAAAGGAAAGAGGAACTAGGGAGGGGGAAGGGGCAAAGGAATGAAGGGAAAAGAAAAAAATGAGAAAAGAAAGATAAAATGGAAGCAAAACTTGGTACATTATGAGGGGAAGAGGTGTTGAAGGGAGGGGAGGGGATTGGGAATAAAAGAAGAATCAAGATGTATCATGTACAGGTACAAATTCCCTATGATGAACATGATCATTATATATATCTAAATTGTACCAATAAACTTAATAAAAATTTGTAGAATAAAATCTTAATTGCTTTATATATACTTTAAAGTAGCTCCAAATCCTTTAGGAATAAAGATATAAATTCAATAACAAATAAAAAAAAGCATGTAAAATTTTAAATTTTTTGTACTCAATGTGTTCTGCACATAATAATCATTTACTAAATCTTTGCCAAATCAATGAGCAGTGAGTTGTGGAAAGTGTGTAAAAAAATCTGGACATATGTCATTTTAGTAGAGAGCAAAAAATAGCCATATCTGCCTCAAAGTTTCTGCTTTGATGGGGTTCTTAGATTTCTCCCTGTCTCTTCCCTTTGGCTGTTTTATTTTCTGTTCTGTGCTAACCAAAAATGGAGCTCCGTTTCTTTGGCTGATTTCTTTGTGATGTACTTACGTGTGGCAGATTTTAGCCTCGGTTTGAAGAAGATGGGACGATTTATTGGCAGAATCTCAAACCATTTAACATTGCTCGGTGGACTATCCTGTCCTTAAATGTCCTGTCACCTTGGCACAGGCCACTGCCCACTTTCTTCAACAGGCGCCAGCCTTGTGACCCAGCCCATCTCCCTTTCTCCACCCAGTGGCCATGCAGCCCAGAAAGTTAGTGTGTGGTACTGTGAAAGATGGCCCCTATTTGTAAGCATGGAGAATTTTAAGGTAATAAACTTTAAGATCATCAACTTGCAGATCAATTGATCTTGCCTGAAAATGTTGCTGTGGTCCAGATGTTTTTCTGATTCCCCTTTTATAACAAATGCTTCCCTTTACTACTTTCCAGAAGAAAGGCATACCATACCTCATCCTGAATTTTACCGTAGTATCTTGCTCTGCGATGTTAAAACCTTCACACAGAGGAATCTTTTGAAGCGGCGATGTGAACCTAAGACAGTGACAGGCTCTTGTGTGTGGTTAGCAAATCTTTATGTCTGGTGGGTTCCTAATTCTTGACTAGTAATAAAATTGAAGGAGAACCTGATCAAGTTTTCACCTGATAGATCATTTAAAAATGAGAACACATAATTATGGTGCATTTTGGGAAGTATAACTCAAAAAGAATTCAGCAACTGAGTGACATTGTTTTGCTAGAATGTCTTGATTCTCATCTACTCATTTAGGAGAATAAGAATTTTCAGCATATTCATCTATAGAAGTCAGGATATATTTAATGTCACACCCTCTGTCATTTTAGCATTGTCATAATTGCCTATGGGTAAAGGAACTGACTGGTAAAAGAATGGAGCAAAATCTATGAAGATAAACATTTCTAATTTTTTTACCTCTAATGTAATATATTCTATTATTATTTAATTTTCTTCTTTAATATGGTTACTTTTCACTGGGAAACAAAAATACTTTAAGAATACTATTATTATTTCTAATACTACTAATAATAATATTATTTCTTCTACCCAGATGGTTCAATAAAGACTTAAAAAGATTAAGGAATTTTTCTGAAATATTGCAAGGGAAGAAAGAGGAAGAATTCTCAAGTCCTCATTCGGGGGTGATTAAAGAGTACTTTATGATTACAGGTGTGAGATGAGGTAAATAACTTGAAGATCAGCACAATATTTTATAATTTATTAAAATAGCCTGCCAAATGACAAGTTCTTTATTTTGACAGAGGCCTGATCAAATTCATCCTTGCTTAACAGCTCTGGTGGATCAATCATTAAGGTCTGTTGATAAATGATGATACAGCTGTTCAAAAGAGACCTATGCAGCTTTTGAAAAAGTCAAGATGACCTGAATATCTCTATATGCATTTAAAGGTATACTGTTAAGTGAAAAGTTTAAGTATCAGAAGAATATTTAAAGCACGATCCTATTTGTATATGATCTCATTATGTTCATACACAGAAATTTTGGGGATTATAAGAAGTCATTTATCCCTAGGAAGCAGATTTGGGAGATGTAGGGAAATTAAGAAAGGAAGGACTTTTTTCCTTTGAATCCTTCTGTACTATAAATATTTTTTTAAAATTATAAGTAAGATCTAAAAGGGAACAGAATCCAGGTAAAAAAATAAATCCATCTTGAAAGAACAGAAACAAATATCATTGATGGAGTGTTTGTCTATTTGATCTCTACCTGGGCTCCTTTTTCTGCTTTTCCTCCCATACTTATTAGCTCATTTCTCAAAGCACAACTCAACCTTGACGTCTTCTGTGACATTTCCCTCACCCTCAGAAGCCGAATCACTCACTTCTTTTCTTGTTTACATGGCATTTTGAAAATGTTTCATTTTTAAATCACTCTTTCTTTGTTTCTGTGTTTCTCTCTTTCAGATAATTGCTCACCTTTACGGCATACAATGAGATGTTCCAGTACATTTAAACACTGTATATTGATCAATTCAGGATATTTAGGCTATCATTTAAAACATGGATTATTTCCTTAAGATAACAAAAATTATGACTACCATATGATTCACCAACCCCACTACTGTATGTAGTATATATATGAGATCATTTTGCAAATATTTCTATGACAATTTTTTCACGTTATACAATCAAACTTTTCCTTTTTCTGTTTGCATTTAGTGAACAGGGCCCATGTTCTTACATTTTTAGTAACTGCCAGTAGCTATAACCTAGAAAGTCTACAACCCCCTAAAATTATGAATTAAATGTAATTTGGATGAACTGTGAGAATTCAAAATTTATCCAAGCATAAATAACCTTAGCGTGAAATGTGCCACAGCAGCTGTGTTTGTATGGTGAGGATGAACCAGAACTCTCCTTGGTAATGCAAGCAAGGACCATGTTCCAGAACCTCGTATTTAAGGGTATAATTTATATCCAAATCAAGTAAGCAAATATTTATTTATATATTTTTCTAAAAATACTTTGTATTTTGAAATAATTACAGATTCACAGGAAATTTCAATTTTACAATGGTAACATTGTGCACAAATACAGAACATGCCGCAGTCAGGAAAATGAAATAACAGAAGAGGCTTTCATTGCTTGCACTGGCTACCCTTCCCTACTGGAGCTCCAGTGTGGTGAGCAGGTCCACACTGCAGTGGGAAACCTGGCAACACTGCAGGCAGGATTGCAGGAGGCAGGAGGGACATGATGACACTACTTAGTTAGAGTAGACACTGTTACGGGGACATGCTTTGCAGATTCAGACAATGCTTTGAATCTTGTTGAGGCCTCTGGTGACATTCTCACAGGATTAAATAACTCAGGGGCCAGAAGCTTTGATGTCCCAGAGGAACAACAAATATTGGCTCCATGATGGTCCCATCTAGACAGTGGGAAATCTTTGTCTTTGAGAAGGTTGGACTGGAAAATGCAGTGATGCCATCTCTATTTCTCTACCCTTGAGATATAATTCATATACTACAAAATTCACTCTTTTAAAAACCAAAACTCAGTGGCTTTTAATATAGTCTCAGAGATGTGCAATGATTACCATTGTCTAATCTTGAGTACTTTTTATTGCCCCTCCCAGAAAAGCCCAAGCCCATTAGCAATCAACTCCCATGCCTCCCTCCTTCCAGCTGCTGGCAAATTTCTATCCCTATAGATTTGTATATTTTGAACATTTCATATAGATGGAATCATATTATATAAGACCGTTAGTGTCTGCCGTCTCTCATTTGGCATAATTTTTTGAGGTTCTTTCAAATCGTAACATCTATTGGTACTTTATTTCTTCCTTTGGTACTTCAATAATATTCCGCAGTATGTGTATGCCACAATTTGTTAATCATTCATCATTTGATGGACATTCAGGTTATTTCCACTTTTTGACTATTAGGAATAATGCTGCTATTAACACTTATGAACAAGTTTTCTATGTGTTATTGACAGCTCATTTCAGTGGAACCATGCAGATGGCTACAGAAGACTCATTCTAATTTGTCTGGCTAGTCCAGAAGCATTGGGAATAAGAAATAAAAGAATCTCTGTTTACTTATGTATGCACGAGGGATGTAAAGAGAAAACATTTGCCCATTTCATCTACATAATTTGAAATCACCTTTAGAAATTTAGTTCAAAGGTATTGCCAGTTGATTACGTCTTTATCGTCATAGCTATATCAAAACTGTATTTCAGAAATGTTCCCCATATATGAAACTCTTATCATTTGACATCGACCTGTTCACTAGCCTAGAGGTTCCCAAACTGTGTGCTGAGATGCCTTTGGGTACTGTCTGATAATTACCAGAATGTGGCAGGATATTTAATATTTTTGAGTTCAGAGTACTCAAAATGAGCTTCTGCTAGTTAAGGGTAGACTACAGTTCAGCATTAGATAGTGCTACGTTCCGTTGAAGTAATATTATTTCAAAGCTGGGATTCTGACAATAGCTCTGATGAACAGCAAGTACTGCATGAAAATCTGTGTGGACCTGGAAGTGAGAACGGCAGTGTCGACTGTGACTGAGATGCTGGAGAAGTGAGTGCCCACTTGGTATACGGCTTCAAAATAAATCATTATGGCAATCGCATAAGGAAATAATTTTTTTTCTTTTTTGGAATTTAAAAGTTATTTGAACCTAATTACTTAGTAAATAAAAAATTTAGGTATTTTTTTTGTCTCCTCTGAACAAATTGCTGAGACACAAGGACTGTGATAAATTAAGATCTTTGGGAAAATTTGCTCTTCTCATATTAAAAATAATTTATCATATTACCACACTGAGCCACAGTTATTTCAAAAACAAATCCCATCCTTTCATAAGTCCACATCCTTGCATGTGCCTCTTTGAGAGTTCTCTTTTAGAAGACTCAAATATCCCCTTTTCCAGGAAGCTTTCCTGGACCTTCTCAGTTATAATTGGTTGCTGAATCTTCAGTATTCTCACATTTGTTCTTCCACTCTCCACTCACCACACTGCGCTGTGACTTATCTAGATTCCTCCATTTCTCCCATTGTAATTCCATAACCACAGAAGCCACACCTTAGCACTTTTGTATCCCCAGGGCTGGGGCTGGTCCATTGTGATTGACGGAGTAACTGAGTGAATGAACTGAGTGATAGTAGGAGCTGTCTGTTAGGCTCCCTACCATCTCTCCTTTAGGATTTACTTTTTCTACAGGAAGTAATTTACTATGGTAATACTGGAAAGCTTTGCAAATAATCATGATCCCAGCATCAATAAAGCAGTATAATCAATCAGAGAGGCCATTTGAATACAAATTGTGACCATTTCAAAGACAATTTCCTGACCATCTCAAAATACGGAAAAGTTGTGCCAATCTAAGATCCCAATTTTAAATGATAGAGTTCAAGTTCAGCCTGAAGTGGGTTTAAATGAAATGAAATTGATAGCAGATGAAAGCTCAACAGGTTCCAGAGTAATTGTATGCTTGTTATGATGTTCTCACTAATTGGAGCACCAGCTCAATGAACCTTGGCTTCTGGAACTGCTCCTGGGGTAGCTAGCAGACACATCTGTTTGGTACCAATCTACATATTTGCTCGTTTGCCAGAAATGTAAAGTGGAGCCCTGAATTAGTTTCAGTTCACTTAATCACTCCCAAGCTGCAGAATCAGCTGAATAAATCGTAATGTTTCTCCCTCCCCACAAAAAGCCACAATTCTTCCATAAGGGAACATTCTGAAAAGGAGATTTCAAAGCAGAGTGTTGAGAATGATGATGTACAGAGGAGGATGCAGTTTTTTTTTTTTTTTTTTTTGTGGGTACCGGGGGGGTTGATCTCAGGACCTCGCGCGCCAGGAGGCGCCCGTGCCGCTGAGCGATATCACCAGCCCCTTTTTTGTATGTGGGTTCCGGGAGTCGAACTCGGACCCTCGCGCTTGCCGGGCAGGCGCTAAAGCCGCTGAGGCATCTCACCGGCCCAGAGGATGCAGTTTTGATGAGCGTGTGTCACTCTCACCTATGTAAATAGGAGCTGGTGCTCACACCAAAGAGGAAACTAATAAGAAGAAGCTCTTGAGAAGCTCTTATGTTCAATTGAGCACAAACTTGTATTTTCTTAAAAGTAGTCACCTTTAACTCGCAGTTCATTCCCTTTGGCAGTGTGTGCATTAATAAATAAGTATTTGCTACAGGGTTTCAAAAATTGTACTTCTAATGGAATTAAAGATTAACCTTCATTAATCCCTGTGGTATTCTCTCTAAAATAACTTCAGTCATAGTACTTTAATGCCATGTTTGTCTTATTTTGTTATGGTTCTTATGTTATAGTAATCCTCTCATCCTTTAAATTAGCATAAAGTAATTTCATATTTATATTCTATTTGGAGGATTCAGGTTATTTTCAAATGTTCTACAAAAATAAATTGATCAGTCCACGCTGCGGAGATGAACTCTGTTATGAAGGAAGGCTTCACTTCCTCTTTGAAACATCAATCGAAACAATGGCTCATTGTTCCTCTTGGTTAATATTTATGTCATCTTTATTTAAGAGCATAAGGAATACCGAGTGACTGAGTTATCTTTTTGGATAGAATTCATTTATGGGAAATGTCATCACTCTGCTACCTCATCTCTACCAGCCTTGGCAGACTCTGGAATCTCCTCCCCTGCCAAGGCTCCTGACTGTTTCCTTGAACTGGCATTCGTCTATCAAATATTGATTGGACCCCTAATATGTGCAGATATGTTACTAGGTACTGACTTTTTAGCACAATATGCCTCTCTTGTCCCTGCCCTGAGTTCACAGTCTAATGGGAAATAGAAGCAACTTAACCAGTAAAAATCAGGATGGTTATACAATGATGATATACTTGAAATGAAATTCTGGGAAGGAAATAATTTCTGGAGACAAATGTAGTGCTGGTAGTCAGGGAAGGCTTTTCTCAGAAGGTCCCACTCAAGATGATGTTAATGAGAGGGCACCAGTCAGCCTTGATGGACTTGGGGAACAGCAGCACAGGTAGAGGGAACAGTAGTGCAAGGATCCTGGTTATGGAATAATGTAAACTGACCGCCCCGCACCTCTCACCTCAGCCCTGGATCCTATCCATGTTCCCTTACCTTGTCTCCCAGTCATCTTTCACGTAGGTAAATTGACTAAAGATTCCATTTGGTAGGTCCCTGCGTGCATCCAAAGAGCCAGACTTACTCTGTACCCGAAAGGCAAAGGTCTTAACAAATTGCACGAGCTATGGGTTAGAGCCATGAAAACTAAAAACTTGGCACTTTTCTAGAAGTCCATTAGGGTAAGGTCTGTGTTTAATCAGTGAATTCTGCAAAACGTATAGACCTCTAAGGTATCTCTTGTTCTGCCATTCTGTGAGGTCTACTTGTACATCCATAAGGTTTTATGCCAATATGAATAGTTGTTGTGCCATCTGGTTTGTCCCCATGTAGGCAGGTGTCTGACATGTTGCTAATCTCTTGAATTCATTTTAGGTTACAGGAGATCTAAGTGAAGGCAGACCATTTTGACTGCTGTGTTCTTAGCATGTGGCCTGCAGGGCATCTCCATGGCCATGGGGACCTCCTAGGTCCTGGATTTTTCTACTCAGAAAGGATTTATTTATTTATTTTTGGTACCAGAAATCAAACCTATGGCCATTTAAAAGAGGCAGAATGAACACCAACAGTGACAATGCATGTCTTCCTGGGGTAAGAAACAGAGAAAACACACAGAATAACTTTGCCTTTTGGAAGGAGGGCTGGTGACAGGGCTGCTGATACTTTCCTTGTAAGCCTGGATAATTACCACTGTTGTTCAAGACTCAGCCCAAATGATTTTCTAGGAAATTTTGTCTAATCACACTTGATTCTGAGCCCCAAGTGTTCCATGGAATTGCACAACCTCTGTGAACTCACAGTATTTCCTTCTTGTTCACCCCAGTAAATTGAAGTGTATCTGACTATAAACCTATGTACTTAATTGGATTGTGAACTTGTCTGTTTTGTTCATTTAGCTATCTCTATAGTACTTGTTCAAAAAGTTCTTGTAAATGGATGAATGAATGGATGTGTAGATGGATGGATCGGTAAATAAATGATGTATAATAAATAGAGCTCTACCGAAGTCATATCTAAAGTGCTGAATGCAAACTATAGTAGTGACAGCAGACTCCTGACACATTGTGACAACTGGAGGGGGACAAAGAGGAGAAGAGAGGGGAGGCTTTCACAGCAGAAGCCCTGACAACAAAGAAATAACTATCACCCATTTAGGATTGCTAATCTTCCATCCAGAGAAACATTTTATTTTCCTCTCCTTTCTGAAATAAAAGGCAGAAGGTGGAGTGACTAAGATGTTTTGATGAAATTATCTTATTACTTAATGGGTTAGCCTTCATATTTTTTGTTGCTGTAACATCTGTCCAAAATGTGTGTTTCAGCCTCTGTGAGCTTGTGACTTAGTAAGTACAATATTCTGAACAAAATGGAATCTCTTTTTGAAGGTTGAAGCTATTGTAATGCCCTGAGGCCATAATAGTGTCTATACTTCCGCTCTGGTTTCTTTTGGAAAATGCATACAAAATACAGCCAAGTCTGTACTGACCCCAGGGCATGACCGGCACAGTCATTCTTTGAATAAATCTTAAAATAATTTGGTTTCCTTATGACCCATGCTTTTGCCTCAAAAGTCATAAGCTATAAAGAATTCTGATAGGTTTATGCTTCTGGTTAATCAAGGCTTACTGTCTGCTTTAAACTTAGTGCCAAGTGACACCCACTGATCATTCTTTGGAGCATCACGGGCAGCAAAGAAATCAAATTCATCACCAAGCGACAGCTGCACTCATCCCAGAAGAGAGTCAATTCATAATCCTCTCATTTTATTTATTTTGTTACCTCCATCAGGGAATCTTCCAGGCTGATGCCATTAGTAGGCAGGGCATGACCTCTACACTACAATATTTTCTCTGTTGGTGTGCTTAATAAGAGTTTCAGAAAAATGAATATAAAGGGACCAGGATGTATAATCCCTGCTTTTCTAGAATGTTTTCTGTGACAACTGGACGATGAATGCTGATGAGTATTGGCTGCTTCCTTAATCAAGCTTCATGTTTGGAGGGCGGGTGTGTTTTGCAGCTGCTGTCTAGACTACTCTTTGTGTCACTAAAACCATCAGGATGATCACAAATAATCAGAGAAAAAATTGAAAGTACTATCAGATGCATTACCTTTATCTATTTACAGTAGTACTAACAGCATGGCTTAACAAAACACTCGTGGGACACATTGCACCTTAATAATGTGTCAGTGGCAATAGCTGCAAAGGGTTTCTGGGATGTCACTTAAGTCACAGATGTGGACATGTTCTTATGAATTAAATTATAATGAAACATTTCTTTTGAATATGCAGCATGTAGTGGAAACTGGCTTCATTTGATACTCATTATATTTTTTATGGAAATAAAACAAAATTTCATAACAAAATAATAGAACAAAAATACATTGAGTATTGTTATCTTTAAAGTAGTTAATCAGTGTACAACATATGGGCTTATAAAATTCTCCAAATGATATTAGCATGAACCTTTCTTTTCAATGAACAGAGAGAAACTAGTAGTATAACTATACGATACTTACACATATGAGTCTGATTTATTTCACTTATGAGTATGGTCTCTAGTTGCATTCATTTACCTAGAAAAGTCTCAAGTTTATCCTTTATGGCTGGATAATCATTATTTTTGATACCATCCATATCTGAAGACAAAAAGACCTGCATTAAGAGTTTAATGACTGGGGATTTTGGCAAGGTTACTAACCATACTAAACTTCGGAACCTGCCTCAAAGTGTTGTTGGGGTGATAAACCTGGAGAGGAAGTTTGTCACAGGCCAGAAAGCTAGTCTTCATGTTTCATTGACTAACACTAGATAAACTGCCTAAATTTTGGAGTTCAATTTTCCTTATTTATTAAATATGGAGACCAATATAGTTCTCATAGGACTATTGTGAAGGATGATGCAAATCAAATTCCTTAACTCAATCAGTAACTATTGAGTAATAAAAATGATGTGAAAGTACTCTGTCAATATTAGTTATTATTAACAAAATTTAGCAATCAAAGGATTTGTCTTCCCACTGTGAACAGCTATAAAACTAGGCACAAAATATCAAGTGAGTCTTTTCAGCCATGGACAATAGACAGCTCTACCTGGTATCCAATATCTAAAAACTGTGGTTTAACATGTTTTGTTCAATTTCTAGTCTCAGGCAGGAGTATAAATCCAGTCCATGTTGCTTTATGTGGCTCCAAATGGAGTTCTGCCTGTGGTTTGTAATGGATTAAACTAAATGAATAATAGTAGGTGTAGTTTAAAAGCTAATGCAGGAATAAAGTGGAATACTAAAAAGTGTTTGATTTAACCAAGTGAAAATAGGAGAAGATAAACAGGAAAAAACATGAAACAATAGAAAATAAGTAAAAAGATGATGAATTAAAACTCAACCATTTCAATAATTGTATTAAATGTAAATGGGCCAATATTCCACTTAAAGACAAAATGGATGAAAGCCAAGAGTAGAGTAGTCATGACAATGCTTTACCAGCCCCACTACAAGGAAGTACTTTTTGCCCTAACCAGCAAATCTGTTTGCACTCAGGCTGCAGAGAATCACCTTACCTAAAGCATACCCTTCCCAGTGTGGTCCATGTCCAGTTACTACATGGCTTTAAAGACCTGGCCATGTCAGATCAGTGTGGATAACTTTGACAGACCACATATGTTCCTGAGTTCCCCTTAGGGTGGATTAAGGCTTTTGGAGAACCTAACCTATAACAAATATTTAATTATATATTGTCCGTAGAGAAGGCCTTTAAATGTAAAGATGCAGATTAGAAGTAAAAGAATAATAAAAAATACACCATGCAAATAGTAAACTTAAGAAAACTGATGTGACTGTAGTCATATCAGACAAGCTAGAATTCAAGAGAAAGAAGGTTACCTAAGAAAAAAAGAACTGTTTTAAATGATTGAAAGGGTGAATCAAATAGGAAATCACGAACATTCTAAATATGTATGCATCGAATAATAATGTTTCAAACTATATGAAGAAAACTGACATGAAGGAAGCAATGGACATCTCCACAATCATACGGTAGTTGGAGGGCTTAACAATGCTTTCTGGAAGAATTGGGAAAAACACCAATAAGAATTTAAAAGATCTGAAAGCAATATTAATCAGCTTGTCCAAGTTTTTATTTATGGAACACTTTAACAACAGCAAAACACAATTTTTTTCAAGTGTTCATGGAATGTTTACTAAGATATATGCTAACTCATAATACAATCTTAAAAGTCTGAAATCTTGCAGAGTATGTATTCTGACTACAACAGAATTTAACTGGAAGCCAATAACAATATGATATCTTCAAAATTTCTGAAATATTTGGAAATTTAATAGCACATTTTAAAATACCTCATTGGTAAAGAAGAAATCACAAGGGAAATAAAAGAATATTTTCAGCTAAATGATGAATCAAAACACACATTGCAAAATTTATTTGATGTGACTAAAGCAATGGTTATAGTAAAATTGAGAAACTGAAAGAGTAAATAAGGACCAAAATGTACAATAGATATTATGAAATGGGAAGAAATTGTTCAAAAGGAAAGGGAAACTGGGGTGGAGGGAGGGGGAAAGGAAAGAAGGGAAAATGAAAAAGAACCAAAAACAAAAAAAGGATAAAATGGAAACAAAGTTTTATAAATAGGGAAGAGAAGATGGGTCAAAGGGAGGAGGGGGGGTTGGACAAAAAAGAGGAATCAAAATATATCATGTAGGGGTACAAATTCCCTATGATGAATATGATCATTATGTATATCTAAAATGTACCAATAAACTTAGTTAAAAAAAGAACAAAGATCTAAAACCAATCACTAAATTACAGAAAATAAAACACATAAAATCGACAAACCAGTAAGTTCTTTGAAAAGATTAATGCAATTGATATGCTCCAATCAAGACTTCTAAGGAGAAGAGAGGAAACACAAATCAACCATAAATAGGAATGAGAGATAGGATATTACTGTGGAGCATACAGATATTAATTGGATGCTATGTTTGTGTCCCCTCCAAATTCACGCTGAAATTTAATGCCTATTCAACTATACTAAGAGATGAGGCTTTTAGATGACTATTAGGCCACCAGGGGGCTCTGCCCTCGTGAACAGATTAGTGTCTTATAAAATAGCTCAAGGTGGCAAATTTGCTGCTTCTGTCCCTTCTGCCAAGTAAAGACACTGTTCTTCTCCTTTGGAGGATACAACAATAAGGTGCCATATTGGAAACAGAGAGTAGATCTTATCAGACTACTGAACCTGATAGTGCCTTGACCTTGAATTTACTAGTCTCTAGAATTGTGAGAAATAAATTTCTATTTATAAATTATTTAATCTCAGATACTTTGTTATAGAAATACAAATAGACTAAGATATTGGAGAATGAGGAAATATTTTTAAAAACATTTTAACTCACATAAAATGGACCTGAAAGACATGAAATACCAAAGCTTATCAAGAAAAAATAGAAAATTTAATAAGTAGCTTTGTAGATACTAAATATACTGAATCATAATCACAATCTTCCCACAAAGAAAATTTCAGGCCCAGTGCCTTTACTGGTGAAATTTATCAATTGATAAAGGTGAAATAAAAATATAAATATTATACAATATTCTTAAAAGAAAACACACCCTAACTCATTTTATAAGCCAGTATAAACTTGATGTTGACCTGTAGCTGTGGTGACTGGCAGGAAGAGGGTCCGAGATGGGCTCCCGCTCCTGCCATTGATGGGATTCAGGGACCAGAGACCAGAGGGAATGCCACCAACACAGTAGGACTCTGGCTAGAGCACACATGATGGACAGGTGGGACTAGTGGTGTGGAAAAGTCCGAACCAACAGTAACAGTACAAGCTAGCGGGTGGTAAGTTAGGTGAACCAGCTTTGTGCTTGGGGACAAAGACATGAGGAATAGAAGTGGGCAGATAGGACCACCCCCTTTTTTTCCCCCCTCTTTTTTTTCTTTTTTCTTTTTTCTTTTTTAAATGGCTGGGGAGAAGTCCAGCCACAGAAAACTAATTGTATCTCCCAAATCCAGTGACAAAGTTAAGACCCAAACCCAGCACAAATCCACCTGCAATTTTGGCTAGAATACACATTCTGAGATCAGACCTGGACCTACCGCAGAACTGGAGACACTAGAGGAATCTCACTACTTTTACTTTTCTCTGTCTGATGAGTTTTCCTCTTGGTAGTTCGCTGGGTTAGTGTGCTTTGTTTTGTTTTTTGTTGCTGTTGTTTTTTGTTTTTGTTTCCTTTTTCTTTTCTCTTTTCTCTCTGTTCTGTTTTGCCCTGTTTTGTTTTTCTTTCTGTATGTTTGTTGTTTTTTTTCCATGTGGTTTGTTATTTTTGCTTCCTGTTTTTTTCCCTCTCTTTTTCTTTTCTTTCTCTTTTCTACCTTCTTTTCTTATTCACAATTTAGATCTCTAAACTTTCCCTTTGTATTATTCTACTCATCCTCTTCCTCTCTTTTGTCAATTATCTTGCTTGATTTTATGAGACTTTCATGTGAGTAAACATCGTTCCTCTTTATGATTCACTTCAGTCCTCCTAGGCTTTCTCTTCTAATCCCTCCCTCTTTTTTTTTTTTTTGTGGGTACCGGGGGGACGACCTCAGGACCTCACGCGCCAACAGGCACCTGTGCCGCTGAGCGATATCACCGGCCCCTTTTTCGTATGTGGGTTCCGGGAGTCGAACTCGGGCCTTCGCGCTTGCAAGGCAGGTGCTTAAGCCGCTGAGCCGTCTCACCGGCCCTAATCCCTCCCTCTTGTATCCTACAATTACCCAAAACTTCAGTGATCATCCTATGCCCATCAAACTTGCTCCTACTATATTTAGTCTCACCCACCTCTCCATCGTACCGCCTGACCTTCTAAATTCCCCCCAACAGGGTAAAATCACTCTACAAAGTGGAAAAATGCTTCAAATAAATTCCTGGTATAAATTGGATTATATTATATAACTCTAGAACTTGCTCCTATGGTTAAAAATATGAGGTTAATAGTTACCACAGTTTGTCAATAGCCAGGCTGTGCTTGATTCTATTGTTATTGCTAACTGTACTACTTTAACCAGGATGCTGTTATAATCAGTTTTTCTCCCCCGTATGACAACACCATGATTGCAAGGGGTCATAACCGTTGTCACAGTCCAGTACCAAAGGAATGGGCTTTCAGTCCAATAGATAGCAGCTCCACATTCTTAATATATTGGGAAGGTAAGTTCTTGGGATAGACATAAAGATCAAGAACCACCTACATCTAGAAGACATCCCTGAGGAACAGACATCTCCTAGGAAAGCCTCGACACCAGTGATAAAGCTAATATAAGAAATCTACAAACATCAGCACAGAAAAAATAATAAAATAAAAATAGAAAATGAAAAGAGGAAGAAGCAAAATGCAACCCCAAACACTCAGCCCACACAGGACAAGTCCAGAGCACAAAGAGATAGAGGAAATCAGAAGCAAACAACTGGAACTCTCTGAAATGATAGCAGCAAAAGTGAAAAAAGAAATGGAAGAGGCCATAGAAAAAATAATATCTAAGGTGCAAAAAGAAATGACAATCAAAATGAAAGACATTAAAGCAGACACAGATAAAAAATAGAGGAGCTCAAGAAAGTGATGGAAACTATGAATACCAAACATAGACAAGAAATGGAATCAATGAAACATATCCAAACAGAAATCCAGGAGATTAAAAACTCCAGTGAATGTATATGCAACAGACTTAATGAAGGCAAGGATCGAATAACAGACCTAGAAGATAAGAATGTGACTAGTGACCAGGAAAAGAAAGATACCTTAAAAATAGCAAGTGAGCACAAAAAATCATTCCAATAGCTACAAGACAAAACAAAGAACGGCATAAGATTGATTGGAGCCAATGAGAAAGCTGGAGACAGCACAAAAGCCATTAAAAACCTCTTCACAGAAATGGCAGAAAACTTCCCAAACATAGATAGAGAATTTGACATACAAATAAATGAAGCATATATAACTCCAAATAGCCAAGACCAAAAGAAACCTATACCAAGGCATATAATAAGATTCCAGAAATACAACACAAGAACAAAATATTAAAAGCAGCCAGAGAAAAGAAACAAATCACCTATAAAGGAAAGCCCATCAGAATCACAGCAGACTTCTCAACACAAGCTCTCAAATAAAAGAGAGCTTGAGGTGAGGTATTTCAAGCCCTAAAAGCAAACAATCTTCAACCCAGATTGATGTACCCTGCAAAACTATCTTTCAAATTCAACAGAGATATAAGATACTTCCATGACAAAGAACAACTGAAGAAATTCATGACCACCAAACCAGCTCTACAGAATGCTCTGAAGGATATATTAGAAAGAGATATTGAAGACCACAAACACACGAACACCAATAGAAAGAAGCTGCCAAGCAGGGGAAACAATTAAACAGAGGAGAAACACAGGGAACCAACAACAGGAAAATAACATGAAAAAGATAAGCCAATATATATCAGTTATAACCTTCAATGTAAATGGTCTCAACTCACCAATCAAAAGAAACAGACTTTTAGAATGGATCAAGAAACAAGATTCAACAATATGCTGCATTCAAGAAACACATTTAACCCAAAAAGAAATTCATAAACTAAATGTCAAAAAATGGAAAACAATTCTTCGTGTTACAGTAACCCAGAAAAAAGCAGGGGTAGCTATTCTATTTGCAGACAATGTAAACTTTAAGCCAAAACTGATCAAAAGAGACAAGAAGGTCACTACATTCTTATTAAGGGGAAATTCCAAGAAGAGATAACAATCATAAATATATATGTACCAAACACTGGTGCACCGAACTACATAAAACAAATATTAACAGACATGAAAAATCAAATAAGCACTAACACAGTTGTAGTGGGGGACCTTAATATCCCACTCTCACAAATAGATAGATCAACTAGACAAAAAAAAAAAAAAAGAAATATCAGAATTAAACCAAGCCCGTGAACAAATGGACTTGATAGATGTCTATAGGGTGTTCCACCTGAAAACATCAGAATACACATTCTTCTCAGCTGCACATGGGACGTTCTCCAAAATAGACCACATACAAGCCCACAAAACATGTTGAAGTAAATGTAGAGGAACTGAAATCATTCCATGCATACTATCTGACCATAGCGCAATGAAACTGGAAATCATGACAAAAGAAATCACAAAAACTACATTAACACATGGAAATTAAACAACACACTTCTGAACAACCAATGGGTCACAGAGGAAATTAAAGATGAAATTAAACAGTATACAATTAAACAATAATGCTGATACAAAATACCAAAACCTATGGGATGCAGTGAAAGCAGTTCTAAGAGGGAAATTTATAGAAACAAATTCTCACATCAGGAAAACAGAACAAGCTCAAATAAACAACCTAATGTTGAATCTCAAATTTCTAGAAAAAAGAACAAATCAAACCCAAAGATCACATGAGGGAGGAAATTATAAAGATAAGAGCAAAAATTAATGCAATTTAGACCAAGAAAACAATACAAAGAATCAATGAATCAAAAAGTTGGTTATTTGAAAGAATTAATAAAATTGATAAACCATTAGCAACCTCATCAAAAAGAGGAAAGAAGGGGCCGGTGAGATGGCTCAGCAGCTTAAGCGCCTGCCCAGCATGTGTGAGGGCCCGAGTTCGACTCCCGGAACCCACATACGAAAAAGGGGCCAGTGATATCGCTCAGCGGCACGGGCGCCTCCTGGTGCGCGAGGTCCTGAGGTCGACCCCCCGGTACCCACAAAAAAAAAAAAAAAAAGAGGAAAGAAAAAACACAAATTCAAGCAATTAAGAATGAAAAGGGGAAATTACAATGGATACTACAGAAATTCAGAAGATCATCAATACCTACTATGAAAGCCTATATTCTAATAAGATGGAAAACACAGAAGAAAAGGACAGATTCCTAGACACAATTGAATTGCCAAAGCTAAATCAAGAAGATATAAAAATTCTAAACAACCCGATATCAGCCAATGAAACTGAAAATGTTATTAAAAATTTACTAAAGAAGAAAAGCCCAGGCCCTGATGGATTCACTGTTGAGTTCTACAGGAAATTTAGAGAAGAACTAATGTCACTAATGCTGAAAATCTTTAAGGAAATTGAAAGGGAAGCAATAGTTCCAAAATCATTTCTGGAGGCAAGTATTACCCTGATTCCAAAACCAAAGAACCCAACCAAAAAAGAAAACTACAGGCCAATCTCCTTATGAACATAGATGTATAAATCTTTAATAACATACTGGAGAACAGAATGCAGCAAATTATCAAGAAGATTATACACCAGGACCAAGTAGGATTCATCCTAGGGATGCAAGGATGGTTGAACAAATGCAAATCAATAAATGTCATACACCATAAAAACAGAACAAAAGACAAAAACCACATGATAATCTCAATAGACCCAGAAAAAGCATCTGAAAAAGTCCAACACCCACTCATGATAAAAACCCTACAGAAAATTGGAATAGTTGGTCTTTACCTCTATCTGATACAAGCCACCTATGACAAACCAACAGCTAACATCATACTAAATGGACAAAAACTGAAAGCTTTCACTCTAAAATCAGGAAGAAGACAAGGATGTCCACTATCACCTCTCCTATTCAATATAATTCTGGAAACATTAGCCAGAGCAATTAGACAAGATTTTTCATGCCTATATCTTGTAATCTGAGCAACTACTTTGAAAATAACAATACACAATATATTAACCATTGTTAATCTCCTATTAACTTGTTTTTAAATTCTGTATCATTGTTTTTATTGTTTTGTCTCTTTAAAATAAAAGAAGAGAAAAACAAAAAGAATAAGGATAGGAAAGGAAGAAGTTAAATTATCATTATTTGTAAATGACATGATACTCTACATAGAAGACCCTAAAAGCTCCACCAAAAGACCTGTAGATTTAGTAACTAAATTCAGTAGTGTAGCTGGATACAAAGTCAACACTCAAAAATCAATAGCATTCCTGTACAGAAGGAACAAACTCACAGAGAGAAATTAGGGAAATCACACCATTTACAATAGCATTCAAAAAAATGAAATACTTAGGAATCAATCTAACAAAAGAAGTAAAAAATCTCTACATTGAAAACTACAGTACTTTGAAAAAGGAGATTGAAGAGGATATTAGAAAATGGAAAGATATCCCTTCTTCATGGATAGGAAGAACCAACATAGTGAAAATGGCCATACTCTCAAAACTGTTATACATATTTAATGCAATCCCAATCAAAATACCATTAGCATACCTCACAGAACTAGAGAAAACATTCCTAAAATTCATTTGGAACCAGAAAAGACCTAGAATAGCAAAAGCAATTCTGGGCAACAAAGGCAAGTCTGGGGGCATCACAATCCCTGCCCTGAAATTATACTACAAGGCTACTGTGATAAAATCAACATGGTATTAGCAAAAAAAAAAAAAAAAAAAAAAAAAAAAAAAAAAAGACCTGGGAATTAGTGGAACAGATTAAAAGATGCAGACACAATGCCAAACACACTTAGACACCTTATCTTTGACAAAGGACCAAAACATGTTCACTGGAAGAAAGAGAGCCTCTTTAATAAAGGGTACTGGAAAAACTGGCTTTCCACATGCTGAAGACTGAAACTAGACCCATGTCTATCACCACACACTAAACTAAAGTAAAAATGGATCAAAGATCTAAATATTAAAACAGAAACACTAGATATACAGGAAGAGAAAGTAGGTAGAAATCTTTATTTATTTATTTTTTTATGTGGGTACTGGGAGTCGACCTCAGGACCTTGCACTTGCCAGCAAGCGCTTGTGCTGCTGAGCAGTATCACCGGCCCTTTTTTTCCTTTATGTGGGTTCTGGGAGTCGAACTCAGGACCTCGCACTTGCTGGGGAGGTGCTTATGCCGCTGAGCCATCTCACAGGCTCTAGAAGTCTTGAAGACATAGGTGTAGGCAGAGACTTCATGAACAAAACCCAGACAGCATGGGAAATACTACAAAGAATCAACAAATGTGATCTCACCTTATTAAGAAGCTTTTGCACAACGAAAGAAATCACCAACATAGTGAAAAGACAACCCCTAGAGTGGGAAAAAATTATAGCTAGTTGTCCCTCAGACAAAGGACTTATATCAAGAACATATAAAGAACTGAAGAAAAATCAGGCCCCCAAAATTCAAAGACCTAATCCAAAAATGGGCATCTGAGATGAATACACACTTCTCAGATGAAGAAATACAAATAGCAAATAAATATATGAAAAAACATTGAACATCATTGGTCATTTGAGAGATGCAAATTAAAACAACACTGAGATTCCATCTCACTTCAGAAAGAATGGCTATCATCAAGAAATCAACCAATAACAAATAATGGCAGGGCTCTAAGGAAAAAGGAACACTTCTCCCCTGTTGGTGGGAGTGTAGACTGGTGCAAGCACTGTGGAAATCAGTGTGGAGATTTCTTTAAAAACTAGGATTAGAGGTCCCATTTGACCCAGCTATACCCCTTATGGGTATCTTCCCAGGAGAATTAAAAACATCATATCACAGCAATATATGTGCACCCATGTTTATAACAGCACAATTTGTAACAGGTAAATCTTGGAAACAACCCAAATACCCATCAACTGAGGAATGGATAAAAAACATGTTTTTTTTTTTTTTTAAATGTAATGGAATACTACTGAGCCATAAAGAAAGATAAACTTGAGGCTTTTATAGGTAAATGGATGCAACTCAAGACCATACTCGTAAGTGTAGAGAGACAATCGGATTGTCTCTCTAGTGTGAGAAAGTGAAAGAGTAAATAAGATCCAAAATGTACAACAAATATTGTGAGTAAGGAAGAAACTGTTGAAAAGAAAACTGTGTTGGGAGAAAGGGGAAAGGAAGGAAGGGAAAAGGAAAAAAATATATTTATATATACAAGATAGTTAAGATAGTTACACAGCTGGTTTCTTTTGGTTCACCGAGGGGAAAGTTTTGTGCTAGTATTTTTTTGGACAATGTTTCATGCCTATGTCTTGTACTCTGAACAACTACTGTGACTATAACAATAGGTAATGTGTTGATTATGGTTACTTTCCTACTAACCTGTTTTGAAACTGTTTTATTGTTATTTTTACTTTTTTCTGTTTAAAATAAAATTTAAAAACCTTGATGCTAAACCCGACAAAGGTATTACACAAAGAAAATTACAGCCTAATATTATCCATGAAATTAAATGCAAAAATTCTTTATAAAATTTTAACAAGCCTACTCTGGCAATACATAAAAATGGTAATGCACTATGAAGCGCTGTTTACCCTAGGAATGCAAGGGAGATTCACAATTGAAAAATGTCAACCACCTTAATTTATTATATTGATAGTATGAAAAACATCATATGATCATATTAGGAGATGCAGAAAAAGATACTTGCAAAATTCAGCATCCATACATGATAAAAGTTGTCAGTTACATAGGGGCAGAAAAGATACTTAACTTATGGCTATGATAAATGTTAATGGTACAATATTTAACATTTCTCCCTAAGAGTCTTAGTTACTTTCTCATCACTGGGACACAATACCAAACACCCACAATTTAAAGAAGGAAAGGTTTATTTTGGCTCACAGTTTGTAGAAGTCCATAGTCAGCTGGCCCCATGGCAGAGTGGCATGGCAGAGGGGCATGTCAAAGAGAAAGAGCTCAAGTCATGGTCTCAGGAAGCAGAGTAAGATTAAGGGGGGAGAGAGGAAGATACACCCTTGCAGGCCACCCCTAGTGACTGACCTCCTCCAACCAGGTTTCACTGCCCAAATCACATATAGTTACAGACTTATCCACTGATGAATATCATGCTCCTGTGGTGCAATCACCTCCTCAAAGCACCACCTATGAGCACATGAGGTTTTGTGGGGACAGCTAGATAAAAACTAACAGAAAAGGAGCAAGGCAAGTTATCCACTCTCATCATTTCTATTCAGCACTGTTTGAAGTAAGACTAGTGAAAGAAGACAAGGAAGAAATCAGATAGATTCTAAATTAAAAAGTAATGAGCGTGGTGTTACATACCTGTAATTCCAGCATTCTGGGAGGCTGAAGCAGGAGGACTACATGTTCGAGCCCAGCCAAGGCAACTTAGCAACTTAATGAGACCCTGTCTCAAAATAAAAAAGTAAAGAAGGGCTGGAGATGCAGCTCAGTGTGGAGGCCCTGGGTTCAATCTCAGTACCACACATACACATACACACACAGAAACATACACCCATAAAATAGTAACACTGTCTTTACAGATAACACAACTGCTTGGTATGCATTTTTAAAAAAATAAACAACCCTAAGGAGTTGAGAGAGAGACAGAGAGAGAGAGACAGAGAGAGAGAGAGAGAGAGAGAGAGAGAGAGATTTTAGAATTAATAAGTGCACTTCACAAGATTATAGGACTCAGTTGCATTATTTCTATATACTGACACTAGTTGGTAAATTAAAAAGATGCATTTACCATAACACCAAAACCCCACAAAATATTTAAGAATAAATTAATAAAAATGCACTCTTATTCAGAAATTTATCTTGATACTATCCTGTATGTCTTGGAACAAAAGGGCTCATGGGCCAAACTAAGACATTAAGTTAGAGACCAGATCACATGGTGTATTTAATTAATCAACAACACAAAGCAAAAAGAGCAAGGAGAAAGATGCTTGCTTTTTTTTTAAAAAAAAATATATACTTTTGAAGAGGGTGCAAGCAGTTTGAAGGGCTCCCCGTGCCTGAGTTCTAAGCTCTGCTGCATTCACTTGTCCTGCCTCTGACTTTGCATCATCAGCCTTCCCGAATAATGGTGTGGTGACAATGACAAGATCTTAGGTCTGAGCATTGTAGACACAGGTGCTCAAGGCCAGTGAGAAAGCCTTGCTTTATTGGAGAGAAACAGGCACAGGAAACCTGGTCACAGGTGTAGCCATGGGTTTTGTGTTTCTTGGGGCTAGCATGGATGTCACCAATGAGTGGCAAATTAAGGCCTCATGAATATTGTATTTAATATTGAATATATATTAAAGATGTGAATATTTAGTGAATCCTGAATATTTTATGCTGCTTGTATTTTTAGTACCATATACATCTCATACATATTTAATGTATTCTGACTATTAAGCACCTCTAGTGTATCATGAATATTTAGTATCCAGGTGCCTTATGAATATTGGTACATTTTACTCCTCCCATCCTTTTCTACCTTCATTTAACACACAAATGCTCTACTTTGTAGCTATTTATCTTTACCTAACATCTTATAAATTGTCTGTGCTAACAAAGAATTTTCTCATTAAATTGCCTGTACCTAAAATACTTCAAAAGTTTTTGACAAATTACAGATTTTTTTTGTTTTGTGATTGAGTTGAATATTCTCAGCATTTAATGTATATTACATGTGCAAGATCTAGGTGCTGAAAATTATAATGCTTTGTTGGAAGAAATTTAAACAGACCTATGTAACTGTTCACATTTTGAAAACCATAATATTGATAATATGTAAAATCTATACACAAATATGAATTAATAGATTCAACATTGATATGGTTCACAAATCCAACATAATTTTAATTTTAAAAAGTCTCAGAAGGCTTTGTTTTGAGGGGGAAGTAGAAATTCACAATCCGATTCTAAAATATGTATGGGAATGCAAAATATTTTGAGGACAAAATTGATTTTAGGATTCACTATGGTGTAGGAATACACATATAGAATAAAGTTCAGAAATGGACTTACACATATGTGGTCGAGTGATTTTCTCCAATTTTACCAAACTAATTAAATGAGGAAAAAGTCAGTCTTTTCAGCAATTAGTCTAATTGAATATAAAATGCATTAGAACATACGCTTCACAGTTGCTATATACAAAAATTAATTTGACATGTATTGTAGTTCTAAGTGGAGAAATTAAACAAGAATAAATGGGAAAAATCTTTGTGACTTTTGGGTACACAACTATTTCTTAGATACAAAACCTTCTAACAATAAAAAATAAAAACACAGATTGGACTCAAAAATAAAAAATTACAAATTAGACTCTATCAAAATTAAAAATTTTTGCTCTGGGAAGGTCACCATTAAGTTCATGAAAAGGCAAACCACAGACTAGGGGAAAATATTGGCAATGTGTGTCTGGCAAAGTTCTTGTATTTATGACTCAATAATAAGATAAATTATTCTTTTAAAAAGGATGAAAGACTTGAACTGATAAAAAATAAAGACTAAACATTTTCAATAAGCACACAAAAAGTAACATCACTAGGTATCAGGAAAATACAAATTAAAACCACAAGATACCAATTCATTCAAAATTTAAAAACCAAAAATACCATGTATTCACAAAGACAAGGAACAACTAGAAGCTCATACACTGCTGTGGGGAGATATAATTATCTAACAGCTTTGGAAAATCTAATTTCTTAAAAAACTAAAGGTATCACTATCTACAATTGAACAATTCTATTAGCTATTTACTTAAAAGAAATGAAAACATGTATCTATGAAAAGACTTATATCTGAATTTTCATAGCAGTTTTATTCATAATAATTCCAACCTGTAAAAAACCCTAAATATTAATCTATAGGCTGATATTGAAACAATATGTAAAAAGCATAAACAATACAGTTGTACACATTTTTTATGTCCTTGGGTATCTCTGAATGATCTTGTATCTCTGCTCCTTTCTGATGTGATTGGCTACAAACACTGCCTTGATGGCCCCAACGCCTACAGAAGCCGTGGATAACAGAGGTTCTAAGGCAGGTAGCTGGAATAGAATCCAGGGAAGGGGAAGAAACTTCCTTATTTCTTTCTTTTCTGTCCTATGGCAGGTTTTCATGGTTTTTGAATGTAAGGAAGCAAAAACGCTAAAAAAAAAAAAAAAACCAATTCCCATACAGTGAAATATTACACAGTGATAAAAAGGAATGAAATACTGATAGCAAACATGAATGAATCCTAAAACATGCTGAGTAAGTGAAGCCAGACACAAAGAGCCGCATATTGTATAATTCCATTTACCCAAAATACTCAAAACATAAGAGGAACAGAAAGAAACAGAAAGTAAATGAGTAGTTGCCAGTGGCTTAGGGTGAGAGGGACTGGGAAGAGACTGTTACTGGGTCTTGGCTTTCCCTGGGGTAATGAAAATGTCCTGGAATTAGACTGTGGTGCCGATTAGACAACTTTGGGAATATAGTAAAAATAACTGAATTGTAAACTTTTAAAATGTGGATGCGAATATTGCCTCAATTAAAAACCTAATGGATATTTTTTAGTCCCTGTTTCATTTTATTTCTTGCTTGTATTTTTCTTTCTCAGTGATACTCTATCTTGATTCACTTTCTTCTATTTTTGTCTGTAATACCCTATTATTCTGATTTTACTCTTATTTCTCAGATTGATCCTTTTTTATTTCCATTGGGTATTCTTATTTCTGTATTCATGCCTTAAGGTGATGTCGGTGGTCCTCAGAGTAACTTCATGGGCTTCCTCCCTCTCTGAGCATCTCTTCTCCTCTATATGATAAGTGAGTCCCAGACTTAAGGACGAGTTCTATTTGGGGAGAACATTTGTAAGTTGGATTCATTCCTAAATCCTACAAAGTGAGCCTTGAACCCCTTTGACACAAATACACTTCCTAGCAGTCCCCTCCACATCACCACTGCTTTTCCTCTTGCTTCCAGACTCCTAGGCTCTGATTACGGTCCACTCTCGCACACTATAGCAAGCACTCAGCAGCACAGCTGTGAAAATGTCTGAAGACACGCGAGCTACTTCCGTGATTTGTTTGCATCTACAGATGTTTGTAATGTGAGGTCTGTCTACATCTATGAAAGTTTGGAACTCAAATGTTCCTAAGCCGGGGACTTGCTGTAATTGATTGCTATGCCTCTGTGTTTCACTCACTCCTGAGTTCATAGCCTGCTGTCCAACTTCCCATACTTATCTATTCTACAGGCTCCCAAAGTCGATGTGTGCCAAATAATTTACCTTTGTCCCAAACCTACTTAGTCAGTCCTCTTGTTTTCCTTATCTCAAGAAACTAGGGATTAACTTTGAAAAATCCAATTTTCTCAAGATAGTGTCCCACAGAGGTTGTTGTCCTCCAGCAGAACTCCATAAAGACTGGTTGTAGCTCAGCATTCAACTCTGGCAGGTGCACAGATGGCAGATGGGGACCAGATGCCACTGTTAACTGCATCTTCCAGTGGCAGAGTAGTTTGGTCCTCGTTGCCTGCTTGTTTCAAGAGAGATTCTAAGTATCCCAAGCAAGATAGTTAAATGAAAAAAAAAAAAAAGGCATAATCGTGGGAAATGAGTTTGTTTTAGTAACAGATAAATATCTCATTTTTAGCTCATTATAAAAAAAACATAATAAATATGAAGATAAAATTGTCCAAATAGAGGAACTACTTAATTTAGTTTCTCTCCTATTTTTTCATGGACATAGTTCATGGCTTTCCAAACCTATCCTAGGAAAAAGTAAGTTGTTTTGGAAATATCATCTCATTGTGGTATACCAGTCTATTAATGTGAGAGTGACAAAGTAAGGTCATTTCTGTCTAAACATCAAAGGAGTTAGAGAAAGTGCAACTGTAGAAATGAAGTTACTAGTGTATATAAAGATGTGATAACAGAGCCGTAGAAACACATTGACTAGGGAAGGGTAATGAAGAACAGCAGCTTAGTGTACATATGACAAGGTTACAAAACATAAAAGAACTGCAAAGAAGGAGGCCCGAGACAGTCATGAGAGTGATCAGGAGCAAGGGGAGGATGGGTTAGAGCTCCAGGGAATAAAAAATGAGAATGGCAAAAATGGTCTCAATAAGGAGTTTCAAATCACTAGACACAATATGGATAAAAGATAGCATGTCTTCACCCAAGAGGCTTTCAAGGACTTATTTCAGATCACAAAGAAATACTAGAGCAATGAAATGGTTACTTTGCATTTGTTTTAGAAAAGGGACAGAGAGAATTAAGATCTACTTCAGATCAAAAAGTCAATGTTCTCTAGGAGTTATGGAAACTGAACTAAATGGTGCTGAGAGATAGCAAGGCAATTGATACTGAAGGAAACGCACTGTCCTGTTTCCAATTTCTTCTGACTATGGGTATTCGAGCAGAGAATTGGTGAGTTAAAGAAAGGGCCAGATACAAAACTAAATACTGGATCATGAATTTTCATCCTGTCCTTGTTACTGAAGAGGTCCTTGATTTGGCTATGTCATGTCTGTTCACTCTCTTATTGTCTAAATCAACACCTTTAGGTTTGAGTTGTTCCTCAGGAAGCATTTGTGAAGCGCCCACTGTGTGCCAGGGATGCACAACATTTCATGTCTTTACAGATTTATCTTTAAATGCAGACACATACTAATATTCGAGCCATTTGTTGTTCACATTCTTCTCCCCTAAAATGGTACAAACTGAGACCCAGAAAGGATAAACAAGTTAGCTGGGATCTGTTAGCTAAGAACAGAGCTGGCATGAGAACATGTCAGAGTTCCCAGCACTGTAGCTTTCTAGAGAGTGAAGGTGAAATTCATTATGCTTAATGTGCAGTGGCAAGTTCCAGCGAATGCAGAGTTAATGTGCAGTGAAAATTCCCTCACTGCATTTGGTAGAAAAATAATATCAGCATTAAGAAATTATTTCCATTTTTAAAATGTAAAACTGCACTGTTCTGTTTCGAGATATGAACCCATTAAACTTGGTGATTAGATATTTTTTAGTAAGACTAGTTAACATTGATGAATACTCATCACCTGAACTGGGAACTTTGTTTTTAGAGCTCAGTATCCTCTTGTGAGATTTTCAATCCAGTTTACAGATGAGAAAGCAGAGGCCTAAAGAGTGAAGAAACTTGACGATATCAGGCGACCACAGCTAAGTGTGTCTCGGTAGCACATGGCAGTCACTACTGTGGCGGGGAGAGGTTTGGAGCATCAGAATCACATCTCAGAACGTGATCTAAGGAGAAAGAGCCAAGAATAGAATCCACCCATACAGTCATTGGAAGAGGATAGAATTGGGAAGGAAATTGAGAGTAAGGACTGGGAAGTAGAGATGTTTGCTGAAGAAGCCGTGGAAGGTGAAGGTCTAAAGCAATCAATGACACTCTACACCAGACCTCCCCTCTACCCCACTACCACCAGTGGGAGACACCACTTTCTCCCAATCCCATCCTTTTGGCCTTGTGACTGCCTTTACTATTCAAAGCTGCCAATTTCATCATAATCAATATCCTTCATAATACATATAATATGCAAAATGATCTGAAAATAAATATTATTGGATAATTTCAATGTACAGTATATTGACATTTAGCATGTACATCTAGAGTTTTGATAAATAAATTAAAAATGCTCATCACTATGTGGCAGGGACTATAAATATGAAAATTTTTATAAAAATATGATCCCATTTTAAGAACTTCCCTGAGTTTCAGAACTAGACAAGATTACTTGGTCAGGGAGTGGTAGTGTAGGATTTGACCCTCAGGTATTGCTTCCAAAGCTGGTAGTTTTAAATCGTGCACTTCCAGGAGGACAAGGCCTGGAGGAAGGATGTGGACTCCCCCATTCTTCACAAACCCCATTCTAATCCCATCCTTACCTGTTTCAGTGATACCTGCTTCACTCCAGCCCTGGGGCTACTCTTGCCCCTCCAGTTCATTTTCTGCTTTGTAGCAAAGCAATCTTTCGAAAAGACAGCTTTGAAGATTCATCTTTCCTTTTTCCAGTGTTTCGTAGCTTCTATTGTCCTCGAGGATCCCCAACCTTCGTGGCCCCTTTCAGCCTCATTTCTGGCCTTTCCACCCTGAACTCACTGCTCTGGCCAGATTAAGGAGGGGCCT
Source organism: Erethizon dorsatum (assembly GCA_028451465.1). NCBI lineage: Eukaryota > Metazoa > Chordata > Mammalia > Rodentia > Erethizontidae > Erethizon > Erethizon dorsatum. The sequence continues at coordinate 54,038,295 of CM051828.1, forward strand.
TGATTTCTTTGATCTACTGTGCTCCCTGTTGTTATTCCTGCTGTGAGGATATATATTTTTTCTAATTTGGTCTTGAGGTCTCTAGAAGGTGGTCATAAGTTTTAGCTTTGCTCTGATGAGCAGGAAAGCAAGGTTTGGGTTGCGTATGTCAGGTGAGATACAGTGAAAAAGTAAAATCAAAATGCACTAAGCAGGCTAAGAGAGGTTGAGTCTGTAGATGAGAGGTCAACAGGAAGTGTGGGGGCAGCAGGGAGCTTGACCAGCAGGTCAAGAGGAGACTTGAGGGACCATACCTTTACTAAAGGGTCCATGTCCATGTCATTAGTCGTTAGGCTTTCCCAAGGGGGTTGTAGATTTGCTAGTGGTGACTGTCAATCCTGATTTGTCAGTTTCAGTGGATTAAGAAATGCCTAGTAGACTAGGAAAGCATGTTCCTGGGTGTGTCTTGGTGGGTCATGGAAGCATGACCTTGGGTACTATATCTTGTCCCTAACCCATTCTTCTCTAGCATGGTTCCCCTGCTCTGCTTACTGGCTGCCATGAACTGAGCAGCTTTGTTCCATCACACCTTTCTGCCATGACATTTCTGCCTTGAAGCCAGCTGATCATGGACTGAATCCCCTGAACTATGAGCCAAATTAAAACTCCCCTTTCTCAAATTGTAGGTGCTGGGTATCGAGTCCCAGCAACGGGAAAATTGACTAATAAATTATTTTAAAGAAAATATGTTTGAAGGAGGGAACTTCATATTTACATAACTCTGGCATTAATCATTAGATATTGAAGTCAGTAGCTTTACAGTGCATTGGATTTTGAATAAGTGAAATAAGGAACAAGTGGGTCATATCACAGATAGCCACACAGGAGGATAGTTGTAACTAGGCTAAAGGCGACAGGGTATGAGTAGGCTTCATACAACATAGGCTTAAAATTGGATACTGAGGCAATAACTTGATTAAACAAATTTATGTCCCTTCCTTTAGTTAGCAGTTTTCTTCTGTTGTGGATATCTGATAACCCTATTGTCCTCCTCCTCCTTCAGCTCCCAACTTGGAGGAACCTCCTTTTGGAAGGGTTCACTGAAACCAAGGTGTGGGTAGATGCCCTCCTCATGTTCCCCTTGGCATTTATAATATTGTACTATAGCTGCTGTCAGCCATCCATGGACCCCACTGATCTCAGAGTGCTGGGACATCAAGGGCAACACTAATGATGATTCTCCCCTGCACTGTGACAACAATGGGCCCATACAGATGACTTCATAGATATTTGATTGACTATGGATATGGATTACTGGTATAGTGCCTGGCAAGAAAATAGATGCTAAGTAAATGTAGTCATTACTCTTCATTATTCCTGCTCCAATATCCTGGGATTACAAAAACTAATTTCATATCTGGCATCTGGTTGGCATGATCTTATTGTGACAAGTCTATTAATTTGTACAATGCCAAAACTGAATATAGACTACAAGGAAAAGATTTCCTATTTGCAAATAGTGATGTGCTGATGGTGTGCAAAATGGCTGGATCTGGGGGGCTTTTTTGACAGCTAACCTGCTGTGGCTCTCCTGTTTGGAAATGTGACGTGCTTTTCGCAAGGCTGGCTCCTACTTGTGCTCTGTGGTTTTATTATCCAGTTGTCAATCCCTTGTGCTTAGGAGCTTTTCTTAATTTCTCAGTGAAATATGACTTCTTTTTCTCTATTCTCAGAGCACTTCTCATTGTACAGTACTAAAATTGAGCAAAAATCACCTGTGGGAACGAAACCCCCACGGCCATGCTGCACAGTTGTGAACATTCTACACCATACATGTTGTTGCCAGTAACCCCAAAGGCAGCCTTTGTAAAAGAAGGCTCCATTGTCACATATGGGAAATGGCGAAGAGCAAAGCTGCCTTCTTTCCTACACAAAGTGCTAGTTTGTATGTGCAATTATTTTCTGTCTTCTGTCCAATTTCCCTATTAATCCATCAATATTGTTTGTTATATATCTATGGTTTGGTGACATATTTAACTCCTTGAGAGGGCTAGATTTCCCTCATTGTTTAGTCTTTAGAAATATTTTTCTCACGATTTTTGTTAACTTATTCCACATTTCTTACCTAAAACTTAACTTTATACAGATGGCATAGATATGTACATGTTGCACATAAATAACTTCATTTTGGGCTCCTGGACAAAAGGATTTATGAGCTGCTTCTAAACTGTAGTCTGTTCATAGGTAATGAAAGTGTTGTATTTTGCACCACCTGGTGCAGAGCTCAGGCAGTTAACAAGGAAGAAGTTCAGAAGTGAGTACGGACTAAAGGTTGGTTTCCTTTAAATTCATATGCTGGAATTCTCACCCCAATGAGATGTTATCGAGAGGTTCAATCTTTGGCATTTGGAAAGTGATCAGATCATGAAGGTGGACATGAATGGGATTGGTTCCCTTATAAGAATGGCCCCAGAGACTTCTCTTGTCCCTTCAAACAGGTGAGGACTCAATGACAAACAAGAAGCAGCCCTCATGAGACATCAAATAGGAATGCATCTTAATCTTGGACTTTCCAGTCTCCAGAACCACAAGAAATAAATATTTGTTGTTTAAGACACCCAGTATGTGGAATTGTTGTTATAGCAGTCTGAGCTCACGAAGGAGAGATATAGAGATAAGAGTACAGGATTCAATTGCCAGAGAATCGAGAATGCCAAAGTTGGGAGTTTGGATGTAGTTCAGAGGTAGAGCAAATTCTTAGCATGTGAGAAGCCCTGGGTTTCATCCCCAGTACACGCACAAAGGAATATTAGGGTTGGAAAATATTTAAAGAATATCTTGTCACTTTATAGATAAGAGAACTAAATTTTTGTGATTTAAGGACTTGGCTAAGATCATACAATTAGCTGGCAGACTGGATAAGGACCATCTCCTGTCCTTCAGCTGAATCTTTTTTCCACTACACATGCATCATCCATTCTGTAATCTTTAACAATGGGCTTTTGGTTTTAAAGTAAGGTGTGGGGGACCTTAGTTCTTCCTAGTCCCTCTCCTGTAAGGTTTCCACAAAAGGTCCATATTAAAAGAAAATGCATCAGATCTGAAAATTCTGTTATATTTATCCTTTCATTTAAAGACTGTGTGGTAAATTAGCAAGAGTAGAAGCATAACAATGGAACTTTAGAAAGTATTTTCTTTACCCAAATTAGCAAAGGTAACTCATATTTCATAGAAATTTCATACATCTTTCTCTTGGCTTTTCATTTTTTCCATTGATAAAATATCCTAAACCATCTGGAGAGAACTGGAGTTTGGGCTGATTTACACTTATGAGCAATAACACTTAGGGTAGTGAAGGGAGGAGAACGAGATGTCTCTGGAGTCATCGTTTTCCTAGTCTATGGCTGCTAGTTCCTGAGATAATGTCGTTTTTCTCCACGGTTATGGAGCAAAAGTTTCCAAGTGCAGCCCTCTGAGGGTTTGCTTCGACAGCAAGCATTAGGCATTATGGATCCCGGGTGCATGCTCACTTAACACTAAAAATTTGAATAATATTTTCAGACAGCTAAGATGAGACATATCTTCTAAGCTAAAGTTGATGAAGACTAACTGAGGATAAAGCCCAGAGCTTGGGTTTATCTTCCAAGGGTTAAATTTGAACTAAAAAAAAAAACAAAAAAACCCTAATCCCTGCCGTGTCATGCTTATTACTTGGATGATGTATATCTGTGTTATTTTTTTATTTGTGTGAAAGGCAGTTTAAAATGTGCTAAAATGTAAAACAAGTGCATACAGCTTTGTTTAATTTAAGTTAATTTTTGATGCCCCATTTTCCAAAAATATATTTCTCATTCCAGGAAGAAGTCGAGCTGTGTGGCCAGAGATAAGTCTATTGGATGTTAAAAGTCTGAGAGTTGCATATGGCTATTTATAAAACGCTCTACATCTGCCATCTGTTCTTCTCATCCTCTTGTCTATTCTTCTATATCTTTCTTTTCCTAAAATGCTAGCTATGGCTCCTGAGTGAATTTTCATATCTTATCTTTTTCTTCATCTTTTTTGGGATGAGATTCCCTTTTTGATATTTGGTACGTGTGAGAACTAATTATATCTTACACACTCTGCCCACCGTCCATTTTATACCTGGCTTCTGCGTTCTGTCCTTTCTCCCACCCAGCACACCACTCTCTGAAAGCTTTACCTCTTCACCCCACCCAGACTCACAGGGGACCGATGTGGCTTCCAGAGGCCTCTGCCTAAGCTGGAAAGTCACCAACACAGTCATTCTTTCTGCTCCTCTTCACAGCTCAGGCCTAGCTGCTTGGTGCTGGGCTCAACCTCTGATTTCTCCAGTAGCTTTTTCTCGTCAAACCTGAATCTATTTTTAAATCACTAATTTTTTGATTAACATGATTTCTTAGATCAAAAAGTACAACCTCCACTTTTACGGATGTGGAAATTGAGACTCTAATAAATGGTTGCAGAAGGGTACAGGAGTATTTGTAGAATAATTAGTAGATTTTTGCCCCCTATGCATGAAAGATTTAAAACACAGAAGAGAGAAGAAAAAAGAAAATTTGTGAATGCTTATTAACCTCATAATAACTGTATGAGCTCATTGCAACTGCCATAACAAAATACCATAGAATGGGAGGCTTGAAGAACAGAAATTCATTGTCTCACTTCTGGAAGTATGAGACCAAGGTATGGGCAGAGTTGGTAACTTCTAAGGCTTCTCTTCTTGGTTTGCAGATGGTTATTGTCCCTGGTGTCCTCACATGACCTTTTCCTCGTGTGCACATCCTTGGTGTCTCTCTACGTGTCCTAATTTCCTCTTCTTATCAGGATACTAGTCACATTGGATTAGGGCCCAATCGAATAGCTTTGTTTTAATTAATCACTGCTGTCTGGGTCCTATCTCTAGGTACTATACTAGGACTAGGACTTGCGTCCTCTGAAGGGTGGCGTGCATCAGTCCATAATATCTTGTGAGGTCAGAATTGTTAATATCTCCATTAGCTAATGATGAAAGAAGACACAGAGATAAGAAGTAGCTAGGTAAAGTTTGCAGAGAGTACGCGGTAGTGCCAGGCTTCCCACACAGACCGTCTGACATCGGAAACCTGCAGAGCACGTGTTTAGTGCTCAGAGTGCTTCTAAGAAAATGTTCCATCGTGATTCTTTTTTATTTTTTTGTGGGTACCGGGGGTCGAACTCGGGACCTCGCGCGCCAGCAGGCACCCGTGCTGCTGAGCGACATCACCGGCCCTTTTCTTGTATGTGGGTTTGGGGAGTCGAACTCAGGCCCTCGCGCTTGGCAGACAGATGCTTACGCCTCTGAGCCATCTCACCGGCCCTCCATCATGATTCTTTTCCAGTGTGAAGTATTGTCCACTGATAATGGTACATAAAGATGTTTTTAAATAAAAGGCAGTTTTTCGCACTTGCTCTACGTTTCCTAATCCCTTCCGTTCTCCTTTGAGGCATGTATGAACTTGGCAGGTCACCTGAAGCATACATGATACAACTAGGTTATCCGAGATATATATGAAAATAGCCATGCATCTAAGGCACGTGTGTATCACACGGTCGTTTCATCTGAGGTGTGTATGCTACAGCTGTATCACCTGAGGTATGTATAACTGTCTGGGTCACTTTCTTGTTGCTGAGACACAATACCCGACACCCACAATTTAAAGGCAGAGAGGTTTATTTCAACTCATAGTTTCAGTCCATGCTCATCTGGTTCCAAGGCCAAAATAGGACTGCAGAGGGGCATGATGGAGGAAAAGGTGATCAACTCATGGCAGCCAGGAAGCAGAGAGAGAAGGGAAGATCTGGAACCAGAATACACTCTTCCAGATCCTGTAACCAGTGACCTCTCCTTTCCAACCAAACTCTACCGCCTAACCACACATTCAGCTACTAAGCTCATCAATGGATAAATCCACTGTTAAGTATAGTGTCTCCACAATCCAGTCACCTTCGAAACACATGAAATATTTGGGGAACATTTTGGATCTAAACTGTAACAATAACACAGGCATGCACCTGAGATGTGTGGGAACACAGCTGTGCCACCTGAGTGTGTATAACAGCTTGTCATCCAAGATATGTAGAAACACGATGAGCACCTGTGATGTCCATGAAGAACTATGGAAATACATAGGAAGCATTCGAAGGAGACAGGAACATTCTTTGGAACACCAAAGCTTAGCTCGTCTATAGCTAATTCAATATGATATCAATGGCATATGAATAAGTTTACTCCCGAAATTTTCATTAAGAAACAACTATGCCTTCATTTTGCAGAAGTCTCTTATAGTTTATTATCGTGAGAGATGGAAATGGCTCTCTAATAATCTTATAACCTGAGAAAAATGTATCAAGAAGCTTCAATATTACAACTAAAGGGGAAGGCAAATGTTTTTGAAGGGTGATTTCCCAGATGAGAAGGCCATGGACGCAGCATCATTATGATCATCCTATCATCTCTCACAGCAGCCAAGCCTGTCAACGCCCTTCTAATTGCAACTCTAACACATTTAGTGACAAAAATAGCTGTCTTCAATCCCTCAGATTCCACAGGAAAAGTGGCCCACCCAGGCGCCACTATTATAAAATTTCTGTGGCCCCTGTCAGCTGGATGAACTTCTGCAAGATACTGTCAGTTAAACTGTTTAAAACAGAGTCAGGAAGGGCCTTTTCCTCACAGAAAGGAAGATCCAAATTTTACCTTTCCTGAACACTTGTAATTGAAAAAAGATGTAAAAAAGGCTACAATTTACACAGCCATAGCAAAAGATTTTATAATATTAAAACAGAAGTATTTTTCTCTCATAAATTCCAAATATGCCAGTGAATATATGGGAAAATTAAAGTGTTAAGTCTTTTATTTCCCAACCTTGAGTGATTAACTGCAATGTCGTGAAATAAAATGTAAAATCTATGCTGTGGTAAACTGTTAATTACAGTGGGACAGATGTTTACCATACTTGTTAATAATGAAATTTCTTGTCAGAAGCAGCAGTGAGAACAAAGACACTTTCCCAAATGGCCCACCCCACAGTCATTGGCTGGTGAGTGAACCAGAGTGGCGGTGCCCTGCACCAGGTCACATGGAGTAGGAGCTGGGGTGAGACCACCATTTTATCTCAAAGTATGCCATTCAACTATGTCATTTTGGGGCATGAATTTCAGCAGCAGAACAGCCCCTGGGTTGCTTCAGTGCCCACATCCTGGAGTGGAATGAGGGAAAGGCTGTCCAGTTACAATAACATGTGCTGGCAGGGCTGTGGGTGAAAAGGAACACTTCTCCACTGTTGGTGGGAGTGTAGACTGGTGCAACCACTGTGGAAATCAGTGTGGAGATTCCTCAAAAAACTAGGATTAGAGGTCCCATTTGACCCAGCTATTCCCCTTCCCAGAAGAATTAAAAACATCGTACCACAGCGATATATGTGCACCTATGTTTATAGCAGCACAATTTGTAATGGCTAAATCTTCGAAACAATCCAAATGCCCATCAACCGAGGAATGGATAAAAAAAGATGTGGTCTTTTTATACAATGGAGTACTACTCAGCCATAAAGAAGGATAAACTTGAGACTTGTATAGCTAAATGGATGGACTCTGAGACCATACTCTTAAGTGAAATAAATTGGACTCTGAAGTGAAATAAATATGTGTAAATATCACATTGTCTCTCTGGTGTGAGAAACTAAAAGTGTAAATAAGAACCAAAATGTATAATAGATATTGTGAAATAGGAAGAAATTGTTCAAAGGGAAAGGAGAATGGGGGGGTGGAAAGGAAAAGAAAAAATGAGAAAAAAAAAGAAGATAAAATGGAAACAAACCCCACCTATGACTGTATGAGTCTTTGTGGAGACATTTAGACACAAGCCATAATACATGTATACCTTTGTCCACAGCTGTCCTTATAAGAAGATGGTAGAGAGCAGTGTAAAAAAACTTTCCCTGGAACAGAGAACTTTATAGAATTTTTTAGACCTTAGAGAAATTATGATCCCTGTATTAAGGGCAGTTTCATCTAAGGTAATAATATGATCTAGGTACTCCCACTAAACCCAAATACTATATTTTCCCTTGTTTCCAAAATCACATTCACTAAGATATTCACAATTCTAAAACCAGGTGCAACTTTTATATCTCACACAATAATTTAGTATGGAAAGCAATCTGAAAAATCCCACAGTATGCAGGTTTTACTGCAGCTGTGAACTTGTCAATGTGGTAAGTGAATGCTAAAAACAAATGCAGCAATTGGTGAGAAATGCCAGCACACTACTTTCTAAAAAGGATTGGGCAAACAAACAAATACCTGTCTGTATAGAGACTTCTGCAAAAAAGGAGACATTTATTAAGTTATTAAAATGGTATTGTCAGTGATAAAATAATCACAAGTAGATTGGGTTTCTACACAAAACAGAATAGTTTTACAATAGCTGGCAAGTGTTTGGCATAGAACACTGTAGCATACCATTGATCTAAACTGACATGATCATCTTATGGTTGGATTGCAAATCTATTTAGGGTGGCAGAGACCAGAGCCAGCTCTTGGAATTTTCCTCTGCAGCTGTGAAGAGTGAGGTATTTGGTAAAGATGGATTAGTCTTTGTCCCATGCTGTTCAGATGTTATTGAGTGTTTTCAGTTTACTCAGTGAAATTGAGCCATGAACAACTATGTGCAATGATTTATAATCCAACAAATTACTTGGCATCACAGAAAAAAATACAATTGTGTTTTCATAAGAGGGTTGGGGAACTGTCTACTATGAGGTTAATCTTGCTTGTAAATTGATTGACTTGAGAGATTAATAAAGTGCCCTTTTAGGTGTGTCCGGGTGAGTCACAGAGATGTGATGTTGGGTACTATATTTGGTGCCAAGGCCTTTTCCTCTCTTTACCTGTGCTCTGGTTCCTGGCTGCCATGAAGTGAGCAGCTTTGCTTTACCATGCCTTTCCACCATGATGTTTCTGTCTTAGAGACACTGACCATGGACTGAAACCATTGAAACTGTCAGCTATACAAACCATTTCTTCGTTGAAGTGGTATGTGTCAGGCATTTTGTCCCAGCAGTGGGAAAACTGACTAATATATCTACACAGGAGGGAGGAAGTTGAAAGACTGTCATTAGCATAAATCTAAAATGCTACATAGAGCAGTAGAAAAAGAGCAGAGGGTTTCTAGGAAGTGAGCAAAGGAACAGACATGTCCAATTGCAGATCGTAGGCATGGATGGGAGAGAGAGAGAGAGAGATCCCAACATCCCATTTAAGGGGGTTTTCCCAATGACATAACTTTCTCCCTCTAGGCCCCACCTCCTAAAGATTCCACTACCTCCCAGTAGCACCGTAGTCTGGTAAGCAAGTCTTTATCACATGGATCTATAGTGGACACTCGGGATCTAAACTATAGTTTGGACACACATATCCAGATTTTTGGCATCTAATAGAATTTTCTTTGAACAAAAAGTTCTGTGGTAGGGGGAATAGGGAATGAAAGGAAACCATGACTTCAAATCAATCAAAGCCTATTTCCGAACACATTATTGACAATTATTGACCAAGCAGAAATTTTTGAAAGCAAAATTGTTATCCTGGTTTGTACGGCATTAGGAAATACATTAACAATGTCAATGCTACTAAAAGTAAACTGCTCTTTCTTTTTCATTTTACGGTTTATCACCTTAGTGAACCTGGAAAGCTGTATCTTTTCCATCTACTAAAATTGTACCCCTCTTTTAAAGATATTTCTTAGCCTCAGGCCCTGCACAAAAACATATCTCTTCCAACAGTATCTCTCAGATCCCCCTAGTCACCACTAATTTCTTCCTTCCCAGTTTCTCTGTTGCATTTGTTGATGTCTTTATTATACTATGGATCACAGTAACCTTGCACTAGATGCTAGAATATGTCCTTTGTGCCTCCTATGAGACTCTGAGCCACTGGAGGCCCCTCTTTCATCTTCATATTCCCTATGGCAACTGTCTAGGCACGGAGACTTGTGCAGAGGAAACCTTAAATAAATGCTTAGTTTCTTAAATTCTAAGAAGCCATAATTTTTACAACAGAGTAGGGTAGCTGAGTGACTATTTATCATAATGAAAGTGAAGTAGCTGCCTATAATAATTCAAGGCATGCAGGACAATGTTTTTAGATATTCGGAGAAGTTACAATGACAAAAAGCAATGTGGCAAATACCTGAGGACAAACATTCTTTAGTCATACATAACCCCTCTCAATTACTGTTTCTAGAAACTTAAAATGTCTTCTTTGATAGTTATCGGTATACTTCACATATAACTGATATATTCAAAAGACAGGAGAGGGAGGCTCTGAAATATCTTCATCATCCCGAGGCACTGTTGATGAGGTATGTACTCTCTTAAGTCTAGGAGTATCTACCGTGTCTCCCATATGGTTTCTCATTTTAAGGAAGAATGTCTTTGAAATTATTCTAGTAGCTGTGGTTGGGGATGAAAGTGTGATTTATTTACACAGAACTTTCATCACATAAACACAGTAGGACAAGTTGCTCATCAGTGATGGGAAACTTGGTGACTAGCTTTATTTCCTGTGCTCATGGAGCTGGCTAACAATGGCTTCGTTCAGTTCTGTCTGTAACTAGATTGGGTAAGGAAATATCTTGGAAACTAGATACCCTGAATACACCCCCTTCCAAGCGTGTTTGTGTTCTAATTCTCCCCCAGACCTCTGAATATGTTACTTGTTTGACAAAAGGGACTTCTCAGATGTGATTAAGGATTTTGAGATTCCCCAGGTGGCTGTAGGAACAGGTATCCTTATCAGAGACAGGAAGCAACCACAGCAGCTGTAGAGATGCGTTGATGAAATCAGGAGGTTGGGGTGATGCAAAGAAGGAGCTATGGGGCACAGACGCCTTCTGGAAACTGAAAGATGAGGAACAGATTCTCTCTTGGACTTTCAGAAGTAACCAGCCCTTCCCACATCTTGATTTTAGCCTCTTAATATTCATTTGAGATTTCCGGCCTCCAAAACTGTAAGAGAATAAATGTGTGTTGTTTGAAGCTGTCAAGTGTGTGGTAATTTGGTTCAGCGGCCACCAGAAAATAATACAAAAGTGAAGTATAACATAGCAACTATCTGACACATTGGAGGGTCTACTAGGTTGGTGTACAGTCTCTCACATACGTCTTGACATCCTCTGGCAGTTTTTCTTGGATTATGCTCATGGGGCAAAGCTTAGGAAAAGAGAGGCATATGAATAAGGGAATTTCGTTTTTTGCATAAAAACCAGAATAGCATGGATATAGAACATGCTCAATAAGAGTTTTTCTTTTTTTAAGAGACTTTCTATATATCTCTATGCATATTGCTCCCAACAAGGTTTTTTTTTTAAATCTTTGATGTGAATGCTCCACCTGCTGTTGAAAACCGGTGCTTAATAGAAGCTTTGCTCCTGAAATCATCACAAACTTCTTGATAGAATTATTGATGCCGTGACAGGATTCAAGGGGGTCAGTTTGACATTTTTAAAAAGAAAGTGTTTTTTTACCTAGACTATTTTGGTTGCGAAGTGCACAGATTCAATTAAGTTAGCTTATGGAATTAGACGTTTATTATAAGTGGAAGTTGATTGTGTGACAAGTATGATTTTGTTCCATAGTACTGGGAGGAAAGAAAACAGATTTTTATTTTTAAAAATAAAGTGCATTTGATTTGGCACCCACTCACCAGAAGTGGTGGGATATTTACAACTAGTCATGATGGAGGCTTGAGGCTCCTTTTCCCCTCTCTTTGGGCTCTGTGAAGCTGGGAATGCTATAAGGGGACAACTCCAGTGTGCACAAGAGTCACTGAATGCTCACACTTGGGTTTTGCTGGCCAAAGTAGGCATATGGCGAAGTGCAGAGGTAAAGGAGTAGGTGGGTTACTACCTAGGCTATGAACACTGGGAGGCTGGGTTCATTGGGGCCCACAAAATAACCCTTCAGCACAGACTGCCCTCGTTCTTCCCATCAAACCAAGTCATTTCAGGTTAAATTTCTCAGTAACGTATTTTCATAGCATTTGGTGATTAAACTTTCCTGGCGATAATTACATTAAATATTTTCACTATTTTCCCTGTATTCATTTAGACTGTAAATGGCGTGAGGATTGAAACAATTTGGGTCTTATTCAATGCCATATCACTACCAAAAAAGGCGCAGTGCTTGGAACTCAGAGGAAGACGAGATCTTCATGCTTCAGTGGGACTGGGTAGACCGTTACAGTACACAAACATGTCTAGCTTGACTGACCCATAAGCGTGTTCTTAGAACTATGTGAGCCCTGTATTGGACACATGTTGTACTGAGAGTGAGGTAGAAATTTTGGCAGCATGTCTTCAGCATCCAGTGAGGGGCTCAGATCTGGTTGTAGGAGCATCATGCCCAGAGCAGGCCAAATTCTGTAGCACCTTTCCAGTTCCAGAGCCTTTCCTCATCAGAGTTTTGAAGCTCATTTTGTTCCCAGGGAGCCTCTTTTCTATAAAGAGAGACTTCTCTCTCTGTCAAAGATTATTGCCCCACTCCTCAAATCAGTGTCATATGAATTAGATGATGTAACTGATACTCCAAAGTTTTGATCAATGATAGGTGCTTGGGAAGAAGCAAGGTCGAGCAAGCTGAACACAGGCTTTAGAATAAGACAACCTATTTTTTTCCTTTATATATGTACCTATGATAAACTTTCGCTTGTTAATTAAAAGAAAGCACTTTATGCCTTCTCTTTGGTATATCTGAAGTGCCAGTATCATTACTCTTGTATTTTGAGGCTAGGATTACTTGAAGACAGCATTACTATACTGCAACAATCAACATGGTAACTGAGAAGTCTACTAAGTGACCAATGGGTGGTCATCGTAGATAGCATGGATAAGCTGGGCAAAGGGATGATCATATCCCAGATGGAATGGAGCAGAATGGCACAACATTTACTGAGAATAATACAAAATTTAAAGCTCGTGAATTGTTGCTTCTGAAAATTTCCATTTAATAATTGTGGACTGTATTTGTTTGAATGAAAGAAAACCACCATATAAGAGAGACTATTGTAACACCTTTCCTTTAGAGTTTTAATGAAGTACTTCCTCTTCCCCATCCCCTGCATTTTTCTCCTCACCTTCACTGCTTGTCACTCAATGACTAGTATTAAGGATTCTTAGGACAACAGAGTGAGACCTGCGGTAAACTCTTGAACAGAGGTCATGGGAAATTTAAGTGCAGAGACTGAGTATGAAACATTTTGGGGATAATTGATTAAAACAATTTTAATCTTAGGAAAGAAAATAACCTAACAAATGAAAGGGCTTATTTTAGCCATGAAGTACCTAAGCCAAGAACAGAGTTCTCTATTAAGTGCACAAATATTAAACACAAAATGAGAATAACGTGTGTGGTGGATTAACTAATGATCAACTTATAACACCCAGCTGAACTGAATCAGCATGGTGCTGGGTGTGGAAGGCCCACCTGAGGATTGTTGCCAACAGCATAAAAGCAGAACTGGAGTGGAAGATGTGCTATTGATTATCCTGGGGAAGCTTGTCATGCTGGTTTTCCTGATATGAACTCAGCTGTTCTCATCGTTGGAGGAGTTCACGTGTTCGCTGCCACTGAGGATGGCTGCAGTTCTTTTTGGGGGAGCTCTGGTCCTTACCTTGAGCGTTGCTTCCTGGCTCCAGTGCAGATCCCTCAGGCTGCTGGCACAGATCCTTCATCCCTCTGGCACAGACTTTCTAGCTTCCACCACTGACCTTTGGGCCTTCGCAGCACAGGTCCTTGACACAGACTTGCATGAGACATTGCTGTGGGCTCTAGGCCTCCAGCTGGACTTGTGGAGGACATTGCCATGGCCTCTAGGTCTTCAGCTGGACTCGTGCATGACATTGCTGTGGGATCCAGGCTCTCAGCTGGATTCTTTAGGTCTCTAGTGCTTGGGCAGATCTCTTGCACTCTTCTGTATTGACTCTTTGGGTGCATACTATAAAATAATCCTATTATAAAATAATCCTATAAAATATGTGTCCTGTATTAAATCTATTCTCCTGTAAACCCTGACTACAACAACAATATATCTTAAGAGCTCATGTTTATGGACTTGAGATGATTAAGATGCCTACCCACATAAGTATTCTGAACCTTTCCTGTAAGTGGTTGGGAAATGCAGGCAAAATTTATAAGACTCACTGGAAAGATAAGGCTGCTATTTTCATATGGAAAATGACACCGTAACTACTTTTGGACTTTATTTCAGTTTTTTTTTTTTAATTTCTGTTTCCTCTGAAGAATATATTAGAAAGATTCTATGCTTGAACTTATCTTGGTACTCCTAGTTGGGAAATATTGGCTTTACTATGGTTAATATAGGATATACAGGATCAAAGTGGCAATGTAGACATACACTATCAATTGAAACTCACTGAATCATCTGGAAAAATCATTCCTACAGGTGCTCGGTAAAGCAGCTTCAAAATTCCACCCTGCATCTTGCTTATTTCCTTGTCTGCTGCTCTTGTTTCTTTAACCCTTACCTTTTGTTCAGTATAAACTGATTCATTCTCCCACTTAGACCTTTCGATTTACATGAATTACTTCCGATATTACAGTTTCTCTTCACTGATTTTTTTAGAGTGGCCCATAAGTAAACAACTACTATAACAATATAGAATTACGTTGCAAAATCACTGAAACTCAAAAAGAAAGGGAAATATATATCCAAAAGTATTTTAGACAAGCTTTGAAAGGAAGGATTTAATGATATGCCTGGAGTTGACATCTTATTTTCTTTTCATCAGTTTCCTCTTAGATAAAACTGCTCTGTGCTGCATAATTCTTAGTATTTTCTAATATAATAAATTAATCTTAATGACTTCTGTATAGAACAACTGTTCATTTTCTTTCTTTAAAATGATTTGATTTATGCCTGTACCTTCTTGTTGTCCAATTCCAGTACTTTGGATGTTGTTATGGACTAAATGTGTGTGTCTTCTCAAAATTTAAATGTCAAAGCTCTACTTCCTAGTGTAAGGGTATTAGAAAGTGGGACCCTTGGGAGGTAATTAAGTTTAGATAAGGTTGAAAGGGTGTAGGCCCCGTGATGGGATTAATATTCTTCTAAGAAGGGGAAAGACAGGCTCCCCCAGTGACAGGCTACAACTCAAAGGTGGTTTCTACAAGAAGGAAAAGTGCCCTTGCTAGGGACCAAATTGACTGTCACCTTGACCTTGGACTTTTTAGCCTCCAAAACTGTGAGAAATCAATGTCTGTTGTTTAAATCATTCAGCCCATGGTATTTTATTATGACAACCTGAACTGACTAAGACCCAGATGTTCTCCTTTTCAAGTAAAGTTAGGCTTGTTCAGCAATTTTTAACCATTTCTGATAAATGGAGTGCAGCTGAAAATCAAAGGGAAATGTTAGTTGATACAACTGTCTAGCCAGAGGGGAGGAGAACGATGGGATAAAACACATTGGCGATCATTTAGGAAGGATGATGAGATGAATGTTCTGTAACAAAAAGCTGAACAATCGTCCAGAAATAGCATATCAAAAAACACAGCAATTAATTTCTCCAAATTAATGAGTCATCTGCTTGTTTTGGTGGTATAGCTGTGGCTGCTTCAGTATCTTTCTATGATTGATGATATCATTAATTAATGTCACAATTATGCAAGTACATTTAAAAAAATTGTTATATTCGATACACTAATAAACTTCCAAATGAGAACATCTGTTGCTTTTTGTTATTCACAATTTTTTTTAATCTTAAAAATAGAGCTAGCAAATTTGTTGGAGATGGTTTATAAATTTTATGAACTTGTGGCTTTATTTTCTTTTTATTTTAATATCACTTCTTGGCTCCAGAGAATTAAATTATTAGAAAATCCTTCCCTCTTTCTCCACCTCTACTCTTCTTTGCTTGTCATTTGTACTATGTGACCAGCAAGGCTCAGAGTCAGCAATATTCAGCTCCCATGAAAATTGGAGGGGGATATATTGATTTTGACAGTCTGGAAATCCATCTTAAGAATGGAGATAAATAATCAAAGGACAATTATTAAATAGTCAATAATGCTATTCCCTTGGAGAGGGAACAGGTAAAAATCCCCCTTGCTTGTTGCAGCATTTGCCACTTAATATTATGTTTGTTTTGAGAAATGAGTTCAGCCTAATATTTCCCTTTTTGATTTAAACAGTTGTCCCTGAAGGGATAAAGTATGGGGGAGGCAGGCTTTCCAATTGCAAATTCCTATAGATGAAATTTTAGCAGAATCTATCCTTTGTGCAAGAAAGATGTATATTACAAACAAGGTATACCCTCAGGACTGGTTGGTGAAATGAAATTAGAAAATCACCTTTAGAGATCATATGTTGCTGATGACACTAGGAAAAGAGCCTTTTAAATCACATGAAAAAAAATTCTCAAAGAGGTAAATATGAACATAATTTGATAAGCTTGATCTAATTAATGATGACATTTATTATTGTCAAAATAGGAGGCATTCTGAATGGAGATTGAAAAGGAAATGGAAATGGAAAAGGAAAAGGAAATGAAGATGAGTAAGAATTTCTCAGTATTTCTTGAGCACAGTATAGTTTCAGGTGACTTAGAATTATTTTCTCTAGAGCAAAGAATAAAAATTTATCATGAAACTGCAGATCTCACTAGTTTCATTGCCATTGAAAATATATAATTTTGCCTTTTGGTCGAAAAATATGAATCTTCGTATATTAATCAGAATCCTGCGAAGGAGTAGAATAAGTCACCTTAGACCAGCCTGTGTAGAAAGAGTCTGGAAGAACTCACCACAGAGGCTTGAAGCTGTGCCACGGACGTGGCTGCTCATGGCCCCAGCTCCAAGGGATAGTGTTTATAGTGTAATGCTCTGTGTGACTGGCATTTTGACCTTCTTCATAATTTTATCTTTGAATTTATTTTGTAAGTGAAGTCTAACAAGCTACATACCATGGGCCAAATGTTTGAAGATTGGGTTCATAGGTATCCTGTCCCTGCGGGACTATTCTCTTGGACCACTTTCCTGGGCTGTGTTGCCTAGGTCCAGTTGCCATATTTAGCAAAAAACAGAAACAAAACAAAAATGAATGGGTAATGTCTTAGTTATTTTCTCATTGCTGAGACAAAATCTCTGACACCCAAAGTTAAAGGAGGGAAAGTTTATTTCAGCTTACAGTTTGTAGAGGTTTCAGTCCATAGTTGGCTGGCTCCAAGACAATGTGGAATGGCAGAGGGGCATCATAGAGGAGAAAGAGTTCTTGGGTGGCAGAAGGGAGGAAGGCAGCAAAGCCACAACAGCAGCAGCAGGCCTTCGTTCTGTCCCTTGTATTTTATCCAGGGCGAGGCACACTTAATCCCAGCATCACATCATTAATCCCAGTATCACACACCCTAGATCCAGCTACCTCTGCAAAGCCCCACCTATGAGAGCATGATGCTTTGTGGGGACATCTAGATACAAGCCATAAAAGGCAACTATATTTGAATTTCAGGTAAACAATAAATAAATTTTAAGCATACATATTTCCCAAATATTTCATAGGTTATACTAAAACATTATCTGTTGTTAACCTGAAATTCAAACTTAGCAGAGTGTCCATATTTTAATATTTATCTGCCACCTCCTCCTTTACCCCAGGCCCCTATTCGGTCCTCAGCTATGGAGGGACAGGATGCAGTATAGTACAGGGAGGGTCTGGGTTGGGCGCTAGTGGCCTTGGATGGTCCTAGGCTGGTAGAACAGTGCAAGATGTGTGGGAGGGTACATGTTACTCATGTCTTATTTATAGACCTCACACAGCCTGGAGGGGAATTGTAAACCTGGGATGAGGGAATGAGGGAGCTGTTACCTCCTGTTCAGTTAGGGAAGGGGAGATCCCTGGCTCAGGTTCAGAGCTTCAGACATGCTGAGTCTTGGCCCCCAAATTTGATGGTTAGTACTGGCATGTCAGTATTCCTGCACTCCAGGGAGGAGAGAGACATTCAAAAGCAAATGAAGAAACACTTTGTGGGGTTCTAGAAGGAGAAACAGGGAAGAGGGGACAAGCTCCTGTCTTAGCACCTTTAAGGAAACTTTCTTTCTTGCTTTTGAACAAGGGACTTCTTGATTACATTGTGCACTATTCCTTGCAAATTATGTTGCAGTTTTTCTTATTTACAATTCTTGTTGTTGAGATAAATACCTGACACCAACAAGTTAAAGGAAGAAAAATTTATTTCAGCTCACAGTTCGTAGAAATTTCAGCCCATAGTCAGCTGGCTCCAAAGCAGGGCAGCATGGCAGAGGAGAAACAGTCCATGGCAGGGCAGGTAGAGGACAGCAGCAGCAAGCAGTAGCAGCAGCAGCAAGCCTGCCTTCCCTGTCTCCCTTTATATTCCATACAGGCTATATGTCTAGTGACTGGTGCCACCCACATCCAGGATGGGCCTTCCATTATCCATATCCAGAACTATGCTTATTCTAATCAGTGGACTAATGTTGTACCACACACCCTTAATTCCAGTATCACATGCCTTAGATCCATTAGCTCTGAAAAGACCCACCTGTGAGTACATGAAGCTTTGGGGGGACATTTAGCTACAAACCGTAACATTCACAAGTCAAACTCTTTCTAAAACTGTAAACTTTCTTACACTTAGGGTTTCTTCAAAATTACGTTTGGGGGATCTCAGATGGCCAATTAGTATTCATCCTCCATCTATTTTTCCTTTATGTAGTATGTGACAAAAAAGAAGTCCTAGGGGTCACAGCATATGTGGGTCAGAAAAATATATAGGGATGTACATCCTACTAAAGCTTAAAACTGTCCAGTAAATCCATAGGAAGTGCACCAGGAATGGTGGAGTGCTCATTTTTTTTTTTTACTTTTGAAAAAAGATCAGCACTTGGATGAATAGTAGAATAAGAGCTCCGTCTGACTGTTATTAATTTATTGAAGTTTTAAAACCGGTGCCTGGATTAAGGAAAGGGGTTTGAGGATCTAAATAGTCTAATTGAGCTATTGTCAGGTAACTTGTAGCTAGAGAGAATTATTTTGTGTTAGTTCTTTTTTGTGTGTGTGTGGGTACCGGGGGTCAACCTCAGGACCTTGCATGCCAGCAGGTGCCTGTGCCTCTGAGCAGTATCACTGGCCCTTTTTTTCGTATGTGGGTACCGGGAGTGGAACTCAGGACCTCGTGCTTGCCAGGCAGGGGCTTATGCCACAGAGCTATCTCACCAGTCCGTGTTTTTGTTTTGTTTTGTTTTTGTTTTTGAGACAGGGCTTCACTATGTCGTTCAGTCTGGCTTTGAGCTATGCAGCAGTCTGCCCTCGAACTTGTGGCAATCTTTCTGCCTCAGTCTCCCAAGTGCTGGGATTACAGGCATGTGCCACCATGCCTAGCTGTGTTAGTTCTGTCACAGCAATGTGAGTGTCACCTCAATAATATAACCAGCCAAGCATGGTGATGCACACCTGTAATTCTAGCACTC
Organism: Erethizon dorsatum; assembly: GCA_028451465.1. Lineage (NCBI taxonomy): Eukaryota > Metazoa > Chordata > Mammalia > Rodentia > Erethizontidae > Erethizon > Erethizon dorsatum. The sequence continues at coordinate 54,057,812 of CM051828.1, forward strand.
TGGGAGGTTAAGGTAGGAGGATCAAAAGTTTGAGCCCAGCCTGAGTCTCAGTGACTTAGCAAGACTCTGCCTCAAAATAGAAACTAAGAAAGGTCTGGGGCTGTAGCTCAATGTGAAGGCTCTGGGTTCAGTTCCCAGTACCTAAATAGTGTCCTGGGAAATTTTTTTTAAAGATGAGTCCCCACTGTGGAAGGAGTCATAGGCAAATTTCTTTTTCTGTGTCCAGAAGGAGATGATTCTCACTCTCTTTTGTACACATACATAATGGACCATTATTTCTGCTTCTCCTTTGCAAAAAAAAGCATTTAGTAATGCTTGAGGTAATTTGAGGTAAGAAAAGTATGTAATGGACTTTGGCTGACAGGTAGTAGTCTCTGAATGATTTTTATTTGTTTGTTTGTTTCGAGACAGGTTCTCACTATATCGTTCAGGCTGGGCTTGGACTCACTATGTAGCCCAGATTGGCCTGGAACTCACAGTGATGCTCCTGCCTCAGCCTCCCAAGTGCTGGAATTACAGGTGTGGGCCATCACACCCAGCTTCTTAATGATTTTTTAATATAAAGAAAAAAGTACTTTAAATTTTATTTCTAAGAGAAGAAGAAAAATAGAAATAAAATAAAACAGAGTTTCAAATAAGGCTATTAGGAGAGTAATAATAATTAATACATTGTTTATGTTATCTTCATAGTAGTTACTCAGAGTACAAGATATAGGCATGAAATATTGTCCAAACAATATTAGCACAAACCTTTCTTTTCAATGAATTAAGGAAACTAGTTGTATAACTATCTTTACTGTCTTGTGTATATATATTTTTTTTTCTTTTTTTTCCCCTTTTCTCTTTCTTCCTTTCCCCTTTCCCCCATCTCTTTTTTTTTCTCTTTTTTTTTTTTAACAGTCTCTTCCTAATTCACAATATCTATTGTACATTTTGGATCTTATTTACTCTTTCAGCTTCTCATACTAGTGAGACAATACAATGCTTACACATGTGGGTCTGATTTATTTCATCATACCACAGCAATATATGTGCTCCCATGTTTGTAGCAGCACAATTTTGGAAAGCAGAAATGAACAGGAATATTCTTGCTTTGTTCCTGGCAAATAGTGAGTAAATAAGTTATCATTTCAATGTTCATTACTTATCGTGATTAAAAAAACCTATGATATTTTCAATATTGACAGTGATGAAAACACAATATTCAGTATCAATGTGGATGTCTGGGTAAAGGTATTCTTTCACCCTGCTGCTAAGATTGCAAACTGCTCCATTTTCTGAGGGCATCTGATATAAAATAAATACTCAGATTTAAAATGGACATCCAGGGGCTGGTGAGATGGCTCAGCGGCGTAAGCACCTGCCTGGCAAGCACGAGGTCCTGAGTTTGACTCCCAGAACCCACATATGAAAAAAAGGGCTGGTGATATTGCTCAGTGGCACGGGTGCCTGCTGGCATGTGAGATCCTGAGGTCGACCCCCGGTACCCCCCCAAAAAAATGGACATCCATTTTAACACAGGAATTCAATTTCTAAGAAACTCTTTTATTTTTTATTTTTTTTTATGTGGGTACTGGGAGTCGACCTCAGGACCTCGTGCTTGCTGGGCAGGTGCTCATGCCGCTGAGCTATATCACCGGAAACTCTTACACAAGAGCAAACATTCATTGTAGAATTTTTTTTAGCATCAAAAAGGAAACAATATGTTTATCCATCAGTAAGGATGGATCAAATAAATTACAATATATCCACACAGTAGAATACACTATGCATCTTTTAGAAAGAATATTAGATCTCTATTACCGACTGACAGAACATACATATTTATGTATTTGGGTTTGATATGTTTGGGTTAATATGCAAGTTGCAGAACTGAATATAGTCTGATTCCATGTGTTTAAATAAAGGACACTTATAAATGCTCTTTTATAATTACACAAAATATTTTATAGCATTCATGAATAGAGGGAATGAAGAGGCCACTAGAAAAGAGAGAAGGCTATTTTCATTCATTTTATATTTTCTACATGTAAATATAATGTGTTTAGAATTGAGAAAAAAATCTTGTAATTTAAAATTGTAGCACATCTATGAAACATTTGGGGCCAATGCCTTGTAAATGACTGACAAAGTATTAGGTATCCTTTCTGTATTGAATTGCCTCTGGCTATTTAGAACTAGACTGAATATTTCTATTTATTTTGAAATCTCATATTCTTCTATCAGTACTTAGAAAAGATATTTGATAATTCAGTATTATTAAGCACCATTGACATCTAAGAATACTTTTTGTCGTGTTTTATTGGCAATACTGGGGATTGAACCCAGGGCCTTATACATCCTAGGTAAGCACTTTACCACTGAACCTCATCTCTGGCAGTTCCTCAGAATATTTGTTGATATTTTAATTTTTTTTTAAATCTGGAAGAATGCATTCATTTCCACGTTGTTTTGTTTGAGAAGGTAGCCCTGTTGAAGGAAAAAAAATATTAATTGGTGGAGGACTGAAATGTGCTTAAGTGTAGGAAGGAAGAAACAAAAATTAAATATCAGTATTCAATTCCAAGAACAGGTAGAACAAGCATATCTTTTGAAGTGGAGAAAAGTGGAGAGAACATTAATAATTTTCCACTTGCTCATTTGGTTTCTTATCCCTATAAGAGCATGTGAGCAGTGCTGGGGTAGGAGTGTGCTTGCAAATGTCTTAAAACAGGCTCTGGGGAAAAATGCTCAGATTGATCATATACCCATCTTTATGGCATAAATACTCTCAGAAGGGTCAGTTTCATGACACCAATCATATATCAATAGTCCTACAACATTCCTGAAGATCCATTAAACATCTTTCCTGATCTGGTAGGAGCTGGCTGCAACATTCTGCTAGAGAGAACATATTAAGCCACAAAATAAACATGATACTTCATTCTAGTGTGTCAATTCTATTTGATGATTTGGCAAAGAAAACATTTTTATGTTGCTATCATCTGAATGTGTCTCCCAAAATAAATGTGTTGGAAACTTAACCCCCAGTGCAGCATTGAGAGGTGAGCACCTTGAAAGATGTTGGGAATGGATTCATTTACAAAAAGGGCCCATGGGAGAGGATTCTCTGTCTTCGCCCTCGTGCCATGTGAGGACACAGCTTCCTGCCCTCATGAGATGCTGTCGTTTTGATTTCTGACCTCTCAGCCTCCAGAACTGTAAGAAATAAGTTTGTATTCTTTATGAATTACCCAGTTTCAAGTATTTTGTTGAATGGCTCAGCAAAACAGACTAAAACACATATGAAAACAAAGACAGAGACTTAGGTTTCCAGTCTGGCACATAAGATTAGAAATTGCCACTCTTTTCTGAAAACAAATGAAAAGCCAGAGAAACTAGAACACAAACATCTCTTCTTATATTCTTAAGGGAAGTGAGCTCACAGGGCAGAGTGCTGCTGCCAAAATTGCAGAGAGCGCTGGGCAGGTACGGAGATTCACAGCTCACTAGGGCAAGGACCATCATGGGAACCATCACCGAGGTGGGAAACCCGAGAGGTAGTGTGAATTGCTGGAGGCTCCTCGTGGACAAATCTGAGAGTTTAAAAACTCCAGGGGGAGCCAGTCAAGAGGGTCATACACTTTTATGAGTTTTATCTCCAGAAGCTCAACCAAATTCTCATAGTAAATTTATTGGAGGAAAATCTCTTTATGCTTCTGACATGGGTAGTAGAAAACGAACCCTTTTAAAATATATCAGAGCATACTGTTCTTCTTAACAAGGCCCGCCCTCAGGAGCACCTATTTTACCTGAGCCTAACCTGCTAGTTTTGTTTTTTGTTTTGTTTTGTTTTGCTTTGCTTTGTTTTGTTTTGTTTTGTTTTATTTTGTTTTGTTTTTATCAAAGCCTAACTTGAAGGACTCTGACCACCACTATCCTGCTCAGAGACCCCTCTAAACCGCCCCCTCCCAGCACAGCTGCACCTGGGGCTCATAACACTATCAGCCCTGCAATGATAGCAGCCACTACTGCCATCGCTTGCGCTCCCTCAAGCCTTGTTCTTGGCAGGTAGCCACAAGCCCCTCTCACTGAACTCCCCCGCCCATGACCCCACAAAAGACCCTAAAGGCTGTACAAGAGCAGTTGGTCTCAGATTTGTTCTGATATAAACCTGTCCTGTTGAGCTTTACCTCTGTTTCTTCTTCTCTTTTTGCCTAACATAACTGACCTGAAGGAAGGGAAATATCCAACTCCAGCTGGATCTAACCTTCAGTGTGGGAGGAGAAAAATACTTGTCTTAGTCCATTCAGGCTGCTATTACAAAATGCGAAAGATTTAGGGGCTTATAAACAACATAATTTATTTCTTATAGTTCTTGAGTCTGAGAGGGCCAAGATCAAAGTAAAAGTAGATTTGGTGTCTGGTATAGTCTGGCTTTCTGGTTCATAGACGGCAGTCTTCTCACTGTTGATGTAAGAAAAATTCTGAGATATCCTAAATTTAATTACAAGGGCTGGAGGATGAAGGGAAGAGAGATAAGGAAGTTAATCTTTTAACAGCTGCAGGCCAAAGCAACAAAAGACTACTCCACATTCCCGAAGTTATGTTGAAACACTGATTTATAACCCAGGGGATGGGAATGTGTCTGATTTACAAATGAACTCCCCGGACTATTAACTCTAACCAATGTAGAAGTAATAAGTACCTCTCCTCACGGATTGTCCTCTGCCAAATCCTTCTGCCTCACATTATTCTGCTTCTCTCATTTACAGCCAATATAGGCTCAGTGGAAACAATTTCTTCTTTCATTCCCAAAATTCTTACTGTAAAAATGCTGTTGGCTTAGGTGTGGTGGACATACCTGCTATCCAGCCTTGTTAATGGCTGAAGAACTTGTCCGGGGACCTGGTCCTTTTCTGGTTAGTATCAGTAACAACTTAAAGCATTCTTTTATTTCAGAGAAATTTTAGTCTCAAGAGTTTTATTTTAACACTTCTCACATGATGGAAGGGGCAAGGAGTCCCTTAGGACTTTTTTTTATGAGGGCATTAATCCCATTCATGAAGGCTTTACCCCTGAGATATAATTACCTCCAAAAATCTGTACCATGGGGGTTGAGAGTTTCATATATGAGTTTTGAGGGGATGCAAATACAGTGGTACCCCAGTTTATGAACTTAATTTGTTTTATGATTTGGAGGAAGATGGCTGCATTTGTGTTTGTGTGGGGAAGATAGCCATGGTCATATTTGTCACCCAGGTGAAGTTTGTGAATGGAAGCAAAATTTTGCCAAACGCTTTTGTTTGCATTGCAAACAGAGGCATTCATGAGTTGAAGAATTATTGTATTCAGGTTGCAACATTCTGAACTTGGACCCCCAAATGCATGGCTTTACATGGAAAATATATTCCATTGCAATGGTCCCAAATGTGTGAAGGCATCTCAATATTAACTCAAATGTCTGAAGGCTAAGGTCTGATCTAAATATCTTCTAAATAAGAAATAAAACTCAAGGTACAACTCATTCTGAGGCAAATTACTCTCTAGTCATAAATCTGTGAAATCAAACAAGTTATATGCTTCCAAAATGTAGTGGTTGTAACATAGGAGAAATATAACTCGCAACCTGCTAGGTGTTAGATGTGCCAAGTGCCAGGTTTGACTTTTCCAGCACCCAATCTGTTTGTCAGCAGCCACGTTATTTTCAGGAAAAAACCACAGCTCAGCATAGGTACTGCTGTCCTCAGCAAACACAGGACAGGGTGTTGTAAAAAAGAGATAAGGCAGAGCTCAAAATCTTCTGAGCACCAGGACATCTGATAACATGCATGCATTTGCACCAGACACTCAGGACTTTGATCACTGATGGACTGGATACACTGAGAACTTTGACCACTGGGTATGCTTAGACCTTCTCACATAATGCCTCTCGCCAGACGCTCCCCTTGTTCAAGCCCTATAAAAATATCCCACTTTTACTTGTTCCCCACGGATGGTCTTTTCACTCTCTGTCTGCCTGCACCCAGGTATATTAAATCCCATGCCTCATTGCCTTCACAAAAGTCTGTCAAGCGGTCTCTGCCTTGCATTGTTACATCTGGTGCTGAAACCCGGAGAGAGTGGGAAAGTGCCCTCTCTGTGGGCACTCAAGCCCTCTCCCAAACATTCTTCCCCTTGGTTGAGACTACTTGGTAACATCGGTTCCTCAGACTTTGGTTTCTTCAGCTCCTGCCACTTCTGCCGTGTTGGATCTCACTAGGTGTTTCAGATCAGGTAAGCCTCCCCATCTCTTCCTCTTTCTTCCCCCTTGCCTGACTTTTAGTGTTTTTTAAACTCCAGCACTGATCCCAGAAAGTACTTCTGGGAAGACTGCTTCCCTTTGGCGTCTGACCAACAGCAGTGACTGCCTTGGTCATTTGCTTGTTTTACAGCTTTGGGTCCTTATTGGAGTGGCCCGTCGAGAGATCCTGCTGCTCTTCCACACCTCTCTGTACCCCAGTGGGGAAACTTCCACCTTCTATTTCCCCCTGTTCCCCCTAGCCTGCCTCCTGCAAAACCTCAAACCTTTTGGCCTCTCTCCTGATCTGAAGCCCAAGCAGCTGATATTTTTCTGTAACATGGCATGGATACAGTACCAGTTGGACAACAGGTCTCAGCAGCCTTTTCATGGTATGTTTGATGTCTCCATTTTGTGAGACCTGGATAATTTCTGCCATAGGCTAAAGAAGTGGTCTTAAATAGCTTATATTTGAGCTTACCTTACACTCTACAGTTTTTCTACTCTGTGTTCCTCCTGGAACCCTCTCAAATTCTCCTCCTTTCCCTTCCATCTGCCCCTCCTCTGCTTTCTTCCCATGCTGATTCCTCCCTGACCAATGACAGTGCTGATCTCACTTTTCCCTGGTGTCCTCCTGCTCCCTCAGCTGGATAACTTCCCAGGCCCCGGCTTCTCCAGCAGAACTCCCAGCCGCAGCTGCCACAGCTGCTACAGCTGCATCAAATCCTCTGAAAGAGCCTCCAGCTAATCCAGCACCTGCCCCATCTATCTATCCTACTCTTCCCTCCAGATCAAAACCTCCTCATGTTTGGTCTCATCCAACTTTGTCCTTTACTCAACAGGGACTGCAGTTTGGTGTCCCTTCTTTACCCTCTGCTCTTCAATTTCCACTTTGGGAGGTGGGAGGAGCCAAGGGAATTGTTCCCTTTTCTCTGTCCAATTTGTTTCAGATTAGTCAGCTTCTGGGTTCCTTTCTTACTGACCCTACCAAATACATTCAGGAATTTCAGTACTTTACCCAGGGTCTCACCTGGGATGACCTGAATATCCTTCTTTCCTCTACCTTCTCACCTGAGGAATGGGGATGTGTCTGGATTTTGGCTCAGGCTGCTGCAGATGACCATAGGCATCTTGAATCCAGTCTTCAGGAGGGGGCTACAGCCATTCCCTGGGCCAAATCTGGGACTTTAATTGGCTAGATGAGCATGGACAACCCCCTGCTTAAAGGAGCCGAAACTATATGGTCACTTGTTTAGTTGAAGGGCTGTGCAAGGCACACACAGGGTAGTCAATTATGATAGGCTTAAGGAAACCACCCAGACAAAAGGTGAAACTCAAGCTCAGTTTATGGCCCATTTGGGTGCTGCCCTCAGACGTTATATGGCCTCGGTCTCAGAAGGCCCAAAAGGCCAACTGATTTTAAAGATACATTTTATTACCCAATCTGCTCCAGATATTCAGAAAAAGTTACAGAAACTGTAGGCAAGCCCTCAAATACCACAGCAGGAGTTAGTAAATTTAGCATTCCAAGTTTTCAATAATAGGGACAAAGTTGCCTGCAAACAACGCATTTCTGAGTTCAAGCTGTTTGTCTCAGCCAACCACCAAGGGTGCCAACAGGGCTTCCCAACCCAGGGGTATACCTCCAGGGCTATACTTCAAATGCTGCCAGCCTGGTCACTGGGCTAAGGAATGCCAGCAGCCCTGGATTCCTTCAAAGCTGTGCCCCACCTAGAGAGGCCCTTCACTGGAAGTCAAAGTGCCCCTTAGGGAGGCATGTAGGCCTGGCCATTGCATCTCTGTCTTGGGCCTGGCCTTCTTCAGATGTGCCTCCAGCCACAATCCTGATGTTTTTATTTTTCGCTGACTTCCTTGAGAGCCCAGTCCCTCTCTGACTATATATTAATTTCTATCTAATTTACCTGCCTATAATAATTGGACAGACATAGTCTAGACATATCCATTCCAAAAGAAGAAATAAGAAATAAAAAGGGAATGACAGATCCTAAGCAAGTCTAAAATCTTAAGGAGCCAATGGAGTAGCAGTCTTGCTTTCTTGGCTTTGACATTCTCCATGGTGTCTACTCTATCAGTTTTCCTCTTGCAGGGATAAAATACCTGAGATCCACAATTTAAAGAAGGAGGGTTTTATAAGATTGTAAGATATGGTGAATGTTTCAATTAAAAAAACTTATTTCAGTAAAAGATTCATTGTGAAGAACAATGGGATAATTGTGTTAGAAGCAAGGGGTAGTATTTTGTGTATTTTGAGTGGGATTAATGGCAATGTGTCTTTTACTGTAATACATTTTAGAAAAAATTTTTAAACATGCGCTGTATCTTTTGATCACACCTTCTACTTTGGCTCATGGTATTCAGAGGATTCAGTCCATGGCTGGTTGGCTTCAAAACAGAAATGGCATGGAAGAAGGGCACAGTGGAGTGCCCTGCTCAACCATGGCAAGTAGGAAGCAGAGAGAGAGAAAAGGAGGAGCTGGGGACAAGAATACACTCTTCCGGATCATGCCCCTGGTGACCCACCCCTCTAACCAGGGCTCACCTTTTAGTAGTCTATGAACTACTGAACTCATCAATGGATGAACACTTTGGTGAATATAACGCCCCCATGACCCAATCACTTTCCAAATAATGACTTTGGGGGAACATTTTAGATCTAAACCATAGCATCTATCTCGAAGGAGGCTCTGTACCTGAGTCACAGGCTTGAACTTCCCCAAAGCTGTAATTACACACCGGTGGTCTAAGTTCACAGATATAGCCCTGGCCCTGTCTCCATGGCTCTGCTTAGCATTGCCCTGCCAGGGCTCCCTTGCAATGGCCCTGAGCTGGACTTTCACACTCTGGACTTGTGAAAGAAGAGCCAGCCCTGATGATTTCTGAATTGCCTGTGAGATTATTCTTCTATTTTCATAAACAATAGGTTCTGGCTTCTGTTTTGATAGCTGACTAATCTCCTTATCAGATGTTTATTTGGCCTCACACTTGGTATTCTTTCCTGAATAGTACTCAATCCCAGCTCTCTCTAGTCTTCCATGTGGGAGAAGGGAAATATCTAATTCCAGGCTACTCTAGCCATCCTGTTCCACCTCAAATGGGGAGGAGACTGAGAAGCACTTGTGAAGTTCATAACCCAGAGGTAGTAGTTTCTTAAAAGACAGATCTAATCATTGCACCATAATACACCTCACCCTCTCTTACTCGTATCACTAAAGGGCTATTTAGAGCAATTCCCTTTACCCCCTACATCCTTTCTGGATGCAAGAAAAATTACAAGGCATATTAAAGGCAAAAAACAAAACAAAACAAAACAAACCTGAAGATAGCAAGAATTAGAACCAGACTCTGATACGGTAGAGAGGTTAGGATTATTAGATTAGAAATTTAAAACACATCCAACAATATGCCAATGACTCCAATGGATAAAATGGACAGCAGTAAGAAAAGATGGGTAATGTAAGCAGTGAGATGAAATTTATAAGAAAACCAAAAAGAAATGCTGGAAATAAAAAACACTGTAAGTAATGCTTTTTCTGGGCTTTTTAGTAGACTGAACTTTACTGAGACGAGAACCTCTGAGCTCGCTCTCAATAGAAGTACCCAAACTGAAAAAAAAAAAAGGCAAACAAACAACACCCCCAAAACAAACAACACCCCCAAAAAACAAACAAACAAAAAAAACCCAAACAAACAAAAAAGACAAAAATACAGAACAGAATATCCAAGGATTACAGGATAATAATGAAATAATGGTATATATCAAGAAGTAGTACAGTTGGATCATATTATGTATTTCATATTACAAATTTCTTCTTCTCCAGAGAGAGAGGAGGAGGGAGAGGGAATACAGAAAGAGGAGAAAAAAACAGCAGATGTATTTTTACTAGTGTACATTAATTACACAGAATTATGGGTTTCACTGTGCAGTTTCATACATGCATATTATATACTTTGATCATATCTACCCCCTTTACTCTTCCTTACCCTCCCCCACACCTGATCCCGTTTGTCTTCTCTAATATTTTCCTTTCTACATTCATGTCCTTTCCTCCACTCCCGGATTCCACATAGGAGAGAGAACATGTGATATATTTCTTTCTGAGTCTAGGTTATTTCACTTAACATTGTGATCCTGAGTTCCATCATTTTTCTTTTCTTTTTTTTTTTTTTGGCAAATGACATAATTTTGCTCTTCTTTATGGCTGAATAATACTCTATTGGGTACATATATTATTTTCTCTATCTATTTATCTGTTGATGAGCACCTAGGCTGATTACATATCTTTGGCATGGGCATCCAGGTATCTTTATAGTATTCTGATTTTAATTCCTTTGGGCATATATCAAAGAATGGTGAAGTTGGATCATATGGTAGTTATATTTTTAGTTTTTTGAGGAACTTTCATACTGATTTTCATAGTGGCTATAGTAATAATATTCCCACCAACAGTGAATGAAGTTTCCTTTCCCTCCACACCCTTGCCAGCATTTTGTTATTATTTATATTCTTGATAATAGCCATTCTGAATGGGATGAGTTGGAATCTCAATGTATTTTGATTTGCATATCCCTGAAGGTTAAAGTGTTGAACTTTTTTTCATATAGTTATTGACCATTTCTCTTCATTCTTTCGAGATGTGTTTAGTTCATTTGCTCGGTTCTTGGATTGCATTATTTGTTCTTTTACAAGTCTTTATATACTCTGTATATCAATCCTGTGTTGGAAAAGATATTTTTTCTACTCTGGAGGCTGTCTCTTTGCCTGTTAATCCATTCCTTTGCCATGCCAAGATTTTCAATTTGATGTAATGCTATTTGTTGATTCTTGGTAATATTTCCTGAGTTAGTGGAGGCATGAAGTCATTGCCCATGCCTGTATCTTCTGTTTCCCTTGTATTTTCTTCTAGAAGTTCCCATGTTTCAGGTCTTATATTTAGACTTTTGGTCCATTTGGAGTTGGTTTTTGTACAAGGTGATAGGGATCTAGCTTCAGTCTTTTTCTGGCACTATTTGTTAAAGAGGCTAAATTTTCCCATCATGTTTTTGGTCCTTTTGTCAAAAATCTAATGACTGTAGCTGTGTGGGTTTATTTCTGTGACCTCTATTCTGTACCATTGGTCTATATATCTGTTTTTAAGCCAGTACCATGCTGTTTTTATTGCTATGGCTCTGGAATATATTTCAAAATACAGTATATCTCCAGCATTGCTCATTTTTCTTAGGATTACTTTGGCTATTCTGGGCCTTTTATATTTCCATATGAATTTTAAGATTTTTTTTCTAGTTCTGTCCAGGGTGTTATTTGTATTTTGATTGGGACTGCATTGAATCTATAGATCACTTTTGGTAATATGGTCATTTAACAGTATTAATTCTGCCAATCTATGAACACAGGAGGTCTTTCCATCTTCTAGTGTCTTCTTCAATTTCTTTCTTCAGAAGAAATTGTTCTGTAATTTATAGAAGACGTATCTGAATCAACAACTGGAAATTTCCCAAAATTAATGTCAGACACCAAACTACAGATCCAAGAAGCTCAGAGAACACCAAGCAGGATAAATGCCAACCCCAATATATTTATACTTATTATTTTTCAAGCTACAGAACATCAAAGATAAGAACAAACACATAGGCAAAAAGAGAGCAGAGTTAACTATTTGAAGTGTTGATAGATACATACAGTGGTTAAGCATCCCTAATTAGAGAATCACAAATCCAAAATGCTCTAAAATCCAAAATGTCTTAAGTACTAATACAACATCACAAGTGGAAAATTCTACACTATGAAACTTTGTTGCATGCAAAAATTATTTTAAAATAATACAGATTACCTCAAAGATATGTGTGTAAGGAGAATATAAAACGCAAATATATTGCATGTTTTGCCTTGTGTCCCATCCTCAAGATACTACATTGTGTATATGCAAATATTTCAAAATAAAAATAATCTAAAACACTTCTGATCCCATACATTTAGTGTAAGGGGTATTTAGCATATTTGTATATTGTATATAAACACATATACATACATGATATATATGATTATGTGCAAGAAAAGTGAATGATAGCAATGATACAAAGGATGACATTGTATAGAATTAGCATTATTTCCTCATTTAAGGTACTTGAATTACCCACAAAGTTGTGTAGTGTTATTTGAAAGCGAACTTGATGACTTGGTTAATTGTGAATGTATATTACGAACTCTAGGACAAAGTTGAGAAGTCATGCAGTGTCACTTCTGAGATTCCAGAGCAGAGAGTAGAGACTCCTGGCTCTTCATAGGAGGGATGTCAAAGAATCTGTGCCTGTTTAAAACAATTGTCTATAAAAAGTTTCAAGTTTTTTCTTTGATTGCTTTAAATTCATTGATTAGCTTGGTAAGAGTTGGTACTTATAAAAACTTCACATCTACTCATATTTATTCAAGTCTTAACTGTTTTTTTAAAAACTTTGTGATTTTTTTATTTACTTCTATATATTGTGGAGATAATTTTTCTTTTAAAATAAGAATCGATAAAGTTTCTGGAACATTTTAAGGTATTTTACCATGCTACACTGGGGCACCATTTTTATCTTGTACCTGTTACATTACTAAGTCTATCATTAATTCTAATAGATTTTCAATTGGTTTTCTTAAACAGGTGAAATTTTTCATATACCCATAGTAATCGTTTACATGTATTTCTGCTTTTAAAATATATATACCTTTTCTTTTCCTTCTTTTCTCTTTACTTCTTTCTTTTTTCTGCTTTTTTTTGTATTGCACTTTTTATTTGCTTAAGAAGTTTTAAATAAATAAAGGAGGAAAGCACCTTCTAGAAGCTACAATAGTAGGAAAAGATACCAACAAGAATTTACCTAGTAAATTTCTGTAATTTTAGAAAGTATTCTTAATCTTGAGCTATACTTGAGGGGAAAAAGCAATCCCTCAAGGAGGTGTTTGCTGTGCTCACAGAAGAAAAGTAAAGGGCCTAAAATTAGAGACATATCTTGAATGCTGAGAACAGAGAAGAGAAATGATAAAGGGCAATTCATAAATCCTATGTCAACTTTAAGATACATGTCAGAGGACCCTTACATAAGTAGGACACACTGCTGCCCTTAAAATAAAAGCACAATCTAAAAAAGCTATAGTTCTGAATTATAGTAATATAACTGAAATCCCTGGATTGAAGGATGTCAAAAGACAATACTTAAAGTTATCTATGAGGTTTGAACAGACAGAGGCTTTAGAGGAATTCTCTAGGGTTGTATATCCTCTACTTTGACTGTTTGAATGAAGTATAGACAGGCTTCTCTGCTATCTTTCAGGCAATATGATACTGAAGGAAAAGACAGCAGTATTAGATCACTCCTTAGTCACTAATCAGCAAGAGAAAGAGTCCATTGGCAAAAGTGTCCTCCCATGAATGGTTCATACCAAGCAGAGAGGAAGTGTTGCTGAAGGGGGAGGAGACCTCATACCCAAAACTAATATAAGCATCCAGCAATCAAAAAGATGGTTTCAGGCGGTGGCTGGATGAAAGCAGGATTGAGATACCCAGCTGTGGAATGAAGTTGTCATCTGCAGGTTCTTCCATTACAGAGACAATGAATTCAGGGTGATCATACTTTAAAGGGCTAAAATATATTTCCTTGATTTTCACTATCACATTGGTTTGGGTGTCTGTCTCAGATGGTATCCCTAAAGCTAGAGGTTTGTAATATATGTGGTCAAAACAAATTCATTCATTAATGACTTCCAGTCTGGTTGATGACTTCTCCATTGACACAGAAAGGGAGGCTGGTAAGGAACGGGTTCTTATGGGTAGACCTCTGGGCTGGAAGACTTTGGGGAATGACATTTGAAGAATCTGATTGGGTCCAAATTGTTCAAAAGGCCCAAAAGGGTATCAGAAGCAAAGTCTGAAATGTTAATGCCAAAGCATGGTAGGAGGGTGTGACAACTGAGTCTGTACCTGCTGGGGACTCAGCAAACTGGCCACCAGCTTCATGCCATGCCCCTTGTCCTCTGCCTCCATCTCCTCTACAGTAACCAGGGCATCCATTTCCAAATGCAATTTTTTTAAATTAAAAAACATTATTTGTTAAAATTATGAAATATATCAGACATTCAAGTGAGTCAACAATTTATATTTATTATTTAAAAAACAACAGAAGAGGCATCTTTGTACCTAAAACTTAGGAAATACAAAATTTTTTAATACCTCTAGATACTCCTGTGAAACAATCTTCCAGAGTCAGCAAGGAAACAGGGAGGTAAATTAAGTGCAGTCTTATCTCCTGGTTCTCAGTTACAAAGCCATGCTTTTCTCTCACGAAAGCTAATTTTCTAGCAAAACTTTTCGGTTCTCTTCTTCCAAGTCTACTACTTGATCCAGCTCATTCTCTGAGCTTTCCTGTGGTCTGCGGAAGTTTGTGCTGAAGCCGCTGTTCAGTTTCCTCTTCAGCACCTTCTTCTCAGGGTTCAGGTGCATGGGGTGATGAAGTGCTGTTGCTTGGGCCCGGCCAGCCCCAGTGCTGCCCTGGGGGTGGTAGTGGTATCTAGCATGACAGAAGCAGTACTTTTAGGGGTCCCAGTGGCCAGACTGAGCATTACTGCCATCCCCACCTCCATTTACTTGTTTATTTTTTAAAAATTAATTAAGTTTATTGGTACATTTTAGATATACATCATGTTCACATTCATCATAGGGATTTTGTACCTGTACATGATATCTCTTGATTCTTCTTTTTTTCCCATTCTCCTAGCCTCCCCTCAACCCTTCTTTGTCTGTTTATGCAAGTGTGTGCAGTTGCCACACAGCAGCAAACCCTTTTTATTCCTTTTTCTTCCCGTATTGCACTGTCTGGAATCTTTAAAAGAGTCTAGAATGTCAGTGGAACAAAGGGCTGTCCTTGATATGTTCATTTATTAATGGTAATGATTCTAATGTTTCATAATTAGGGATTTGCTGCATTTTCCTGGTAAATATCATATGCCAGTGAGGGTTGTCGATTGTACACACTGCAAGTAGTTTTCAGAGTATTTTAGGCAGTTCACAGTGTGTTTATGTGAGCCTGAGAATAGTGCATGGATGCTCCAAACACAGAAAAATAATGTATTATGGGAAGAAAAAGCCATGAAAAAGCCATAGTCTCATTACAGGACTTTTATAATGGAAAATGTTATCCATCAGTTGGAACCGTAATGTCAAGGGTTACACTCAGAAACCGTACTGTGGAGCTGGGAACGTAGCTCAGTTGTAGGGTGGCTGCCTAGCACGGCGAGGTCCTGGATTAGATCTCCAACACCACACAACAAACACACACATAAATAAATAAAGGACTCAGGAGAGCCAGGTGCCCCTATACTGCAAGCGCTAAATATCTGATCTCCTCCTACAAGGCCCCTGGGTCAAATTGCTTAATTTTGAGTATCTCTTGAAGGCGCCTCTGCTTAGCAGAACTGGGTCACACACAAGCTACAAAGGACCCTGGCGTAGGTAATTGTTCAAACTTGTCATTTCCTAGAAATGTATCAGAAAAGGCACAAAATGGGCTACATATCTGTATGTGCTGCATACTTTATAATTGATTAAAGACATGTATCTTTATCCTTAAGTGACTAAAAGAGTTGTTTTACAAATGTGCTAAATTTATTAACTTCTTTTTTTGTAGCAGATGTTATAAAGAATACAATTTTCCTTATTCAATCTGTCAGTGAGCATTTTGTAATGTTGGGAAATCTTTGCATTCCTTGAATAAATCTTTCTCTCAAATTAAATGAAGTTGTTCAGGGTACAAAATATAGGCATGAATGTACTCTGAACAACTATTGTGAATATAACAATATGCAATGGGTTGATTATTGTTATTCTCCTACTAGCCTGTTTTGAAACTCTGTTTTATTGTTATTTCTTACCTTTTTCTGTTTAAAAAAAAAGTCAGAGATGTTTAATATATAAAATCATATTAATGATGTATTAAATTTTAAAAGTTAATTAAAATAGCATATAATAGAAAAAAATTAACTAAAGTATATTTCTGTATTGGATTGAACATTTTACGGAATTTTTGCATCTAGTTTCATGGATGATAGACAGTTTATAAGTGAATGTTCCTGATCTTAACATTAGGGATTATTTTGGGTTTGCTTCCTTCTTTTTCCATGAAACCACATTAAAAACACAGATATTCAGTATTTTTGAAGTTAAAAAGGAGTTCATCTGTAAAGTCATTTGGTCTTTTTTTACTTTTTGGTGGTATACTTTTGACTTCCTTTTCAAATTCTTTTGTTGTTATTGATCTATTAAATTTTCTACAGCTTGAGACAATTGTGGTAATTTGTTTCCTGGAAAATTGTTGATTTAATTTGAGAAATAGTTATCGATTACAAACTCTATAGCACTTTCTAGACATTGGTATATAACAGTAAAGAGAAAAGAGGAAAATCCATGCATTATAAAGCTTACATGAAATTGAGGGAGACAGATAATAAATAAAATAAATAAGAAGAAATAGTCTATTAGCTGCTGATGATATATGCTGTATATTAGAAATAAGTTATGGGAGGGGCAGGGAGTATTATATATATAAATTTGGAAGGTTAACTATTTTGTATTATTCAGATACTTTATATTCTTCCTTGTTTTAGTTCACATAAGTCAGTTGTTCACATAATTCGGTTAGTTCACGTAAGTCAGTTGTTTTATGAAGGAGGTTGGTCTATTATGGATTTTATATTTTTCTAATATTTTAAAATTTTTTCTTTTGTTTTAGGGGTTGGAAGGAATTTCTTTCTTTTTTCCCCCTAGATTCACTGAAGTATAATTGGCAAATAAAAATTACATATATTTAAGGTGTACAACATGATGATTTGATGTATACGTACATTGTGAAATGATCATCACATTAAGACAATTAAAGTCTGTCTTCTCATAGTTATCATTCTGATGGTGGGAATATTTACGATCTACTTAAATTTGACTGAAATTTGTCTTTGCAAATTTCAAGTACACAATAGAATATTATTAAGTACTCATATCATGTTTTACGTTAAGTCTCCAGAACTTATTCATCCTGCATAACTGAAACTTTGCACCTATTGAGAAACTTCTGCCTCAGGCCTCTGGTGACCACCATTCTACTCTCTGCTTCTATGAATTACCTTTCTTAATTTATTTTTTATTTTTTATTTTTTTGTGGGTATCAGGGGTTGACCTCAGGACCTCGTGCACCAGCAGGCACCCGTGCTGCTGAGCGATATCACCGGCCCTTTTTTTTGTATGTGGGTACTGGGAGTCGAACTCAGGACCTTGCGCTTGCCAGGCAGGTGCTTATGCCACTGAGCCATCTCACCAGCCCTGAATTACCTTTTTTAAGATCCACATGTGAATGAATTCATGCAGCATTTGTTTATCTGTGTCTGGCTTATTTCATGTAGCACTGCGTCCTTCAGGTTCAACCACATTGTCATAAATGATAGTGTCTCCTTTTAAAAAGTTGAGTAGTAGTCTGTTATATCAACTGACAGATAGATCACATTTTCTTTATCCATTTTTTCAGTATGCATTATAGTTTGGATCCGGGACATCTTCAAAGGCTTATATGTTAACCTGTTTCCCACTTGCCCAGAGAATACTCATTGGTAATGACTGTGGCTGCTACATTTGCTCCGAGATAACTCGTGGATTACAGTCCTAACCTGACCTCCAAAGTTTGCCATGGACTATCTCTCTTTTATTATTTTTGCCCTGCTCTAGTATACTGACAGTGTAGTATTCTATGTGTGAGTATTCTGTTTTTAGTAGTGGTATTTCCTTTTACAAAATATAGTAATTTTCCAACACTAAAAATGTCAAATCCTAGAAAATATAGTATTTCTACCGTGATGTTAACATAGTTCTTGAACAGTTGTTAGCTGATGATTCATTTGCTGAATCTGATTTTCTGAAATAGATGATTCTGATGACTTTTTAAAATAATGCTTTGGAAGATGAGAATGTCAGGCCCCCGTCTGATTCAGAAATAGCTCTACACCTGTTGACTTGGTTGCGTGCTCTGAAGTGGTCAACTCCTATTATGATTCCACATCAAAGGCACAACTTTACCCACACACCTGGCAGCAAAGTTGATGTCAGTGATACTGACCCACAGCAGCATTTTGAGCTGTTCTTTACTAAGGAATTGCATAGTTTCAAAACGTTACCAGTGAAATGAACGCCCAGGTTACCTGTTGGCTTCAATGCCACTTGGTCTTTTCTCGAATGGATAACTGGAAAGGCCCTGGCAGTGATGAATGAAAGCCTTTTTTTGCAGTTACTGTAAGACATCATACAGAAACTTGAGCTGGAGATGTTTTGGTTGACAAGGCCTCTTTGGATATAACTTATCTCTGGCAAATTATCACTTGTGAATGATTTTTACTTTTGCTTTAGTGCCTGTGTTTTGTCAACAATTTTTCCACATCTGCCAGTCAAAGGCCTAGATTTTATTGCAGATCAAACCTATGTTCAGCTTTCTTATAAATACATTTTTAACTGTACATATACCAGACAGAAACATTGTAGTTGATGAATCACTGTTTAAGGGGCAGTTAGAATACATCCTGGTGAAACAAGCTGATTTGGTCTCAAGCCTATGCTCTTTGTGATAGTCAATCTGGTTACATGTGGAATGTGCTTTTCACACAGAGCACAATATGAATTTGAGATTCAGCTGTCAGTCTGAAATTGTTGCACATTGTTCTAACCTTGGTAAATGACCTTGTTGGCCAAGGTTGTCTGGTTATCTTCCTTGATAAATTTTATACATTTTCCATGCTTTTAGAGAATTACATCAAAACAGGCTTAATGATAATGATACAGACCCTTTGAACAGAAAATAGATGCCAGATGATCAGGGAGGGAAAAAAACGGATTGCAAAGGAGATGACCATAGTCAGATTCTGTGGTGAACTTACAGCACTGAAATAGTGTGACAAGAAGGAGGTAACAATGTTATCAACGTTGCACAATGATGCTGTGATTAAAGATCTAACTCATCAGATCCTCACTTCCTATCCATTACAGTGCAAGAGGCAGAAAGTTTGGTATAAGACATTCTTTCTCCACCTTCTAAACATTACAGTACTGAGCTCTCCCATCCTATTCAAGAACAACCCTGAGCACACACTCAGCCATGTAAAACTTCAGACCGATATTGATTGAAAGATTGCTGGAGAAACATCACAAGCTAGGGCTGCTCTGATGGTGTCGTATCTCTTTACCTGTTTGGAAGATATTTCATTGAGAACACACCACCAACACCAGGGAAACAGAATCCAACTGGTCACTGTGAAGTTTGCTGCTCACACAATGACAAGGATGGCAAGCAGATCTGGAGAAAAACACACTATTTTTGTGTGCAATATGATATTCCATTTTTTCACATTTAAAGCTTTTATTTTGAAAAATAAAATACAAAAGTCTTTAAGACATGGTACTTCCCCAACTTTTCAGAAACAATGGAGTGAATTATTTAAATAATTAAGATATTTAATATTATTCACATCAATGCATTTAAATGGTACAAATATTCTTCAAAGCTTTGAAACATGTACAGATAACCTACTCCAAAATGCAACTGCCTGATCTTTTTTACAGAACGCCATTTTTAAACCCTCTACTTTAAAACATAGTTTTGAGTCTGGTGGAGAAGAGATGAGGAGAGAGCTGTTTCAGCAGAAGGCATATGTCTCCTCTGGGCTCCACATCCATAGGGCGGAGCGTGTCACTGGGATGCAGAGAGCTTCTCCCAGGCAGAGGATCCCTTGGGAAGCAGGGATGTGTGCCAACACCTCTGCAGGCTCAGTGGGAGGAGACTGGCAGTTGAGCAGGAGATGTGGGTCGTGGTGCACACAGGCCACTGATCTCAGCAGGGAACAGCAGTCCTAGAAAGTTCCTTCTCACTGAAAACTGGGAAGGACATTGTAGGCTCTGCTACTCCACTTGCTGAATTTGGGCTTTGTTGAAATTCTGCTTTATAGATTCTTCTAGTATTTTCCAGAATTTCTAGATCAGGTTTTTTCATAGGTGTATTGACATGTAGGTCATATCTGAGTCTTGCAAACAGAGGTGCCATCACTACCACGTCTTGTAGAACATCTGAGGTGTCCTCTGACCCATTTCGATAGAGCTCCCATATTGGCAGGCTTGATGACTTGGTCTATAGATCTCTCTGCCTTGGACAGAGACGCTCCTCCAGCTTTCCCAATCATCTCTTCATGGTGCAATAGTGAGTGGATCCAAGAAATATGGAGGAATTTCAAGAGTGTTCTCATCCATTGCGAGTTGTTCACAGTGAACCAGCATGCATTTTTTTTTTTTTTTGTAACCAACCTCTCTACACTGGTTATACATGGTCTCTTCTGCGTGATTCCACTTGGTTAAACAGTCTCTATAGTTGTTCATATCTAGTTATAGTAACTTTCAAGAATTCATTGAGTGTACTAATGTCTGGTCATCTCAGACCATCAGGAGAAACTTGGCATTGGGGAATAACCTAACAAGGTGTTGTAAGGATTTCAGGGCAAAAGGCTGTTCATTCCGTAAATAAGGGGCTGGATCCCCCATGCTTAATGATGATTTCTGGTAACAAGGCTTACATGGCAGAATCCAGAACTTCATCAGTGACACCAGTCTCATCCAAGCAGATCTTCTTTTTATTGAAGTGTGACTGCATCTGCTTCAAAGCCAGGATGCAAGGAATGACACTGGTTTCCTCTCCGCAAAATAATGTCAGGATGTGCGTCAGTATAGCCCCCATCAGTGTGGTTCCACTCCGAGGCACACATCCCATGGAATGTCATTAAGGAACGTAGAACACCACCAAGTGGGAAAACACAGAGATAGACAAAGGTTTTATTGGCTTTGATGTTCAGGATGCTTGGCACAGGGGTCTCTGTGCTTTCCAACTTGATTGTGGTCTACATTCCTTGATGACATTCCATGGGATGCTGGCCCAAGTAAATCATAGTCACAGAACTAATCACCAGATATGCCAAGAGTAAGTTCTGCTTCAGTTTTCTAACCATCTTGGTGTGTTATCTTGTTACTAAACAGATATTTTGCTCAAAATGATTTTCAAAAAAGTTCCTTCTTCATTTTTCTTAGGAATTTTATCACAGCAATGGAAAGCTGACACACAGAAAGTTACAATGATGAGTGGGGTCAATGCTGTGACAGTACCTGTCCACGTGGTTGAGAAGCCTTGGAACTGGCTTGTAAGAGGAACCAGTTTGCAGAAGCAGGCTAGAGAGAGCCTGCTATACACAATTCTATTCACAAAGCTTAATGCACAATTCTGGTGCCGATAGGAATGTAAACAGTAAGGACTGGGTTGATGAGGCTTCAAATGGAAATGGGAATTATATTGGGACTTGGAGTAGAAAACATTCCTGTTACATTCTAGCAAAGAATTTGTCTACATTTTGCCTATGTTCTGAGGCTTTGTGTGAGACTGAGATTAAAGGCAATGGACTAACGAATCTGATGGAGAAAATTTCAAAGCAGAACAGAGTTAGGCAGTGGCAATGATTCAAATCATAGTCCCTTCCCAAACAGTGGCCAAAAACTAGCTCATATGTATAACAGACATAAACTAAACTTGTGGAAATGCCGAAGGGAACATCATATTTGATAATTGAACATTGACTTTTTAGGGTCGTTAGAGGTTGTTCCACATTTAGGGATTTGGCTGACCTAATTCACCTTGTCATAGTGCTGCCTCTGACCAAGCTACCTGCAGTTTCTGAACCTGTGAACTCTCGTGTCTCAGAGCCTTTCTACATGCTGTCAATATGTGCTTGTAATCAAGTGAGCCCATTAGAATAGTTTGAAACCAAGATTCTTGAAAGTTCAACAGAAAAATAATAAGAAAAAACAGTTTTGGGTTTGGCCACTCTCAGGATACAGAAATTTGGCAGGTGATTCATTTTGACAGAGATCAGGTGTAATCACAAACGTGGCTGTGGGTGTAGCTAAATGTAGAGTGCTTGCATAGCATGCGCAGGATTCTGTGTTCCGTCCTCAGCCCCACAAACAAACAAACAAGCAAACAATACCACAGAAGTTGATCAGAACAAGTAATCTTGCAGATTTTGTCCTAACATCTTGAGACTCCTTTTTGGAAGTGCTGTAAATGTTTAGATGTGAAACTTTTGCCTGTATGTTTTATCATTAAGACTCAGCCATACACACAAAGGCCCTACCACGACAATGAGTTTCAATATCTCTGCTCTGCTTCTCCCACCTTGCTGATATTTCTTCCAAGTTTGGTTCACATGGAGAACAACCATCACCAGAATTCACCTTTCAGTCAGTTGGAATACATATTCCAAAAGGTCACTGAATGTGTGTTTCTGTTTAAAATTATTGTGAGTCAATTTGCAAATAGAGCACAAATTCTGTCATTTTGTCAAATGTGGATGCATTAAACTGATTAGATCCTCAGACATTTGTATGCAGGGGAATGGAAATAATATGGAAAAATACTAATTTAGATCTTCTTGGAAACATTTTGTATCAGCTATTCTAAAGTATAGTACCTGTACCTGTTATAACATTTCTAGGCCATTTTTTAACTTGCCTTTTCTTTTCTTCTTTTAAAAAAATTAATTGCTGTTTTTGGCAAAGACTTCATTGCTTAATTGCCCTAAATTTCTTTTCTTGTTAAAGACAAGTTTAACAATTGAAATTATTATCTCTGAAATTAACAAGGACTTTAGTTTTTAGCAACCGTGGATCAGTGTAGTCCTCCCAAGGAAGTATTAATCCCAAGAAATCGTCAGTAAAAGTGTTATGTATCTAATTAGGTTCAGTTCAAAAAGGACAAAAATCTCAGATTTTGGCATTGGAGGGCTGTTACAAATTACTGTGGCCTAAATTGTAGCCCCCTTTCCCTCCAATTCATATGCTAACTGTCAACGTGATGGCATTTAGAGATGGGGCCTTTGGGAGATGATGAAGCTTATATGAGGTTGTGAGGGCACTCTCACAGTGGGACTAGCACCGATAAGAAGAGACTCAAGAGCTTGCCTCCCCTTCTTTCTGCATGTACATGCATAGAGCAAAGGCCATAAGAGGACCATCAAGAAAGTAGCATTCTACAAGCCCGGAGGAGAGCTCTCACCAGGAATGGAATCTGCTGACATCTTAATCTCAGACTTCCCAGACTCAAGAACTATGAGAAATAAACGCTTATTGTTTAGGTTACCTAGTCCATTGTAATTTTTATCGTAGCCCAAGCTGACTAAGCCACAGATCATCATTGATAATGATAAATTTGTGGGAACTTGACATTCTGAAGTTCGGGGTAGGGGAAGAATTTAACCCCTGTAAAAAGAGATTCTACCCCCCATTCTGTCAAACCTGAATGCTGATTGGTCTGTCTGGGTAGTGATGATCTCCTTAGAATTCCTAAAAAGGATTAAACTAAAATATGGAATTAACTTGGTATTGAAATTTCTTTGAGTTCTGTGTCCAGTACTCTGTGAGGTACTGGGCACATAATAGCCAGCAAGACACACATGACCTCTGCTGGCATTGCATTTATATACTTGTTCAGGAGATAACAAAAAGCTAAACAACTATGAGGATAAGCACTCTGAAGGCAGAAGGATGAGGTGTAGTGGAAGCTCCAGGAGCCTTGGGTGGAGGACACAGAGGAGCCGAGGCTACATGCAGGGCAGTCAGAGGCTGCAGGGCAGGAAGAGCACCAGCCTGAGAACTTTCTGAGAAAATGAAAAAATTTCTTTATGTGTAAACACAAAGTCATGTGGAGCCTCATGAGAGTTAAACCTGAATGAGCTACCCTCCTCTGGACTATACAGCATGTTCCAAATCATGATGTTTTGAAGATTATTCTAAGGGCAACAATGAACCTGAATGGCACCAGTTTGAACATGCTTACATTTTAGAAACATTGTTCTGGTTTCTATCTGAAGAAGATTGGATTACAACAAGGAAGGAGACAGTGGTACCCAATATCCAGAGGGGTTGTACTAATCCAGCAGGGAGATGATAGGGAGGGTAAGAATGAGGCAGAATTTAGAAACAGGAAGAGAGCTTTGGTAATGAATAAATGTTGGGGGAGGGGAAGGATAGAGAGAGGTGGATGGGACATCTGGATATCTGGCTGTCATGTGCTGATAAGAGATCAAATAAAGTAGAGGGGAATGGAATTCTTTGGATTTTATCATAAAAAAAAATGTAAGAGCTTTGATGTTTTGAATGAATAACTTAAATTTCTAAATTCTTTCAAAAATAAAGCAAAGAGAAAGGGAAAAGGCAGAAAGAGGAGGAGGAAGAGACAAGAGAAAGAGGAAGGAAGAGGGAAGAAGGAAAAAAAATCAGGTCTTTGTTTTTGTCTTGGGTGATTTTAGCAGTATGGTAGACAGAATGAAAAATGACCTCAGAAAAGATATGAAAAGATGGGAGAGTAGATGGAGTGATGTCCTATAAACAAAGTAAAAAGCAAGGACAGTAAAATACAGGTGGAAGTTTAAGACTGGAGAAGAGCAGAAGGGGTGTCTTGAGAGAGTGGTGAGGATGGCTGTACATGCAGACAAGTTTTGATTTCAGAGGAGGGCCAGAAGTGACATCTGCTGTTTTGTATGTGACATGAGAAGGCATCAAGGGCACTTACTATGCGAATATCAAGGTGGAATAAGGCATTTGGGGGCTTAGTCATTGTGGCAGTTAGAGCGGAGTGTCAACTTGCTGCAAGAATATGTCTTCTCCACCATATAGCAGCTATGCTTCGCTCTCTACATGGAATTGAAAGGATCAGGAACTCAGACTTCTGTTAAAATGACCACAGTGTACTTTATTTAATGATGTTGGTACCTTGTGTTGCAATAAAATAAAAAAAACCTACAAAATCCAAATATATAAAATTTCAAGTTTTTTTTTTTTTAAGTTTTACAAGAAAAATCAGGTAACCAAGGAAATTGATTCATTATGAAGTACTACTTTCCACTTCATTTCATCACAAATTGCAACTTACTTAACAGACCAAAATAACTATGGTACTGTAGTACATCAAATACTCCACGCACTGTGCTTTGAACAAGAGCGCTCGGGGTCACTGCCTGGAGACAGCAGCCACCAGCCGATGAAGACACGCTTACGATCCAAACGCTAAAGGAATGTTTGGATACATGAAATTTGAATATATATATTTACAGGAAGGAAAAAATTTAATAACTTGTTTAATTCTTCATTGCAAATGAAATTCCAAATACATTTGTACAATGTTTACAAAGGAAAAGCACAACAACCGCCAAGGTTTTCATTTGGGTCCAGGCACTGTGCCCGTTCTAGGGGAAACGTCTTCACCATTCTCTACACACACACCTTATTTCTGCAAAGGAGAGAGAAGCACAGGAATGGCAATTTTGCACAATCAGAATGTCATGCAGACAGTTGACAATAGGGAAGTGAGAAATTAGTGGTCCTCTTCAGTTTGCTGTCCACCTGCCACCTGTTACATTTTTTTCAGAGATAAGATTTAAAACAACAAAAATTAAACAGAGAAAAGAGCACAAAATGTTTAAGGCAAATTAAGCAAATTTAGAGCAGCCTTTCTTTGTGTTGAGTGGATATGGAGATTTTACCCCAAACCAAAATAAATGTAAGTACGCCCTCCTGAGGTTGGGTTGCTTATGTCGTACACACATTTTTGAAAATTATTTTGCACCAAGTATCCTTTTGAATTTTTAAATGAAAAGACTTGTTGATTACAAAGTGCATGATTTTATGTTTCTAAATAAAACAACAGTAGCTGAGGTAGTTAGATGTGAAACTTATTTTACTTAAAATAACTGGAGAATGAAGACAAATGTCAGTAGCAAAAATCCTTGCCATTTGGAAGCAGGTTTATATTACGCAACAGTTTAATGATGAGCAAAACACTTCTATTTATCCATCAGATGTTATTGGTTAAACCACAGTATTAGTGGTAAGAGTGTTTGTTTCCAATCTGTTTGATAGGATGTATGTTCAGATGAAGTTTGTATCTCTAGCATCTCATTTGTAACTCATACTTTCACCATTTCTGCATTGAAGCCATCATATGAAATAGCATTGTTGGGCCGGTGAGATAGCTCAGCGGCCTGGCAAGCGCGAGGTCCTGAGTTTGACTCCTGGTACCCATATACGAAGAAAGGGCTGGTGATATCGCTCAGCGGCATGGGCGCCTGCTGGTGTGCCAGGTCCTGAGGTCAACCCCGGTACCCACAAAAAAAAAAAAAAAAAGAAATAGCATTGTCATTACTAGAAACTCCAATCTTAAAGAAATTCATAAAGATGGAAGAAAGAATCATTAGGAAGGATGGTTTTGCTCTCAATTTAACAGTATTTGTCTTAGCCCTACGTTCAATATACTATTTGGTTTCAAAGAGGGAGGAAGTCTCTGGCTCACTGGTCACCCTCTTCCCTCTGAGATGGGACAACATATTTGCATATCCATCACTGTATCTTTCCTGGGGCTATGGAGCTGTCTGGCTACTGAAGAAAAGCAGAAATTATTTAGTGGAAGTAGGTTCTCACCCAAGGATAACTAGAGTCCTCCTTTGTCCTGCCCCTTTAATCAAAGAAAGGCTTCAAATGGGATCTTCAGTAGCAACTAACTAAAAGATTCATTCTTTCGTTATCCCATACCACCTAGATATGAAAGGAATTTTTGTGATAATATTCCAGTGGTTTGGTTGTATAAATTAGGAAACACTCCTTTGATCAAAGAATTTCTCTCTCTCTGTATGTGGGTGTTTTTTTTTTTTGGTGGGTACCTGGCGTCGACCTCAGGGCCTCGCGCGCCAGCAGGCGCCCGTGCCGCTGAGCGATATCACCGGCCCTTTTTTTGTATGTGGGTTCCGGGAGTCGAACTCAGGACCTCGCGCTTGCCAGGCAGGCGCTTACGCCACTGAGCCATCTCACCGGCCCTGTATGTTTGTGTTTTAAATCATTTGTTTAGGGAGAGAATGTTAACCAAAAGTAGCCAAGAAAGTTGACAACTACCTTTATAGATCATCATATGCATGGTGTTTACAGAACATCCTGTCCAAAACAGTATCCTTACATGTATCTCTGCTAAAAACCAGTTTTTCTAAAAGTGTCTTATTCTCGGGGAGGGGGCTGGAGCATTCCACGTGGTGAGGAAAGCCTAAGAGACTAAAGTCACCTTCCTCTCAGTAATGAGGTGTATAGCTTATATCTAAGTAACACATGGTCACCACTTGATTTTCATCTGTTGATGAAGAGTTTAGCCTCTGTCATTTGAAAGAGTTGTCCGGCTCTAACATGTTTTCTACATTTGTGATAAAATCTCCTCATGACATATTCCTCTCTCTGCCCTCCTCTCATCCTAACAAACCCACCTGAAAACCTGTCACTTTCTATTTCAAACCCCTGAATCAAGTTAAGATATTTAACTTTATTTTTTGTATAAAAAACAAAAACAGATTGCTTTTCCTTTCATAGCAAAAAGGATATTCTGCTGCATTTTTTTGGTTTGAAAAATATTGATGCTATGGGTAGAAACTGGGGAGTGGAGCAGCCAGGAATATCAAATTAATTTTGACTTGTTTACTATATTCATATTACTAGTTTATAAAAAATAATACTTATTTTAATGTGGCAGTACAGACATTTTTTAAGATTGGATAATTGCCCAGGTTAAAAGCATGCTTCAGAAATCTTAACACCATGCATTAGAAATAGTCAACCAATTTGAAATTTTAAGGCTTTGATTTTAGAATAAGATTTTAGAAACTGGAAAAGATTAGACTGAATGCGAACATTATGTCAGCTCCAAGCATGACATGATTTTAAACCCATTCTTCAAGGTAAATTTTCTGAACCCTATTTCATATTTTTAAGAGTGTGCAATTGTTTTTGCAAAGGGAAATAATTATCAAATAAGGGTACAATTACAATATTTATGTACAACAACTTTGCTTCATGAAGCTACATCATAAAAACATTATCTGCATTGTTTCATAGTTATGTTTGTACTTCACAATGGTGCCTCTGTGACTCAAAAATTACAAATATTTATAATCCCAAATCATGGCAGTTAGCATTCATTCTGATTGAGTTTAATCATTTAAATAAGAGAAAACATGTTACTTTGGGGAAAGTGTACAAGATATTCTCTGAAGTGGTTTTCAACCATCTCCTTTGTCCTCCAGTAGAATTCAAATCTATGCACATGTAAGCACATGGATATCCATATATTGCTGAAGCCTTTGTGTAAATACTTCTCTGAAGTATTTATTTATTTATTTATTTATTTATTTATTTATTTATTCTTTTTGTGGGTACTGGGGGTCGACCTCAGGACCTTGCACACCAGCAGGCGCCCGTGCCACTGAGTGATATCACCAGCCCTTTTTTCGTATGTGGGTTCCGGGAGTCAAACTTGGGCCCTCACGTTTGCCAGGCAGATGCTTATGCCGCTGAGCCATCTCACCGGCCCTGAAATATTTAAAACACATTTATAATGTGAGAATGAATCAACTCGGGATTTACAAGCAGAAACAAGGTTTTGCATTCTTCCACTGGTATTAAAGGGAGAGATCATCATATCAGAAATAAAAAGAAAAAATGTAGATGATTCAAGATCTAATTTCAATAAGGTCTATTAAAGATTCCCCCCACCCAGAATGGATTTCAGAGCACACTTGCCATTATTGGTTCTGAGCTGGGGCATCATGCAGAAGCTCTGGAAAATGCATGAGACTATGCATGCAAACTACTGAGACATCAGCAGAAACCAGGTTTTCTGGATGCATTTAAATAAACATTTAGCAAAATCCAGTTTGGTAAGAGAAAAATGGTCTATCTATAAGAATTCCAATGTTTCTATCAAAGGAGTTAATTTTCTTAATAAAAAGTTGGCAATTTAAAAAAACTCTATATAGACTTTTGAAGGAAATGTTTTACCTATATTAAGTGATGCAGAATAATTGTGTTCTTTGCTTGGTTAGTTATTGCTATTATGTTTCTCAGACAACTCTAACGCCCCCCTTCTTAGCCTACCTTCTGCACTGTTCAAAGTTCTCCTTTGTGACCCTGCTAGTTAGGAAAAATAGCAGTGCTTTCTAACCTCATGGCATTTTACCATCTCTCATTAATCTTCACAACATCCCTATGAGGTAGGTAAATATATATTCTCTCTCTTTCCCATAGGAGAAAATGAGGCTGATGTGAGTTTCTGAGGCTGAAGACCAGAGATTAGGACTCAGGTGTGTGTAGATTCCTAGTTCTTCTGTTCCCATCACTGGACCATAGCCCCTCATGTCCCTGCATCCAAAAAGAATATACTCTATAGTATAGAATGATATTATTTTATAGAATAAGTTTAAAACAGTCATAGTCAACATAGGGGTTTTTGATTTTCTACTAGAGCATAAATTCCATATCAATGATCACATAAAGATAACTAAAAAAATGACTAATTTTTGTTGTTGCCAAATGATTGTCATCTCTTTCCTATAAAATTAAATATCCTGCCAAGAACATGAAGGTGAAAAGACTAGCAAAGGACATAGTGAAGTAAAACTCACGAGGAAAAAGAAAAACATGACCAAATTAAGTTGGTACATGGATGTGCTGGCTCAGGAGGATTTCACAGGTATCTGAGTGTCGGCCACGGTCTGCTCTCCAAAGGTGGGGCTGCAGAACAGTCAGCGCAGGGTGATGATACTGCCTGGCTGGGGCCTCTGCTGCCCAGGTAGAGTACTCATCTGACTTCAGCAAAATTTCTGCAGCTGAGGGAAGGAGGGGCCCAAACAAGAACCTCATTTCCTGCTCCTTCTGACTTGGCACTGGATATACAATTGCACACAATCAAAACACTACCCAAGAAGCTGCAAAACTTTGGATTATCTTCAGAAATCTTCTCAAGATCTTTGCATAGATGAATATCTTTCAGTGCTCCGTGTACCTGCATAGAAGCAATGCCTCATAGCAAGTTCTGATGCATAAGTTCTCTCAACAAAAATTGGTCTGAATAGCCTGTCAGTTGTTCTGCTAAGCTTCAGCTTAGTAAATGAAGTAAGCACATGATTTGAGGAAATAAACATGTTCACCAACCCAGAACCAAATCAGAAGAAAAAAGAGCAACTTCCTAATGTTACAAGATAGAAATGGCAACAAATAATGACTAGTACAAGAGTTGGTATGAGCATCTCAGATTTTCCCTTTGATGTCAATTTTTTTTATTTTTTTTTTCTGGGAATTATAATAGTGACTACAAGGAAAACATAAATATTCCAAGTTTATGATAACCCAGTTAGTGTGTGGCAATTGCAATGATATCAACAAATCAAACCCCAAAAGTTACGTATTTTATTTGATTTTGGAAAAATAGCTTTTTCTTGATGTCATAAAATTTACTATGAAATAACTGACTCAAGCAGTTTAAATTATTTTTAGCTTACAAAATAGAATGCTTAAAAATCGAAACTTCTACTTGAAGAATATAAGGTTAAGAAATTTGTATTTCCCTTGAACAATTTTGTCAAGTAGATTTTGTGAATGATTAGGATTTATGAACAGCAGAAAAGCAATGATAAAATAATAAAAGTAAAGGCTGAACAAGAAGGTCCCTCGCCTGGAAAGAGCTTCTGGAATTCCTGTTCTGAAGGAGGACAGTGCTGCCTGCCTAGATCCAGGACAGAGCCTCCCAAACTTTTCCCATTCATGCATTTGCTGAAAGTAAATGAAAATCAGATAGCATTTGCTCTGCATTATTTATTTCTCTTTGCACAACAAAGAGATTTTTAGCAGCAGAAAAATCACCAGTAATTGATTACTGCACAAGGAAGTTCAATCCCGTTACCTACAACACCTGAGCAGTTTGCACATCTAGACAATACCAGACAAACAGACAGAAAATCATTTGCTTCAAACATCTGGAGTTTTCCACAGAGTATCCAAATATCTGATATCATGAGGATGAAATTTACCACTAGAGTGATCTTCTTCTTCACTTTTCATTGGGCTATTTACATTCATGTGGACAGTCTTTATTTTTAATAACTTCGTAGTGTCTATTTTAGTTTAGTGAAGGTGGTTCAGTAATCATCTGGAAAACTCAAATGTTGAAAGCCCTCAAGTGAAAAGAAACTTAGTCATGAGGAAAAATCAGAGCTTCAGGGCTATCAATGGTCCAGTGGTTTTGTCTACATTGAAAAATTGTTTTAACTGCCCTTTTTCCCCACCTCCATTATTCTGAAATTACTCTCACAAAAATTATTTTTTCAATTTGGTAACCGGTACGCAGACTAGATGATTGGTAGGATCAAGATCCAGGCTATGTTTAAGAGTCTAATTCTGGTAAAACTGGTTGAGTGAGTTTGAACACAGAGGCTCCAGTGATATCATGATATATTTACAATGGGACAATGAGTAAGGCCAAGGTAACCCTGAATCTCATTGCTGTTAAAAGAGGGATAATTAAATGGTTCATGTCAGATAAGCAGGAGTTACAATATCTAAAATATCTCTTATTATCCATCAGAAGTTCTTGGTGTACAGAGCAGTGTAGGAGTCAATGACGGAGGAGAACCATCAGAGGGGAGGGTTTCTTTAAGGAGAGAATTCACCTTAGATACAAAGCCACCAACCTCCCCTCTATCTTGCCACTGTAGTCCTTGACTTTCATTAGGGGACACATCTTTTGCCATAATTATGAAATGGTAGTAACTACTGCTAATTTCTGCTCTGTAAAAAGGCAATAATTCCTGAAGATAAACTACAGGTTTTCTCTCTTTGATCACCATATTTGGGGCTCTGCCTTAATAGAAACTCTGTATTCCAGTACCCAACGCTGCCATGGTCACTCTTACCCAGGAGTCTTATTGAACAGACCTGTTTATTGCTTCTATGTCCCCACAGTCAACAAACTCATTGTACGTTATAGAGTATCTTTGCCAACTATGTTGGTTCTGGGGTTCAGGAAATAAACATTTCCTTCAACTTGCTAACTTTCATTGTCTGGGAATTGAAAACAAGTGATACGGTGGTAGACCACTTTTTTGCCATTGAACATTAGTGCTTATGCCAAGAGTCAGTTTGGAAAAATGACTTTGTCATGATACTAGCTCTAATAACTGGGATTGTTATTCAGTAGCTTTTGGAACATCAAAATGATTGCTTAGGAAAAAGAAACATCTTTGAGCACGAGAAAAATTATCCCCATTCCTTCCTTTTTTTTTCTTCAGGGCTGCTTATTGAATACATCTGATAACTTCATTTCACTCATTTAGGGCTAACCCCTAAAACTGACACCAAAGATAAGACAGAAAACTTTATAAAAACACATGGATGATTGACTCTTTTGCATACTTTGAAACTACAATCTGATAACTTCTGTCAATTTTACTTTTACCTTTCTTTTAAAAAGAGAAGTGGAGAAGAACCATGATTTTTAGTTACAAGACCATCTGTTTACTTCTAAGTGAAAATGTAGATATTTGCATATTAGATTGGTTATCTCTAAGCTCATAACCAAGGTTTTGTCAGATCTGAGAAGCAACAGGACAGTAGATGCCAGATAGAAATGGATATGAGTTTGGAACTGGAAATGTCACCACCTAGGAAGGCAGGCATCTAATTACTCAATAGCTGGAGCCATTCAGATTTGACCTCTGAAACTGAATTATAATTCAAGCTTCACAAATTGGCTGTTACAGTGCTGGCAATGGTAGTCTCATGAAATGGAGTAAAAACAGCAACTGGATTCAGAAAGATCAATTAGTAAACAGATGACAGTGACTTTGTTTCATTTCCAACACCTGGATTTGAATCCATTTGAAACAAGTCTCCATAACTCATACCCACTCTGAGCTACACAAGCCCCCAGGAAGCCATTGACTTTTTTTTTTCAAAGCAGGGCTTGCTGGTAGAAACAAAGGAAATGGATCAATATTCATAGCATCAGTGTTGATGAGCCAGATAGCACATATTTCCTTAGCTCTCCTTCACAGAGGTCTTTCTTTTCAGGCTGGAGCCCTTCATGGCAGGATGCTGAACCAAGTACTCCTTTCCACTAACTGATTAATGTTCCCTTGCAGTAGCTTGATTACAATATTACAAGTCAAGAATTTGCAAGATTAAAAGTGTCTGTTGAATTAATTAACTGCAAATCACCTCCAGTAAAACTTGACAAGTTCCAAGATGTTTCTGTAAAAAAAGAAAGGAATCGATAGCATCAGCAATATGCAGCTTTGTGACAGTCAAGACTATTTCTGAGTGTGACTGGCCCACCGCCACACTTCCCCTTTCTTAAAGCAGGAAAGATTTCTGTTCACAGCCTACTATGCCTTTGATTCAGACCAAGGAAAATGCTTCGACCTAGGCTTTCAAAACCATACTTTAGAAATCCACTTCCTTCTTAAGCACAATATTGTAGAAAGGTTAATAAGGGAAGTTGAATAGTTTAGTTTTTTGAAAGCAGGCTATAAAATTACAACTCTTTCACCAGCTGACAGGTCTCCTTTGGTTACAGGTTGGTGTGCCATTTCTCCCAATTTAAATAGAATAAGAAATCACAGGGGGCTCTTTAGAAAACCACAGGTCAAAGTTTAATTGCTATGTGAATGTAGTGTGCCCAACACACTCAAATACAAGTGTTTATTTTCCAGAATCGTGATGGATTGAAATACTGGTGTGTATTAAGACACAGTCTACTGGTTTGTAATCAAAATAGGAATTTCTTACAATGTTAGAAAGTTGAAATTTATTTTCAACATACTTAGGGGTATTTTAGCATTTACTGATAAACAAATTAATTTGAAATAATTAAGTGTTGATTGGATACAAGTGTATGTCAGAATGCCATTACAACAGTTAAATTAAATTAGCTTAAACACAACTCCATTTATTCATACTTGCAACACTTGAAGTAAGAATTTGATTAATTCCATTTTAATGCAAATTAAGCAGTAGAGAAAGGACAGGTCCAACCTGATTATTTGGTAGATGGAATTATAATAAAAAACACAAAACCTTACATTTTCTGAAATTCTAATAACAGAGTAGCTGACAGGCTTCAACAATAGCACAAGAGAAAATTTTGTGTTGGCACTGTGCTGGTAATATTTACTTATTATTTTGATTAATTAATGTGATGTTGATTAGATGTTAAACATGCTCTTTGCTCTGCAAATATCTTATCAGTAGCTACAAGCTTCCTCTTGTGCAGTGCAGTGGTTCAAACAGTGACAACTATGATGACAAAAGTAGTAATGGTGACTTGAACCTAGGAATCACGGCCTGGGCATAGCTGTATTGTTACATTAACTGTTTTAGTAATGCTTAGTAAGACTCACTATGAATTCTTCCAGTTATTCTATGCTTGTCAAAATTAATACGCTTTCTCCTCTCTTTATTTTTATTCCACAGGGGACAAACGGGCTTATACATCATAAAGCCAGAATTGTTTCATTTAAGGAAAATTAGCTCCACAAGCTGACAGTGATCTCTAACAATACATTCCTTATGTCTGTGGGAAGACAACCACTCTGGGCCCCATGGTGGGGGGACTTGGATTGGCCTCCGTGCCAGCGTGAGTGCCCACCATGCCTCATGCTGGCTGCCTCCTGACATGGAAGGCAGCAGAATGCTGCCACTCTGACCTTGGGAGGTCTCACTTTAGAACTAATTCACAAGTGACAGTAGCTGAGATTCTTTTGGGAGTTTGTTATCCCAAAACAACTAATATGTGCTAATAAAGGCTGCTTTCCTAAAAGTAACCCAGTGGGAAACTTTTGACCCTTAGGAGGCTGCCTAATTTCAAGTTTTTTCTTACAAAGGGATCTCAAGACTATCTTCAATTTTTTTAGTGGTCATAGTTTTAAGTCAAATACTATGTACCCAAACACTATTTCAACTTTTTTTTGTTTTTTGTTTCTTTGCTACTTTGATTCAGAAATACTGCTGGAGAGCCATAAGAACAAGTCATAAATTTTTCTGTTTACTGGTAGTCATCTAATGTTGATTTATCTTTGAATTTACTTGATTATCTCATGCTTGTCATTGAGGGTAATTATTTACTGTGAGCCTTACAGGAGAGTCTTGGAAAAGCTTATGTTTGTTGTTTTAGTATAAAATTAATATAGATACTGGGAGGAGAAGTAATAGTGTGCTAGAACAGAAAAGAGATACAGTTGAAATCAGAAAATTCTGATTCAGCAAACTGTGATCCCTAATCACCGAAAAACTCTAATCACTAATCTGTGAGCTGCTGAAATGCAGAAGTCCTTTTACACTTGACTACGTATTGCCTGGCATTCCTAGTCACAGAGGTCACGCTTGGAGAGCAAATGGCAGAGGGAATCAATAAAGGTGTAATGTGAATACTGATTACAAAGTTACCTTTTCTCTTTGGGTCTCATGAAGGTAATGAAGTAACATTTGGATTTCACTTAGATGCTATATCTTATACAAAATTAGTGACTTCTAATTTAACATAAGCTCTTACAGATCTGCTTAAATCAAAGTAGAGAGATAGATGATTAAACGTATTTTAATATATTACATCAAGATGATCACTGAAGATTTTTTTTTTTTTTTTTTTTTGTGGGTACCGGGGGGACGACCTCAGGACCTCGCGCGCCAACAGGCACCCGTGCCGCTGAGCGATATCACCGGCCCCTTTTTCGTATGTGGGTTCCGGGAGTCGAACTCGGGCCTTCGCGCTTGCAAGGCAGGCGCTTACGCCGCTGAGCCATCTCACCGGCCCGATCACTGAAGATTTTTAAAAAAAAATAAACACCAGGACTGAGAAAGTTTTTGGTTTATTATTGGCTACCTTTTTTAGCATCAGTTCAACCAACACACACAGCTTAATATGCAATGACATAATCAAGTGGGTTACACTGCCAGTTTGTCAGCCTTTATATATACTACATTTAAAGTGAAAAGGGAAAGACCACATCAATTATTTTATTCAAACCAACAAATATTTGATAAATGCTTTATTCTTTGCATCTAATTAACACACCAGTCTAAGATAAGCTTCCCAGACTTAAGTGATGGTTTGAAGTAGTAGTTTAAAAATCTACCTAAATGTTAAATTTTTCAATTGTAAGATATTAAACAAAATTTAGGGAAAATGATAGCAATCGAATAGAATTACCTTATAATAGGAAAATAATGTCACTGAAAGGACTTGTTAGATCTATGACCTTCCTTTTTCTTCCTTCCTTCTTTCCTTCCTTCCTCTCTTCCTTCCTTTTTCTTCCTTTCTGTCTCTCATCAGCATGTCAAAGTAATTGACGAAGTTTCTTTTGTAGTCTACCTAACTAGATGACAGTATCATACATGTACAGAATGCAAGAGAAGCAAAGTTAATTTATATTCATCACTTAATTTATGCAGAGGAAGCCTATGGAGGGACTGTTGCTTGGAATGGAGAACCTGCATTGATCTATCTCCTATGAATTAGAGTTGCAGGTGTTAGATTTCTATTTTTAATGGTTGACTTTATTTTTACTTTTAACTTTTTATTCTGAAAGACATCTTTGACTTGAAAATGAAATTCTCCTGGAAAACTCTGGTCATCTGAATCTGTTTCTCCTGAAGGCTTGCCAAATTAGGAGTAGAGTTTGGTGGACTATTCACTGGTCTTCTGGGAGGTCTTTCAATTGTTAACAGTTGTGCTCAGACTTTCAGCTCCAGTTTTCCTTATCTGTGGAGCCTTTGACAAGTTGCTTCACAACTCTGAGCTGAAGTTGCATCATCAGGAAATGATACTTAACTCACAGATAGTTGTGAGGACTAAGCGAGAGCACAGAGATAAAGATCTTTAGCACAGCACAAGGCACATGACAAGTGCACACTGTGGAATCAATGCTGGAAATGGAGCTGCAAGAAAATCTAAGGGACAACAAAATAACCAAAGCAAAAATTCAATTTAGTGCATTTACTTCCATCTTAGGCTATGTAAGTATAATATGAAAACATTTTAGCAAAATGATTAAACATGTCAGGGACATTAAGCTGTCTATAATTTAGTAGAATATAGGTCACCAGTGTGCTAAGTTTTGCCTTTCTGGGCTAAATCCCTGCCTGCAATACAACAAAAGTCTGATAGCTTTTTCCCTTGTGGAATCTAAAGAAAGAGCTTCAAGTGGATAGTGAAGCCACGTGCCACTTCGTGTACTCAAGGGAGAGTCTCTGAACCCCTTATTTCTGTGGACACCTGGCTGTTTGCCACTTCTTCCATTT